>OY747133.1:77848837-80782183 GCA_963556465.1 Berberis vulgaris
CAAGTTTTGCAGCTCTCTGAGAAAAACAAGAAACAGAGACAGTCTGTCTTCAAATCTGTTTTTTGCTAAAAACGATATTGCATATTTGAAATCTCCAGTTTTATTGGAAACAGAGTTTAGCTTCCAGTTCTTGCAAATTTCAGACTTGTGCTTCCAGTTATAAATCAAATTCAGTTCTTGCAAAAAGGTCCAGCATCCAGTTCTGACAGTCTTGTGTCTTCAAAACAAAACAGTCCGTGTTTTACACTTGTTCTTGCCGATTTTGATTCCGAGCAATTAAGAAGAGGGTGATTTGCATTCCGTTCAAATACTGTGCAATTTTTGAACGAGACAGAGATACTGGGCTGTTTTATCCTGGGGACGGCGGGGCTTCAAAACTGTTTGCACAAATTGGGGCAGAGCCGCGAAACGTCTTAAAGAGAGCGACCTAGTCCGCGACTCAACCCAAGGAATTCTGGTACCATCGTTCCTACTATTTATTTCGAATTAACAGCATATTGTTTCAACAATTTTAAGACGTTTTCTATGTCTGCTGCCATGAATGCTATTACTGAAATTGCTGCAAAAGACCTTAATAGGCCCTTTCGTTTTGAGGGCCAACACTTTAAAAGATGGAGACAAAAGATGCTGTTTTTCCTAACAACACAAAATGTTGCTTATGTCTGTGAAACTGAAAAACCGAAAATGCCTGCTGAACCTACTGAAACCCAAACCAAAGATTTAGACCGTTGGATTGGAAATGATTTTTTATGTAAAAATTTTATCCTGAATGGTCTGTCTGGTGACCTTTATGATTACTATTGTTCTGAACAAACCGCAAAAGATATTTGGGATTCTCTTAGAAAGAAATATGACACTGAGGAGGCTGGCACAAAGAAATATGCTGTCAGTCGCTATCTGAAATTTCAGATGACTGATGATAAGTCTGTGGAAACCCAATCACACGAGCTTCAAAAGATTGCTCATGAAATTATATCTGAGGGAATGACTTTAGATGAGCAATTTCAAGTAGCTGTTGTGATAGACAAATTGCCCCCTAGCTGGAAAGATTTTAAGAATGTCCTTAGGCATAAAACTAAAGAGTTTTCCCTAGAAAGCCTGATAACCCGACTTCGTATTGAGGAGGAAGCCAGGAAACAAGATCAGAAAGATGAAGTTCTGATTATTTCAAACCATAAGAAGTCTACCCCTGTTTCTCTGAAACCCAATGGAAAGACAATGAAAAATCAGAATAACAATAAAAACCGAAACTCTCAGAAACGGAACCAACAGAACCGGAACAATCAGAACCGCAACACTCAGAATCAGAATCCTCCGCGAAATCAGAAAGGACAGAAACATCCCTTCAAGAATGATTCAGCACAGTTCCTCTGCTACACCTGTGGTAGGCCAGGGCATATGGCCAGGAACTGCTGGAACGGATCTCGCCCTGCACCTCAGGCGAACCTAACCGAAGACCAACTAATTGCCATGATCTCTGAGATCAATTTTGTTGGTGGTTCCGAGGGATGGTGGATTGACACTGGTGCTTCTCGACATGTCTGCTATGATCGAGAAATGTTTAAGTCCTATTCTGAAGCTGAGGACAAGAAAGTGCTGTTGGGTGATTCCCACTCCACTACAGTTGCTGGAACTGGAACAGTCGAACTGAAGTTTACCTCTGGCAAGACAGTTACCCTGAAAGACGTCTTGCATACTCCAGAGATGAGAAAGAACCTAGTTTCTGGTTTTCTTCTGAACAAGGCTGGGTTTACTCAAATTATAGGGGCTGATTTGTACTCCATTACTAAGAATAATGTATTTGTGGGGAAAGGGTATGCTACTGATGGAATGTTTAAATTAAATGTTGAAGCGAATAAAATTTCTAGTTCTGCTTATATGTTGTGCACTTTTAATATCTGGCATGCTAGACTTTGTCATGTTAATAAACGAATTATTAAAAACATGAGTAATTTAGGACTAATTCCAAAATTGTCCTTAAATGACTTTGAAAAGTGCAACTATTGCAGTCAAGCAAAGATAACCAAAACTCCACATAAATCTGTAGTTAGAGAATCTGAACCTTTAGATCTGATACACTCAGATATATGTGAACTTGATGGTATCTTGACTAGAAATGGAAAACGTTATTTTATTACGTTTATTGATGACTGTTCTGATTATACTTTTGTATACTTAATGAAAAATAAAAGTGATGCCTTTGATATGTTTAAATTATTTTTGACTGAAGTTGAAAATCAATTTAATAGAAAGATAAAGAGACTTAGAAGTGATAGAGGCACTGAATATGATAGCAGAACTTTCATTGAATTCTATAATTCTCAAGGAATTATTCATGAAACAATTGCTCCATATTCTCCTGAAATGAATGGCAAAGCTGAAAGGAAAAATAGAACTCTTACTGAGTTAGTAGTTGCCATAATGCTTAACTCCGGTGCTACATCGCACTGGTGGGGAGAAATCATCTTGACAGTCTGTTATGTGCTAAATAGAGTTCCCAAATCGAAAAGTAAAACATCTCCCTATGAGATTCTGAAAAATAGACAACCAAACTTGTCTTATTTGAAAACTTGGGGTTGTTTAGCTTATGTTAGAATTCCTGATCCTAAAAGGAATAAGTTAGCCAGTAGAGCATATGAATGTGTATTCATAGGATATGCCATGAACAGCAAAGCTTATAGATTCTATAATATTAAAGATCAAGTTATTATAGAATCAAACGACGTTGACTTTTATGAAGATAAATTTCCTTTTATTTCGAGGAATAGTGGGGGTACATCCTCAAATAATGTACCCTTAATCAGGATTAATGAAACTGATAAAGCCACAGAATCTGAGCCAAGAAGAAGTAAACGGAAACGAACTTCTAAGACATTTGGCCCTGATTATTATGTCTTTTCAGTTGAAGAGGATCCTCTTAGTTTTCAAGAGGCCCTATCCTCTATAGATGCCAATTTTTGGGAAGAGGCTATAGATGATGAAATGTACTCTCTTGAGTCAAACAGAACCTGGCACTTAGTTGATTTGCCACCAGGTTGCAAGACAATAGGATGTAAATGGATATTTAAGAAGAAATTGAAACCCGATGGTAATGTTGACAAGTTCAAGGCTCGTCTCGTAGTCAAAGGGTATAGACAGAGAGAAAATGTTGATTTCTTTGATACATATTCTCCTGTAACCAGAATTACATCTATTCGAGTGTTAATTTCTCTTGCTGCATTACATAACCTAGTTTTGCACCAAATGGACGTTAAGACTGCGTTTCTTAATGGCGATTTGGAAGAAGAAATATACATGGACCAACCTGAAGGTTTTGTTATTCCAGGACAAGAACACAAAGTTTGCAAACTAGATAAATCACTTTATGGTTTAAAACAAGCACCAAAACAATGGCATGAAAAATTTGATAACCTTGTCATCGCACATGATTTTAATGTGAACGAAAGTGACAAATGCATTTACTATAAAGCTGAAAATGGCATTTGCACTATTATATGTCTGTATGTGGATGACTTGCTTATATTTGGTTCTAATATCCATGCCGTGAATAAAGTAAAAGCTTTATTATGTGCAAACTTTGATATGAAAGACCTTGGAGAAGCGAGTGTAATCCTTGGTATAAAGATTACTAGATCTGAAAAGGGAATTTCTTTGGATCAATCACATTATATCGAGAAGATCCTAAAGAAATATAATTACTCTGACTGTAAACCTGCATGTACTCCTTATGACTCTAGTGTAAAGTTGTTCAAGAACACCGGTGACAGTGTTAGACAATCTGAGTATGCGAGCATTATTGGTAGTCTTAGATATGCTACCGATTGCACTAGACCCGACATAGCTTACGCTGTTGGATTACTATGCAGATTTACAAGTAGACCTAGTATAGAGCATTGGCATGCTATAGAACGGGTCATGAGGTACCTGAAGAGGACTAAGAACCTCGGATTACATTATCAGAAGTTTCCCGCTGTCCTTGAAGGATATAGCGATGCTGATTGGAACACCCTTTCAAATGACTCCAAAGCCACCAGTGGCTATATTTTCAATATAGCTGGTGGAGCTGTTTCTTGGAAGTCCAAGAAACAGACCATTTTGGCACAGTCCACGATGGAGTCAGAGATTATAGCATTAGCTACGGCTAGTGAAGAAGCAGGTTGGTTGAGAAACCTGCTAGCAGAGATCCCTTTATGGGAAAGACCGATACCAGCTGTCTTGATCCATTGTGATAGTACCGCGGCTATTGCAAAAATACAGAACCGTTATTATAACGGCAAGAAACGACAAATACGTCGTAAGCACAGTACGATTAGAGAATTTCTATCTACTGGTGCTGTGAGAGTGGATCATGTACGAACTGATGTGAACTTGGCTGATCCTTTGACGAAAGGATTAGCTAGAGAGAAGGTTTTCAAAACCTCGAAAGGAATGGGACTAACGCCCTTAGATTGATGAGTTATTCATGACGGTAACCCAACCTATAGACTGGAGATCCCAAGAAATAGGTTCAATGGGTAATAACAAGTCGTGAATGATATGATGTGAATCATGCTGACAAAATAGAAATCTCATTCCTAGATTTTAGCATGAATTCCTGAAGCGATAGAAGGATGAGTTTAAAACTCTTAATGATGTCTATACTCTATGTGGAGTGGAGTACCTAGCTACAGGAGTACTCTTGATAGACTCACCTAAGTGATTGTGGAAGTTTGGCCGCTTCCTATGGAATTTGTGGGCAAAATTCCTAGAGCCTTCACTATACTGGGATATACGTGCATGGCCGTAAAGCACGGGCTTTTTAGACTTCACCCAGGAAAAGGTTGTGCGTGTAATGTCTGTTAGAGATAGAGTTCAAAACTACGAGTTACTCTAGTATATTCTAAAGCATGAACACTACGCAAGAGTTCGAGTCGAAAGACACTTTTGTTTATGCACAATCTTATATATAATAGATTGCTCGATGACAAATTGTTTTTAAAAATCCAAGTGGGGGATTGTTGAGATTTTGGCTTTTAAAAAATAAAACACTTTCTTTATAAACGAATTTAAAAATTCAGATGAGTGGAGGATGATGAGTGGAGTGATGAGTGGAGTGGAGGAGTGGACGGCTTCCTCTTCCTTTGCTGCTTTCGGCTCCTCGAATCTAGCAGACAAAGGCTCTTTGTCTTTTCTTTGTCGGTTTTTCATCCTATAAAAACTATCTCAAATCAGAGCTTATGGTATCGAAAAAAAAACAGAGAGCAATTAGAGCTCTTGTGAGCAGATCTTCCTCTTCTGAAACTGGGTTTCAAAACAGAGCTTCTTCTGTAATTGCTGGTTTTCCAAACAGAGTTCTTGTGAGCTCATTCTGAATTAAGAACAGAGTCTTCAACACGACAAAGAACAGAGCTTCTTTCTTCAAAACAGTTCTTCGAAGTTTTCCAGCTTCAAGTTTTGCAGCTCTCTGAGAAAAACAAGAAACAGAGACAGTCTGTCTTCAAATCTGTTTTTTGCTAAAAACGATATTGCATATTTGAAATCTCCAGTTTTATTGGAAACAGAGTTTAGCTTCCAGTTCTTGCAAATTTCAGACTTGTGCTTCCAGTTATAAATCAAATTCAGTTCTTGCAAAAAGGTCCAGCATCCAGTTCTGACAGTCTTGTGTCTTCAAAACAAAACAGTCCGTGTTTTACACTTGTTCTTGCCGATTTTGATTCCGAGCAATTAAGAAGAGGGTGATTTGCATTCCGTTCAAATACTGTGCAATTTTTGAACGAGACAGAGATACTGGGCTGTTTTATCCTGGGGACGGCGGGGCTTCAAAACTGTTTGCACAAATTGGGGCAGAGCCGCGAAACGTCTTAAAGAGAGCGACCTAGTCCGCGACTCAACCCAAGGAATTCTGGTACCATCGTTCCTACTATTTATTTCGAATTAACAGCATATTGTTTCAACAGATTCTTCTAATATATTGCCTGCCTGCTTTGGAGTTTGAGGCTTTCAACGAACAAACGAACCCAACGGGTCAAGTGCGGAAAATGAATGAGTCAGTCAATCATGAGTGATTGTGATCACAAAGTTCAAAAGAAGAAGAATTTCTCAAAACGCGTGGAAGTTATAACGAAAATGATAAAGCAAATACCGTTTTGTGACAAAGTCTATAGTTGTCAGATAAAGGTCTCGCCTTGACTTGGTGTTTGGGAACTGAGAGAGACTTGTTGGGTCTGTGAGGAGCTATTGATGGAGTTAGAAGTTAGAGGAGCAGAGCAGAGGAACTGGAGAAGAAATGTTTGAAGTGGGTGAAAGGGTGGCCGTGTTCGTTTTGGGGTGTAAAAGTACTGCACGCCAAACAGTGTAAAGCGCAAGAAAATATTATTGGAAACTGTTCATTCTACACCAGTCAATAATTTTTTCCTATCACTTTGTGCGACAATCACAATCATTTGCAATTCGCATTACACAAACTAGAGGTGGAAGCGTACTACTTGTGCATGCAAATATTCAGTATATATATATATATATTTTTTTTTTATTACAAAAATTTAATAATAAATAAAATTATTTTTAAATTGTTAAACACAATAATTATATAATTTTAAGGTCATATATCAAAGTTAGAAAATTGATTAATAAAATTTCAATTTATTGGAATAAAATGATTGGGTGCAACCAATTTTGCCAAAAACAATTTAGCTAACATGAATCAATTAAGGAAGAAAAATATGAAAATAGTGAATCAAGAGCTTAATGGAATTTCTATCAGAGAAAATAGAAATGGGATATAGCTTGGAGAGTTAAATCTGAGATATTTCTTATTCTAATACCAACCAAACTCATATCCATTAAATACCTACCAAACTCAAATAATAATCACTTCTTTTTTTCTTGGCAAACCTTTTTAAACCCCTGCCTGCAGTATAAAATGCAGACGTGTGTGCCAAATAAGACAGATGTAATGCATGCACCAAGCAACACGCGAATCCAAATTAAGATAAACAACACCATTCATATTTCACTTTCTCAGCTAGACTAGACAGACGTCCACAGAATAGGGCTGAAAATCAAATCGACAGTTTGATTTTTCACTTATACCGTGAACCGAACCGACTTAGGTCGGTTTTAAAATTTTCAAACCGAAATCGAACCGACCATTAACAAAACGATCCGAAACCGAACCGATTCTAATTTATGCAAATCGTAACCGAACTGAACCGACTAAAATCTAAATAAAACCGAACCAACTGACTATTTTAAACATATTGTATTATTTATATATAAAATATATATTATTTATTATATATATTCGATCGGTTCGGTTTGGTCGGTTAAAATCACATAAAAACCGAAAATCGAACCGACTACTTTGATTTAAAATTTTTTAAAACCGAAATCGATCCGAACCGAATTTAAACCAAACCAATTGATTCGATTTAGATCGATTCGATCGATTTAATCGATTTGATCAGTTTTTTGTTCAGCCCTACCACAGAAAATGAAACGATGCCCTTAATAATTCATTAATTCCTTGAAAAGAAAACAGCTCCTCTTCCAACTTTACATCCCTTATAGCCAAAAGTGAAATTATAATGAATATTAGGAGCTACTCCAAACCCATTCAGTGATGCGGTCGTGTCAAGATTTACAGCTTATGCTGAAGTTGCTCCACTGTTACAGAATTCCATTAGAAATGGGTCAGAATTGGGAATCGCTTTGTTTGACGCTCTCACATCTATACATTGCAAATTCGGATCGATTGTGTAGTTAAGGTTAGATTTCAATGGAATGGGGATTTATGGGTTACTTCAACTATCTCTCTCTCACTCTCTGGTTTCTTCAACTTTGTTTTTCCTCCCCCATTTCCTCTACTGTTGCACACGACTTCGATCCTCCTTCTCGGTTCATTGTCGTCTTCTCCACCTCGCTGTTGGATTCGAGATGGGTGTCATAGCTCTAATATTGATCTTTTGGAGCTTTTTGGAGACGTCGAGGGGGGGAATTGGAGCCGTTTGTGAGGTCGATTGATCGATAAATGAGTATTAGGAGACCTAGCCGCTGATTATAATAGCCCAAATGAGGAGAAATCCGTGCATAGCGAGTCGTCTTCTTTGTGAATCCTCCTCCATGGTTGTGGTTCTTTGTGAATCCTCCTCCATGGTTGCGGTGGTGGGGATCAGAGATGAGAGATTACGGAGAAGAGGGATTGCAATGACGGGATACGAAGGAGACTATTTAATTTGAGCAAGGGTAACTTGAAAAAGAAAATTTAGAGTCCGACGACATACACGTTTTACCGTTCATTTCAAGAGCGGAGTTATAATAATTTTGATAAAATTCTCGTAAGAGCATCTTCAATGATGAAAGTTAAAATATTAAAATATAAATCAACAATCCTTCAATTTAATCAAAAGCTAAATTTAGGGGTTTCTTATTTATTCATTACTTCAATCATATCCCTTATTTTAATTTTTTATTATTATTTAAATATCTCTTATACTTTTTCATCTCCTATTCTTTTTGTTTTTAATTTAAAAATTAAAGATGATATTTTCAATTTTAGGGAATGATTGATTACCTTTAAATCTAGGAAAAAATTGAATGTGAAATTGAATGAAAAATAATTTAGGGAATCCATTGGACCATGCAATTTTTCACATGATACCCCTAAAATAGCGATCATCAGAGATCCAAAAAGTTAGAAAAATAATTAATTAATAAAAGAGGCCAAAAAACTTTTTAGTGAAAAATTAATAAAGACGCAATTCTTTATGGGTCATGCCCTCTTTATTTATTTTTGGATTTTTATGGGTTTGAAACTTATTAGTTTATATTTATTAGAATTTGGACCTTGTTCTGAAAATTATTTGAGTTTAACTTTCATTTTTTCACAGAACCGTTAAGTCCACGTTATTGACCAGTCAAAATTAATTTTCAAACACTTTTATCCTTACCTTAGGTTAAACCATATTTAATGATATTTTGCCAAAATCACAAATTCTCAAAAAACCCACGTAACCTTAACCTCGCCTTCATTTCTTCCACCTCTCCCCTTTATCTTATTCCAACAAACCATAACAGAAAGACAACCCCTTTCTTTCTCTTCATCCGAGCACACACAGGAGGGCAAAAGCCATATGAAACCAGAAAAAAAAAATTCCACGGCACAAGTCACCTGAACCATGTGCATTTGAGGAAATTGTTCAATGAACTTCTCGGACACCTCCTTTCCAAGCGAAGCGCCACCGCAGCCGAGCAGCACGAGCAAGCTAAGATCATACTCTTGACAATCTCCAGCTTCGCCATCGCCACCACAATCGGCGGAGACACCGGCATGTACTTAATTCCATATATCTCGATCGCCTTCAACGTCGTCACAAAATCAAACCTCTCCATTAACGCCATAGTCTCCCCGCCAACGCTGTCAAGCACATGAAAAACCCGATACATGAAACAGTTGAATGGTAAACAATGAAACCGGGTGCAGGTCAAGACCCCATGTCGTACGCACTGTGTGTTGTCTGGCAAGAAACGCAATGAAGTGTCGGTGAGTCAGCATCATTCCCTTCACTCACTCCGTCGTGTCGGACGAGTAGAGTATCGTGGTCGTGTCTGAGTGCTTAACATTCACAAGCGGCGTAAAACGTTCTCTCTTACAACTCCCCGCCGCGTCAGTCGTCATTGATTCGAAATCTGGTGAGTCCAGGAGGACTGTCCCGTGGCAGAAGGGAGGGAGCTTGTGAGCGGTAGTGGAGGTGGCGAAAGCGGCCGAGGTTTTAGTGAGGCTGACTTGGCGGGAAATCCCGAACTCCATGATGATTGGATTGGAGGGAGGGACGATGACGCCAAGTGAGACAAAGGAAAAAAAATATGATGGGAATTTGAAAGCAAGATGGTGATGGGATGAGTGCAGTGTCGCCGCGACGGAGGTTGAAACGAGACTATAATGACAGTGCAAGGGTTTCAGTCTGGCGAATGAATTCAGAATAGCTTAAGCTGGTTCCGTTGATGAAATTGATGGTGGTTTCCGGGGAATTGGCGTTGATGCGGAAGAGGGAGAAAGCATATTGTGCTGAGTAAACGGGGAGGTCCTCTGGTGGAAGCGGAACTGGTGGCCTGCGGAAGATTTTGGTGCTTATATTGGTCACGCTTAGTGTTGTGCTTATCGTTAGATTATAACTCCTTTTTATTGTGTACATGATCATACAAGTAAAAAAAAAAATCTTTAAATTAATTATTATTTGATTCTTACGATTTTTAAATAATTAGTGTTTAGTACTTATCTTTTTCAATAACTCTTTTTGGCTTAACTATGATTTAACATAAGGTGAGGACAAAATGATCCAAAAATTAAGTTTGACCAGTCAATGACGTGGACTTAACAGTTCCGTTAGAAATGGGGGTTAGACTCAAATAGTTTTTAAAACGAGGACTATACTTTAATAGGTATAAACTAATGAGTGTCATGATATTCACGTAATTAATACATAATATATCCCTTAATTTATATATATTAGTGTTTCGATTATTATATTTTATTCTAATTATTTCGTTTTCATGTCTTTGTATGAATTTGAGCGTGAACGATGAAATCGCATTAAGGCGACAATTTAAGGAATGATCAATTGGTCGATTCTAGCGGTGGTACAAAGTAGATGATCACATATCTAAACCTAACCCAAATAAACCTAGATCCACCTAATTTAACCTAAGCCCAAACTCAAAAATCTAATCTAGAAACCCAAGCCCAATGCCTTTTGGAGAACCCAAGCCCAATAAAATAAGAGAACCCTATTTAGGTCTTCCCCATTTTGGAGAAAAAGACTCTTCTTCAACGTTTCTTTTCTCTTCATCTCTTTTCCAGCCACCACGCCAATCCACCCTGCCGGCAATCCTCGCTCAATAGGAGAACCGACAGTGCGATCATCCCACCATCACCACCTCCCCCTCGTCCTCCACCATCAGCCGTCACCTCGCCTTCCTCGCTCGCTAGGGAGACGCCACACCCTGTCCATCGTAGACATCATCAACTCCTACGTCAACACAACCACCGCCCCTGTCCCTGTCGCAAACCACCGTAACAACACCGCCCACGACCACCCCTTTCCTATCTTTTTCCCCTGTTTTCGTGTCTATCTCTTCACCTCGTCACCGTCCAGCATCCACACCACCGAGCACCACCATCAGACGCCACCACCTCCTCCTTCCTGCTTCCCTCTTTCTCAGCCACCTCCCTGTTCCACCACGCGACAGAGCGACACCGCCCTATCTCCCTCATCCATTCTCGTCCTCTTCGGTCTCTCTCTGTTATTCCTTCTCCTGGCCCTCTCTCTCTCTTGCAAGGACCAGAGCTCGTTGGAGGACGAAAGAGCTCGCGAGGAGTAGCGAAAACAGGGAGCGCCTCCCTGTTTCACCGTCCCTGTTCCTCTTTCTCCTTCGCGTATTTTTCTCTCTTGTTGATTCCTCGCCCTCTCTCTGTCTTCTTGCAGGTACCGGAGCCGTTCGGAGGGAGAAAGAGCTCTCGCGGAGCGCCGCTCGCTGGAGACGAAGGCGCAGAGGACGTGCAAAAATGGTTATTTGCACCCCGGTGTTTGTTCTAAGCTTCCACAGTCCATCAACATCCTTTTCTCGGGATTTGTGTTCGTGCATAAATGGATTCCACCTCCATTGATGTTGTGACCACTGCCATCATGATCTTCTAGACCCCGTGCCGAGGCGAAGATGAAACCACAAGGTTTCTTAGAGTTTGTTGTATTTAAATTTATTGTTTTCTTCTAGTCTCAATAATTTGCTTTCACCGATTATATCCGGATTAATTATCTAGACTAGTCGGTAGTTAGAAGTACCCTTTATTGATATTCAAAGCATGCTTTAATTAATTAATCTGAATATGTGATTGTGTGTGCCGTAAGAATACATGCAATGCTAGGGGTTTAGAATTAATTAAAATAAACTTGTGATTGTGTGTGCCGTAAGAAGACACGCAATGCTAGGGGTTTATACCTTTGTTGAAATCAGTTGCGAACTTATATTAATCTTTAGGTTAGTCATGTTAATTCTTGAAAACAATAATTTAGATTACACAAATCTCGAAGAACCTGTAGTGGATTCGATGTCTCGGTCCCCTCTCTTATCATCCTATCAGTTTAATTTTAGTTGTCAATTTAGTCTCTTAATTTTAGTAATTTACATTTGTTGTAACCCCCAACTCTAAATTAGTTCAAATAAGTCTTAGAATTCAGCTGTCTAACCCGTATTTGCCACTGTCTACTAGTTAGACAGTCGTGCATTAGCGGTATTACAAGTAGGGTTTATTAATAAAAACTCTATCATGTCAAACTCAAAAAAACCCTTTATTCTTTTCCAGAAGTTAATCCGCCACAACAAGTCTTATCAATTGAGTTAGCACTCGTGGGCCGAGTTATCTTATTTCATATAATGTATAAATAATATCAATAACATTATGAGGACATTCAATAATTTTTTGGGGTTAATTGCTCTTTCCCTCTTAATAAATAGCTAATTGCTAAGTACCATCGTAATCATTTTATATTGCAAAATGCCTCAAAGACGGACAGTCCACATGCCTTAACGTTTTCAAAATAAATGACCAAAATACCCTTGACAAATCAAAGGCTTAGACTGAATGTTTTGTAACTCCAACATCACATCTCGAAGAAAATCGTAGGGTCCATTTGAAATCAGAGCGTATATCGAGAAACATCGAAGGGCCAATTGAAATCATAATCGTATCTCGAGAAAATCTTTCAGGTGTTAAAAAAACTTAATATTCTTCTTCCCCTCGTCCTTCCTCTTTTGTTTCTCAGCTCCGCAACAACCCTCTCACTTTTTCCTCCTCATTATTTGTAATCCCCCTTCTTCCTATTTGTCTGTTTCACTGGCTCACCGCCACCCTCCCCCTTTCTTCCTCCTCCCTGCTGCAACCCTCTCTCCTTTTATCCTCCTTTGTTTTGCAGCCCTGTCGCCACCTTCTTGTTCTTAAGAGATTCAAAATCGTATAATGAAGATGAAAGGTACAAACTTTCTTCAAAATCGTATAAGCAAATGGTAGGCTACATGCGGCAAGGAAGAAACTTGACTGAATTTGCAATTAGGGTTTTGAATAACCTAAACTAGTCCCCGCAATAGCAATAACCAAGAAGAGATTTTTAGGATTTTGATTGATGAAAAGAGAGAGTGTAAGAGGGACGAACTTACTTCCATATGAGAGGAATGAAGAGTGTTGATTCCGACTTTCTTGAATTTGAATTAACTTGTGAGTGCTCCAAAATCGAAAACAAAATGAATCACCATTACAGAGTTATAGTCGTCCCTTGCTTCGAATGCTCTATGCTATCTATAACTAATGTAATAGCGGGTGGTTGTTAAGGCACCTCCAATAAATCAAAAGTGAAAGTGAAAGAGGTGTTTGATCTACCAAAAGTGTTTGAATACATTTACAAGAAAACATGTACACAATATGTGATCGTAAAGACTAAATCATAAGAGAAGAATAAGGGCAAAGAAGAAGAAAAGGCAAAAGAATAGAAAAAGGAAGAGGAGAAGAAAGGAGAAGGGGGAGGGTAGCAGCGTGGCTGCGAAACGGAGGAAAAAGAAGATTAATTTTTTTTAACAACTATTAGATTTTTCTCAAGATACGATAACAATAATGATTTTAATCGAATCCTTCGATGTTCCTTGAGATACGCTTTCGATTCAAATGGATTCTAAGATTTTTTCGAGTTACGAAACATTCAATCTCAGCCTTTGACTTGTCTATGGTATTTTAGTAATTTATTTTGAAAAAATGTCAGGGCACATTAATTGTTAGTATTGGAGGCATTCTGCAATATTGCTATTTATTATTTGGGGCCCGAGGGGGTATCCAGAAACACAATCATTTACAAACAAAGTTACATGAAGAAAATTTTCACGTAAACGAAAAAGTAAAATAAAAATGAAAACAAAAAATAAAAGCCTTACACACACCATATAGCTGCGTTCAGAGTTAAAACTGAAACACCTTCCTACCAACCACTGGAGCTCGAACTCGAAGTGACCGATCTTTGAAATTTTTCATAGCAGGTTTAAGCAATTGAAAAGAACATCCTAAATTTTCATCAATATTCAAAATTGCACCGCAATTATCAAATTCACCACGGAAATTTGGGACTGAGAATATTGTAACTACCTGTCTATCAGCAAAGAACTCGTAGCCATCCTCCACAACCTGATGGCCGCGACAGATAAGATCCATGTCATGCTTATTTAAGAACTCAGACACCTTATCAGGGCCAAAGGTGTATGAAAGTCCTCTGTCATTTTCTCCCCACCCCTTAATATCAATATGAGGATCTGACCAGAGTAAATCACAGAGGAGACCAGTGTTTGGAACCTCAGTTGGACGTGTCAAGTTCTTTATTTGGTCCAAGTTAAACAAATCTGGTGAAAGGCCACCATGCACGCAGAATATCTTTTCATCTATAACAGCTGCCACTGGAAGGCAATTGAAGACATCACCAAAGGCTTTCCATGTCCTCACATTGAATCGGCGTTTACATTCATCATAAAATCCGTATATCCGATTAATTGAAGCACATTCATGATTTCCTCTTAGAAGAAAAAAGTTCTCCGGGTATTTGATTTTATATGCAAGAAGAAGACACATGGTTTCCATACTTTGTTTGCCATAGTCAACGTAATTCCCTAAGAACAAATAATTGGCATTCGGCGGGAAACCCTTGTGCTCAAAAAGTCTCAATAGATCACCATATTGTCCGTGAATGTCGCCACAGATGGTGATCAGTGCCTCGAGCTCTAATAAACTGGGTTGCTGGAGAAAAATCTCTCTGGAAGCAATGCAAAGTTGGCGGACCTCAGACTCTGAGAGCTGAACCAGCTTGCCTGGCCTCGATGATCTGACATCCAAAAGACGATTAATGATATCACTAAGAACAGCAGAATCAATCCCTTGCCCTTGCGAGGCCATAGATCTACTTGTTTCTCCTTGTTGAAATTCTCGATTTCCAAATCCAGAGACAGTGAAACCCCTACAAATACTCCGAATAAAAGTAAAGGCAACCAATTCAGAACCTTTAAACCTAGATTATAAGACACATAATGTGTAAATTTAATTAGTCAACCACAGACCTTTCTGCAACCCCATCCGATAACTTTCCACCCTTCCCATTGCTTGGTGGGTACCGTGGAAGGCTTCCAGGTTCGCGCGCATAAGGTTCTGTTACAAAGAACTACAGGACAGAAAAAGCAATCAGATCACTCCGAAACTAGCTACAGAATACATCGGATGAATTTAAAAAACTTGAATAACTAGACAAAATTTTAAAGTCTGGGAGGATTGTGTGGAGAAGCCATGCAGTCATATATATGTTCCCTTGAGTAACTGTATGGATTATGCACAAGGAAAGTGAATAGTCCTGAAGCATTTGGTACTTGAGGAGAAAATGAATGATTTCTTGATCCTGGATAAAGAGGGCATTATTTGGTTGGAAATACACGACGCAGGTCAACAGATTATATTGTCAACATGAAATTTGGGAATGGAAGACGAAAAGGAGATGAAACAAACATTTACCTTATTCATCTTTAAAGAATCTTCCGGCTTTTCTAGTTTACTCTCGACATCATCACTAGTAGTAGCACTCCTAAAACTACTATCCGCAGTTCTGTACCCTGATGTTTCACTATCACCACACTCACTCTCCAAACCTGAACGAACAACCGAATTGACAGTTCTAGCTATACGGAAAAAAGCTTTTCCAATTACAGAGAATACCACTCTCTTTGTGTTTGTTCTGTCTCGACTTCTGTGGAGAGAATTAGCCTCTAACTCATCAGTATTACCACCAATTGGAACCGGTTCCACTTCTTCTACTCTTCCTTCAACAGGAGCAGAGCTACTGCTACCGTCATCTCTAATGGTACCACGATGATACAATGTATTGGTCATGTTTTTCACTCTACTGTGAATCCAGTCCACAGATTGGCCTGAGATTTCTCTTAACCTTATCAAATGGGGCAATGGGCATATATAATATAGAGCGTTGATATAAAGACGGAGAAAACAACCAAGCAAACCCCCTGAAATACCAAGTGATTGTGATTTGTTATTAAAAACTGAAATAAAAACAAGAAATAGGAGGAGAGTGGTTAATTACCATTTTGTCATGAAGTCATATAGGCTAGCTTCTTGTGTGTGTATACATTGAGACTGATCCTTTCAAAGGGCTCCATAACCCAACCCATTTCACTTGATGGTCTTGCTCTTTCTTTTTGTTTTCCACCATTAGTGTTGAATTTGCAAGGCCAAAAATTGATGGAGACAATTGTTGGGTTTGTGAGCCTCTCCATTCAGGACTTGGGGAAGTCGGTGTTGGTGGAACAAATGCCATGACAGAAGCATGAAACAGAGTCATATTTTAGGATTTACAATAAGATCAATAAAAGAGCTAACAAGTCAACAAACAAGTAAAAACCTACAATACATTAATGAAGAAAAAGAAAAGGAAGGCCATAGAGAAGAGTAATTCTAGATGTCGAGGAAATGGGCGAGGAATGGTGGCGAGCACGTGAAAAAGTGACGTGGTAAAAAAAAAAAATAAAAAAAAAAAGAACGAGCTGGAAATCGAAAATTTTCGGGGAGAAGAAGGAGGGAATGGGGAGAGCTCTCCCCATTTTCATTCTCAAGCTCAAGCTCAGACCTCCCTCTCCCTCTCCCCATTTTCCATCTCGACACCCTCTCCCCCAACAAAGCTCTCCCTCTCCATCATCGACTCAAACGAAGCCAAAGAAGAAGAAGGAGAAGAGAAGAAGTCCCTGTCGTAGGTCAGAGAAGAAGAAGGAGAAGAGAAGAAGCTCACCTTCGTCCCAAGGTAAGTCTCCCCTTCATTTCTAGATCTAGGGTTTTTAGATCTAGGGTTTCTCATTTTAGATCTAGGGTTTCTTCTTGTAATTATGCTCTTCTGAAATGAGAATGTACTATATTTTGGAACATGAACTTCAGTATTTCATAATTCTGCTCATTTCTAGCATGTAGCATTAGCGACATTTACTTTGATCTTCACTTTGAATCGATGAATTTGAAATCATGGCAAAGTTTTTTTTATTCTTCTCTGTAAACTGCAGAAAGCAAAATCTTGTGGTGACAGGTCTGCTCGTTTCTTACTCTATGGATATGGATCAGTTTACAAGTTCTTGAATTAAAACATCAACAACAGAGTTCAAATGCAAAATTCTATGTTTCGTTCATCAACTTGAAACAAACTCAAACTGCCAAGGTCTTCCAAGTCACGGGACCGTGTCCTTGAAGACAAATGACCAACATAGAGGCGAGTGCTTCCATAGCGATCACTGCCATAGTGATCACCACCATAGAGATGGCCATAACGGTCACGGTCATCATAGCGAGGCATTTTTCAACTGCAACAAATTCAAACGAACATCTCAAAATAATTACCATGAGCACCAGCAAAAGCTAGTGCCTAGGCAGCTCAACAAAAGAACACACGCACCTAAAAATAAAAATACCCTAACGCGAGACAAGAGACAACCAACAAACATTTGACACTTTTGATGTTTGAGCTATGAAATCGCAACACACTTTTGATGTTTGGCATCCCTACTATATTCATCATGACTAATGTTCACACCTTACAATCTTGAAATAAAGTAAATTCACCCTCCTAGAATGCTTAGAAGGTGAGAAGGCTCCTGTAAGGATTACTTGGGAAGTTGATAATAGAGCTTAAAGCTCCAGCCAAGTTCATAGAATGCAAGTTGATGAACGAAACATAGAATTTTGCATTTGAACTCTGTTGTTGATGTTTTAATTCAAGAACTTGCAAACTGATCCATATCCATAGAGTAAGAAATGAGCAGACCTGTCACCACAAGATTTTGCTTTCTGCAGTTTACAGAGAAGAATAAAAAAAACTTTGCCATGATTTCAAATTCATCGATTCAAAGTGAAGATCAAAGTAAATGTCGCTAATGCTACATGCTAGAAATGAGCAGAATTATGAAATACTGAAGTTCATGTTCCAAAATATAGTACATTCTCATTTCAGAAGAGCATAATTACAAGAAGAAACCCTAGATCTAAAAACCCTAGATCTAGAAATGAAGGGGAGACTTACCTTGGGACGAAGGTGAGCTTCTTCTCTTCTCCTTCTTCTTCTCTGGCCTACGACAGGGACTTCTTCTCTTCTCCTTCTTCTTCTCTGGCTTCGTTTGAGTCGATGATGGAGAGGGAGAGCTTCGTTGGGGGAGAGGGTGTCGAGATGGAAAATGGGGAGAGGGAGAGGGAGGTCTGACCTTGAGAATGAAAATGGGGAGAGCTCTCCCCATTCCCTCCTTCTCCCCGAAAATTTTCGATTTCCCACTCGCTTTTTTTTTTTACCACGTCACCTTTGCACGTGCTCGCCACCATCCCTCGCCCATTTCCTCGACATCTAGAATTACTCCATAGAGAAATACCCTTTGTGAAGAAAAAGTTGACGCAGAGAGGTAGGTGGGTGTTCATGAACGAGCCCTTCTAGCCGGTCTGGTATTGGCGCTTGGAGGGGCTTTTTTTACATTTTTTGCCCCTCTCTCTTTAAACACAATCACAACAAAGAAGGGGCAAAAGATGTAAAAAGGCCCACAAGGCCGGCAAACCAAGCGCCAATACCAAGCCGGCTAGAATTTCTGGTTCATGAACTTCATGATTGTTTCCCTAGTAGCATCGAATAATAAGCTGCCCGTGATTCTAGAAAGCGAGGCCCAAGGGGTGAGGCCCGTGCAAGGCCTGCCCACCACCATCCATCATCTTAGAGATCTTAGAGATGCTTCCAAACTTGTGTCTGCATTTTCTCTTGCACACAGACACATCGACAATGATGGTGTTGATTGATTAAGAGGTAGTATTCAATTACGAATTTTAATGGGTTGTGAAGGATCTTAAAATTCATTAAAATCCAGGGGTATTCAATTTAAGATTTAAAATAATACATATAAATCTATGGGTATTCAAATACGGATTTTAAATGATTGTTTTAAAATCCATCAAAATCAGGGGTATTTAATTCATACTTTATAAAAATCCACAAAAATCAAGAGGTATTAAAAAAGTAGTGAATTTTAATTAATTTATTAAAGTTGTGGATTTTGAAGGATTTGTGAGTGAAAAATATGAGTGATGCAACGATGCACCGGGATTTGGTGTCTGGTTGGTCCAGACACCAAATCTCGGTGCAACAAAGAATGTTCCGAAAAATATATATAACATGAATGATTCCAAATCCAACATTCCCCCTCATATTTGAACGGATTTGTATTGGTCATTATTAAATAACACCACCAATTCTGCTGAAGGACACCACTACTTCACTTTTTTTGAGATCTGTTGAAAGACACCACCACATTCCCTTCCCCATCTTCTCTTCTCTCTTTTCAGGAGCAACACCACCTTGCTCGCTCCATAACTTTTGGCCACACCACCACACCTTACCACCGCTGGCTGCACCACCACCCACACTTCCTCTTTTCCTTTGTTCTTGTTCTTTTTTGTTTTCTTCTTCTCATTTTCTTCCTCTTATTTTCTCTTCTTCTTGTTCTCTATTCTCTTCATCTTTGTTTTTTATTCTCCTCCTTTTTTTCCTTCGAATTTCTTCTTCTTCTTCTTTTCTTTCAGTTTTTTTTCTTCTTCTTCAAAATTTTTTTCTCATATTTTTTTCTTCTCCCATGTTTTTTTTTCCTCCTTCGCCCTTGTGAAAGGTTCCTGCGAGTGGAGGTTCCCCACTTGCCAGAATCTTCGCGAGGGCAAAAAGAAAAAGAAGAAGAGGGGAGGAAAAGAAAAAAAAAACAGAGAGAAAAAAAAGTTGGAGGAGAAGAAGAATAATAAGATGTGAGGGGGATGAGGAGGAGAATAAGAAGATGAAGATGGAGGAGGTGGGATGAGAGGCGGTGGTGATTGATGGAGAATAATAAGAAGAGGGGGGCGAGAGGTGGTGGTAGCGTGGTGGTGGTGGTGATTGAAAAAGAAAAAGAAGAAAGGGGAGGAGGAGGAGAGGTGGCGGTGGTGATTGATGGAAAAGAAATGGAGAGATGAGAAGAGGGGAAAAGAGAGTTTAGGGTTTTTTTTGTTTATATTGACAGTGTCCTTCAGCAGGTGGGGGTGTCCTTCATAAATGTGGTGGTGTCCTTCCGAAAGTAAGGGGGTTGGTGGTGTCCTTCAAAACAAATGGTGGTATTATATAGCAACAATCATATTGGTTTCTCTCTCTTTCCTCTTTCCTATTTCCTTTTCTTCTAGGCTTCTTGTTATTTCCGATGAAGATCAACAAACTCCCCCATCTCACTATCAATTGAACCCATTTTCATTTAAAACACAAACGGAGTTACTGCTAGCGTGTGTAGTCTTACACAACTTTATTCGTAAATAGTGTCGTTCTGATGAATTTTCAATTGAAGAAGACGACGAACCTTCATCATTGTTAAAAGAAGTGGAATAAGTTTTTCAAACCCAAGAGATCAACAACAAGAGAAAGCTAATGAATGGAAAGCAACTATAGCTTCAAATATGTGGAGAGATGTTGTGAATGTCGGGAGTTCAACGATAAGCAATGAAGATGGTGATTTTTTTTTTTTGGTTTATCTATGTATTTTTATTGGAGAGTTATTTGTATTACTTTTGAACCATCTTCAATGTATCTGAAATTTTTTTTTTTAATTTGAAGTAAAATTCTCATAGCATACAAACAATTGATGTTTTGAGAAATGTTTTATAATTTGTGTTGGCATGGATAACAATGTAGGTGATGTTCTTCATTGTTTCCTATGACTAATAACATATTTATAAGAATTCATAGAAATTTTTAACAAACCTTTATAAAATCTACAAAATTCAATTATTTAAAATCCATCAAAATCCTGTGAATTTTGTAAAATCTTTCAAAGTCTATTCAAATCCCGAATTGAATACCCCTCCTAAGTCAAAACTTATGTCTCTTCGTCTTCCCCCTTCCTGGCTTCCTCCTCCTCCTCCTCCCTACCCATATTCAGAATGTTAAAAGTGTTGGATTGAATGCCTTCCATTTCTTAACTGGGATGGAAATTTCAAAGGAATTTTAAAAATCACAGTTGTAGTGCGAGGTGTCGATGGTCAAAACAATGTTGTGATTGTGGCTCAAGTGGTTTGTACAAAGATGGAAAAAGATTTTTAGAGTGTGATTTGTAAACAGATGCAGTAATGCCTGAATCTATCATTGTACATGAGGTTGTTACAAGAAGTGAGGGAATTTGAAAATAATAATAATAATAATAACAATAAATAAATAAAATTGAAAAGTGAAAATGAGTCAAAATCCATTAACAACGCTGACAAGGGAACAACTTCCTACATAGCTCTTAAAAAAGTAATAAAACATAAAAAGATTGAAATGTGCATCATAGTAAACAGGGATGAATTAATCTGCATTTCTTTGCAGACATTTGCTTGCATCGGAAGATGATCCCATTCCTAACTCAGCCAAATGATTTGCATTATAACTGAATTCCACTTCTCTGATCAGATACTGTAGATTCAAGTGCAAAACAGAAGACAAAGGTAGTTTCTTTACTTTACCATCACATAAGATGAAACCCATTGCTTCATCTTATGTCCTATTCACATAAGAAATTATATATGTCCTGTAAAAAGTCCATTGCTTCCGCGGAGAACTGTTGAAGGATACTGACAGTGAATATTATCTCTTTTCCCAGTGCAAGGTAAGGTGATCCAGATCTGAGCATGGAACATAACTATAACGTCCCCTCCATTATGATGATAAAGCAACAGAATGTACAAAGCACAAGGGGAGTTCGAGAATAATGAATAGGCAGTACACATGCGCGCTGCCTGTATAAACTAGCTAAATGATAACCATTAAAAAAGGAATAAAGGAGCTACACCATTAAGACCACCTTTTATACACAAATTAATAAGAAAAAATGTCTGACAAACATAAGTTGGAAAACTCAATACATTTGATACACTCATGAGGCATGAAAGAATTTATTCAATCTGGCTTTAGTCCATTGAAGATGGTCACCATCTCTCTTATGAACCAGAACATTGTCGCTTATTTTTTTGATGGAATTCCACCATGCATGTTGAACAGAACATGACATATGCTTAAACAATCTTTTGTGATCCCTTTCCAGAGGCTCGTTTTTCTTTGGTCTATGAGAATCAATTGCAACAGTGTCCAACAGCGGGGTATACCACAACCATCCTCTTCGGGTTAATGTTGGTCGACTAAATGAAAAATCATTGCCAGGGGATGAACTGTAGTGACATGGAGGATCCAAGGCTAAGTTAACTGGTCCATCCTTGTGTCTATGACAAAACCTCATCCATGAGATAACAGAACAGAACAAAATAAAATCTTGTATGACAACTTTACAAGACACATATCAAGCACACACCTTTTAGGTACCTCATCCGGTAACATGGTGCCAACATCATTGCTTGGAGGGTACTGCTGATGGCTCGAACGTTCGCATGCATAAGGTTCAGTTGTAAAGAACTACAGAAAAGAAAGAAAGCAGATCCTTGAGAAATTAGCTACAGATTACTTGGAGGGGGTCTGGAAAAGGAAATTACAGTAACATTCAAGCAAATAGCATGCTAGTATGGGAACCACAAACTCAATATCCACATATGCCAGTTTAGTATTGGTTTTCATCACAAGCTTGATAAACCAAGTGCTGGGGCGTTTTTGTTTAAAAGAGTCGACCCCAAATCTACATTGCATGTTTTCAACATGATGCTTTGACAGTTCATTATGTCACTTTACTGCACATATTTTTATTGTGCTAACAAAGATTTCCTCAAGTACAAAAAGGTAAGACAAGGAACAAAAGCATGCTTTAACCAATTTTTTTTTTTCGCAACAAGAAAGCTACTGCAATTAACAGAAAGTAGTAATCTTACATTTTACATCATTAAATTATTCAATTTTGGACAAAAATTAGCCTGAACAAGATGAGGAGGAGCTTAAACATGCTTATTCACGCAAACAGTTGCATGGATAGAAACATGATAGAACATATAAGAACTTCACAGTTTTTAGACACTTCCTAGATGCCATAACAACCTGGTAAACATGAATTCTATACCAATGCATATATTTTAAATTTATTCTTCCCACGGTAGAAGGTAAAATTAAACAGAAAGAAGAACGCTTTAAGGTACGTCACCAGCATCCAGAAAGAATACAATGGAATAAAGAGAGCACCTTAGAAACACACTATAGTTGCGTTCAGAGTTCAAACTGAACACTTCCCAACCAACCAATAATACATAAAGATTTAAATCAGAAGCAAATTGTTGATTAAATGCGTACTTGCTGCGAATTTTCCTTGCCACATAGTGTGCTATTTGCCACTTGCGCTTTCAAAGTTCTGGAGCTCGGACTCAGGAGCACTTCCATACCTTTTGTTGCTCTGAAAATTTTCCTAGCAGGTTTAACCAATTGAAAAGAACATCCTAAATTTTCATCAATATTCATAACTGCAACGCAATTACCAAGTTTACCACAGAAATATGAGGCTGAGAATATTTTAACTAGCCGACTGTCAGCAAAGAACTCGAAGCCATCCTCTACAACATGATGGCCGCGACAGATAAGATCCATGTCATGCTTATTTAAGAACTCAGACACCTGATGGCCGTGACAGATAAGATCCATGTCATGCTTATTTAAGAACTCAGACACCTTATCAGGGCCAAAGACGTACGAAAGTCTGGCATTTGGTCTCCACCCCTTAATATCACTATCAGGATCCGACCAGAGTAAATTACAGACCAAACCACAGTTGGAACATCAGTTGGACGTGTCAAGTTCTTTATTTGGTCCAAGTTTACCAAATCTGGTGAAAGGCCACCATGCACGCAGAATATCTTTTCATCTATAACAGCTGCCACTGAAAGGCAATTGAAGACATTAACAAAGGTTTTCCATGTCCTCACACTCAATCGACGTTTACATTCATCATAAAATCCGTATATCCGATTAATTGAAGCACATTCATGATTTTCTCTTAGAAGAAAAATGTTCTCCGGGTATTTGATTTTATATGCAAGAAGAAGACACATAGTTTCCAAACTTTGTTTGCCATAGTCAACGTAATTCCCTAAGAACAAATAATTGGCATTCGGCGGTAAACCCTTGTGCTCAAAAAGTCTCAATAGATCATTAAAATGTCCATGAATGTCGCCACACATGGTGATTGGTGCCTTGAGCACTAATAATCTGGGTTGCTGGAGAATTTTTTTTTGGGAAGCATTGCAAAGTTGGCGGACCTCGGCCTCTGAGAGCTGGACCTGCTTGCCCGGCCTCAATGATCTGACATCTAAAATCTGATTAATGGTATCACTAAGAACAGCAGAATCAATCCCTTGCACTTGCGCCATAGATCTACTTGTTTCTCCTTCTTGAAATTCTGGATTTCCAGAACGAGAGACAGTGAAACCCCTACAAATATTCCATTTTACGAATAAAAGCAAAGGCAACCAATTCAGAACCTTTAAACCTAGATTATAAGGCACATAATGTGTAAATTTAATTAGTCAACCACATACCTTTCTGCAACCCCTTGCTTGGTGGGTACCGTGGAAGGCTTCCAGGTTTGCATGCATAAGGTTCACTTGCAAAGAACTACAGGACAGAAAGCAATCAGATAACACTGAAACTAGCTACAGAATACATGGGATGAATTAAAAAAACTTGAATAACTATCATTCAGACAAAATTTTTAAGTCTGGGAGGATTGTGTGGAAAAACCATGTAGTCATATGTTCGCTTGAGTAATTGTATGGATCATGCACAAGGAAAGTGAATAGTCCTGAAGCATTTGGTACTTGAGGAGAGAATGAATGATTTTTTGATCCATGGATAAGGAGAGCATTATTTGGTTGGAAATACACGAGGCAGGTCAACTGATGATATTGTCAACATGAAATTTGGGCATGGAAGACGGAAAAGAAAATAGAACAAACATTTTTACCTTATGCTTCATCTTGGAAGAATATTCCCGCTTCTCTAGTTTATTCTCGACATCATCACTAGTAGTAGCATTCCTAAAACTACTATCCCGAGTTCTGTACTCTGATGTCTCACTATCACCACCTTCGCTCTCCGAACCTGAGCGAACAACAGAATTAACAGTTTTAGCTATACCCAAAAAAGCTTTTCCAATTACAGAGAATACCACTCCCTTTGTGTTTGTTCTGTCTCGACTTCTGTGGAGAGAATTAGCCTCTAACTCATCAGTATTACCACCAATTGGAACCGGTTCCACTTCTTCTACTCTTCCTTTAACAGGAGCAGAGCTACTGCTACCGTCATCTCTAATGGCACCACGATGATACAATGTATTGGTCATGTTTTTCACTCTACTGTGAATCCAGTCCACAGATTGGCCTGAGATTTCTCTTAACCTTATCAAATGGAGCAATGGGCATATATAATATAGGGCGTTGACATAAGAAGACCAAGAAACAACCAAGCAAAGCCCCCTGAAATACCAAGTGATTGTGATTTGTTATTAAAAAACTGAAACAAAAACAAGAAACAGATAGGGAGGAGAGTGGTTAATTACCATTTTTTCATGAAGTCATGTAGGTTAGCTTCTTGTGTGTGTAGACACTGAGACTGATCCCTTCAAAGGGCTCCATAACCCAACCCATTTCACTTGATGGTCTTGCTCTTTCTCTTTGTTTTCCACCATTAGTGTTGAATTTGCAAGGCAAAAAATTGATGGAGACACTAATTGGGTTTGTGAGCCTCCATTTCAGGACTTGGGGAAGTCGGTGTTGGTGGAACAAATGCCATGACAGAAGCACAGAGTCGACTTTGGTTTCTATGTTCTGGAGGAATTTTAAAACGCGGTTTGAAACTAGATTGCTTTACATTCAACCCTTTGCTCAAGGGATTTTGTGTGGATGATAAAGCAAACCAGGTCATTGATTTGTTTAACAAAATTGTCAAGCATAGGTACCCGAACAACAAATTTAATTATGGTATGCTCATTGATAAACTTTGCCAGAATAATCCGGCGGAAGAGGGTATGAATCTCTTCCGAAAAATGATGTCTCAAAGAGGTGTTGTTCCAGATGTCATAACATACACCTTATTGATTCAAGGCCTATGTTCGGGTCAGGGGAAAGACGCATTTTCGCTATTCAGTGAAATGGTGGACTCTGGAATCACCAACTGTAAGAACCATGTAATATTTTAGTCAGTGACGAAGTCAAGATTTTTGTATAGCATCCACAGACCACATTGAGCAATAAGGAGTTCGTTGATTAAGTTGCCTTGAACAACTCCACATTGTATTCGGAGAACACTATCCTCAAAATCGTGGAAATTGTTTTCTTTGAGAAGGGGGAGAAAAACACATTTTTCTAACTCCATAGTCATCTTCAACCTCAAGGTGGATTTTTTCCCACTTTCCATCATTTTTTTTCTAATTAAAAAAATACTTAACACAGTTTATGAATATAAAGGTCGGCAACAAACACATCTCACAACAATGGTTTACCAGACCAAAAATAGGTACATAAACACCATTTTCTTACAAAGTGAATATGTAGTATTCAAAATTTTAACTGGAAATGAGAAGGAAATTGCACAGTAAGATGATTTTATATCGACAGGTAAAAGTAACACTTAAATAATATTATGCACATCATATAACGAGCACTCTAATCAACCACTAGAATGTTAGATGTTCCGGAGCTTGACTCTGGAACTGTTTCCCAAATCACCGAGTATAAAACCTTTAAACTTTCATTATCTCTCAACATTACAAATTCTTTTTCAGGGTTTTATTTCTTTACTTTTGTCCCCTCTCCAGGCTTGAGAACTTTAAAAGAGCACACTAACCTTTTATCAACACTCATCATAGCACCAGAATTATCCAGTTCACCACAGTAATTGGAGGCTGAGAATATTGTAACTAGTTGCCTGTCAGCAAAGAACTCGTACCCATCCTCCATGACCTCCTCCATGACCTGATGGGAGCGACAGATAAGTCCCAAATCATGCTTCGTTAAGAACTCGGACACCTTATCAGAACCAAAGCTGTAGGAAATTCCTCTGTCATTCAATCCCCATCCCTTCACGTATCTACTAGGATCCGACCAGATTAAATCACAGAGCAAACCAGTCATAGGAACACCAGTAGGACGAGTTAGGTTTCTTATCTGGTCCAAGCTTGTTAGATCTGGTGAAAGGCCACCAGAAACGCAGAATATCTTGTCAGCTACAATAGCTGCCACAGGAAGGCAGTCAAAGCAATCATTAAAGGCATCACAAACTCTTCTACCAAAATGATATCTACAGTCCTCATAAAACCTGTGTATCTTACTATCTGAAGCACATTCATGATTTCCTCTTAGAAGAAAAAGCTTATCAGGGTATTTGACTTTATATGCAAGAAGAAGACACATGGTTTCCAAACTTTCGTTGCCATGATCCACATAATTCCCTAAGAATAAATATTTGGCTTTATGAGGCAAATCCCCATAATCAAAAAGCCTCAGCAGATCACTATAATGTCCATGAATGTTGCCACAGATGTTGATTGGTGCTTCGAGCTCTAATAGATTTGGTTGCTGGAGGAAAATTTCTCTGGAAGCAGTACAAAGTTGGTGGATCTCGGCTTCTGAGAGGTGAAACTGCTTGCCTGGTTTCCACGTCCGGACCTTCAAAAGCCGATTTATGATGTCATCAAGACTGACAGTACTGATCCCTATGGTGTCATCGAGAGTATCAGTTTTGATCGCTGCGGTGTCACTAAAAACATCAACATTGTTGTCTCGACAGGGCCAAAACATTGAATCTTCAATTTGAAGTTCTCCAATTAGAGAACCAGAGAGAGCAGAAACCCTACAAATGTTGACAGAATAAGCAAGTAAATCAAAACTTTGAATATAACATATGAGGTATATACTGTGAATTTAGTCAACCAAGACCTTTGTGCGACCTTATGCCGTAACTTAGCTGCCATCTCAGTGCTTGGAGGGTACTGTGGAAGGCTCGAAGGTTCACAAGCATAAGGTTCAGTTGTAAAGAACTACAGAACAGAAAGCAAGAATGCACTGGATAAATCTTGGAAAAAAAATTCTAACAGTCAAGAAAAATTTTGCGCCAGGATAAACCCACAAAATTAGTATCTAATGTAAGCGGTATTAGCAATATTAATATTAAGTATAATTTGGCCTATTTATTAAGAGTCCAAAATAGTAGCTAGGGCATTATTAGCCAATTAGGGTTAGGTTAATTAGCATGCCAGAGAAGATACGAAGCTTATAAATAAGGCAAGGGTTGTTCATTGTTATTTAGTTGAGGAATGAGTTATTTTCCTTTAGCCTTTATCATTGTTATTTCGATTATTATACGTTTAATTCAGTATGGCTTCGTTTAATTCAGTTTACCGTTTCGTTTATCCCCTAGCTCTATCAATTGGTATCATAGTTGAAATGATTCTAGTTATTTTATTTGATTCGTGTAAACAGAGATTAAGAGAATACTCTTTTTCGTATATTATATTGAGAATATAGCATGTATTTATATACAAACTATTGAGGCTATTCTAGGAAACTATATCAATTTAGGATCTCTACAATTAACCTAACTGACAGTTATATACACACACTATAACACTCCCCCTCAAGCTGGAGCATAAATGTTAATCATGCCCAGCTTGTTACAAAGATAGTCAACCCGAACCCCATTTAAAGCTTTCGTGAAGATGTCCCCTAGTTGTTCGCCAGTTTTCACATATCCTGTAGAAATCAAGCCTTGTTGAATTTTCTCACGAATAAAATGACAATCAATTTCAATGTGCTTAGTCCGTTCATGAAACACAGGATTAGAAGCAATATGAAGAGCAGCTTGGTTATCACACCACAATTTCGCTGGTACTGTAGCTTTAAGTCCTACTTCAGTCAAGAGCTGATATATCCACATTATCTCACACACAGACTGTGCCATAGCCTTATATTCAGACTCTGCACTGGATCGTGACACAACGGTTTGCTTCTTACTCTTCCATGAGACCAAATTCCCGCCAACAAAGATACAATAACCTGAAGTGGATCTTCTATCCATTTTAGAAACTGCCCAATCAGCATCTGAGAAACATTCAATATGAGTGTGCCCGTGATTTTCATACACGATACCTCGTCCTGGTGCTCCTTTCAAGTAACCCAAAATTTGCTTTAACGCAGCCCAATGATGAATTGTCGGAGATGACAGAAACTGACTGACAACATTGACTGAGTATGCAATATCTGGACGAGTCACGGTAAGGTAATTCAACTTCCCAACCAACCTTCGATATCTTTCAGGATCTTCAAATGGTTCCCCATCACCGGTAAGTTGCACATTTGGAGTCATTGGAGCACTACAAGGCTTTGCTCCCAATTTACCTGTCTCAGTTAATAAGTCAAGAACATATTTTCTCTGAGATAGAAAGATACCTCGTTTACTCCGAGTGACCTCAACTCCCAAGAAATACTTTAACACCCCCAAATCCTTCGTGTGAAACTGAGTATGAAGGAAAGATTTAAGAGATGAGATTCCTCTAGTATCATTCCCAGTAATTACAATGTCATCCACATACACAACTAACAGAATGATACCAACTGCTGATCGTTTGTAGAATACAGAATGGTTAGACTTGCTTTTCATCAGACCAAATTTCTCAACAGCCTGATTAAACTTTCCAAACCAAGCACGAGGACTCTGTTTCAAACCATATAAAGATTTTCGAAGACGACAAACTCGCCCTGACTCCCCCTGAGCAACAAAATCAGGAGGTTGCACCATATACACCTCCTCCTGAAGATCGCCATGAAGAAAATCATTCTTGATATCAAGCTGATGTAAAGGCCAATGATGGGAAGCCGCCATAGAAATAAATAACCGAACAGAGGTCAACTTGGCAACAGGAGAGAAAGTGTCAGAGTAATCTACCCCATAGGTTTGAGCATAGCCCTTAGCGACAAGACGAGCTTTCAATCGGGCAACTGACCCATCCGGATTGACCTTAACTGCGAAGACCCATTTGCAACCTATAGCCCTTTTTCCTGAAGGTAAATCGACCAAGTCCCAAGTACCATTGTCATCTAAAGCATTCATCTCCTCTATCATTGCATCATGCCAACCAGGATGAGATATGGCTTCACGAACAGTTTTAGGAATAGAGGTAGAATCAAGAGAAGCAATAAAAGAACAAAAGGAAGATGACAAGTTATTATAAGAAACAAATGAAGAAATAGGATAAGCACACTGGCGTTTACCTTTGCGTAATGCAATAGGAAGATCATCGCTTGGGACTGGATCTGATGACGAAGGAGCAGGTGCAGGACATGAATCAAGAGGTTGACGCCTGGAGTAAACCTGAATAATAGGAGGCTTGACTGGAGCTGGTTCCGAGACAGGAGCTGGGGCGAAGACAGGTGCTGAGGATGTGATAGAATAGACCAACAAATCATCATCCTCCCCCTGGCTAGTGGGAATGGGCGAAGAGGAAAAATAAGGTGTCTTCCAGGAAGGTAACATCAATTGAGACCAGATATTTGTTAAGATTGGGACAATAACACCGATAACCTTTCTGAAGACGAGAATAACCAAGGAAGACACATTTCAAAGACTTGGGATCTAATTTAGTGACATTCGGACGAACATCCCGAACAAAACAAGTGCTACCAAATATCTTCGAGCCAACAGGAAACAATGACTTATTGGGAAAAAGGATTTTGTAAGGAATCTCACCATGAAGAACAGATGATGGCATGCGATTAATGAGAAAACATGTTGTAGACACTGCATCGGCCCAAAAAGGTTTAGGAACATGCATTTGAAATAAGAGAGCTCGTGCTGCTTCAAGAAGATGTCTGTTTTTACGTTCTGCCACACCATTTTGGGATGGGGTATCAACACATGAAGTTTCATGAAGTATGCCATTCAGTCATATACGACTGAAATAAAGCTTGTGTATATTCTTTACCATTATCAATTCGCAAGGTTCGAATGGAAACATTAAATTGAGTTTTAATTTCAGCACAAAACGCACAAAACAGAGAAAACAACTCAGAGCGTTTTTTCATCAAATATAACCAAGTAACACGAGAATAATCATCCACAAATGTAACAAAATACCTAAATCCAGTTTTAGACAAAATAGGACAAGGACCCCAAACATCAGAATGAACTAATTCAAAAGGAACACTAGCACGTTTATTGACTCTAGGACTCGAACTAAGACGATGATGTTTTGCAAACTGACATGACTCACAATTTAATGAAGACACCTTATTATATTGAGGACAAAGCTTTTTGAGTAGAGGGAGAGACGGATGACCCAACCTACAATGAGCCTCGAAAGGAGACGTGACACTGGAGCAAGCAATAGAACTCGGTACCGATGTATCAAGAATGTAGAGGCCTCTAGACTCATGTCCTTTACCAATAATCTTCTTCGTCATAAGATCCTGAAATAAACAATGATCAGGGTAAAAAGAGACACAACAGTTAAGATGACGAGTAAGTTGGCTTACAGAGAGCAAATTAAAGGATAAATTAGGTAAATGTAAGACAGAGGACAGAGATAGCGAGGGGGTAGGATTGATGGTGCCAGACCCGCGAACACAAGATGGTGACTCATCGGCAAAAGTGACGGTAGAGGTAAAAGCATTGGATTGAAAAGAAGAAAATATACTAAAATTACCTGTCATATGATCTGTGGCACCAGAATCAATGACCCACTTGGAGGATGATGAAAGAAGACAAACATCGGGTTTACCTGAATCGACAATAGCTATGACAGAAGGAGAGGAAGACTTGAGTGATTCCTGATACTTTGAGAACTTGGCAAATTCATCAGCAGAGATAAGGACTGATTTGTCAGAGGCATCAGAAGTGATCGCAACATGAGCGGAGTGTTTTTGCCGGTTTTTAAACTGTAGCTTTCTACAGTCAAACTTGGTATGGCCCGGCTTCTCACAATAGTTGCAATTAATACTTTCAGAATCCGGCGCGCGAGTTTCAAACCCTTGTGAGCTGCCTCCTTTGTGTCCACTGTGATTAGACAGTCTCCCAGGCGCATAGCTGTTATTTCGACTTATCAAAGCACCACTAAGCGGAACAGTGGGAGTACTCTCGGTGCGGAGAACACGACTAAAGACATCTTGTAAAGAGGAGATATCAGACCCAGAAAGAATTTGTGCCTTAGCAGAATCAAATTCAGGAGAAAGCCCTGCTAGAAAACTCATGATAGCCATTTGCTCCCGTTGGCGTTGTTGAACCTTCACATCAGGGCTAAATGGCAGCAACATATTAAGCTCCTCATACGTTTTCTTAAATGTCATAAAGTAGTTGATAAGGGACTGATCTTGTTTTTCCACATGGTAGAATGTTTGGCAAACCTCATACATGCGAGAGAGATTCCCTTTCCCAGAGTACAAAAATTTCAAATAATCCATTAGTTCTTTAACAAATTCACAATGATTGATCAAGCCAATTACCTCACTATCAATAGAATTCAGAATCTGAAGGAACAAGCGAGCATCTTCCCTGAGCCAGGTCTGCCGTGAATCCTCAGGAGGATCATTAGTCAAATGGTCATCTTTGTCAATACTTCGCAAATAAAGACGAACAGTCTTACTCCAGTCGTGATAATTCGAACCATTTAACTTATGGTCCGTAATTTTAGACATCACGGAAATCAGATCAGATACAACTACTGACTTTGTCTCAGCCATAACAGGTCAAATAGGTCAGAACTCGGAATTAAAACCTCCAAAATCGAATTTTTTCAAATGGAGTTGTCAGAAATCGTGCAAAATCTCCCCCAAAGCAAGAGAAATCAGGAAAGAGGCTTGAAAGCCGAGAAGAACAGCTTCGATCGACTGAATCGACTGGAAGCTTAGATCGACTGGAAGAGTCGACCGGAAGCAGACACGCAGAGGATGGATCGACTGCTTCGATCGACTGGATCGACTGGAACGACTAGATCGACTGAAAGCTTGGATCGACTGAAAGCTTAGATCGACTGAAAGAGTCGATCGACTTCGATCGGGACTGGAGGGTCGCTCTGTTGGAGTCGACGCCTGTTGGAGGGTCGACAGCTGAAAGAAGTCGCTCTGTTGGAGTCGACTGCTGAAAGAGATCGACGCTTGTTGGAGGGTCGATCTGTTGGAGGGTCGAACGGTCTTTGACCAGTGCCTGGGAGTTCGAACTGCAGTGAGAACCAAACTTCAAACTTCAAACTTCAAACTTCGAATATTAAACCCTAACTTCAAACTTTGAATCTTAATCTCAAACCCTAAGTGGCTCTGATACCATGTAAACAGAGATTAAGAGAATACTCTTTTTCGTATATTATATTGAGAATATAGCATGTATTTATATACAAACTATTGAGGCTATTCTAGGAAACTATATCAATTTAGGATCTCTACAATTAACCTAATTGACAGTTATATACAGACACTATAACAATTCGATTTGAAGAGAATTTGTTTGAAAAGAAAAAAACTTGGAAGATGACTTAAGAAGAGATATTTCAAAGTGAGAAGGATTGGAATAATACACTAGCAGGCTGCAACAATGAAGCTAGGAAGAGCTTGAAACGAATGTAGAAAAAGCGATCGAGAAGTTAGAGAAGGCGATAAAAAGAGCAAGGAAGAAGATGAAATTGATAATCAAGGAACACCAATCAGGCAACAGGTAACAAAGAGGCCAACGAACACCCACAAAGAGTGACTGCCAGCCTCCAAGTAGCACCACCAGCTCTGGCAGCACCGCAGGGACCCTACTCTAGCACCGTCGGCGGTGGCGCATAGTCTAACACATGGTCATCCACCCCAATCGCACCCCCTCCTTGCCAGACGACAGCGCACCACCAGGGCCCTCTTTCCTCATCCGCCGTCCCCAAAACCCCTTCCGACATCCTCGCTCAACCTGCACCACCCCTCATTTCTACCGCCCATCACCAACCCACGACCCCTTTCTCCACCCCCTACTCAATCCTAACCCCACCCAAACCCCACAAAGATGAAACATAACAGATATGGAAGAAGAAATAGAAGAGGGAACAACGGAAACCATCCTAACTCCGGTCAACTCCAATCCTTATGTCACCAACAGATCGCAGCACGACAGATTTCAGTACATCAACCTGCGTTGCCACCGATAAATCAGCATCTTTGCCTTGGTCACGATCCACCGTGATGTGGCTTCCTCAACCCACAACGTCAACAATCTCGTCGCCATGCTCCTCTCATCACACAACAACAAGGTTCAGAGCTCTCTTCGTTATAGAACACTTGTAAGGAGTTGACCTTCATCATGGGAAAGAGAGTTCAATTTGGTTGGGTTATTTAAACCACAACAAATTTAGAATTAGCCGTTCGAAGACGGAGTATCTAGTGTGCAACTTTGGGTGTGAACCAAGAGGGAGAAGTCATGCAATTGAGATCGAAGGTGTCGAGGTCCCAGAGTGTGAGGCTTTTCGATATCTAGGGTCTATAATTCAAAAGAATGGGGCTATTGGAGCAGATGTAGACCACAGGATTAAAGCTGGTTGGTTGAAATGGCGAATGGCGTCAGGAGTATTGTGCGATAGAAGGATGCCTGCAAGGCTAAAAGGGAAATGCTATAAGACAATTGTTCGACCAGCCATGCTATATGGTTCAGAATGTTGGGCTACTACGGGACAACATACGCATAGGATGGCAGTAGCAGAAATGCGTATGTTAAGGTGGATGTGTGATAAAACTCGTAAGGATAAGATTAGAAATGAAAGAATTAGGAGATACTTAGGTGTAGCGCCCATAGAGGAAAAAATTAGAGAAAGACGTTTAACTTGGTTTGGTCATGTGCGGAGGAGACCGAGCACGGCGCCAATTAGAAAATGTTTAGATTGGCAAGTTAATGGAGGGTGTAGACGGAGGGGACGACCGTTGAAAACTTGGATGAAGACGGTGAATGAAGATATCATTGAGCTTGGATTAGGTGAGGAAATGTGGGAAGATCGCATTGCTTGGAGAACCAAAATTCATGTAGCCGACCCCGAAAATCTCGGGAATGGGCTTTGATGATGATGATGATGATGATTTAAACCACAACAAACTTTTTATTTGCACCATTGGTCGTGACTCTATTCACCACTGCCGAACAGAACAAGTATCACCTCCAGTTGTTGATTCTAGTATTTTTCATGATCAGGTTGTTCACCACCACGAGACAACACGCAAACAAACACAAGACAGTGTCCATGATCTAATTTGGGGCAACTTTGTGATGCATTCTGAGGAAAAGTTTGAGCACAATATCAAATCACGAAGTGGATCTACTTCGAGCTTAAGACGAGCCTCTTCAATCCGAGGAGATTGATGTAAGCAATATTAGTAATATTATGAGTTAGTTTAGCAATACTAATATTAAGTAGAATTGGGCATATTTAGTAAGAGCCCAAAATAGTAGTTAGGACATTATTAGCCAATTAGGGTTAGATTAATTAGCTTGCCAGAGAGCTAGGAAGATTATAAATAAGGCAAGGGTTGTTCATTGTTATTTAGTTGATGATTGAAAGAATATTTGATTTCTTAGTTATTTTCCTTTTTTTATCATTATTATTTCGATTATTCTTCGTTTAATTCAGTTTACCGTTGCGTTTATTACCTAGTTCTATCAATTGGTATCAGACCCGAAACGATTCTAGTTATTTTATTTGGTTCGATTTGAAGAAAATTTGTTTGTGAAAAAAAGGCTTGAAATATGACTGAAGAAGAGACTCCAAAGTGAGAAGGATTGGAATAATACACTAGCAGGGCTGCAACAACGGAGCCATGAAGAGCTCAAAACGAAGATAGAAAAAGCGGTTGAGAAGGTAAAGAAGACAATAAAAAGAGCGAGGAAGAAAATGGAACTGATGATCAAGGAACACATATCAGGCAACGTGCAACATGCAACAAAGAGGCCAACGACAACATGATATTTGACGATAGGACGAGATAGAAATATTGGAAAAAGACGCACTTGAACAAATGCAAAAAGAACAATACGAGACATTCTATTTGTCAAAGCCCTCCAACTTTTGAGGAAGTTATGGGCACCATTACACATATTTGATTTTCAAAATGTGGGTCATTTGACTTCTGTAATTTTTTTTCACTTTTGGTCAAAAGGATGATGTTTCTGCAGAGGCAGACACAGTGAATAATGATGATTATATTGACATATATTGGGAATTTCTTGTGGCATGAGCTTATGCGCACGAGTCTTCTCAGCACGTTTATTACAAATTATGGTTCTTTGAATCACCTTGCAACTTTTCTGAGTTGGTGCTATCTATGACAAGGGTGTATCGTGGCACAGTACGAGGCCGACTACTTTGTGTACAATTCGCCATGTGTGTTGTAACCGGTTGCTTGTGTCTGTCAGACTTCAAGCTCAAGGATGTAACGTAGGATTTAATTTATTTAATTGAGTTTAGTTGTTGGGTCAGCCTAAGTAAGCCCATTAGAATAAGTGGAGATTAGAGTTCTAATAGCATTTAAGGTTATAGTATTTGATTTGCAAGTTAGGTTTAGTATAAATAGGTTCTATAGACCGACTGTAATTAATTTTTGATGAATGAAGAAACTCCAATGGAGATTATTTAGGTTTATTTATATTTTGTAGTTTAGAGTACATTAGAAATACTCCACTGGTTATAAAGTAGAATATTACATCATGAATTGTCTTATTCAAGTTGAAAGTAGCTTAAGATAAAAAAAACCAATCCAGCTTATTCATGGAAACAGTTGCATATATAAGTGGCTTGAAACTTACAAAAATAACATTATTGTCATAATTGATTCTATAGTTTCCCTTACCAGTTGCATTCCAAAAAATTGTCCAAACATAAAGAAATGTGATCCACTTTTTCAAATTCACTGTTTGAACAATAGAAGAAAAAACTAAAGTAGAAATAGACTAGCTTAATGTAGGTCATAAGCAACGACGAAAGAAAACAGTTAAGAGACGACCACGCCTTCTGTACAAGTAATCAAGAAGAGAGAGTAATTACAGAGAATAGTACCACTTACCTCGTTACGCAGTGCAGTAGTTGCAGTTTGACGTTCTGCTGGCTCAAATGCAAGCAGAGTCTCAATTAATTGCAGTGACGACCGTGGAAAATTCTGAAAAGTCTTTTCTATGCACCGGGTGTATGGATGGATAGGTTTGAATATGGATGGATAGCGCAATTGTAAGCTGCCCCAGCATTTCTCAGTAGGTGAACCAAATAGTTTGAAAATCTGGTGCAATTGATCCACCTTATAAATGGGAATTGACGATCAGTAGTTAGCAATTGAATCTATGAACAACTGATCAGCTACAATAGAAAGAAAATACACATTTCATGGGAACTGTTTATTTTTTATATTTAGCCAATCTATATTTTATACATGAAGTAAGGGAATGAAATTAAAAACATGTATGTATGGAGAGTCTGACTTGAGCCTATAGCAGAGAGATAAACAACAGAAAAAGAATCAGAGATAGGACTACAAGTCATCGATCTTGAGCAACAGGCAAATCATCCGTTAACTGCATAAAATAATTGGTCCAACACAAAAAGTATTTTACTGGTTAACAAAATACACCCACTTAATAAACTCAAATACTGAAATTATCCATCTTGCTCGACTCAAAATACTACCCTCAAAATACACGCCACCTACCAAAACCAACACTCAAAGGGCATGCATAGCTTCTTTTACGACTTCCAATAATCAAAAGCCTAGATTTTTTTTTTTTATATTTACGCAAGACAGAAGAAGCATTCTATTAAGCGATCAAAAATTTGAGTGGAGAAAACAGATACAAAGAGAGAGCTACATAAATACATTTTCCATGAGAAGTATAAATCACCGAAGCTGGTGTGCTTTACAAAGAGAGGGCTACATGAATAAATTAGGCTAGAATTTTTCTTGCAGACGATATTTAATTTCAAGTTTCAAGCTTGTCCTCAAGGGTTTTCTTTCAATCTTTTAATCAGTAAGCAAGCAACTATGGAGTTGAAGGTAGTTTTCTTTCCTTTGAATCTCATGTATTTCATTTTTATTTTGTTTTAGCCAAGCACAAACAAGGTTTTATTGATATCCAAATCAAATACAATGAAAATGAATGAAGATCTCACAACTCGAAAACAGCTACAAACAGAATTAGCAAGTTATCCAATTTTGGAGATTATTTAGAGCTGAACCCCAATTCCAAATAGCAAAGATTATGCAAAACTACAGGCATATTAAGCAGAACTACAAACAGCTACAAAACTACAGGCATATTATGCAAAGATTTTAAAGCTGAACCCCAATTCCAAATATCTTCATTGATTGAGAGAAAATGTTCCTCAACCCTTAGCTATCTCCCTTCAAAGATCCTCCTGTTTCTTTTCTTCCAAATAGCCAAGTCACAAAGTGAATACCCATGCTCCAAATCCACTTCTTGAGAGATTATTTAGATTCCAGCCCAGAAACCACACATGAATGATCCCTTCTACATGCTTAGACACTCCAAAATTCATTAAAGAATGTTGGCCACACAGTCAATGAGAAGATGGTTCATTGTGTTTACAAAGAACGCAATGGTTTGGAGACTGAATTTCAGTATGGATAGATAGTCCACACTCTCACCAACCGTGAGGATCTTACCAAGAGAAAACTTGTCAAGGAAGAATCGGCAAAAATCTTCATGATTGAGCATGTGAATAAATGTTATCAATCATGTGCTCTGATACAAACTGATTCAAAGTTGAGATTTAATTGGTTTACTAGAGGTTTCTAATGGCCTTGGTTGTTGGCTCATTGGCTTCAAAAGATCAATGATATCTCAGCACAATTGAATATTTCCATCTAAACAGTACTGCAGAATTTTGTTGCGAGTTGGCGGGCGCCTCAGAATGAGGGCTGCTGCGAAATGCTTTTGGCTGAAAGTGCGAGAAAGACTGGGTGTGCCCATCAGGTCTATCAGATTGACGGATTGATGGATCGCACGAATTGGGTGATCAGTTGTCAAGTCGACGGTTTTCAGGAGAGAGATTTAGAGGTGGCAATGGCTGTGTCATATTGTCTCTAATGGGGTTGCATGTCAATTTTGCCTCAATCCAGACCCATACCAAATAGGTCTTGTCATGTCAACCTGTACCATGGTTTTTACTTAGCCTAATAAATATGTCCAGGTCAAACTAGAATAAATAGTGGGTTAGTACCTACTTGAATTGAGCTGATAAATTTTATTATCAAGTTATTTAATGTGTTCTAAATTAAATCTGTATGAGGAAACTATATTGGTATCATAAAAGATGGGGCCACATAAGGTTAAAATATAACTAATGAAGCATGCCAAATGAATTGAGGCGTCTAACCCAAACCTGGCACATTTATAATGATGTCGCAGATTCATGTCGGGTGTAAATCACCACTCTTGAGAGAAACACCAGGAAGAAATAAACCATCGCTAGAAAAATACTTTATCAGGTAGCAATTGTTTTGTGCTCGACCCGAGCCTTTATATAGGTAAAAGAAATAGACAACAAACAAGTAGAATCCCTACTTAATACTTTCCCAATTCGACTCTCATTAAAATTATTCAAGGTTCCAATCAACGTAACAGGAAAACCTCCTACTCGAGTGCTGAATAATTCCTACAGAAATATTCAAGATGATCAAGGTCCCTACACAAGCAGAATCCAAGTTCTAAAGTTCCTACTCAACTAGCAAGCAACTGTCTTAGAACCGAAGTTTCTACATGATCAGAATCCAAGTTCTGGAAAAGAAGTTCCCACACAAGTTCCACCGGTGTGTGGCAAGAAAAAAGATAAAAATCATATCTCCATCATGATTCCTGCCGCGCACTATTCTTATCAACACTCCATGGATTTTATAACTTTTTATTTTGATCATTCAAAAGAAACATTGATTTTCATTAATGTGGAAACCAGGAAACTTGGTTTTTAAAAAGAGGAGCTCCCTCAAATAAACTCTAGGGATCACCTCACAATTCTAATCAAACTTTGAGATCCCTCGATTCTCAATTTCAAGGATAGAGAAAGGTAGACAAAAGAAAAGAGGAAAAGAAAATGCTCTGATACTAAATTAAGATTCCAAGCCAAGTTAGAATAAAAGGGATATAGAAGGCAGACAGCAGACTCATTAAGTTAGCCACTTCTCTTCACGTACATAACATATTAAAAATGTAAATGCCCCTAACAATAAAGTATTAGCCGCCACACGTCTAACACATATAAAAATAAAAGAAACGGAACGCACCAAAAATAAAACTCTCCACACAAATAAAGGTGCAATCAAAGATTCGTAGGATTTACCTCTGTGCACCCACGCATAATAGGCTTCCCGGCCAATAAATCGGCTAAGATACATCCTGTACTCCAGAGATCCACGCCTATGCCATAATTAATAGCCCCCAAAAGAAGCTCAGGAGATCGGTAATATAACGTTCCCACATGTCCAGTCATTGGCTGCTTATCGTAAAGATCAGTGAGAGAAGCTGACCCAAAACCAGCAATCTTAAGCATTCCCTGATTGTTAAGGAGGAGATTTGATCTTTGAATGTCAGAGTGCACGACCCCACGGTTATGACAGTGTTCAAGCCCTGATATCAATTGATGGATGTAACACTTTACCTGCCACCATGTCCACGTAAAGGAAATAAAGACATCTATTAGTTTAATTACCCAAAAAACAGAAAGGGAAAAAAAGGTGAAATGAAGCATATATCAACCTGAGGTACTGTAAACTTAATTCCTGGCCGTGCAGATAGGCCTGTCATATCATGCTCCATGTACTCAAATATAAGGTACGCATAATATGAATTCCTTGAAGTGACTAAGCCCTCCAACTTTACAACATTTGGATGATCCAACCGCCTCAAGATGAGTACCTCTCTAGACATAGACTTCACACTCTCAGGCATAACCGTAAATAGAAATTTCCTCAATGCCACAATTTTGCCGGTCAAGATATCTCTAGCTTTGTACACAAGGCTGTCTTTTCCATCTCCAATCTTGAAAAAAAAAAAAAAAAAAAGAAGTAAAAAGAAGTTCGTATTGTACTGTATCATAAATTGACAAGAATCCAAAATAGTGAATTAGAACTTGAAAATAAAACTCACAATGTTAAAAACAAAAAGAGAATAAACTAAACAATGGAAAACCATATTGATTGATGTGTTAAAACAATGAAAAAACTATGTCATTATTAGGCTTAACAGTTACTTGACCCAAAAGATAAGAACTTCCTAATATAGACCTTACTCGTACGTAAAATAACAAGCAAGGAAGCATGGACTCTTTGGAAAACTGGTCATATTCGCGTCCGACATGTATCCGACACTCGCTCGACACGCCTCCAACACGTGGTCAACATATCGACAGGTGTTCGACACATGTCAATGTGTCTGACACGCCTCCAATACACCTGAAACTTGCTCTGGACAAAGTCAAGACTCAGCAACCGACTTCGTTTTATTTTTTTATTTATAATATGTGCAAATAATCATCTACTTTAATGATTGTTGTTTCATCTGAAGTGAATGACCCTTTCAATTAAGATTCAAGATAAATAGGGCAAAGAGCCACTGAATATAAATAGGAAAACAGCCAATAAAACATAGAGATAGTCTATGCTTTTGTTTTCTCTCATTTGCTTATTCTGTCATCTACTTCTCTACTATAATTTTTCTCTACTTTGTTTTTTTTTACAACAGAGTATCATTTTTTTCTTCACCATCGCACCTTTTCTTCTCTACATTTTTTCTTCTTCATGTTTTTTCTACTTGCAACAAAGATGAAGACACTTTAGGAAGATATTTTATTAGACTACTGATTAGGTTTATATGGTTTGTTAAAAAAAAATGATGTGTCGACGTGTCCTCGAGTCTTAGTTTTTGGAAAATTGTTGAGTCGGCGTGTCGTATCCGTGTCCGTGTCCGACACGACGTGCGTGTTCGTATCCATGCATCCTTGATAACAAGTAATACCCTTTCAGGGGACAATGGCCACTAGTTCAGCTGGTACCATTCATGGCAAATGATTTCGCAAATCTAGGGCTCGAAGCCTGTGAAAGGCATTTATGGTTTCGAGATCAATAAAATCCTTGTTAGCCCTTAAAAAGAAAAACAAAAAGGAAAAAAAATATCATTTAAGGACATAATAAGGTTACTTTAAGGTAGCTATTTTGCTAAAAATAAATTTGAATATCCGACTAAAACTGACGATTAGCATAAGATTCAGCTAGCATGGGCCCCTTATGTCGCCCCATACTGCTATGCATGCAAACTTGGTTTGACCCTAATTTGAACTGAGTTTGACTTTGACCCAAATTTTGACTTGGGATTACACCTTGCACAGCTTCTAGTATGTACTTAGACTTTGACTCATGTATAAATATAAGTCCTACATATAAATGTTGTAATATTCTCAAGAGCCTCCCTTCATGTCTACTTATTCAAAGCCTTTGAGAAATAAACACAAACAAAACTTTGAGCACCACAGGCAACGCCCTATGGAAAAGTGTTGATGCCACAACCTGTCCTGAAACCTCATCTTAATAAACTCTTCAATCCCAACCACCAAGCCTTCTAAAAAGACTCTTCAGTAGATTCTTTGAGTCTTAGAGCATCCACTACAAGCTAAATATAAACCCTCCTAAATCTCATTGGTCTTGAGACCCTAGGTTTCACCTACTATAAGCTATTAAAGTGGGGACTCATGACCCTGCAAGTGCTGAACAGGGAATAAATGTATGCCAGCATACCCTAAAAAGTGCCCAAAGCTAGGTGCTCTTTAAAACAGATCCCAAATGGCTCAGTGGTTGTTATTCAGCCACATCACTCAATAGCCACATCACTCAATGGATCCGGATTCCGTTCCCGTTATTTGACAATTTTGTTTGCTTTTATTTTTTAATTTTATTTTAATACTGGAATTAGCTTACTGATGCTCTTATGAAACTCCTGACACCATGTAAAAACATATATTTCTTTACAGTTATATTTATACCAAGCCTGAAAGGTCATCTACTCATCTTAAGTTCTTAATCACTTACTGGATCACAACATTACCCTGAGGGACAGTCACTTGCCATATCTCCATTCCATCTATATGACATTTACAAAATTAATCAGTGTCCGCGCCTTAGTAGGGCTAGACGCCTTGCAATGGCATCTTTCTGAGTTCATGTTCATAAAACCTTGTCTACTTTCACAAAAGTATCTCTTAAAATGTTTCTTCTCTATCGTGGCCTTGTTACCAGACTCTAGGATTGTCAATCGAGCGGATTCGAAATGGATTGTTAGAAATTTGAATCCAATCCAATAAAAATTAAGAAAATTCAGTACGACAAATTATTCAATCTTCAAATCCAAATCTATTTAACATGCTCAAATCCGAAATCAACCTGAATCCGATCTGAAATTACTTACTTTCATACTTTGACAATTTTATATTAAAATTAGAAAAACTTTTTTAAGTTAAAAGAAATTTCATGATAATAAAACAAATACAATAAAGAAAAATGATCAATAGCCCCCATTTTCTAAATAATACATGCACTACTTATAAAATTATTTTTTTTATAATCCTTAGATAATGCGGATTATTATTTTGGATTCACCCATATCCAAAATCAATCCGATAAGAATTTCGGATTGAGTTTTGAAACCCAAATCCGAGAAAATAAAATCCAAATCCAAATTTTTTGGATCGAATGAATTTTCGGATAAAACCCGAACTATTGACAGCCCTACCAGACTCTCTCTTATAGGTCTTCATTCCTGCTTTCCCCCAAATCCATTTGTACTTTATAACTCAAGTTGGATATTCCCAAAGAGTTAAAAGGAAACTCTTAGAGCGATGGCTTACATTAGAATAAGTGGTTTCACTACTATTTTTACAAATTTGAATAATTTCCTATAGAATTCCTTGGCCCATTAGTTAATAGCTCCTCAACCACTCATTCTCTTGTGGACTGAGAAAAAGGGGGTTACTTTCTTTCTTCTATATTATGTAATATATACCCAGACTTATATATATATATATATATATATATATATATATATATATATATATATATATATATATATATATATATATATATATATATATATATGTATGTGTGTATAATGACATTTTACATGTCAACTATCACTATAACTTTTCAAAAAAAAAAATTAGGGTTTTTTTTAATTGGAAAATCTTAAAAATAGTGGAGATAAAAGAGCAAGTGAGAAAAGCAATCATCTCATGATGTTGAACATAGCCATGTTTTTTAATTTTCCATGGAAAAGTATTCTTAGCCCTCCCCAAAAAGTTTTTTTCCATGATTTTTAGAGAAGATTGGAAGTGGAAGATCACAAATTTCATGCTCACTCCCCTCCCTTTTCTCCTTTCCATGTCTCCACTAGTTGTATGTTTTCCATGGAAAAACAAAAATCAAACACATCCTTGGTGTCTTGTAGTTTAGCTTGACCACGTAGGCAAAAACAAACTTTCCATATCTTTAGCAAAGTATTATAACTCAACCCTTTCGATCCTAGTCTTACACCTACGAGCACAAAGGATGCCTGAACCCCTTTTATTACTTGATTCGCTAAGGAAGAAGATGTTGAAGGAGCCTGGCTCCTTTGATCTCCGTTAAACCATCAGCACACCCCACATTGCATCCAAAAGAAAACACCACCCAACCAGATAAGAGAAACATGGAAAAAGAGACATGGTGACCTCTCTTTCTTCCCTTTCTTGCTTGACTAAACTTCAATACTTAAGAGCACCACGAGTTCCTCTTGAGCCCTCCATCCGACAAAGAACATAGATCAAGTTCTAATAGATTAGACTCCCACAAACATATTGCAGGGCCAAAACAAAAAGAATATAATCTAATAATGGACAATTTTATTGAGTGCAACAATGAAAACATCATGGTTTTACATAGGATTACAAAAGAAAAGAACTTCCTTGTCCAAACCTTACTTGTGCTTAAAGAACAAGTAGCTCCATCTCAGGAAAACTTCTAGATAAAAGAAATGACTTCAAATCAACTAGGCTACTTGTGCAAAAACCAATTGGATCTCCTACTGAAGCTGGCAATGCAAAGATCTAAGATTCACCTAGCATGGGACCGGCCTACTCCCCTACTGAATACCCCTTATGTTGTGGCACACTATGCCATGCATGCTTGATTCCCATGCAACATGGTTTGTCCCTACATTGACCTCACTATGACTCTGAACCGGACCTTGAACTTTAATTTGGCCCTTGCGCAACTGCTAGCATGTACTTGGACATTACATTAACTTGGATTTGGAATCTGACCCATGCTTAAATATGATTCCTACTTGATAAATACTTGTGGATATTCTGAACATACAGAATAACCAGCGTCTTATATGATACAAACAGAGTAATTTTTTCATATCGTAATAAGAAAATTATATCAAGATTTAAAATGGGGGTTCCCCAAAACAGATTTTGAAATAAGATAAGCCAGGGTTATGCTAGATCATTATCAGATTACTAGTAACTGCAGCCAGTTGTATCAGTTTTCACAATGTAATCAACCTCTCGTTATCTAGTGATGAGGTGAATAAAGCAAGACCTCCTGCTATCATGTTAGCCTTTTATACTGATCTTCCTGTATGGATCAATGTTTTTTTTACCAATTCAAAGTGAGTCGTGGGGATATATGAATTGTACACTAGGAAAGTCAGTGCTGTCAAAGAATGAATAATGGATGGATGATGCAGGTGACGGATATTGCAAACAGAATAGTACTTAAGGAAGATGCAGACAGTTAGGCATGTAAGTGGAAAACAAGATAGAATCTAGTTGAACATTTACCCTAGCCAGTTTCCTGAAAGAATCTGGTTTCCTTGGAGTCCAACCCTTGAGGGCCTCACCGGAAAACTCTAGGAGCCAAGATGGCCAACCAGCATTTACTGATTTTTCAAAAACACTACTACCACTCCAAATCTCAACATCTGATGAGACAGAAAAACTAACCGAATGACCACCACTAGCAGATGCAACTTTGCTAGTAAACACAATTCCGGACCCTGATCCGTCACTGATTGGATCATCCTGCTTCGCAACTACTTTCTCAAACTCACTCGACAAGCCTGGACGAACAATCAAACTGACTGTTCTACCTATCCCGAAACAAGCTCTTCTTATTACAGACAAAACTACCCCCTTTACCTCCAATCTTTCTTGATTTGTCTGAACTAAATTTTCTTCTAACTCATCGATATTACCACCACTTCCAGCTGGTTCTGATTCTTGCAAATTTTCATTTGCAACCGGTTCCAATTCTACTAAATTTTCATTGTCTGAGTAACTGTCAGCTCGAACAATATATCGGGAATACACTATATTGGTCATTAATTCCTTTACCTCACTATCTTAAGGTGTCCGGGGTTAGATATAATTGAATTCTTGTGAACTATCACAAGAACAACCGAACCAACCCAGCATGTTGGTCAACCTCGGAGATGCCATCGATGGGCAACCGCGAGCTATCCAAACCTTACCAGCAACGGAGGTTTCCTAATCACTTAAACGACAAACAAACTTACTGATCGTAAACATCCAAATGCACACAAACATAGATTGTGATAACAAAGAGCAAAGAACCAAGTAAACAAGCATCCAAGAAATGATTGAATGTAATAAAAAATTCACAATGGTTTCTTGTCGATATATATGTATCAGTTTATTATTATACTGATTTTAAGAAGGATAGAGAAAATACCGTGCGTGAGACGGAGAATACTAGATTGAGGTTTAGGAAACTGAAACCCTAACGCGTTCATCTTGCATTCTCTTTCTCTCTTTGTCTTACATGGTGAAAGGTTCGGTTCGTATTTGGAGAAGAGCTTATTACGTGTACGAGTCACCATTGCAGCACTCTAGAACTGCGATCAGAGACGCAACATTCCGTGAGGCCCCTCACCTTCCCTCCAAACTCTCAGTTTTGAGGGAAAAAATTTAAGCACCTTTTTGTGCGGGGGGTTGTGTTTGGGTCTGATTTTCAAGACACGTTTACTAAACAAGTTTGTCTTTTGAGTTTGAAAATTTTTATACCGATTGTGAAGTGACATAATACGACTCACTGCCACCACACTTTTTTTTTATTAAATATATATAGCATATATTATTAATTAGAAGTACGTAACTGTTGAGTTGCTCTAACAGCAAGGTCGTAAGCCTCTGAATTAAGGTCTCTATAGATGAAGTTATAAAACTAAAGGTGGTGAAAAGAAAGTAGCCTCTGTATGCTGCTAATGAGTGGTCACCATGCCCAGTCCATGATTGTTCTAGATTGTCATTGATCATCATGTGAAATAGAGTGAAGCGTCTTTGAGTCTCCCATAAAAAATGTTGTTCGCCGCTGCTTAGCTTGGATAAGAAGAAGAGTCGCTTTAGCTGCATGATACTCCGCATGGTACTATCTATCACCTTCCCTGTGATAGGGCAAGCGACTCATGCTAGCACCTCACCACACAGGTTGACTGCAAAAACTCCGACTGTGCCCTATTGAGATTGGACAAACAAATTAGCATCGTATGTGATCAAAATCATGTCTGGATCCAGGGAATGTGGAATAGGTTTGAGTTGTAAGGATTTCAGGTTAAGTTTGTGGCTTCTAGCTAAATGGATTTGGGCCTGAATCAATGTTATCCAGGAGGGGGTTATTTCAGTGTGTGGACCAAGTGGAAGTGTCGAGGAGGAAACAGACCTATACCGATTGTCAATGACAGTCGTTTGAAGAACTTGATTGATAGAGACCGAATCAATAGCATCAGCAGAGGTAGGGGCACCCCAATGATCTTTGTGATTAGAATTTGTAGAAAACCATTGGTGCGTCAAATTAGACTAGGTACACTGAAAAGATATACTAAAATTTTATGTGTCAATGGGCTCACTCCAAAATCAATTAACTGGATCTTGGTTAATATTGGTCTATAGGGCCAAAATTTTGTTCTAAGTGGATCAGGGCACTTGATATGTATTTCAACCTAAAACTTTTGTTCCCAATTTGACTTTGGTACGGACCGATGGTTGGGTCCAGGAAAATCATCCAAATCCTTAGCATTTTATATATGAAGATTCGATGAATGTTTGGATTATGCCAAAGGTGTGTGATGGCTTAGTGGTTGAGCAGTGACAAATGGTATCACTAGCTCACAAGGTCAAATCCAGCCGGCCCCATCTGAGGTGGGAGGGGTTAAAGGATAAAAAAAAAAATGTGTGTTGGCTTATAACTTATACACTAGCACTTTTTATACACAGTCACTCATAATTCTAAAGGGTCGAGATCAAGTTCAAAGTTCTTAGTTTACCACAAATTGTAAAGACACCGATTGATAGAGTCTAAGAAAGACATAGACTAATTCAAAAATAAAGAAGATAACAATATAATTAACACAAATAACAATTCAAGTTAAATCTGAGTGATATAATTAGAACTTTAGATTGCTTAGCAATTGTTTCATACTTTCATTAATGGAGAAAATGAGAGAAGTTGGAAGAGAAAGAGAAAAACTGGAGCATCATGTTTATATAAATATTTTTTAGGAAACAAAATCAATCACTATAACTAGTTGTCATTTTTAATTGGTTAAACCAACTCATTATTTATTATCATTGTTATTCATCGGTTCAAAACCAATTTGAGAACCTATTGTTTGGGTTGGATTTTGAGTCAAATTTTTTGAGTCACAGGATCTCGATCCTTTTATAAAATGCTAAAGGTAAAAATAAAAAACCCCACAAAACAAGTAATACATCTCGGTGATCATTACAAATAAAGTGATTGACATTAAGCAATAATGTGAACCCGACTTGATGCACTTATTTTATATCATGCTCATTCCGTCCCATCTCGAGCCCATTTGGGATGGACGAGGTCTATCCCCTCACAACAATATAGCAACAAAATGAAATTTGGATGAGGTCCATCTTGTGCCCATCCTGACTTGCAATAACATCAAGACCTCTCGAGAAAGAGTAATAATATAGTGCACCAGTAAAATGCCTGATATCTTGCATGGTACTACCAGGCACCGTACGATTGCATCGGGATAAGTGTTATCACTTATCTCGATGCAATCCTACGGTGCCTGGTAGCCATCAGGCAAGATACCAGGCACTTTACCGGTGCACTTAAGAAAAAGCGCTCGAGAAAACCATGGGGTGTTTAGTCAGGGGCAATGTCACTATTATATTAAGGGATATTACACTATTTTTGGTTGTCACGCTAAAGAAGAAACATTTGACTTTGTTGCCAGAACTTAACATAGGGAAGCTCTTAGAGCATCCATAGTAATTAGTATGCTCCTAAATTTTTACTCTCCTAAAAATTTTCTACTAATATTTATACTAATGCGGCTGATTTACTCTTCTAAAATTTGTCATACACAATAACAAAATTAGGAATGAATTTAGATTGGAAAATATGGAAAAATGTTGATTAAAGGGCGCATGTTCCAAGTGGTAGGAGAGAGGGAGACAGATCCGAAAAAGTAAAAAAATAAAATAAAAAATAAACTAATTAATAAAAGAGGGCAGGAAAAGTTTAAAAAAAAAATGTCAATAAAAGAGGGACGCCACCCTTCAAAGGTATTAGAGCCGGACCGTCCCACATCGCCTGGGTACTAAAAAAATGTTGATCAGGTCGTGACAGAATGGTATTAGAGCAAGACCGTCCCACATCGCCTGGGTGAGGGATGATTGTATATGTACGAGTTTGGATTTACATGACATATGATGAAAAACCGACAAATATTACCATTTTGGAACGATAAAGAGAAAAATCAAGATTTACGCAAGTATGGAAGTACATTAATTAACTTTAATTATACAAGTATCATATACATGCATAATGCTTTCTACAGTGATATTTGGACATTTAATCATGTTGAGAAACAAATACCTGTAGGGAGACCTATAGTACAAATATTTTCTAAATTCATTTTTTTGTTCTATTTTTGGAAGTACAAACAGTTTGTTGCGAAAATAACGAATTAACAAAATTCATTCAACCAATCTTTGTTATCATCATACTCCAAGATATAAGTTACAGTATTACATCTCGGGCTATTATATTCAAGACTCTTGAATAGGACTAAAAGGGAGCCAAACATGGTCATCCGTGGAAACAGATAAACAAGTGGCTCAGAATTAGATATCATTTAAGCATATGTTCTCTACATGCATGCCCTAATAACCTGGTGTTTCCTAGAAGTTAACATGAAAAAAATGTTCTACATGGATTCTACGCAATTCAATTGTTTTTCAATCCTAGTCCCATAATGTACAATAAAGACGCGTGTCACCAGTGTTATAAAAAAAAAAAAATACAGTTAAACAGAGAGAACTTTAAGTAAATAAAATAGAGAGATCGCCTATAACTTACTTCACTTTGCAAGGCAGCAGTTACAGTTCGACGTTCAACTGGGCTAAATGCAAGGAGAGTTTCAATTAAAGGCAATGATTCTGGAGGAAAATTCTTAAAAGTCTCTTCCAAGATCATTCCGTATGGATGTTGGGGTTTGAACCGGGTTGCACATGGCATTCTCAAATTGCCCCAGTACTTCACAGGCGGCGAACCACAGAGTTTGAAAATCTTATTCAGTTGCTCCACCTTAATGAACGGGGAAATCAATCAGGCCGATTTGTAGCTGAATCTATTGACAGTAGACCAACTACAAAGTCGTCAAACAAAATAAAAATGAACAATTAAAGAAGTTTATCTTATTTTAGGATGCATGTGGACCATCAAAGGGGGAAAGCTGCAGCTCAACTACAATCATCCACGCTGCAATAAAGACTTGGACTTGGAGAATACTGATTTTTTTTTTTTTTTTTTTTTTAATTTCTCTTCCTGATGAAAGAAGTGTTTCATTTTTTATTTTCATCTCTTTGGAATGGACTGGATGTTTCAGGGGACTGTATTAGGAGTTGGAATGGCAGAACCTTTAAAGCTTCCAAACAAGGGAAAGAAAGTGCAATGAAAGATTCATTGTTGCATTTTACATGACTGAAAACAAACCACCGTTATCAACTCTTAATAGTATTCTTTTAAGCCGGGGAAGAAGTTCTTTGTCAAAAGAACAAGCTACCATATCATTGTCTTGAAACAATATTAAGATCACTACACACCCTGTTCTGGTTCTGCAAACAAAAGGTGCAATAAAAGATACATTGTAATACCTCTGTGCGCCCGCGCATGATGGGCTTCCCAACTAATAACTCAACTAAGATACAACCTGCACTCCAAAGATCTGCGCCTGCCCCATATTCAGTAGCCCCCAGAAGAAGCTCTTGAGAACGATACTATAATGTTCCCATATAATCAAAGGGAGAAGCAGAACCAAAACCAGCAATCTTAAGCGTTCCCAGGTTGTCAAGTAGCAGATTGGACCCTTAGATGTCACCATGAAATATCCCGTGATTATGATAGTACTCAAGCCCTGATAACAACTGATAGTACCTGCCATCCATGTAAAGTAAATAAAAAAACATCTACTTCAGTTGCAGCAACATAAAAATTTTTAAAAAATAAAAATAAAAAAATAAAAAATAAATAAAAAAATAAAAATAAATAAAAATAAAAACCCAGAAAATGAAGGTAAATGAAGTATCTATCAACCTGAGAGGCACTGTAAAGTGAATTCCTGAGCTTGAAGCTAGACCAGCCAAATCATGCTCCATATATCCAAATATAAGGGACAGACTACACGATGACCATGAAGTTACCACTCCTTCCAACTTTACCACATTTGGATGTTCCAACTGCCTCAGGATTAATATTTCTTAGCAATAGACCTCACACTCTCAAAAAAATTCCTTGAACAAAAATGAATATCCTTGAAACGGTGTGTTTTATTAACACCACAAATTTTCCCATGGAAATGTCTCTGGCTTTCCCAATCTGAGAAAAGGAAACAAAAATGTTATACCATGTCATAGTTTGAAAAGGGCCCTAAACAGTGGATTGGAACTAGCAATTAAAGTAACATTTAAGGAATAGCCAGCAATTTATATAACATGATCAATATGTTATAATCTCCACCAATTCAATGAAATTTTCACTGTTTTTCTTGGAGGCTCATCTGAAATATATTGGGCCACTTTAAACTAACTCTAATCAGACTCTTTGGAGTTTGGGGCTTTCAACAAAGTCGCCGATGCGCTTAAGTGCGGAAAATAAATGACTCAATCAATCACGAGTGATTGTGATCACAAAGTTCAAAAGAAGAATTTGTCAATGCTTGGAACTGTACAAGAAAATGTCAGAAAATACCATTTGTGACAAGTTTAGATAGACAAGGAGTTGTTAGATAAAGGTTTCAAGTAGTTGTTAGATAAAGGTCTCGCCATGACATGGCCCTGACTGCCAAAGGCGCAAACCCATTGACCCATGCCTCGTAGTTTGCTTCTATTGCCGAGAACACTTTTTCGATCTCACCTTGCTCGAATCCTCTGTGGTAATCATTGTCATTTAAGAACCTATAGACATAGATTTTGCATAATTAGAGTATATAGATATACCTCGGGGAAGCACTAACTAGGACAAGTTTGGTGGAGAGGTTAGGCAGTCAAATTGATGCTAGGATTCCAATCACAGCGGACGTGCAGCACATTTTTCAACCCGAAGGGCATCAAGAATGTTGACCAAGTAAAAAAAAATAGTGACAGCTTCTTGAGATGTTGAAAGTTGCATGGTGAAGTGGTGACTAAGATTGTTACACACGAAAAGCATGTAGTATTAAGAATTTTATGTTAGATCGATGCATTCACATGGATGAGATCTGAAACTGGCATGTTGGATTTCATTCTGGAAGTCAGAGCTCCTCTTGTAAGTACACAGAAATTCCCGATATGATTACACCATATTAACAACATTATTTGTTCCCTAGGATAGAGAGTGATGATGATATCCCCTTTCTTCCTTACAATAGAGCGTGGAGCAGAAACAAGAAGAACATTCAGCATGTTTCTTGAGTATTCCAGAGAAATATTATTTGTCCCCCCTAAAAAAACATTCCAAGTTCACTTATGACAGGGCTCCCATGAGCTTGATCAATTGATAACCATGCACTCAAATTTTTCCAATACATTTTTTCCTCAAAAGCATTGGCACAATCTGCAAGCAAGGATTGTGAATTCTACATTTTTCGGATGTATGTGCACATTTACATGTCATGCCTAACAAATCCAGTCTCACATCGAAATTATTTTTGTTCATCAAGGGTAAATGCCATTCCTCTGTTGCAGTAGAGTTTCCAAATCCAACAAACAACACTAGAATCTATGGTTGAGAAACTACTTAGGATCGATAGGGGCAGGACCCCGGAGGTAATGGTCTATAGAGTCATTGCTCATCTGCAGCAATCAGCTCCTGCTTCAACGGGTATTCCTTACAGGGAGAATCAGCAAGCAAATGAAATAGAAAATATGGAACAGAAGAAATAATTGCCAGAGCATCCTATAAAAAAATTTATTAGGTTTTCACTAAAATAGCCGACACTTAGTATCAACATCTAATATACCAATATCAACACCGGGATGAATATATCAAATATACATATCAGCGATGAATCTGACCTATAGCCATCCAGAAAAATTGAGCAAGGAGAAAAAATAAAGGAAGAAATTTGAGAAAATCAAGTGTTTTTACCTCTCTGTACATTTTGAAAGGGTCTTCTCTCCATTTCATCCAGCTCCTCTATCAGCATTTAAATACTCGTAAAATACAACAACACAACCAGCAGTTCTAATGAACCACGACTCCAGAGGCAGCATGCAGGAGTAGTTATTACATGCCTTCCTTGCCTTTGACTCAATAACCAGACTTATCTTTACGATGTTCCTTAAAGGGAAAGTCAAGTGTTCCATCTTGATGTGGTGGAGGAAACTTCCCACTCTTGCTCTTGGCATATGCATCTATCATTAGACGTCGTCTCTGCAAGAGAGCAAAGTGATAGGATTTGGAAAAAGGATTTACAATAACAGCACACATTTGGCGTTAAGGACCTATCAAATCATAAACCTGTTGAATTCAGCAATTGAAGGCTACCATTTTCATATTTGAATCTCACCTCTTGGCTACCTAGTTAAAAATGGAATCTACATACTTCCCTTTGCACTATAAATGATGAAAATACCATCAATTACACTTAGGCTTTTGAACAATTTGCAAAAAATACTAACCTAGTTCATCCTAGTTACCAGAATTGGTGATGTTCTTTTCATCTTTCCAAAAGCAGCCCTTAACCCCAGGTCTCCATATTGCTTGAAAGGGACATACCATAAACCTAACCTAATAGACATTTTCCCAACCAGATCTTAAAATGCACTGTTCATGACATTTAAATTCAGAACTTATCTGACATCAAGGGCAGATCTATAGCTTGGGTAAGGGGGTCAATTGACCTCCTTAGGTTTTGAAAAAAATCTATTAAAGTTTATACAATTTCAATCTTGTCTTCCTTAGAAATTTTATGTGCCCCCTCTTATAAAACCAACGATTACAATCACAGATCACATATCACAATTGAAGAAAAAAATTGAGTCGCCACCTCTAATCTCCACCTCCATGCCTTCGGTCATCAACAATAACTTCTTCTCTATCCATGCAAAACAATGTGAGTTTGTTTGATTATGGGTTCTAAATGAGATCAACAGGACAAGTGGACAACAACAAAATCACCTTAAGCTTTAACATTCCTTTTTACCTTGGGTCTCTGTCTCCCTCTTTGGCGATCCAAAATTGAAACAACGAATCAACTTTGAGATATCAGAAACTCGAAAGAGATCAGAGAGAGATAAAGAAAGATTTCAAAGAGATATCAGAGAGATCATGGAATCAGAAAATCGATCTCTCCTGGATCCACCTCAGAGTCTGATGAAACAAACTCAAAATCTTTGATAAAAACTCGATCTCTCTGAGTCTCTGATGAAAACAAACTCAGAGTCTGATGAAAACAAACTCGATCTCAGTCTGAAGAAAACAAACTCGATCTCTCTGAATATGATGAAAGCAAACTCGATCTCGACCTCTCAATCTCTCTCAATCTGATGAAATCAAACTCGAACAAACTCGATCTCGATCTCTCTGAGACTGATGAAAACAAATTGAGAAATGAGAGAGACATCAGAGTCTCACTTTCTCAGAGATGAAGAGTAAGCTGAGTGACTCAGAGATATCAGAGTCTCATTTTCTCAGAGACTGGAAGTGGGTTTGGTTTGGCCGTATGGGGTTGGGTTTGATAAAAAAGAGAAAAGAGACAGAGATAAAAGAACTTCGTTTTATTAAATTTATTCAAAATATTATTCTAATCAATCAAAGAAAGAGATAGAAAAATCCAAGGGGGTAAATTCATTTCTTTTGTTCCATATTTCTTTAAGCTTTGGTGAAGTATTTCACGTTTGTTTAAGCATCTGATTTATCATCTTTATACAGGAGAGATTCATATTTGATTTTTAATTTAATTTAATTTGTTTATTTGTTTAGGCTTTGACAAAGTGGGTATTTGATCATTGAAGCTTAAATGAGTATTTAATTTCATCTGCTGAAAAGGCCATTATCTCAAGTTCTTGGTATTTGGTGAAGTTCATTTTCTTTCATGTGTTAATTATTGATTTACATTACAAATTTGATAATTTGAAAATCTGAGATAACATTTTTTAATATGAATATTGGCTTATTACTTAAGCCTTAATATTATCAGTTGCAACTGCCAGTGTCGAGAGAACTTTTTCTGCTATGAAGATTGTCAAGAATCGATTACATAATCGTATGGGAGATTAATGGATGACAGATAGTTTGATTACATATGTTGAGAAAAATATATTTAATGACATCGATGATGAGGTGATTATGCAGCATTACTAGAACATGAGAACCCGCAGAGAGCTTTTACCTAAATCTACTGCGCATCTACATTGATTCATTATATATGTTTCTCTTGTAACACTTTTAAAACTCTATTTTAATCATATTTATCTATTTCTCTTACGAATTACATTATCAATAATTTTTTTGACCCCCTTTGTCTGCAATCCTAGATCCGCCCCTGTCTGACATACATCAAGATTGGCTTGAAGCTCTGCATTGGCTTGTGAAGCAGGGATGACAGCTCGATCACGTGGGCGAGTTTTATTTGCACCATCGCCATTGATTTTTCCACCAGCAGCTTGAAGCCTGGCATCATAAGAGACTCAAGTAAAACACACCAATAAGCAGATATAAGAACTTCTGGAAACACATCATATCAGAATCAATGCAGACAACTGATTATAGTAGCACTTAGATGATACACAGTGAAAACATAATCGAACTCTAATTTTGTCATCAAAATAGAGAACTGCCATTTCTATATCACAATGTTCCAATGATCTAAGAAGGACAATCCATTATTAACATGAGAGAACCACAAAAATATTTCTGGCAAGAACTTTCAGAGATACAGTCAAACATCTGGACCACTAAAATCATTATAAACAAAATGTTGGATTAGTATTTTATTGTCTCAATGGCTTGTGGTAGTCTCAGTAAGTTGACAATAACATGAAGAAACACTCCTGCTAAAACAATTTTGCCTACCACAATGAGGAGAGTTAACAAAACAATATATAGTTTTCATATTAACAACATAGGATACTGAAACAATGAAAAACCTCATCATCGAAAATGAGCAAGACGTTATAAGGGGAATCAGAAGTCCAACCATCAGATGAAAGATTAACCAACAAGTGGTTAATGCACATATTGTGAATCACATAGTTTCAAGTCGATAATCACAATTGTAGAGCAATGAATATCTCCCAATAAGAACTAAAAATTGTTTTCATCTTCAACCAGAACTGTTAATATTTTTCACTCTCTCCTTTCCGTTCTTTCCTCTGTTTTAGGTCATTTTTCAAGTGAAAAAGATATTTTAAAGGTTTAGCATGCTTAAAAACAAAATGTTAAAATCACCATATAAAGTTCTAGCATAAACAGATACCAAACACACAGATCTGTAAATTTATCAATCCACGAACCTTCTAATTTCTTCATCCCGTAATTTAACATCCATCGCCTTACTCGGTGGATATTGTGGAAGGCTAGAAGGTTCACATGCATAAGGTTCGGTCATAAAGAACTGCAAAACAAAAGAAACATAATGACTTTTCTTCAACGTAGTCTGTAAGATAAATCAACAGCTAAACTTCATCTGTCATAGATCATTCTAAAGATAGCAACTATCCACCAAGGAGTTCTTTCTCCATTAGGGACAAAAAAAAAAAAAAAAAAAAAAAAAAAAAAAAAAAAAAAATATATATATATATATATATATATATATATATATATATATATATATATAAACCTGGTTCTTTCTCGAAAAAGGAATAGTAAGAGGTTACAAATATTCTGATTTTGTTTTCTTATGATCTTATCAGAAAAGTAAGGGTCTAGATAAACATATATAAACAACTATTTCAAATATAATTTAACACCACAATAGGCATGAAATAAATATTTCAAATTGTAAAACAAGATCATAAAACTCCCAAATATGTCAAAAGAGAAGGCTCCATGATCCTATATGCGCAAATGATGACTATAATCAGACTCAGACTGAACATCAATATCCATCACGATCACTTGCGATTCATTCACCACATTTTCCACCTCCCATCCTGGATGCCCCTTGTCTTCTTAATGAACCTCATCATGAAGCATCATCATCCTACTGCTTGACCTTGTACATAGTCCAACATCATTAATTATTGGCGTGACAAGAGAGAATGAGAGAGAGAGTACACAAACGAATAATTTGCCGAGTAAGAAACAAGCTGACTTCGGACCAAGCACCACCCACCGAGGAATGTGAAACTAACCTCGACTTAGGGCTGAGTCACAACTACTCATCAATCACCTGCCTACTTCAAACATCCAAAATCAATCATCTCGGATATCTATCCACTGCCTCCTTTGGGGGCCTTTCTGTTGCATAGCATAGCAACAGGGGAGTGTGACGCATGGAAAGGGTTCACAAAGGGCAAAATTTCACAGGCCTAAAATCAATATCCTAGAGAGCGGTCCAGATTTCAAATAATCAAAATTCCCTGTAAATCATGGTTGTACATGGCTCCAAAACCATCATCAAGTTTACTGTACCTCAGTTAAGATTTTGATCCTTGAACATTGCAAACTAGGTGAAGCTTTTTCAATTACTATCAAGCTACTAGGGAGCCATTAGAACTTTAGAAAAATTGTGACATGAATAATGTTTACAAATAATTGAAGAGGTGTGCTTAAGGTAAATATTTCTTTTTAAAGGTAAGGTTTAGGTAAAGTGAAAAGCACTCAAAACAAAAGGTAAAAAAACTAAAAGTCAAGTAGACCTCACTTATCAAGGCATGACCAATGAATTGTCCTTTAGCAATAGACAATTCATTATGTTCCACGCTCCATTAATATTGCAAGGAAACAAGTAGCCAATGCCCTTGAAAGCAGGAGGTGTTGTTTTTTCCTCGATAAAAATTAATCATTGCAATCAAAACTAGTAGAAACAGGTATTTAATTTGAAATTTGAGTAACACAACTAACAACAATATGGAAAAAATATGACATAAAAGCTTACATCGCTCCTCAATGTGGCAGTGGCAGTTTGGCGCTCTGCAGGGTCAATTGCAAGGAGAGTTTCAATAAGTGGCAGCGAGGATGGTGGAAAATTCTTGAATGTCTCTGCTATATACCGTTTGTATGGCTGTTGTGGCTTAAATAAGGTTGCATGCGGCAATTTTGATTTTTTCCAATACTTCTCAGAAGGGGAGCCGCATAACTTGAAAATCTTATGCACTTGCTCAACCTATATTTGGAAAAAAAAACAATAACAGAAGATTTCAAGTTCAATGAAGCTAGAGGTTGAATACAATAGAATGATAATAAACATCTAATCACAATGCGTGTTCTCTGCATAACCAACAAGGAGCTCAGCTTGCAAGCTGTTTGCATAGCAGCTATTACTTTTTTATTGGATTTTACAACAGGTATAGCCTGATTGTCCTTTAACAAAGTACATTCAAACCAATCGAATAATCTTTTGCAAAACTGGCTCAGTGTGCTGCTAGTATATGGCATAGGGAGACTCATATGATTCATACCATATGAGGGGCATAATTCTCTTGACTTTAAAGATCCAAGTGCATGCTAGTATATGGCATAGGGAGACTCATACCATATGAATGCTTTATATCTAAGGGTGTTTTACTACATAGCCTTATGGTTATCATATGGCATGATAATCCTTAAACAATCTTAAGCAGATTGTCGTTTTGATTATATAACCAGTTGGGTATTGTGGTCAACTTAGACAGTCTAATATCAGAGATTTAAACCAGCATCAAGAGCCAATATTTCATATTACTATATTAGTAACATGCATTTGGAGCTTTTAGTAAACTTTGGATTTTGACAATTATTGATTTGAAGGCAATAAAATACAGACATCATTTTGTATGTTTCAGATTGGAGACCAAAGAAGTGAAAATTTAAGAGTGAATACTGAAGGTAGCATATTGAGCTCCAGTAGAAGAAGTTTTCCTAAGATAAGGACAGATGAGGTGCTGCTAAGATATGTCCACACAAAAAAAAAAAAAAAAACTACCATGATGTCCACATTTCAGTTAGTAAATAGCATCATCAACTAATATGAGCTTAAATGATCTGCAAGGAATTAAAAAAAAATACAGCAGTGAAACAGAAAGAAAAACACGATGAATAGAATCATATGTGATCAGTTTGCATTTTAAGAGTTACAGCATAAAAAAGCATCTATTGTATTCACCTCTGAACGCCCAGTCATAATAGGCTTTCCTGCCAATAGCTCAGCAAGAATGCAACCTGCACTCCAAAGATCTACACCTACACCATAATCAGTTGATCCCAACAGAAGCTCTGGAGGTCGATACCATAGAGTGACCACCCGACTAGTCATGGGCTGCTTGTGGCTAGGGTTGAAGAAAGAGGCCGATCCAAAATCAGCAATTTTAAGCACTCCTCCATTGTCAAGGAGGAGGTTTGAACCATTAATGTCACGGTGCAGTACCCCATGGGTGTGACAGTGTTCAAGCCCCGATATCAACTGGTGCATATAACATTTTACCTAAAATCACAGAAACAGAGATAGTGTTAGTTTTTCTCTCTCTCGCTAAGCGCCCATTATCAAGACAACAGTTCAATTCAACCTCTCGCATGATTGAAAAGCAGTAATCTAAACAAACCTGATTCTCCGTGAACTTAATCCCAGGGCTTGCAGCTAAACCAGCTAAATCATGTTCCATGTATTCCAAAACAAGATACAAACTACACGACATCCTCGAAGTCACCAACCCTTCTAGTTTCACCACATTTGGATGATCCAATCTCCGCAATACAAGAATCTCTCTGGCCATAAACTTCACACTCTCTGGTTTGAAACTATCAAATCTAACTTTCTTTAAAGCCACAATTTTTCCTGTCAAAGTATCCCTAGCTTTGTATACATTACTATATGTCCCTTGCCCAATCTGATCATCAAGTCAATCCAAAACAATACAAATCAATTTCACAATCACAAATTCACAATCAAACCTGGAAAACAAAAAGAAACAATTGCAAGTACAAAAGACACTCACTTTATCAATCTTCTCAAACGTATCCGCTCGTCGAGGGATCCAACCCTTGATCGCCTCCCCAGCTACCATGGACAACCAACTCGGCCATCCAGCTGCCACCTGCTCCCCATGGATATTCTTGGGAGGATTACTCCGCCTTGGATTCGGCCTCGACCTTCTCCTCAAATCTCTCTCACCCCCGCTCTGTTTCTCCCCATTTTGAACCTCAAGAACACTTTTGACGACATCATCACTACTAAAAACACTCCTAAAACTAGAATCCATAGTTCTGTACCCTGATGTCTCACCATCCTCATCCTCACTGTTGTCGAAAGATTTTTCAATTACGGAGAGTATCACTCCCTTTCCCTTTGCGTTTGTTCTGTCTTGATTTCTGTGGAGAGAAGTAGGCTCTAATTCATCAATATTACTACTGCCAATTGGAACTGGTTCCGCTGCTCCTTCTACACTTTGATTAACAGGAGCAGAACTACTGCTTCCGTCGTCAGCTCTAATGACACCACGATGATACAATGTATTGGTCATGTTTTTCACTCTAATGAGTCTCCACTAGATTGCCTGGTTTGTGATTTTATCACTCTAATCAGATTCTTTGGAGTTTGGGGTTTTCAACAAACTCAATCAATCGCAAGTGATTGCGATCACAAAGTTCAAAAGAAGATTGTCAACGCATGGAACTGTAAAAGAAAATACCGAGCAGAGCATAGCAGAGCAGAGGAACTGAAGAAGAAAAATAGACGAAATGATTGACTGTATTTAAAAATAAATAAATTTCATAATGGTTTCTTGTCGATATATGTATCATTTTATTATCATATACTGATTTTAAGGTGATTAGAGAAAATACCGTGTGTGTGAGACGGAAACCCTAACGCGTCCATCTTGCATTTTCTCTCTCTTTGTCTTCCATGGTGAAAGGTTCGATTTGTATGTAGAGAAGAACTCATCAACATAAGTGATCAGAGAGACAACATTCCCCGAGGCCCCTCACCTTCCCAGTTCGGAGGGGAAATATATACTTAGGTTCCTATTGGTTGGCTAACCGTGTCCAAATGGGTCGTATCGAGTTGACTTGCCTCAGGGCGGGTTTCATTTGGGTCTGATTTTCTTAGCACGTTTACTGAAGAGTTATTTACCATTTAACCCTCATTCAATTTAAGTGTAGCTCTAGATGGGTGCCATTAATTCTGCTTATTCCGTCTAACTCCATTTTAGTTGTTGACCATTTAGTCAATGCCTTTGATTATAAAAAATCATTAGTTATTTTTAAATACCCAAAATACCCTCACGTGCCAAATACGTAATGGGTACCAAACAGAAATTTCTAAAATAATTTGGGTGTCACTACTCAATAACCTCATAAGAGCATTGTGGCTAATTCATTGGACAAGTTGTCTTTGATGGTAGTAATGTCATCGTCAGTCGATATGCTCAACAGACATGCAAACCAGTTGACAAAGAGTCTTCTTTTTTAGCCCAGAGCGACAGTGAATGTGAAACCGAATATGGTGATCAATGCTAATGATGTTAAGTGTAGTCATGGAGCTGCAATAAGTGATCTTGAAGAGGATCAACTTTTCTACTGTTGTGTCCATGGCATTGATTCGACAACAACTAGGAGGGCTTTAGTTTCTCCTTTGGAGAAGAAGTGATGTTAGAGTTGCATGAATCTCTACGCAAGAAGGTGGCACAACATGTACATGTCAATGGATTATTGGCGCCCAACCTCAAGCTTGTGGTGGCAACTGCTTTTATTTGAACCTTTCTTGTTTATTTTGTTTGTATTATTATCAACATAATGGGTCCTCAATGGCTCAAAGTATGACTGTTCGCCCAATAACGGGAATGCTCATTGATCCTTTGTTAAAAACAACCAACCAAGGTGAATACATCAATGATCCCCTCTACAAGATTCTTGATAGTTTGGCATTTTTTATGTTCATGCGTCTAATCTGTTGCATGCATGATTCACAAATTCGAGACTTGCTACCAGATTGCTTTATCCATCAAGGATGAAGTTGAGGATCTTGAGAAAGCAGGTATTAATGTAATCCAAATTGATGAGGCTGCCCTAAGAGAAGATTTACCTCCCAGGAAATCTGAGCACAATTTCTACTTGGAATGGGCTGTCCACTCCTTTAGGATTACCAACTGTGGTGGACAGGACAGAGATAAAGGGAAAGGAAGGGAGCAGCCTGAGGTTGCGAAATAGAAAAAGATGGGGGAGAAAGAGAGAGGGATGGAATAAACATAATTAATGACACACATCTAGGATTACACCTGAATTAATGAGGGTTAAATGGTAAATAACCCTTTACTAAACAAGTCGTGTTTGAGTTTCAAAATTTTGATACCGGATTGTAAAGTGACACGACTCACAGCCACCCCTACTAGTTGTTATACAATTGGTTGTGTTCCTTTGTTGGTGGACGATTTGTCCCTAGATGGTGGCCATCAAAGTAGGCCAAACCAAGAATTATAGACTCTTGCATTAGCATCAAGACAAAGGGTGTTTAATTATGGACAATGTCGTTGGTATATTTTATGGTTATTAGATAATTTTTTGTTGCCATGACAAAGATGAAACCTTTTGACTTTGTTGCCAGAACTGAACATAGGGAAGCTCATAGAACATCCATAGTAGGTTCATAATTTTTACTCTCCTAAAAATTTTTTAGGTCATGTGACCCTTTAAAGGGCACATGCTTTTTAAGTGGTAGGAGAAAGATACCCTTCAAAGGGCACATACTTTAAGTGGTAGGAGAGAGATATGAAAAAGTTAAAAAAAATGGTTAATCAATAAAAAAGGGATGAAAAGTTTAAAATTTTAATAATAGAGGGTAGGGGTGGGCACGGGACGGGATGGGACGAGATATGTCCATCCCTATCCCATCCCTTTCATACGGGATTGGGACGGGACGGGATGGGAAAAACCTCATCCCGACCTCGTCCCATCCCAAACGGGTTCGGGACGGGACGGGACGGGACGAGACGGGATCAGCGTGCTAATCTGGACATATCAAATAGAAGCCCAGACTGCTGGAAGCCTGCTGAAAGGCCTGCTGCTGGAAGACCTGCCTAATGCCTAATGCAATGGATACAATAGGAGTCAGGTGGCCAAACCATTCAATGAGCTATTACTAGCAAATGAAAGTTAAAACACAGGGCACATCAATGGCAGCAGGTCAACTTTGTATTAGAGGTGAGAAGTTCACAATGCAGGTTTGTGTTATATCCACAAGCCCCTCAACCAAGAGCAAACCTAGGCCACCTAGCAAAACCAAAACCCAAAACCCAAAACCAGTCCTAGAGAGATTTGAAAAATGAAAAGGGGGATTCAATTCTTGAAACAAAAAGGGCCCATAGTTGGCAGATCAAAACCCCATTATGGGCTCAAGCATTTGGTTCGGCATGTGCTTGAGTGGGATGGCGTAATGTACCCTTTGACTACTTTGAAGTTCAGACTACATCAGAAAAGTGGGTTTTTTTTTTCTTGTAAAGTTCTCTCTTCCAACTGGTTAGAAGATAGAACCTTGAGGCCGATTGGTAAGGGTCTAAAAACTTGAGGATCATAATGAAATTATGAACCCAGTGTGATTGTCTTAGCTCAAATTATAAGAGCTTTTTCCTTTGTTACCTTGACAGATCAATTTGAAAACAACTTATCATAATAGCTTATTTTAAAGACTCTGATTTTTAGTTTACGGAATCACAAAGCAGGGGGGATATTTATAGAGAAAGGCCATTGCAGACTTAGGAGGTCAAGTTGCTTGAATTATGGCAGTAATTTTTTAATATTTTAAGCAAATGCAGTAAACAAACATAGGTTGTCTTCTGACTGAAAACATAAGCCCTAAACCCTACCCATTTAGTACATATGAAATTAGAAACCCCCATTTTGATTTTATCTACGAATTTCTAAGAAAATTAAACGGATGAAGTTGAAGGAGGAGGAATGAGTTACCTCAGTCACACCCAAGTTTTCAATTACATCAATTTTATTTCATGGAGTGAGAAAACATCAAGCAAAAGAGGTAGTTGTTAAACCCTAGTTAGCGATAAACCCAACTTGGAATATAAAATAAATAAATAAGTAAATAAAAATATTAATAATTAATATTAAAAAATTAGTTCGGGACGGGACGGGATTGGCGGGATTGAAAATCTTCATCCCATCCCATCCCATTCTAGATCGGGACGGGACGGGATCGGGATGAAATTATTCAATCCCATTAAAACCCGAAAAAATCGGGACGGGACGGGATCGGGACGGGAACGGGATCGCGGGATGGGATGCCCACCCCTAATAGAGGGACGTGACCCTTTAAGGGTCGTCCCTTTTTTTTTTTTTTTTTTTTTTTTTTTAAAATCTTGTTTTGTTTGCACTCTTTCAAGGGTTGCAAATGGCATTTGCTTATAATAAAAGTGTTGTGCATCCATACAGAAAACCCTTCTATATTCCTCCGCGATTCGTATGTCAAATAAGAGTGGGAAAAGAGTTCCTAAATTTTCATTTAGAAGGCTACTATGGGACTTTTGACCGAAAGCCAATTTATAAGAGATACTTAGGAGACTACTATGGATGCTCTTACGTCTTACCATTTACTTTCATCATCAACATTCTTATCCACAAACCCTAAGGGCATTTTATAAAATTACATAAATTTCCAAATTAACATTTTGAACGTCTGATTAAAATATTCTTGTTCTACAACAGTTGGTTCTATCACTAAATTTTTGTTAAATGATCATCCATCATCATCATCTTTTTTTAATCCCTTGACCCCTTCCACCCCAAATAACCCCTTCCACCTCAAATGCTACCGGAAGGATGGTATTTGCTTATAATAAAAGTGTTGTGCATCCATATAGAAAACCATTTTATATTCATCCTTGAATTGTATGTTAAATAGGAGTGGGATAAGAGTTCGAACATGGATTTGTGATACTATTCATCACAAGTCTACCAACTGAGTTGCTACCCATTTGGCTCATGCATCATCATTTATGCTAAGGAGCAATTAGGAAAGTCTAGGGCTTAAGTATCAATGATTTGTACATACACGTTGCAATCTTGTTCGTCATAATCGCTACTTTCCATAGCAACTGAACACGATTTTCTTACCAAACAAAGTATAAGGAAGTTCTAAGTTGCCTAGGAACACAATAAGTGGAGAACAGAGCAAATTACAGTCGCACATTGTTCTATTTACCATGGCAACGACAGCCTCGCACCACCAATTCCTCTCTCTCACACTATTCTACTCTCCTACACCACCTACTTACTTTCTCACACCACCATACTCTCTCACACCACCTATATAAACCAAAACCATTCATTTTTGCCCCTCATCATCATTCAAATTGACAATGGTTCCTCCCTCCCCCATCCGAAATCTCCTCTTCCAAATCTCTCCCCACACTCAAATCTCTTGCAAATCTTCTCCCTCTCCCTCTCCCTCGAAAACTCTCAAAATCCTCTTAAAGTTGAAACCCTTAAACCCAAACTAAATAAATATGCATAACTTAACATAACAGACAAACCCAAACTCAAAACGAAAAACGAAAAATAGGGTAAATTTCTAACCAATTTAAACCCTCAATTGAGACCGATTCTCAAGCTCATCAACTACACGAAAATTGTAGTACTCTGAGTTATCTAATAAACACAACTTGAATCACTTGAAAATGTTTTGAAATGAGCAAGTTATAGTCATTTTACTAAAGTTGCGCAAATCTATTCGAAAAATGAAAACGGGATAATGTTCCTGACTTTTGACCAACTTTTGTGTTCGATCGAGACATATTATGAAGTTGATCAAAACATTGTAGTACTCTGAGTTATCTAATAAGCACAACTTGAATCACTTGAAAATGTTTTGAAATGAGCAAGTTATAGTCATTTTACTAAAGTTGCACAAATCTATTCGAAAAATGAAAACGGGATAGTGTTCCTGACTTTTGACCAACTTATGTGTTCGATCGAGACCGATTATGAAGTTGGCCAAAATGTTGTAATACTTTGAGTTATCTAATAAAAACAACTTGAATCACTTGAAAATGTTTTGAAATGAGCAAGTTGTAGTCATTTTAGTAAAGTCGCGCAAAACAGAAAAAAAAAATAATAATAATTAAATTTTTTTTTTAAATAGTTCGCAGAGTGAACAGAAAATGCAGGCAAATGAAGTATATCTATCAACCTGAGGCACTGTAAAGTGAATTCCTGAGCTTGAAGCTAGACCAGCCAAATCATGCTCCATATATCCAAATATAAGGGACAGACTAGATGATGACCATGAAGTTACCACTCCTTCGGTCCTTCCAACTTTACCACATTTGGATGTTCCAACTGCCTCAGGATTAATATTTCTTAGCAATAGACTTCACACTCTCAAAAACATTCCTTGAACAAAAATGAATATCCTTGAAACGGTGTGTTTCAGTAACACCACAAATTTTCCCGTGGAAATGTCTCTGGCTTTCCCAATCTGAGAAAAGGAAACAAAAATGTTATACCATGTCATAGTTTGAAAAGGGCCCTAAACAGTGGATTGGAACTAGCAATTAAAGTAACATTTAAGGAATAGCCAGCAATTTATATAACATGATCAATATGTTATAATCTCCACCAATTCAATGAAACTTTCACTGTTTTTCTTGGAGGCTCATCTGAAATATATTGGGCCACAACAAATTGAAGTTTGAATATGAAATCTAAATCAAGTTGAGAAAGAGAGAGAGGAAGCATTATAAAATTAATCAAGTTGAATCCTACATAATCACATAGAGGGAATCATACACCTTAACCAGATTTGTAAAAGAATCTTTTTTCCGTGGAGTCCAACCATTGAGGGCCTCACCAGCAGACTCTATGAGCCAAGATGGCCATCCAGCAAACTACAACTCCATATATAAATCAGTATCTCTAGAAAAACGTGTTCCAAAGGTTAATTTCTCACTCAACGAAATATCCTGCTTCTTCTTAACCTCACTAGGCCCTCTGCCAATCACCGTACGTAAAGAAACCAAATAGACTATTCCTATGATGAAGCAGGATTTGATTATTCCTATGATGAAGCAGGATTTGAACTATTCCCATGACTAAACAGGTGTTTCTCGTTATGGAGAACACTGTATTTTTTGGCTCTGGTGTTTCTTTATTTCTCTGGACTGAAGCAACCTCTGATCCCTCACAATTTCCCTCGACTGCAATTGATTCTTCTGAAATTTCATCAATATGATACCCCAAAGAATGGCAGTGTTGCTCCGTTAACCTGGGAATTAGGGTTCCCCCCTTCCTCCAACGGCAAGCAAAGAGAGTTTTAAGCCAAAAACACGGGGTTTATTGACAAGTTGACAGTTTGCCACCAGCCCCCCAGACGGAACGGAACCTAAAAGTTTTGCCAAAAACCTTTCATATTAGGTGCACCCCATTTGCCTCTGGCCTCTCTCCATTTCTCTGGACTGAAGTAGCCTCTGATCCATCAAAATTTCCCTCAACTGCAATTTCTGAAATTTCATCAACTGTGTTCACCACCCTAGTTGCCTCTGGTACCTCTTGATCTCCTTGGACTAGATTAGCCTCTGATCCATCAATTGCAACAGGTTCGGATTCTTCTACACTTCTACCAAACGAGTGACTATAAGCTCGAACTATTCGGCGGAAAAACACTATGTTGGTCATTTTTTCAAACTATTGTCAATCTTATCCATTTCTAGTTTGGGATTTAGGCTCATTGGATCAATGAAGAGGCAGAAATCAAAAGAACAAAACAAAACAAAACAAAACAAAAGGCAAGTAGGTATTGATCCCTTTTCTCTATGGAGCAGCTGGCATAACATTTCCAATGTTAGACGATCCAGCAAAACAATCAACTAAAGATCCAATGATTGATGTGCTAACAAATATATAATACTTTCTACAGCTTATTACAGATTTAAATAAAGAATAATAAAGAAAGTTCCCATTGTCACAAATTCCATGTAGGTAAGATCATCGTCTCTTTTGATGTTGCATTGAGAAGGAAAATACCAGACCTCTTCCTTCTCTAGGACCTTCAAATAGACTAAAACTAAAACCCCAGCCAGCTAGTCTCACTTCATCCCCATCTCTCTCTTTCTTTTATGTAGTATAGTGATTAATTTTTAGGGGAAGAAATTACTAGGTGGGTGTTTGTGATTGGTAGTCTTCAACGAAAAGCCAAAACGGATTTCATATGACAGTGATGGCAGAGACACAGAAGTGTGGTTTTGGTCGTGGTTAGTGACACAACAGCAGTAGATGTTGGTGGCAGAAAGGCAATGGTGGAGGGGGGGTGCAGTTGATTTCAAATGAATAGAAACAAATTGGAAGATGGGAGATTTTCTATGACATAAATCAAGAGCATTCCCCTGCGCTGGCCATAATACCACTTTACAACATTTAGTGTTTTCATGATCAAACGCAAAGAAAGATGTTTAAAAACAAAGTGTAGATGACCGAAGGTGCTTTACCCAGTTTTGTGATCATCATATGTGTGCACATGTCTCAGAATCGGATAGTGCAGCTTCTGTGATTGTAAAGAGGGTGGAGAGAAGATATTACTATGACAAATTGGGTTGATGTTTTACACTTTGAGCAAAAAATGACCCTTCTAGTTGGTGTTGGTGATGGTGTACGAACGCTAGTTTTAACATTTTAACTCAACCATATGAGGCCTTTGATAGATTGCTACCTAAGACCGCCACTGGTTTCCAATGCACATAAAATAGTTTCAGTAACTCCATCAATTCTACAACAATCACAATCATTTACAAGACAAAATGTATGTACATGAACAGCATTTGCAATAAAAAGTTGATAAAAATGAAAATGGAAAACATAGAGGAAATTAAAAACTACCTGCTATCAACAGAACGGCTGCATTCAGATCCACAACTGAAAACCCCAAGGAATAATACCCTTCCAAAACATCTGATATTAGCAGTCTCCCCGTTGCAAATTCCTTATTGCTGCAAATTTCGGGCTCATCAAGACCTTTGTTGCTTCTAACAACAGGCACATTAGAAGCACTTGAATTCGATCACAAATTCTTCTCAAAATCATCAGGCATAGTTTGAAGGCTAAAGAATTTGAAAAGAGCACAATAGGTTTCCGTCAACACTCATAACTGCGCCAGCATTGTTGATTTCACCGTAATTAGGGGCTGAGAATATTGTAACTAGTTATCTGTCAGCAAAGTACTCGTATGGACACGACAGATAAGATCCAAATTGTTCTTCGTTAAGAACTCAATCAATCACGAGTGATTGTGATCACAATGTTCAAAAGAAGAATTTGTCAATGCTTGGAACTGTACAAGAAAATACCATTTGTGCTAAGTTTAGCTAGACAAGTAGTTGTTAGATAAAGGTTTCAAGTAGTTGTTAGATAAAGGTCTCGCCATGACATGGCCCTGACTGCCAAAGGCGTGAACCCATTGACCCATGCCTCGTAGTTTGCTTCTATTGCCGAGAACACTTTTTCGATCTCACCTTGCTCGAATCCTCTGTGGTAATCATTGTCATTTAAGAACCTATAGACATAGATTTTGCATAATTAGAGTATATAGATATACCTCGGGGAAGTACCAACTAGGACAAGTTTGGTGAAGAGGTTAGGCAGTCGAATTGATGCTAGGATTCCAATCACAGCGGACGCGCAGCGCATTTTTCAACCCGAAGGGCATCAAGAATGTTGACCAAGTAAAAAAAATAGTCACAGCCTTCTTGAGATGTTGAAAGTTGCATGGTGAAGTGGTGACTAAGATTGTTATACACGAAAAGCATGTAGTATTAAGAATGTTATGTTAGATCGATGCATTCACATGGATGAGATCTGAAAATGGCATGTTGGACTTCATTCTGGAAGTCAGAGCTCCTCTTGTAAGTACACAGAAATTCCCGATATGATTACACCATATTAACAACATTATTTGTTCCCTAGGATAGAGAGTGATGATGATATCCCCTTTCTTCCTTACAATAGAGCGTGGAGCAGAAACAAGAAGAACATTCAGCATGTTTCTGGAGTATTCCAGAGAAATATTATTTGTCCCCCCTAAAAAAACATTCCAAGTTCACTTATGACAGGGCTCCCATGAGCTTGATCAATTGATAACCATGCACTCAAATTTTTCCAATACATTTTTTCCTCAAAAGCATTGGCACAATCTGCAAGCAAGGATTGTGAATTCTACATTTTCGGATGTATGTGCACATTTACATGTCATGCCTAACAAATCCAGTCTCACACCCAAATTATTTTTGTTCATCAAGGGTAAATGCCATTCCTCTGTTGCAGTAGAGTTTCCAAATCCAACAAACAACACTAGAATCTATGGTTGAGAAACTACTTAGGATCGATAGGGACAGGAACCTGGAGGTAATGGTCTATAGAGTCATTGCTCATCTGCAGCAATCAGCTCCTGCTTCAACGGGTATTCCTTACAGGGAGAATCAGCAAGCAAATGAAATAGAAAATATGGAACAGAAGAAATAATTGCCAGAGCATCCTATAAAAAAATTTATTAGGTTTTCACTAAAATAGCCGACACTTAGTATCAACATCTAATATATCAATATCAACACCGGGATGAATATATCAAATATACATATCAGCGATGATTCTGACCTATAGCCATCCAGAAAAATTGAGCAAGGAGAAAAAATAAGGGAAGAAATTTGAGAAAATCAAGTGTTTTTACCTCTCTGTACATTTTGAAAGGGTCTTCTCTCCATTTCATCGAGCTCCTCTATCAGCATTTAAATACTCGTAAAATACAACAACACAACCAGCAGTTCTAATGAACCACGACTCCAGAGGCAGCATGCAGGAGTAGTTATTACATGCCTTCCTTGCCTTTGACTCAATAACCAGACTTATCTTTACGATGTTCCTTAAAGGGAAAGTCAAGTGTTCCATCTTGATGTGGTGGAGGAAACTTCCCACTCTTGCTCTTGGCATATGCATCTATTATTAGACGTCGTCTCTGCAAGAGAGCAAAGTGTTAGGATTTGGAAAAAGGATTTACAATAACAGCACACATTTGGCGTTAAGAACCTATCAAATCATAAACCTGTTGAATTCAGCAATTGAAGGCTACCATTTTCATATTTGAATCTCACCTCTTGGCTACCTAGTTAAAAATGGAATCTACATACTTCCCTTTGCACTATAAATGATGAAAATACCATCAATTACACTTAGGCTTTTGAACAATTTGCAAAAAATATTAACCTAGTTCATCCTAGTTACCAGAATTGGTGATGCTCTTTTCATCTTTCCAAAAGCAGCCCTTAACCCCAGGTCTCCATATTGCTTGAAAGGGACTTACCATAAACCTAACCTAATAGACATTTTCCCAACCAGATCCTAAAATGCACTGTTCATGACATTTAAATTCAGAACTTATCTGACATACATCAATATTGGCTTGAAGCTCTGCATTGGCTTGTGAAGCAGGGATGACAGCTCGATCACATGGGCGAGTTTTGTTTGCACCATCGCCATTGATTTTTCCACCAGCAGCTTGAAGCCTGGCATCATAAGAGACTAAAGTAAAACACACCAATAAGCAGATATAAGAACTTCTGGAAACACATCATATCAGAATCAATGCAGACAACTGATTATAGTAGCACCTAGATGATACACAGTGAAAACATAATCGAACTCTAATTTTGTCATCAAAATAGAGAACTGCCATTTCTATATCACAATGTTCCAGTGATCTAAGAAGGACAATCCATTATTAACATGAGAGAACCACAAAAATATTTCTGGCAAGAACTTTCAGAGATACAGTCAAACATCTGGACCACTAAAATCATTATAAACAAAATGTTGGATTAGTATTTTTTGTCTGAATGGCTTGTGGTAGTCTCAGTAAGTTGACAATAACATGAAGAAACACTCCTGCTAAAACAATTTTGCTTACCACAATGAGGAGAGTTAACAAAACAATATATAGTTTTCATATTAACAACATAGGATACTGAAACAATGAAAAACCTCATCATCGAAAATGAGCAAGACGTTATAAGGGGAATCAGAAGTCCAACCATCAGATGAAAGATTAATCAACAAGTGGTTAATGCACATATTGTGAATCACATAGTTTCAAGTCGATAATCACAAGTGTAGAGCAATGAATATCTCCCATTAAGAACTAAAAATTGTTTTCATCTTCAACCAGAACTGTTAATATTTTTCACTCTCTCCTTTCCGTTCTTTCCTCTGTTTTAGCCTTTTAGGTCATTTTTCAAGTGAAAAAGATATTTTAAAGGTTTAGCATGCTTAGAAACAAAATGTTAGAATCACCATATAAAGTTCTAGCATAAACAGATACCAAACACACAGATCTGTAAATTTATCAATCCACGAACCTTCTAATTTCTTCATCCCGTAATTTAACATCCATCGCCTTACTCGGTGGATATTGTGGAAGGCTAGAAGGTTCACATGCATAAGGTTCGGTCATAAAGAACTGCAAAACAAAAGAAAGATAATGACTTTTCTTCAACGTAGTCTGTAAGATAAATCAACAGCTAAACTTCATCTGTCATAGATCATTCTAAAGATTGCAACTATCCACCAAGGAGTTCTTTCTCCATTAGGGACCAAAAAAAAAAAAAAATACAAAAACCTGGTTCTTTCTCGAAAAAGGAATAGTAAGAGGTTACAAATATTCTGATTTTGTTTTCTTATGATCTTATCAGAAAAGTAAGGGTCTATATAAACATTTATAAACAACTATTTCAAATTGTAAAACAAGATCATAAAACTCCCAAATATGTCAAAAGAGAAGGTTCCATGATCCTATATGCGCAAATGATGACTATAATCAGACTCAGACTGAACATCAATATCCATCACGATCACTTGCGATTCATTCACCACATTTTCCACCTCCCATCCTGGATGCCCCTTGTCTTCTTAATGAACCTCATCATGAAGCATCATCATCCTACTGCTTGACCTTGTACGTAGTCCAACATCATTAATTATTGGCGTGACAAGAGAGAATGAGAGAGAAAGTACACAAACGAATAATTTGCCAAGTCAGAAACAAGCTGACTTCGGACCAAGCACCACCCACCAAGGAATGTGAAACTAACCTCGACTTAGGGCTGAGTCACAACTACTCATCAATCACCTGCCTACTTCAAACATCCAAAATCAATTATCTCGGATATCTATCCACTGCCTCCTTTGGGGGCCTTTCTGTTGCATAGCATAGCAACAGGGGAGTGTGACGCATGGAAAGGGTTCACAAAGGGCAAAATTTCACAGGCCTAAAATCAATATCCTAGAGAGCGGTCCAGATTTCAAATAATCAAAATTCCCTGTAAATCATGGTTGTACATGGCTCCAAAACCATCATCAACAGTTTACTGTACCTCAGTTAAGATTTTGATCCTTGAACATTGCAAACTAGGAGAAGCTTTTTCAATTACTATCAAGCTACTAGGGAGCCATTAGAACTTTAGAAACATTGTGACATGAATAATGTTTACAAATAATTGAAGAGGTGTGCTTAAGGTAAATATTTCTTTTTAAAGGTAAGCTTTAGGTAAAGTGAAAAGCACTCAAAACGAAAGGCAAAAAAACTACAAGTCAAGTAGACCTCACTTATCAAGGAATGACCAATGAATTGTCCTTTAGCAATAGACAATTCATTATGTTCCACGCTCCATTAATATTGCAAGGAAACAAGTAGCCAATGCCCTTGAAAGCAGGAGGTGTTGTTGTTTCCTCGATAAAAATTAATCATTGCAATCAAAACTAGTAGAAACAGGTATTTAATTTGAAATTTGAGTAACACAACTAACAACAATATGGAAAAAATATGACATAAAAGCTTACATCGCTCCTCAATGTGGCAGTGGCAGTTTGGCGCTCTGCAGGGTCAATTGCAAGGAGAGTTTCAATAAGTGGCAGTGAGGATGGTGGAAAATTCTTGAATGTCTCTGCTATATACTGTTTGTATGACTGTTGTGGCTTAAATATGGTTGCATGCGGCAATTTTGATTTTTTCCAATACTTCTCAGAAGGGGTGCCGCATAACTTGAAAATCTTATGCAATTGCTCAACCTATATTTGGAAGAAAAAAATACCAATAACAGAAGATTTCAAAAGTTAGCTTTCTGTTCAATGAAGCTAGAGGTTGAATACAATAGAATGATAATAAACATCTAATCACAATGCGTGTTCTCTGCATAACCAACAAAGAGCTCAGCTTGCAAGCTGTTTGCATAGCAGCTGTTACTTTTTTATTGGATTTTACAACAGGTATAGCCTGATTGAACTTTAACAAAGTACATTCAAAACAATCGAATAATCTTTTGCAAAACTGGCTCAGTGTGCTGCTAGTATATGGCATAGGGAGACTCATATGATTCATACCATATGAGGGGCATAATTCTCTTGACTTTAAAGATCCAAGTGCATGCTAGTATATGGCATAGGGAGACTCATATGATTCATACCATATGAATGGTTTATATCTAAGGGTGTTTTACTACATAGCCTTATGGTTATCATATGGCATGATAATCCTTAAACAATCTTAAGCAGATTGTCGTTTTGATTATATAACCAGTGGGGTATTGTGGTCAACTTAGACAGTCTAATATCAGAGATTTAAACCAGCATCAAGAGCCAATATTTCATATTAGTAACATGCAATTGGAGCTTTTAGTAAACTTTGGATTTTGACAATTATTGATTTGAAGGCAATAAAATACAGATATCATTTTGTATGTTTCAGATTAGAGACCAAAAAAGTGAAACTTTTAAGAGTGAATATGAGGGCAGCATATTGAGCTCCAGTAGAAGAAGTTTTCCTAAGGTAAGGACAGATGAGGTGCTGCTAAGATATGTCCACACAAAAAAAAAAAAAAAAACTACCATGATGTCCACATTTCAGTTAGTAAATAGCATCATCAACTAATATGAGCTTAAATGATCTGCAAGGAATTAAAAAAAAAAATACAGCAGTGAAACAGAAAGAAAAACACGATGAATAGAATCATATGTGATCAGTTTGCATTTGAAGAGTTACAGCATAAAAAAGCATCTATTGTATTCACCTCTGTACGCCCAGTCATAATAGGCTTTCCTGCCAATAGCTCAGCAAGAATGCAACCTGCACTCCAAAGATCTACACCTACACCATAATCAGTTGATCCCAACAGAAGCTCTGGAGGTCGATACCATAGAGTGACCACCCGACTAGTCATGGGCTGCTTGTGGCTACGGTTGAAGAAAGAGGCCGATCCAAAATCAGCAATTTTAAGCACTCCTCCATTGTCAAGGAGGAGGTTTGAACCATTAATGTTACGGTGCAGTACCCCATGGGTGTGACAGTGTTCAAGCCCCGATATCAACTGGTGCATGTAACATTTTACCTAAAATCACAGAAACAGAGATAGTGTTAGTTTTTCTCTCTCTCGGTAAGCGCCCATTATCAAGACAACAGTTCAATTCAACCTCTCGCATGATTGAAAAGCAGTAATCTAAACAAACCTGATTCTCCGTGAATTTAATCCCAGGGCTTGCAGCTAAACCAGCTAAATCATGTTCCATGTATTCCAAAACAAGATACAAACTACACGACATCCTCGGAGTCACCAACCCTTCTAGTTTCACCACATTTGGATGATCCAATCTCCGCAATACAAGAATCTCTCTGGCCATAAACTTCACACTCTCTGGTTTGAAACTATCAAATCTAACTTTCTTTAAAGCCACAATTTTTCCTGTCAAAGTATCCCTAGCTTTGTATACATTACTATATGTCCCTTGCCCAATCTGATCATCAAGTCAATCCAAAACAATACAAATCAATTTCACAATCACAAATTCACAATCAAACCTGGAAAACAAAAAGAAACAATTGCAAGTACAAAAGACACTCACTTTATCAATCTTCTCAAACGTATCCGCTCGTCGAGGGATCCAACCCTTGATCGCCTCCCCAGCTACCATGGACAACCAACTCGGCCATCCAGCTGCCACCTGCTCCCCATGGATATTCTTGGGAGGATTACTCAGCCTTGGATTCGGCCTCGACCTTCTCCTCGAATCTCTCTCACCCCCGCTCTGTTTCTCCTCATTTTGAACCTCAAGAACACTCTCGACGACATCATCACTACTAAAAACACTCCTAAAACTAGAATCCATAGTTATGTACCCTGATGTCTCACCATCCTCATCCTCACTGTTGTCGAAAGATTTTTCAATTACGGAGAGTATCACTCCCTTTCCCTTTGCGTTTGTTCTGTCTTGATTTCTGTGGAGAGAAGTAGGCTCTAATTCATCAATATTACTACTGCCAATTGGAACTGGTTCCGCTGCTCCTTCTACACTTTGATTAACAGGAGCAGAACTACTGCTTCCGTCGTCAGCTCTAATGACACCACGATGATACAATGTATTGGTCATGTTTTTCACTCTAATGAGTCTCCACTAGATTGCCTGGTTTGTGATTTTATCACTCTAATCAGATTCTTTGGAGTTTGGGGTTTTCAACAAACTCAATCAATCACAAGTGATTGCGATTACAAAGTTCAAAAGAAGATTGTCAACGCATGGAACTGTAAAAGAAAATACCGAGCAGAGCAGAGCAGAGGAACTGAAGAAGAAAAATAGACGAAATGATTGACTGTATTTAAAAATAAATAAATTTCATAATGGTTTCTTGTCGATACATATATCATTTTATTATCATATACTGATTTTAAGGTGATTAGAGAAAATACCGTGTGTGTGAGACGGAAACCCTAACGCGTCCATCTTGCATTTTCTCTCTCTTTGTCTTCCATGGTGAAAGGTTCGATTTGTATGTGGAGAAGAACTCATTAGGTGTACGAGTCACCATTGTAGCACTCTAGTCTAGACTGAGTATTCGCGCAAGAACTGTGCGATCAGAGAGACAACGTTCCCTGAGGCCCCTCACCTTCCAAGTTTGGAGGGGAAATATGGGGAATTCTAAATGTCGAGGAAATGAGCGAGGAAACCAGCGAGGGGAGTGAGGTGGAGGGAGGGGAACCATTCCCTCCCCTCGGGATGCGTGCAAGAAAATTCAACGCGCGCATCCCGAGGGGAGGGAATGGTTCCCCTCCCTCCACCTCACTCCCCTCGCTCATTTCCTCGCCATCTAGCATCTCTCGGGAAATATATACTTTGGTTCCTATTGGTTGGCTAATCGTGTCCAAATGGGTCGTATCGAGTTGACTTGCCTCAGGGCGGGTTTCATTTGGGTCTGATTTTCTTAGCACGTTTACTAAAGAGTTATTTACCATTTAACCCTCATTCATTTAGGTGTAACTCTAGATGGGTGTCACTAATTCTGCTTATTCCGTCTAACTCCATTTTAGGTGTTGACCATTAAGTCAATGCCTTTGACTATCAAAAATCATTAGTTGTTTTTAAATACCCGAAATAGCATCACGTGCCAAATACGTAATGGGTACCAAACATAAATTTCTAAAATAATTTGGGTGTCACTGCTCTATAACCTCATAAAAGCATTGTGGCTAATTCATTGGACAAGTTGTCTTTGATGGTAATGTCATCGTCAGTCGATATGCTTAACAGACATGCAAATCAGTTGACAAAGAGTCTTCTTTTTGAGCCCAAAGCGACAGTGAATGTAAAACCGAATATGGTGATCATTGCTAATGATGTTAAGTGTACTCGTGGAGCTGCAATAAGTGATCTTGAAGAGGATCAACTTTTCTACTGTTGTGTCCATGACATTGATTCGACAACAACTAGGAGGGCTTTGGTTTCTCCTTTGGAGAAGAAGTGATGTTAGAGTTGCATGAATCTCTACGCAAGAAGGTGGCACAACATGTACATGTCAATGGATTATTGGTGCCCAACCTCAAGCTTGTGGTGGCAACTGCTTTTATTTGAACCTTTCTTGTTTATTTTGTTTGTATCAATGTTGAAACAGATAACAAAATCGACTTGAAGAACTTACCTGAATCACAGCTTGTCGGCAATAGAGGTTGCCGAAATCGTTGTTGCCGAGATTCTTGACTTAGCTTGAGTTGAATCCCTGCTTGATTGCTGGATTTGAGTTGGAAATCAGATGTGATTGAAGATGAAATAGTTGAAACAGCTGGATCTGAGTAGGATCAGAAATGAGAAGGGAGAAGAAGGTGGTGGAAGGGTTTCCACCGCCCTCCACCACCGCCTCTTTAGGCTATAAAAGAATGATGAACTTCCATTCTTCTTCATCCTCCAACCTCAAGATCTGTTTTGTGTCTTAGGGTTTAACCCTGTGAGTGAGTATTTGTGAGAGGAAGAAGAAAGGGAGGAGATAGTGTGCAATTTTGTTTTGGTTTTGTTTGTTTGTGTTATACGCAGCCTACGTATTTGTGTGGGGTCATTTAGACACTTGTATTTGTAATGTCCTAGATGTTTTGTACTTCTCTCCATTTGTAATCTGTCTCTCTCATCAGTAAAGTTGGTATTTGTCGTGGACGTAGGCGTGTTTGCCGAACCACGTTAAATTGGTTGTCTCCAGTATTTGTTAGTGTTTTTTGTAGCTTCGCATTTCGACATTTGTAACGCTTCCGCCCGTAACAAATTGGTATCAGAGCCGAAGGTTAGTTCTTGGGGTTCGTTTGAAGCTGCGTGGACCAGTGATTGATTAAGAGTATGTCAGATCCATCAACTTCTGGATCAAAGATGGTTACCGCTACAGTCGGTAATTTTGATGTCAAAAAGTTCAATGGCAATAACAACTTCGGCATGTGGCAATGCGAAGTTCTGGATGTGTTAGCAAAGGAAAATTTGGATGATGCTTTGGGAGACAAGCCGGAGAAAATGAGTGAAGAAGAATGGAACAAGTTGAATCGACAAGCTTGCGGGTCAATAAGATTGTGTTTAGTCAAGGAGCAAAAATACTTTGTAATGAAGGAAACCTTCGCTAAAGTATTGTGGAAAAAGTTGGAAGATAAGTACATGACGAAGAACATTCAAAATAAGTTATTCCTCATGAAACAACTTTTTTGGATGAATATGAGACCCGGGATTACTCTGTCTGAGCATTTGGATGAGTTCAATAGGCTTATTGCCGACCTATTGAATTTAGAAGAAGGTGTTCCAGAAAATTACAAGGCTTTGTGCCTTTTGAATTCCCTTCTAGAAGAATATGAACATCTCGTTACGACTTTGCTAACGAGAAAAGAAGAATTGAATTATGATGAGGTGGCTACGGCGTTGCTCAATGATGAATTCAGGATGAGGGATCTCAAGATACATCGGGATGCAACATCAAAATTATTGGTAGCGAGGGGAAGATCTGAAAAGAGGTATGTTGGTAATAGAGGAAGATCACAGTCAAGAGGAAAATCTGTAGACAAAAGGTTTTTGCCGAAGGATGAATGTGCCTACTGTTATAAGAAGGGTCATTGGAAGATTGACTGTGAGGTATTGAAAACTGCAATAAAAAAAGAAAAGAAAAGGTCAGATGCGAATGTAGTGCACAATTTGGATGAAGATGAGGATGATGCTTATTCGTTGTTTGCAACTTCAACATTGGTGAGTCATTCTAATGAGTGGCTGTTTGATTCGGGTTCTACCTATCATATGTGTCCCCGTAGGGACTGGTTCTCTAACTTTAGAGAGTTGGATGGTGGTGTTGTCTATATGGGCAACAATGATGAATGCAAAATTGCAGGGATAGGTAAAATCAAGTTGAAGTTACATAATGGACTTATTTGGGTCTTGAATGATGTACGGTATGTACCCGATTTGAAGAAGAATATCATCTTTGTTAGTGCTTTAGAGTCCAAAGGTTACAAGGTTTCAGTAAATGGTGGAGCTCTAAAGATTGTTTCTGGTGCACTGGTGATTCTGAAAGCAGTTCGGAATGGTAACTTGTATTTCTTGCAGGAGAGTACAGTTACAAGGAATCGAAAAGTTTAATATGGTGGAGCAACTTGTGTTATTGAAGGCCCTATGGATGTTGCTTCTGGTGGAGTTACTGATAGCTCCAAAGATGTTTGTAAGGAAACCTCAAGGGTTTGGCATTTGCGTGCAAGCAGTAAAGGTGAGAAATTTCTGCACGAGTTGTTGAAGAAACAATTGGTAGAAGATATGAAGATGTGCAGTATGAAGGTTTGTGCACATTGTGTTTCTGAAAAGTCTGATTCGAGACTCCATGCTAGTCAAGGTGAAGTTGGTTTGTTAGTTTGAGCATGCTTTAGTATAAGGTACCTTCGGGTGTATGGCGCCTATGAGCGCGTTTGGAGGGGTGAGACCCTCAATTAGTATTGGTTTGATTCTGTTTGTTGGAAGTCAGTTGCTTGTTTTGTTCGTAGTTGTTGTTGTCGGCTCAGATTTGTGAAATCTTCACCGAGGTGGAGAATTGTTGAAACAGATAACAAAACCGACTTGAAGAACTTACCTGAATCACAGCTTGTCGGCAATAGAGGTTGCCGAAATCGTTGTCGCCGAGATTCTTGACTTAGCTTGAGTTGAATCCCTGCTTGATTGCTGGATTTGAGTTGGAAATCAGATGTGATTGAAGATGAAATAGTTGGAACAGCTGGATCTGAGTTGGATCACATAAGAGAAGGGAAAAGAAGGTGGTGGAAGGGTCTTCATCGCCCTCCACCGCCGCCTCTTTAGGCTATAAAAGAATGATGAACTTCCATTCTTCTTCATCCTCCAACCTCAAGATCTGTTTTGTGTGTTAGGGTTTAACCCTGTGAGTGAGTATTTGTGAAAGGAAGAAGAAAGGGAGGAGAGAAAGTGCAATTTTGTTTTGGTTTTGTTTGTTTGTGTTACACACAGCCTGCGTATTTGTGTGGTGTCATTTAGACACTTGTATTTGTAATGTCCTACACATTTTGTACTCCTCTCCATTTGTAATCTGTCTCTCTCATCAGTAAAGTTGGTATTTATCGTGGACGTAGGCGTGTTTGCCGAACCACGTTAAATTGGTTGTCTCTAGCATTTGTTAGTATTTTGTTTGTAGCTTCGCATTTCGACATTTGTAACGCTTCCGCCAGTAACACTCAATGGCTCAAAGTATGACTGTTCGCCCAATAAAGGGAATGCTCATTGATCCTTTGTTAAAAACGACCAACCAAGGTGAATACATCAATGATCCCCTCTACACGATTCTTGATAGTTTGGCATTTTTTATGTTCATGCGTCTAATCTGTTGCATGCATGATTCACAAATTCGAGACTTGCTACTAGATTGCTTTAGCCATCAAGAATGAAGTTGAGGATCTTGAGCAAGCAGGTTTTAATGTAATCCAAATTGATGAGGTTGTCCTAAGAGAAGATTTACCTCTCAGGAAATCTGAGCACAATTTCTACTTGGAATGGGCTGTCCACTCCTTTAGGATTACCAACTATGGTGGACAGAGATAAGGGGAAAGGAAGGGAGCAACCCGAGGTTGCGAAATAGAGAGAGATGGGGGAGGAAGAGAGAGGGATAGAATAAACATAATTAATGGCACACATCTAGGGTTACACCTGAATTAATGGGGGCTAAATGGTAAATAATCCTTTACTAAACAAGTCGTTTTGAGTTTAAAATTTTTGATACCGGATTGTAAAGTGACACGACTCACAGCCGCCCCTACTAGTTGTTATACAATTGGTTGTGTTCCTTTGTTGGTGGACATCTGTCCCTAGATGGTGGCCATCAAAGTAGGCCAAACCAAGAATTATAGACTCTTGCATTAGCATCAAGACAAAGGGTGTTTAATTATGGACAATGTCGTTGGTATATTTTATGGTTATTAGATAATTTTTTGTTGCCACGACAATAATGAAACCTTTTGACTTTGTTGCCAGAGCTGAACATAGGAAAGCTCATAGAACATCCATAGTAGGCTCATAATTTTTACTCTCCTAAAAATTTTCTAGGTCATGTGACCCTTTAAAGGGCATATGCTTTTTAAGTGGTAGGAGAAAGAGACCCTTTAAAGGGCACATACTTTAAGTGGTAGGAGAGAGATATGAAAAAGTTTAAAAAAATTGTTAATAAAAAAAAATGGATGAAAAAGTTTAAAATTTTAATAAAAGAGGGACGTGACCCTTTAAGAGTTGTGCTTTTTTTTTTTTTTTTTTTTTAAATCTTTTTTTGTTTGCACTCTTTCAAATTAACATTTTGAACGTCTAATTAAAATATTCTTGTTCTACAACAGTTGGTTATATCACTAAATTTTTGTTAAAGGATCATCCATCATCATCATCTTTTTTTAATCCCTTAACCCCTTCCACCTCAAATGCTACCGGAAGGATGGTATTTGCTTATAATAAAAGTGTTGTGCATCCATATAGAAAACCATTTTATATTCATCCCTGAATCGTATGTTAAATAGGAGTGGGATAAGAGTTTCTAATTTTTCATTTAGAAAGCTACTATGGACTTTTGACCGCATGCCAATTTAGAAGAGATATTTAGGAGACTACTTTGGATGCTCTTACGGTAAAATGTTCTTGTTCTACAACAGTTGGTTTTATCACTGAATTTTTGTTGAAGGATCATCCATCATCATCGTTTTTTTTATCCCTTAACCCCTTCCGCCCCAAATACTGTCGGGAGGGTTCGAACCTGAACTTGTGATACTATTCATCACAAGTCTACCAACTGAGCTGCTACCCATTTGGCTCATGCATCATCATTTATGCTAAGGAGCAATCAGGAAAGTCTAGGGCTTAAGTATCAATGATTTGTACATAAACGTTGCAATCTTGTCCCTCATAATCGTCATCTACTTTCCATAGCAATTGAACACGATTTTCTTACCAAACAAACTATAAGGAAGTTCTAAGTTGCCTAGGAACACAATAAGTGGAGAACAGAGCAAATTACAGTCGCACAATGTTCTATTTACCATGGCAACCACTGCCTCGCACCACCAATTCCTCTCTCTCACACTATTCTACTCTCCTACACCACCTACTTACTTTCTCACACCACCTATATAAACCAAAACCATTCAAATCGACAATGGTTCCTCCCTCCCCCATCCGAAATCTCCTCTTCCGAATCTCTCCCCACACTCAAATCTCTTGCAAATCTCCTCTCTCTCCCTCGAAAACTCTCAAAATCCCTTTAAAGTTGAAACCCTTAAACCCAAACTCAATAAATATGCATAACTTAACATAATAGACAAACCCAAACTCAAAACGAAAAACGAAAAACAGGGTAAATTTCTAACTAATTTAGACCCTCAATTAAGACCGATTCTCAAGCTCATCAAATACACGAAAGTTGTAGTACTCTGAGTTATCTAATAAACACAACTTGGAAATGTTTTGAAATGAGCAAGTTATAGTCATTTTACTAAAGTTGAGCAAATCTATTCGAAAAATGAAAACGGGATAGTGTTCTTGACTTTTGACCAACTTATGTGTTTGATCGAGACCGATTACGAAGTTGGTCAAAACGTTGTAATACTCTGAGTTATCTAATAAACACAACTTGAATCACTTGAAAATGTTTTGAAATGAGCAAGTTATAGTCATTTTAATAAAGTCGTGCAAAACAGAAAAAAAAAATAATAATAATTAAAAAAAAAATTAGTTCACAGAGTGAACAGAAAATGCAAGTAAATGAAGTATATCTATCAACCCAAAAATTCTAATTGTCGAGGGAAATGGCGAGGAAAACAGCGAGGGAGGGAGAGAGGGAGGGAACCGTCCATCCCCCCGGGATGCATGCAAGAAAAGTCAACGCACGCATCCCAGGGAGATGGACGGTCCCCTCACTCCCTCTCTCCCTCCCTCGCTGTTTTCCTCGCCGTTTCCCTCAATGATTAGACGGGTTCCTATCAACCTGAGGCACTGTAAAGTGAATTCCTGAGCTTGAAGCTAGACCAGCCAAATCATGCTCCATATATCCAAATATAAGGGACAGACTAGATGATGACCATGAAGTTACCACTCCTTCGGTCCTTCCAACTTTACCACATTTGGATGTTCCAACTGCCTCAGGATTAATATTTCTTAGCAATAGACTTCACACTCTCAAAAACATTCCTTGAACAAAAATGAATATCCTTGAAACGGTGTGTTTCAGTAACACCACAAATTTTCCCGTGGAAATGTCTCTGGCTTTCCCAATCTGAGAAAAGGAAACAAAAATGTTATACCATGTCATAGTTTGAAAAGGGCCCTAAACAGTGGATTGGAACTAGCAATTAAAGTAACATTTAAGGAATAGCCAGCAAGTTATATAACATGAATATGTTATAATCTCCACCAATTCAATGAAACTTTCACTGTTTTTCTTGGAGGCTCATCTGAAATATATTGGGCCACAACACATCGAGTGAAGTGTGTTTATAGGGAAGTTTGAATATGAAAACTAAAGGGAACCAAATTACCGGACCTCTTCCTTCTCCAGGACCTTCAAATAGACTAAAACTAAAACCCCAGCCAGCTAGTCTCACTTCATCCCCATCTCTCTCTTTCTTTTATGTAGTATAGTGATTTTTTTTAGGGGAAGAAATTACTAGGTGGGTGTTTGTGATTGGTAGTCTTTGTTGGGACAATTTACATGGATCAGCACCTATTATATCACAGTAAGATATTTCTCATATACTGACTATGTTTGCTAGTTTATTGTATATGATGTTCTACTCAAGCAAATTCCTATATGCAAATATAAAGCATAAATTCCATGGAATTATTGAGCATACGAACAATAGCACATGCATATAAACATTCTAATGTAGGCAAACATACTTTGACAAACAAATGAATTCTATGAAATAAATTCATACCTGTTTGTTGTAACTTCCGTATAAGATTCAACTGCTGTAACACTTCAAATAAACAGTTAAATAAAACTGTACCATTTTGTTCTTGGGTTGAGTCGCGGACTAGGTCGCTCTCTTTAAGACGTTTCGCGGCTCTGCCCAAGATTGTGCTAGCAGTGTTATAGCCCCGCCGTCCCCAGGATAAAACAGCCCAGAATCTTCTCTGTCTCGTTCAAATACGCACAATATATGAACGGTATACTATTCACCCTCTTATCATTTGCTCGGAATCATAAATCGGCAAAAACAGAAACATTGTTTTTCAAAACATGTTCTGGATGCACTACTGTTTTGCAAAAACGCAAGAACTGATTTTCAAACTCTGTTTTGCAATCACTTCCTGATTTCGAAGAACCAATATTCAAAATTCGAAGAACACTTTGATTTCAAAGAACCGAGATTCAAAAGCTGGAAGAAACAATCTGTTTTCGAAGAAGCAAAATCAGATACCGAAGAACTCTGTTCCAGAGTGGAAGAAACAAAACTCAGGAGCTGTTCTTCAAAGAATTCTGGCTCAGATTATCTCTGCTCTGTTTCTCTGTTTTTCAAGTTGAAAAACTGGAAGAAGAAGAAGATCAGAAGACTCTGTTTTTCTCGTTTTTAAGAATCAAAAACTGCTGCTCTGTTTTTTCGTTTTAAGAAGCAAAAAACTCTGTTGCTCTTTTTCTCTCAAGCTTTCAATTGATCAAGAACTGGAGAAGCTCTCCTTCATGTTCTCTGTTTTTCGGCTGTTCTTTCTATACTTTTAGGCTCTGATAAGAGATGGGTTATAATTATTGAAAGAGAACAAATGACAACCCAGGAAACATGGAGCAGGAATCCTGGAGCCGTCCACTGTCCACTCACATTTTTTATGTTTTTAAAAAGCCAAAAGTTCCAACAATCCCCCACTTGGATTTTTAAAACAATTTGACAATCCTCCACTTGGATTGAAAAAACAATTTTCATCGAGCAATCTTTCAAACATAAGATTGTGCATAAACAAAAGTGTCTTTCGACTTGAACTCTTGCGTAGTGTTCATGCTTTAGATTTTACTAGAGTAACTCGTAGTTTTGAACTCTATCTCTAACAGACATTACACGCACAACCTTTTCCTGGGTGAAGTCTAAAAAGCCCGTGCTTTACGGCCATGCACGTATATCCCAGTAAGTGAAGGCTCTAGGAATTTTGCCCACAAATTCCATAGGAAGCGGCCAAACTTCCACAATCACTTAGGTGAGTCTATCAAGAGTACTCCTGTAGCTAGGTACTCCACTCCACATAGAGTATAGACATCATTAAGAGTTTTGAACTCATCCTACTATCGCTTCAGGAATTCATGCTGTATTCTAGGAATGAGATTATTATTTTGTCAGCATGATTCACATCATATCATTCACAACTTGTTATTACCCATTGAACCTATTTCTTGGGATCTCCAGTCTATAGGTTGGGTTACCGTCATGAATAACTCATCAATCTAAGGGCTTTAGTCACATTCCTTTCGAGGTTTCAAAAACCTTCTCTCTAGCTAATACTTTCGTCAAAGAATTAGCCGAGTTCGCATCAGTTCGTACTTGATCCGATTTCTCAGCACCAGTACATAGAATTCTCTATCCGTACTGTGCTTACGACGTATTTGTCGTTTCTTGCCGTTATAATAACGGTTCTGTATTTTTGCAATAGCCGCGGTACTATCGCACTGGATCAAGACAACTGGAATCAATCTTTCCCATAAAGGGTTCTCTGCTAGCAGGGTTCTCAACCAACCTGCTTCTTCACTAGCCGTAGCTAATGTTCTAATCTCTGACTCCATCGTGGACTGTGCCAAAATGGTCTGTTTCTTTGACTTCCAAGAAACAGCTCCACCAACTATATTGAAAATATAGCCACTGGTGGTTTTGGAGTCATCTGAAAGAGTATTCCAATCAGCATCGCTAAATCCTTCAAGGACAGCGGTAAACTTCTGTAAGCCGAGGATCGTAGTCCTCTTAAGGTACCTCATGACCTTTTCAATTGCATCTATTAGGCTCCTTGAAATCTAAGGAAAACCTTCTTTACTGAAAATACATAGTAATCGGGGCCAAGAAGTTCATTGCCGTTTACTTCTCCTAGGCTCAGATTCTATGACTTATCATAGGCACGGTATTTGAGGATATACCCCCACTATTCCTCGAAATAACCCCCACTATGCCTTGAAAATAAATGCAATTTATCTTTTCATGAAAAATTCTTTGAGAAACACAAAAAATCTTTTCACAAAGAATCATAATTCACAAAATTATTCTTAGCATGTATAAAAATATACGTAAGCTTCCCATTAAGGGACTTTTGAACTTCGGTCCTTCTAACTATTGTCAAAAACAGGTTTAGCTACCTTTTTGAATGCATATTAAATGACGGTCTTCTTTGCTATCTGAAGTGGACCATGCATTCAATTCTTAAGGACTCATAAAATGAGAATATCGAATAAGATACCCATTCTATTCATCTCGCTATTCTCATTTTTTTCTTTTAAGTTCAAGGATCAACTAAAAATATCATTAGAACACGTATCTTAAATTCAGCTTCTGAATTTTTCAAATTTTGATGTAAACATCAAGCTTTCTGTGTTCAGCCTCTGAGAATTTAGTTGCAAACTTTGATAACAAAGTTCCGCAACAAAATCAAGCAATAGCTTCAATTGATCTATATTTTCATCAACATCATCATCATGAGAACATATCCTTTCCATAAGAATACATGTCCTCATGTGGAAGTCCGACCAATTTATGGTCTGAGCAAAATCATTTATTTATTGACATCAAGAACAAAATCCACAGGTCAATCTTTATATAAATGATTCCTTATAGCCTCCTTATGTCAAACATCAACTGTAACATTAAACTCAAGGTTTTTCTTTCCATCAATTTTATTGATAAATAGAGGCATTCTAATTTTCACAATAGATCAATTATTGTTCTCACCAAAATAGACTGAATCATTCAAGGTTTAGAGTATAGACTACATTTTACATGTCACCATGTGTATATGTAGGTCAATCTCTAACTACGTTAATCATAATTAATATGATTTCAATATGGTAGTAAAGTCACCATAAAAATATCTTTATAAATACACAACATGGAAAACCACCATTATAGATAAAGATATTGTAAACGTAGCTGTAAAACTCTAAATCATGTGGATCTTTAAATATAATCCTCTTTCTAAACTTTTCAAGTATTACCATGGATTGTGTCCTTGCATAGATTCTACCATAATCAATTTATAAAATAAATAAATGGAGAAACATGCTTCCATCCCAATTTCACAACAAAACACTACTACCCAAGGATACATAAAAGCATCATAGTGTAAACAAAACTAAATTCCAATTCTTGGAACAAATTTTGCTTAGGTGAATGGGATCCATAACAGACACATTCAAGCAACATGGCAATAACATACATTTTTCTCATCAAAGAAATGTTTGCCAACCTATCCTTGGATCCCTTTGAATCAAGGAATAGTCCATAGCTAAAGTCAGTATCATAACTCAACTTCACTTCTAGTGTGATCACATGTGTGCATTCTTGTATTACAAATACATGCAAACTTTGTTTAGCAAATTCAGTATTTGTAATCATGGCAGAAAGAACAACGTCTTAAAATTGTTGGGACAATTTACATGGATCAGCACCTATTATATCACAGTAAGATATTTCTCATATACTGACTATGTTTGCTAGTTTATTGTATATGATGTTCTACTCAAGCAAATTCCTATATGCAAATATAAAGCATAAATTCCATGGAATTATTGAGCATACGAACAATAGCACATGCATATAAACATTCTAATGTAGGCAAACATACTTTGACAAACAAATGAATTCTATGAAATAAATTCATACCTGTTTGTTGTAACTTCCGTATAAGATTCAACTGCTGTAACACTTCAAATAAACAGTTAAATAAAACTGTACCATTTTGTTCTTGGGTTGAGTCGCGGACTAGGTCGCTCTCTTTAAGACGTTTCGCGGCTCTGCCCAAGATTGTGCTAGCAGTGTTATAGCCCCGCCGTCCCCAGGATAAAACAGCCCAGAATCTTCTCTGTCTCGTTCAAATACGCACAATATATGAACGGTATACTATTCACCCTCTTATCATTTGCTCGGAATCATAAATCGGCAAAAACAGAAACATTGTTTTTCAAAACATGTTCTGGATGCACTACTGTTTTGCAAAAACGCAAGAACTGATTTTCAAACTCTGTTTTGCAATCACTTCCTGATTTCGAAGAACCAATATTCAAAATTCGAAGAACACTTTGATTTCAAAGAACCGAGATTCAAAAGCTGGAAGAAACAATCTGTTTTCGAAGAAGCAAAATCAGATACCGAAGAACTCTGTTCCAGAGTGGAAGAAACAAAACTCAGGAGCTGTTCTTCAAAGAATTCTGGCTCAGATTATCTCTGCTCTGTTTCTCTGTTTTTCAAGTTGAAAAACTGGAAGAAGAAGAAGATCAGAAGACTCTGTTTTTCTCGTTTTTAAGAATCAAAAACTGCTGCTCTGTTTTTTCGTTTTAAGAAGCAAAAAACTCTGTTGCTCTTTTTCTCTCAAGCTTTCAATTGATCAAGAACTGGAGAAGCTCTCCTTCATGTTCTCTGTTTTTCGGCTGTTCTTTCTATACTTTTAGGCTCTGATAAGAGATGGGTTATAATTATTGAAAGAGAACAAATGACAACCCAGGAAACATGGAGCAGGAATCCTGGAGCCGTCCACTGTCCACTCACATTTTTTATGTTTTTAAAAAGCCAAAAGTTCCAACAGTCTTCAACGAAAAGCCAAAATGGATTTCATATGACAGTGATGGCAGAGACACAGAAGCGTGGTTGGTCGTGATTAGTGACACAACAGCAGTAGATGTGGGTGGCAGAAAGGCAATGGTGGAGGGGAGTGCAGTTGATTTCAAATGAATAGCAACAAATTGGAAGATGGGAGATTTTCGTTGACATAAATCAAGAGCATTCCCCTGCGCTGGCCATAATGCCACTTTACAACATTTAGTGTTTTCATGATCAAACGCAAAGAAAGATGTTTGAAACAAAGTGTAGACGAGCGAAGGTGCTTTACCCAGTTTTGTGATCGTCATATGTGTGCACATGTCTCAGAATCCGATAGTGCAGCTTCTGTGATTGTAAAGAGGGTGGAGAGAAGATATTACTATGAAAAATTGGGTTGATGTTTTACACTTTGAGCAAAAAATGACCCTTCTAGTTGGTGTTGGTGTTGGTGTTGGTGTTCGAACGCCAGTTTTAACATTTTAACTCAACCATGTGAGGCCTTTGATAGATTGCTACCTAAGACCGCCACTGTTTTCCAATGCACATAAAATAGTTTCAGTGACTCCATCAATTCTACAACAATCACAATCATTTACAAGACAAAATGTATGTACATGAACAACATTTGCAATAAAAAGTTGATAAAAATGAAAATGGAAAACATAGAGGAAATTAAAAACTACCTGCTATCAACAGAACGGCTGCATTCAGATCCACAACTGAAAACCCCAAGGAATAATACCCTTCCAAAACATCTGATATTAGCAGTCTCCCCGTTGCAAATTCCTTATTGCTGCAAATTTCGGGCTCATCAAGACCTTTGTTGCTTCTAACAACAGGCACATTAGAAGCACTTGAATTCGATCACAAATTCTTCTCAAAATCATCAGGCATAGTTTGAAGGCTAAAGAATTTGAAAAGAGCACAATAGGTTTCCGTCAACACTCATAACTGCACCAGCATTGTTGATTTCACAGTAATTAGGGGCTGAGAATATTGTAACTAGTTATCTGTCAGCAAAGTACTCGTATGGACACGACAGATAAGATCCAAATTGTTCTTCGTTAAGAACTCAATCAATCACGAGTGATTGTGATCACAAAGTTCAAAAGAAGAATTTGTCAATGCTTGGAACTGTACAAGAAAATACCATTTGTGCTAAGTTTAGCTAGACAAGTAGTTGTTAGATAAAGGTTTCAAGTAGTTGTTAGATAAAGGTCTCGCCATGACATGGCCCTGACTGCCAAAGGCGTGAACCCATTGACCCATGCCTCGTAGTTTGCTTCTATTGCCGAGAACACTTTTTCGATCTCACCTTGCTCGAATCCTCTGTGGTAATCATTGTCATTTAAGAACCTATAGACATAGATTTTGCATAATTAGAGTATATAGATATACCTCGGGGAAGTACCAACTAGGACAAGTTTGGTGAAGAGGTTAGGCAGTCGAATTGATGCTAGGATTCCAATCACAGCGGACGCGCAGCGCATTTTTCAACCCGAAGGGCATCAAGAATGTTGACCAAGTAAAAAAAATAGTCACAGCCTTCTTGAGATGTTGAAAGTTGCATGGTGAAGTGGTGACTAAGATTGTTATACACGAAAAGCATGTAGTATTAAGAATGTTATGTTAGATCGATGCATTCACATGGATGAGATCTGAAAATGGCATGTTGGACTTCATTCTGGAAGTCAGAGCTCCTCTTGTAAGTACACAGAAATTCCCGATATGATTACACCATATTAACAACATTATTTGTTCCCTAGGATAGAGAGTGATGATGATATCCCCTTTCTTCCTTACTGTTATAGTGTGTATCTAGCTGTCAGTGTGTAGTGTGTATCTAGCTGTGTGTGTAGTGTGTATCTAGCTGTCAGTGTGTGTATATGTGAGTCCTATTTAAGCCCATGTATCATTTGATTTTAAGTAAGGAAATGAAGTAATCTCTTATCTTTTCTAACATGGTATCAAAGCCATAATTCAAAGTTAGAAATTTGGAATTTGGTTCTCACCTATTTGGTTCTAACCTATCCTTCGAAATTTGTTCGCACCGATCCTTCAAAATTTGTTCTCAGTTCGATCCTTCGAAATTTGCAGTTTGCAATTTGGTTCTCAAATCAATCCCCACCAGTCGACGTCTCAAGTCGACACCACCAGTCGACTCCTCCAGAAGATCGTCCCTTCCAGTCAATCCTTCCAGCCGATCGACCCTGCCATCAATCTAGCCAGTCGATCAAATCCTCCAGTCCGTCCGATCGTCCGATCGACTGCTCCAGCCAGTCGATCTCTTTCAGCAGTCGACTCCAACAGAGCGACTTCTTTCAGCCGTCGACCCTCCAACAGGCGTCGACTCCATCAGAGCAACAATCCAGGCCGTCGATCGAAGTCGATCGACCCTCCAGTCGATCGAAGCACCCTCTGCTTCCAGTCGATCCACCCATATTTCGACCCTGATCGAAATCTGATTTGAAGCTCCCAGATTTGAAGTCTAACCCATATTTCGACCCTGATTGAAATCTGATTTGAAGCTCCCAGATTTGAAGTCGATTTGAAGCTCCCAGTAGATCGAAGCTTCCATTCGATCCAGTCGATCGAAGCAGTCGATCCTTCGATCCATCCAGTCGACACAGTCAGTCCCCCCATCATCGTCCAGTCGATTGAAGGTGGGTTGGGAGTCTGAAAAATTTGGGGTTTGATATCTCAATTTGGGCTTTTCTTTGGGCTTTTCTGATTCTCTGATAAGGGCCTATTTGGCTATTTGGGAGATTTTGGCCATTTGGCAATTTGGGGCCTGTTTGGGGCTATTTGGGCCTGTTTGGTACGGGCCTGTTTGCCTGTTTGTAAAACTCATCCCATATTTGAAGCCTCTTTCCTGATTTCTCTTAATTTTGGTGCTTTGATGAGTCGAAAACGGCGCTATATGTCAGGGAGCCAGTCTAATTACAGTGGACACAAAGGAGGCAGCTCACACGGGCTTGAACCTCGCACGCCAGATTCTGATATTATTATTTGCAACTATTGTAAGAATCCTGGCCATACCAAGTTTGACTGTAGAAAGCTGCAGTTTAAAAACCGGCAAAAACATTCAGCTCATGTTGCGATCACTTCTGATGCTTCTGCCAAATCAGTCTTTATTTCTGCTGATGAGTATGCCCAGTTCTCCAAGTATCAGGAATCACTCAAGTCTTCCTCTACTTCTGTCACAGCGAGTGCCGATTCAGGTAAACCCGATGTTTGTCTTCTCTCATCATCCTCCCAGTGGGTCATTGATTCTGGTGCCACAGATCATATGACAGGTAATTCTAGTCTATTTTCTTCGTTTCAACCAAATGCTTATACTTCTACCGTCACTTTAGCCGATGGGTCACCATCTTGTGTTCGCGGGTCTGGCACCATCAATCCTACCCCTTCGCTATCTCTGTCCTCTGTCTTACATTTACCTAATTTATCCTTTAATTTGCTCTCTGTAAGCCAACTTACTCGTCATCTTAACTGTTGTGTCTCATTTTACCCTGATCATTGTTTAGTTCAGGATCTTATGACGAAGAAGATTATTGGTAAAGGACATGTGTCTGGAGGAGGCCTCTACATTCTTGATACACCGATGCCGAGTTCTGTTGCTTGCTCCGGTGTCATGTCTCCTTTCGAGGCTCATTGTAGGTTAGGTCATCCGTCTCTCCCTCTGCTCAAACAGCTTTGTCCTCAATATAATAAGGTGTCTTCATTAAATTGTGAGTCATGTCAGTTTGCAAAACATCATCGTCTTAGTTCGAGTCCTAGAGTCAATAAACGTGCTAGTGTTCCTTTTGAATTAGTTCATTCTGATGTTTGGGGTCCTTGTCCTATTTTGTCTAAACCTGGGTTTAAGTATTTTGTTACATTTGTGGATGATTATTCTCGTGTTACTTGGTTATACTTGATGAAAAAACGTTCTGAGTTGTATTCCCTGTTTTGTGCGTTTTGTGCTGAAATTAAAACTCAATTTAATGTTTCCATTCGCACCTTGCGAAGTGATAACGCTAAAGAGTATACACAAGCTTTATTTCAGTCTTATATGACTCAGAATGGCATACTTCATGAAACTTCATGTGTTGATACCCCATCCCAAAATGGTGTGGCAGAACGTAAAAACAGACATCTTCTTGAAACAGCTCGAGCTCTATTATTTCAAATGCATGTTCCTAAACCTTTTTGGGCCGATGCCGTCTCTACAGCATGTTTTCTCATTAATCGCATGCCTTCCTCTGTTCTTCATGGTGAGATACCTTACAAAATCCTTTTTCCCGATAAGTCATTGTTTCCTATTGACCCGAAGATATTTGGTAGCACTTGTTTTGTTCGGGATGTTCGTCCGCATGTCACTAAATTAGATCCCAAGTCTTTAAAATGTGTCTTCCTTGGTTATTCTCGTCTTCAGAAAGGTTATCGGTGTTATTGTCCCACTCTTCACAAGTATCTGGTCTCAATTGATGTTACCTTCTTGGAAGACACACCTTATTTTCCATCTTTGCCCATTCCCACTCACATGGGGGAGGAGGATGATTTGTTGGTCTATTCTATCACGTCCTCAACACCTGTCTCAGCACCAGCTCCTGTCTCGGACCCAGCTCCAGTCCAGCCTCCTATTATTCAAGTTTACTCCAGGCGTCAACCTCTTGACTCATGTCCTGCACCTGATCCTTCGTCATCAGATCCAGTCCCGAACAATGATCTTCCAATTGCCTTACGGAAAGGTAAACGACAATGTGCTTATCCTATTTCTTCATTTGTTTCTTATACTAATTTGTCGCCTTCCTCGTGTTCTTTTATTGCTTCCCTTGATTCAACCTCTATTCCTAAAACTGTCCGTGAAGCCATATCTCATCCTGGTTGGCAGACTGCAATGATAGAGGAGATGAATGCTTTAGATGACAATGGTACTTGGGACTTGGTCGATTTACCTTCAGGAAAAAGGGCTATCGGGTGCAAATGGGTCTTCGCAGTTAAGGTCAATCCGGATGGGTCAGTCGCTCGATTGAAAGCACGTCTTGTTGCTAAGGGCTATGCTCAAACCTATGGGGTGGATTACTCTGACACTTTTTCTCCTGTTGCAAAGTTGACCTCTGTTCGGTTATTCATTTCCATGGCTGCTTCCCATCATTGGCCTTTACATCAGCTTGATATCAAGAATGCTTTTCTTCATGGTGATCTTCAGGAGGAGGTGTATATGGCACAACCTCCTGGTTTTGTTGCTCAGGGGGAGTCAGGGCGAGTTTGTCGTCTTCGAAAATCTTTATATGGTTTGAAACAGAGTCCTCGTGCTTGGTTTGGAAAGTTTAGTCAGGCTGTTGAGAAATTTGGTATGATGAAAAGCAAGTCTGACCATTCTGTATTCTACAAACGATCAGCAACTGGTATCATTCTGTTAGTGGTGTATGTGGATGACATTGTAATTACTGGGAATGATACGAGAGGAATCTCATCTCTTAAATCTTTCCTTCATACTCAGTTTCACACGAAGGATTTGGGAGAGTTAAAGTATTTCTTAGGAGTTGAGGTCACTCGGAGTAAACGAGGTATCTTTCTATCTCAGAGAAAATATGTTCTTGACCTATTAACTGAGACAGGTAAATTGGGAGCAAAGCCCTGTAGTGCTCCTATGCCTCCAAATGTGCAACTTACCGATGTTGGGGAACCATTTGTAGATCCTGAAAGATATCGAAGGTTGGTTGGGAAGTTGAATTACCTTACCGTGACTCGTCCAGATATTGCATACTCAGTCAGTGTTGTCAGTCAGTTTCTGTCATCTCCGACAATTCATCATTGGGCAGCGTTAAAGCAGATTTTGGGTTACTTGAAAGGAGCACCAGGACGCGGTATCGTGTATGAAAATCACGGGCACACTCATATTGAATGTTTCTCAGATGCTGATTGGGCAGGTTCCAAAATGGATAGAAGATCCACTTCAGGTTATTGTATCTTTGTTGGTGGGAATTTGGTTTCATGGAAGAGTAAGAAGCAAACAGTTGTGTCACGATCCAGTGCAGAGTCTGAATATAGGGCTATGGCACAGTCTGCGTGTGAGATAATGTGGATATATCAGCTCTTGACTGAAGTAGGCCTTAAAGCTACAGTACCAGCGAAATTGTGGTGTGACAACCAAGCTGCTCTTCATATTGCTTCTAATCCTGTGTTTCATGAACGGACTAAGCACATTGAAATTGATTGTCATTTCATTCGTGAGAAAATTCAACAAGGCTTGATTTCTACTGGATATGTGAAAACTGGAGAACAACTAGGGGACATCTTCACGAAAGCTTTAAATGGGGTTCGGGTTAACTATCTTTGTAACAAGCTGGGCATGATTAACATTTATGCTCCAGCTTGAGGGGGAGTGTTATAGTGTGTATCTAGCTGTCAGTGTGTAGTGTGTATCTAGCTGTGTGTGTAGTGTGTATCTAGCTGTCAGTGTGTGTATATGTGAGTCCTATTTAAGCCCATGTATCATTTGATTTTAAGTAAGGAAATGAAGTAATCTCTTATCTTTTCTAACACTTACAATAGAGCGTGGAGCAGAAACAAGAAGAACATTCAGCATGTTTCTTGAGTATTCCAGAGAAATATTATTTGTCCCCCCTAAAAAAACATTCCAAGTTCACTTATGACAGGGCTCCCATGAGCTTGATCAATTGATAACCATGCACTCAAATTTTTCCAATACATTTTTTCCTCAAAAGCATTGGCACAATCTGCAAGCAAGGATTGTGAATTCTACATTTTCGGATGTATGTGCACATTTACATGTCATGCCTAACAAATCCAGTCTCACACCCAAATTATTTTTGTTCATCAAGGGTAAATGCCATTCCTCTGTTGCAGTAGAGTTTCCAAATCCAACAAACAACACTAGAATCTATGGTTGAGAAACTACTTAGGATCGATAGGGACAGGAACCTGGAGGTAATGGTCTATAGAGTCATTGCTCATCTGCAGCAATCAGCTCCTGCTTCAACGGGTATTCCTTACAGGGAGAATCAGCAAGCAAATGAAATAGAAAATATGGAACAGAAGAAATAATTGCCAGAGCATCCTATAAAAAAAATTATTAGGTTTTCACTAAAATAGCCGACACTTAGTATCAACATCTAATATATCAATATCAACACCGGGATGAATATATCAAATATACATATCAGTGATGGTTCTGACCTATAGCCATCCAGAAAAATTGAGCAAGGAGAAAAAATAAAGGAAGAAATTTGAGAAAATCAAGTGTTTTTACCTCTCTGTACATTTTGAAAGGGTCTTCTCTCCATTTCATCGAGCTCCTCTATCAGCATTTAATTACTTGTAAAATACAACAACACAACCAGCAGTTCTAATGAACCACGACTCCAGAGGCAGCATGCAGGAGTAGTTATTACATGCCTTCCTTGCCTTTGACTCAATAACCAGACTTATCTTTACGATGTTCCTTAAAGGGGAAGCCAAGTGTTCCATCTTGATGTGGTGGAGGAAACTTCCCACTCTTGCTCTTGGCATTTGCATGTGTTATTAGACGTCGTCTCTGCAAGAGAGCAAAGTGTTAGGATTTGGAAAAAGGATTTACATTAACAGCACACATTTGGCGTTAAGAACCTATCAAATCATAAACCTGTTGAATTCAGTAATTGAAGGCTACCATTTTCATATTTGAATCTCACCTCTTGGCTACCTAGTTAAAAATGGAATCTACATACTTCCCTTTGCACTATAAATGATGAAAATACCATCAATTACACTTAGGCTTTTGAACAATTTGCAAAAAAATACTAACCTAGTTCATCCTAGTTACCAGAATTGGTGATGCTCTTTTCATCTTTCCAAAAGCAGCCCTTAGCCCCAGGTCTCCATATTGCTTGAAAGGGACTTACCATAAACCTAACCTAACCTAATAGACATTTTCCCAATAACCAGATCCTAAAATGCACTGTTCATGACATTTAAATTCAGAACTTATCTGACATACATCAAGATTGGCTTGAAGCTCTGCATTGGCTTGTGCAGCAGGGATTTCTCTGACAGCTCGATCACGTGGGCGAGTTTTATTTGCACCATCGCCATTGATTTTTCCACCAGCAGCTTGAAGCCTGGCATCATAAGAGACTTAAGTAAAACACACCAATAAGCAGATATAAGAACTTCTGGAAACACATCATATCAGAATCAATGCAGACAACTGATTATAGTAGCACCTAGATGATACACAGTGAAAACATAATCGAACTCTAATTTTGTCATCAAAATAGAGAATTGCCATTTCTATATCACAATGTTCCAATGATCTAAGAATGACAATCCATTATTAACATGAGAGAACCACAAAAATATTTCTGGCAAGAACTTTCAGAGATACAGTCAAACATCTGGACCACTAAAATCATTATAAACAAAATGTTGGATTAGTATTTTTTGTCTGAATGGCTTGTGGTAGTCTCCGTAAGTTGACAATAACACGAAGAAACACTCCTGCTAAAACAATTTTGCTTACCACAATGAGGAGAGTTAACAAAACAATATATAGTTTTCATATTAACAACATAGGATACTGAAACAATGAAAAACCTCATCATCAAAAATGAGCAAGACGTTATAAGAGGAATCAGAAGTCCAACCATCAGATGAAAGATTAACCAACAAGTGGTTAATGCACATATTGTGAATCACATAGTTTCAAGTCGATAATCACAAGTGTAGAGCAATGAATATCTCCCATTAAGAACTAAAAATTGTTTTCATCTTCAACCAGAACTGTTAATATTTTTCACTCTCTCCTTTCCGTCCTTTCCTCTGTTTTAGGTCATTTTTCAAGTGAAAAAGATATTTTAAAGGTTTAGCATGCTTAGAAACAAAATGTTAGAATTACCATATAAAGTTCTAGCATAAACAGATACCAAACACACAGATCTGTAAATTTATCAATCCACGAACCTTCTAATTTCTTCATCCCGTAATTTAACATCCCTCGCCTTACTCGGCGGATATTGTGGAAGGCTAGAAGGTTCACATGCATAAGGTTCGGTCATAAAGAACTGCAAAACAAAAGAAACATAATGACTTTTCTTCAACGTAGTCTGTATGATAAATCAACAGCTAAACTTCATAACTTCATCTGTCATAGATCATTCTAAAGATAGCAACTATCCACCAAGGAGTTCTTTCTCCATTAGGGACAAAAAAAAAAATTCAAAAACCTGGTTCTTTCTCGAAAAAGGAATAGTAAGAGGTTACAAATATTCTGATTTTGTTTTCTTATGATCTTATCAGAAAAGTAAGGGTCTATATAAACATATATAAGCAACTATTTCAAATATAATTTAACACCACAATAGGCATGAAATAACTATTTCAAATTGTAAAACAAGATCATAAAACTCCCAAATATGTCAAAAGAGAAGGCTCCGTGATCCTATATGCGCAAATGATGACTATAATCAGACTCAGACTGAACATCAACATCCATCACAATCACTTGCGATTCATTCACCATATTTTCCACCTCCCATCCTGGATGCCCCTCGTCTTCTTAATGAACCTCATCATGAAGCAGCATCATCCTACTGCTTGACCTTGTACGTAGTCCAACATCATTAATTATTGGCGTGACAAGAGAGTGAGAGTGAGAGAGAGAGAGTACACAAACGAATAATTTGCCAAGTCAAAAAGAAGCTGACTCAGACCAAGCACCTGTTGGGTATTCTAGCTCCCAGGATCAATTACAAACACTAATTTTACATTATAATGACAATATTACAACAATACAATACATAAACACATAAATCTCTTACACACACAAATAGCTCATCACTGAGCTTCTCCTCACAATGATCCAAGGCTCACAAGCCTGGATGCCTCAACCTCAACAATCTTTTCCCTATTTATAGTCTCACAATGGAGGTAGAGGAAGGCTCTAGATAACCTCAATATTTGACCCTCTAAATTTTTCAGCATTCTCTACTCTTCTTCTTCTAGAGAATTCTTCATCCATCTTCTCTTTTTCTCCATGTTCTCAATTTCTCCAGAGAATTCTTGAAACACCAATCAAGTTGGTGTTGCTAATCTCAACAGCACCACACACCGAGGAATGTGAAACTAACATCAACTTAGGGCTGAGTCAAAACTACTCACCAATCAGCTGCCTACTTCAAACATCCAAAGTCAATCATCTCAAATGTCTATCCACTGCATAGCATAGCAACAGGGAAGTGTGACGCATGGAAAGGGTTCACAAAGGGCAAAATTTCACAGGCCTAAAATCAATACCCCAGGGAGCGGTCCAGATTTCAAATAGTCAAAATTGCCTGTAAATCATGGTTTTACATGGCTCCAGATTTCAAATAGTCAAGATTTTGATCCTTGAACATTGCGAACTAGGTGAAACTTTTTCAATTGCTTTCAAGCATTGTAGTTGAGGCGGATGGGCCTGAAAATGCCTGAGGCGTGAGGCGAGGCGGACACCTTAGTGAAGTGAGGCGATCTTAACATTTTTTAAAAAAATTTTTTTATGATAAATTGAAACATATCAGCATAGCAATATACATCATCATTTTGATAGGTATCATAAGCAAATACGTACAAAAAGTGTCAGGTACCTAGAATCGAAATGGAAATATAATAAAGTTATATAGCATAGCGAAAAAATGCACTATATAAGTGTCAAGTAACTTGCAAACATCCACTAAATTATTAAAAATCAATAATTTTGAAAGAATAGAAACTTGAAAATATTGAGTTGTTAGAAGAAATTGTTGGAATGGTTGTTAAAATCTATAAGTATGATCACTATTGGTATTCCAAAAGCATAAAAATCATTGAACTATGCTATAAAAAATCAAGATTGATGTTGATCACAAAATAATCAAAACATGATATGTTTTCTCCAAAAAATAATAAAAGTGTGACAAATTTATCAAAACTTAAAAACTTTTTATCTTATTTTTACCAAATTTATCTAATATTACAACAAGAAACATAAAACCCTATTATAGAGTGGGTTGCAACCTCTTTTTGTTGCAATTAGGCTGTAAATGGGTTGCTATTGGGCTAGCTGCAACCATTTTTTGGGCAGAGCCAGTTGAGACTCAGCGAGGTGGTCTGAGGCGGACACCTCATTTCACCGCACCGCTCACTTTGAGGAGAAATTTTGTAAAAATGCCTTGAGACGCGCCTAAGCGGTCGCCTTGACTACACTGCTTTCAAGTTTCAAGTGACTATGGTGCCTAAAGAACTTTAGAAAAATTGTGACATGAATAATGTTTACAAATAATTGATGACGTACGCTTAAGGTAAATACTTATTTTTTAAAGGTAAGCTTTAGGTAAAGTGACAAGCACTCAAAACGAAAGGCAAAAAACTAAAAGTCAAGTAGACCTCGCTTATCAAGGCATGACCAATGGATCGTCCTTTAGCAATAGATAATTCATTATGTTCCACGGTCCATTGATATTGCAAAGAAACAAGTAGCCAATGCCCAGGAGTTGTTGTTAACTCGATAAAAGATAATCATTGCAATCAAAATTAGTAGAAACATCTATTTAATGAGGATAACACAACTAACAACAAAATGAAAAATATGACATAAAAGCTTACGTTGCTCCACAATGCGGCAGTGGCAGTTTGGCGCTCTGCAGGGTCAATTGCAAGTAGAGTTTCAATAAGTGGCAGTGAGGATGGTGGAAAATTCTTGAATGTCTCTGCTATACACCGTTTGTATGGCCGTCGTGGCTTAAATAGGATTGCATTTGGCAATTTTGATTTTTCCAAATACTCCTCAGAAGGGGAGCCGCATAACTTGAAAATCTTATACAATTGCTCAACCTATATTTGGAAAAAAAAAAAACCAATAACAGAAGATTTCAAGTTCAATGAAGCTAGAGGTTGAATACAATAGAATGATAATAAACATCTAATCACACTGCGTGCTCTCTGCATAACCAACAAAGAGCTCAACTTGCAAGTTGTTTGCATAGCAGCTATTACTTTATTGGATTTTACAACAGGTATAGCCTGATTGCAATCCTTTAACAAAGTACATTCAAACAGATTGAATATTCTTTTGCAAAACTGGCCCAGTGTGCTGCTAGTATATGGCATAGGAAGACTCATATGATTCATACGATATGAGGGGCAAAATTCTCGACTTTAAAGATCTAAGTGCATGCTAGTATATGGCATAGGGGAGACTCATATGATTCATACCATATGAATGCTTTATATCTAAGGGTGTTTTACTACATAGCCTTATGGTCCTCATATGGCATGATAATCGTTAAACAATCTTAAGCAGATTGTCATTTTGATTATATAACCAGTAGGGTATTGTGGTCAACTTAGACAGTCTAATATGAGGGATTTAAACCAGCATCAAGAGCCAATATTTCATATTAGTAACTGGCAATTGTAGCTTTTAGTAAACTTTGGATTTTGACAATTATTGATTTGAAGGCAATAAAATACAGATATCATTTTGTATGTTTCAGAATAGAGACCAAAAAAGTGATACTTTTAAGAGTGTATACTGAGAGCAGCATATTGAGCTCCTCTAAAATAAGTTTTCCTAAGGTAAGGACAGATGAGGTGCTGCTAAGATATGTCCACACTAAGGGAAAAAAAACTACCATGATGCCACATTTCAGATAGTAAATAGCATCATCAACTAATATGAGCTTAAATGATCTGCAAGGAATAAATAAAAAAATAAAATACTGTGGTGAAACAGAAAGAAAACTTAAACACGATGAATAGAATCATATGTGTGTTGAAATAGGGAACAGGAAGAACACAAAGAACAGAGCAATATGAAAAGTACCTGTGAACGCTAGATTTCAGCTTGTCGGCAATGGATTGCCGCATGTCGGCAAGGAGGACAACTGGATTTGAGTTGTGGATTTGCTGGATCCGAGTGGAACAGCTGGAGGAAGAAGAAGAAGATGGTGGAAGGTGATGGAACCCTCCATCACCGTCACCCTCCACCGCCAAAGAGCGGCTATAAAAGGAGGAACCCCCTCCTCTTTAGGAACATCTTCTTCCATTTGAGAGATTGAGAGAGATCTGACTGAGATTGTGAGAGATTAGGCAGTGACGGAGCCAGGATTTTTGTTGAGGGGGGGCGGAGTGATGTCATAATTAATTAAATATAATATAAAAATTAGTTACTTTAACATGAATTTTTTTTTTAAATCCGAAATTCTTCCTGGCCTGGAAAAACCAGCGAGGTTGCTGCCTGGGGAGGCAAAAATACACTTTTGCCCCCCTATTTAACAACCTTTTTGGAAAAGGTGTTTAAAGGGGGGGCAAAAGTGTATTTTTGCCCCCCAGGCAGCAAACCAAGCAGGGGACCCAGGCCCTGTAGAATTACTACTATATTCATTGATTACTACTATAGCAAAAAGGGGAGTACAACAAAGACAGTCATTGAAGATGATTACTATTATATTCATTGAAGATGATTACTACTTATAGAAACACAACAGAAGAGAAGGGTTTGAATCGTTGATTACTACTACATGAAGAAAATGAGGAAGAGATTGAGTTGCTTACGATTTTTTTTGTGGAGATGACCAACACAGTGATTAATGAAGGCACCTGGTACCTAGAAGAAGAAGAATAAGGTGGTTTGGATCCTACTGGATCTTGTGAAGATGAGCTCAAATAACTCAATAGTTATAGATCTTTGAAGATGATGAAATATAGGGGTTTCCCTCATCTTATCCAATCGATGGAGTGTGAAGAAGAAACTGTGGATTTTGGTTTCTTTGAGGAGCAATTCTAGCTGGCCTGGGAAACCAGCCTGGTCCCTGCCTGGGGGGCGAAAATACATTTTTGCCCCCTTCTTTAAAACACCTTTTTGGAGTATGTGTTTAAATACCGCTAGAATTTCTGTTCTTTGAGAGATTTGAGGGATTTAACCTCTATCTCTAACTCTAAAAGTAGAGTTTGAATTTGATATGTACATGATTTGAAGGATAAAGTCCTAATTGAAGTGAAAAGTGAGAATAGAGGAGCAAATTAAAAACTAATTGGGAGACAAATAAATTATTAAAAAAAAAAAAATCTCAAAAGTCAGTGGGGGCAAGTGGCCCCCACCTGAATCCGTGCCTGAGATTAGGACCCTGTTTGTGTGTTTGTGATGAAGGAGAGAAAGAGAGGAGAGAGAAACGAAAGATAATTCTTTTTTTCTCTTTTGTTTGTGAAGGATAAACGCACCCTGCGTTTCTCCGTGGTGTCACTTAGACACGTGTGTATTTGTAACGTCCTTGACGTTGTGTAACTCCCTCCATTTGTACTCCTCAATCTCATTAGTAAAGCTATTATCTATGTCCGTGGATGTAGGCAAACTTGTCGAACCACGGTAAATTGTTGTGTGCGGTACGTGTTTTATTTATTTCCATTTACTTTACATTGCCTTGTTTATAATTTGGATTTATTACTTTCTATTGCAACTATCAATTGTGTTTCACAATCTGTTACGCTTTCGCGAGGCGCAACAAAATTGGTATCAGAGTCGAAGGTATTTCCTTGGTTCGTGTGTAAGTGTAAATTGATAGTTTTGTATGAAAGTATTGAGGAACATGACAGAGACATCAAGTTCAGGTTCCAGTTCGAAGATGATTACCACTACAGTTAGTAAGTTTGATGTCGAAAAGTTCAATGGCAAGAACAACTTCGGCATGTGGCAATGTGAAGTATTGGATGTGCTTGCACAACAGAATTTAGAGAATGCTTTGGGTGATAAGCCGGGCACCATGGGAGAAGAAGATTGGAACAAATTGAATCGGCAAGCGTGTGGGTCTATCCGACTGTGTTTAGCGAAGGAACAAAAATACTTCGTCATGAAGGAAACCTCCGCTAAAGCATTGTGAAAAAAGTTGGAAGACAAGTACATGACGAAGAGTATTCAAAATAAACTCTTCCTCATGAAACAGTTGTTCCGGATGAATATGAGACAAGGTATTACTTTGTCTGAGCATCTGGATGAATTCAATAGGCTAATTGCCGACCTATTGAATTTAGAAGAAATTGTTCTAGAGAATTATAAGGCTTTGTGCCTTTTGAATTCCCTTCCAGAATAATATGAGCATCTCATTACAACTTTGTTAACGGGAAAAGAATCATTAAATTATGATGAGATTGCTACAGCGCTACTCAATTATGAGTACACGAAGATGGACCTTAAAATCCATAGGGATGCAGCGTCTGAAGCATTGACTGCGAGGGGGAGATTAAGAAGGAGAAAATCTGGTGGTAAAAGAGATAAATCTCGATCCAAATCAAGAAGTGGGTCAAAGACTCCGGCGATAAATGAATGCGCTTACTGTCATCAGAAAGGGCATTGGGTAAAAGATTGTTTGAAAATCAAAGCCAAAGAGAAAGGGAAGAAACGCACCAATGTGAATGTTGCCGAGCGTAGTGATGAAGATTCTGATGAGTATTCCCTATCTATATCAGCATTGATGTGTTCCACTGACGAGTGGATTGTGGATTCGGGTTGCACTTATCATATGTGTCCCCATAGGGACTGATTTTCTAGCTTTAAAAGGCTAGATGGTGGAACTGTTTTGATGGGTAATGATTAGACATGCAAAACAGAAGGGATAGGTACAATCCGGCTGAAGATGTTTGATAGTATAGTTCGGGATTTGAAAGAAGTAAGGTATGTTCCTGCTTTGAAAAAGAATCTCATTTCAGTGGGTTCCTTGGATACCAAAAGTTACAAGATAACCGTGTCAGATGGTGTTCTCAAGGTTGTGTTCTCAAGGTTGTGTCTGGTGCAATGGTGGTGATGAAGGCAATCAAAAGAGGTAATTTGTATTTCTTGATTGGGAATACAATTACGGGAGAAGTTGCAGTTACTAAGTCTGCAAGTACTTCTTGTGATACGACTAGATTGTGGCACATGCGTTTAGGGCATGTTGGTATGAAGAGTATGCAAACTCTTGTGAAACAAGGTTTGCTAAAAGGTGCTAAGACCTGCAAGTTAGAATTCTGTGAACATTGTGTAATGGGCAAGAAAACAAGAGTCAAGTTTGGCACCGCTATCCACCGTACTCGTGGGACTCTTGATTATGTTCACTCGGACGTTTGAGGACCTGCCAAGCAAGCATTATTGGGAGGTATGCGCTATTTCGTCACTTTTGTAGATGATTATTCAAGACGTGTGTGGGTGTACACCATGAAGCATAAAAATGAGGTCTTGAATGTGTTCCTGAAGTGGAAAAAGATGATTGAAACTCAGACTGACAGAAAGATTAGAAGGCTCCGTTCAGATAATGGAGGTGAATACAAAGCTGATCCATTCTTGCAAGTATGTCAGGATGAGGGAATTGTCAGACACTTCACGGTTAGAGATACTCCGCAACAGAATGGGGTGGCAGAACGCATGAACCGTACATTGCTGGAGAAGGTTCGTGGTATGTTGTCCAATCCGGCAAAACGTTTTGGGCTGAGGCTGTGACATATGTGTGCCATCTCATCAACAGGTTGCCTGCGGCTGCGATTGATGGAAAAACTCCTATGGAGGTATGGTCTGAAAATCCTGCTAATGATTATGAAAGATTACATATCTTTGGTTGTCCTGCTTACTTTCATGTTCAAGAATGTAAGTTAGATCCCCGAGCCAAGAAAGCTATTTTCTTAGGTTTCGTGGATGGTGTAAAAGGCTATAAGTTGTGGGTTCCTGAATCCAGGAAGATTGTTATTAGCAGAGATGTGACTTTTGATGAGGCTTCTATGCTGAAGCCAAAGAACTCTCAGCAGGTGGAGAGTTCGACCATAGAGAATTCGCAGCAGGTGGAGATTGATGTTACTCTACGTGTTCCAGCTAGTCCTGTATCTACAGATGTAGTACCTACTGATTCCACAGTGGGTGCAGATGAAGGCACAAATAGTGAGACTGCGGTAGATACAGTTGATGACGTTTCAGAGACTCCAATTCAGGAGTCAATTGCAACAAGTAGACCAAAAAGGAATGTAAAACGTCCTCAAAGGTTTAGTGACTGTGTTGCCTATGCACTTCCAGTAGTTGAGGATGAAGTACCTTTTACCTATAAAGAGGCAATTCAAAGTACCGACTGTGAACAGTGGAAGAAGGCTATGGATGAAGAGATGCAATCTCTTCATAAGAATGAAACATGGGAATTGTGTAGTTTACCGAAAGGTAAGAAAGCTATTGGGTGCAAATGGGTATACACAAAGAAAGAAGGATCTCCTAGTGATGGTGTGCGTTTCAAAGCAAGGTTAGTTGCGAAAGGTTATGCTCAAAAGGAAGGTATAGACTACGATGAAGTATTTTCTCCAGTTGTGAAACACTCTTCCATTCAAATTTTGCTAGCCTTGGTTGCACAATTTGATATTGAGGTAGCTCAATTAGATGTAAAAACTGCGTTTTTACATGGAGAATTAAAAGAGGAGATCTATATGACTCAGCCAAATGGGTATAAGGTTGCAGAGAAAGAAGATTGTGTGTGTAAATTGAACAAGTCCTTGTACGGGTTGAAGCAGTCTCCAAGACAGTGGTACAAGCGGTTTGATCAGTTTATACTTTATACTAGGGCAGAGGTACACTCGAAGCCATTATGATCATTGTGTCTACTTCCGTAAGCTTCATGATGGTTCATTTATATATTTGCTCTTATATGTAGATGATATGCTTATAGCCTCCAAGAGCAAGTATGAGATTGATAAATTGAAATGCCAGATGAGACTCAGTTTGAAATGAAGGATCTTGGTGAAGCTAAGAAGATCCTTGGCATGGAAATTCGAAGAGACAGGGTGAAGGGAATTGTGAGCTTGTCACAACAAGCATATTTGAAGAAGGTGTTACAACGATTTGGGATGAACGACAACACAAAATCGATTAGTACACCTCTTGCCCCTCACTTTAAGCTTTCAGCTTCTATGTCTCCTAGCACTGATAAGGAACGAGAGTACATGGCTCAAGTGCCATATGCAAATGTAGTGGGAAACTTAATGAATGCAATGGTGTGTACGAGGCCCGACATTTCACAGGCAGTCAGTATGGTAAGTCGGTACATGCATGATCCAGGAAAAGGACACTGGTAAGCGGTGAAATGGATTCTACGGTACATCCTGGGTACAGTAGATGTTGGTTTACTATTTGAGAAGGATGTGAGTAATGGTCAACATTGTGTTGGTTATGTGGATTTAGATTATGCAGGAGATCTGGATAAGCGACGATCAACTACTGGTTATATCTTTACTCTTGCTAAAGGACCAGTAAGTTGGAGATCTATGTTGCAGTCTACAGTTGCATTGTCTACAACTGAAGCTGAGTATATGGCGGTTACAGAAGCCATTAAGGAAGCAATTTGGCTTCAAGGGTTGCTTGATGACTTGGGTGTAATACAAGACCATCTAGATGTCTTTTGTGATAGTATGAGTGCCATTTATTTGGCGAAGAATCAAGTTCATCATGCACGTACGAAGCACATTGATGTTCGTTTTCACTTTGTGCGAGAAATCATAGAAGAAGGTGACATCTTACTAAAGAAGATTGACACCAAGGAGAATCCTGCTGATATGTTGACAAAGATAGTTTCTGGGGTCAAGTTCCAATATTGTTTGGACTTGATCAACATCCTTCGTGTGTGTTGAACCCCTTTGGGGTTGTGAAGGGCAAAGACAGATATTGCTTGTGTAATCGGCTCAGATTTGTGAAATCTTCACCGAGGTGGAGAATTGTTGAAATAGGGAACAAGAAGAACACAAAGAACAGAGCAATATGAAAAGTACCTGTGAACGCTCGATTCGGCTTGTCGGCAATGGATTGCGGCATGTCGGCAAGGAGGACAACTGGATTTGAGTTGTGGATTTGCTGGATCTGAGTGGAACAGCTGAAGGAAGAAGAAGAAGGTGATGGAACCCTCAATCACCGCCACCCTCCACCGCCAAAGAGCGGCTATAAAAAGAGGAACCCCCTCCTCTTTAGGAACATCTTCTTCCATTTGAGAGATTGAGAGAGATCTGACTGAGATTGTGAGAGATTAGGGTTTCCTAATCTTTGTTTGTGTTTTTGTGAGGAAGGAGAGTAAGATAGGAGAGAGAAACGAAAGAGAATTCCTTTTTTCTCTTTTGTTTGTGAAGGATAAACGCACCCTACGTTTCTCCGTGGTGTCACTTAGACACGTGTGTATTTGTAACGTCCCTGACGATGTGTAACTCCCTCCATTTGTACTTCTCAATCTCATTAGTAAAGTTATTCTCTTTGCCCGTGGACGTAGGCAAACTTGCCGAACCACGTTAAATTGCTGTGTGCGGTACGTGTTTTATTTATTTCCATTTACTTTACATTGCCTTGTTTATAATTTGGATTTATTACTTTCTATTGCAACTATCAATTGTATTCCACAATCTGTTACGCTTTCGCGAGACGCAACAATGTGATCAGTTTGCAGTTGAAGAGTTAAGCATAAAAAAGCATCTATTGTATTCACCTCTGTACGCTCAGTCATAATAGGCTTTCCTGCCAATAGCTCAGCAAGAATGCAACCTGCACTCAAAAGATCTACACCTACACCATAATCAGTTGATCCCAACAGAAGCTCTGGAGGTCGATACCATAGAGTGACCACCCGACTAGTCATGGGCTGCTTGTGGCTAGGGTTGAAGAAAGAGGCCGATCCAAAATCAGCAATTTTAAGCACTCCTCTATTGTCAAGGAGGAGGTTTGAACCATTAATGTCACGGTGCAGTACCCCATGGGTGTGACAGTGTTCAAGCCCCGATATCAACTGGTGCGTGTAACATTTTACCTAAAATCACAGAAACAGAGATAATGTTAATTTTTCTCTCTCTGGCTAAGCGCCCATTATCAAGACAACAGTTCAATTCAACCTCTTGCATGATCGAAAAGCAATAATCTAAACAAACCTGATTCTCCGTGAACTTAATCCCAGGGCTTGCAGCTAAACCAGCTAAATCATGTTCCATGTATTCCAAAACAAGATAATAACTACACCACATCCTCGAAGTCACCAACCCTTCCAGTTTCACGACATTCGGATGATCCAATCTCCGCAATACAAGAATCTCTCTGGCCATAAACTTCACACTCTCTGGTTTGAAACTATCAAATCTAACTTTCTTTAAAGCCACAATTTTTCCTGTCAAAGTATCCCTAGCTTTGTATACATTACTATATGTCCCTTGCCCAATCTGATCATCAAGTCAATACAAATCAATTTCACAATTAAACCTGGAAAACAAAAAGAAACAATTGCAAGTACAAAAGACACTCACTTTATCAAACTTCAAAAACGTATCCGCTCGTCGAGGGATCCAACCCTTGATCGCCTCCCCAGCCACCATGGACAACCAACTGGGCCATCCAGCTGCCACCTGCTCCCCATGGATATTCTTGGGAGGATTACTCAGCCTTGGATTCGGCCTCCACCTTCTCATTGAATTTCTCTCACTCCTATCCCTCTTCTCCTCGCCCTCGATCTGCTTCTCCCCATTTTGAACCTCAACAACACTCTCAACGACATCATCACTACTAAAAACACTCCTAAAACTAGAATTCATAGTTCTGTACCCAGATGTCATCACTGCTGTCGAAAAACTTTTCAATTACGGAGAGTATCACTCCCTTTCCCTTTGTGTTTGTTCTGTCTTGATTTCTGTGGAGAGATATAGCCTCCTCTAATTCATCAATATTACTACTGCCAATTGAAACTGGTTCCGCTGCTCCTTGTACACTTTGATTAACAGGAGCAGAACTACTGCTACCTTCGTCAACTCTAATGACACCACGTTGATACAATGTATTGGTCATGACTTTCACTCTAATGAATCTCCAATTGATTGCCTGGTTTCAGATTCTATCACTCTAATCAGATTCTTTCGAGTTTGGGGCTTTCAACGAACTCAATCAATCACGAGTGATTGTGATCACAAAGTTCAAAAGAAGATTGTCAACGCGTGGAACTGTAAAAGAAAATACCATTTAAAACTTAAGAGGAGCAGAGCAGAGGAACTGAAGAAGAAAAATAGACGAAATTATTGAACTGTAGTAAATAAAAAATTCACAATGGTTCTTGACTTTATATATCAGTTTATTATTATATACTGATTGAGAATATAGAAAAATACCGTAACGCGTTCATCTTGCTCTCTCTCAATTTGCTTTCTCTCTGTCTTCGATGGTGAAAGGTTCGATTTGTATGTGGAGAAGAACTTCCATTGGTTCGATTTCTATTAGGTGTACGAGTCACCATTGCGGCACTCTAGTCTAGACTGAGTATTTTGTGCAAGAACTGTGCGATCAGAGAGAAAACATTCCCCGAGGCTCCTCACCTTCCCTCCAAATGCTTGAGGGAAAATATATTTTGATCCCTATTAGTTAGGGATGGCTCTGGGTCAGATTTTCACGGATATCCGCCCTACTTGTCCCGTTTGGGGCGGATTTAGTTAAGGGTTTATGGAGGTTGGGGCGGATACGGATATTCAAATTGTATCCGTTTATTATTCGGGACGGACACGGATTTGGCCATATTCGCCCCACATATATCCGTTTAACCGATAAAATTACAAAATATCCTTCAACTATATAAAGGGATTAAACCCTAGATCTCTCACAAACAGACACAGTCGCCTCTCCCTCTCACACACAGATCTCAGTTTCTTACTCGAAGACGAAGAATCGAAGTCATCGCCTCTCACACACCGTCGACCGTCGCCTCTCAGTTTCTCACTCAAAGACGAAGAGTCGAAATCATCGTCTCAGTTTCTCACTCGAAAACGAAGAGTCGAAATCATCGTCTCTCACACACCGTCGACCGTCGCCTTTCAGTTTCTCACTCGAAGACGAAGAGTCGAAATCATCACCTCTCACACACAGTCGCCTCTCACAGTTGCCTCGAAGAGTCGAAGTCCAAGTGGAAGCCTCTCTGCCCTCTCACAACGACAGACTCGAAGCTCTCACAGTCGAAGACGAAGCCTCTCCTCTGCTTTAATTTTGAATGTGCTGCTTACGGCTTGATAGTGCTATATGTGCTGGTGGTGGAATGTGATGATACTATCTCTGATTAGCAAATCTCTTTTGTTTGTATGGATGTAGGTTAATTAGATATCCTCACTTTTAGTTAATTATTATACTAATCAACTCATGTGTGTTAAGTAATACTTTATTTTCTTTTGTTTAGCTTTCCTGGCTTATTTCATAAACAACAACTTTCATAATGTGCTGCTTTGAATGTATAAACAACAGCTTTCATAAACAACAAGCCCAAATATAAACAGCAGGCCCAAATTATAATGAACAACGGGCCCAAATTGCGGATCGGGGCGGGGAACCGGCAATCCAATAACAGAACCGCAAACCGTAAACGGATTGGCGGGGCGAATATCCGCCAATCCGCACGGGGCAGTTACGGTTTTTAATTAAAATTATAAACGGATTGGCGAGGCGGATTTGGGGCTCCGCTTTTCCTGACGGATCGAGGATGGATTTACTCAAATCCGCCCCGTTGCCATCCCAACTATTAGTTAGACAAACCAAGAATGCAATTGCACTAAGACAGGGGGTGTTTAATGAGGGACAATGTCGCTGGCAAGGAATGTGATTTCTCGAAAAATGTCGAAATTTTATCTAATATTTCTCTTTTTTTAGTTACCAAAATTTCTTTTGAAACTGAAATATTTATTTTTTTTCATTAGGTCAATCTCAATGTCAGTACATTTTAACCCGTTATAATTTTAATTTAGTATTAAAATTTTGTTATATAAGTGATTCTTGTGCAATAGGTAGTTTGTATAATATTATGAGTCTCATGGTACTCTTTATGTAATATGTAAGCGTTTAAAATGCTTAATTTATATTAATAACTTCAAAAGTACAATCGAAATTTTTACATTTTTTCTATACAAAACGAAATATTTCTTAAAATCAACTTATCGAAATTATCTCGAAAAATAAAATCACAATCCTTGGTCGCTGGTACATTTTAGGGTTATTAGATGATTTTTGGTTGTCATGACAAAAAGAAACATTTGACTTTGTTGCCAGATTTTAGAAGTTTTTGGAGCATCCACAGTAGGCTCCTAAATTTTTACTTTAGTAAAAAAAATTTAGGTCACGCGACACTTTAAAGGGCACATGCTTTTTAAGTGGCTAGAGAGTGACCCTTCAAATGGCGCATGCTTTAAGTGGTAGGAGAGAGATTTGAAAAAGTTAAAAAAATTAGTAATCTATAAAAGAGGGATGTGACCCTTCAAGGATCGTCCTTTTTTTTTTTTATCCTTTTTTGTTTACGGGATCAGAAATTCTAAATGTCGAGGAAGTGGGCGAGGGGAGGGAGGTGGCGGGGTGGGGATCGTTTAACTCCCTCGGGATGTGTGCTGTCTTTTTTGGCATGTGCATCTCGAGGGAGGTGAATGGTCCCCACCCCACCCCGCCACCTCCCTCCCCTCGCTCATTTCCTCGCTCGTTTCCTCGCCGTGTAGAATAACTTTTATGGGATGGATGGTATTTGCTCATAATAAAAGCGGGAATTCTAAATGGCGAGGAAACGAACGAGGAAACCCATGTGATTCATATGTTCAACAAAAATGCTAAAAAATCAGGTTTTTGCAATTATGTTTGCAACCAGGATGACGTGTCATGATCTGGAAAGAATGATGAAATCCCCAAAGATTTTATGTGTATTTCAAAGTTTTAAAAAACTCCTTTAACGATGCCACATCATCCTGGTTGTAAAACATAATTTCCTAGCCTCACTCTATGTTCAACGACAGTAAAAGAAGAGTTCCTAAATTTTCATTTTGAAGGCTACTATGGGACTTTTGACCCAAGGCCAATTGAGAAGAGATATTTAGGATACTACAGTGGATGCTCTTACCACTTACTTTCATCCTCATCATTTTTATCCATAAACTACGAACCAAAGTACTAAAAATAAACCCTAAGGGCATTTTATAAAATTAAATAAATTTCCAAATTAACATTTTGAACATCTAATTAAAATGTTTTTGTTCTACTGTAGTTGATCTTCATTGATTCTATCAATGAATTTTTGTTGAACTATCATCCATCATCATCATTTTTTTTACAGAAATTCTAAATGTCGAGGGTTTGAGCGAGGAAACGAGCGAGGGAAATGAGGTGGAGGGGGTGGAAACCGTCCACCCCCCTCGAGATGTGAGCGTTGACTTTTCGCGTGCACATCTCGAGGGGGGTGGACGGTTTCCACCCCCTCCACCTCATTTCCCTCGCTCGTTTCCTCGCTCCTCCCCTCGACAGCTAGAAAAGCTCTTTTTTTTATCCTTTAATCCCTTCCACCCACCCCATATGTTGCCGATAGGGTTTGAATCTTGTACTTGTGATACCATTTATCACAAAGTCTATCAACTGAGCTAGTACCTACTTGACTCATTCATCATCATTTATGTTAAGGAGCAATAAGGAAAGTCTAGGCTTAAGTATCAATGATTTGTACATAAACATTGCAATCTTGTCCATCACAATCACCATCTACTTTCCAGAGCAACTGACACATGATTTTCTTACCAAACAAACAAAAGGAAGTTCTAAGCTGCCTAGGAACATAATAATTTTTCTGATTCTCTGATTCTCGAAGAATGAAGGGCAAATGGATTGATTGGGGAAAATCTCTTGTTCTCATTAGAAGATTATAAGATTAAGATTGTGATTGGATCCGCATATGTTTGGTACAAAGAAGAATCTTCTCCTTTGAGAATAATAAAAAATGGAAAGTGTTTTATTGGAATGGAACATGAAAACATGACTGAATTGGTCTAGTTGCTCTTCAGGGCAGAGTGGAAGAAGGGAGGAGATTCTCAAACAAGGAAAATGATCTAATGACTTCAAAAGAGTTGAATGAGGAGCCGTATACGGTGAAAATCTTATGTACAGTTTTGTAGAGTGACAGTAAGGGTGACTTATATGTCAATTTTTCCACTATCACCCCCACAAAACCAAACTCTGCCTTACGTAAAGTTGCCAGAGTACAATTAACCTCTGGATTTGAAATCACTGCTTATATACCTGATATTGGCCAGAGTCATTCTTTGATAAATGATCACTATGAGTCAGACTCAATAAAATTTTATCGATCCTTTCTTCCTTCGTTAAGGTGGAGAATTGAACCAAGAATTATCTTTCTTTGTCATCAATTGAATCATTGTTCCCAAACCAGGATTCGATTTTATCATCAATCCAAGCACCGTTCACATTTTTCTTTTTCTTATCAATGAATAGATCTCTTTACTTGTATGACTTAGATGTCTCGTATTTCTCAAAAAAGTTATTTGATTGATGGGATTTGGTATAAGACTTAGGAAATCGATGATATCGATGAGATTGGTATTCAAATATTTTTTTTAGAACGTATTGATTTGACCTCATAAGTGGGACCACCACCCAATAGCATGTTGTTGCCAAAAGCAGAACCCGTATTTCTTTTAGAAAATATCCTAATTGTTTCATCGCAGTGTTATATTTACCATTTGAAGTCACTGCAGTAAATGGGGGCTGAGGATATTGTAAGTAGTAAGGAAATCTTAGGATAGACGAGTTTCATGCTGTGCATCATTAAGAATACGGAAGACCAAACATATATGAAACTACTACTCAGCAGATACAATCCCCACTGCTTAACATCTCTATCAGGATCCAACTAGAGTATATCACAGGACAGGCCAGACTTGCGAACATTGGCTGGACGAGTTAAGTTTCTTATTTAGTTAATATGATTAAACTCCATCATGCACACACAATATATTGTTTTATCTATATAAACAGCTGCTATATGAAAGCAGTTCAAAGTTGGCCACCTCAGTCTTCGAGAATTGAACCTGCTAACTGGGGTTGATGACTAGCAACAGAACACTTATGATAGCCTCAACAGCAAGGTTGATCCTTATGACGTATCATTCAGAACATCCGTTTTGATCTCCTCTCCATGCTTGAGCTCATAGATCTAGTCTCTCCTCCCCATAGATTATGTCTTTGAGTTTGAGAACCAGAGATGGCAAAACTCTCATTCATGGATGTCATTGATCTCGAGAATGACATATGGTGAAAACCCTACATATATTACCATTTCAGATTGACAGAGCAAAATCAAGACTTTAAGGCATTTAATTTTGTACATGTATTTAAACACAGACCTTTCCCGTGACTTCATTCTGTAACTTGGCACCAATCTCATTTATTGAAGGGTGCTGTGGAAGGGTTGAAGGTCCACATGCATTATGTTCAGTTACAAAGAACTACAGAACAAAAAGCTTGTTGAGAAACAATGGATAAAAGTTGTAAGAGAAAGTAATTATCACTACAAGAAAATGACAATTTAGCGGCGGCTATTTAGTGACGGTCTCGAAAAGATTTATGCAAGTATGGAACGACAAATTCAATAAGACCCACTCAACTGTAATATACAAGTATCATTTACATGCATAATGCTTTCTACAATGATACTTGGACATTTAATCATGTTAAGAAACAAATAACCTGTAGGGATGTTAAGCATAATATGATTCAGAAGTAGTTAGTAGGTTGTTAGACAGGTTGTTATTGTTAAGCACATCTGTTATGACAGCTAGACATTGTATTCTCTATATAAGTCATGTAGGTTGTACATTCTTCATTAAGTGAAATACATTGAAACCATTCTGTTGTCTGTTCAAGTTCTAAGTTCTAGTTCTATCATGGTATCAGAGCTATAAGCTTCTCCTTCTACTATTTAGATCCCAGTTCTTCAAGAAGTCTTTAATGGCCGAATCTTCCTCCAATGCCACTTCACTCATGAACTCTGCCATGACAGAGTCTAAGCCTGTGATCTTCTCTCATTCATTATCTGTCAAATTGAATGAGCATAACTATCTATTGTGGAAACAACAGGTATTAGCTACAATCAAAGGGCATAAATTACAACATTTCATTGAGAATACCTCACCTCCACCCAGGTTTCTATCCATGGATGATCAAACGAACAACAGAGTCAATCCTGCTCTTCTTACCTGGGAACAACAAGATCAGCTTCTGTTCTCTTGGCTCCTATCCTCCATGACTGAATCTTTGCTTACCAGGTTAGTCGGGTGTACCACTTCTGCTCATATTTGGGAGATTCTTGAGACTTTCTTTAATTCTCAGACTGTAGCAAAGATTTCTCAATTCAGAACTCAATTACAATCTCTCAAGAAAGGAGGACTTTCAATCAATGATTACTTGTTGAAGCTCAAATCCATTATTGATCAGTTAGCATCAGTAGGACACCAATTATCTTCTAAGGATCACATTAATGCTATCTTTGATGGATTGCCTCAGCTATATGATACTTTTGTAGTATCTGTGAGTTCCAGATCTGATGCTTATAGTGTGGCAGAAGTTGAGGCTCTCTTGCTTGCTCAGGAATCCAGGATTGAACGGCATACTAAAGATTTGGATATCTTAAGTTCGGTTAATGTGGCACATACAGCTCATAAACCTTCTCCTAGATCGTTTGTATCCAACTCTCAAGGGTGGAGACCTCAATCCAGACCTCCATTTCAATCAAGAAGTTCAAGATCTGGTCATGGAAGAGGTTATAGGCCATCTGGTTTTGGTTCACAGCGTCCTCAATGTCAAATCTGTGGCAAGTTGGGACATCTTGCATTTAAGTGTTACAATAGGTTTGACACTAATGCTCCTAATCCATGGAACTCTACTCCTCAATCATCCTTTTCTGGATCTCCTTCTGCTACTAGTCAGCCTCCTCGTCATGCCTTTTCTGCTACTAGTCAGTCTCTTATGCCTGATATGAGAACCAATGCTCAGTCTACTTTTGGTTCAGGTGAGGCTTCTACATCCTCTGATTACAGATGGTTTCCTGATTCTGGTGCTACCGACCACTGTACTCCTTATGCTCAAAGCCTCATGAATTCAGTTCCTTATCATGGTGAAGATAAGTTGTTTGTTGGTGATGGCCCAGCCTTACCTATTGAGAATATTGGTAAGTCCTTTATTCAGTCCTCTGATTCTTCTAAACTTTTACTTCTTCAGAATATTCTTCAAGTTCCTAAGCTGACTAAAAATTTGCTTAGTGTTTCTCGTTTTGCAAAGGATAATAATGTTTATTTTGAGTTTCATCCTGACCTTTGCTTTGTCAAAGATCAGGTCACTCATCGAGTTCTTTTGGAAGGGAAGCTTAACAACGGGTTATATGTTTTTCCCTCAATGGTATCTTCCAAGTCCAAATTTGAGTTGCTTCTAGCAGAATCTCCTCATACTGCTCCCAGTTCTTCTCTTCTTTCTAATGTTTCAGCATTGCCTGGCAGTCCTCTATCTCAAGTTTCTAGTCAGTCTTTTCAGCATTCTCAGTCCTCTTTTCAGCATTTCAGCACTTCTCGGCCTCATTCTCAGCATTTCAGCACTTCCAAACCACAATTTCAGCATTTCAGCACTTCTCGGCCTCATTCTCAGCATTTCAGCACTTCCAAGTCACATTCTCAGCATTTCAGCAATTCCTGGCCTTCTTCTCAGCATTTCAGCAATTCCTGGCCTCCATTTCAGCATTCTCAGCTGTCTAGCCAATCTCAGCAGTCTAGTCCTCAGCACTCTAGCCAATCTCTCAGCATTTCAGTACCCAAGCTCGATAGTACTCAGCATTCTAATAAGCTTGGTAGTTCAAATACTCAGCATTCAAGTCTAGCGTCAGTACTCAGTACTCCAGTAAGCAAGCCCGATAGCTTTTCTAGTCAGCCTGGTCTGTCCATCAGCATTCCAGTTTCTCGTCAGTATACTCCTCAGCTTTCCAAGCTCGATAGGTCCACTTCTCAGCATTACCAGCCCGATAGGCAGTTTTTCAGCTCTTCAGTTCCAACTCAGCATTCTCTTCAGCATTTCATGCCTGATTGGGATTCTTTCCACATTTCAGTTCCAAGTCAGTCTACTTCTCAGTATTTTCAGCCCGATAGGCATGCTTCTAAGCATTCTAGGTTTCATAGGCAGTATGCCAGCACTTCAGTTCCAAGTCAGTGCTCTTCTCAGCTTTTCAAGCCCAATAGACAGTCTTTCAGCAGTTCAAGGCAGCCTAGCCTGTCCTTCAGTAGTTCTACTTCTCCACCTACTTCTCCTGCTTCACAAAGTCTGTTATTTCTTTGGCATGCTAGGATGGGTCATCCATCCTTCTCTCTTGTACAGAAAGTTCTCACTGGTTGTAATATGACAGTTCCAAAATCAATAAATCAGGAGTTTTGTTCTTCTTGTTGTTTAGGAAAAATACACAAACTTCCTTTTACCAGTTCTTCTACCATATACACCAAACCTTTAGAATTAGTTCACACTGATCTCTGGGGTCCAGCCTCTACTCCTTCTTCTTCTGGTTCTAAATATTATATCCACTTTATTGATGCCTTTAGTAGGTTCACTTGGGTTTTTCTCCTGCATAATAAGTCTGATGCTTTCTCTACATTTCTTCAGTTCAAAGCTCTAGTTGAGTTAGAGTTTGGGCTCCCTATTAAAAGTATTCAGTCTGATTGGGGTGGGGAATATAGACCTTTTTCTAAGTACCTTGCTCAAAATGGTATTGCTCATCGTCTTGCTTGCCCAACCACACATCAGCAGAATGGTGTTGCTGAACGTAAGCATAGGCACATTATTGAGTCTGCCCTTACTTTACTTGCTCATGCTTCACTACCAATGAAGTTTTGGGATGATGCTGTCCGGACATCAGTATTTCTTCTTAATAGAGTTCCTTCAGCTGTTCTTAAAGGTCTTTCCCCATTTGAAGTCCTCTATCATAAAGCTCCTGATTACAGTTCTCTGAGGGTATTTGGTTGTTCCTGTTTTCCTAATATTAGGCCTTATAATTCAGCCAAGCTTCAATTTAGGTCTGTTGAGTGTTTGTTTCTTGGTTATAGTCTTCAGCATAAAGGTTACAAATGTTTGTCCAATACTGGCAGATTGTACATATCTAGGGATGTTATTTTTCATGAAACTTCATTTCCTTATTCAAAATGGCATCCTACTCCTTCTTCCTCCTCTTCTGTTAGTCCTGCTTCCTCCTCTGCAGTTATTCCTTCTCCTTTTTCTCTTCCTACCTCTAGACCTTCCTTGTCTAGTAATCCTAATTTCTCTGCTCCTAATCCTACTCCTAGCCTGTCTGTCTCTAGCCCTGCTCATACTACCTTTATTCCTGATGGCAGTCCTATTTCTGACCCTGCTCATCTTCCTTTGGTTAATGAGTCTCCTCTATCTAGTCCTAGTACTTCTTCTGAGCATCCTATAATTTCTCAGTCCAGTCCTATTTCTGATCCTAGTTCTACTCCTCTTCCAATGGTTCATGAGGCTCCTCCATCTACTCCTAGTGCTCCTACTGAGCATCCTATGATCACTCGGTCCAAGGCTGGTGTTTACAAGCCCAAGGTCTTTGTGACACTGACTTCAGCTGCTCCTTCTAGTCTACAGGAAGCTTTAGAAACTCCTCATTGGCTTTCTGCAATGCAGGATGAGTATATGGCTTTACAAAGGAATCATACCTGGTCCTTGGTTACTCTTCCTCAAGGTCGCTCCATTGTTGGTTGTCGTTGGCTTTTCAAAGTGAAACACAACTCTGATGGTACTGTGCACAGATATAAAGCCCGCTTAGTGGCTAGAGGTTTCCAACAGGTTGCTGGCTTTGACTATGCTGAGACTTTTAGTCCTGTTGTTAAGCCTACTACCATCCGTATTTTTCTCACCATTGCAGTCACGTATGGATGGTCAGTTTCTCAAATAGATATCAACAATGCTTTCTTGAATGGTGATCTATCAGAGGAGGTGTATATGATGCAACCCCCTGGGTTTATTGATGCTTCACAACCTAGTGCTGTGTGCAAGCTTAATAAAGCTTTGTATGGTCTTAAGCAGGCTCCTCGTGCCTGGTTTGATAAGCTTGGTCACACCTTGTCACTACTTGGTTTTGTCTCCACAAAATCTGATTCCTCCCTTTTCATTAAACATTCTCCTTCTCCTATTTTTCTTCTGGTATATGTTGATGACATCCTCATCACTGGTGCTGATTCCCAGGCTGTTTCTCAGACCATTCATCAGCTCAATGCTAGGTTCTCTTTAAAGGATTTGGGTCCTGTTCACTTCTTTCTGGGTATCCAAGTTCAGCATACAACCACTGGTCTGTTCCTATCTCAGTCCAAGTATATCTCTGATCTTTTGTGTCGAGCTAAGATGCAATATGCCAATGGCTTATCCACTCCTATGAGTGAGGGTGAAAAGGTGTTTGCCACAGGAAGTGATCCAGTCCAGGATGTTCAACTATATCGCAGTATTGTGGGTGCATTACAGTATGTTACCATTACTCGGCCTGAAATAGCTTACTCAGTGAATCGTGTGTGTCAGCTTCTTCAGAGTCCTCTTGAATCACATTGGCGGATAGTGAAGAGAATTCTGCGGTATCTCAAGGCTACACCTACTTGTGGACTTCACATTGTTCCTACTCCCTCATTTCAGCTCACTGGGTATTGCGATGCGGATTGGGCATCTGATCCTAATGACAGGAGGTCTACTTCTGGATTTTGTGTATACTTAGGTACCAATCTTGTTTCATGGTCATCTAAAAAGCAGAGTACTGTCTCTCGTAGCAGTACTGAAGCAGAGTATAGGAGTCTTGCTTCAGTAACAGCAGAGCTCACTTGGATACAATCACTGTTTCATGAACTTCAGATTGGTTGCTCTGTCCCTATTATTTGGTGTGATAACAAGAGCACAGTTCAACTCAGTGCCAACCCTATTCTGCATTCTAGGACCAAGCATTTTGAGATTGACATATACTTTGTTCGTGAGAAAGTAGCTCGCAAGCTGATTCAGGTGCATCATATCTCAGCATCAAGCCAAGTTGCTGATATCTTCACCAAAGCTCTGGGTAAACCCAGGTTTCTATAGTTGCGTAACAAACTCAGTGTGGTTGATGTATCCACCCTTCGTTTGAGGGGGAATGTTAAGCATAATATGATTCAGAAGTAGTTAGTAGGTTGTTAGACAGGTTGTTATTGTTAAGCACATCTGTTATGACAGCTAGACATTGTATTCTCTATATAAGTCATGTAGGTTGTACATTCTTCATTAAGTGAAATACATTGAAACCATTCTGTTGTCTGTTCAAGTTCTAAGTTCTAGTTCTATCAAGGGAGATCTATAGTACAAATAGTTTCAAAATTCAATTTTGTTCTATTTTTGGAAGTACAAACAATTTGTTGCGAAAATAACAAATTAACAAAACTCATTCAACCAGTCTTACATCATGAAGTTCGATATAAGTTACAGTATTACATCATACTCCATGATATAAGTTATAGTATTACATCATGGAGTTCGATATCATTCAAGTACATGTTCTCTACATGCATGCCCTAACAACCTGGTGTTTCCCAGAAGTTAACATGAAAAAAATGTTCTACATGGAATCTATGCAATTCAATTATTTTTCAATCTTAGTCCCACAATGTACAATAAAGACGCATGTCACCATTGTTATAGGAAGAAAAAAATACAGTTAAACAGAGAGAAACTTTTTCTTTAAGTAAATAAAATAGAGAGATCGCCTATAACTTACTTCACTTTGCAAGGCAGCAGTTGCAGTTTGACGTTCAGCTGGGCTAAATGCAAGGAGAGTTTCAATTAAATGTAATGATTCTGGAGGAAAATTCTTAAAAGTCTCTACCAAGGTCCTTCGGTATGGATGATGGGGTTTGAACCGGGTTGCACACGGCATTCTCAAATTGTCCCAGTACTCCTCAGGCGGCGAACCACAGACTTTGAAAATCTTATTCAGTTGCTCCACCTTAATGAACGGGGAAATCAATCAGGATAATTTGTAGCTGAATCTATTGACAGTGTAGACCAACTAAATAAAAATGAACACTTAAAGAAGTTAATCTTATTTTATGATGGATGTGGACCGTCGAAGGGGGAAAGCTGCAGCTCAACTACAATCATCCACACTGCAATGAAGACTTGGACTTGAAAATACTGATTTTAAAAATTTTTTTTTCTCCCGACGAAAGAAGTGTTTCATTTTATTTTTATTTGTTTGTTTCATCTCTTTGAAATGGACTGGTATTTCAGGGGAATGTAAGGGAAGAAAGTGCAATGAAAGATTCATTGCTGTACTCTACGTGACTGAAAACAAACATCCATTCTCATCTTTTAATAATATTCTTTTAAGCCGGGGAAGAATTTCTTTGTCAAAAGAACGAGCTATTTCGTCTTGGAACAGTATTAAGATCACTACACATCCTGTTCTCGTTCTGCAAACAAAAGATGCAATGAAAGATACATTTTAATACCTCTGTGCACCCGCGCATGATGGGCTTTCCAGCCAATAACTCAACCATGATACAACCTGCACTCCAAAGATCTGCACCTGCCCCATAATCAGTAGCCCCCAGAAGAAGCTCTGGGGATCGATACCATAATGTTCCCTTAGAATCAAAGGGAGAAGCAGAACCAAAACCAGCAATCTTAAGTGTTCCCCGATTGTCAAGTAGCAGATTGGACCCATTGATGTCACCATGAAATATCCCGTGATTATGATAGTACTCAATCCCTGATAACAACTGATACATGTAGCGCTTTACCTGCCATCCATGTACAGCAAATAAAAAAAGATCTACTTCAGCTGCAGCATCATTAAAAAAACAGAAAATGCAGGTAAATGAATTATCTATCAACCTGAGGCACTGTAAAGTGAATTCCTGAGCTTGAAGCTAGACCAGCCAAATCATGCTCCATATATTCAAATATAAGGGACAGACTAGATGACGACCATGAAGTTACCACTCCTTCCAACTTTACCACATTTGGATGTTCCAACTGCCTCATGATAAATATTTCTCTAGCTATAGACCTCACACTGTCATTCTCAACAAGTCTTGAACCAAAATGAATATCCTTGAAACGATGTTTCCTTAACACCACAAATTTTCCCCTGGAAATGTCTCTAGCTTTGTACATGAGGCTGTGTTTTCCTTTCCCAATCTGAGAAAAAGGAAACAAAAAATGTTATACCATGTCATAGTTTGAAGAGGGCCCTAAACAATGAATTGAACTAGCAATAATTAAAGTAACACTCAAGGAATTAATAGCCAGCAATTTATAATTAATAACGTGAATAAGTTATAATCTCCAACAATTCTATGAAACTTTCACTATTTTTCTTGAAAATCCATTTATCTAAAGGCTCATCTGAAATATAGGGCCACAACACATTGAGTGAAGTGTGTTTATGGGGAAGTTTGAATATGACAACTAAATCGAGTTGAGAAAGAGAGTGAAGAAGCATTTTAAAATTAATCAAGCTGAATCCTACATAATCAGATAGAGGGAAACATGCACCTTAACCAGATTTGTAAACGAATCTCTTTTACGTGGAGTCCAACCATTGAGGGCCTCACCAGCAGACTCTATGAGCCAAGATGGCCATCCAGCAAATGACAACTCCATATATAAATCAGTATCTCTAGAAAAACGCGTTCCAAAGGTTACTTTCTCACTCACCGGAATATCCTGCTTCTTTTTAACCTCACTAGGCTTCACTGTACGTAAAGAAAGAACCAAATAGACTATTCCTATGATGAAGCAGGATTTGATTATTCCTATGATGAAGCAGATTTGAACTATTCCTATGACCATACAGGTGTTTCTTATTATGGAGAACACTCTATTTTTTGGCTCTGATGTTTCTTTATTTCTCTGGACTGAAGCAACCGCTGATCCATCACAATTTCCCTCAACTGCAATTGATTCTTCTGAAATTTCATCAACGTGATACCCCACCCCATTTGCGTCTGGCCTCTCTCCATTTCTCTGGACTGAAGTAGCCTCTGATCCATCCAAATTTCCCTCAACTGCAATTTCTGAAATTTCATCAACTGTGTTCACCACCCTACTTGCCTCTTGTACCTCTTGATCTCCTTGGACTAGATTGGCCTGTGATCCATCAATTGCAACTGGTTCGGATTCTTCTACATTTCTACCAAACGAGTGACTATAAGCTCGAACTATTCGGCGGAAAAACACTATGTTGGTCATTTTTTCAAACTATTGTCAATTCTATCCATTGCTAGTTTGGGATTTAGGCTTCTTAGATCAATGAAGAGACAGAAATCAAAAGAACAAAACAAAACGAAAAGCAAGTAGGTATTGGTCCCTTTTCTCTTTCTATGGAGAGGCCGGCATAACGTGTCCAAGATTAGATGATCCAGCGAAACAACCAACTAAACATCCAATGATTGATGTGCTAACAAATATCTAATACTTTCTATAGCATATTAAAGATTTAATTAAAGAAGAATATATAAAAATTCCCATTGTCACAAATTCCATGTAGCTAAGATCATTGTCTCTTTTGATGTTGCATTGAGAAGGAAAATACCGGACTTCTTCCTTCTGTAGGACTTCAAATAGACTAAAACTAAGACCCCAGCCAGCTAGTCTCACTTCATCCCCATCTCTATCTTTCTTTTCTGTCATATAGTGATGAATTTTTTTAGGGGTGGAAACTACTAGGTATATTAGTCGACTATAGTTGGACCAGGTGGGTGTTTGTGATGATAGTCTTCAACAAAAAGCCAAAACGGATTTCATATGAACTTGGCAGAGACAGAAGTGTGGTTTTGGTTGTGGCTAGTGACAGAAAGGGAATGGTGGAGGGGGGTGCAGTTGATTCCAAATGAATAGCAGCAAATTCGAAGATGGGAGATTTTCTATGACATAAATCAAGAGCATTCCCCTGCGCTGGCCACAATGCCACTTTACCACATTTAGTGTTTTCGTGATCAAGCCCAACAACTCACGGTACATGTTATTGAATATCCTTCGTTCTTGAAAGCATCCACAATAACAGGATCAGATTCGAGAAAAGACCGTAACAGAAATTCTCCTTTTATTCTTCAAACCAGGGTTGTTTTGGCTCTTCTTTGACATTGGCATTCTATGCCAAAGTGCTCTTGGGGTCAGTTCTAGTAGAGCAAATGATGTTCATCATCTTTAAGAATGCGCTTAGAATTTGCAAAACTCTAAACCTTAAGTTCATTTCCAAGTAGTGTATGTCCAGTCCTCATTCAGATTAAGTAAAAAACGTGAGAATATTCTGGTCTTAGTCAGGCATTAAATCGATCCAACAACGATTGTATAGCATAAAAGTATGAGGGAGGTTGCTGAGGCTGCTAGAAGAAATTAAGAGTAAGCAAATAGCTCATACAGAAATAAATGCCTAACATGGTTTGATTAATTCGGCGAGGTTGTATTTTTATGTTTTATTAGATAAAAAATAAGTGTCTTCGCTCAAGCTCAGGAATCTCGCCAACAAAATGAAAATAAATTTTACAAAACACTTTAGGCACGCACCGCATGTACTTTCATCATCCTACTCCTGACAGAAGAAAATAAAATGCATCACCCTCTTCAGGTCGTCCCACATCATCTAATTACAATGTTCTTTCTCAGTTTATAATAGACTGTAAAACACTCCTCATTTGCTGAATCCATTGGCGCGGATTTGTTACCCAAGCGGGAGCAACAAGGTGATTGGAGTAGTGACTCACCCAGGTGATCTTTGGATGTGGGCCGATTTGTTTGCACACAACATCAGAATAATCTGAAAATAATAATAAATAATAAGGACTCCGTTGCCTATGGGCAACCTGAGCTATAGTCCATAACCCGGGACCTCTCGTGGGTGCTAGGCATTTCGTGAACCCGTCCATAAAAGACACCTTCGCTTCCACAATCATCTTTTTTTTTATTTTTATTTCAATCAAGATCACATTTAACATAATATCTAGTTAGGTCTCAAGGGTAATGTGAAAACATCCCGTGTGGTAAACGAAGAGAATAATGACAAACAAAAGGTGGAAGCTAAAGTTGTCAAACAACAATATGTTTCAGTGGCTCATAAAAATAAAGTTACAAAATCAGAGGTTGGCACGAGTGGTGCAAAAAATAATATGGGGGAGGAAATGAAGGAGGGAGTGGGTGCGGAGAAACCAGTGGCCAAAGAGCCGGTGAATTTGTTGTTGTCGAACAAGTTTGAGATACTTACGGGCGATAATGTTGAAAATGAGAGTAATCAAACAAAGAATTTTTCGGCTAGTAAAGAAAATGCTACAAGACATATTCGTACAAGAAACAACAGAGGAATGCCTTCGGCGGGATACACAGCTAGTGAGATTGAAAAAACGAAGCAAGAAGACCCAACTAATCCTGATGATCTAGGCAGCCTGGGGATGACAAGTCCTGAGTTTGAAGATGTGAATACAAGTATTGAAACCAACCAAATTAAGATATTATAGAGAGAGGGATCTCGATCCCCCCAGGCAGATGATGAGCTGATCCTTGAGGTCCCTAGGACACAGTCTGGGGCACAACAGTCGGGGTGTCAAAATGGTGAACATGAATTGCTCAACTCTGATCAGATACGCTCTGCTTCTCCTATCACAAATCAGCTGGTAAGCGTGGAACCAGGGGTAACTATCCCAAAGATAACCGAGAACAGGGGCCAAGGCGCACTAAAAGAAAGTGAAAAAAATGCAGTGAAGAGGTTGATGCAACCTCAAAATCAGCTTCTACACTTCCTGAAGTAGGACGAGAGATAACTGATGGAAGACAGGGGGAAGATCCAACAGCGCCAATGGATTGGCTAACACCCCAAGTCATCAATGTTTTGAATTCAGAAATTGCAAGAATAGGCAGGGATGCATTGGCCACCGAAATTAAAAGCTTACTTGAAGCGAAAGCAGCAAAGGTGGGGCAAAACACCATTGAAGAAGAACATGAAGTTACCACAATACAGCCTCTCACGGAATATGTTCCTCGAATGTCTTCTCGAAGCAATAAGACAAATAATAAATTCAGGTAACTGATGATGATAATACAGGTAGAATGCAAATGCTTATTAGAACCTTGTAGAGATGCTAGATTAGTGCTAGCATTCAATGGTTTCTATATCATGATTTATTGTGTTTCAATTCTTTACGACGACTTCTCATACATCCTGAGACCCACATTAGGTATAAATCAGGTCATGAGAGTGCTTAAAGAATTGATTGGTAATTACTTCTTAACCTGGAAACGGTGAATCTAGAACTAATTTGGTTCTTTGTTGAAGATTTGAAGCAAGTTTATTGTTTTGTAGATGATGAAACGAGTGAACGTATGAGCGATTGTAAACTTTATCATCATCTTTTTTTATTAATATAAGGTTTGGGGATTCCAGCTCGCTTTCCAAAAAAAAACATCATATCTAGTTTGACTCAACAAACAAGAATAGTTATGAACTAAGCGGGAGCAAAAAAGTGATCGGTCGAAGGCCACCGATGCTTAAGTCAGCAACTCTATTAAGTAAATCTGAACAAAACTCAGTTAAAGTTGCATACTTCGGTCGATTGTTCTCATTACCTTATATAATGGTCGTGGTTAATTTTCTGCGTGACTTAAGCATGTATGGCGCAACGGAATGAGACGTTCTTCATAACAGTCTCCCCCTTTATGAATATGTGTCCGTGGAGGCGTAACTCCCTCCACGACTTTTTTCTTATACAACGTTTCTCTTCTTTATGAGAGAACTTGTTCGGGCCTAGATTTAGGCCTCAATTATGATTTCATTTAATGGGCCATATTTTGGGCTTTTACGATTAGTTTTGCCCTCTTTGCGCTTTATGAGCTTGCTTGGTTTTGAAGTACCTGATCCTCATGATAAATGATTTTGCCACGTGTATGGCGGGATAGTCTATTTTTATGTATCATGGGATGTGAAATTTGGATAGGTTAAGGAGTAAGGACTATAAACATGAAAAAAATGCCTATAGGTGTGCCTATTGTCAGTTTCCAAATTGACACTATTTTCAATTTGGAATCCTTCTAAACATGAAAAAATGCCCATCGGAGATGCCTTAAGTTGTGCCTAGTGTCACCGTATATGGAGAAATTAAAGCGCAACCGTAAAGCCAAATGACAATCTGTGAACAAAGAAAGCAACGGATTAAGACATAAACAAAAGTGACTTACATGGAAATTCCAGATTCGTAAAGACAAGATTACACAAAGACAACTGAATAAACATGAGTAAAAAAAAGGAGAAAACACAGCATAAACTCCTAGTATTCAAATTAGAAAGCAACCACAACAGGATCGGATTCGAGCGAATATGGTGACAGAAATTCCCGATTTATTCTTCAAGCCAGGCAACTTTTCCTCTAGGGGAGCTGAATCCGATCCTTCTAAATTCTACGCAGCTCCCTTAACTTCAATTCTAACAGCGGGAATGTCATCATCTCTGATCAGATGTTTGAAATATATTATGTTGGTCATTCTAAGCGAATATGTGATTGCTGAAGAATTAGCCTTGTGCCAAGACCGGCTATTCAATTATGGATGCATAAGTAATGCCAACTCCTTTGAATTTGAAGACTTAAAGTTTCAGTTTTGGTGCATTTTATAAGCTATTGGGAGAAGTTAAAGAGTATAGAAAAACTAATACAGGAAGTTTCCTACCATGGTTTGTAGAGGTCTTTGAATTTGTAGACTTCAAGTTTCAGGTTTGGTGCATTTTATAAGCTATTGGGAGAAGTTAAAAGAGTGTAGAAAAACTAATACAGGAAGTTTCCTACCATTGCTTGTTGGGGTCTTCACTTGCACTACATAACCTACCACGCTGCGGTCATCGTCTCGTCGGTGCTTCATAGTTTATTTGTACTCGAACTTTTATTATTAGCATTTTTAGTGTTACCTTCATCAAAACATATAAAATACATGGTGAATGGAATGCAAAAATGTCGGCCACAAGACGTGTTGAAAACTGAACTGCTTATGAAAAACTTGTATATCACTGATTGAATTTATTTAATTAATACATTCATTTATGCTTCAATACTTGAGAAGTCTTACGCATTGATTGTACATGTCAATACATTGATTATATATGTTCATACTTGTGATATGGGACGCTACAAGTCTTACTTGCTAAGGTAGCACTATTTACAGATGTTATCAATTATACAGTTCACGTGCCTGCATGAACTCCTTTACAGATGTTACGGCCATAAAAGACTTTCAAAAATATATGGATTGGTGCATAGAAAAGAGTTTGCATATCAAACATCTTCCCTTGATAGTTGATATTAACAAACCATCCGAGCTTGGAGATTCAATTATCGTAAATCAATGATGGATCACAAATTGGAGATTTCAATTTGATTTATTTCTCCTCAATCTAACTATCATAGCACAATAATTTGTTCAATTTTCACAAAAGAATAAAAAAAAAAAAAATCTCAATTGAAGAGCCTGTTTGGACTTCACCAATTCATAGTTCTACCAGTGTTTGGTTCGTTCATGTTTCTAGTATTCATGGGTTTCTGTTTCAACTTATTGAATACACCCCCAGCATAAGCAATAACCCAAGCCAAGACCGCCGAAAATTTTCTCGGCCGCCTATTCGAGTGTTCCTGATCATGTACCACCTTCTTCTCAAGAAGAGGCACCTCCATTTCAACCGCAATGACACTCTTCTCCAGCTTCAAACACGAAGAATTCGAACTGAATGTTCCAACTATTGCATCGCGTACCTTTCCAACCATAGAGAAAATCTTGTGCTTTTGCTTCCGTTTCCATTTAGTTCTCGGTAGTTCATAAACCTCGTCCGGAGATACACAGCCATCAGTACTATCATCCTCGATCACAGATGACTCTGATCCAGATTTACTGGTAACGCGAACCGTGTGTGTGATTATATTCGTCATGATTCTCTTTAACTCTACCAATCAATACTAACGATATTTTGGTGCGCCAATGGCATGACAGCTCAACAGTTAGAGCTTGGCGGATGAGACTACTAGATTATGGGTTATGGGATCCTATAAAAACCCTACTTGCCTTTCAAAAAAAAAAAAAAAATACCGATATTTTGGTGCCTAACATCTTTTATATAGCGCTTTTTTTCTCTTTCCTGGTGTTTTCTATCATTCGTACAGGTTAAAAGTTTGGACTTATTCATGGAGATGGTATTGTTATATCGTTTTTGTCTCGAGATAGTAAAGGAACTTCAAGATCGTCCAAAAATCCTACCTCTCTAACCAGGTCCAGGATCTCAAAATTGTGTTTGGTAGAGAAAATGACATAGCGAGGACTAATGAATTTCTTGACCCAGCAATTATTTCCTGGAGACTCGCGTTGTAGGAAGACTGTATCCATCAAAAACCAAGTTGACTTGGCAAAATAAAGAATGAGTCGATGACAGACTGATATCTAGATGACTAGTATCTACACGTCAGACATATCTACACATACTGAGTTGATGGTTGCAGCTATAGATCGTTGGATCATAATACATGCAGGTGAAGGTGTAGCTATCGTTGGTCCTGTTTTGATGGGTAATGAGTTCTCCCAGGAGAAAATTGTATTCAGCTTACTCAATTGCAAAGGATATTTCCTCCCAAGTTTCTTGATTTGGCTTATTGCACACTGAGACTTATCAATCAGGTTGCTACTTGCTAGCTCATCCAGTCGAGCGTTCCACGCGGTGTTTTTAACCTTTCCTTTTCATTTCCTATTCAATCCAGAATAGCTAGCCAATTTTTCTAACAAAAGGAACCTTAAGATTGATGTCAACCTTTTGTTGAGACTTGACTAGCTCATACAAGGATCAGGTTTTTGCGATGGCAGTCAGCAGCCTCATGTAAAACTTCTAAACTTTCAAATCCAATTGAAGAACTGATCCATAATTCAGAAAACCATGAGTTTTGACTCTACCGGCACAGTCACCACGTTATTTTATGTGTCCTTTCCCACAGTCACCGTAGCCTGATCCAAATTCTCTTGGTTATCCTAAGTTGTTTTCTCATATTGAGATCGACCGTGTGCTAGTCACCGAATCCTGTTTGTCATGTGCCACTAATCAGATAGTTCCAGTCGAATATCCTACCTCCTCCAAATCCTTTTTCCATCCTGACCCCGAAGAGGCCACTGCCACGCCACCGAGTCCACTGGCAGCAGTTGCTTAGCTAATTCCACCCCATCCAATGTCGTATTCAGCTGTCCACCTTTGTCATGCTTGACCGAAACATTCTGATTTCCATCGTTTTCGTTCCCTATGTCATTAGCATCCAAGGGTTCAACTTCCTTTTCAGCCAATGCAGCAAATGGGTTCGCCAACTCCAAACCTTCATTTTTATTTTCAATCTGACTTGTCAATGGATTTTGTTCGCTGGTAAACCTTCTTGACTCAACACTTCCTCTCCCAATGCATTTTTTGCGCCTGAATACTTGCGTCTGAACTTGAGCACTCTTCTTGTTTTTTTTATCATTCAAGTCTACTTTCCCTTGAGGTTCTACAATCCCTTTGTATATTTGTTTCTTATGATTCTAGAGTGTCCCAAGCTTCCTACGACAAACTAACACATCATGGCCTAGTAACGAACATACCTTGCAGTATTTAAAACATGGAAACACAATCCATTGTCAGAATCCTTTATTCCTTGCCCTATCAATCCAAATTCTTGTGGGAATAGGCTCAGTTAAATTCATCTCCACACACATATGGGCAACTGTAGGCCTAGACAAGCATCTAGTGTTGTCATCCATTTGCAAATACACACCAAAGGAATTTCCTATAGCCTTTAAAAGTGAATGGTAAAAAAAATTGAAGTGGAAGATTGAGAAGTTCAACCCACAATGAGATTATGCAAATCTCTTAAGTTCATTTCTAAGTAGTGTGTCCGGTCGTTCGGATTAAGTAAAATACATGAGAATATTCTGGTCTTAATCTAGCATTAAATCGATCCAACCATTTTATACCTTGAAAGTATGAGGGAGGTTGCTTAGGCTGCTAGGAGAAGTTCAAGAGTAAACAAATAGCTCATACAGAAATAAGATGTCTAACATGGTTTGATTAATTCCGCGAGGTTTTACTTGTTTGTATTTTTATGTTTTATTAATTTTTCCAAGTTTTATTAGATAAAATAAGTGTTTTCGCTCAAGCTCAGGAACCTCGCCAGCAAAATGAAAATAAATTTTACGAAACACTTTAGGCACGCATGACACATCGCATGAACTTTCATCATCCTATTCCTGACAGAAGAAAATAAAATGCATCACCCTTTTCAGGTCGTCCCACATCATCTAATTACAATGTTCTTTCTCTGTTTATAATAGACTGTAAAACACTCCTCACTTGCTGAATCCATTGGCGCGGATTTGTTACCCAAGCGGGAGCAACAAGGTGATTGGAGTAGTGACTCACCCAGGTGATCTTTGGATGTGGGCCGATTTGTTTGCACACAACATCAGAATAATCTGAAAATAATAATAAATAATAAGGACTCCGTTGCCTATGGGCAACCTGAGCTATAGTCCATAACCCGGGACCTCTCGTGGGTGTGCTAGGCATTTCGTGAACCCGTCTGTAAAAGACACCTTCGCTTCCACAATCATCTTTGTTTTTTTTTTTCAATCAAGATCACATTTAACAAAATATCTAGTTTGACTCAACAAACAAGAATAGTTATAACCTAAATAGGAGCAAAAAAAGTGATTGGTCGAAGGGCACCGATGCTTAAATCAGCAATTCTATTGAAGAAGGAAGTAAATTTGAACAAAACTCAGTTAAAGCTGCATACTTCGGTTGATTGTTCCATTTACCTTATATAATGGTCGTGGTTAATTCTCTGCATGACTTAAACATGTAGGGCGCAACGGAAGGAGACGTTCTTCGTAACAGTCTCTCCCTTTATGAAAATGTGTCCGTGGAGGTGTAACTCTCTCCACGACTCTTTTCTTATACAACGTTTCTCTTCTTTATGAGAGAACTTGTTCAAAAAAAAAAAAAAAAGTGAGAGAGAGAACTTGTTCAGGCTTGGATTTAAGCCTCAATTATGATTTCTTTTAATGGTCCCTGTTTTGGGCTTTTACGATTGGTTTTGCCCTCTTTCCTCGCTATGTCCTCGCTATGTCATTTTCTCTACCTGACAGAAATTCCCGATTTATTCTTCAAGCCAGGCAACTTTTCCTCTACGGGAGCTGAATCCAATCCTTCTAAATTCTACGCAGCTCCCTTAACTTCAATTCTAACAGCGAGAATGTCATCATTTCTGATCAGATGTTTGAAATATATTATGTTGGTCATTCTAAGCGAATATGTGATTGCTGAAGAAGTAGCCTTGTGCCAAGACCGGCTATTCGATTATGGATGCATAAGTAATGCCAACTCCTTCGAATTTGAAGACTTAAAGTTTCAGTTTTGGTGCATTTTATAAGCTATTGGGAGAAGTTAAAGAGTATAGAAAAACTAATACAGGAAGTTCCCTACCATGGTTTGTAGAGGTCTTTGAATTTGTAGACTTCAAGTTTCAGGTTTGGTGCATTTTATAAGCTATTGGGAGAAGTTAAAAGAGTGTAGAAAAACTAATACAGGAAGTTTCCTACCATTGCTTGTTGGGGGCTTCACTTGCACTATATAACCTACCACGCTACGGTCATGGCCTCGTCAGTGCTTCATAGTTTATTTGTACTCGAACTTTTATTATTATAATTTTTAGTGTTACCTTCATCAAAACATATAAAATACATGGTGAATGGAATGCAAAAATGTCGGCCACAAGACGTGTTGAAAACTGAACTGCTTATGAAAAACTTGTATATCACTGATTGAATGTATTTAATACATTGACTTATACGTCGATACTTGAGAAGTCTTACACATTCATTGTGCATGTCAATACATTGATTATATATGTTTATACTTGTGATATGGGACGCTACAAGTCTTACCTGCTAAGATAGCACTAATTGAATATATAATTATTAAATCTTATCAATTATACATTTCATGTGCCCGCATGAACTCCTTTACAGATGTCACGGCCATAAAAGACTTTCAAAAATATATGGATTGGTGCATAGAAAAGAGTTTGCGTATCAAACATCTTCCCTTGATAGTTGATATTAACAATAATTTGTTCAATTTTCACAAAAGAATAAAAAATAAAATCTCAATTGAAGAGCCTGTTTGGACTTCACCAATTCATAGCTCTACCATTGTTTGGTTCGTTCATGTTTCTAGTATTCATGGGTTTCTGTTTCAACTTGTTGAATACACCCCCGGCATAAGCAAATAGCGGGTCACAAATTAGAGCATGCTAAAACCGGGGTTCAGCATGAGTCTACGGAGGAATGCCTACTAGAGGCGGGGTATACAACTTCAGAAATTGATAATGTTCTTGGACAACAACAAAAGTTACCCCTACACGAAGATGAGATAATTCCGGAAACAAAGGACAATCCTTCTATTCAAAGTGCAGCGTCGCCAACTGTGACGAATGATTTCACATGTGAAACTCAGATTGGGCAGATTGTTTCAGAGTCGCAGAAGCCAGTGCTCTACCCTTCAAGAGGGACCGTGATTTCTCCTCAGCCACCGATCTGCCTCAAGCCAGAGGCCATGGTCTCGCCCAAGCCAGCGCCATGCACCAAGGCTGTGGACGTGGCCTGCGCCATTGCCGCGCCATGCACCACACCAGAGAACAGAGTCTCGCCTCAGCCAGCGCCCCACAACAAGGCAGTGGAAGTGGCCTCGCCCCAGCATACGCCCTGTACCAAGACAGGGGTCGAGGCTTCGCCTCAGCCAGCGCCCTACAACCCATTTATCGGTGCTACTAGCACAGAGCTAGGGGATGCTATACAGAGTCAGCAAGTGCAGGAATTCTCGGATGATGATTTGCAGTCTTTGCTCAGGTTAAAGGGACATTTTGACAAATATGCTATCACAACTTCCCCGGATTATAAAAGAGTCGGAGAAAATTTGAATCAGGCTATATCTTTGTTCAGAGAAAATAGGTTACTTCGACCGCCGACATTTGACCTCAGTACACTCGAAGTTTCTAGTGAGGATAGTGATGACGTCAACTCAGAACCTGAGCTTGATCCACAGGTAGCGATCAGTGATTTGGCTTTAGGGGCTATGTCAGACGGAAAGATGAATAAGAGGCGCCTCACCAAAGATATCAGCATTTGTCCCCGAAAATCCAATAGGGCTAGGACAGTAACCAAAAGGTACAAAGACTGATCTTGCCTAGGCTTGTATTGGTTTTGTAAGGCTTTGTTTCGGCTTTTTATTTATCCCTATTGGGTCAGTCATGTAGCCTTCGGGCATGGTTTTTTATTTGAATAAATTGGATGTTCTTAAAAAAAAAAAAAAAAAACCCAAGCCAAGACCGCCGAAAATTTTCTCGGCCGCCTTTTCGAGTGTTCCTGATCATGTACCACCTTCTTCTCAAGAAGAGGCACCTCCATTTCAACCGCACTGACACTCTTCTCCAGCTTCAAACACGAAGAATTCGAACTGAATGTTCCAACTATTGCATCGCGTACCTTTCCAACCATAGAGAAAATCTTGTGCTTTCGCTTCCATTTCCATTTAGTTCTCGGTAGTTCATAAACCTCGTCCGGAGATACATAGCCATCAGTTCTATCATCCCCGATCACAGATGACTCTGATCCAGATTTACTGGTAACTCGAACCGTGTGTGTGATTATATTCGTCATGATTCTCTTTAATTCTGCCAATCAAGATTAACGATATTTTGGTGCCTAACATCTTTTATATAGCGCTTTTTTTCTCTTTCCTGGTTTTTTCTATCTTTCGTACAGGTTAAAAGTTTGGACTGATTCATGGAGATGGTATTGTTATATCTTTTTTTGTCTCGATCGAGATAGTAAAGGAACTTCAAGATCGTCCAAAAATCCTACCTCTCTAGCCAGGATCTCAAAATTTTGTTTGGTAGAGAAAATGACATAGCGAGGACTAATGAATTTCTTGACCCAGCAATTATTTCCTGGAGACTCGCGTTGTAGGAAGACTGTATCCATCAAAAACCAAGTTGACTTGGCAAAATAAAGAATGAGTCGATGACAGACTGATATCTAGATGACTAGTATCTACACGTCAGATATATCTACACATACTGAGTTGATGGTTGCAGCTATAGATCATTGAATCATAATACATGCAGGTGAAGGTGTAGCTATCGTTGGTGGTCCTGTTTTGATGGGTAATGAGTTCTCCCCAGGAGAAAATTGTATTCAGCTTACTCAATTGCAAAGGATATTTCCTCCCAAGTTTATTGATTTGGCTTAATGCACACTGAAACTTATCAATAGTGCGCTATATGATCATATATAGTAACAGACTTTGGAGAGAATCCTCCAGAGAATAGACCAGTCAGGTTGCTAGCTACTTGCTAGATCATCTAGTCGAGTGTTCCTCGCTGTGTTTTACCTTTTGTTGAGACTTGACTAGCGCATACAAGGATCAGGTTTTTGCGACGGCAGTCAGCAGCCTTATGTAAAACTTCTAAACTTTCAAATCCAATTGAAGAACTGATCCATAATTCAGAAAAGTTGTTCCAGATTCCACTTTTATTCGCTAGGGTTGAACAGATCTCAAATATATATGTACACACGCTAGGGTTGAATAGATCTCTTATATATATATATATCCATCTATGCATGCATGTCATCCTAACATATAAGAATCACAATCATATCAATATTTCTGAAGAAGTGGCAATTTTTTCTAACATGCACTGAAAAAAAAAACAGAGCAAAAGCTGCCAATAGTTAATACAATTAGCTGAATTCAGTGGACGTCTAATTACTTGCAAGAAAACAGAACATGCCATTCCTGCTATCCCCAACTACAGCATCAAATGAACTCTCTGACAATAATTCCCCGTATGTTCTTCAAACCAGACAAAGAAGAGGTGTTGGTATTTTTAATGCACGACACCAGTCTACACAGATTTTTCACACACTAAGTCTTCTCTAACAATGTGATGAAAATATACTATATTCGCCATTCTGTTTGTAAATAAGGGATGGGTCTTTCCTTTGCATATTTATGGATTTTGAGATGGTAAGTGTGAGAATCACATTACCAACTCATTTAGAAAATGACATCCATCAAGTACGCAAAACTTCTCAGTTTAATAAGTAGTAGATCCAAATAGGAATTTAGATATCAGTTAGCTAGACTAAGAAAATAGGAATAAGACCACGGCAAACACTGCTAGGAATAGAACTAAAAAGTATTAGATCCAACTATTAATAGGTTTAAATATCAGTTTGAAGATTAAAGAAAAGCTCCCACTAGGAATTTGAAATTCACTTAGGATGTAACAAACTACTCCATGATCAATTAGTCTTTGGACTTGGTTTCAGTAAACGTTGATACACCATCTTATACCCTTGTGATGATAGCTAGCTTTAGGACCTTGTTTGTGGTGAAGTAGCTCCTTAGATGAAACACAGAGAAAGCAAGTCTGCATAAAGTGATACACAACGCAACAGCTTGTTGATGTGAAGAAGCAGGATGCTGATGCTGAGGCAGGTTGAAGATAAGACGGTATCCTGAGACAAGATGAAGGAAAGCAACTGCTCCATGGTCGATTGGCCATCTGGATTGGTCTAAAAATGGCAGTGATGGTTGTCTTTGTGGCAAGTCATGGTTCGGAATGAATCCTGGCCATCCTACTGAGAAAGGCCTGACTAGTCAGTGGCCAGCTTGTCGGGTCAAGTACTCCTTCATTTCCATCTTCAATCAACCCCAAATTCCAGAATATGAACCTTAAGATTAACAACGACCATACAAGATTCGCCTATTTACAATCTCAACTTAACTACTACAATCATGCTCAGGTACTAATTTCCAAACCTCCAAATCCAATTCAAGAACTGATCTATTGGATTCAGGTGGGAAAAAACACATCCAATTTCCAGTATTTTTCAATCAGATCTAATCAGATTTCGATATTTGACAACATTAATACTTGCAACCTCCCTCTACATGCCATATCTGCTACTGTATAAGAATTACGATCATATAATACTGCATGTATTGCATCAAAACCTACTGATCATACTTGATTGATAGTATCAAAATTTTCTGAAGCAGTGGCTAATTTCATATATAATGACACAAATAAAAGAAATGAAACAGAGAAACAGAGCAAAGACTCCCAGTAGAACAACTAGCACCCTTCAATGGGCACAAATAACTTACAAGAAAATATTTCATGATATAGCTCCAGAGCAATGAATTGCTTAGTTCATCTCATTTCTACTATACAAGTCTGTCAATGGCATCTACAACAACAACATCGAACAAAGACGTTGACAACAATTCCCCATATATTCTTCAAACAAGAGGAAGAAGGGGTGTTTGTGGTTCTCATAACTGAGACAGCCTAGACTGCAGATTTTGCACACAGCAAGTCTTCTCTAACTACGTGATGGAAATATACTATATTCGCCATTTTGTTACTGAAATTCACAACAACAACATCGGAAGAAGATGCCGACAACAATTCTCCATATACTCTTCAAACCATAGGAAGAACAGTTGTTTCTGCTACTTTTGATGAACACTACCTCTTAGGCAACAGTGTTTTTGCACGGTAAATCTTCTCTAACAATGTTACGAAAATATACTATATTTGCCATTCTGTTAATGAATCTGGGATGAGTCTTTGCTTTACTTATTTCTGAACTTTCAGATGGCAAGTGTGCAAGTCAAATTGCCAACTCGTTTAGGAAAATGACATCCCTGGCTTTAAGTACGCAAAACTTATGACTTTTATTTTTAAAAACATTTTTATCCGTTTGATCCGCCTATTCTAGGAATTGAAATATCAGTTTGTTTGTAATTCCAGTCACTGTTAATTAGAAGACTTTGGAGATTAAAGAAAAGTTCCTAGTAGAAGTAACTTGCCCGCTAATGAGTCATTCGTCAGCCATGATCAAGGTTTTGTTAGGTGGAGGTGAGGTGGATCGATGCTTAGATAGAAGAGCTTTGCTAGCTGTTGAGGAAACGAGCGAGGGAAATGAGGTGGAGGGGGTGGAAACCGTCCACCCCCTCGGGATGCGCGCACAAAAGTCAACGCACGCATCCCGAGGGGTGGACGGTTTCCACCCCCTCCACCTCATATCCCTCGCTGGTTTCCTCGCTCATTTCCTCGACATCTAGAATTTTTGTAGATAGAATGACCTTGACAGTTACCCTTCGAGGCCTATGATTATAGCCTTCGAGCGTGGTTTCCTTATAAACTAATAATGGACCCTCATTGAATTTAAATGTAAAAGTGTCGGCACCAAGTGCGCAGTTTCTTAATTCTTTTAAATAGAAGACATTATTAACGTGTATAAACCTTAATTAGTCCCGCGTTATGCAGTTACAATGATTATGGCTTTTTTTTATATGACCTAATAATAGAACAACATCATTGAATCTCGTGGCATGGAGTTGTGACCCAATCTGGAGCAATAACGTATAATTTCAAAGACAATGACTAAATGACACCATGACTTTCACTGAAAGACACCATCATCCAACTTTTTTTTAATCTATCGAAGGACACCACTATCTTCTCTTATCTGCCTTCTCTTCTTTCTTTATAGGAGCAACACCACCTCCGGCCGCACCACCACTCATTTGTTCTTGTTCTTGTTCTTTTCATTCCCTTTCTCATTTTTTCTCTTATCTTCTTCTCAATTTTTAATTCTTCTCCTCTCTTTTTTACCCTTCTCTTCTCCTTCTTATCTATCTTCCTCTTCCTCTCCCCTTTTTTTCTCCTTCGCCCTTGCGGAAGTTCTGGCGAGAGGAGATGAAGAAGATAGGAGAAATAAAGATGAAGAATGGAGGAGTAGAAAAAAAAAAAAAAAAGAGAAGAGAAGAGAAGAAGAAAAAAAAAAACTGGCAAGGGCTGGGAGGGATGTCTAACAGTGGCTCAGTGAGGCCGCAGTGGAGGGAGAGTTGGTGTGGCCAACGGTGATGGTGGTACTTGATGGAGAAAAAAGGGAGAGAGGATGAAAGAATGGGGAGAAGAAGAGATGGAGGTGTTAGAAATTTTTTTGTTTGTATTAGTGTTGTCCTTCAATAGATGGTGATATCCTTTGGTGTTATTCAAAAAGTATGAGGAGTTGGTGGTCTCCTTCAGCAGAAATAGTGGTGTCATTTAGTCACTGCCAATTTCAAATTAGCAACCTGAAAGTTGACCCTATTGGATCCGGAGACCCTTTGCGGGACCTCTCGCAGGCAAAGCCATTACACTGACCCATCATCTATACAGAAACTCAATCCGCCTTGTGGGAGTGGGAGTTGTAAAGACCCCCTACACTTCCATAGTTCCATAATCACTTCTTACACTTTTTTTTAACTTATTTCTTACATGGATTTAGTAAAGCTTATGGATTTATGTGCATACACTTCCCATCAGACGTAATAAGTTATCAAAACTGAAAGAATAAATGTATTAACAGAATAGATTCCGCAAATTTACTATAAGGACTTTGGTATTCTCCAATGCATAGCTACAATTGATTAATCCATCTTGTGTACATTCCTCCCTGGCAAATGACAGTTTATCTGATTACTGACATTGTTACACCAGGACCGAAATGGAATAGCTCTGTCAAAAAAATCTCCAAAAGTGTATCACTCTGGAAGTGGTAAACCATGGTAGGATATTAGATCTCTCTATTAGGCAGTTGGAAGGAGAGATCATACCCATCTATTTGTGTCATCGGCACACTACAATGTTGAAAGTACTGTACCAGCCTTTGTTTTCTGAGATCATACATGGAGAACCATGTAAAGAAGACACCTTTAACCCCTTCCATCTCAGATGCCGCCAGTAGGGTTCAAACCCTAAACCTTCTGTGATTCCATCTGCCACAAACCTACCGCTGAGCTGGTACCCATGAACATTTTCTCTTTGTTCATCTTTGCTTCTGAGATTATTTTTTTTTCCCCTGTCCTGGCCACCTTCTAAGTCTGAAGACTGAACACCATGTCTCAATTCTCGCTCTTTATATCATCCTCTCAGCACCTCCTGAAGACTAACAATCATCGGGTGCATTAAGAGATTTCTTCTCATCAGAACTGTTTTGGAATACCATCCTTACAACACGTCACTAGTGTCAATGTATACTTTTGGTGCAAAGGTGCAACATAACCACAACAATTACTTCTATCTACACAAAAATGTGCACATTTCCTCGTCACTTCAAACAAAAGGAAATACCGAAAACTAGAACATGGTGGAGATCAAATGGTGATGTATGTCGTTTGGCTTGGCTTGGCTTGGCTTATGCTAAAAGTAGTGTTTTCCTCAAGTCTAGAAATTAGCCTTCGTCATATTGAACGACCATCAAATTTTGGCTTAGACAAGAAAATTAAGTGATTAAAAAGGTAGATAAAAGACGGTGTCTTTTAAATCTTAATCACCTATAACCTATTAAGATTTCTATGTCATTTCATAACATAGAAAATACTACATTTACCCAACAAGCGTTTTATTAATTTTATTCTTAATCTCTAGCATTTTATTCAAGTGTTGTATGAGAAACTTTTATTGAATTGAAAACTTTAACATTAAACTACATTATTTACTTCTATTACATTCTTTTACTTATTTTCAAATACACATACAAAGCTAAAAGCTAATAACATTGAGAATTCAAGACTTTCTTATTGAACTGGAAAACATCAATATGCACTTTTATTATTCCTAAGTATCTAAATCATTAAGTCGCCCCAACGCATTTTGTTTCACTTTATTAATTATATATTATAAATCTAAGACCTGAGGTACTAATGACCCTCTTATTGAACTGAAAAAACTCTAACCTTATATTTATTGTTCATACAGGTATCTAAATTACTAAACTTCCATAAGATCGCAGCCTTTTATTTAATTTATTATATTTCATTTTATTTTAACTCTCTATATATATAGCTAATATCTAATGGCCTCAGGAACTACTGAAGACTCTTTTATTGAATTGGAAAGCTTCAAAACTAACTCACAAGTATATAAGTTACTATATCACACTTTTATTTCATTTATTCTAGCCAATTATTCATGGTTTGCAAGATTACCGCATTATTAATTACATTTATAGTTTATTATGCATTTGTAAACTGAAGAAAAACATGCTACTTAAATCGAAGCCAAGCAAAAAGAAGTCGAGCAAAATGGGAACAGGAGATGGCAAGAAATGGCAATGGATGGAAACAGGTGATCACAGAGATATATGGGTACTCAGTTTCTTGAACTCAGACACAAAAACTTGGAAACAGTTGCAACACCCAAGTTGAAGGACCTACCAATTGCTTTTCCAGCTTGTGAAAAAGGGCCCCGGTCTCTCTCTAGCTTCTTCAAATTTGTAGTTCCAGTTCCAGCATGATCTCTTTCCAGCTTCTTTGGATTTGTAGAGGCTTTGTGGCCACCATCAGTGATAACTGCATCAGATGTTCGAACAATATGGATGACTGGGGTCGAGTCACCTCGAACCATATTGTGGAAGTAGATTATATTTGCCATCTTTAAGCCAATGAAGATGAAAAGCTCCCCTGTGTGTTGTGGGATGATCCCTATTTTATATATACTTCATACCACCATTTCCAAGATCCCTCTTTTATATATGCTTGTTGCTTGATTGCTTGTGGAATTGGATCACTCTCTAAAATACTGAACAACTTGAGAGTTTAATATTGCCATTGAAGAAAGTCACCCGGGAAGCCCGGGGAAATTTGAATTATTTTGTAAGAGCCCAAGCCCAAGAGTTTTTGTTTTTAGTGTTAAACCCCCAATTGCCCCTCTCTCTCTCTCTTTTATTTTTTTTAATGCTATGTATTACTTAGGGCAAGAGACACTAATTGAACCGATCAAAACCAAACCAATCGGTTTGATTTGGTTTGGTTTGATTTCAATTTTAAAAAATTCAAAATCGAAATGGTCAGTTCGGTTTTCGATTTAGTATATGATTTTAATTGACAAAATCGAATCGATGGAATGTATATAATAAATAATATATATTTAAAATTGGTTATTTATGAGGCTTCCAATAAAAAAATAAAAAAATAAAAAAATAATATATATTTTATGTAAAAATATTATAATATGTTTAAAATAGTCGGTCAGTTCGGTTTTATTATGGTTTAAGTCGATTCGGTTACGGTTTGCATAAATTTGAATCGGTTTCGATTTCGATTTAAAATTTTTGAAGCCGACCAAATCCGGTTCGGTTCACGATTTAGGTGAAAAACCGAACCGTCGATTCGGTTTTCAACCCTACTATGTATTGTGAAGTCATATGACCCCGATCTTGATTGGTTTGGTTTTGATCGATTTCATCGATTTAGTCAGTTTTGTGTTCAACCCTAATATATTTTATAAGAATACCTTGCCAAAATAATAGATCATGCATTGTCACCAGCATTAAGTGCACTTCTTATTAACAAGAAAAATAGTCGAAGTGGGTGGATGCCAAAGTTGGCACTACAACAACTTATATTGTTTATAGAAAATAAAATAACCCTGTAGTCCAAGTTCCTCCGACAATAGCAATTGTATAAAATATTTTGATAATATACTCTATTAATAGTCCTTCCTATTAAATGATCCTATCTGCATATACTCTTTGAAACCGCGTCCGATCTGCCTCCGTTGGTTCCGTCAACATCAATTTTTAAGTACAAAAATTAATCGATTCCTTCCACTCAACCATGAAGTTGACAAATTCATGTCACAATCTTGCCAAATTCAAAATCTAATTAGGAATAAAATTTTCACATAAAACCAAGGAATGTGATTTTCCAAAATATATCGAAATTTCATGAAATATTTTCTATTTTGAAGTTATCGAAATCTCTTTTGAAATCTGAAATTTTTTTAAGAAAAAAAAATATTTTAATCTCTGTATATTTTAACATGCTATAATGTTATTTTAGTATCAAAAGTTTGTTATGTAAGTGATTCCTATGTAATGTGTAATCTGTATGATACTATGAGTCATGTGAAACTTTTTATGTATTATTTATATTGTTTTCGAAATCACTGCTGAAATTTTTACATTTTTTCTACACAAAACGAAATATTTCACAAGAAAATTTGTAAAATCAAAGGACCGTAATTAACTCAAAAAACGAAATCACAATCCTTGCATAAAACCAATGTTTTTATTAATTTTAACCAATTTCAAATACCAATTTGCATATAAATTATGTTTTTCACTGAATCGTTTTGAGCTGAAATTTTGAAGAATTGTACGAGTTAACATCAAAAATAACATTTTAAAGTTTCAACTCTATTCGATAAATGGTCTTTAAGATGCATGTCAAAACATCATTTCAAAAACTAGCTTGCAGATGAATTATATGTTTTGTTGCTCTTTGTCACTTGTCAGCTGATTTTTTTTTTTTAATGTGCAAATTAATATAAAAAATTCGCTGTTAAATTAATGGGAATCACATATCTGATACACCGGAAAGAATATAAAATGAGAAAGTTTTGTGCAGTGCAAAACATCTAACAAGAAGCAAAGAAAAATACCTTGTTCTCACAACATGATGTATAATAGATGTGGGATTGAAGCTCTACTCCAAATGAACTAAAAACAAACAACATTTTGTGCTTTACATTTAAATGGTAGTGCATTGATTCACTAATACATAGTTCTTTGGAATTCATCAAATACTGTTATAATATGTAGGGCTTGCACTCAATATATTCTACTAACAAGTGAAGTTGTTAATGGTTCGATTCGAGTCAACATGATTGTCGAATTTTGAATTCTTCTGCATAATTCTGGATGATTCTAGATAAAATTTTAGTATAAAGAAATCATGATTGTCGAGTGAACGGCTAATAGTTTGATTCAAGTGGTCAGCATGACTCTCCAATTCAGATATGAAGAAATCATGACTGTCGAGTGAACGGCTAATGGTTCGACTCGAGTCAGCATGACTCTCCCTCAACGCGAAGGCTGAAAAATTTTCTCAACACAAATGTTGATATTGATCAGCATTGGTGCTAGATTGCTCAACATTGGTGTTGGTATTGCTCAGCAGTGATGCTGGTATTGCTCAACATTGGTGCTGGTAATTTTTTTCTTGTTATGGGGTGAAAAGGTTGTTCGTGGTGATGGTGGAAGAAGGTCGGAAAAGTGACTCGTGGTGGTCGACGCAGGCTGGCGTGACTCTATTGTTGTTCTTGTTGTTGTTTGTCGAGAAGAAAGAAAGAAATTCTCTGGGTTTTTTTTGTGATCTCTCCTTGCGATTATTGCTCGGCGTCAAGGTGGAGGATCAAGTTGCGTGAAGTTGTTGCCTGAATTTCTTTGTGATGTTGCATGAAGAAAAAGGGAAAACTCGTTGTTGCGATTTCCTTCTTTGTTTGAGTAGTAGGTTGGTTGCGCGTAGCTGCTCTGCATGAAGTTGTTGCAGAGTGAAATTTCCCTTCTCTGCCTCTTGCGTCTATGATCAAATTGCATAGTCAACTAAGGCGGGGAAGAGTTTGAATCTCCGGAGTCTTAGGTCACCAAAGAAAGTTATTCTGATACATGTAAAGAAAATATTTGTAGAATTGTATTATTGTTTTTTTTTTCTTTGACTGAATACAAGCTTATATAAGCTAACTTCTATCTAATTTTGTGGAAACGGAAAACTTAAAACTTCATATACAAAATAGTGTCTTATTCTAACTTTCCAATTTTGACTTTACTTCTTTAACTAATCTAATTTTCATATTCTTGTAATTTTCTTCTTTTAGAGGTAAATCAATTTTGGACTTGAGTTTGGCTATGTTAAGTGCAAGTCCTACATATTCTAACATTGTCGAATTCTGGATAAAATTCTGAAAAAAATGGACTTCAAATTGTACTCGAGTCGAACCATTAGCCGTTCACTCAACAATCATGATTTCTTCACCAAATTGGACTTCAAAGTTTTCTTCAAGCTGCACATTTCATCTGCATCTACATGTCCAGCTTGCACTCAACATAACTAAGCCCAAATCCAAGATTTTGGATCGGGATATTTTAAGATCAGAACACTTTCAACAAGTTTCGGAATTTTTCGAATCGGAATATATATTCTGATCCATAGAAATTCAGAATAGATTCCAATTCCATTACATAGAAATTCAGAATTTTCGAAAATTGAAAATTTTGTATTTGAATAGTTAGGAATCAGATTTTTTTTTTTCAATTTAAAATTGGTCAGAATAGGATTTTGCAATCCAACTCGCAGCCCATTGTCCCATCCAATACAGTGTGGGATAAACAAATTTGTTATTGTCATAGAGTTAGTAATTGACCATCGTTTTATACGATTTTTTCACTTTGATTACGCCCTATGAGGAACTAAGGTTCCTACTTAGTTCAGCCTACAGTACAACACATTACATATAATTTAACCCACGGAAAAAGCACAACCACACATACAAAGTTGTTCGGGATAAACCCTTAGTTTGTTGCCTTGATGTATGAGAACCAACTCACTTTCAATAGGTTACAAATATTACACAGAAGTAATCTTTTCTCTCCCATCTCATTCCTTTCAAATGCCTTACAAAATGGCTACACATTCAAACTCTACAATAACTAACAAAATCCATATGTCATTCAGACATTTGCCTCCAGACAAGTAACCACCTAACCAACATATTTCAGCACATGTGCAAATGCATGCGTCATGCAGTGAACATTCAAATCAGGCCCGCTAGCCTTGGTCTAGTACTAAGCCTAATGGTAAGAGCAACCATAGGTACTCTGATATGATCAACCAATACTCAAGCATCAATCCATCACCAAGCACTACCATCCATGTGTGTATCAACCACTACGCGAGCCCGCTCACACATAATCTAGCGTACAAGTCCCGTTTGCTATCCATGCACCCACCAAGCATGCATGATCCTTTGTCTTTCAATCCATGACTAAGCCAATGTGTTTTACGTTTGGCTCATGTATACATGTTTGTCTAGTTAGTCTTTCGTCTGCTCATCCGTTTCATGAGCATTCTCAATCATTTCCCAACTAGTCTCAAGCATGCTTGGACCATGCCAGAACCATTCCCGGTGTTTGCCTAGTGCATGCCATGAGCTAGATTTGCAACCCCCTTGAGGCTAGCTGAGGAATCTCTTAATATAGATGCTAAGCATTTCGAGAATTTTCAAAAGGGAACACTAGATGTCAAGATTATTAGGAATGGGCACTAGATCACCTTGTCCTAGCCCATTCCCTACTAAACTGACATTAACATACATTTTCATCAATACAATCTCCTTTTTTATCGCTTATCGCGAGTTGGTACCCCATTGACCCATCAATACAATTCTTACAAGACCCATACAAACATATGTTTTATGGGCAAAGCCCTTGTACAAAACCATTCATACAAAGCATACAATAAGTAAGGAAAACAACAGATAGGCATTACCCCAACACTAGCCATACTTATACATGGCTAGCGTCTGCACCAACGCCATGCATCTATTATCCAAGTGATCCAACACCGTACTCGACAACCACCACTAGAGTTATACTATATTCCTTACTTGGATCCATCCAAACCAGCCCATGCGTGCACATGTATGCATCATATGTTGGTTGATCTGTCTCAACTAAGGAGCTAAGAGTTATTCTCAATCGGAATAGGATAACTATGATAAGAAAATCCCACAGGGAAGCTAAGTATTCCATCTTGATGATGTATATGAAACTTCTAACACTTGCCCCTTGTTTGTATGCACATTAGATATTGCTTCTACAAGTGAAATGATGCATCAGCTAGAGAACTCCCAAAAGATTGATTATAGAAATAGGACCTCAAGTTTCTTATTTGCACTACTAATAAGCGCTCTTGCAAAATAGTTTATTAATTTTTTCAATTTAAGTCCCTAAAACCATGCATAGTACCTTTTTTAATCTTATAGCGTTTCATTACTCCGTTTGAGTTGAAATTTTGAGAAAATCGTTTCGACATGCATGTCTCGAGATCCGCACTAAATGAGATATAGGAAAATTTTCTATTAATATCATGAATCGAGCAAGGGCCTCACCTAGGGCAAGCACAAGCTGGCTGGCTAGCTCCCATTGCCCAAAACCACCCGAAGGATGCTTCTTAAATACTCCCAAAGATTGTTTATCAAAATATATAATGACGGGACCTTAAAATGTATCTCGAGGAATGGTGTCGAAAAGTCCAAAATTTTGCCCATGGGACTTTGTCATGTGTTTATCGCCGGTTAAGCTCATGTGAGTTTTCGGTGTAATTGTATACATGTACTATTGATACCAACTGTCCTGCTCTCTGTCACGGGCCTTCTTTTCACAAGTATTTTCCGTGCGGCACTAGCAAATTTTGCCCCGACTTATCAAAGAAAGCTAGTCAGCTTTGCCCACAAAAGACTTACTTAGACTTTTGAAAACTAAGCGAGCTAAGAACACACAAGAGAGCTTAAGAGAACTAGAACTTGTATTACTTGAATTCTCTGAGGTGATTACAACAAATGAGGCCTTAGCCTATTTATACAACTCCACTTTCTCAATGGATGGTGGTGATCAATTTGATCTAACGGTCTACAATGAACTTCTACACACTTCCTTAGAAATATCTAAGGACTAGAATCCTATGGAATTTTATGGGAGGTTCTAGAGAACTCTCTCTAGAACAATGTGGAATACTCTACATTATTTACACTTGCCAACCTCACTTGGCTAGGCAAGAAGATAATTGTGACATTCTCTCCCACCTAATCAGGCGACGTCCTCGTTGCCTTCAAATCCTCGTACGCTTTGATTTGCTCCTTGAATTTTCACAAATGTTAGATTGGCTCCCAGTTAGCTTCATTTCCTGGCAATCCTTTCCACTTGACGAGTAGCTCATGTGTGGGAGGTTGGTTGGAATGATGCACCACACGATCTGACAAGATAGTCTCTGGTTCCTTGTCATGTTGGATCCTCATGCCCATTGGTGCTCTTTGTGAAACTCCTCTGTTTGGATCATCCTGATCTTCCTTATACGATTTCAATAGACTCACATGGAAGACTAGGTGAAACTTGATCCTCGGCGGCAACTCGACCTTGTAGGCTTGCTTTCCCACTTTCTTGACTATGGGGAAAGGACCCTTGTATCTCCTGATAAGTCCACAATGCAGTCCAAAAAGTCTTGCATGAGCATCCATCTTAATAAGCACAAGGTCTCCAACCTGGAACTCTCGAGGCCGTCTCTTCTTGTCGGCCCACTTCTTCATCCTCTTGGATGCCTTTTCCAGGTATGCTCGAGCCTCATCAGCTTGATCATTCCATCATTTGGCAAACTTATAAGCTGATGGACTCACTCCAGTGTAGCTAGTGGCAATAGAACTCAGGGTCATAGGGTGTTGTCCCATGACAATCTCAAATGGGCTACGACCCGTCGCTTCACTCTTCTGCAAGTTGAAAGAGAATTGGGCAATATCTAGCAACTTAGCCCAATCTCGCTGATTGGCACTCACATAGTGCCTAAGATATAACTCCAGCAAGGCATTCATCCTTTCCGTTTGAGGATGAAAGCTAGTAGAGAAATTAAGGTCGGTACCCAATAACTTGAACAACTCAGTCCAAACTTTCCCCGTGAACCGAGTATTCTGATCACTAATGATAGATTTGGGCACACCCCAATACTTCACCACGTGTTTGAGGAATAAGTGTGCAGCTTCCTCGGCTGTGCACTCCTTGGGTGTGGGAATGAAGGTGGCATACTTCAAAAATCTGTCAACGACCACAAGTATCCAATTGCAACCTTCCGATACAGGCAACCCAACTATGAAATCTAAGGAAACACTCTCCCAATGTCTCTCTGGGATGGGGAGGGGTTCAAGTAAGCTGGCAGGTGTTGCTCCACTTTGTCTTGTTGGCATACAAGACAAGTCTTCATATATGCTTCGATATCATCCATCATATGTGGCCAACAATAGGAATCTTCCATAAGAACAAGAGTCCGATGTATACCTGGATGTCCCGCCCACTTGCTATCATGACATTCTTTCAAGACTTCCTTCCTTAGGTTGTTATGAGGGGGAACATAGATTCGCATTCCCTTAGAGTATAACAAGTCGTTCTCCACCCAAAACCGTCTTGTCTTCCCATCTCTGATAAGAGGTATGATGGTTTGAGCCATGGAATCATGTGCCAATCATTCCTTTATGCGTCCCTTCAAGTTGCTTTGAGGTTGACTTATTATGTCAGCAAGTTCTCCTTTTCTACTCAAAGCATCCGTAACAAGATTAGCTTTGACAGGCTTGTACTCTAAAGTGTAATCGAACTCTGCCAAGAAATCTTGCCACCTAGCTTGTTTTGGTGTGAGCTTCTTCTGTGTCTGGAAGTAGCTAGTGGCAACATTGTCAGTCTTGACCACAAATTTGCTCTCAAGCAAGTAATGTCGCCATGTCCGCAGGCAATGCACAATCGCATACATTTCCTTCTCTTGTACTGTGTACCGCCTCTCAGTATCATTGAGCTTCCTACTTTCAAAGGCAATAGGATGTCCTTCTTGCATCAATACCCCACCAATAGCAAAGTCGAAAGCATCCGTATGTACCTCAAAAGACATAGAATGGTTGGAAAGTGCCAACACCGATTTTTTCACAATTGCCTTCTTCAATCCTTCGAAAGCTTGTTGGCATTTTGAACTCCAATCTCAACTTCGTCCCTTCTTGAGCAAGTCCGTCAATGGAGTGGCTATAGAAGAGTAGCCTTTGATGAACCTTCTATAATAGTTCACCAAGCCAAGGAAAGATCTTAACTCGGTGACTTTGGTCGATGGTTCCCATTCTTGGATGGCTTGTACCTTGGACTTGTCCATACGAACCTTGCATTTGCCAATGATATGACCCAAGAATGTCACCTCCTCTTGGGCAAATGAGCATTTCTCCTTTTTGACATAAAGCTCGTTCTCCTTCAAGGTTTGGAACACTTGCCTCAAGTGATCCACATGTTCCTCCAATGTCTTAGTGTAGATCACAATGTCATCAAGGTACACAACTACGAACCAATCAAGGTAAGGAGCTAGGACCTTATTCATTAGAGTGCAAAATGTGGTCGGCGCATTAGTTAAACCAAATGGCATGACTGAGAACTCGTAAGACCCGTACCTTATAACACATGCCGTCTTTGGTTCATCTCCTTCGGCTATGCAGACTTGATATTATCCCGAGCGCAAGTCAAGCTTGGTAAAGTACCTTGCATCACCAAGTTGATCAAAAATATCCGCAATAAGTGGAACCAGTTACTTGTTCTTGATAGTGACTTTGTTGAGTGCCCGATAGTCAATACAAAGCCGTAGGGATCCATCATGTTTCTTTTGAAATAAGACCGGCGCACCATATGGAGCTTTGGAGGGTCGGATATAATCAGCATCTATTAAATCCTTTAATTGTTTTCTTAACTCCTCGAGCTCAGGAGGTGCCATACGATAAGGAGCAAATGCGGGTGGCTTTCCTCCAACTTCTAACTCAATACATGATCCACCTCTCTTCTTGGTGGAAGCTTCTTAGGTAACTCGGCAGGCATAACATCCTTGTACTCCTTGAGAACATCTTAGACGACCTTAGGTACATTCACCTCTCCATCCATGGGACATTCGTCTTCCTTGAGGGTAGCCAAGTAAGTAGGCTCATTCCTCTTTACTCCCTTAGAAAGTTGGAAAGCGGACACCATTCTCTCCTTACTTATCTCTCGTACCACGGGCACAACACAAGGTTGTCCCTTCTTCATGATACACATGGTGTTGGCATATGGGACCAGGAACGCTTTCACCATGTCCAAGAAATCTATACCCAAATAGAACTTGTGATCATCAATTGGAGCAATAGTTATGTCGACTTTACCTCGCCATTGTCCAAACCGAATATCGGTGCCACGAGCTATTCCTTCAATTGGGAGACTTTTAGCACTGACTCCCTTGATATATCCTTTCTCCTTCGTATATGATAGGCCAATTTCTTCAGCAAGGTCTTTGGCCATGTAGACTGTGTCGGCTCCGGTATCCACCATGGCTTTCAAAGTCTTGTCCCCGATCTCGGTCTCCACGTACATCCTTCCACGTGGTTGTTCTTCGACCTTAGCTTGAATGGCACTTAGGAGATTCATTGAGGCGATCCTCCTTTGCTTCTTCCTCCATGACAATCGTGACAAGTTTCCTCCGGTTGGGAAACTCAAATGCCCGATGGGGTCCACTACATAAGAAACAAGATATCTTCTTGGGTGATTCATCTTTTTTTTCTTTCCCCTTGTCTTTGGAGTACTTGTGTTCCTTGGAGGACTTCTCTTTGTCTCCTCCACCTTTGCCATCATTACTCGGCCTTTTCCCTTGCCCTTGGATGAGTCCTTTCTCTTGAACTCAATCAAGGATTCGGCCGCTGCCATAGCCGTTGCAAGGTCTTGCACACCTCGCCTCTTCAATTCCAACTTGGCCCAACCCGTTAGGCCATCAAGGAAGCTAAACAAAGCATCATTTTCTCCCATGTCAGGAATCTCCAAGAGCAACTCCGAGAACTCCTTCACATACTCCCTTATGTGGCCTTCCTTATGTTGAAGGCGACGAAGCTTGGCCCTAGCTTCGTTTTCGGCATCCTCCGGGTAGAATTGTCTCTTGAGTTCCTTCATGAATTCTTCCCAAGTGTCGATGGTACACAATCTTTTCTTGACATCATCGGACCTTCTGCGCCACCAAACTTTAGCAACATCATTTAAATATAATAAGACACTACGTACCTTTGATGCTTCATCATTATGCCAACCACATCAAAGTAGCGCTCCATGTTCCAAAAGAAGTTGTCGATTTCCCTTGCACTCCTTGCCCCACCATAGGCCTTAGGTTTGGGTGATTGTCTCTGGTGTAATCCCACCATTGGCTACCGCAGCCATACACATACTGAGTTAGGTTTCTAGCTTCTCAACTCTTTCCCTGTAAGCATACATCTCCGCATCTTTGGCAACAATTTGGACTTCAAGGGACTCGATCTTCTTGGACACCATGTCCACTACTGCGTTCAAGGCTCCTTGCATCTCTTCCCAGAGCTCTTGGTCCTCCCCATTAAACGCTTGCCCCTCGATGCGTTGGTCCATGTCTTCGACTTTCTCCCTCAAGTGGAACATAGTGGCACACAATTTAGCCAATATTTCATCCATCGCAGCGATCATGTCTTTCGACTTGTCCTTGCGGACTTTCCCACCTTTGTCGTTGTTGCCAATTGCTGAGTTGTTAACCTCTGACGACATTCTCTTGTGTATGATGATTTCTCCAACCTTGCCAAACTTTGCTCTGATACCAACTGTCACGGGCCTTCTTTTCACAAGTACTTTCCGTGCGACACTAGCAAACTTTGCCCCGACTTATCAAAGAAAGCTAGTCAGCCTTTGTTAGAATAAACAAATCAGTCATGTAAATTAGTTAGTTAGCTATTAGTTAGTTAGCTAATCAGTTCAAAGTCTGTTCATATTGTTATGAACATTAGTTAGTTAGCTAATCAGTTCATAGTCTGTTCATAGCTAGCTGTCATTCTGTTTCTAGTTTCTATTGACTAGCTTCTCTAGATGTCTATATATATCTCCAATGTACATTGAACAATAGTATGAAAAATATATTGAATCCATTGTTAGAATTGAGTTAGAGTTTCAACATGGTATCAGAGCACCATTGTTAGAATCTGTCAGTCATGATTTTTTTTTCTCTTCTCTTTTCTCTCTGCTTCTTCAACATTGCTAATGGTGGATTCCAGTTCTTCCAATGCTGCCTCTGTCAGCAATTCTAGTTCTACAGAAGGTAAACCTGTAATGTTCACTCATGTCTTGTCTGTTAAACTGAGTGAGAGCAATTACCTGCTATGGAAGCAACAAGTTTTAGCAACCATTAAGGGTCATAAGTTGCAAAAGTTCATTGAGAAAGATGCTTCTCCACCTCGATTTCTATCAACTGATGATCAAGCTCTCGATCGTGTCAATCCAGAGTTCATCAGTTGGGAACAACAGGATCAATTGCTATTTTCTTGGCTCCTTTCATCCATGATGGAATCCTTATTAACAAGGTTAGTTGGATGTGAATCTTCAGCTCACATATGGAGTTTACTTGAGGTGTTCTTTAATTCTCAAACCACTGCAAAGATTTCACAGTTTCGAACACAACTTCAGAACATCAAGAAGTGTGATATGAACATCAATGATTATCTACTCAAGATCAAGACTATCATTGATCAATTGGCTTCAGTTGGCCATGTACTGTCACCTCAAGAACACATCAATGCAATTTTTGATGGTCTTCCTCAGTCTTATGATACTTTCATAGTATCTGTTTCTTCCAGGTCAGATACTTACAGTATTGCTGAGATTGAATCTCTTCTTCTGGCTCAAGAAACACGTATTGAGAGGCATACCAAACATCTTGATGTATCTAGTTCTGTCAATGTAGCTCACAGTAACTATAAGCCATCTCCTAGGTCCTTTATTTCAAATCCTTGGCGTCCACAGTTCAGGTCACCTACCAACAATGTCTCATTCAGAGGTGGTGCAAGGTTTGGATCTGTGAGAGGTTCTTGACCTCCTAACTTTCACAATGCTCGACCTCAGTGTCAAATTTGTGGCAAGACAGGTCATATGGCTTTCAAATGTTATCATAGATTTGATAACAATATTTCAAATCCTTGGAGTTCAAACACTGCTTCTCAGCAGTCAGCAGTCTCTCAGCAAGACAATATGCAAGCAAATCTTGCTTCCAGGAATGCTTTATCAGCTCATTCTAATCATGCTACTGAAGAACATTGGGGAGGTGGTTCAGAATCTCAACATTATCAGCCTCAAGGATTACTTTCTGCTTCTAGTTCATCTGACAATAGATGGTTTCCTGATTCTGGTGCTACAAATCATTGCACTCCACATATTCATAACTTGAAGACATCTTCTCCTTACTATGGTAATGATCAGCTTTTCATTGGGGATGGTTCAGGTCTGCCCATTCAAAATGTTGGTGAGTCCACATTATCATCTTTTAATTCTTCCAGAACTTTACATCTGAGGAGTGTTCTGCAAGTACCTAAGCTTACTAAAAACCTTTTGAGTGTCTCCAAATTTGCTCAAGATAATCATGTTTATTTTGAGTTTCATCCTAATTCTTGTTTTGTTAAGGATCGGGACACCAAGAAGATCCTCTTGGCAGGCACACTTAGCAATGGGTTGTATGTTTTTCCTTCTCCATCTCTAGCTGCTCCAGTTTGTTCAACACTTGACTCTTCTTCAACTTATACAGCATCATCTAAGGCTTCATCACCATTATCTCTTTGGCATGCCCGTTTGGGCCATCCTTCATTTTCTCTTGTTCATAGAGTTTTAAGACAGTGTAATATTCCTACTCCTAGTACAGATGCATCTTTGTTTTGTTCTTCTTGTTGTCTAGGCAAAATACATAAACTGCCTTATACTAGCTCTTCAACTGTCTACCACAACCCTTTAGAGCTTATACACACAGACCTATGGGGTCCTGCATCAACTGTATCTTCTTCAGGGTATAAATACTATATTCATTTCATAGATGCTTATAGTAGGTTTACTTGGGTCTATCTCTTACAAAACACATTTGATGCTTTTCCCACCTTTCTCAAGTTCAAAGCTCAAGTAGAACTTGAATTTAATCTCCCTATTAAGTGTGTTCAATCTGATTGGGGAGGTGAATACAGATCATTTTCCAAGTTTTTAGCTCAAAATGGAATCATTCATAGATTAGCTTGTCCTACTACTCACCAACAGAATGGTGTAGCTGAACGCAAACACAGGCATATCATTGAGTCAGCCCTTACTTTGCTAGCTCATGCATCTATTCCTTTAAAATTTTGGGATGAAGCTGTCAGAACTTCTGTTTATCTTCTTAACAGAGTTCCTACCTCAGTCTTAAATGGGATTTCTCCTTTTGAGTGTCTTTACCACAAAGCACCAAATTATAGTCATCTCAAGGTTTTTGGTTGCTCATGCTATCCCAATGTCAGGCATTACAATGCTCATAAGTTGCAATATAGGTCTGAAGAATGTACTTTTCTTGGTTATAGCATTCAACACAAAGGGTATAAGTGTAGGTCTCCTACTGGTCGTATCTTCATATCCAGAGATGTTTTGTTTCATGAGAATTCCTTTCCATTTCACAATGTACACTCTTCTTCTATCAAACCCAATTCACTCTTTCCTGAATTTACATCTTCTCATATTCCTATGTCAGTGCCATCTATAGTCACACCCAATGTGCCCTCTGCAAGGTTTTCTAACTCCACACTGCATAGTCCTGCTATTACTCAGCATCCTACTTGCCATATTAATCCCTCTCAGCATCCTACTTGCAATGCTAATCATCCTATTGCTAATACATCTCCTAGTTCTCATCAGACTCCATCTTCTAGTCACTTACCACTTACTAATACATCTCCTAGTGCTCATCAGACTCCATCCTCTAGTCCCTTATCTCTTGCTAATACTCTGCCTACTCTGCCTATTCTGCCTACTCTGCCTACAGGACATCAGATGATCACTAGATCTAAATCAAGCATATACAAACCAAAGCTTTTTCTGGCCTCAACAGAACCATCCAGTTTAAAGGAAGCATTGAATACTCCTCATTGGCTTGCTGCCATGCAAGATGAGTATTTTGCTCTTCAACGTAATCACACTTGGTCACTGGTTGATTATCCTCCTCATAGAAGCATTGTTGGTTGTAAATGGCTTTTCAAAGTTAAAGAGAATTCAGATGGGACAATACAGAAATATAAAGCTCGCCTAGTTGCTAGGGGCTTTCAACAAACTGAAGGTTTTGATTACAAGGAAACTTTCAGCCCAGTGGTTAAGCCATCTACTATCAGAAACATATTATCAGTTGCAGTTACTTATTCTTGGTCAGTGTTCCAGTTAGACATCAATAATGCCTTCCTAAATGGGGTATTACAAGAAGAGGTCTACATGATGCAACCACCTGGATTTGTAGATCCATCTCGGCCTGATGTTGTGTGCAAGCTCTCCAAAGCTATATATGGTCTAAAACAGGCTCCTAGAGCCTGGTTTAACAAGCTTCAACACACCCTTCTCACATTTGGTTTTACTGCAACAAAGTCAGACTCTTCTTTGTTCATCAGACACTCACCTTCTCCCATTTTTATTCTAGTCTACGTTGATGATATTCTAGTGACAGGATCAAGTAATTCTGATATTTCTCAGTTGATATCTCAACTTCATGCTCAGTTTAGTTTGAAAGATATGGGATTGGTTAAATACTTTCTGGGTATTCAAGTTCAACACACAACTACTGGCATGTTCCTCTCTCAGACCAAATACATTCAAGACCTTCTTTGTAAAGCAAAGATGCAACATGCTAATGGGTTGCCTACCCCTATGTCAGGTGGTGAGAAAATGCTGGATACAGGGAGTGATCCAGTCCAAGATGTTCAAATGTATAGGAGTGTTGTGGGTGCCTTACAATATGTAACTATCACTAGACCTGATATAGCTTATTCTGTCAACAAGGTATGTCAGTTTATGCAAAACCCACTTGAAGCTCACTGGAAAGTTGTAAAGCGAATTTTGAGATACCTGAAAGCTACATCAACTTATGGTCTTCACATAGTTCCTGTTTCTTCATTCCAATTCACTGGATATTGTGATGCAGACTGGGCATCAGATGCTACTGATAGACGGTCAACTTCAGGGTATTGTGTGTATTTAGGATCAAATCTAATATCCTGGTCATCAAAGAAACAAAGTATTGTTTCTCGAAGTAGTACTGAAGCTGAGTACTGGAGCCTAGCATCATTAACTGCTGAATTATCTTGGTTGCAAACACTCTTCTCTGAGTTAAGGATTGCTAGTGGCACTCCTACTGTCTGGTGTGCCAACATGAGTGTTGTTTTCCTCAGTGCAAATCCAGTTCTTCATGCTAGAACTAAACATATTGAAATTGATATTTTCTTTGTACGAGAGAAGGTTGCCAGGAAACTCCTCAATGTGCTTCATATTTCTGCCAAGGATCAGATTGCTGATGTTCTCACCAAAGCTCTAAGTACATCTAGATCTCTACTCCTTCGTGACAAACTCAGTGTTGTCAGTGAGACTACACTTAGTTTGCGGGAGAATGTTAGAATAAACAAATCAGTCATGTAAATTAGTTAGTTAGCTATTAGTTAGTTAGCTAATCAGTTCAAAGTCTGTTCATATTGTTATGAACATTAGTTAGTTAGCTAATCAGTTCATAGTCTGTTCATAGCTAGCTGTCATTCTGTTTCTAGTTTCTATTGACTAGCTTCTCTAGATGTCTATATATATCTCCAATGTACATTGAACAATAGTATGAAAAATATATTGAATCCATTGTTAGAATTGAGTTAGAGTTTCAACAGGCCCACAAAAGACTTACTTAGACTTTTGAAAACTAAGCAAGCTAAGAACACACAAGAAAACTTAAGAGAACTAGAACTTGTATTGCTTGAATTCTCTGAGGTGATTACAACAAATGAGGCCTTAGCCTATTTATACAACTCCACTTCCTCAATGGACGGTGGTGATCAATTTGATCTAACGGTTTACAATAAACTTCTACACACTTCCTTAGAAATATCTAAGGACTAGAATCTTATGAAATTTTATGGGAGGTTTTAGAGAACTCTCTCTAGAACAATGTGGAATACTCTACATTATTTACACTTACCAACCTCACTTGGCTAGAGAAGAAGATAGTTATGACATCTCACTTTCGCTTGATATATGAATATGATTATATCCCCCTCCTTACAAATTTAAACTTGAAAGAGAATGACAATTATATTTTATTTTTTTAAATAACAATAATTCAATCATTTCTTTGGTAATTTAGGGAATGCACATCTGTACACAACAACACAATGATAAAAATCACAGTAGAACAAGCTTAATCTTGTGGGGACTGGATTGACAACAAAGAGAATGGCTTTTCTCCATTTCCTTTATTGTTTGTTCCAATAAATATAGTCTGAGTTAAAGTTTATATATTTGTTGCTTTCCATATGGACATCTAGTCTAGTACGAAAAAAATATGAGCACTTCTACCTGTGGAGGGAGTGGGCGAAGAAAACAGCGAGGGAGGGAGGGAGCTGTCAATTTCTCTCGAAATGTGTGTCATCATTTTTCATGTGCGCATTCCGAGAGGGATGGACGGCTCCCTCCCTCCCTCACTGTTTTCCTTGCCCACTTCATCGACATTTAAAATTTTCGAAAAAATATATATACGAATAAAGCAGGGACTTTCATGCATGTTAATAGGAGGAGAGAAGTGGAAAGGAGAAAATAATTGGAAAAGGTCTCTAGCATTTAAGATTTTAACTCTAGTTTGAGACTCATTTTTATCTCTTTAATAATATTAGCCTATTATAGGCAAAATCGTCATGTGCCTTTCTTTTAAGTTTTAATCAAAAAAACAAACCCTCCAAATTAGTGTAGATTGCACATCCGACACTATATCAAAAGAGTGATGAATTGTGTTTCTCGCGTCTTCCTAAAACACTATCTCTAAACTTCAAAGAGCAAAGCTAGGGCGCACCGGATTTTTACCTGGGATTTCGCCTGGATGGTGCTAGGCACGTGTCCATCCAGGCGTGCCAGGCACGTGTAACTAAAGCGGACAAAAAAAAAAAAAACAGAAGGAGAAGCTCATCCTCATCCTCCCCAATCGACTCATGCTTTGGGAGATGATCTGTAATGATCTGTAATGGTTTGGGAGATGATCTGTAATGGTGGAGTGGTTGGGGATGCGTGACTGTTTGTGAGAAGGAATTGCAATTGTCGGAGGCCGATCGAAGAGATTTGCTCATGAACCCAAGTGAACCCAAAGATTTGCTCATGAAGTGATTTTGAAGAGATTTGCTCATGAATCCAAGATTTGCTCATGAACCCAAGAGATTTGCTCATGAAGTGATTTGGAAGAGATTTGCTCATGAACCCAAGATTTGCTCATGAACCCAAGTCTCTGCTCTCTTCTTCTTCTTTAGAAATCAATTGGGGTTGGCTTGTTAGACAAGTACATGGCCACATCGCCTTCTCTCATAGAAACATGCATTGATCACCCTCAATGGGTTTTGTAGATTTGGAGATGGAGAGAAACACCCAGACCTCAGATTCCAAAACCAAAATGGGTGTCTTTATTTCTCTAATTTTGGAGTAAAACTTCTTCTCTGCGATTTGAGTTCTAGATTTTTTTTTTTTTTTTTTTCTCACCTTAATCGCACGTGCCTGGCACGCTTGGATGGGCACGTGCCTAGCACCATCCAGGCGAAATCCCAGGTAAATGAGCAGTGCTGTTTAGAATTTTCGAACTTCAAAACATCGTTCAAGCCCCCAAAACCAGATGGCCTAATTTTATTTTATTTTTGTTACTTTTAAGGATTTTTTATACATTATATATTAAAAAAAATTGTGCTTCAACATTATCAAAGCCCATTCCCAATACTTTCAGGATCGGCTATACAGATTTTAGTTTCCAAGCAATGTGGTCTTTTCACATCTCCTCGCCTAATCCAAGTTCAAGATATCTTCTTTCACCATTTTCATCCAAATTTTCAACGACTGTCCCCTCCATCTATATTCAATAGTCATTTTTTCACCTTACTTCTCCCTCACATCCACCTCCTACTCCACGACGCACCACCACTATCGCCAGCCGACAGTCGACACGTCCACCACCATTACCAACTGACGTCGCCAGCCGACAGTCTACACGTCCATCACCACTAGGTTCCAGGTTTCCAGTTCATTTTCTTCTTCTCTGAGATGCAGAGACTGCGGGCCCTGCTGAAGTCTATAGAAGAAGCTAAAGAACACGCAGAGCTCACTTCACACTCAAACTTCTCTGAAGTTGTCCTCAATCTCATCTGCACAACTTGCAAACTGACCACACTGATTTCACTGACAAGCGAACTGGCCACTTCACATTCAAGAACACGCAGAGCTGACTTCACACTCAATCTCCACACCAAGCGAATTGGCCACACTGATTTCACTGACAAGACTGAAAAACCCATCTCTCTTGAATAACCCGAACCCCCAGCACCTCTGTTGCTTCTGCTTCTAGTGGTGATCAACATCAAGATATGGTTGATCAGGAGATGATTGTGCATGTAGTTGATAACAAGCTGCTTGAGGAACTTGAGGCCCACTATGGGCGTGGGTTTTTTACATACGCAATCCACGTTTGTCCATGCATACATTTGATGCAAATACCAATACAAGGGGGAAAGAAACTGCAAGAACTAGAGGAAGGTGGAGGAATGGTGTTTGGCCTGGCATAAGTTATAAGTAGCTCTTTCCTCAAGGTTGTAGCAATTACATATACTGAAAGACCTCCATTTTTTAGCTTAGACAGAAAAATCAAGTGATTAAAAAAGTAATGATAGACAGTATCTTTTATTTTCTGAACTTATTCAGATTTCTATAAGCATTATACTCGTTCTTAAACACTTGTGTTATATTCAAGTGTCATATGACACACTTTTGTTGAACTGAATCAATTTAACGTTCACGTCTATTATTCATAAGAGTGTAAATTAACTATTAAACGTTCCCTAAGATTGCATATTAACCTAAATGCTAATGACATTGAGAACTCAAGACTCTTATTGAACCGGAAAAACATATTGAAGTGCCCCCCTAAGATGACATTCTTTTATTTTAATTATAAATAAGCTGAAGAGAAAAGGAGCCACTTAAATCGAAAGCCAAGCAAAATGAGAACAGGGGATATGGGAAGAAAACATGGGACCAAAAGATGGTGAGGTAGAAGTTTTGGCAAATGGTTACTCAATTTCTTGAACCGAAACACAAAAATCTGGAAACAACTGAAATACCCAAAATGAATGATCTACTAACAGCTTTTCCAGCTAGGGAGAAAGTTCCCTGGGGATTTCTCTCTAGCTTCTTTGGATGATTGATACTAGCTTTGCATCCATCAATGGGAACTGCAACAGATCGAACAATTTGGATGACTGGGGTCAAGTCTCCTCTAACCATATACTGAGAATACACTATATTTGCCATTTTTGGAGCCAGTGGAGGTATAAAGAAGCTCTTCTGCCTGTAATTATGGGATGATACCACCATTAGTACCAAGATCCCCATTTATATAGATGCTTGTTTCATTGCTATTTGTTTTATTTTACAAGAGTCGAAAAAATACTGAGGAACTTGCTAATTTAATATTGCCAAAGAAAAGATTCAGACTAGTAGCCTGGGAAAGTTTGAATTATGGTACAACACAGTCCATAGTCGCAGCTTCTTAAGATAATCCTTATATCCATGTATAAGTAATCGCTGTCGTTCGAGTTATATAATCCTGTCTCAACCTTTGAAAACGCCTCGTATTCACCGACCCATCATTTTAAAGTGCAAACAATAACACTGAAGGATTAGAGAGTTGAGATTGACTTCATTGATAATCCCTTAAACCGTGACATCTGATTCTTCAGAAGCACAGATACAATAGTCACAGCTTCTTGAGATGTTGAAAGTTTCATGGTTAAGTGGTGGCAAAGGTTGGTATGCACGAAAAGCTTGTGTTATTAAGAATTTTATATTAGATCGGTGCATTCACATGGATGAGACCTGAAAATTGCATGATGCACTTCATTGTGGAAGTCATAGCTCCTCCTACAAGTACACAAACTATAAAACTGGTTGTTGTGGATTGTATACTACTAAATGACTATTAACAACTACTACATAAAACTATGAAAAATCAAATAATGAATATCATATTCAGTCGACTAAAGTTTAAAATCGATCATATGATTGTCAACTCTTAATATGCTTGTCAACTCCCAAGTTACTTTTTACTTTTTCTTCTGAATTCGGGATGTTTGTTTCTACTTCAAATGAAGCATAAGTTATTAAGAGGTTTTGAGTTCAGAATATTCCAAAAAGCACCAAGTGGGGAGGATGCTTGATGTTGATATTGGAATTCAGAAGAAAGAAAGAAAAAAAAAAAACAATAAATAAATAAGCAACCCTTTGATGCTTACAGAAAGGTTCAGAATTAAGAACTTCTACCTCTACTTAGAAGTAAGAACAAACACCTGATTAAGCAGCCCATTTTGATTCAAAACAAATATTATGATTAGAAGTGAAAACAAACACCACCTAATTTAGATAATAGAAGAAGGCCTTCCCATATGATTACACTATATTAACAACATAAATAAATAAATTTTTTTGACTTAAATCATTGAGCTCCAAACTGTGAATAGCCATTTTTAAATATTCTAATTGAACTTGACGGGCACAAGAAATATCAGGTGTTCGCCAAAGTAAAGGGTAGCGCATAGATGACTTATCAACCTAAGAGGATGATGATTCTATCCCTCTTTTTCCTTGCAGTAGAGCGAGGACGGAACAAGAAACCATTTAGCATGTCTCTTGAGTTTTCCAGAGAAATATTATTTGTCCCCTCTAAAAAAACATTCCAAGTTCACTTATGACAGGGATCACAAGGATTGTGAATTCTACATTTTCGGATGTGTGATTCACAGTTTCATGTCATGCCTAACAAATCCTGTCTCACACCCAAATTATTTTTGTTCATCAAGGGTAAATGCTATTCCTCTGGTGCAGTAAAGTTTCCAAATCCAACAAACAAGACTAAAATCTATTGTTGAGAAACTACTTGGGATCGATTGGGGCAGGACCCTGGAGGTAATGGTCTATAGAGTCATTGGTCATCTAGAGTAATCAGCTCCTGCTACACCGGGCATTCCTCACAGGGAGAATCAGTGGGCAAATGAAATAGAAAATATGGCACAGAAGAAATAATTACTAGAGCATCCCATAAAAAATATTTATTAGGTTTTCACTAAAGTAACAGACGGTATCAACATCTAATATATCAATATCAACATCGGATGAATATATCAAAATATACATAATAGTGGAGATTCTGACCTATAGCCATCCAGAAAATTTGAGCACGGAGAAAAAAATAAGGGTAGAAATTTGAGAAAATCAAGTGTTTTTACCTCTCCATACAATTTGAAAGGAGAAAAAATAAAGGAAGAAATTTGAGAAAATCAAGTGTTTTTACCTCTCCGTACACTTTGAAAGGGTCTTCTCTCCATTTCATTTGGAGCTCCTCTATCAGCATTTGAATACTCATAAACTACAACAATACAACCAGCAGTTCTAATGAACTTTAACTCCTGAGGCAGCATGCAGGAGCAGTTATGACACGCCTTCCTTGCCTTCGACTCGATAACCTGACTTGTCTTTACGATGTTCCTTCGAGTGTGCTTTTGAGGCACCTCGTGCACCCCCACCTGAATGCTTTTTCCTTCTCCGCGAAGAAGGATCCACTAGCGGACCAGACCAAGTTTGCACAGGCCCTTTTGAGTATGTAAGGCTCGTGGAACTATATGGGACATCAGGAGGATCATAGGTGGGGTCATCGTAATGTGAAGATCCCAAGGGGAAACCAAGTGCTCCATCTTGATGTGGTGGAGGAAACTTCTCACTCTTGCTCTTGGCATTTGCATGTGTTATAAGACGTCGTCTCTGCAAGAGAGAAAAGTATTAAGATGGAAAAGTGATTTACAATAACAGCACACTTTTAGCATTAAGAACCATTCAAATCATAAACCTGTTGAGTTCAGCGATTGAAGGCTACCATTTTCATATTTGAGTCTCACCTCTTGGCTACCTAAATAAAAATGGATTCGACATACTTCCTTTTGCACTAGAAATGATGAAAATACCATCAATTACACTTAGGCTTTTGGAGATTTTTTTTCCCTCCAACTCCATTAGAACAATTTGCAACAATTACTAACATAGTTAACCCTAGTTACCAGAATTGGTGATACTCTTTTTCATCTTTCCAAAAGCAGCCCTTAACCCCAGGTCTCCATATTGCTTGAAAGGGACTTACCATAAACCTAACCTAAAAGACATTTTCCTAACCAGATCCTAAATGCACTGTTCATGACAATTAAATTCCAAACTTATCTGACATACATCAAGATTGACTTGAAGCTCTGCATTGGCTTGTGGAGCAGGGATTGCTCTGACAGCTCGATCACGAGTACGAGTTTTCTTTGTACCATCGCCATTGATTTTTCCACCAGCAGCTCGAAGCCTGACATCATAAGTGAGTCAAGTAAAACACGCCAAACAGCAGATGTAAGAACTTCTGGAAACGCATCATATCAGAATCAATGCACACAACTGATTATAGTAGCACCTAGAAGATACACAGTGAAAACATAATCGAACTCTAATTTTGTCACCAAAATAGAGAACTGCCATTTCTATATCACAATGTTTCTAATGATCTAAGAAGGGCAATCCATTAACATGAGAGAACCACAAAAAAAATTCTGGCAAGAACTTTTCTTTAAACATCTGGAGCACTAAAATCAATATAAACCTACTGTTGGACTAGTATATTTTTGTCTGAATGGGTCGTGGTAGTCTTGGTAAGTTGACAATAACATGAAGAAACACTCCTGCTAAAACAATTTTGTCTACCACAATGAGGACAGTTAAACACAACAATAGACAGTTTTCATATTTACAACATAGGATACTGAAACAATGAAGAACCTCATCATTGAAAATAGCAAGACGCTATAAGGGGAACCAGAAGGCCAACCACCAGATGAAAGATTAAACAATAAGTGGTCAATGCACATATTGTGAATCACATAGTTTCAAGTCTATAATCACAAGTGTAGGGCCAATGAACAGGATCCATGACTCTTTGACTTTGCAATCTCATGCGGTGTCAAAGGTTGGGCAGTTGATAACTAATCGGCCAAGGTTTGGTTGGGCGCTGCGGAGTCAGGATAACTAGGAAAAACACCCACACAACCTTTCTCAGCATTAAAAGAATTATTTTTACATCAATACTTTAAATATCGAGAAAGTTCTTCCATTTTCAGCTACAATATATTCTCTTTTTTCAAGTTTATGCATGTTTTTGCATGGCAAAATTAAAAAAAGTAAATAACATTTTTTTTGTAAAGAAAGCTGCATTGTTATTGGATCCCATCCATAATCATTTAAGCATTCTTATAGAATCCTAAAACCAATTAAATGCCTAGGATTCAAATATGAAACCTCTGGCAGAATTCAGATCCGAAGCCTGGACTTGTGATACCATCCACCACAAGTCTTACTGGATGCTAGTACTTGTTGGAAAATAGCTCCTCAACATTTGTCAATGACAACGGGGTACTAGCTCCGCTGGTAGACTTGGGGCGGATGGTATCACAAGTCCAAGGTTCAAACCATGCCCAAGATGTTTAATGGTTATGGGGTCCAATAAAACTATGCTAACCCTTCAAAAAAAAAAAAAACCCGAAGAGAGAGTGAGAATTTGAGGTTCAAGATTACCTTCAACCTCGAGTTCTATCTACAAATTTGGGAAATCAAATTCTTAGGTGTAGAGCAACGAATATCTCCCATTGAGAACTAAAAAGTGTTGTCATCTTCAAACGGAAATGCTTAGAAACAAAATCCTAGGAGTTTTTACCAGTACTTTGAAGGTTTAGCATGCTTAGAAACAAAATCCTACAATCACCATAAAAAGCTCAAGCATAAACAGATACCAAACACACAAGTCTGTAAATTTATCTATCCTCAAACCTTCTGGCTTCTTCATCCCGTAATTTAGCATCCATCTCCTTACTCGGCGGATATTGGGGAAGGCTAGAAGGTTCACATGCATAAGGTTCGGTCATAAAGAACTGAAAAACAAAAAGAAGCATGTTAATAACTGTTCTGCAATTTAGTCTGTACGATAAATCAACAGCTAAACTTCATCTGTCATAGATCATTCTAAACATAGCAACTATCCACCAAGGAGTTCTTTTTCCATTTGAAACAGAACAAATTCAAAATTTCGATTATTTCTCAAAAAAGGAATCGTAAGAGGTTACAAATATGCTGATTTTGCTTTCTTATCAGTGAAGTAAGGGTCTATATAAATATGTATAAGCAACTGTTTCAAATAAAATTTAACGACACGATAGGCATGAAACAACTATTTCAAATTGTTAAATAAGATCATAAAAATCACAAATAAGTCGAAAGAGAAGACTCCATGATCCTGTATGGCTGTATGTGCATATGATGACTACAATCAGACTCAGACTGAACATCAACATCCATCACCATCACTTGCAATTCATTCACCACATTTTCCACCTCTCATCCTGGATGCCCTAATGAAGCATCATCATCCTACTACTTGACATTGTACATAGTCCAACATCATTAATGCTTGGCATGACAAGAGAGAGAGAGTACACAAACGAATAATTCATTAAGTCAGAAACAAACTGACTTGGCCCACGCACAACCCACCGAGGAATTAGAAACTGGCCTCGACCTAGGGCTGAGTCACAAGTACTCACCAATCAGCTGCCCACTTCAAACAACCAAAATCAATCATCTCAGATATCTATTCACTGCCTCCTTTGGGGGCCTATCTGTTGCACAGAATAGCAACAGGGGAGTGTGACGCATAGAAAGGGTCAATGCCCTAGAGAGAGACCCAGATTTCAAATAGTCAAAATTCCCTGTAAATCATGGTTGTACATGGCTCCCAAAACCATCATCAACAGTTTTTTGTACCTCAGTCAAGATTTTGATCTTGAACATTGCGAACTAGTAGAAGCTTTTTCAATTACTTTCAAGTGACTACGGAGCCTAAAGAACGTTAGAAATATTGTGACATGATCACATGAATAATTTTTACAAATAATTGAAGAGGTTCGCTTAAAGTAAATTTTTCTTTTTAAAAGTAGCTTTAGGTAAAGTGACAAGCACTCAATACGAAAGCAAAAAACTAAAATTCCAGTAGACCTTGCTTTATCAAGGCATGACCATAGAATCGTCCTTTAGCAATAGACAGTTCATTATGTTCCACGGTCCATTGATATTGCAATGAAACAAGTAGCCAATGCACTTGAAAGCAGGAGGTGTTGTTGTTTACTCAATACAAGATAATCATTATAATCAAAACTAGTAGAAACAAGTATTTAATGAGATTAGCACAACTAACAACAAAATGAAAAAATATGACATAAAGGCTTACATCGCTCCTCAATGCGGCAGTGGCAGTTTGGCGCTCAGCAGGGTCAATTGCAAGGAGAGTTTCAATAAGTGGCAGTGAGGATGGTGGAAAATTCTTGAATGTCTCTGCTATGCACCGTTTGTATTGCTGTTGTGGCTTAAATATGGTTGCATGTGGCAATTTTGCCTTTTTCCAATACTCCTCAGAAGGGGAGCCGCATAACTTGAAAATCTTATGCAATTGCTCAACCTATATTTGGGAAGAAAAAATAAATAACAATTTAGCTTCATGGAACATGAAACTAAATGTTGAATACAATAGAATGATAATAAACATCTAATCACACTGCGTGTTCACTGCATAACCAACAAAGAGCTCAGTTTACTAGCTGTTTGCATAGCAGCTATTACTTTTTCATTGGATTTTACAACAGGTATAGCCTGATTTTAATCCTTTAACAAAGTACATTCAAACAAACTGAATATTCTTTTGCAAAACTAGCCCAGTTTGCTGCTAGTATATGGCATAGGGAGACATCATATGATCCATACCATATGGAGCCTGGAGGGGCATAATTCTATTGACTTTAACGATCCCAGTGCATGCTTCCACCATAGTCAGTGGTAAGTGTCGATAATACAAAAAGTTCGAGATACCAAACAACAAAGAAGAACATTACACACATCATGCCTGGTATCTATGTATGTATTTTGAAAAGGTGCCTATTACTCACTGAGACTAATACACAAAAGCTCCTGAGTGATAAATGCTTTATATCTAAGGGTGTTTTACTACATAGCCTTATGGTCCTCATATGGCATGATAATTGTTAAACAATCTTAAACAGAGAGTCGTTTTGATTATATAACCAATGGGGTATTGTGGTCAACTTAGACAGTCTTTAATCAGGGATTTTAACCAGTATCAAGAGCCACTATTTCAAATTAGTAACTTGCAATTGTAGACTTTTACTAAACTTTGGGTGTTTGACAATTATCGATTTGAAGGCCATACAATCCAGATATCATTTTGTATGTTTCAAATTACAGACCAAAAAAAGTGAAACATTTAACAGTGTATACTGAGAGCCGCATATTGAGCTCCTCTAAAAGAAGTTTTCCTAAGGTAAGGACAGATGAGAAGCTGCTAAGATATGTCTACACTATAAAATAAAATAAAACCTACGGTGATGTCCACATTTCAGATAGTGAATAGCATCATCATCTAATACAATCTTAAATGATCTACAAGGAATAACAAAAAAAAAAAAATACAGCAGTGAAACAGAAGGCAAACTTAAACACGATGAAAAGAATCATATGTGATCAGTTTGCAGTTGAAGAGTTACAGCATAAAAAAGCATCTATTGTATTCACCTCTGTACGCCCAGGCATAATAGGCTTTCCTGCCAATAGCTCAGCAAGAATGCAACCTGCACTCCAAAGATCTACACCAACACCATAATCAGTTGATCCCAACAGAAGCTCCGGAGGTCGATACCATAGAGTGACCACCCGACTAGTCATGGGCTGCTTGTGGTTAGGGTCGAAAAATGAGGCTAATCCAAAATCAGCAATTTTAAGTACTCCTCCATTGTCAAGGAGGAGGTTTGAACCCTTAATATCACGGTGCAGTACCCCATGGGTGTGACAGTGTTCAAGCCCCGATATTAACTGGTGCATGTAACATTTTACCTAAAATCACAGAAAGAGAGAGTGTTAATTTTTCTTTCGCTCTGGCTAATCACCCATTATCAAGACAACAGTTCAATTCAACCTCTTGTACAATTGAAAAGCAGTAATCTAAACTAACCTGAGTCTCTGTGAACTTAATCCCAGGGCTTGCAGCTAAACCAGCTAAATCATGTTCCATGTATTCCAAAACAAGATACAAACTACACGACATCCTCGAAGTCACCAACCCTTCCAATTTCATTACATTAGGATGATCCAATCTCCGCAATATAAGAATCTCTCTGGCCATAAACTTCACACTCTCTGGCTCCAAATTATCAAATCTAACTTTCTTTAAAGCCACAATTTTTCCTGTCAAATTATCCCTAGCTTTGTATACGTTACTATATGTTCCTTGCCCAATCTGATTATCAAATCAATACAAATCAATTTCACAATCACAAATTCACAACCAAATCAAATGGAAAACAAAAACAAACAACTGCAAGTGCAAGAAACTCACTTTATCAATCTTCTCAAAAGTATCTGCCCGTCGAGGGGTCCAACCCTTGATCGCCTCCCCAGCCACCGCAGACAACCAACCCGGCCATCCAGCTGCCACCTGCTCCCCTTGGATACTCTTGGGAGGATTACTCAACCTTGGATTCGGCCTCGACCTTCTCCTCGAACCTCTCTCACTCCTATCCTTCTTCTCCTCACTCCCGCTCTGTTTCTCCCCATTTTGAACCTCAACAACACTCTCGATCTTCTTCTCCTCTGCCACCTCTACCTGTGCCTCCTCCCTCTGCTCCTGCTTTTGATGATTGACTCTAACCTCCACATCCGTCTCTTCCTTGGCTATCACCTCCTTCTTAACCTCCGCCTCTGCCTCTGCCTTCGCCTCATCTCGAGGTCTCGCGAAAACACAACCCATCTCCTTCTTCTTCTTCTTCCACCACCAAAACCCTCATCTCTCAGCACATTCCACTCATATCACCCCCGCCGATCATCGAAATCCAGCTAAAACCCTCACGATCTAAAAACAATAAAACCCTAGCTTTTTCACAAGAGAAATTATCACACCAGATGGAATGATACCAAATCAAACACGATTTCAGGAAATCAAGAAGGTGAGAGTGAAAGAAAATATTAGTATGTCAAGTAAAAGTGAAAACTTTTCGGTGATTGTGGAGAATGATCTGATGCTGCCATCAAATTACTGTGTTGGAGAGTTGAGTTTAGGAAGAGAGAAAATGTGTTTGTGTGCAATCTTCTTATTACTTGAGGCTTGAGAAATGGATGAGTCACGATTAGTAAAGAGAGAGAGATTGGTTCGTTTGTTGTAGGGACATTGAAGAAAGACGGATTTGTTGGCTTTGGACATTTGTGTGTGTGGTCTTTGGTCTTTAGACCAAATGTCGTAAGTAAGGTTTGCCGCAAAAATCAAAGAAGAAGGTGAATATTTTCTTTCTTTCTTTCGTTTTTTCCCCTCTTCGCGGTTGCTGTCCCACACTCGCACGTGACCTTGACTCGGACAATGTTGTCGATAACAATGAATGGACCAAAGACCTTTAGCGTCCCTGGGGTCGTTTGTGTTGAAATCTAGATGTATAAACTTATATAATTTAGTCAATTTATATAAAGTGTAAACCAATACTTTATAAGCATTTGGCCGAATATAGGCATCTTGGCCGAATATGCATAATTAAGGGTGTGTTTGATTATATGAAATCATATATTATGAAAGGGATGTCTACATTTTAGATTAAATTGATATATCACTTCATATCTATCATTTGATTTTGTAATCAATAATAGGAATGAAAATTTCATGAACTGATAATCACACTCCTTAAACTCTAAGGCATGTAATTCTCATATTTATGAGATTTTAATTTTCACCATTAATCACAAAATTAAATGGTGAATGTGAAGTAATGCCTCAAATTAGCATAATATATGAAAGTCTCCTGTAAATTTTCATAATATAGAATTTCATGCAATCAATCACACCCTAAATATATACATCACCCTCATTTTGCTTCATGGGGTTGATGGAAACTTTTAAAATAAAAAATATAAATAAATAAATAGAAGATGAAGAAGACTATATGAAAGAGGGAAGAGAGGAATGGGTGGAGAATATGAGTGAGATTTGTTTGAAGCTAGAAGAAGCAAAGAGGGAATTGAGAAAAGTGAGGGAAATGTAAGACACGCAAATGGAAGAATAAATTCCTGATTTTTCTTAAAAGTAGGATGTTAGATCATTGACTCGTCTGAAGAAGTGTAAAGCCATGCCCGATTGATTAAGGTACTATTATTTCTGGTGCGAGAAATCATTCATTGTAGGTGTAAGATTATTTTCCTGTGCTGCAAGTCGAACTTGGGTCGGTGGAAATGTAGTTTTAATTATCAATACTATACCAAAGATGTGATATGTTTTTTTATTGAATGAAATTTTATAACATATCGTGTTTAAGTGTTAATATTAAAAAATTTCAAAAAAGATACTAGGTACATACAAAAAAAAAAAATTGGAAAATTGAGAGGGGCGACTACCCCCACCACCGGTCACATTTTGCGTGTGTTCCCTGACTCGGATTATATATCACCCATAGTGTCATCTCAACGCAACCCATTGTCATGTCATGCGATAATTGATACAAATTAAGATGAACCCTTCTAACTGGCGAGAAAACGGATGTGCGCATCTCAAGGGGGTGGAGGGTCTTCCCTCGCTCGTTTCTTTGCCAGTTAGAATTTCCGAATGAGTTATTCTACCTGGCGAGGAAACCAGCGAGGGAAGTGAGGTGGAGGGGGGAAACCGTTCACCTCCTCGGGATGCGGACTATTATTTTTTGCGTGCGCATCCCAAGGGAGTGAACGGTTTCCCCCTCCACCTCACTTCCCTCGCTGGTTTCCTCGCTCATTTTCTCGACATTTAGAATTTCTGTATCCGAATTAAGATGCTCACTGCTCAAGGAAACCGTGAGAGATGCTAGGAGTTGTCGACCAAATGTGAGAGGAGGTTGATATATGTAGGGGCCATGAATAAAAAAGAGAGAACAGGAAATGTTGTCGGGGAGAAGGATATTGATAGAATTGGCTGTTTATGGGACTAAAGTACACATTATGGTTGAAGAAATAGGTGAGAGATGTCGATAAAGTTAAGCATAATCTATCTCACCATCACAGTGATGAGCTGTTTAACAATTTTGATTAAGATGAATATTGACACTTAATTAATGCCAAACATTAACAGATAGTTGTTTAAATAGTTCAAATTTTATACAACTAAACTAAACCACAATGGAATATTAATTTGTTCTCTCACTCTTGACCTCTACAATGTGTTTAAAAAGCATTGTTTGCTTATACAAAGATGAGAGAGTCATCATCATTGTTGGGTTAGGTGCACGGATTTGGAGAAAAATATTGATTACTGCAAACATTTTAGAATTGATTAAGTTTTAAGTGACATTTATATGCATAAATTAATCTCAAATAACACAAAAAGAATCTAATGCAAAATGTGCTCTCTACTCAATCCTTATTATGGTTTTATAGACAGTGAATTTCAATAAAATCTGAGCTGCTTTCATGGGAGTCGTGATTATGAAATCAATTGCATGTAAAAAAGGAGTATATTAGGTGAGTGTAATTTGAATTAGATATGGTATGGACCTTGACTTGTAACTAATCTGATCAACCGCGGAAGGTCAGGTTGTTTCGGAAATGGACGGGCAGGCATATATGGCAACAGGCTGGCTTCTGGTTCGAAACTCAATTTAGGGTCATTTACAAGGCCACGTTAGGTCCCTCCAAGTCCACTTCGAAGGTTTCCTTTCTTATTTTCTATTTATGGTGTGTTTGGTTGTATGAAATCTTATGTCATGGTAATTTATTAGGGGACCCTTACATTTTAGGCTAAAGACAAATGAGTGAGATTCTCATATTCATAGAACTTTCATTCTCATCATTCGTCACAAAATCAAATGGTGGATGTAGAGTGATACATCAATTTAGCCTAAAATGTAAAAGTTTTCTCATGGATTCTCATGACATAGGATTCCTTGCAACCAAACACGCCCTCAATGTTTAATTTCAGTACACCCGTGCTATCAGTACAGCGACCCGACTTACTCGGGATAGCAACGAGGCAGATTTGAACAAATCCATCCTCGCCCCACTAGAGATCGCGGATCCCCGAATCAGCCCCGAATATCCGTTTATATTATTTTTCAAAAACCATCCCCGCTTCGGTCGGATTGGCGGATATTTGCACTGCCCCGAAGATCCATTTAAAAATAAATAAAAAATAATTTAAAAAAAAAAAAAAAACTGTCTTCTTCATTTCTTCTCAATAACAAATAAGCTGAATATTACAATAAACTCAATAAAAAAAATCTTTAGTTGTAGTTGCATATAGTCAGATCTTCCTTTCTACAATGCTCTTTAAGGCCACATCACAAACATAGCAACAGAACAACACAAACTAGGGGTGGGCACGGGACGGGATGGGACGAGATAGACCCATCCCGTTCATACGGGATCGGGACGGGACGAGATCAATGTGCTCTCATTTTTTGACAAATTACTGCTCACCCAAGACCCAAATTACTAAGTTGAAAATAGGCAAAGGCAATTCGTTGAACTACACATAAATGATAGCCTTGGATTGAGTATGCAACATCATAATAAACTACCATAAATGATAGCTGAAATTCACCCTGTAATTAAGATTTCTGCAGAGTTTTGAATAGTTAAGATATGGACAGTACAATGGCAATGGTGGGTGGACCTGCTCTACTGTTTCGAATAGTGAACAAAATGATGAGTAGATTTGGGGTGCTAAGAAGAATGTTTCATTATTGCTTTAAAAAAAACAGTCATTAAATTCATTGTCTTGACGCGAAATAAAATCTCCAATGTAGTTAGCAATCACATTTTGAGTTTTAAAGAGTTTGCAATTAAATAATTCATTTAGAAATCTAAAAATAAACCAATATCAAGAAGTTGCAGATATAGACTAATATCAATTACACTGATTTCAACTAAATTCATTTTTCTTCAATTACACTAATATTGCAATCCTAAAATAAATAAATAAATAATAAAAATATTAATAATGAATATTAAAAAATTAGCTCGGGATTGGCGGGATTGAAAATCTTCATCACATCCCATCTCATTCTAGATCGGGACGGGACGGGATCGGAATGAAATTATTCAATCCCATTAAGACCAGAAAAAATAGGGACGGGAACGGAATCGCGAGATGGGATGCCCACCCCTAACACAAACAGACCAACAAACCGAACAAAAGCAACACAAATTTCAATAACAAAGTAAGAGTGTGAAGAGGATGCGCATGTTAGCAAGGCGACACATGTGACGTGTCATCCACACTCGACTTCACCCACCTGTATTAACCTTTTCTTCTTTTCTCTCACGGCTTCGCCTTCTTGTCTCGTTGTATATATTCCCTAAAAACTCGTCAAAAGAAAACACAGATGAGTGTTTTGAAACCACCATTCCATTGCTAGCTACACTATACATGTGTTGTTCTTGACGACTGTAGTAGAATTTCCGATCGAGATCTGTAATTTGAGAGGAAATCAGTGATGGATCTCAACAAAAAGAATAACAATTTGAACGCATCTGATTGATCGTTGATGAAGAATAATAAGAGATTTGAAGAATTGGAGAACGAGCAGGAGAATGGAGGATTGTCGTCGGTGGAAGAGATGGAATCGTCGAAATCAGTGTGAAAATCTGATTGGTGACCAAGGAGAACGACAGGAAAGACGAAGAAGACTAGTTGTTCCTCATCGATCGTGCATCATCAGGTGTTGAAATCGAATAATAAGATTTTGGGAAGAAGATGCATTGCAACACTGATGCAGGCATGGAAGAGGGAAGGAGGCGTGATGGAGACAAAGGCGAAGTGAATTTGTTGTGGAGAGAATTTGTGAATAATATATTTGAGGATTTAGGGTTTGTATTATTTTAAGGGTATTTTAGTAAATTTCACATATAAACGGATATATGCGGGGCGGATATGATCAAATCCGTATCCGCCCTAAATATTTGACGGATGTTATTTGGATATCCATATCCGCCCTGAATATTTTACGAATGTTATTTGGATATCCATATCCGCCCCGATATCCGTATAGGCACATCCAAAACCGCTCCAAATGGAACGGATGGGGTGGATATTCGTAAAAATCTGCCCCATTGCCATCCCTGCGACTCACCTCCATACGGCATTTTTGTGGCAAATTTGATGATACTGTGATATGGCAACATTCCACCCAATATAGCATAAAGCCTTGACCAACTTACAGGCCCCTAACAAAATTTCAAAACCCAAGTACATTTCAAGTGAAAAGAGGTCCATCCCAAACCTTCCAACACTCAACACTCTTGCGATGCTTCACGATCCTAGTCAAGTAATTCACTTATTAACGAGTATTGTCTTTTTTTGGTAAGTTATTAACTAAGTATTCTCAATATACTACAACACAAATGCCCTTTAATAGCGTTTCAAAAACGCTATGGTAGGATACCATAGCGTTTTAGAAAACGCTATGTCTGCCGGAGCTATAATAGACCCAGGGTCTATTACAGCGTTTTTAAAACGCTATAGTAAGTTGGCCTATTATAGCGTTTCAATTATAGCGTTTTTGAAACGCTATGATAGAGTCGACCATAGCGTTTCTGAAAAGCTATGGTAAGTATACATAGCAACTTTTTTTTTTGCTATCAAATGACTTTTTATTACATCTTATAAGTTTTATTTCTAGAAAATAAAAATTTTAATGTGCCAAACTTAAACATTTCCATGAATGAAGGCAAAGTAATATAATTAATGAGATAATGTATTACATCGAGTCACAAAATCTATCAAATTAATAATAAAGATCAGCTCTCTATATTACATCTCATCTAGTACACAAAAGCTTCACACAATTAGATAAACCACCACACCAAAACTTGCCTAAATTCGATCAAAATTTCAACTGGCTCTACTCTACCATGAAGAACAGAAGCAACTGAGCCATGTAGAGAGAACTCAAAAACCAAATATAGTCCATTGTCAATGCAACAACCCATCAAAGAAGACACATTTGGATGGTGAACATGACCAATAGTACTTGCACAACAGAGGGCCCCTCTCCACAAAACTTGCAAGTCGAGATTTCTGTTTCCAAAACCAATGACAAAGTATTATTAGCATTGAAAGCACAAGTGCATCTTTCATAATCTAAAATATTGCACTAAGAATTTAACCGATAAACATAGACACCAATCAAAGACTTGGGGAGCATTAATGCAAAAACCGGTCTCACCTGGAGAAAAACTTGAAATGAGATGTATTGACAGTGTTCATGTTCTAACCTATACAAGCAAGTTTCTCCACATGATATTGGTGATTAAAGGTTCCCTGGAAAAACAAGGTAAGAATTCACAATTATAATAGGAAAAACATACATGGTAGAGTTCACAATTAGAATAGGAAAAACATACTCTGGGACCATGTGAAGAGAAGTAAACAACTTTTAAAACCAAACAAGTTTTCCTAATGGAAACCACAATTCACTAGTGAACCAATACAACATATTCACCCAATGTTTTGAACAGCTTAAACAAGAAGAATAGAATAAGAAATGCTATGGGCATCCCAATAATACATATTGAATACAGTAAGGTTGCAGAAGAAAATTGGGCCATCTATTTTAATTCCATACTTATTGCAATTTGCATGTTGATAACTTACCTTCTGCCAATTGGAGATCTGAGCATTAGGTGATCTGTTGGTGGTTCTGTGGCCAATGCTAGCGCTCCAAGAGTATCCATGATGAGATTGACCCAAAGAAGCTGCAGAAAGAAACAGTTCAGACGAAAATCAAACAAAGAGAAATTATGGTACAAGAAGCCATGAGACATACCTGCACTGCATTCAAGGGAACATTCCCGGAATAAATTGCAGCCACAACATTTATTACAAGAGCTGCAACATTAATTGTGAGCTGAAACTGGATAAATTTCTGAATATTGTCATATACAGAACGACCCCAGCGTACAACCTAGAAGAAACAACCAAATGTTAACAAATTCAGAATGAAAAAAAGGTAAAGTGTCCAAATAGGATTTCCATTAACACCATGTATATCAAACATTGAGAAATATCAAAACCTGTGTAAAATGAGGAATGCATAAAATGAGCTCTTTTAGGGTTATTCAATACAATGAGCAATTGCATCAAGTTTGAACTGTCTTGAGACATCAAAACAGTAACATGACATTATAATCTTCAGACTGGCCTTAACAACTGAAGAAAAGTTGTCATCCAGGATAATGATGTCTGAGCTTTCCTTAGCAACTTCAGTTCCAGCAATGCCCATGGCAAGACCTATATCTGCCTAAAATCCGTGACAAATTGGAAAATAGCAAAGTTAGCAACAAATAGAAACATTTATGAGTTGCCTCAATGCAAAAAATTTTGGACCCTCAATTGGTGTAACATCAGTTACAATGCGCCTTCCATATCTTCACATTTGGAAATTATTTCTGTGTTTTTTCTTTTCTCCCTTTTTGTTTCCGGTATTTTGATAATGTTTCAGCTATACTTCCAAATTTTTTTAATAAGATATAAGAATTTTTAAATAAGATATAAGATATAAGGATTTTTAAATAAGATATTAGGATATAAGGATTTTTAGCTACACTTCCAAAAATTCTTTTCTCCCTTTGAGGGTTCTAGCTCTAGTCCATCCTTCTTATGACATTACATAGATAAGATATAGGGATTTTCAAACCTCATGCAATGCAGGAGCATCGTTTGTTCCATCTCCAGTCACAGCTACAACATGACCTCTCTTCTTCAGTGCTTTCACTAGTAGGAGTTTGTCATTAGGAGACGATCTTCCCATCACCTAAACATCAAACTTCATTAAATAACATCTATCATACTTAAGAACATAGTGTAGACTTATCAACTTATGATTGATATTCAGTAGCACAATAAACATACATTGACAGTCCATTTTATATAAATTATGAGGTATACAAAAGACAGATTAATATTCAGTAGACCATCCATATGCACTATGCGCTAACAAATTATGAGGTATGTTAATTAGTCAATTTCATTAGAGGATTATAGAATCTCAACAAAATCTAAACTCTTAACTACTGATGTGCCAACATGTCCACTCATAGCTAAAAGCTAGCCAAACCATGAAAAGGAAATGAAAACCTAACAAATCCTATCAGAGCTTCAGTACATAATGAAAACAGATAACAGAGAATATATCTTTCCAATGAGTCAGCTTGCTTCTGCCACGCCATCACTTTGCGGTCTTCATTGAAAGAAGAACCTGATGTCTGCTCATTGCCATTCGAATTAGATTGCAACTGACACACAACTTCTGGTGCTATTGTTCGCAGCTTGGTCATGCAACTATCACTGAGCTCAGCGAACTTCTTCAACAAATTCTCAATAAGGAAGGAATGGTCACTCTGCCCTGCTTCCATATATACAATCAGATCTTTTTCCTAGTGCATTCTCATAAGAGTAACTAGCAATGACAACAAGCTTTGGGGCTTTGCTGCGCTCCCAAATGAACTTTTTCATCAACAAGAGCTAGCACAGGATGGTGATCATCTGTATCAGGTGAAGTATTATTACATGACTGATCATCAGATTTTCTTTGTAGGACACAGATGTCTAAAGCAGTAGCATGTCAGCTAAAGGTTAACCACATGAGGTAGAAATCATGAGCACTTACAGCCAAGGATCATCTCCAACAAGCATCATATCATCTTCATTATCAGTATACACCACCTGCCAGTTTTTGTTGTTAGCCATCAACTCGCCATTGAAGTCGAACATCCTGTCTAATTCAGCAATCAGTTCATCATAGTCCTTAAACTTGGTAAGGTCCACAAACCTGCCAAGAGCAATCCCTTGTTTGTGAACCTGAATTAAACAACTTTAGTACAAAGACTTCATACATTGAGACCAGTAATATAAAAATTGAATTCATCAAAACAAACCTTGGTGCAACTTCTGGTTGAACTGCCCTGGGTTTTGCCCTGAACATCTCTTGAACGCTGTTGACAAGCTTGTGAAGGCCTCTCAGGCTCATTTCGAACAAGATCTGTAGACTTTGAGCCCTTTGATGTCTATGATTGTTCATCAGACTCTTGAGCGTGTGAATGGTTCAAAACAGGATGGATATTGTTTTCTTGCTCAAATTGCATATTTGTATTAGACTGTGCTGCCTCTGAAACAACTGGGTTCCTGATTAGCGAAAATCCAAATAGCTTGCAACTGCCATTGCCTTTGGATGGTAACTGCTCCTGACTTAACATTGAAGGTTGTGGTCTTCCTCCTCTAGTGTGGTGTGTAGTCTCAGAGTGTGATGGCGAAAGCATTGGCATCACCCAGCTACTAGGCTACTCCACCCTGAGATTCTCCTGAATGGAGTAGCCACCAAACCCACCATACCTATTAGAACCAGATTTCTGATAATCATTTGTTTGTGATGTTTTCATGCTAGAATCCAACATATTTAATGATGGACTAGTATTCATCATAGACCATGATCCCGCATAGAATTTCCCTTCAGATTCTTGCAACTGCTTATTTAACTTGTTAAAATCTTCATCAGTTTTGTCAGCGAATGACGTTGATAATCCATGAGAATCATTGGGTGATCGAAAACCCGATAACAAATCAGTATAAGTACGCTCGTGCCTTAATGGCAGTGGCCAATTTTCTGACATATATTTCCTTTGGCTGGACACCGAATCAATCTTCTCCTCATGTTGCAATGATGTCCATGAAACAGGTTTTTGAGCAGTGTCAGACTCATTATGTTCAGCAAGAGAACCTCTCAAGGTCGAGGTTTCTTGACCTTGCAAGACCCTCGAAAAGCCATTTACAGGTGCAGGGTCTACAGTGACTTTAGATGGACCTAAGCAAGTCAACAAACTTGTCAATGACTTGACATACTCTACATTGATTAGGTAACTAGGTAACCCGAACTAATTGACAATAAAGAGATAAATGTGTCAAGCATAGTAGGCTCTACCTTCCCAACTGAGAACAGCAGAATCTGGGGATGATGGAACGTTGGGCCTTTTATGCCGAGGCATCTGAAGTGTATTTAGAGTAGAAGTTAGTGCAGGTTCAATTTTCCATGGCGAGACCTTCTCTGGGCAAGGAACAGAAGAATGTTCATCCCACCTAACCTGCAGAAACAAACAATACAAACAAATTAAAAACAGAATAAAGTAAACAAATCAATTAAATAAATCCAAATATTCTTCAAAAAAGTGATTACCTTGAGCCATCTCCATTTTGAAGCAGGCCACTTGTTCGGATCGGAGTCTCCGATTCCAACTATGGTGCCAGTAAACCTGTCATATGAACCAAAAAAGAATCCCGAGAACTAAGATAAACAGGGAGAGAACTGACATCGCTCATAGTAAGAAGACAGCATAGCTAAGCTTATTCAGTATGTGGAGCACCACTAACATACCTCTGCTTTGGAGCTTCTTCACTTTCAAATCTCATCTTGAACCTCATTCCAATAGAATAATTGTTCTTGGTGGACTCCATATACTGCTCAAAGGGCACAATAAACTCAGCAGGGCTTGTCTTGTAACATGATAAATGATTAGGTAACAATTAAATGTGTAATCTAACGTAACAACACATATTTCCATAAAAATGGAACTGGACCCATAGAGAAATTGATTTACTACAACTTATATGCTTGCAAGCTGCAACACAAAATCTTACGAGTAATGGCAAATCATACCTCAGTTTGTAATAGACGGTAAACATAGTTCCAGTTGATACAGCATGCCATGTTGTAGCAAGCACACCCAAGTGCATGCTGTGACTTGATATAACTGAAGACGAGACATTGCTCTGTTGCCTCATTGCATGCCTTACACCAACACGAAGTTCCCCATTTTCACTTCTGAGAAATGTTAACCATGCGTTAAATATGTTATCACGCATTGACACATTTTAAATCAATGAAACTCGGTGTATCTGAAATATTGTACCTAAGAAAGATAAAAGCATCTCCCGCAACTAGCTTTTTAGAGCTTACAAAGACACTCCAGCCACTTTGAAGCAAGTGTCTCCTTGGTTGACCTGGCACACAAACCATTCGCATCTTAAACACGTCAATTTGAAATTCAATATGGAAGAACATAAGAATTGGGTGTACGACAATGAATTGTTAAATATATATATATAGTTCTCATCCAAAATGACAATCAATCTCTCTAATTAATGCAACTAAGACATGAGATAACGGCAGGAGTAAAACCTCTAATCAGCCGAGAAACATGATCATGATCAAAATGGTAGATAACTTAAGGTCTGTGATTCTCTTGTACTATACATTCAACTTGCGCAGATTATCAAATGATATGTGCCTAAAAAAGAATGCAATTGTGCAACCATCAAAACAAATGATCAACAACTCAGCTCGCAACCAAATGAAAACAAAGAAATGAATTTTACCACGGAAAATATGCCGAAATCTCCATTCTATTCCATGTAAATCCTTAGCTACCAATTCTTGAGTTGGTGGTTGCCTGCCCATATACTGATAAACAACATGATATTGTTAACAATAGCACATCCAAATCATATACGATATACCGAATCGAAAACAAATGACAAGAGAAACTTACCAGACGAGGTAGGCATTCATCTACGTGCTGCCTTAACACGGAGAATCCTCCATGGGTGCTTGTATCTGACGCAGTTAGTGTCTTACAAAATGAATGAACATGAGGCCGCGGTGGCGGAGGTGGCGCCACTTCTTTCTCCACCGAATTCTCATCTTACTACAAAAACCCATCAAAATGTTTAGGATTTTTCAAAAGGAATTACATTACTATTGATAACAAAACAAATCAAATCAAAGAACAACGAAAAGATCAGAATACTTGCATTAATTTATGGTAACAGAGTCACTTGAGCAAAAACCTCATCAGTGTCTGGTTCAGCCTACAAGTAAAAATCCCAGTTATAAACCCAATCACCTGAAACTCAAATCGGATCTACATGTGAAAACCTAAGAAATACCTTCAACTGAACATTGATTACGCGACAGACAATCTTAGACTGAAGATTATACACCGGCATCCTTGGCTGTAAGTGCTCATGGTTTCTACCTCATGTGGTTAATTAACCTTAAAAGAAATTAGGGTTTTATAGTTGTAGATGCCAAATATGACATTTGGGTGAAGAGGGCGTTGCCAGCCATGGCGTCTCATGGAGCAGTGAGGGAGATGAAGATATGGAGAGAGCAGTGAGGGCGATGGAGAGATGGAGGGAGCAGTGAGGGAGATGGAGTTGTTTTAAGAGATGAACATGGTGTAGTCATAACAGCATGTGCAGGATCATCGCCGGGACACTCTGTAATTATGCACGAACTGCATGGTATCGAAGCTGCCCTTAATCTGATGGAAAAACACTGTATCAATAAGGCTATTTTCAGCACTGACTCAGCATATGCCCTGTCCATTCTCACAAGGAATGAAGCTACTCCATGAGAGGCTATTGCTTTTGCAATATATTTGACATTGCAAAGTAATATGACATGTACATAAACATAGATACCAAGGGAGAGGAAAAAAGAGGGAGTAACTAATCTACATTAATGCCGTACCAGAACATAAAAGAAGAGAACACCAATGCAGCTGTACCTGCTGTCACACAGACGTAGCTCAAGCTATACAACTGTTTGTTTAATGAGATAGTTGAAATGGACAGAGGCAGAGTATTAGACAATAAAGTCTTAGAAAACAAACAAGTATCATCCAATTCTCTTTTCTGACCATTTTGTGAAAATGGAGAACAAATCCTAAACTGAGGAGAGAAGGGCCCTTGATCATCCAATGTTTTAGTCTCTCAGAGTGACCTTGGAATTGAGCAAAAACAATAATCAAAAGACATCATGGAAACAAAACAATGCTACGATAACAAAATTTATTTGACATCTAACCTCATTATTTACCTGTCGCTCAGTGTTTGGTGCAAGTGCAGCTAAACCACAATCTGATAAGTGGGGTTTAAGATCTTCATCAAGCAAAATGTTTGTCGTCTTTAAGTTTCTATGTACAACTGAAGGCAAGCACACTTCATGCAAGTACCTGAAAACAAAATCAGAAAGGGTAATCATTAGTATGAACTACCGGAATTTAGCAAACAAAAATTGATTGATCAAAAAGATCACAGGAGACTTATTCTAAAGCTCTAGCTGTGCCCAGTGCTACCTTCACACGGGCATTCCAGGTAAGTGTCTTGCTGCTATCATCAGCAAAGTGCAACATGTCATGCAGAGTTCCTATTCCAATACACTCATACACCAGAAGACGCTGGCCATGCTCAGCACAATATCCTACCAGTGCAATGATGTTTGGGTGTCTCAACCTCGACATGTTTGAAACAGTCATTGAAACAAATTTCCAAAAAAAAAAAAAGGTAACGCACTGCCACTACAAGAACTACAAACACTTGATGGCCAAAACAGGGAGCAATAGCAGCAGGTGTTTGTTCCAGGAACAGGGTTCAGTAATAGGTTGGAGAAATGTGTGATTTTTTGGTTTTCTATTTCAGGTTCAGTTTTTTTTTTCCAGAAACAGGGTGTGGCCTCTGTTTTGAGCAGTTTCTGGGTACCGTGGAAACATAGCCATACGTGCCTTTTCCACAAAAAGCAAATTCATTATGTTTGAATAAATTGTGAAGCTAATGTCCAGCAAATAAACACAATAACATTGTTTTCCTTGTTACCTGTGTTCATTAACTAACAAAATCCCAATTCTCTATAAAGAAAAACCAATAGAGTGACAATGTACCTTGAGACTGTCTGAGAAAACTAAACTATGTTGCATGGAGAACTCCTCAAAACTTGAAGGTTTATGAGGACTAAAAGATGGTGAAGATGATGATATGGTCTCCATATAGAAAAATTGAACTCTGGGTTTCCTTCTTCTGCATAAAAAACACATAAACACATACTAGTTAAGAACATTTTCCTAGTACATAATCCCATCACTTAAAAAAAAACATTTGAAGAACATTTTATTTTTTGAAGCTTCACCTCTTGGTGCACTTACCTCTTCCTTTGCAGGTTCTACACAAAACCCATCTCTTCCTTGAATACATAACTATCTCGTAGCTCAAGGCATTCTTGAAGAACCAAATACACCTCCACTTCATCCGGAGATGGAACCTCTAAAATCAGAGACATCTTAATACTTTTTTACCTCTTAAAAGTATTGGGGAAGAAAATAAATTTGGTGAGTAAAATATATATAAGGATGAGTACCAAGATCAACATTCAGAAGAGAAAGGGCTATAAATAAGACTAGTGAAGTAACAACAACAATTATGGAAGCCCTTAAGCAAAGAAAAACTATCCTATGGATTTGAGTTGGCAACTAGGATTTGTAAGCTAACCACAGATATTTGAGATAAGACTAGTGAGGATGATCATAATGAGCTATAAATACTGAAAAAAAAGGGTTGCTTGAGGACTTAAATAAGACAAAATCTTGATCATGTTTGTTACAGTTATATCTGTTTACCTGTTCGGGGGCTCCTTTGCTTGCCCTATACCAGTTATCGTCTGAATCTATGTATGTAAGAGCAGTCCGCTTGTCTACTGGATTGAAGGGCAGAAAATGCACTTCTGTGATATTTGCAGGTGCTTGCACTAAAAAAGATGGTTAAGAATTTCTTGTTCCAAGAAATAATACCTACCATAATTATGTAGTACTGCAACTGCAGACTATTTTCTATTTCATTTGCTACCTCTTTTGGATCAACAAGCATGTTGACAATGGCTGTGTCAATAGCATCTTGGTTCTCAAGTCTTGAGGCTCTAGCTGAAAGCAAGACAATAGTATCTTTGTCCATGTCTCTGTTGAAAACCTACAGTGGATATCATTTCAATGTGCGAACAGAGTTATGAAAGAATGTAGTGCACTACCTGTCTAGAGCTCAACATTGTCAACACACTATAAAAATTGGAAATATATATATAGCTCTCTAGATAAGAGAAACCAAGTAACCAATTAACAGAAGTGGGGTGTATATCACAACCAAATTATCATGGTCCTAAACTTTTAAAATGATTTTCCTAGAAATAGCAACTGCACAACAGTGTACAAGATGTTCTATGAGTGTGGCCAAGCATTCCTAACATCAAGCTCACTATTAATGGGTTATTCATGCTTATCAAGAAGATATGGAGTCGAGGGCACTTGAGGAAGGTCCATAAAGGATATTCCTTTCAACTTCCTTCATGTTTCATTGGGATTCAAACTTGATTTTGTAGCTTGTCTTCTTTCATGTATTCATATTTCTAGGTGCCTCTGTGATCCCTCACTCAATTTGTACACTGATTTCTAATGAATATATTGGTGTGCTTGATCTTCAAAAAAAAAAAACATAGCAAACCCAAGGGGATTCATAGAACACAACTTGATGCGCACAATATGGCATACACAACCCTATTACAGCTTTGCACACACATACCCATGAGAGAATTTCTGTAGAGATATGAATCCAAGACCTTCCCTTTGATGCCATGTGAAATAAATAATTGCAATAAGAGCTCAAGTCGTTAGCAAAATGGTGAATTTTAAACTATGTGTTACATGCATGCCCAACACAATGTAATAATCATTCACATTAATTAGGCAAACAATAAATAAGTCTTGTACCTCTATCAGGTTTCGGTCAACAGTGAGGCGATTTAGAGTAAGGGTTCCGGTTTTGTCACTGCAGAGAACATCCATTCCTACCATTTCTTCAATTGCAGTCATCCGTTTTGTGATTGCACCTTTTAAGAAAATACAGACACAAATTTCAGATTAAAAGAAACCATTAAGAAAACAAAGATATGCATTTCATATGAAAAGCACCCTTTAGGAAAATACAGATATAAATTTCACATCAAAAGCACCTACATATACAGATTTCAGAACATAACTAGGAGAAAATGATGTGGATGTCAATAATAAGAGAGTAGAGGCACACACATTCACCAAGTCCTGTCCTCTTCACTCTCGCCGACAAGTATGTTGAGGATGAGTTTCTGGATCATGATTTCCCTCATTGGGTTTGATAACTTCTTCTCAGCGGCCTACACAAATCACATCAGATCAGATCTCTGTCTCTCTCTATATCTCTCGATCTCCCTTACTCTCTCCCTGGATCTGGATCTATGTTCCTCGATCTCCCATGCAATCTCTCTCTCCCTCACTCTCCCTCGATCTCTCTCACTCTCGCTTGTAGAGTGGTGTGCTTTAGGTTTGAAGCTGCAGTGGGGAAAGGCCCTGTAGAGAGGCGAAAGGGGGGAGAAAGGCAAAGATAGCGAGGCATGGAGGGAAGGAGAGCGAGACATGGAGGGAAAGAGATAGAATTCATGTTTTCTAAAATTTAGAGGAGCGGTAGAGGAGCGAATTCATGTTTTTAATTTCCCCCTCTCTTTCATAGCGTTTTCATATTCTATTGCTATTAAGATTTAGACTTTTTAGCTTTCATAGCACTTGTGTTAAAAACGCTATGATAAAGTGCTATTAATAGACAACTGTGTTGTAGTTAATGGATTGAATTTGGACCTTGGAGTTGCAAAACTTACTTAGAAAAAGTTGAATTTTAATTCGAAATCTGATCCAATCAAGTCTATTTTAAGGATTTTTACTCAAATCCAATCAATTTATATCCATCTGTACGATAAAATGAGAGGTCCCCTTAGGAACACTGTTTTTGTGGATTTCGTTCTTATTTTTTGAATGTCCAAAATACTCTTCAAACTCTATTATATTTACAAATAAAATCAATAAATATGTGAATATTGATCAGGGGTATTTTTGTAATTTAAGTTTTAAAAAATTTTGGTTTATAGTAAATTTTTTTAATTTAAATTACAAAAATATCACTATTCACCTATTTATGACCATCCTCAAAGCCCATTCCTGCCAAAATATCGGAAATGGGCTTTGATGATGATGATGATAAAACCCTTTCAAATTTAGATAATTTACGACCAAAACCCACCGCTCTCAAACATTGTTAATTATAGCCTAGTCTTTAATATAATTTATTAAAGTCCTTCAATTACCTAAAATTATTTTTAAAAAAAAAACCCATCACATCTATTTTTTGATTTTTCGTCAACACTAGCCCCTGTAAACATTCATTAATTACACCTAGGCTTAATATATAATTTATTTGAAGTCTTCAAATTATTTAAAAATTATAAAAAGACCCTTACATCTTACTTTTTAATTTTTCATTTTGCCTTTAATATTTCATACTTTTACAATCAAAATCAGTCTCTCTCAAACATTGAATAATTATACATATGCTCCTAACTTAATTATTTGAAGCCCCTTATTTATTTATAAACTATACATAAACCTTTAAAATTATATATAATTGTTTTATTTAGAAATTCAATAATATTTTTCTTATTATTGAATTGTTGTAATAAAATAAAAAATATTAAATATCTGAGCATCGACACCCTAGTAACCAGTATTATTAATAATAGGGCTGAACAAAAAAACCGATTAAACCGACCGAACCGATCGGTTTGGTTTGATACATTTTTAAACCGATAGGGTCGGTTCGGTTTTCGGTTTGTAAGTGATTTTAACCGAAAAAACCGAACCGATGCCTATGTATATAGAGCAAATTTTATTTATATTATTCTTACTTTGAATCTCTCTCTTCCTTTATTTTCTCTCTCTCACTTTACCCTCTCTCTTCCTTAACTCTTTTTCGGGTTCCAATGTAATTTCATCTAGAAAGTGGAAATGAAAAGCCAAACTTTGTTTGCCTTCTCACTTTTGGGTAGTGTAGATGTATAAAGTCTAAACAACAAAGGATTTAAACTTTTCATCTTCATCAACCTCTCAAGCTCTCTTTCTATCTGCATTTCAACATTTCTGAAGAAGTAGCAAATGCCAAATTGCTAAACGGTGAGTTTTCTCTATTACTTTATTTTTTTTTTCCAGCAAAGCATATCTGCATATTATAATCTCAAACTCATTCAAAACCACAAACTTGATGAAATCAACTACTATCTTCTAGTTCTCAAGATCAAACTTGATGGTGTCATACTGTCATTTGCCCTGATGAGTGGGTCAGGATAGCGGATGGTGCGACCATCATAGGTATTCAGGTATGGAATACCTTTCTGGGCAACTGCATAGACCTAACCTTGCAGAGCTTGAACTTGGACTCCTCAATTCATCGGGAACAACATCATTTACCCGATGGCATTGATCTAAATTTATGTTAGAACTGTTCTTCATTATCTTGTTATATGCTTTTTCTTTCATAACGAGATCAAGAGGTTCAACTTTGTGAGTAAAACAGGGGATTGGTATTTGCATGGTTTCCCCATACATTTTGCTTCACCATTTCATCAATGTTTTTGTATCCTTTTCGTGACTCTACTATTGAACATGATTTTGCAGTCATACTTAGTTTTTTAGTTTTCGCCCAATCTTCAACTTGTATAAGTGAAGCACATACTATATTAATTCAGTCATTACATCATTCACAGTCTGATTAAAAAAAAAGTTCAATTAATTAACAAAACCAATAAATAAATACATTACATGTTAAATACAATGATAAACTAAACTAAATATAATAAACATTAATGGGTTGTCTTTATGTCTTACCAAATCACTGGAAAACACAACAATAAGATTGATTATGGGCATATCTGTAGGAAAAATATTGCTTTTGGTGTCCCATTTATATCATGTGGTCTCTTAGACCATACTACAGTGGGACTCAAATTATGAAATGGACAAATTCTAGAGTCGTTTTTTGTTGTCTTTGCTCTGTGCGTCAACTGTTAGTTCTAGAGTGCATAGTGACAGAAGGTTTTGGCCTTCTAAATTAATGCAATACTAAATTATGGTTCCTCATGTTAATGTTGTATACTTCTTATGTATTTACACACTTTTCTTGTTAATCTCATTGCATTTTAGCTTAGTTAATGCTATTTCTTAATGAAGTTATAGCTGCGAGTGATATTTGTTATATCAATGCCTTACATTAGGGTATTTGACATCTCATTACATTAGGAAGAATCTGACATGTATATATTTCTACAATAACCAAAAATAAATATATATATATATATACTTCTTAGCATACTTTTATATTGCTTGAGCTGATCATGTTTTTATTGGAGAACTAATAGTTTTTTTTTTGTCTGGCAGAGTGGACTCCTCATTGGCTCTGCCGATCTTCAGTGTCCGTACAGAAAACCACCTAGTCTCTAGAACTTAGTGTACTAGGTTAGTGCTTAGAATTTTATGATTTTAGTGTTGTATGCAGAAAGTAAATGAATACACCATTTTATCGTTTTTTTTTTTTGCTAGATGGCTTCTACAAACGATCGTCCAAATGAAGAAAATACAAATGATCCCAAGCCTGCCACCGAAGCAACTAAGGATGACCCACTCCCATCCATTGAAGGTAAAAAACAGAAATCTTCACTTGTTTGGGATCATTTTACATTAGTATCTGGTTGTCCAAAAGGCAATCCTAGGGCTACATGTAAGCATTGTGGAAAGGAGTATGCATGTGCTTCTAAAAATGGAACTACTAACTTGTTAGGCCACATACAAATAGATGGAAAGTGTAAGAAATACCCCTACAATAAAGAAGACCCCAAGCAAAATATCTTAGCAAAAATATCTTGCATGTTGCTGTGGATCTTGATCCTAGGTACAAGATGAATTTTCTTGTATTTTGCTTTGAAAAGATGTATGATGATTGTGTGGCAAAGAACTTAAAGGACATGGTCCATGGAGCTTTTACTCGTTTGTTTGAGTGGTATGTTAAACATTACTCAACTTCCACTTCTCAATCACAAGATATTGTCATTGGATCAAAAGATATGGAAATTGATGATGATGATGGAGAAAGTGATAGTGTGATGTTGGCTTTTCAATATCAAAAGCATATGGAGGAGAAAGATGGGTCGACGAACAAATCAGAGCTTGAAAAGTATTTGAGAGAAAGTGTTGAAGCTTCTTGTGATAAGTTTGATGTCTTGAATTGGTGGAAGAACAACTCAGCTAGGTATCAAATCCTTTCCGTCGTGGCAAATGATGTCTTGGCAATTCTTGTATCTTCAGTTGCTTCCGAGTCTGCCTTTAGCATGGGGGTTCGTGTACTTGATCCATTCCGTAGTTCTTTGTCTCCTAGCACCATTGAAGCCCTTATTTGTGCCCAAGATTGGCTTCATTCTCCATCAGTCTCAATCAATATTCGTGAGTCAATGGATGAGTTGGAAACATATGATAGTATCGATGCAGGTAATATTCACACTAAAATATTCACTTCATCATTTTTTTTGTTATACATATTTGAATGATATTTGTTTGCTTTGGTTTTTTTAGAGGTGTTTGGATCGGTTCCACTGTCATATATTAACAACATGAATGAGTGATTATATCTACGGTTATTTTGGGTAAGGATTTTTGTCCTTTTTATTTTAATTTTTCACTTTATTACTATCATTTTTTAACCAAGTGATTGGGCTTCTAATGCAGGTTTTTGGACTTTTGTTGAAGCTAACAATTGGATATATACATTGCTCTTGTTAACTTCCCATTTCTACCCATTATGAGATTACGGTTGGCTTGTGAAATCTCATTGGATCAATCTAATGCTCTACTTTGCTTTGAATTTGAATTTAAATTTGATGGGATACATGACTTTTGAATGTTTTTTTGAATGATATTTTGTTGGGATACATGGCTTATGAATTTGAATTTGTTGGAATACATGGCTTCTGAATGTTATTTTGATGGGATACATGACTTCTTTGATGGGATACATAGCTTCGATTGCATAACATGGATGATTGGATAATAGCTTCGATTGCATAACATGGATGATTGGATAACACATTGTCTTTTTGTTACATCTTACTTGCAGTTAGTTGGAATGACTCTTTCTTGTAAGTTGAGTTACACATGAATTGGCATGTGAGCTATTGAATTCTCATTGTAACATAATGTTTTGATTTATATTACAATTGTGCAAACATACTCAAACAACAGGAAAACATTTACACATACCAAGGAGGAGAATAATGCATCCCATCACGCGGTGGGTTCGGTTTTTATGTCGGTTTTATTAATATTTTAGTAGTTTGGTTTCGGTTCGGTTCGATTTTACATATAGTCGGTTCGGTTTCGGTTGGGAAAAAACAAAACCGATATTAGTCGGTTCGATTTTCCGCCCTAATTAAAAACTAGCCCTAATTCTAAAGAGCGAGGTGCCCATCTCGAGGAGGTTGGGCGGTGTTGGGCCTCCCTCGCCCCCTGCCCTTGCTCTCTAGACATACTCAATAACTAGTATCTGAGCCAAATCTCACATCAATACTCAATTACCGAGAGGGGCTCCCAGAAGAAACACCAGTCAAAGACTTAATTGGGCCTAAAAGCTTTGAGCAATTCATAGCCCCAAGCCCATGCATTTTCAAACGAAAAAACAAACCTCTCTCTCCACGATACCTTCCATGGAAGCATATATCTTCAGACCCAACTTGCTCACTCACCATCGTCTCTCAACTCCTCACCACCTCACTTTCCACTCTCTTCACCACCCACCAACCGTCCAATTCTCCCTCTCCCGAAACCCTAATTTCAGACCCAAACGTATTAGCTCTTCAATGGCGTCGTCTCCTCTTCAATTCTCCGCCTCATCATCATCATCATCTTCTAGATTGATAGGACAGAATGATCTGTTAATCGTGGGTCCCGGAGTCCTCGGTCGCATCATAGCCGAGCAATGGCGCCAGGTTTTCATCTCTTTCGCCTTATTAATTCTTCTTTACAATTTTGTTGGTTTGAAACATTAAATTGAATGGTAATGCTGTGGAAATCTCATCTCATTAGTGTTTAGGAACATATAGGCTGCCAAGTTTTAGGCAAACTATGACGACGGAGCACCACGAAGAATTGATTAAAATTGGTGTAAATCCTTCTTTAAAGGGAGAAATTTTGACTTATAAATTTCCCTATGTTATCTTCTGTGCTCGGGCCGTCGTGAACTGCTGATTACCCCGGTGATGTGAGGTAATCAGGAGTTACGTTTTCTCATATGGTTGATGCATTTTCAGATTAAGTCTATTTCATTGTCTGTAAGCAATTCATTACATAATTGTAACTTGTAAGCTGTAATTGCACTTCATCAACACTTTTTATTTATCTATGTCTGGGATCAATATTGATACAAATATACTACTAACTTGCCATAATATACTAGTAACATTTATTAAGAATTAAAGAATTAAAGTGTTCGAAAGATACTTGAAGAAGTTGATGATCTAAGAGGGTGTTTTTTTTTAGGTGGTTAGAAGCTAACTTCTAACTAGAAGTTCTAAATTGTTTGTTTTGCTTATGAATGAGTTGCTAATTAGAAGATGTAAAATTAAATGGTGTTTGTTTTTAGGTGCTGACTTGAAGTTTTTTTACATTTTTTGCCCGCCACCACAACTCCCACCGCAAACCACCAACATTAACCCCTTTCTCCACTTGTTTTCTCTCCTTCAAATACCATTGAGACCACTTTTCACCACTATCAGAAATCACCCTATATCCTTCTCCATTTCTCATACAATTTTTCAATAGAGATGAAAAGAAAGAGAGAGAGGAATAAGAGCGAGAGGAAGAGGAGGAGGGGAGGCCAGGGAGGGTGGTGGCGATGGTGGCGGCGTTGCTCGCATGATAAAGAGGAGGTGGAGAAAAGATGGGATGGTTGGTAGAGGGAAGGGTTAGTAGCTATAATTATGAATTTATTGTGAGGTTATTATTGGAATGAATTTTCATTAAGCACTCAATGCTAAGTGATCAGTACCATGGAGGTGCTTACTCCAATCAGAACTTCAACTTCTGATCAGAACTAAAAACAAACACTCTAAACAAGGTGTCCTACTTCTTATTAAGACTTTTGACTCTATTCAAAAGAAAAAGCAAACACCATAAAGTATGGTGTGTCTATTTTGAGAGGCCAAAAAGTGTTAGAGCAAGTGTTTCTTCTGTCTTGAAATCTATCCATCTTAATGTGTTTTTCATAAAGGCCATAAGAAAAAGGCGACAATGCAATCACTTTGTTAAAGAGTACATTCCTCCGGATTGTGGGTTATTCCTTTTTCCGCCAGAAGTCACTCTTGTACATGTTGGTGAATGTCTGATATATTGATGGATATTAGATGTTAGTAATATTAGTTTATTTATTAATAAGTGGGTCAGATCCAACATTAGCAGTTTAGGAACCTAGTTGCTTTCTTAGCAAGCTTAGGTCAATTATAAATTGAGGCTATTGACAAGTTTGAAAGTTTAGATGTTGAATTGAGATTGAAAAGATATAGTTCTTTGATTTTATTGTGTTATTAGGGTTTTGCCTATGAACCCTAGGTAGTGAAAGATTTTGTTTTATTTATTGGAATTATCACGCCGCTACCTATCACATGTACAATGAATTTTATCTTTTTCTCAAACTTCTCAAAAGTTTGCAGACACTAATGAGTTTTCATATATGGAAATTTTTTGGTTTGTTTGATAAAGTGAACCTAATGTTACAAACTTCAAATTTAAGGTTCTCATGAGGTGATAAACACTTTACAGGTTGGCTGCATCGAGCTGGAATGGTGAAGGTTCTTTTCTATTCACATCAAGTTCAGCTCCTTATGATTGCAATGACAATGGATCATGTGATGAGGTGATCCATTGTCTTTCTGATGTCAAAAATTGTTTGTACTATTACAACCAAGTGACCAACTTATTTGAAACTGCCACTTTGCTCAAGTAGCCTTCGATAACCACTTTTATGTTGATATTTATTCTGTATGTGAATAAGATTTAAACCAATTTGTTCTTCAAACTTAGTTTTAACATAAGAAAATGCATGTTTATGTTAATATAAATGGCAAAGATCGCATGAGTTTCTTAAGGTTTATGAGTATACGGAATATAAGGTATGTTTCGGGTTTTTTTTTCATGTCGCATCTTAGGTGTTAGGATTCGTGACCATATGGATCGCCCTGTTTGAGCTTGTTGCTTGTTGTTTTCTTGCCACTTAGGAAGAATCAGTCTATTAGTCATCTTGACATGGAGAAAATGAGTAGCTTTTATTCTTTGTATAAACTTATTTAGTAGGATTTCGGACTTTGCTAGATAAAGGAAATGTCAATGTGTCAGAATGCACGTAAGGTACTATTTCCCACTTAGTCGTGCAACCTGCTATTCTTGAACTGAAACAAAAACTAGTGAGACAACAGAACACTTACCAGTCTAGAAGGTCATCTATCAAATGGAAACATGTTTGTGATGAACTCACGGTTCCTTTTGAACAACTATGAAAGCACGACTCTTCTGGAAATCCATTCTGCTGTGATAAAGCTGAAAATCCCCTTGTTTAGATAATTTTGTTGTATTCTTTAAGTTCTTATACAAAATGGCTAAACCTTCAAAACTATTTGATATATTTTTTATCCAAGGATGACTGATTACATGAGCGAGTTATGATAGACAATTTCGCCTATTTGACTTCAGGACTCGCCAGTTGTGCCAATTGGGAGAAGTCCTCGAATGGACGTCCTTTTGAAGGCAGAAGAAGAAGTGCTGAAGGTTGGTGGTAGTGTTCTCAGACTAGCCGGACTTTATATATCCTTATCATTGGCACTCTAATTTGAAATTCGAGACATGTATTTCAGTGTCACTCATCAGTTGTATATATGGTGGTAATTCTTGTTGCTATGATAAACTAAAAACTTGTGGCCTTGTAAATCACACTTAAAATTGCAAGGTCCAACGGTAGTCATTGTTATAGAATTTGTTTCGTTCTTGACTATTCCTACAAATCAGATAGAGGCGCTCATGTATATTGGTTGGAGAAAGGGATTCTTGAAATCAATCCTGATCATATCCTCAATCTTATTCACTATGAGGTCAGTGTCTGCATCTTGTACTTTTCAAATGAAAATTTAAAATCTTGCTTAGTGATCTTCAATACAAAGTCTCCCTGGTGCATCTATAGGGGAAATGCTATAATAGTCCATGCAATTTTTAATTTAGAATATTACATTTTAGCTTGTGCTTTTGATAAATTTGTACACCTTACAATGCCTTCTATATGCACTCATGCTCCAAAACTAAAGCTCTATCGTTTGTTATAACACATCTGAGCAAGTTCCTTTAACTACTGAATCTGATAACAATGTTTTTCTTCATCTCCTTGTTCGCTTAAAAGCATTTTGTTCATGTTGTTTACCAATATTTTTGGTGTTCTATGAAACCTTAGACCGTCTTAGTTGGTAAGTAGTACACTAAACGCTGAGACAAGATATTGGAAGATGATGCTTCCTCTGTCTCTCATCTTTTGAAATGCATCTGGGAAAGATTTTTCTTTGTTTTCAGCGCTATCCACTTTCTAGTGAAAATTTGGTTCAGTTTTCTGGAATTAATTACAAATGTCACGAAATGAACACGTGCTAAATTACTCTGCAGGATGCAGCATCCCTTGCTATTGTGATCTTGAAAAAGAAATTGCGAGGTTGTATTTTCTTGGGTTGTGATAATCATCCTTTATCCAGGTCAGGCTATTTCTAATCCTCTCTGACTTGTGTTCCCTCCCATTTCCAATAATACTCTTTCAATGGCTGAGGAGGTTCATTGTCATTCTACTTTCTTGCAGGAAGGAAGTGATGGACTTGGTAAATAGAAGTGGAAAGTTTAGCAAAAAGTTTCAGAGTTTTACAGGTAACTTGGTGTTGATAATTCCATAAAAACATATAAAAAAACCACTGCTTCATTAATTGTAAAAGTTGAAATTCTGTGTATATTGTTCTTCAGGTACTACCGATCCTCTAGGGAAGAGATTAAACAACTCAAAAACTCGCTCTGAAATTGGGTGGCAGCCCAAGTACCCAAGCTTTGCTCAGTTTCTTGGAATACAAGAATAGCCATTTGTACATCGAGATCTCTTTCATTTTGGATGTGGAAAACCAAATTTCAAGCACTACTCGTGCTGAAAGGGTTCCTCTTGGTATTTTTACTGTCAATTATTTTTTCCAACAATTTCTTTTGCAATGTGAATGTACATTCAATCCATGTGTAAAGAAGTTTGGATTCAAGACTGCAACGGATTACCGTGCAAGTAATACTATTGGATACCAATTTAAGAGTACTACTATGTACATTCAAAAAGTTTCACTGGCTATTATATGCTACACCATTTTGCAGGTAATTGCATGGGTTAGCATTAAAGTGGTGGAAGATGAGGAACCCCTAGCACTGGGCAATGGCCAAATAGCCAATGACATGGGTGGTTTATATTCATCTGCGAACCTCTTACAAGGAGCACAATTGATCTGATGCAATGTATCCTCTACTCATTTTGAATCCGGGATGTATTGCATAGATTTCAATAATTATAGTTGCTTTCATGTGGTGAAACACAACCATCTGCGTGATTCTTTAAAGATACTCTAAATATTCAGTTACGTGTTGTTCTGCAGGTACCAACGATCCTTCAGGGAAGAGATTAAATAACTCTAAAACTCGTTCTGAGATTGGGTGGGAGCCTAAGTACCCTATCTTTTCTCAATTTCTTGGAATACAAGAATAACGGGTTGGACACTTAAAGAGGTCAGTGTTTTTATAGGGGTTGAACACTTGACAGGTCAGCCTCTTTATAGAGGCGGAACGCTAAAAGGGTGCACCTTGGGAATTTTTATTGTCTACTATTCCTTCTAACAGTTTTTTTTTTTTTTTTTTTTTTTTTTTCTGGCAATATTAATGTACATTTGATCCAAGTAAAATAGTTTGGATTCAACTATTCAAGACTGCAACTGATTGCAGTATGATTTTTAATAGCTGTGGAGATTCTATAAGATATCAACTCAAAGAGTTCTACAAGTTCAAAAAGTTCTTACAGGCTATTATCTTGATTGCCTTGTGAATGAGTCTTGAGGTACACTATGAATACAAATGTAAATAGTTTGTATCAAGTACACTTTGTTAGCTACTTTATTAGCAAAATGTATACATAATATACAAATACCACTAACAAATATTTTTAAGGGTTGGCTTGTAGAAATGGTTTTTATTTGCAACTATCATCAAGTGGCCGGGACCATCACATGCAAAAGCTTAAGTCGTTGAATAAAATTTATCAGATTTTATATCAAGTGACCGGGCGGCCATGGATACAGGGGTGGACTGATATATAACACGTGAAGGCTTAGTTAAATAAAATCTATTTTACCATATATCACTTGGTATATATTATCAAAAGAAAAAACAGATATATCAAGTTGTCAAGGTAGAAAAATAGTGAACTTGGTAACAAGTTGTTGGCAAATTAAAGTTAGTCTAAAATTCTATAAGAGTGTGCAGGAAGATCGTGTTAGATCTCTCCACTAGACTGTTAGTCTGTCGAAGATTTTTCACTGGACTGTAAAAGAAACAAAATTTCATTCTTTGGGTTATAGCAAGATCATCCTCGAAAAGGTAAATCTGTACCATTTCATGGAGAGAATTTGTACTATAACCAGTAGAATTGGATTAACCTGTTTCAACAAACATAATAACTCTTGGAGTTTTTCTGAAGTTGGCATTCCTTCTTTCGGAGAAGGTCCCTTGTAAAAGCAATAAAAACTAGATGGAGACATGATTGAACTTTTCTTCAATGAACCTCTCCTTGTCAACGTTTACCTGGACTTGTTAGACCTTTTGCACCTTTTCATTGTTTACTAGGAAAACAATTTCCCATAACAACTACACCACCAAAGCCTTAAATATTCTCTGCCACCACTGCAAAAGAAAAACCGATTTCTTGGGTATCAGAGTTGCAAACATTTATTTTTTCAGACTGTCAGTCATGAAGGGATGTGTTTGTTGTTTAGGAGGCGAGGATGGAGGTATAGATTTTATGGGGTTCTTCATGGTACTTGTTTTTGCTCTCGTGCTCATCACGGCGATCTGCACTCCACCACCTCGGCGGCGGTATTTTGTTGTACAACGTTTCTAGGCCTTTTCCTTCTCCCCTTCAAAGGAATGTTGAAAGTTCATGTAATGTTGTTTTTCCTCGGCTGTCCAGTGTCATGATGTAGCAGTTATGTGTTAACAAATTCGCAATTGGTGTTATGTTTTTCTTTGCAATAATACTCACAGTTTGATGATATCAATGACAAATTCATGTTTTTCCTTGCAATAATACTCACAGATTGATGATATCAATGAAGAATTCATGGTGCTCGGAACTGTAATTCAGTTTTCTGTATCTTCATTTCCATATCTTCGAAACCAGCAACTTTTAGATCCAATTTTCCTTTCCATTATTGTACTTGAATGAACATAATGCATTCTGCAAAGGCATATCTGATCGAGAACACAAAATGTTACACCATACATAGGTTTTCATTCGCTACAGCAGGTCAATTGTATAAAAATAAAACTTTCAGCTCTGGTTTTGAGTATCAGAAGCGGAAGCATTGCCATCTAAAGATTCGTGAAGAACACAAGAATGGAAGATGAACCAGAACCACACTTAACCGAGGAAACAAAAAAAAAAAAAAAACAAAACCAAATGGTAGGTCGAATATCAACATCAACAGTAAGAGTCCTGCCGTGTCAAGGTGATTGGTGTACCACAATGGTGGTGACTAGTGACGGGGTTTTCCAAGGGACTCTCAAGTGGGGTACTCAATAATCTAAGGGTGTGTTTGGTTGGATGAAATCTTATGTAATGAAAATTCATGAGGGGATCCATATATTTTAAGTTATATTTATGTATCATTCCATCTCGAGAATGAGCTTTGATGATGATGATGATGATTATGATGTATCATTACATGTCTACCATTTAATTTTGTGATTCATACCATATGGAGTCTGAAAAGGCATAATTTTATATATTGACTTTAAAAGATCCCAGTGCATGCTTCCACCATAGTCAGTGGTAAGTGTCGATAATATAAAAAGTTTTAGATACCAAACAACAAAGAAGAACATTACACACATCATGCCTGGTATCTATGTATGTATTTTGAAGAGGTGCCTATTACTCACTGAGACTAATACACAAAAGCTCCTGGGTGATAAATGCTTTATATCTAGGGGTGTTTTACTACATAGCCCCTTATGGTCCTCATTTCAACTTAGACAGTCTATAATCAGGGATTTTAACCAGTATCAATTGTAGACTTTTACTAAACTTTGAATGTTTGACAATTATCGATTTGAAGGCAATACAATCCAGATATCATTTTGTATGTTTCAAATTTCAGACCAAAAAAAGTGAAACATTTAACAGCGTATACTGAGAGCCGCATATTGAGCTCCTCTAAAAGAAGTTTTCCTAAAGTAAGGACAGATGAGAAGCTGCTAAGATATGTCTACACTATAAAATAAAATAAAACCTACAGTGATGTCCACATTTCAGATAGTGAATAGCATCATCATCTAATTCTAATACAATCTTAAATAATCTACAAGGAAACAGATGGCAATACAATCTTAAAAATACAGCAGTGAAACAGAAGGCAAACTTCTTATTAGTTGAGAGAGAAAGTGTGTTGTGTGCAATCTTCTGATTACTCGAGGCTTGAGAGATGAGAGAAAGAGAGAGATTGGGTCGTTTGTTGTAGGGACGTTGAAGAAAGACAGATTTGATTGGCTTTGGACATTTGGTCGCAAGTAATGGAAAATTAAAATCTGAATTTGCCGCAAAAATCAAAGAAGAAGGTGAATATTTTTTTTCTTTCTTTCTTTCTTTTCCTCCTCTTCGCGGTTGCTGTCCCGCATTCACACGTGACCTAGACTCGGACAATGTGGTCGATAGCGATTAATGGACCAAAGACCTTCAGCCTCCCTTGGGTCGTTTGTGTTGAAATCTAGATGTATAAACTTATAAAATTTAGTCAATTTATATAAAGTGTAAACCAATACTTTATAAGCATTTGGCAGAATATAGGCATCTTGGCCGAATATGCATAACTAAGGGTATGTTTAATTGAATGAAGTTTTATACTATGGGAATTCATGATGGGATTCCTATATTTTATGTTTAATTGATGTATCACTCCACATTCACCATTTGATTTTGTGATTAATGGTTCGAATAAAAATTTTATGAATATGAAAATCACCCTCCTTGATTTCAAAAGCATATAATTTTCATATTCATTAAATTTCTATTTTCACAATTAATTTTAAAATTAAATGATGAATATAAAGTGATATCTCAAATTAACATAAAATATAAAAGTCCCTAATAAATTTTCATCACGTAGAATTTCATGTAACTAAACACACCCTGTGCGCAGACATCACCCTCATTTTGCTTTACACTGGGGTTGATGGAGACTTTTAAAATAAAAAATATAAATATATAAAAGAAGATCAAGACTATATGAAGGAGGGAAGAGAGAAATGGGAAGAGAATATGAGAGAGACTTGTTTGAAGTGGTGAAGTTAGAAGCAAAGAGGGAATTGAGAAAAGTGCACGCAAGTGGAATAATAAATTCCTGATTTTTCTTAAAAGTAGGATGCTAGATCATTGACCCCTCTCAAGAAGTATAAAGTCACGCTCGATTGATTAAGGTTACTATTATTCCTGGTGCGAGAAATTATTTATTGTAGGAGTAAGATTATTTTTTTATGCTGCAATTAGGGGTGGGCATCTTATCCCGCAATTTCGATTTCGTCCCAATTTTTTCAGGTCTTTTTGGGATTGATTAAACTCATCTCGATCACATCTCACAATCTAGAGTGGGATGAGACCGGGATGAAGATTTTCAATTCCATCCATCCCGTCCCGTCCCGAACCTATTTAATATTAATTATTATTAATTTTAATATTTATTAACTCAAATTTTTGTGTGTCAAATTAAGTGTGGTACATAAAGTTTTGAGGAATTGTGTAAACTTAAAATCACAAATAATTATATTATATTTTAAAACAATAACACTTTTATAGATAATTCCTTAATATGCATAATGATAAAAAAAAAAAATACTATAATATTCTTGAATTGATGATGTAAATAGAAACTTACAAAAATAAGACTTAGTATATTGCGGAATAAATAAGTAGACCTAATGAGAATATTGATAATATAGTAATTATAAGAATATACGTTTAAATATGCATATCATACAAAAATTCAACCATGATCATCCTGTTCCATCTCATTCCGTCCCGAATTCGTTTGAAATGGGACGAGGTCGAGATAAGATCTATCTCGTCCTAATTCCATCCCAAAAATAAAACAACAAAATGAGATTGAGATAAGTACATCCCATCTCGTACCTACCCATTGAGTCAAACATAGGCTGTAGAAATATAATTTTAATTATCAATACTATACAACAGATGTGATATGTTTTCTATTGAATGAAGTTTTATAGCATCTTGTTTATATGTTCATATTAAAAAATTTCAAAAATACCCGGTACATACAAAAAAAAATTGGAAAATTGAGAGGGGCGGCTGCCCCCACCACCGGTCACATTTTGCGCGTGTTCCCTGACTCGGATTATATATTACCCATATATAGTGTCATCTCAACCAAACCCATTGTCATGCGATAATTGATACAAATTAAGATGAGCCCTAGAAGAGTGCGAGGGAGACGGCGTGAGGGAGCTAGGGGTGTAACCACTAATCCCCTCAAGATACACGCCGACGTCGCTAATCCTGAGGGAATGGATTGTTACACCCCTCCCTCGCCCCTTAGAATTAGCGAATTAAGATACTCAGTGCTCAAGGTAACAGTGAGAGATGCTAGGAGCTGTCAACCAAATGTGAGAGGAGGTTGATATATGTAGGGGCCATGAATAAAAAAGAGAGAACAGGAAATGTGGTGGGGGAGAAGGACATTGATAGAATTGGCTGTTTATGGGACCAAAGTACACATTATGGTTGAATATCTCTCCATCACGGTGATGAGCTGTTTAACAATTTTGATTAAGATGGATATTGACACTTATTTAATGCCAACATTAACAGAGAGTTGTTTGAAAATAGTAAAATTTTTAGACAACTAAACCCCAATGGAATACTAATCTGTCCTCTCACTCTTGACCTCTACAATGTGTTTAAAAAGCCAAGCATTGTTTGCTTATACAAAGATGCGCTAATATGCATTGGTCGCTGCAGAAATTTATATGCATAAATTAGTCTCAAATAACACAAAAACAATCTAATGCAAAATGTGCTCTTTACTCAATCCTTATTATAGTTTTATTGACAGTGAATTTCAATAAAATCTGAGCTGCTTTCATGGGAGTCGTGATTATGAAATCAATTGCATGAAAAAAAAAATGAGTATATTAGGTGAGAGTGATTAGAATTAGATATGGTATGGACCTTGACTTATAACTAATCTGATCAACCGCGGAAGATCAGATATAGTTTCGGAAATGGACGGGCAACATGCTGGCTTCTGGTTCGAAACCCATTTTAGGGTCGGAAAAATCTTAAGTGCACTGGTGGTGTGCCTGGTGGAGTAGTGCTCTTTAGGGTCATTTACAAGGCCTCGTTTGGTCCCTTCTAGTCCACTTCGAAGGTTTTCTTTCTTATTTTCTTATCAGCACAGCGACCGGACTCACCTCCATACGGCATTTCTGTGGCAAATTATATGATACGGTGATATAGCAACATTCCACCCAATATAGCATAAAGCCTTGACCAAGTTACAGGCCCTAACAAAATTTCGAAGCCCAAGTACACTTCAAGTAAAGAGGTCCATCCCAAACCTTCCAACACTCGGCACTCTTGTGGTGCCTCATGATCCCAAGTCAAGTAACTCACTTATTAATGAGTATTGTCTTTTTTTTTGGGTAAGTTATTAAATAGTATTGTACTATTGTCAATGGATTGAATTTGAATCTTGGAGTTGCAAAATTTACTTAGAAAAAGTTGAATTTTAATTCGAAATCTGATCCAATCAAGTCTATTTTAAGAATCTTTACTCAAATCCAATCTATTTATATCAATTTGTACTGGACAATGAGAGGTCTCCTTAGGAATATTGTTTTTGTAAATTTTGTTCTGATTTTGGAATGTCCAAAATACTCTTTAAACTCTATTATATTTACAAATAAAATCAATAAATAGGTGAATATTGATAAGGAGTATTTTTGTAATTTAAGCTTTAAAACTTTTATGTACCATAAACACTTTCAAATTTAGATAATTTATGATCAAAACTCGCCGCTCTCTCAAACATTGTTAATTGTAGCTAAGCCTCTAATATAATTTATTGAAGTCCTTCAATTACCTAAAAATATTATTTTTTTATTTTAAAAAAAAAAAAGGCCATCACATCAATTTTTTTGATTTTCCGTCAACACCGCCCCTGTAAAAATTTATTAATTGCACCCAGGCTCAATATATAATTTATTTGAAGCCTTCAAATTATTTTAAAATTATAAAAAAAGCCCTTATATCTTACTTTTGGATTTTTCATTTGCTTTTAACATTTCATACTTTTATAATCAAAACTCATTCAATAATTATACATATGCTACTAACATAAATTATTTCAAGCTCCTTATTTATCTATAAACTATATATAAGCCTTTAAAATTATATATAACAAAAATGCTAGGAAACCAGATTTTTGCAACTATGTTTTGCAATCAGGGTGACATGGCGTGATTTTGAGCAAATGATGAAATCACCAAAATATTTATTTGTATCTCAAGGTTGTAAAAAACCTCATTTGATGATGTTACATCGTCCTAATTGCAAAACATGATTACAAAACTTGGTTCCCTAGTGACATTATTTGTTTTGTTTGAGAATTTAATAATATTTTTTCTTATTATTGAATTATTGTAATAAAAAAAATACTGAATATCTGAGCATGACACTAGTATTATTAATAACTAAGCATCCAGAAATTCTAGCCGGCCTGGGTTTGGCGCCTATGAGGGGCCTTTTTACATCTTTAGCCCTCTTTCTCTTTAAACACAACTAGGGGTGGGCACGGGCGTCCCGTTCATACGGGATCGGGACGGGACAGAATGGGAAAAACCCCATCCCGACCTCGTCCCATTCCAAACGGGTTCGGGACGAGATCAGCGTGCTAATCTGGACATATCAAATAGAAGCCTGGAACTGTTGGACTGCATTTGACAAAATATTTTGAAGGAGGCCTGAACTGCTGGAAGCCTATACTGCTGGAAGCCTGAAAGTCTGGACTGCTGGACTGCTTGGACTGCTGAAAGTTCACATGATCATCATATGCTAATACAGTTTGATGCAGTAGCAATATTTTGTTAATGAACAATCCAGTGATCAATTGCAAACCAACTTAATTTATTTCATTAAAGACAGCCATTGTTTATCTGTCCCTGACATGGCAGCAACTTTCTCAATTGCCATTATATAACAACTACAATCCCAAAGACAAGGCTTTTCTGGTTATGATAATGAGTGCCTAACTTTAGATCATAAAGACTAGAATGAATCTATGTAAAATCTATTCATAGTTGTCCAACGTAAATGTGGTAAATGAAATTCCAAAAGTGCAATTAGGATCATGCAATCAGGACTAAATCTTAGACTATATTGTACTAGATTGACCCATTTGTTAATCTATATATGCAATATGCTTGCAGAATACAAGGTATGAGATGAATGAATAAATACCATGGACAAGTAAAATAGATCAATGTGTTTTAAATATTTAGTTATCATATGGGTTATGTGTGCAGAGAAGATGAAAGTTCAGTAGAGTATTGAGAAGCATGTCTAAGTTGGGTAGCACTTAACTCCATATCCTGAGATGCGGACCAACCAGGTTCATATGCTTCGAGGAAACCAAGCTTTGCCTTGTTAGGTAAATCATGGGGATGAACAAATGGCACCCCTAGCGGCCAGCCAATCTCCATTCTTATGCTGCCACATGGACTATCCAATACTTGCATGTGCCCTTCCCTTGGCACTGCTGGAAGCCTGGATTGCTGGACTGCTGGAAGTCTGGACTGCTGGAAGTCTGGACTGCTTGGACTGCTGGAAGCCTGAACATTTTTATGCAAATGTTCATAAAATAAATAAATAAGTAAATAAAAATATTAATAATTAATATTAAAAAATTAGTTCGGGACGAGACGGGATTGGCGGGATTGAAAATCTTCATCCCATCCCATTCTAGATCGGGACGGGACGGGATCGGGATGAAATTATTAAATCCCATTAAGACCCGAAAAAATCGGGACGGAACAGAATTGAGACGGGAACGGAATCGCGGGATGGGATGCCCACCCCTAAACACAACCACAAAAATGTAAAAAGGAGAAGCGAAAAATGCAAAAAAAGCCTGGCCAAGGCGCCAAAACCAGGCCGGCTAAAAGGGTTCCTAAGCATCACAACCAAATCTCACATCAATACTCAATTACCGAGAGGGGCTCCCAGAAGAAACACCAGTCACAGTCACAGACTTAATTGGGCCTAAAAGCTTTGAGCAATACATAGCCCCAAGCCCATGCATTTTCCAATAAAAAATACCCCTAAAACTTCAAACGAAATAACAAACCTTCTCTCTCTACGATACCTTCCATTCCATGGAAGCATTTATCTTCACACCCAACCTTGCTCACTCACCATCGTCTCTCAACTCCTCCCCACCTCACTTTCCACTCTCTTCACCACCCACCAACCGTCCAATTCTCCCTCTCCCGAAACCCTAATTTCAGACCCAAACGTATTAGCTCTTCAATGGCGTCGTCTCCTCTTCCACTCTCCGCCTCATCATCATCATCATATTCTAGATTGATAGGATAGAATGATCTGTTAATCGTGGGTCCCGGAGTCCTCGGTCGCATCATAGCCGAGTAATGGCGCCAGGTTTTCATCTCTTTCGCCTTATTAATTCTTCTTTACAATTTTGTTGGTTTGAAACATTGAATTGAATGGTAATGCTGTGGAAATCTCATCTCATTTTTGTTTAGGAACATATAGGCTGCCAAGTTTTAGGCAAACTATGACGACGGAGCACCACGAAGAATTTATTAAAATTGGTGTAAATCCTTCTTTAAAGGGAGAAATTTTGACTTATAAATTTCCCTATGTTATCTTCTGTGCTCCGCCGTCTTGAACTGCTGATTACCCCGGTGATGTGAGGTAATCAGGAGTTGCGTTTTCTCATATGGTTGATGCATTTTCAGATTAAGTCTATTTCATTGTCTGTAAGCAATTCATTAGATAATTGTAACTTGTAAGCTGTAATGGCACTTCATCAACACTTTTTTATTGTTCTACGTCTGGGATCAATATTGATACAAATATATTACTAACTTGCCATAATATACCAGTAACATTTACTAAGAATTAAAGTGTTCGAAAGATACTTGAAGTTGATGATCTAAGAGGGTGTTTTTTTTTTTTTTAGAGTTAGAAGTTCTGAACTGTTTGTTTTGCTTCTAAATGAGCTGCTAATTAAAAGATGTAAAATTAAATGGTGTTTGTTTTTAGTGCTGACTTGAAGTTTTTTTACATTTTTGCCCGCCACCACAAACCACCAACATTAACCTCTTTCTCCACTTGTTTTCTCTCATCCAAATACCATTGAGACCACTTTCCACCACTATCAGAAAGCACCCTATATCTTTCTCCATTCCTCATACAATTTTTCAATAGAGAGGAATAAAAAGAGAAAGAGGAATAAGAGCAAGAGGAAGAGAAGGAGGGAGGCCAGGGAGGGTGGTGGCAGCAGTTCTTGCATAGTTGCATGATAAAGAGGAGGTGGAGAAAAGAATGGATGGTTGGTAGAGGAGAGGGGTTAGTAGCTATTATTATGAATTTATTGTGAGGTTATTATTGGAATGAATTTTCACTAAGCACTCAGTGCTAAGTGATCAGTACCATGGGAGTGCTTACTCCAATCAGAACTTCAACTTCTGATCAGAACTAAAAACAAACACTCTAAACAAGATGTCCCATTTTTTATTAAGATTTCTGACTCTATTCAGAAGAAAAAGCAAACACCCTCTAAGCATGGCGTGTCTATTTTGAGAGTCCAAAAAGTGTTAGAGCAAGTGTTTCTTTTGTCTTGAAATCTATCCATCTTAATGTGTTTTTCATTAAGGCCATAAGAAACTACAAGCGACAATGTAGTCACTTTGTTAAACAGTACATTCCTCTGGATTGTGGGTTATTCCTTTTTCGGCCAGAAGTCACTCTTGTACATGTTGGTGAATGTCTGATATATTGATATATTGATGTGATATTAGATGCTAGTAATATTTCTTTATTTATTAATAAGTGGGCCGGATCCAGCATTAGGGTTTTTATTTTGTTTAGGAATCTAGTTGTTTTCTTAGCAAGCTTAGATCAATTATAAATTGAGGCTATTGACAAGTTTGGAAGTTCAGATGTTGAATTGAGATTGAAAAGATTAGTTCTTTGATTTTATTGTGTTATTAGGGTTTTGCCTATGAACCCTAGGTAGTGAAAGATTTTGTTTTATTTATTGGAATTATTACGTTGCAATTACCTATCACATGTACAATGATTTTTATCTTTTTCTCAAACTTCTCAAAAGTTTGCAGACTAATGAGTTTTCATATATGGAAAAGTTTTGGTTTGTTTGATAAAGTGAACCTAGTGTTACAAACTTCAAATTTAAGGTTCTCATGAGGTGATAAACTCTTTACAGGTTGGTTGCATCAAGCTGGAATGGTGAAGGTTCTTTTCTATTCACATCAAGTTCAGCTCCTTATGATTGCAATGACAATGAATCGTGTGATGAGATGATCCATTCTCTTTCTGATGTCAAAAATTGTTTGTACTATTACAACCAACTTATTTGAAACTGCCACTTTGCTCAAGTAGCCTTTGATAACCACTTTTATGTTGATATTTATTCTGTATGTGGATAAGATTTAAACCAGTTTGTTCTTCAAACTTAATTATAACATAAGAAAATGCATGTTTATGTTAATATAAATGGCAAAGATCGCATGAGTTTCTTAAGGTTTATGCAGTATACAGAATATAAGGTATCTTTCGGGGTTTTTTTTCATGTCGCAACTTAGGTGTTAGGATTTGTGACCATATGGATCGCCCTGTTTGAGCTTGTTGCTTGTTGTCTTCTTGCCACTTAGGAAGAATCAGTGTATTAGTCATATTGACATGGAGAAAATGAGTAGCTCTTATTCTTTGTATAAACTTATTTAGTAGGATTTCGGAGATAAAGGAAATGTCAATGTGTCAGAATGCACGTAAGGTACTATTTCCCACTTAGTCGTGCAACCTGCTATTCTTGAACTGAAACAAAAACTAGTGAGACAACAGAACACTTACCAATCTAGAAGGTCATCCATCAAATGGAAACATGTTTGTGATGAACTCACGGTTCCTTTTGAACAACTATGAAATCACGACTCTTCTGGAAATCCATTCTGCTGTGATAAAGCTTAAAATCCCTTTGTTTAGATTATTTTGTTTGTATTCTTTAAGTTCTTATACAAAATGGCTAAACCTTCAAAACTATTTGATATATTTTTTATCCAAGGACGACTGATTACATGAACGAGTTATGATAGACAATTTCGGCTATTTGACTTCAGGACTCGCCAGTTGTGCCAATTGGGAGAAGCCCTCGAACAGACGTCCTTTTGAGGGCAGAAGAAGAAGTCCTGAAGGTTGGTGGTAGTGTTCTCAGACTAGCCGGACTTTATATATCCTTATCATTGGCACTCTAATTTGAAATTCGAGACATATATTTCAGTGTCACTCATCAGTTGTATATATGGTGGTAATTCATGTTGCTATGATCAACTAAAAAGTTGTGGCCTTGAAATCACACTTAAAATTGCAAGGTCCAACGGTAGTCATTGTTATAGAATTTGTTTCGTTCTTGACTATTCATACAAATCAGATAGAGGCGCTCATGTATATTGGTTGGAGAAAGTAGGGCTGAACAAAAAACCGATCAAACCGATTAAACCGATCTAAATCGAACCGATTGGTTCGATTTAAATTCGCTTCGTATCGGTTTTAAAAAATTCAAAACCGAAGTAGTCGGTTCGGTTTTCGGTTTCTATGTGATTTTAACCGACCAAACCGAACTGTCCGAATATATATAATAAATAATATATATTTTATATATAAATAATACAATATGTTTAAAATAGTCGATCAGTTCGATTTTATTTTGATTTTAGTCGGTTCGGTTCGGTTATGGTTTGCATAAATTAGAATCGGTTCGGTTTCGGATCGGTTTTGTTAATGGTCGGTTCGGTTTGAAAATTTTAAAACCGACCTAAGTCGGTTCGGTTTTCAGCCCTAGGAGAAAGGGACTCTTGAAATCAATCCCGATCATATCCTCAATCTTATTCACTATGAGGTCATTGTCTGCATCTCGTACTTTTCAAATGAAAATTTAAAATCTTGCTTAGTGATCTTCAAGGATGCACAGACTCGGACTCGGACACGGACACGGACACGACACGGCGACTCGGCAATTTTCAAAAAAATAGGACTCGGCGACACGGTCAAACTTAATCTTTTAATATATATTTTTTGTAACTCATCAAATTCAAACATATCAATAATACATTCAAATTCATTCATTCAAATTTACGAATGCATCATAAAGTCAAGCTCAACTGCTCAAGTAGTCAAATCATACTCATAAAGCATAAAGCAATATAATTTCATTAACTTGATAATGTAAATTGATAATTTTAAAAACTCACCAGTCACCAGCGAGGCGGCTAGATCTCTTCTTCATTAACTAGTGGATCCACTGTCACATTTTTTGCATCCAATAGTCCAGCCTCTAGCTCAGGTTCATCAAGCGAAAGACTGACAATCTCAAGCACTCCAGTAGCATCCAATTCCAACGAATCAATAGTATCTCCTGTGACATTCCACATCCTTGTCTCACCTTCTTGGTACTCTTGTTTTCTTCTTGACAAAAGACGAAGGTTGGAATGCACATACACTAAATCTTCAGCTCGTTTTGGGGTCAATTTGTTCCTTTTTAATGAGTGGATGTTGTTATATGTGCTCCAATTCCTCTCACAACATGAGGAAGAATAAGGTTGGCCAAGTAACTTCAAAGCAATATTCAAGAGATTAGGTGCACTGGTACCATGAGCAACCCACCACACATCAAGTTCTAGGTATTGTCTATTCTGTAGAGCATCACTTTCTGCAAACTCTCCAGTAGCAGTTGAAAACCTTACATACTCTGTAACAACCGCTCTTCTGTCTTCAATTAGAGGAAAGTATCTCTTGAAACATATAGTTCTCTCCTTTGTAATCTCAGGATCTTTGTGTGGCGCAATACGATTAGGATCCTCTTGCAACTATTCTCTGCTATAATACCTATATTATATATTAGCAATGTCAATCACAAATTAATATATAAACATTAAGTGCATAACTCATGAATTCTAGTCTTCTAGTCAAGACTCAATAATAAGTAGAATAAAAAGTTAAAAACAATGTAATTATTTACCTTGGATTCAAGGAATGTGCTAAGCAATGCAGTGGTGTGTTGTTTTTCTCCCATCGATCTACCGATATCTGATGCACCACTGAAAAAAACTCCGACTCCTCACTAGTATTTTCCTTTCCTTCATGACGGTAAATAACTTGTTTCACTTTCTCAATCATAACATCCCACATCTCATACACCAAGTGAAGACAACACTTATCTGTATCAGCCCTCCGCAACATTGAATAAATAGGCTCTGTGAAACGAAGCACATAATCCACTTTGTCCCACCACAAGTCATCCAATAGTATTCCTTTCACAATCCGTGCTTTGTCAACATCATCTTCCTTATAGGAATCCCACTTATCTCCAATCACCATACTTTGGATGCTACTTTTAATGTCTTTCAACCTCTTCAGCATAATTATGCTTGAAGCAAAGCGTGTCTCAGCTATGGAAAACAACTTCAATCTCGAATTCTCATTAAACATGTGCAACCTCATGGAATGGTTCATGATAAAGTTCTTGATCATCACCCCATCCCCAACAACATCAATAATCCAACTACACAAACTGTAGGCCTTTTCATTTGCAGGCGTGTTCTTTGGAGCGCATATATTCTTCAAGGCAAGGTTGAGAGTGTGGACTACACAAGGTGTCCAAAAAACCTCAGGATACTCGCTCTCAACAAGTAAACCTGCAGCCTTACAAACTGGAGCATTGTCGGTTATAACTTGAACGACATTCCTTGGTCCAACCTCACGTACAACTTCCTTGATCAAATTAGCAATGAAGAACTTGTCTTTGTATTCCCCTTCACAGTTCACAGCCTTTAAGAACATTGGACCACCCTCATTAATCACTATGAAATTAATAAGAGGCCTCCTTTGAGAATCAGTTCACCCATCACAAACAATTGTTGACCCTTTAGTAACCCATGTGAACTTTGTTGCCTCCAACAACCTCTCAATGTTGCCCCTTTCATTTTGAAGCAAAGTCGTCCTCAATGCATTATACCCAGGGATCTTGTAACCACTAATGGACTTTGCTTTATTCGTTGCAAAGGAGAAAGCCTCCTGAAAATATGGATTCCTTGCAAGGTTGAATGGCAATGCAGCTGAGTAGAACGCCCTTGCAATCAAAGCATCCAACTCTTGTCGCTCACTCATATTGAAAGCATGTGCAATAGGATTAGTAATGGCTCTCCTCTTCCTCTGTTCATTGTATGGAAGTGGAACTGAAGGGCCAACCCCCCCACTACTTGAACCCGGGTGCGGGTGACTACTTGATCCCACTGAAGGAGGTAAAAGAACACTTCGTACCCTTGAACTTTCTGCTCTCAATGCAGCTTCATCAATAAATTGTTGCACCTCTCTAAGTTGTATGGGGGAGATTTTGGCACAAATAGCTATCCCATGGCCAGTTATCTTCAACAAGTGGTGCTTCAATCTAGTAAGAGAGCCTGTATATTCTTTCTGACAATAGTTACACTTCCATCTAAGGTTTCCCCCACCTTCACTTGGTCTTCCTAATCTTGTCACATGCTTCCAAAGATCATCTCTAGTTACTTGGCCTAAAATCAGTTTTAATTTCTTATTTAGTTTTCACTTTTAGCCAATAGGTGCAAGTTCAATATGGGGTAATTGAAGTATTTCATGCATGCTTTCATATATACGAAGACTGAAGAGAAGGGAAAGAAAAAACACAGCAAAACAGGAATCACAGGAAAAAAATAAAAAAAAAAACAAAACCATATCATAGAATAGCAGAGAAAAAAAAAAAAAACAGAAATCGAATGAGGAAGGAACCAAAATAGCAAAAGCAGAGAATAGCAGAGAAAAAAAAAACAGAAATCGAATCGAGGGTCGATGAAATAAATCACAGGAATGAGGAAATTAACAGAGTACTCAGATAAGCAGGAAAAAAAAAAAAAAACGAAATCGATCGATCGAAAGTACCTGGTGTCGATGAGGACGCCATGATTCTTTGCTCCGAATTCTCTTCTCCTCCGTCTGTCGATCTCTCTACAGTCCTCAGTCCTCTCTGTCGAAAGAAATCGATCGATTCTTGTAGTCGAAATCGATCGATGATCCCTGTTCTGACTTCACTTCTCTCTACCTCCGTCTCTTGATCTCTCTACCACCGTCTCTCGATCGATCGATCTGGGTTAGGGTTTGTGAGTTAGGGTTTGTGGGTTAGGGTTTTCGATTTTTTTTGTTTTTGCTCTGTCGCTGTGTGGGAGGAGGGAGGAAGGGATCGGGAGTTGATTAAAAATTTGAGTCAACGAATTTTGACTACTTCTGGACCGTGCCTAACCCAGTCAACGAATTTTGACCGTTGACCCCGTGTCCAGCGCGTGTCGTACGCGAATCCGTGTCCGACACGTATTTGACGCGTGGTTCGGGGGGTTTTCGGAGAGTCGGTGCATCCTTGGTCATCTTCAATGCAAAGTCTCCCTGGTGCATCTATAGGGGAAATGCTATAATAGTCCATGCAATTTTTAATTTAGAATATTACATTTTAGCTTGTGCTTTTGATAAATTTGTACTCCTTACAATGCCTTCTATATGCACTCATGCTCCAAAACTAAAGCTCTATCGTTTGTTATAACACATCTGAGCAAGTTCCTTTAACTACTGAATCTGATAACAATGTTTTTCTTCATCTCCTTGTTCGCTTAAAAGCATTTTGTTCATGTTGTTTACCAATATTTTTGGTGTTCTATGAAACCTTAGACCGTCTTAGTTGGTAAGTAGTACACTAAACGCTGAGACAAGATATTGGAAGACGATGCTTCCTCTGTCTCTCATCTTTTAAAATGCATTTGGGAAAGATTTTTCTTTGTTTTCAGCACTATCCACTTTCTAGTGAAAATTTGGTTCAGTTTTCTGGAATTAATTACAAATGTCACGAAATGAACATGTGCTAAATTGGGTGGCACCGATCCTCTAGGGAAGAGATTAAACAACTCAAAAACTCGCTCTGAAATTGGGTGGCAGCCCAAGTACCCAAGCTTTGCTCAGTTTCTTGGAATACAAGAATAGCCATTTGTACATCGAGATCTCTTTCATTTTGGATGTGGAAAACCAAATTTCAAGCACTACTCGTGCCGAAAGGGTTCCTCTTGGTATTTTTATTGTCAATTATTTTTTCTAACAATTTCTTTTGCAATGTGAATGTACATTCAATCCATGTGTAAAGAAGTTTGGATTCAAGACTGCAACGGATTACCGTGTAAGTAATACTATTGGATACCAATTTAAGAGTACTACTATGTACATTCAAAAAGTTTCACTGGCTATTATATGCTACCCCATTTTGCAGATGATTGCATGGGTTAGCATTAAAGTGGTGGAAGATGAGGAACCCCTAGCACTGGGCAATGGCCAAATAGCCAATGGCATGGGTGGTTTATATTCATCTGCGAACCTCTTACTAGGAGCACAAATGATCTGATGCAATGTATCCTCTACTCATTTTGAATCCGGGAGGTATTGCATAGATTTCAATAATTAGAGTTGCTTTCATGTGGTGAAACACAACCATCTGCGTGATTCTTTAAAGATACTCTAAATATTCAGTTGTGTTGTTCTGCAGGTACCAGCGATCCTTCAGGGAAGAGATTAAATTACTCTAAAACTCGTTCTGAGATTGGGTGGGAGCCTAAGTACCCTATCGTTTCTCAATTTATTGGAATACAAGAATAACGGGTTGGACACTTAAAGAGGTCAATGTTTTTATAGGGGTTGAACACTTGACAGGTCAGCCTCTTTATAGAGGCGGAACGCTAAAAGGGTGCACCTTGGGAATTTTTATTGTCTACTATTCCTTACAACAGTTTTTTTTTCCGGCAATATTAATATACATTTGATCCATGTAAAATAGTTTGGATTCAACTATTCAAGACTGCAACTGATTGCACTATGATTTTTAATAGCTGTGGAGATTCTATAAGATATAAACTCAAAGAGTTCTACAAGTTCAAAAAGTTCTTACAGGCTATTATCTTCATTGCCTTGTGAATGAGTCTTGAGGTTCACTATGAATACAAATGTAAATAGTTTGTATCAAGTACACTTTGTTAGCTACTTTATTAGCAAAATGTATACATATTTACAAATACCACTAACAAATATTTTTAAGGGTTAGTTTGTTGAAATGGGGTGGCCGGGACCATCACATGCAAAAGCTTAAGTCGTTGAATAAAATTTATCAGATTTTATATCAAGTCACCGGGCGGCCATGGATACAGGGGTGGACTGATATATAACACGTGAACGCGTAGTTAAATAAAATCTATTTTACCATATATCACTTGGTATATGTTATCAAAAGAAAAAACATATATATCAAGTTGTCAAGGTATAAAAATAGTGAACTTGGAAACAAGTTGTTGGCAAATTACAGTTAGTCTCAAATTCTATAAGAGCGTGCAGGAAGATCGTGTTAGAACTCTCCACTAGACTGTTAGTCTGTCGAAGATTTTTCACTGGACTGTAAAAGAAACAAAATTTCATTCTTTGGGTTATAGCAAGATCATCCTCGAAAAGGTAAATCTGCACCATTCCATGGAGTTTTTCTGAAGTTGGCATTCCTTCTTTCCGAGAAGGTCCCTTGTAAAAGCCAGATGGAGACATGATTGAACTTTTCTTCAATGAACCCCACCTTGTCAACGTTTACTTGGACTTGTTAGACCTTTTGCACCTTATCATTGTTTATTAGGAAAACAATTTCCCATAACAACTACACCAAAGCCTTATTTATTCTCTGCCACCACTGCAAAAGAAAAACTGATTTCTTGGGTGTCAGAGTTGCAAGCATTTTTTTTTTTTTTTCAGACGGTCAGTCATGAAGGGATGTGTTTATTGTTCAGGAGGTGAGGATGGAGGTATAGATTTTATAAGGTTCCTCATGGTACTTGTTATTGCTCTCGTGCTCATGGCGATCTGCACTCCACCACCTCGGCGGCGGTATTTTGTTGTACGTTTCTAGCCTTTTCCTTCTCCCCTTCAAAGGAATGTTGAGAGTTCATGTAATGTTGTTTTTCCTCGGCTGTCCAGTGTCATGATGTAGCAGTTATGTGTTAAAAAATTCGCAATTGGTGTTCTGTTTTTCTTTGTAATAATAATCATAGATTGATGATATCAATGACAAATTCATGTTTTTCCTTGCAATAATACTCACAGATTGATGATATCAATGACAAATTCATGGTGCTCAGAACTGTAATTCAGTTTTCTGTATCTTCATTTCCATATCTTCGAAACCAGCAACTTTTAGATCCAATTTTCCTTTCCATAATTGTACTTGAATGAACATAATGCATTCTGCAAAGGCATATCTGATCAAGAACACAAAATGTTACACCATACATAGATTTTCATTCGCTACAGCAGTTCAATTGTATAAAAATAAAACCTTCAGCTCTGGTTTTGGTACCATGTGTTTTGAGTATCAGAAGCGGAAGCATTGCCATCTAAAGACTCGTGAAGAACACAAGGATGGAAGATGAACCAGAACCACACTTAACAGACGAAACAAAAAAAAAACAAAACCAAATGGTAGGTCGAATATCAACATCAACGTCAACAGTGGTCTTTGAAGAGTCCTGCCGTGTCAAGGTGGTTTGTGTACCGCAATGGTGGTGACTAGTGATTGGAGTTTTCTAAGGGACTCCCAGTACTCAATAATTTAAGGGAGTGTTTGGTTGGATGGAATCGTGTGCAATCAAAATTCACGAGAGAACTCATATATTTTAAGTTAAATTGATGTATCACTTCATATTTATCATTTGATTTTGTGACGAATAGCCATTTGATTTTGTGATGAAGAGTGGGAATAGAAATCCTATGAACATGAGAATTTCACTCATTGGTCCACCAAAGCATGTGATTCTCATGTTAATGAAATTTTCATTTTCACGATTGATCACAAAATCAAATAGTGAATGTATAGTGATACCTCAAATTAGCATAAAATATGAAGGTCCCCTCATAAATTTCTATAATATAGAATTTCATACAATCAAACACACCCTTAGTATCAGGTATCTCCTGTGGATAGCCAAATAAGGAAATGCAGTTAAAACAAATGATCTCTTGAACTTCGTAGGAGTATCAAAACCACAACACAAGTTGTGTTTTTATTTTCGGGAAAAGTTTGGGAACCTTTCAATCTTGTGGAAAAAAGTAAGTTTAGGGTAAAGATCTGAATTTTTGCCTGTCCTGATTCATTTTTAAAACAATGCACATCCACTGTTAATAAGTGAGTGGAAAGAGAGAGATAGAAAGATGAGCTTGGCTAATTGGCGAGGAAACCAGCGAGGAAAACAGCGAGGGAGGAGGGAGGACCCTCTATCTCCCTCGCGATGCATGCGTTTCATCTCTTAACACATCACGAGAAAGATGGAGGATCCTCCCTCCCTCCCTCGCTGTTTTCCTCGCTTGTTTCCTCAACAATTAGAATTCCCCAAAAAAGATAGAGAATGTGCAGGATTGTATTTAATATGTGAAAGAAAAAGAGCTGTTAGAATAGAATGGTTAAAATAAATGTGCGGGATGGGGTCACGTGCACTATGCACATGAGCCCCCTCACTATTTCAAATTAGTAACTTGCAATTGTAGACTTTTACCAAACTTTGGATGTTTTTAAAAGGGTCGTTTGTTGTAGGGACGTTGAAGAAAGACAGATTTGATTGGCTTTGGACATTTGTTGGGGTCTTTAGACCAAATGTCGCAAGTAATGGAAAATTAAAATCTGAATTTGCCGCAAAAATCAAAGAAGAAGGTGAATATTTTTTTTCTTTCTTTCTTTCTTTTCCTCCTCTTCGCGGTTGCTGTCCCGCATTCACACGTGACCTTGACTCGGACAATGTGGTCGATAGCCATTAATGGACCAAAGACCTTCAGCCTCCCTTGGGTCGTTTGTGTTGAAATCTAGATGTATAAACTTATAAAATTTAGTCAATTTATATAAAGTGTAAACCAATACTTTATAAGCATTTGGCAGAATATAGGCATCTTGGCCGAATATGCATAATTAAGGGTGTGTTTAGTTGCATGGAATCTTATATTATGAAAATTTATGAGGGAACTCCTATATTTTAGGCTAAATTAATGTATTACTCTACATTCACCATTTAATTTTGTAATTAATGGTTCGAATAAAAGTTTTATGAACATGAAAATCACACTTCTTGATCTCAAAGACATATGATTTTCATATTCATTAAACTTTCATTTTCACAATTAACTTTAAAATTAAATGATGAATATAAAATGATACCTCAAATTAACATAAAATATTAAAATCCTTGATGAATTTTCATCACATAGAATTTTATGTAACTAAACACACACTGTGCGTAGACATCACCCTCATTTTGCTTTACACTGGGGTTGACGGAGACTTTTAAAATAAAAAATATAAATAAATAAAAGAAGATCAAGACTATACGAAGGAGGGAAGAGAGAAATGGGAAGAGAATATGAGAGAGACTTGTTTGAAGTGGTGAAGTTAGAAGCAAAGAGGGAATTGAGAAAAGTGAGGGAAATGTAAGACACGCAAGTGAATGTAAGACACGCGGATGTCAGATCATTGACCCCTCTCAAGAAGTATAAAGTCATGCTCGATTGATTAAGGTTACTATTATTCCCGGTGCCATAAATCATTCATTGTAGGAGTAAGATTATTTTTTTTATGCTCCAATTAGGGGTTGGCGTTCTATCTCACGATTATGTTTTCGTTCCGATCTTGTTTTATTCTGTCCCAATTTTTTCAAGTCTTAATGAGATTGAATAATTTCATCCCGATTTCATTCCGTCCCGATCTAGAATGGGATGGGATGGGATGAAGATTTTCAATACCGCCAATCCCGTCCCGTCCCGAGCTAATTTTTTAATATTTATTATTAATATTTTATTTATTTATTTTAGGATTGTAATATTAGTGTACTTGAAGAAAAATGAATTTAGTTGAAATCAGTGCAATTGATATTAGTCTATATCTGCAACTACTTGATATTTGTTTATTTATAGAATTCTAATTGAATTATTTAATTGCAAACTCTTTAAAACTCAAAATGGAATTGCTAACTACATTGGAGAGTTTTATTTCATGTCAAGACAATTAATTTAAAGACTGTGTTTGTTTAAGCAATAATGAAACATTCTTCTTAGCACTCCAAATCTACTCATTCTTTTGTTCACTATTCGAAACAGTAGAGTAGGTCCACCATTGCCATTATACTGTCCACCTCTTAGTCATTCAAAACTCTGCAAAAATCTTAATTATATGGTGAATTTCAGCTATCATTTATGGTAGTTTATTATGATGTTGCATACTCAATCTAAGGCTATCATTTAAGTGTAGCTCTATGAATTGCCTTTGCCTATTTTCAACTAAGCAAATTGGGTTTTGGGTAAGCAGTAATTTGTCAAAAAATGAGATCACGTTGATCCCGTCCCATCCCGTCTCGATCCCATATGAACGGGATGGGATAGGGATGAGTCTATCTCGTCCCATCCCGTCCCGTGCCCACCCCTAGCTGCAAGTAGGAGTGGGCATTACATCCCGCGATCTCGATTCCGTTTTTATTTTGTCCCAATTTTTTCAGGTTTTTTTTGGATTAATCAAACCCATCTCGATCTCATCCCACGATTTCGTCCAGTCTGGATCTAGAGTGGGATGCGACTAGGATGAAGATTTTCAATCCCATCCATCACGTCCCGAACCTATTTAATATTAATTATTATTAATTTTAATATTTATTAACTCAAAATTTTGTGTGTCAAATTAAGTGTGGTACATAAAATTTTGAGGAGTTGTGTAAACTTAACATAAAAAATAATTGTATTATATTTTACAACAATAACACTTTCATAGATAATTTCTTAATATGCATAATGATAGAAAATACTATAATATTCTTGAATTGATGATGTAAATAAAAACATAAATAATTTCTTAAGATCTATCTCATTTTGATCCCATTCCAAAGATAAAACAACGGGACGAGATTACGATAAGTCCATCCCATGTCGTACCCACCCCTTGAGTCAAACTTGGGTCACTAAAAAATATAGTTTTAATTATCAATACTATACAAAGATGTGATATGTTTTCTATTGAACGAAGTTTTATAGCATCTTGTTTATTTGTTCATATTAAAAATTTTCAAAAATACCAGGTACATACAAAAAAAATTGGAAAATTGAGAGGCGCAGCTGCCCCCTCTGGTCCACCACCGGTCACATTCTGTACGTCTACCACCGGTCACATTTTGTACGTGTTCCCAGACTCGGATTATATATTATCTGAACCCGTCTAAATGGCGAGGAAATCAGTGGGAGAGCGTAGTCATCTCAATCCACTGGTTCCCTCGCCATTTAGAATTTCTGATATTACCCGTGTCATCTCAACCCAACCCAATCCGTCCCCCCGAGAATTAGCGAATTAAGATACTCAGTGCTCAAGGGAACAGTGAGAGATGCTAGGAGCTGTCAACCAAATGTGAGAGGAAGTTGATATATGCAGGGGCCATGAGTAAAAAAGAGAGAACAGGAAATGTGGTGGGGGAGAAGGACATTGATAGAATTGGCTGTTTATGGGACTAAAGTACACATTATGGTTGAATATCTCTCCATCACAGTAATGGGCTGTTTAACAATTTTGAATAAGATGGATATTGACACTTAATTAATGCCAACATTAACAGATAGTCGTCGTTTGAATAGTCAAATTTTAGACAACTAAACCTCAATGGAATATTAATCTGTCCTCTCACTCTTGACCTCTACAATGTGTTTAAAAAGCATTGTTTGCTCGAGATGCGCAACTAAACGCTGAGACAAGATATTGGAAGATGATGCTTCCTCTGTCTCTCATCTTTTAAAATGCATCTGGGAAAGATTTTTCTTTGTTTTCAGCGCCATCCACTTTCTAGTGAAAATTTGGTTCAGTTTTCTGGAATTAATTACAAATGTCACGAAATGAACACGTGCTAAATTACTCTGCAAGATGCAGCATCCCTTACTATTGCGATCTTGAAAAAGAAATTGCGAGGTCGTATTTTTTTGGGTTGCGAGGGTGGTTTTCGACAGTGATTTTCGAGGGTGAAGGGGTTTTCGACAGTGGTTTTTAAGGTGAGGGGGATCTCGCAGTGGTGAGGGAATTTTCGACAGTGGGATCTTGCGGGGGGTTTTCGACAGTGGGATCTAGCAAGGGGTTTTTTGGTTTTTGACAATGGGATCTCGCAGTGGTGAGGGGGTTTTTGACAGTGGTTTTCGAAGGTGAGGGGGTTTTCGACAATGGTTTTCGAAGGTGAGGTGGTTTTCGACAGTGGTGAGGTGTTTTTCGTCAGTGGTTTTCAAAGGTGAGGTGGTTTTCGAAGGTGAGGGGGATCTCGCTGGTGAGGTGGTTTTCGAAGGTGAGGTGGTTTTCGACTAGCTGGTGAGCCTCTTCCTTCTTCTCGATCTGCCATCGTCGGGGCTTGACGGTGGTGACCGAGGGCTTGTGACGGCGGTGAGCTCTTTCTCAGACTTTGGAACAAATTTGGCAATTTTTTTCGGCAAAAAGTAAGATCTTTCAGTTATTTCTAATATTCGTATTGCTATGATGCTTGTATGCTGGTGAAATTGTGCTTGTATGTTTGTAAATTTGTGCTAAATCTTGGGAGAGATGGAGTTCAAAGAAGGAAATCTTCGTTTGTTGAAAATTGATGGGAAAGAATTTGGGATTCGAAAGTCAAGAGGAGGTTTGTTGTTACTTGAATCGAGCTCGAGGGTTAGAATCAAAGTTTTTGTTGAATTGCAGATGGGAGAATGGATTGAGTTTCAGCTTAAGAAAACTGTGGAATCAGGCTCTAATGCTTTCTCAGCCAGTTGGAAAATCAACAATAGATGGGTTATGATGGTGAAAGAGGCCAATAAAAGAGGAATCTTCCTTTATATTTTGGTGGGTTGGGGTTCAGGGTCCAAAACTCTTAGGGTGCCAGCTGGCGTGGAAGGGACAGGCTGGAAACAACTCGCCCAAGCTATGAAGGAGATGGTTTTAAATAAGGTGCCTCAGCCTTATCCTAAGCAGCAATTTAGAAGAGATGAGGTCTCAACTCTGCCAGGTATTAGTGTTGTCCCACCCTTGCGCAACAGAACCTTTGTGGAGGTAGTGGCCACTAATCCCTCCAGTGTGAGCCCTACCTCTATTGCCAGTAAGGGCCCCATTGCAGCAACCTCTATTCATCGGGACTCTCCCATTGATTTCTTGTCCCAAGTATGGGGCAACTTCCTCCAGATCCCGTTGCAAGAAATAATCTTGCAAGGTCGTTGATAGAGTTGCCTGAGTCAATGATTCAGTGGACACCTGTTGCTCTTCCGTTTGGACACACAGCTTTCTTGGTCTTCGCTAACTCTCCACACGTGACCTCATGCGAAGCATACGACCCGTCTCCTAGGTTGCCGACACTGAGTGATCAGTCTCCCCAGCAATACCCAATGTTTCCCCATTCCCCTGCTTCTCGTGCCGTTTCAGCGGGTAAAGTTGGTAACTCGATGTCTGACTCAGCTCGTCCATCTCAGCAGGATAAAGAAAAAGGTATTGTTGGGCCTTCACCTGGCAAAGGGCCCAAGTCTCTTTCGGAACATAATTTGGCCAAGTCTAATTTTCAACAGACATCTGGCAATTACTGCGGGTTTTAGAAACAGTGGAAGAATATGTCTTCAACTTGGACCCCATTTTGACCAAGATGTCTATGCAGGCTCGCAGGGATCGAAAGCTGGCTAGAAAAGCACAGCGTGACAGAGCCGCTGAATGGGCCAATTTTTCAGTCTTTTCCACCAGATCTAGGTTCATGCTTCAAAAGAGATCCAGCAAATCAAGCTCAACCAACAAAGCAGGGCAGGTAGAACTTAAAGGATGTAGTGCCCTTGCTGGGCTGACAAGGGGAGAGTCTTCCAACCATACCCAGGATTGTTCGGTATCTCTCCCTTACCCCCCGGGATTCGAGCCACTAGCAGAACAATGTGTGGAAGTCCATGGTTTGTCTACAAAACTATATGTTTCTCATGCGGAGAGTTTCTCATCTACACCAGACCGCGTAGGCGCTCCCCCAGGCTTCGAGGCCCCACAGACGGAAAATCTTGGGTTTCCACTCCATAGCGAACAGACTTCTGGTAAGTCTCCAGGTCTTGTTTCTAGGGTTAATGACAGTGTGGAGCCTTCTGTCTCTGACTGTCATTCGACTCAGGAAGAAGCATCAGATCGCTCGGCTTTCAAAGAAATTGGCTTGACAGTGGGAGTGGACCTCAGTCAGGATGAATATAGGGCTTTAGATATGGTTCAAGCTGCAGCGCAGGGTACAGTATCTGACAAAACAATGGACAAGTGCAACAACCCCGGGGTTGAAGGTCTTTCATGAACCTCGAAATTCTTTCGTGGAACTGTAGGGGGCTCGGAAATACTGAGCGGCAAAGGGGTTGTCGTAGATTAATTGCAGAGAATCGTCTAGACCTTGTTTTCATTCAGGAAACGAAATTGGAGAGATGCACTAGAGAATTTATCAGAAAATTGTGGGGTGATAGCTCTTTTGATTGGGCTATGGTGGAATCCATTGGCAGCTCGGGCGGCCTTTTAGCTATTTGGGATGCTGATCTTTTGCAGATGAGGGAAGTGTTGAAAGGAGCTTTTTCCCTTTCTATTCAATTCCAAATGATCTCGGATAACTCAATTTGGTCAGGGACTAACATTTATGGTCCGTGTGATTCTTCGCTTAAAGAACACTTCTGGGAAGAACTATATGACATTGTTGGTTGGGTGCAATCGCCATGGGTGTTAGCGGGTGACTTCAATGTTGTCCGTCATATGAATGAAAAAAAAGGATGCAGGAGGAGGTCCATGAGCATGCAGAAATTCAATCGGTTCATTAATGAGGTGGAACTCGCTGATTTCAGTCTAAAAGGGGGAAAATTCACATGGTCAAATCGGAGAGATCTTCCTATCCTTTGTCGACTTGATCGATTTCTAGCTTCGGTGGATTGGATTGACAAATTTGGTGATAAAGTTGAATGGCTCAAGGGTGCAGCAAGTTCTGACCATCACGCGATTTTGCTTGCGAACTCGTCTGTTGGTGGTTGTACTCGCCTTTTTTCATTTGATAATGGTTGGTTTGACCACCCTACCCTGGCAGAGGAGATGAAAGCTTGGTGTAACAACTCCGTAGTCTCTGGCCACCCTGGTTACTGTTTATGGTGGAAGCTTAAGGCTCTCAGAAGACTAAAGTTTTGGGTAAGACAAATTTATGTATTCAAAATATTTCTGCTTTAATTGCTAACATTGATGCTGATGAAGAGATCAGAGACCTGACTGCTGAGGAGAGATCTTGTAGAGTGCAACTACATCAAGAGTGGGCAACATTAACCAAAAGAGATGAGGAGTTTTGGAGGATTAGATCAGGAGTCAACTGGGTTCGTCATATGGATCAGGGGTCCAAATTTTTTCATACCTTGGCTAACAGACGCAGACTATTTAACTCCATTGAAGCTCTTAGCATGGGTCAGGAGTTAGTAGTGGATGAAGTCAGTATTAGAGAACTCTTGATATCTCACTTCAAGGAGTTGTTCCATGAAAAGGAGGAGTGGCGACCTTTCTTCTCTGGGATTACCTTCAAGTCTATCTCCCAGTCTACGGCTACCGCCTTGGTAGATAATTTTTCGGAGATGAAAATTAGAGTGGCAATGGAAGAACTAAAATCTGAAGTTTCTCCAGGTCTTGATGGTTTCTCAATGGTGTTCTATTTGAAAATGTGGAAGGTAATCAAAATTGATTTTCTGAAAGTTGTTGAAGATTTTAACTCGAGAAATTTTCTTGATTGGCAGTTGAACACCACTATCATCTCGCTTATTCCTAAATGTGCGGGAATGGGGACAGTAAAAGATTTTAGACCTATCAGTATTTTGAATGGGGCCTATAAGATCATTGCCAAGGTGTTGGCTAACAGATTGAAAATAGTTCTTCATTTAGTCATTTCTCCTTTTCAAAGTGCAGCAGTCGGTGGAAGACAGGTGGTTGATAGCCCTTTGATTGCCAATGAAATTATTGATTCTAGGAAAAAACAAGGTATTCCAGGGCTCGTTATCAAATTAGATTTCTCCAAAGCCTTTGACAACGTCTATTGGAGATACTTGAATTTGGTAATGGCTCGCATGGGGTTTGACTCCAAATGGATTCATTGGCTTCACACTTGCAGATCTACAGCTAATTTCTCTCTGAAAATTAATGGTCAGCTGCACAGGTTTTTCAATAGCTCGAAAGGCTCGCGCCAAGGCGATCCCCTGTCGCCTCTTCTTTTTACTATAGCAGCAGAAGGTTTAACACAAATGATTCTTAAAGCGGTTGATGTTGGCCTAGTCAGAGGGTTTTCTGTCACGGAGGGTAGTTCGCCTGTTTCTATTCTCCAGTATGCGGATGATACTATCCTCTTTTGTGATGTTTCCGCTTCTCAGGTTCTTGCTCTTAAAAGAATTATACTTTGGTTTGAAGTTATTTCAGGTCTGAAAATCAACTTTCACAAATCAAGGGTGTTGCCTATTGGAGATGTCTCTCATCTGCACCAGTTGGCGGGTTTATTGGGTTGTTTAGCGGGTCATCTTCCAGTTAAGTACTTGGGCATGCCTTTGGGGGCTAGTTTCAAAAGTAAAGTTGTGTGGGATGAGACGATCGAAATGATGGAATCGAAACTAGCGTCTTGGAAACACAAATTTCTCTCTAAAGCAGGCAGACTAGCTCTTGTACAATCCACATTAGCTTCTATCCCGATGTTCATTCTGTCCCTTATCAAGGTTCCCTGTTCAATAGCAGCCAAGATGGAACAGATAATGCACGGTTTCCTTTGGGGTTCTACTCATAACTCTAGAAAGATGCATTTGGTGGGCTGGGAAAAAATTTGTTGCCCTAAATCTCGAGGTGGTTTAGGCATTCGTCAGGTGCTCACTTTCAATATTGCATTGCTTTCTAAGTGGCTTTGGCGATTTGCAGAAGAAAATGATAATTTATGGAGATCTCTCATTATGGACAAATATGGGCGCAATAGATGGGTCTGGGAAAAGATAACTAAGTACACTTCCTACGGATGCTCCTTGTGGAAGTCCATCTCCCGGTGCGCAAGTGGCTTCTACCCTCACACCTCTCTCCAATGTGGAAATGGTGATCTCATCTCTTTCTGGCATGATGTTTGGTGTAGTAACCAATCTTTGAATGATCTGTTCCAAATGTTGTTTATCATTAACAACAATCAATATGGGAGTGTGAGCAATTTTTGGTCTAACGACAATTCTTGGGGTCTTTCCTTTCGAAGGCCCCTAAATACTGGGGAGCTAGAAGAGTTCGCTAATCTAATGCTTCTGTTGGATAGACAAATGCTCTCAGAGGGATCTGATAGTTTGGTGTGGAAGGGTAAAGGTGTGGGCTTCTCGGTGAAAGAATTTTCGGACATGTTGGGTGCATCTCACTATGAGACCCACTCTAACCCCTTCATTTCCTCTCACAAAAATCTGGTATGGGTGAAAAACCTTTTTCCTCAAATTAATTTCTTTAGTTGGTCAGTATTGCATGAAAAGATCTTGACTAAAGATAGGTTAAGGAAAAGAGGAATCCACACAGGGAGTCTTTGTGTGCTTTGCAATGAAATTGACGAGACGCTGGACCATTTGATGCTTCACTGTTGTTTCTCCAAATCCATTTGGAGCAGTTTCTTGGCAAAATTTGGTTTGAGTTTGATGTTTCAAGGCTCCATTTTAGATTGGCTACGTTGGTGGTCTCAAGCTAATCCTTCCCGTCGGGGGGAGTGGTTATGTCGTAGGGTCCCTCACGTTCTCATGTGGTGTGTGTGGAAAGAAAAAAATAAAAGGGTATTTGAAGGACTCAACATATCAGAGCACTCTATCTTTATCGAGATTAGAGAATTGTTGTAGAGAATGGGTTCGGCTTGTAATTTGTTTAAGGATTTGGGTTTTGACACTTTCATAGTGTATTGGCATTCCTTGATATAGGAATGTTTCTCTTTGTTTTTTGTTTCCTTTGCTTTCATTAATAAACATCTTCGTGTTTGACCAAAAAATAAAATAAAATAATTATCCTTTATCCAGGTCAGGCTATTTCTAATCCTCTCTGACTTGTGTTCCCTCCCATTTCCAATAATACTCTTTCAATGGTCGAGGAGGTTCATTGTCATGCTACTTTCTTGCAGGAAGGAAGTGATGGACTTGGTAAATAGAAGTGGAAAGTTTAGCAAAAAGTTTCAGAGTTTTACAGGTAACTTGGTGTTGATAATTCCATAGAAACATATAAAAAACCCACTGCTTCATTAATTGTAAAAGTTGAAATTCCGTGTATATTGTTCTTCAGGTGTTGAAATACAGGAAAGAGAACAAAATAGAGTTGAAGAACATACCTGAATCACGGCTTGTCGGCAATAGGGGCTGCCGAAATCATTGACGCCGAGATTATTGACTGATCTTGAGTTGAATCATCAGTTGGATCTTTGAGTTTATGGCTGGAAATCAGCTGAATCTGCTGGATTGTGGGTTGGAATTGGCTGGATCTGATGGAAGAAGAAGAATACGGTGGAAGGTGATGGAACCCTCCATCACCGCCTCTTTCCACCGCCTTAGGTGGCTATAAAGGGAGGTTCCCTTTCCTCTTCAGAATCATCTTCTTCCTTGAGAGCTTGAGAGATCTTTAGTTAGGGTTTACAAACCCTCTGTGAATGTACGTGACGTAGAAGAAAGAGAGGTGAGAGAGAGTGTTGGTTTTTGTTTGTTTTGTTTGTTTGTGTTATACGCAACCTGCGTATTTGTGTGGTGTCACTTACACTTGTATTTGTAACGTCTTTGACGTTTTGTAGCTATCTCCATTTGTAATCTTTTTCTCTCATTAGTAAAGTTGGTATTTGTCGTGGACGTATGGGTGTTTGCCAAACCACGTTAAATTGGTTGTCTCCAGTATTTGTTAGTATTTTGTTTGTAGCTTCGCATTTCGACATTTGTAACGCTTTCGCCTGTAACAAATTGGTATCAGAGCCGATAGTTAGTTCTTGGGGTTCGTTTGAAGCTACGTGGATCAGTGGTTGATTAAGAGTATGTCAGATCCATCAACTTATGGATCAAAGATGGTTACCGCTACAGTCGGTAAATTTGATGTCGAAAAATTCAATGACAAGAACAACTTCGGCATGTGGCAATGCGAAGTTCTGGATGTGTTAACAAAGGAAAATTTGGATGATGCTTTGGGAGGCAAGCCGGAGAAAATGAGTGAAGAATAATGGAACAAGTTGAATCGGCAAGCTTGCGGGTCAATAAGATTGTGTTTAGTGAATGAGCAAAAATACTTTGTAATGAAGGAAACATCCGCGTGAATGAGCAAAAATACTTTGTAATGAAGGAAACATCCGCTAAAGTATTGTGGAAAAAGTTGGAAGATAAGTACATGACGAAGAGCATTCAAAATAAGCTCTTTCTCACAAAGCAACTTTTTCGCATGAATATGAGACCCGAGATTACTCTGTCTGATGAGTTCAATAGGCTTATTGCCGACCTATTGAATTTAGAAGAAGATGTTCCAGAAAATTACAAGGCTTTGTGCCTTTTGAATTCCCTTCCAGAAGAATATGAACATCTTGTTACGACTTTGCTAACGGGAAAAGAAGAATTGAATTATGATGAGGTGGCTACGGCGTTGCTCAATTATGAATTCAGGAGGAAGGATCTCAAGATCCATCAGGATGCAACGTCAGAAGTATTGATAGCGAGGGGAAGATCTGAAAAGATGTATGTTGGTAATAGAGAAAGATCACAGTCAAGAGAAAAATCTGTAGACAGAAGGTTTTTGCCGAAGGATGAATGTGCCTACTGTCATAAGAAGGGCCATTGGAAGATTGACTGTGAGGTATTGAAAACTGCAATAGAAAAAGAAAATGTCAGATGCGAATGTAGTGCACAATTTGGATGAAGATGAGGATGAGGATGATGCTTATTCGCTGTCTGCAACTTCAACATTGGTGAGTCATTCTAATGAGTGGCTGCTTGATTCGAGTTCTACCTATTATATGTGTCCCCGTAGGGACTGGTTCTCTAACTTTAGTGAGTTGGATGGTGGTGTTGTCTATATGGGCAACAATGATAAATGCAAAATTGCAGGGATAGGTAAAATCAAGTTGAAGTTGCATAATGGACTTATTCGGGTCTTGAATGATGTACGGTATGTACCCGATTTGAAGAAGAATCTCATCTCCGTTAGTACTTTAGAGTCAAAAGGTTACAAGGTTTCGGTAAATAGGGGAACTCTAAAGATTGTTTTTGGTGCACTGGTGATTCTGAAAGCAGTTCGGAAGGGTAACTTGTATTTCTTGCAGGGGAGTACAGTTACAAGGAATCGAAAAGTTGAATCTGGTGGAGCAACTTGTGTTATTGAAGGCCCTATGGATTTTGCTTCTGGTGGAGTTACTGATAGCTCCAAAGATGTTTGTAAAGAAACTTCGAGGGTTTAGCATTTGCGTGCAGATAATAAAGGTGAGAAAGTTCTGCACGAGTTGTTGAAGAAACAATTGGTAGAAGATATGAAGATGTGCAGTATGAAGGTTTGTGCACATTGTGTTTCTGAAAAGTCTGGTTCGAGACTCCATGCTAGTTAAGGTGGAGTTGGTTTGTTAGTTTGAGCATGTTTTAGTATAAGGCACCTTCGGGTGTATGGCGCCTATGAGCGCGTTTGGAGGGGTGAGACCCTCAATTAGTATTGGTTTGATTATGTTTGTTGGAAGCCAGTTGCTTGTTTTGTTCGTGGTTATTGTTGTCGGCTCAGATTTGTGAAATCTTCACCGAGGTGGAGAATTGTTGAAATACAGGAAAAGAGAACAAAATAGAGTTGAAGAACATACCTGAATCACGGCTTGTCGGCAATAGGGGCTGCCGAAATCATTGACGCCGAGATTATTGACTGATCTTGAGTTGAATCATCAGTTGGATCCTTGAGTTTATGGCTGAAAATCAGCTGAATCTGCTGGATTGTGGGCTGGAATTGGCTGGATCTGATGGAAGAAGAAGAATACGGTGGAAGGTGATGGAACCCTCCATCACCGCCTCTTTCCACCGCCTTAGGTGGCTATAAAGGGAGGTTCCCTTTCCTCTTCAGAATCATCTTCTTCCTTGAGAGCTTGAGAGATCTTGAGTTAGGGTTTACAAACCCTTTGTGAATGTACGTGAGGTAGAAGAAAGAGAAGTGAGAGAGAGTGTTGGTTGTTGTTTGTTTTGTTTGTTTGTGTTATACGCAACCTGTGTATTTGTGTGGTGTCACTTAGACACTTGTATTTGTAACGTCTTTGACGTTTTGTAGCTCTCTCCATTTGTAATCACTCTCTCATCAGTAAAGTTGGTAATTGTCGTGGATGTAGGCGTGTTTGCCGAATAGTATTTGTTAGTATTTTGTTTGTAGCTTCACATTTCGACATTTGTAACGCTTTCGCGTTTGTTTGTGTTTTTTTTTGGCAATATTAATATACATTTGATCCATGTAAAATAGTTTGGATTCAACTATTCAAGACTGCAACTGATTGCAGTATGATTTGTAATAGCTGTGGAGATTCTATAAGATATCAACTTAAAGAGTTCTACAAGTTCAAAAAGTTCTTACGGGCTATTATCTTCATTGCCTTGTGAACGAGCCTTGTGAACGAGTCTTGAGGTTCACTATGAATACAAATGTAAATAGTTTGTATCAAGTACACTTTGTTAGCTACTTTATTAGCAAAATGTATACATAATATACAAATACCACTAACAAATTTTTTTTAAGGGTTGGCTTGTAGAAATGGTTTATTCGCAACTATCATCAAGTGGCCGGGACCATCACAAGTGACCGGGCGGCCATGGATACAGGGGTGGACTGATATATAACACGTAAACGCTTAGTTAAATAAAATCTATTTTATCATATATCACTTGGTATATATTATCAAAAGAAAAAACATATATATCAAGTTGTCAAGGTAGAAAAATAGTGAACTTGGTAACAAGTTGTTGGCAAATTAAATTTAGTCTCAAATTCTATAAGAGTGTGCAGGAAGATCGTGTTAGAACTCTCCACTAGACTGTTAGTCTGTCGAAGATTTTTCACTGGACTGTAAAGAAACAAAATTTCATTCTTTGGGTTATAGCAAGATCATCCTCGAAAAGGTAAATCTGTACCATTTCATGGATAGACTTTGTACTATAACCAGTAGAATTGGATTAACCTGTTTCAACAAACATAACTCTTGGAGTTTTTCTGAAGTTGGCATTCCTTCTTTCGGAGAAGGTCCCTTGTAAAAGCAATAAAAACTAGATGGTGACATGATTGAACTTTTCTTCAATGAACCCCACCTTGTCAACGTTTACTTGGACTTGTTAGACCTTTTGCATCTTATCATTGTTTACTAGGAAAAAATTTCCCATCACCACCAAAGCCTTATTTATTCTCTGCCACCACTGCAAAAGAAAAACTGATTTCTTGGGTGTCAGAGTTGCAAGCATTTTTTCAGACTGTCAGTCATGAAGGGATGTGTTTATTGTTCAGGAGGCGAGGATGGAGGTATAGATTTTATGGGGTTCCTCATGGTACTTGTTATTGCTCTCGTGCTCATGGCGATGTGCACTCCACCACCTCGGCGGCGATATTTTGTTGTACAACGTTTCTAGGCCTTTTCCTTCTCCCCTTCAAAGTTCATGTAATGTTGTTTTTTCTCGGCTGTCCAGTCTCGTGATGTAGCTGTTATGTGTTAACAAATTCGCAATTGTTCTGTTTTGCTTTGCAATAATACTCACAGATTGATGATATCAATGACAAATTCATGGTGCTCAGAACTGTAATTCAGTTTTCTGTATCTTCATTTCATATCTTCGAAACCAGCAACTTTTAGATCCAATTTTCCTTTCCATAATTGTACTTGAATGAACATAATGCATTCTGCAAAGGCATGTCTGATCGAGAACACAAAATGTTACACCATACATAGATTTTCATTCGCTACAGCAGTTCAATTGTATAAAAATAAAAACTTCAGCTCTGGTTTTGGTACTGTGTGTTTTGAGTATAGAAGCGGAAGCATTGCCATCTAAAGACTCGTGAAGAACACAAGGACGGAAGATGAACCAGAACCACACTTAACCGAGGAAACCAAAAAAAAAAAAAAAAAAACCAAATGGTAGGTCGAATATCAACATCAACAGTGGTCTTTGAAGAGTCCTGCCGTGTCAAGGTGGGTGGTGACTAGTGATGGAGTTTTCCAAGGGACTCCCAAGTGGTACTCAATACCCTGGTGGATGGCCAAACAAGGAAATGCAGTTAAAACAAATGATCTCTTGAACTTCGTAGGAGTATCACAACCACAACACAAGTTGTGTTTTTATTTTCGGGAAAAGTTTGGGAACCTTCCAATCTTGTGGAAAAAAGTAAGTTTAGGGTAAATATCTGAATTTTTTCCTGTCCTGATCCATTTCCGAAACAATGCACATCCACAATCAGTAAGTGAGAGGTCATCAAATTTTCAACATTTTCACTATGTTGCATAATGACAATGGCTTTAAGGGAAGTTTTCAAAAAAAAAAATTTAACAAATTTCGAAAGCTATAGGACGTTGCGGTGTGAAAATATTAAGGCACTGGATCCCAACCCCTTCTTAAGCTCTCAAACACCCACCACAACCCTTTTCAGTAGTACCAAGTACCAGATGATATTAACAGATGTTAACTTTTCGTGCCCAAGCAGACAAACCCACATGGAGCCCTAATCTCTTGGTCAGGCATTTGCCTAATAAACAACAACAACAATTATGAAAGACAACATAAATCCAGTAATTGAATATACTCTATAATGGCATGACAACTCAACGGTTAGAGCTTGGCGAATGGTACCACTAGGTCATAGGTTCAAACCCAGCTTGCGCCATCTTATAAAAACCTTGCTTGCCAGTAACTACTATGAAAGGCATAATAAATTCATTTGTTCAAAGATGACTCTATACTCATATTTTATTGATGTTTATTTTTCTAAACCAACATATTGTCAAATTTGTAGCATTTGGCTAAGCAAAATCCTTAAATTCAATCGACTGACTAGTTTTAAATGCAAACTGAAAAATCGCTCTGGAAAAATATAAAAGGATCTCCACCTGATATCACCACTCATATTTTAAGTTTGCCAAGATCCGAAGTCGCCGCCATTACCTGCTTGGGCTCTTCAGTCCTCTCAGCACCAGAAAAATATCCTTCCTGAGTTAAGGTCTCTGGCATTTCCCTTGCTGGGCCTGGTGGTGCTGAACAAACTGGTACAACTGACCTGATCTGGACTGCAGGAGCCATGCAGTTGACTGAATGAAATCCTCCTGTGTTCATTGACCTAAACCTACCAGGATAAGTAGGGATCACAGGTCTGATCGTCACTGGAGAAGATATCATAGTGTTCACCATTGCTGGTCTAGGATTCACAGTAGATACAGGTGCAACACTTCTGATCGTTAGTGGTGCTGCTGGTGGTGGGCAGGACTTAGCAACTCCTGCAGAGGGAGGATTTCGGAGATGAAAGGGACTGTCGAAACCACGGGGGGTGCCTTCATGTACGTCAACATGAGCAAGTCGACCATCTGGAGGCTTGATTCCAGTATCCATAGATGCATCACCATGGAGCCTGTTCTCTTTCCCTTCAGTTGTTTCCTCCTGTATCTCTTGCACAACCACCTGAGGTCTACTCTCCATCTGAAGAGGTATATTGCCATTTGAGAAATGAAGTGTGGGCCCCGAGGCAGGCAATGTAATTTGTGGTACCACAGCCATCCGTTCATGCTCCCTTGCTAGAAAATACTGAGCAAACTCTGATGGATATATTGAACCCATGAATGGAAGAATTTGAGGACCAGATATAGATGATGGAGCCATCGGAACTGTTAGCATGCGGTTCTGTTGCTGGGCTACTTGCTCTTGCCACATTTGATACATGGCCAGTTCAGGGGAGTAATTGGAGTAAGCCCAACTTGGATACTGCACAGGATGTAACGATACGCCACTGCTGGTTGGTTTTATGTCGCGGCGCACTGGAGCTGATCTCTGCCTGCCACGATTCCTATCATTTTGGACTGGTGACTTTCTTGCCTCTGGAGGACAAAAAGTGGAGAGAAAGCGAGTAATGATAGACTGTTCTTGTTCATCATTCCGTTCAGTTGCGGACGATAGAGAAGAAGATGAGGAAGATGAAGACTGTGAATGTGCCACTGCAATAGAACCAAGCAAGCTATTAGAACTGCATATGATAATATACAGATTTCATCTTCAAAATTTATTAATTTCTTCCAGGTTACCAATAAAAAAAACCCTTCCAGATTCCAATAATTGAATAATCGTTAACAGGCGAGAAAAGAAAGCATCATTAAGTTAAAGGACCAAAGAGATTCTATGGCAAATAGTGCAACATGCTAAAATGGTGACCTGCATTTTGTACTTTCAATATAAAAAAATAAAATAAAATAAAAAAGACAATTGAAACCCTGTAAAACAAGAGAAAGAAGAGAGACAACATACTTTTCTTCAAAGTAGACCAAGCAGCCATTGCAGCATTCTTTTGAGCCTGTTTTTTTGTCTTTGCTGACTCTCCAGTAAAGGTCATTCCAGCAAGCTCAACATTCGCATGGAAGACAGGAACATGGCCTGGTCCAGATCGAAGCGTTGTATAAACTGGAAGGTTCAAACCAGCTCTATGTACAGTCTCCTGAAGTAAATTCTTGTACACTCCGAGTTCATCCTGTGAGAGAAAAGCCAAAAGAGACAGAAAGCACTTATTATACGACACTTGCAGAAGGCTAATAATCTAACAGCAACTAAGAATGCAATTTCAATATGCCGTAGTAACAGCAGCCATTTGGAAACTTCTCTTGAGATAGTGGGATCTGATCAGTTGTTGGGCAGAGATTAACAGGGGAGGTATTGCCAATAAACTCTCCCACTAAGTCCAACCAATTGTAGAAATTTCTGAGGTTGATGTATTTTCACAATGTAAGCATTTTAATCTTAGCAAGATAATCCAGAACATGAACATAGGTTACAGTATATATTACTTGCATGTAAAATCTCAGAAATAGCAGGCTAACTAACCACAACAAGGAATCCACATAACAACATAAAAGGGCCTTGCACTATTTTCTCTGGGGTCATCAACTGATTCCATATATGTCTACAAACGATTGCTATGTCCTTGAACTGTTACTGAAAATCCTGACAATTCTCTCTCCCCAGGTGGCTCACATAGTAACATTTGGCAGCCTTTCCTGTAACCAGTTCCCTTAAATGGAAAATCATCACATTCCCATTGTGCTGACCATTGTTGTAAGTTTTGAAAGGATACGACAGTTCGCCCCATTCGCTAACGAATCTATTCCAAACTTCCTGTAGAGAAGAGACACTCCTTGATTCCTACAAAGGATTCATATGTTTGATATGATGAGTCCTCTAAATACCAGCTGGTCAATGGTAAGAATACGACCAAGACCAAGGCTCCTCGCCAGGAAATTAGCTCTGGGGGTCATTTTCTTCTTCCAAAGCATTTTCGAGTTAAAGCACCTGTTGAGTTTGCTGGAATTGGGCATTGGATAAGAGCTGAAAGCAGGATTTTACTGAGAAACCTTCTCGCCATGCCAAATCCACTGCTCTCTTTCCCCAGAGGATGACATTCTGAAGCTGGGCTAACAGTCTAGCCGACTCATCGATTTTCCAACCATTGAATCTTCTTTCCAATCCAGTGACCAACCATCCTTCCTTTCTATTTCATTGCTTGTAAAGACTCCCCTCTATTTAATTGCATGGAGTATACACAACTTATGATCTTAGATAAGAATTAACAATTAGCCTATACCAACAATTTCCTTAAAACGGATGGTAGTGTCCATTCCCTATTTGCCCTATCAAAGAAGGGGAGGAAAAAGTTGCAATATAGAAGGAATAACTGTGCACTGTGTTCATGACAAAAACATGGGGGGTAATGGGAACAACCCTGTTCAAAAAAGACAAAACTCAAGTGAAATAAACACTTGAAAACCTGGTGGTAATTCTGGAGATACACTCTCCATGGGGAGCCACAGTTATATTCCAAGTTCCAACTTCATCAGAATACTCAAATGTAGGAGTTTCTGAGATTATATTGATTTATAAGGGATCAATGCTTATGGAAAACATCCCCTATTTATGTATGTGAAACTGAAATTGAATACTATATCATCCTATAATAAAGAAATTTTCACTTAGTAAACTTTGCAACTATGAAAACCAATAATGAACAAGAGGACATGATTAAATAAAAAGGAAATGTAAACTATGAGCATATTGTACGATACTTACAAGAACTTTTGCAGCGAGCGATCTTGAAGGACCTCGTTTTGAAAGCTCTTTAAGAGCTACTTCGGCTGCAGAATGCTCTGCTTGCCTTAAAGTCGTACAGAACACCGGGCTTTCAAAAGTCTCATTGTTGAAATTCACGGTTGCCTTGAACCGTGGAGCATGATCCGGCCCTTCACGTATACAAGAATAGGACGGCAGGTTGAAGCAGCTTCTTTGAGCTAACTCCTGCAGCTGATTTTTAAACATTCCTATGTGATGCCGAAAGAGGAATCTACAAAAGAAGCAACCCAAACATTAAAACAAACATTACTGGCCATATCTCTGAACTTAAATTCACTATAATTTCTGGATAACTAAAAGAAAACAAAAAAAAAAATTCAGACTTAAAAGGATATTAAGAAATAAAGCAACGGTAAAAAAATAAGGTAATAGTTCAAACACCCCTACTTGCCACGTTGTTTCTTCGGATAATTTGACCCAAAGGCTCATACTATCTATAATGCCATGATTTTTTGGTCTCTATGGGTAAGGAACACTACTAGAGTAAGCATTCTTTTAAGCACTGTAAGCTTAGAAAGCTTAGACTGAACCTTCAATCTCACACAGTTCCACCATGGCGAAAGAAAAACTAATTGCCTAGTTGAGCTATAAAATAAATCCACTAATCCAATATTTCAACTACTCTTTTTCTTTCATAGTAAGACTGGAAAACAGTCCAAGACCAAGTTTGCACAACATATGGACAACGTCCGTGTACATGGACACCAGAAGACCAATAACAACAATCAAAGGGGTAATTTCCTGAAAATTTCCGATTCCAGATAACTACCCTAAGGAGTTCCTAGTAAACTACAAACCAAATTGGAAAACATTCAAATACAAACAAACTAACATCTCAACGAACTCACCTTAGCTATTGAGCTTTCTGCATAGCATAACCAATTCACCAATCAATCCAACAACTCAAAACAACCAAAACACATACATGATTTCAAAACCCCATATCAATTTGATCACCCAGACACACAAAACCATAAAAATAAAAATAAAAATCAGATTAAAACCCCCATTTCACACAATCAATTCATCACAAAGGTATCAAAGAAACAATATTTAAACACCCAATAACCCACTCCTCACAGTCCACACAGCCCAGGCACAAATACAAAACATTGACTGCCAGAAACAGTGAGAATTTAACAAACCCATTCCATAAAAAGCATAAAAAACCAACCTTTATTGTTCCCTCTTTCTCTATCTCAAACTGTTGAATCTTCAGACTTGTGGGTCATTTGAAATGATCAGATTGGGGGTGTAAAGTTGCAAACTTTAAACTCGACAAAAGAGAGGGGGATCTCTGAAAAGAGAATGGGAGCTAAGAAGATCTGAATTTCCACACACCATTTTATGATCTGTTGTGTTTTCTGTACGTGTATCTATCTATCTATGTATGTATGTAATCTGTCTATCTAATCTCTAACTCTGTTGCTGTCTTTTGTTTCTCTTTCTTTCTTTCTTTACTATCAACTATACTTCAGGAGTGCTGACTGCACTTCTCTCTACGATATAGGTGAAACTAATCTCTCTCTCCACATTCTGTCTCTCTCTTACTCTGCTTTTATGACGAATCACTAATAATGAAATTAAGTTTGGAAGGTTTTTCTATATTACACCGACCGCACTAAATATTAAGTGAAAATTACATTAATATCCTTTCTAAATGAGGAAGTCTAGATAGTCGGGAAACACAACCATTTTTTTCAGGTTTGAAATTTTTTACATTTTTACTCATTCTCTTTAAAACACAATCACAAACATCATTTATAGAAGAGGTTGAAGTGTAAAAAACTTAAAACCTAGCCAAAAAATGATTGTATTCCCTAGCTGCCTAGAATTGTTGTTCTTAAATACATGTGTAGTTTGGATGTAAATTTTATGAAGCTAGGGAATGAGGTTTTGCAACCATGTTTTGCAATCAAGATGATGTGGCATCGTCAGAGGAGGTTTTATACAACCTCAAGATACACATAAACACTTAAGGGATTTCATCATTCTTTCAAGATCACACCACACCACACTAGTTGCAAAAATCTGGTTTCTTAGTATTTTCGCAAGAAATATACTTTATGCTATTTTCTTTATCATATTCAAAATCAAGGGTTTTATCATGATACATGTTAATCTAGATGAACTAGGAAAATAACACAAATATTCTACTTTAACATTCAAAATCTACATTCATTTTTAAATTAGCTGAAATGACATGTTTTCCTTGGGTGAAGGGTCTCTTCGTTGGATAACCTTTTTAAATGTTAAAAGGTAATCTAACGTGAATACATCACATAATCATTGTCAAAATGAATATAGGTTTTGAATGTTAGAATAGAAGCACCCAAAATAATATAATATGATTAGCACAAGATTGTAATACATATGTGATGTTTAAAGGTTTGAGATTTAGGGTTTAAGACATTGGATAAAAGATTAATACCTATTGAAATGTTTTGAATATAAGTCCGTTCAACTGATAAAGAAAATAAATAATATGGTGATATATAAGAGAATTAATAAGACATGAAAATAAATGTGAATGATGGATTTTAAATGAAAATTTTAATTAAATTTAATGATAAGAAGTACTTGTTTACATGTATAGATAAAAATGCATTTATTGTTATTTATTTTATGTTTGTGTGTATCTTTATTTTGATTTGACACACAAACTGAAAACAATGAAAAAGATAAATCTTTTTTGTGTAACATTTAAAGGCACCCATGTGCATAATACAAATGAATATATTTATTTGATTTTTTTAGCTAACATATTTATTTGATTTTGAAATATATGTTTTACAATTTTATGTCATTGCCATGTCCCTAATTGCTTTAGTTTGTTACAAATAAAAAATAAAATAAAAATGGCAACATATGTCTCACAAATAATGACTCGAAAGTTGAATAAAGATATTAATATTTTAGTAAGTTATATGGGAAAATCGCATTGCTTGGAGAGCCAAAATCCATGTAGTCAACCTCGAAAATATCAAGAATGAGGTTTAATGATGATGATGATGAAATGTAAATCCAATATCTGAATCAACACGTATGTAAGGTATAATTGCCAAACCCTAGGTTGTTAACATATTTGATCCTCTAAATTCAAATCTAAACCCAAACCGAATGTAATACATAAAAATTGTAGAATGGAACGGGTTATTACAACACTAGTACTTAAACAAGCGATTTTCAAAAAGGAAAAGAAAACTATGGTATCAAATGAGGTGAATCCAATATCGATCCAATGATAAGTTAGATGGGGATGAACAAATTTGTAAAATTATTTAGCATAACGTATCCACAATCAACCGTCCAAGCAAACTTTGCGCTAGTTTTTTTTATTTTTATTTTATTTTATTTTTATTTTTTAGATGAGATTAATTTGATACCGATTCCATGATGATTGAGATGTTGAATGAACAAAATTTTATAAAATTTCACAGATTGTATCCACAATCAATAGATCAAGCCAAGTGAACTATAACATGATCCACAATCGCACATCAAAATCTTTGAAACTGCAAACTTTTCTAAATTGATCTAAAAATTGAATTGGCAAGTCCAACAAATAGAGATCAATTGCGCCAAATTAATAAAAGAAATTGTTCCTATGTCGTTGTTATTGTACTTTTCTATACCTAAACCGATGACACTGAACCAAATAATGGAGAAATGTAACATAAAATTCAACAAAATAGACAAGTTTTTAAGATAAAGGAAATCAAATGACTACATCTAAGAACAAATGTTAAAATTGAAATATATCTATTACGAACCCAATTGAAATATATCTATTACGAACCCAAAATAAACAAAGTTACCTGGTATTCTTCGCCTTGAATGTTTTACTATGCAAAGTGAACTAGATTAGGGATATTGTGACCAAGCTACATCTATTTATAATGAAAGAAATTAATCTTTGGATAAAGGAGAATCAATGTAAATCACTTACCATTCAAATTGTAAGGGTTACATAATCATTAACATATACCAGCATTTTACAGTTCATAATTAGTTGTAACAGCTTTGAAATTATTGACTGACCGATCAAAGCTCGTCAATGAGAGGGTCGACACTTAAGCTAGAACTAGAAAGCTTTTATTGTAGCATTTGTGTTATATCTTTGTATACCTGATATTCACATAATTATTACATAATATATCCTTTAATTTATATATGTTAGTGTTTCAATTAGTATATTTTATTCTAATGATTTCATTTTATGTTTTTGTAGGAATTTGAGCGTGAACGATGAAATCGCATTAAGGCGACAATTCGAGGAATGATAAATTGATTGATTCTAACGGTGGTACAAAGTAGCGGGTCACATGTCTAAACCTAACCCAAACAAGCCTAGGTCCACATAATTTAACCTAAGCCCAAGTCCGAAAGTTAACCTAAAGCCCAAACTAGGGGTGGGCATCCCATCCCGCGATCCCGTTCCCGTCCCGATTTTTTCGGGTTTTAATGGGATTGAATAATTTCATCCCGATCCCGTCCCGTCCCGATCTAGAATGGGATGGGATGGGATGAAGATTTTCAATCCCGCCAATCCCGTCCCGTCCCGAACTAATTTATTAATATTAATTATTAATATTTTCATTTAATTATTTATTTTAAAATTGTGGATGCCCATACAAATATACTGATGTATATAATAAAGTAAGAGGAACATGGGGGTTCCTCATCAGCAACATTTGACACAAATTCAATACCCAATTCACATTTTATCAAGTTTTATTTTTTAAACAAGTATAAGGGGAAACATATTTTGTAGTACGGTACCTATCGGGCTTACTATATTGCATCGATACACATCACGATCTAGATGGGCCTGTTTTTGCCCAAACAAATGGATCAGGTTAGTCAAGTTGGGCCAATGTCTTACGGCACTTCTACAAACCCTACTAATATAATTTACTAAAATTACAAACAATTTTGCTTAATTACCTTGATTTCAAATAAGTAGCCAACAAAATCATAATTCAAAATTGACTAGAAGAACTTATCTGAAGTGAACAACATATTGTTCAAGTTTTGGTAAAATAAACTAACAAGTTTTGGTATCAAGATGAAAATGGTGGCAGAGTTACAGGTTTACACTTAGAGAAGACAATTCTAAAAGGTATGAATCAAACACTACATAATTTTATCATATATGCTACATTGAACGTGCATCTTCTCTATTTAATTGTTGTATTTACAAGGCTTGTTATGTATCAACTATGTAGGCTATAATGATCAAGTTAACATTTTTGTATCTTCATTCACAGAAAATGGTGTTTTTGGGAAGAAAAAAAAATTATATATGATTAGCACGCTGATCCCGTCCCGTCCCGAACCCGTTTGGGATGGGACGAGATCGGGATGGGGTTTTTCCCATCCCGTCCCGTCCCGATCCCGTATGAACGGGATGGGATAGGGATGGGTATATCTCGTCCCATCCCGTCCCGTGCCCACCCCTAGCCCAAACCCAACATAGGAGAATAGAGAAAACCTATTTAGAATCTGGGATTTCTCTTTTGCTGGGTTTCTTCTTGCTTTTTCTCTCCCTTTTTCAGCTACCACGCCACATCCACCCTACCGGCGATCCTCGCTCGATAGGAGAACCGACAGTGTGATCATCCTGCCATCACCACCTCCTCGTCGCTATCCTCCCTGTCCTTCTTCCTCCACAATATCACTGTCCACTGGACAGGCCACGCACGACCACTATCCCTGTCGCAAACCTCCATAACACCACCGCTCACACCGTCCCATGTTCTTTTCTCTTGCTCCTCCCTATTCCACCACGCCAAACAACACCGCCGACCACCACCATCAGCCGCCACCTTGCCTTCCTTTCTCATCCATCTCTCTCTCGCACCCTGTTCTTCTCATTCTTCCATTCACCACCTCTCTCTCCCCCACTATGTCTCGCGGCCGAGTCACAGCACCATGAAAATAGGGCAGTCCCTGCTCCTATTCGCTTCCACGCCACCGTTAGGGATGGCAGTGGGGCGGATTTTTTCGGATATCAGTCCCACTCGCCTCGTTTGGGGTGGATACGGATTTTCAATCTGTATCCGTTTATTAATCGGGGCAGATACGGATTTAGCCCTATCAGCCCCACGGATATCAGTTTAACCGGTAAAATTACAAAACCACCCTTCAACTATAGATTAAACCCCCTAGTCTTTCATTCTCATCTCAGTATCTCACATAATCACATTCTCCCCTTTCTCACTCACAGCGAACTGAGCGAAGTCTCCTTGGTCGTCTCATTCAGACAGCGAAAGTCGATCGTCTCTTTTAGAGAAGTCGGTCGTCCCCTTCAGCGAAGGCCGGTGTCTCCTTCTTCTCCTTCTCACGGACCCTGGGTCGTCTCCTTCTCACGGACACTCAAAGTCTCGAAGGGTCATCTATGTCTCCTCTCCATCTCTCTGCTTCGAAAGAACGACCCCATCCCGGCCGCCTCCCTCTCCCCTCCCTTCCCCACCTTCCCAGATTTTTGATCTGAGATCAGATCCGAGATCAAATCTCAGATCTCTGAGATCAGATCAAAGATCTGAGATTCGTTTGATCGAATTTATTTATTTATTTGTAATTTTTTGTATAATCTGAGATCTGAATTTTTTATATATTTTTTTTGTATGTTTAAATCTGAAAAAAAAAATTATAATTTTTTGTATGTTTGATCGAATTTTTTTTTGTAATTTTTTGTATCTGAGATCTGTTATAATTTCTATGTGGATTCTTACCGGTGTATATTTTTGTATGAATGAAGTATTTTTAGGATTGATATGCTATTAGAGAAATTTTTTAATAGATATTTGCGCGGGGTGGATATCCGCCAATCTGTGCAAATCCGCGCGGGGCGGAGATGGTTTTTAAGTAAATGTATAAACGGATTGGCGGGGCGGATTTGGCCTTTGGGGATCTGTTAATCCTGACGGGGCGGGGATGGATTTGTTCAAATCCGCCCCGTTGCCATCCCTAGCCACCGTCCAACCAGCCGTCACCACCACCCACTCTCTCGTCCCTCCCCCTCGTTTCCCTCTCTCTCGTGCAGGTATCGGAGCCAAACGAAGAAGAAGAACGACGAGCAACTCGCGAGACGCAAGACGCGGCTCGCTGGAGACGAATAACACGAATTTCTGGCCGGAGAAATTTTCAAATCGGTTTAGTTATTCGCATTGTGCGGTTCTGCTCTATACCACCGCACAGTCACTGTTTCAACTCAGGTTATTCCCACCCGATTTCTGTCTGAGCCACCACAGTACATTTGCAGCTATTTCTCGGGATGTGTGTTCGTGTTGAGATGGATAACACTGATGTTGTGACCACTACCACCATGATCTTCTAGACCCCACGCCGAGGCGAAGATGAAACCATAGGGTTTTCTAGAGTTTGTCGTATCTAAATTTATTGTTTTCTATATGCTTGAATGTTCAACACAGTTGATTTCTGAATTTAATACTTTGCTTTCACCGATTATATCCTTAAATAATTATCTAGACTAATCGGTAGTTAGAAGTTCTTTTATTGATATTAAAAAGTCTGCTTTAATCAACTAATCTGAATATGTGATTGTGTGTGCCATAAGAAGACATGCAATGCTAGGGGTTTATAATTAGTTAAAATAAACATGTGATTGTGTGTGCCGTAGAAAGACATGCAATGCTAAGGGTTTAGGCTTTTGCTGAAATCAATTGCGAACTTAGATTAATCTTTAGATTAGTCGTGTTAATTCTTGAAAACAATAATTTGGATTACACAAATCTCGAAGAACCTGTGGTGGATTCGATGTCTCGGTTCACTCTCATACCATCTTATCAATTTAATCTTTAAGTGTTCAATTTCATTCTCTTAATTTAGTAATTTACATCTGTTGTAACCCCCAACTCTAAATTAGTTTAAATAAGTTTTAGAATTCAACCGTCTCGTCAATCCTCGTGGGATCGACCCGTATTTGCCACTGTCTACTAGTTAGACAGCCATGCACTTGTGGTATTACAAGTAGGGTTTATTAGTTTATTAATTTAGGTTAATAAAAACTCCATCAAGTTTTTGGCGCCGTTGTCGGGGATTGTAACGGTACAATCAAAATCTAGGGTTGTTTTTGCTAGTTTATAAATTAGGTTTAATTTTCTTTTTAGGAACAATGTCACGAGTCACTTTCTTATTTGTTTTATTTGCTTGAGTTTGAATTAATTTTGCATTTATCTTGCAGGCAGTCACACACATAGGAGCTCAAGTGGGAACGAAGGGAAATATTGCGACTCGTAAGGAAACTCTCAAAAAATCGACTTCTACCCGGCGTTGCAAGTAACCCGAAAGAGGTTCGTGTCGGAGGTAACTTCTACCCATCGCATCTGCACGCGGTTTCTGTGTGATCACTTGTGTTTAGCTTGTTCTAGGTAGTATTGCATGCAAATTTGAATAGTGGCAGGATTGAGTTGAAATTTCCGTGCCCTCTCCCGCGGATAGGTTAATCACCATCTATTTTAGGGGTAGGAACCTAGGCCTTCACTATTTAAAATTTGTAGCAAGATAATTATCTAGGACTGGTGTGACGCTCATAAGAACCCTCTTTGGACGTTTGATAGCTTAAAGTGGTCGAGTGAAGGAACATTTCTTGAACTGGCATTTCACTTTGAGCTAAAGAGTGGAAAAAGAGGTAGGAGCAACTCTGTAGTGGCGGATTGATAAGAAATTACTGTGCCTCTCCCACGGTTAGGTAAATTTAATTGAATTTCAGCCCTGCATTAGTAAAGATAAACTCTAGGGTCGTCTGTTGAATTTAATTGAATTTAATTGAATTTCAGCTTGCATTTAAAATAAAAAAAATATAAAAATAAAATTGAAGCATGTTTAGGACTGTTGACTTTGAACCTTTGTTATCCAGTAGTTTATGCATACCTAGGTGCGTGATTCTAAGAGTAGACTTGTCTGACAAGAATTCGAAAAGTTCTTTGAAGTCCCAGTTACATTTTTAGGTTCATCATCCTTATCCACTGAGATGGCTGGGGGGAAGGCCTTTAAGGATTACTTCGCCCCTCTTCCTAGTAGTGCTCCGTCTTGCATTGTCTTACCTGAGACAAATGCAAATAGTTTCGAACTCAAACCATCTATTATTCATCAGCTGCATTCTTTTTATGGTTTTGAGAAAGAAGGCCCTTATCTTCATGTCAAAAAATTTCTTGACATCTGCGCTATCCTGAAATACCAAAATTTTTCTGATGATTCGGTCCGTCTTAGGTTATTTCTCTTTTCTCTGAAAGATAAGGCGAAATCTTGGTTAAATGCATTAGAGACGAGATCCATCACATCATGGAATGCGTTGTTAAGAAAGTTCTTGACAAAATACTTCCCCATTCATAAAACGAATGCCCTCCGGCGAGATTTATCTAATTTTCAACAAAAAAAGGGTGAACATTTCTATGAATGTTGGGAAAGGTTCAATGAGCTCATTGTCAGGTGTCCCCATCACGGATTTGAGAAGTGGCGGCTAGTTCAATACTTTCAAAATGGTTTAACCCCTCAAAACCGTCGTATGATTGATGCTACCAGTGGTGGGTCATTAATGAAGATGAGTGTCAATGAGATATGGGAATTCTTTGAAACTCTTTCCGAAAATTCTCAGCAATGGGATTATTCGAGAAAGGAGTCTGATAGGCGTAAGGGCGGTATATATGAAGTTAGAGATACATCTGTTCAACCCCCTTCTGCCTCAAAGTTAGAGACGGTTGTTATGACCTTGACTCAAAAGATAGATGCACTTTTGAATTTGAGTCAACCTGCACTTCCCACAAACGCTTCATTTGAAGTCTGTGCTGCATGTTCGAGTCCTGGTCATTCAATAGCTAATTGTGACTTGCAAAACGATTATCCTGCATACTATGTTGAGCAAGTCAACTCTTTTAATGCAATGCGGCGACCTGGCAATAATCCGAACCTAACTATTACAATTCAGGGTTCTTCAAACATCCAAGTCTCTCCTAGGCCCATGGCCCACACCAAGGGGGACCTATTGTTGTCTCCCAGGCTCCTCAAGCCCCCTAGCCCTGTTAGGCCCCACCATAACAAAGTTCCTTCATCCAACACATCAAGTTTAGAAAAAACGGTTAATCGGTTTTTGCAGTGCTCAGAAAGTATAATTGAGCAGAATTCTAAGGACATATCTGAGTTGAAATCCACGAATCAACACCAATCTCAAGCCCTCAATAGACTTGAGATAGCTGTGAGTAAGATTACTCAGTCTTCTTCTGAGAGGGGGCCAGGGAGATTTCTTGGTCAACCTGTTCCAAACCTAAAGGGTTAATTCGCAGTTGGTAGTACATCTGAGTCCTGCAATGAAGATTTCAAATCTATTACTACCCTTAGGAGTGGAAAACAGGTTGACAATCGAGTACAAGTGCCCGATTTGAGTGTCGGTGCATCCACGTCTAAGTCAAAGCAGGTTGCATCTCCATCTGACAAGGAGGCTGATAAAGCCTCACCTTCTACAGATGCTCCTGTTGACTCTAACCCCACTCAGGCATCTTACTTGCCTAGAGCCCCGTTTCCGTCATGATTAGCTCCGGCAAAGAAAGGAACAAATGTAAACAACGTAATGGAAATTTTTAAACAAGTCCACATAAATATCCCATTACTCAATGCTATCAAGCAAGTTCCTAGCTACGTCAAGTTTTTTGAAGGATCTTTGCACACAGAAGCGGAAGCTACATGTGCAAAAGAGAGCCTTCCTCACCGAGCAAGTGAGCTCAATTATTCAACACAGAACCCCGCCTAAGTATAGGGATCCTGGTTGCCCTACTATTTCTTGTATTATCGGTGATCATATGATAGATAAGGCATTATTGGATTTAGGGGCGAGTGTTAATTTATTGTCATATTCTGTTTATGAGCAATTAGGTCTCGGTGGGTTAAAACCGACTAGAGTAACACTGCAATTGGCTGATATGTCTGTCAGAGTCCCCCGTGGTGTTATAGAGGATGTGATTATCAAGGTTGAAAAATTCTATTACCCTGTGGACTTTATAGTTTTTGATACACAACCTGTTCACAATCCCTCTAGTCAAATTCCAGTCATTTTGGGTCGACCATTTTTTGCCACATCCAATGCCATTATTAACTGCAAGAGTGGAATTGTGAAATTGTCATTTGGCAACATGACTGTCGAACTCAACGTTTTTAATGTTAGTCAACAACCTCCCGAGTCCGAAGATATCCATGAGGTTGAGATGATTGAGAGTTTGGTGGAAAATTCCTTTCTGCAGTCCGCCTTAGATGATCCATTAACGACTTGTTTGACTCATTCTAGTTTAGACTTTGATATCAATAATTCCATTAGGAAAATGAATGCTTTGCATGATGCATCCCCTAGTATGGTTCCTGGTTCTTCATGGAAGTCTAAAGTTGAACCCCTTCCACTTAGTGAGTCAAAACTCGTCCCTTCGGTTGAGAAGCCACCCAAGCTTGACCTTAAACCATTACCTGACACCCTCAAGTATAAGTTTTTAGGTTCTGATGATACTTTACCTGTTATTATTTCATCGACATTGACTGTTGAACAGGAAAGTAAGTTGCTAAACGTTTTGAAATAACATAAGGCATCACTGGGGTGGACTATAGTGGACATTAAAGGAATAAGTCCAATTGTTTGCATGCATCGTATTCATATGAAAGATAATGCCAAAACTTCTCGTGAAATGCAACGTAGACTTAATCCTAATCTTAAGGAGGTTTTCCGAGTTGAAATGCTCATTGTTGGATGTTGGTATTATTTACCCCATTTTAGATAGCTCTTGGGTCAGTCCAGTTCAGGTTGTTCCCAAGAAATTGGGGGTAACTGTAGTCACAAATGATAAGAATGAGTTAGTGACTACTCGCATGACCACTGGATGGCGAGTTTGTATTGACTACCGTAAGTTGAACTCAGGCACGAGGAAATATCATTTTCTCTCCCTTTTATCGATCAGATGCTTGAGAGGTTAGCTGAACATGATTACTATTGTTTTCTTGATGGATATTCCGGTTATAACCAAATCCCCATTGCACTCGAGGATCAAGAGAAAACTACATTCACTTGCCCTTTTGGGACTTTTGCTTATTGGAGAATGCCTTTTGGGTTGTGTAACGCACCCGCCACCTTTCAGAGGTGTATGCTTAGTATTTTCTCGGATATGGTTGAAAGGTTTCTTGAGGTGTTCATGGATGACTTCTCAGTGTTTGGGGATTCATTTGATGAGTGTTTGCATCATTTAACCCTAGTGTTAAAGAGGTGTGAAGAGAAAAGTCTTGTCTTGAATTGGGAGAGATGTCATTTTATGGTTAGGCAAGGTATAGTTCTTAGGCACATAATTTCTAACAAGGGCATTGAAGTTGACAAAGCAAAAATCGATTTAATCTTGAGCCTTCAACCACCGAAGATGGTGAAAGACATTAAATCTATTCTAGGTCATGCTGGTTTTTACCATAGGTTCATTAAGGATTTTAGCAAGGCTATTCGTCCTCTATGCAATTTGCTTGCTAAGGACTCTACGTTCATCTTTGATGAAGACTGTTTGAAAGCCTTTGAAAAACTTAAACAATTGTTGACTTCAGCTCCAATCATCCAACCTCCTAATTGGAATTTACCTTTTGAGCTTATGTGTGATGCTTTTGATTTTGCGGTTGGAGCTGTCTTAGGACAACGAGTGGACAAAAAGCCCTATGTTATTTATTATGCCAGTAGAACTCTACAAGATGCGCAACTTAATTACTCCACCACGGAAAAGGAGTTACTCGCTATTGTCTTTGCATTGGACAAATTTAGGTCATACCTTATAGGATCCAAAGTTATCATTTTTACTGATCATACAGCGTTGAAGTACCTTTTTCTAAAAAAGATGCTAAGCCACGCTTGATTCGTTGGGTCCTATTGCTACAGGAGTTTGATATTGAGATTCAGGACAAGAAGGGTTCCGAAAATGTTGTAGCTGACCATTTGTCTAGACTTCTTGTAGAATCATCTACTGCAGATGTGCCCTTGAATGAATCCTTTCCTGATGAGCAATTACTTGCTATCTCCCTGTTACCTTGGTATGCAGATATTGTGAATTACCTTGTTACAGGTCAACTCCCTTCTAATTGGTCTAAACAAGATAAGACTAAATTTCTTGCTGAGGTCAGACATTTCTTATGGGACGATCCTTATTTATTTAAGTATTGTCCCGATCAGGTCATTAGAAGATGTGTTCCAGAGAGTGAATTTCATAGTATCATTTCCTTTTGTCATGATCAGGCGTGTGGAGGTCACTTTAGTTCTAAAAAGACAGCTGCAAAGGTTTTGCAGTAGGGCTTTTATTGGCCGACTATTTTTCGTGACACCCATGCATTTTGTGCTACATGTGATAGATGCCAACGAATGGGTTCCATTTCTCGTAGGAATATGATGTCTCTTACTAACATTCTCATTGTGGAGATTTTTTATGTTTGGGGTATTGATTTCATGGGACCTTTCCCTCTATCATTTGGCTATCTTTACATTCTTTTAGCTGTTGATTATGTTTCCAAATGCGTAGAGGCGGTACCTTGTAAAACGAATGACCACAAGGTTGTGGTCAAATTTCTGAAAGATAACATCTTCTCTCGTTTTGGTACTCCGCGTGCTGTTATAAGTGATGGTGGTTCTCATTTTTGTAATAGACCGTTTGAACTGCTAGTTAAGAAATACTCCATCACTCATAAAGTAGGTACTCCATATCATCCACAAACAAGTGGGCAAGTTGAAATATCCAATCGGGAAATTAAACACATTTTAGAGAAAACTGTTCGACCAGACTGCAAGGATTGGTCACAACGTCTGAATGACGCTCTTTGGGCTTATAGAACAACAATTAAAACCACGCTTGGAATGTCTCCATATAGACTTGTTTTTGGTAAAGCATGTCATTTGCCTGTGGAATTGGAACATCGTGCTTACTGGGCTATCAATACCTTTAATTTTGATATAGGTGAGGCTGAATCACATCGTAAGCTCCAACTTAATGAGTTAGAAGAGATTGGAATGATGCTTACCAAAGTGCTAAAATCTACAAAGAACGAACGAAGGTGTTTCATGATAAATCCATTCTTCGCAAGTCCTTTGAACATTTCCAAAAGGTTTTGTTATTTAACTCTCGGTTGATTATGTTTCCTGGCAAATTGCGATCTCGATGGTCTAAGCCTTACACGGTGAAAACAATGTTTCCACATGGAGCTGTGGAGATTGTTGATCCCAAAGATGGTCGTGTTTTTAAAGTCAATGGTTAGTGTCTTAAACCATTCTTAGAGATGCCTACATCAGAAGTCGAGGTTGATGTGTTGTTATTAGAGGATCTTGGATCTTGTGTACTCAGATTGAGGAAGAATATATGTCGGGCTGACGACGTTAAACCAAGCGCTCCTAGGAGGCAGCCTAGCTTTAGTTGTGTCATTATGGTTAGTCTGGATTGATTTTCGAGTTCTTTCTAGTTGCATTTCATTCATACTCGTTAGCTCCGTAACAATTGACTTACAACTGATACATGTAATTTATTTTTTATTTTTTATTTTTTCATTTGTGTCCTATAATGTTTTTATCAATTTATCATGATGAGTCCACAGTTCTTATGTCTCTGAGCGTTCATTGGTGGACGATTTCGTCGAAATTGGTAAAAACTTTCCCATGGTAATATCACTTTAACTCTCATCTTTTCTTTTTTCTGCATTTGTCATGATCATCATTTTATACATTGAGGACAATGTTTGGTTTAGGTTTGGGGGTGAGTTTATGAGTTTTTCTGCATTCTTCGAAATTTTTTGAACACAATTGACTATTGTATTCTACTCAATTTCCATTGAATACATAGTTAATTATGAACGTGTGTAATTTTTCAATTTGAAAATGCATACAAAATCTAAGCTCATTTCCAATGAAGGGAATATGCTTTCAAGTATGCCTTTAAATTCAAGAAATGCATGCTTTCACTTGTCACTTTTATATATCAATAGGAAAACATATGGTTTGATATTATCTATAAGTTAAATATATTTCATGATATTTTTCGACTCGACCACTCTTGCACTATAAGCCGAGTTAGCATAATTTGAAGTTAATTAGTAAGATATTAATTAGAAAATTTTAGAATAATAGTGGAGATTTAACCCTTGTAAGTTTCGAGACATTCTATTTTTCTTGAGGGTTATTAAATAAACTCTGACTTTTCTTGAATCTGCATTATCTCATTGATGATCTCATTGTTCTTGTTTCTTTTATTGATTACTTTGAGAATGTCGTTAAAATTGAATTATTACACTAGAACTTCTTGATTTATTTAGTTGAGATGTCATAATACCGACTAGAGCTTAAGAAATGATATAGGCAATTTTTTCTTCTTCTTTTAATCGTTCTTTAGCCTTTTAGCCTACCTAATAATAAATATCCGTTTACAGCCCTTTGAGCCTTTAAAAAAACTTTTTCTTTGCTAACCCCATCTCCATTACCTACTCCAGTTAGGGAGTAATATCTCATACTATTTTTATCCTTACCCAATGTCTCTGAGAATGTATATGGTTGATATACTTTTGTAATGGGCAAATAAAAAGAGCTGAAACTAAATATTCCATGAATCCTCGGGACTGAAATGTTTCATTAGGCAAAAGGGGAAAGCATGTCGTTGATCTTATAAAAGAAAAAAAGATTGATGCTTCGAAAAAAAATATGAAAAATTTCGAAAGAAAAAAAATAATGGTGTACAACATTGGTTTATTCTTCATAGCCCAACGTGTTTATTAAATGGTGTATCCATTCTCAGAGAATTTTCTCGTATCCTTTTCCATTCTTGTTAGCCAAAATCTTAGACTCATTACAACCTAATAAAGACCTAATTGATCTTAAGTAAATGTCTGGTTCATAGATGTGGGGATTAAATAGACAAGAACTATGGCATGTGATTCAACATTCTCTAAGTAATTGATATTCTTGTTCATGAGATCATATTCATTCTTTTAAAAGTCAATTTTTCATGATTATTATATGTGAGATGTTTGTATTTCCATAATTTATTCTCTTTCTCACATATAAACTGAGTGATAACTAGCCAATCTCTAAGTGATTCATTTCTGAATGACAAGAGAGATTTGTAGTTGAAGCGTACAATTCAAAGGATATCTAGTCGTATCTTTACTGAGAAAAATAAAGTTATGTTGATAAGGCCATGCACACATACACTTCGAGTTGAGAATAATTGATGAAATTTATTTAACCTTTGAATATTATTAAATTGTTGTTAGACTCTTTGATATATTATTGTGACACTGTTAGTTGTTTTCTGAAAATTTTGACCATTAGATTATTACTCTGAGGATAATAGATCGAGTAACCAAGTTACCATGTTTTTGAAATTTATTGAGTCATAATGTTTGTGGGTAACATTTCTAGAAACCCTCACGAGACTATAACTCGTCCACTAGAGGTAATCTAAGGATTTAAAGTCTTGTTGCACGTTTAAGGTAATTGCAACCGATGATTCCTGCGAATGTGAGTTAAAATCTTATTTTTATTGTTTTGCTCGAGGACTAGCAAAATATAGGTTTGGGGGTATTTGATATTCACGTAATTATTACATAATATATCCCTTAATTTATATATGTTAGTGTTTCAATTAGTATATTTTATTATAATTATTTCATTTTCATGTTTTTGTAGGAATTTGAGCGTGAACGATGAAATCGCATTAAGGCGACAATTTGAGGAACGATAAATTGATTGATTCTAACGGTGGTACAAAGTAGCGGGTCACATGTCTAAACCTAACCTAAACAAACCTAGGTCCACATAATTTAATCTAAGCCCAAGTCCGAAAATTAACCTAAAGCCCAAACCCAACATAGGAGAATATAGAAAACCTATTTAGAATCTGGGATTTCTCTTTTGCTAGGTTTCTTCTTGCTTTTTCTCTCCTTTTTCCAGCTACCACGCCACATCCACCCTGTCGGTGATCCTCGCTCGATAAAAGAACCGGCAGTGCGATCATCCCGCCATGACCACCTCCTCGTCGCTCTCCTCCTTGTCCCTCTTCCTCCACAATATCATTGTCCACTGGACAGCCCACGCACGACCACCGTCCCTGTCGCAAACCACCATAACACCACCTCTCACACCGTCCCCTGTTCCTTTCTATTGCTCCTCCCTGTTCCACCACGCCAAAGAACACCGCCGACCACCACCATCAGCCGCCACCTCGCCTTCCTTCCTCATCCATCTCTCTCTCTCGCACCCTGTTATTCTCATTTTTCCATTCATCACCTCTTTCTCCCCCCACTCTGTCTCGCGGTCGAGTCACAACACCACGAAAATAGGGCAGTCCCTGCTCCTATTTGCTTCCACGCCACCGTCCAGCCAGTCGTCACCACCACCCACTCTCTCTTCCCTCCCCCTCATTTCCCTCTTTCTCGTGCAGGTATCAGAGCCAAACGAAGAAGAAGAACGACGAGCAACTCGCGAGACGCAGGATGCAGATCGCTGGAGACGAAGAACGCGAATTTCTGGTAGGAGAAAACTGATTTTCAAATCGGTTTAGTTATTCGCACCGTGCTAGATTAGGGATATTGTGACCAAGCTACATCTATTTATAATGAAAGAAATTAATCTTTGGATAGAGGAGAATCAATGTAAATCATTTACCATTCAAATTGCAAGGGTTACATAATCATTAACATATACCAGCATTTTACAGTTCATAATTAGTTGTAACAGCTTCGAAATTATTGACTGACCGGTCAAAGCTCGTCAATGAGAGGGTCGACACTTAAGCTAGAACTAGAAAGTTTTTATTATAGCATTTGTGTTATATCTTTGTATACCCACATAAGGTTTTATACTCTAGTTATTTATATTTTATGCACATAAGGTTTTATGCGCTCATTATTTACATTTGCATGCCCACACAAGGTTTTTCGTGTTTTATCGTTGATGTAGTCAATTTATGCTTTCATTCTTTGCTGCTTACCTAGACCTGCACAGGTAGCAAACGTGAGCCAATGACCATCATGTGGTAGCCGATGACACTCTGATGTTTAAGTTAGATAAGGCTTAGAAGAGGCTTAACACTTGCATACCTCTAGACCTTATCTCCATTTTTATTGTGAAGGAGTCCTTGTTCGGTTAGGTCTTTGGTGGCGTAGTTTTTGGAAAGTGATATTGCTATGGAGATCATTTCCTAATTAGGAGTTGTCCATGTGGGATAGTTTCCCTACACGATTCGTGCTTCTAGATCTGCGGAATAGGTTTTCATTTATGAGTATTGTTTAAGCAAGGAAGTTTATTTGCCCGACTTATACTCTAATATATGTTTCCTAGTCGGATTCAATGTGTTGCTAGTCTGTCTGTCTTGGGTAGATTTCTTATATACTTGCCTTAGAGGTCTTACTGGTATTAGGCCTGACAGCGTGACATGTGGGCTTACTGGCTCATTGCAACTCGGATCCAACTGTCTGGATTCTGCCGATGATAGGTTTGCTGTTTTTTGGGCCTCGCTGAATTGAGCGTGCAATCGGGCCTATTTCGTTTTGTTGACGAGATTATCATGACACGTGTATGGTGCTGATCAAAGGACGTTTTGATGTATCATCAGCTACCCCCAGTTAGTGAGTCTTCTTATCGATCTACTAGGTCATTTTCATGAGGCAGCTGTGCAATCATGAAGATCGAGTCTAAGTGATTTCCTTGAGTGACAAATTGCATTAATTAGGCGTGGGCCAGCTTGAAAGTAGGAAAGGCAGGAGTTCAACTTTCCATATAGATATCATGTTTGTGGAGTGCAACTTCTTTACTCTTTTGATCTTAGAGATTCTGCTTTGTTGTATTATCTGTTGTGCTTTTGACTTTGCTCAACCTTCGTATTCGAAAGCTTGTACTTTCTTTCATGGCGGGCCGGGATCAACTTTCTGATGAACTGTTCGCCAAGGGCCATACATTTTTTTGAGGAGAGGTTGCTCTCTGAATTTGATATGGAAGTCCTCCGTAAGACATACGAGATTCCTGATGATCTGGTGCTCTGTACTGTGGGTGTTGATATGATGCCATTGTACCCTCTTGAAGGGTTCATCTATTTTCACCGAGGTATGCTTCAATCGGGTGTCCATTTTCCTATCATCAAAGAGATCTAGGAGTTCCTGGTGTACCTCGGAATTGCACTCGCTCAACTTGTGTTGAACACGTATAGGACTTTAATCGTCATTCTGATTAAGGCTAAGGGCGTTGGTGTTCGAGTGTCTTCGAGGGTGATGCAATTGCTCACTTCTCCTCGGATAAACGAGCACACTGTGTGTGCTGACATTGTCAGACTACTTTGGCAAACTGCCTGATGATTTTTAAATCATGGTAGAAGTTCTGCTTCATGGCCCCGATGGACTTGACACATTTTGAGCTTGTTGGTGATCTCGTCGAGCGTGAATTTATACCACTGAGTAAGTTGACTCATTATCTAGTTTGCTTGTGTTAACTTCATATTAGATTGACTTGTTGTGGTTTTTGCAGAGAGATTTTCTACTTTGCCTCTTTCTGTAGAAGATAAAACAACTTTGAATGTGTTATGTGACATGCCTCGTCTGGAGGTAGAGGATGTAGTTAAGCTTTCTAATGTTGAGCGCAACGGTCTATGAGTTTATTGGCATGTGGTTCCCACTGTATATCGGGTGAAGTAGCCAAAGCCTGAAGGTGCGTCTATTCCGTGGAAGAGGAAGCTTCCCAAGATCAAAGTTCCAAGCCCTTCAAGGAAGGCAGAAATAGATTAGGCGTTTCCTTCTCCTGTGTAGACGTTTGGCCTCGTCGGAAGGACGTGAGGCTGTCGGGCAAGAGCCTGATGAGACTGTTGTTTCTGAGGGGCGTGATGCTCAAGTCGTGGTCGCTGTATCTCTCTTTGACTTGGATAGATAGTATCTGCAAATGTGGGCATGGAGGATGTTACCAAACTGGGCACCAAGCAGGCGGAGTTTATGAATAAGATGCTGCTACAGGCGGGCATGGAAGCTTCGAAAGATTTTTTTAATAAAGGACTTCGAGCTATGCCTCTCTCTGGATCATGGGCCTGTTGAAAATTCATTTGATAGTCTGCGTCATGGTAAAGGTTATCTTTCTTGTTGCCCGTACTGTGCTCCATCTCGTTCCCGTCCTCATATTCAACTGATGATGAATCCAAGGAATAACTTGCTTCCCTCTTCTCCTTCAAGTGAAATTGGACCGACACGTGAGAAAGAGCCGACCGTTGCGAGCAAAGGGAAAGTTGTTGATGAGGGCCCTAATGCAATGAAGGCGGATAAAAGTCGGTGCTAAAGTGATTCCAGTTCTGAATGACATTCATCTGGATGCTTGGATCAGTCTGTTTGCTCCAGATGTAATACGGATGAGCAACCAAGCTTGGCATTAGGAGGTTGACATTTCTTATACTATGAGAAAACATATCAGCAAGTGGAATGATTGGCTGGCGAACTGTGCTCCGGAGCCAGTGGGAGACTCTAGGAAAACATTTAGATAAAGGGTAGAAACACCTTGTACTAGGGATGTTATATCTGATAAAGGAGAAGCACCTCGACTAGGATCTCTCCTGTTACAAAAATATTGTTTTTGCAGAGTTTGGAGCAACCTCCGATTCGTTTGAAAAAAAAGGCGACCCTGATGAGGGGGGTCGAAAGGCAGCATTGACAGATGTGTATCCTGCTTCTTCCCCCGCTAAGTCTGGTTTTGTTGTATCTGACTATCTTCCTGATGCGGGGTGAATCGTGTAGTTGAGTTTGTAAATGAGTAGTACTTTGCACTTTTTTGTATTCTCTTGCTTTTCCTGCTAGCTTTTACCTGTTTTGTCTTATTTCGACATTAATTGTCAAACGAAAAACTTTGTTGGGCTAGGAAGCTTATGTTTGATTCGTTGTTGGGAGCTCTGATTTCTTGTGCTACAATAGTTGGTGTAGTTCCGGTCAGACTCTTTTTTAGAAATCGGGGAGTGTAGTACACCCTCTGTCTGGTGGCTTGGCTGTCTGTTGGACCAACAATTGTTGTTGTTATTATAAGCGTATCAGTCAGACTGTGGTCTTAGCGCTTGCGCCCTTGTAGATGATTGGACAGTAGTCTTTGCGAGTCATCTGGGTCGAGTTTTCAAAACTCTGACCGAACTTTTGACTCGTTTTTATTTGTTATTCGTAGAATAAGCTTAATTGGAGCAGGGATTGTTATCGCCAGTTACGTCTGACTAAATCGGGGTTAGGTTTCGGCGACCATAGTGGTCTCTGGCAAGCCGTCTTCACCAGGCTACATGAGCACTAACTAAGCTCCCATTTTCCAACCCATCTTGATCCGTTCATGGCGGACTAGGAATTGGAGTGAGCCAACAGTTGTCATCGTCAATCGTTCTGACTAAACTTTGGCGGGGGCTCGGCGATCATTGTCTATAGTTGGCCAATGATCCATGACAAGCCGTCTTAACCAGGCTACATGAGCACTGACTAAGCTTCAACTTTCTAGGCTGTCGTTGTCCATTTTATTCGGACCAAGCTTTGAGAAATAAGTTCGGCTATCATTATCAGTAGTTAGACAATGATCCCTGGCAAGTTGTCTTCACCAGGCTACTTGAGCACTGACTAAGCTCCCACTTTCTAGGTCATCATTGCCCGTTCTATTTGGACTAGGCTTCGAGCAATAAGTACAAGTCTGACGATGGCCGTCCTAACCCACTCAATAAGTCTGACTCGGAGGTCCTAACTTATGTAAAAAGAGTGAAAGTCTGACTGTGGCCGTCCTGACTTGTGCTTAGAGAATGCAAGACTGAATGTAGCCATCCTGACTTGTGAAACAAGTTTGACTTTGCCCGTTCTGACTTATGTCTGAAGGGTGCAAGTTTGATTGTGGTCATCCTGACTTGTGTAACAAGTCTGACTTTGGTCGTCCTGGCTTGCGTCTGAAGAGTGCAAGCCTGACTGTGGCCATCCTGACTTGTTCAACAAGTCTGACTTTGGCCGTCCTGACTTGTGTTTGAAGGGTGCAAGCCTGACTGTGGTCGTTTTGACTTGCATAACAAGTCTGACTTTGCCCGTCCTGGTTTGTGTCTGAATGGTACAAGCCTGACTGTGGATGTCCTGACTTGTGTAACAAGTCTGACTTTGGCCGTCCTGACTTGTGTTTGTAGAGCGCAAGCTTGACTGTGGTCGTCCTGACTTGTGCAACAAGTCTGATTTTGCCCGTCCTGGCTTGTGTCTGAAGGGTACAAGCTTGACTGTGGGCGTACTGACTTGTGCAACAAGTCTGACTTTGGTCGTCCTGACTTGTGTCTAAAGGGTGCAAACCTGACTATGGCCGTCCGACTTGTGTCTGAAGAATGCAAGTCTGGTTGTGGTTGTCCTAACTTGTGTAACAAGTCTGACTTTGCCCATCCTGACTTGTGTTTGAAAAGTGCAAGCCTGAATGTGGTCGTCTTGACTTGTGCAACAGGTCTGACTTTGGCCATCCTGACTTGTGTTTGAAGAGTGCAAGCCTGACTGTGGCCGTCATGACTTGCGCAACAATTCTGATTTTGGATGTTCTGGCTTGTGTCTAAAGGGTGCAAGCTTGACTGTGGTCATCCTGACTTGCGTGACAAATCTAAATTTGGCCAAAGTCTGACTCTGGTCGTCCTGACTTGTGCAACAAGTTTGACTTTGGCCGTACTGGCTTGTGTTTGAAGGGTGCAAGCTTGACTGTGGCCGTCCTAACTTGTGTAACAAGTCTGAATTTGGCCGTCCTAACTTGTGTTTGAAGAGTGCAAACCTGACTGTGGTCGTCTTGACTTGTGTAACAAGTTTGACTTTGGTCGTCCTGACTTGTGTAACAAGTTTGACTTTGGTCGTCCTGACTTGTGTTTGAAAAGTGTAAGCCCGACTCTGGCCGTCCTGACTTGTGCAACAAGTTTGACTTTGGTCGTCCCGACTTGTGCAACAAGTCTGACTTTGGCCGTCTTGGCTTGTGTCTGAAGGGTACAAGCCTGACTGTGGCCGTCCTGACTTGCATAACAAGTTTGACTTTGGGTGACCTGACTTGTGTTTAAAGAGTACAAGCCTGACTGTGCCCGTCTTGACTTGCTTAACAAGTCTGACTTTGGCCGTCCTGACTTGTGTTTGAATGGTGCAAGCCCGACTGTGGCCGTTATGACTTGTGTAACAGGTCTGACTTTGTCCATCCTGGCTCGCGTATGGAAGCGGTAGTGGAAAACCGTATGTAGAATTTTGACAAAAAATATCCTTTATTGATAATACTTTTTAAGGTGTTTTATATTCCATGGCCACATAAGGCTTTTACCGTTCACGTCTCCCGACCAATATGTCCCTGGCATGTTGACCTTGGTTATCTTATATGGCCCTTCCCAATTTGGGTTCAACTTTCCTGCTCCAGGTTCCTTAGTACTTTGCTGAGTCTTTTTAAGTACCCAGTCTCCGACTTTGATTTCTCGTGGCTTGACTTTCTTGTTGTAGTACTGAGACATCTTTCGTTGGTAGGCGACTATTCTAGTAGAGGCCTGATTTCTCATTTTCTTGAGGAGATCTAAACTAACGCGCAAAGCTATGTCGTTGTTTTTCGGTCTGAATTCCTTTGTCCGAAAAGCTGGTATTCTGAGTTTCACCGAGATTATTGCTTCCGACCCGTATGCTAGGGTGAAGCGTGTTTATCCGGTGGGTGTTCTTGTTGTGGTCCGATATGCCCATAGTATTCCTGACAGGGCAGAGACACATTTCCCTTTTGTCGCATCGACCTTTCTTTTGAGTGCCTTCAAGATGGTTCTATTGGTGACTTCTGCCTGACTGTTGGCCTGTGAATGCCTTGACGAGGAGAAATGGTGGCTAATGTCGAGGTCTTTGCATAGTCTCTCGACCTTGCTGCCTTCAAATTGGGTTTCGTTATCACTAACTAGTGTCCTTGTAATACCGAATCTGCAGATGATGGATGTCCATATGAATTTTTCAATTTGGTCCTGTCCTATCTTGGACAAAGGCTCAACTTCGACCCATTTAGTGAAGTAATCAACTGCAACAAGGATAAACTTCTTATTGGTTGAGGCTGAGAGCAATCCGACAATCTCCATTCCCCACTGCACGAATGACCATGGGCTGGTCATTGGAGTCAATGGATGAGCGGGCACGTGAGTATACGACGTGAACCTTTGGCACTTATCGCACTTGCGAACGATGTCTTTCGCATCTTGCTGCATTTGCAGCCAATAGTATCCCAGAATCAAGGCCTTACGGGCCAAGGACCTACCGCCTGCGTAAAGCTCGTTGACCTCTTTTTCTTCCAGACTTGATTGTTCTTGGAATTCGATTAGTCCATTGGTTGTTTCTACAGTGGCTAAGGCCTACCTAGCCAGTGCGTCGGCTCTCTGGTTGTCGTCTCGTGGACATTGTAAAAATTTGAATCTTTTGAATTGGCCTACTGCATTAATGACATTTTGACGACAGGCTATCATCCTCGAGTCTTTACTGTTAAAATCCCCTATAACCTGGTAGACTATCACACGTGAGTCGCTATAAGCGGTTAGCACAGTTACCTCGATTCCTTTTGCTGGTTTCATGACGAACATGAAGGCCTCATATTCCACTTTCGTTGTTCGAGGTTGAAAAACCAAATTTGATTGCTTTTTCCAAGATGAAGCCGCTTGGAGAGTGGAGTGTGATACCGACACCGCTTCCTTTCTGCGTGGCTGAACCATCACAGCGTAGGATCCAACCTAGCTCGTCTGGTCTCTACTCTCAGTTGTTCGGTTCATGTTTCCCACCACTAGAAAACTCGGCAATGAAGTCTGATAATGCTTGGGTTTTATGGCCTTTTATGGGTGCGTAATTGATGTCAAACTGTCTTAGCTCCACTGACCATTTAACCATTCTGCCATATAATTTTGGCTTGCGCAACACTGTGCGAAGCGAATATTTGGTCAGAACTGTGATAGAATGGGCTTGAAAGTAAGGCCTTAGCTTCCTGACTAATGCCAAAGCTAGCTTTTCTAGATCCAGATAGTTTATTTCGGCTTTCATGAAAGTTTTGCTGGCGTAGTATACTGGTATCTGTAACCCCTTATCATTTCGTACAAAAGCTTAACTGACGGCTTGATCCGAGACGACTAGATATAAATAAACATCTATCTTGTGGTTGGTTTTGAGAGTAGCTCGGTACTTCCCATATATGACTTTAGGTTCTGGAAAGCCTGCTCGCACTCTTTGTCCCAACTGAAGGCATTGTTTTCTTTGAGGATCTTGAAGAAACGGAGGCACTTGTCTGATGACTTGGAGATAAACCTATTTGTTACTAGCATTGTCTAGATACACGGTCACATGCTCTTTTTCGGGGTGACTGATGTTGGTTCTTCCTCTCGGGCTGACATGGGCCGCCTCGCCTGGGTTTGGAAAGTCCTCGCTCAACTCCAGATCCGAGATTTGGGGCACCTCAATCGTGGTCCCAATCTATAATTGACGGCTATTGAGCCACTCCAGTGTTGAGTAATAGCAGTCTCTGACAGCTAGCTACTTTCCTCGTATTGTGCCCACTGTCTGATTGACATGGTACTTAACGCACTGGTATAAAGTGGAGACCGCCGCCTCCATTTGGTGAAGCCGGGGTCTCCCCAGGATGATGTTGTAGGTGGATGGTGCATCGACCACCATGAACTCTTGAAGGATTATTCTTTGGAGTAGTGGCTCTCCTGCTACTACTGTTAATTTGATCCTCCCCATCAGAAAGTACTTATCATTGCTGAGTCCGACTAGGGGATGTGTCGAGGGGCTTAAGTTTTCTAACTTCAGCTGCATGTTGCAAAACGTGTTCAGGAACAACACGTTCGTACTGCTTCCAATATCTACTAAAGACTTTTTCACTTCCCAGTTTGCTATGGACACCGACATTACCGAGGCATCATTGTGTGGAGTATGGACGCTTTGGAGTCCATTTTCGTAAAGGTAAGGGGCAAAATCAGTTTCTGGGAGTGAATGCGTTGTATTTGTTGGTCCTCGTAAGCTGATCTACCCCTATCGGGACCGGTTGGAGCGCTTGGTTCCCGAGTTTACTCCATGGAGGACGCATACCTCATCACATTGCTCCCTGTTTTTCTCCTCTTCTTCATCCCTAGGGACATAGGGCTTCTTCTCAGATTTCACTTTTTTCTTGGCGGTTAGTTTCTCGTCTAAGACGATGTAATTTTGTACTTATTTTACCAGGTCCGCCATATTTTCTAGGGGGTCCAATGCTACGAAATTATAGAACTTGTCATTCCTTAGACTGCCGGTGAAGGTTGTTGCGTCGTTACAAACGTTGACGAGAGTCAACTCGTCATTGAAGCAATGATGTATGCTCTTAATGTCTCATCCGACTTCTGCTTCATGGATTTTAGTAACTTTACTATTTGTAAGATCTTGTATATGAGTTGACAGTAGATTCACCCATTGGGTCCGCAGTAACTACCCCCGGTACGGGGGTCTGCAAAGGTTCCTCCCGTGGTTGTGACAGCGCCGGAACGGGCGGTGCTCTGCCGCTTCAAGCGTTTGAGGTTTTCACCGCGTCTCCATTGTTGAGGGACCTTGTTATCACCATCTCAATGATTATCTGGAAAAGGTGGAACTCCTGTTCTTTCTGAGGAACTCTGTCATTCTCCACGGACGACGCCAAACTGATGTAGTCGATTTCTGCTTTCATTCTTTGCTGCTTACCTAGACCTGCACAGGTAGCAAACGTGAGCCAAGGACCACCGCGTGGTGGCCGATGGCACTCCGATGCTTAAGTTAGATAAGCCTTAGGAGAAACTTAAAACTGTAAACTGGGTTGTATTGTGTACCTCTAGGTCATCGACATTATCTCAATTTTATAGTGAATGAGTCCTCATTCAGCTAAGCCTTTGGTGGCGTAGTTTAGGGAAAGTGATTTTGCTGTGAAAATTATTTTCTAATTAGGAGCTGGCCATGTGGGATAGTTTCCCTACACGACTCGCGCTCCTAGATATGAGGGAAAGGTTTTCCTTTTTGAGCGTTATCCATGCAAGAAAGTTTCCTTGCCCGACTTATATTCTAATATATGTTTCCTAGTCGAATCCAATGTGTTGTTGGCCTGTCTGTCTTGGGTAGATCTCTCAGATACTTGCCTTAGAGGTCTTACTGGTATTGGGCCTGACCGTGTGGACTTACTCGCTCATTGCAACTCGGACTCGACTGTCTGGATTCTGCAATGATGGGATTATTGCTGTTTGGGTCTCGTTGGATTGAGAGTGCAATCGGGTATGCTTCATTTTGTTGACGAGATTATCATGACACGTGTATGGTGCTGATTAGACGACAGTTTGATATATCATCAATAGTGTTTTGCATTGTGCATACACATGAAATTTATTCTCTTATTTGTATAGTTGCATGTAGGGGTGGGCATGGGACAGAACAAACCTTATCCCTATCTCATTCCGTTCGTTTGAGATCGGGACAGGACGAGATGAGATAGACCTCATCCCGACCTCGTCCCATCCAAACAAATTTGGGACGGGACGGGATGGGCGGGTATTAATTAGTCTTCTAATGAAGAATACAAAAGAATTTCATCTAACATTGCTCACACACCAATAATGCTAAATTTATGTACATATAACTATCATTGTAACAATATTAAATGTATGTTACAATGAACTTACAATTTTTTTTTTATGTTAAGCATCATTTGTGTGATACACTAACCAATAGTTGTACATATAGCTTGTAGTGCAAAACTAAAACAAACAATCATTTGGCTTTAATGTCTTAAAAAATAATTGTCCTATAACCAATCTAAAATGTGAAAAAGTATAAATTTTCATTGGTTCTATTTGACCTAAAATATCCAAACTTCAGTTTTTATCTAAATAAAGAGTACCAATTTAGCAAGTTTTCAAATAGTAGATGTTTTGATTTAATTTAAACACATCCTAAACTTTCATTTAAAAGAGTAGTTTGATTAAAATTAATAATAATAAATATTAAATAAATAAGTCCAGGATGGGCGAGATTGAAAATCTCCATCACACTCTAGATCGGGAAGGGACGAGATCGAAATGAATTTGATCAATCCCAAAAGGACCTAAAAAATGGGGACAGGACATGATGGGATTGGAACAAGATCGGAATCGCGGGATGGGATGCCCACTTGAGTTTATTTTTACTAAGCATTGTCTTCTTCGCTTTGATTATGGCTCAAAATTGGTCATAGGCAATTGGGCTAGTGACATAAATCATGCTCAAAGGAGTGAGATAAATCGGAAAAAAATAGTTTTCTGATCAAATTGTGTGTGGATGATTTGGGATTGATCGATTTCTAACCCAACTCAGATGTATGATGGATAAAAATAAAATCAATTAAGAAAGAAAGAGTCACAATCAAGAATAGAGTTTTCTTCAAAGCCCGGTTCAATCTCTCTTTGAGAGATCTAGGATTTCAAGAGGTGATAGTGGTCAAAACGAAGATCAATTCTCCATCATTTAGTTAAATTATGTGTGCACGGAAGACATTTCCACGTTCAACTAAGAAGATCTTGTCATCTCCATTGACATCAATAAAAATTGAAAACGAATAAGCTTCATTATTCTCTGCTATGAAAATCTCGTGTGTGAGTAAAAATCAAATTAAAGATTTTGAACTTTGGTGTGGGCGTGCATGTTAGGACTTGTCTCGTTGTATTAGAGCTCTTAAAACATTGAAATCAAAATCTTGTACTAAAAGTTGATATTGAGGGCTTATGATGTGAAAATAAGGTTTGGAATGCTTATAACTTTCGGTGTTTATACATAAGCAAAAATATTTTGCTTTTCTTTATACACTTTATTTGACAATGAACATTTGTTCAATTCATACTTCATGTTTATTAACAAAATATCACTTAATGCAAATTTTTTTTTGGAACTAATACTTAAATGATAAAATAAGTGAATATTAATTTGAAGCTTTACCAAAAAAAAAAAAAAAAAAGTGTTTATCAAACGTGATACGGGTGCAAATAGCAACTCCCTGTATTCCCTATAACAAGTCCCCAAAGCAAAATCACCGAAACCTCACAAAATAAAATCCCAAATAACACTCTTACACTCAAATCAAGTTCTCTCTAGATCCTTAAATTTGTTTGGTCGCTACAGACTCCATCGACAGCGAAAAAGTTTCGAAGGGGTTTTCAGAGATTCACTCCTCGGCAACCCCTCGGATCCATTGTTCACTTCGTCTCAGATTTCGACTCCAACGCCTCTGTAAGTGAAGCCCCTTTCTTTTCTTGATTCTATCTTTGATTCCCAATATATCTGTTGTTCAATCTCTCAATTTTACAGTTGAAATAAAATTAGGGTTTAGGGTTCTTGTTATTTAGAACAGATTGTAAGTTGGATTGAAGGAAGTTATCAAGTATCAAGATTTAGATGATTCAGTGTGGCTTTCTTCCATTTTTAAAATAGAATTGTATATTTGTGATGCTTTTTGTGTTTTTTATAGCTTAGTTCCTCTCTTGTTAAGGGAAATAGTTGTGAGAAGGGGTTTTGGTGGTCACTTGGGATCTAAATTGGTATTTTTCTTATTAGAATGTAGGGAAAGGAGATGTGTGTTGCAGTTTTACATCAAAATCGGGTAAGTTAGAAGTGGTTGGAACACGGAATGAGTACGAAACGAAATGCTAGTTTCATAGACTTCTGTATAATCAATTGGAAAGAATGCATATTGTCTAAGGCCCCCCCTATTCGCCTATGAATAGCAGGGGAATTCATCATTAAAGGATTTTGGTGAATCATTAGAGAGCAAAGCACTTGATCTTTCGTTTTATTCACAGGGTTTATCTGGCTTGAAGTTGTTCACCTTGACATTATTTGTCTCGTTGTAACTCCATTTTGCCGCAGAAACCATATTGAATTCTGAATTATAGATGCCACTTCAGTTGGTTCATAGACCAAATAGGATGTGTGAGTTGATTATCATCTTTGATAATGTGTTTTGGAGGTTGGACCTATGTTGATTTGTCCTTGATAGAATGGGGTTCACCTATTAGTGGAGAAGAACGGCCAACTTCTCCATGAAGATTAATGATGGGGGTATTGATGAGTTTTTCTCTAACTCTAAAGGTATTGATGGGTCTCTGAAGGTCTCTCCCTGAAGATTCAACAAGCCTGCAATAGGAATATTTTCAATGTGTTCAGGGCCACTCAATCTGGTACTTCCCATCCTAATCTTCCAATATTCTCATGGCGCAATTTTGTTCTATGATGCTAAAGTGAAACAACTAAGTGCCTGAAGAAAGTCCTTTGGTTTGAAGCTCTCTCTAGGCCTCAAATCAACTTTCACAAATCTTAAATATTTGGTATTGGCGACATCCCTCACATTGGAATCTTCCTTTGCTCATTACAAGAAGTCACAGAAAGAGTGGAAAGCAGGTTGGCTACTTGGAAAACTAAGGGGGTATTTGTTTGAGTTAGACGTCTAACCTCTTATTAAGAGGAACCTCTAGTTAGAGGTAAACATCTAACTAGAGGTTTTGGAAAGTGTTTGTTTAGGCTCTACTTATAGCGTCTAACTCATATGTAAATGACTTGATTACCCTTATGGGCCAAATTTTTGGTACAAAGTTGAATTTTTTTTTCCATATAATTATCATTTTTAATTCGATGGCAACTTTTGGAAGCTATGAGTTGATTTTTTTCCTTAAAAATAATTTGAAAAGCTAAGGCCTTTTATTTGAAACATATTTGACTCACGTGCTCTATTAAATTTTGAATTTGCAACTGAAGTAACATTTAAAAGTAGTTTTTCAAAGTTCTTTTCATTTAAAAATATTTCAATTGATGAAATTTATGTTTTCTATTAACACCTGTATAGTATATTCCATGAATTTCGCATTCGTCATAAAATTAATAGAATATACATTTTAACACCTAATGAACATATCAACAAAAATATTCTAAATCATTTTAGGGTGGTTTGATATGGTGTTGAATGGAGGCATCAAGATGGGGGGTATGTGTTGAGGTGACAAACACAACATGGATGTCAAAAAATATATAAACACGAGGAGGGTTTTGAAATTGTTTGAAGGAGGAAGGAAAACATGCATGGTGTGGTGTGGTGTGTGATTGATGATTGGGGTCCACTAACAAACACATGCAATGAAAACGCAGACACCACAATGAGGTTAGCCAAAAAGCAAAGGATGGGGACACCATGTCCAAGACTTTTGTCCATTCATCACAACATTTGCCAGCAAAGTGAGTTAATGAATCATATATTGGGTAAATTTGATGTTAGTCCCTTATACTAATGGGATAAATGTCTTTGATTCCATTTACTAGTCGTATTTGAGATTGGACCCTTGACTGTTGTTGACTACTGGCTGGTCAAAAATTAAGTTAGCATGTCCCTTGCGTGTGACCAATTTTTTACTCACCCCCTATCATCTCACTAACAAACATCTCAAACAATTCATCTTGAGATATGTGCCTTGCACGTGACCATTTTTCTACTAAAATACCCCCTTTCATCTCACTAACAAACATGTCAAACAATTCATCTCGAGAAAAAGACTGTGTATTTTGATGAAACTCTACTACCTCCTTCCCCTTCTGCTCTCCCTTTTTGTGATTGCATTTCCCACCATTGCCGACCATCCCATTCCAATCTCCCTTCTCGTTGAATTCTACTACTGAACTCATTCTGACACCAACATCTCTATCTACATTGTGTTCTAATTCTCTCCTTAGCCCCTGTTGATCTTGTCCCTTGTGTTTCTGTTGAAACCCAAGTGGCTCGTGATCAACATGTTGCTGATTTCTTCCCCACCCTTTTCCTAGTGGGGTATGTTGAACAAGTTGTTGACTTTTCCCCAATCCTCGTCTTCCACCTCCTAACTCATGTGGTGCACAGTGTGAGAAATTCGAGTTAAATTGGTGGTCTAACTGTAAACTTTGACCCAAATTTAACCAAAATTTTGCCCCAATCAAGCTTCAGCACCTACTGAACATCAAATTGGTCTCCAAATTCACCCCATCAGTCGAATTCTTATTTGGCAAATACCCAAACATCAAAATTTCATCATTTCGCTGCTGTTGCTGAAGATGCTGCTGTTAGAGCTGAAAAAATTGTTGTCCACTGCCTAAAAGCCTTAATTTTTGCAACTCCTCAGAGAACCCATGGAGGAGGAGCGAAGCCAGGGTAGTGAGGGAAAGAGAAACTGGTGGATGTAAGCCATGGAAGAGTAGGGGAAGGAGAATTGGGATCATGACTGTTGGATGGGAAAGGAAGACTGGGGTCCATGGATGCAAAGCTGGATCTTGGTAGGGATGGCTGTGGCACTTGTGGTGGTGAAGGGTGTGAGACAATGGTGGTGGTGGTGGATGTTGTTGTTGTTTATGATGGTTGGTGGCGGGTTTTGGAGTAATTGAAAGAGGAATTGGCTGCTTGAGTTTCCGAGGGTGGTGGTGCACCACTTGCACCTCCTTCGCCAATCATGGTGGCGTATTGAGATTTTGAGTGTTAAGAGGAAGAAGACCAAAGAGTGAGATTTGGAGTGTTGAGATTTGTTTGACATGTTTGTTAGTGAGATTCGGGGGGGGGGGGGGGTGTATTTGAGTAAAAAAAGGCACATGCTAACTTAACTATGACCAAACTGTTAAGGGACCAAATTCAAATATGATTTGTAAACAGGATAAAAAAACATTTATGATTTATCCCATTAGTAGAAGGGGTCAACATCAAATTTACCCTTTATATTATATTGAGGGTAAATTTGTAAAAGAGCAGTCACAGGTCAGACATTAATAAATGTCTAATAAAAGTTAGAGCTAATGTATGTTGACATGTTCAGACTGATTATAACAGAGAATTTTTTGAATGTTTAGACCAGACGTGTAAAAGTATCTCACCAAAGTAGGGAGGATCATTCTGATTCAACCAACATTTCTAGATTCCCATCTTCCTCCCCTCTCTTTCCACAATCATTAGAAACTTGGTTAAGAAAGCCATCAACCTTCTCTCTTCCAAGAGAAAATGGGGTTTGGATATAGGGAGAATCAGAACTTTCAATGATGCTTTGTGATGTGTCCAATTATGTCCTCGCTGAGCTCGATGATCTCGATTCCACAAAAATAAGCAGCGATTAAGTCAGGGATAACCGTCGTGGTGGCCGAAGGCACTCCGATGCTTAAGTCAGATCTCGATGAAAAATAGAGTGAATAATGTATGTAAATTGCAACGTGTATGCGCACCTTTCTTCCTCCTTTCATCTATCACTTATACTGTGATCTAGGGCGTAGAGGGAAGAAATCTCACCTGTGTGTGCATTGACTGAGTCTCTTCGGCACTTGGTTTTGTTTAGGACCCAATGCTTGATTGGGCTATAGCTAATTTCGTGCGAGTGGATCTCGCGCTTATGACAGCTCTGAGATTCGTTGTTCGGTCCTTATTATCCTGGGCCAAGCTCCGAGACCCGTATCTCTGGGGCTGGCGTGTCTTGGGTCTGGGCTCGAACTAAGCTGAAGCTTTTTACGTGCTAGGGTTAGCCCATGCCACATGTACGACTGTGATTGAATGTATGGTTGTGATTGACTGACTGTTTGATGTCTCATCACTTTGCTTAGTCAATGGTTGTGGAGGTTTGAAAATGATAAGGATTCTTTGTGGATGATCCTTGTAGCTGATAAGTGCGGTCATTGCCTTGAGAGATGGAAGCAAAAAAGCTGATAAGTACGGTCTTTGCCTTGAGAGATGTAAGCAGAAAACTAAGTACCTGTCATATGTGTAACAAGGATGGATCAGTGGCAGATTTCTTGGACACTACATCAGATCAACAAGGCTGAAAATTCAGTTTTAGGAGGGACTTTAAGGAATGAGAGCTTGAAGGTTTGGGAACCTTATAGTTTTCCTCCAAGACATAGGTACTTATGAGGAGAATGATGGCATGATGTGGGAAGGGAAGAAAAATGGATACTTTATGAAATTATCACCTTTGAAGCCAGCTCAAGTCATGCAAACACTTTAATAGCTAACAACTTTAGGAAGACGGGGATTAAACATCTTCCTCCAAGGCTCAACTCTTTCTTGTGGAATGTAATGCAATGGAGAACCCTTACAGTGGATAATGTGAAGATTAACGTGGGTAATTTTAAGATGAACAGAAGTTGCAGAGCCCAAACCCCTTTGTCCAGTGCAACCAAGAAAAAGAAACAGATGATCACCTATTTACCAAGTTTGTAAGTATGCAAGTGAGTTATGGACTGCCTCCCTCAATGAATTTAAGGCTTCGTGGCCAATACATGGATCCATTAAGAATTGGCAATTGCCAATTGGGGTTGAAGCAAATGAACATTTCAAGGGTTGGTAAATGGATTTGGAGGAGAGGCATTCACTTTGTCACCTGGGCCTATTGAAAGAAAGGAATATGAGTATTTTTTAAGGGAAGTTTTTGCCTTTGAACAGTCCACCACCTCTCAGAATGTCGTTTTTGATTTGTTCAAGTTCAGTTGGGACAATATTTTATTGTAATCTTTTCGTTTGCTTGCTGACCAGTATTGTAAGTTTCTTACTCACCTTTTGATAATCAGTGAATTTCTGGTGTGTTTGATCAAAAAAATAAGTGAAAACGTAAATAGATTTTGTGCCATAGAGAATTGACGAACTCTTGAGTTTGATAGGATTTGAAATCTCTCATAGTGATGAATATTGGAAGTGGCACAGACGTTGGGGGTGTCTTTTTAGGCTGATCTATCTTCAAGAACTTATAGAGAATAAGATACCCATATTTCCTTTACTTTCCTCACAAATCTAACTTACTGGGTATTCTGGTGATTTGGGACAGCAGAATCTTCAACAATAAGGCCTGATCTTAGAAGCACGGTTATGGAGATGATGAAAGTTATGAAGGGTTGGGATCTAAAATGCATGCACACTTCGCAGGGGTTGCTATGACAGACACTTCAGACATGACTCTATACATGTCTTTTGGGGTTACATGCTGAACTGTCCTTGGACATGGCTGTTTTACCTTTTCAACAAGATAATCTAAGAATGGGCTTTGGGTCGATTGGAATGTTACATGAGGCGGAAAAAATAAAAATGACGATAGGCTAGAATCCCCAATGCATAATCTTTTGCGCCGACAAGAACTCATAGCAGGATTCTTTGTAAAAATGGTAAACTCAGTCAGCTTTTTCTTAAAATCTTAACCAAATGCCAGTATGATGCTCCACATGCTTCCCTTATTTTTCTTTGTGACATTATGTAACTGGACGATTATAAGCTTAAAAAGATAGAGTCTGGCCTTTTGTGCTTGTAGGTATTGAGTTATTATGTTGTTATGTTCCTATCATAATTATACTGTTTAAGGATGTTTTAGTGGTGTTTTAACAAAAAAAAGAGAGGATGTTTTAGTGGTGTGCGAAACTTTTTCCCTGTATTTTTCTACCTCTTATATATGTTTACTTGAGTGATATTGCTATTGCCTATAGAAGATTGTTTATACCTCTGACAAACTTTACTACTGTTTTTCCTTCCATAAAGGTTTCTAGTTCCGACTAAAACTCTGTTGTGTTTACAAGGATGAATGGTGGTTTTAATATCTTTTATCAGATTGGAAAGACAAAGAAGAGTGAACAGAGTATAGTTTTGTTTGTTATGATGCTAAAGACTTTCTTTTTCCTTCCAAGAATTACTGTAATGATGCACTTCAGATCAAGTCCACTTGATTGAATTTTATATTGGTGTATTCATGTGACTAAATTTTATTACCATTAGGCTGGTAAGAAGCCTTGGTGATGGATATGATGCCAGTCGAAAATTCAACTGAAGTGCAACTTTCTTCCGATGTCATGGATCATCACACGGAAGATCTCAACCCCCAGCTCTTAAATCATGGGTATTTTTCCTTTCTTTTATTTGATTGTCATTCACCTCTACACTGACCTGTGGTTGCACACAGAAGAAAATTTATCAGGATCAGTTTATTTGATAGAAAATTTATCAGGATAAGTTTATGTGAAGTTGTGGGAGTTCACATGTATTTTATAGATTAGCACTTTCATTGAATCTTGAAAGAAAACTTTATACCAAGATACCAACGAGGCTATGCTCAAATCAATAATCAAAAGCAAAAAGAAAAAGAAAAAATGAGTCTTATGTTCAACACACGTGCATCTTGTCCCCTTCAAAGTCGAAGAATCTTTTCTACTGGACATATTCCCTGTTTTGAAGCTTACTTTAAATTTGTTGTGAACTGGAAAGCACTTTAAAAAACTGGAAAAAAACACGGTAAAAGAAAGAACTGAAGCTTGCTTACTTTTTTTAATCTGTAAATTGTTTTATTTCTTTAATTATTAGTTTTACGTTACAAAAAAAAAAACAATGTAAATAGAATCGTTACTGGCTTGTATTTGCTTTTCCTTTATACGGTGTTATGATCATCAAATCTTTGTGTTTGGGAATTTTATTATGAGTTCAACACATTATTAGGGAAGTATCCATTTACTAAAGTTTCTTAACAGTGCGTGATGGCCCTAGGGTTAAATTCGTTCTTTTGAATGCTGAGCTATAGTTATTTGAAGGCCTGTTCACTTGATGTTCTATGCACATTCCATTCCACATTTCATAATAACTTTATAATTCCCAAATGATTCTACTGTTGAAAATTGGTTGAGACCAGTTCCATCTCTTCTAACCAAAATTTAAAATGAAATTGAAATATTTAATTCTAATTCTGTTGTCTTCTGCAGTATATAACCATTTTGTTTTATTTGAAGTAAATTCATAGGAGAGATTTGTTTTTTCCCACTAGTCTAGTTTACTATTGTTTTCACCCCTTATTATTTTCTTGAAATTCTAGAGACGAAGAAATAAAGTCTGAGATTACCGAGGAGGAAGTAAGAGGTATCCTGGATGTAATTGCAGCCACTGGGAAGTTCTGGTATGTATGGCTTATTGGCTTGTTTGATTTTACCCTCACAATGCACATGGTAAATGTATTAAGAGCCAGTTAATTTTGTATTGAAGGTTATATCCTTTTATTTGTTTCATATTCCCTAAATTGTTCTGAAGGAAATGCTTGGAGAAATTTAGGTATTTCTCGCATGTTTTCTTCTACCTTCCTTTTTTTCAAGGGTAAGATAGAACTTGACTTTGATTGAGGTTTTAAAATAATATTATTTCAATTAGCATACAACAATTCATAATATATCAGTTTAAATAATGAATGATGAGATACCCAACCCCAAAAAGTAAGCACTTCGATCACGACATCTCCATCTTCCCAAAGGCTTTATTTGAAAGATTATATTGTTCCAATTGGAAATACCTTTCCTGTCAAAGTGATTTCTTCCAACTCTAGTAAGGCTCTACGTCAAAGCGAACATTACCCTAAATAAGCCAATCATGCCTATAAAAGCCTCCTAACTTGTTGACCCAACTATAATGAATTTATGTAACGACACTCTATTTATAGAAAAAAGGCGTGTCGGCACATATCGTGTCGACACTCGCGTATACTCCCATCGGACAATGTTTGCTTAAATCGTCATCTTTTTCACGTATCTTTAAAAAGTTTCAACTCTTTACAAATGTTATAAGCATATTGTGGCAAGTTAGTAGTACATGAGTAACAATATTGACATCATGTCCATGTCATTGTTACATAGCAATGAATAATATGACTTGTGGACTCATTCGAATTGCACAACGAATACACCAAGTATGTATCAACATTGTTGTGTGTGTCCATATCATTTGGGAGAAGTAAATAGTAGGGTAAAGAGGGGCCAAACCTGTTATTTAATAGGGAAAAAATAAATCAAAGGCTCCGACTTTTTGACACCACCATATCTGCTTAATGACGCTACCATTCAGTTTCTTTATGTGCCTTGCCATCGCTAGCTGCATCACCTCTCTTCTTTGTTCATCTCTTCCTCGGTTTCTTCTACTTTTTCCTCTTCTTTTCTTATGACAACAAAAGGGACGATGCAGTAGCAATCACCCCACCCCCACATTCTACTATCTTCCTCTTCTCTGTTTTTTTTGCCCTGGCACAATCATCTGCGAGTGGGGAACCTATACTCGTGGTGGACTTTGCGGGGACGTGTTCTTCACTCCCAGATGCTTGTGCAAGGGCAAAGAGGAAAAAAACAACAGAAAAGAGGAAGAAAGGGGACGGCAAGAGCGGTGCGGCCGGAGGGGCTGCTCCGTCCCTGTTGTTGTTCCTGAGAAGATAGGAGTAGAAGAGGAACAAAAAAGAAGAAGAGAGGAGAGAAGAGGTGTGGCCGGTGGGGCGAGGTGATACGCTGGTAGTGTTGTTCTGAGAGAGAAGAGTGGGTGAGAAGATTTGAGGGTTTATAATGGTGTTGTCCAACAAAAGGTTAGTAATGTCAGAAAGTAAGGGGGTGGTGGGTGGTGTTGTCCTTCAGCAGAAATGGTGGTGTCAAAAAGTCGGAGCCTAAATCAAATAAGAAAGAAAGCTACCCTTAGGCACACCTTTCTTCCACACTAACTTCACATAAAATTGTTCAACAATCTTGCGACAAAGGAGAAAATTGAACCTTTTACTCTATCTTACTTTCACACCCATCTTTCATTCTCATTTAGTACACTATTAGCTCCAAAAGTTCATTTAGCTCCAGGGTTGTAATCTGTCGATGCTATGTTGTATTTCAGGCATGATTGGGACACATTAAAGACTTTGTTATCCTTTCGGCTGAAGCAGGTATGGTGAGGTATGCCTGTGTGTTTGTTTAGTCTTTAGCTGCACAAAAATGTCCTTAGTGAATGAATTTTTTATGATTTTGACTTTCAAATTGACTACATGAAGGTTATGGCCGAATATCCTGAAGCCCAAATGGTGACTGATCAGCAGACTGCTGCTTTAGGAGAAACGCATGCAGAGTTAGTAAAAAGGTTGGATGAAGGTATTTCTCTCACCTTTTTTTATTAGGAATGTGTGCTCCCATTGAGAAGCAATACTTGTATTTATCAGTGCTTAGCAATACTTGTATTTATCAGTGCTTTATTTTAGTTGTGCTTGTCTAGGGGGCACTTGTATTTCATGTGCTTGTATTTAAAGACTTGTACTTTTGGCGTGAAACTTACACTGTGACATGTTTTGAATGTTTTTCCTGGAGTTGTAATCACCTTCTTTCGTGTCTTATGGAAAATTGCACCTCAGACCATTGCCCCATTTTTAACTGTGTTAGACCACGCTAAAGTTTTTGGGTTGGGCTCAGGTTAGGTACGGCCATTTGGATTGGGTTGCATCCCTAGGTCGGATAAGTTTTTGGGTTGGGCTCAAAGTAGTCATTTTTGTTTGGCTTTATGAATTGATTAAACGGCCAATTATGCATGTTTAATAGTCAGAGACAATCTTTTATGCGTTCTGAAGTCATTCAGCTCATAGCTCGCTAAGGCGAATCATAAGCATAAAAGCATCAACATACCCTCTTTCTTTCTGGAATGCTTTCAACAGTTCGTAACCTCAAGATGTTTTCTTCCTCAATATATCCGCTTAATGTTCTTAGTAGCAATTCTAAGCTTTGGTTAGTAGCTTACATAAAATTACATATCCCTGACTCTGTTATTTCTGAGGCTTGTTGTCTCTGCATGCATCCAAGTTGGGACGCTATCAGTAAGGCAATTTATCTATGGGTGTACTGTATCCTATTTTGAATGTTGATTAATAAATGCAGTGTTCTTTATTCTTATTTGCAGCACTTCTCAGTTTCATAGAAGGTCCCCCATTTACCCTGCAGAGGCTCTGTGAGGTGATTCTGCATCAATTTTAAGTTCTTGCATATGGAGAACCCTGTATGCTCATTGATGCTGACCTTTCAAATGATGGTTTTTCCGCAATGTTCTACATGTTTTCATTTCTCAATGGATTGTTTGTGTCTTCGTCTTCCCTTTCCCAGGTTTCAGTTGTCAAGTACAAATTGCATTACTGTGTTATCTATTCATTTTCTGCTCTGAACAGATTCTCTTGGCCGCGCGAAGCATATACCCAAACCTCTCAAAACTTGCTTTGGCATTAGAAAAGGTATGTTTGAAGACAATTTCTGCTGGCATTGTTGTTTCAGAGTTTTGATATTAACCTTTGACATAGCTTATGCACCTTCAAATCATTTTAAGCTAGTTAGCTGGTTTTAAAACTCTTAAAATTTTTTCCCAATGCCTTCAGAAAATTTTCGTTGACATTATGCCACTTCGTCCTGATTTGTAGAACCTGTTGGTGACATCTACTCTGACTGTCTCTACGGATCCGTACCCACCAACAATAATGCCAAAACCAGATGAACATGAGAAAGGAAGTGTAGTATCTTCAACTCCTTCCGCACCTCTTCAAAATGGGGTTGAAGCGGTTGTAGTTGATCAGGATGAAGAAATGACAGATGCCGAGGAGATTGATGAAGATAAGGTTGTTGAAGATAGTAAGGGCAGTGACAAGGTTATCGTGGAAGAAACAATTAATGGAACATCAGAAACAAGCCTTGATCAAAGCATCAATGCTGAGCCTAGCTCTGACCAAAGCATCAATGTTGAGCCTAGCTCTGACCAAAACATCAATGCTGAGCCTAGCCCAAAGCAAAGCAACAATGCTGAACCTAGTTCTGACCATAGCAACAATTCTGAGCTTAGCGCTAATCCAAGCAACAATTCTGAGCCTTCTGGTGAGTCCTCTCTGTCCAGTGAACAGCTCGACTCAGCAAGCCAATAGGCCTAGATGTTATATCCTTCTAGCAGCATCACTTTGTCCTGTTGTCTATCTTTAGGCTATCTCTGTTTAACAATTTAACACATTTCATATTAATTTTATGATACAAATACTGCTCTCTCTTATCGTAATCACGATGGCACTGGAATTATGGAAAATGTTTTCTATTATTTGACGAGCATAAACAGCTCAAGGAAAATTGGATATTGCTGTTGCATAATTTTTTTTGACACCTTTCCGTCCATATGATGTCACAGGTGGATATGAGATATTAGAGGACTTTGAAATCTAGATGAAAAATAGGAATACGATTAAAATTCGAAGTGTTTCATCAACAATAGCAAGAGGATTGATTCCCGTGTGGGTTTGTTTCTTTGTTTGAATGGCAATGTATGATAGAATTTTCACGGTGGACATTCTTTCTAAGATAGGTCTGCCAATGTTCCCGCTTTCATGTAGTTGTGTGCTAGGTGACCTCAATGCCGATTGCTCAATTGAATTGTAAGATGAGGAATTTGGATTTCTGAAGACTTTTGTTTGTTTGGGCAAAATTTAATTAGCTTTTGTAACCCAAGGCAGATGGATGCAATGAATTCACTATCAAGCTCATCCAATTTCCGGATCATGTTGTGCCTTTTATTTTCTTTATAAAACCCCTCGCCTAGTTAGTTTCACATGATAAATTGTCTACAAGGCTAAACTCTGAAGGGTGTTAGCTCTACTTATTTGTGCTCTCCTTATGTTGCTTAAGTTTGTAATTTAGTTCATGCTTGCTTGCTTTAGGTTGTTAGCTCATAACTTTTTCTTTGCATGGTTGTTAGCTCATTACCTTCTGTTGGCTTTGGTTGTTAGTCATGCTTTCGAAGTTCTTTGAGACAGGATATTTATGCTCTGCTTTATAGGCCTTGGGGCTTATTCGTATTCTTTAATTCTTTAACCCCTTCTTGCTTCCTATAAGTAGAGTTGTTTGTTCCTCTCATTTGAAGTTCAATTTGTAAAACCAAAGTCAGTCATGGCTGTTTTATCAATGATCACAGTCTCTTTATACCTTCTTTCATATCTCCTTCTACTACTGCATTTAGTCTCTGCAGTACGCGACGGCTTCAGTATGAAGCTCATTCATTGGGACTCCATAGAATCACCTTTCTATCCTGGTAGTCTGACTTTTGAAGAAAGAGCTAAAAGATTTCATTACCAATCAATGGTTCGTCTAAATCAGGTAGCTTCAACTATACATACATCCACAGCGATCAAGGGCGCTAATGAAAGTGATAGTGTACATCCTAACATGGTAGGTCGATCAATGGCCTTTAACGGAGTGTACTACGCTGCCCGAGTGGGTATCGGTACCTTTAGTACAGGACCTGCATACAGGTCTTACGTCTTGATTGTTGACACAGGGAGTGATTACACATGGCTTCAGTGTGTCGGATGCAACCCTGAATATTGCTACTCACAAACTGGACCTTTATTCCCTTACCATGAATCATCAACTTTTGTATCTAGGAAATGTTCAGGTAACCCCCCTTCTTGCGACGGAGTAGGTTATTGCTGGCATACCTATTGTTTTTACCACGTTCATTATTATAGTGGTCTATATCCAGACTATCCAGTCGTGGAATGTTGGGTAACGAAACATTCACCTTTGAATCGGATAATGGAGCTAGCAAAACCATTCCCAATTTGATCTTTGGTTGTGGTTTTGAACAAAAAGATGCTCCATTCAATCAACCAACTCGAATAGCTGGAGTTTTAGGATTGGCTCGTGCATATCCATCCTTCTTATCCCAAATTGCTTCTAGGTATGAAGTTCATCGTTTCTCTTATTGTATAACTAAAGAGGGTGATGTATTTTTAGGATCTGGAACTGCTGCGCAATTCCGAAACCTGGAAGGGATGATATCCACAACTCAGTTGTTGATAGCAGAGCCAGATATACATTACTACTTACAGCTGAGGGACATCAGTATTGCAGGAAATCATTTGAATTTGGCGCCAGGTACATTTGCTCGAAGACCAGATGGTACGGGTGGATGTATTCTAGATATAGGTACTGGAGGGACCCTAATTAGATGGAACGTGTATGGCCTCATAACACAAAGACTGGTATATTACTTTCAACGACTTGGTGTGCCGATGACACAAATAGATGGATACGATCTCTGCTTCCAACTGCCTAATATAGATATCGTGTATCCTACCATGGTATACCACTTCCAGGGTGATGCAAATTTGGAAGTTAAGTCTGGAGAGCTATTCAAATATGGTGATGATGCTTTCTGCCTAACAATTTTACCGCATGATGGTACAATGTCAGTGCTCTTAGGATCGTATCATCAAGTAAACCATAGGTTTGTGTTTGATATAGATACTGATGAACTGTCATTTACCAGGGAGGGATGTAAGTGAGATTGATTGATCATCGATTATATATGTAGTTTTTATTTCCTTTTCTGAGTTGCCTAATCTAACAAGTCCTGATGACATTTTTTGGTCAGTTAAACTCAACAAAGATTTAAACTAATTCCGCATCACAACCCACCCAAGGTCTGTGATATTTGTAAACGGATCTTCTTGAAATCAACTCGCTATACAAACAACCTAATATTATCAATTCAGCATTCGTTTACTTCTCACCTGATGAAGAAAGTGGTGAACAGAGGAATATTATCGATGATAAACTAGTTATGTGCCTAACTGTTAAAGCTTGACAAAGCTCTACAGATCACCAAGGTAGGTGGAAAACATTACATGTTTATTATAAGAAAAACAATGCTGAGACTAGTTCTAACTTCTAACCAAATCAACAACGTCGAGCCTAGCTCTGACCAAAGCAAACAGGTTGTCCATTCAAATTACCGACTCGAATAGCTGGCATTGTAGGACTGGAGGGTGCATGCGTACCCATCCTTCTTAATCCAAGTTGCTTCTAGGTGATATAATCGTTTCTCTTATTGTCCACATCCAGATCCAGGGGGTGCTACATTTTTACGATTGGATGTTGATTCACAATTTCATGCTCCGGAATGGATGATACCCAATACTCGGTTGTTGATAGCAGAGCCATCTATACATGATTACTTGCAGTCGGAGGAAATAACTACTGCAGGATGTCAAATGAATTTTGCACCAGATACTTTTGCTCTTAGAAAAGACAGTAGTGGTGGGTGTATTTTAGACAGTGCTTCTCCAGTACCCTTTATTAAACGGAACATATCTAAACTTGTAAAATAAATAACGGTGCATTGCTTCGAACAATTAGGCCATGTGCTGATCTTTGCTTCAGTAAGTCGAATATAATGATGCAATATCCTTCCTTGATATACCATTTTGAGGGAGGCACAACTTTGGTAATTTATCCTACAGTGGGATGTCAATCCTGATGCTATCTGCCTAACAATTTTTCGCCTTGACAACCAAATAGTTGCGTCCCATAGGATAGTTCATCAAATGAACCAGAGGTTTGTGTTTGATATTGGGTACCAATCTTTAACCCGTGCTTGCATTGATGTGTCATTGATATGCCTCCATTGTAGGCCTTGGTGCTTGTTCGTAGCTTTTATGTCCTCCATTGTAGGCCTTGGTGCTTGTTCGTAGCTTTTTAAATCTTTAACCCGTGCTTGCATTGATGTGTCATTGATAACTTGAAAGAATTCTTGCTTTCTATAAGTAGGTCGAGTTGTTTGTTCCTCTCATTTCAAGTTCATTTTGTAGAATCAAAGTCAGTCATGGCTGTTTTATCCATGACTAGAGTCTCTTTATACCTTCTTTCATCTCTCCTTGTTCTACTGCATTTAGTCTCTGCAGTACACGACGGCTTCAATATGAAGCTCATTCATCGGGACTCGGTAGAATCACCTTTCTATACTGGTAATCTGACTTTTGAAGAAAGAGCTAAAAGATTTCATCGCCAATCAATGGTTCATCTTAATCAGGTAGCTTCAACTATAAGGACAGGCATAGCGATCAAGGGGACTAACGAAACTGACAGTGTACATCCAGACATTATCAATCCACCAGTAGTGGGCTTTGACGGAATGGTGTACCAGGACCTAAATTCCCTTACCTTCATTCGTCAACTTTTGCATATAAGAGATGTTATCGTCCCCCCTTTTGCAATGGAGCAGGCTATTGCTGGAATACCTATTGTGTTTACGAAACTCAGTATAGTGTTGGTCTATTCAGTGCTGGACTGATAGGTAACGAAACATTTACTTTTGAATCTGATGATGGAACCATTCAACCCATTTCCAATATGATCTTTGGTTGTGGTTTTGTACAAAGAAATGTTCCATTTGATCAACCAACTCCAATAGCTGGAATTTTAGGATTAGCTCGTGCATATCCATCCTTCTTATTCCAAATTGCTTATAGGTATGAAGGTCATCGTTTCTCTTATTGTCTAAATGAACAGGGTAATACATTTTTACGATTTGGAATTGATGCACAATTCCAAAACCCAAAAGGGGTGATATCCACAACTCAGTTGTTGATAGCAGAGCCAGATATACATTACTACTTGCAGCTGAGGGACATAAATGTTGCAGGATATCGAATGAATTTGGCTACAGGTACGTTTGTTTGATCGAAGACAAGATAGAACAGGTGGGTGTACTCTAGACACTGGTACTCAATGGACCCTAATTAAACGGAACATATATGATCTCATAAGACAGAGACTGGTACATTACTTTCGACAACTTGGTGTGCTCATGACACAAATAGGTGGATACGATCTCTGCTTCCAACTGCCTAATGGAGAGTTCCCATATCCTACCATGGTATACCACTTCCAGGGTGATGCAAATTTGGTCATTTTTCCTAGAGAGTTATTCCATTTTGGTCCTGGAGTTGTCTGCCTAACAATTTATCCCCATGATGACCCAACAATGTCAGTGCTCATAGGATCAGGTCATCAAGTAAACCACAGGTTTGTGTATGGTATTGGTACCAACGAACTGTCCTTTGCCAGGGAGCAATGTATTTGAGATTGATCAATGATATATTTACTATAATTTCAATTTACCTGATGACATTTTTTGGTCAGTTAAATATGCATTTAAAATTTAAAATTTTAACTTTGAATGCTTCTGTCCTTGTTTTTCACAATAAAAATAACACCATACCATCCAAATTTAATAATTAAAAATAATATTAATTTATTATTCAGTCCCGTCTAGTATTTTCGGTATTCCAAAACCCAAAATTGGTACAGTACCAAACAGTAATGATTCGATTCATTTTCCCAAACAGTGAAATAGTGATCGATCCGATTCATATTGGGACGGTATAATACCGTTCCAATTCAGTTTAGGTTGGCCTGGACACATATTTTATTAACAACATTCTCTCCATGTATCAACAAATCACTGTTAAGATTCTTAAGTTGAATTTGAGAGAATGTTTTACCAGATACCAAACCGAGTAAATACATGGAAGCAAATCATATTTGCACCAGGCAAACATCACTTTTAGTCCATTTTTGCTGTGGAAAATGTATGTAGGTGGATGAACATGAAATACCTTGAGATAATTGTGTTCTAGTAACAGTGTAACTTTGTTGTGGATGATTGTTCAATTTTTTAAATATATATTTTGTTTTTTGATGCGCTTAGGCAAGAAACGCAATGGTGAAGTTGAAGTTTGGGAATCCAATGATGAAACTAGTATTTTACCCTGAAACAACAGAGGGTTAGCCTTATTATCGCCTCATACCTCAGTGAAGAGGATCGCTTCTGTGCTTGATTGAGCCATTTTAAACCAAGGACAACTTGTCAGAATAGATGGGGCACCAACAAGTTTTCGGTTTTTCCTAAGTGCACTGGTTTTTTGCCTGGTGCAATCAGGCACCGTTGGATTGCATCGAGATAAGTAATATTACTTATCTCGATGCAATCCAACGGTGCCTGATTGCACCAGGCAAAAAAACGTGCAACTAGAATTTCCATCATCAATCTTAAAGGTTTAGTGGGATCTAATGTTGCGCTCTGCACATTCATTGATTCACCTGGTGAGAATATGACCCAGTTGATGATAATTTTATATCTCTGCTGACTAAGAAGATGGCGAACATAGGAATGTATCAGTGATAACTGATAACTAGTCGGCAAATGTTAAAGCTTGACAAAGCTCTTAGGCAAATCAGGTTTAGCTAGTGTCTGGTCAGATCAATACCTCCATATATACATAACTACTGCAGGACATCGAATGGATTTTGCACCAGGTACTTTTGCTCTTAGACAACACGGTTGTGGTAGATGTGATCTAGACAGCGCTTCTCCAGTAACCTTTAATAAATGGATGGAACATATCTAACCTCATAAAAGAACTAATGGTGCATTACTTTGAACAATTTGGTCGTGTGCCAAAGGAGGGAGGTGCAAATTTGGTAATTGATCCTACAGTGATATATGTTGTCAGTCCTGATGCTATCTGGCTAACAATTTTACGCCTTGACAACCAAATAGTTGCGTCAATGGCTATAAAGATTGTTTCATCAAATAAACCAAAGGTTTGTGGTTGATATTGGTACGAATCAACTGTTTAAGAGATCGATTGATCTATGCACTCCAATTTCAGTTCTCCAAACTGTGTAATAACTAATAAGTCCTTATGACAGACATTTATTCAGCCAGTTAAAAATCTCAACCAATGCTCATTACTTAAACTCAAGGTCTGTTATATTTATAAATGAATCATCACGAAATCAGGAGCCTCAAAGAAATTACTTTTACAAAACTAGAAACTTCAAGATGGAAATGTTATTTACAAGGCTAAATCCTAAAGGTGTTCACTACTATACTAATAAGAAACCTTGTTCGAAAAAAAATTCATTACTAACTTTTTCAACTTCTACAAATTACAGCAGGCAAATGCAGTCCCAAAGTGGCCATATAAAAGGTGTGTATTTCTTGATAAGAGACCAGTATAGTATAAATGAGCAATCAGTTAGAAATGTGTTAGTAATCAGTTAGGCAATGTGTTAGCAATCAGTTAGTATACTTGTAGTCAGTTAGTACATAAACAAGAACTGTTAGAATGAGCTGGAGTCTGTTTTATGTTTGTTAGTATGAATTCTTGATTCCAATATGTAATGTGAAATAGGAAACATGCTTGAAATAGGAAAGTGTTTGGACTCCTATTTGAAACAGGAAACTGTTTGGACTTCTAGAAATTGTTTTTTGAACAGGAAATAAATTCTAGGAAACTGTTGTGAAACAGGAAACTACTGTGAAACAGGAAACTGCTGCCAAACAGAAAACTGTTGTCCCTATATATACTAGGAACTATAGGTGTTTTTATTAAGATGATTGCACGTAGAAAAACTGTGATGCACAGGAAGTAGAGAAAGATAATTCCTTGAATTGTTTAATCTCTTGTTGAGAGATTGTGTGAGAATTGTCATCTTCTTGTACCTTGTTCTTGAATATAGTGGAATCACCTCATTGTGGACGTAGGCAATTGCTGAACCACGTAAACCTTGTGTCTCTTGTGGTATGTTCTTAATTTTCTCTAATTTCTTTCATTGCTAGTTGCTCTATTTAATTGATTGGATCCTTGTGGTACTTGTGTGCAATTGTTGGTGTCTACCCGCTTCCGCAATAAGGCGCAACAATTGGTATCAGAGCACTAAGGGAAATTGATCTTGAATTGTTCTACTCAAGATTGTGAATATTCAAAAGTGCTAGGATTTGTTTGTGCACAAGTTGTTTGAAAAAAAAAAAAAAAAAAAAAAAATCTTAGTGAAGCTTCTTGTCTAGAAAGTCACAGGTTTTGTTTGCAATGGCATCCAAGGTGAGCAAGGCACATGTGGGGAAATATGAAATCGAGAAATTTAATGGTAAGAACGATTTCGGATATTGGAGAATACAAATGAGGAATTTGCTTATTTCTCAGAAATTACACAAGGCATTACTAGGGAAGGATAAAAAGGCTGAAACCATGTCAGATGATGAATGGGAAGAATTGGATTTGGAGGCGGGTGCTGCTATTTGCTTGTGTCTGGATAGAGACATAGTTTTTTTAGTTAATGAAGAGACTACGGCAGCTGATGTTTGGTTGAAGCTTGAGTCACAGTTTATGACTAAGACATTATCAAACAGGTTATACTTGAAAACCCAATTGTACAGACTAGCAATGGATGAGGGCACTCCAATTGGTAATCATATCGCCAAGTTTACACGGATTATCTCAAATTTGAGAGATGTGGATGTGAAGATTGAGGATGAAGACCAAGCAATTATATTGCTTTACTCCTTGCCGCAGTCATATGAAAATCTTGTACAAACAATTTTGTTTGGGAAAGATGAACTTACATTTGATGAAACTACCGGTGCACTCTTATCCAATGAGATTCGGAAGAAAACTTCATCAAATGGTAGTGGAAAAGATCAAGCTGAAGGGTTGGTTGTTAGAGGAAGGTCTCAAGTGAAATCATCTTCAAATAGTGGAAAATCTAGATCAAAGTCTAGAGGTCCACAATGTCACAAATGTAGAGAGTGGGGGCATATTAGGAAAAATTGTCCAAATCAAGGTAAGAGTAATCATGATAACAGTTGGAAGGGCAAGAAAAAGCAAGATAAGGGTGATACTAGTGAAGCAAGTTATGCATCTAGTATGGAAAAGGATGAAGAATGTTATTCAGTTGCGGGTGAAAACACAAAAATCTCTGGGAGATGGCTCCTTGACTCTGGGTGTTCTTACCATATGTGCCCAAACAGGGAGTGGTTCACTACCTATGAGCACATTGATGGTGGTACTGTTCTAATGGGTAATGATTACGCTTGCAAGACAGTTGGAATTGGAACAATGAGGATTAAGATGTATGATGGTGTTGTGAGAACCTTAACTGATGTGCGGCATGTCCCAGCCTTGAAAAAGAATCTTATCTCGCTTGGTGTTTTAGACTCCAATGGTTGTAAGTTTACAGCGGTAGGTGGAGTTTTAAAGGTTGTCCGTGGGTCTTTGGTTGTCATGAAAGGGATCAAACAAGGTAACTTGTACACCTTGATGGGTAACACGGTAACAGGAAATGTGGCAGTGGGAACTTCTTCATCGGACAGTACTAGGTTATGGCACATGCGACTTGGGCATATGACAGAAAAAAGATTGTCTCTACTGAGCAAGCAAGGGTTACTGAAGGGTATGCAGAAATCGACTATGGAGTTTTGCGAGCATTGTGTATATGGAAAACAATGTCGGGTAAAATTCAGTACAAGCAAGCACAGGAGCAGAGGTATTCTAGACTATGTGCATACAGATGTGTGGGGACCAGCGAAGGTCGCCTCTAAGGGAGGTTCCAGGTACTTTGTCTCCTTCATTGATGATTATTCCCGTTATACATGGGTATATTTTTTGAAGTCCAAGAATGAAGTATTTGAGACATTTAAAAGGTGGAGAGCAATGGTTGAGAATAGAACTGGAAGAAAGGTGAAGACTTTGAGGTCTGATAATGGTACCGAGTATACTGAGGGTACTTTCAAACAGTTTTGTGATCAGGAAGGAATTGTTCGACATTGGACTGTTAGAAACACGCCACAACAAAATGGAGTTGCTGAGAGATTGAACCGTACTATGCTTGAAAGAGCTAGGTGTATGCGCTCCAATGCTTGTCTTGGCAGAGAATGGTGGGCTGAATCAATAGCCACCGCGTGTTTCTTGATTAATAGATCGCCACATTCTACATTAGACTGCAAAACACCTTATGAGGTGTGGTCAGGTGAACATGCTGATTACAGTGTACTGAAAGTTTTCGGTTGTATTGCCTACTACCATGTGAAAGAAAATAAGCTTGATGCTAGGGCTAAGAAGGCCATTTTCTTGGGGTATGCAAAAGGCGTGAAGGGTTATCGTCTATGGTGTTTAGAGGATAATAAATTTGTGATCAGTCGAGATGTTACATTTGATGAGAATTCCTTGTTAGCTTGTACTAAAGCTAAGGAGTTGGTTGATAGTGGTGGTGAATCTAGTAACACTCAGAAAGTGGAAGTTGAAGCGTCTGTGGATGCAGCAGATGAACAAGTGGTTGAAGCAGGCACACATGATCTGAATTATGAGCCTGAAGACCATGAGGAACAACAACCAGTTGAAGATAATCAATCCCAGCAGCAACCTTTGGCCTTAACTAGGTCAAAACGATCGGTTAAGCAAGTTCAAAAATTTGGCTTTGAAGAACCGTTGAAGCACTATGGTCAGTTGAATACAGTTGATTTGGTTGCATATGCACTCTCTGTGGAAGATGATGAGCCAACTACTTACAAGTAGGCCGCGCGTCATTCAGATAGTCAGAGTTGGTTAGTAGCTATGCAGGGTGAGATGGAGTCTCTCCAGAAGAACCATACTTGGGATCTAGTGTCGTTGCCTAATGGAAGGAAAGCAATTGGCTGCAAGTGGGTGTTTAAGAAGAAACAGACTACTCTAGAGTCTGGTACTCAGTTCAAGGCAAGATTAGTAGCTAAGGGTTTTGCTCAGAGGGAAGGCGTTGACTACAATGAGATATTTTCGCCTGTGGTAAAACACACTTCTATTCGTGTGTTGTTGAGCTTGGTAGCTCATGGTGACCTTGAGCTTGAACAACTTGATGTGAAAACAGCTTTCTTGCATGGAGACTTAGAGGAGGAAATTTATATGCATCAGCCGGAAGGTTTTAAGGTTGTTGGAAAAGAAGACCATGTTTGTCGTTTGAGGAGATCACTTTATGGGTTAAAGCAATCACCTAGGCAGTGGTACAAACGGTTTGACACTTTTATGTTGAAACATGGGTTCACACGAAGTAAGTATGATTGTTGTGTTTACTTGAAAAAACTTCGTAGTGGCGATTTTATTTATCTTTTGCTCTATGTTGACGATATGCTCATTGCCTGTAAGAGTATGGTGGAGATAAATAAATTGAAGTCTCAACTTGCTTCTGAGTTTGAAATGAAGGATATGGGTGCTGCAAGGAAAATACTTGGTATGGAGATAAGAAGAGAAAGGGAGAATAAAAAATTATTTCTTTCACAGAAGGGGTACCTTGAGAAGGTCATATCACGGTTTGGCATGGAAAATGCAAAGCCGGTTATTACTCCTTTGGCTTCACATTTTAGACTTTCTCGAAAGTTATCTCCAGTCACAGTGGAAGAAAAGGAATACATGTCGCATGTTCCTTATGCTAGTGCAGTTGGCAGTTTAATGTATGCTATGGTGTGTACACGCCCTGACATTTCACAGGCTGTTAGTGTTGTGAGCAGGTATATGGAAAACCCTGGGAAGAAACATTGGGAGGCAGTGAAATGGATGCTTAGGTACTTAAAAGGTACCTTGGATGTGGGTTTGGACTTCGGTGGAGATTCATGTCAGGTTCGTGGGTTTGTTGATTCTGATTATGCTGGTGATCTAGATAGACGAAGATCTACTACTGGTTACGTATTTCAGATATACGGTGCTCCGGTTAGTTGGAGATCTATGCTTCAGGATACAATGGCTCTCTCTACTACAGAGGCAGAGTATATGGCATTGACAGAAGGTGTAAAAGAAGCATTGTGGCTTCAAGGTCTTGTAAATGACTTGGGTGTGGAACAAGATAGTGTTGAGGTTCTCTGTGACAGTCAGAGTGCCATCCACTTGGCTAAAAATCAGGTTCATCACGCAAGGACTAAGCATATTGACGTCCGATATCACTTTGTTCGAGATGTAATTGAGGATGGTGATGTGTCTTTGGTGAAAGTACACACAAAAGACAACCCTGCTGATATGTTGACAAAGGTTGTTCCTGGAGTTAAGTTCCAACATTGTTTGGACTTACTCCACATTGACTCATGTTGATTGAGGGCCCTTTGGGGCGTTGCCCTTCGGGGCGGTTTCGTGAGGTGACAAAGCTATGATGGAGTGTTGATCAGTTTATTCTCATGCCTTGTTTCGGCTCATTTTTCCTTATAAAAATTCGCCGAGGTGGAGAATTGTGAAATAGGAAACATGCTTGAAATAGGAAAGTGTTTGGACTCCTATTTGAAACAGGAAACTGTTTGGACTTCTAGAAATTGTTTTTTGAACAGGAAATAAATTCTAGGAAACTGTTGTGAAACAGGAAACTACTGTGAAACAGGAAACTGCTGCCAAACAGAAAACTGTTGTCCCTATATATACTAGGAACTATAGGTGTTTTTATTAAGATGATTGCACGTAGAAAAACTGTGATGCACAGGAAGTAGAGAAAGATAATTCCTTGAATTGTTTAATCTCTTGTTGAGAGATTGTGTGAGAATTGTCATCTTCTTGTACCTTGTTCTTGAATATAGTGGAATCACCTCATTGTGGACGTAGGCAATTGCTGAACCACGTAAACCTTGTGTCTCTTGTGGTATGTTCTTAATTTTCTCTAATTTCTTTCATTGCTAGTTGCTCTATTTAATTGATTGGATCCTTGTGGTACTTGTGTGCAATTGTTGGTGTCTACCCGCTTCCGCAATAAGGCGCAACATGTAATATGAAACATCTATAAATACATACAAATATCTCTGTATTGCTCTGTTAAGCAATTACAGAGTTTTCACTCTTATTCATTCTTCATAGTTTCTAACTTGGTATCAGAGCTACAGAGAGTTTCTTCATCATTGCATCAATGGCAACACAGTCTTCTTCTGGTTTACTTGGCAACACAGGTCAGACGTCCAACATATCCTCTGCTCCTTCTTATCAAGTGTTGAATCACTCTTTACCAGTAAAACTAGATAGAACCAATTACATTCTTTGGAAGTCTCAAATTGAAAATGTGATTTTTGCAAATGGATTTGAGGATTTCATTGAAGGAGTCTCAGTCTGTCCAACAAAAGAGCTAAATACAGGAGTCATCAATCCTGCTTTCGTTGCTTGGAGAAGACAAGATCGTACAATCCTAAGTTGGATTTATGCATCTCTTACACCAGCCATAATGGCTCAAATCATCGGTCATACTACTTCTTTCTCAGCCTGGAAGGCTTTAGAACAAATATTTTCTTCTTCTTCAAGAGCTAGAATCATGCAACTTCGATTAGAATTCCAGTCCACCAAGAAAGGTTCACTGTCCATGATTGATTATATCATGAAGATCAAAGGTGCAGCAGATAATCTAGCAGCTATTGGTGAGTTAGTTTCAGATCAAGACCATATAATGAATCTTTTGAAAGGATTGGGTACTGAATATAACTCAGTAGTCTCAGCCATCAATGTCAGAGATGATAAGATCTCACTTGAATCCATACATAGCATGTTATTGTCTTTTGAAAATAGGCTTGAGCAACAAGGCTCTGTGGATCACATTCCACCCATTTCAGCAAACCTGGCCAGTTCCAATTACAAGCAGCAATTTGGTCGAGGCAGAGGTCGACATTTTGGTGGGCAGTCTAATAGGGGACAAGGCCAGAATTATGGTCGTGCAAGAGGTTCTCATAGTCAGAACTATGGACAGTATTATGGTTCTAGTCATCAACAAGGTGGTCATTCCAATAAACAGTCACTGATCGGCCACAATGTCAGTTATGTGGCAAATATGGACATATAGCTTTGAATTGCTACCATCGATTTGATATTAATTTTCATCAGTCTAGTTCTTTGAATTCTGGTTCTTCACCTGAGTTCAAACCAAGCATGCCAGCTTTAGCAGCAGTTTCAAACCAAGCATTCCAATCCAGTCCTTTCCACAATGAAGGCTGGTACTTGGATTCAGGAGCAAGCCATCACTTAACAAATGATCAAGCCAGTCTTGCTACTAGCTCTCCATACATGGGCTCAGATAAGGTCACGGTTGGCAATGGTACTTCTCTTCCTATCTCTAGTGTTGGTTCTCTACAATTCTCTCCTGGTTCTCATAGTCTATCTTCATCTTTCATTCTTAAACAAATCTTTCATGTACCTTCTTTATCCACTAATCTGATTAGTGTTGCCAAACTATGTTCTGACAACAATGTATTCATTGAGTTTTGGTTTGATCATTTCTTTGTGAAGGAACCACATTCGAGGAAGGTTCTTGCTCAAGGCAGACTTGAGAATGGCTTATACAAGCTATCAGTTCTACCTGCTCCTAAGACTGCAATTGCATCAGTTCCTTTCAGCATCGCAGCTTTGCCCAGTTCTTCTGTTCCTGCTCTTGTTTCTAATGCTTCCTCTGCTGTTCCTCAAGTTTCTTCTTGTATTGCTAATAATGAGCAGTTATGGCATTATAGATTAGGTCATCCTTCATTAAAAATTGTTCATCATGTTTTGAATATTTGTAAGGTTCCATTCAATAAAGCTAAGTCAACTGTTTGTTCATCTTGTCAACTTGCAAAGAGCCATCGATTACCTACTTCTTTGTCATCTTTTCATGCTTCTAAACCATTAGAACTGGTTCATACTGATGTCTGGGGTCCTGCATTTGTCAAATCTACTTCTGGTGCTCGTTACTTTATCTTGTTTGTTGATGATTTTTCAAGATTTACTTGGTTGTTTCCACTTCAGACCAAAGATCAGGCTTTGCCCATGTTTAAGGTGTTCAAACTTCGTGTTGAAAAACAGTTTAACACATCTATTCAATGCCTCCAATCTGATAATGGTGGTGAATTTAAAGCTTTCAAATCCTTTTTGTTAGACTCTGGAATTGAACATCGGTTCTCTTGTCCACATTCATCTTCTCAGAATGGCAGAGTGGAACGCAAGCACAGACATGTTGTTGAAACTGGTCTTGCTTTATTAGCTCATGCTAATATGCCATTCAAGTTTTGGCAATATGCATTCCAGGCAGCAGTCTTTCTTATCAATCGCATGCCTACTTCAGTACTTAGTCATAAGTCTCCTTATCAAGTTCTTCTAAATCGACTCCCTGACTACCATGCTCTTCATGTATTTGGGTGCTTATGTTTCCCTTTCATTCGGCCATACAATCAGCATAAGCTCCAATTCAGGTCTGTAGCTTGCATATTTCTGGGTTATAGCTTAGATCATAAAGGTTTCTTATGTCTTGATCAAGTTTCTGGTCGAGTATATGTCTCCCCTAATGTTGTGTTTGATGAGTCCAACTTTCCTATGCACAATTCTCCCTCTTTGCTTCCTTCAGTTCTACCTTCAAATGACATGTCAAATGTCATAACTTCAGTTGTTCCTAAATACTCTCCTTGTTCAGTCTTTTTCCCTCTCACAAATGCTCCTACATCTTCTTTGTCTCCTACTCTGTCTCCTTCACTTCCCACTGATGTTGCTGCCATAGAGTCCATTCCTCCTACACTTCCCACTGATGTTGCTTCCATAGAGTCCATTCCTCCTACACTTCCCACTGATGTTGCTTCCATAGACTCCATTCCTCCTACACTTCCCACTGATGTTGTTTCCATAGAGTCCATTCCTCCTACTTCTCTGCCTACTCGCATGCTCACACGATCTATGGCTGGCATTTCCAAGAGGAAACAAATACTTGATCTTTCTGTTGTTAAAGTTTCTGAACCCACTACTTTGAGACAGGCTCTTAAAGATCCACACTGGGTTCAGGCCATGGAAAAAGAGATCTCTGCTTTACACACAAATGGCACTTGGGTTTTGGTTGATCCACCTAGTAATGTGAACATTATCGGTTGTAAATGGGTTTATAAACTCAAATACAAGCCTGATGGGAGTATTGACAGATACAAAGCTCGTCTTGTTGCCAAAGGATTTAATCAAACTTATGGTTTGGATTATTTTGAGACATTTAGCCCTGTAGTAAAGTCTGCCACTATCCGTATTGTTCTCACTATTGCTGTAAGCTTTCAATGGGATGTTCGACAACTTGATGTTCACAATGCTTTCCTGAATGGTGATCTTGAAGAACAAGTGTTCATGGTTCAACCCCCTGGTTTTTTGGACAACAAGTTTCCATCTAAAGTCTGTCAACTAAGGAAATCTCTGTATGGTCTAAAACAGTCCCCTCGTGCTTGGTTTTCCAAACTAAGTTGTGCTCTTCTAAGGTGGGGTTTCATAGCTTCTCGGACAGACAGTTCCATGTTTGTCAGGTTTGACAAACATTCTGTTCTTATCATGCTAGTCTATGTGGATGATATCATTGTTACTGGCAGCTCTTCAAGACAGATTTCTTTGCTTATTGATCAGTTGAATTCAGTATTTGCTCTTCGTGACTTGGGTCCTCTATCCTACTTCTTGGGTATTGAAGTTCATCATTGTAATGGGGCTTTACATCTCAGCCAAGCCAAGTATATTGCTGACTTACTTACTCGTGCTGATATGGTCACTTGCAAACCTTCTCCAACTCCAGGGGCTGTTGGCAAGCCCTTGTCACAATCTGATGGAGCACTTCTTATGGATGCTACTGCTTATCGTAGCATTGTTGGTGCTCTCCAATATGTCACCATGACCAGACCTGCCATTGCTTTTGCAGTCAATAAAGCTTGTCAGTTTATGCAAGCACCTACGACTTCTCACTGGGTGGCTGTCAAACGCATTCTACGGTATCTCAAAGGATCCTCTCATGATGGCTTACTTTTACAGCCTACTTGTGATCTTGCTATAGAAGCTTACTCTGATGCTGACTGGGGCTCTAATCCAGATGATAGACGCAGTTCGAGTGGCTTCTTGGTCTATTTGGGTGGTAATCTGATCTCCTGGTCTGCTACCAAACAGCGGGTTATCTCCAGAAGCAGTGCTGAATCTGAGTATAGAGGTCTTGCACTTGCAACTTCTGAGATAATCTGGATCCAGGCTTTGCTCAAGGAGCTTTGCATTACTCTTCCTCGTTCTCCCACTCTATGGTATGACAATGTCAGTGCCTATCATCTTGCTAAAAATCCAGTCTTTCATGCCAGAACTAAACATATTGAAATAGACTTGCACTTCATTCGTGATCATGTTCTCCGTGGAGATTTGGTTTTAGAATTTGTTCCTACTTCTGAGCAGACTGCTGATCTTCTTACAAAGCATCTTCCAAGCGCAAGGTTCATCTATCTCAAGTCCCATCTTGGTCTTGTTCCCTGCCCCTTGCACTTGAGGGGGGATGATAAGAGACCAGTATAGTATAAATGAGCAATCAGTTAGAAATGTGTTAGTAATCAGTTAGGCAATGTGTTAGCAATCAGTTAGTATACTTGTAGTCAGTTAGTACATAAACAAGAACTGTTAGAATGAGCTGGAGTCTGTTTTATGTTTGTTAGTATGAATTCTTGATTCCAATATGTAATATGAAACATCTATAAATACATACAAATATCTCTGTATTGCTCTGTTAAGCAATTACAGAGTTTTCACTCTTATTCATTCTTCATAGTTTCTAACTTTTCTGCCTACCTTAGGTTGCTTTGGTATGCAGTTCATTCATGCTTGTTTGCTTTTAGCTCATCACTTTTTGCTTCCATTGTTGTTAGCTCATGCTTTTGAAATTCTTTGAGAGGTGATATTTGTGTTCTTTTTTAGTAGGCCTTTGGGCTTGTGTAGTTTCTTAATTCTTTAACCCCTGCTTGCATTGATGTGCTATTCATTGAAAGAATTCATGCTTCCTATAAATAGATGGAGTTGTTTGTTCCTCTCATTTGAAGTTCAAGTCGTAAAATCAAAGTCAGTCATGGCTGTTTTATCCATGATCACAGTCTCTTTATACCTTCTTTCATCTCTCCTTCTACTACTGCATTTAGTCTCTGCAGTACGCGATGGCTTTAGTATGAAGCTCATTCACCGGGACTCCATAGAATCACCTATCTATCCTGGTAATCTGACTTTTGAAGAAAGAGCTAAAAGATTTCATCACCAGTCAATGGTTCGTCTAAATCAGGTAGCTTCAACTATACGGACAGCCACAGCGATCAAGGGCGCTAATGAAACTGATAGTGTACATCCAAACATGGTAGGTCCACCAGTGACCTTCGATGAAACGTACTACTACCTTGCCCGAGTGGGTATCGGTACCTTTAGTACAGGACCTGCATATAAGTCTTACTTCTTTATTGTTGACACAGGCAGTGATTACACATGGCTTCAGTGTGAAGGATGCGACGCTAAGAATTGCTACCCACAAATTGAACCTTTATTCCCTTACCATGAATCATTAACTTTTGCATCTAGGAAATGTTCAGGTCATCCCCCTTCTTGCGAAGGAGTAGGCAATTGCTGGGATACCTGTTGTTTATACAACCTTCATTATGCGTGCGGTCTATCCAGTCGTGGAATATTGGGTAACGAAACATTCACTTTTGAATCAGGTAATGGAGCTATTGAAACCATTCCCAATTTGATCTTTGGTTGTGGTTTTGAACAAAAAGATGCTCCATTCGAACAATCAAATAAAATAGCTGGAATTTTAGGATTGGCTCGTGTATATCCATCCTTCTTATCCCAAATTGCGTCTAGGTATGAAGGTCATCGTTTCTCTTATTGTCTAAATCAACAGCATGATACATATTTACGATTCGGAGTTGATGCGCAATTCCAAAACCCGGAAGGGATGATATTCACAACTCAGTTGTTGATAGCAGAGGCAGATGTACATTATTACTTACGGCTGGTGGACATAACTATTGCAGGATATCGAATGAATTTGGCACCAGATATGTTTCGTCCTGGGTGTATTCTAGACACTGGTTCTCCATCGACCCTAATTATACGGAACATATATGACCTCATAAGAGAAAGACTGGTAAATTACTTTCAACAACATGGTGTGCTCATGACACAACCAGATGGATATGGTCTCTGCTTCCAACTGCCTAATATAGATATCGTGTATCCTACCATGGAATACCACTTCCAGGGTGATGCAAATTTGGAAGTTATTTCTAGAGAGCTATTCCATAAGATTGATGATGGTTTTTGCCTAACAATTTACCCCCATGATTACCCGGAAATGTCAGTGCTCATAGGATCCGGTCATCAAGTAAACCACAGGTTTGTGTATGGTATTGGTACCCACGAAGTGTCCTTTGCTAGGGAGAAATGTATTTGAGATTGATCATTATACATGTACTTTAGTTTCAATTTTCAGAGCTCCCTAATCTAATAAGTCCTGATGACATTTTTTTCGTCAGTAAACAATAACTCAACTCATACTCATCATTTGAACTCCAGAAACATTCTTAAGCAATGAAGCCTGTACCAAAACGAAGTCTGTTGTAATTGTAAATGAATCATCATGAAGTGAGCCTGGACATGCATTGTATGCACTATGAACAATATCCTCTCGATCTGTCAATTAATCGATGTGAACATTCTTATGTTGAATTTGAGAGAATGTTTAGCTGATACCAAATCATATTGCATCAAGCAAATATAAATTTAAGGATTTTTTTGTGGTTAATATGTGGATGAACATGAAATACCTGAGATAGTTGTGTTCTAGCTATAGCAACAAGTAATGGTATATTGTTGTGGGATTTACAAGTATAACCTCTTAAAGGAGTACACAAATATAACTACTAATTAGAAACTTGGTCGAAAGATTTTTACTATTAATTCCTGCTAATTTCCGAAATCTTTACACATTACAGTGCAGGCAAATGCAGTCTAAAGGTGGCCATATAAAATGTTTGTATAGGTTGCTTAGATTTGTAGTCCATGCTGGTTTGCTGTAGGTTGTTAGCTCATCACTTTTGTTGCATGGTTGTTAGTTCATACTTTTGAAGTTCCTTGAGAGAGGATATTTGCGTTCTCCCTTGTAGGCCTTGGGACTTGTTTGTATTCTTTAATTCGTTAACCCCTTCTTGGTTCCTATAAATAGAGTTGTCTCAACTGTTCCTTTCATTTTGAGTTCAATTTGTAGAATCAAAGGCAGTCATGACCTTTATTAGTCTCCGCCGTAAGGGACGGCTTCAGTATGAAGCTCATTCACCAGGTCTCCATGGAATCACCTTTCTTTCCTGGTAATCTGACTTTTGAAGAAAGGGCAAAAAAAATTCATCACCAATCAATGGTTCTACGGACAGCCATAATGATCAAGGGGGCTAACGAAACTGATAGTGTACATCCAAACATTGTAGGTCCACAGCTAGTGTGCTTCGATGGAACGTACTACCTTGCCCGAATGTTTATTAGTACCTTTAGTACAGGACCTGCATATTACCTCTTTGTGGTTGATACAGCCAACGCTTACACATGGCTTAAGTGTGCTGAGTGCTACACTAATTATGCTATTCACAAACTGAACCTAAATTCCCTGACCATGAATCATCAACTTATGCACTTGCGAGATGTTACAGTCCCCTTTCTTGGAATGGAGCCAGCGATTGTCACTATACCTACTGTCCTTACTATGTTCAGCATACTAATGGTCTATACAGTGGTAGAAGGATGGATAGCAAAACATTCACTTTTGAATCGTTCCGTGGAGCTATTGAAACCATTCCCAATTTAATCTTTGGTTGTGGTATTTTATGAAGTGATGTTCCATTCAACCAACCAACTCCTATAGCTGGAATTTTAGGATTGGCGCGCTCATATCCATCCTTCTTAAACCAAATTGCTTCTAGGTATGAAGGTCATCCTTCAACATCGTGTTGTGCCGATGACACAAATAGATGGATATGATCTCTGCTTCCAACTGCCTATCCTACCTTGGTATACCACTTCCAGGGTGATGCACTTTTGTTGGTCCCGGTGGTTTTTGGCTTTCTGCCTAACAATTTTACCCCACGACGATGTAACAATGTCAGTAATCATAGCATCAAGTAAACCATAGGTTTGAGTTTGAGATTGATACCGATAAACAGTAAGTGAGATCACAAAATAACTCATGTTCATCACTTTAACTCAATCAAATTCAGCACAACCTATTTCCCATGACTGATTTTGTAGTGAAGTCTGTACCAAATCAAGGTCTGTTATATTTGTAAACAAATCATCATGAATTTAGCCTGGACACATATTGTATGAACAATATCCTCTCTATATCAACAAACCAAACCAAATCAATTAAATATACAGAAGCCTCGTGTAATATCCATTGATTTCGGTTTTTTTTTATAAATTATTTGGATGGGATGAACTCAGTAAAGTTGGTGGGGGCATATAGCTACTCTACCTTAAAAGATAAAATCTCTCCTCATTATTCATTCTTTTCTCTTTTTTTTCCTTACAGTACGGGTGGGCACGGGACGGGATGGGACGAGATATACTCATCCCTATCCCATCCCGTTCATACGGGATCGGGACGGGACGGGACGAGACGGGATCAGCGTGCTAATCTACATCCTGCATCTTTCTTGACTCCCCCAATCAAAGTGAACTCTGTCTGGAGTAAGGAAACGAGGTTCTGAACTAGCGGTCCAACAACTACATCTGCCATGGTAATGTTTTCTGCTTGGAGTTATCAAGCAATCAAGAAATCTGATAAAATGAAGGAGTGAGTGTTTCTTATGTTTGGAGAAAACAATATTGAAAGTGCTTTTAATATTGTTTCTGAAAGAACAAATAATTTGAGTTTACTACAAGAAGCCTCTTATGTTACTTTTCCTTAATTTGTCCACGCAAACTTATGTTACGTCTTCACTAATCTGAATATCTCAGTCATTTAGACCCAATAACTTGGAATCTTTTACATTATGAAAGTTGTTTATTCATTGAAAGGAATCTACTTTAATTTCTTCTTTGACTCTTGTCCACAATGTTTTCTTGAGGCGAAAGTAAGAAACTTTCATTAAAGATGATTCTGCTTTTTATATGTGGTGAAACATGGAAGTCATCACTTGGGCTTTACCATACTTCCAGTTTTTGTGAAAGCATAAATACTTTGCATGAGCTTCATATATGGCTTTTTATATACATCAATAAATTTGTATGGGCATCCACAATCCTAAAATAAATAATTAAATAAAAATATTAATAATTAATATTAATAAATTAGTTCGGGACGGGACGAGATTGGCGGGATTGAAAATCTTCATCCCATCCCATCCTATTCAAGATCGGGACGGGACGGGATCGGGATGAAATTATTCAATCCCATTAAGACCCGAAAAAATCGGGACGGGACGGGACGGAATCGGGACGAAATCAGGATGGGATGCCCACCCCTACCTTACAGGAGCGATCTCCTTTGGTTCATCTTCTTCGCCGGATTTCGTTCGTGCAAATCAGTAGATTCCTTCGCTGAATCTCGTCCATTGTTATTTATTTTTTCTCCTTTTCTTTCCCTCTCCATTCTCTTTCGTTTTTTTGCAAAAAAATAAAAATAAAAAATAAATCAGTTTTCAGATTTGTGGGTTTGACGGTGTTGGTTTGATTGATCGGATTGCGTAGCTCCGATCAGCCCTTTTAGAGGCAATTGTGGCATCATTTGGAACCTGTAAACCCCACATGCAAAGGTAGTTTAAGAGTTGGCCGGAATTTTCAAAAAAAAAATCAGTGTGCATGTCCGTTAGGATGATTCTTCGACGTGAATTCAGGCTTTAGGCACGTGGGTGAGCTGCAAATTCGTGATTTCAGTGTTCTTAGACCTATTTTCGGCTTATTGTGCCGTTCGAAGGCGATCAGATTGGAATATGGTGGGTTTCGATGAGTTTTACTGAATTTTGGGTGTTTACCGGATTTAATTTGCCGATAAGTTTTTCTTTCAGTCACGTGCCGGCTGTAAATTATTTATTTTTTCAATTTTCGGCTAGTTTGCTCACTTTTGAGTCCGCCTTGCAGTTTTAAAAAATTTCATTGGTCCTGCATTCGCTGTTTCGCGAGTTTGGAGCTTCGACCGGTAGGATTTGGGTTCCGAAATCCCATTCCGCTCAGGTGAGTGTAACTACATTATTTACTTTGAGAAATATTTATTTAAAATCTTGAATTTAATTTTTATATTATGTCGTCGATTGTGTATAATTGAATACAAATCCGAAATTTGGGGTTTTTGGAGTTCGATTGTTGTGTTGGTTATTTTGTAAATGAATTTATATATTGGGTTTTCTGAAAGCATGATATACTTGAATGAAATAGAATAGTGATTGAATTTGTGTGTGATTAGGCTTTGGCGTAATGGCATTGGGCTTGTATGTTGCGTTTTACCGTAGATTGCCGAGTCTTGAGCATGTATGATAGTTCGACTCGAATGAATTTATTGTGGTGAATTGGGTCATGTTGGGACCCTAGCGTAGTCATGAATTTATGAAAATTGCCCAACTGATTATGGTTACACGTCTGTTACATTTGATTCTGTACAGACTCGTAGTATGTGCATATTGATATTAGTGTAAGTGTCTTTGCCCCGCTGTAATACATGTTGTGCCGATGCTTAGGAGCTTGCTCGCATCGTGAGTTTGATGGTGCTTGAGATGAATCGCACCAGATATTGAAGACGCTATTGCATGTGGCAAGTTTACTGAGGTGCGGTGAGCTCCCGCACGCACTTGCTACTAGAAAGTGCAGTAGGACCGGTCTCGGAGGACGTGCTTTGGAGATTACTCGCTTTCCCTCCCAGCGCGCTTGAGTTTGACTTGTATTAGGTTGGCCGTGTTAGGCCAGTCGTTCGGGATGTTTAAGTTTGTATCCTGACAAATGACACCCCATTGGGATACAAACCACTCGATATGGTATTGGTGCATGTTGTGGGATATGTCTGGGTGAGACACATTCGTAAGGTATGCAGATACTTACGATATAAGACACTTATACATAATTTTTTGGTTTGACTTGATTGCTATACCTAGGAGACTATGAAGAATTATGATAGTCTTTGTTTTCATCACTTGATCGTTACCATGTTTGAATCACCTGTAATGACCGACATATTTCGTAAAATTATAGTTATTGTTGAATATGAAATGTTTGTGTTGGTGCTTGAACTTAGAAATATTATCCTTAGAGACACGGTGTGATTTAGACTTTAGAACCTGTATAGGAACGGTGTGATTTAGATTTTAGAACCTGTATAGGGACACATTTTCTATTTTATGGATCATGCATCTAGGATTACTCACTTATTCATTATTGTGTGGCATGAATTTTCCCTGTATATTATTCTGTTATTTGTATTTAGTTCGCTCGCACCAGCTAACTTTGTGCTTTGCTGACCCTGCAAGGGGTGTGCTTCTATTGGAGTGTAGATAGTATTGGTGTTCCTGCTGATCGCGGCGCTTAGGCCAGTTTTCAGCTGTTGTTTTGTGTTGTTTAGTTGTGTTCACCCTGTACGGGTATGTTTTGCTTTTGTTATATTATCTTGTTAAACACTAAGATGTTTGTATATTGGTTTTGTCGCTATGACTCTCGCGGGGCGAATCGTATACTCTTATTTTGTTCAAATTTTATCCTAGTTTTTATTTTCGTTTGATTCTCGTTGCAAGAATGCGTTATATTATGATGTTGTGACTGGTTACAATCCGCCTGTATTACGGATTAGCTCACGCATCGACATACTGTGATTCCCGTGGCGGGTCAGGGCGTGACACCTCAATCCTTGCATCAATTGCTAATGGTAAATATGTATTACCCTGTGAATGTAGAAGGAGAGAAACGATCCTTCATGTGTACAAGCAATTTGGAAAAAGAATGGAAAAGTGCACGCCAATCCTAAAATTCCAGCTATTAGAATTGGTTGATTGAATGGAACATGTCTTTGTTCAATAACACAACAGAAATGGTTCTGATAGCTCCATTATCTGATTCAAATGTGACCTTTCTCTACCTATCGTTCCACCAATATTGTAGGATGTTAGCAAATTGTTATTTTTTATGAGGGGTGCTTTTATTAGATCCTAGAACCATATATGTCATTGGCAGGCATCAGCTAAACTAGGACCACTTGGCAAACAAATATCAATTTAGTCTCACCTGATGAAGGCAGTGAACAGAGGACCAGTGATATATGATAAGTACTAGTAATGTGCGCAATTGTGAAATCCGATCCAGACAAAACGCTTACGTGAATCAAGACATAAGAGGTAAAAAATATAAAAACACCAAAACTTAGCAAAAAAAAATGGATAAAAAATCTGACCGGCTAAACTTGCGAAAAAAAAAAAAAAAAAAAAAACAGTGCTAAGACCAGTTCTAACCAACAGAAATTCTAGGGATGAAAAAATTATTTTACTTACAGAAGTGCGATGTCCACTCCACAATAAGAATTGGAGAGCCTAAATGGGATGAAAATCTTCAAAACATGCAAATTAGAGACAGATTTAACCAATTTAAAATTTTATCAATTTATTTAAATGGCCCCAAAGACAGGTAACAGCCATACTACACAAGTTCATCACATTTATACTACACAAGTTTATCAATTTATTCTCTATCTTTCCTGATTGAGTAAGTATATATTTCTTTACTTATAGTTGGAGATTGGAGAGTATAACCATAAACTACAAAACCAAAAACGCAAAGGTCAGTCATGGTCATGGTCATGGTGACAAAGTTCAATATAGAAAGAAGAGAAACCAAACGAAGGATAGAAACGAACCCTGGCAGATCTATGTGCATATATCAAGTACATTATGATATACAAGCCTTCGATGAGACAACCGATACTGTTTATGATCATGATCATGGATCCATTTGTTTTGACAAGGGCATAGTATAACCATAAACTACAACTGAAAAGTGCTACTACATATGGGATTGATTGAAACCCTTCTGTGGATTTCTTCTTGTAAACTCTATAGAAGGTTGGCCTGATGAACAAAGTAACAAAAAATCAATACAAGTTCATGAAAAATATCTCCATACATTACATGAAGAAGAAAAATGAATAAAATGAAAGCTTACAATGGGGCTAAGAACACCATGAATGAAAAAAGGTTACCTAGTCAAGATGCAAAACAAAGTATTGGTTAGTGAATGAATATAACTAGAAAAAACTTGTAGAAAGAAGAGAAGATGACATGGTGTACCTAGAAGGCCAAAGATGAAAGCTAACATATGATGTCCACCAACTGCCATATTTTTCTATTAGAAATGGAAATGCAAACTCTCTTTGATCTCTTCTTCTTTGGCTTTGTTGGTTCAAGTAGCTCTCTCTCCCTTTGTTTTCCTCTCACTCTCTATCTCTTTGATCACTAAAGGAGCTAACTTGTGTTCTTATATAAGCACATCAAAGTGAAGGGCTTCAGATGGAGATGGTTTTGTCTTTTAACTCCTAGCTGACAAGCTTTCTTGTGTGCATGGAGGACTGTGCTTAGGTCCTCAAAACCTTTGTTTGTTTCTAAGGACCATATGTGTTGGTTAATGGTAGCAGTCACTTGTGTGCGTATACATCCCCAAACCTACTGAAGCGCATTCCCATTGTAAAAGATATTTTCAAATCTAATTTGCAAGGCAGAACAATTACTTGATAGTCAACAATATGTTAAAATTTGAAACTCTCTAATTTACTAAAAAATGAAAAGTAAATGAAGTTTAATCAATTACCATATGATCTTTTCTTGGATTAACACTCTAATTAACTGATCTAAAAAAAAAAATCTCGACGTCTATCTTTTCGTTATCAACCAAAAATATAAAGTTGAAAAAAGAGGATATTTTTGTCGTTCACCTTGTTTGTTGAGAAAAACGCGCTTTTAATAACATTCACATGGTGCTTCGATTAATCACAAATGATTTTTGTTTTTTTAATAATCTCCTATTTTGTGAATCACACAATTACTATGAAGTCAATTGAAATGTGTCGCCCCGATGGCCACTAGAAGTTTATGCAACACTTAAAAGGACTTGAAAAAAATGTATAATTTCATGAATTGGTAATTGTAAAAATGTATTACCCAGTGAATGTAGATGGTAAGAGAAACGATGATTTTCATATCTACAAGCAATTTGGAAAAGATAAGCGCGTGCCAATCCTGAAATTCCAGCTATTAGAATTGGTTGATTGAATGCAACATGTCTTTGTACGGGGGGGAGCCATGATTGCTGACAAATGGGGGAAAAAAAGTTTGGAAAGATCAACTTACCCCTGAACCAAACTATTGAGAATATATTGCCATACTATACAGAGTCCATCGTAGACAGCGAATTTTCCAACACAACTCTTGGAGAGATTTTCCCAACCATGGATAAATAGTATGAACAATGTCAACTCAGATATATCAACTCAACAAATCAATACTACCATTCTCATCGGAACATTTTACCATGTACAAAACATACTAACCAAGCAAATCGTATTGTACCTAGCAAATCAATTTACCATGACTTGTAACCGAACTTGATAGGCTAAGCCCAATGGAGAGTGAATTGGGAACCCAATGATGAAACTAGCATTGCCGAAGAAACATATATTTTTCTTCTATGGTGTTGTTGTTCCTCACACGATCTCAAACAAAACTACAGCGTTCTTTCAAATTTTTTTTTTTTTTAAATTTTTCTATTTTTTTTTTACCAATGTTCTATTCCGCCATTTGAAGTTGTTACTGTTAAGGCTATGATGTCAAAATTCATCTATGCAGAGGACTCTTTTTTTGAATGGAACTTCTGGTTTAAGCATAGTTTACTAAGAATCTTCTGATGAGATTTCAAGAGTTTGACTAGAAAAAAATATTTCTAAGACAGAAAAAGAGCATGAGAAGTTGTGTTTCACGGAATATATTCTCTGTTTCTAAGGCTTTGACACATTGCATAGGTTCCTTCGGCATTGTAACCAAACTCAATGGTTGTACAATTTGTTGACCAATTCGGTGTACTTTGAAAAATGATTTTTCACTTCAAAAGTGGTGTCCACTCCACAATAAGAATTGGAGAGCCTAAATGGGATGAAAATCTTCAAAAACCTGCAGGCAACAGTAACATGCAAATTAAAGTCACTTTTAACCAATTTACATTGTAAAATTTATCAATTTATTTTAAAATGTCTCCAAATGGCAAGGGTAAAAGCCATATTACACAAGTTCATCACCACTAGCTACCTCAAGCAAGAAAGCACTTTTTTCTCTATCTTTCCTGATTGAGTAAGTATATATTTCTTTACTTATGGTTGGAGATGGAGAGTAATCCTACTAACACCGAACACAAAACTACAAACATTGAGTATAAACAACACTTTTAGTGTTCTTCCTCTCAATTCCTCAATAGAACTCCACACCCCTTAAGCAGGAAGGCCTTGCTTTTGTATATTTATGGAGACGTGTCGAAGGTCATGATATGTACCTTCTGTTTTCTGTCCTAGTTCTATTGGATTTTCGGGGACAAATGCTGATTTCTTTGGTGTGGCGCCTCTTATTCATCTTTCCGTCTGACATAGCCCCTAAATCCAAATCAATGTTCGCTACCTGTGGATCAAGCTCAGATTCTGAGTTGACGTCATCACTGTCCTCACTAGAACTTTCGAGTGTACTGAGGTCAAATATCGGCGGTCGAAGTAGCCTATTTGCTCTGAACGAAGATATAGCCTGATTCAAGTTGTCTCCGATTCTTTTATAATCCGGGGAAGTTTTGATAGCATATTTGTCAAAATGTCTCTTTAACCTGAGCAGAGACTGCAAATCATCATCCGAGAATTCCTGCACTTGCTGACCCTGTGTAGTATCCCCTAGCTCTGTGCTAGTAGCATCGAAAAGTGTGTTGCAGGGCGCTGGCTGAGGCGAAGCCACGACCCCTGTCTTGGTGCAGGGCGCAGGCTGGGGCGAGGCCACTTCCGCTGCCTTGGTGCAGGGCGCTGGCTGAGGCGAAACTCTGTTCTCTGGTGTGGTGCATGGCGTGGCATTGTCGCAGGCCACGTCCACTACCTTGGTGCAGGGTGCTGGCTTGGGCGAGGCCATGGCCTCTGGCTTGAGGCAGATCGCTGGCTGGGGAGAAGTCAGGACCCCTCGTGAAGGGTAGAGCACTGGCTGCTGCGAGACCGGTTCTGGCTGAATATCAGACCGGCTCAACGCCCCCGCTGTGAAGGTTGCATCGCTCGGCCTCCCTGAATCAGCATGCATCACTGTATCGCTGGCCGCGTCTCGCGGCACTGCCACAAGGATATTCTTAGAAAGGCTATTGTTGGTGTCCCCCGAGTCGACATCATCCTCCTGTAGCAACAACTGTGCGTGTGGACCAATGACATTCACAATCTCCGAAACTGTATACCCTGCCTCCAAGAGGCAATCCTCCGTAGATTCTGGTACAGCCGCGGCACTGTCATGAGCCTTTGTCATTTTTTACACCACTCGTACCCACTTCGCGGATGGGCAATTGTTCTTTTTTGGTAACTGGTATGTATAGCTGCGTGACAGTAGTGGTTGCGACTGTAGTTTTGACCGCCTTCGCTGCTTTACCTAGGTCAGAAACACGCCCACCGCCCGTTAGGCCCAACTTTTTTCTACAAGAGTCCTCCCGATGCCCTATCAAGGAGCAAAAATCACAATATTTGAAGCCTGGGTAATCTATCTTCTGCCAGAAACCCCTATTATTATCCCTGACAATCCAAACTCTAGTTGGTAATTTCTCCGCCAAAGTCATCTCCACGCAAACACGGGCAAAATCCGGACGCGATAGGCATCGAGTATGATCATCCATCCGCAAGAAACCACCAAAAGAATTCATAATTGCTTTTAAAATAGGGGGATGAAATAAATGCAAAGGTAAGTTAGGAAGCTCTACCCACAATGGCACCGATATCGGGTCCTCCTTCAAACTGAAACCATCATGCCAACGGAAGGCTTTGAACCGAACTCCCCGAATAAAAAAGGAATCTCTCGATAGAACTTTCTTGACTTCCACCTCGGATTGAAGACGAACTAAAACGTGTCGCTGATTCAGTAAACCAAGCGAAAAATCGCCTAGGATTCCCCAAGTTCTGTGGATCGAATCTCGGATATCGTCCAGTGTTGGTCGATAGCTAGAGAACTTCAGAACAATCACATGTTTTTCCATGAAAGCTTCGCCACGTACTTCATCTGTGGCCGTCAGGCCAATTGCTGGCGCTCCCTCTTTGCGGAACCGAGTTCCTTCTACCTGATCCTCCGCAACTTTGTCCACCAAGATTTTACCCAAAATCTGGGCGAAAGAGGGTTTACTCGTTCCCCCGTTACCAGGTCCTCCCGCCGTGGAGGGAGGGATGGTGGCCGGCGGCGCCGACATCGCAGCCCAAGGAGGCTAGCCCTGCATCCAGCGTCAACTGGGAGCCACGCCCGAGAAGGCGAAACTGAGACTCGCCTGAGAAGAGACCTCGCCTGCTGGCCTCGATGGATCTGCTCACCTCGATCTCGCGGCCTTGAAGGCAGTGGCCGGTCGATCTCGCGACCTTGAAGCCGATCGATCTCCAGGGAGAGACGGCTGGAGAAAGCCGGTCGATCTCGCAGCCTTGAAGCCGATCGATCCCGCGGCCTTGAAGCGTCCAAGCGGCGGCCGGTCGATCTTGGTGGCGGCGGCTGTTGGTCGATCTTGGTGGCGGCGGCTGTTGGTTCACACACACTTGCTTGGCCTTGGTGGAGAGACAACAGAGTGAAGGTGGTCTAGTCTTGGTGGCGGCGGCTGTTAGAACTCCACTTCCAACTTCTTAAACATAAACTAATAAATTAGAAGAGAATTCAAAAGGCATCAAACCTTGTAAATCTCAAGAACAAATTTTTTTTCTAAAAGGTTGGCAAGCCTATTGAACTCAACTAAGTGTTTCACTTGATTACCATTTGCTTGGAGCTTTGGTTCATCATCTCCTTTGACATCAATGATCACTTGGGGCAGCTTAATTTCTGATTGCAACCACAACTGGTCTTGTTGGGATTTAACCAACTATGTGAATAAAAAAAAAAAGGAAAAACAAGATAGAGTGTAATCTCTTGATAAAACTAGAACTCTGATGTGTAGAGAACTCACTTTATTCACATTGATTGAAACCAAATAATACATGGGTTTAAATAGGACTCACATGACCACTTAGTAAAAGACACATCTCTTAGTAAAAGACACTTAGTAATACTAAAAGACACACTGGAACACCAAAAGACACATCTCTTCTAGAACTAGTCTAGATTAATCTCTAACATCCCTACTTAAGCTAGACTATCACCATTCCAAGCTTCTTCTTCAACTTGTTGAATGTGTCGGTCTTCAAAGCTTTGTGAAAATATCGGCAACTTGATCTTGAGATCTGCAAAATTTCACACTGATATATCCCTCCTTAACCAAGTCTCGAATGAAATAATATTTGATCCTTATATGCTTGCTTTTGCCATGAAAAATCGGATTCTTTGTAAGTGAAATAGCCGAACTGTTATCACAAAACAGTGTAGGAGAACTAACAGGTCCATGCTTGAGTTCACTCAAAACCCAAATCAACCAAAGTGCTTGACAAGATGCAAAAGCCAGTGAGACATATTCGGACTCGGTTGTAGAGAGAGTCACAATAGCTTGCTTTATAGATGCCCATGAGATTGCGCCGGAACCAATATTAAAAACATATCCGGAAGTGCTTTTACTATCATCAACACTTCCTCCCCAATCACTATCACAATAACCTACCAAACTTGGTTCTTCAATTTTCGTGAATTGAATTCCTTCATGAATTGTTCCACTCACATACCTTAAGACTCTTTTTCTAGCTTCCCAATGATTTTGCCTAGGAGATTCCATGAATCTACTAAGCATACTCACCGAAAACATAAGATCGGGTCTAGTGGAAGTCAAGTACATAAGACTACCAACAAGACTTCTATAAAGAGTTCCATCAACATGCCTATTGTCTTCACATTTACTTAGCTTCAAACCAGCCTCCATAGGTGTGCTAATTGGTAGTGCGCCCTCCATTCTAAACTTTCTTAATAAATCTTTTGCATACTTCTGTTGAGTGATGATGATCCCATCTCTTTGTTGTTTAACTTCAATGCCCAAGAAATAATGGAGTAGTCCCATGTCGGTCATTTCGAACTCATTCATCATAGCTTTCTTGAAATCTTCATTCATACTTGAACAACTTCCGGTGAATATTAAATCATCAACATATAAGCATACTATCAAAAACTCACCATGAGATCCTTCCTTGGTGTATAGAGTATGTTCAAATGGACATCTTTTAAAACCATTCTTCAAAAAATAGTCATCAATACGACTATACCATGCCCTTGGTGCTTGTTTAAGCCCATATAAGGCTTTTTTTAAATGACATACTTTCTTTTCTTCTCCAATATTCACATAACCAGGTGGTTGAGTTATATAAACTTCCTCCTCAAGAAAGTCATTCAAGAATGTCGATTTGACATCCATTTGATAGACTTTCCATTCTCTTTGAGCTGCCAATGCAAGTACTGTTCGAATTGTTTCAAGGCGAGCCACGGGTGCAAATACTTCTTGGAAATCAACACCATACTTTTTTTTGTAGCCTTTCACCACCAAGCGTGCTTTGTGCTTATCAACCTCGCCTTTTGAGTTCAATTTTGTTTTCTAAACCCACTTCACATCAAGGGGTTTCTTGTCATTTGGGAGATCAACAAGTTCCCAAGTCTTGTTTCTTTGAATAGCATCAATTTCATTATCCATTGCAAGCTTCCACTTCTCATCTTTATAAGCCTCTTCAAACATAATTGGATCGGCATCAACAAACAAAGCAAAATTAACCAAATCATCATCCACCAAATTGTCACCCAAATTGCTACTTGTTTGTTCATAAAGATCTTGGATACTCCTTGTATTCTTCGAAGGGGAACTTGAACTTGAAGATGAAGAGGGTGATGAAGTAGAATTGGGAGAAGAAGGTGGAACACCAACCTCTTCGTTTTCTTCAATTGGAGCTTCAATTTCTTCTTCGATTTCTACGCAACTTGAATTTTCTTTGGTTGCATTTTCTTTCCAATTCCAAGATTCTCCTTCATTGAACTTCACATCACGGCTTATAATGAGTTTCTTGGTGAGGGGATTATACAACTTGTATGCCTTGGAACATTCACTATATCCAACAAAAATGCATTTCTCGGACTTGTCATCTAGCTTCTTTCTTCTTTCATCCGGTACATGTGGATAGGCAATGCTTCCGAAAATTCTCAAGTGATCAACACTTGGTTTGTGTCCGCTCCAAGCTTCTTGTGGTGTCTTGTCTTGCACACTTTTAGAAGAGGAACGATTCAACAGATAAACAACACATGCTACCGCTTCCGCCCAAAAGGAATTTGGCAATCCCTTGGCCTTCAACATACTTCTAGCCAACTAAATAATTGTGTGATTTTTTCTTTCGGCGACTCCATTTTGTTGTGGGGTACCACGGACTGAAAATTGATGTCGAATACCATGCTCTTTTAAGAAATCTCGAAGCCCATGATCAATATATTCTCCCCCTTGATCCAAGCGAAGAGTTTTCAATAGGAAACCACTTTGTTTTTCAACAAAAACCTTGAAATTTTTGAAACAACCATATACTTCCGAATTTTGTTTTAGAAAGTATATCCAAGTCTTCCTACTATAGTCATCAATGAAGGTAACAAAATAACGGTTACCACCAATTGAAGTAGTATGCATTGCCCCACAAAGATCGGTGTGCACAAGCTCAAGTGGCTATGATGCTCTCCATGCCTTCCCACTAGGAAAAGAATTCCTACTATGCTTCCCCAAGACACATCATTCACATACTGTATCTTGAAGTTGAATTGTAGGCAAGCCCTCCACAAGATTCTTCTTGCCCATAAGAGATAGAGTTTTAAAACTCAAGTGACCATATCGATAATGCCATAGCCAAGACTTGTCTTGCATAGTATAGAAACAAGAATTAATGGTACTTTGGAAAGATAAAGGAAACATTTTGCTTTTGGTCATTCCCACCTTTCCAATGATAACATCATTCTTATCTTTGATCTCACACAAAGCTCTCTTGAAATGTACTTCATACCCCTTCAAAAGAAGTTGCCCAACACTTAAGAGATTTTCCTTAAAAATAATTTGAAAAGCTAAGGCCTTTTATTTGAAACATATTTGACTCACGTGCTCTATTAAATTTTGAATTTGCAACTCAAGTAACATTTAAAAGTAGTTTTTCAAAGTTCTTTTCATTTTAAAATATTTCAATTGATGAAATTTATGTTTTCTATTAACACCTGTATAGTATATTCCATGAATTTCGCATTCATCATAAAATTAATAGAATATACATTTTAACACGTAATGAACATATCAACAAAAATATTCTAAATCATTTTAGGGTGGTTTGATATGGTGTTGAATGGAGGCATCAAGATGGGGGGTATGTGTTGAGGTGACAAACACAACATGGATGTCAAAAATATATAAACACGAGGAGGGTTTTGAAATTGTTTGAAGAGCAATGCTAGAGAGCGAGGAAACGAGCGAGGAGAGGGACGTGGCGGGGTGGGAGCCGTCCACCCCGCTCGGGATGCGTGCCGCAATTTTTTGTGCACGCATCCCGAGCGGGGTTGACGGCTCCCACCCCGCCACGTCCCTCTCCTCGCCCGTTTCCTCGACATTTAGAATTCCCCTTGTTTGAAGGAGGAAGGAAAACATGCATGGTGTGGTGTGGTGTGTGATTGATGATTGGGGTCCACTAACAAACACATGCAATGAAAACGCAGACACCACAATGAGGTCAGCCAAAAAGCAAAGGATGGGGACACCATGTCCAAGACTTTTGTCCATTCATCGCAACATTTGCCAGCCAAGTGAGTTAATGAATTTTATATTGGGTAAATTTAATGTTAGTCCCTTTTATTAATGGGATAAATGTCTTTGATTCCATTTACTAGTCGTATTTGAGATTGAACCCTTGACTGTTGTTGACTACTGGCTGGTCAACAATTAAGTTAGCATGTCCATTGCGTGTGACCAATTTTTTACTCACTCCCTATCATCTCACTAACAAACATCTCAAACAATTCATCTTGAGATATGTGCTTTGCACGTGACCATTTTTCTACTCAAATACCCCCTTTCATCTCACTAACAAACATGTCAAACAATTCATCTCGAGAAAAAGACTGTATTTCGATGAAACTCTACTACCTCCTTCCCCTTCTGCTCTCCCTTTTTGTGATTGCATTTCCCACCATTGCCGACCATCCCATTCCAATCTCCCTTCTCGTTGAATTCTACTACTAAACTCATTCTGACACCAACTTCTCTATCTACATTGTGTTCTAATTCTCTCCTTAGCCCATGTTGATCTTGTCCCTTGTGTTTCTGTTGAAACCCAAGTGGCTCGTGATCAACATGTTGCTGATTTCTTCCCCACCCTTTTCCTAGTGGGGTATGTTGAACAAGTTGTTGTCTTTTCCCCAATCCTCCTCCTCCACCTCCTAACTCATGTGGTGCACAGTGTGAGAAATTCGAGTTAAATTGGTGGTCTAACTCTAAACTTTGACCCAAATTTAACCAAAATTTTGCCCCAATCAAGCTTCATCACCTGCTGAACATCAAATTGGTCTCCAAATTCACCCATGAAACTGGTGGATGTAAGCCATGAAAGAGTAGGGGAAGGAGAATTGGGATCAAGACCGTTGGATGGGAAAAGAAGAGTGGGGTCCATGGATGCAAAGCTGGATCTTGGTAGGGATGGTTGTGGCACTTGTGGTGGTGAAGGGTGTGAGACAATGGTGGTGGTGGTGGATGTTTTTGTTTATGATGGTTGGTGGGGGGTTTTGAAGTAATTGAAAGAGGAATTGGCTGCTTGAGTTTCCGAGGGTGGTGGTGCACCACTCGCACCTCCTTCGCCAATCATGGTGGCTGATATTCACATAATTATTACATAATATATCTCTTAATTTATATATGTTAGTGTTTCGATTATTATAATTTATAATAATTATTTCGTTTTCATGTTTTGGCAGGAATTTGAGCGTTAACGATGAAATGATATTAAGGCGACAACTTAAGGACTGACAATTGGTCGATTCTAGTGGTGGTACAAAGCAAAGAGACACATATCTAAACCTAACCCTAATAAACCTAGGTCCACCTAATTTAACCTAAGCCCAAACCTAAAACATGCTAACCTAAAAACCCAAGCCCAATATAATATGAGAACCCTATTTAGCTTCCCCATCTTAGAGAAAGGAGCTCATCTCTTATTCTCTCTTCTTCCACATCCCTTCTTTTTTCCTCTCCTTTTCTACGTTTTTTCTCCCCCCTTCTCTTTTCCAGCCACCACACTAATTCTCCCTACCGGCAATCCTCGCTCGATAGGAAAACCGGCAGGGTGATCATCCCGCAATCATCACCATCACCGCATCATCTCACCAATACTCTCTTCTTTCTCCTCTCACGTCACCTCGCATCTGTCCCCCTTTCTTCCCTCCTCGACAACCACAGCCGCCATCTCCACCAGACACCACCTTCCATCTGTCCCTGTTGTTCAATCCTCGCAACGAACACCACCACCACCGCGCGCACAAAACAGGGACTTGCTCCCTGTTTTCCTCCCTCGCAGCCTCCCTCCTTCCTGTTTTCCTCTCTTCTCCATGGTATCTCCCTCCGATACTTATCTCTCTCTGCTCCAACCTCGCCACCAGACCACGAAAGAACACGCCATCAGCCGCCGCCGTCGCGAAACAGAGCCTCACCACGACTCTGTTCCGCCTCGCCACAGGACCTTCCTCCCCTCTCTCGGCATCTCTTCGTCTCGACATCATTACTGCCTCCCTCTCTCACAACCACCGTCGCAAGCAACGCGTCAGCAAGCGGCACACTTCGACAGGAGAAACAGGGCTCCGCCACTCCGACCTCTGTTTGTTTTTCTGTTTTTTTTCCTATTTCATTGCTTCCTCACTTTCTCTCTCTCTTTTTGCAGGTTCAGAACTAGTTTGGAGCAGGAGAGGAAGCTCGCGAGGAGCGGATCAGACGCTGTCGCGTTGGAGACGAAGCTCTGAAGAGCCGCGCGATTTCGATATATATGAAGTTAGAGATACATCTGTCCAACCCCCTGCTGCCTCAAAGTTAGAGACGGCTGTTATGACCATGACTCAAAAGATAGATGCACTCTTGAATTTGACTCAACCTGCACTTCCCGCAAACGCTTCATCTGAAGTATGTGCTACATGTTCGAGTCCTGGTCATTCAATAGCTAATTGTGACTTGCAAAACGATTATCCTGCATACTATGCTGAGCAAGTCAACGCTTTTAATGCGATACGGCGACCTGGCAATCATCCGCAACCTAACTATTACCAGTCAGGGTTCGCCAAACATCCAAGTCTCTCCTGGGCCCATGGCCCACACCAAGGGGGACCTGTTGTTGTTTCCTAGGCTCCTCAAGCCCCTGGCCCTGTTAGGCCCCACCATAACCAAGTTCATCCATCCAACACATCAAGCTTAGAGGAAACGATTAATCAGCTTTTGCACCGCTCAGCAAGTATAATGGATCAGAATTCTAAGGACATATCTGAGTTGAAAGCCACGACTCAAAGACTTGAGATAGCTGTGAGTAAGATTACTCAGTCTTCTTCTGAGAGAGAGCCAGGGAGATTTCCTAGTCAACCTGTTCCAAACCCAAAGGGTCAATTCGCAGTTGGTAGTACATCTGAGTCCTACAATGAAGATGTCAAATCTATTACTACCCTTAGGAGTGGAAAACAGGTTGACAATCGAGTAAAAGTGCCCGATTTGAGTGTTGGTGCATCCACGTCTAAGTCAAAACAGGTTGCATCTCCATCTGACAAGGAGGCTGATAAAGCCTCGCCTTCTACAGATGCTCATGTTGACTCTAACCCCACTCAAGCATCTTACTTGCCTAGAGCCCCGTTTCCATCACGGTTAGCTCCTGCTAAGAAAGGAACAAATGTAACCGATGTAATGGAAATTTTTAGACAAGTCCACATAAATATCCCACTACTCGATGCTATCAAGCAAGTTCCTAGCTACGCCAAGTTTTTGAAGGATCTTTGCACACAGAAGCGGAAGCTACATGTGCAAAAGAGAGCCTTCCTCACCGAGCAAGTGAGCTCCATTATTCAACACAGAACCCCGCCTAAGTATAGGGATCCTGGTTGCCCGACTATTTCTTGTATTATCGGTGATCATATGATAGATAAGGCATTATTGGATTTAGGGGCGAGTGTTAATTTATTTCCATATTCTGTTTATGAACAATTAGGTCTTGGTGAGTTAAAACCGACTAGAGTGACACTGCAATTGGCAGATAGGTCTGTCAGAGTCCCCCGTGGTGTTATAGAGGATGTGATTATCAAGGTTGAAAAATTCTATTATCCTGTGGACTTTATAGTTCTTGATACACAACCTGTTCACAATCCCTCGAGTCACATCCCAATCATTTTGGGTCGACCATTTTTGGCCACATCCAATGCCATTATTAACTGCAGGAATGAAATTATGAAATTGTCATTTGGCAACATGACTGTCGAACTCAATGTTTTTAATGTTAGTCAACAACCCCCCGAGTCTGAAGACATCCATGAGGTTGACATGATCGAGAGTTTGGTGGAAAATTCCTTTCCGCAGTCCGCCTTAGATGACCCCCTAACGGTTTGTTTGACTCATTCTGGTTTAGACTTCGATATTAATAATTCCATTAGGGAAATGAATGCTTTGCTTGATACACCCCCTAGTATGGTTCCTAGTTATTCATGGAGGTCTAAAGTTGAACCCCTTCCACTTAGTGAGTCAAAACTCGTCCCTTCGGTTGAGAAGCCACCCAAGCTCGACCTTAAACCATTACCAGACACCCTCAAATATAAGTTTTTAGGTTCTGATGATACTTTACCTGTTATTATTTCATCAACATTGACTGCTGAACAGGAAAGTAAATTGCTAAACGTTCTGAAAGAACATAAGGCATCACTTGGGTGGACTATAGCGGATATTAAAGGAATAAGTCCAATTGTTTGCATGCATCGTATTCATATGGAAGATAATGCCAAAACTTCACGTGAAATGCAACGTAGGCTTAATCCTAATCTTAAGGAGGTTGTCCGAGCCGAAATGCTCAAATTGTTGGATGCTAGTATTATTTACCCCATTTCGGATAGCTCTTGGGTCAGTCCAGTTCAGGTTGTTCCCAAGAAATCAGGGGTAACTGTAGTCACAAATGATAAGAATGAGTTAGTGCCTACCCGCATGACCACTGAATGGCGAGTTTGTATTGACTACCGTAAGTTGAACTCAGGCACGAGGAAATATCATTTTCCTCTCCCTTTTATCGATCAGATGCTTGAGAGGTTAGCCGGACATGATTACTATTGTTTTCTTGATGGATATTCCGGTTATAACCAAATCCCCATTGCACCCGAGGATCAAAAGAAAACTACATTCACTTGCCCTTTTGGGACTTTTGCTTATCGGAGAATGCCTTTTGGGTTGTGTAACGCACCCGCCACCTTTCAGAGGTGTATGCTTAGTATTTTCTCGGATATGGTTGAAAGGTTTCTTGAGGTGTTCATGGATGACTTCTCCGTGTTTGGGGATTCATTTGATGAGTGTTTGCATCATTTAACCCTAGTGTTAAAGAGGTGTGAAGAGAAAAGTCTTGTCTTGAATTGGGAGAAATGTCATTTTATGGTTAGGCAAGGTATAGTTCTTGGGCACATAATTTCTAACGAGGGCATTGCAGTTGACAAAGCAAAAATTGATTTAATGTTGAGTCTCCCACCACCGAAGACTGTGAAAGACATTAGATCTTTTCTAGGCCATGCTGGTTTTTACCGTAGGTTCATTAAGGATTTTAGCAAGGCTACTCGTCCTTTATGCAATTTACTTGCCAAGGACTCTGCCTTCGTCTTTGATGAAAACTGTTTGAAAGCCTTTGAAAAGCTTAAACAATTGTTGACTTCAGCTCCAATCATCCAACCTCCTAATTGGAATTTACCTTTTGAGCTTATGTGTGATGCTTCAGATTTTGCGGTTGGAGCTATCTTAGGACAACGGGTGGACAAAAAGCCCTATGTTATCTATTATGCCAGTAGGACTCTACAAGATGCACAACTTAATTACTCCACCACGGAGAATGAGTTACTCGCCATTGTCTTTGCATTGGACAAATTTCGGTCATACCTTATAGGATCCAAAGTTATCATTTTTACTGATCATGCAGCATTGAAGTACCTTTTTTCTAAAAGGGATGCTAAGCCACGCTTGATTTGTTGGGTCCTATTGTTACAGGAGTTTGATATTGAGATTCGGGACAAGAAGGGTTCCGAAAATGTTGTAGCTGACCATTTGTCTAGACTTCTTGTAGAATCGTCCATTGCAGATGTGCCCTTGAATGAATCCTTTCCTGATGAGCAATTACTTGCTATCTCCCAGCTACCTTGGTATGCAGATATTGTGAATTACCTTGTTACAGGTCAACTCCCTTCTAATTGGTCTAAACAAGATAAAACTAAATTCCTTGCTGAGGTCAAACATTTCTTCTGGGACGATCCTTATTTATTTAAGTATTGTCCCGATCAGGTCATTAGGAGATGTGTTCCAGAGAGTGAATTTCATAGTATCATTTCCTTTTGTCATGATCAGGCGTGTGGAGGTCACTTTAGTTCCAAAAAGACAGCTGCAAAGATTCTGCAGTGTGGCTTTTACTGGCCGACCATTTTTCGGGACACCCATGCATTTTGTGCTACATGCGATAGATGCCAACGAATGGGTTCCATCTCTCGTAGGAATATGATGCCTCTCACTAACATTCTCATTGTGGAGATTTTTGATGTTTGGGGTATTGATTTCATGGGACCTTTCCCTCCATCATTTGGCTATCTTTACATTCTTTTAGCTGTTGATTATGTTTCTAAATGGGTAGAGGCGGTACCTTGCAAAACGAATGACCACAAGGTTGTGGTCAAATTTCTAAAAGATAACATCTTCTCTCGTTTTGGTACTTCGCGTGCTGTTATAAGTGATGGTGGTTCTCATTTTTGTAATAGACCGTTTGAACTGCTAGTTAAGAAATACTCCATCACTCATAAAGTAGGTACTCCATATCATCCACAAACAAGTGGGCAAGTTGAAATATCCAATCGGGAAATTAAACATATTTTGGAGAAAACTGTTCGACCAGACCGTAAGGATTGGTCACAACGGCTGAATGACGCTCTTTGGGCTTATAGGACAGCGTTTAAGACCCCGCTTGGAATGTCTCATATAGACTTGTTTTTGGTAAGGCATGTCATTTGCCTGTAGAATTAGAACATCGTGCTTACTGGGCTATCAAGACCTTTAATTTTGATATAGGTGAGGCTGGATCACATCGTAAGCTCCAACTCGATGAGTTAGAAGAAATTAGGAATGATGCTTACCAAAGTGCTAAAATCTACAAAGAACGAACGAAGGTGTTTCATGATAAATCCATTCTTCGCAAGTCCTTTGAACCTTTCCAAAAGGTTTTGTTATTTAATTCTCGGTTGCGTCTATTTCCTGGCAAGTTGCGATCTCGATGGTCTGGACCTTACACGGTGAAAACAGTGTTTCCACATGGAGCTGTGGAGATTGTTGATCCTAAAGATGGTCGTTCTTTTAAAGTCAATGGTCAACGTCTTAAACCATTTTTAGAGTTGCCTACATCAGAAGTCGAGGTTGATGTGTTGTTATTAGAGGATCCTGTGTACTCAGATTGAGGAAGCATAGATGTCGGGCTGACGTCGTTAAACCAAGCGCTCCTAGGAGGCAGCCTAGCTTCAGTTGTGTCATGATGGTTAGTCTGGATTGATTTTCGAGTTCTTTCTAGTTGCATTCCACTCATACTCGTTAGCTCCGTAACAATTTTGACTTACAACTGATACATGTAATATTTTTATTTATTTATTTTTTTTTTTTCATTTGTGTCCTGTATTGTTTTTATCAATTTATCATGATGAGTCTACAGTTCTTATGTCTCTGAGCGTTCATTGGTGGAAGATTTCGTCGAAATTGGTAAAAACTTTCCCATGGTAATATTCCTTAAACTCTCATCTTTTCTTTTTCCTGCATTTGTCATGATCATCATTTTATACATTGAGGACAATGTTTGGTTTAGGTTTGGGGGTGAGGTTTATGAGTTTTTCTGCATTTTTCAAGAAATTTTGAACTAAAATTTATTTCACAATTTACTATTGTATTCTACTCAATCTCCATTGAGTACATAGTTAATTATGATTGTGTGAAAATTTTCACTTTGAAAATGCAGTCAAAATCTAAGTTTCTTTCCAATGAAGAGGATATGCTTTCAAGTATGCCTATAAATTGGAGGAATACATGCTTTCACGTGTCACTTTTATATATCAATAGGAAAACATATGGTTTGATATTATCTTTTAGTTAAATATATTTCATGAGATTTTTTTCAACTCGATTACTTTTTGCACTATAAGCCATATTAGCATGATTTGAAGTTGATGAGTGAGATATGAGCTAGAAAACCTTAGAATAATAGTGGAGACTTAACCTGTGAAAGTTTTGAGCCATTCTTTTCTTTCTGAGTGTTAGATAAATATACTCTAATTTTTCTTGAGTTCGCATTAAGTCGTTGATGATCTCATTATTCTCATTTTTTTATCAATTGCTTTGAGAATTAAATTATTGCACTAGAACTTTTTAGTTTATTTAGTTGAGATGTCATAATACCAACCTGAACTTAAGAAATGATGTAGGCAAGTTTTTCTTAAACATTTTCTAGCCTTTTTACTTACCCACTCATTAGTTCCCTTTTGAAGCCCTTTGAGCCGTTGATAGCCTTTTATTTGTTAACCCCTTATCAATACCCAATTTATCTAAGAATGTATATGGATGAATGTTAGTTGGAAATGGGCAATTAGAAAGAACAGAGTCAAATATACCATGAGTCATCAGTGTTGAAACATTCTATTGAGTAGAAGAGGAAAAACATGTAGTTGAAAAAAAAAAAAAAAAGAAAGAAAGAAAAGCGAGGTCAATGAAAAAAATGAAGAAAGTAATTGATGGTTAGAACATTGATAGCCCTTGTGTTAGTTTAATGGGTGTATACATTCTTAGAGATTTTTCGTATACTTTTTTTCCATTCTTTGTTAGCCATTACCTAAGCCCCATTACAACCTATTAAAGTCCTAGTTGATCTTAAGAGATGGTTAGTTTCGTGGATGTGGAGATTAAATAAATAAGAACTATGGTGTATGATTTAACATTCTCAAAAGTAATTGATATTCCTGTCCATGAGATCATATTCATTCCATTCTTGAAAAGTCCGTTCTTCATATTACTATATGTGAGATGATTGTTTTCCATTATTTACTCTTTTCCTCACATATAAACTGAGTGAAATATCAAATCTCTGAGTGTTTCATTGTGAGTGACATGAGATGTTTGAAGTCAAAACAAACTTTCTAAAGGAGATTTAGTAATTGTTTTACTCTGAAATAAAAAGTTATGTTGATAAGGCCATGCACACACACACTTCGAGTTGGGAATAATTGATGAAATTAATTTAACCTTTGGGTATTATTAAATTGTTGTGAGACTCTTTGATATATTATTGTGAGACTGTTAGCGATTTTCAAAATTTTTAGGCAATTAAATTCTTACTCTGAGGATAATAGACTGAGTTACCATGTTTTGGAAATTTATTAAGTCATAATGTTTGTGGGTAACATTTTTGGAAACCCTCACGAGACTATAACTCGTCCACTAGAGGTAATCTAGGGGTTTAAAGCCTTGTTGCACGTTTAAGGTAAGTGCAACCGATGATTCCTGCGAAAGTGAGTTAGATTTTATTTTATTGTTTTGCTCGAGGACTAGCAGTGGCGTATTGAGATTTTAAGTGTTAAGAGGAAGAAGAAGACCAAAGAGTGAGATTTGGAGTGTTGAGATTTGTTTGACATGTTTGTTAGTGAGATTCGGGGACCAAATTCAAATATGATTTGTAAACAGGATAAAAAAACATTTATGATTTATCCCATTAGTAGAAGGGACCAACATCAAATTTACCCTTTATATTATATTGAGGGTAAATTTGTAAAGAGAAGTCACAGGTCAGACATTAATAAAAGTCTAATAAAAGTTAGAGCTAATGTCTGAACAGACATGTTCAGACTGATTATAACGAGAATTTTTTGAATGTTTAGACCAGACGTGTAAAAGTATCTCACCAAAGTAGGGAGGATCATTCTGATTCAACCAACATTTCTAGATTCCCATCTTCCTCCCCTCTCTTTCCACCATTCTTAGCATAATGGAGAGAATCATTAGACACTTCCTATGGGGTTAAGAAAGCCATCAATCTTCTCTCTTCCAAGAGAAAATGGGGTTTGGATATAGGGAGAATCAGAACTTTCAATGATGCTTTGTGATGTGTCCAATTATGTCCTCGCTGAGCTCGATGATCTCGATTCCACAAAAATAAGTAGCGATTAAGTCAGGGACCACCGTCGTGGTGGCCGAAGGCACTCCGATGCTTAAGTCAGATCTCGATGAAAAATAGAGTGAATAATGTATGTAAATTGCAGCGTGTATGCGCACCTTTCTTCCTCCTTTCATCTATCACTTATATTGTGATCTAGGGCGTAGAGGGAAGAAATCTCACTTGTGTGTGCATTGACTGAGTCTCTTCGGCACTTGGTTTTGTTTAGGACCCAATGCTTGATTGGGCTATAGCTAATTTCGTGCGAGTGGATCTCGCGCTTATGATAGCTCTGAGATTTGTTGTTCGGGCCTTATTATCTTGGGCCAAGCTCCGAGACCCGTATCTCTTTTGGCGTGAAACTTACACTGTGACATGTTTTGAATGTTTTTCCTGGAGGTGTAATCACCTTCTTTCGTGTCTTATGGAAAATTGCACCTCAGACCATTGCCTCATTTTTAACTGTGTTAGACCACGCTAAAGTTTTTGGGTTGGGCTCAGGTTAGGTACGGCCATTTGGATTGGGTTGCATCCCTAGGTCGGATAAAGTTTTTGGGTTGGGCTCAAAGTAGTCATTTTTGTTTGGCTTTATGAATTGATTAAACGGCCAATTATGCATGTTTAATAGTCAGAGACAATCTTTTATGCGTTCTGAAGTCATTCAGCTCATAGCTCGCTAAGGCGAATCATAAGCATAAAAGCATCAACATACCCTCTTTCTTTCTGGAATGCTTTCAACAGTTCGTAACCTCAAGATGTTTTCTTCCTCAATATATCCGCTTAATGTTCTTAGTAGCAATTCTAAGCTTTGGTTAGTAGCTTACATAAAATTACATATCCCTGACTCTGTTATTTCTGAGGCTTGTTGTCTCTGCATGCATCCAAGTTGGGACGCTATCAGTAAGGCAATTTATCTATGGGTGTACTGTATCCTATTTTGAATGTTGATTAATAAATGCAGTGTTCTTTATTCTTATTTGCAGCACTTCTCAGTTTCATAGAAGGTCCCCCATTTACCCTGCAGAGGCTCTGTGAGGTGATTCTGCATCAATTTTAAGTTCTTGTATATGGAGAACCCTGTATGCTCATTGATGCTGACCTTTCAAATGATGGTTTTTCTGCAATGTTCTACATGTTTTAATTTCGCAATGGATTGTTTGTGTCTTCGTCTTCCCTTTCCCAGGTTTCAGTTGTCAAGTACAAATTGCATTACTGTGTTATCTATTCATTTTCTGCTCTGAACAGATTCTCTTGGCCGCGCGAAGCATATACCCAAACCTCTCAAAACTTGCTTTGGCATTAGAAAAGGTATGTTTGAAGACAATTTCTGCTGGCATTGTTGTTTCAGAGTTTTGATATTAACCTTTGACATAGCTTATGCACCTTCAAATCATTTTAAGCTAGTTAGCTGGTTTTAAAACTCTTTAAATTTTTTCCCAATGCCTTCAGAAAATTTTCGTTGACATTATGCCACTTCGTCCTGATTTGTAGAACCTGTTGGTGACATCTACTCTGACTGTCTCTACGGATCCGTACCCACCAACAATAATGCCAAAACCAGATGAACATGAGAAAGGAAGTGCAGTATCTTCAACTCCTTCCGCACCTCTTCAAAATGGGGTTGAAGCGGTTGTAGTTGATCAGGATGAAGAAATGACAGATGCCGAGGAGATTGATGAAGATAAGGTTGTTGAAGATAGTAAGGGCAGTGACAAGGTTATCGTGGAAGAAACAATTAATGGAACATCAGAAACAAGCCTTGATCAAAGCATCAATGCTGAGCCTAGCTCTGACCAAAGCATCAATGCTGAGCCTAGCCCAAAGCAAAGCAACAATGCTGAGCCTAGCTCTGACCATAGCAACAATTCTGAGCCTAGCGCTAATCCAAGCAACAATTCTGAGCCTTCTGGTGAGTCCTCTCTGTCCAGTGAACAGCTCGACTCAGCAAGCCAATAGGCCTAGATGTTATATCCTTCTAGCAGCATCACTTTGTCCTGTTGTCTATCTTTAGGCTATCTCTGTTTAACAATTTAACACATTTCATATTAATTTTATGATACAAATACTGCAGTCTCTCTTATCGTAATCACGATGGCACTGGAATTATGGAAAATGTTTTCTATTATTTGACGAGCATAAACAGCTCAAGGAAAATTGGATATTACTCTTGCATAATTTTTGTTGACACCTTTCCGTCCATATGATGTCACAGGTGGATATGAGATATTAGAGGACTTTGAAATCTAGATGAAAAATAGGAATACGATTAAAATTCTAAGTGTTTCATCAACAATAGCAAGAGGATTGATTCCCGTGTGGGTTTGTTTCTTTGTTTGAATGGCAATGTATGATAGAAGTTTCACGGTGGGCATTCTTTCTAAGATAGGTCTGCCAATGTTCCCGCTTTCATGTAGTTGTGTGCTAGGTGACCTCAATGCCGATTGCTCAATTGAATTGTAAGATAAGGAATTTGGATTTCTGAAGACTTTTGTTTGTTTGGGCGAAATTTAATTAGCTTTTGTAACCCAAGGCAGATGGATGCAATGAATTCACTATCAAGCTCATCCAATTTCCGGATCATGTTGTGCCTTTTATTTTCTTTATAAAACCCCTCGCCTAGTTATTTTCACACTCGCCTTTTATGCTTGATCTGAACATAAACATTTTCCAGTTTCACATGATAAATTGTCTACAAGGCTAAACTCTGAAGGGTGTTAGCTCTACTTATTTGTGCTCTCCTTATGTTGCTTAAGTTTGTAATTTAGTTCATGCTTGCTTTCTTTAGGTTGTTAGCTCATAACTTTTTCTTTGCATGGTTGTTAGCTCATTACCTTCTGTTGGCTTTGGTTGTTAGTCATGCTTTCGAAGTTCTTTGAGAGAGGATATTTATGCTCTGCTTTATAGGCCTTGGGGCTTGTTCGTATTCTTTAATTCTTTAACCCCTTCTTGCTTCCTATAAGTAGAGTTGTTTGTTCCTCTCATTTGAAGTTCAATTTGTAAAACCAAAGTCAGTCATGGCTGTTTTATCAATGATCACAGTCTCTTTATACCTTCTTTCATATCTCCTTCTACTACTGCATTTAGTCTCTGCAGTACGCGACGGCTTCAGTATGAAGCTCATTCATTGGGACTCCATAGAATCACCTTTCTATCCTGGTAGTCTGACTTTTGAAGAAAGAGCTAAAAGATTTCATTACCAATCAATGGTTCGTCTAAATCAGGTAGCTTCAACTATACAGACATCCACAGCGATCAAGGGCGCTAATGAAAGTGATAGTGTACATCCTAACATGGTAGGTCGATCAATGGCCTTTAACGGAGTGTACTACGCTGCCCGAGTGGGTATCGGTACCTTTAGTACAGGACCTGCATACAGGTCTTACGTCTTGATTGTTGACACAGGGAGTGATTACACATGGCTTCAGTGTGTCGGATGCAACCCTGAATATTGCTACTCACAAACTGGACCTTTATTCCCTTACCATGAATCATCAACTTTTGTATCTAGGAAATGTTCAGGTAACCCCCCTTCTTGCGACGGAGTAGGTTATTGCTGGCATACCTATTGTTTTTACCACGTTCATTATTATAGTGGTCTATATCCAGACTATCCAGTCGTGGAATGTTGGGTAACGAAACATTCACCTTTGAATCGGATAATGGAGCTAGCAAAACCATTCCCAATTTGATATTTGATTATGTATTCATGATTATAGACTTGAATCTATATAGATATGTATTCATGGCAATTGTCTTCACTGTTTCATTGTGAGTGTAATTGTATTCAGTGATTACATTGTAATTGTATTTCCTATTGAAATAAATTACAATTTGGATCAAGGTGAAATAGATGTATTAAAAAAAAAAAAAAAAACCCGATTTTACTGTTACAGTGAACAGTGAATATGCAATGTCGTGAATAGTGATACGCGATTTCACTGTTACAGTGAACAGTATCTGCGATTATGCATTATGAGAGAGGCTACACAGCGAGGAAATGGGCGAGGGGAGTGAGGTGGCGGGGGTGGGAGCCGTTCATCCCGCTCGGGATGCGCGCGCAAAAAGTCAACGCACGCATCTCGAGTGGGTTGAACGGCTCCCACCCCCGCCACCTCACTTCCCTCGCTCGTTTCCTCGACACTTAGAATTTCTGATGCATTATTTTAAAAAATTACTGTTCACATTGACCGCGACTGTTTACTGTTGGGCCTGGTGAATGTTGGGCTTGTATAGTGACTGTTCACGGGCCTGGTGACTGTTCATGGGCCTGGTGACTATTCAGTTAACTGTTCACGGGCTTGGTGATTGTTCACCTATTGGGCCTGTTGCTGTTATTAATAATTGGGCCTGTTAGTACATTTTACTTTGACTATTGGGCTTGTTGCTGTTGGTAATATTGTTTTAAAGTATTGGGACCTATGTAATTGTGGCTATATTTTATTTATACATAGAATATAATTTTGGTTTCATGTATCACTATTGTGTTCCTTATTTAAAATTTACACCATTTAACTAATAGGTTGCCAAAGCAACCACTGTTAGAAAAATTGGTTGATTTTAAATAAATGAGCATGCTACATCCATGTGAAACAATCGGCCTAAAGGAAGATTGTTTTGACCGGACAGTCCCTAGTCTTAAATATGTGATAAAGTTTACTTTACCACCCCTACCTTATACAGGAGCGATCTCCTTTGGTTCATCTTCTTCGCCGGATTTCGTTCGTGCAAATCAGTAGATTCCTTCGCTGAATCTCGTCCATTGTTCTTTATTTTTTCTCCTTTTCTTTCCCTCTCCATTCTCTTTCGTTTTTTCGCAAAAAAATAAAAATAAAAAATAAATCAGTTTTCAGATTTGTGGGTTTGACGGTGTTGGTTTGATTGATCGGATTGCGTAGCTCCGATCAGCCCTTTTAGAGGCAATTGTGGCATCATTTGGAACCTGTAAACCCCACATGCAAAGGTAGTTTAAGAGTTGGCCGGAATTTTCAAAAAAAAAATCAGTGTGCATGTCCGTTAGGATGATTCTTCGACGTGAATTCAGGCTTTGGGCACGTGGGTGAGCTGCAAATTCGTGATTTCAGTGTTCTTAGACCTATTTTCGGCTTATTGTGCCGTTCGAAGGCGATCAGATTGGAATATGGTGGGTTTCGATGAGTTTTACTGAATTTTGGGTGTTTACCGGATTTAATTTGCCGATAAGTTTTTCTTTCAGTCACGTGCCGGCTGTAAATTATTTAATTTTTCAATTTTCGGCTAGTTTGCTCACTTTTGAGTCCGCCTTGCAGTTTTAAAAAATTTCATTGGTCCTGCATTCGCTGTTTCGCGAGTTTGGAGCTTCGACCGGTAGGATTTGGGTTTCGAAATCCCATTCCGCTCAGGTGAGTGTAACTACATTATTTACTTTGAGAAATATTTATTTAAAATCTTGAATTTAATTTTTATATTATGTCGTCGATTGTGTATAATTGAATACAAATCCGAAATTTGGGGTTTTTGGAGTTCGATTGTTGTGTTGGTTCTTTTGTAAATGAATTTATATATTGGGTTTTCTGAAAGCATGATATACTTGAATGAAATAGAATAGTGATTGAATTTGTGTGTGATTAGGCTTTGGCGTAATGGCATTGGGCTTGTATGTTGCGTTTTACCGTAGATTGCCGAGTCTTGAGCATGTATGATAGTTCGACTCGAATGAATTTATTGTGGTGAATTGGGTCATGTTGGGACCCTAGCGTAGTCATGGATTTATGAAAATTGCCCAACTGATTATGGTTACACGTCTGTTACATTTGATTCTGTACAGACTCGTAGTATGTGCATATTGATATTAGTGTAAGTGTCTTTGCCCCGCTGTAATACATGTTGTGCCGATGCTTAGGAGCTTGCTCGCATCGTGAGTTTGATGGTGCTTGAGATGAATCGCACCAGATATTGAAGACGCTATGGCATGTGGCAAGTTTACTGAGGTGCGGTGAGCTCCCGCACGCACTTGCTACTAGAAAGTGCAGTAGGACCGGTCTCGGAGGACGTGCTTTGGAGATTACTCGCTTTCCCTCCCAGCGCGCTTGAGTTTGACTTGTATTAGGTTGGCCGTGTTAGGCCAGTCGTTCGGGATGTTTAAGTTTGTATCCTGACAAATGACACCCCATTGGGATACAAACCACTCGATATGGTATTGGTGCATGTTGTGGGATATGTCTGGGTGAGACACATTCGTAAGGTATGCAGATACTTACGATATAAGACACTTATACATAATTTTTTGGTTTGACTTGATTGCTATACCTAGGAGACTATGAAGAATTATGATAGTCTTTGTTTTCATCACTTGATCGTTACCATGTTTGAATCACCTGTAATGACCGACATATTTCGTAAAATTATAGTTATTGTTGAATATGAAATGTTTGTGTTGGTGCTTGAACTTAGAAATATTATCCTTAGAGACACGGTGTGATTTAGACTTTAGAACCTGTATAGGAACGATGTGATTTAGATTTTAGAACCTGTATAGGGACACATTTTCTATTTTATGGATCATGCATCTAGGATTACTCACTTATTCATTATTGTGTGGCATGAATTTTCCCTGTATATTATTCTGTTATTTGTATTTAGTTCGCTCGCACCAGCTAACTTTGTGCTTTGCTGACCCTGCAAGGGGTGTGCTTCTATTGGAGTGTAGATAGTGTTGGTGTTCCTGCTGATCGCGGCGCTTAGGCCAGTTTTCAGCTGTTGTTTTGTGTTGTTTAGTTGTGTTCACCCTGTACGGGTATGTTTTGCTTTTGTTATATTATCTTGTTAAATACTAAGATGTTTGTATATTGGTTTTGTCGCTATGACTCTCGCGGGGCGAATCGTATACTCTTATTTTGTTCAAATTTTATCCTAGTTTTTATTTTCGTTTGATTCTCGTTGCAAGAATGCGGGTCAGGGCGTGACACCTCAATCCTTGCATCAATTGCTAATGGTAAATATGTATTACCCTGTGAATGTAGAAGGAGAGAAACGATCCTTCATGTGTACAAGCAATTTGGAAAAAGAATGGAAAAGTGCACGCCAATCCTAAAATTCCAGCTATTAGAATTGGTTGATTGAATGGAACACGTCTTTGTTCAATAACACAACAGAAATGGTTCTGATAGCTCCATTATCTGATTCAAATGTGACCTTTCTCTACCTATCGTTCCACCAATATTGTAGGATGTTAGCAAATTGTTATTTTTTATGAGGGGTGCTTTTATTAGATCTTAGAACCATATATGTCATTGGCAGGCATCAGCTAAACTAGGACCACTTGGCAAACAAATATCAATTTAGTCTCACCTGATGAAGGCAGTGAACAGAGGACCAGTGATAACTGATAAGTACTAGTAATGTGCGCAATTGTGAAATCCGATCCAGACAAAACGCTTACGTGAATCAAGACATAAGAGGTAAAAAATATAAAAACACCAAAACTTAGCAAAAAAAAATGGATAAAAAATCTGACCGGCTAAACTTGCGAAAAAACAAAAAAAAAAAAAAAACAGTGCTAAGATCAGTTCTAACCAACAGAAATTCTAGGGATGAAAAAATGATTTTACTTACAGAAGTGCGATGTCCACTCCACAATAAGAATTGGAGAGCCTAAATGGGATGAAAATCTTCAAAACATGCAAATTAGAGTCAGATTTAACCAATTTAAAAATTTATCAATTTATTTAAATGGCCCCAAGGACAGGTAACAGCCATACTAACACAAGTTCATCACTACACTACAAGAAAAATTGTGATCAATAGCGTTTAAAAACCGCTATGGTAGGATACCATAGCGGTTTAGTAACCGCTATGACAGCCGGAGCTATAATAGACCCTCTATTATAGCGGTTATAAAACGCTATGGTAGAGAATTTTATAGCGGTTATAAAACGCTATGGTAGATCCTTTTATAGCGGTTTAAAAACGCTATGATAGAGAGCCTTTCATAGCGGTTTAAAAACGCTATAGTAGATCCCTTTATAGCGGTTTAAAAACGCTATGATAGAGAGCCTTTCATAGCGGTTTAAAAACGCTATGGTAGCGTATACATAGCAAATTTTTTTTTTTTTTTTTTTTTTTTTTTTTTGCTATCAAATGACTTTTCATTACATCTTATATGGAAGACTAGAAGATTTCAACAATCAATTGCTGGAACAGAAATTGTATTGACAATGCTGAAATTGGAATTACAAGATACAACTCGAAAGAGTGAATTACAATGTAATATGAACTGAATGATGTAGGCTGTTCGAGATGCCTTAATCTCCTAATAAGCATTTGCTCAATTGTACAATGTGTGAAATCATGAATCCCAATGTTATTGCCATTCTTGCGTCGCTGATGCTGCTTCTGCTGTGCTGAGTTGCTGCTGCTGCTGCTGTGCTGAGGTGCTGCTGCTGCTACGCTGAATTGCTGCTGCTGCTACGCTGATCTGTCGCAGCGTTGGTTGGAACATTTGATTTGGGCAATCCGGGGTACTAGTCACATTTCACCACTTGCGTCGGGACAGTAAAGTACTAGTCACATTTCTATGTGGCATGTGCAGCAGGAAAGTAAAGTACTTAGTCACATTTCTATGTGGCTTTTGAATTAATAGAAGAAGACTGTCATAATAAATTATAGCATTTTACGGGTATTTGAAAAATGAAAATTTTGTTATCATCAAGGAGATTTCCACAAAACTCAATTGGTTGTAGTTGTAAAATTCAACTATTGGCATGTGGGATTGAAGATAGAGGGCCATTTGGGGTGGTTCCGACTATACTAATATCCTCAAACAAGGCGTAATTCAGAAAGTTGGTAGTATTAAACTTTGGTTTGCGAACAAAATTTGTAAATAGTATTTCTTTCCTTTCCCTTTTCATTTCTAATAGTAACATAAGGATCTGCATTGAAGGAAGCACATATGTTTATAGACATGTAAACTTGAACATCCATTCTGTTTTTTTTTTTTTATCAGGCAAAATAGAAGCATTGTGTTGTATAGGTTAAAACTGTAAGCAATCTTAGCTACATAGAATAAGAGTAAACATAAACTATGAAATAATATGGTACACTTGCAAAGAGAGTTACCTGCTTGCGAGCGCGTGACCTTGCTGCAGATTCTTTGTTCTTTATCATTCTTCTCTGCCTCCTTTCAACTACCTTCTCCACTGCACCACTGCTTCTCTTCCCCCTTAAACCATTTCCATTAAACATGTATGGAACCGGTGACAAGGAAGATGAATCCCCGTTACTCTTTCCATTTGCAGGAGACCCTCTTGCAACTGTCACTGCTCCAGCTGATAAACCTGTTGGGATTTAACCAACTATGTGAATGAAAAAGAATAAGGAAAACAAGAGAGATTGTAATCTCTTGATAACACTAGAACTCTTATGTGTAGAGAACTCACTTGATTCACATTTTGAAACCAAATAATACATGGGTTTAAATAGGACTCACATGACCACTTAGTAAAAGACACATCTCTTAGTAAAAGACACTTAGTAATACTAAAAGACACATTGGAACACCAAAAGACACAACTCTTCTTGAACTAGTCTAGATTAATTCTCTAACATCCCTCCTTAAGCTAGACTATCACCATTCCAAGCTTCTTCTTCAATTTGTTGAATGTGTCGGTCTTCAAAGCTTTAGTGAAAATATCGGCAACTTGATCTTGAGATCTGCAAAATTTCACATTGATATGTCCCTCCTTAACCAAGTCTCGAATGAAATGATATTTGATCCTTATATGCTTGCTTTTGCCATGAAAAACCGGATTCTTTGTAAGTGAAATAGCCGAACTGTTATCACAAAACAGTGTAGAAGAACTAACAGGTCCATGCTTGAGTTCACTCAAAACCCAAATCAACCAAAGTGCTTGACAAGATGCAAAAGCCAGTGAGACATATTCGGACTCGGTTGTAGAGAGAGTCACAATAGCTTGCTTTTTAGATGCCCATGAGATTGCGCCGGAACCAATATTAAAAACATATCCGGAAGTGCTTTTACTATCATCAACACTTCCTCCCCAATCACTATCACAATAACCTACCAAACTTGGTTCTTCCACTTTCGTGAATTGAATGCCTTCATGAATTGTTCCACTCACATACCTTAAGACTCTTTTTCCAGCTTCCCAATGATTTTGCCTAGGAGATTCCATGAATCTACTAAGCATACTCACCGCAAACATAAGATCGGGTCTAGTGGAAGTCAAGTACATAAGACTACCAACAAGACTTCTATAAAGAGTTCCATCAACATGCCTATTGTCTTCACATTTGCTTAGCTTCAAACCAGCCTCCATAGGTGTGCTAATTGGTAGTGCGCCCTCCATTCTAAACTTTCTTAATAACTCTTGTGCATACTTCCGTTGAGTGATGATAATCCCATCTCTTTGTTGTTTAACTTCAATGCCCAAAAAATAATGGAGTAGTCCCATATCGGTCATCTCGAACTCATTCATCATAGCTTTCTTGAAATCTTCATTCATACTTGAACAACTTCCGGTGAAGATTAAATCATCAACATATAAGCATACTATCAAAAAATCATTATGAGATCCTTCCTTGGTGTATAGAGTATGTTCAAAGGGACATCTTTTAAAACCATTCTTCAAAAAATAGCCATCAATACGACTATACCATGCCCTTGGTGCTTGTTTAAGCCCATATAAGGCTTTTTCCAAATGACATACTTTCTTTTCTTCTCCAATTTTCACATAACCAGGTGGTTGAGTTATATAAACTTCCTCCTCAAGAAAGCCATTCAAGAATGCCGATTTGACATCCATTTGATAGACTTTCCATTCTCTTTGAGCTGCCAATGCAAGTACTGTTCGAATTGTTTCAAGGCGAGCCACGGGTGCAAATACTTCTTGGAAATCAACACCATACTTTTGTTTGTAGCCTTTCACCACCAAGCGTGCTTTGTGCTTATCAACCTCGCCTTTTGAGTTCAATTTTGTTTTGTAAACCCACTTCACATCAAGGGGTTTCTTGCCATTTGGGAGATCAACAAGTTCCCAAGTCTTGTTTCTTTGAATAGCATCAATTTCATTATCCATTGCAAGCTTCCACTTCTCATCTTTAGAAGCCTCTTCAAACATAAGTGGATCGGCATCAACAAACAAAGAAAAATTAACCAAATCATCATCCAAATTGGCCAAATCGTCACCCAAATTGCTACTTGTTTGTTCATAAAGATCTTGGATACTCCTTGTCTTCTTCGAAGGGGAACTTGAAGTTGAAGTTGAACTTGAAGATGAAGAGGGTGATGAAGTAGAATTGGGAGAAGAAGGTGGAACACCATCCTCTTCGTTTTCTTCAATTGGAGCTTCAATTTCTTCTTCGATTTCTATGCAACTTGAATTTTCTTTGGTTGCATTTTCTTTCCAATTCCAAGATTCTCCTTCATTGAACTTCACATCACGGCTTATAATAAGTTTCTTGGTGAGGGGATTATACAACTTGTATGCCTTGGAACATTCACTATATCCAACAAAAATGCATTTCTCGGACTTGTCATCTAGCTTCTTCCTTCTTTCATCCGGTACATGTGAATAGGCAATGCTTCCGAAAATTCTCAAGTGATCAACACTTGGTTTGTGTCCGCTCCAAGCTTCTTGTGGCGTCTTATCTTGCACACTTTTAGAAGAGGAACGATTCAATAGATAAACAACACATGCTACCGCTTCCGCCCAAAAGGAATTTGGCAATCCCTTGGCCTTCAACATACTTCTAGCCAACTCCATAATTGTGCGATTTTTTCTTTCGGCGACTCCATTTTGTTGTGGGGTACCACGGACTGAAAATTGATGTCGAATACCATGCTCTTTTAAGAAATCTCGAAGCCCATGATCAATATATTCTCCCCCTTGATCCGAGCGAAGAGTTTTCAATTGGAAACCACTTTGCTTTTCAACAAAAGCCTTGAAATTTTTGAAACAACCATATACTTCCGATTTTTGTTTTAGAAAGTATATCCAAGTCTTCCTACTATAGTCATCAATGAAGGTAACAAAATAACGATTACCGCCAATTGAAGTAGTATGCATTGCCCCACAAAGATCGGTGTGCACAAGCTCAAGTGGCTATGATGCTCTCCATGCCTTCCCACTAGGAAAAGAATTCCTACTATGCTTACCCAAGACACATCCTTCACATACTGTATCTTGAAGTTGAATTGTAGGCAAGCCCTCCACAAGATTCTTCTTGCCCATAAGAGATAGAGTTTTAAAACTCAAGTGACCATATCGATAATGCCATAGCCAAGACTTGTCTTGAGTAGTATATAAACAAGAATTAATGTTACTTTGGAAAGATAAAGGAAACATTTTGCTTTTGGTCATTCCCACCTTTCCAATGATAACATCATTCTTATCTTTGATCTCACACAAAGCTCCCTTGAAATTGACTTCATATCCCTTCAAAAGAAGTTGCCCAACACTTAAGAGATTGTGCTTAAGGCCTGGAACATAAAATATATTTGAGATCCGCTTTATTCCTTGCTTGGTTTTGACAAGAATATCACCCCTTCCTTTGACATGAAGCTTGTTGTCATCTCCGGTTCTAACTTCACTTTGAAATGTCTCATTTATCTCAACAAAGGCCTTCTTGTTCCCGGTCATGTGGTTGCTACAACCACTATCCACGAACCACACATCTTCTAAGGAAGCGCCATGAACATTGCATGTAAGGAAAAGATTGTCTTCTTCCTCCTCATGCATAAAATTGGATTCTTTGTTGTCCTCCTCCATCTTCTTTCTACAATATTTCTTGACATGGCCATACATATGACAACGATAGCATTGAATATTTGATAAGGAAGATCTTTCTCTCCCTCTTCCTCGATAAGATGAAGCCTCACCATCATGAGATTTCTCTTGTCCACCATAGCCTATTCCTCTACCACGAGAAGTGGCTCTTCCACGACCTCTTCCTCTCAAGCCATCTTTAGAGGTATCTCTAAAAGAGACTTGCGTTTGAAAGGCTTGTTCAATAGAACTAGAATCATATTGCTTCATTCGTAGTTCATGGGATTGTAGTGATCCCAATAAACTCTCCACCGACAAAGAAGATAAATCCTTGGATTCTTCAATAGCAACAACACTAGACTCAAATTTTCGAGTCAAACTCCGAAGGATCTTTTCGACAATTCTTTGGTCTTCTAGATTCTCACCATTCAATCTCAATTGGTTGACAATTGAGATAACCCGATTGAAGTAGTCTTCAATAGTCTCGGACTCCTTCATTCTTAGTGTGTCAAACTCCCCTCGAAGAGTTTGTAGACGCACCATCTTGACTTTGTCATCTCCTTTGTATGAAGAATAAAGAATATCCCAAGCTTGTTTAGCCGTTGTGGCTACTGAAATTCTGTCCAAAATAACTTCATCTATTGTTTGCATAATGAAATACTTGGCTTTGTAGTCTTTCTTGCGGTTAGACTTCAACTCGGCCAAGTTTTGTGCATTAAGAGTTGTTTCATCTTCGGGCTCTTGGAAACCAATCTCTACGATCTCCAATAGGTCTTGTGAACCAAATAGGGCCATCATCTTCATTCTCCAATGATTGTAGTTTTTACTGGTAAGAAAAGGAAGTGGAGGTTGGACGGAATTGTTGTTGTTGGACGCCATGGTTCTCTCAACTAGGCTCTGATACCAATTTGTTGGGATTTAACCAACTATGTGAATGAAAAAGAATAAGGAAAACAAGAGAGATTGTAATCTCTTGATAACACTAGAACTCTTATGTGTAGAGAACTCACTTGATTCACATTTTGAAACCAAATAATACATGGGTTTAAATAGGACTCACATGACCACTTAGTAAAAGACACATCTCTTAGTAAAAGACACTTAGTAATACTAAAAGACACATTGGAACACCAAAAGACACAACTCTTCTAGAACTAGTCTAGATTAATTCTCTAACAAAACCAATACCCATCCCTCCACCTTGTAGTCCACCTCCTTGAACAAAACTGTTGTTAATTGTTGGATCACCAATTCCCATTATTCCACCCCGCGCCCCCAGACTAGCTAACTGAGCATTTGTTAGATGCAATGGCGAGGCATAAGTCACAGCAGGTTGTTTTGGAAATATTTGTGGCTGCTGCTGCTGTCTCTGTTGTTGTTGCTGTTGTTGCAGATGCTGCTGCTGCTGCTGTTGTTGCTGTTCTACTTCTCAGAAATGTCATCTTTTAACAACATAAAGATGAATTATGTCATATTGATGTACAATGGGATAATGGATGGCCTCAGTACATTACAAAAACAAAGAATCCATTTCTTAATAATTACTGATACTACAAGCTTCACTTATCAAGTTTTTTTAATATCCCACAACACTTAACCAAACTAGGAAAGAAAAAAGGTAGCTTTGCATTAAACATCTCCCATGTTCTTTCTTTTCTTTCCAGTTTTGGTTTTCCATTTCGCCCCTAAAATTTTCTGATTCAAAAGACAAATGAAACTACCTGCATCAAGAACTTGACCTTGTTTTCATGTGATAATAGATTGCATCTCCATTGGTACCTCCAACAAGTTCTCAACTGTAAGAACAAGACAAGATAGTGGCATCAAACGAATTGCTCCAATAAAAGAATTGTATTTACCGTAGGTCGGAAAAAAAAAAGTAAAAAAAATAGATAAATAACACTGACCTGGAAATCTTGGGATGGCCGAGTCTCATCACCAAAGGATGCTCGTAAAGCATCTGAAACGGACTGTATATCAACTCCATCAGGAATAAATCCAAGGGAAAGGAAGTCATTTCCCATACATGCACACATATACTATGAAGTATGAACAAAGGGAAAGATTCTACAAACCACAGAAATGACTAGTCTTCCCTTTTTACAAATAATATACTAAGCAAAGAGGAAAATTTTAGAAACGACACGAATAAGCAGTCTTCACTTCTTACCATGCTTAGGATTTGAAGCCCAACACAAGAATAAGTGAAAAATTCAAATGACTTTGGGACAGTATATTATCTACTCCATAACAATCCACATATCTCACACCTCGCCTAGCCATATCTTCTAACAAGTTGGAAGTTTTTAGAGCTGAAACATTTAAAATTTTGCACCAAGGTTATAAATGAGAAAGGAGCAAACAATCCCCACTTGAAGCTGAAACACTGAAGTCAGTACTTACCAGAGTATACTCCACCATTTCCATCAGGAGCCTTTGCAACCTGTTGTTACAGAATCAGGTTCAGAGAATTAAACTTCCTTAATGAAATGTTTCATTAAAAACTTCCTTAATGTCATGCATACATGTTGTCCACTAATTGTGCAATGTACTATAGTGAAGGATCAAACCAGATAAGAAATCAACATAAACATTCGATGAAGAAATCAACTAAGAGACCAACAAGTTGACAGTTGGTAATGTACTATGGGTTTGTAACTATTACATCTTATAGCTGTTATTTTTTGTATACAGGCAATATGCACATAAGAGACCAACAAGTTGACAGTTGGTTACTCCCTATGGTTGACCTCCTAAGATAACTGCATCTTTTCAGGGTGATTACAAAAACCATTGCATAAAGAAAGAAAATTAAGGATTGCGATAGGGATACTTTAAACATTTCAGTGTTTGACCATCATTCATTTCAGTTTCATTTACCTAATCCTTCCATTGCACTAGTGTTTGACATCCAGTGCCACTAGAATATAAGGTCTATCTATTTTTCTCAAGTTGCTGAAGTGCGACCTTCCTAAAAAGGTCTAAAATATGTTCATAACTTAAGCTATGTGACAAAGCACTTAAGAAAAAAAAAAAGGATAGAAATTCAAAAGAGATATGCCATAGACATGCTTTGCTATCACATATTTCAGAAGAAAAGATGAATATGAGAAGCTGCATACTGAAAACTCACCCAAGAAGGTAAATTCGAACATATACAGCAGAGTCAAGTCCTGCGTGAGCGATAAGCTCAGGTTCTGGCATTCTCAGTGCTGCTGGCATCCAATTCAAGAACCTTATATATGTTTTGAAGTCCAAGTTGACAAATTTATTTACAGCTCCTCCAGAACATGTTGGGCTGCCCCTTGACCCTTTAAGATACCATTTCGGGAAGTAAACTCTATCGTTGAAGGGCTGAAGTCGCAATATCGCAAATGCCACCAGGAATACAATGGCAGTTGTTAGATTGACAACTCCTGAAGCAGCAATATCCGAAAAGGTGGCCATTTATTTCCTCGCAAATTGTTTACTTCCTGAAAATTTTGAGATGTGGTAAGATAAATCTGACAGATATAAATGAAAATAACATATCCACATTCATTTCTCATGCTCAATAAAGAATCTTGCTTCTAACTTCCAATATCAATTAGTGCTGTTGAGAGAATGTATGACCAATTTATTGGCTGATTTGAATATCATTTGTGTTGAGAGAATGTATGACCAATATCATTTGTGTTGTAGTGATTTGAATGGGGGTTCCCTCCCATATCTATGGAACCAGAATGCTAATGCGTTCAATAAGAAATGGACAACACTTTATACTGAAGAGTCATGAAAAACCTTCAGGATCCAGAAACTTACATCCCATATGACAGTTTTTCCATCATATCCAGCACTCATAGCTATCCGAGGATTGAAAGGATTCAAATATTTTAACGTTAGAGCACAAATGAGCTTCACTTGGGTGAAAGAAGCAAGAAGTGCACCTTGAGCTTCTCATAACAGGTATTAAGGTCATCATTAACTAATATATGATCAAAGAGACCCGAAGATCTCCCTTCCTCCAGCTCTGCTATAGCATTGCGCAGTCGCTTTTGGACTTGTTCTTCTGTCTCAGTTCCCCTATTTATGGAGCCAAATGCATTAGTGTCACCTAGTAGAAGATGGCATTTATGAGACCTGAAAATGAAGATCTTGGGCTTTGTAACTCACCGTGAGCGAAGACGCTTCTCAAGTTCCTCAAAAGAGGGTGGGCAAACAAAGATGAAAATTGCTTCAAGAGCACTAGAACGCATGGACCTGGCACCTTGAACATCAATGTCCAGAATGCATCTCTGAAATTGAAACCAAATTCATCTTATCAAAACACAAGAACCAATGCACCATCCATATAAGATCAAATAAAACCAATTCACGCTGGCATATTTTGCACTCCCGGGATTTTGATTTTTTTTTTTCTATGAAATGACCAAGTTGTTTTCTGTAAAAACAATCTCTTATTTTGTTCAGCACTCTTCATTTGGTCAAGATTTGCAATTTGGTCAGTATTAGGCAAAACAAGGCTTTGAAACATCTATTAGAATTCCCGTACTAGTCATAAATTGAGTAAAATGTATAATGTGTTATAGTTTACCTTTCCAGAGTCTGTTACCACCTCAACCGCTTCAATACTTGTTCCGTAGAGATTGCCATGAACTGATGCAGATTCGAGGAATTTCCCACCTCCTATATCCTTCTCCATCACACTTCTTTCGGTAAAATGATAGTGAACTCCATTCTTCTCCTTCTCCCTTGGACCTCGGGTTGTGTGGCTCACAGAGAATCCAAACATGGATGGGTATTCACTCATGAGCTTGGCTATTAATGTTCCCTTTCCAACAAGAGTTTAACTTTCTGAAACCATAAATTCTTCAAAGACATTGGATGCTAACCTCAAGAAACCAGATGCAATCATCTGGTGCAGATTCCCTTTTGAGGATCAATATTCTGTCTTCATTTACAAGCAGTGCTGAATGGCCCTTGCAAAAGCTGGGTTTTATACCCAATACCACAGGACTCTCCCTGCCAATTTCACTAGAAATCAATTTACTAAATATTACATCCAGATTGAAAATGCAGCAATACAACAGACCAAAACCCACCATTTGCTTGATAATTTGTCAAAGATCCGAATACCAAGTGATGAATTTGCCTCATCATCCAATCCCTCAATCACATACTGGACAAAAATATGTGCAAATTTCATATAAAGATGATTGCAAGGAACATCTTAGAATGAACATATATGCAAGGAATAGATCAAATATTTCACAGAGGATAATCGAATTCCTTACAATCTTGTCGTTAACGAGGGTAGATGTTTGGGAGCTTCTCGATTCAAAATGGAGCCCTCCTAGTGGAAACTTCTCTTGCATTCCATCTATAAGGATCTCCTGAATTTCACCCTGATTGTGGAAACCAAAAATACATCAACATCTATGATCAACAGTTCTAACAATATTAAAAGAACTAGAGTGAATAAATTTATGCTAGAAACAGAATAATCTTACCATATGAAGAAATCCCACACTCTGCGTCTAGATTTACTCTGAAGAGAAAGCTGGTAAAGACACAAAACACAAGATCAGAGCTAATAATACACATTTTATCATTGAAACAGAGCATCCACTGAGAACATCAAAATACACCCAACTAGACCCACCTCAAGATCCAAAACTTGCAAACAAAATAAATGAAACAAAACCCAGATTCCCATTTCCAACAAAAACACAAAAATCTACAAAAGTGAGGTTTTTCTCATAAAACCAGAGAAACCCATCATGGATTACAGTCTCTCCTGCCCTTTTTTTTCACAAAATCATTAAAACCCATATCTCAAATCAGCTTGGGATTTGAAAAACTGAGAAAACCCCATTATCAAATAATAAAAAAAAAAACTCCAAAAATCAAAAGGGTAAGAAAATTATTCACCAGAGAAATGCAAAAATGGAAGGAAAAATCTAAATGAGAACTCTGGATCCCATAACTGTTTCAGAGCTGAAATCAACAAACGGGTCACAAAAAAAAAAAAAAGGATCTAATTAAGAGACTTAACAAGTTACCTAGAAATCAGGATTTCCAGAAAAGATTGGAGCTTTCTCTCTCTCCCTCTCTCTTTGCAGGCAGGTAAGTTGATTCACTCAAACAGAGCACCCTGTTTTACAAGTTGGGGTGAGCAGAGACTCAAAGGAGTTTTTTTGGTTTGGTGGTGAAGAAGAGCGAATGCGTTTTTATAAGAAAAGGAAACAGATAGGCAATTCCGAGTCCTTCTCAAAGAAGCTGTTGTCTTGGCGTCGCATTCATCAACTCTGTGAGAGGGAAAATTCTAGGGGTCGAGGGAGGGAGCGAGAGCAGTGAGCGAGGCGAATGGCAGAGCGAGGGAGGGAGGAGAATCGCAGGGCTGTGTGTTTCATTGTTCTTTGTTAGGTTTTAAGTTGGAGGAGAGAGTGAAATATTTTGGCGGTCAAGCGTTTTCAATCTCCCGCCTGATCCTTTAATAGCTTTTTGAGATTACAATATACTAAAATTAGGTTTTTTTATAGCATTTGAGTAAAAAACGCTATCCTCAAAAGCTGTTAAAGATCACACGATCTCAAACAAAACTACAGCGTTCTTTCAAATTTTTTTTTTTTAAAATTTTTTTTTTTACCAATGTTCTATTCCGCCATTTGAAGTTGTTACTGTTAAGGCTATGATGTCAAAATTCATCTATGCAGAGGACTCTTTTTTTGAATGGAACTTCTGGTTTAAGCATAGTTTACTAAGAATCTTCTGATGAGATTTCAAGAGTTTGACTAGAAAAAAATATTTCTAAGACAGAAAAAGAGCATGAGGAGAAGTTGTGTTTCACGGAATATATTCTCTGTTTCTAAGGCTTTGACACATTGCATAGGTTCCTTCGGCATTGTAACCAAACTCAATGGTTGTACAATTTGTTGACCAATTCGGTGTACTTTGAAAAATGATTTTTCACTTCAAAAGTGGTGTCCACTCCACAATAAGAATTGGAGAGCCTAAATGGGATGAAAATCTTCAAAAACCTGCAGGCAACAGTAACATGCAAATTAAAGTCACTTTTAACCAATTTACATTGTAAAATTTATCAATTTATTTTAAAATGTCTCCAAATGGCAAGGGTAAAAGCCATATTACACAAGTTCATCACCACTAGCTACCTCAAGCAAGAAAGCACTTTTTTCTCTATCTTTCCTGATTGAGTAAGTATATATTTCTTTACTTATGGTTGGAGATGGAGAGTAATCCTACTAACACCGAACACAAAACTACAAACATTGAGTATAAACAACACTTTTAGTGTTCTTCCTCTCAATTCCTCAATAGAACTCCACACCCCTTAAGCAGGAAGGCCTTGCTTTTGTATATTTATGGAGACGTGTCGAAGGTCATGATATGTACCTTCTGTTTTCTGTCCTACTTCTATTGGATTTTCGGGGACAAATGCTGATTTCTTTGGTGTGGCGCCTCTTATTCATCTTTCCGTCTGACATAGCCCCTAAATCCAAATCAATGTTCGCTACCTGTGGATCAAGCTCAGATTCTGAGTTGACGTCATCACTGTCCTCACTAGAACTTTCGAGTGTACTGAGGTCAAATATCGGCGGTCGAAGTAGCCTATTTGCTCTGAACGAAGATATAGCCTGATTCAAGTTGTCTCCGATTCTTTTATAATCCGGGGAAGTTTTGATAGCATATTTGTCAAAATGTCTCTTTAACCTGAGCAGAGACTGCAAATCATCATCCGAGAATTCCTGCACTTGCTGACCCTGTGTAGCATCCCCTAGCTCTGTGCTAGTAGCATCGAAAAGTGTGTTGCAGGGCGCTGGCTGAGGCGAAGCCACGACCCCTGTCTTGGTGCAGGGCGCAGGCTGGGGCGAGGCCACTTCCGCTGCCTTGGTGCAGGGCGCTGGCTGAGGCGAAACTCTGTTCTCTGGTGTGGTGCATGGCGTGGCATTGTCGCAGGCCACGTCCACTACCTTGGTGCAGGGTGCTGGCTTGGGCGAGGCCATGGCCTCTGGCTTGAGGCAGATCGCTGGCTGGGGAGAAGTCACGACCCCTCGTGAAGGGTAGAGCACTGGCTGCTGCGAGACCGGTTCTGGCTGAATATCAGACCGGCTCAACGCCCCCGCTGTGAAGGTTGCATCGCTCGGCCTCCCTGAATCAGCATGCATCACTGTATCGCTGGCCGCGTCTCGCGGCACTGCCACAAGGATATTCTTAGAAAGGCTATTGTTGGTGTCCCCCGAGTCGACATCATCCTCGTGTAGCAACAACTGTGCGTGTGGACCAATGACATTCACAATCTCCGAAACTGTATACCCTGCCTCCAAGAGGCAATCCTCCGTAGATTCTGGTACAGCCGCGGCACTGTCATGAGCCTTTGTCTTGCCCACTAGCTGCTGATCCTCTTGAGCACGGCCTCATCTTCATCGATATTGTCTATAAGTGATTCAAAATTGTTGGACAACACCACCGTTGCCGGAGCAATGGCCACTGGCCTCTTATCCCCAATTTCCTCGGTAATCTCCGCACCCTTGTCATTTTTTACACCACTCGTACCCACTTCGCGGATGGGCAATTGTTCTTTTTTGGTAACTGGTATGTATAGCTGCGTGACAGTAGTGGTTGCGACTGTAGTTTTGACCGCCTTCGCTGCTTTACCTAGGTCAGAAACACGCCCACCGCCCGTTAGGCCCAACTTTTTTCTACAAGAGTCCTCCCGATGCCCTATCAAGGAGCAAAAATCACAATATTTGAAGCCTGGGTAATCTATCTTCTGCCAGAAACCCCTATTATTATCCCTGACAATCCAAACTCTAGTTGGTAATTTCTCCGCCAAAGTCATCTCCACGCAAACACGGGTAAAATCCGGACGCGATAGGCATCGAGTATGATCATCCATCCGCAAGAAACCACCAAAAGAATTCACAATTGCTTTTAAAATAGGGGGATGAAATAAATGCAAAGGTAAGTTAGGAAGCTCTACCCACAATGGCACCGATATCGGGTCCTCCTTCAAACTGAAACCATCATGCCAACGGAAGGCTTTGAACCGAACTCCCCGAATAAAAAAGGAATCTCTCGATAGAACTTTCTTGACTTCCACCTCGGATTGAAGACGAACTAAAACGTGCCGCTGATTCAGTAAACCAAGCGAAAAATCGCCTAGGATTCCCCAAGTTCTATGGATCGAATCTCGGATATCGTCCAGTGTTGGTCGATAGCTAGAGAACTTCAGAACAATCACATGTTTTTCCATGAAAGCTTCGCCACGTACTTCATCTGTGGCCGTCAGGCCAATTGCTGGCGCTCCCTCTTTGCGGAACCGAGTTCCTTCTACCTGATCCTCCGCAACTTCGTCCACCAAGATTTTACCCAAAATCTGGGCGAAAGAGGGTTTACTCGTTCCCCCGTTACCAGGTCCTCGCGCCGTGGAGGGAGGGATGGTGGCCGGCGGCGCCGACATCGCAGCCCAAGGAGGCTAGCCCTGCATCCAGCGTCAACTGGGAGCCACGCCCGAGAAGGCGAAACTGAGACTCGCCTGAGAAGAGACCTCGCCTGCTGGCCTCGATGGATCTGCTCACCTCGATCTCGCGGCCTTGAAGGCAGTGGCCGGTCGATCTCGCGACCTTGAAGCCGATCGATCTCCAGGGAGAGACGGCTGGAGAAAGCCGGTCGATCTCGCAGCCTTGAAGCCGATCGATCCCGCGGCCTTGAAGCGTCCAAGCGGCGGCCGGTCGATCTTGGTGGCGGCGGCTGTTGGTCGATCTTGGTGGCGGCGGCTGTTGGTTCACACACACTTGCTTGGCCTTGGTGGAGAGACAACAGAGTGAAGGTGGTCTAGTCTTGGTGGCGGCGGCTGTTAGAACTCCACTTCCAACTTCTTAAACATAAACTAATAAATTAGAAGAGAATTCAAAAGGCATCAAACCTTGTAAATCTCAAGAACAAATTTTTTTTCTAAAAGGTTGGCAAGCCTATTGAACTCAACTAAGTGTTTCACTTGATTACCATTTGCTTGGAGCTTTGGTTCATCATCTCCTTTGACATCAATGATCACTTGGGGCAGCTTAATTTCTGATTGCAACCACAACTGGTCTTGTTGGGATTTAACCAACTATGTGAATAAAAAAAAAAAGGAAAAACAAGATAGAGTGTAATCTCTTGATAAAACTAGAACTCTGATGTGTAGAGAACTCACTTTATTCACATTGATTGAAACCAAATAATACATGGGTTTAAATAGGACTCACATGACCACTTAGTAAAAGACACATCTCTTAGTAAAAGACACTTAGTAATACTAAAAGACACACTGGAACACCAAAAGACACATCTCTTCTAGAACTAGTCTAGATTAATCTCTAACATCCCTACTTAAGCTAGACTATCACCATTCCAAGCTTCTTCTTCAACTTGTTGAATGTGTCGGTCTTCAAAGCTTTGTGAAAATATCGGCAACTTGATCTTGAGATCTGCAAAATTTCACACTGATATATCCCTCCTTAACCAAGTCTCGAATGAAATAATATTTGATCCTTATATGCTTGCTTTTGCCATGAAAAATCGGATTCTTTGTAAGTGAAATAGCCGAACTGTTATCACAAAACAGTGTAGGAGAACTAACAGGTCCATGCTTGAGTTCACTCAAAACCCAAATCAACCAAAGTGCTTGACAAGATGCAAAAGCCAGTGAGACATATTCGGACTCGGTTGTAGAGAGAGTCACAATAGCTTGCTTTATAGATGCCCATGAGATTGCGCCGGAACCAATATTAAAAACATATCCGGAAGTGCTTTTACTATCATCAACACTTCCTCCCCAATCACTATCACAATAACCTACCAAACTTGGTTCTTCAATTTTCGTGAATTGAATTCCTTCATGAATTGTTCCACTCACATACCTTAAGACTCTTTTTCTAGCTTCCCAATGATTTTGCCTAGGAGATTCCATGAATCTACTAAGCATACTCACCGAAAACATAAGATCGGGTCTAGTGGAAGTCAAGTACATAAGACTACCAACAAGACTTCTATAAAGAGTTCCATCAACATGCCTATTGTCTTCACATTTACTTAGCTTCAAACCAGCCTCCATAGGTGTGCTAATTGGTAGTGCGCCCTCCATTCTAAACTTTCTTAATAAATCTTTTGCATACTTCTGTTGAGTGATGATGATCCCATCTCTTTGTTGTTTAACTTCAATGCCCAAGAAATAATGGAGTAGTCCCATGTCGGTCATTTCGAACTCATTCATCATAGCTTTCTTGAAATCTTCATTCATACTTGAACAACTTCCGGTGAATATTAAATCATCAACATATAAGCATACTATCAAAAACTCACCATGAGATCCTTCCTTGGTGTATAGAGTATGTTCAAATGGACATCTTTTAAAACCATTCTTCAAAAAATAGTCATCAATACGACTATACCATGCCCTTGGTGCTTGTTTAAGCCCATATAAGGCTTTTTTTAAATGACATACTTTCTTTTCTTCTCCAATATTCACATAACCAGGTGGTTGAGTTATATAAACTTCCTCCTCAAGAAAGTCATTCAAGAATGTCGATTTGACATCCATTTGATAGACTTTCCATTCTCTTTGAGCTGCCAATGCAAGTACTGTTCGAATTGTTTCAAGGCGAGCCACGGGTGCAAATACTTCTTGGAAATCAACACCATACTTTTTTTTGTAGCCTTTCACCACCAAGCGTGCTTTGTGCTTATCAACCTCGCCTTTTGAGTTCAATTTTGTTTTGTAAACCCACTTCACATCAAGGGGTTTCTTGTCATTTGGGAGATCAACAAGTTCCCAAGTCTTGTTTCTTTGAATAGCATCAATTTCATTATCCATTGCAAGCTTCCACTTCTCATCTTTATAAGCCTCTTCAAACATAATTGGATCGGCATCAACAAACAAAGCAAAATTAACCAAATCATCATCCACCAAATTGTCACCCAAATTGCTACTTGTTTGTTCATAAAGATCTTGGATACTCCTTGTATTCTTCGAAGGGGAACTTGAACTTGAAGATGAAGAGGGTGATGAAGTAGAATTGGGAGAAGAAGGTGGAACACCAACCTCTTCGTTTTCTTCAATTGGAGCTTCAATTTCTTCTTCGATTTCTACGCAACTTGAATTTTCTTTGGTTGCATTTTCTTTCCAATTCCAAGATTCTCCTTCATTGAACTTCACATCACGGCTTATAATGAGTTTCTTGGTGAGGGGATTATACAACTTGTATGCCTTGGAACATTCACTATATCCAACAAAAATGCATTTCTCGGACTTGTCATCTAGCTTCTTTCTTCTTTCATCCGGTACATGTGGATAGGCAATGCTTCCGAAAATTCTCAAGTGATCAACACTTGGTTTGTGTCCGCTCCAAGCTTCTTGTGGTGTCTTGTCTTGCACACTTTTAGAAGAGGAACGATTCAACAGATAAACAACACATGCTACCGCTTCCGCCCAAAAGGAATTTGGCAATCCCTTGGCCTTCAACATACTTCTAGCCAACTAAATAATTGTGTGATTTTTTCTTTCGGCGACTCCATTTTGTTGTGGGGTACCACGGACTGAAAATTGATGTCGAATACCATGCTCTTTTAAGAAATCTCGAAGCCCATGATCAATATATTCTCCCCCTTGATCCAAGCGAAGAGTTTTCAATAGGAAACCACTTTGTTTTTCAACAAAAACCTTGAAATTTTTGAAACAACCATATACTTCCGAATTTTGTTTTAGAAAGTATATCCAAGTCTTCCTACTATAGTCATCAATGAAGGTAACAAAATAACGGTTACCACCAATTGAAGTAGTATGCATTGCCCCACAAAGATCGGTGTGCACAAGCTCAAGTGGCTATGATGCTCTCCATGCCTTCCCACTAGGAAAAGAATTCCTACTATGCTTCCCCAAGACACATCATTCACATACTGTATCTTGAAGTTGAATTGTAGGCAAGCCCTCCACAAGATTCTTCTTGCCCATAAGAGATAGAGTTTTAAAACTCAAGTGACCATATCGATAATGCCATAGCCAAGACTTGTCTTGCATAGTATAGAAACAAGAATTAATGGTACTTTGGAAAGATAAAGGAAACATTTTGCTTTTGGTCATTCCCACCTTTCCAATGATAACATCATTCTTATCTTTGATCTCACACAAAGCTCTCTTGAAATGTACTTCATACCCCTTCAAAAGAAGTTGCCCAACACTTAAGAGATTTTCCTTAAAAATAATTTGAAAAGCTAAGGCCTTTTATTTGAAACATATTTGACTCACGTGCTCTATTAAATTTTGAATTTGCAACTCAAGTAACATTTAAAAGTAGTTTTTCAAAGTTCTTTTCATTTTAAAATATTTCAATTGATGAAATTTATGTTTTCTATTAACACCTGTATAGTATATTCCATGAATTTCGCATTCATCATAAAATTAATAGAATATACATTTTAACACGTAATGAACATATCAACAAAAATATTCTAAATCATTTTAGGGTGGTTTGATATGGTGTTGAATGGAGGCATCAAGATGGGGGGTATGTGTTGAGGTGACAAACACAACATGGATGTCAAAAATATATAAACACGAGGAGGGTTTTGAAATTGTTTGAAGAGCAATGCTAGAGAGCGAGGAAACGAGCGAGGAGAGGGACGTGGCGGGGTGGGAGCCGTCCACCCCGCTCGGGATGCGTGCCGCAATTTTTTGTGCACGCATCCCGAGCGGGGTTGACGGCTCCCACCCCGCCACGTCCCTCTCCTCGCCCGTTTCCTCGACATTTAGAATTCCCCTTGTTTGAAGGAGGAAGGAAAACATGCATGGTGTGGTGTGGTGTGTGATTGATGATTGGGGTCCACTAACAAACACATGCAATGAAAACGCAGACACCACAATGAGGTCAGCCAAAAAGCAAAGGATGGGGACACCATGTCCAAGACTTTTGTCCATTCATCGCAACATTTGCCAGCCAAGTGAGTTAATGAATTTTATATTGGGTAAATTTAATGTTAGTCCCTTTTATTAATGGGATAAATGTCTTTGATTCCATTTACTAGTCGTATTTGAGATTGAACCCTTGACTGTTGTTGACTACTGGCTGGTCAACAATTAAGTTAGCATGTCCATTGCGTGTGACCAATTTTTTACTCACTCCCTATCATCTCACTAACAAACATCTCAAACAATTCATCTTGAGATATGTGCTTTGCACGTGACCATTTTTCTACTCAAATACCCCCTTTCATCTCACTAACAAACATGTCAAACAATTCATCTCGAGAAAAAGACTGTATTTCGATGAAACTCTACTACCTCCTTCCCCTTCTGCTCTCCCTTTTTGTGATTGCATTTCCCACCATTGCCGACCATCCCATTCCAATCTCCCTTCTCGTTGAATTCTACTACTAAACTCATTCTGACACCAACTTCTCTATCTACATTGTGTTCTAATTCTCTCCTTAGCCCATGTTGATCTTGTCCCTTGTGTTTCTGTTGAAACCCAAGTGGCTCGTGATCAACATGTTGCTGATTTCTTCCCCACCCTTTTCCTAGTGGGGTATGTTGAACAAGTTGTTGTCTTTTCCCCAATCCTCCTCCTCCACCTCCTAACTCATGTGGTGCACAGTGTGAGAAATTCGAGTTAAATTGGTGGTCTAACTCTAAACTTTGACCCAAATTTAACCAAAATTTTGCCCCAATCAAGCTTCATCACCTGCTGAACATCAAATTGGTCTCCAAATTCACCCATGAAACTGGTGGATGTAAGCCATGAAAGAGTAGGGGAAGGAGAATTGGGATCAAGACCGTTGGATGGGAAAAGAAGAGTGGGGTCCATGGATGCAAAGCTGGATCTTGGTAGGGATGGTTGTGGCACTTGTGGTGGTGAAGGGTGTGAGACAATGGTGGTGGTGGTGGATGTTGTTGTTTATGATGGTTGGTGGGGGGTTTTGAAGTAATTGAAAGAGGAATTGGCTGCTTGAGTTTCCGAGGGTGGTGGTGCACCACTCGCACCTCCTTCGCCAATCATGGTGGCTGATATTCACATAATTATTACATAATATATCCCTTAATTTATATATGTTAGTGTTTCGATTATTATAATTTATAATAATTATTTCGTTTTCATGTTTTGGCAGGAATTTGAGCGTTAACGATGAAATGATATTAAGGCGACAACTTAAGGACTGACAATTGGTCGATTCTAGTGGTGGTACAAAGCAAAGAGACACATATCTAAACCTAACCCTAATAAACCTAGGTCCACCTAATTTAACCTAAGCCCAAACCTAAAACATGCTAACCTAAAAACCCAAGCCCAATATAATATGAGAACCCTATTTAGCTTCCCCATCTTAGAGAAAGGAGTTCATCTCTTATTCTCTCTTCTTCCACATCCCTTCTTTTTTCCTCTCCTTTTCTACGTTTTTTCTCCCCTCTTCTCTTTTCCAGCCACCACACTAATTCTCCCTACCGGCAATCCTCGCTCGATAGGAAAACAGGCAGGGTGATCATCCCGCAATCATCACCATCACCGCATCATCTCACCAATACTCTCTTCTTTCTCCTCTCACGTCACCTCGCATCTGTCCCCCTTTCTTCCCTCCTCGACAACCACAGCCGCCATCTCCACCAGACACCACCTTCCATCTGTCCCTGTTGTTCAATCCTCGCAACGAACACCACCACCACCGCGCGCACAAAACAGGGACTTGCTCTCTGTTTTCCTCCCTCGCAGCCTCCCTCCTTCCTGTTTTCCTCTCTTCTCCACGGTATCTCCCTCCGACACTTATCTCTCTCTGCTCCAACCTCGCCACCAGACCACGAAAGAACACGCCATCAGCCGCCGCCGTCGCGAAACAAAGCCTCACCACGACTCTGTTCCGCCTCGCCACAGGACCTTCCTCCCCTCTCTCGGCATCTCTTCGTCTCGACATCATTACTGCCTCCCTCTCTCACGACCACCGTCGCAAGCAACGCGTCAGCAAGCGGCACACTTCGACAGGAGAAACAGGGCTCCGCCACTCCGACCTCTGTTTGTTTTTCTGTTTTTTTTCCTATTTCATTGCTTCCTCACTTTCTCTCTCTCTTTTTGCAGGTTCAGAACTAGTTTGGAGCAGGAGAGGAAGCTCGGGAGGAGCGGAGCAGACGCTGTTGCGTTGGAGACGAAGCTCTGAAGAGCCGCGCGATTTCGATATATATGAAGTTAGAGATACATCTGTCCAACCCCCTGCTGCCTCAAAGTTAGAGACGGCTGTTATGACCATGACTCAAAAGATAGATGCACTCTTGAATTTGACTCAACCTGCACTTCCCGCAAACGCTTCATCTGAAGTATGTGTTACATGTTCGAGTCCTGGTCATTCAATAGCTAATTGTGACTTGCAAAACGATTATCCTGCATACTATGCTGAGCAAGTCAACGCTTTTAATGCGATACAGCGACCTGGCAATCATCCGCAACCTAACTATTACCAGTCAGGGTTCGCCAAACATCCAAGTCTCTCCTGGGCCCATGGCCCACACCAAGGGGGACCTGTTGTTGTTTCCCAGGCTCCTCAAGCCCCTGGCCCTGTTAGGCCCCACCATAACCAAGTTCATCCATCCAACACATCAAGCTTAGAGGAAACGATTAATCAGCTTTTGCACCGCTCAGCAAGTATAATGGATCAGAATTCTAAGGACATATCTGAGTTGAAAGCCACGACTCAAAGACTTGAGATAGCTGTGAGTAAGATTACTCAGTCTTCTTCTGAGAGAGAGCCAGGGAGATTTCCTAGTCAACCTGTTCCAAACCCAAAGGGTCAATTCGCAGTTGGTAGTACATCTGAGTCCTACAATGAAGATGTCAAATCTATTACTACCCTTAGGAGTGGAAAACAGGTTGACAATCGAGTAAAAGTGCCCGATTTGAGTGTTGGTGCATCCACGTCTAAGTCAAAATAGGTTGCATCTCCATCTGACAAGGAGGCTGATAAAGCCTCGCCTTCTACAGATGCTCATGTTGACTCTAACCCCACTCAAGCATCTTACTTGCCTAGAGCCCCGTTTCCATCACGGTTAGCTCCTGCTAAGAAAGGAACAAATGTAACCGATGTAATGGAAATTTTTAGACAAGTCCACATAAATATCCCACTACTCGATGCTATCAAGCAAGTTCCTAGCTACGCCAAGTTTTTGAAGGATCTTTGCACACAGAAGCGGAAGCTACATGTGCAAAAGAGAGCCTTCCTCACCGAGCAAGTGAGCTCCATTATTCAACACAGAACCCCGCCTAAGTATAGGGATCCTGGTTGCCCGACTATTTCTTGTATTATCGGTGATCATATGATAGATAAGGCATTATTGGATTTAGGGGCGAGTGTTAATTTATTGCCATATTCTGTTTATGAACAATTAGGTCTTGGTGAGTTAAAACCGACTAGAGTGACACTGCAATTGGCAGATAGGTCTGTCAGAGTCCCCCGTGGTGTTATAGAGGATGTGATTATCAAGGTTGAAAAATTCTATTATCCTGTGGACTTTATAGTTCTTGATACACAACCTGTTCACAATCCCTCGAGTCACATCCCAATCATTTTGGGTCGACCATTTTTGGCCACATCCAATGCCATTATTAACTGCAGGAATGAAATTATGAAATTGTCATTTGGCAACATGACTGTCGAACTCAATGTTTTTAATGTTAGTCAACAACCCCCCGAGTCTGAAGACATCCATGAGGTTGACATGATCGAGAGTTTGGTGGAAAATTCCTTTCCGCAGTCCGCCTTAGATGACCCCCTAACGGTTTGTTTGACTCATTCTGGTTTAGACTTCGATATTAATAATTCCATTAGGGAAATGAATGCTTTGCTTGATACACCCCCTAGTATGGTTCCTAGTTATTCATGGAGGTCTAAAGTTGAACCCCTTCCACTTAGTGAGTCAAAACTCGTCCCTTCGGTTGAGAAGCCACCCAAGCTCGACCTTAAACCATTACCAGACACCCTCAAATATAAGTTTTTAGGTTCTGATGATACTTTACCTGTTATTATTTCATCAACATTGACTGCTGAACAGGAAAGTAAATTGCTAAACGTTCTGAAAGAACATAAGGCATCACTTGGGTGGACTATAGCGGATATTAAAGGAATAAGTCCAATTGTTTGCATGCATCGTATTCATATGGAAGATAATGCCAAAACTTCACGTGAAATGCAACGTAGGCTTAATCCTAATCTTAAGGAGGTTGTCCGAGCCGAAATGCTCAAATTGTTGGATGCTGGTATTATTTACCCCATTTCGGATAGCTCTTGGGTCAGTCCAGTTCAGGTTGTTCCCAAGAAATCAGGGGTAACTGTAGTCACAAATGATAAGAATGAGTTAGTGCCTACCCGCATGACCACTGAATGGCGAGTTTGTATTGACTACCGTAAGTTGAACTCAGGCACGAGGAAATATCATTTTCCTCTCCCTTTTATCGATCAGATGCTTGAGAGGTTAGCCGGACATGATTACTATTGTTTTCTTGATGGATATTCCGGTTATAACCAAATCCCCATTGCACCCGAGGATCAAGAGAAAACTACATTCACTTGCCCTTTTGGGACTTTTGCTTATCGGAGAATGCCTTTTGGGTTGTGTAACGCACCCGCCACCTTTCAGAGGTGTATGCTTAGTATTTTCTCGGATATGGTTGAAAGGTTTCTTGAGGTGTTCATGGATGACTTCTCCGTGTTTGGGGATTCATTTGATGAGTGTTTGCATCATTTAACCCTAGTGTTAAAGAGGTGTGAAGAGAAAAGTCTTGTCTTGAATTGGGAGAAATGTCATTTTATGGTTAGGCAAGGTATAGTTCTTGGGCACATAATTTCTAACGAGGGCATTGCAGTTGACAAAGCAAAAATTGATTTAATGTTGAGTCTCCCACCACCGAAGACGGTGAAAGACATTAGATCTTTTCTAGGCCATGCTGGTTTTTACCGTAGGTTCATTAAGGATTTTAGCAAGGCTACTCGTCCTTTATGCAATTTACTTGCCAAGGACTCTGCCTTCGTCTTTGATGAAAACTGTTTGAAAGCCTTTGAAAAGCTTAAACAATTGTTGACTTCAGCTCCAATCATCCAACCTCCTAATTGGAATTTACCTTTTGAGCTTATGTGTGATGCTTCAGATTTTGCGGTTGGAGCTGTCTTAGGACAACGGGTGGACAAAAAGCCCTATGTTATCTATTATGCCAGTAGGACTCTACAAGATGCACAACTTAATTACTCCACCACGGAGAATGAGTTACTCGCCATTGTCTTTGCATTGGACAAAGTTCGGTCATACCTTATAGGATCCAAAGTTATCATTTTTACTGATCATGCAGCATTGAAGTACCTTTTTTCTAAAAGGGATGCTAAGCCACGCTTGATTCGTTGGGTCCTATTGTTACAGGAGTTTGATATTGAGATTCGGGACAAGAAGGGTTCCGAAAATGTTGTAGTTGACCATTTGTCTAGACTTCTTGTAGAATCGTCCATTGCAGATGTGCCCTTGAATGAATCCTTTCCTGATGAGCAATTACTTGCTATATCCCAGCTACCTTGGTATGCAGATATTGTGAATTACCTTGTTACAGGTCAACTCCCTTCTAATTGGTCTAAACAAGATAAAACTAAATTCCTTGCTGAGGTCAAACATTTCTTCTGGGACGATCCTTATTTATTTAAGTATTGTCCCGATCAGGTCATTAGGAGATGTGTTCCAGAGAGTGAATTTCATAGTATCATTTCCTTTTGTCATGATCAGGCGTGTGGAGGTCACTTTAGTTCCAAAAAGACAGCTGCAAAGATTCTGCAGTGTGGCTTTTACTGGCCGACCATTTTTCGGGACACCCATGCATTTTGTGCTACATGCGATAGATGCCAACGAATGGGTTCCATCTCTCGTAGGAATATGATGCCTCTCACTAACATTCTCATTGTGGAGATTTTTGATGTTTGGGGTATTGATTTCATGGGACCTTTCCCTCCATCATTTGGCTATCTTTACATTCTTTTAGCTGTTGATTATGTTTCTAAATGGGTAGAGGCGGTACCTTGCAAAACGAATGACCACAAGGTTGTGGTCAAATTTCTAAAAGATAACATCTTCTCTCGTTTTGGTACTCCGCGTGCTGTTATAAGTGATGGTGGTTCTCATTTTTGTAATAGACCGTTTGAACTGCTAGTTAAGAAATACTCCATCACTCATAAAGTAGGTACTCCATATCATCCACAAACAAGTGGGCAAGTTGAAATATCCAATCTGGAAATTAAACATATTTTGGAGAAAACTGTTCGACCAGACCGTAAGGATTGGTCACAACGGCTGAATGACGCTCTTTGGGCTTATAGGACAGCGTTTAAGACCCCGCTTGGAATGTCTCCATATAGACTTGTTTTTGGTAAGGCATGTCATTTGCCTGTATAATTAGAACATCGTGCTTACTGGGCTATCAAGACCTTTAATTTTGATATAGGTGAGGCTGGATCACATCGTAAGCTCCAACTCGATGAGTTAGAAGAAATTAGGAATGATGCTTACCAAAGTGCTAAAATCTACAAAGAACGAACGAAGGTGTTTCATGATAAATCCATTCTTCGCAAGTCCTTTGAACCTTTCCAAAAGGTTTTGTTATTTAATTCTCGGTTGCGTCTATTTCCTGGCAAGTTGCGATCTCGATGGTCTGGACCTTACACGGTGAAAACAGTGTTTCCACATGGAGCTGTGGAGATTGTTGATCCTAAAGATGGTCGTGCTTTTATAGTCAATGGTCAACGTCTTAAACCATTTTTAGAGTTGCCTACATCAGAAGTCGAGGTTGATGTGTTGTTATTAGAGGATCCTGTGTACTCAGATTGAGGAAGCATAGATGTCGGGCTGACGTCGTTAAACCAAGCGCTCCTAGGAGGCAGCCTAGCTTCAGTTGTGTCATGATGGTTAGTCTGGATTGATTTTCGAGTTCTTTCTAGTTGCATTCCACTCATACTCGTTAGCTCCGTAACAATTTTGACTTACAACTGATACATGTAATATTTTTATTTTTTTTTTTATTTTTTTTTTCATTTGTGTCCTGTATTGTTTTTATCAATTTATCATGATGAGTCTACAGTTCTTATGTCTCTGAGCGTTCATTGGTGGAAGATTTCGTCGAAATTGGTAAAAACTTTCCCATGGTAATATTCCTTAAACTCTCATCTTTTCTTTTTCCTGCATTTGTCATGATCATCATTTTATACATTGAGGACAATGTTTGGTTTAGGTTTGGGGGTGAGGTTTATGAGTTTTTCTGCATTTTTCAAGAAATTTTGAACTAAAATTTATTTCACAATTTACTATTGTATTCTACTCAATCTCCATTGAGTACATAGTTAATTATGATTGTGTGAAAATTTTCACTTTGAAAATGCAGTCAAAATCTAAGTTTCTTTCCAATGAAGAGGATATGCTTTCAAGTATGCCTATAAATTGGAGGAATACATGCTTTCACGTGTCACTTTTATATATCAATAGGAAAACATATGGTTTGATATTATCTTTTAGTTAAATATATTTCATGAGATTTTTTTCAACTCGATTACTTTTTGCACTATAAGCCATATTAGCATGATTTGAAGTTGATGAGTGAGATATGAGCTAGAAAACCTTAGAATAATAGTGGAGACTTAACCTGTGAAAGTTTTGAGCCATTCTTTTCTTTCCGAGTGTTAGATAAATATACTCTAATTTTTCTTGAGTTCGCATTAAGTCGTTGATGATCTCATTATTCTCATTTTTTTATCAATTGCTTTGAGAATTAAATTATTGCACTAGAACTTTTTAGTTTATTTAGTTGAGATGTCATAATACCAACCTGAACTTAAGAAATGATGTAGGCAAGTTTTTCTTAAACATTTTCTAGCCTTTTTACTTACCCACTCATTAGTTCCCTTTTGAAGCCCTTTGAGCCGTTGATAGCCTTTTATTTGTTAACCCCTTATCAATACCCAATTTATCTAAGAATGTATATGGATGAATGTTAGTTGGAAATGGGCAATTAGAAAGAACAGAGTCAAATATACCATGAGTCATCAGTGTTGAAACATTCTATTGAGTAGAAGAGGAAAAACATGTAGTTGAAAAAAAAAAAAAAAAAAAAAAAAAAAAAAAAAGAAAGAAAAGCGAGGTCAATGAAAAAAATGAAGAAAGTAATTGATGGTTAGAACATTGATAGCCCTTGTGTTAGTTTAATGGGTGTATACATTCTTAGAGATTTTTCGTATACTTTTTTTCCATTCTTTGTTAGTCATTACCTAAGCCCCATTACAACCTATTAAAGTCCTAGTTGATCTTAAGAGATGGTTAGTTTCGTGGATGTGGAGATTAAATAAATAAGAACTATGGTGTATGATTTAACATTCTCAAAAGTAATTGATATTCCTGTCCATGAGATCATATTCATTCCATTCTTGAAAAGTCCGTTCTTCATATTACTATATGTGAGATGATTGTTTTCCATTATTTACTCTTTTCCTCACATATAAACTGAGTGAAATATCAAATCTCTGAGTGTTTCATTGTGAGTGACATGAGATGTTTGAAGTCAAAACAAACTTTCTAAAGGAGATTTAGTAATTGTTTTACTCTGAAATAAAAAGTTATGTTGATAAGGCCATGCACACACACACTTCGAGTTGGGAATAATTGATGAAATTAATTTAACCTTTGGGTATTATTAAATTGTTGTGAGACTCTTTGATATATTATTGTGAGACTGTTAGCGATTTTCAAAATTTTTAGGCAATTAAATTCTTACTCTGAGGATAATAGACTGAGTTACCATGTTTTGGAAATTTATTAAGTCATAATGTTTGTGGGTAACATTTTTGGAAACCCTCACGAGACTATAACTCGTCCACTAGAGGTAATCTAGGGGTTTAAAGCCTTGTTGCACGTTTAAGGTAAGTGCAACCGATGATTCCTGCGAAAGTGAGTTAGATTTTATTTTATTGTTTTGCTCGAGGACTAGCAGTGGCGTATTGAGATTTTGAGTGTTAAGAGGAAGAAGAAGACCAAAGAGTGAGATTTGGAGTGTTGAGATTTGTTTGACATGTTTGTTAGTGAGATTCGGGGACCAAATTCAAATATGATTTGTAAACAGGATAAAAAAACATTTATGATTTATCCCATTAGTAGAAGGGACCAACATCAAATTTACCCTTTATATTATATTGAGGGTAAATTTGTAAAGAGAAGTCACAGGTCAGACATTAATAAAAGTCTAATAAAAGTTAGAGCTAATGTCTGAACAGACATGTTCAGACTGATTATAACGAGAATTTTTTGAATGTTTAGACCAGACGTGTAAAAGTATCTCACCAAAGTAGGGAGGATCATTCTGATTCAACCAACATTTCTAGATTCCCATCTTCCTCCCCTCTCTTTCCACCATTCTTAGCATAATGGAGAGAATCATTAGACACTTCCTATGGGGTTAAGAAAGCCATCAATCTTCTCTCTTCCAAGAGAAAATGGGGTTTGGATATAGGGAGAATCAGAACTTTCAATGATGCTTTGTGATGTGTCCAATTATGTCCTCGCTGAGCTCGATGATCTCGATTCCACAAAAATAAGTAGCGATTAAGTCAGGGACCACCGTCGTGGTGGCCGAAGGCACTCCGATGCTTAAGTCAGATCTCGATGAAAAATAGAGTGAATAATGTATGTAAATTGCAGCGTGTATGCGCACCTTTCTTCCTCCTTTCATCTATCACTTATATTGTGATCTAGGGCGTAGAGGGAAGAAATCTCACTTGTGTGTGCATTGACTGAGTCTCTTCGGCACTTGCGGCCATTTGGATTGGGTTGCATCCCTAGGTCGGATAAAGTTTTTGGGTTGGGCTCAAAGTAGTCATTTTTGTTTGGCTTTATGAATTGATTAAACGGCCAATTATGCATGTTTAATAGTCAGAGACAATCTTTTATGCGTTCTGAAGTCATTCAGCTCATAGCTCGCTAAGGCGAATCATAAGCATAAAAGCATCAACATACCCTCTTTCTTTCTGGAATGCTTTCAACAGTTCGTAACCTCAAGATGTTTTCTTCCTCAATATATCCGCTTAATGTTCTTAGTAGCAATTCTAAGCTTTGGTTAGTAGCTTACATAAAATTACATATCCCTGACTCTGTTATTTCTGAGGCTTGTTGTCTCTGCATGCATCCAAGTTGGGACGCTATCAGTAAGGCAATTTATCTATGGGTGTACTGTATCCTATTTTGAATGTTGATTAATAAATGCAGTGTTCTTTATTCTTATTTGCAGCACTTCTCAGTTTCATAGAAGGTCCCCCATTTACCCTGCAGAGGCTCTGTGAGGTGATTCTGCATCAATTTTAAGTTCTTGTATATGGAGAACCCTGTATGCTCATTGATGCTGACCTTTCAAATGATGGTTTTTCTGCAATGTTCTACATGTTTTAATTTCGCAATGGATTGTTTGTGTCTTCGTCTTCCCTTTCCCAGGTTTCAGTTGTCAAGTACAAATTGCATTACTGTGTTATCTATTCATTTTCTGCTCTGAACAGATTCTCTTGGCCGCGCGAAGCATATACCCAAACCTCTCAAAACTTGCTTTGGCATTAGAAAAGGTATGTTTGAAGACAATTTCTGCTGGCATTGTTGTTTCAGAGTTTTGATATTAACCTTTGACATAGCTTATGCACCTTCAAATCATTTTAAGCTAGTTAGCTGGTTTTAAAACTCTTTAAATTTTTTCCCAATGCCTTCAGAAAATTTTCGTTGACATTATGCCACTTCGTCCTGATTTGTAGAACCTGTTGGTGACATCTACTCTGACTGTCTCTACGGATCCGTACCCACCAACAATAATGCCAAAACCAGATGAACATGAGAAAGGAAGTGCAGTATCTTCAACTCCTTCCGCACCTCTTCAAAATGGGGTTGAAGCGGTTGTAGTTGATCAGGATGAAGAAATGACAGATGCCGAGGAGATTGATGAAGATAAGGTTGTTGAAGATAGTAAGGGCAGTGACAAGGTTATCGTGGAAGAAACAATTAATGGAACATCAGAAACAAGCCTTGATCAAAGCATCAATGCTGAGCCTAGCTCTGACCAAAGCATCAATGCTGAGCCTAGCCCAAAGCAAAGCAACAATGCTGAGCCTAGCTCTGACCATAGCAACAATTCTGAGCCTAGCGCTAATCCAAGCAACAATTCTGAGCCTTCTGGTGAGTCCTCTCTGTCCAGTGAACAGCTCGACTCAGCAAGCCAATAGGCCTAGATGTTATATCCTTCTAGCAGCATCACTTTGTCCTGTTGTCTATCTTTAGGCTATCTCTGTTTAACAATTTAACACATTTCATATTAATTTTATGATACAAATACTGCAGTCTCTCTTATCGTAATCACGATGGCACTGGAATTATGGAAAATGTTTTCTATTATTTGACGAGCATAAACAGCTCAAGGAAAATTGGATATTACTCTTGCATAATTTTTGTTGACACCTTTCCGTCCATATGATGTCACAGGTGGATATGAGATATTAGAGGACTTTGAAATCTAGATGAAAAATAGGAATACGATTAAAATTCTAAGTGTTTCATCAACAATAGCAAGAGGATTGATTCCCGTGTGGGTTTGTTTCTTTGTTTGAATGGCAATGTATGATAGAAGTTTCACGGTGGGCATTCTTTCTAAGATAGGTCTGCCAATGTTCCCGCTTTCATGTAGTTGTGTGCTAGGTGACCTCAATGCCGATTGCTCAATTGAATTGTAAGATAAGGAATTTGGATTTCTGAAGACTTTTGTTTGTTTGGGCGAAATTTAATTAGCTTTTGTAACCCAAGGCAGATGGATGCAATGAATTCACTATCAAGCTCATCCAATTTCCGGATCATGTTGTGCCTTTTATTTTCTTTATAAAACCCCTCGCCTAGTTATTTTCACACTCGCCTTTTATGCTTGATCTGAACATAAACATTTTCCAGTTTCACATGATAAATTGTCTACAAGGCTAAACTCTGAAGGGTGTTAGCTCTACTTATTTGTGCTCTCCTTATGTTGCTTAAGTTTGTAATTTAGTTCATGCTTGCTTTCTTTAGGTTGTTAGCTCATAACTTTTTCTTTGCATGGTTGTTAGCTCATTACCTTCTGTTGGCTTTGGTTGTTAGTCATGCTTTCGAAGTTCTTTGAGAGAGGATATTTATGCTCTGCTTTATAGGCCTTGGGGCTTGTTCGTATTCTTTAATTCTTTAACCCCTTCTTGCTTCCTATAAGTAGAGTTGTTTGTTCCTCTCATTTGAAGTTCAATTTGTAAAACCAAAGTCAGTCATGGCTGTTTTATCAATGATCACAGTCTCTTTATACCTTCTTTCATATCTCCTTCTACTACTGCATTTAGTCTCTGCAGTACGCGACGGCTTCAGTATGAAGCTCATTCATTGGGACTCCATAGAATCACCTTTCTATCCTGGTAGTCTGACTTTTGAAGAAAGAGCTAAAAGATTTCATTACCAATCAATGGTTCGTCTAAATCAGGTAGCTTCAACTATACAGACATCCACAGCGATCAAGGGCGCTAATGAAAGTGATAGTGTACATCCTAACATGGTAGGTCGATCAATGGCCTTTAACGGAGTGTACTACGCTGCCCGAGTGGGTATCGGTACCTTTAGTACAGGACCTGCATACAGGTCTTACGTCTTGATTGTTGACACAGGGAGTGATTACACATGGCTTCAGTGTGTCGGATGCAACCCTGAATATTGCTACTCACAAACTGGACCTTTATTCCCTTACCATGAATCATCAACTTTTGTATCTAGGAAATGTTCAGGTAACCCCCCTTCTTGCGACGGAGTAGGTTATTGCTGGCATACCTATTGTTTTTACCACGTTCATTATTATAGTGGTCTATATCCAGACTATCCAGTCGTGGAATGTTGGGTAACGAAACATTCACCTTTGAATCGGATAATGGAGCTAGCAAAACCATTCCCAATTTGATCTTTGATTATGTATTCATGATTATAGACTTGAATCTATATAGATATGTATTCATGGCAATTGTCTTCACTGTTTCATTGTGAGTGTAATTGTATTCAGTGATTACATTGTAATTGTATTTCCTATTGAAATAGATTACAATTTGGATCAAGGTGAAATAGATGTATTAAAAAAAAAAAAAAAAAACCCGATTTTACTGTTACAGTGAACAGTGAATATGCAATGTCGTGAATAGTGATACGCGATTTCACTGTTACAGTGAACAATATCTGCGATTATGCATTATGAGAGAGGCTACACAGCGAGGAAATGGGCGAGGGGAGTGAGGTGGCGGGGGTGGGAGCCGTTCATCCCGCTCGGGATGCGCGCGCAAAAAGTCAACGCACGCATCTCGAGTGGGTTGAACGGCTCCCACCCCCGCCACCTCACTTCCCTCGCTCGTTTCCTCGACACTTAGAATTTCTGATGCATTATTTTAAAAAATTACTGTTCACATTGACCGCGACTGTTTACTGTTGGGCCTGGTGAATGTTGGGCTTGTATAGTGACTGTTCACGGGCCTGGTGACTGTTCATGGGCCTGGTGACTATTCAGTTAACTGTTCACGGGCTTGGTGATTGTTCACCTATTGGGCCTGTTGCTGTTATTAATAATTGGGCCTGTTAGTACATTTTACTTTGACTATTGGGCTTGTTGCTGTTGGTAATATTGTTTTAAAGTATTGGGACCTATGTAATTGTGGCTATATTTTATTTATACATAGAATATAATTTTGGTTTCATGTATCACTATTGTGTTCCTTATTTAAAATTTACACCATTTAACTAATAGGTTGCCAAAGCAACCACTGTTAGAAAAATTGGTTGATTTTAAATAAATGAGCATGCTACATCCATGTGAAACAATCGGCCTAAAGGAAGATTGTTTTGACCGGACAGTCCCTAGTCTTAAATATGTGATAAAGTTTACTTTACCACCCCTACCTTATACAGGAGCGATCTCCTTTGGTTCATCTTCTTCGCCGGATTTCGTTCGTGCAAATCAGTAGATTCCTTCGCTGAATCTCGTCCATTGTTCTTTATTTTTTCTCCTTTTCTTTCCCTCTCCATTCTCTTTCGTTTTTTCGCAAAAAAATAAAAATAAAAAATAAATCAGTTTTCAGATTTGTGGGTTTGACGGTGTTGGTTTGATTGATCGGATTGCGTAGCTCCGATCAGCCCTTTTAGAGGCAATTGTGGCATCATTTGGAACCTGTAAACCCCACATGCAAAGGTAGTTTAAGAGTTGGCCGGAATTTTCAAAAAAAAAATCAGTGTGCATGTCCGTTAGGATGATTCTTCGACGTGAATTCAGGCTTTGGGCACGTGGGTGAGCTGCAAATTCGTGATTTCAGTGTTCTTAGACCTATTTTCGGCTTATTGTGCCTTTCGAAGGCGATCAGATTGGAATATGGTGGGTTTCGATGAGTTTTACTGAATTTTGGGTGTTTACCGGATTTAATTTGCCGATAAGTTTTTCTTTCAGTCACGTGCCGGCTGTAAATTATTTATTTTTTCAATTTTCGGCTAGTTTGCTCACTTTTGAGTCCGCCTTGCAGTTTTAAAAAATTTCATTGGTCCTGCATTCGCTGTTTCGCGAGTTTGGAGCTTCGACCGGTAGGATTTGGGTTTCGAAATCCCATTCCGCTCAGGTGAGTGTAACTACATTATTTACTTTGAGAAATATTTATTTAAAATCTTGAATTTAATTTTTATATTATGTCGTCGATTGTGTATAATTGAATACAAATCCGAAATTTGGGGTTTTTGGAGTTCGATTGTTGTGTTGGTTCTTTTGTAAATGAATTTATATATTGGATTTTCTGAAAGCATGATATACTTGAATGAAATAGAATAGTGATTGAATTTGTGTGTGATTAGGCTTTGGCGTAATGGCATTGGGCTTGTATGTTGCGTTTTACCGTAGATTGCCGAGTCTTGAGCATGTATGATAGTTCGACTCGAATGAATTTATTGTGGTGAATTGGGTCATGTTGGGACCCTAGCGTAGTCATGGATTTATGAAAATTGCCCAACTGATTATGGTTACACGTCTGTTACATTTGATTCTGTACAGACTCGTAGTATGTGCATATTGATATTAGTGTAAGTGTCTTTGCCCCGCTGCAATACATGTTGTGCCGATGCTTAGGAGCCTGCTCGCATCGTGAGTTTGATGGTGCTTGAGATGAATCGCACCAGATATTAAAGACGCTATTGCATGTGGCAAGTTTACTGAGGTGCGGTGAGCTCCCGCACGCACTTGCTACTAGAAAGTGCAGTAGGACCGGTCTCGGAGGACGTGCTTTGGAGATTACTCGCTTTCCCTCCCAGCGCGCTTGAGTTTGACTTGTATTAGGTTGGCCGTGTTAGGCCAGTCGTTCGGGATGTTTAAGTTTGTATCCTGACAAATGACACCCCATTGGGATACAAACCACTCGATATGGTATTGGTGCATGTTGTGGGATATGTCTGGGTGAGACACATTCGTAAGGTATGCAGATACTTACGATATAAGACACTTATACATAATTTTTTGGTTTGACTTGATTGCTATACCTAGGAGACTATGAAGAATTATGATAGTCTTTGTTTTCATCACTTGATCGTTACCATGTTTGAATCACCTGTAATGACCGACATATTTCGTAAAATTATAGTTATTGTTGAATATGAAATGTTTGTGTTGGTGCTTGAACTTAGAAATATTATCCTTAGAGACACGGTGTGATTTAGACTTTAGAACCTGTATAGGAACGGTGTGATTTAGATTTTAGAACCTGTATAGGGACACATTTTCTATTTTATGGATCATGCATCTAGGATTACTCACTTATTCATTATTGTGTGGCATGAATTTTCCCTGTATATTATTCTGTTATTTGTATTTAGTTCGCTCGCACCAGCTAACTTTGTGCTTTGCTGACCCTGCAAGGGGTGTGCTTCTATTGGAGTGTAGATAGTGTTGGTGTTCCTGCTGATCGCGACGCTTAGGCCAGTTTTCAGCTGTTGTTTTGTGTTGTTTAGTTGTGTTCACCCTGTACGGGTATGTTTTGCTTTTGTTATATTATCTTGTTAAATACTAAGATGTTTGTATATTGGTTTTGTCGCTATGACTCTCGCGGGGCGAATCGTATACTCTTATTTTGTTCAAATTTTATCCTAGTTTTTATTTTCGTTTGATTCTCGTTGCAAGAATGCGTTATATTATGATGTTGTGACTGGTTACAATCCGCCTGTATTACGGATTAGCTCACACATCGACATACTGTGATTCCCGTGGCGGGTCAGGGCGTGACACCTCAATCCTTGCATCAATTGCTAATGGTAAATATGTATTACCCTGTGAATGTAGAAGGAGAGAAACGATCCTTCATGTGTACAAGCAATTTGGAAAAAGAATGGAAAAGTGCACGCCAATCCTAAAATTCCAGCTATTAGAATTGGTTGATTGAATGGAACATGTCTTTGTTCAATAACACAACAGAAATGGTTCTGATAGCTCCATTATCTGATTCAAATGTGACCTTTCTCTACCTATCGTTCCACCAATATTGTAGGATGTTAGCAAATTGTTATTTTTTATGAGGGGTGCTTTTATTAGATCCTAGAACCATATATGTCATTGGCAGGCATCAACTAAACTAGGACCACTTGGCAAACAAATATCAATTTAGTCTCACCTGATGAAGGCAGTGAACAGAGGACCAGTGATAACTGATAAGTACTAGTAATGTGCGCAATTGTGAAATCCGATCCAGACAAAACGCTTACGTGAATCAAGACATAAGAGGTAAAAAATATAAAAACACCAAAACTTAGCAAAAAAAAATGGATAAAAAATCTGACCGGCTAAACTTGCGAAAAAACAAAAAAAAAAAAAAACAGTGCTAAGACCAGTTCTAACCAACAGAAATTCTAGGGATGAAAAAATGATTTTACTTACAGAAGTGCGATGTCCACTCCACAATAAGAATTGGAGAGCCTAAATGGGATGAAAATCTTCAAAACATGCAAATTAGAGTCAGATTTAACCAATTTAAAATTTTATCAATTTATTTAAATGGCCCCAAGGACAGGTAACAGCCATACTAACACAAGTTCATCACTACTAGCTACCTCAAGCAAGAAAGCATTTTATTCTCTATCTTTCCTGATTGAGTAAGTATATATTTCTTTACTTATAGTTGGAGATGGAGAGTAATCCAACGTGGTAGAATAGATGGTATGAAGTCCTACGAACAGGATATGTTCCTTGAAGAGTTTCACACATTGGCTTCAATTGGTGTGATAACCTCTTCTACTTGATTACCATTTGCTTGGAGCTTTGGTTCGTCATCTCCTTTTACATCAATGATCACTTCAGGCAGCTTAATTTCTGATGCAAGCACGGTTGGTCTTGCGTCCTTGTAGAGGATATACAGAACCATTTGAGCAATTCCGAATGAGAATCCCAAGACGTTTGGAAACTGATTAGCCCAAAAGAAATTATTAGCTCAAATTATATGATAATAGGTAGAAATTGAGAAGGATGATCGGTTTCTGGACTGAAATTGGGACCTTACCGCGACATAGAGATCCTTCATTAGCATGCCATAGAAGAACCACATGATTGCACAGATAGTGAGGAAGAAGGATAGCATGAATGGCATGTACTCAACACTCTTAGTTTTAATTACTAGCCTCTGAAACACACACATAAAAACAAAAGTCATCAGTGTCAACGAGCATAACTTAAACATTTCCAAAGGAATATGGCAAAACAACATATATTTTATTAGGGTTTGTTGTTAGAGTTTATGCTACCAGATGTAGAACAACATATTGTTGTTTAAGCCTTGCTAGGGAGCAAGGGAGGGCCTCCCTCCGCCCATCCTCCTCGAGATACGCATCACTACTCATCTCGAGGAATATGGCGAAGGGATGCCCTCTCTCGCTCCCTAGAATTACACTTGTTGTTTAGTACCCCAGATGGTTTTCTATTATTGACTACTTGAAACTCTGGAGGTTTTTGCATATCAGGTCATCTTGTGGCATCATTAACGAAGGTTTTTTACAACCTTGAGATGCATATATATATATATATATATATATATATATATAATTTGGGGATTTCAGGCCAGTCCCAATACCATCCATCACCCTCGAGATGCTTATAATGGCACAATCGAACACATTCACACAGACAGAGAACCCTGTCGCTGTCCTGTCTATCTAGAATTTTTGTTCTCTATCTCAAGATCACGCCACATCTTGCAAAAACCTGATTGCATTTTTATTGAGGAAATGAAATAGTTAACAGTATAGGATTTACAATGATGCTTAGAGGTGCGGCGAAAACGCTGACAGCCAAAGCTGAGCAGATCCACCCAACAATTGCAACTCTCTTATTACCCTTTGCCAGTAGGTAAGTGAGAGCTAATATCAACCCATATACAAACACATTCAAGAAGAGTACAAGCTTGATGGCGAACATCTGTGAGCACCAAAACCAAAAACGCAAAGGTCAGTCATGGTCATGGTCATGGTGACAAAGTTCAATATAGAAAGAAGAGAAACCAAACGAAGGATAGAAACGAACCCTGGCAGATCTATGTGCATATATCAAGTACATTATGATATACAAGCCTTCGATGAGACAACCGATACTGTTTATGATCATGATCATGGATCCATTTGTTTTGACAAGGGCATAGTATAACCATAAACTACAACTGAAAAGTGCTACTACATATGGGATTGATTGAAACCCTTCTGTGGATTTCTTCTTGTAAACTCTATAGAAGGTTGGCCTGATGAACAAAGTAACAAAAAATCAATACAAGTTCATGAAAAATATCTCCATACATTACATGAAGAAGAAAAATGAATAAAATGAAAGCTTACAATGGGGCTAAGAACACCATGAATGAAAAAAGGTTACCTAGTCAAGATGCAAAACAAAGTATTGGTTAGTGAATGAATATAACTAGAAAAAACTTGTAGAAAGAAGAGAAGATGACATGGTGTACCTAGAAGGCCAAAGATGAAAGCTAACATATGATGTCCACCAACTGCCATATTTTTCTATTAGAAATGGAAATGCAAACTCTCTTTGATCTCTTCTTCTTTGGCTTTGTTGGTTCAAGTAGCTCTCTCTCCCTTTGTTTTCCTCTCACTCTCTATCTCTTTGATCACTAAAGGAGCTAACTTGTGTTCTTATATAAGCACATCAAAGTGAAGGGCTTCAGATGGAGATGGTTTTGTCTTTTAACTCCTAGCTGACAAGCTTTCTTGTGTGCATGGAGGACTGTGCTTAGGTCCTCAAAACCTTTGTTTGTTTCTAAGGACCATATGTGTTGGTTAATGGTAGCAGTCACTTGTGTGCGTATACATCCCCAAACCTACTGAAGCGCATTCCCATTGTAAAAGATATTTTCAAATCTAATTTGCAAGGCAGAACAATTACTTGATAGTCAACAATATGTTAAAATTTGAAACTCTCTAATTTACTAAAAAATGAAAAGTAAATGAAGTTTAATCAATTACCATATGATCTTTTCTTGGATTAACACTCTAATTAACTGATCTAAAAAAAAAAATCTCGACGTCTATCTTTTCGTTATCAACCAAAAATATAAAGTTGAAAAAAGAGGATATTTTTGTCGTTCACCTTGTTTGTTGAGAAAAACGCGCTTTTAATAACATTCACATGGTGCTTCGATTAATCACAAATGATTTTTGTTTTTTTAATAATCTCCTATTTTGTGAATCACACAATTACTATGAAGTCAATTGAAATGTGTCGCCCCGATGGCCACTAGAAGTTTATGCAACACTTAAAAGGACTTGAAAAAAATGTATAATTTCATGAATTGGTAATTGTAAAAATGTATTACCCAGTGAATGTAGATGGTAAGAGAAACGATGATTTTCATATCTACAAGCAATTTGGAAAAGATAAGCGCGTGCCAATCCTGAAATTCCAGCTATTAGAATTGGTTGATTGAATGCAACATGTCTTTGTACGGGGGGGAGCCATGATTGCTGACAAATGGGGGAAAAAAAGTTTGGAAAGATCAACTTACCCCTGAACCAAACTATTGAGAATATATTGCCATACTATACAGAGTCCATCGTAGACAGCGAATTTTCCAACACAACTCTTGGAGAGATTTTCCCAACCATGGATAAATAGTATGAACAATGTCAACTCAGATATATCAACTCAACAAATCAATACTACCATTCTCATCGGAACATTTTACCATGTACAAAACATACTAACCAAGCAAATCGTATTGTACCTAGCAAATCAATTTACCATGACTTGTAACCGAACTTGATAGGCTAAGCCCAATGGAGAGTGAATTGGGAACCCAATGATGAAACTAGCATTGCCGAAGAAACATATATTTTTCTTCTATGGTGTTGTTGTTCCTCACACGATCTCAAACAAAACTACAGCGTTCTTTCAAATTTTTTTTTTTTTTAAATTTTTCTATTTTTTTTTTACCAATGTTCTATTCCGCCATTTGAAGTTGTTACTGTTAAGGCTATGATGTCAAAATTCATCTATGCAGAGGACTCTTTTTTTGAATGGAACTTCTGGTTTAAGCATAGTTTACTAAGAATCTTCTGATGAGATTTCAAGAGTTTGACTAGAAAAAAATATTTCTAAGACAGAAAAAGAGCATGAGAAGTTGTGTTTCACGGAATATATTCTCTGTTTCTAAGGCTTTGACACATTGCATAGGTTCCTTCGGCATTGTAACCAAACTCAATGGTTGTACAATTTGTTGACCAATTCGGTGTACTTTGAAAAATGATTTTTCACTTCAAAAGTGGTGTCCACTCCACAATAAGAATTGGAGAGCCTAAATGGGATGAAAATCTTCAAAAACCTGCAGGCAACAGTAACATGCAAATTAAAGTCACTTTTAACCAATTTACATTGTAAAATTTATCAATTTATTTTAAAATGTCTCCAAATGGCAAGGGTAAAAGCCATATTACACAAGTTCATCACCACTAGCTACCTCAAGCAAGAAAGCACTTTTTTCTCTATCTTTCCTGATTGAGTAAGTATATATTTCTTTACTTATGGTTGGAGATGGAGAGTAATCCTACTAACACCCAACACAAAACTACAAACATTGAGTATAAACAACACTTTTAGTGTTCTTCCTCTCAATTCCTCAATAGAACTCCACACCCCTTAAGCAGGAAGGCCTTGCTTTTGTATATTTATGGAGACGTGTCGAAGGTCATGATATGTACCTTCTGTTTTCTGTCCTAGTTCTATTGGATTTTCGGGGACAAATGCTGATTTCTTTGGTGTGGCGCCTCTTATTCATCTTTCCGTCTGACATAGCCCCTAAATCCAAATCAATGTTCGCTACCTGTGGATCAAGCTCAGATTCTGAGTTGACGTCATCACTGTCCTCACTAGAACTTTCGAGTGTACTGAGGTCAAATATCGGCGGTCGAAGTAGCCTATTTGCTCTGAACGAAGATATAGCCTGATTCAAGTTGTCTCCGATTCTTTTATAATCCGGGGAAGTTTTGATAGCATATTTGTCAAAATGTCTCTTTAACCTGACCAGAGACTGCAAATCATCATCCGAGAATTCCTGCACTTGCTGACCCTGTGTAGCATCCCCTAGCTCTGTGCTAGTAGCATCGAAAAGTGTGTTGCAGGGCGCTGGCTGAGGCGAAGCCACGACCCCTGTCTTGGTGCAGGGCGCAGGCTGGGGCGAGGCCACTTCCGCTGCCTTGGTGCAGGGCGCTGGCTGAGGCGAAACTCTGTTCTCTGGTGTGGTGCATGGCGTGGCATTGTCGCAGGCCACGTCCACTACCTTGGTGCAGGGTGCTGGCTTGGGTGAGGCCATGGCCTCTGGCTTGAGGCAGATCGCTGGCTGGGGAGAAGTCACGACCCCTCGTGAAGGGTAGAGCACTGGCTGCTGTGAGACCGGTTCTGGCTGAATATCAGACCGGCTCAACGCCCCAGCTGTGAAGGTTGCATCGCTCGGCCTCCCTGAATCAGCATGCATCACTGTATCGCTGGCCGCGTCTCGCGGCACTGCCACAAGGATATTCTTAGAAAGGCTATTGTTGGTGTCCCCCGAGTCGACATCATCCTCCTGTAGCAACAATTGTGCGTGTGGACCAATGACATTCTCAATCTCCGAAACTGTATACCCTGCCTCCAAGAGGCAATCCTCCGTAGATTCTGGTACAGCCGCGGCACTGTCATGAGCATTTGTTTTGCCCACTAGCTGCTGATCCTCTTGAGCACCCTCATCTTCATCGATATTGTCTATAAGTGATTCAAAATTGTTGGACAACACCACCGTTGCCGGAGCAATGGCCACTGGCCTTTTATCCCCAATTTCCTCGGTAATCTCCGCACCCTTGTCATTTTTTACACCACTCGTACCCACTTCGCGGATGGGCAATTGTTCTTTTTTGGTAACTGGTATGTATAGCTGCGTGACAGTAGTGGTTGCGACTGTAGTTTTGACCGCCTTCGCTGCTTTACCTAGGTCAGAAACACGCCCACCGCCCGTTAGGCCCAACTTTTTTCTACAAGAGTCCTCCCGATGCCCTATCAAGGAGCGAAAATCACAATATTTGAAGCCTGGGTAATCTATCTTCTGCCAGAAACCCCTATTATTAGCCCTGCCAATCCAAACTCTAGTTGGTAATTTCTCCGCCAAAGTCATCTCCACGCAAACACGGGCAAAATTCGGACGCGATAGGCATCGAGTATGATCATCCATCCGCAAGAAACCACCAAAAGAATTCACAATTGCTTTTAAAATAGGGGGATAAAATAAATGCAAAGGTAAGTTAGGAAGCTCTACCCACAATGGCACCGATATCGGGTCCTCCTTCAAACTGAAACCATCATGCCAACGGAAGGCTTTGAACCGAACTCCACGAATCAAAAAGGAATCTCTCGATAGAACTTTCTTGGCTTCCACCTCGGATTGAAGACGAACTAAAACGTGTCGCTGATTCAGTAAACCAAACGAAAAATCGCCTAGGATTCCCCAAGTTCTGTGGATCGAATCTCGAATATCGTCCAGTGTTGGTCGATAGCTAGAGAACTTCAGAACAATCACATGTTTTTCCATGAAAGCTTCGCCACGTACTTCATCTGTGGCCGTCAGGCCAATTGCTGGCGCTCCCTCTTTGCGGAACCGAGTTCCTTCTACCTGATCCTCCGCAACTTCGTCCACCAAGATTTTACCCAAAATCTGGGCGAAAGAGGGTTTACTCGTTCCCCCGTTACCAGGTCCTCCCGCCGTGGAGGGAGGGATGGTGGCCGGCGGCGCCGACATCACAGCCCAAGGAGGCTAGCCCTGCATCCAGCGTCAACTGGGAGCCACGCCCGAGAAGGCGAAACTGAGACTCGCCTGAGAAGAGACCTCGCCTGCTGGCCTCGACGGATCTGCTCACCTCGATCTCGCGGCCTTGAAGGCGGTGGTCGGTCGATCTCGCAGCCTTGAAGGCGGTGGCTGGTCGATCTCGCGGCCTTGAAGCCGATCGATCTCCAGGGAGAGACGGCTGGAGAAAGTCGTTCGATCTCGCGGCCTTGAAGCCGATCGATCCCGCGGCCTTGAAGCGTCCAAGCGGCGGCCGGTCGATCTTGGTGGCGGCGGCTGTTGGTTCACACACACTTGCTTGGCCTTGGTGGAGAGACAACAAAGTCAAGGTGGTCTAGTCTTGGTGGCGGCGGCTGTTAGAACTCCACTTCCAACTTCTTAAACATAAACTAATAAATTAGAAGAGAATTCAAAAGGCATCAAACCTTGTAATTTTCAAGAACAAATTTTTTTTCTAAAAGGTTGGCAAGCCTATTGAACTCAACTAAGTGTTTCACTTGATTACCATTTGCTTGGAGCTTTGGTTCATCATCTCCTTTGACATCAATGATCACTTGGGGCAGCTTAATTTCTGATTGCAACCACAACTGGTCTTGTTGGGATTTAACCAACTATGTGAATAAAAAAAAAAAGGAAAAACAAGATAGAGTGTAATCTCTTGATAAAACTAGAACACTGATGTGTAGAGAACTCACTTTATTCACATTGATTGAAACCAAATAATACATGGGTTTAAATAGGACTCACATGACCACTTAGTAAAAGACACATCTCTTAGTAAAAGACACTTAGTAATACTAAAAGACACACTGGAACACCAAAAGACACATCTCTTCTAGAACTAGTCTAGATTAATCTCTAACATCCCTACTTAAGCTAGACTATCACCATTCCAAGCTTCTTCTTCAACTTGTTGAATGTGTCGGTCTTCAAAGCTTTGGTGAAAATATCGGCAACTTGATCTTGAGATCTGCAAAATTTCACACTGATATATCCCTCCTTAACCAAGTCTCGAATGAAATAATATTTGATCCTTATATGCTTGCTTTTGCCATGAAAAATCGGATTCTTTGTAAGTGAAATAGCCGAACTGTTATCACAAAACAGTGTAGGAGAACTAACAGGTCCATGCTTGAGTTCACTCAAAACCCAAATCAACCAAAGTGCTTGACAAGATGCAAAAGCCAGTGAGACATATTCGGACTTGGTTGTAGAGAGAGTCACAATAGCTTGCTTTATAGATGCCCATGAGATTGCGCCGGAACCAATATTAAAAACATATCCGGAAGTGCTTTTACTATCATCAACACTTCCTCCCCAATCACTATCACAATAACCTACCAAACTTGGTTCTTCAATTTTCGTGAATTGAATTCCTTCATGAATTGTTCCACTCACATACCTTAAGACTCTTTTTCTAGCTTCCCAATGATTTTGCCTAGGAGATTCCATGAATCTACTAAGCATACTCACCGAAAACATAAGATCGGGTCTAGTGGAAGTCAAGTACATAAGACTACCAACAAGACTTCTATAAAGAGTTCCATCAACATGCCTATTGTCTTCACATTTACTTAGCTTCAAACCAGCCTCCATAGGTGTGCTAATTGGTAGTGCGCCCTCCATTCTAAACTTTCTTAATAAATCTTTTGCATACTTCTGTTGAGTGATGATGATCCCATCTCTTTGTTGTTTAACTTCAATGCCCAAGAAATAATGGAGTAGTCCCATGTCGGTCATTTCGAACTCATTCATCATAGCTTTCTTGAAATCTTCATTCATACTTGAACAACTTACGGTGAATATTAAATCATCAACATATAAGCATACTATCAAAAACTCACCATGAGATCCTTCCTTGGTGTATAGAGTATGTTCAAATGGACATCTTTTAAAACCATTCTTCAAAAAATAGTCATCAATACGACTATACCATGCCCTTGGTGCTTGTTTAAGCCCATATAAGGCTTTTTTTTAAATGACATACTTTCTTTTCTTCTCCAATATTCACATAACCAGGTGGTTGAGTTATATAAACTTCCTCCTCAAGAAAGTCATTCAAGAATGTCGATTTGACATCCATTTGATAGACTTTCCATTCTCTTTGAGCTGCCAATGCAAGTACTGTTCGAATTGTTTCAAGGCGAGCCACGGGTGCAAATACTTCTTGGAAATCAACACCATACTTTTGTTTGTAGCCTTTCACCACCAAGCGTCCTTTGTGCTTATCAACCTCGCCTTTTGAGTTCAATTTTGTTTTGTAAACCCACTTCACATCAAGGGGTTTCTTGTCATTTGGGAGATCAACAAGTTCCCAAGTCTTGTTTCTTTGAATAACATCAATTTCATTATCCATTGCAAGCTTCCACTTCTCATCTTTATAAGCCTCTTCAAACATAATTGGATCGGCATCAACAAACAAAGCAAAATTAACCAAATCATCATCCACCAAATTGTCACCCAAATTGCTACTTGTTTGTTCATAAAGATCTTGGATACTCCTTGTATTCTTCGAAGGGGAACTTGAACTTGAAGATGAAGAGGGTGATGAAGTAGAATTGGGAGAAGAAGGTGGAACACCAACCTCTTCGTTTTCTTCAATTGGAGCTTCAATTTCTTCTTCGATTTCTACGCAACTTGAATTTTCTTTGGTTGCATTTTCTTTCCAATTCCAAGATTCTCCTTCATTGAACTTCACATCACGGCTTATAATGAGTTTCTTGGTGAGGGGATTATACAACTTGTATGCCTTGGAACATTCACTATATCCAACAAAAATGCATTTCTCGGACTTGTCATCTAGCTTCTTTCTTCTTTCATCCGGTACATGTGGATAGGCAATGCTTCCGAAAATTCTCAAGTGATCAACACTTGGTTTGTGTCCGCTCCAAGCTTCTTGTGGTGTCTTGTCTTGCACACTTTTAGAAGAGGAACGATTGAACAGATAAACAACACATGCTACCGCTTCCGTCCAAAAGGAATTTGGCAATCCCTTGGCCTTCAACATACTTCTAGCCAACTCCATAATTGTGTGATTTTTTCTTTCGGCGACTCCATTTTGTTGTGGGGTACCACGGACTGAAAATTGATGTCGAATACCATGCTCTTTTAAGAAATCTCGAAGCCCATGATCAATATATTCTCCCCCTTGATCCAAGCGAAGAGTTTTCAATAGGAAACCACTTTGTTTTTCAACAAAAACCTTGAAATTTTTGAAACAACCATATACTTCCGAATTTTGTTTTAGAAAGTATATCCAAGTCTTCCTACTATAGTCATCAATGAAGGTAACAAAATAACGGTTACCACCAATTGAAGTAGTATGCATTGCCCCACAAAGATCGGTGTGCACAAGCTCAAGTGGCTATGATGCTCTCCATGCCTTCCCACTAGGAAAAGAATTCCTACTATGCTTCCCCAAGACACATCATTCACATACTGTATATTGAAGTTGAATTGTAGGCAAGCCCTCCACAAGATTCTTCTTGCCCATAAGAGATAGAGTTTTAAAACTCAAGTGACCATATCGATAATGCCATAGCCAAGACTTGTCTTGAATAGTATAGAAACAAGAATTAATGGTACTTTGGAAAGATAAAGGAAACATTTTGCTTTTGGTCATTCCCACCTTTCCAATGATAACATCATTCTTATCTTTGATCTCACACAAAGCTCTCTTGAAATGTACTTCATACCCCTTCAAAAGAAGTTGCCCAACACTTAAGAGATTTTCCTTAAAAATAATTTGAAAAGCTAAGGCCTTTTATTTGAAACATATTTGACTCACGTGCTCTATTAAATTTTGAATTTGCAACTCAAGTAACATTTAAAAGTAGTTTTTCAAAGTTCTTTTCATTTTAAAATATTTCAATTGATGAAATTTATGTTTTCTATTAACACCTGTATAGTATATTCCATGAATTTCGCATTCATCATAAAATTAATAGAATATACATTTTAACACCTAATGAACATATCAACAAAAATATTCTAAATCATTTTAGGGTGGTTTGATATGGTGTTGAATGGAGGCATCAAGATGGGGGGTATGTGTTGAGGTGACAAACACAACATGGATGTCAAAAAAATATATAAACATGAGGAGGGTTTTGAAATTGTTTGAAGAGCAATGCTAGAGAGCGAGGAAACGGGCGAGGAAACGAGCGAGGAGAGGGATGTGGCGGGGTGGGAGCCGTCCACCCCGCTCGGGATGCGTGCCGCAATTTTTTGTGCGCGCATCCCGAGCGGGGTGGACGGCTCCCACCCCGCCACGTCCCTCTCCTCGCTCGTTTCCTCGCTGGTTTCCTTGACATTTAGAATTCCCCTTGTTTGAAGGAGGAAGGAAAACATGCATGGTGTGGTGTGGTGTGTGATTGATGATTGGGGTCCACTAACAAACACATGCAATGAAAACGCAGACACCACAATGAGGTCAGCCAAAAAGCAAAGGATGGGGACACCATGTCCAAGACTTTTGTCCATTCATCGCAACATTTGCCAGCAAAGTGAGTTAATGAATTTTATATTGGGTAAATTTAATGTTAGTCCCTTTTATTAATGGGATAAATGTCTTTGATTCCATTTACTAGTCGTATTTGAGATTGAACCCTTGACTGTTGTTGACTACTGGCTGGTCAACAATTAAGTTAGCATGTCCATTGCGTGTGACCAATTTTTTACTCACTCCCTATCATCTCACTAACAAACATCTCAAACAATTCATCTTGAGATATGTGCTTTGCACATGACCATTTTTCTACTCAAATACCCCCTTTCATCTCACTAACAAACATGTCAAACAATTCATCTCGAGAAAAAGACTGTATTTCGATGAAACTCTACTACCTCCTTCCCCTTCTGCTCTCCCTTTTTGTGATTGCATTTCCCACCATTGCCGACCATCCCATTCCAATCTCCCTTCTCGTTGAATTCTACTACTAAACTCATTCTGACACCAACTTCTCTATCTACATTGTGTTCTAATTCTCTCCTTAGCCCATGTTGATCTTGTCCCTTGTGTTTCTGTTGAAACCCAAGTGGCTCGTGATCAACATGTTGCTGATTTCTTCCCCACCCTTTTCCTAGTGGGGTATGTTGAACAAGTTGTTGTCTTTTCCCCAATCCTCCTCCTCCACCTCCTAACTCATGTGGTGCACAGTGTGAGAAATTCGAGTTAAATTGGTGGTCTAACTCTAAACTTTGACCCAAATTTAACCAAAATTTTGCCCCAATCAAGCTTCATCACCTGCTGAACATCAAATTGGTCTCCAAATTCACCCATGAAACTGGTGGATGTAAGCCATGAAAGAGTAGGGGAAGGAGAATTGGGATCAAGACCGTTGGATGGGAAAAGAAGAGTGGGGTCCATGGATGCAAAGCTGGATCTTGGTAGGGATGGTTGTGGCACTTGTGGTGGTGAAGGGTGTGAGACAATGGTGGTGGTGGTGGATGTTGTTGTTTATGATGGTTGGTGGGGGGTTTTGAAGTAATTGAAAGAGGAATTGGCTGCTTGAGTTTCCGAGGGTGGTGGTGCACCACTCGCACCTCCTTCGCCAATCATGGTGGCTGATATTCACATAATTATTACATAATATATCCCTTAATTTATATATGTTAGTGTTTCGATTATTATAATTTATAATAATTATTTCGTTTTCATGTTTTGGCAGGAATTTGAGCGTTAACGATGAAATGATATTAAGGCGACAACTTAAGGACTGACAATTGGTCGATTCTAGTGGTGGTACAAAGCAAAGAGACACATATCTAAACCTAACCCTAATAAACCTAGGTCCACCTAATTTAACCTAAGCCCAAACCTAAAACATGTTAACCTAAAAACCCAAGCCCAATATAATATGAGAACCCTATTTTAGAGAAAGGAGCTCATCTCTTATTCTCTCTTCTTCCACATCCCTTCTTTTTTCCTCTCCTTTTCTACGTTTTTTCTCCCCTCTTCTCTTTTCCAGCCACCACACTAATTCTCCCTACCGGCAATCCTCGCTCGATAGGAAAACCGGCAGGGTGATCATCCCGCAATCATCACCATCACCGCATCATCTCACCAATACTCTCTTCTTTCTCCTCTCACGTCACCTCGCATCTGTCCCCCTTTCTTCCCTCCTCGACAACCACAGCCGCCATCTCCACCAGACACCACCTTCCATCTGTCCCTGTTGTTCAATCCTCGCAACGAACACCACCACCACCGCGCGCACAAAACAGGCTCCCTGTTTTCCTCCCTCGCAGCCTCCCTCCTTCCTGTTTTCCTCTCTTCTCCACGGTATCTCCCTCCGACACTTCTCTCTCTCTGCTCCAACCTCGCCACCAGACCACGAAAGAACACGCCATCAGCCGCCGCCGTCGCGAAACAGAGCCTCACCACGACTCTGTTCCGCCTCGCCACAGGACCTTCCTCCCCTCTCTCGGCATCTCTTCGTCTCGACATCATTACTGCCTCCCTCTCTCACGACCACCGTCGCAAGCAACGCGTCAGCAAGCGGCACACTTCGACAGGAGAAACAGGGCTCCGCCACTCCGACCTCTGTTTGTTTTTCTGTTTTTTTTCCTATTTCATTGCTTCCTCACTTTCTCTCTCTCTTTTTGCAGGTTCAGAACTAGTTTGGAGCAGGAGAGGAAGCTCGCGAGGAGCGGAGCAGACGCTGTCGCGTTGGAGACGAAGCTCTGAAGAGCCGCGCGATTTCGAGCGGGAAATAACTGTTTTTCAAACAGTTCAGCTATTTGCAACCTGCGATTCTGCTCTGTATCACCACAAGGCGTTTGCAACCTTTTTCTCGGGATTCGTGTTCGTGCAGAGATGAGTTGCGGCGTACCACATCACGAGGAGATGACTACCACTACCATGGATAGCTAAACCCTTCGCCAAGGCTACGATGAAACCACAGGATGTCCTAGAGTTTGTGTATTTAAATTTATTATTTTCTTTATGCTTGAACGTTAAACACATTTGATTTATGATTTTTAATAAATTGCTTTCACCGATTATATCCTGATTAATTATCTAGACTAGTCGGTAGTTAGAAGTACCCTTTGTTGAAATTCAAAAACCTGATTTAATCAATTAATCTAAATCTGTGATTGTGTGTGCCGTAAAAAAGACACGCAATGCTAGGGATTAGGATTAGTTAAAATAAACCTGTGATTGTGTGTGCCGTAAGAAGACACGCAATTCTAGAGGTTTATACCTATGCTGAAATCAATTGTGAACTTAGATTAATCTTTAGGTTAGTCATGTTAAATCTTGAAAACAATATTTTTGATTATACAAATCTCAAAGAACCTGTGGTGAATTCAATGCCTTAGTTTCCTTTCTCATATTCTTTAAAAAAATTTATTTTGTTTTTAATTTGATTATTAGTTTAGATATTTTAATTGCTGTAACCCCAATTTAAATTAGTTTAAATCAACTCTGAAATTTAATTGCAACCACAGTCCTTGTGGGATCGACCTGTACTTGCCCTTGTCTACCAGTTAGACACTGTGCACTTGCAGTTATTAAAATTAGGTTAAATTAACCTATTTATTTAGGTTAGTTAAATCTGCATCAAGTTTTTGGCGCCGTTGCCGGGGACTGTAACGGTGTAATTAAATTTAAGAGTTTATTTTCACTATTTGTAGTTTAGGTTAAAAAAAATAATAATAATTAATAAATAAAAAAAAAATTAGGTCAGATATAAGATTGCTTTTATAATAGGTTTGATTTTATTTTTTTTAGTTATTTCTTTTAAGTCTTAGAAGTTTGATACTTGATTTTGCTTTTGTTATTTTTGCAGGTATTAATAGGCAGGAAGCATATATTACAGATTACACGCTTCTCGAGAAAATTGAACGCTCCTGCAAACGTCAAGCAAAGTTTTTTATTATTATTATTTTTTTAATTTTGTGAGGAGAGTTTTAATTTTATTTTCACCTCGTTTTACGAGTGTGTGGTGTAATAATTTTTAAACTCTACTGTTTTTCATTTTGTTTAATCACAAAAAAAAAAAAAAAAACCAAAATTTTCTAAATCAAAAGAAATTATAGGGAAACAATTTTAATTATACCCAATAATCTCTTGTGATTTAGAAATCCGACTTCTAAGACCAAGACCAGTAAATTTATTTGCATGTGCTTGTGTGTTGAGTGAAACGGATAAAAAGAAGTCGGACATTTTTTTTGAATTGTGCTAACTTTTTGTGCAGATTGGAATACGCACACTGTAAGTATTTCTCTCACACGCAACGTATTAGCGACCAAGGTGCTTGGTGTAATTGTTTGAAATTGTGTGATTGGATGTTAAATTTCTGTAATTGTGGATGCTAAACTTTAGTAATTTATAATAAGCAGACCCAGCTTATAAATAGAAACTGGTGGGACTTGATATCCCCACCTCATCACTCCAGCTGTGTGCAACCAATAGCCTAACATAATTAAAATCAATTAGCAAGTTAGATAGAGCCATCTTTTAGGTACGATGTTCATAGGACAACCTTAATCATTCAATGAACTCCGAGAGGCCGCTGCCACAAGGGTAATTTACCCGGTACGCCGAGTCATAAGTAAGCTACGATCCACAAGAAGAATTGGTGTAACCAACAGTTTTGGGTTAAGAACACAAGCCTCGAGTGTATATCCAACGTCACATCGTTCTCACATCTACTGGCTTATAGAGCGGTAGCACAAGGAAGTACTTAATTGGACCATTGTGACCTCTTTCTCTTGTGCGATAATCCGGTTTCTTTGAAACAAAACTCTAGCCTACTGATTTTGAACTTTGTGGGGTAAAGTGTACACTCTTAGGATCAACTTGTAGCACCCATTGCCTTGTCATAAAGATTACATAAGAAATAATTGTCCCCCAAAAATAAAAAGATAATTGATCTCAAAAACGTTGATTGCTTAGGGAGGCATGTTTCTTGTGCATTTATTGGTTGCTGATTGCGTGTAAGTCTGTGTATATTTTTAGAGTTAGTGCCTTAAAAATATATATATATATATATTATTTAGGAGTATTGACTTTGCACCTTCGTTGTCCATTAGTTTATGCATACTTGAGTGCGTGATTCTAAGAGTAGACTTGTTCGACAAGAATTCGAAGAGTTCGTTGAAGTCCCCATTACCTATTTAGGTTCATCATCCTCGTCCACTGAGATGGCTGAGGGGAAGGCCTTTAAGGATTACTTCGCCCATCTTCCTAGTAGTGCTCCATCTTGCATTGTCTTACCTGAGACAAGTGCAAACAGTTTCGAACTCAAACCATCTATTATTCATCTCTTGCCCACTTTTTATGGTTTTGAGAAAGAGGACCCTTATCTTCATGTCAAAGAATTTCTTGACATCTGCGCTACCCTGAAGTACCAAAACTTTTCTGATGATTCGGTCCGTCTTAGGTTATTTCCCTTTTCTCTGAAAGACAAGGCGAAATCGTGGTTAAATGCATTAGAGATAGGATCCATCACATCATGGGATGCGTTGTCAAGAAAGTTCTTGACAAAATACTTCCCCGTTCATAAAACAAATGCCCTCCGACGAGATTTATCTAATTTTCAACAAAAAGAGTGTGAACATTTCTATGAATGTTGGGAAAGGTTCAATGAGCTCATTGTAAGGTGTCCCCATCATGGATTCGAGAAATGGCGGTTAGTTCAATACTTTCAAGACGGTTTAACCCCTCAAAACCGTCGTATGATTGATGCCACTAGTGGTGGGTCATTAATGAAAATGAGTGTCAGTGAAATTTGGGAATTCTTTGAGACGCTTTCCGAAAATTCTCAGCAATGGGATTATTCGATAAAGGAGTCTGATAGGCGTAAGGGTGATATATATGAAGCGATACATCTGTCCAACCCCCTGCTGCCTCAAAGTTAGAGACGGCTGTTATGACCATGACTCAAAAGATAGATGCACTCTTGAATTTGACTCAACCTGCACTTCCCGCAAACGCTTCATCTGAAGTATGTGCTACATGTTCGAGTCCTGGTCATTCAATAGCTAATTGTGACTTGCAAAACGATTATCCTGCATACTATGCTGAGCAAGTCAACGCTTTTAATGCGATACGGCGACCTGGCAATCATCCGCAACCTAACTATTACCAGTCAGGGTTCGCCAAACATCCAAGTCTCTCCTGGGCCCATGGCCCACACCAAGGGGGACCTGTTGTTGTTTCCCAGGCTCCTCAAGCCCCTGGCCCTGTTAGGCCCCACCATAACCAAGTTCATCCATCCAACACATCAAGCTTAGAGGAAACGATTAATCAGCTTTTGCACCGCTCAGCAAGTATAATGGATCAGAATTCTAAGGACATATCTGAGTTGAAAGCCACGACTCAAAGACTTGAGATAGCTGTGAGTAAGATTACTCAGTCTTCTTCTGAGAGAGAGCCAGGGAGATTTCCTAGTCAACCTGTTCCAAACCCAAAGGGTCAATTCGCAGTTGGTAGTACATCTGAGTCCTACAATGAAGATGTCAAATCTATTACAACCCTTAGGAGTGGAAAACAGGTTGACAATCGAGTAAAAGTGCCCGATTTGAGTGTTGGTGCATCCACGTCTAAGTCAAAACATGTTGCATCTCCATCTGACAAGGAGGCTGATAAAGCCTCGCCTTCTACAGATGCTCATGTTGACTCTAACCCCACTCAAGCATCTTACTTGCCTAGAGCCCCGTTTCCATCACGGTTAGCTCCTGCTAAGAAAGGAACAAATGTAACCGATGTAATGGAAATTTTTAGACAAGTCCACATAAATATCCCACTACTCGATGCTATCAAGCAAGTTCCTAGCTACACCAAGTTTTTGAAGGATCTTTGCACACAGAAGCGGAAGCTACATGTGCAAAAGAGAGCCTTCCTCACCGAGCAAGTGAGCTCCATTATTCAACACAGAACCCCGCCTAAGTATAAGGATCCTGGTTGCCCGACTATTTCTTGTATTATCGGTGATCATATGATAGATAAGGCATTATTGGATTTAGGGGCGAGTGTTAATTTATTGCCATATTCTGTTTATGAACAATTAGGTCTTGGTGAGTTAAAACCGACTAGAGTGACACTGCAATTGGCAGATAGGTCTGTCAGAGTCCCCCGTGGTGTTATAGAGGATGTGATTATCAAGGTTGAAAAATTCTATTATCCTGTGGACTTTATAGTTCTTGATACAACCTGTTCACAATCCCTCGAGTCACATCCCAATCATTTTGGGTTGACCATTTTTTGCCACATCCAATGCCATTATTAACTGCAGGAATGGAATTATGAAATTGTCATTTGGCAACATGACTGTCGAACTCAATGTTTTTAATGTTAGTCAACAACCCCCCGAGTCTGAAGACATCCATGAGGTTGACATGATCGAGAGTTTGGTGGAAAATTCCTTTCCGCAGTCCGCCTTAGATGACCCCCTAACGGTTTGTTTGACTCATTCTGGTTTAGACTTCGATATTAATAATTCCATTAGGGAAATGAATGTTTTGCTTGATACACCCCCTAGTATGGTTCCTAGTTATTCATGGAGGTCTAAAGTTGAACCCCTTCCACTTAGTGAGTCAAAACCCGTCCCTTCGGTTGAGAAGCCACCCAAGCTCGACCTTAAACCATTACCAGACACCCTCAAATATAAGTTTTTAGGTTCTGATGATACTTTACCTGTTATTATTTCATCAACATTGACTGCTGAACAGGAAAGTAAATTGCTAAACGTTCTGAAAGAACATAAGGCATCACTTGGGTGGACTATAACGGATATTAAAGGAATAAGTCCAATTGTTTGCATGCATCGTATTCATATGGAAGATAATGCCAAAACTTCACGTGAAATGCAACGTAGGCTTAATCCTAATCTTAAGGAGGTTGTCCGAGCCGAAATGCTCAAATTGTTGGATGCTGGTATTATTTACCCCATTTCGGATAGCTCTTGGGTCAGTCCAGTTCAGGTTGTTCCCAAGAAATCAGGGGTAACTGTAGTCACAAATGATAAGAATGAGTTAGTGCCTACCCGCATGACCACTGAATGGCGAGTTTGTATTGACTACCGTAAGTTGAACTCAGGCACGAGGAAATATCATTTTCCTCTCCCTTTTATCGATCAGATGCTTGAGAGGTTAGCCGGACATGATTACTATTGTTTTCTTGATGGATATTCCGGTTATAACCAAATCCCCATTGCACCCGAGGATCAAGAGAAAACTACATTCACTTGCCCTTTTGGGACTTTTGCTTATCGGAGAATGCCTTTTGGGTTGTGTAACGCACCCGCCACCTTTCAGAGGTGTATGCTTAGTATTTTCTCGGATATGGTTGAAAGGTTTCTTGAGGTGTTCATGGATGACTTCTCCGTGTTTGGGGATTCATTTGATGAGTGTTTGCATCATTTAACCCTAGTGTTAAAGAGGTGTGAAGAGAAAAGTCTTGTCTTGAATTGGGAGAAATGTCATTTTATGGTTAGGCAAGATATAGTTCTTGGGCACATAATTTCTAACGAGGGCATTGCAGTTGACAAAGCAAAAATTGATTTAATGTTGAGTCTCCCACCACCGAAGACGGTGAAAGACATTAGATCTTTTCTAGGCCATGCTGGTTTTTACCGTAGGTTCATTAAGGATTTTAGCAAGGCTACTCGTCCTTTATGCAATTTACTTGCCAAGGACTCTGCCTTCGTCTTTGATGAAAACTGTTTGAAAGCCTTTGAAAAGCTTAAACAATTGTTGACTTCAGCTCCAATCATCCAACCTCCTAATTGGAATTTACCTTTTGAGCTTATGTGTGATGCTTCAGATTTTGCGGTTGGAGCTGTCTTAGGACAACGGGTGGACAAAAAGCCCTATGTTATCTATTATGCCAGTAGGACTCTACAAGATGCACAACTTAATTACTCCACCACGGAGAATGAGTTACTCGCCATTGTCTTTGCATTGGACAAATTTCGGTCATACCTTATAGGATCCAAAGTTATCATTTTTACTGATCATGCAGCATTGAAGTACCTTTTTTCTAAAAGGGATGCTAAGCCACACTTGATTCGTTGGGTCCTATTGTTACAGGAGTTTGATATTGAGATTCGGGACAAGAAGGGTTCCGAAAATGTTGTAGCTGACCATTTGTCTAGATTTCTTGTAGAATCGTCCATTGCAGATGTGCCCTTGAATGAATCCTTTCCTGATGAGCAATTACTTGCTATCTCCCAGCTACCTTGGTATGCAGATATTGTGAATTACCTTGTTACAGGTCAACTCCCTTCTAATTGGTCTAAACAAGATAAAACTAAATTCCTTGCTGAGGTCAAACATTTCTTCTGGGACGATCCTTATTTATTTAAGTATTGTCCCGATCAGGTCATTAGGAGATGTGTTCCAGAGAGTGAATTTCATAGTATCATTTCCTTTTGTCATGATCAGGCGTGTGGAGGTCACTTTAGTTCCAAAAAGACAGTTGCAAAGATTTTGCAGTGTGGCTTTTACTGGCCGACCATTTTTCGGGACACCCATGCATTTTGTGCTACATGCGATAGATGCCAACGAATGGGTTCCATCTCTCGTAGGAATATGATGCCTCTCACTAACATTCTCATTGTGGAGATTTTTGATGTTTGGGGTATTGATTTCATGGGACCTTTCCCTCCATCATTTGGCTATCTTTACATTCTTTTAGCTGTTGATTATGTTTCTAAATGGGTAGAGGCGGTACCTTGCAAAACGAATGACCACAAGGTTGTGGTCAAATTTCTAAAAGATAACATCTTCTCTCGTTTTGGTACTCCGCGTGCTGTTATAAGTGATGGTGGTTCTCATTTTTGTAATAGACCGTTTGAACTGCTAGTTAAGAAATACTCCATCACTCATAAAGTAGGTACTCCATATCATCCACAAACAAGTGGGCAAGTTGAAATATCCAATCGGGAAATTAAACATATTTTGGAGAAAACTGTTCTACCAGATCGTAAGGATTGGTCACAACGGCTGAATGACGCTCTTTGGGCTTATAGGACAGCGTTTAAGACCCCGCTTGGAATGTCTCCATATAGACTTGTTTTTGGTAAGGCATGTCATTTGCCTGTAGAATTAGAACATCGTGCTTACTGGGCTATCAAGACCTTTAATTTTGATATAGGTGAGGCTGGATCACATCGTAAGCTCCAACTCGATGAGTTAGAAGAAATTAGGAATGATGCTTACCAAAGTGCTAAAATCTACAAAGAACGAACGAAGGTGTTTCATGATAAATCCATTCTTCGCAAGTCCTTTGAACCTTTCCAAAAGGTTTTGTTATTTAATTCTCGGTTGCGTCTATTTTCTGGCAAGTTGCGATCTCGATGGTCTGGACCTTACACGGTGAAAACAGTGTTTCCACATGGAGCTGTGGAGATTGTTGATCCTAAAGATGGTCGTGCTTTTATAGTCAATGGTCAACGTCTTAAACCATTTTTAGAGTTGCCTACATCAGAAGTCGAGGTTGATGTGTTGTTATTAGAGGATCCTGTGTACTCAGATTGAGGAAGCATAGATGTCGGGCTGACGTCGTTAAACCAAGCGCTCCTAGGAGGCAGCCTAGCTTCAGTTGTGTCATGATGGTTAGTCTGGATTGATTTTCGAGTTCTTTCTAGTTGCATTCCACTCATACTCGTTAGCTCCGTAACAACTTTGACTTACAACTGATACATGTAATATTTTTATTTTTATTTTTATTTTTTTTTCATTTGTGTCCTGTATTGTTTTTATCAATTTATCATGATGAGTCTACAGTTCTTATGTCTCTGAGCGTTCATTGGTGGAAGATTTCGTCGAAATTGGTAAAAACTTTCCCATGGTAATATTCCTTAAACTCTCATCTTTTCTTTTTCCTGCATTTGTCATGATCATCATTTTATACATTGAGGACAATGTTTGGTTTAGGTTTGGGGGTGAGGTTTATGAGTTTTTCTGCATTTTTCAAGAAATTTTGAACTAAAATTTATTTCACAATTTACTATTGTATTCTACTCAATCTCCATTGAGTACATAGTTAATTATGATTGTGTGAAAATTTTCACTTTGAAAATGCAGTCAAAATCTAAGTTTCTTTCCAATGAAGAGGATATGCTTTCAAGTATGCCTATAAATTGGAGGAATACATGCTTTCACGTGTCACTTTTATATATCAATAGAAAAACATATGGTTTGATATTATCTTTTAGTTAAATATATTTCATGAGATTTTTTTCAACTCGATTACTTTTTGCACTATAAGCCATATTAGCATGATTTGAAGTTGATGAGTGAGATATGAGCTAGAAAACCTTAGAATAATAGTGGAGACTTAACCTGTGAAAGTTTTGAGCCATTCTTTTCTTTCTGAGTGTTAGATAAATATACTCTAATTTTTCTTGAGTTCGCATTAAGTCGTTGATGATCTCATTATTCTCATTTTTTTATCAATTGCTTTGAGAATTAAATTATTGCACTAGAAGTTTTTAGTTTATTTAGTTGAGATGTCATAATACCAACCTGAACTTAAGAAATGAAGTAGGCAAGTTTTTCTTAAACATTTTCTAGCCTTTTTACTTACCCACTCATTAGTTCCCTTTTGAAGCCCTTTGAGCCGTTGATAGCCTTTTATTTGTTAACCCCTTATCAATACCCAATTTATCTAAGAATGTATATGGATGAATGTTAGTTGGAAATGGGCAATTAGAAAGAACAGAGTCAAATATACCATGAGTCATCAGTGTTGAAACATTCTATTGAGTAGAAGAGGAAAAACATGTAGTTGAAAAAAAAAAAAAAAAAAAAAAAAAAAAAAAAGAAAGAAAGAAAGGCGAGGTCAATGAAAAAAATGAAGAAAGTAATTGATGGTTAGAACATTGATAGCCCTTGTGTTAGTTTAATGGGTGTATACATTCTTAGAGATTTTTCGTATACTTTTTTTCCATTCTTTGTTAGCCATTACCTAAGCCCCATTACAACCTATTAAAGTCCTAGTTGATCTTAAGAGATGGTTAGTTTCGTGGATGTGGAGATTAAATAAATAAGAACTATGGTGTATGATTTAACATTCTCAAAAGTAATTGATATTCCTGTCCATGAGATCGTATTCATTCCATTCTTGAAAAGTCCGTTCTTCATATTACTATATGTGAGATGATTGTTTTCCATTATTTACTCTTTTCCTCACATATAAACTGAGTGAAATATCAAATCTCTGAGTGTTTCATTGTGAGTGACATGAGATGTTTGAAGTCAAAACAAACTTTCTAAAGGAGATTTAGTAATTGTTTTACTCTGAAATAAAAAGTTATGTTGATAAGGCCATGCACACACACACTTCGAGTTGGGAATAATTGATGAAATTAATTTAACCTTTGGGTATTATTAAATTGTTGTGAGACTCTTTGATATATTATTGTGAGACTGTTAGCGATTTTCAAAATTTTTAGGCAATTAAATTCTTACTCTGAGGATAATAGACTGAGTTACCATGTTTTGGAAATTTATTAAGTCATAATGTTTGTGGGTAACATTTTTGGAAACCCTCACGAGACTATAACTAGTTTACTAGAGGTAATCTAGGGGTTTAAAGCCTTGTTGCACGTTTAAGGTAAGTGCAACCGATGATTCCTGCGAAAGTGAGTTAGATTTTATTTTATTGTTTTGCTCGAGGACTAGCAGTGGCGTATTGAGATTTTGAGTGTTAAGAGGAAGAAGAAGACCAAATAGTGAGATTTGGAGTGTTGAGATTTGTTTGACATGTTTGTTAGTGAGATTCGGGGACCAAATTCAAATATGATTTGTAAACAGGATAAAAAAACATTTATGATTTATCCCATTAGTAGAAGGGACCAACATCAAATTTACCCTTTATATTATATTGAGGGTAAATTTGTAAAGAGAAGTCACAGGTCAGACATTAATAAAAGTCTAATAAAAGTTAGAGCTAATGTCTGAACAGACATGTTCAGACTGATTATAACGAGAATTTTTTGAATGTTTAGACCAGACGTGTAAAAGTATCTCACCAAAGTAGGGAGGATCATTCTGATTCAACCAACATTTCTAGATTCCCATCTTCCTCCCCTCTCTTTCCACCATTCTTAGCATAATGGAGAGAATCATTAGACACTTCCTATGGGGTTAAGAAAGCCATCAATCTTCTCTCTTCCAAGAGAAAATGGGGTTTGGATATAGGGAGAATCAGAACTTTCAATGATGCTTTGTGATGTGTCCAATTATGTCCTCGCTGAGCTCGATGATCTCGATTCCACAAAAATAAGTAGCGATTAAGTCAGGGACCACCGTCGTGGTGGCCGAAGGCACTCCGATGCTTAAGTCAGATCTCGATGAAAAATAGAGTGAATAATGTATGTAAATTGCAGCGTGTATGCGCACCTTTCTTCCTCCTTTCATCTATCACTTATATTGTGATCTAGGGCGTAGAGGGAAGAAATCTCACTTGTGTGTGCATTGACTGAGTCTCTTCGGCACTTGGTTTTGTTTAGGACCCAATGCTTGATTGGGCTATAGCTAATTTCGTGCGAGTGGATCTCGCGCTTATGATAGCTCTGAGATTTGTTGTTCGGGCCTTATTATCTTGGGCCAAGCTCCGAGACCCGTATCTCTTTTGGCGTGAAACTTACACTGTGACATGTTTTGAATGTTTTTCCTGGAGGTGTAATCACCTTCTTTCGTGTCTTATGGAAAATTGCACCTCAGACCATTGCCTCATTTTTAACTGTGTTAGACCACGCTAAAGTTTTTGGGTTGGGCTCAGGTTAGGTACGGCCATTTGGATTGGGTTGCATCCCTAGGTCGGATAAAGTTTTTGGGTTGGGCTCAAAGTAGTCATTTTTGTTTGGCTTTATGAATTGATTAAACGGCCAATTATGCATGTTTAATAGTCAGAGACAATCTTTTATGCGTTCTGAAGTCATTCAGCTCATAGCTCGCTAAGGCGAATCATAAGCATAAAAGCATCAACATACCCTCTTTCTTTCTGGAATGCTTTCAACAGTTCGTAACCTCAAGATGTTTTCTTCCTCAATATATCCGCTTAATGTTCTTAGTAGCAATTCTAAGCTTTGGTTAGTAGCTTACATAAAATTACATATCCCTGACTCTGTTATTTCTGAGGCTTGTTGTCTCTGCATGCATCCAAGTTGGGACGCTATCAGTAAGGCAATTTATCTATGGGTGTACTGTATCCTATTTTGAATGTTGATTAATAAATGCAGTGTTCTTTATTCTTATTTGCAGCACTTCTCAGTTTCATAGAAGGTCCCCCATTTACCCTGCAGAGGCTCTGTGAGGTGATTCTGCATCAATTTTAAGTTCTTGTATATGGAGAACCCTGTATGCTCATTGATGCTGACCTTTCAAATGATGGTTTTTCTGCAATGTTCTACATGTTTTAATTTCGCAATGGATTGTTTGTGTCTTCGTCTTCCCTTTCCCAGGTTTCAGTTGTCAAGTACAAATTGCATTACTGTGTTATCTATTCATTTTCTGCTCTGAACAGATTCTCTTGGCCGCGCGAAGCATATACCCAAACCTCTCAAAACTTGCTTTGGCATTAGAAAAGGTATGTTTGAAGACAATTTCTGCTGGCATTGTTGTTTCAGAGTTTTGATATTAACCTTTGACATAGCTTATGCACCTTCAAATCATTTTAAGCTAGTTAGCTGGTTTTAAAACTCTTTAAATTTTTTCCCAATGCCTTCAGAAAATTTTCGTTGACATTATGCCACTTCGTCCTGATTTGTAGAACCTGTTGGTGACATCTACTCTGACTGTCTCTACGGATCCGTACCCACCAACAATAATGCCAAAACCAGATGAACAGGAGAAAGGAAGTGCAGTATCTTCAACTCCTTCCGCACCTCTTCAAAATGGGGTTGAAGCGGTTGTAGTTGATCAGGATGAAGAAATGACAGATGCCGAGGAGATTGATGAAGATAAGGTTGTTGAAGATAGTAAGGGCAGTGACAAGGTTATCGTGGAAGAAACAATTAATGGAACATCAGAAACAAGCCTTGATCAAAGCATCAATGCTGAGCCTAGCTCTGACCAAAGCATCAATGCTGAGCCTAGCCCAAAGCAAAGCAACAATGCTGAGCCTAGCTCTGACCATAGCAACAATTCTGAGCCTAGCGCTAATCCAAGCAACAATTCTGAGCCTAGCGCTAATCCAAGCAACAATTCTGAGCCTTCTGGTGAGTCCTCTCTGTCCAGTGAACAGCTCGACTCAGCAAGCCAATAGGCCTAGATGTTATATCCTTCTAGCAGCATCACTTTGTCCTGTTGTCTATCTTTAGGCTATCTCTGTTTAACAATTTAACACATTTCATATTAATTTTATGATACAAATACTGCAGTCTCTCTTATCGTAATCACGATGGCACTGGAATTATGGAAAATGTTTTCTATTATTTGACGAGCATAAACAGCTCAAGGAAAATTGGATATTACTCTTGCATAATTTTTGTTGACACCTTTCCGTCCATATGATGTCACAGGTGGATATGAGATATTAGAGGACTTTGAAATCTAGATGAAAAATAGGAATACGATTAAAATTCTAAGTGTTTCATCAACAATAGCAAGAGGATTGATTCCCGTGTGGGTTTGTTTCTTTGTTTGAATGGCAATGTATGATAGAATTTTCACGGTGGGCATTCTTTCTAAGATAGGTCTGCCAATGTTCCCGCTTTCATGTAGTTGTGTGCTAGGTGACCTCAATGCCGATTGCTCAATTGAATTGTAAGATAAGGAATTTGGATTTCTGAAGACTTTTGTTTGTTTGGGCGAAATTTAATTAGCTTTTGTAACCCAAGGCAGATGGATGCAATGAATTCACTATCAAGCTCATCCAATTTCCGGATCATGTTGTGCCTTTTATTTTCTTTATAAAACCCCTCGCCTAGTTATTTTCACACTCGCCTTTTATGCTTGAACTGAACATAAACATTTTCCAGTTTCACATGATAAATTGTCTACAAGGCTAAACTCTGAAGGGTGTTAGCTCTACTTATTTGTGCTCTCCTTATGTTGCTTAAGTTTGTAATTTAGTTCATGCTTGCTTTCTTTAGGTTGTTAGCTCATAACTTTTTCTTTGCATGGTTGTTAGCTCATTACCTTCTGTTGGCTTTGGTTGTTAGTCATGCTTTCGAAGTTCTTTGAGAGAGGATATTTATGCTCTGCTTTATAGGCCTTGGGGCTTGTTCGTATTCTTTAATTCTTTAACCCCTTCTTGCTTCCTATAAGTAGAGTTGTTTGTTCCTCTCATTTGAAGTTCAATTTGTAAAACCAAAGTCAGTCATGGCTGTTTTATCAATGATCACAGTCTCTTTATACCTTCTTTCATATCTCCTTCTACTACTGCATTTAGTCTCTGCAGTACGCGACGGCTTCAGTATGAAGCTCATTCATTGGGACTCCATAGAATCACCTTTCTATCCTGGTAGTCTGACTTTTGAAGAAAGAGCTAAAAGATTTCATTACCAATCAATGGTTCGTCTAAATCAGGTAGCTTCAACTATACAGACATCCACAGCGATCAAGGGCGCTAATGAAACTGATAGTGTACATCCTAACATGGTAGGTCGATCAATGGCCTTTAACGGAGTGTACTACGCTGCCCGAGTGGGTATCGGTACCTTTAGTACAGGACCTGCATACAGGTCTTACGTCTTGATTGTTGACACAGGGAGTGATTACACATGGCTTCAGTGTGTCGGATGCAACCCTGAATATTGCTACTCACAAACTGGACCTTTATTCCCTTACCATGAATCATCAACTTTTGTATCTAGGAAATGTTCAGGTAACCCCCCTTCTTGCGACGGAGTAGGTTATTGCTGGCATACCTATTGTTTTTACCACGTTCATTATTATAGTGGTCTATATCCAGACTATCCAGTCGTGGAATGTTGGGTAACGAAACATTCACCTTTGAATCGGATAATGGAGCTAGCAAAACCATTCCCAATTTGATCTTTGATTATGTATTCATGATTATAGACTTGAATCTATATAGATATGTATTCATGGCAATTGTCTTCACTGTTTCATTGTGAGTGTAATTGTATTCAGTGATTACATTGTAATTGTATTTCCTATTGAAATAGATTACAATTTGGATCAAGGTGAAATAGATGTATTAAAAAAAAAAAAAAAAAACCCGATTTTACTGTTACAGTGAACAGTGAATATGCAATGTCGTGAATAGTGATACGCGATTTCACTGTTACAGTGAACAATATCTGCGATTATGCATTATGAGAGAGGCTACACAGCGAGGAAATGGGCGAGGGGAGTGAGGTGGCGGGGGTGGGAGCCGTTCATCCCGCTCGGGATGCGCGCGCGAAAAGTCAACGCACGCATCTCGACTGTTCACCATTGACCGCGACTGTTCACATTGACCGCGACTATTCACTGTTGGGCCTGGTGAATGTTGGGCTTGTATAATGACTGTTCACGGGCCTGGTGACTGTTCATGGGCCTGGTGACTATTCAGTTAACTGTTCACGGGCTTGGTGATTGTTCACCTATTGGGCCTGTTGCTGTTATTAATAATTGGGCCTGTTAGTACATTTTACTTTGACTATTGGGTTTGTTGCTGTTGGTAATATTGTTTTAAAGTATTGGGACCTACATAATTGTGGCTATATTTTATTTATACATAGAATATAATTTTGGTTTCATGTATCACTATTGTGTTCCTTATTTAAAATTTACACCATTTAACTAATAGGTTGCCAAAGCAACCACTGTTAGAAAAATTGGTTGATTTTAAATAAGTGAGCATGCTACATCCATGTGAAACAATCGGCCTAAAGGAAGATTGTTTTGACCGGACAGTCCCTAGTCTTAAATATGTGATAAAGTTTACTTTACCACCCCTACCTTACAGGAGCGATCTCCTTTGGTTCATCTTCTTCGCCGGATTTCGTTCGTGCAAATCAGTAGATTCCTTCACTGAAGCTCGTCCATTGTTCTTTATTTTTTCTCCTTTTCTTTCCCTCTCCATTCTCTTTCGTTTTTTCGCAAAAAAATAAAAATAAAAAATAAATCAGTTTTCAGATTTGTGGGTTTGACGGTGTTGGTTTGATTGATCGGATTGCGTAGCTCCGATCAGCCCTTTTAGAGGCAATTGTGGCATCATTTGGAACCTGTAAACCCCACATGCAAAGGTAGTTTAAGAGTTGGCCGGAATTTTCAAAAAAAAAATCAGTGTGCATGTCCGTTAGGATGATTCTTCGACGTGAATTCAGGCTTTGGGCACGTGGGTGAGCTGCAAATTCGTGATTTCAGTGTTCTTAGACCTATTTTCGGCTTATTGTGCCTTTCGAAGGCGATCAGATTGGAATATGGTGGGTTTCGATGAGTTTTACTGAATTTTGGGTGTTTACCGGATTTAATTTGCCGATAAGTTTTTCTTTCAGTCACGTGCCGGCTGTAAATTATTTATTTTTTCAATTTTCGGCTAGTTTGCTCACTTTTGAGTCCGCCTTGCAGTTTTAAAAAATTTCATTGGTCCTGCATTCGCTGTTTCGCGAGTTTGGAGCTTCGACCGGTAGGATTTGGGTTTCGAAATCCCATTCCGCTCAGGTGAGTGTAACTACATTATTTACTTTGAGAAATATTTATTTAAAATCTTGAATTTAATTTTTATATTATGTCGTCGATTGTGTATAATTGAATACAAATCCGAAATTTGGGGTTTTTGGAGTTCGATTGTTGTGTTGGTTCTTTTGTAAATGAATTTATATATTGGGTTTTCTGAAAGCATGATATACTTGAATGAAATAGAATAGTGATTGAATTTGTGTGTGATTAGGCTTTGGCGTAATGGCATTGGGCTTGTATGTTGCGTTTTACCGTAGATTGCCGAGTCTTGAGCATGTATGATAGTTCGACTCGAATGAATTTATTGTGGTGAATTGGGTCATGTTGGGACCCTAGCGTAGTCATGGATTTATGAAAATTGCCCAACTGATTATGGTTACACGTCTGTTACATTTGATTCTGTACAGACTCGTAGTATGTGCATATTGATATTAGTGTAAGTGTCTTTGCCCCGCTGTAATACATGTTGTGCCGATGCTTAGGAGCTTGCTCGCATCGTGAGTTTGATGGTGCTTGAGATGAATAGCACCAGATATTGAAGACGCTATTGCATGTGGCAAGTTTACTGAGGTGCGGTGAGCTCCCGCACGCACTTGCTACTAGAAAGTGCAGTAGGACCGGTCTCGGAGGACGTGCTTTGGAGATTACTCGCTTTCCCTCCCAGCGCGCTTGAGTTTGACTTGTATTAGGTTGGCCGTGTTAGGCCAGTCGTTCGGAATGTTTAAGTTTGTATCCTGACAAATGACACCCCATTGGGATACAAACCACTCGATATGGTATTGGTGCATGTTGTGGGATATGTCTGGGTGAGACACATTCGTAAGGTATGCAGATACTTACGATATAAGACACTTATACATAATTTTTTGGTTTGACTTGATTGCTATACCTAGGAGACTATGAAGAATTATGATAGTCTTTGTTTTCATCACTTGATCGTTACCATGTTTGAATCACCTGTTATGACCGACATATTTCGTAAAATTATAGTTATTGTTGAATATGAAATGTTTGTGTTGGTGCTTGAACTTAGAAATATTATCCTTAGAGACACGGTGTGATTTAGACTTTAGAACCTGTATAGGAACGGTGTGATTTAGATTTTAGAACCTGTATAGGGACACATTTTCTATTTTATGGATCATGCATCTAGGATTACTCACTTATTCATTATTGTGTGGCATGAATTTTCCCTGTATATTATTCTGTTATTTGTATTTAGTTCGCTCGCACCAGCTAACTTTGTGCTTTGCTGACCCTGCAAGGGGTGTGCTTCTATTGGAGTGTAGATAGTGTTGGTGTTCCTGCTGATCGCGGCGCTTAGGCCAGTTTTCAGCTGTTGTTTTGTGTTGTTTAGTTGTGTTCACCCTGTACGGGTATGTTTTGCTTTTGTTATATTATCTTGTTAAATACTAAGATGTTTGTATATTGGTTTTGTCGCTATGTGTCACGCCCCGCTCATAAGAAAAATTCCAACACAACGGAAGATTTCCTACAAATGGCACGTGACAGACCACCAACCACATTATCACACAAACAATTCTCGGAAAACGAAATATCCAAAATATTACAAGCATTCCAAAGTATTTACAACCATGCCAAAGACAACCTTCTCCCCTAACTCTACCCATCAAAGCATCTCACAAACAGAACTTTCATATACAATACCAAAAAGCAAAACACCAAAACATAATACAGACCCTGGAAATGACTAGGATCTAGTTCCGCCCAGCCTTATCCACAAAGTCGCTTCCAACACCTGCACTCCAAGAAGAGTACACCCATTTGCCACAAAACAAAGCAAAATGGGTCAGCCTAAAGCTGGTATGAGCAGATAAACAAAATCAATTACAAATAACACAAATGATAATCCACATATATCCACATTTACCTTACATCACATGCTACAACATATACCTACTGCACCAACCATATGGTTAACTAGTCATATGCATAAATCAGATTATCAACAAAAACATCTTAGACCATGAATGCCCTATCGCACCTCTCCATGTGCCGAATGTGTCTCACCCCGACACACCTCCACACGTGTACCAATACCCACTTTGAGTATGTATACATTTCAAACGGGGTGCCGTCTCTAAAATGCATACTTCACCTCAAAAGACTGGACACACGGCCAAATCACAATTTTAAACTGCGCGCTGGAAGAGACATAAGTTCACACTCTTCCTCTGACCCCTCAGGAACACTCCACTGTATCACGCGAGTCATGACTCGTACAGTGGCTTAGTTTTCCCCTTTTGGAAATCAGACACTGCTCCTCAGGAACACTCCACTATATCACGCGAGTCATAACTCGTATAGTGGCTTAGTTTTCCCCTTTTGGAGATCAGACACTGCTCCTCAGGAACACTCCACTATATCACGCGAGTCATAACTCGTATAGTGGCTTAGTTTTCCCCTTTTGGAGACAGTCACCGTACAACTCACTATGTACGGATTTCACAAGGCATCTATGGCCATAATGTACCACTTTGTACATTGCAAACACCGGAGTAGGGTATTCATGTCAAACTCAAGATTCTCAACACTAATCAAGTAGCATCGTTCCATAATTCCATTAGAGGAATTAAATTCTAAATTTCACAGTCACATATATGAGGCACAATATTCAATACTCAACCTCTACTTGAAACACGCATCTCGAGGCACATTATTGCCAAAATAAAAATATTGTAAAATGTGAAATAAAAATATTGTAAAATTTAATAATATCACGGTGGTCACAACGGTGAAAACGGTGATAAAAACAGAGTTATACATCAACTTCTATGATCAGTCAAAGTTAGGTCAAAAATCGGGTCAAACAGATGACGTCAGCATGACATCATCGTCTTCAACCTCAGAGCAGAATTTTTTTCAGAATATTACAGTAACAGAGCACCTTCAATCACACACACAAATCGCAGTATTCAACCAAATCCTGAAAACTTTATACCATTGAAAAGCCCTTACCTTTAACTTGTTAAACATGTTAGATTTATATCGAAAACCATTCAATACCAGAAAATAAAACCAAATCTTTACCCCCTGTTCCTCACGATTTATAGTTAGACTTAAAATTTCAGCAAAACAGATTTCAACACACCAACTTCAAATACCTATAAGTTCTTCAATACTTATCCAAATCTTACATATAAGCTACCTATAGAAAGATCTCACCTTCATCTTTCAATTGGAAGAAATAAAAAACAAAAATACTAAAAGAATCAAAAACTACAATTCCGGAAAGATACTAGGTTACTCATTAGCAAAATCCTCAAATTTAGAACAAGAAAGCTTTAACATGAAATCAAAAGAGTTAAAAGTTTCGATCTACTCACCGATCTATCACTGATCTAATCACCGATAAGGACTCCTCAAAGCACTCCTCAAAGCATAAGATTCATCCTCATGCATCAAGATCAAGCAACTCCAAACAACTCAAACCTCCAATTCTCCCTCTCAAGCTCTCTCTACTTCTCTCTACTTCTTAGATCTAATCGACCAAACAACTCTTCTTGCTCTGATGATAAGAATGAAGAAAAAAAACAGAGAAAACAAACATAGCCTAACAAAAGAGAAAATGGCTATATGCCACCACCACATTTCTAAGTACTACCGCGGTGGTACAAAGTAAAAATTCAATTGTTACACTATGACTCTCGCGAGGCGAATCGTATACTCTTATTTTGTTCAAATTTTATCCTAGTTTTTATTTTCGTTTGATTCTCGTTGCAAGAATGCGTTATATTATGATGTTGTGACTGGTTACAATCCGCCTGTATTACGGATTAGCTCACACATTGACATACTGTGATTCCCGTGGCGGGTCAGGGCGTGACACCTCAATCCTTGCATCAATTGCTAATGGTAAATATGTATTACCCTGTGAATGTAGAAGGAGAGAAACGATCCTTCATGTGTACAAGCAATTTGGAAAAAGAATGGAAAAGTGCACGCCAATCCTAAAATTCCAGCTATTAGAATTGGTTGATTGAATGGAACATGTCTTTGTTCAATAACACAACATAAATGGTTCTGATAGCTCCATTATCTGATTCAAATGTGACCTTTCTCTACCTATCGTTCCACCAATATTGTAGGATGTTAGCAAATTGTTATTTTTTATGAGGGGTGCTTTTATTAGATCCTAGAACCATATATGTCATTGGCAGGCATCAGCTAAACTAGGACCACTTGGCAAACAAATATCAATTTAGTCTCACCTGATGAAGGCAGTGAACAGAGGACCAGTGATAACTGATAAGTACTAGTAATGTGCGCAATTGTGAAATCCGATCCAGACAAAACGCTTACGTGAATCAAGACATAAGAGGTAAAAAATATAAAAACACCAAAACTTAGCAAAAAAAAATGGATAAAAAATCTGATCGGCTAAACTTGCGAAAAAACAAAAAAAAAAAAAAACAGTGCTAAGACCAGTTCTAACCAACAGAAATTCTAGGGATGAAAAAATGATTTTACTTACAGAAGTGCGATGTCCACTCCACAATAAGAATTGGAGAGCCTAAATGGGATGAAAATCTTCAAAACATGCAAATTAGAGTCAGATTTAACCAATTTAAAATTTTATCAATTTATTTAAATGGCCCCAAGGACAGGTAACAGCCATACTAACACAAGTTCATCACTACTAGCTACCTCAAGCAAGAAAGCATTTTATTCTCTATCTTTCCTGATTGAGTAAGTATATATTTCTTTACTTATAGTTGGAGATGGAGAGTAATCCAACGTGGTAGAATAGATGGTATGAAGTCCTACGAACAGGATATGTTCCTTGAAGAGTTTCACACATTGGCTTCAATTGGTGTGATAACCTCTTCTACTTGATTACCATTTGCTTGGAGCTTTGGTTCGTCATCTCCTTTTACATCAATGATCACTTCAGGCAGCTTAATTTCTGATGCAAGCACGGTTGGTCTTGCGTCCTTGTAGAGGATATACAGAACCATTTGAGCAATTCCGAATGAGAATCCCAAGACGTTTGGAAACTGAAGCCCAAAAGAAATTATTAGCTCAAATTATATGATAATAGGTAGAAGTTGAGAAGGATGATCGGTTTCTGGACTGAAATTGGGACCTTACCGCGACATAGAGATCCTTCATTAGCATGCCATAGAAGAACCACATGATTGCACAGATAGTGAGGAAGAAGGATAGCATGAATGGCATGTACTCAACACTCTTAGTTTTAATTACTAGCCTCTGAAACACACACATAAAAACAAAAGTCATCAGTGTCAACGAGCATAACTTAAACATTTCCAAAGGAATATGGCAAAACAACATATATTTTATTAGGGTTTGTTGTTAGAGTTTATGCTACCAGATGTAGAACAACATATTGTTGTTTAAGCCTTGCTAGGGAGCAAGGGAGGGCCTCCCTCCGCCCATCCTCCTCGAGATACGCATCACTACTCATCTCGAGGAATATGGCGAAGGGATGCCCTCTCTCGCTCCCTAGAATTACACTTGTTGTTTAGTACCCCAGATGGTTTTCTATTATTGACTACTTGAAACTCTGGAGGTTTTTGCATATCAGGTCATCTTGTGGCATCATTAACGAAGGTTTTTTACAACCTTGAGATGCATATAATTATATATATATATATATATATATATATATAATTTGGGGATTTCAGGCCAGTCCCAATACCATCCATCACCCTCGAGATGCTTATAATGGCACAATCGAACACATTCACACAGACAGAGAACCCTGTCGCTGTCCTGTCTATCTAGAATTTTTGTTCTCTCAAGATCACGCCACATCTTGCAAAAACCTGATTGCATTTTTATTGAGGAAATGAAATAGTTAACAGTATAGGATTTACAATGATGCTTAGAGGTGCGGCGAAAACGCTGACAGCCAAAGCTGAGCAGATCCACCCAACAATTGCAACTCTCTTATTACCCTTTGCCAGTAGGTAAGTGAGAGCTAATATCAACCCATATACAAACACATTCAAGAAGAGTACAAGCTTGATGGCGAACATCTGTGAGCACCAAAACCAAAAACGCAAAGGTCAGTCATGGTCATGGTCATGGTGACAAAGTTCAATATAGAAAGAAGAGAAACCAAACGAAGGATAGAAACGAACCCTGGCAGATCTATGTGCATATATCAAGTACATTATGATATACAAGCCTTCGATGAGACAACCGATACTGTTTATGATCATGATCATGGATCCATTTGTTTTGACAAGGGCATAGTATAACCATAAACTACAACTGAAAAGTGCTACTACATATGGGATTGATTGAAACCCTTCTGTGGATTTCTTCTTGTAAACTCTATAGAAGGTTGGCCTGATGAACAAAGTAACAAAAAATCAATACAAGTTCATGAAAAATATCTCCATACATTACATGAAGAAGAAAAATGAATAAAATGAAAGCTTACAATGGGGCTAAGAACACCATGAATGAAAAAAGGTTACCTAGTCAAGATGCAAAACAAAGTATTGGTTAGTGAATGAATATAACTAGAAAAAACTTGTAGAAAGAAGAGAAGATGACATGGTGTACCTAGAAGGCCAAAGATGAAAGCTAACATATGATGTCCACCAACTGCCATATTTTTCTATTAGAAATGGAAATGCAAACTCTCTTTGATCTCTTCTTCTTTGGCTTTGTTGGTTCAAGTAGCTCTCTCTCCCTTTGTTTTCCTCTCACTCTCTATCTCTTTGATCACTAAAGGAGCTAACTTGTGTTCTTATATAAGCACATCAAAGTGAAGGGCTTCAGATGGAGATGGTTTTGTCTTTTAACTCCTAGCTGACAAGCTTTCTTGTGTGCATGGAGGACTGTGCTTAGGTCCTCAAAACCTTTGTTTGTTTCTAAGGACCATATGTGTTGGTTAATGGTAGCAGTCACTTGTGTGCGTATACATCCCCAAACCTACTGAAGCGCATTCCCATTGTAAAAGATATTTTCAAATCTAATTTGCAAGGCAGAACAATTACTTGATAGTCAACAATATGTTAAAATTTGAAACTCTCTAATTTACTAAAAAATGAAAAGTAAATGAAGTTTAATCAATTACCATATGATCTTTTCTTGGATTAACACTCTAATTAACTGATCTAAAAAAAAAAATCTCGACGTCTATCTTTTCGTTATCAACCAAAAATATAAAGTTGAAAAAAGAGGATATTTTTGTCGTTCACCTTGTTTGTTGAGAAAAACGCGCTTTTAATAACATTCACATGGTGCTTCGATTAATCACAAATGATTTTTGTTTTTTTAATAATCTCCTATTTTGTGAATCACACAATTACTATGAAGTCAATTGAAATGTGTCGCCCCGATGGCCACTAGAAGTTTATGCAACACTTAAAAGGACTTGAAAAAAATGTATAATTTCATGAATTGGTAATTGTAAAAATGTATTACCCAGTGAATGTAGATGGTAAGAGAAACGATGATTTTCATATCTACAAGCAATTTGGAAAAGATAAGCGCGTGCCAATCCTGAAATTCCAGCTATTAGAATTGGTTGATTGAATGCAACATGTCTTTGTACGGGGGGAGCCATGATTGCTGACAAATGGGGGAAAAAAAGTTTGGAAAGATCAACTTACCCCTGAACCAAACTATTGAGAATATATTGAGAATATATTGCCATACTATACAGAGTCCATCGTAGACAGCGAATTTTCCAACACAACTCTTGGAGAGATTTTCCCAACCATGGATAAATAGTATGAACAATGTCAACTCAGATATATCAACTCAACAAATCAATACTACCATTCTCATCGGAACATTTTACCATGTACAAAACATACTAACCAAGCAAATCGTATTGTACCAAGCAAATCAATTTACCATGACTTGTAACCGAACTTGATAGGCTAAGCCCAATGGAGAGTGAATTGGGAACCCAATGATGAAACTAGCATTGCCGAAGAAACATATATTTTTCTTCTATGGTGTTGTTGTTCCTCACACGATCTCAAACAAAACTACAGCGTTCTTTCAAATTTTTTTTTTTTTTAAATTTTTCTATTTTTTTTTTACCAATGTTCTATTCCGCCATTTGAAGTTGTTACTGTTAAGGCTATGATGTCAAAATTCATCTATGCAGAGGACTCTTTTTTTCAATGGAACTTCTGGTTTAAGCATAGTTTACTAAGAATCTTCTGATGAGATTTCAAGAGTTTGACTAGAAAAAAATATTTCTAAGACAGAAAAAGAGCATGAGAAGTTGTGTTTCACGGAATATATTCTCTGTTTCTAAGGCTTTGACACATTGCATAGGTTCCTTCGGCATTGTAACCAAACTCAATGGTTGTACAATTTGTTGACCAATTCGGTGTACTTTGAAAAATGATTTTTCACTTCAAAAGTGGTGTCCACTCCACAATAAGAATTGGAGAGCCTAAATGGGATGAAAATCTTCAAAAACCTGCAGGCAACAGTAACATGCAAATTAAAGTCACTTTTAACCAATTTACATTGTAAAATTTATCAATTTATTTTAAAATGTCTCCAAATGGCAAGGGTAAAAGCCATATTACACAAGTTCATCACCACTAGCTACCTCAAGCAAGAAAGCACTTTTTTCTCTATCTTTCCTGATTGAGTAAGTATATATTTCTTTACTTATGGTTGGAGATGGAGAGTAATCCTACTAACACCCAACACAAAACTACAAACATTGAGTATAAACAACACTTTTAGTGTTCTTCCTCTCAATTCCTCAATAGAACTCCACACCCCTTAAGCAGGAAGGCCTTGCTTTTGTATATTTATGGAGACGTGTCGAAGGTCATGATATGTACCTTCTGTTTTCTGTCCTAGTTCTATTGGATTTTCGGGGACAAATGCTGATTTCTTTGGTGTGGCGCCTCTTATTCATCTTTCCGTCTGACATAGCCCCTAAATCCAAATCAATGTTCGCTACCTGTGGATCAAGCTCAGATTCTGAGTTGACGTCATCACTGTCCTCACTAGAACTTTCGAGTGTACTGAGGTCAAATATCGGCGGTCGAAGTAGCCTATTTGCTCTGAACGAAGATATAGCCTGATTCAAGTTGTCTCCGATTCTTTTATAATCCGGGGAAGTTTTGATAGCATATTTGTCAAAATGTCTCTTTAACCTGAGCAGAGACTGCAAATCATCATCCGAGAATTCCTGCACTTGCTGACCCTGTGTAGCATCCCCTAGCTCTGTGCTAGTAGCATCGAAAAGTGTGTTGCAGGGCGCTGGCTGAGGCGAAGCCACGACCCCTGTCTTGGTGCAGGGCGCAGGCTAGGGCGAGGCCACTTCCGCTGCCTTGGTGCAGGGCGCTGGCTGAGGCGAAACTCTGTTCTCTGGTGTGGTGCATGGCGTGGCATTGTCGCAGGCCACGTCCACTACCTTGGTGCAGGGTGCTGGCTTGGGCGAGGCCATGGCCTCTGGCTTGAGGCAGATCGCTGGCTGGGGAGAAGTCACGACCCCTCGTGAAGGGTAGAGCACTGGCTGCTGCGAGACCGGTTCTGGCTGAATATCAGACCGGCTCAACGCCCCCGCTGTGAAGGTTGCATTGCTCGGCCTCCCTGAATCAGCATGCAGCACTGTATCGCTGGCAGCGTCTCGCGGCACTGCCACAAGGATATTCTTAGAAAGGCTATTGTTGGTGTCCCCCGAGTCGACATCATCCTCCTGTAGCAACAACTGTGCGTGTGGACCAATGACATTCTCAATCTCCGAAACTGTATACCCTGCCTCCAAGAGGCAATCCTCCGTAGATTCTGGTACAGCCGCGGCACTGTCATGAGCCTTTGTCTTGCCCACTAGCTGCTGATCCTCTTGAGCACCCTCATCTTCATCGATATTGTCTATAAGTGATTCAAAATTGTTGGACAACACCACCGTTGCCGGAGCAATGGCCACTGGCCTCTTATCCCCAATTTCCTCGGTAATCTCCGCACCCTTGTCATTTTTTACACCACTCGTACCCACTTCGCGGATGGGCAATTGTTCTTTTTTGGTAACTGGTATGTATAGCTGCGTGACAGTAGTGGTTGCGACTGTAGTTTTGACCGCCTTCGCTGCTTTACCTAGGTCAGAAACACGCCCACCGCCCGTTAGGCCCAACTTTTTTCTACAAGAGTCCTCCCGATGCCCTATCAAGGAGCAAAAATCACAATATTTGAAGCCTGGGTAATCTATCTTCTGCCAGAAACCCCTATTATTATCCCTGACAATCGAAACTCTAGTTGGTAATTTCTCCGCCAAAGTCATCTCCACGCAAACACGGGCAAAATCCGGACGCGATAGGCATCGAGTATGATCATCCATCCGCAAGAAACCACCAAAAGAATTCACAATTGCTTTTAAAATAGGGGGATGAAATAAATGCAAAGGTAAGTTAGGAAGCTCTACCCACAATGGCACCGATATCGGGTCCTCCTTCAAACTGAAACCATCATGCCAACGGAAGGCTTTGAACCGAACTCCACGAATCAAAAAGGAATCTCTCGATAGAACTTTCTTGACTTCCACCTCGGATTGAAGACGAACTAAAACGTGCCGCTGATTCAGTAAACCAAGCGAAAAATCGCCTAGGATTCCCCAAGTTCTGTGGATCGAATCTCGGATATCGTCCAGTGTTGGTCGATAGCTAGAGAACTTCAGAACAATCACATGTTTTTCCATGAAAGCTTCGCCACGTACTTCATCTGTGGCCGTCAGGCCAATTGCTGGCGCTCCCTCTTTGCGGAACCGAGTTCCTTCTACCTGATCCTACGCAACTTCGTCCACCAAGATTTTACCCAAAATCTGGGCGAAAGAGGGTTTACTCGTTACCAGGTCCTCCCGCCGTGGAGGGAGGGATGGTGGCCGGCGGCGCCGACATTGCAGCCCAAGGAGGCTAGCCCTGCATCCAGCGTCAACTGGGAGCCACGCCCGAGAAGGCAAAACTGAGACTCGCCTGAGAAGAGACCTCGCCTGCTGGCCTCGATGGATCTGCTCACCTCGATCTCGCGGCCTTGAAGGCGGTGGCCGGTCGATCTCGCGGCCTTGAAGCCGATCGATCTCCAGGGAGAGACGGCTGGAGAAAGCCGGTCGATCTCGCGGCCTTGAAGCCGATCGATCCCGCGGCCTTGAAGCGTCCAAGCGGCGGCCGGTCGATCTAGGTGGCGGCGGCTGTTGGTCGATCTTGGTGGCGGCGGCTGTTGGTTCACACACACTTGCTTGGCCTTGGTGGAGAGACAACAGAGTCAAGGTGGTCTAGTCTTGGTGGCGACGGCTGTTAGAACTCCACTTCCAACTTCTTAAACATAAACTAATAAATTAGAAGAGAATTCAAAAGGCATCAAACCTTGTAAATCTCAAGAACAAATTTTTTTTCTAAAAGGTTGGCAAGCCTATTGAACTCAACTAAGTGTTTCACTTGATTACCATTTGCTTGGAGCTTTGGTTCATCATCTCCTTTGACATCAATGATCACTTGGGGCAGCTTAATTTCTGATTGCAACCACAACTGGTCTTGTTGGGATTTAACCAACTATGTGAATAAAAAAAAAAAGGAAAAACAAGATAGAGTGTAATCTCTTGATAAAACTAGAACTCTGATGTGTAGAGAACTCACTTTATTCACATTGATTGAAACCAAATAATACATGGGTTTAAATAGGACTCACATGACCACTTAGTAAAAGACACATCTCTTAGTAAAAGACACTTAGTAATACTAAAAGACACACTGGAACACCAAAAGACACATCTCTTCTAGAACTAGTCTAGATTAATCTCTAACATCCCTACTTAAGCTAGACTATCACCATTCCAAGCTTCTTCTTCAACTTGTTGAATGTGTCGGTCTTCAAAGCTTTGGTGAAAATATCGGCAACTTGATCTTGAGATCTGCAAAATTTCACACTGATATATCCCTCCTTAACCAAGTCTCGAATGAAATAATATTTGATCCTTATATGCTTGCTTTTGCCATGAAAAATCGGATTCTTTGTAAGTGAAATAGCCGAACTGTTATCACAAAACAGTGTAGGAGAACTAACAGGTCCATGCTTGAGTTCACTCAAAACCCAAATCAACCAAAGTGCTTGACAAGATGCAAAAGCCAGTGAGACATATTCGGACTCGGTTGTAGAGAGAGTCACAATAGCTTGCTTTATAGATGCCCATGAGATTGCGCCGGAACCAATATTAAAAACATATCCGGAAGTGCTTTTACTATCATCAACACTTCCTCCCCAATCACTATCACAATAACCTACCAAACTTGGTTCTTCAATTTTCGTGAATTGAATTCCTTCATGAATTGTTCCACTCACATACCTTAAGACTCTTTTTCTAGCTTCCCAATGATTTTGCCTAGGAGATTCCATGAATCTACTAAGCATACTCACCGAAAACATAAGATCGGGTCTAGTGGAAGTCAAGTACATAAGACTACCAACAAGACTTCTATAAAGAGTTCCATCAACATGCCTATTGTCTTCACATTTACTTAGCTTCAAACCAGCCTCCATAGGTGTGCTAATTGGTAGTGCGCCCTCCATTCTAAACTTTCTTAATAAATCTTTTGCATACTTCTGTTGAGTGATGATGATCCCATCTCTTTGTTGTTTAACTTCAATGCCCAAGAAATAATGGAGTAGTCCCATGTCGGTCATTTCGAACTCATTCATCATAGCTTTCTTGAAATCTTCATTCATACTTGAACAACTTCCGGTGAATATTAAATCATCAACATATAAGCATACTATCAAAAACTCACCATGAGATCCTTCCTTGGTGTATAGAGTATGTTCAAATGGACATCTTTTAAAACCATTCTTCAAAAAATAGTCATCAATACGACTATACCATGCCCTTGGTGCTTGTTTAAGCCCATATAAGGCTTTTTTTAAATGACATACTTTCTTTTCTTCTCCAATATTCACATAACCAGGTGGTTGAGTTATATAAACTTCCTCCTCAAGAAAGTCATTCAAGAATGTCGATTTGACATCCATTTGATAGACTTTCCAATCTCTTTGAGCTGCCAATGCAAGTACTGTTCGAATTGTTTCAAGGCGAGCCACGGGTGCAAATACTTCTTGGAAATCAACACCATACTTTTTTTTGTAGCCTTTCACCACCAAGCGTGCTTTGTGCTTATCAACCTCGCCTTTTGAGTTCAATTTTGTTTTGTAAACCCACTTCACATCAAGGGGTTTCTTGTCATTTGGGAGATCAACAAGTTCCCAAGTCTTGTTTCTTTGAATAACATCAATTTCATTATCCATTGCAAGCTTCCACTTCTCATCTTTATAAGCCTCTTCAAACATAATTGGATCGGCATCAACAAACAAAGCAAAATTAACCAAATCATCATCCACCAAATTGTCACCCAAATTGCTACTTGTTTGTTCATAAAGATCTTGGATACTCCTTGTATTCTTCGAAGGGGAACTTGAACTTGAAGATGAAGAGGGTGATGAAGTAGAATTGGGAGAAGAAGGTGGAACACCAACCTCTTCGTTTTCTTCAATTGGAGCTTCAATTTCTTCTTCGATTTCTACGCAACTTGAATTTTCTTTGGTTGCATTTTCTTTCCAATTCCAAGATTCTCCTTCATTGAACTTCACATCACGGCTTATAATGAGTTTCTTGGTGAGGGGATTATACAACTTGTATGCCTTGGAACATTCACTATATCCAACAAAAATGCATTTCTCGGACTTGTCATCTAGCTTCTTTCTTCTTTCATCCGGTACATGTGGATAGGCAATGCTTCCGAAAATTCTCAAGTGATCAACACTTGGTTTGTGTCCGCTCCAAGCTTCTTGTGGTGTCTTGTCTTGCACACTTTTAGAAGAGGAACGATTGAACAGATAAACAACACATGCTACCGCTTCCGCCCAAAAGGAATTTGGCAATCCCTTGGCCTTCAACATACTTCTAGCCAACTCCATAATTGTGTGATTTTTTCTTTCGGCGACTCCATTTTGTTGTGGGGTACCACGGACTGAAAATTGATGTCGAATACCATGCTCTTTTAAGAAATCTCGAAGCCCATGATCAATATATTCTCCCCCTTGATCCAAGCGAAGAGTTTTCAATAGGAAACCACTTTGTTTTTCAACAAAAACCTTGAAATTTTTGAAACAACCATATACTTCCGAATTTTGGTTTAGAAAGTATATCCAAGTCTTCCTACTATAGTCATCAATGAAGGTAACAAAATAACGGTTACCACCAATTGAAGTAGTATGCATTGCCCCACAAAGATCGGTGTGCACAAGCTCAAGTGGCTATGATGCTCTCCATGCCTTCCCACTAGGAAAAGAATTCCTACTATGCTTCCCCAAGACACATCATTCACATACTGTATCTTGAAGTTGAATTGTAGGCAAGCCCTCCACAAGATTCTTCTTGCCCATAAGAGATAGAGTTTTAAAACTCAAGTGACCATATCGATAATGCCATAGCCAAGACTTGTCTTGAATAGTATAGAAACAAGAATTAATGGTACTTTGGAAAGATAAAGGAAACATTTTGCTTTTGGTCATTCCCACCTTTCCAATGATAACATCATTCTTATCTTTGATCTCACACAAAGCTCTCTTGAAATGTACTTCATACCCCTTCAAAAGAAGTTGCCCAACACTTAAGAGATTTTCCTTAAAAATAATTTGAAAAGCTAAGGCCTTTTATTTGAAACATGTTTGACTCACGTGCTCTATTAAATTTTGAATTTGCAACTCAAGTAACATTTAAAAGTAGTTTTTCAAAGTTCTTTTCATTTTAAAATATTTCAATTGATGAAATTTATGTTTTCTATTAACACCTGTATAGTACTAGTGGAATACCCGTGCCGTTGGCACTATCGCAGAGTACATCATACTTAAACGGCTATGTTGAATACTCAAATTTGTGGTTTTATTTAAATTTATAAAAACACTTGCATCATTGTCTATTACAACAGTTATGATGAATTAATTTTGTAAAAAGTTAATACTATTGAACAGTAAAACAATAGTGGAATACCCGTGCCGTTGGCACTATCGCAGAGTACATCATACTTAAACGGCTATGTTGAATACTCAAATTTGTGGTTTTATTTAAATTTATAAAAACACTTGCATCATTGTCTATTACAACAGTTATGATGAATTAATTTTGTAAAAAGTTAATACTATTGAACAGTAAAACAATGTTAATAAATCTGATCAACGCAACCCATGTGCTAAGGAATATAATCTCCACCAAATGTCAACTTAACTAAAAATAAGAAGGAAATATATCATATTTGTCCAAGTGAGTAATGGCTGAAATTGATTAGGAAGAATATCAAACTTGTCATAAGCATTTGTACCTCATGTAATTTGAAATATTTAAACTTGTCATAAGCATTTGTACCTCATGTAATTTGGCATTTGTACCTCACCGTTTTCAGTATACTAAAAGTGTTTTTTGGCGGTCGAAAAGACACGCACACAAAATTATATCCAAAATGTCAATTTTATGAATAAAGAAATTTATGCGAACAAATTTCCACACTCCAAAATAATATAAAAACGTGTAAGTACATCAAAGCCATACATTGTTTATACCTATACGCATTTAAAGAGCATGGTTTTCACCATTTATCTTTTCAAAAAATGAGAACAAAAGGAACCCACAATATACAAAAATGGGTTAAACTGCATATGTACATCAAAACTATGTATCAACAACTGCTCTAAACATCTTCTGCATCACATGATCAAATGACTTGGCGTCTATATGCACCAACTTTGAGCAATGAGGGAATATGACTGAAATCTACAAATTTATCACACAATATTAGAAAAAAAAAATGTTAATAAAATAAGCTATTTTCAATCATCGTTAGAGATAAACTACCTTATTTGCCAATTTCCAATGACGCCCACCATTGTACTTTTGTTTTTTAATGGATTTTTTGAACTCCTCGACAATGATATCCCAATTCTACAAAAATGTATAATCAATATTAGATTCATATCGTATGAAAGTAAAACATCAATATCAATAGAAAATTTATTAAAACATACCTTTAAAAAATTCTTACAACAAAACTTCTGGATAAACAATATTGGTCGTAGAATCCAGCCCATCTTGAGGTAAAAGGACACTGATTCTATTAGAAGCTGTGCATCTAGATAATGCAACATAAAGTTGGCCATGGCTGAATACCGGTGTTCGTAAATCAACTCCAACGTATTTCACAGATTGACCCTGCGACTTGTTTATCGTCATTGCATATGCCAACCGCACTGGAAATTGACGCCTTTTCATTTTGAAGGGAAACTCGGAGGATGATGGCGTTAAAGAGATTCTAGGAATGAAAACTAAATTGCCAGCCTTATCCCCATTTAAGATTTTTGCTTCAATTATACGATTTGCACAACGCATAACCATAAGACGTGTTCCATTACAAAGTCCATCTTTAGGTGCGATGTTTCTCAGCAACATAATTGGACAACCTACTTTTAATTCTAACTTAAATGGCGGCAATCCAGAAGGATTAAGCGAGTTCAAATACTCAGTTGGATAACGGTTGGCAATGGAATGATCATTTTCATAATGTTCCGCCATTTTATCTGCGGCAAAATAAACAATGATTTCTCCTGGAAAATCAGATAATGCAGCTTTGTTAATGTCGCAGACATCGTCATTTCGTGCTGAGAGAATTGTTCGCTCAGTCAAATAATTCGGAGACGCTGTGCCTATTACATTTAGTTGAGGATAAACCAAAGAAATTAGTTCACTTAAATCTTTACACTTGTGCACCGTTGTTGGAATACGAATAACATCTTGTGCGGTGCTTCCAATCTAAATAAAATAAAAATAATCAGTAATTAAAAAATGGCAATGTAGTAAAATGTAGAATTGTTTACACAAAAATAATACCTCAGTCAAAAACTTCATAAACCCGTCATTGCCTACCCCATTGTCCAACCGCATATTCAAACTCAAAGTCAGAACTTGTATGTTTAACCAAAGCTTAGAACGCCTCAAAGATGCAGCCACAATTTGCTCGCGGACGCCTTTGGGTATCACTGGCAATATCTGTCGAAAATCACCCCCAAGAACAACAGTAATACCACCAAATGACTTATTGGTGCTGTAAATGTCTTGTAGTGCACGATCAACTACTTCAACACAATATCTATATTGCATCGGAACTTCATCCCAGATAATTAGTTTGGTCTCCCTGAATAACTCAGCGTGCAATGACTGTTTACTAAACCCACACACTGAATTTTCCATGACATCCAGCGGAATACGAAACATTGAATGAGCTGTTCTACCTCCCACTAATAGTAACGCCGCAATACCAGATGATGCAACGGTAATGACAATGTGTCCAAGGCTGCGACATTTTGATGCAATGGCGTTGTATAAAAAAGTTTTTCCTGTTCCTGCACCTCCATTCAAAAAAAAATGAATTCCCTTATTTTCAAGCACTGAAGTTACTATTGCAGTATAAGCAGAACGTTGTGCCTCATTAAGACGATCGACGGATGATTGTGCATCGGATTCTTGACCATCATACTGAAGTTGTCGGTGTTCCCATATGAGTCTGTTACCAACTATCATGTCCCAATTTTTAATTGGCAGGGGCATAGGTGGGAACTTCGTTAAATTCTTCCCTCCTTCTTGAAGAAATTGATTTATGAGATACAAACCATAATCCAGAGTCTGAGCATCTGTTGGATATGAAATGCCGAACCTTGTTCGAAGTTGGTGCGAAAGATCATCACATATATTCACTGAGAACCTTGTCCATAGCAAATCTGGGTGAAGTGGATGACATTCCATTAGAATCACACTAAACAATCTTCTAAACTGATTCCCAGTTTTCATGATCGCAGCCTCTTCAAGGCACTGAATCCATTCATCATCATCTTTTAGGAGTCCTCGTGAGGTGCAAGCTAATTTGAAGGTGTCGTGTAAAACATTGTCATATGTGCGCAAATGTTCAAATGATTGTGGCCCTTTTACAACCGTTAGAAGCAATCGCAAATAAAACCTTTCACCTTCATGAGGACTGGCAAAATACATTCTTCCAATTGCATAGCCTTTTTTTCTTTTTGTCCACATTTTTTGTGATTTCTGCCAAACAAATTGTTGGGGGAATTGTTGGTAGGTAAATGTACGTGCAAACGGATCTACAGCACAACACGCAAAAAATGCAGTTAAAGTCGACATTTGGTGTCTAGCTCTAAGTAAAATTGATTGTGCTTGATCTTTAGGATTGAACACAACATGATGCATTCCAGGTAAATGAAGCGCCAATCGAACCACTGTAGGATTTTCTTCATGTAAAAGATGACCAAATATCCGCCAGGCAGCTTCCGGCGGACCAATATATCGAGCATCAAGATATTGCTGAATTTCATCTACTCCCCCTAGTACCATTGTTGTTCTATCATGACCTTTATAAATGTACTTGTGTATGTATTTAACACATCTAATTCCCTCACACACTTCCACATTAATATGACAATCAAACATCCTTGAAAGATATGGATTATATGGCACTACATCTCTATTATCAACTGGTTGACCCTTCACATTATATACTCGGCCAGTATTGCGGCGTCGATAAATAGGATATCCATCTTGGCCCATTGTTGTTGTTTCTGAATATTCGCGAGGATATCTTTTTGTGCACCTCCCATTCTCCATACATGGTGCTCCAGAATTTCGAACACCACACGGTCCATGCACCATACAATGTAAGACTGTTTGAAATAGCATCGGATCTTTATCCGGGTCAGGAAATTCTGCACACACGATCTTATCAATTTGAGCAGTAGTGCGAATTTTTTGTAAATGGTGAAGGAATATAAGTGCGTGCATATGAGGTAGCCCACGCTTTTGGAATTCAATGGTAAAGACATGAGCTACAACATCACCGAATGTGCCTCTTTTGATAATCTTATCCATTAGACATTTTCTTTTTAACTCAAAAACTCGAGATACTAAATCTGGGCGATCCGTAGGCTTTTGGTGAGGTAACAAAGCATCCATAATTTCAGGCCATTTTGGATTTGCAGTCATGGTTAAGAAAACATCTGGATGATTGTTGTAACGTGTGATAGCCATTGAATCTTGAAATATCTCAAACATGTGTCTTGGACTACCAATATGGGATGACGGCAAAATAAGTCGCTTCCCAACTTGATCTGGTCTTAACCCATCGGGCCCAATGTCCGTCAGACTTTCATATAGCTCAGCCCTGAGCTTTGTTTGATTGTTCCTCACATACATTAATCGATTTTGCTCTGTTGAAGCCCAAGCATCTACTAAAAACTCCTGAAGCAATTTGCCACCTCTCAAAATTGTTGAGTACTCAGTTGGTCGTTCGAACAAACGATAACTGTAAAACTCCATCTGAGTAAGTCGTTTATTTGAACACCTATTAGTTGTAACATCCCACTGAGTTAATTCAGGTTCCCAACCAAAGTCGCCATACGGAAATAATAGCACATAATGAAGCGGTAAGTAAGCTGGGTGACATTCATTAATTTTCATCAACTCTTGATTTCCTCGCAAATATACGACAATATCTCTGGTTGTGTTTACTTCAGGGACATCTCCAGGCAAAATAATTGCTATTTCATTTGATGAAGGAAGATTGTAACGCCGCCGATCTTTATGACAACTATAGTGTAAATACACAGGTATGTTTTGGTCAACAGAATTTGTCTGATTCAGAATCTCGTATGCTTGACGGTATTTCTCCACAAACACATTATACTGCAACAAAGCATCTTGCATGATTTTGAGCACATCTAATCTCAAGCGTGGATTTCGACGACTGCGGGTATGTAATGCTGAATCGGGATCATAAATGTAAAGCTGTGAATATACTGCATCTTGGCCTTGTTGCGGAATTAACGCTCCCGCTTGATGTCGTAATTCTCCATGAATAATAAAGCTTGTGGGACCCCTCCCATTGAGTACCCTTGGATCAAATTTAGTACCAAGACTCGTAAATGCATTCGCAGCATTATACTCGCGAATATGCGTACGAAAATTATTTGATTGAACATCATCTCCCTCATACAACACTTGAAGCAATGGTGGAGGGGTAGATAACAGTGGCAGCTTCACCTTTCCTTGCAAACAACACGTCCCGAAAAAAGGATTCCTTGACGAAGATGCCTTCAATTTTTCATCATTCCAATGTAGTGCTGAGCAATGAGGACACAAAAAATTCATTTTGCCTAAGAAATGACGTGTTTCTTCTTGATGAGCTTGTGAGTCAATTTCATGCCAGAAATCCAAACCACTATGACGGGAAGTATCGTCATTAGGAAGTCGGTCATTTGTAATTGGCCTAAACAAATTGTAAGATAGATAATGAGTTAAAATTTAGAAAACTTGATAAAGTTAAATTATATGAGAAAATAGAAAAAAAAAGAAGTATACATGTTTGTTGGTGCATTTGGGGATGCGTTAGGCGTAGAAAATGAACACCTCCTTGGTTGTTGTGGTGGCAACACATTTTGATCTAACACAGCAAAAAATTCAAAATCCATGCATCGGGGAGGGATGATATTGAGCACAGCCGTTCGTGATTGTTGCCGCAGCTTTTGTGGAAAAGCGCGATCATTGGGTGTGAAAGAAGGAAAAGGTATTTGAACAGGAGGCGTCCTACATAAAATTCTCTCTTTGTCTCGACGCAAACGTTGTGCGGATGAACGTTTTGAATTAATATTCAGAACAATGTTGTTATCCTAAAATACATTTAAAATGGTAAATGATTACACACTAAAAGAATTAAGGCATGCATATAATCTAAACAATGAAAACGTGCATAGACAATGGGAAAATAAGAAGGGGCCTATATAACACGGTAAACAATGAAATAATAATAAAGTTACGCACTTGTACATACCTGAATAAATACAACTTTTCGTTTACCCTTTTGAATAGAACCGGCATTTTCCTTGCCCTTGCATAAAAAACTTAAGTAAATAAGCATAAGACGGTAAAAACAATTAATATAGATAATTGCAGTACACAGATCAGCACACGCATTGAAAGTTAAGAATGTTGTACACACCCCAACAAAATTGCTTTTTCCCTTTTCGGCAATTGTGGCTTTTGTTTTTCCTTTTCCCTAGAAAGAAACACACACAAATATTATAAATTTAATTTTCGAAGGTGTAAGGTTAAAGAATCATATGTACATACTAATATACATTTTGTTAGGAAAAAACATATGTACATACCCCAAAGCATTGGAGTTTGGATATTCTCTGTTTTGTAGTATTCACATTAGCAGTCAAGGTAGTGTCTAACTTAGGTTGATTTTTTTCTCTCTCTCGACGCAAACGTTGGCCTAGCGCACGCTTGGAAACGTTACTGTCTATAGGGACATTTTCTTTTCCCTTTCCCATATCCATATTTGGCTTTAACAAAAAAAAAAAAAACAGATAACTTGGTATAAATAAATATGTATATATTTTTGTTAGAAATAGTGAAAAAGTAAAAACAAATAAATAAATAGAAATAATACCTGTTGATTTGGAACATTGGACCTGAGGCCATTATCTATAAGAAATTGCTCCTAGTAAAAGGATGACATGTTAAAATCTTTGGCTAATTTATCAAAAAATAAGTGAAAAGAGAAATTAACAAAATTTCTTACTGTCCTCGGCAAGTTTGAATCAACTTGCTCATCACGAACTGTAACCCTGACGCCTTGTTTTTCTAGAAATTTGATCTATAGCAAACATATAAGTAAGTGAGTAATTTTAATGTGAAAATTGTAAGATAGATGGCGGAAAAACTATGCATTTTTCTTACAGTTCCTTCTACGGTTGAATCCACCTGCAAACAAAGAAGGTGTCATATATATGAGACAACCAATTAGAAGTAAGATGTAGTAGTATCAACCTACTATAGTACCTGGCCGAAAATCATCATTTCGGAGTAGGGTGGATTGTGAACTAAGTGGTCCATAATTACGGTCAAGTACAATGAAAGGTTAGGGATCCCTGAAAAGAAAAAGGAAATGTTTTTATATTGCAACAAAATCTTTACAATTGAGCTATATTTTTGGAACAACCATCAATTCAATATCAATTCAATAAGCATCAAAAAAGCATCAACAACATATTTCTTGAATGGGAAGTTGATTTAAAAAATAAATCGATTTACAATCAAAACAGGGGTACATGACGACTTTACCCGTATATAAAACGAACGAAGTTAAGGACTTAGACCAAACAAAAAAGACCGCAACACTGTCCTCGAAACTGGACTTGAGAAATATAAGCCACTACTCAGTTATATATATAAAAAAAAAAAAAAAGCCACTACTCAGTAATTTAAAAAAATAAATAAGAAAAAAAATTGCATAAGAAAAAAGAGAAAAACAGCAAGCAAAACTGAGACAGGGTAAGCAGCACCGCACCCCCCTGTCCAGACTGCAACCTCGCGCCTGCAGCACGTCCAGCACCAAGCATCCCACCGCTCCCTGCCTTAGCCAGACTGCAAGGGCGAACCTGGCTGCTCTTGCCTCGCAGCCGAACCGCCAGCCAAAATCGGCCATTCGCAGGGCCTGTCTCAGCCTAGCATCCACTGTTTTACAGAAAAACAGGGAGCAAAAATAATGTTCCTGCAGATAGCACCCAGTCCCATACAGCACCCAGACTGCACTCGTCTTGCGCGCAAGACAGTCCAATCTCCAGTTCACTGACCCAACTGATAGACTGACCCAACTGATATACTGACCCAAATGATAGACCGCAACCTCAGGAATAGGAAAATGATTTTTTAATCCTTTGTTGACATACACCACAGAAAAGTTTTCATTTGGATTGCTGGTTTCCTTAATCAAGAAAGGAGAATTCCAGATGTCTTGAATAAGAACAGCTCCGATGCAATGTAATGTTTCCGATGAAATAGAAAGAAAGAAGAAATAAACAATTTAGAGTTGAACCTTTTTGGATGCCTTTGTTGTGGATGGTAATCTTTTTGAATTCCATCATAAAAATCAAACTTCAGGGAAAATGAAAAAAAAAAATGAAAAAAAAAAAAATCCAGAACCATGAAATTGTGAATACCCAAAAGTGAAAAAATAAGAGATTTGATAAAGACGTAGAGGCGCTAGGAAAACCCCCTATCACAGCATTCAACAGTAGAAAATGAAATCCCAAAAAAATAAAATGTGTAGAATGAGAGTATACATGCTTAGTTATATGGTTGTTGAAAGAAGAAGAAAAATCACCATGAGTAGTCAACATCTGAAGGAAATGAGTTAATTAACCATTTGAAGGAAATGAGTTAATTAAACATTTGAAGAAAAGCAAGTCAGTAGAAGGATTCACAACAAACCACAAACATCACATGTTGGGGCGATCCGTTGCGTCTGGGCAGTCCGGCTGCGGACTTATGGCGATCAGCTGGTGCTGCGATCTATTGTGGCGATTGGCTTCCAGCTTTGCGAAACAGGACAGTGATGGGTGCGCTGTGCGGGGTCACTTGCGAGGGCTGGACTGCATTGATTAATTGGAGAATACTTGCAGGTACATTGAGCTGCTGTAATTTCAGCTTGGGCGCAGGAACGGCCAGGAGCTGCTGGTGCGGTGCTGACAGTCGGCGGAGCCGCGTCTTGCCGGTCCAACTCAGGTGCTGTCCGAGTGTGTTCGGCAGGCCAGTGTTTCCTGTTAGGCGCTGCAGAACAGAGTGGGAGGCAGAGCACTTTGCTGCAGAGACTCATAGAACGGAAGCTGCTGCTGTTGCTGCGCTACGTTTACTGCTGCGCTGCTTTTGATGCTGCTGCTCCGCGGATTTGCTGTTGCTGCTGCTGCTGCTGCTGCGCTGCGTTGCCGCTGATGCTGCTGTTCTGTTTTTGTTTTGATTAGGTTGCGGCCTGCTGAGATGCTGCGACACGCGTCGGGCTTTGTCGCAGGAACGCGCGTAGTGCTGCGTGTTCTATGGCTGCGAAACTGATATTGCGGGTGCTGTCCGGGTTGTGTTTTTAGTTATTTACTTTGGCTTTCATGCGGGTAACGTCGTAATGGGCAGCAGATAGCGTTTGTAAATCATTTTTTGTGATAAGTAATTAAGGTCTGGCATTCAAAAAAAAAAAAAAAAAAAAACCACAAACATCACATTTTAATTGAGAACTTTTTAAGGTTGGTTACTAAGAATAGCAAGTTAGTAGAAGGGTCACATTCCTTCAAAGAGAGGGACTCTCTACTGGAATATAAATGTCCCAGTAATTGATTAACATTTAGGAAATTGCTTTGAATGAAATTTAAAAAAAATGAAACATACCTATAACAACATTCAACCAAATTAAACATACCCATCACAACATGCAACCATATTTCTTTAGGATGAAAACACAAAAGTGAAAAATCGAAGAGATTTGAGAGATATTGCAAATATTAAACCAAATTAATCATACTCATCTAGCTTAATATCTAAAGTTGAAATGTCCTGTGAATCTCTCCAGAGAACCTCCTTCCCTCACTGTTGTTTCCCAAACCCTAGCGGCGGCGGCCTGGGGGTAAGGAGCCGACCTTCCCAGTTCTCTTTGTTTTCCCAAAACACTCTAACACTACAAGAAAAATTGTGATTAATAGCGTTTAAAAACCGCTATGGTAGGCTACCATAGCGGTTTAGTAACCGCTATGACAGCCGGCGCTATAATAGACCCAGGGGATATTATAGCGGTTTTAAAACGCTATGGTAAGTTTGGCTTTTATAGCGTTTCAAAACCGCTATGGTAGCCTCTTCCATAGCGTTTTAAAAACGCTATAGTAGACTCTAAAACCGCTATGGTAAGTATACATAGCAAATTTTTTTTTTTTTTTTTTTTTTTTTTTTTTGGGCATGGCTCTTAAGAAAGACTCCGATATGAATGATATGCAATTCCATGCAAGCCTGATAATGTATGTTTCAAATAATCTTCTCACATATTCAAGAAAGAAATAGGTCATTCCAATCACTAACCATGTTATCGGTTTTGTTCTTGACATTATGTTCCGTGTAACTTTCATTGTTCCAAAACATTCTCCCTATGTTGTTAAATATACTACAGAAAGGTACTTCATAATATATGGCTAAGTACACGCTTTACAATCATATTTTTCCAGAGTGGAAACTAACATGCACACAAAGGCTTTACTTTTTCCCACATTTGAAGCCCTTGGGTCTTTGTTGCACTTCCAACTTTTCATTGAAAATGCATGGAAGAACTTCCTCCAATAGAAAAAAATCAGCTGCTTTAATAATGTCCTGTACAAGGAGAACACGCACCCTCCATCCCTTTTCGGAAAGAATAAACTGGAAAAGATCTTCAGTCGCACTCACAACTGAATGCATATCAAAGTACTTCCATCCCATGACATTTGAAGCATTTGCTGCAGAATCATCGGGAGGTTTTGCAGCAGAATCATTGGCTGGATCAGATATAGCTGCTATCTGGAATAGAGTATAGTGATTAGAATTATGGATCTTGGTCTGAAGTACATGAACAACAGAATTTGATATTGGAATTTCCAATTAATGAACTATGTATACAAGCAATGGATGTTCTTACTTCTCAATTATAACTGTCCTTTAAATAAATGCTCACAGGACGCCTATAATTGTGACTTTTTGCAGAATATAATGATCTTATTGTATAAAACATCAAAAAAGCCTACACGTCAAGGCAATACGCACCAAGTAATTGTATGTTCAAGTTCAGAAATAACACTAACCAACAAAATTGACAATTCTTTGCCCCAATTTTTATGTCTCAATGCAGCATAATTAGATTAAAGTTAAAATAGACAAAAGATGTGTATGTAACAAAGGTGGTAGCTCTGTCAATATGAAAACTACTCTGGTTGTGGGAATACTGGGGTGCCAACCTAGAATACAATGTGATTTTTTCTTCCATTGTTCCCCCCTAGGATGCATTTCCAGTTAAGGCTTGATCCATATATGTGTGTATAAGCAAAAACAAAAGAAGCAGATCGAGATAATCAAAATGAAACATATAAATAAGCAACTCATGAAACAAAACTGTTGGTAGGTTAGAAAATGCTAGGGAAGTGTGCTACTAGAAAATCGATTGGGGGCAAATGCTACTAGAAAATATGCTGTAATAGAAAATGTTGGCATAGCTGTAATAGAAAATGTCTGCATTCACATTTGATCTTACAAAAAAAAACTGAGAAAGGTGAGCATATAATGACGGACTTTTCATAATATAATGCTTGCAGGAAATGATTACTCGATATGATTTAGAAGAAAAACGTGAAAATATTCCTTACCAGGTGTTCTAGGCGGTTCCACCGTATGGAGCCATTGTTGCGGATAAGAAGCTCCCTTAGTATTTTCCTCATATCAGGATTTGGATCTGCAAGAAGTCTTGCAACAACAAATGGATAGGCACTCTCTATAACTTTAAAGTCGGGATCCAATGCTTTGGCAGTCCCTTCCAGTGATCCCAAAGACCTGATTACCAGTGCATAATCTGGAGGCAGAGAGAAATTGAACTCGTACATAACATCATACAGATGATTCATTACACCCTGAAAACAAGTAGAAAGAGTTCAAGAACTACTTAATACTTTGGCCACCAAATTCAATAGAAACTAGTAGAAATGTCGAGAAACAAGGTGTGCTTCTATATAAGCTTCTTTTGGAAGGAAAAAAAAAAGTAAAAAAAAAAAGATAAATAACACTGACCTGGAAATCTTGGGATGGCCGAGTCTCATCACCAAAGGATGCTCGTAAAGCATCTGAAACGGACTGTATATCAACTCCATCAGGAATAAATCCAAGGGAAAGGAAGTCATTTGCTAAGCCCAGAGAATCGCGGTTAACATAATGCACGAGCTGAAAGACAAAAGTTATAACACAATTACAAGTAGGTCGACATCAAATGCACATACTGAATTTCCCATACATGCACACATATACTATGAAGTATGAACAAAGGGAAAGATTCTACAAACCACAGAAATGACTAGTCTTCCCTTTTTACAAATAATATACTAAGCAAAGAGGAAAATTTTAGAAACGACACGAATAAGCAGTCTTCACTTCTTACCATGCTTAGGATTTGAAGCCCAACACAAGAATAAGTGAAAAATTCAAATGACTTTGGGACAGTATATTATCAAGGGTGTGTTTGAAGGTTTTGAATTACAAGGAAAGCAAGAATACAAGACTACTTCAAACACCAAAAACAGCATTGTCTAGGACTGATTTTAAGACTAGATACTTCTTGAAACAGAAGAGAAGAGAAAAGCCCCTGCAAAATCAAATTAAAAATTATTGAACTTGCAGCATTCTACAAGCTTTTGCAAGAAAATTTAATTTATTTTCTTCGCCCCTATAAAAATGATGCAAGCCAATGCAACCATAACAGTAGAGAAAATAAAACATTCATTTCTTTTTTAATAACCTTCAAACTATAGCTCTATTGCACAAAAGCAATTTCTGGTGACATTCTGCAGTTCAAAAACTGAAAACAAACTTTTTTTCCAATCCAAAAGATGGCGAAATAAAGGCAACAAATGTGATTACTATGCAATGCGGAGAATTTAGATACAAACAAACTAGGTAGTTCCTATTCAAACAAAGTACTCTATGATTTACCAAATTTGAACTTCATCGCGAATATTTGCTAGTAGTGTTTTAACACCAAGGCTGCTTTGTTCATAAACCCCCCCTTTTGATGTAGTAGTAGTTGTATAATAAATCGATTTATATGGTTCCTTTGATTTTTTTGCTTGATGTATTTTATATAGACTTATAGTTATATGACAATTAGTATGTTGAGATACTTTCGATAGAAAATAACGTGGGAGAGTTTCTAGCAAGTGTTTAGAAATGGTGGGGACATGTTGAGAGAAAATTTAAGGCTGTAAAAATAAACAGTTTTGGCCCTAAAATATAATTCATACTGAGGGTAACTTTTGTAAACCAAACCTTAGTACGACAAGAAAACCCAAACTCTTGCCAAACAAAGTTTTTAATATGTTTTCTGTTTCTTGTGCAAGTGGTTTAATGTGCTTTAAAATGTCAAAAAACAGGTCTTCACTCACCAAGTCATGTGATGATCCCTTTAATTCAGATAAAACAGAAGCCGAGTCCCCTCTAATAGGGCAATTAAAAACCTGCACAGCAGAAATAAAAATTCAGCAAAAAAAGAAGGAAATAATTCAATAAATTTAGAGAGAGCACAAGAAGAGCTTAAAAAGATTAAGTGGTATCCAGCTTAATATATTACTGCAAAACCAGCAAAGTTGAGGCTGCTTTCCACTGAATCTCTGTCCAAGCTCCTAGCTTCACTAACCTGTCATGTGGTCCCAGTTAATATCTTTATGATGAATAAAATTACATAAGATCAATAGAAGTTAATTTTTAGCACATGGGTAGGGTGATTTTAGACAATAATTATCAGTCATTTATGCTTGTGAAGTGTAACTGTCAAACGGAGGACTTGACATATATCTCTGTTTTATTTTTTCGAAAGGATGAACATGAATGAGTTTATGTATGAGATGTCACTTATGATATTGAATTATGATTGCATTTTAATGAAGAAACCATTCTAGCAATACCTACTTAGAGACTTAGTTAAATTAAATGGAAAATTAATTGTGTACATTATTTTTCAGGGACATGTCTGTGTCCATGCTTCCTAGCACCTAAGCGGTGATTTTCACATTTTTGTAATTTTATTATTTCCATGCATGGTATAGTTCAAACAATTTATGACACTGAAAGTGTTCATAACTAGAGTCGATAAAAAGAGTGATCGTCAAAATTAACAAATTGGTGATGTTGATCAAATTAGGGAAGAAAAACCTATGAATAATGAAGAAATTCAAGCCAAAAGAGACTGTTGTTTGATAAACTAAATACAATGTAATATCAACAAGAAATAAAAAGAGATCAACAGAGCAGCCTGTAGCTGCTAACAATTGAGAATCAAAAGCTGAGTCAAAAGTCCATAGACAATCATATAACAAATAAAGGGACTAATAGGCATGCATGATTTATCGTAAAACATTGATTAGCAGTATGCAGCATCCATGGGATGCTCTTGTTCAGCATCATGGGCTTACAGAGTAGTGAGGGGGCTTACAGAGTAGTGAGGGATAGCAGAAACAACATTCATGGGCTGCTCTTGTTCAGCATCAGCATCAGCAGTAGAGAGTGCAAAAAGTGCAGCCTGAAACAGTTGGGATGATCCAGTCCCTACGATGAGAATAAAATCAGTAGGCGCAATGCTATCAACAATTTTATTGAAGAAATCAGGGGTGTTCCTCATCCATTGTATTTCATCCAGCTCCTCTTTCTGCAAGATGATTCATAACATCAATAGCCAAGAAGAAAGTTTAACTAAATCTAGATAAGAACAGTTTAATGCAAGCCTGGAAACTGCAAGAAAGAGCGAGTCCATCAAGTGAAGATTGAACTTAACGATACACAACCAAGTGTAATGAATGGTTTCAATCTAGGAATAAACTTGTCAAAAAAAACTAATGATAGACAATTGATAAGGAACCAGTGATTATTTTACAACATATCAGATATCTAGTGAATGATGAAAAAGTATATTAGATCACAAGAATCTCAACCAACAAAGTAAAGATCATTGAAAACCATTAATATCTAATTATGGACAACTGCTAAGAAAAAATATGTCATCAATGAACTCACAGTAAATTGTTGGTTATCATCTTCTTCGTCATCCTTCTTTCTATTCCTCATATCATTATCTCTTTTACCATCAGATACCTGATTTATCAAAAAAATGGTACTGAGTTAAAACCATTGACAAATACAGTCAGGCTGTATGTAGAAGACATCAAAACACATACCTGAACAGAATTAGCAATAAAAGCAAGACGATAGGAGAGATCTCTCACTCCTAATGCCCTGAGACCCTTTACACCTTCATGTCCACCAGTATTCTGACGCTGGGAAGATTCTCGTTTACATTCTGCTCTCTCTCCAGGTGAAGCAAGTGCAAGTATGTCTGGTATTACAACCAATGTGCCTGTGAAGATGACCCTGAATAGTGGAACCAAAACCTCCAGTGTAAGACATCATATTTTAGTATAAAATAACAGTGACTGAGTTCACTATTGTTAATCACTAGGGCTCTGTTTATAATCTAGTATTTCAGCTCTTGATGCTGAAAACATGGACTTTCAAGTATGTGGCATGTCAAATGCTTGACACCAAATCAATATATATTTTGCAAGGGTGGATGGTGTTTCCATTTAGTTTAGTCAGCATTTGAAACATTTAGCTCTTTGGACTTGTGAGCTTACTTAGTGTTTGACGACCTGATTTTTCAGTTTGGCAAACATGCCCCAAATACATTAAGAAAATATTATGACTTGTAACTGAAACTAGAGTCTGATTCTTACGTGTCACCTGCCCTGGCATGCTCCACTATCTCGTGGCGGAGGATAACATCCAATGATCGAGGAAGGGAGTCCGGTGGTATCTCTTTTGACGTCTCTTGCATTCGTACTCTCTGCCAATCGGCAAATTTACTCTCCTGTCGTATCAATGCCCATTTAGCCCGATTTGAACATGTGGCATTTATGCAAATTATCGGCTGTAACAACAAACAAGGTTACAAAAAAATTAGCAAAAATAATCAAACGCAGAATTAACCTAAGATTGATAATATAGAACAACTGCTAATGATGTTGTCGAGCAATGCTGTGAGAAAAAAGCGCACCAAACTTGGAGAATATGCAACCTTATGATTTTATTTGGAAACTTGAGCTACAAAAGCACTTATTACATACAAATCATCCAATAGTAACATGTTAAATGGGAAGCTTGGTATGCATTACTAACCTCCGTATACTTAAATTGTTGTTCAACATTCTTAATAACTGTTCCACATTCCAAACACTTGAAAGTTCCATGTAGAAGTTCGGGTCGAACCTCACTGGTTCTAGTAACAACCCCAGTGACAGACACCAACTTCCCAATTTCTGCTGTAGTCAAATCCCTCAATCTAAAATCATAAACAATCAACTCTTTTCAACCGAATCAATACTACAATAATTATACTGTGTTAAAGAAAACCCTATAAAAAAACATACTACTCTCTAACAAAGTTGGGTCATCAATCAAACTTATTGAATTTTAAGAAAGAGTTTCAGGAACTTACAAAGGCTTTAAATGCAGGTTTTAGAGCAGGCTTTAAACATACTACTCCCTAGTTTCTTGTATCCATTAACTAGCAACTGAAAATTTTCTACATTTGTCAAGTTATACTGTAAAACAAGACCACACTTAATTGTCAATGAAACATGAAAACATAAAAATTCCCAGAGGAAGATAGTCTCTAAATCAATTTTCCATTAAAAAAAAAATCATCTGACAAATCAAAATGAGCACAACCAGAGGAAACTAGCTTGCAGAGGAAAATGAGCACCAATTTTTGTCTAATCAAATACCATTTTTCTATCGAAATACACAACACAATCATTGAGATATATGTAAATCTACATGCATTATGATGAAAACCCTATTAAAAAAAAAGTGCAAGGGTATCTTCAATTTCTTAGTTTTCTAGTTTAGTTCATTTGATAGAAGATATAATGGAAATACAAGTTGGAATGCATTCCAGGCTTATCGTCAGCATCACCTAACCCAATTACCCAACAACTTATTTTTCCTAATTCTTATTAAACCCAAAAGATAGCAGATATACATGAAGACTGTGATTAAAGTAAACTCACCATACGATTATATGGGCGTAATAGAGATGATGGTCCTCATCAACCTGACACAACATATTGAGAGATGAGAAAATGGAATAAATACTTAATGGAGAAAACAGAGTAATCTGCATTTAGAAACTGGCTGAAGTTTGGAACTCAGAATAGCTATCAAATAAGTTTCCATTCATGAACAATGAGAAATAATGCCCAGTGGAATTACATCAAGAATTTCAACCCCATCCAGGTGATTTTCATAAAAAAAACCCACAGCTCATTGTTGTATATATTCTTCAACACATCCCAAATCTGGTTTCAAATTTGAGTGGTAGCTTGTGGACAAGACAACCACCCCAAATATATATACAATTAAAGCTGTCACACAATTATATATATAAGTAAGAGTAAACATTGAAATTGTTTTTCATGTCTTATGAGCACTTTGTAATTTTTATTTATGCACTAAATTGAAATGGTTCTGCAGAGAATGAAAAACCCAGATATGGATTTGGTTCTGTCTACAGATGCAAAGCCCAGGCTAAAATGGACTCCAGTGCTTCATCAAAGATTTATCGAAGCCGTCGCTCAGCTTGGAGGTGCAGACAGTAAGTTACTTGATTAGTTATTTTGTCAAGCTATTAAATTATACCTATCATTACTCTATGTATAATCTATGAATTGATTTTAATTTTTAATTCTGGCAGAAGCAACAACAAAGAATATAATGAGAGTGATGGGGATTCCTGGATTGACTTTATACCACTTGAAGAGCCATTTACAGGCACTCTTCTCATAAAGAATTTTTTTTCATCTATTAGATTCATTGAAGGCATTTGATTTAAGTGATCCCATGTTTTTTTTGTTACAGAAATACAAAATAAATATATCTATATCATCAAAATAAATAATTTGTTAAGGATTTTCAGAATGTAGAGGTGCTGAAAAACAAGATTGATCTGCAAATGCAACCCAGAATCAAATTGTTATCTCACTCTTACTTAAGTAGTTTCAATGGATTTCTTTTACTATAGTAGTTGGCATCAAGTCCGGGTTTTTGGGCTAGCATAGTAGCATACATGAGCTTAGAAACAAAAGGAGATGATAAACAAACTACACAATCAAGTTGACAAAAGCTACAACCCATAACAAATATTGATAGCATTTGTGCTTGGGTTTAACATATTTCAACTCATATCCTGTAGGAATGTATTTGCAGCTAAAATATCCAAACTAAGGGCGAATCAAAAGAATAAATCCAAGGAGAAAACCTGACAAGAATCCTCCAATATGGGCTGAACTGTCTATGTTAGGGAGAAGACCAATAGCCAAATTGAGAGCAATCACGAGAAGGAGAGTAGAAAGTGCTGCACACTGAACCGAGACAGTAAAAAAAAATTTATTTTTATCAAGCCAGTAAGTCCGAAAATCATGAGATATAGAAGAATAGGCCCCAAAGTATCTAAGGGGAGTAAAATGAATACATGATAGGTTATGAATGTTATCTAAACATTAAATTAATATTTGAAGATAACATATTTGCATCAGATGTATCATGTTATGTGACAAACCACAACAACAACAAGAGAGGGATTAGGGAAAAATTTATCAACCATCATCACAGAAGGTAACTGAAACTAACAATTTTCATCTTCTAATCAACCACTCGGCCCTTTAATGACAGCCTTTAAGGTATTCAAGAGTGCCACAATAACTCGATGGAGAAACACAAGAGAGAAAAATATTATCTTTGTTATAGTGTGTATCTAGCTGTCAGTGTGTAGTGTGTATCTAGCTGTGTGTAGTGTGTATCTAGCTGTCAGTGTGTGTATCTAGCTATTTAAGCCCATGTATCATTTGAGTTTAAGTAAGGAAATGAAGTAATCTCTTATCTCTTTTAACATGGTATCAGAGCCATAATTCGAAGTTCGAAATTTGCAATTTGGTTCTCACCTATTTGATTCTCACCGATCCTTCGAAATTTGCAATTTGCAATTTGGTTCTCAAGTCGATCCAGCCAGTCGATCCAGCCAACGCAGTTGATCGACTCATCCAGTCAATCCAGCCGTCCGATCGCCTCCTTCAGCCAGTCCGATCGTCCGATCGACTCCTCTAGTCAGTCCGATCGACCGATCGACTGATCCAGCCAGTCGACTGCTCCAGTCGATCGACTGCTCCAGTCGATCGACTCCTCCAGTCGATCCCTCCAGAAGATCGGTCCTTCCAGTCGATCGAAGCTTTCAATCGACTCCTCCAGTCGAACCCTCCCATCGACTTCTCCAGTCGATTGCTCCCATCGACTGCTCCCATCGATTCCTCGCAAGCTTTCAATCGACTCCTCGCAAGCTTTCAATCGACTGCTCCCATCGATTGCTCCCATCGACTGCTCCCATCGACTGCTCCCATCGACTTCTCCAGTCGATTGCTCCCATCGACTTCTCCAGCGAGTCGACCCCTCCCCTCGCATTCACCAACCAGTCGACCCATTGAAGCTTCCTGATTTGAAGCTCCAGATTGAAGCTCCCTGATTTGTCAAATTGGTAAAACCCATCCCACAAGGGCCTGTTTGGGGCTATTTGGGCCTGTTTGGAGCCTGTTTGGGGCGATTTGGGCCTGTTTGGTACGGGCCTGTTTGCCTGTTTGTAAAACCAATCCCATATTTGAAGCCTCTTTCCTGATTTCTCTTAATTTTGGTGCTTTGATGAGTCGAAAACGGAGCTATATGTCTGAGAGCCAGTCTAATTACAGTGGACACAAAGGAGGCAGCTCACACGGGCTTGAACCTCGCACGCCAGATTCTGATATTATTATTTGCAACTATTGTAAGAATCCTGGTCATACCAAGTTTGACTGTAGAACGCTGCAGTTTAAAAACCGGAAAAAACATTCAGCTCATGTTGCGATCCCTTCTGCTGCTTCTGCCAAATCAGTCCTTATTTCTGCTAATGAGTATGCCCAGTTCTCCAAGTATCAGGAATCACTCAAGTCTTCCTCTACTTCTGTCACAGCGAGTGTCGATTCAGGTAAACCCGATGTTTGTCTTCTCTCATCATCCTCCCAGTGGGTCATTGATTCTGGTGCCACAGATCATATGACAGGTAATTCTAGTCTATTTTCTTCGTTTCAATCAAATGCTTATACTTCTACCGTCACTTTAGCCGATGGGTCACCATCTTGTGTTCGCGGGTCTGGCACCATCAATCCTACCCCTTCGCTATCTCTGTCCTCTGTCTTACATTTACCTAATTTATCCTTTAATTTGCTCTCTGTAAGCCAACTTACTCGTCATCTTAACTGTTGTGTCTCATTTTACCCTGATCATTGTTTAGTTCAGGATCTTATGACGAAGAAGATTATTGGTAAAGGACATGTGTCTGGAGGAGGCCTCTACATTCTTGATACACCGATGCCGAGTTCTGTTGCTTGCTCCAGTGTCATGTCTCCTTTCGAGGCTCATTGTAGGTTAGGTCATCCGTCTCTCCCTCTGCTCAAACAGCTTTGTCCTCAATATAATAAGGTGTCTTCATTAAATTGTGAGTCATGTCAGTTTGCAAAACATCATCGTCTTAGTTCGAGTCCTAGAGTCAATAAACGTGCTAGTGTTCCTTTTGAATTAGTTCATTCTGATGTTTGGGGTCCTTGTCCTATTTTGTCTAAACCTGGGTTTAAGTATTTTGTTACATTTGTGGATGATTATTCTCGTGTTACTTGGTTATACTTGATGAAAAAACGTTCTGAGTTGTATTCCCTGTTTTGTGCGTTTTGTGCTGAAATTCAAACTCAATTTAATGTTTCCATTCGCACCTTGCGAAGTGATAACGCTAAAGAGTATACACAAGCTTTATTTCAGTCTTATATGACTCAGAATGGCATACTTCATGAAACTTCATGTGTTGATACCCCATCCCAAAATGGTGTGGCAGAACGTAAAAACAGACATCTTCTTGAAACAGCACGAGCTCTATTATTTCAAATGCATGTTCCTAAACCTTTTTGGGCCGATGCCGTCTCTACAGCTTGTTTTCTCATTAATCGCATGCCTTCCTCTGTTCTTCATGGTGAGATACCTTACAAAATCCTTTTTCCCGATAAGTCATTGTTTCCTATTGACCCGAAGATATTTGGTAGCACTTGTTTTGTTCGGGATGTTCGTCCGCATGTCACTAAATTAGATCCCAAGTCTTTAAAATGTGTCTTCCTTGGTTATTCTCGTCTTCAGAAAGGTTATCGGTGTTATTGTCCCACTCTTCACAAGTATCTGGTCTCAATTGATGTTACCTTCTTGGAAGACACACCTTATTTTCCATCTTTGCCCATTCCCACTCACATGGGGGAGGAGGATGATTTGTTGGTCTATTCTATCACGTCCTCAACACCTGTCTCCGCACCAGCTCCTGTCTCGGACCCAGCTCCTGTCTCAGACCCAGCTCCAGTCCAGCCTCCTATTATTCAGGTTTACTCCAGGCGTCTACCTCTTGACTCATGTCCTGCACCTGATCCTTCGTCATCAGATCCAGTCCCGAACAATGATCTTCCAATTGCCTTACGGAAAGGTAAACGACAGTGTGCTTATCCTATTTCTTCATTTGTTTCTTATACTAATTTGTCGCCTTCCTCGTGTTCTTTTATTGCTTCCCTTGATTCTACCTCTATTCCTAAAACTGTCCGTGCAGCCATATCTCATCCTGGTTGGCAGACTGCAATGATAGAGGAAATGAATGCTTTAGATGACAATGGTACTTGGGACTTGGTCGATTTACCTTCAGGAAAAAGGGCTATCGGGTGCAAATGGGTCTTCGCAGTTAAGGTCAATCCGGATGGGTCAGTCGCTCGATTGAAAGCACGTCTTGTTGCTAAGGGCTATGCTCAAACCTATGGGGTGGATTACTCTGACACTTTTTCTCCTGTTGCAAAGTTGACCTCTGTTCGGTTATTCATTTCCATGGCTGCTTCCCATCATTGGCCTTTACATCAGCTTGATATCAAGAATGCTTTTCTTCATGGTGATCTTCAGGAGGAGGTGTATATGGCGCAACCTCCTGGTTTTGTTGCTCAGGGGGAGTCAGGGCGAGTTTGTCGTCTTCGAAAATCTTTATATGGTTTGAAACAGAGTCCTCGTGCTTGGTTTGGAAAGTTTAGTCAGGCTGTTGAGAAATTTGGTATGATGAAAAGCAAGTCTGACCATTCTGTATTCTACAAACGATCAACAACTGGTATCATTCTGTTAGTGGTGTATGTGGATGACATTGTAATTACTGGGAATGATACGAGAGGAATCTCATCTCTTAAATCTTTCCTTCATACTCAGTTTCACACGAAGGATTTGGGAGAGTTAAAGTATTTCTTAGGAGTTGAGGTCACTCGGAGTAAACGAGGTATCTTTCTATCTCAGAGAAAATATGTTCTTGACCTATTAACTGAGACAGGTAAATTGGGAGCAAAGCCCTGTAGTGCTCCTATGCCTCCAAATGTGCAACTTACCGATGTTGGGGAACCATTTGCAGATCCTGAAAGATATCGAAGGTTGGTTGGGAAGTTGAATTACCTTACCGTGACTCGTCCAGATATTGCATACTCAGTCAGTGTTGTCAGTCAGTTTCTGTCATCTCCGACAATTCATCATTGGGCAGCGTTAAAGCAGATTTTGGGTTACTTGAAAGGAGCACCAGGACGCGGTATCGTGTATGAAAATCACGGGCACACTCATATTGAATGTTTCTCAGATGCTGATTGGGCAGGTTCCAAAATGGATAGAAGATCCACTTCAGGTTATTGTATATTTGTTGGTGGGAATTTGGTTTCATGGAAGAGTAAGAAGCAAACAGTTGTGTCACGATCCAGTGCAGAGTCTGAATATAGGGCTATGGCACAGTCTGCGTGTGAGATAATGTGGATATATCAGCTCTTGACTGAAGTAGGCCTTAAAGCTACAGTACCAGCGAAATTGTGGTGTGACAACCAAGCTGCTCTTCATATTGCTTCTAATCCTGTGTTTCATGAACGGACTAAGCACATTGAAATTGATTGTCATTTCATTCGTGAGAAAATTCAACAAGGCTTGATTTCTACTGGATATGTGAAAACTGGAGAACAACTAGGGGACATCTTCACGAAAGCTTTAAATGGGGTTCGGGTTAACTATCTTTGTAACAAGCTGGGCATGATTAACATTTATGCTCCAGCTTGAGGGGGAGTGTTATAGTGTGTATCTAGCTGTCAGTGTGTAGTGTGTATCTAGCTGTGTGTGTAGTGTGTATCTAGCTGTCAGTGTGTGTATCTAGCTATTTAAGCCCATGTATCATTTGAGTTTAAGTAAGGAAATGAAGTAATCTCTTATCTCTTTTAACAATCTTTAACCTCTCAAATCTTGTGTTTGTCTCTCTCAACTTGTCACGGATCAACTCAAAACTCTAGAACACTTTAAATTGGTTTCGAAAAAAGAATGAGGCAATTCTAACATCATCAAAACATGAATGTTACATATGATGTATAAACTGCTATTAAGTACACAAGCCTTGACAGCTTAATTGACTATGACCACTGCTACAAAATTTCTGTTGGAAATAAAGCATTCCCCGAAAAAAAAAATCCTAGACAAAGCTGCCAAGTGGACAAGTCAAAACGGAACCTCAATTTCAAAAGTTTAAATGGAACTTGATTGATTAGTTCATGAACATCTTCTTTTGATGTAGCTTTCACAATAAGGTGGTTGAACATATAGATTAGTTTTTGCAAATAGAGCAATAGTCATAGGATCATGCACCATGTTTTGATTTGAAAACATTATTTCCCTTTGCCTGTTAGCTTCAACAAATGAGCTAAACCCAATCAGGATCACTAAGGTAGGGATACATGTTAGCTTCAACAAATGAGCTAAACCCAATCAGGATCACTAAGGTAGGGATACATGCAAACATGCATTCACTACATATTAATTTAGTTAGAGAGGCTTACTTGATCCTGCAGGTGTAAACAGATGGAGTCTTTCAACTCCTCTAACTGTGAGTATAATATTGGATGTATCTAAAAACCAACATCATCTACATTTTGCAAAAGTTTTCAGACACGCACACACACAAAAAAAGGGCCTTTAGTCATGAATCTGACCAATAATATTGGAAAGGAAAGATTGAAATTTAAAAGTATCTAAGCAGACAATAGCATATTAGATTCACATCACATCCATATCAAAACATTAAATTTTACGGCATTCTAATGTTGTAGCTAACAATACCTGTACTTAGTTCAGGGTAATTTCCATTACCCAAAAGCCTAAGCATGGCTGACATCCGCCCCTTTCCAAATGTGCATACCATTGACACCAAAGAAACCTAAATATTATACACAACCATCAGTTACCACGAAATATTCAAAAAGATAACCAATTTCAACCAAAGCATCCAGTCTTACTGAAGTTCCTCCTCAACAGGTAGTACTCCTTCACCTTCAATCCACTCTCAGGAAGTTGCATCCACTTGTCACCTCGATGGTGACATAGCAAGAAATCTTCTCATTACACCCAATTCTGAAAAAAAAATTGTTAACACAAAAAAAAAAATCAAAGGGTAAAAAACCCCATCAACCAAATCAATGTAAAATCAAAATGAACAAAAAACATAAAAGAGAGAAACCCTTTTTGTTTGTTAGATACATACCTTTGGAGAAAACTAGGGTTTGTCCACTCAACAACTCCAACACCTACAAATAAAAATCAGTGAAAAACGATGGGGGTTTGGGAGGAAAAGATGTGCAATGGGGTTTAGGGGGTAAGTGAGAGATAAACTTAGTATACATACCTTGGAGGCCTTGGTGAGACGATCTCTGCTCTTGCCGACGGAGATGTTGAGGACGAGCTTCTGCACTTAGATCTCTATTTCTCGATCTCTCGATTTCTCTCACCCTCACTCTTTCCCTCTCCCTGGAAAGAGTGCCTTTGGTTTGAAGAAAAGCGGCGTGCCTTTGGATTGAAGAAGAGCGGCATCCCTCTCCCTGGATCTCTCTCTCGCTCAATTCCTCTCTCCCTCACTCTTTCACTCTCGCTCTTGATTTCTCTCACTCTCCCTAGATTTCTCTCTCCCTCACTCTCGCTTGTAGAAAGGCATACCTTTGGAGAAGAAAAATGCCTCTCCGATCTGCTGCGATTGACGGGGGAGGAGAGCGAGACTGAGGGAGAAAGACGTAGATGTTGAAGTGGAATCGAGCGAGGCTTTTGAGAAGCAATTCGTGCATTTCTTTTTTCACTTCCCGCGAGGCTTTTGAGAAGCAATTCGCGCTTCTTTTTTCACTTCCCGCGCGGCTTTTGGTCTATAGCGGTTCCAATTTTAATTGGCTTTGATGAATTCGGTCACTTATAGCGGTTTTCACAAAAACGCTATAAACTAATGCTATCAATGAACACTTTTCTTGTAGTGTAATGTTTTCGTCCTAGCACAAAGTCGGTTTATTGTTCTTGCGAAGAATTAGTATCCCACTTAATAAGTAAATTTTCGAACCATTCATTTGATGCAACTAATTGATTTCACCATATGTTATCATCCATATTAATTACCATATTGATTTCACCATATTTCTTTTGCAGGTGAAATCAATATGGTAATTAATATGGATGATAACATATTTGACTCAATGGACAGTTCAACTTTAGATATTAAGCTAGACCACCACACATGTTTTGTACCAAAACAATGTGCTTTCGTAATCAATTTGGTTATCAATCACTATTGCAACTCTGGCATACTCAATGACATGCAAAATTCCATATGCATGAACATCAATGTTTATGTAGATCACTAATAAAGGATAACATATAGGAGCACTAAGCAAGCGAGCATGCTGCCTGCAAGCAAGTTGCCTGCAGGCAAGCAAGCTGCCTGGATGCCTGCAGGCAAGCAAGCCGCCTGGATGCCTGCAGGCAAGCAAGCTGCCTGGATGCCTGCAGGAAAGCAAGCAAGCAAGCATGCTGCCTGCCTGGCAGCAAGCAAACTCATTGAGGTTGAGTTTAGTCCATGATCCAACAATTATTACAAATGGTAGTTTGGTTTTAAAAAATATCAAACAGCAATGTGAAAAAGAGGTTAAAAAGTATCATGCACATGTAGAATAGGAAGTGTTCTCATGGCTGAGATATATGGTTGAACTACGTGGCCGATAGTGGTTAAATCAATATTTGAAAAACTTTCTTGTTCCAATATTTTGCAGTTGAAATCAATATGGTAATTAACATATTTGACTCAATGGATAGACCATTTCTTTGAAGGATAGACCATTTCTTTGAAGGATTACAAACCCAATAATACCCTTATAGCCCGACCATTACTTAAGCAAAGAAAATGGACATTTCAAATAAAGAAGAATTTAGGAGAGTTTGTTCAAATAAAGAAGAAACATACTTTGTTCAAATAGAATATCATCAAACCCATTTTTTGTGCATCAATTCTTAGATTACTAATACGAAATATAGAAGAAACATATTATGTGCATCAATTCTTCACTACTTAAATGGGTATGAAGTTCACAAACCCCAATTTCAACCAAACAAACCTTAAATGGGTGTGAACCTCAACAATCACAAACCAAAAACCCCAAAACCAAAAACCATAACACCTCAACAATCAAAACCCAGTAAACCCCAAAACTTTAAACCAAAAACCCTAACCCAAACCTAATCACAAACCACACAAATTGCCCACCTGAACCTGCCAATAACAAAGAAATGGAATTTCCCTCACTTATGCTCTTTGCTGCAGCTATTGCACTAAGTGATGATTGTTTCACATCACCACCTTCATGTTCCCTCAAAATCATTGTGTTTACTTATCAACACAGAGAAAAATCAAGGAACATAACCACACAAACACGACTATCAATAAAACAGCAAAGTGAAAAAGAGGTTAAAAAGTATCATGCACATGTAGAATAGGAAGTGTTCTCATGGCTGAGATATATGGTTGATTTACGTGGCCGATATTGGTTAAATCAATATTTGAAAAACTTTCTTGTTCCAATATTTTGCAGTTGAAATCAATATGGTAATTAATATGGATGATAACATATTTGACTCAATGGACAGTTAAACTTTAGATATTAAGCTAGACCACCACACATGTTTTGTACCAAAACAATGTGTTTTCTTAATCAATTTGGTTATCAATCACTATTGCAACTATGGCATACTCAATGGCATGCAAAATTCCATATGCATGAACATCAATGTTTATGTAGATCACTAATCTATCTAACATATAGGAGCACTAAGCAAGCGAGCATGCTGCCTGCAAGCAAGCAAGCTGCCTGGATGCATATTTTGTGCATCAATTCTTAGATAACTAATACGAAATAAATAAGATGGATTGAACATTTGCGCACATATGAAGAGAGTGTGCATTTGAGCGAATCATTGAACTAAAGTGAAAAGTTTACTTGTTATGAGTTACGCGGGAAGAAGAAACCAAACTCCTCCTAATGTTGTTTCAATTAGGGCACGTGAAACTACAATTTGTTTGATGAATATTTGAAGAATCAGTTTCGCGCAGATGAGCCATGCCCGCGTTGCCGCGAAAACTCAGCCAGCTCATGTATGCCTCTACAGTTTCCCGTGGCGGATGTACGCCGTATGACATTGGTCCAGCACCAACAAACCTGCCACTCTCCTTGTTCTGAGTTACGGGGGAAGAAGAAACCAAAACTCCTCCAAACGAACTTAAAAGTCTTTTACCATCCATTGAACTGTTCTGATGCTTGCAGGCAGGCAGGCATCTTGCTTGGTTGCAGGCAGCATGCTTGCAGGCAGGCAGGAAGATTGCTCGCATGCAGGCAGCATGCTTGAACAGCCAGGTAGGCTTAGTGGTCAATTTTTTAACGTACTTATATAGTACTTAAAAAATTTAGCAACGTCATGAAAGGGACAGTGAATTTAAAAGTCTGTTACCTTCCATTGAAGTGTTCTGATGCTTGTAGAAAGGCAGCATGCTTGATTGCAGGCAGCATGCTTGCAGGCAGGGAGGAAGGCAGATTGCTTGCTTGCAGACAGGCAGGCATGAAGATTGCTCGCTTGCAGGCAGCATGCTTGAACCGGCAGGTAGGCTTAGGAGTAATTTTTTAAACGAACTTATATAGTACTAAAAAAATTTGGCCACTTGAATGATAGGGATAGTGAATTTAAAATTTTGTTACCTTCCATTGAAGTGTTCTGATGCTTGCAGGGAGGCAGGCAGGCAATTTGCTCGCTTGCAGGCAGCATGCTTGAATAGGAAGGTAGGCTTAGTGGTCATTTTTTTAACGAACTTATATAGTACTAAAAAGATTTAACAACTTCATGGAAGGGACAGTGAACTTAAAAGTGATTTACCTTCCATTCAAGTGTTCTGATGCTTGGAGGCAGGCAGCTTGCATGCTTGCAGGCAGCTTGCATGCTTGCAGGCAGCAAGCTTGAACAGGCAGGTAGGCTTAGTGGTAATTTTTTCAACGAACTTATATAGTACAAAAAATATTTAGCAACTTCATTGAAGGGACAGTGAACTTAAAAGTCTGTTACCTTCCATTGAAGTGTTCTGATGCTTGCAGGCAGGCAGGCAGTTTGCTTGGTTGCAGGCAGCATGCTTGAACAGGCAGGTAGGCTTAGTGGTAATTTTTTTAACGAACTTATATAGTACTAAAAATATTTAGCAACTTCATGCAAGGGACAGTGATCTTAAAAGTCTTTTACCTTCCATTGAAGTGTTATGATGCTTGCAGGCTTAGTCGAAGAGACATGCAAAAACTAAATCATTATATCACCAAATTAATTGGCATAAGGAAGATTAAATTGGTGTTCCCTGTTGCTACAGTATCTGGACATTTTCTCGCCAGCCTAAAAACTAAAAATAAGTTGGGGAACTTTTCATTATAGTATTTAGAAGCTGTTTGTTTCATTTGGATGTACTAAGTTACAAACCATAATGAATAACCTAATATTATGATCAAAGGAATGGGCCTAATTCTTTTGTTATGATCACAGGAATGGTTAAAGTTTATGAAAGCTTACATTTATACATATACCGTAGAGTTGCTCTAAGGCTCATTGCATATTATAATTATTCTCATCTACTACATACACATACACATACACATACACATACACATACACATACACATACACATACACATGAAAAAACAGGAAAAGTCCAACATGCTAATTGCTAACAACCTTTATGAAAGGGAAACAGTGTAACAAAATATAGTAAAAATAACCAACTTTATGAGAAACAGTACCTGATTTCGTTCAACAGGACCTGATTTAGTGAAATATTTGTATTTATCCCTTCCCTTATCGATCACACGTGCGAGTAAAGTTGCGGGAGAATCATTTTGGAAGAGAACCTGCAATATGCATGATCAGTTTCAAAGTAATAAAGCAATATGAAATGGACATAATGAAAATTAATCATGGCAAAGAAACATGGCACATCTATGGAAAGTTTCTGCAGTGCAGCTCTGCAGTATATTCACTTGCTTTGCAGTATCTATGGCTCAGTCAAGTTAGAAATAAGTCTTTTAAGCCTAATAAGCTGGATTTTTTGCTATATTTTGCCCGCACTTGCCACCAAACTAATAGGTTTTAGGTCAACGACCTCTTCAGGGATAAGGATAATGACAGTACTATTAAGATTATATCCTCAAAAGTTGGATCTTTAAAATTCTTCCACCATACACATAAAAGAACACTGAATAAAACTTATTGGGGAATCCATCCGGCTCAGGGCTCTATTTCAGTTTATATGACCTCCTTTTTATAAAAGGGCCATTCACACCAACCCCGGTCCTCGGATGAAATAGGATCAAAATCCAAATGCACAAATGGTTCCCATATGAAATCAATAACATGAAAATGGTTCAAAATGGTTCACATACGAAATAGGATCATAATGGTCCTCGGAGGAAAATGCACAAATGCACAAATGGTTCCCATAGGAAATAGGATCAAAATACAAAAGCACAATTGGAACACAATGTAATAGCATAACTTGATTATATCAATTTCAAAACAGCAAATGTTGGAGCACACAATTAACATAAGTAGTACCTTTTTGCAAAACTTGATGTTGGGTTTTCAAAACATTGGAACTCCAGTATAAAACTTTATTACATCAATTTCAAAGTGCTACCCATGAAAGCAACTACCAAACACAAAGGTTTACAGAAACTAACAATGTAACTTAAGCTTTAAGATTTTAGAGTAGATTAACACAGTTTATCATATCACAAACAAACATTAATGTAGTTCACTAACATGCAGGTGCCGGTAACTTTTAATAACTTTGGGGAGGGATTGAAAGAGAGAATGCCAAGGTGTAGGTTTGGTTAATCACTTTTAACCAATGGGGAGAGTACGCAGTGGGTGGCAGTTATCACCCGACGATCAACAGCCAGGGAAATCGATATCTTGCGCCTCCTAACTCCAATATAAAGTTTTGAGTGTTTTTTGTTGGAGTTAGGCAATATTTCACTATCATGCATTTGTCTAAAAAATATAGGCAATATTTCACTATCATGATTTTGTCTTAAAAATACATATGCTGGATTTAAGGGACTCAATTTTCAATCTTTCCTGCTCTTCTTGGATGATGTTATATGCTAAAGGTATTTACAGAACAATGGTACATCCGCCATTTCATCAAACAGCTGAATATCCCATTAAAATGTGTTCAATGGAGAAAAAAACTTACAAATGTCACTAACAAACCAAAAAAGATAACAGCTTTAAACAACACCGAACCCTTTACACAACATGCAAATAAAAACAATGAGGACGTTGAATTTTTGGCAAAAATTTTCACCGATTGAATTGTACGACTACTTAAAAATTGAAAAAAAAAATTAATAAAAATCATTGAGTCTCAAACAAAGCTAAGAGGGAAACTACTAACCCCAAAACTTCATTTTCAGGAATTTCAACTCACAGAGTTCATACCTTTAGGATCAATTCAGTGCATATGTGCTGGAGTAAATGGAATTGGAGGACTAACGGGGATATAATTCATCAAACACGCAGATATAATTCACAGACAACCCCACTCAACTTCATAGAGGAATTTCATCAAACATATATTGTGTTTTATATATATTGGTCACAGAAAGCTTTTAAATAGAAAAATAAATGGAGTTGATTACCCCATCAAAAACGCAGAGAGCAAGATGGAGTCCTTCACGCAGCAAATCACGCAGAGAGGTGGACTCCTTCAAGCAGCAAATCACGCAGAGAGGTACTACTTGACGCAGCAAATCACGCAGAGGAGAAGATGGTGAAGCAGAGAGGTTGACTCCTTGAAGCAGAGAGGATGTCTCCTTCACGCAGAGAGCGGTAGATTCCTTCACGCAGAGAGGGGGACTCCTTCACGCAGCAGAGGAGAAGATGGACTCCTTCACGCAGCAGAGGAGAAAATGGAGAAGCAGAGAGGTGGAGAAGGGTTGAGATGTAGAGGTCTACAAAATGGAGAAGCAGAGAAGTCCAGAGGTGGAGAGTGGGAGGGAAAGAGAGTTTGAAATGGAGAGTTTTTGGTTTTTTTGGTTGTTTGAGTTTGTACACGGGGTGAGAGTAAATGTTTTAAGTGTGGCATAAACACAAAGGTTGCCACGTAGGACAAAGAGACTCATTTCACTGTTCATGAACAGTGAAAAAACCAATGTGAAATGTTAGATAGATATTCCATGAATTTCGCATTCATCATAAAATTAATAGAATATACATTTTAACACCTAATGAACATATCAACAAAAATATTCTAAATCATTTTAGGGTGGTTTGATATGGTGTTGAAAGGAGGCATCAAGATGGGGGGTATGTGTTGAGGTGACAAACACAACATGGATGTCAAAAAATATATAAACACGAGGAGGGTTTTGAAATTGTTTGAAGAGCAATGCTAGAGAGCGAGGAAACGGGCGAGGAAACGAGCGAGGAGAGGGACGTGGCGGGGTGGGAGCCGTCCACCCCGCTCGGGATGCGTGCCGCAATTTTTTGTGCAAGCATCCCGAGCGGGGTTGACGGCTCCCACCCCGCCACGTCTGTCACGCCCCGACCCGCCACGGGAATCGCAACGTGCCGATGCGTGAACTAACACCTACAAAGGGCGGATCGTAACCGGCCACAACATCATAATATAACACATTCTTGATACGATAAACAAACGAAAATAAAACTACGCTAAAGTTTGAACAAAATAAATATATTTTTTATTCGCCCCGTCAGAGTCATAGCGACCAAAACCAGTATACAAACATCTAGTTTAACAATAGAGTACATCTGAAATACAGAGAAAGCAAAACATACCCGTACAGGGCGGACACAACCAAAAAGCTCAAAACACGCCTACAACGAAAATCGAGGCCTACGCGCCACGATCAGCAGGAACTCCAACACTGCCTGCACTCCAATAGAAGCACACCCCTTGCGGGGTCAGCAAAGCACAAAGCTAGCTGGTGCGAGCGAACTAAATACAAATAACGGGATAATAAACAAGGAAAATTCACGCCACACAACAATGAATAAGCAATAAGTTCTACAGTCTAAATCACACCGTGTCTCTAAGGATAATGTTTCTAAGTTCAAGCAACAACACAAACATTTCGGATTCAACAATAACTATCAGTTTACGATATATGTCAATCATTACACACGATTCAAACAGAGTAAATATCAAGCAATGGAAATAAAACAATCTCATAATTCTTCCTAGCCTCCTAGGTATAGCAATTAGGTTGAAATCAAAAATCCTGTAAAATCCTGTATAAGTGTCTCATATCGTAGGTATCCGCATACCCTACGAATGTGTCTCACCCAGACACATCCCACAACGTGCACCAGTACCACTTCGGGCTTGTTTGTATCCTAATGGGGTGCCATCTGCCAGGATACAAACTCAAACGTCCCGAACGACTGGCCTAACACGGCCAACCTAACATAATCAAAATCAAGCGCGCTGGGAGGGAAAGCGAGTAATCTCCAAAGCACGTCCTCCGGGACCCGTCCTACTGCACTCTATAGCGGCAAGTGCGTGCGGGAGCTCACCGCACCTCAGCAAGCTTGCCACATGCAATAGCGTCCACAATGTCAGGTGCGAGTCATCTCAAGCACCGTCCAACTCACGATGCGAGCAAGCTCCTAAGCATCGGCACAACAGGCATTATAGCGGGGTAAAGACACTTATACTACTATCCACATGCACAAATGACAAGTCTGTACATAACCAAAAGTAACAGACGTGCAGTCATAAACAATTCGGCAATTTTTATAAAATCACGACTATGCCAGGGTCCCAACATGACCCAATCACCACAATAAATTTATTCGAGTCGATTATCATACATGCTCAAGACTCGAAAATCCACGGTAAAACATGATATGCTATGCAAACTCGAAAACAAAGCATACAAGTCTCATGTCATTACACCAAAGCCTAATCACACCAAAATTACCATTCGACTTCATTCAAGTATAACATGCTTTCCGAAAATTCAAGGCATAATTCATTCACACATAACTAACACAACCCTCGAAATATCTGAAAACTACGAATTCCGGATTTTGATACAATTACACCCAATTGACGGTATAATGTAAAAATTCAATTTAGATTTTCAAATAATTATTTTCTCAAAATAAACATTATAATTCTACTCACCTGGCGGAATGGATTTTCAAAACCCAATTCCTACCGGTCGAAGCTCCAAACACGCAAAATCACAAATGCGAGACCACGAAAATTCGAAAACTGCAAGGCGGACTCGAAAATGAGTAAACTAGCCGAAAACTGAAATAAATAAATAAATACGAGCGGCGCGTGACTGAAAGGAAAACTTACAGGCAAAAGGAATTCGGCAACCACCCCGCCGAAACCCAAAATGGGGCGAAAACGCGCCGAAACCCTCCCTACACCGATCTGATCGCTACCAAACTGCACCACAGCCCACAAAAGAGTCTAAGGACACTCAGAGTCACGAAAAGGAGACTCACCCACGCACCCAAAGCTCGGATTCACGCCGAGGAACCCTCCAAACAAACATGCACCCTGATTTTTTGAAAAAAAATTTTGGCCAACCCCAAAACAGTCTTGCATGTCGGTTCTAAGGGCTCCCAATGACGCCACCAAGGCCCTAAGACGGCTGATCGGAGCTAAAAACCCGATCAAACCCCAAACTCAAATGAAAACTGATTTTTTTTTTTTTTTTTTTTTTTTTTGAAAAAAAACAACTGAGAAATAAATAGGGGGAAGAGAAAACGAACCGAGGAGGAGGAGGAGGAGGAGGAGGAGGTGAGATTGGGGAAGAAAATCCACCAAAAATCGCCGAAAAATCGCTGAAGAAATGGCGAGGAGCTCCCTGCGTCTCTCGCTGGAACGAACAGAAAAAAGAAAGAAGAAAAGAGAGAAGAAGAAAAGGGGGAGGGGAGGGGTCGTGCTGTTTTAAAGGGGTGGGTGGCTATGTGCCCCCACCACCTTTGCTAAGTACACCCCGCTTTAAAAAACTTTTTTTTTTTTTTTTTTTTTTTTGAAAAACCGCAGGTCTCACAACGTCCCTCTCCTCGCTCGTTTCCTCGCCCGTTTCCTCGACATTTAGAATTCCCCTTGTTTGAAGGAGGAAGGAAAACATGCATGGTGTGGTGTGGTGTGTGATTGATGATTGGGGTCCACTAACAAACACATGTAATGAAAACGCAGACACCACAATGAGGTCAGCCAAAAAGCAAAGGATGGGGACACCATGTCCAAGACTTTTGTCCATTCATCGCAACATTTGCCAGCCAAGTGAGTTAATGAATTTTATATTGGGTAAATTTAATGTTAGTCCCTTTTATTAATGGGATAAATGTCTTTGATTCCATTTACTAGTCGTATTTGAGATTGAACCCTTGACTGTTGTTGACTACTGGCTGGTCAACAATTAAGTTAGCATGTCCATTGCGTGTGACCAATTTTTTACTCACTCCCTATCATCTCACTAACAAACATCTCAAACAATTCATCTTGAGATATGTGCTTTGCACGTGACCATTTTTCTACTCAAATACCCCCTTTCATCTCACTAACAAACATGTCAAACAATTCATCTCGAGAAAAAGACTGTATTTCGATGAAACTCTACTACCTCCTTCCCCTTCTGCTCTCCCTTTTTGTGATTGCATTTCCCACCATTGCCGACCATCCCATTCCAATCTCCCTTCTCGTTGAATTCTACTACTAAACTCATTCTGACACCAACTTCTCTATCTACATTGTGTTCTAATTCTCTCCTTAGCCCATGTTGATCTTGTCCCTTGTGTTTCTGTTGAAACCCAAGTGGCTCGTGATCAACATGTTGCTGATTTCTTCCCCACCCTTTTCCTAGTGGGGTATGTTGAACAAGTTGTTGTCTTTTCCCCAATCCTCCTCCTCCACCTCCTAACTCATGTGGTGCACAGTGTGAGAAATTCGAGTTAAATTGGTGGTCTAACTCTAAACTTTGACCCAAATTTAACCAAAATTTTGCCCCAATCAAGCTTCATCACCTGCTGAACATCAAATTGGTCTCCAAATTCACCCATGAAACTGGTGGATGTAAGCCATGAAAGAGTAGGGGAAGGAGAATTGGGATCAAGACCGTTGGATGGGAAAAGAAGAGTGGGGTCCATGGATGCAAAGCTGGATCTTGGTAGGGATGGTTGTGGCACTTGTGGTGGTGAAGGGTGTGAGACAATGGTGGTGGTGGTGGATGTTGTTGTTTATGATGGTTGGTGGGGGGTTTTGAAGTAATTGAAAGAGGAATTGGCTGCTGCAGTTTCCGAGGGTGGTGGTGCACCACTCGCACCTCCTTCGCCAATCATGGTGGCTGATATTCACATAATTATTACATAATATATCCCTTAATTTATATATGTTAGTGTTTCGATTATTATAATTTATAATAATTATTTCGTTTTCATGTTTTGGCAGGAATTTGAGCGTTAACGATGAAATGATATTAAGGCGACAACTTAAGGACTGACAATTGGTCGATTCTAGTGGTGGTACAAAGCAAAGAGACACATATCTAAACCTAACCCTTATAAACCTAGGTCCACCTAATTTAACCTAAGCCCAAACCTAAAACATGCTAACCTAAAAACCCAAGCCCAATATAATATGAGAACCCTATTTAGCTTCCCCATCTTAGAGAAAGGAGCTCATCTCTTATTCTCTCTTCTTCCACATCCCTTCTTTTTTCCTCTCCTTTTCTACGTTTTTTCTCCCCTCTTCTCTTTTCCAGCCACCACACTAATTCTCCCTACCGGCAATCCTCGCTCGATAGGAAAACTGGCAGGGTGATCATCCCGCAATCATCACCATCACCGCATCATCTCACCAATACTCTCTTCTTTCTCCTCTCACGTCACCTCGCATCTGTCCCCCTTTCTTCCCTCCTCGACAACCACAGCCGCCATCTCCACCAGACACCACCTTCCATCTGTCCCTGTTGTTCAATCCTCGCAACGAACACCACCACCACCGCGCGCACAAAACAGGGACTTGCTCCCTGTTTTCCTCCCTCGCAGCCTCCCTCCTTCCTGTTTTCCTCTCTTCTCCACGGTATCTCCCTCCGACACTTCTCTCTCTCTGCTCCAACCTCGCCACCAGACCACGAAAGAACACGCCATCAGCCGCCGCCGTCGTGAAACAGAGCCTCACCACGACTCTGTTCCGCCTCGCCACAGGACCTTCCTCCCCTCTCTCGGCATCTCTTCGTCTCGACATCATTACTGCCTCCCTCTCTCACGACCACCGTCGCAAGCAACGCGTCAGCAAGCGGCACACTTCGACAGGAGAAACAGGGCTCCGCCACTCCGACCTCTGTTTGTTTTTCTGTTTTTTTTCCTATTTCATTGCTTCCTCACTTTCTCTCTCTCTTTTTGCAGGTTCAGAACTAGTTTGGAGCAGGAGAGGAAGCTCGCGAGGAGCGGAGCAGACGCTGTCGCGTTGGAGACGAAGCTCTGAAGAGCCTCGCGATTTCGATATATATGAAGTTAGAGATACATCTGTCCAACCCCCTGCTGCCTCAAAGTTAGAGACGGCTGTTATGACCATGACTCAAAAGATAGATGCACTCTTGAATTTGACTCAACCTGCACTTCCCGCAAACGCTTCATCTGAAGTATGTGCTACATGTTCGAGTCCTGGTCATTCAATAGCTAATTGTGACTTGCAAAACGATTATCCTGCATACTATGCTGAGCAAGTCAACGCTTTTAATGCGATACGGCGACCTGGCAATCATCCGCAACCTAACTATTACCAGTCAGGGTTCGCCAAACATCCAAGTCTCTCCTGGGCCCATGGCCCACACCAAGGGGGAGCTGTTGTTGTTTCCCAGGCTCCTCAAGCCCCTGGCCCTGTTAGGCCCCACCATAACCAAGTTCATCCATCCAACACATCAAGCTTAGAGGAAACGATTAATCAGCTTTTGCACCGCTCAGCAAGTATAATGGATCAGAATTCTAAGGACATATCTGAGTTGAAAGCCACTGATATTCACATAATTATTACAGAATATATCCCTTAATTTGTACATGTTAGTGTTTCGATTATTATATTTTATAGTAATTATTTCGTTTTAATATCTTCGCAGGAATTTGAGCTTAAACGATGAATCCATATTAAGCAGTCACAAACGACAATTAGGCAATTTCAATGGTGGTATAAAACAAATCACAAACCTAAACCCAACACCTAGCTCACAACCTAAAATCCACAAACCTACACCCAACACCTAGCTCTTAACCTAAAACCCACAAACCTAAACCCGAAACCTAATCCATAACCTAAACCCCATCCATAACCTAAAACCAAACCCAATCCTACCCTCATTGATGAATCTTCCCCTCATCTCATCCTTATTCATCTTGGCTATTTTTTATAAATAGAGGATAATGGGGGTGAGAAAAGGGGGAGAAAAGAGAAGGGAAAAGAAGCAAATTAGGAAGAAAAATTCAATCCTCTTTCTCTCAAATTCACCTCACCCTCACCACCACCACCTATCCCTCTTCCACTCATCCATCTCTCACTCACTCCACTCACTCAGCACACAGTCACCTCACCATCGCCACCACCGAGCTCCGCAACCGCCACCGTCACCACCGTGAAACAGGGGTGTGACAACCCTGTTTCACGTCCAATTTTCCCTCCACCACCACTCTCTGCTCCTCTCCCCTGTCCACACAACCGCCACCACCTCCGCACGAGTCCCACCACCACAACAGACCACGACTCGCCGCGACAGAACCACCGCAACCACGCCGCGAAACAGAGCCGCACCGCGACTCTGTTCCGCCTCGCAGACCCTGTTTCCCATCATTTCTCGGCCTCTCTTCGTCTCGAGATTCTTCCTGACTCCCTCTCTCACGACCACCGTCACGACCAGACCGAGCAATTCCGCCACCACTTCGCGAGACAGCGTTCGCAACTCAGAAACAGGGAGCTCCTGTCCTCGTTTTCATTCTCTGTTTTTGCGGTTTTATTGGTGTTTCCTCACCCTCTATTTCTCTTTTTCAGGTTCTGGAGATGATTTGAGGACGAGGAAGGCCGCGAGGAGCGAAGGAAAGCCGCGAGAACAGGCGCTGTCGCGCTGGAGAAGACGACCGGGCGAGGCAGTACTGTAGCGAGGGCGGGAGAAAGAGTCAAATTCGGTTATTTGGCTATTCACACCCCCGGTTTTGCTCTGTACCACCACAGAGCGTTTTGGGACCATTTCCTCGGGATTCGTGTTCAGACCACCTGCTGATTTGCTGAGTGCCACCACATCGAGTTTGTGACGAACTAAATGGGTTGTATAAATTAATTTGATTCATTTTACTGAATTGTGTACTTAATTGTTAATTGCAATTTATTTCTGAATTTTTGATAAATTGCTTTCACCTTGCATGTTCGAGTAATTAAACTTGATATGCTTGGTAGTTAGAATTACCCTTTATCAATATTCAAAGCATGTGCTAAAAAATATTAAGCTTAAACTTTGATTAAGTGTGCCCTAAAAAGACACTTAATACTTTGTAAAAGCGTATTTGCTTGAAATACTTTGTTAAGGTTTAAAAGAACATGATATAATTTAAATTGGATTTTAACGATCACATATTCGGTGTAAGCAAGGGATTTTCATCCCTAAAGCTTCTCGTAAATTCAGTAATTTAGATTAAATAAGTTTGCTAATTCATTGGTGAGTCCAAGCCCACAAAATCATCATCTATCTTTTCTTTTATTTTTCCTATTTTTAATTTATTTTTAGTTTAGATTTAAAAATGCTGTAACCCCATTTCCTATAAATTAGTTTAATTAAATTCTAAAATTCAATTGCATCCACCTTCTTCGTGGGATCGACCCGTACTTGCCGTTGTCTACCAGTTAGGCACCGTGCACTTGCGGTTATTACAAGTGGGTTAAATTAACCTATTAATTTAGGTTAGTTAAACTCGCATCAAGTTTTTGGCGCCGTTGCCGGGGAAGGTTGCATTGTAATTGAATTTAAGATTTATTTTCACTAATTATAAAAAACAAAAAAAAAAAACAAAAAAATTTATTTTTTATTTTTATTTTTTTTCTTTTTACACTCATTTTGTGTTTGATTTTGCAGAATACACGCTTCTCGAGGATATTGGACGATCCTGCAAAACATCAAGCAAATTTTAAGTTTTTTTTTAATATTTTTTATTTTGTGAGGAGAGTTTTAATTTTATTTTCACCTCGTTTTACGAGTGTGTGGTGTAATAATTTTTGAGAACTTTACTATTTTTCATTTTGTTTAATCACTAAAAAAAAAAAAAAAAAAAAAAAAAAAAAAAAAAAAAAACCCAAAATTTTCTAAGTCAAAAGAAATTATAGGGAAACAATTTTAATTGTTACCCAATAATTTTTTATGATTTAGAAATCCGACTTCTAAGACCAAGACCAGTAAATTTATTTGCATATGCTTGTGTATTGATTGAAACGGATAAAAAGAAGTCGGATTTTTTTGAATTGTGCTAACTTTTTTGTGCAGATTGGAATACGCACACTGTAAGTATTTCTATTACACGCAATGTATTAGCGACCAGGGTGCTTGGTGTAATTGTTTGAAATTGTGTGATTGGTTGTTTAATTTCTGTAATTGTGGATGCTAAACTTGAGTAATTCATAATAAGCAGACCCAGCTTATAAATAGAAACTGGTGGGACTTGATATCCCCACCTCATCACTCCAGCTGTGTGCAACCAATAGCCTCACATAATTAAAATCAATTAGCAAGTTAGATAGAGCATCTCGTAGGTTCGGTGTTCATAAGACAACCAAGACCAAGGTAAATCCAATAATTTTTGTGTTGACCAAAGCTAAAAGTGACGATGGGTTTAATCATTCAATGAACTCCGAGAGGCCACTGCCACAAGGGTAATTTACCCGGTACGCCGAGTCATAAGTAAGCTACGATCCACAAGAAGGATTGGTGTAACCAACAGTTTTCGGTTAGGAACACAAGCCTCAAGTGTGCATTTAACATCACATCGTTCTCACATCTATTGGCTTACAGAGCGGTAGCACAAGGAAGTACTTAATTGGACCATTGTGACCTCCTTCTCTTGTGCAATAATCCGGTTTCTTTGAAACAAAACTCTAGCCTACTGATTTTGAACTTTGCGGTGTAAAGTGTATACTCTTAGGATCAACTTGTAGCACCCATTATTCTGTCATAAAGATTACATAAGAAATAATCTGTCCCCCAAAGATAAGAAGATAATTAATCTCAAAAACACTAATTGCTTAGGGAGGCATTTTTTCTTGTGCATCAATTGATTGCTGATTGTGTTTGAGTCTGTGCGTGAATTTTTTAAGGTTAGCAAACATTTCAAACCTCACTTGGTGTAGACTTGTTTATGCGTCTTTGGGAACGGGATTCAAGAGGTCGACTAATTAAAGAAGATCCTGTAGAGTTGTTTGAAATCCCCATTGACCTTCTAGAATCCTTATCAAGCGAGACCACTGAAATGGCTGAGGAGAAAGCATTTAAGGATTATTTTTCTCCACGTTCCAATAACACCCCATCTTGCATTGTCTTGCCTGAGACCACTGCAAATAGCTTTGAGCTAAAACCATCAATTATCCACCTTTTGCCTTCCTTTTATGGTCTAGAAAGAGAAGATCCCTATCTTCATGTCAAAGAGTTTCTTGACATATGTGCTACTCTGAAATACCCCAATTTTTCTGATGATTCAGTTCGTCTTAGGCTGTTCCCCTTTTCTTTAAAAGATAAGGCGAAGTCATGGTTAAACTCCTTAGAAACTGGAACCATCAACACTTGGGATGCCCTATCAGGAAAATTTTTGACAAAATATTTTCCTATTCATAAAACAAATGCCATCCGAAGAGATATATCTAATTTTCAACAGAAAGAGGGTGAGCATTTCTATGAATGTTGGGAAAGATTCAATGAACTCATTGCTAGGTGTCCCCATCACGGCTTTGAAAAATGGCGCTTGGTTCAATACTTTCAAGACGCGTTAACCCCTCAAAACCGTCGAATGATTGACGCCACTAGTGGTGGGTCACTTATGAAAATGAGTGCTAATGAGATTTGGGAATTCTTTGAAGCTATTTCTGAAAATTCTCAACAGTGGGATTATTCAAGAAAAGACGCGGATAGGCGAAAGGGTGGTTTGTATGAAGTGAGGGATACATCATCTACTCCTCATCTTCCTCCTTCTTCGAGGTTGGAAGAAGTTGTAATGACGATGGCACAGAAGATTGATGCATATCTGGAAAAGTCTCAGCCATCAGTCCAAACCAATGTTCCATCCGAGGTTTGTGCTGCATGTTCAAGTTCTAGTCATTCCACATCAGACTGTCACTTGAAAAATGAGTACCCTGCTTATTTCGCTGAGCAAGTCAATGCATTCAATACCTTTAGGCAATCTGGTTATAATCCACACTCAAATTTTTACAATCCAGGTTTAGCTAAACACCCTAATCTCTCATGGGCCCATGGTCAACATCAAGGAGGCCCAGTTGTTATCCCACAAGCTCCTCGAGCTCCAATTCCTGCTAATAGGCCTCAATTCAATCAAGATGTTCCTCTCTCTAACACTCAGAGTTTTCAGGATACATTGACCCAATTTATGCAGAGAACAGGAACCATACTCGAACAAAACTCTCAGGCTATCACCGAACTAAGAGCTAATTCTCAACAACAATCTCAAGCCATCCAAAAGCTTGAGATGACTGTGAGTCAAATAGCAAAAGCCTTTCCTGAAAGAGAAGCAGGAAGATTCCCTGGTCAACCCATTCAAAATCCTAAGGGCAAATTCGAAATAGGCAGTACATCTCAGCCACGCAATGAAGATGTCAAATCTATCATAACCCTTAGGAGTGGAAAACAAGTTGACAACCAACTTAGAATGCCTAATCCTGAATCCCAATCTACGCCAAGGCAAGTTACACCTCCATCTGAGAAGGAGGCTGATAAAGCCTCATCTTCTCAAGAGGATCATCATCTTGACTCTAATCCCACCAAGGCATCATATATGCCTAGAGCCCCATTTCCATCGCGGTTAGCTTCGGCAAAGAAAGGAACAAATGCCAACGATATAATGGAAATTTTTAAACAAGTTCAAATCAATATTCCATTACTCGAGGCCATTAAGCAAGTTCCCTCTTATGCCAAGTTTTTGAAGGATTTGTGTACACAAAAGCGAAAAGTAAATGTGCACAAAAGAGCCTTCCTAACTGAGCAAGTTAGCTCCATCCTTCAACACAAAACCCCACCTAAGTACAGAGATCCTGGTTGCCCGACTATTTCATGTGTGATTGGTGATCATATGATTGAGAAGGCACTGCTAGATTTAGGGGCAAGTGTTAATCTATTGCCATACTCGGTATATGAGCAATTGGGTCTTGGTGAGTTGAAATCAACTCAAGTGACATTGCAATTGGCAGACAGATCTGTCCGAGTCCCCCGCGGTATGTTAGAGGATGTGATCATTCAGGTGGACAAATTTTATTTCCCTGTGGACTTCATAGTCCTGGACACACAACCTGTTCACAATCCCTCTAGTCACATTCCAGTTATTTTGGGTCGTCCATTTTTGGCCACATCCAATGCTATCATTAACTGTCGAAATGGAATCATGAAATTATCATTTGGTAACATGACCGTCGAACTCAATGTATTCAATGTAAGTCAACAACCTCCCGAGTCCGAGGACTCCTGTGAGGTTAACATGATTGAAAGATTGGCGGAACATTCATTTCCTCAGTTTAATGATCCTTTAGAGGCTTGTTTGACTCATTTTAATTTAGACTTCGATATTAATGATTCCATCAAGGAAGTCAATGCTTTGCTTGATTCTACCCCTATAATGGAAACCAGTTATAAATGGAAGCCTAGGGTGGAAACTCTTCCACTCAGTGAGTCAAATCAAGTCCCTTCCGTTGAACAACCACCCAAGCTCGACCTAAAAGTATTACCTGACAACCTCAAGTATGCATTTTTAGGTGTTGACAACACCTTACCTGTTATTATTTCATCTGCATTGACTGAAGAACAGGAAGGAAAATTGTTAAATGTTTTAAAAGAACATAAAACAGCACTTGGGTGGACTATCGCGGATATTAAAGGAATAAGTCCAATCGTTTGCATGCATCGCATTCATATCGAAGATAATGCCAAAGTATCGCGTGAAATGCAACGTAGACTTAATCCTAATCTAAAGGAAGTTGTCAGAGCTGAAGTGCTCAAATTGTTGGATGTGGGTATAATCTACCCAATTTCGGATAGTCCTTGGGTCAGTCCTGTTCAAGTTGTCCCAAAGAAGTCAGGGGTAACGGTAATCAAGAATGACAAGAATGAATTAGTACCAACCCGCATGACCACAGGGTGGCGAGTATGTATTGATTACCGTAAGTTGAACTTGGTCACAAGGAAGGATCACTTTCCTCTTCCTTTCATTGATCAGATGCTTGAAAGGTTAGCCGGACATGATTACTATTGTTTTCTTGATGGTTATTCCGGTTATAACCAAATTCCCATTGCACCCGAGGATCAAGAGAAGACTACATTCACTTGTCCCTTTGGAACTTTCGCATATCGAAGAATGCCCTTTGGATTGTGTAACGCACCCGCTACTTTTCAGCGGTGCATGCTTAGTATTTTTTCCGATATGGTTGAAAGGTTCCTCGAAGTGTTTATGGATGATTTCTCAGTATTTGGTGATTCATTTGATGAATGTCTACATCATTTAACTTTAGTGTTAAATAGATGTGTTGAGAAAAATCTTGTCTTAAATTGGGAGAAATGTCATTTTATGGTACGACAAGGCATTGTTCTTGGACATGTAATTTCACACAAGGGAATTGAAGTCGACAAAGCCAAAATTGATTTAATTTCGAGTCTTCCGCCTCCAAAGACGGTTAAGGAAATTAGATCTTTTCTAGGCCATGCTGGATTTTATCGAAGGTTCATCAAAGATTTTAGCAAAATCGCTCGTCCCTTATGCAATTTACTTGCTAAAGACACGGTTTTTGTTTTTGATGAAGATTGTTTAAAAGCTTTTGAGAAGCTCAAACAATTATTGACTTCAGCTCCAATCATCCAATCTCCTAATTGGAACTTTCCCTTTGAGCTTATGTGTGATGCTTCCGACTTTGCACTCGGAGCTGTCCTAGGACAACGATTGGACAAAAAGCCACATGTCATTTATTACGCTAGTAGAACTCTACAAGACGCACAGCTTAATTACTCCACCACTGAGAAAGAGTTATTAGCTGTAGTCTTTGCTCTAGATAAATTTCGGTCTTACCTTATAGGATCCAAAGTAATTATTTTTACTGATCATGCGGCGTTAAAGTATCTTTTCTCTAAAAAAGATGCTAAACCTCGCTTAATTAGATGGGTCCTATTGCTACAAGAGTTTGATATTGAAATTCGGGACAAGAAAGGTTCGGAAAACGTTGTAGCTGACCATTTATCTAGACTTCTGGTAGAGTCATCTAGCGAATATTTACCATTGAATGAGTCATTTCCTGATGAGCAATTATTTGCTCTCTCCCAATTACCTTGGTATGCAGATATCGTGAACTATCTTGTTACAGGTCAACTTCCTTTTAAGTGGTCTAAACAAGATAGATCCAAATTTCTTGCTGAGGTTAGACATTTCTTCTGGGATGATCCATACTTGTTCAAGTATTGTCCTGATCAGGTTATCAGGAGATGTGTTCCTGAGAGTGAATTTCACAGCATCATCTCATTTTGTCATGAGCAAGCTTGTGGTGGTCATTTTAGCTCTAAAAAGACAGCTGCAAAAGTTTTGCAGAGTGGTTTTTATTGGCCTGCCCTTTTTCGAGATACTCATGCCTTTTGCACCACTTGTGATCGATGCCAACGAATGGGTTCCATTTCTCGTCGCAACATGATGCCCCTTACTAATATTCTTGTGGTTGAAATCTTTGATGTTTGGGGTATTGATTTCATGGGACCATTCCCGCCTTCGTTTGGCAATCTTTTCATCCTTGTTGCTGTGGATTATGTGTCCAAATGGGTAGAAGCGATACCATGTAAAACGAATGACCACAGGGTTGTGGTAAGATTCTTGAAAGATAATATCTTTTCTCGTTTTGGTATTCCGCGAGCCATTATAAGTGATGGTGGTTCTCATTTTTGCAATAGACCGTTCGAGCTATTAGTAAAGAAATACTCCATCACTCATAAAGTTGGCACCCCCTATCATCCACAAACAAGTGGGCAAGTTGAGATTTCCAATCGGGAGATTAAAAACATTCTAGAGAAGACAGTCAGACCAGATCGTAAGGACTGGTCTATACGACTGAATGATGCTCTCTGGGCTTATAGAACAGCATTTAAGACCCCGATTGGAATGTCTCCATATAGGCTTGTTTTTGGAAAAGCATGTCATTTGCCTGTGGAATTGGAACATCGTGCATATTGGGCCATCAAGACATTCAATTTTGATATGGTCAAGGCTGGATCACATCGTAAGCTTCAACTTAATGAGTTGGAAGAGATCCGAAATGATGCATACCACAATGCCAAAATCTACAAAGAACGAACGAAGATATTTCATGATAAATCCATTCTTCGTAAGTCCTTTGAGCCATCTCAAAAAGTTCTGTTGTTCGACTCTCGGTTACGACTTTTTCCTGGCAAGTTGAGATCTCGGTGGTCTGGACCTTATATTGTGAAAACAGTGTTCCCACATGGAGCTGTGGAGATCGTTAATCCTAAGGATGGCCATGTATTTAAGGTAAATGGTCAACGACTTAAGCCATTCTTAGAGTTACCTCGATTAGAAGTCGAAGTTGATGTAATCCTATTAGAGGACCCTGTGTATCAGAAGTGAGGATCTTTTGGGTTTTTGTCGGGCTGATGACGTTAAACCAAGCGCTCCTAGGAGGCAGCCTAGCTTTAGTTGTGTGTCTCTGCTGTTAGTCTGGATTGATTTTTGGGTACCCTATTTAGTTGTGTTTCACTCATACTCGTTAGCTCCGTAACAATTTTGACTTACAACTTGCTTTTCTTTTTAGTTTTCTTTGTTTGTGTCGAATCTACAGTTTATCGATTTCTAATGAAAAATCCATGATTCTTATATTGGTGAGCCTCATTGATGGACGACTCCTTGGAAATTGGTAAAATCTTCACCGCGGTAATACTGTTCTAACCTCCTCTCATGTACTTACTTCATTCATTTGTCAGAATTATTTTATTAAACATTGAGGACAATGTTTGGATTAGGTTTGGGGGTAGGATTCATGAGTCGGTGAATTTTTCATTTTTTTCGTAGTATTTTCTTTTCTTTTCTTGAAAAAAAAAAAAAAAAAAAAAAAAAAAGCTTTTCTGTCAAGAAAACTTGGTCTTTTACGAGTATGAAAATGGACTTTAAATGTTTTATACTCAAGAAAATGCAAGCCAACTTGACATATTGGTATATTGATAAAGACTGAAAGTTTATTAAGATCCTTAAGTTAGATCTAGTTCATAAGATTTTTCAACTCGATTATCTTTGCACCATGAGCCATGTTAGCATAACTTGAAGTTGATGAGTGAAATATATACTAGAAAACCTTAGAATAATAGTGGAGACTTAACCCTGAAAGCTTTGAGCCTTTCTATTTTTCTGAGGGTTATACATAAACTCTGATTTTTCTTGAGTCTACATTATCTCGTTGATGATCTCATTATTTTCATTCTTTTGATCAATTGCTTTGGAAATGACATAAAAATTGAATTATTACACTAGAACTTCTTGGCTTATTCAATTGAGATGTCATAATACTGACCCGAACTTAGGAAATGATCTAGGCATTTTTTTTTTTCTTTAAACCATTAACTAGCCTTTTAACTTACCCATAACATTAACTTTTTGTAGCCTTTTGAGCCATAGATTAACCTTTTATTTGTTAACCCATTAACCTTTACCCAATTTTTCTGGGAATGTGTACGGATGAATATACTTGGTGTAAAAAGGGCATAAAAGAGCAAAATATGAGATATTTCATAAATCCTCTATGAAAGAAAGAAAAAGAAAGAAAGAAAGAAAAAGAAAGAAAGAAAGAAAAAGAAAGAAAAGAAAGCAGAAGAAGAATGTGAATGAGGATAAAGATGTGAGAATGAAGAAAAAAATTGATGGTGCGCAACATTGATTTATTCTTGACAGCCCTAATTGTACGTATAATGGGTATATACATTCCTAGAAATTTTTGTTAGAATCCTTTGACATTCCTTATTAACCATTACCCAAGCCCCATTACAACCCAACAAAGTCCTAGTTGATCTTAGGTAAAGGTTGGTTCTATAGATGTGGAGATTTAATAACCAAGACCTATGGTGTTTGATTCAACATTCCCAAAAGTAATTGATATTCCTGTCCATGAGATCATGTTCATTCCATTCTTGAAAAGTCTGTTCTTCATATTACTATATGTGAGATGATTGTTTTCCATCATTTACTCTTCTCCTCACATATAAACTGAGTGAAACACCAAATCTCTGAGTGTTTTATTGTGAGTGACATGAGAGGTTTGAAGTCAAAACAAACTTTCTACAGGAGATTTAGTCATTTGTTTTACTCTGAAATGAAAAGTTATGTTGATAGTGCTATCCACACACACACATTGAGTTGAGGATGATTGTGAATTTGTCTCTAACTTGTGGAGAATATTAAATTATTTGGAAATTTGTTGATACACTAAAATGACACTGTTGGTTTCTTGCATTTCTTGAAGTTTTAAAATGAATATTGTTTGACCAAGTTTTGATTGAGTCAGTAATGTTTGTGGGTAACATTTCTGGAAACCCTCACGAGACTATAACTCGTCCACTAGAGGTAATCTAGGGGTTTAAAGCCTTGTTGCACGTTTAAGGTAAGTGCAACCGATGATTCCTGCGAAAGTGAGTTAGAATTTTCTTTTTATTGTTTTGCTCGAGGACTAGCAAAATATAGGTTTGGGGGTATTTGATATTCACATAATTATTACAGAATATATCCCTTAATTTGTACATGTTAGTGTTTCGATTATTATATTTTATAGTAATTATTTCGTTTTAATATCTTCGCAGGAATTTGAGCTTAAACGATGAATCCATATTAAGCAGTCACAAACGACAATTAGGCAATTTCAATGGTGGTATAAAACAAATCACAAACCTAAACCCAACACCTAGCTCACAACCTAAAATCCACAAACCTACACCCAACACCTAGCTCTTAACCTAAAACCCACAAACCTAAACCCGAAACCTAATCCATAACCTAAACCCCATCCATAACCTAAAACCAAACCCAATCCTACCCTCATTGATGAATCTTCCCCTCATCTCATCCTTATTCATCTTGGCTATTTTTTATAAATAGAGGATAATGGGGGTGAGAAAAGGGGGAGAAAAGAGAAGGGAAAAGAAGCAAATTAGGAAGAAAAATTCAATCCTCTTTCTCTCAAATTCACCTCACCCTCACCACCACCACCTATCCCTCTTCCACTCATCCATCTCTCACTCACTCCACTCACTCAGCACACAGTCACCTCACCATCGCCACCACCGAGCTCCGCAACCGCCACCGTCACCACCGTGAAACAGGGGTGTGACAACCCTGTTTCACGTCCAATTTTCCCTCCACCACCACTCTCTGCTCCTCTCCCCTGTCCACACAACCGCCACCACCTCCGCACGAGTCCCACCACCACAACAGACCACGACTCGCCGCGACAGAACCACCGCAACCACGCCGCGAAACAGAGCCGCACCGCGACTCTGTTCCGCCTCGCAGACCCTGTTTCCCATCATTTCTCGGCCTCTCTTCGTCTCGAGATTCTTCCTGACTCCCTCTCTCGCGACCACCGTCACGACCAGACCGAGCAATTCCGCCACCACTTCGCGAGACAGCGTTCGCAACTCAGAAACAGGGAGCTCCTGTCCTCGTTTTCATTCTCTGTTTTTGCGGTTTTATTGGTGTTTCCTCACCCTCTATTTCTCTTTTTCAGGTTCTGGAGATGATTTGAGGACGAGGAAGGCCGCGAGGAGCGAAGGAAAGCCGCGAGAACAGGCGCTGTCGCGCTGGAGAAGACGACCGGGCGAGGCAGTACTGTAGCAGTACTGTAGCGAGGGCGGGAGAAAGAGTCAAATTCGGTTATTTGGCTATTCACACCCCCGGTTTTGCTCTGTACCACCACAGAGCGTTTTGGGACCATTTCCTCGGGATTCGTGTTCAGACCACCTGCTGATTTGCTGAGTGCCACCACATCGAGTTTGTGACGAACTAAATGGGTTGTATAAATTAATTTGATTCATTTTACTGAATTGTGTACTTAATTGTTAATTGCAATTTATTTCTGAATTTTTGATAAATTGCTTTCACCTTGCATGTTCGAGTAATTAAACTTGATATGCTTGGTAGTTAGAATTACCCTTTATCAATATTCAAAGCATGTGCTAAAAAATATTAAGCTTAAACTTTGATTAAGTGTGCCCTAAAAAGACACTTAATACTTTGTAAAAGCGTATTTGCTTGAAATACTTTGTTAAGGTTTAAAAGAACATGATATAATTTAAATTGGATTTTAACGATCACATATTCGGTGTAAGCAAGGGATTTTCATCCCTAAAGCTTCTCGTAAATTCAGTAATTTAGATTAAATAAGTTTGCTAATTCATTGGTGAGTCCAAGCCCACAAAATCATCATCTATCTTTTCTTTTATTTTTCCTATTTTTAATTTATTTTTAGTTTAGATTTAAAAATGCTGTAACCCCATTTCCTATAAATTAGTTTAATTAAATTCTAAAATTCAATTGCATCCACCTTCTTCGTGGGATCGACCCGTACTTGCCGTTGTCTACCAGTTAGGCACCGTGCACTTGCGGTTATTACAAGTGGGTTAAATTAACCTATTAATTTAGGTTAGTTAAACTCGCATCAGCCACGACTCAAAGACTTGAGATATCTGTGAGTAAGATTACTCAGTCTTCTTCTGAGAGAGAGCCAGGGAGATTTCCTAGTCAACCTGTTCCAAACCCAAAGGGTCAATTCGCAGTTGGTAGTACATCTGAGTCCTACAATGAAGATGTCAAATCTATTACTACCCTTAGGAGTGGAAAACAGGTTGACAATCGAGTAAAAGTGCCCGATTTGAGTGTTGGTGCATCCACGTCTAAGTCAAAACAGGTTGCATCTCCATCTGACAAGGAGGCTGATAAAGCCTCGCCTTCTATAGATGCTCATGTTGACTCTAACCCCACTCAAGCATCTTACTTGCCTAGAGCCCCGTTTCCATCACGGTTAGCTCCTGCTAAGAAAGGAACAAATGTAACCGATGTAATGGAAATTTTTAGACAAGTCCACATAAATATCCCACTACTCGATGCTATCAAGCAAGTTCCTAGCTATGCCAAGTTTTTGAAGGATCTTTGCACACAGAAGCGGAAGCTACATGTGCAAAAGAGAGCCTTCCTCACCGAGCAAGTGAGCTCCATTATTCAACACAGAACCCCGCCTAAGTATAGGGATCCTGGTTGCCCGACTATTTCTTGTATTATCGGTGATCATATGATAGATAAGGCATTATTGGATTTAGGGGCGAGTGTTAATTTATTGCCATATTCTGTTTATGAACAATTAGGTCTTGGTGAGTTAAAACCGACTAGAGTGACACTGCAATTGGCAGATAGGTCTGTCAGAGTCCCCCGTGGTGTTATAGAGGATGTGATTATCAAGGTTGAAAAATTCTATTATCCTGTGGACTTTATAGTTCTTGATACACAACCTGTTCACAATCCCTCGAGTCACATCCCAATCATTTTGGGTCGACCATTTTTGGCCACATCCAATGCCATTATTAACTGCAGGAATGGAATTATGAAATTGTCATTTGGCAACATGACTGTCGAACTCAATGTTTTTAATGTTAGTCAACAACCCCCCGAGTCTGAAGACATCCATGAGGTTGACATGATCGAGAGTTTGGTGGAAAATTCCTTTCCGCAGTCCGCCTTAGATGACCCCCTAACGGTTTGTTTGACTCATTCTGGTTTAGACTTCGATATTAATAATTCCATTAGGGAAATGAATGCTTTGCTTGATACACCCCCTAGTATGGTTCCTAGTTATTCATGGAGGTCTAAAGTTGAACCCCTTCCACTTAGTGAGTCAAAACCCGTCCCTTCGGTTGAGAAGCCACCCAAGCTCGACCTTAAACCATTACCAGACACCCTCAAATATAAGTTTTTAGGTTCTGATGATACTTTACCTGTTATTATTTCATCAACATTGACTGCTGAACAGGAAAGTAAATTGCTAAACGTTCTGAAAGAATATAAGGCATCACTTGGGTGGACTATAGCGGATATTAAAGGAATAAGTCCAATTGTTTGCATGCATCGTATTCATATGGAAGATAATGCCAAAACTTCACGTGAAATGCAACGTAGGCTTAATCCTAATCTTAAGGAGGTTGTCCGAGCCGAAATGCTCAAATTGTTGGATGCTGGTATTATTTACCCCATTTCGGATAGCTCTTGGGTCAGTCCAGTTCAGGTTGTTCCCAAGAAATCAGGGGTAACTGTAGTCACAAATGATAAGAATGAGTTAGTGCCTACCCGCATGACCACTGAATGGCGAGTTTGTATTGACTACCGTAAGTTGAACTCAGGCACGAGGAAATATCATTTTCCTCTCCCTTTTATCGATCAGATGCTTGAGAGGTTAGCCGGACATGATTACTATTGTTTTCTTGATGGATATTCCGGTTATAACCAAATCCCCATTGCACCCGAGGATCAAGAGAAAACTACATTCACTTGCCCTTTTGGGACTTTTGCTTATCGGAGAATGCCTTTTGGGTTGTGTAACGCACCCGCCACCTTTCAGAGGTGTATGCTTAGTATTTTCTCGGATATGGTTGAAAGGTTTCTTGAGGTGTTCATGGATGACTTCTCCGTGTTTGGGGATTCATTTGATGAGTGTTTGCATCATTTAACCCTAGTGTTAAAGAGGTGTGAAGAGAAAAGTCTTGTCTTGAATTGGGAGAAATGTCATTTTATGGTTAGGCAAGGTATAGTTCTTGGGCACATAATTTCTAACGAGGGCATTGCAGTTGACAAAGCAAAAATTGATTTAATGTTGAGTCTCCCACCACCGAAGACTGTGAAAGACATTAGATCTTTTCTAGGCCATGCTGGTTTTTACCGTAGGTTCATTAAGGATTTTAGCAAGGCTACTCGTCCTTTATGCAATTTACTTGCCAAGGACTCTGCCTTCGTCTTTGATGAAAACTGTTTGAAAGCCTTTGAAAAGCTTAAACAATTGTTGACTTCAACTCCAATCATCCAACCTCCTAATTGGAATTTACCTTTTGAGCTTATGTGTGATGCTTCAGATTTTGCGGTTGGAGCTATCTTAGGACAACGGGTGGACAAAAAGCCCTATGTTATCTATTATGCCAGTAGGACTCTACAAGATGCACAACTTAATTACTCCACCACGGAGAATGAGTTACTCGCCATTGTCTTTGCATTGGACAAATTTCGGTCATACCTTATAGGATCCAAAGTTATCATTTTTACTGATCATGCAGCATTGAAGTACCTTTTTTCTAAAAGGGATGCTAAGCCACGCTTGATTCGTTGGGTCCTATTGTTACAGGAGTTTGATATTGAGATTCGGGACAAGAAGGGTTCCGAAAATGTTGTAGCTGACCATTTGTCTAGACTTCTTGTAGAATCGTCCATTGCAGATGTGCCCTTGAATGAATCCTTTCCTGATGAGCAATTACTTGCTATCTCCCAGCTACCTTGGTATGCAGATATTGTGAATTACCTTGTTACAGGTCAACTCCCTTCTAATTGGTCTAAACAAGATAAAACTAAATTCCTTGCTGAGGTCAAACATTTCTTCTGGGACGATCCTTATTTATTTAAGTATTGTCCCGATCAGGTCATTAGGAGATGTGTTCCAGAGAGTGAATTTCATAGTATCATTTCCTTTTGTCATGATCAGGCGTGTGGAGGTCACTTTAGTTCCAAAAAGACAGCTGCAAAGATTCTGCAGTGTGGCTTTTACTGGCCGACCATTTTTCGGGACACCCATGCATTTTGTGCTACATGCGATAGATGCCAACGAATGGGTTCCATCTCTCATAGGAATATGATGCCTCTCACTAACATTCTCATTGTGGAGATTTTTGATGTTTGGGGTATTGATTTCATGGGACCTTTCCCTCCATCATTTGGCTATCTTTACATTCTTTTAGCTGTTGATTATGTTTCTAAATGGGTAGAGGCGGTACCTTGCAAAACGAATGACCACAAGGTTGTGGTCAAATTTCTAAAAGATAACATCTTCTCTCGTTTTGGTACTCCGCGTGCTGTTATAAGTGATGGTGGTTCTCATTTTTGTAATAGACCGTTTGAACTGCTAGTTAAGAAATACTCCATCACTCATAAAGTAGGTACTCCATATCATCCACAAACAAGTGGGCAAGTTGAAATATCCAATCGGGAAATTAAACATATTTTGGAGAAAACTGTTCGACCAGACCGTAAGGATTGGTCACAACGGCTGAATGACGCTCTTTGGGCTTATAGGACAGCGTTTAAGACCCCGCTTGGAATGTCTCCATATAGACTTGTTTTTGGTAAGGCATGTCATTTGCCTGTAGAATTAGAACATCGTGCTTACTGGGCTATCAAGACCTTTAATTTTGATATATGTGAGGTTGGATCACATCGTAAGCTCCAACTCGATGAGTTAGAAGAAATTAGGAATGATGCTTACCAAAGTGCTAAAATCTACAAAGAACGAACGAAGGTGTTTCATGATAAATCCATTCTTCGCAAGTCCTTTGAACCTTTCCAAAAGATTTTGTTATTTAATTCTCGGTTGCGTCTATTTCCTGGCAAGTTGCGATCTCGATGGTCTGGACCTTACACGGTGAAAACAGTGTTTCCACATGGAGCTGTGGAGATTGTTGATCCTAAAGATGGTCGTGCTTTTAAAGTCAATGGTCAACGTCTTAAACCATTTTTAGAGTTGCCTACATCAGAAGTCGAGGTTGATGTGTTGTTATTAGAGGATCCTGTGTACTCAGATTGAGGAAGCATAGATGTCGGGCTGACGTCGTTAAACCAAGCGCTCCTAGGAGGCAGCCTAGCTTCAGTTGTGTCATGATGGTTAGTCTGGATTGATTTTCGAGTTCTTTCTAGTTGCATTCCACTCATACTCGTTAGCTCCGTAACAATTTTGACTTACAACTGATACATGTAATATTTTTAATTATTTTTTTTATTTTTTTTTCATTTGTGTCCTGTATTGTTTTTATCAATTTATCATGATGAGTCTACAGTTCTTATGTCTCTGAGCGTTCATTGGTGGAAGATTTCGTCGAAATTGGTAAAAACTTTCCCATGGTAATATTCCTTAAACTCTCATCTTTTCTTTTTCCTGCATTTGTCATGATCATCATTTTATACATTGAGGACAATGTTTGGTTTAGGTTTGGGGGTGAGGTTTATGAGTTTTTCTGCATTTTTCAAGAAATTTTGAACTAAAATTTATTTCACAATTTACTATTGTATTCTACTCAATCTCCATTGAGTACATAGTTAATTATGATTGTGTGAAAATTTTCACTTTGAAAATGCAGTCAAAATCTAAGTTTCTTTCCAATGAAGAGGATATGCTTTCAAGTATGCCTATAAATTGGAGGAATACATGCTTTCACGTGTCACTTTTATATATCAATAGGAAAATATATGGTTTGATATTATCTTTTAGTTAAATATATTTCATGAGATTTTTTTCAACTCGATTACTTTTTGCACTATAAGCCATATTAGCATGATTTGAAGTTGATGAGTGAGATATGAGCTAGAAAACCTTAGAATAATAGTGGAGACTTAACCTGTGAAAGTTTTGAGCCATTCTTTTCTTTCTGAGTGTTAGATAAATATACTCTAATTTTTCTTGAGTTCGCATTAAGTCGTTGATGATCTCATTATTCTCATTTTTTTATCAATTGCTTTGAGAATTAAATTATTGCACTAGAACTTTTTAGTTTATTTAGTTGAGATGTCATAATACCAACCTGAACTTAAGAAATGATGTAGGCAAGTTTTTCTTAAACATTTTCTAGCCTTTTTACTTACCCACTCATTAGTTCCCTTTTGAAGCCCTTTGAGCCGTTGATAGCCTTTTATTTGTTAACCCCTTATCAATACCCAATTTATCTAAGAATGTATATGGATGAATGTTAGTTGGAAATGGGCACTTAGAAAGAACAGAGTCAAATATACCATGAGTCATCAGTGTTGAAACATTCTATTGAGTAGAAGAGGAAAAACATGTAGTTGAAAAAAAAAAAAAAAAAAAAAAAAAAAGAAGAAAGAAAGAAAAGCGAGGTCAATGAAAAAAATGAAGAAAGTAATTGATGGTTAGAACATTGATAGCCCTTGTGTTAGTTTAATGGGTGTATACATTCTTAGAGATTTTTCGTATACTTTTTTTCCATTCTTTGTTAGCCATTACCTAAGCCCCATTACAACCTATTAAAGTCCTAGTTGATCTTAAGAGATGGTTAGTTTCGTGGATGTGGAGATTAAATAAATAAGAACTATGGTGTATGATTTAACATTCTCAAAAGTAATTGATATTCCTGTCCATGAGATCATATTCATTCCATTCTTGAAAAGTCCGTTCTTCATATTACTATATGTGAAATGATTGTTTTCCATTATTTACTCTTTTCCTCACATATAAACTGAGTGAAATATCAAATCTCTGAGTGTTTCATTGTGAGTGACATGAGATGTTTGAAGTCAAAACAAACTTTCTAAAGGAGATTTAGTAATTGTTTTACTCTGAAATAAAAAGTTATGTTGATAAGGCCATGCACACACACACTTCGAGTTGGGAATAATTGATGAAATTAATTTAACCTTTGGGTATTATTAAATTGTTGTGAGACTCTTTGATATATTATTGTGAGACTGTTAGCGATTTTCAAAATTTTTAGGCAATTAAATTCTTACTCTGAGGATAATAGACTGAGTTACCATGTTTTGGAAATTTATTAAGTCATAATGTTTGTGGGTAACATTTTTGGAAACCCTCACGAGACTATAACTCGTCCACTAGAGGTAATCTAGGGGTTTAAAGCCTTGTTGCACGTTTAAGGTAAGTGCAACCGATGATTCCTGCGAAAGTGAGTTAGATTTTATTTTATTGTTTTGCTCGAGGACTAGCAGTGGCGTATTGAGATTTTGAGTGTTAAGAGGAAGAAGAAGACCAAATAGTGAGATTTGGAGTGTTGAGATTTGTTTGACATGTTTGTTAGTGAGATTCGGGGACCAAATTCAAATATGATTTGTAAACAGGACAAAAAAACATTTATGATTTATCCCATTAGTAGAAGGGACCAACATCAAATTTACCCTTTATATTATATTGAGGGTAAATTTGTAAAGAGAAGTCACAGGTCAGACATTAATAAAAGTCTAATAAAAGTTAGAGCTAATGTCTGAACAGACATGTTCAGACTGATTATAACGAGAATTTTTTGAATGTTTAGACCAGACGTGTAAAAGTATCTCACCAAAGTAGGGAGGATCATTCTGATTCAACCAACATTTCTAGATTCCCATCTTCCTCCCCTCTCTTTCCACCATTCTTAGCATAATGGAGAGAATCATTAGACACTTCCTATGGGGTTAAGAAAGCCATCAATCTTCTCTCTTCCAAGAGAAAATGGGGTTTGGATATAGGGAGAATCAGAACTTTCAATGATGCTTTGTGATGTGTCCAATTATGTCCTCGCTGAGCTCGATGATCTCGATTCCACAAAAATAAGTAGCGATTAAGTCAGGGACCACCGTCGTGGTGGCCGAAGGCACTCCGATGCTTAAGTCAGATCTCGATGAAAAATAGAGTGAATAATGTATGTAAATTGCAGCGTGTATGCGCACCTTTCTTCCTCCTTTCATCTATCACTTATATTGTGATCTAGGGCGTAGAGGGAAGAAATCTCACTTGTGTGTGCATTGACTGAGTCTCTTCGGCACTTGGTTTTGTTTAGGACCCAATGCTTGATTGGGCTATAGCTAATTTCGTGCGAGTGGATCTCGCGCTTATGATAGCTCTGAGATTTGTTGTTCGGGCCTTATTATCTTGGGCCAAGCTCCGAGACCCGTATCTCTTTTGGCGTGAAACTTACACTGTGACATGTTTTGAATGTTTTTCCTGGAGGTGTAATCACCTTCTTTCGTGTCTTATGGAAAATTGCACCTCAGACCATTGCCTCATTTTTAACTGTGTTAGACCACGCTAAAGTTTTTGGGTTGGGCTCAAGTTAGGTACGGCCATTTGGATTGGGTTGCATCCCTAGGTCGGATAAAGTTTTTGGGTTGGGCTCAAAGTAGTCATTTTTGTTTGGCTTTATGAATTGATTAAACGGCCAATTATGCATGTTTAATAGTCAGAGACAATCTTTTATGCGTTCTGAAGTCATTCAGCTCATAGCTCGCTAAGGCGAATCATAAGCATAAAAGCATCAACATACCCTCTTTCTTTCTGGAATGCTTTCAACAGTTCGTAACCTCAAGATGTTTTCTTCCTCAATATATCCGCTTAATGTTCTTAGTAGCAATTCTAAGCTTTGGTTAGTAGCTTACATAAAATTACATATCCCTGACTCTGTTATTTCTGAGGCTTGTTGTCTCTGCATGCATCCAAGTTGGGACGCTATCAGTAAGGCAATTTATCTATGGGTGTACTGTATCCTATTTTGAATGTTGATTAATAAATGCAGTGTTCTTTATTCTTATTTGCAGCACTTCTCAGTTTCATAGAAGGTCCCCCATTTACCCTGCAGAGGCTCTGTGAGGTGATTCTGCATCAATTTTAAGTTCTTGTATATGGAGAACCCTGTATGCTCATTGATGCTGACCTTTCAAATGATGGTTTTTCTGCAATGTTCTACATGTTTTAATTTCGCAATGGATTGTTTGTGTCTTCGTCTTCCCTTTCCCAGGTTTCAGTTGTCAAGTACAAATTGCATTACTGTGTTATCTATTCATTTTCTGCTCTGAACAGATTCTCTTGGCCGCGCGAAGCATATACCCAAACCTCTCAAAACTTGCTTTGGCATTAGAAAAGGTATGTTTGAAGACAATTTCTGCTGGCATTGTTGTTTCAGAGTTTTGATATTAACCTTTGACATAGCTTATGCACCTTCAAATCATTTTAAGCTAGTTAGCTGGTTTTAAAACTCTTTAAATTTTTTCCCAATGCCTTCAGAAAATTTTCGTTGACATTATGCCACTTCGTCCTGATTTGTAGAACCTGTTGGTGACATCTACTCTGACTGTCTCTACGGATCCGTACCCACCAACAATAATGCCAAAACCAGATGAACATGAGAAAGGAAGTGCAGTATCTTCAACTCCTTCCGCACCTCTTCAAAATGGGGTTGAAGCGGTTGTAGTTGATCAGGATGAAGAAATGACAGATGCCGAGGAGATTGATGAAGATAAGGTTGTTGAAGATAGTAAGGGCAGTGACAAGGTTATCGTGGAAGAAACAATTAATGGAACATCAGAAACAAGCCTTGATCAAAGCATCAATGCTGAGCCTAGCTCTGACCAAAGCATCAATGCTGAGCCTAGCCCAAAGCAAAGCAACAATGCTGAGCCTAGCTCTGACCATAGCAACAATTCTGAGCCTAGCGCTAATCCAAGCAACAATTCTGAGCCTTCTGGTGAGTCCTCTCTGTCCAGTGAACAGCTCGACTCAGCAAGCCAATAGGCCTAGATGTTATATCCTTCTAGCAGCATCACTTTGTCCTGTTGTCTATCTTTAGGCTATCTCTGTTTAACAATTTAACACATTTCATATTAATTTTATGATACAAATACTGCAGTCTCTCTTATCGTAATCACGATGGCACTGGAATTATGGAAAATGTTTTCTATTATTTGACGAGCATAAACAGCTCAAGGAAAATTGGATATTACTCTTGCATAATTTTTGTTGACACCTTTCCGTCCATATGATGTCACAGGTGGATATGAGATATTAGAGGACTTTGAAATCTAGATGAAAAATAGGAATACGATTAAAATTCTAAGTGTTTCATCAACAATAGCAAGAGGATTGATTCCCGTGTGGGGGGTTTGTTTCTTTGTTTGAATGGCAATGTATGATAGAATTTTCACGGTGGGCATTCTTTCTAAGATAGGTCTGCCAATGTTCCCGCTTTCATGTAGTTGTGTGCTAGGTGACCTCAATGCCGATTGCTCAATTGAATTGTAAGATAAGGAATTTGGATTTCTGAAGACTTTTGTTTGTTTGGGCGAAATTTAATTAGCTTTTGTAACCCAAGGCAGATGGATGCAATGAATTCACTATCAAGCTCATCCAATTTCCGGATCATGTTGTGCCTTTTATTTTCTTTATAAAACCCCTCGCCTAGTTATTTTCACACTCGCCTTTTATGCTTGAACTGAACATAAACATTTTCCAGTTTCACATGATAAATTGTCTACAAGGCTAAACTCTGAAGGGTGTTGGCTCTACTTATTTGTGCTCTCCTTATGTTGCTTAAGTTTGTAATTTAGTTCATGCTTGCTTTCTTTAGGTTGTTAGCTCATAACTTTTTCTTTGCATGGTTGTTAGCTCATTACCTTCTGTTGGCTTTGGTTGTTAGTCATGCTTTCGAAGTTCTTTGAGAGAGGATATTTATGCTCTGCTTTATAGGCCTTGGGGCTTGTTCGTATTCTTTAATTCTTTAACCCCTTCTTGCTTCCTATAAGTAGAGTTGTTTGTTCCTCTCATTTGAAGTTCAATTTGTAAAACCAAAGTCAGTCATGGCTGTTTTATCAATGATCACAGTCTCTTTATACCTTCTTTCATATCTCCTTCTACTACTGCATTTAGTCTCTGCAGTACGCGACGGCTTCAGTATGAAGCTCATTCATTGGGACTCCATAGAATCACCTTTCTATCCTGGTAGTCTGACTTTTGAAGAAAGAGCTAAAAGATTTCATTACCAATCAATGGTTCGTCTAAATCAGGTAGCTTCAACTATACAGACATCCACAGCGATCAAGGGCGCTAATGAAACTGATAGTGTACATCCTAACATGGTAGGTCGATCAATGGCCTTTAACGGAGTGTACTACGCTGCCCGAGTGGGTATCGGTACCTTTAGTACAGGACCTGCATACAGGTCTTACGTCTTGATTGTTGACACAGGGAGTGATTACACATGGCTTCAGTGTGTCGGATGCAACCCTGAATATTGCTACTCACAAACTGGACCTTTATTCCCTTACCATGAATCATCAACTTTTGTATCTAGGAAATGTTCAGGTAACCCCCCTTCTTGCGACGGAGTAGGTTATTGCTGGCATACCTATTGTTTTTACCACGTTCATTATTATAGTGGTCTATATCCAGACTATCCAGTCGTGGAATGTTGGGTAACGAAACATTCACCTTTGAATCGGATAATGGAGCTAGCAAAACCATTCCCAATTTGATCTTTGATTATGTATTCATGATTATAGACTTGAATCTATATAGATATGTATTCATGGCAATTGTCTTCACTGTTTCATTGTGAGTGTAATTGTATTCAGTGATTACATTGTAATTGTATTTCCTATTGAAATAGATTACAATTTGGATCAAGGTGAAATAGATGTATTAAAAAAAAAAAAAAAAACCCGATTTTACTGTTACAGTGAACAGTGAATATGCAATGTCGTGAATAGTGATACGCGATTTCACTGTTACAGTGAACAGTATCTGCGATTATGCATTATGAGAGAGGCTACACAGCGAGGAAATGGGCGAGGGGAGTGAGGTGGCGGGGGTGGGAGCCGTTCATTCCGCTCGGGATGCGCGCGCGAAAAGTCAACGCACGCATCTCGAGTGGGTTGAACGGCTCCCACCCTCGCCACCTCACTTCCCTCGCTCGTTTCCTCGCTCATTTCCTCGACACTTAGAATTTCTGATGCATTATTTTAAAAAACGACTGTTCACATTGACCACGACTATTCACTGTTGGGCCTGGTGAATGTTGGACTTGTATAGTGACTGTTCACGGGCCTGGTGACTGTTCATGGGCCTGGTGACTATTCAGTTAACTGTTCACGGGCTTGGTGATTGTTCACCTATTGGGCCTGTTGCTGTTATTAATAATTGGGCCTGTTAGTACATTTTACTTTGACTATTGGGCTTGTTGCTGTTGGTAATATTGTTTTAAAGTATTGGGACCTATGTAATTGTGGCTATATTTTATTTATACATAGAATATAATTTTGGTTTCATGTATCACTATTGTGTTCCTTATTTAAAATTTACACCATTTAACTAATAGGTTGCCAAAGCAACCACTGTTAGAAAAATTGGTTGATTTTAAATAAATGAGCATGCTACATCCATGTGAAACAATCGGCCTAAAGGAAGATTGTTTTGACCGGACAGTCCCTAGTCTTAAATATGTGATAAAGTTTACTTTACCACCCCTACCTTATACAGGAGCGATCTCCTTTGGTTCATCTTCTTCGCCGGATTTCGTTCGTGCAAATCAGTAGATTCCTTCGCTGAATCTCGTCCATTGTTCTTTATTTTTTCTCCTTTTCTTTCCCTCTCCATTCTCTTTCGTTTTTTCGCAAAAAAATAAAAATAAAAAATAAATCAGTTTTCAGATTTGTGGGTTTGACGGTGTTGGTTTGATTGATCGGATTGCGTAGCTCCGATCAGCCCTTTTAGAGGCAATTGTGGCATCATTTGGAACCTGTAAACCCCACATGCAAAGGTAGTTTAAGAGTTGGCCGGAATTTTCAAAAAAAAAATCAGTGTGCATGTCCGTTAGGATGATTCTTCGACGTGAATTCAGGCTTTGGGCACGTGGGTGAGCTGCAAATTCGTGATTTCAGTGTTCTTAGACCTATTTTCGGCTTATTGTGCCTTTCGAAGGCGATCAGATTGGAATATGGTGGGTTTCGATGAGTTTTACTGAATTTTGGGTGTTTACCGGATTTAATTTGCCGATAAGTTTTTCTTTCAGTCACGTGCCGGCTGTAAATTATTTATTTTTTCAATTTTCGGCTAGTTTGCTCACTTTTGAGTCCGCCTTGCAGTTTTAAAAAATTTCATTGGTCCTGCATTCGCTGTTTCGCGAGTTTGGAGCTTCGACCGGTAGGATTTGGGTTTCGAAATCCCATTCCGCTCAGGTGAGTGTAACTACATTATTTACTTTGAGAAATATTTATTTAAAATCTTGAATTTAATTTTTATATTATGTCGTCGATTGTGTATAATTGAATACAAATCCGAAATTTGGGGTTTTTGGAGTTCGATTGTTGTGTTGGTTCTTTTGTAAATGAATTTATATATTGGATTTTCTGAAAGCATGATATACTTGAATGAAATAGAATAGTGATTGAATTTGTGTGTGATTAGGCTTTGGCGTAATGGCATTGGGCTTGTATGTTGCGTTTTACCGTAGATTGCCGAGTCTTGAGCATGTATGATAGTTCGACTCGAATGAATTTATTGTGGTGAATTGGGTCATGTTGGGACCCTAGCGTAGTCATGGATTTATGAAAATTGCCCAACTGATTATGGTTACACGTCTGTTACATTTGATTCTGTACAGACTCGTAGTATGTGCATATTGATATTAGTGTAAGTGTCTTTGCCCCGCTGCAATACATGTTGTGCCGATGCTTAGGAGCCTGCTCGCATCGTGAGTTTGATGGTGCTTGAGATGAATCGCACCAGATATTAAAGACGCTATTGCATGTGGCAAGTTTACTGAGGTGCGGTGAGCTCCCGCACGCACTTGCTACTAGAAAGTGCAGTAGGACCGGTCTCGGAGGACGTGCTTTGGAGATTACTCGCTTTCCCTCCCAGCGCGCTTGAGTTTGACTTGTATTAGGTTGGCCGTGTTAGGCCAGTCGTTCGGGATGTTTAAGTTTGTATCCTGACAAATGACACCCCATTGGGATACAAACCACTCGATATGGTATTGGTGCATGTTGTGGGATATGTCTGGGTGAGACACATTCGTAAGGTATGCAGATACTTACGATATAAGACACTTATACATAATTTTTTGGTTTGACTTGATTGCTATACCTAGGAGACTATGAAGAATTATGATAGTCTTTGTTTTCATCACTTGATCGTTACCATGTTTGAATCACCTGTAATGACCGACATATTTCGTAAAATTATAGTTATTGTTGAATATGAAATGTTTGTGTTGGTGCTTGAACTTAGAAATATTATCCTTAGAGACACGGTGTGATTTAGACTTTAGAACCTGTATAGGAACGGTGTGATTTAGATTTTAGAACCTGTATAGGGACACATTTTCTATTTTATGGATCATGCATCTAGGATTACTCACTTATTCATTATTGTGTGGCATGAATTTTCCCTGTATATTATTCTGTTATTTGTATTTAGTTCGCTCGCACCAGCTAACTTTGTGCTTTGCTGACCCTGCAAGGGGTGTGCTTCTATTGGAGTGTAGATAGTGTTGGTGTTCCTGCTGATCGCGACGCTTAGGCCAGTTTTCAGCTGTTGTTTTGTGTTGTTTAGTTGTGTTCACCCTGTACGGGTATGTTTTGCTTTTGTTATATTATCTTGTTAAATACTAAGATGTTTGTATATTGGTTTTGTCGCTATGACTCTCGCGGGGCGAATCGTATACTCTTATTTTGTTCAAATTTTATCCTAGTTTTTATTTTCGTTTGATTCTCGTTGCAAGAATGCGTTATATTATGATGTTGTGACTGGTTACAATCCGCCTGTATTACGGATTAGCTCACACATCGACATACTGTGATTCCCGTGGCGGGTCAGGGCGTGACACCTCAATCCTTGCATCAATTGCTAATGGTAAATATGTATTACCCTGTGAATGTAGAAGGAGAGAAACGATCCTTCATGTGTACAAGCAATTTGGAAAAAGAATGGAAAAGTGCACGCCAATCCTAAAATTCCAGCTATTAGAATTGGTTGATTGAATGGAACATGTCTTTGTTCAATAACACAACAGAAATGGTTCTGATAGCTCCATTATCTGATTCAAATGTGACCTTTCTCTACCTATCGTTCCACCAATATTGTAGGATGTTAGCAAATTGTTATTTTTTATGAGGGGTGCTTTTATTAGATCCTAGAACCATATATGTCATTGGCAGGCATCAACTAAACTAGGACCACTTGGCAAACAAATATCAATTTAGTCTCACCTGATGAAGGCAGTGAACAGAGGACCAGTGATAACTGATAAGTACTAGTAATGTGCGCAATTGTGAAATCCGATCCAGACAAAACGCTTACGTGAATCAAGACATAAGAGGTAAAAAATATAAAAACACCAAAACTTAGCAAAAAAAAATGGATAAAAAATCTGACCGGCTAAACTTGCGAAAAAACAAAAAAAAAAAAAAACAGTGCTAAGACCAGTTCTAACCAACAGAAATTCTAGGGATGAAAAAATGATTTTACTTACAGAAGTGCGATGTCCACTCCACAATAAGAATTGGAGAGCCTAAATGGGATGAAAATCTTCAAAACATGCAAATTAGAGTCAGATTTAACCAATTTAAAATTTTATCAATTTATTTAAATGGCCCCAAGGACAGGTAACAGCCATACTAACACAAGTTCATCACTACTAGCTACCTCAAGCAAGAAAGCATTTTATTCTCTATCTTTCCTGATTGAGTAAGTATATATTTCTTTACTTATAGTTGGAGATGGAGAGTAATCCAACGTGGTAGAATAGATGGTATGAAGTCCTACGAACAGGATATGTTCCTTGAAGAGTTTCACACATTGGCTTCAATTGGTGTGATAACCTCTTCTACTTGATTACCATTTGCTTGGAGCTTTGGTTCGTCATCTCCTTTTACATCAATGATCACTTCAGGCAGCTTAATTTCTGATGCAAGCACGGTTGGTCTTGCGTCCTTGTAGAGGATATACAGAACCATTTGAGCAATTCCGAATGAGAATCCCAAGACGTTTGGAAACTGATTAGCCCAAAAGAAATTATTAGCTCAAATTATATGATAATAGGTAGAAATTGAGAAGGATGATCGGTTTCTGGACTGAAATTGGGACCTTACCGCGACATAGAGATCCTTCATTAGCATGCCATAGAAGAACCACATGATTGCACAGATAGTGAGGAAGAAGGATAGCATGAATGGCATGTACTCAACACTCTTAGTTTTAATTACTAGCCTCTGAAACACACACATAAAAACAAAAGTCATCAGTGTCAACGAGCATAACTTAAACATTTCCAAAGGAATATGGCAAAACAACATATATTTTATTAGGGTTTGTTGTTAGAGTTTATGCTACCAGATGTAGAACAACATATTGTTGTTTAAGCCTTGCTAGGGAGCAAGGGAGGGCCTCCCTCCGCCCATCCTCCTCGAGATACGCATCACTACTCATCTCGAGGAATATGGCGAAGGGATGCCCTCTCTCGCTCCCTAGAATTACACTTGTTGTTTAGTACCCCAGATGGTTTTCTATTATTGACTACTTGAAACTCTGGAGGTTTTTGCATATCAGGTCATCTTGTGGCATCATTAACGAAGGTTTTTTACAACCTTGAGATGCATATATATATATATATATATATATATATATATATATATAATTTGGGGATTTCAGGCCAGTCCCAATACCATCCATCACCCTCGAGATGCTTATAATGGCACAATCGAACACATTCACACAGACAGAGAACCCTGTCGCTGTCCTGTCTATCTAGAATTTTTGTTCTCTATCTCAAGATCACGCCACATCTTGCAAAAACCTGATTGCATTTTTATTGAGGAAATGAAATAGTTAACAGTATAGGATTTACAATGATGCTTAGAGGTGCGGCGAAAACGCTGACAGCCAAAGCTGAGCAGATCCACCCAACAATTGCAACTCTCTTATTACCCTTTGCCAGTAGGTAAGTGAGAGCTAATATCAACCCATATACAAACACATTCAAGAAGAGTACAAGCTTGATGGCGAACATCTGTGAGCACCAAAACCAAAAACGCAAAGGTCAGTCATGGTCATGGTCATGGTGACAAAGTTCAATATAGAAAGAAGAGAAACCAAACGAAGGATAGAAACGAACCCTGGCAGATCTATGTGCATATATCAAGTACATTATGATATACAAGCCTTCGATGAGACAACCGATACTGTTTATGATCATGATCATGGATCCATTTGTTTTGACAAGGGCATAGTATAACCATAAACTACAACTGAAAAGTGCTACTACATATGGGATTGATTGAAACCCTTCTGTGGATTTCTTCTTGTAAACTCTATAGAAGGTTGGCCTGATGAACAAAGTAACAAAAAATCAATACAAGTTCATGAAAAATATCTCCATACATTACATGAAGAAGAAAAATGAATAAAATGAAAGCTTACAATGGGGCTAAGAACACCATGAATGAAAAAAGGTTACCTAGTCAAGATGCAAAACAAAGTATTGGTTAGTGAATGAATATAACTAGAAAAAACTTGTAGAAAGAAGAGAAGATGACATGGTGTACCTAGAAGGCCAAAGATGAAAGCTAACATATGATGTCCACCAACTGCCATATTTTTCTATTAGAAATGGAAATGCAAACTCTCTTTGATCTCTTCTTCTTTGGCTTTGTTGGTTCAAGTAGCTCTCTCTCCCTTTGTTTTCCTCTCACTCTCTATCTCTTTGATCACTAAAGGAGCTAACTTGTGTTCTTATATAAGCACATCAAAGTGAAGGGCTTCAGATGGAGATGGTTTTGTCTTTTAACTCCTAGCTGACAAGCTTTCTTGTGTGCATGGAGGACTGTGCTTAGGTCCTCAAAACCTTTGTTTGTTTCTAAGGACCATATGTGTTGGTTAATGGTAGCAGTCACTTGTGTGCGTATACATCCCCAAACCTACTGAAGCGCATTCCCATTGTAAAAGATATTTTCAAATCTAATTTGCAAGGCAGAACAATTACTTGATAGTCAACAATATGTTAAAATTTGAAACTCTCTAATTTACTAAAAAATGAAAAGTAAATGAAGTTTAATCAATTACCATATGATCTTTTCTTGGATTAACACTCTAATTAACTGATCTAAAAAAAAAAATCTCGACGTCTATCTTTTCGTTATCAACCAAAAATATAAAGTTGAAAAAAGAGGATATTTTTGTCGTTCACCTTGTTTGTTGAGAAAAACGCGCTTTTAATAACATTCACATGGTGCTTCGATTAATCACAAATGATTTTTGTTTTTTTAATAATCTCCTATTTTGTGAATCACACAATTACTATGAAGTCAATTGAAATGTGTCGCCCCGATGGCCACTAGAAGTTTATGCAACACTTAAAAGGACTTGAAAAAAATGTATAATTTCATGAATTGGTAATTGTAAAAATGTATTACCCAGTGAATGTAGATGGTAAGAGAAACGATGATTTTCATATCTACAAGCAATTTGGAAAAGATAAGCGCGTGCCAATCCTGAAATTCCAGCTATTAGAATTGGTTGATTGAATGCAACATGTCTTTGTACGGGGGGGAGCCATGATTGCTGACAAATGGGGGAAAAAAAGTTTGGAAAGATCAACTTACCCCTGAACCAAACTATTGAGAATATATTGCCATACTATACAGAGTCCATCGTAGACAGCGAATTTTCCAACACAACTCTTGGAGAGATTTTCCCAACCATGGATAAATAGTATGAACAATGTCAACTCAGATATATCAACTCAACAAATCAATACTACCATTCTCATCGGAACATTTTACCATGTACAAAACATACTAACCAAGCAAATCGTATTGTACCAAGCAAATCAATTTACCATGACTTGTAACCGAACTTGATAGGCTAAGCCCAATGGAGAGTGAATTGGGAACCCAATGATGAAACTAGCATTGCCGAAGAAACATATATTTTTCTTCTATGGTGTTGTTGTTCCTCACACGATCTCAAACAAAACTACAGCGTTCTTTCAAATTTTTTTTTTTTTTAAATTTTTCTATTTTTTTTTTACCAATGTTCTATTCCGCCATTTGAAGTTGTTACTGTTAAGGCTATGATGTCAAAATTCATCTATGCAGAGGACTCTTTTTTTGAATGGAACTTCTGGTTTAAGCATAGTTTACTAAGAATCTTCTGATGAGATTTCAAGAGTTTGACTAGAAAAAAATATTTCTAAGACAGAAAAAGAGCATGAGAAGTTGTGTTTCACGGAATATATTCTCTGTTTCTAAGGCTTTGACACATTGCATAGGTTCCTTCGGCATTGTAACCAAACTCAATGGTTGTACAATTTGTTGACCAATTCGGTGTACTTTGAAAAATGATTTTTCACTTCAAAAGTGGTGTCCACTCCACAATAAGAATTGGAGAGCCTAAATGGGATGAAAATCTTCAAAAACCTGCAGGCAACAGTAACATGCAAATTAAAGTCACTTTTAACCAATTTACATTGTAAAATTTATCAATTTATTTTAAAATGTCTCCAAATGGCAAGGGTAAAAGCCATATTACACAAGTTCATCACCACTAGCTACCTCAAGCAAGAAAGCACTTTTTTCTCTATCTTTCCTGATTGAGTAAGTATATATTTCTTTACTTATGGTTGGAGATGGAGAGTAATCCTACTAACACCCAACACAAAACTACAAACATTGAGTATAAACAACACTTTTAGTGTTCTTCCTCTCAATTCCTCAATAGAACTCCACACCCCTTAAGCAGGAAGGCCTTGCTTTTGTATATTTATGGAGACGTGTCGAAGGTCATGATATGTACCTTCTGTTTTCTGTCCTAGTTCTATTGGATTTTCGGGGACAAATGCTGATTTCTTTGGTGTGGCGCCTCTTATTCATCTTTCCGTCTGACATAGCCCCTAAATCCAAATCAATGTTCGCTACCTGTGGATCAAGCTCAGATTCTGAGTTGACGTCATCACTGTCCTCACTAGAACTTTCGAGTGTACTGAGGTCAAATATCGGCGGTCGAAGTAGCCTATTTGCTCTGAACGAAGATATAGCCTGATTCAAGTTGTCTCCGATTCTTTTATAATCCGGGGAAGTTTTGATAGCATATTTGTCAAAATGTCTCTTTAACCTGACCAGAGACTGCAAATCATCATCCGAGAATTCCTGCACTTGCTGACCCTGTGTAGCATCCCCTAGCTCTGTGCTAGTAGCATCGAAAAGTGTGTTGCAGGGCGCTGGCTGAGGCGAAGCCACGACCCCTGTCTTGGTGCAGGGCGCAGGCTGGGGCGAGGCCACTTCCGCTGCCTTGGTGCAGGGCGCTGGCTGAGGCGAAACTCTGTTCTCTGGTGTGGTGCATGGTGTGGCATTGTCGCAGGCCACGTCCACTACCTTGGTGCAGGGTGCTGGCTTGGGCGAGGCCATGGCCTCTGGCTTGAGGCAGATCGCTGGCTGGGGAGAAGTCACGACCCCTCGTGAAGGGTAGAGCACTGGCTGCTGCGAGACCGGTTCTGGCTGAATATCAGACCGGCTCAACGCCCCCGCTGTGAAGGTTGCATTGCTCGGCCTCCCTGAATCAGCATGCAGCACTGTATCGCTGGCAGCGTCTCGCGGCACTGCCACAAGGATATTCTTAGAAAGGCTATTGTTGGTGTCCCCCGAGTCGACATCATCCTCCTGTAGCAACAACTGTGCGTGTGGACCAATGACATTCTCAATCTCCGAAACTGTATACCCTGCCTCCAAGAGGCAATCCTCCGTAGATTCTGGTACAGCCGCGGCACTGTCATGAGCCTTTGTCTTGCCCACTAGCTGCTGATCCTCTTGAGCACCCTCATCTTCATCGATATTGTCTATAAGTGATTCAAAATTGTTGGACAACACCACCGTTGCCGGAGCAATGGCCACTGGCCTCTTATCCCCAATTTCCTCGGTAATCTCCACACCCTTGTCATTTTTTACACCACTCGTACCCACTTCGCGGATGGGCAATTGTTCTTTTTTGGTAACTGGTATGTATAGCTGCGTGACAGTAGTGGTTGCGACTGTAGTTTTGACCGCCTTCGCTGCTTTACCTAGGTCAGAAACACGCCCACCGCCCGTTAGGCCCAACTTTTTTCTACAAGAGTCCTCCCGATGCCCTATCAAGGAGCGAAAATCACAATATTTGAAGCCTGGGTAATCTATCTTCTGCCAGAAACCCCTATTATTATCTCTGACAATCGAAACTCTAGTTGGTAATTTCTCCGCCAAAGTCATCTCCACGCAAACACGGGCAAAATCCGGACGCGATAGGCATCGAGTATGATCATCCATCCGCAAGAAACCACCAAAAGAATTCACAATTGCTTTTAAAATAGGGGGATGAAATAAATGCAAAGGTAAGTTAGGAAGCTCTACCCACAATGGCACCGATATCGGGTCCTCCTTCAAACTGAAACCATCATGCCAACGGAAGGCTTTGAACCGAACTCCACGAATCAAAAAGGAATCTCTCGATAGAACTTTCTTGACTTCCACCTCGGATTGAAGACGAACTAAAACGTGCCGCTGATTCAGTAAACCAAGCGAAAAATCGCCTAGGATTCCCCAAGTTCTGTGGATCGAATCTCGGATATCGTCCAGTGTTGGTCGATAGCTAGAGAACTTCAGAACAATCACATGTTTTTCCATGAAAGCTTCGCCACGTACTTCATCTGTGGCCGTCAGGCCAATTGCTGGCGCTCCCTCTTTGCGGAACCGAGTTCCTTCTACCTGATCCTACGCAACTTCGTCCACCAAGATTTTACCCAAAATCTGGGCGAAAGAGGGTTTACTCGTTCCCTCGTTACCAGGTCCTCCCGCCGTGGAGGGAGGGATGGTGGCCGGCGGCGCCGACATTGCAGCCCAAGGAGGCTAGCCCTGCATCCAGCGTCAACTGGGAGCCACGCCCGAGAAGGCGAAACTGAGACTCGCCTGAGAAGAGACCTCGCCTGCTGGCCTCGATGGATCTGCTCACCTCGATCTCGCGGCCTTGAAGGCGGTGGCCGGTCGATCTCGCGGCCTTGAAGCCGATCGATCTCCAGGGAGAGACGGCTGGAGAAAGCCGGTCGATCTCGCGGCCTTGAAGCCGATCGATCCCGCGGCCTTGAAGCGTCCAAGCGGCGGCCGGTCGATCTTGGTGGCGGCGGCTGTTGGTCGATCTTGGTGGCGGCGGCTGTTGGTTCACACACACTTGCTTGGCCTTGGTGGAGAGACAACAGAGTCAAGGTGGTCTAGTCTTGGTGGCGGCGGCTGTTAGAACTCCACTTCCAACTTCTTAAACATAAACTAATAAATTAGAAGAGAATTCAAAAGGCATCAAACCTTGTAAATCTCAAGAACAAATTTTTTTTCTAAAAGGTTGGCAAGCCTATTGAACTCAACTAAGTGTTTCACTTGATTACCATTTGCTTGGAGCTTTGGTTCATCATCTCCTTTGACATCAATGATCACTTGGGGCAGCTTAATTTCTGATTGCAACCACAACTGGTCTTGTTGGGATTTAACCAACTATGTGAATAAAAAAAAAAAGGAAAAACAAGATAGAGTGTAATCTCTTGATAAAACTAGAACTCTGATGTGTAGAGAACTCACTTTATTCACATTGATTGAAACCAAATAATACATGGGTTTAAATAGGACTCACATGACCACTTAGTAAAAGACACATCTCTTAGTAAAAGACACTTAGTAATACTAAAAGACACACTGGAACACCAAAAGACACATCTCTTCTAGAACTAGTCTAGATTAATCTCTAACATCCCTACTTAAGCTAGACTATCACCATTCCAAGCTTCTTCTTCAACTTGTTGAATGTGTCGGTCTTCAAAGCTTTGGTGAAAATATCGGCAACTTGATCTTGAGATCTGCAAAATTTCACACTGATATATCCCTCCTTAACCAAGTCTCGAATGAAATAATATTTGATCCTTATATGCTTGCTTTTGCCATGAAAAATCGGATTCTTTGTAAGTGAAATAGCCGAACTGTTATCACAAAACAGTGTAGGAGAACTAACAGGTCCATGCTTGAGTTCACTCAAAACCCAAATCAACCAAAGTGCTTGACAAGATGCAAAAGCCAGTGAGACATATTCGGACTCGGTTGTAAAGAGAGTCACAATAGCTTGCTTTATAGATGCCCATGAGATTGCGCCGGAACCAATATTAAAAACATATCCGGAAGTGCTTTTACTATCATCAACACTTCCTCCCCAATCACTATCACAATAACCTACCAAACTTGGTTCTTCAATTTTCGTGAATTGAATTCCTTCATGAATTGTTCCACTCACATACCTTAAGACTCTTTTTCTAGCTTCCCAATGATTTTGCCTAGGAGATTCCATGAATCTACTAAGCATACTCACCGAAAACATAAGATCGGGTCTAGTGGAAGTCAAGTACATAAGACTACCAACAAGACTTCTATAAAGAGTTCCATCAACATGCCTATTGTCTTCACATTTACTTAGCTTCAAACCAGCCTCCATAGGTGTGCTAATTGGTAGTGCGCCCTCCATTCTAAACTTTCTTAATAAATCTTTTGCATACTTCTGTTGAGTGATGATGATCCCATCTCTTTGTTGTTTAACTTCAATGCCCAAGAAATAATGGAGTAGTCCCATGTCGGTCATTTCGAACTCATTCATCATAGCTTTCTTGAAATCTTCATTCATACTTGAACAACTTCCGGTGAATATTAAATCATCAACATATAAGCATACTATCAAAAACTCACCATGAGATCCTTCCTTGGTGTATAGAGTATGTTCAAATGGACATCTTTTAAAACCATTCTTCAAAAAATAGTCATCAATACGACTATACCATGCCCTTGGTGCTTGTTTAAGCCCATATAAGGCTTTTTTTAAATGACATACTTTCTTTTCTTCTCCAATATTCACATAACCAGGTGGTTGAGTTATATAAACTTCCTCCTCAAGAAAGTCATTCAAGAATGTCGATTTGACATCCATTTGATAGACTTTCCAATCTCTTTGAGCTGCCAATGCAAGTACTGTTCGAATTGTTTCAAGGCGAGCCACGGGTGCAAATACTTCTTGGAAATCAACACCATACTTTTTTTTGTAGCCTTTCACCACCAAGCGTGCTTTGTGCTTATCAACCTCGCCTTTTGAGTTCAATTTTGTTTTGTAAACCCACTTCACATCAAGGGGTTTCTTGTCATTTGGGAGATCAACAAGTTCCCAAGTCTTGTTTCTTTGAATAACATCAATTTCATTATCCATTGCAAGCTTCCACTTCTCATCTTTATAAGCCTCTTCAAACATAATTGGATCGGCATCAACAAACAAAGCAAAATTAACCAAATCATCATCCACCAAATTGTCACCCAAATTGCTACTTGTTTGTTCATAAAGATCTTGGATACTCCTTGTATTCTTCGAAGGGGAACTTGAACTTGAAGATGAAGAGGGTGATGAAGTAGAATTGGGAGAAGAAGGTGGAACACCAACCTCTTCGTTTTCTTCAATTGGAGCTTCAATTTCTTCTTCGATTTCTACGCAACTTGAATTTTCTTTGGTTGCATTTTCTTTCCAATTCCAAGATTCTCCTTCATTGAACTTCACATCACGGCTTATAATGAGTTTCTTGGTGAGGGGATTATACAACTTGTATGCCTTGGAACATTCACTATATCCAACAAAAATGCATTTCTCGGACTTGTCATCTAGCTTCTTTCTTCTTTCATCCGGTACATGTGGATAGGCAATGCTTCCGAAAATTCTCAAGTGATCAACACTTGGTTTGTGTCCGCTCCAAGCTTCTTGTGGTGTCTTGTCTTGCACACTTTTAGAAGAGGAACGATTGAACAGATAAACAACACATGCTACCGCTTCCGCCCAAAAGGAATTTGGCAATCCCTTGGCCTTCAACATACTTCTAGCCAACTCCATAATTGTGTGATTTTTTCTTTCGGCGACTCCATTTTGTTGTGGGGTACCACGGACTGAAAATTGATGTCGAATACCATGCTCTTTTAAGAAATCTCGAAGCCCATGATCAATATATTCTCCCCCTTGATCCAAGCGAAGAGTTTTCAATAGGAAACCACTTTGTTTTTCAACAAAAACCTTGAAATTTTTGAAACAACCATATACTTCCGAATTTTGGTTTAGAAAGTATATCCAAGTCTTCCTACTATAGTCATCAATGAAGGTAACAAAATAACGGTTACCACCAATTGAAGTAGTATGCATTGCCCCACAAAGATCGGTGTGCACAAGCTCAAGTGGCTATGATGCTCTCCATGCCTTCCCACTAGGAAAAGAATTCCTACTATGCTTCCCCAAGACACATCATTCACATACTGTATCTTGAAGTTGAATTGTAGGCAAGCCCTCCACAAGATTCTTCTTGCCCATAAGAGATAGAGTTTTAAAACTCAAGTGACCATATCGATAATGCCATAGCCAAGACTTGTCTTGAATAGTATAGAAACAAGAATTAATGGTACTTTGGAAAGATAAAGGAAACATTTTGCTTTTGGTCATTCCCACCTTTCCAATGATAACATCATTCTTATCTTTGATCTCACACAAAGCTCTCTTGAAATGTACTTCATACCCCTTCAAAAGAAGTTGCCCAACACTTAAGAGATTTTCCTTAAAAATAATTTGAAAAGCTAAGGCCTTTTATTTGAAACATGTTTGACTCACGTGCTCTATTAAATTTTGAATTTGCAACTCAAGTAACATTTAAAAGTAGTTTTTCAAAGTTCTTTTCATTTTAAAATATTTCAATTGATGAAATTTATGTTTTCTATTAACACCTGTATAGTACTAGTGGAATACCCGTGCCGTTGGCACTATCGCAGAGTACATCATACTTAAACGGCTATGTTGAATACTCAAATTTGTGGTTTTATTTAAATTTATAAAAACACTTGCATCATTGTCTATTACAACAGTTATGATGAATTAATTTTGTAAAAAGTTAATACTATTGAACAGTAAAACAATAGTGGAATACCCGTGCCGTTGGCACTATCGCAGAGTACATCATACTTAAACGGCTATGTTGAATACTCAAATTTGTGGTTTTATTTAAATTTATAAAAACACTTGCATCATTGTCTATTACAACAGTTATGATGAATTAATTTTGTAAAAAGTTAATACTATTGAACAGTAAAACAATGTTAATAAATCTGATCAACGCAACCCATGTGCTAAGGAATATAATCTCCACCAAATGTCAACTTAACTAAAAATAAGAAGGAAATATATCATATTTGTCCAAGTGAGTAATGGCTGAAATTGATTAGGAAGAATATCAAACTTGTCATAAGCATTTGTACCTCATGTAATTTGAAATATTTAAACTTGTCATAAGCATTTGTACCTCATGTAATTTGGCATTTGTACCTCACCGTTTTCAGTATACTAAAAGTGTTTTTTGGCGGTCGAAAAGACACGCACACAAAATTATATCCAAAATGTCAATTTTATGAATAAAGAAATTTATGCGAACAAATTTCCACACTCCAAAATAATATAAAAACGTGTAAGTACATCAAAGCCATACATTGTTTATACCTATACGCATTTAAAGAGCATGGTTTTCACCATTTATCTTTTCAAAAAATGAGAACAAAAGGAACCCACAATATACAAAAATGGGTTAAACTGCATATGTACATCAAAACTATGTATCAACAACTGCTCTAAACATCTTCTGCATCACATGATCAAATGACTCGGCGTCTATATGCACCAACTTTGAGCAATGAGGGAATATGACTGAAATCTACAAATTTATCACACAATATTAGAAAAAAAAAATGTTAATAAAATAAGCTATTTTCAATCATCGTTAGAGATAAACTACCTTATTTGCCAATTTCCAATGACGCCCACCATTATACTTTTGTTTTTTAATGGATTTTTTGAACTCCTCGACAATGATATCCCAATTCTACAAAAATGTATAATCAATATTAGATTCATATCGTATGAAAGCAAAACATCAATATCAATAGAAAATTTATTAAAACATACCTTTAAAAAATTCTTACAACAAAACTTCTGGATAAACAATATTGGTCGTAGAATCCAGCCCATCTTGAGGTAAAAGGACACTGATTCTATTAGAAGCTGTGCATCTAGATAATGCAACATAAAGTTGGCCATGGCTGAATACCGGTGTTCGTAAATCAACTCCAACGTATTTCACAGATTGACCCTGCGACTTGTTTATCGTCATTGCATATGCCAACCGCACTGGAAATTGACGCCTTTTCATTTTGAAGGGAAACTCGGAGGATGATGGCGTTAAAGAGATTCTAGGAATGAAAACTAAATTGCCAGCCTTATCCCCATTTAAGATTTTTGCTTCAATTATACGATTTGCACAACGCATAACCATAAGACGTGTTCCATTACAAAGTCCATCTTTAGGTGCGATGTTTCTCAGCAACATAATTGGACAACCTACTTTTAATTCTAACTTAAATGGCGGCAATCCAGAAGGATTAAGCGAGTTCAAATACTCAGTTGGATAACGGTTGGCAATGGAATGATCATTTTCATAATGTTCCGCCATTTTATCTGCGGCAAAATAAACAATGATTTCTCCTGGAAAATCAGATAATGCAGCTTTGTTAATGTCGCAGACATCGTCATTTCGTGCTGAGAGAATTGTTCGCTCAGTCAAATAATTCGGAGACGCTGTGCCTATTACATTTAGTTGAGGATAAACCAAAGAAATTAGTTCACTTAAATCTTTACACTTGTGCACCGTTGTTGGAATACGAATAACATCTTGTGCGGTGCTTCCAATCTAAATAAAATAAAAATAATCAGTAATTAAAAAATGGCAATGTAGTAAAATGTAGAATTGTTTACACAAAAATAATACCTCAGTCAAAAACTTCATAAACCCGTCATTGCCTACCCCATTGTCCAACCGCATATTCAAACTCAAAGTCAGAACTTGTATGTTTAACCAAAGCTTAGAACGCCTCAAAGATGCAGCCACAATTTGCTCGCGGACGCCTTTGGGTATCACTGGCAATATCTGTCGAAAATCACCCCCAAGAACAACAGTAATACCACCAAATGACTTATTGGTGCTGTAAATGTCTTGTAGTGCACGATCAACTACTTCAACACAATATCTATATTGCATCGGAACTTCATCCCAGATAATTAGTTTGGTCTCCCTGAATAACTCAGCGTGCAATGACTGTTTACTAAACCCACACACTGAATTTTCCATGACATCCAGCGGAATACGAAACATTGAATGAGCTGTTCTACCTCCCACTAATAGTAACGCCGCAATACCAGATGATGCAACGGTAATGACAATGTGTCCAAGGCTGCGACATTTTGATGCAATGGCGTTGTATAAAAAAGTTTTTCCTGTTCCTGCACCTCCATTCAAAAAAAAATGAATTCCCTTATTTTCAAGCACTGAAGTTACTATTGCAGTATAAGCAGAACGTTGTGCCTCATTAAGACGATCGACGGATGATTGTGCATCGGATTCTTGACCATCATACTGAAGTTGTCGGTGTTCCCATATGAGTCTGTTACCAACTATCATGTCCCAATTTTTAATTGGCAGGGGCATAGGTGGGAACTTCGTTAAATTCTTCCCTCCTTCTTGAAGAAATTGATTTATGAGATACAAACCATAATCCAGAGTCTGAGCATCTGTTGGATATGAAATACCGAACCTTGTTCGAAGTTGGTGCGAAAGATCATCACATATATTCACTGAGAACCTTGTCCATAGCAAATCTGGGTGAAGTGGATGACATTCCATTAGAATCACACTAAACAATCTTCTAAACTGATTCCCAGTTTTCATGATCGCAGCCTCTTCAAGGCACTGAATCCATTCATCATCATCTTTTAGGAGTCCTCGTGAGGTGCAAGCTAATTTGAAGGTGTCGTGTAAAACATTGTCATATGTGCGCAAATGTTCAAATGATTGTGGCCCTTTTACAACCGTTAGAAGCAATCGCAAATAAAACCTTTCACCTTCATGAGGACTGGCAAAATACATTCTTCCAATTGCATAGCCTTTTTTTCTTTTTGTCCACATTTTTTGTGATTTCTGCCAAACAAATTGTTGGGGGAATTGTTGGTAGGTAAATGTACGTGCAAACGGATCTACAGCACAACACGCAAAAAATGCAGTTAAAGTCGACATTTGGTGTCTAGCTCTAAGTAAAATTGATTGTGCTTGATCTTTAGGATTGAACACAACATGATGCATTCCAGGTAAATGAAGCGCCAATCGAACCACTGTAGGATTTTCTTCATGTAAAAGATGACCAAATATCCGCCAGGCAGCTTCCGGCGGACCAATATATCGAGCATCAAGATATTGCTGAATTTCATCTACTCCCCCTAGTACCATTGTTGTTCTATCATGACCTTTATAAATGTACTTGTGTATGTATTTAACACATCTAATTCCCTCACACACTTCCACATTAATATGACAATCAAACATCCTTGAAAGATATGGATTATATGGCACTACATCTCTATTATCAACTGGTTGACCCTTCACATTATATACTCGGCCAGTATTGCGGCGTCGATAAATAGGATATCCATCTTGGCCCATTGTTGTTGTTTCTGAATATTCGCGAGGATATCTTTTTGTGCACCTCCCATTCTCCATACATGGTGCTCCAGAATTTCGAACACCACACGGTCCATGCACCATACAATGTAAGACTGTTTGAAATAGCATCGGATCTTTATCCGGGTCAGGAAATTCTGCACACACGATCTTATCAATTTGAGCAGTAGTGCGAATTTTTTGTAAATGGTGAAGGAATATAAGTGCGTGCATATGAGGTAGCCCACGCTTTTGGAATTCAATGGTAAAGACATGAGCTACAACATCACCGAATGTGCCTCTTTTGATAATCTTATCCATTAGACATTTTCTTTTTAACTCAAAAACTCGAGATACTAAATCTGGGCGATCCGTAGGCTTTTGGTGAGGTAACAAAGCATCCATAATTTCAGGCCATTTTGGATTTGCAGTCATGGTTAAGAAAACATCTGGATGATTGTTGTAACGTGTGATAGCCATTGAATCTTGAAATATCTCAAACATGTGTCTTGGACTACCAATATGGGATGACGGCAAAATAAGTCGCTTCCCAACTTGATCTGGTCTTAACCCATCGGGCCCAATGTCCGTCAGACTTTCATATAGCTCAGCCCTGAGCTTTGTTTGATTGTTCCTCACATACATTAATCGATTTTGCTCTGTTGAAGCCCAAGCATCTACTAAAAACTCCTGAAGCAATTTGCCACCTCTCAAAATTGTTGAGTACTCAGTTGGTCGTTCGAACAAACGATAACTGTAAAACTCCATCTGAGTAAGTCGTTTATTTGAACACCTATTAGTTGTAACATCCCACTGAGTTAATTCAGGTTCCCAACCAAAGTCGCCATACGGAAATAATAGCACATAATGAAGCGGTAAGTAAGCTGGGTGACATTCATTAATTTTCATCAACTCTTGATTTCCTCGCAAATATACGACAATATCTCTGGTTGTGTTTACTTCAGGGACATCTCCAGGCAAAATAATTGCTATTTCATTTGATGAAGGAAGATTGTAACGCCGCCGATCTTTATGACAACTATAGTGTAAATACACAGGTATGTTTTGGTCAACAGAATTTGTCTGATTCAGAATCTCGTATGCTTGACGGTATTTCTCCACAAACACATTATACTGCAACAAAGCATCTTGCATGATTTTGAGCACATCTAATCTCAAGCGTGGATTTCGACGACTGCGGGTATGTAATGCTGAATCGGGATCATAAATGTAAAGCTGTGAATATACTGCATCTTGGCCTTGTTGCGGAATTAACGCTCCCGCTTGATGTCGTAATTCTCCATGAATAATAAAGCTTGTGGGACCCCTCCCATTGAGTACCCTTGGATCAAATTTAGTACCAAGACTCGTAAATGCATTCGCAGCATTATACTCGCGAATATGCGTACGAAAATGTAGATAACAGTGGCAGCTTCACCTTTCCTTGCAAACAACACGTCCCGAAAAAAGGATTCCTTGACGAAGATGCCTTCAATTTTTCATCATTCCAATGTAGTGCTGAGCAATGAGGACACAAAAAATTCATTTTGCCTAAGAAATGACGTGTTTCTTCTTGATGAGCTTGTGAGTCAATTTCATGCCAGAAATCCAAACCACTATGACGGGAAGTATCGTCATTAGGAAGTCGGTCATTTGTAATTGGCCTAAACAAATTGTAAGATAGATAATGAGTTAAAATTTAGAAAACTTGATAAAGTTAAATTATATGAGAAAATAGAAAAAAAAGAAGTATACATGTTTGTTGGTGCATTTGGGGATGCGTTAGGCGTAGAAAATGAACACCTCCTTGGTTGTTGTGGTGGCAACACATTTTGATCTAACACAGCAAAAAATTCAAAATCCATGCATCGGGGAGGGATGATATTGAGCACAGCCGTTCGTGATTGTTGCCGCAGCTTTTGTGGAAAAGCGCGATCATTGGGTGTGAAAGAAGGAAAAGGTATTTGAACAGGAGGCGTCCTACATAAAATTCTCTCTTTGTCTCGACGCAAACGTTGTGCGGATGAACGTTTTGAATTAATATTCAGAACAATGTTGTTATCCTAAAATACATTTAAAATGGTAAATGATTACACACTAAAAGAATTAAGGCATGCATATAATCTAAACAATGAAAACGTGCATAGACAATGGGAAAATAAGAAGGGGCCTATATAACACGGTAAACAATGAAATAATAATAAAGTTACGCACTTGTACATACCTGAATAAATACAACTTTTCGTTTACCCTTTTGAATAGAACCGGCATTTTCCTTGCCCTTGCATAAAAAACTTAAGTAAATAAGCATAAGACGGTAAAAACAATTAATATAGATAATTGCAGTACACAGATCAGCACACGCATTGAAAGTTAAGAATGTTGTACACACCCCAACAAAATTGCTTTTTCCCTTTTCGGCAATTGTGGCTTTTGTTTTTCCTTTTCCCTAGAAAGAAACACACACAAATATTATAAATTTAATTTTCGAAGGTGTAAGGTTAAAGAATCATATGTACATACTAATATACATTTTGTTAGGAAAAAACATATGTACATACCCCAAAGCATTGGAGTTTGGATATTCTCTGTTTTGTAGTATTCACATTAGCAGTCAAGGTAGTGTCTAACTTAGGTTGATTTTTTTCTCTCTCTCGACGCAAACGTTGGCCTAGCGCACGCTTGGAAACGTTACTGTCTATAGGGACATTTTCTTTTCCCTTTCCCATATCCATATTTGGCTTTAACAAAAAAAAAAAAACAGATAACTTGGTATAAATAAATATGTATATATTTTTGTTAGAAATAGTGAAAAAGTAAAAACAAATAAATAAATAGAAATAATACCTGTTGATTTGGAACATTGGACCTGAGGCCATTATCTATAAGAAATTGCTCCTAGTAAAAGGATGACATGTTAAAATCTTTGGCTAATTTATCAAAAAATAAGTGAAAAGAGAAATTAACAAAATTTCTTACTGTCCTCGGCAAGTTTGAATCAACTTGCTCATCACGAACTGTAACCCTGACACCTTGTTTTTCTAGAAATTTGATCTATAGCAAACATATAAGTAAGTGAGTAATGTTAATGTGAAAATTGTAAGATAGATGGCGGAAAAACTATGCATTTTTCTTACAGTTCCTTCTACGGTTGAATCCACCTGCAAACAAAGAAGGTGTCATATATATGAGACAACCAATTAGAAGTAAGATGTAGTAGTATCAACCTACTATAGTACCTGGCCGAAAATCATCATTTCGGAGTAGGGTGGATTGTGAACTAAGTGGTCCATAATTACGGTCAAGTACAATGAAAGGTTAGGGATCCCTGAAAAGAAAAAGGAAATGTTTTTATATTGCAACAAAATCTTTACAATTGAGCTATATTTTTGGAACAACCATCAATTCAATATCAATTCAATAAGCATCAAAAAAGCATCAACAACATATTTCTTGAATGGGAAGTTGATTTAAAAAATAAATCGATTTACAATCAAAACAGGGGTACATGACGACTTTACCCGTATATAAAACGAACGAAGTTAAGGACTTAGACCAAACAAAAAAGACCGCAACACTGTCCTCGAAACTGGACTTGAGAAATATAAGCCACTACTCAGTTATATATATATAAAAAAAAAAAAAAGCCACTACTCAGTAATTTAAAAAAATAAATAAGAAAAAAAATTGCATAAGAAAAAAGAGAAAAACAGCAAGCAAAACTGAGACAGGGTAAGCAGCACCGCACCCCCCTGTCCAGACTGCAACCTCGCGCCTGCAGCACGTCCAGCACCAAGCATCCCACCGCTCCCTGCCTTAGCCAGACTGCAAGGGCGAACCTGGCTGCTCTTGCCTCGCAGCCGAACCGCCAGCCAAAATCGGCCATTCGCAGGGCCTGTCTCAGCCTAGCATCCACTGTTTTACAGAAAAACAGGGAGCAAAAATAAAGTTCCTGCAGATAGCACCCAGTCCCATACAGCACCCAGACTGCACTCGTCTTGCGCGCAAGACAGTCCAATCTTCAGTTCACTGACCCAACTGATAGACTGACCCAACTGATATACTGACCCAAATGATAGACCGCAACCTCAGGAATAGGAAAATGATTTTTTAATCCTTTGTTGACATACACCACAGAAAAGTTTTCATTTGGATTGCTGGTTTCCTTAATCAAGAAAGGAGAATTCCAGATGTCTTGAATAAGAACAGCTCCGATGCAATGTAATGTTTCCGATGAAATAGAAAGAAAGAAGAAATAAACAATTTAGAGTTGAACCTTTTTGGATGCCTTTGTTGTGGATGGTAATCTTTTTGAATTCCATCATAAAAATCAAACTTCAGGGAAAATGAAAAAAAAAAAAATCCAGAACCATGAAATTGTGAATACCCAAAAGTGAAAAAATAAGAGATTTGATAAAGACGTAGAGGCGCTAGGAAAACCCCCTATCACAACATTCAACAGTAGAAAATGAAATCCCAAAAAAATAAAATGTGTAGAATGAGAGTATACATGCTTAGTTATATGGTTGTTGAAAGAAGAAGAAAAATCACCATGAGTAGTCAACATCTGAAGGAAATGAGTTAATTAACCATTTGAAGGAAATGAGTTAATTAAACATTTGAAGAAAAGCAAGTCAGTAGAAGGATTCACAACAAACCACAAACATCACATGTTGGGGCGATCCGTTGCGTCTGGGCAGTCCGGCTGCGGACTTATGGCGATCAGCTGGTGCTGCGATCTGTTGTGGCGATTGGCTTCCAGCTTTGCGAAACAGGACAGTGATGGGTGCGCTGTGCGGGGTCACTTGCGAGGGCTGGACTGCATTGATTAATTGGAGAATACTTGCAGGTACATTGAGCTGCTGTAATTTCAGCTTGGGCGCAGGAACGGCCAGGAGCTGCTGGTGCGGTGCTGACAGTCGGCGGAGCCGCGTCTTGCCGGTCCAACTCAGGTGCTGTCCGAGTGTGTTCGGCAGGCCAGTGTTTCCTGTTAGGCGCTGCAGAACAGAGTGGGAGGCAGAGCACTTTGCTGCAGAGACTCATAGAACGGAAGCTGCTGCTGTTGCTGCGCTGCGTTTACTGCTGCGCTGCTTTTGATGCTGCTGCTCCGCGGATTTGCTGTTGCTGCTGCTGCTGCTGCTGCGCTGCGTTGCCGCTGATGCTGCTGTTCTGTTTTTGTTTTGATTAGGTTGCGGCCTGCTGAGATGCTGCGACACGCGTCGGGCTTTGTCGCAGGAACGCGCGTAGTGCTGCGTGTTCTATGGCTGCGAAACTGATATTGCGGGTGCTGTCCGGGTTGTGTTTTTAGTTATTTACTTTGGCTTTCATGCGGGTAACGTCGTAATGGGCAGCAGATAGCGTTTGTAAATCATTTTTTGTGATAAGTAATTAAGGTCTGGCATTCAAAAAAAAAAAAAAAAAAAAAAACCACAAACATCACATTTTAATTGAGAACTTTTTAAGGTTGGTTACTAAGAATAGCAAGTTAGTAGAAGGGTCACATTCCTTCAAAGAGAGGGACTCTCTACTGGAATATAAATGTCCCAGTAATTGATTAACATTTAGGAAATTGCTTTGAATGAAATTTAAAAAAAATGAAACATACCTATAACAACATTCAACCAAATTAAACATACCCATCACAACATGCAACCATATTTCTTTAGGATGAAAACACAAAAGTGAAAAATCGAAGAGATTTGAGAGATATTGCAAATATTAAACCAAATTAATCATACTCATCTAGCTTAATATCTAAAGTTGAAATGTCCTGTGAATCTCTCCAGAGAACCTCCTTCCCTCACTGTTGTTTCCCAAACCCTAGCGGCGGCGGCCTGGGGGTAAGGAGCCGACCTTCCCAGTTCTCTTTGTTTTCCCAAAACACTCTAACACTACAAGAAAAATTGTGATTAATAGCGTTTAAAAACCGCTATGGTAGGCTACCATAGCGGTTTAGTAACCGCTATGACAGCCGGCGCTATAATAGACCCAGGGGATATTATAGCGGTTTTAAAACGCTATGGTAAGTTTGGCTTTTATAGCGTTTCAAAACCGCTATGGTAGCCTCTTCCATAGCGTTTTAAAAACGCTATAGTAGACTCTAAAACCGCTATGGTAAGTATACATAGCAAATTTTTTTTTTTTTTTTTTTTTTTTTTTTTTTTTTTGGGCATGGCTCTTAAGAAAAGACTCCGATATGAATGATATGCAATTCCATGCAAGCCTGATAATGTATGTTTCAAATAATCTTCTCACATATTCAAGAAAGAAATAGGTCATTCCAATCACTAACCATGTTATCGGTTTTGTTCTTGACATTATGTTCCGTGTAACTTTCATTGTTCCAAAACATTCTCCCTATGTTGTTAAATATACTACAGAAAGGTACTTCATAATATATGGCTAAGTACACGCTTTACAATCATATTTTTCCAGAGTGGAAACTAACATGCACACAAAGGCTTTACTTTTTCCCACATTTGAAGCCCTTGGGTCTTTGTTGCACTTCCAACTTTTCATTGAAAATGCATGGAAGAACTTCCTCCAATAGAAAAAAATCAGCTGCTTTAATAATGTCCTGTACAAGGAGAACACGCACCCTCCATCCCTTTTCGGAAAGAATAAACTGGAAAAGATCTTCAGTCGCACTCACAACTGAATGCATATCAAAGTACTTCCATCCCATGACATTTGAAGCATTTGCTGCAGAATCATCGGGAGGTTTTGCAGCAGAATCATTGGCTGGATCAGATATAGCTGCTATCTGGAATAGAGTATAGTGATTAGAATTATGGATCTTGGTCTGAAGTACATGAACAACAGAATTTGATATTGGAATTTCCAATTAATGAACTATGTATACAAGCAATGGATGTTCTTACTTCTCAATTATAACTGTCCTTTAAATAAATGCTCACAGGACGCCTATAATTGTGACTTTTTGCAGAATATAATGATCTTATTGTATAAAACATCAAAAAAGCCTACACGTCAAGGCAATACGCACCAAGTAATTGTATGTTCAAGTTCAGAAATAACACTAACCAACAAAATTGACAATTCTTTGCCCCAATTTTTATGTCTCAATGCAGCATAATTAGATTAAAGTTTAAATAGACAAAAGATGTGTATGTAACAAAGGTGGTAGCTCTGTCAATATGAAAACTACTCTGGTTGTGGGAATACTGGGGTGCCAACCTAGAATACAATGTGATTTTTTCTTCCATTGTTCCCCCCTAGGATGCATTTCCAGTTAAGGCTTGATCCATATATGTGTGTATAAGCAAAAACAAAAGAAGCAGATCGAGATAATCAAAATGAAACATATAAATAAGCAACTCATGAAACAAAACTGTTGGTAGGTTAGAAAATGCTAGGGAAGTGTGCTACTAGAAAATCGATTGGGGGCAAATGCTACTAGAAAATATGCTGTAATAGAAAATGTTGGCATAGCTGTAATAGAAAATGTCTGCATTCACATTTGATCTTACAAAAAAAAACTGAGAAAGGTGAGCATATAATGACGGACTTTTCATAATATAATGCTTGCAGGAAATGATTACTCGATATGATTTAGAAGAAAAACGTGAAAATATTCCTTACCAGGTGTTCTAGGCGGTTCCACCGTATGGAGCCATTGTTGCGGATAAGAAGCTCCCTTAGTATTTTCCTCATATCAGGATTTGGATCTGCAAGAAGTCTTGCAACAACAAATGGATAGGCACTCTCTATAACTTTAAAGTCGGGATCCAATGCTTTGGCAGTCCCTTCCAGTGATCCCAAAGACCTGATTACCAGTGCATAATCTGGAGGCAGAGAGAAATTGAACTCGTACATAACATCATACAGATGATTCATTACACCCTGAAAACAAGTAGAAAGAGTTCAAGAACTACTTAATACTTTGGCCACCAAATTCAATAGAAACTAGTAGAAATGTCGAGAAACAAGGTGTGCTTCTATATAAGCTTCTTTTGGAAGGAAAAAAAAAAGTAAAAAAAAATAGATAAATAACACTGACCTGGAAATCTTGGGATGGCCGAGTCTCATCACCAAAGGATGCTCGTAAAGCATCTGAAACGGACTGTATATCAACTCCATCAGGAATAAATCCAAGGGAAAGGAAGTCATTTGCTAAGCCCAGAGAATCGCGGTTAACATAATGCACGAGCTGAAAGACAAAAGTTATAACACAATTACAAGTAGGTCGACATCAAATGCACATACTGAATTTCCCATACATGCACACATATACTATGAAGTATGAACAAAGGGAAAGATTCTACAAACCACAGAAATGACTAGTCTTCCCTTTTTACAAATAATATACTAAGCAAAGAGGAAAATTTTAGAAACGACACGAATAAGCAGTCTTCACTTCTTACCATGCTTAGGATTTGAAGCCCAACAAAGAATAAGTGAAAAATTCAAATGACTTTGGGACAGTATATTATCAAGGGTGTGTTTGAAGGTTTTGAATTACAAGGAAAGCAAGAATACAAGACTACTTCAAACACCAAAAACAGCATTGTCTAGGACTGATTTTAAGACTAGATACTTCTTGAAACAGAAGAGAAGAGAAAAGCCCCTGCAAAATCAAATTAAAAATTATTGAACTTGCAGCATTCTACAAGCTTTTGCAAGAAAATTTAATTTATTTTCTTCGCCCCTATAAAAATGATGCAAGCCAATGCAACCATAACAGTAGAGAAAATAAAACATTCATTTCTTTTTTAATAACCTTCAAACTATAGCTCTATTGCACAAAAGCAATTTCTGGTGACATTCTGCAGTTCAAAAACTGAAAACAAACTTTTTTTCCAATCCAAAAGATGGCGAAATAAAGGCAACAAATGTGATTACTATGCAATGCGGAGAATTTAGATACAAACAAACTAGGTAGTTCCTATTCAAACAAAGTACTCTATGATTTACCAAATTTGAACTTCATCGCGAATATTTGCTAGTAGTGTTTTAACACCAAGGCTGCTTTGTTCATAAACCCCCCCTTTTGATGTAGTAGTAGTTGTATAATAAATCGATTTATATGGTTCCTTTGATTTTTTTGCTTGATGTATTTTATATAGACTTATAGTTATATGACAATTAGTATGTTGAGATACTTTCGATAGAAAATAACGTGGGAGAGTTTCTAGCAAGTGTTTAGAAATGGTGGGGACATGTTGAGAGAAAATTTAAGGCTGTAAAAATAAACAGTTTTGGCCCTAAAATATAATTCATACTGAGGGTAACTTTTGTAAACCAAACCTTAGTACGACAAGAAAACCCAAACTCTTGCCAAACAAAGTTTTTAATATGTTTTCTGTTTCTTGTGCAAGTGGTTTAATGTGCTTTAAAATGTCAAAAAACAGGTCTTCACTCACCAAGTCATGTGATGATCCCTTTAATTCAGATAAAACAGAAGCCGAGTCCCCTCTAATAGGGCAATTAAAAACCTGCACAGCAGAAATAAAAATTCAGCAAAAAAAGAAGGAAATAATTCAATAAATTTAGAGAGAGCACAAGAAGAGCTTAAAAAGATTAAGTGGTATCCAGCTTAATATATTACTGCAAAACCAGCAAAGTTGAGGCTGCTTTCCACTGAATCTCTGTCCAAGCTCCTAGCTTCACTAACCTGTCATGTGGTCCCAGTTAATATCTTTATGATGAATAAAATTACATAAGATCAATAGAAGTTAATTTTTAGCACATGGGTAGGGTGATTTTAGACAATAATTATCAGTCATTTATGCTTGTGAAGTGTAACTGTCAAACGGAGGACTTGACATATATCTCTGTTTTATTTTTTCGAAAGGATGAACATGAATGAGTTTATGTATGAGATGTCACTTATGATATTGAATTATGATTGCATTTTAATGAAGAAACCATTCTAGCAATACCTACTTAGAGACTTAGTTAAATTAAATGGAAAATTAATTGTGTACATTATTTTTCAGGGACATGTCTGTGTCCATGCTTCCTAGCACCTAAGCGGTGATTTTCACATTTTTGTAATTTTATTATTTCCATGCATGGTATAGTTCAAACAATTTATGACACTGAAAGTGTTCATAACTAGAGTCGATAAAAAGAGTGATCGTCAAAATTAACAAATTGGTGATGTTGATCAAATTAGGGAAGAAAAACCTATGAATAATGAAGAAATTCAAGCCAAAAGAGACTGTTGTTTGATAAACTAAATACAATGTAATATCAACAAGAAATAAAAAGAGATCAACAGAGCAGCCTGTAGCTGCTAACAATTGAGAATCAAAAGCTGAGTCAAAAGTCCATAGACAATCATATAACAAATAAAGGGACTAATAGGCATGCATGATTTATCGTAAAACATTGATTAGCAGTATGCAGCATCCATGGGATGCTCTTGTTCAGCATCATGGGCTTACAGAGTAGTGAGGGGGCTTACAGAGTAGTGAGGGATAGCAGAAACAACATTCATGGGCTGCTCTTGTTCAGCTTCAGCATCAGCAGTAGAGAGTGCAAAAAGTGCAGCCTGAAACAGTTGGGATGATCCAGTCCCTACGATGAGAATAAAATCAGTAGGCGCAATGCTATCAACAATTTTATTGAAGAAATCAGGGGTGTTCCTCATCCATTGTATTTCATCCAGCTCCTCTTTCTGCAAGATGATTCATAACATCAATAGCCAAGAAGAAAGTTTAACTAAATCTAGATAAGAACAGTTTAATGCAAGCCTGGAAACTGCAAGAAAGAGCGAGTCCATCAAGTGAAGATTGAACTTAACGATACACAACCAAGTGTAATGAATGGTTTCAATCTAGGAATAAACTTGTCAAAAAAAACTAATGATAGACAATTGATAAGGAACCAGTGATTATTTTACAACATATCAGATATCTAGTGAATGATGAAAAAGTATATTAGATCACAAGAATCTCAACCAACAAAGTAAAGATCATTGAAAACCATTAATATCTAATTATGGACAACTGCTAAGAAAAAATATGTCATCAATGAACTCACAGTAAATTGTTGGTTATCATCTTCTTCGTCATCCTTCTTTCTATTCCTCATATCATTATCTCTTTTACCATCAGATACCTGATTTATCAAAAAAATGGTACTGAGTTAAAACCATTGACAAATACAGTCAGGCTGTATGTAGAAGACATCAAAACACATACCTGAACAGAATTAGCAATAAAAGCAAGACGATAGGAGAGATCTCTCACTCCTAATGCCCTGAGACCCTTTACACCTTCATGTCCACCAGTATTCTGACGCTGGGAAGATTCTCGTTTACATTCTGCTCTCTCTCCAGGTGAAGCAAGTGCAAGTATGTCTGGTATTACAACCAATGTGCCTGTGAAGATGACCCTGAATAGTGGAACCAAAACCTCCAGTGTAAGACATCATATTTTAGTATAAAATAACAGTGACTGAGTTCACTATTGTTAATCACTAGGGCTCTGTTTATAATCTAGTATTTCAGCTCTTGATGCTGAAAACATGGACTTTCAAGTATGTGGCATGTCAAATGCTTGACACCAAATCAATATATATTTTGCAAGGGTGGATGGTGTTTCCATTTAGTTTAGTCAGCATTTGAAACATTTAGCTCTTTGGACTTGTGAGCTTACTTAGTGTTTGACGACCTGATTTTTCAGTTTGGCAAACATGCCCCAAATACATTAAGAAAATATTATGACTTGTAACTGAAACTAGAGTCTGATTCTTACGTGTCACCTGCCCTGGCATGCTCCACTATCTCGTGGCGGAGGATAACATCCAATGATCGAGGAAGGGAGTCCGGTGGTATCTCTTTTGACGTCTCTTGCATTCGTACTCTCTGCCAATCGGCAAATTTACTCTCCTGTCGTATCAATGCCCATTTAGCCCGATTTGAACATGTGGCATTTATGCAAATTATCGGCTGTAACAACAAACAAGGTTACAAAAAAATTAGCAAAAATAATCAAACGCAGAATTAACCTAAGATTGATAATATAGAACAACTGCTAATGATGTTGTCGAGCAATGCTGTGAGAAAAAAGCGCACCAAACTTGGAGAATATGCAACCTTATGATTTTATTTGGAAACTTGAGCTACAAAAGCACTTATTACATACAAATCATCCAATAGTAACATGTTAAATGGGAAGCTTGGTATGCATTACTAACCTCCGTATACTTAAATTGTTGTTCAACATTCTTAATAACTGTTCCACATTCCAAACACTTGAAAGTTCCATGTAGAAGTTCGGGTCGAACCTCACTGGTTCTAGTAACAACCCCAGTGACAGACACCAACTTCCCAATTTCTGCTGTAGTCAAATCCCTCAATCTAAAATCATAAACAATCAACTCTTTTCAACCGAATCAATACTACAATAATTATACTGTGTTAAAGAAAACCCTATAAAAAAACATACTACTCTCTAACAAAGTTGGGTCATCAATCAAACTTATTGAATTTTAAGAAAGAGTTTCAGGAACTTACAAAGGCTTTAAATGCAGGTTTTAGAGCAGGCTTTAAACATACTACTCCCTAGTTTCTTGTATCCATTAACTAGCAACTGAAAATTTTCTACATTTGTCAAGTTATACTGTAAAACAAGACCACACTTAATTGTCAATGAAACATGAAAACATAAAAATTCCCAGAGGAAGATAGTCTCTAAATCAATTTTCCATTAAAAAAAAAAATCATCTGACAAATCAAAATGAGCACAACCAGAGGAAACTAGCTTGCAGAGGAAAATGAGCACCAATTTTTGTCTAATCAAATACCATTTTTCTATCGAAATACACAACACAATCATTGAGATATATGTAAATCTACATGCATTATGATGAAAACCCTATTAAAAAAAAAGTGCAAGGGTATCTTCAATTTCTTAGTTTTCTAGTTTAGTTCATTTGATAGAAGATATAATGGAAATACAAGTTGGAATGCATTCCAGGCTTATCGTCAGCATCACCTAACCCAATTACCCAACAACTTATTTTTCCTAATTCTTATTAAACCCAAAAGATAGCAGATATACATGAAGACTGTGATTAAAGTAAACTCACCATACGATTATATGGGCGTAATAGAGATGATGGTCCTCATCAACCTGACACAACATATTGAGAGATGAGAAAATGGAATAAATACTTAATGGAGAAAACAGAGTAATCTGCATTTAGAAACTGGCTGAAGTTTGGAACTCAGAATAGCTATCAAATAAGTTTCCATTCATGAACAATGAGAAATAATGCCCAGTGGAATTACATCAAGAATTTCAACCCCATCCAGGTGATTTTCATAAAAAAAACCCACAACTCATTGTTGTATATATTCTTCAACACATTCCAAATCTGGTTTCAAATTTGAGTGGTAGCTTGTGGACAAGACAACCACCCCAAATATATATACAATTAAAGCTGTCACACAATTATATATATAAGTAAGAGTAAACATTGAAATCGTTTTTCATGTCTTATGAGCACTTTGTAATTTTTATTTATGCACTAAATTGAAATGGTTCTGCAGAGAATGAAAAACCCAGATATGGATTTGGTTCTGTCTACAGATGCAAAGCCCAGGCTAAAATGGACTCCAGTGCTTCATCAAAGATTTATCGAAGCCGTCGCTCAGCTTGGAGGTGCAGACAGTAAGTTACTTGATTAGTTATTTTGTCAAGCTATTAAATTATACCTATCATTACTCTATGTATAATCTATGAATTGATTTTAATTTTTAATTCTGGCAGAAGCAACAACAAAGAATATAATGAGAGTGATGGGGATTCCTGGATTGACTTTATACCACTTGAAGAGCCATTTACAGGCACTCTTCTCATAAAGAATTTTTTTTCATCTATTAGATTCATTGAAGGCATTTGATTTAAGTGATCCCATGTTTTTTTTGTTACAGAAATACAAAATAAATATATCTATATCATCAAAATAAATAATTTGTTAAGGATTTTCAGAATGTAGAGGTGCTGAAAAACAAGATTGATCTGCAAATGCAACCCAGAATCAAATTGTTATCTCACTCTTACTTAAGTAGTTTCAATGGATTTCTTTTACTATAGTAGTTGGCATCAAGTCCGGGTTTTTGGGCTAGCATAGTAGCATACATGAGCTTAGAAACAAAAGGAGATGATAAACAAACTACACAATCAAGTTGACAAAAGCTACAACCCATAACAAATATTGATAGCATTTGTGCTTGGGTTTAACATATTTCAACTCATATCCTGTAGGAATGTATTTGCAGCTAACATATCCAAACTAAGGGCGAATCAAAAGAATAAATCCAAGGAGAAAACCTGACAAGAATCCTCCAATATGGGCTGAACTGTCTATGTTAGGGAGAAGACCAATAGCCAAATTGAGAGCAATCACGAGAAGGAGAGTAGAAAGTGCTGCACACTGAACCGAGACAGTAAAAAAAATTTATTTTTATCAAGCCAGTAAGTCCGAAAATCATGAGATATAGAAGAATAGGCCCCAAAGTATCTAAGGGGAGTAAAATGAATACATGATAGGTTATGAATGTTATCTAAACATTAAATTAATATTTGAAGATAACATATTTGCATCAGATGTATCATGTTATGTGACAAACCACAACAACAACAAGAGAGGGATTAGGGAAAAATTTATCAACCATCATCACAGAAGGTAACTGAAACTAACAATTTTCATCTTCTAATCAACCACTCGGCCCTTTAATGACAGCCTTTAAGGTATTCAAGAGTGCCACAATAACTCGATGGAGAAACACAAGAGAGAAAAATATTATCTTTAACCTCTCAAATCTTGTGTTTGTCTCTCTCAACTTGTCACGGATCAACTCAAAACTCTAGAACACTTTAAATTGGTTTCGAAAAAAGAATGAGGCAATTCTAACATCATCAAAACATGAATGTTACATATGATGTATAAACTGCTATTAAGTACACAAGCCTTGACAGCTTAATTGACTATGACCACTACTACAAAATTTCTGTTGGAAATAAAGCATTCCCCGAAAAAAAAAATCCTAGACAAAGCTGCCAAGTGGACAAGTCAAAACGGAACCTCAATTTCAAAAGTTTAAATGGAACTTGATTGATTAGTTCATGAACATCTTCTTTTGATGTAGCTTTCACAATAAGGTGGTTGAACATATAGATTAGTTTTTGCAAATAGAGCAATAGTCATAGGATCATGCACCATGTTTTGATTTGAAAACATTATTTCCCTTTGCCTGTTAGCTTCAACAAATGAGCTAAACCCAATCAGGATCACTAAGGTAGGGATACATGTTAGCTTCAACAAATGAGCTAAACCCAATCAGGATCACTAAGGTAGGGATACATGCAAACATGCATTCACTACATATTAATTTAGTTAGAGAGGCTTACTTGATCCTGCAGGTGTAAACAGATGGAGTCTTTCAACTCCTCTAACTGTGAGTATAATATTGGATGTATCTAAAAACCAACATCATCTACATTTTGCAAAAGTTTTCAGACACGCACACACACAAAAAAAGGGCCTTTAGTCATGAATCTGACCAATAATATTGGAAAGGAAAGATTGAAATTTAAAAGTATCTAAGCAGACAATAGCATATTAGATTCACATCACATCCATATCAAAACATTAAATTTTACGGCATTCTAATGTTGTAGCTAACAATACCTGTACTTAGTTCAGGGTAATTTCCATTACCCAAAAGCCTAAGCATGGCTGACATCCGCCCCTTTCCAAATGTGCATACCATTGACACCAAAGAAACCTAAATATTATACACAACCATCAGTTACCACGAAATATTCAAAAAGATAACCAATTTCAACCAAAGCATCCAGTCTTACTGAAGTTCCTCCTCAACAGGTAGTACTCCTTCACCTTCAATCCACTCTCAAGAAGTTGCATCCACTTGTCACCTCGATGGTGACATAGCAAGAAATCTTCTCATTACACCCAATTCTGAAAAAAAAATTGTTAACACAAAAAAAAAAATCAAAGGGTAAAAAACCCCATCAACCAAATCAATGTAAAATCAAAATGAACAAAAAACATAAAAGAGAGAAACCCTTTTTGTTTGTTAGATACATACCTTTGGAGAAAACTAGGGTTTGTCCACTCAACAACTCCAACACCTACAAATAAAAATCAGTGAAAAACGATGGGGGTTTGGGAGGAAAAGATGTGCAATGGGGTTTAGGGGGTAAGTGAGAGATAAACTTAGTATACATACCTTGGAGGCCTTGGTGAGACGATCTCTGCTCTTGCCGACGGAGATGTTGAGGACGAGCTTCTGCACTTAGATCTCTATTTCTCGATCTCTCGATTTCTCTCACCCTCACTCTTTCCCTCTCCCTGGAAAGAGTGCCTTTGGTTTGAAGAAAAGCGGCGTGCCTTTGGATTGAAGAAGAGCGGCATCCCTCTCCCTGGATCTCTCTCTCGCTCAATTCCTCTCTCCCTCACTCTTTCACTCTCGCTCTTGATTTCTCTCACTCTCCCTAGATTTCTCTCTCCCTCACTCTCGCTTGTAGAAAGGCATACCTTTGGAGAAGAAAAATGCCTCTCCGATCTGCTGCGATTGACGGGGGAGGAGAGCGAGACTGAGGGAGAAAGACGTAGATGTTGAAGTGGAATCGAGCGAGGCTTTTGAGAAGCAATTCGTGCATTTCTTTTTTCACTTCCCGCGAGGCTTTTGAGAAGCAATTCGCGCTTCTTTTTTCACTTCCCGCGCGGCTTTTGGTCTATAGCGGTTCCAATTTTAATTGGCTTTGATGAATTCGGTCACTTATAGCGGTTTTCACAAAAACGCTATAAACTAATGCTATCAATGAACACTTTTCTTGTAGTGTAATGTTTTCGTCCTAGCACAAAGTCGGTTTATTGTTCTTGCGAAGAATTAGTATCCCACTTAATAAGTAAATTTTCGAACCATTCATTTGATGCAACTAATTGATTTCACCATATGTTATCATCCATATTAATTACCATATTGATTTCACAATATTTCTTTTGCAGGTGAAATCAATATGGTAATTAATATGGATGATAACATATTTGACTCAATGGACAGTTCAACTTTAGATATTAAGCTAGACCACCACACATGTTTTGTACCAAAACAATGTGCTTTCGTAATCAATTTGGTTATCAATCACTATTGCAACTCTGGCATACTCAATGACATGCAAAATTCCATATGCATGAACATCAATGTTTATGTAGATCACTAATAAAGGATAACATATAGGAGCACTAAGAAAGCGAGCATGCTGCCTGCAAGCAAGTTGCCTGCAGGCAAGCAAGCTGCCTGGATGCCTGCAGGCAAGCAAGCCGCCTGGATGCCTGCAGGCAAGCAAGCTGCCTGGATGCCTGCAGGAAAGCAAGCAAGCAAGCATGCTGCCTGCCTGGCAGCAAGCAAACTCATTGAGGTTGAGTTTAGTCCATGATCCAACAATTATTACAAATGGTAGTTTGGTTTTAAAAAATATCAAACAGCAATGTGAAAAAGAGGTTAAAAAGTATCATGCACATGTAGAATAGGAAGTGTTCTCATGGCTGAGATATATGGTTGAACTACGTGGCCGATAGTGGTTAAATCAATATTTGAAAAACTTTCTTGTTCCAATATTTTGCAGTTGAAATCAATATGGTAATTAACATATTTGACTCAATGGATAGACCATTTCTTTGAAGGATAGACCATTTCTTTGAAGGATTACAAACCCAATAATACCCTTATAGCCCGACCATTACTTAAGCAAAGAAAATGGACATTTCAAATAAAGAAGAATTTAGGAGAGTTTGTTCAAATAAAGAAGAAACATACTTTGTTCAAATAGAATATCATCAAACCCATTTTTTGTGCATCAATTCTTAGATTACTAATACGAAATATAGAAGAAACATATTATGTGCATCAATTCTTCACTACTTAAATGGGTATGAAGTTCACAAACCCCAATTTCAACCAAACAAACCTTAAATGGGTGTGAACCTCAACAATCACAAACCAAAAACCCCAAAACCAAAAACCATAACACCTCAACAATCAAAACCCAGTAAACCCCAAAACTTTAAACCAAAAACCCTAACCCAAACCTAATCACAAACCACACAAATTGCCCACCTGAACCTGCCAATAACAAAGAAATGGAATTTCCCTCACTTATGCTCTTTGCTGCAGCTATTGCACTAAGTGATGATTGTTTCACATCACCACCTTCATGTTCCCTCAAAATCATTGTGTTTACTTATCAACACAGAGAAAAATCAAGGAACATAACCACACAAACACGACTATCAATAAAACAGCAAAGTGAAAAAGAGGTTAAAAAGTATCATGCACATGTAGAATAGGAAGTGTTCTCATGGCTGAGATATATGGTTGATTTACGTGGCCGATATTGGTTAAATCAATATTTGAAAAACTTTCTTGTTCCAATATTTTGCAGTTGAAATCAATATGGTAATTAATATGGATGATAACATATTTGACTCAATGGACAGTTAAACTTTAGATATTAAGCTAGACCACCACACATGTTTTGTACCAAAACAATGTGCTTTCTTAATCAATTTGGTTATCAATCACTATTGCAACTATGGCATACTCAATGGCATGCAAAATTCCATATGCATGAACATCAATGTTTATGTAGATCACTAATCTATCTAACATATAGGAGCACTAAGCAAGCGAGCATGCTGCCTGCAAGCAAGCAAGCTGCCTGGATGCATATTTTGTGCATCAATTCTTAGATAACTAATACGAAATAAATAAGATGGATTGAACATTTGCGCACATATGAAGAGAGTGTGCATTTGAGCGAATCATTGAACTAAAGTGAAAAGTTTACTTGTTATGAGTTACGCGGGAAGAAGAAACCAAACTCCTCCTAATGTTATTTCAATTAGGGCACGTGAAACTACAATTTGTTTGATGAATATTTGAAGAATCAGTTTCGCGCAGATGAGCCATGCCCGCGTTGCCGCGAAAACTCAGCCAGCTCATGTATGCCTCTACAGTTTCCCGTGGCGGATGTACGCCGTATGACATTGGTCCAGCACCAACAAACCTGCCACTCTCCTTGTTCTGAGTTACGGGGGAAGAAGAAACCAAAACTCCTCCAAACGAACTTAAAAGTCTTTTACCATCCATTGAACTGTTCTGATGCTTGCAGGCAGGCAGGCATCTTGCTTGGTTGCAGGCAGCATGCTTGCAGGCAGGCAGGAAGATTGCTCGCATGCAGGCAGCATGCTTGAACAGCCAGGTAGGCTTAGTGGTCAATTTTTTAACGTACTTATATAGTACTTAAAAAATTTAGCAACGTCATGAAAGGGACAGTGAATTTAAAAGTCTGTTACCTTCCATTGAAGTGTTCTGATGCTTGTAGAAAGGCAGCATGCTTGATTGCAGGCAGCATGCTTGCAGGCAGGGAGGAAGGCAGATTGCTTGCTTGCAGACAGGCAGGCATGAAGATTGCTCGCTTGCAGGCAGCATGCTTGAACCGGCAGGTAGGCTTAGGAGTAATTTTTTAAACGAACTTATATAGTACTAAAAAAATTTGGCCACTTGAATGATAGGGACAGTGAATTTAAAATTTTGTTACCTTCCATTGAAGTGTTCTGATGCTTGCAGGGAGGCAGGCAGGCAATTTGCTCGCTTGCAGGCAGCATGCTTGAATAGGAAGGTAGGCTTAGTGGTCATTTTTTTAACGAACTTATATAGTACTAAAAAGATTTAACAACTTCATGGAAGGGACAGTGAACTTAAAAGTGATTTACCTTCCATTCAAGTGTTCTGATGCTTGGAGGCAGGCAGCTTGCATGCTTGCAGGCAGCTTGCATGCTTGCAGGCAGCAAGCTTGAACAGGCAGGTAGGCTTAGTGGTAATTTTTTCAACGAACTTATATAGTACAAAAAATATTTAGCAACTTCATTGAAGGGACAGTGAACTTAAAAGTCTGTTACCTTCCATTGAAGTGTTCTGATGCTTGCAGGCAGGCAGGCAGTTTGCTTGGTTGCAGGCAGCATGCTTGAACAGGCAGGTAGGCTTAGTGGTAATTTTTTTAACGAACTTATATAGTACTAAAAATATTTAGCAACTTCATGCAAGGGACAGTGATCTTAAAAGTCTTTTACCTTCCATTGAAGTGTTATGATGCTTGCAGGCTTAGTCGAAGAGACATGCAAAAACTAAATCATTATATCACCAAATTAATTGGCATAAGGAAGATTAAATTGGTGTTCCCTGTTGCTACAGTATCTGGACATTTTCTCGCCAGCCTAAAAACTAAAAATAAGTTGGGGAACTTTTCATTATAGTATTTAGAAGCTGTTTGTTTCATTTGGATGTACTAAGTTACAAACCATAATGAATAACCTAATATTATGATCAAAGGAATGGGCCTAATTCTTTTGTTATGATCACAGGAATGGTTAAAGTTTATGAAAGCTTACATTTATACATATACCGTAGAGTTGCTCTAAGGCTCATTGCATATTATAATTATTCTCATCTACTACATACACATACACATACACATACACATGAAAAAACAGGAAAAGTCCAACATGCTAATTGCTAACAACCTTTATGAAAGGGAAACAGTGTAACAAAATATAGTAAAAATAACCAACTTTATGAGAAACAGTACCTGATTTCGTTCAACAGGACCTGATTTAGTGAAATATTTGTATTTATCCCTTCCCTTATCGATCACACGTGCGAGTAAAGTTGCGGGAGAATCATTTTGGAAGAGAACCTGCAATATGCATGATCAGTTTCAAAGTAATAAAGCAATATGAAATGGACATAATGAAAATTAATCATGGCAAAGAAACATGGCACATCTATGGAAAGTTTCTGCAGTGCAGCTCTGCAGTATATTCACTTGCTTTGCAGTATCTATGGCTCAGTCAAGTTAGAAATAAGTCTTTTAAGCCTAATAAGCTGGATTTTTTGCTATATTTTGCCCGCACTTGCCACCAAACTAATAGGTTTTAGGTCAACGACCTCTTCAGGGATAAGGATAATGACAGTACTATTAAGATTATATCCTCAAAAGTTGGATCTTTAAAATTCTTCCACCATACACATAAAAGAACACTGAATAAAACTTATTGGGGAATCCATCCGGCTCAGGGCTCTATTTCAGTTTATATGACCTCCTTTTTATAAAAGGGCCATTCACACCAACCCCGGTCCTCGGATGAAATAGGATCAAAATCCAAATGCACAAATGGTTCCCATATGAAATCAATAACATGAAAATGGTTCAAAATGGTTCACATACGAAATAGGATCATAATGGTCCTCGGAGGAAAATGCACAAATGCACAAATGGTTCCCATAGGAAATAGGATCAAAATACAAAAGCACAATTGGAACACAATGTAATAGCATAACTTGATTATATCAATTTCAAAACAGCAAATGTTGGAGCACACAATTAACATAAGTAGTACCTTTTTGCAAAACTTGATGTTGGGTTTTCAAAACATTGGAACTCCAGTATAAAACTTTATTACATCAATTTCAAAGTGCTACCCATGAAAGCAACTACCAAACACAAAGGTTTACAGAAACTAACAATGTAACTTAAGCTTTAAGATTTTAGAGTAGATTAACACAGTTTATCATATCACAAACAAACATTAATGTAGTTCACTAACATGCAGGTGCCGGTAACTTTTAATAACTTTGGGGAGGGATTGAAAGAGAGAATGCCAAGGTGTAGGTTTGGTTAATCACTTTTAACCAATGGGGAGAGTACGCAGTGGGTGGCAGTTATCACCCGACGATCAACAGCCAGGGAAATCGATATCTTGCGCCTCCTAACTCCAATATAAAGTTTTGAGTGTTTTTTGTTGGAGTTAGGCAATATTTCACTATCATGCATTTGTCTAAAAAATATAGGCAATATTTCACTATCATGATTTTGTCTTAAAAATACATATGCTGGATTTAAGGGACTCAATTTTCAATCTTTCCTGCTCTTCTTGGATGATGTTATATGCTAAAGGTATTTACAGAACAATGGTACATCCGCCATTTCATCAAACAGCTGAATATCCCATTAAAATGTGTTCAATGGAGAAAAAAACTTACAAATGTCACTAACAAACCAAAAAAGATAACAGCTTTAAACAACACCGAACCCTTTACACAACATGCAAATAAAAACAATGAGGACGTTGAATTTTTGGCAAAAATTTTCACCGATTGAATTGTACGACTACTTAAAAATTGAAAAAAAAAATTAATAAAAATCATTGAGTCTCAAACAAAGCTAAGAGGGAAACTACTAACCCCAAAACTTCATTTTCAGGAATTTCAACTCACAGAGTTCATACCTTTAGGATCAATTCAGTGCATATGTGCTGGAGTAAATGGAATTGGAGGACTAACGGGGATATAATTCATCAAACACGCAGATATAATTCACAGACAACCCCACTCAACTTCATAGAGGAATTTCATCAAACATATATTGTGTTTTATATATATTGGTCACAGAAAGCTTTTAAATAGAAAAATAAATGGAGTTGATTACCCCATCAAAAACGCAGAGAGCAAGATGGAGTCCTTCACGCAGCAAATCACGCAGAGAGGTGGACTCCTTCAAGCAGCAAATCACGCAGAGAGGTACTACTTGACGCAGCAAATCACGCAGAGGAGAAGATGGTGAAGCAGAGAGGTTGACTCCTTGAAGCAGAGAGGATGTCTCCTTCACGCAGAGAGCGGTAGATTCCTTCACGCAGAGAGGGGGACTCCTTCACGCAGCAGAGGAGAAGATGGACTCCTTCACGCAGCAGAGGAGAAAATGGAGAAGCAGAGAGGTGGAGAAGGGTTGAGATGTAGAGGTCTACAAAATGGAGAAGCAGAGAAGTCCAGAGGTGGAGAGTGGGAGGGAAAGAGAGTTTGAAATGGAGAGTTTTTGGTTTTTTTGGTTGTTTGAGTTTGTACACGGGGTGAGAGTAAATGTTTTAAGTGTGGCATAAACACAAAGGTTGCCACGTAGGACAAAGAGACTCATTTCACTGTTCATGAACAGTGAAAAAACCAATGTGAAATGTTAAGATTTTAGAGTAGATTAACACAGTTTATCATATCACAAACAAACATTAATGTAGTTCACTAACATGCAGGTGCCGGTAACTTTTAATAACTTTGGGGAGGGATTGAAAGAGAGAATGCCAAGGTGTAGGTTTGGTTAATCACTTTTAACCAATGGGGAGAGTACGCAGTGGGTGGCAGTTATCACCCGACGATCAACAGCCAGGGAAATCGATATCTTGCGCCTCCTAACTCCAATATAAAGTTTTGAGTGTTTTTTGTTGGAGTTAGGCAATATTTCACTATCATGCATTTGTCTAAAAAATATAGGCAATATTTCACTATCATGATTTTGTCTTAAAAATACATATGCTGGATTTAAGGGACTCAATTTTCAATCTTTCCTGCTCTTCTTGGATGATGTTATATGCTAAAGGTATTTACAGAACAATGGTACATCCGCCATTTCATCAAACAGCTGAATATCCCATTAAAATGTGTTCAATGGAGAAAAAAACTTACAAATGTCACTAACAAACCAAAAAAGATAACAGCTTTAAACAACACCGAACCCTTTACACAACATGCAAATAAAAACAATGAGGACGTTGAATTTTTGGCAAAAATTTTCACCGATTGAATTGTACGACTACTTAAAAATTGAAAAAAAAAATTAATAAAAATCATTGAGTCTCAAACAAAGCTAAGAGGGAAACTACTAACCCCAAAACTTCATTTTCAGGAATTTCAACTCACAGAGTTCATACCTTTAGGATCAATTCAGTGCATATGTGCTGGAGTAAATGGAATTGGAGGACTAACGGGGATATAATTCATCAAACACGCAGATATAATTCACAGACAACCCCACTCAACTTCATAGAGGAATTTCATCAAACATATATTGTGTTTTATATATATTGGTCACAGAAAGCTTTTAAATAGAAAAATAAATGGAGTTGATTACCCCATCAAAAACGCAGAGAGCAAGATGGAGTCCTTCACGCAGCAAATCACGCAGAGAGGTGGACTCCTTCAAGCAGCAAATCACGCAGAGAGGTACTACTTGACGCAGCAAATCACGCAGAGGAGAAGATGGTGAAGCAGAGAGGTTGACTCCTTGAAGCAGAGAGGATGTCTCCTTCACGCAGAGAGCGGTAGATTCCTTCACGCAGAGAGGGGGACTCCTTCACGCAGCAGAGGAGAAGATGGACTCCTTCACGCAGCAGAGGAGAAAATGGAGAAGCAGAGAGGTGGAGAAGGGTTGAGATGTAGAGGTCTACAAAATGGAGAAGCAGAGAAGTCCAGAGGTGGAGAGTGGGAGGGAAAGAGAGTTTGAAATGGAGAGTTTTTGGTTTTTTTGGTTGTTTGAGTTTGTACACGGGGTGAGAGTAAATGTTTTAAGTGTGGCATAAACACAAAGGTTGCCACGTAGGACAAAGAGACTCATTTCACTGTTCATGAACAGTGAAAAAACCAATGTGAAATGTTAAGATTTTAGAGTAGATTAACACAGTTTATCATATCACAAACAAACATTAATGTAGTTCACTAACATGCAGGTGCCGGTAACTTTTAATAACTTTGGGGAGGGATTGAAAGAGAGAATGCCAAGGTGTAGGTTTGGTTAATCACTTTTAACCAATGGGGAGAGTACGCAGTGGGTGGCAGTTATCACCCGACGATCAACAGCCAGGGAAATCGATATCTTGCGCCTCCTAACTCCAATATAAAGTTTTGAGTGTTTTTTGTTGGAGTTAGGCAATATTTCACTATCATGCATTTGTCTAAAAAATATAGGCAATATTTCACTATCATGATTTTGTCTTAAAAATACATATGCTGGATTTAAGGGACTCAATTTTCAATCTTTCCTGCTCTTCTTGGATGATGTTATATGCTAAAGGTATTTACAGAACAATGGTACATCCGCCATTTCATCAAACAGCTGAATATCCCATTAAAATGTGTTCAATGGAGAAAAAAACTTACAAATGTCACTAACAAACCAAAAAAGATAACAGCTTTAAACAACACCGAACCCTTTACACAACATGCAAATAAAAACAATGAGGACGTTGAATTTTTGGCAAAAATTTTCACCGATTGAATTGTACGACTACTTAAAAATTGAAAAAAAAAAATTAATAAAAATCATTGAGTCTCAAACAAAGCTAAGAGGGAAACTACTAACCCCAAAACTTCATTTTCAGGAATTTCAACTCACAGAGTTCATACCTTTAGGATCAATTCAGTGCATATGTGCTGGAGTAAATGGAATTGGAGGACTAACGGGGATATAATTCATCAAACACGCAGATATAATTCACAGACAACCCCACTCAACTTCATAGAGGAATTTCATCAAACATATATTGTGTTTTATATATATTGGTCACAGAAAGCTTTTAAATAGAAAAATAAATGGAGTTGATTACCCCATCAAAAACGCAGAGAGCAAGATGGAGTCCTTCACGCAGCAAATCACGCAGAGAGGTGGACTCCTTCAAGCAGCAAATCACGCAGAGAGGTACTACTTGACGCAGCAAATCACGCAGAGGAGAAGATGGTGAAGCAGAGAGGTTGACTCCTTGAAGCAGAGAGGATGTCTCCTTCACGCAGAGAGCGGTAGATTCCTTCACGCAGAGAGGGGGACTCCTTCACGCAGCAGAGGAGAAGATGGACTCCTTCACGCAGCAGAGGAGAAAATGGAGAAGCAGAGAGGTGGAGAAGGGTTGAGATGTAGAGGTCTACAAAATGGAGAAGCAGAGAAGTCCAGAGGTGGAGAGTGGGAGGGAAAGAGAGTTTGAAATGGAGAGTTTTTGGTTTTTTTGGTTGTTTGAGTTTGTACACGGGGTGAGAGTAAATGTTTTAAGTGTGGCATAAACACAAAGGTTGCCACGTAGGACAAAGAGACTCATTTCACTGTTCATGAACAGTGAAAAAACCAATGTGAAATGTTAAGATTTTAGAGTAGATTAACACAGTTTATCATATCACAAACAAACATTAATGTAGTTCACTAACATGCAGGTGCCGGTAACTTTTAATAACTTTGGGGAGGGATTGAAAGAGAGAATGCCAAGGTGTAGGTTTGGTTAATCACTTTTAACCAATGGGGAGAGTACGCAGTGGGTGGCAGTTATCACCCGACGATCAACAGCCAGGGAAATCGATATCTTGCGCCTCCTAACTCCAATATAAAGTTTTGAGTGTTTTTTGTTGGAGTTAGGCAATATTTCACTATCATGCATTTGTCTAAAAAATATAGGCAATATTTCACTATCATGATTTTGTCTTAAAAATACATATGCTGGATTTAAGGGACTCAATTTTCAATCTTTCCTGCTCTTCTTGGATGATGTTATATGCTAAAGGTATTTACAGAACAATGGTACATCCGCCATTTCATCAAACAGCTGAATATCCCATTAAAATGTGTTCAATGGAGAAAAAAACTTACAAATGTCACTAACAAACCAAAAAAGATAACAGCTTTAAACAACACCGAACCCTTTACACAACATGCAAATAAAAACAATGAGGACGTTGAATTTTTGGCAAAAATTTTCACCGATTGAATTGTACGACTACTTAAAAATTGAAAAAAAAAATTAATAAAAATCATTGAGTCTCAAACAAAGCTAAGAGGGAAACTACTAACCCCAAAACTTCATTTTCAGGAATTTCAACTCACAGAGTTCATACCTTTAGGATCAATTCAGTGCATATGTGCTGGAGTAAATGGAATTGGAGGACTAACGGGGATATAATTCATCAAACACGCAGATATAATTCACAGACAACCCCACTCAACTTCATAGAGGAATTTCATCAAACATATATTGTGTTTTATATATATTGGTCACAGAAAGCTTTTAAATAGAAAAATAAATGGAGTTGATTACCCCATCAAAAACGCAGAGAGCAAGATGGAGTCCTTCACGCAGCAAATCACGCAGAGAGGTGGACTCCTTCAAGCAGCAAATCACGCAGAGAGGTACTACTTGACGCAGCAAATCACGCAGAGGAGAAGATGGTGAAGCAGAGAGGTTGACTCCTTGAAGCAGAGAGGATGTCTCCTTCACGCAGAGAGCGGTAGATTCCTTCACGCAGAGAGGGGGACTCCTTCACGCAGCAGAGGAGAAGATGGACTCCTTCACGCAGCAGAGGAGAAAATGGAAAAGCAGAGAGGTGGAGAAGGGTTGAGATGTAGAGGTCTACAAAATGGAGAAGCAGAGAAGTCCAGAGGTGGAGAGTGGGAGGGAAAGAGAGTTTGAAATGGAGAGTTTTTGGTTTTTTTGGTTGTTTGAGTTTGTACACGGGGTGAGACTAAATGTTTTAAGTGTGGCATAAACACAAAGGTTGCCACGTAGGACAAAGAGACTCATTTCACTGTTCATGAACAGTGAAAAAACCAATGTGAAATGTTAGATAGATATTCCATGAATTTCGCATTCATCATAAAATTAATAGAATATACATTTTAACACCTAATGAACATATCAACAAAAATATTCTAAATCATTTTAGGGTGGTTTGATATGGTGTTGAAAGGAGGCATCAAGATGGGGGGTATGTGTTGAGGTGACAAACACAACATGGATGTCAAAAAATATATAAACACGAGGAGGGTTTTGAAATTGTTTGAAGAGCAATGCTAGAGAGCGAGGAAACGGGCGAGGAAACGAGCGAGGAGAGGGACGTGGCGGGGTGGGAGCCGTCCACCCCGCTCGGGATGCGTGCCGCAATTTTTTGTGCACGCATCCCGAGCGGGGTTGACGGCTCCCACCCCGCCACGTCTGTCACGCCCCGACCCGCCACGGGAATCGCAACGTGCCGATGCGTGAACTAACACCTACACAGGCGGATCGTAACCGGCCACAACATCATAATATAACACATTCTTGATACGATAAACAAACGAAAATAAAACTACGCTAAAGTTTGAACAAAATAAATATATTTTTTATTCGCCCCGTCAGAGTCATAGCGACCAAAACCAGTATACAAACATCTAGTTTAACAATAGAGTACATCTGAAATACAGAGAAAGCAAAACATACCCGTACAGGGCGGACACAACCAAAAAGCTCAAAACACGCCTACAACGAAAATCGAGGCCTACGCGCCACGATCAGCAGGAGCTCCAACACTGCCTGCACTCCAATAGAAGCACACCCCTTGCGGGGTCAGCAAAGCACAAAGCTAGCTGGTGCGAGCGAACTAAATACAAATAACGGGATAATAAACAAGGAAAATTCACGCCACACAACAATGAATAAGCAATAAGTTCTACAGTCTAAATCACACCGTGTCTCTAAGGATAATGTTTCTAAGTTCAAGCAACAACACAAACATTTCGGATTCAACAATAACTATCAGTTTACGATATATGTCAATCATTACACACGATTCAAACAGAGTAAATATCAAGCAATGGAAATAAAACAATCTCATAATTCTTCCTAGCCTCCTAGGTATAGCAATTAGGTTGAAATCAAAAATCCTGTAAAATCCTGTATAAGTGTCTCATATCGTAGGTATCCGCATACCCTACGAATGTGTCTCACCCAGACACATCCCACAACGTGCACCAGTACCACTTCGGGCTTGTTTGTATCCTAATGGGGTGCCATCTGCCAGGATACAAACTCAAACGTCCCGAACGACTGGCCTAACACGGCCAACCTAACATAATCAAAATCAAGCGCGCTGGGAGGGAAAGCGAGTAATCTCCAAAGCACGTCCTCCGGGACCCGTCCTACTGCACTCTATAGCGGCAAGTGCGTGCGGGAGCTCACCGCACCTCAGCAAGCTTGCCACATGCAATAGCGTCCACAATGTCAGGTGCGAGTCATCTCAAGCACCGTCCAACTCACGATGCGAGCAAGCTCCTAAGCATCGGCACAACAGGCATTATAGCGGGGTAAAGACACTTATACTACTATCCACATGCACAAATGACAAGTCTGTACATAACCAAAAGTAACAGACGTGCAGTCATAAACAATTCGGCAATTTTTATAAAATCACGACTATGCCAGGGTCCCAACATGACCCAATCACCACAATAAATTTATTCGAGTCGATTATCATACATGCTCAAGACTCGAAAATCCACGGTAAAACATGATATGCTATGCAAACTCGAAAACAAAGCATACAAGTCTCATGTCATTACACCAAAGCCTAATCACACCAAAATTACCATTCGACTTCATTCAAGTATAACATGCTTTCCGAAAATTCAAGGCATAATTCATTCACACATAACTAACACAACCCTCGAAATATCTGAAAACTACGAATTCCGGATTTTGATACAATTACACCCAATTGACGGTATAATGTAAAAATTCAATTTAGATTTTCAAATAATTATTTTCTCAAAATAAACATTATAATTCTACTCACCTGGCGGAATGGATTTTCAAAACCCAATTCCTACCGGTCGAAGCTCCAAACACGCAAAATCACAAATGCGAGACCACGAAAATTCGAAAACTGCAAGGCGGACTCGAAAATGAGTAAACTAGCCGAAAACTGAAATAAATAAATAAATACGAGCGGCGCGTGACTGAAAGGAAAACTTACAGGCAAAAGGAATTCAGCAACCACCCCGCCGAAACCCAAAATGGGGCGAAAACGCGCCGAAACCCTCCCTACACCGATCTGATCGCTACCAAACTGCACCACAGCCCACAAAAGAGTCTAAGGACACTCAGAGTCACGAAAAGGAGACTCACCCACGCACCCAAAGCTCGGATTCACGCCGAGGAACCCTCCAAACAAACATGCACCCTGATTTTATTGAAAAAAAATTTGGCCAACCCCAAAACAGTCTTGCATGTCGGTTCTAAGGGCTCCCAATGACGCCACCAAGGCCCTAACACGGCTGATCGGAGCTAAAAACCCGATCAAACCCCAAACTCAAATGAAAACTGATTTTTTTTTTTTTTTTTTTTTTTTTTTTTTGAAAAAAAACAACTGAGAAATAAATAGGGGGAAGAGAAAACGAACCGAGGAGGAGGAGGAGGAGGTGAGATTGGGGAAGAAAATCCACCAAAAATCGCTGAAGAAATGGCGAGGAGCTCCCTGCGTCTCTCGCTGGAACGAACAGAAAAAAGAAAGAAGAAAAGAGAGAAGAAGAAAAGGGGGAGGGGAGGGGTCGTGCTGTTTTAAAGGGGTGGGTGGCTATGTGCCCCCACCACCTTTGCTAAGTACACCCCGCTTTAAAAAACTTTTTTTTTTTTTTTTTTTTTTTGAAAAACCGCAGGTCTCACATCATACACACCTTAAAAGAGATCTCGTCCTCGAGATCGGACAAAAGCCACGACAAGAAAACCTAGGCAAAAAGCTCGGGATATTTCTGTCGCATCTGATCCTCCAGTTCCCAAGTCACGTCACCCGCTCGGTGGCTCCACTGAACCTTCACTAACTTCACTATCCTCCGACGAAGTTTTTTCACATCATAATCAACAATGGCTATTGGCTTCACTGGATACGTCAACTCATCCGAAATCTCCACCTCAGCAGGCTCTATAATCTGTGACGGGTCTGCCAAACACTTCCGCAACATGGATACGTGAAACACGTCGTGGATACCTGACATACTCTGCGGCAAAGCCAATCTGTAGGCCACTGGTCCAATCCTCTCAGCAATCTCATATGGCCCTACATACCTCGGTGCAAGTTTCCCACGACTTCGAAACCTAACAACTCCGCGCATCGGGGAAACTTTCAGAAAAACCCTGTCACCAACATCAAACTCCAACTCCTTACGCCTCCTATCAGCGTAACTCTTCTGTCTACTCTGGGCTGTCAACAACCGCGCTCTAATCAGCTCAATCTTCTCAGTAGTTTCTCTGATCACATCCGGCCCCATCACAACTGACTCTCCAATCTCTGCCCAACAAACAGGGGACCTACACGGTCGTCCGTAGAGTGCCTCAAACGGTGCCATGCCAATACTTACGTGGTAGCTGTTGTTGTACGCAAACTCACATAACGGTAGATGATCTTCCCAACTGCCCCCAAAGTCTAAAATGCATGCTCTAAGCATGTCTTCCACTACCTGATTCACTCGCTCAGATTGGCCATCTGTCTGTGGATGATAAGCTGTACTCATGTCCAATCTAGTACCCATAGCTTGCTGAAAGCTCTGCCAGAAGTGGGCTGTGAAAAGCGGATCTCTGTAGGATACAATCGAAACAGGCGACCCATGAAGGCGAACTATCTCCCGAATGAACAACACTGCTAGACTGTCTGCCGTCCGATTCATACTAACAGGAATGAAATGTGCACACTTCGTCAACCGATCAACAATGACCCATATCGACTCATTACCTTTCCTCGACCGTGGAAGTCCATCGATGAAATCCATAGTGATATACTCCCACTTCCACGTCGGGATATCCAATGGATGCAATAACCCAGACGGTCTCTGATGCTCGGCTTTCACCTGCTGACAAGTCGCACACCGTGCCACAAACTCTCCAATGTCTTTCTTCATGCCATGCCACCAGAAAGAACGTCTCAAATCTCGATACATCTTCGTTCCACCAGGATGAATGGTGAAACGAGATCTATGAGCTTCCTGTAAGATATCTCTTCGCAACTCCTCATCAGACGGAACACAAAGCCGCCCACGAAATCGCAACCCTCCATCTGAACCCACTGACCAATCGGTAGGGCACTCATCCAATGTGTCCACTACCAAATCTGCTATCTGCCTCGTAATCACTGGATCAGAGGTCTGTTTCTCCACCACTCTACTGATCAATGACGGATAAACTGCTAAACCCGCTATCATGCTGCCCTCTGTACTGAAAGTAGGCTGAACTGCAAATGAAGCTAATGTCTCAAGTGTTCGGTACTCCTGAATCATCATGGTTGCCATCACTGCATGTCGCCTACTCAAGGCATCTGCAACCACATTGGCCCTACCAGGCTGATACTGTATCTCGAAGTCATAGCTGCTAAGGAAATCAACCCATCGTTGTTGCCTCATATTCAACTCCTTCTTAGTGAATAAGTACTTCAAACTCTTGTGATCTGTGAACAACTCAAACCTCTCACCATACAGATAATGTCTCCAGATCTTCAAAGCAAAGACTACGGCTGCCAACTCTAAATCATGTGTCGAATATTTTCGCTCGTGGGGTTTCAACTGTCGAGACGCATAGGCTACGACCTTCTTGCCTTGCATCAACACTCCACCCAATCCTGTACCGCAAGCATCAGTAAATACCACCAGTTGGCTACCAGGTGTCGGAATAGTCAACACTAGTGCTGAAGTCAACCGAAGCTTCAAAGTTTCAAAAGCTTCTTCACACTTTTCTGACCATACAAAAGGAACATCCTTCCTAGTTAACTGAGTGAGTGGTGCCGCAATCAAAGAAAATTTCTCGATAAACCGTCGGTAATAACCAGCCAAACTCAGAAAACTACGAATCCACCAAAATCCACCGAACTACGAACCGAGGAGGAGGAGGAGGTGAGATTGGGGAAGAAAATCCACCAAAAACCGCCGAGAAATCGCTGTAGAAATGGCGAGGAGCTCGCTGCTGGACGAAAGGAAAACCAAAAAAGAAAGAAAAGAAGGAGAAGAAGAAAGGGGGAGGGGGAGGGGTCGTTCTGTTTTAAAGGGGTGGGTGGCTATGTGCCCCCACCACCTTTACTGAGTACACCCCGCCCTTTAAAAATCTTTTTTTTTTTTTTTTTTTTTTTTTTTTTTTAAACCGCAGGTCTCACACAATTTCTGCTGGCATTGTTGTTTCAGAGTTTTGATATTAACCTTTGACATAGCTTATGCACCTTCAAATCATTTTAAGCTAGTTAGCTGGTTTTAAAACTCTTTAAATTTTTTCCCAATGCCTTCAGAAAATTTTCGTTGACATTATGCCACTTCGTCCTGATTTGTAGAACCTGTTGGTGACATCTACTCTGACTGTCTCTACGGATCCGTACCCACCAACAATAATGCCAAAACCAGATGAACATGAGAAAGGAAGTGCAGTATCTTCAACTCCTTCCGCACCTCTTCAAAATGGGGTTGAAGCGGTTGTAGTTGATCAGGATGAAGAAATGACAGATGCCGAGGAGATTGATGAAGATAAGGTTGTTGAAGATAGTAAGGGCAGTGACAAGGTTATCGTGGAAGAAACAATTAATGGAACATCAGAAACAAGCCTTGATCAAAGCATCAATGCTGAGCCTAGCTCTGACCAAAGCATCAATGCTGAGCCTAGCCCAAAGCAAAGCAACAATGCTGAGCCTAGCTCTGACCATAGCAACAATTCTGAGCCTAGCGCTAATCCAAGCAACAATTCTGAGCCTTCTGGTGAGTCCTCTCTGTCCAGTGAACAGCTCGACTCAGCAAGCCAATAGGCCTAGATGTTATATCCTTCTAGCAGCATCACTTTGTCCTGTTGTCTATCTTTAGGCTATCTCTGTTTAACAATTTAACACATTTCATATTAATTTTATGATACAAATACTGCAGTCTCTCTTATCGTAATCACGATGGCACTGGAATTATGGAAAATGTTTTCTATTATTTGACGAGCATAAACAGCTCAAGGAAAATTGGATATTACTCTTGCATAATTTTTGTTGACACCTTTCCGTCCATATGATGTCACAGGTGGATATGAGATATTAGAGGACTTTGAAATCTAGATGAAAAATAGGAATACGATTAAAATTCTAAGTGTTTCATCAACAATAGCAAGAGGATTGATTCCCGTGTGGGTTTGTTTCTTTGTTTGAATGGCAATGTATGATAGAATTTTCACGGTGGGCATTCTTTCTAAGATAGGTCTGCCAATGTTCCCGCTTTCATGTAGTTGTGTGCTAGGTGACCTCAATGCCGATTGCTCAATTGAATTGTAAGATAAGGAATTTGGATTTCTGAAGACTTTTGTTTGTTTGGGCGAAATTTAATTAGCTTTTGTAACCCAAGGCAGATGGATGCAATGAATTCACTATCAAGCTCATCCAATTTCCGGATCATGTTGTGCCTTTTATTTTCTTTATAAAACCCCTCGCCTAGTTATTTTCACACTCGCCTTTTATGCTTGAACTGAACATAAACATTTTCCAGTTTCACATGATAAATTGTCTACAAGGCTAAACTCTGAAGGGTGTTAGCTCTACTTATTTGTGCTCTCCTTATGTTGCTTAAGTTTGTAATTTAGTTCATGCTTGCTTTCTTTAGGTTGTTAGCTCATAACTTTTTCTTTGCATGGTTGTTAGCTCATTACCTTCTGTTGGCTTTGGTTGTTAGTCATGCTTTCGAAGTTCTTTGAGAGAGGATATTTATGCTCTGCTTTATAGGCCTTGGGGCTTGTTCGTATTCTTTAATTCTTTAACCCCTTCTTGCTTCCTACAAGTAGAGTTGTTTGTTCCTCTCATTTGAAGTTCAATTTGTAAAACCAAAGTCAGTCATGGCTGTTTTATCAATGATCACAGTCTCTTTATACCTTCTTTCATATCTCCTTCTACTACTGCATTTAGTCTCTGCAGTACGCGACGGCTTCAGTATGAAGCTCATTCATTGGGACTCCATAGAATCACCTTTCTATCCTGGTAGTCTGACTTTTGAAGAAAGAGCTAAAAGATTTCATTACCAATCAATGGTTCGTCTAAATCAGGTAGCTTCAACTATACAGACATCCACAGCGATCAAGGGCGCTAATGAAACTGATAGTGTACATCCTAACATGGTAGGTCGATCAATGGCCTTTAACGGAGTGTACTACGCTGCCCGAGTGGGTATCGGTACCTTTAGTACAGGACCTGCATACAGGTCTTACGTCTTGATTGTTGACACAGGGAGTGATTACACATGGCTTCAGTGTGTCGGATGCAACCCTGAATATTGCTACTCACAAACTGGACCTTTATTCCCTTACCATGAATCATCAACTTTTGTATCTAGGAAATGTTCAGGTAACCCCCCTTCTTGCGACGGAGTAGGTTATTGCTGGCATACCTATTGTTTTTACCACGTTCATTATTATAGTGGTCTATATCCAGACTATCCAGTCGTGGAATGTTGGGTAACGAAACATTCACCTTTGAATCGGATAATGGAGCTAGCAAAACCATTCCCAATTTGATCTTTGATTATGTATTCATGATTATAGACTTGAATCTATATAGATATGTATTCATGGCAATTGTCTTCACTGTTTCATTGTGAATGTAATTGTATTCAGTGATTACATTGTAATTGTATTTCCTATTGAAATAGATTACAATTTGGATCAAGGTGAAATAGATGTATTAAAAAAAAAAAAAAAAAACCCGATTTTACTGTTACAGTGAACAGTGAATATGCAATGTCGTGAATAGTGATACGCGATTTCACTGTTACAGTGAACAGTATCTGCGATTATGCATTATGAGAGAGGCTACACAGCGAGGAAATGGGCGAGGGGAGCCGTTCATTCCGCTCGGGATGCGCGCGCGAAAAGTCAACGCACGCATCTCGAGTGGGTTGAACGGCTCCCACCCTCGCCACCTCACTTCCCTCGCTCGTTTCCTCACTCATTTCCTCGACACTTAGAATTTCTGATGCATTATTTTAAAAAACGACTGTTCACATTGACCGCGACTATTCACTGTTGGGCCTGGTGAATGTTGGGCTTGTATAGTGACTGTTCACGGGCCTGGTGACTGTTCATGGGCCTGGTGACTATTCAGTTAACTGTTCACGGGCTTGGTGATTGTTCACCTATTGGGCCTGTTGCTGTTATTAATAATTGGGCCTGTTAGTACATTTTACTTTGACTATTGGGCTTGTTGCTGTTGGTAATATTGTTTTAAAGTATTGGGACCTATGTAATTGTGGCTATATTTTATTTATACATAGAATATAATTTTGGTTTCATGTATCACTATTGTGTTCCTTATTTAAAATTTACACCATTTAACTAATAGGTTGCCAAAGCAACCACTGTTAGAAAAATTGGTTGATTTTAAATAAGTGAGCATGCTACATCCATGTGAAACAATCGGCCTAAAGGAAGATTGTTTTGACCGGACAGTCCCTAGTCTTAAATATGTGATAAAGTTTACTTTACCACCCCTACCTTACAGGAGCGATCTCCTTTGGTTCATCTTCTTCGCCGGATTTCGTTCGTGCAAATCAGTAGATTCCTTCGCTGAATCTCATCCATTGTTCTTTATTTTTTCTCATTTTCTTTCCCTCTCCATTCTCTTTCGTTTTTTCGCAAAAAAATAAAAATAAAAAATAAATCAGTTTTCAGATTTGTGGGTTTGACGGTGTTGGTTTGATTGATCGGATTGCGTAGCTCCGATCAGCCCTTTTAGAGGCAATTGTGGCATCATTTGGAACCTGTAAACCCCACATGCAAAGGTAGTTTAAGAGTTGGCCGGAATTTTCAAAAAAAAAATCAGTGTGCATGTCCGTTAGGATGATTCTTCGACGTGAATTCAGGCTTTGGGCACGTGGGTGAGCTGCAAATTCGTGATTTCAGTGTTCTTAGACCTATTTTCGGCTTATTGTGCCGTTCGAAGGCGATCAGATTGGAATATGGTGGGTTTCGATGAGTTTTACTGAATTTTGGGTGTTTACCGGATTTAATTTGCCGATAAGTTTTTCTTTCAGTCACGCGCCGGCTGTAAATTATTTATTTTTTCAATTTTCGGCTAGTTTGCTCACTTTTGAGTCCGCCTTGCAGTTTTAAAAAATTTCATTGGTCCTGCATTCGCTGTTTCGCGAGTTTGGAGCTTCGACCGGTAGGATTTGGGTTTCGAAATCCCATTCCGCTCAGGTGAGTGTAACTACATTATTTACTTTGAGAAATATTTATTTAAAATCTTGAATTTAATTTGTATATTATGTCGTCGATTGTGTATAATTGAATACAAATCCGAAATTTGGGGTTTTTGGAGTTCGATTGTTGTGTTGGTTCTTTTGTAAATGAATTTATATATTGGGTTTTCTGAAAGCATGATATACTTGAATGAAATAGAATAGTGATTGAATTTGTGTGTGATTAGGCTTTGGCGTAATGGCATTGGGCTTGTATGTTGCGTTTTACCGTAGATTGCCGAGTCTTGAGCATGTATGATAGTTCGACTCGAATGAATTTATTGTGGTGAATTGGGTCATGTTGGGACCCTAGCGTAGTCATGGATTTATGAAAATTGCCCAACTGATTATGGTTACACGTCTGTTACATTTGATTCTGTACAGACTCGTAGTATGTGCATATTGATATTAGTGTAAGTGTCTTTGCCCCGCTGTAATACATGTTGTGCCGATGCTTAGGAGCTTGCTCGCATCGTGAGTTTGATGGTGCTTGAGATGAATCGCACCAGATATTGAAGACGCTATTGCATGTGGCAAGTTTACTGAGGTGCGGTGAGCTCCCGCACGCACTTGCTACTAGAAAGTGCAGTAGGACCGGTCTCGGAGGACGTGCTTTGGAGATTACTCGCTTTCCCTCCCAGCGCGCTTGAGTTTGACTTGTATTAGGTTGGCCGTGTTAGGCCAGTCGTTCGGGATGTTTAAGTTTGTATCCTGACAAATGACACCCCATTGGGATACAAACCACTCGATATGGTATTGGTGCATGTTGTGGGATATGTCTGGGTGAGACACATTCGTAAGGTATGCAGATACTTACGATATAAGACACTTATACATAATTTTTTGGTTTGACTTGATTGCTATACCTAGGAGACTATGAAGAATTATGATAGTCTTTGTTTTCATCACTTGATCGTTACCATGTTTGAATCACCTGTAATGACCGACATATTTCGTAAAATTATAGTTATTGTTGAATATGAAATGTTTGTGTTGGTGCTTGAACTTAGAAATATTATCCTTAGAGACACGGTGTGATTTAGACTTTAGAACCTGTATAGGAACGGTGTGATTTAGATTTTAGAACCTGTATAGGGACACATTTTCTATTTTATGGATCATGCATCTAGGATTACTCACTTATTCATTATTGTGTGGCATGAATTTTCCCTGTATATTATTCTGTTATTTGTATTTAGTTCGCTCGCACCAGCTAACTTTGTGCTTTGCTGACCCTGCAAGGGGTGTGCTTCTATTGGAGTGTAGATAGTGTTGGTGTTCCTGCTGATCGCGGCGCTTAGGCCAGTTTTCAGCTGTTGTTTTGTGTTGTTTAGTTGTGTTCACCCTGTACGGGTATGTTTTGCTTTTGTTATATTATCTTGTTAAATACTAAGATGTTTGTATATTGGTTTTGTCGCTATGACTCTCGCGGGGCGAATCGTATACTCTTATTTTGTTCAAATTTTATCCTAGTTTTTATTTTCGTTTGATTCTCGTTGCAAGAATGCGTTATATTATGATGTTGTGACTGGTTACAATCCGCCTGTATTACGGATTAGCTCACACATCGACATACTGTGATTCCCGTGGCGGGTCAGGGCGTGACACCTCAATCCTTGCATCAATTGCTAATGGTAAATATGTATTACCCTGTGAATGTAGAAGGAGAGAAACGATCCTTCATGTGTACAAGCAATTTGGAAAAAGAATGGAAAAGTGCACGCCAATCCTAAAATTCCAGCTATTAGAATTGGTTGATTGAATGGAACATGTCTTTGTTCAATAACACAACAGAAATGGTTCTGATAGCTCCATTATCTGATTCAAATGTGACCTTTCTCTACCTATCGTTCCACCAATATTGTAGGATGTTAGCAAATTGTTATTTTTTATGAGGGGTGCTTTTATTAGATCCTAGAACCATATATGTCATTGGCAGGCATCAGCTAAACTAGGACCACTTGGCAAACAAATATCAATTTAGTCTCACCTGATGAAGGCAGTGAACAGAGGACCAGTGATAACTGATAAGTACTAGTAATGTGCGCAATTGTGAAATCCGATCCAGACAAAACGCTTACGTGAATCAAGACATAAGAGGTAAAAAATATAAAAACACCAAAACTTAGCCAAAAAAAATGGATAAAAAATCTGACCGGCTAAACTTGCGAAAAAAAAAAAAAAAAAAAAAACAGTGCTAAGACCAGTTCTAACCAACAGAAATTCTAGGGATGAAAAAATGATTTTACTTACAGAAGTGCGATGTCCACTCCACAATAAGAATTGGAGAGTCTAAATGGGATGAAAATCTTCAAAACATGCAAATTAGAGTCAGATTTAACCAATTTAAAAATTTATCAATTTATTTAAATGGCCCCAAGGACAGGTAACAGCCATACTAACACAAGTTCATCACTACTAGCTACCTCAAGCAAGAAAGCATTTTATTCTCTATCTTTCCTGATTGAGTAAGTATATATTTCTTTACTTATAGTTGGAGATGGAGAGTAATCCAACGTGGTAGAATAGATGGTATGAAGTCCTACGAACAGGATATGTTCCTTGAAGAGTTTCACACATTGGCTTCAATTGGTGTGATAACCTCTTCTACTTGATTACCATTTGCTTGGAGCTTTGGTTCGTCATCTCCTTTTACATCAATGATCACTTCAGGCAGCTTAATTTCTGATGCAAGCACGGTTGGTCTTGCGTCCTTGTAGAGGATATACAGAACCATTTGAGCAATTCCGAATGAGAATCCCAAGACGTTTGGAAACTGATTAGCCCAAAAGAAATTATTAGCTCAAATTATATGATAATAGGTAGAAGTTGAGAAGGATGATCGGTTTCTGGACTGAAATTGGGACCTTACCGCGACATAGAGATCCTTCATTAGCATGCCATAGAAGAACCACATGATTGCACAGATAGTGAGGAAGAAGGATAGCATGAATGGCATGTACTCAACACTCTTAGTTTTAATTACTAGCCTCTGAAACACACACATAAAAACAAAAGTCATCAGTGTCAACGAGCATAACTTAAACATTTCCAAAGGAATATGGCAAAACAACATATATTTTATTAGGGTTTGTTGTTAGAGTTTATGCTACCAGATGTAGAACAACATATTGTTGTTTAAGCCTTGCTAGGGAGCAAGGGAGGGCCTCCCTCCGCCCATCCTCCTCGAGATACGCATCACTACTCATCTCGAGGAATATGGCGAAGGGATGCCCTCTCTCGCTCACTAGAATTACACTTGTTGTTTAGTACCCCAGATGGTTTTCTATTATTGACTACTTGAAACTCTGGAGGTTTTTGCATATCAGGTCATCTTGTGGCATCATTAACGAAGGTTTTTTACAACCTTGAGATGCATATATATATATATATATATAATTTGGGGATTTCAGGCCAGTCCCAATACCATCCATCACCCTCGAGATGCTTATAATGGCACAATCGAACACATTCACACAGACAGAGAACCCTGTCGCTGTCCTGTCTATAATTAAGGGCCAGGCTCTCTAGAATTTTTGTTCTCTCAAGATCACGCCACATCTTGCAAAAACCTGATTGCATTTTTATTGAGGAAATGAAATAGTTAACAGTATAGGATTTACAATGATGCTTAGAGGTGCGGCGAAAACGCTGACAGCCAAAGCTGAGCAGATCCACCCAACAATTGCAACTCTCTTATTACCCTTTGCCAGTAGGTAAGTGAGAGCTAATATCAACCCATATACAAACACATTCAAGAAGAGTACAAGCTTGATGGCGAACATCTGTGAGCACCAAAACCAAAAACGCAAAGGTCAGTCATGGTCATGGTCATGGTGACAAAGTTCAATATAGAAAGAAGAGAAACCAAACGAAGGATAGAAACGAACCCTGGCAGATCTATGTGCATATATCAAGTACATTATGATATACAAGCCTTCGATGAGACAACCGATACTGTTTATGATCATGATCATGGATCCATTTGTTTTGACAAGGGCATAGTATAACCATAAACTACAACTGAAAAGTGCTACTACATATGGGATTGATTGAAACCCTTCTGTGGATTTCTTCTTGTAAACTCTATAGAAGGTTGGCCTGATGAACAAAGTAACAAAAAATCAATACAAGTTCATGAAAAATATCTCCATACATTACATGAAGAAGAAAAATGAATAAAATGAAAGCTTACAATGGGGCTAAGAACACCATGAATGAAAAAAGGTTACCTAGTCAAGATGCAAAACAAAGTATTGGTTAGTGAATGAATATAACTAGAAAAAACTTGTAGAAAGAAGAGAAGATGACATGGTGTACCTAGAAGGCCAAAGATGAAAGCTAACATATGATGTCCACCAACTGCCATATTTTTCTATTAGAAATGGAAATGCAAACTCTCTTTGATCTCTTCTTCTTTGGCTTTGTTGGTTCAAGTAGCTCTCTCTCCCTTTGTTTTCCTCTCACTCTCTATCTCTTTGATCACTAAAGGAGCTAACTTGTGTTCTTATATAAGCACATCAAAGTGAAGGGCTTCAGATGGAGATGGTTTTGTCTTTTAACTCCTAGCTGACAAGCTTTCTTGTGTGCATGGAGGACTGTGCTTAGGTCCTCAAAACCTTTGTTTGTTTCTAAGGACCATATGTGTTGGTTAATGGTAGCAGTCACTTGTGTGCGTATACATCCCCAAACCTACTGAAGCGCATTCCCATTGTAAAAGATATTTTCAAATCTAATTTGCAAGGCAGAACAATTACTTGATAGTCAACAATATGTTAAAATTTGAAACTCTCTAATTTACTAAAAAATGAAAAGTAAATGAAGTTTAATCAATTACCATATGATCTTTTCTTGGATTAACACTCTAATTAACTGATCTAAAAAAAAAAATCTCGACGTCTATCTTTTCGTTATCAACCAAAAATATAAAGTTGAAAAAAGAGGATATTTTTGTCGTTCACCTTGTTTGTTGAGAAAAACGCGCTTTTAATAACATTCACATGGTGCTTCGATTAATCACAAATGATTTTTGTTTTTTTAATAATCTCCTATTTTGTGAATCACACAATTACTATGAAGTCAATTGAAATGTGTCGCCCCGATGGCCACTAGAAGTTTATGCAACACTTAAAAGGACTTGAAAAAAATGTATAATTTCATGAATTGGTAATTGTAAAAATGTATTACCCAGTGAATGTAGATGGTAAGAGAAACGATGATTTTCATATCTACAAGCAATTTGGAAAAGATAAGCGCGTGCCAATCCTGAAATTCCAGCTATTAGAATTGGTTGATTGAATGCAACATGTCTTTGTACGGGGGGGAGCCATGATTGCTGACAAATGGGGGAAAAAAGTTTGGAAAGATCAACTTACCCCTGAACCAAACTATTGAGAATATATTGCCATACTATACAGAGTCCATCGTAGACAGCGAATTTTCCAACACAACTCTTGGAGAGATTTTCCCAACCATGGATAAATAGTATGAACAATGTCAACTCAGATATATCAACTCAACAAATCAATACTACCATTCTCATCGGAACATTTTACCATGTACAAAACATACTAACCAAGCAAATCGTATTGTACCAAGCAAATCAATTTACCATGACTTGTAACCGAACTTGATAGGCTAAGCCCAATGGAGAGTGAATTGGGAACCCAATGATGAAACTAGCATTGCCGAAGAAACATATATTTTTCTTCTATGGTGTTGTTGTTCCTCACACGATCTCAAACAAAACTACAGCGTTCTTTCAAATTTTTTTTTTTTTTAAATTTTTCTATTTTTTTTTTACCAATGTTCTATTCCGCCATTTGAAGTTGTTACTGTTAAGGCTATGATGTCAAAATTCATCTATGCAGAGGACTCTTTTTTTCAATGGAACTTCTGGTTTAAGCATAGTTTACTAAGAATCTTCTGATGAGATTTCAAGAGTTTGACTAGAAAAAAATATTTCTAAGACAGAAAAAGAGCATGAGAAGTTGTGTTTCACGGAATATATTCTCTGTTTCTAAGGCTTTGACACATTGCATAGGTTCCTTCGGCATTGTAACCAAACTCAATGGTTGTACAATTTGTTGACCAATTCGGTGTACTTTGAAAAATGATTTTTCACTTCAAAAGTGGTGTCCACTCCACAATAAGAATTGGAGAGCCTAAATGGGATGAAAATCTTCAAAAACCTGCAGGCAACAGTAACATGCAAATTAAAGTCACTTTTAACCAATTTACATTGTAAAATTTATCAATTTATTTTAAAATGTCTCCAAATGGCAAGGGTAAAAGCCATATTACACAAGTTCATCACCACTAGCTACCTCAAGCAAGAAAGCACTTTTTTCTCTATCTTTCCTGATTGAGTAAGTATATATTTCTTTACTTATGGTTGGAGATGGAGAGTAATCCTACTAACACCGAACACAAAACTACAAACATTGAGTATAAACAACACTTTTAGTGTTCTTCCTCTCAATTCCTCAATAGAACTCCACACCCCTTAAGCAGGAAGGCCTTGCTTTTGTATATTTATGGAGACGTGTCGAAGGTCATGATATGTACCTTCTGTTTTCTGTCCTAGTTCTATTGGATTTTCGGGGACAAATGCTGATTTCTTTGGTGTGGCGCCTCTTATTCATCTTTCCGTCTGACATAGCCCCTAAATCCAAATCAATGTTCGCTACCTGTGGATCAAGCTCAGATTCTGAGTTGACGTCATCACTGTCCTCACTAGAACTTTCGAGTGTACTGAGGTCAAATATCGGCGGTCGAAGTAGCCTATTTGCTCTGAACGAAGATATAGCCTGATTCAAGTTGTCTCCGATTCTTTTATAATCCGGGGAAGTTTTGATAGCATATTTGTCAAAATGTCTCTTTAACCTGAGCAGAGACTGCAAATCATCATCCGAGAATTCCTGCACTTGCTGACCCTGTGTAGCATCCCCTAGCTCTGTGCTAGTAGCATCGAAAAGTGTGTTGCAGGGCGCTGGCTGAGGCGAAGCCACGACCCCTGTCTTGGTGCAGGGCGCAGGCTGGGGCGAGGCCACTTCCGCTGCCTTGGTGCAGGGTGCTGGCTGAGGCGAAACTCTGTTCTCTGGTGTGGTGCATGGCGTGGCATTGTCGCAGGCCACGTCCACTACCTTGGTGCAGGGTGCTGGCTTGGGCGAGGCCATGGCCTCTGGCTTGAGGCAGATCGCTGGCTGGGGAGAAGTCACGACCCCTCGTGAAGGGTAGAGCACTGGCTGCTGCGAGACCGGTTCTGGCTGAATATCAGACCGGCTCAACGCCCCCGCTGTGAAGGTTGCATCGCTCGGCCTCCCTGAATCAGCATGCAGCACTGTATCGCTGGCAGCGTCTCGCGGCACTGCCACAAGGATATTCTTAGAAAGGCTATTGTTGGTGTCCCCCGAGTCGACATCATCCTCCTGTAGCAACAACTGTGCGTGTGGACCAATGACATTCTCAATCTCCGAAACTGTATACCCTGCCTCCAAGAGGCAATCCTCCGTAGATTCTGGTACAGCCGCGGCACTGTCATGAGCCTTTGTCTTGCCCACTAGCTGCTGATCCTCTTGAGCACCCTCATCTTCATCGATATTGTCTATAAGTGATTCAAAATTGTTGGACAACACCACCGTTGCCGGAGCAATGGCCACTGGCCTCTTATCCCCAATTTCCTCGGTAATATCCGCACCCTTGTCATTTTTTACACCACTCGTACCCACTTCGCGGATGGGCAATTGTTCTTTTTTGGTAACTGGTATGTATAGCTGCGTGACAGTAGTGGTTGCGACTGTAGTTTTGACCGCCTTCGCTGCTTTACCTAGGTCAGAAACACGCCCACCGCCCGTTAGGCCCAACTTTTTTCTACAAGAGTCCTCCCGATGCCCTATCAAGGAGCAAAAATCACAATATTTGAAGCCTGGGTAATCTATCTTCTGCCAGAAACCCCTATTATTATCTCTGACAATCGAAACTCTAGTTGGTAATTTCTCCGCCAAAGTCATCTCCACGCAAACACGGGCAAAATCCGGACGCGATAGGCATCGAGTATGATCATCCATCCGCAAGAAACCACCAAAAGAATTCACAATTGCTTTTAAAATAGGGGGATGAAATAAATGCAAAGGTAAGTTAGGAAGCTCTACCCACAATGGCACCGATATCGGGTCCTCCTTCAAACTGAAACCATCATGCCAACGGAAGGCTTTGAACCGAACTCCACGAATCAAAAAGGAATCTCTCGATAGAACTTTCTTGACTTCCACCTCGGATTGAAGACGAACTAAAACGTGCCGCTGATTCAGTAAACCAAGCGAAAAATCGCCTAGGATTCCCCAAGTTCTGTGGATCGAATCTCGGATATCGTCCAGTGTTGGTCGATAGCTAGAGAACTTCAGAACAATCACATGTTTTTCCATGAAAGCTTCGCCACGTACTTCATCTGTGGCCGTCAGGCCAATTGCTGGCGCTCCCTCTTTGCGGAACCGAGTTCCTTCTACCTGATCCTACGCAACTTCGTCCACCAAGATTTTACCCAAAATCTGGGCGAAAGAGGGTTTACTTGTTCCCTCGTTACCAGGTCCTCCCGCCGTGGAGGGAGGGATGGTGGCCGGCGGCGCCGACATTGCAGCCCAAGGAGGCTAGCCCTGCATCCAGCGTCAACTGGGAGCCACGCCCGAGAAGGCGAAACTGAGACTCACCTGAGAAGAGACCTGGCCTGCTGGCCTCGATGGATCTGCTCACCTCGATCTCGCGGCCTTGAAGGCGGTGGCCGGTCGATCTCGCGGCCTTGAAGCCGATCGATCTCCAGGGAGAGACGGCTGGAGAAAGCCGGTCGATCTCGCGGCCTTGAAGCCGATCGATCCCGCGGCCTTGAAGCGTCCAAGCGGCGGCCGGTCGATCTTGGTGGCGGCGGCTGTTGGTCGATCTTGGTGGCGGCGGCTGTTGGTTCACACACACTTGCTTGGCCTTGGTGGAGAGACAACAGAGTCAAGGTGGTCTAGTCTTGGTGGCGGCGGCTGTTAGAACTCCACTTCCAACTTCTTAAACATAAACTAATAAATTAGAAGAGAATTCAAAAGGCATCAAACCTTGTAAATCTCAAGAACAAATTTTTTTTCTAAAAGGTTGGCAAGCCTATTGAACTCAACTAAGTGTTTCACTTGATTACCATTTGCTTGGAGCTTTGGTTCATCATCTCCTTTGACATCAATGATCACTTGGGGCAGCTTAATTTCTGATTGCAACCACAACTGGTCTTGTTGGGATTTAACCAACTATGTGAATAAAAAAAAAAACGAAAAACAAGATAGAGTGTAATCTCTTGATAAAACTAGAACTCTGATGTGTAGAGAACTCACTTTATTCACATTGATTGAAACCAAATAATACATGGGTTTAAATAGGACTCACATGACCACTTAGTAAAAGACACATCTCTTAGTAAAAGACACTTAGTAATACTAAAAGACACACTGGAACACCAAAAGACACATCTCTTCTAGAACTAGTCTAGATTAATCTCTAACATCCCTACTTAAGCTAGACTATCACCATTCCAAGCTTCTTCTTCAACTTGTTGAATGTGTCGGTCTTCAAAGCTTTGGTGAAAATATCGGCAACTTGATCTTGAGATCTGCAAAATTTCACACTGATATATCCCTCCTTAACCAAGTCTCGAATGAAATAATATTTGATCCTTATATGCTTGCTTTTGCCATGAAAAATCGGATTCTTTGTAAGTGAAATAGCCGAACTGTTATCACAAAACAGTGTAGGAGAACTAACAGGTCCATGCTTGAGTTCACTCAAAACCCAAATCAACCAAAGTGCTTGACAAGATGCAAAAGCCAGTGAGACATATTCGGACTCGGTTGTAGAGAGAGTCACAATAGCTTGCTTTATAGATGCCCATGAGATTGCGCCGGAACCAATATTAAAAACATATCCGGAAGTGCTTTTACTATCATCAACACTTCCTCCCCAATCACTATCACAATAACCTACCAAACTTGGTTCTTCAATTTTCGTGAATTGAATTCCTTCATGAATTGTTCCACTCACATACCTTAAGACTCTTTTTCTAGCTTCCCAATGATTTTGCCTAGGAGATTCCATGAATCTACTAAGCATACTCACCGAAAACATAAGATCGGGTCTAGTGGAAGTCAAGTACATAAGACTACCAACAAGACTTCTATAAAGAGTTCCATCAACATGCCTATTGTCTTCACATTTACTTAGCTTCAAACCAGCCTCCATAGGTGTGCTAATTGGTAGTGCGCCCTCCATTCTAAACTTTCTTAATAAATCTTTTGCATACTTCTGTTGAGTGATGATGATCCCATCTCTTTGTTGTTTAACTTCAATGCCCAAGAAATAATGGAGTAGTCCCATGTCGGTCATTTCGAACTCATTCATCATAGCTTTCTTGAAATCTTCATTCATACTTGAACAACTTCCGGTGAATATTAAATCATCAACATATAAGCATACTATCAAAAACTCACCATGAGATCCTTCCTTGGTGTATAGAGTATGTTCAAATGGACATCTTTTAAAACCATTCTTCAAAAAATAGTCATCAATATGACTATACCATGCCCTTGGTGCTTGTTTAAGCCCATATAAGGCTTTTTTTAAATGACATACTTTCTTTTCTTCTCCAATATTCACATAACCAGGTGGTTGAGTTATATAAACTTCCTCCTCAAGAAAGTCATTCAAGAATGTCGATTTGACATCCATTTGATAGACTTTCCATTCTCTTTGAGCTGCCAATGCAAGTACTGTTCGAATTGTTTCAAGGCGAGCCACGGGTGCAAATACTTCTTGGAAATCAACACCATACTTTTTTTTGTAGCCTTTCACCACCAAGCGTGCTTTGTGCTTATCAACCTCGCCTTTTGAGTTCAATTTTGTTTTGTAAACCCACTTCACATCAAGGGGTTTCTTGTCATTTGGGAGATCAACAAGTTCCCAAGTCTTGTTTCTTTGAATAGCATCAATTTCATTATCCATTGCAAGCTTCCACTTCTCATCTTTATAAGCCTCTTCAAACATAATTGGATCGGCATCAACAAACAAAGCAAAATTAACCAAATCATCATCCACCAAATTGTCACCCAAATTGCTACTTGTTTGTTCATAAAGATCTTGGATACTCCTTGTATTCTTCGAAGGGGAACTTGAACTTGAAGATGAAGAGGGTGATGAAGTAGAATTGGGAGAAGAAGGTGGAACACCAACCTCTTCGTTTTCTTCAATTGGACCTTCAATTTCTTCTTCGATTTCTACGCAACTTGAATTTTCTTTGGTTGCATTTTCTTTCCAATTCCAAGATTCTCCTTCATTGAACTTCACATCACGGCTTATAATGAGTTTCTTGGTGAGGGGATTATACAACTTGTATGCCTTGGAACATTCACTATATCCAACAAAAATGCATTTCTCGGACTTGTCATCTAGCTTCTTTCTTCTTTCATCCGGTACATGTGGATAGGCAATGCTTCCGAAAATTCTCAAGTGATCAACACTTGGTTTGTGTCCTCTCCAAGCTTCTTGTGGTGTCTTGTCTTGCACACTTTTAGAAGAGGAACGATTCAACAGATAAACAACACATGCTACCGCTTCCGCCCAAAAGGAATTTGGCAATCCCTTGGCCTTCAACATACTTCTAGCCAACTCCATAATTGTGTGATTTTTTCTTTCGGCGACTCCATTTTGTTGTGGGGTACCACGGACTGAAAATTGATGTCGAATACCATGCTCTTTTAAGAAATCTCGAAGCCCATGATCAATATATTCTCCCCCTTGATCCAAGCGAAGAGTTTTCAATAGGAAACCACTTTGTTTTTCAACAAAAACCTTGAAATTTTTGAAACAACCATATACTTCCGAATTTTGTTTTAGAAAGTATATCCAAGTCTTCCTACTATAGTCATCAATGAAGGTAACAAAATAACGGTTACCACCAATTGAAGTAGTATGCATTGCCCCACAAAGATCGGTGTGCACAAGCTCAAGTGGCTATGATGCTCTCCATGCCTTCCCACTAGGAAAAGAATTCCTACTATGCTTCCCCAAGACACATCATTCACATACTGTATCTTGAAGTTGAATTGTAGGCAAGCCCTCCACAAGATTCTTCTTGCCCATAAGAGATAGAGTTTTAAAACTCAAGTGACCATATCGATAATGCCATAGCCAAGACTTGTCTTGAATAGTATAGAAACAAGAATTAATGGTACTTTGGAAAGATAAAGGAAACATTTTGCTTTTGGTCATTCCCACCTTTCCAATGATAACATCATTCTTATCTTTGATCTCACACAAAGCTCTCTTGAAATGTACTTCATACCCCTTCAAAAGAAGTTGCCCAACACTTAAGAGATTTTCCTTAAAAATAATTTGAAAAGCTAAGGCCTTTTATTTGAAACATATTTGACTCACGTGCTCTATTAAATTTTGAATTTGCAACTCAAGTAACATTTAAAAGTAGTTTTTCAAAGTTCTTTTCATTTTAAAATATTTCAATTGATGAAATTTATGTTTTCTATTAACACCTGTATAGTATATTCCATGAATTTCGCATTCATCATAAAATTAATAGAATATACATTTTAACACCTAATGAACATATCAACAAAAATATTCTAAATCATTTTAGGGTGGTTTGATATGGTGTTGAATGGAGGCATCAAGATGGGGGGTATGTGTTGAGGTGACAAACACAACATGGATGTCAAAAAATATATAAACACGAGGAGGGTTTTGAAATTGTTTGAAGAGCAATGCTAGAGAGCGAGGAAACGGGCGAGGAAACGAGCGAGGAGAGGGACGTGGCGGGGTGGGAGCCGTCCACCCCGCTCGGGATGCGTGCCGCAATTTTTTGTGCACGCATCCCGAGCGGGGTTGACGGCTCCCACCCCGCCACGTCCCTCTCCTCGCTCGTTTCCTCGACATTTAGAATTCCCCTTGTTTGAAGGAGGAAGGAAAACATGCATGGTGTGGTGTGGTGTGTGATTGATGATTGGGGTCCACTAACAAACACATGCAATGAAAACGCAGACACCACAATGAGGTCAGCCAAAAAGCAAAGGATGGGGACACCATGTCCAAGACTTTTGTCCATTCATCGCAACATTTGCCAGCCAAGTGAGTTAATGAATTTTATATTGGGTAAATTTAATGTTAGTCCCTTTTATTAATGGGATAAATGTCTTTGATTCCATTTACTAGTCGTATTTGAGATTGAACCCTTGACTGTTGTTGACTACTGGCTGGTCAACAATTAAGTTAGCATGTCCATTGCGTGTGACCAATTTTTTACTCACTCCCTATCATCTCACTAACAAACATCTCAAACAATTCATCTTGAGATATGTGCTTTGCACGTGACCATTTTTCTACTCAAATACCCCCTTTCATCTCACTAACAAACATGTCAAACAATTCATCTCGAGAAAAAGACTGTATTTCGATGAAACTCTACTACCTCCTTCCCCTTCTGCTCTCCCTTTTTGTGATTGCATTTCCCACCATTGCCGACCATCCCATTCCAATCTCCCTTCTCGTTGAATTCTACTACTAAACTCATTCTGACACCAACTTCTCTATCTACATTGTGTTCTAATTCTCTCCTTAGCCCATGTTGATCTTGTCCCTTGTGTTTCTGTTGAAACCCAAGTGGCTCGTGATCAACATGTTGCTGATTTCTTCCCCACCCTTTTCCTAGTGGGGTATGTTGAACAAGTTGTTGTCTTTTCCCCAATCCTCCTCCTCCACCTCCTAACTCATGTGGTGCACAGTGTGAGAAATTCGAGTTAAATTGGTGGTCTAACTCTAAACTTTGACCCAAATTTAACCAAAATTTTGCCCCAATCAAGCTTCATCACCTGCTGAACATCAAATTGGTCTCCAAATTCACCCATGAAACTGGTGGATGTAAGCCATGAAAGAGTAGGGGAAGGAGAATTGGGATCAAGACCGTTGGATGGGAAAAGAAGAGTGGGGTCCATGGATGCAAAGCTGGATCTTGGTAGGGATGGTTGTGGCACTTGTGGTGGTGAAGGGTGTGAGACAATGGTGGTGGTGGTGGATGTTGTTGTTTATGATGGTTGGTGGGGGGTTTTGAAGTAATTGAAAGAGGAATTGGCTGCTGCAGTTTCCGAGGGTGGTGGTGCACCACTCGCACCTCCTTCGCCAATCATGGTGGCTGATATTCACATAATTATTACATAATATATCCCTTAATTTATATATGTTAGTGTTTCGATTGTTATAATTTATAATAATTATTTCGTTTTCATGTTTTGGCAGGAATTTGAGCGTTAACGATGAAATGATATTAAGGCGACAACTTAAGGACTGACAATTGGTCGATTCTAGTGGTGGTACAAAGCAAAGAGACACATATCTAAACCTAACCCTAATAAACCTAGGTCCACCTAATTTAACCTAAGCCCAAACCTAAAACATGCTAACCTAAAAACCCAAGCCCAATATAATATGAGAACCCTATTTAGCTTCCCCATCTTAGAGAAAGGAGCTCATCTCTTATTCTCTCTTCTTCCACATCCCTTCTTTTTTCCTCTCCTTTTCTACGTTTTTTCTCCCCTCTTCTCTTTTCCAGCCACCACACTAATTCTCCCTACCGGCAATCCTCGCTCGATAGGAAAACTGGCAGGGTGATCATCCCGCAATCATCACCATCACCGCATCATCTCACCAATACTCTCTTCTTTCTCCTCTCACGTCACCTCGCATCTGTCCCCCTTTCTTCCCTCCTCGACAACCACAGCCGCCATCTCCACCAGACACCACCTTCCATCTGTCCCTGTTGTTCAATCCTCGCAACGAACACCACCACCACCGCGCGCACAAAACAGGGACTTGCTCCCTGTTTTCCTCCCTCGCAGCCTCCCTCCTTCCTGTTTTCCTCTCTTCTCCACGGTATCTCCCTCCGACACTTCTCTCTCTCTGCTCCAACCTCGCCACCAGACCACGAAAGAACACGCCATCAGCCGCCGCCGTCGTGAAACAGAGCCTCACCACGACTCTGTTCCGCCTCGCCACAGGACCTTCCTCCCCTCTCTCGGCATCTCTTCGTCTCGACATCATTACTGCCTCCCTCTCTCACGACCACCGTCGCAAGCAACGCGTCAGCAAGCGGCACACTTCGACAGGAGAAACAGGGCTCCGCCACTCCGACCTCTGTTTGTTTTTCTGTTTTTTTTCCTATTTCATTGCTTCCTCACTTTCTCTCTCTCTTTTTGCAGGTTCAGAACTAGTTTGGAGCAGGAGAGGAAGCTCGCGAGGAGCGGAGCAGACGCTGTCGCGTTGGAGACGAAGCTCTGAAGAGCCACGCGATTTTGATATATATGAAGTTAGAGATACATCTGTCCAACCCCCTGCTGCCTCAAAGTTAGAGACGGCTGTTATGACCATGACTCAAAAGATAGATGCACTCTTGAATTTGACTCAACCTGCACTTCCCGCAAACGCTTCATCTGAAGTATGTGCTACATGTTCGAGTCCTGGTCATTCAATAGCTAATTGTGACTTGCAAAACGATTATCCTGCATACTATGCTGAGCAAGTCAACGCTTTTAATGCGATACGGCGACCTGGCAATCATCCGCAACCTAACTATTACCAGTCAGGGTTCGCCAAACATCCAAGTCTCTCCTGGGCCCATGGCCCACACCAAGGGGGACCTGTTGTTGTTTCCCAGGCTCCTCAAGCCCCTGGCCCTGTTAGGCCCCACCATAACCAAGTTCATCCATCCAACACATCAAGCTTAGAGGAAACGATTAATCAGCTTTTGCACCGCTCAGCAAGTATAATGGATCAGAATTCTAAGGACATATCTGAGTTGAAAGCCACGACTCAAAGACTTGAGATAGCTGTGAGTAAGATTACTCAGTCTTCTTCTGAGAGAGAGCCAGGGAGATTTCCTAGTCAACCTGTTCCAAACCCAAAGGGTCAATTCGCAGTTGGTAGTACATCTGAGTCCTACAATGAAGATGTCAAATCTATTATTACCCTTAGGAGTGGAAAACAGGTTGACAATCGAGTAAAAGTGCCCGATTTGAGTGTTGGTGCATCCACGTCTAAGTCAAAACAGGTTGCATCTCCATCTGACAAGGAGGCTGATAAAGCCTCGCCTTCTACAGATGCTCATGTTGACTCTAACCCCACTCAAGCATCTTACTTGCCTAGAGCCCCGTTTCCATCACGGTTAGCTCCTGCTAAGAAAGGAACAAATGTAACCGATGTAATGGAAATTTTTAGACAAGTCCACATAAATATCCCACTACTCGATGCTATCAAGCAAGTTCCTAGCTACGCCAAGTTTTTGAAGGATCTTTGCACACAGAAGCGGAAGCTACATGTGCAAAAGAGAGCCTTCCTCACCGAGCAAGTGAGCTCCATTATTCAACACAGAACCCCGCCTAAGTATAGGGATCCTGGTTGCCCGACTATTTCTTGTATTATCGGTGATCATATGATAGATAAGGCATTATTGGATTTAGGGGCGAGTGTTAATTTATTGCCATATTCTGTTTATGAACAATTAGGTCTTGGTGAGTTAAAACCGACTAGAGTGACACTGCAATTGGCAGATAGGTCTGTCAGAGTCCCCCGTGGTGTTATAGAGGATGTGATTATCAAGGTTGAAAAATTCTATTATCCTGTGGACTTTATAGTTCTTGATACACAACCTGTTCACAATCCCTCGAGTCACATCCCAATCATTTTGGGTCGACCATTTTTGGCCACATCCAATGCCATTATTAACTGCAGGAATGGAATTATGAAATTGTCATTTGGCAACATGACTGTCGAACTCAATGTTTTTAATGTTAGTCAACAACCCCCCGAGTCTGAAGACATCCATGAGGTTGACATGATCGAGAGTTTGGTGGAAAATTCCTTTCCGCAGTCCGCGTTAGATGACCCCCTAACGGTTTGTTTGACTCATTCTGGTTTAGACTTCGATATTAATAATTCCATTAGGGAAATGAATGCTTTGCTTGATACACCCCCTAGTATGGTTCCTAGTTATTCATGGAGGTCTAAAGTTGAACCCCTTCCACTTAGTGAGTCAAAACCCGTCCCTTCGGTTGAGAAGCCACCCAAGCTCGACCTTAAACCATTACCAGACACCCTCAAATATAAGTTTTTAGGTTCTGATGATACTTTACCTGTTATTATTTCATCAACATTGACTGCTGAACAGGAAAGTAAATTGCTAAACGTTCTGAAAGAACATAAGGCATCACTTGGGTGGACTATAGCGGATATTAAAGGAAAAAGTCCAATTGTTTGCATGCATCGTATTCATATGGAAGATAATGCCAAAACTTCACGTGAAATGCAACGTAGGCTTAATCCTAATCTTAAGGAGGTTGTCCGAGCCGAAATGCTCAAATTGTTGGATGCTGGTATTATTTACCCCATTTCGGATAGCTCTTGGGTCAGTCCAGTTCAGGTTGTTCCCAAGAAATCAGGGGTAACTGTAGTCACAAATGATAAGAATGAGTTAGTGCCTACCCGCATGACCACTGAATGGCGAGTTTGTATTGACTACCGTAAGTTGAACTCAGGCACGAGGAAATATCATTTTCCTCTCCCTTTTATCGATCAGATGCTTGAGAGGTTAGCCGGACATGATTACTATTGTTTTCTTGATGGATATTCCGGTTATAACCAAATCCCCATTGCACCCGAGGATCAAGAGAAAACTACATTCACTTGCCCTTTTGGGACTTTTGCTTATCGGAGAATGCCTTTTGGGTTGTGTAACGCACCCGCCACCTTTCAGAGGTGTATGCTTAGTATTTTCTCGGATATGGTTGAAAGGTTTCTTGAGGTGTTCATGGATGACTTCTCCGTGTTTGGGGATTCATTTGATGAGTGTTTGCATCATTTAACCCTAGTGTTAAAGAGGTGTGAAGAGAAAAGTATTGTCTTGAATTGGGAGAAGTGTCATTTTATGGTTAGGCAAGGTATAGTTCTTGGGCACATAATTTCTAACGAGGGCATTGCAGTTGACAAAGCAAAAATTGATTTAATGTTGAGTCTCCCACCACCGAAGACGGTGAAAGACATTAGATCTTTTCTAGGCCATGCTGGTTTTTACCGTAGGTTCATTAAGGATTTTAGCAAGGCTACTCGTCCTTTATGCAATTTACTTGCCAAGGACTCTGCCTTCATCTTTGATGAAAACTGTTTGAAAGCCTTTGAAAAGCTTAAACAATTGTTGACTTCAACTCCAATCATCCAACCTCCTAATTGGAATTTACCTTTTGAGCTTATGTGTGATGCTTCAGATTTTGCGGTTGGAGCTATCTTAGGACAACGGGTGGACAAAAAGCCCTATGTTATCTATTATGCCAGTAGGACTCTACAAGATGCACAACTTAATTACTCCACCACGGAGAATGAGTTACTCGCCATTGTCTTTGCATTGGACAAATTTCGGTCATACCTTATAGGATCCAAAGTTATCATTTTTACTGATCATGCAGCATTGAAGTACCTTTTTTCTAAAAGGGATGCTAAGCCACGCTTGATTCGTTGGGTCCTATTGTTACAGGAGTTTGATATTGAGATTCGGGACAAGAAGGGTTCCGAAAATGTTGTAGCTGACCATTTGTCTAGACTTCTTGTAGAATCGTCCATTGCAGATGTGCCCTTGAATGAATCCTTTCCTGATGAGCAATTACTTGCTATCTCCCAGCTACCTTGGTATGCAGATATTGTGAATTACCTTGTTACAGGTCAACTCCCTTCTAATTGGTCTAAACAAGATAAAACTAAATTCCTTGCTGAGGTCAAACATTTCTTCTGGGACGATCCTTATTTATTTAAGTATTGTCCCGATCAGGTCATTAGGAGATGTGTTCCAGAGAGTGAATTTCATAGTATCATTTCCTTTTGTCATGATCAGGCGTGTGGAGGTCACTTTAGTTCCAAAAAGACAGCTGCAAAGATTCTGCAGTGTGGCTTTTACTGGCCGACCATTTTTCGGGACACCCATGCATTTTGTGCTACATGCGATAGATGCCAACGAATGGGTTCCATCTCTCGTAGGAATATGATGCCTCTCACTAACATTCTCATTGTGGAGATTTTTGATGTTTGGGGTATTGATTTCATGGGACCTTTCCCTCCATCATTTGGCTATCTTTACATTCTTTTAGCTGTTGATTATGTTTCTAAATGGGTAGAGGCGGTACCTTGCAAAACGAATGACCACAAGGTTGTGGTCAAATTTCTAAAAGATAACATCTTCTCTCGTTTTGGTACTCCGCGTGCTGTTATAAGTGATGGTGGTTCTCATTTTTGTAATAGACCGTTTGAACTGCTAGTTAAGAAATACTCCATCACTCATAAAGTAGGTACTCCATATCATCCACAAACAAGTGGGCAAGTTGAAATATCCAATCGGGAAATTAAACATATTTTGGAGAAAACTGTTCGACCAGACCGTAAGGATTGGTCACAACGGCTGAATGACGCTCTTTGGGCTTATAGGACAGCGTTTAAGACCCCGCTTGGAATGTCTCCATATAGACTTGTTTTTGGTAAGGCATGTCATTTGCCTGTAGAATTAGAACATCGTGCTTACTGGGCTATCAAGACCTTTAATTTTGATATAGGTGAGGCTGGATCACATCGTAAGCTCCAACTCGATGAGTTAGAAGAAATTAGGAATGATGCTTACCAAAGTGCTAAAATCTACAAAGAACGAACGAAGGTGTTTCATGATAAATCCATTCTTCGCAAGTCCTTTGAACCTTTCCAAAAGGTTTTGTTATTTAATTCTCGGTTGCGTCTATTTCCTGGCAAGTTGCGATCTCGATGGTCTGGACCTTACACGGTGAAAACAGTGTTTCCACATGGAGCTGTGGAGATTGTTGATCCTAAAGATGGTCGTTCTTTTAAAGTCAATGGTCAACGTCTTAAACCATTTTTAGAGTTGCCTACATCAGAAGTCGAGGTTGATGTGTTGTTATTAGAGGATCCTGTGTACTCAGATTGAGGAAGCATAGATGTCGGGCTGACGTCGTTAAACCAAGCGCTCCTAGGAGGCAGCCTAGCTTCAGTTGTGTCATGATGGTTAGTCTGGATTGATTTTCGAGTTCTTTCTAATTGCATTCCACTCATACTCGTTAGCTCCGTAACAATTTTGACTTACAACTGATACATGTAATATTTTTTTTTTTTTTTTTTTTTTCATTTGTGTCCTGTATTGTTTTTATCAATTTATCATGATGAGTCTACAGTTCTTATGTCTCTGAGCGTTCATTGGTGGAAGATTTCGTCGAAATTGGTAAAAACTTTCCCATGGTAATATTCCTTAAACTCTCATCTTTTCTTTTTCCTGCATTTGTCATGATCATCATTTTATACATTGAGGACAATGTTTGGTTTAGGTTTGGGGGTGAGGTTTATGAGTTTTTCTGCATTTTTCAAGAAATTTTGAACTAAAATTTATTTCACAATTTACTATTGTATTCTACTCAATCTCCATTGAGTACATAGTTAATTATGATTGTGTGAAAATTTTCACTTTGAAAATGCAGTCAAAATCTAAGTTTCTTTCCAATGAAGAGGATATGCTTTCAAGTATGCCTATAAATTGGAGGAATACATGCTTTCACGTGTCACTTTTATATATCAATAGGAAAACATATGGTTTGATATTATCTTTTAGTTAAATATATTTCATGAGATTTTTTTCAACTCGATTACTTTTTGCACTATAAGCCATATTAGCATGATTTGAAGTTGATGAGTGAGATATGAGCTAGAAAACCTTAGAATAATAGTGGAGACTTAACCTGTGAAAGTTTTGAGCCATTCTTTTCTTTCTGAGTGTTAGATAAATATACTCTAATTTTTCTTGAGTTCGCATTAAGTCGTTGATGATCTCATTATTCTCATTTTTTTATCAATTGCTTTGAGAATTCAATTATTGCACTAGAACTTTTTAGTTTATTTAGTTGAGATGTCATAATACCAACCTGAACTTAAGAAATGATGTAGGCAAGTTTTTCTTAAACATTTTCTAGCCTTTTTACTTACCCACTCATTAGTTCCCTTTTGAAGCCCTTTGAGCCGTTGATAGCCTTTTATTTGTTAACCCCTTATCAATACCCAATTTATCTAAGAATGTATATGGATGAATGTTAGTTGGAAATGGGCAATTAGAAAGAACAGAGTCAAATATACCATGAGTCATCAGTGTTGAAACATTCTATTGAGTAGAAGAGGAAAAACATGTAGTTGAAAAAAAAAAAAAAAAAAGAAAGAAAGAAAAGCGAGGTCAATGAAAAAAATGAAGAAAGTAATTGATGGTTAGAACATTGATAGCCCTTGTGTTAGTTTAATGGGTGTATACATTCTTAGAGATTTTTTGTATACTTTTTTTCCATTCTTTGTTAGCCATTACCTAAGCCCCATTACAACCTATTAAAGTCCTAGTTGATCTTAAGAGATGGTTAGTTTCGTGGATGTGGAGATTAAATAAATAAGAACTATGGTGTATGATTTAACATTCTCAAAAGTAATTGATATTCCTGTCCATGAGATCATATTCATTCCATTCTTGAAAAGTCCGTTCTTCATATTACTATATGTGAGATGATTGTTTTCCATTATTTACTCTTTTCCTCACATATAAACTGAGTGAAATATCAAATCTCTGAGTGTTTCATTGTGAGTGACATGAGATGTTTGAAGTCAAAACAAACTTTCTAAAGGAGATTTAGTAATTGTTTTACTCTGAAATAAAAAGTTATGTTGATAAGGCCATGCACACACACACTTCGAGTTGGGAATAATTGATGAAATTAATTTAACCTTTGGGTATTATTAAATTGTTGTGAGACTCTTTCATATATTATTGTGAGACTGTTAGCGATTTTCAAAATTTTTAGGCAATTAAATTCTTACTCTGAGGATAATAGACTGAGTTACCATGTTTTGGAAATTTATTAAGTCATAATGTTTGTGGGTAACATTTTTGGAAACCCTCACGAGACTATAACTCGTCCACTAGAGGTAATCTAGGGGTTTAAAGCCTTGTTGCACGTTTAAGGTAAGTGCAACCGATGATTCCTGCGAAAGTGAGTTAGATTTTATTTTATTGTTTTGCTCGAGGACTAGCAGTGGCGTATTGAGATTTTGAGTGTTAAGAGGAAGAAGAAGACCAAATAGTGAGATTTGGAGTGTTGAGATTTGTTTGACATGTTTGTTAGTGAGATTCGGGGACCAAATTCAAATATGATTTGTAAACAGGATAAAAAAACATTTATGATTTATCCCATTAGTAGAAGGGACCAACATCAAATTTACCCTTTATATTATATTGAGGGTAAATTTGTAAAGAGAAGTCACAGGTCAGACATTAATAAAAGTCTAATAAAAGTTAGAGCTAATGTCTGAACAGACATGTTCAGACTGATTATAACGAGAATTTTTTGAATGTTTAGACCAGACGTGTAAAAGTATCTCACCAAAGTAGGGAGGATCATTCTGATTCAACCAACATTTCTAGATTCCCATCTTCCTCCCCTCTCTTTCCACCATTCTTAGCATAATGGAGAGAATCATTAGACACTTCCTATGGGGTTAAGAAAGCCATCAATCTTCTCTCTTCCAAGAGAAAATGGGGTTTGGATATAGGGAGAATCAGAACTTTCAATGATGCTTTGTGATGTGTCCAATTATGTCCTCGCTGAGCTCGATGATCTCGATTCCACAAAAATAAGTAGCGATTAAGTCAGGGACCACCGTCGTGGTGGCCGAAGGCACTCCGATGCTTAAGTCAGATCTCGATGAAAAATAGAGTGAATAATGTATGTAAATTGCAGCGTGTATGCGCACCTTTCTGCCTCCTTTCATCTATCACTTATATTGTGATCTAGGGCGTAGAGGGAAGAAATCTCACTTGTGTGTGCATTGACTGAGTCTCTTCGGCACTTGGTTTTGTTTAGGACCCAATGCTTGATTGGGCTATAGCTAATTTCGTGCGAGTGGATCTCGCGCTTATGATAGCTCTGAGATTTGTTGTTCGGGCCTTATTATCTTGGGCCAAGCTCCGAGACCCGTATCTCTTTTGGCGTGAAACTTACACTGTGACATGTTTTGAATGTTTTTCCTGGAGGTGTAATCACCTTCTTTCGTGTCTTATGGAAAATTGCACCTCAGACCATTGCCTCATTTTTAACTGTGTTAGACCACGCTAAAGTTTTTGGGTTGGGCTCAGGTTAGGTACGGCCATTTGGATTGGGTTGCATCCCTAGGTCGGATAAAGTTTTTGGGTTGGGCTCAAAGTAGTCATTTTTGTTTGGCTTTATGAATTGATTAAACGGCCAATTATGCATGTTTAATAGTCAGAGACAATCTTTTATGCGTTCTGAAGTCATTCAGCTCATAGCTCGCTAAGGCGAATCATAAGCATAAAAGCATCAACATACCCTCTTTCTTTCTGGAATGCTTTCAACAGTTCGTAACCTCAAGATGTTTTCTTCCTCAATATATCCGCTTAATGTTCTTAGTAGCAATTCTAAGCTTTGGTTAGTAGCTTACATAAAATTACATATCCCTGACTCTGTTATTTCTGAGGCTTGTTGTCTCTGCATGCATCCAAGTTGGGACGCTATCAGTAAGGCAATTTATCTATGGGTGTACTGTATCCTATTTTGAATGTTGATTAATAAATGCAGTGTTCTTTATTCTTATTTGCAGCACTTCTCAGTTTCATAGAAGGTCCCCCATTTACCCTGCAGAGGCTCTGTGAGGTGATTCTGCATCAATTTTAAGTTCTTGTATATGGAGAACCCTGTATGCTCATTGATGCTGACCTTTCAAATGATGGTTTTTCTGCAATGTTCTACATGTTTTAATTTCGCAATGGATTGTTTGTGTCTTCGTCTTCCCTTTCCCAGGTTTCAGTTGTCAAGTACAAATTGCATTACTGTGTTATCTATTCATTTTCTGCTCTGAACAGATTCTCTTGGCCGCGCGAAGCATATACCCAAACCTCTCAAAACTTGCTTTGGCATTAGAAAAGGTATGTTTGAAGACAATTTCTGCTGGCATTGTTGTTTCAGAGTTTTGATATTAACCTTTGACATAGCTTATGCACCTTCAAATCATTTTAAGCTAGTTAGCTGGTTTTAAAACTCTTTAAATTTTTTCCCAATGCCTTCAGAAAATTTTCGTTGACATTATGCCACTTCGTCCTGATTTGTAGAACCTGTTGGTGACATCTACTCTGACTGTCTCTACGGATCCGTACCCACCAACAATAATGCCAAAACCAGATGAACATGAGAAAGGAAGTGCAGTATCTTCAACTCCTTCCGCACCTCTTCAAAATGGGGTTGAAGCGGTTGTAGTTGATCAGGATGAAGAAATGACAGATGCCGAGGAGATTGATGAAGATAAGGTTGTTGAAGATAGTAAGGGCAGTGACAAGGTTATCGTGGAAGAAACAATTAATGGAACATCAGAAACAAGCCTTGATCAAAGCATCAATGCTGAGCCTAGCTCTGACCAAAGCATCAATGCTGAGCCTAGCCCAAAGCAAAGCAACAATGCTGAGCCTAGCTCTGACCATAGCAACAATTCTGAGCCTAGCGCTAATCCAAGCAACAATTCTGAGCCTTCTGGTGAGTCCTCTCTGTCCAGTGAACAGCTCGACTCAGCAAGCCAATAGGCCTAGATGTTATATCCTTCTAGCAGCATCACTTTGTCCTGTTGTCTATCTTTAGGCTATCTCTGTTTAACAATTTAACACATTTCATATTAATTTTATGATACAAATACTGCAGTCTCTCTTATCGTAATCACGATGGCACTGGAATTATGGAAAATGTTTTCTATTATTTGACGAGCATAAACAGCTCAAGGAAAATTGGATATTACTCTTGCATAATTTTTGTTGACACCTTTCCGTCCATATGATGTCACAGGTGGATATGAGATATTAGAGGACTTTGAAATCTAGATGAAAAATAGGAATACGATTAAAATTCTAAGTGTTTCATCAACAATAGCAAGAGGATTGATTCCCGTGTGGGTTTGTTTCTTTGTTTGAATGGCAATGTATGATAGAATTTTCACGGTGGGCATTCTTTCTAAGATAGGTCTGCCAATGTTCCCGCTTTCATGTAGTTGTGTGCTAGGTGACCTCAATGCCGATTGCTCAATTGAATTGTAAGATAAGGAATTTGGATTTCTGAAGACTTTTGTTTGTTTGGGCGAAATTTAATTAGCTTTTGTAACCCAAGGCAGATGGATGCAATGAATTCACTATCAAGCTCATCCAATTTCCGGATCATGTTGTGCCTTTTATTTTCTTTATAAAACCCCTCGCCTAGTTATTTTCACACTCGCCTTTTATGCTTGAACTGAACATAAACATTTTCCAGTTTCACATGATAAATTGTCTACAAGGCTAAACTCTGAAGGGTGTTAGCTCTACTTATTTGTGCTCTCCTTATGTTGCTTAAGTTTGTAATTTAGTTCATGCTTGCTTTCTTTAGGTTGTTAGCTCATAACTTTTTCTTTGCATGGTTGTTAGCTCATTACCTTCTGTTGGCTTTGGTTGTTAGTCATGCTTTCGAAGTTCTTTGAGAGAGGATATTTATGCTCTGCTTTATAGGCCTTGGGGCTTGTTCGTATTCTTTAATTCTTTAACCCCTTCTTGCTTCCTACAAGTAGAGTTGTTTGTTCCTCTCATTTGAAGTTCAATTTGTAAAACCAAAGTCAGTCATGGCTGTTTTATCAATGATCACAGTCTCTTTATACCTTCTTTCATATCTCCTTCTACTACTGCATTTAGTCTCTGCAGTACGCGACGGCTTCAGTATGAAGCTCATTCATTGGGACTCCATAGAATCACCTTTCTATCCTGGTAGTCTGACTTTTGAAGAAAGAGCTAAAAGATTTCATTACCAATCAATGGTTCGTCTAAATCAGGTAGCTTCAACTATACAGACATCCACAGCGATCAAGGGCGCTAATGAAACTGATAGTGTACATCCTAACATGGTAGGTCGATCAATGGCCTTTAACGGAGTGTACTACGCTGCCCGAGTGGGTATCGGTACCTTTAGTACAGGACCTGCATACAGGTCTTACGTCTTGATTGTTGACACAGGGAGTGATTACACATGGCTTCAGTGTGTCGGATGCAACCCTGAATATTGCTACTCACAAACTGGACCTTTATTCCCTTACCATGAATCATCAACTTTTGTATCTAGGAAATGTTCAGGTAACCCCCCTTCTTGCGACGGAGTAGGTTATTGCTGGCATACCTATTGTTTTTACCACGTTCATTATTATAGTGGTCTATATCCAGACTATCCAGTCGTGGAATGTTGGGTAACGAAACATTCACCTTTGAATCGGATAATGGAGCTAGCAAAACCATTCCCAATTTGATCTTTGATTATGTATTCATGATTATAGACTTGAATCTATATAGATATGTATTCATGGCAATTGTCTTCACTGTTTCATTGTGAGTGTAATTGTATTCAGTGATTACATTGTAATTGTATTTCCTATTGAAATAGATTACAATTTGGATCAAGGTGAAATAGATATATTAAAAAAAAAAAAAAAAACCCGATTTTACTGTTACAGTTAACAGTGAATATGCAATGTCGTGAATAGTGATACGCGATTTCACTGTTACAGTGAACAGTATCTGCGATTATGCATTATGAGAGAGGCTACACAGCGAGGAAATGGGCGAGGGGAGTGAGGTGGCGGGGGTGGGAGCCGTTCATTCCGCTCGGGATGCGCGCGCGAAAAGTCAACGCACGCATCTCGAGTGGGTTGAACGGCTCCCACCCTCGCCACCTCACTTCCCTCGCTCGTTTCCTCGCTCATTTCCTCGACACTTAGAATTTCTGATGCATTATTTTAAAAAACGACTGTTCACATTGACCGCGACTATTCACTGTTGGGCCTGGTGAATGTTGGGCTTGTATAGTGACTGTTCACGGGCCTGGTGACTGTTCATGGGCCTGGTGACTATTCAGTTAACTGTTCACGGGCTTGGTGATTGTTCACCTATTGGGCCTGTTGCTGTTATTAATAATTGGGCCTGTTAGTACATTTTACTTTGACTATTGGGCTTGTTGCTGTTGGTAATATTGTTTTAAAGTATTGGGACCTATGTAATTGTGGCTATATTTTATTTATACATAGAATATAATTTTGGTTTCATGTATCACTATTGTGTTCCTTATTTAAAATTTACACCATTTAACTAATAGGTTGCCAAAGCAACCACTGTTAGAAAAATTGGTTGATTTTAAATAAGTGAGCATGCTACATCCATGTGAAACAATCGGCCTAAAGGAAGATTGTTTTGACCGGACAGTCCCTAGTCTTAAATATGTGATAAAGTTTACTTTACCACCCCTACCTTACAGGAGCGATCTCCTTTGGTTCATCTTCTTCGCCGGATTTCGTTCGTGCAAATCAGTAGATTCCTTCGCTGAATCTCGTCCATTGTTCTTTATTTTTTCTCATTTTCTTTCCCTCTCCATTCTCTTTCGTTTTTTCGCAAAAAAATAAAAATAAAAAATAAATCAGTTTTCAGATTTGTGGGTTTGACGGTGTTGGTTTGATTGATCGGATTGCGTAGCTCCGATCAGCCCTTTTAGAGGCAATTGTGGCATCATTTGGAACCTGTAAACCCCACATGCAAAGGTAGTTTAAGAGTTGGCCGGAATTTTCAAAAAAAAAATCAGTGTGCATGTCCGTTAGGATGATTCTTCGACGTGAATTCAGGCTTTGGGCACGTGGGTGAGCTGCAAATTCGTGATTTCAGTGTTCTTAGACCTATTTTCGGCTTATTGTGCCGTTCGAAGGCGATCAGATTGGAATATGGTGGGTTTCGATGAGTTTTACTGAATTTTGGGTGTTTACCGGATTTAATTTGCCGATAAGTTTTTCTTTCAGTCACGCGCCGGCTGTAAATTATTTATTTTTTCAATTTTCGGCTAGTTTGCTCACTTTTGAGTCCGCCTTGCAGTTTTAAAAAATTTCATTGGTCCTGCATTCGCTGTTTCGCGAGTTTGGAGCTTCGACCGGTAGGATTTGGGTTTCGAAATCCCATTCCGCTCAGGTGAGTGTAACTAAATATTTACTTTGAGAAATATTTATTTTAAATCTTAAATTTAATTTTTATATTATGCCGTCGATGGTGTATAATTGAATACAAATCAGAAATTTGGGGTTTTTGGAGTTCGATTGTTGTGTTGGTTCTTTTGTGAATGAATTTATGTATTGGGTTTTCTGAAAGCATGATATACTTGAATGAAATAGAATAGTGATTGAATTTGTGTGTGATTAGGCTTTGGCGTAATGGCATTGGGCTTGTATGTTGTGTTTTACCATAGATTGCCGAGTCTTGAGCATGTATGATAGTTCGACTCGAATTAATTTATTGTGGTGAATTGGGTCATGTTGGGACCCTAGCGTAGTCGTGGATTTATGAAAATTGCCCAACTGATTATGGTTACACGTCTGTTACATTTGATTCTGTATAGACTCGTAGTATGTGCATGTTGATATTAGTGTAAGTGTCTTTGCCCCGCTGTAATACATGTTGTGCCGATGCTTAGGAGTTTGCTCGCATCGTGAGTTTGATGGTGCTTGAGATGACTCGCACCAGATATTGAGGACACTATTGCATGTGGCAAGTTTGCTGAGGTGCGGTGAGCTCCCGCACGCACTTGCCACTAGAAAGTGCAGTAGGACGGGTTCCGGAGGACGTGCTTTGGAGATTACTCGCTTTCCCTCCCAGCGCGCTTGAGTTTGATTTGTATTAGGTTGGCCGTGTTAGGCCAGTCGTTCGGAATGTTTAAGTTTGTATCCTGACAAATGACATCCCATTGGGATACAAACCACTCGATATGGTACTGGTGCACGTTGTGGGATATGCCTGGGTGAGACACATTCGTAACGTATGCACCTACGATATAAGACACTTATACATTATTTTTTGGTTTTACTTGATTACTATACCTAGGAGACTATGAAGAATTATGATAGTCTTTGTTTTCATCGCTTGATCGTTACCATGTTTGAATCACCTATAATGACCGATATATTTCGTAAAATTATAGTTATTGTTGAATCTGAAATGCTTGTGTTGGTGCTTGAACTTAGAAATATTATCCTTAGAGACACGGTGTGATTTAGACTTTAGAACCTGTATAAGAACGATGTGATTTAGACTTTAGAACCTGTATAGGGACACATTTTCTATTTTATGGATCATGCATCTAGGATTACTCACTTATTCATTATTGTGTGGCATGAATTTCCCCTGTATATTATTATGTTATTTGTATTTAGTTTGCTCGCACCAGCAACCTTTGTGCTTTGCTGACCCTGCAAGGGGTGTGCTTCTATTGGAGTGCAGATAGTGTTGGCGTTCTTGCCGATCGCAACGTTTAGGCCAGTTTTCAGCTGTTGTTTAGTCGTGTTCACCCTGTACGGGTATGTTTTGCTTTCGTTATATTATCTTGTTAAATACTAAGATGTTTGTATATTGGTTTTGTCGCTATGACTCTCGCGGGGCGAATCGTATACTCTTATTTTGTTCAAATTTTATCCTAGTTTTTATTTTCGTTTGATTCTCGTTGCAAGAATGCGTTATATTATGATGTTGTGACTGGTTACAATCCGCCTGTATTACGGATTAGCTCACGCATCGACATACTGTAATTCCCGTGGCGGGTCAGGGCGTGACACCTCAATCCTTGCATCAATTGCTAATGGTAAATATGTATTACCCTGTGAATGTAGAAGGAGAGAAACGATCCTTCATGTGTACAAGCAATTTGGAAAAAGAATGGAAAAGTGCACGCCAATCCTAAAATTCCAGCTATTAGAATTGGTTGATTGAATGGAACATGTCTTTGTTCAATAACACAACAGAAATGGTTCTGATAGCTCCATTATCTGATTCAAATGTGACCTTTCTCTACCTATCGTTCCACCAATATTGTAGGATGTTAGCAAATTGTTATTTTTTATGAGGGGTGCTTTTATTAGATCCTAGAACCATATATGTCATTGGCAGGCATCAGCTAAACTAGGACCACTTGGCAAACAAATATCAATTTAGTCTCACCTGATGAAGGCAGTGAACAGAGGACCAGTGATAACTGATAAGTACTAGTAATGTGCGCAATTGTGAAATCCGATCCAGACAAAACGCTTACGTGAATCAAGACATAAGAGGTAAAAAATATAAAAACACAAAACTTAGCAAAAAAAAATGGATAAAAAATCTGACCGGCTACTAAACTTGCGAAAAAAAAAAAAAAAAAAAAAAACAGTGCTAAGACCAGTTCTAACCAACAGAAATTCTAGGGATGAAAAAATTATTTTACTTACAGAAGTGCGATGTCCACTCCACAATAAGAATTGGAGAGCCTAAATGGGATGAAAATCTTCAAAACATGCAAATTAGAGTCAGATTTAACCAATTTAAAATTTTATCAATTTATTTAAATGGCCCCAAAGACAGGTAACAGCCATACTACACAAGTTCATCACTACTAGCTACCTCAAGCAAGAAAGCATTTTATTCTCTATCTTTCCTGATTGAGTAAGTATATATTTCTTTACTTATAGTTGGAGATGGAGAGTAATCCAACGTGGTAGAATAGATGGTATGAAGTCCTACGAACAGGATATGTTCCTTGAAGAGTTTCACACATTGGCTTCAATTGGTGTGATAACCTCTTCTACTTGATTACCATTTGCTTGGAGCTTTGGTTCGTCATCTCCTTTTACATCAATGATCACTTCAGGCAGCTTAATTTCTGATGCAAGCACGGTTGGTCTTGCGTCCTTGTAGAGGATATACAGAACCATTTGAGCAATTCCGAATGAGAATCCCAAGACGTTTGGAAACTGATTAGCCCAAAAGAAATTATTAGCTCAAATTATATGATAATAGGTAGAAGTTGAGAAGGATGATCGGTTTCTGGACTGAAATTGGGACCTTACCGCGACATAGAGATCCTTCATTAGCATGCCATAGAAGAACCACATGATTGCACAGATAGTGAGGAAGAAGGATAGCATGAATGGCATGTACTCAACACTCTTAGTTTTAATTACTAGCCTCTGAAACACACACATAAAAACAAAAGTCATCAGTGTCAACGAGCATAACTTAAACATTTCCAAAGGAATATGGCAAAACAACATATATTTTATTAGGGTTTGTTGTTAGAGTTTATGCTACCAGATGTAGAACAACATATTGTTGTTTAAGCCTTGCTAGGGAGCAAGGGAGGGCCTCCCTCCGCCCATCCTCCTCGAGATACGCATCACTACTCATCTCGAGGAATATGGCGAAGGGATGCCCTCTCTCGCTCCCTAGAATTACACTTGTTGTTTAGTACCCCAGATGGTTTTCTATTATTGACTACTTGAAACTCTGGAGGTTTTTGCATATCAGGTCATCTTGTGGCATCATTAACGAAGGTTTTTTACAACCTTGAGATGCATATATATATATATATATATATATAATTTGGGGATTTCAGGCCAGTCCCAATACCATCCATCACCCTCGAGATGCTTATAATGGCACAATCGAACACATTCACACAGACAGAGAACCCTGTCGCTGTCCTGTCTATCTAGAATTTTTGTTCTCTCAAGATCACGCCACATCTTGCAAAAACCTGATTGCATTTTTATTGAGGAAATGAAATAGTTAACAGTATAGGATTTACAATGATGCTTAGAGGTGCGGCGAAAACGCTGACAGCCAAAGCTGAGCAGATCCACCCAACAATTGCAACTCTCTTATTACCCTTTGCCAGTAGGTAAGTGAGAGCTAATATCAACCCATATACAAACACATTCAAGAAGAGTACAAGCTTGATGGCGAACATCTGTGAGCACCAAAACCAAAAACGCAAAGGTCAGTCATGGTCATGGTCATGGTGACAAAGTTCAATATAGAAAGAAGAGAAACCAAACGAAGGATAGAAACGAACCCTGGCAGATCTATGTGCATATATCAAGTACATTATGATATACAAGCCTTCGATGAGACAACCGATACTGTTTATGATCATGATCATGGATCCATTTGTTTTGACAAGGGCATAGTATAACCATAAACTACAACTGAAAAGTGCTACTACATATGGGATTGATTGAAACCCTTCTGTGGATTTCTTCTTGTAAACTCTATAGAAGGTTGGCCTGATGAACAAAGTAACAAAAAATCAATACAAGTTCATGAAAAATATCTCCATACATTACATGAAGAAGAAAAATGAATAAAATGAAAGCTTACAATGGGGCTAAGAACACCATGAATGAAAAAAGGTTACCTAGTCAAGATGCAAAACAAAGTATTGGTTAGTGAATGAATATAACTAGAAAAAACTTGTAGAAAGAAGAGAAGATGACATGGTGTACCTAGAAGGCCAAAGATGAAAGCTAACATATGATGTCCACCAACTGCCATATTTTTCTATTAGAAATGGAAATGCAAACTCTCTTTGATCTCTTCTTCTTTGGCTTTGTTGGTTCAAGTAGCTCTCTCTCCCTTTGTTTTCCTCTCACTCTCTATCTCTTTGATCACTAAAGGAGCTAACTTGTGTTCTTATATAAGCACATCAAAGTGAAGGGCTTCAGATGGAGATGGTTTTGTCTTTTAACTCCTAGCTGACAAGCTTTCTTGTGTGCATGGAGGACTGTGCTTAGGTCCTCAAAACCTTTGTTTGTTTCTAAGGACCATATGTGTTGGTTAATGGTAGCAGTCACTTGTGTGCGTATACATCCCCAAACCTACTGAAGCGCATTCCCATTGTAAAAGATATTTTCAAATCTAATTTGCAAGGCAGAACAATTACTTGATAGTCAACAATATGTTAAAATTTGAAACTCTCTAATTTACTAAAAAATGAAAAGTAAATGAAGTTTAATCAATTACCATATGATCTTTTCTTGGATTAACACTCTAATTAACTGATCTAAAAAAAAAAATCTCGACGTCTATCTTTTCGTTATCAACCAAAAATATAAAGTTGAAAAAAGAGGATATTTTTGTCGTTCACCTTGTTTGTTGAGAAAAACGCGCTTTTAATAACATTCACATGGTGCTTCGATTAATCACAAATGATTTTTGTTTTTTTAATAATCTCCTATTTTGTGAATCACACAATTACTATGAAGTCAATTGAAATGTGTCGCCCCGATGGCCACTAGAAGTTTATGCAACACTTAAAAGGACTTGAAAAAAATGTATAATTTCATGAATTGGTAATTGTAAAAATGTATTACCCAGTGAATGTAGATGGTAAGAGAAACGATGATTTTCATATCTACAAGCAATTTGGAAAAGATAAGCGCGTGCCAATCCTGAAATTCCAGCTATTAGAATTGGTTGATTGAATGCAACATGTCTTTGTAGGGGGGGAGCCATGATTGCTGACAAATGGGGGAAAAAAAGTTTGGAAAGATCAACTTACCCCTGAACCAAACTATTGAGAATATATTGAGAATATATTGCCATACTATACAGAGTCCATCGTAGACAGCGAATTTTCCAACACAACTCTTGGAGAGATTTTCCCAACCATGGATAAATAGTATGAACAATGTCAACTCAGATATATCAACTCAACAAATCAATACTACCATTCTCATCGGAACATTTTACCATGTACAAAACATACTAACCAAGCAAATCGTATTGTACCAAGCAAATCAATTTACCATGACTTGTAACCGAACTTGATAGGCTAAGCCCAATGGAGAGTGAATTGGGAACCCAATGATGAAACTAGCATTGCCGAAGAAACATATATTTTTCTTCTATGGTGTTGTTGTTCCTCACACGATCTCAAACAAAACTACAGCGTTCTTTCAAATTTTTTTTTTTTTTTTAAATTTTTCTATTTTTTTTAAACAAAACTAGCTACCTCAAGCAAGAAAGCACTTTTTTCTCTATCTTTCCTGATTGAGTAAGTATATATTTCTTTACTTATGGTTGGAGATGGAGAGTAATCCTACTAACACCGAACACAAAACTACAAACATTGAGTATAAACAACACTTTTAGTGTTCTTCCTCTCAATTCCTCAATAGAACTCCACACCCCTTAAGCAGGAAGGCCTTGCTTTTGTATATTTATGGAGACGTGTCGAAGGTCATGATATGTACCTTCTGTTTTCTGTCCTAGTTCTATTGGATTTTCGGGGACAAATGCTGATTTCTTTGGTGTGGCGCCTCTTATTCATCTTTCCGTCTGACATAGCCCCTAAATCCAAATCAATGTTCGCTACCTGTGGATCAAGCTCAGATTCTGAGTTGACATCATCACTGTCCTCACTAGAACTTTCGAGTGTACTGAGGTCAAATATCGGCGGTCGAAGTAGCCTATTTGCTCTGAACGAAGATATAGCCTGATTCAAGTTGTCTCCGATTCTTTTATAATCCGGGGAAGTTTTGATAGCATATTTGTCAAAATGTCTCTTTAACCTGAGCAGAGACTGCAAATCATCATCCGAGAATTCCTGCACTTGCTGACCCTGTGTAGCATCCCCTAGCTCTGTGCTAGTAGCATCGAAAAGTGTGTTGCAGGGCGCTGGCTGAGGCGAAGCCACGACCCCTGTCTTGGTGCAGGGCGCAGGCTGGGGCGAGGCCACTTCCGCTGCCTTGGTGCAGGGCGCTGGCTGAGGCGAAACTCTGTTCTCTGGTGTGGTGCATGGCGTGGCATTGTCGCAGGCCACGTCCACTACCTTGGTGCAGGGTGCTGGCTTGGGCGAGGCCATGGCCTCTGGCTTGAGGCAGATCGCTGGCTGGGGAGAAGTCACGACCCCTCGTGAAGGGTAGAGCACTGGCTGCTGCGAGACCGGTTCTGGCTGAATATCAGACCGGCTCAACGCCCCCGCTGTGAAGGTTGCATCGCTCGGCCTCCCTGAATCAGCATGCATCACTGTATCGCTGGCCGCGTCTCGCGGCACTGCCACAAGGATATTCTTAGAAAGGCTATTGTTGGTGTCCCCCGAGTCGACATCATCCTCCTGTAGCAACAATTGTGCGTGTGGACCAATGACATTCTCAATCTCCGAAACTGTATACCCTGCCTCCAAGAGGCAATCCTCCGTAGATTCTGGTACAGCCGCGGCACTGTCATGAGCATTTGTCTTGCCCACTAGCTGCTGATCCTCTTGAGCACCCTCATCTTCATCGATATTGTCTATAAGTGATTCAAAATTGTTGGACAACACCACCGTTGCCGGAGCAATGGCCACTGGCCTCTTATCCCCAATTTCCTCGGTAATCTCCGCACCCTTGTCATTTTTTACACCACTCGTACCCACTTCGCGGATGGGCAATTGTTCTTTTTTGGTAACTGGTATGTATAGCTGCGTGACAGTAGTGGTTGCGACTGTAGTTTTGACCACCTTCGCTGCTTTACCTAAGTCAGAAACACGCCCACCGCCCGTTGGGCCCAACTTTTTTCTACAAGAGTCCTCCCGATGCCCTATCAAGGAGCAAAAATCACAATATTTGAAGCCTGGGTAATCTATCTTCTGCCAGAAACCCCTATTATTAGCACTGCCAATCCAAACTCTAGTTGGTAATTTCTCCGCCAAAGTCATCTCCACGCAAACACGGGCAAAATTCGGACGCGATAGGCATCGAGTATGATCATCCATCCGCAAGAAACCACCAAAAGAATTCACAATTGCTTTTAAAATAGGGGGATGAAATAAATGCAAAGGTAAGTTAGGAAGCTCTACCCACAATGGCACCGATATCGGGTCCTCCTTCAAACTGAAACCATCATGCCAACGGAAGGCTTTGAACCGAACTCCACGAATCAAAAAGGAATCTCTCGATAGAACTTTCTTGGCTTCCACCTCGGATTGAAGACGAACTAAAACGTGCCGCTGATTCAGTAAACCAAGCGAAAAATCGCCTAGGATTCCCCAAGTTCTGTGGATCGAATCTCGGATATCGTCCAGTGTTGGTCGATAGCTAGAGAACTTCAGAACAATCACATGTTTTTCCATGAAAGCTTCGCCACGTACTTCATCTGTGGCCGTCAGGCCAATTGCTGGCGCTCCCTCTTTGCGGAACCGAGTTCCTTCTACCTGATCCTCCGCAACTTCGTCCACCAAGATTTTACCCAAAATCTGGGCGAAAGAGGGTTTACTCGTTCCCCCGTTACCAGGTCCTCCCGCCGTGGAGGGAGGGATGGTGGCCGGTGGCGCCGACATCGCAGCCCTAGGAGGCTAGCCCTGCATCCAGCGTCAACTGGGAGCCACGCCCGAGAAGGCGAAACTGAGACTCGCCTGAGAAGAGACCTCGCCTGCTGGCCTCGACGGATCTGCTCACCTCGATCTCGCGGCCTTGAAGGCGGTGGCCGGTCGATCTCGCGGCCTTGAAGGCGGTGGCTGGTCGATCTCACGGCCTTGAAGCCGATCGATCTCCAGGGAGAGACGGCTGGAGAAAGCCGGTCGATCTCGCGGCCTTGAAGCCGATCGATCCCGCGGCCTTGAAGCGTCCAAGCGGCGGCCTTGAAGCGTCCAAGTTGTGGCCTTGAAGCGACCAAGCGGCGGCCGGTCGATCTTGGTGGCGGCGGCTGTTGGTCGATCTTGGTGGCGGCGGCTGTTGGTTCACACACACTTGCTTGGCCTTGGTGGAGAGACAACAAAGTCAAGGTGGTCTAGTCTTGGTGGCGGCGGCTGTTAGAACTCCACTTCCAACTTCTTAAACATAAACTAATAAATTAGAAGAGAATTCAAAAGGCATCAAACCTTGTAATTTTCAAGAACAAATTTTTTTTCTAAAAGGTTGGCAAGCCTATTGAACTCAACTAAGTGTTTCACTTGATTACCATTTGCTTGGAGCTTTGGTTCATCATCTCCTTTGACATCAATGATCACTTGGGGCAGCTTAATTTCTGATTGCAACCACAACTAGTCTTGTTGGGATTTAACCAACTATGTGAATAAAAAAAAAAAGGAAAAACAAGATAGAGTGTAATCTCTTGATAAAACTAGAACACTGATGTGTAGAGAACTCACTTTATTCACATTGATTGAAACCAAATAATACATGGGTTTAAATAGGACTCACATGACCACTTAGTAAAAGACACATCTCTTCGTAAAAGACACTTAGTAATACTAAAAGACACACTGGAACACCAAAAGACACATCTCTTCTAGAACTAGTCTAGATTAATCTCTAACATCCCTACTTAAGCTAGACTATCACCATTCCAAGCTTCTTCTTCAACTTGTTGAATGTGTCGGTCTTCAAAGCTTTGGTGAAAATATCGGCAACTTGATCTTGAGATCTGCAAAATTTCACACTGATATATCCCTCCTTAACCAAGTCTCGAATGAAATAATATTTGATCCTTATATGCTTGCTTTTGCCATGAAAAATCGGATTCTTTGTAAGTGAAATAGCCGAACTGTTATCACAAAACAGTGTAGGAGAACTAACAGGTCCATGCTTGAGTTCACTCAAAACCCAAATCAACCAAAGTGCTTGACAAGATGCAAAAGCCAGTGAGACATATTCGGACTTGGTTGTAGAGAGAGTCACAATAGCTTGCTTTATAGATGCCCATGAGATTGCGCCGGAACCAATATTAAAAACATATCCGGAAGTGCTTTTACTATCATCAACACTTCCTCCCCAATCACTATCACAATAACCTACCAAACTTGGTTCTTCAATTTTCGTGAATTGAATTCCTTCATGAATTGTTCCACTCACATACCTTAAGACTCTTTTTCTAGCTTCCCAATGATTTTGCCTAGGAGATTCCATGAATCTACTAAGCATACTCACTGAAAACATAAGATCGGGTCTAGTGGAAGTCAAGTACATAAGACTACCAACAAGACTTCTATAAAGAGTTCCATCAACATGCCTATTGTCTTCACATTTACTTAGCTTCAAACCAGCCTCCATAGGTGTGCTAATTGGTAGTGCGCCCTCCATTCTAAACTTTCTTAATAAATCTTTTGCATACTTCTGTTGAGTGATGATGATCCCATCTCTTTGTTGTTTAACTTCAATGCCCAAGAAATAATGGAGTAGTCCCATGTCGGTCATTTCGAACTCATTCATCATAGCTTTCTTGAAATCTTCATTCATACTTGAACAACTTACGGTGAATATTAAATCATCAACATATAAGCATACTATCAAAAACTCACCATGAGATCCTTCCTTGGTGTATAGAGTATGTTCAAATGGACATCTTTTAAAACCATTCTTCAAAAAATAGTCATCAATACGACTATACCATGCCCTTGGTGCTTGTTTAAGCCCATATAAGGCTTTTTTTAAATGACATACTTTCTTTTCTTCTCCAATATTCACATAACCAGGTGGTTGAGTTATATAAACTTCCTCCTCAAGAAAGTCATTCAAGAATGTCGATTTGACATCCATTTGATAGACTTTCCATTCTCTTTGAGCTGCCAATGCAAGTACTGTTCGAATTGTTTCAAGGCGAGCCACGGGTGCAAATACTTCTTGGAAATCAACACCATACTTTTGTTTGTAGCCTTTCACCACCAAGCGTGCTTTGTGCTTATCAACCTCGCCTTTTGAGTTCAATTTTGTTTTGTAAACCCACTTCACATCAATGGGTTTCTTGTCATTTGGGAGATCAACAAGTTCCCAAGTCTTGTTTCTTTGAATATCATCAATTTCATTATCCATTGCAAGCTTCCACTTCTCATCTTTGTAAGCCTCTTCAAACATAATTGGATCGGCATCAACAAACAAAGCAAAATTAACCAAATCATCATCCACCAAATTGTCACCCAAATTGCTACTTGTTTGTTCATAAAGATCTTGGATACTCCTTGTATTCTTCGAAGGGGAACTTGAACTTGAAGATGAAGAGGGTGATGAAGTAGAATTGGGAGAAGAAGGTGGAACACCAACCTCTTCGTTTTCTTCAATTGGAGCTTCAATTTCTTCTTCGATTTCTACGCAACTTGAATTTTCTTTGGTTGCATTTTCTTTCCAATTCCAAGATTCTCCTTCATTGAACTTCACATCACGGCTTATAATGAGTTTCTTGGTGAGGGGATTATACAACTTGTATGCCTTGGAACATTCACTATATCCAACAAAAATGCATTTCTCGGACTTGTCATCTAGCTTCTTTCTTCTTTCATCCGGTACATGTGGATAGGCAATGCTTCCGAAAATTCTCAAGTGATCAACACTTGGTTTGTGTCCGCTCCAAGCTTCTTGTGGTGTCTTGTCTTGCACACTTTTAGAAGAGGAACGATTCAACAGATAAACAACACATGCTACCGCTTCCGCCCAAAAGGAATTTGGCAATCCCTTGGCCTTCAACATACTTCTAGCCAACTCCATAATTGTGTGATTTTTTCTTTCGGCGACTCCATTTTGTTGTGGGGTACCACGGACTGAAAATTGATGTTGAATACCATGCTCTTTTAAGAAATCTCGAAGCCCATGATCAATATATTCTCCCCGTTGATCCAAGCGAAGAGTTTTCAATAGGAAACCACTTTGTTTTTCAACAAAAACCTTGAAATTTTTGAAACAACCATATACTTCCGAATTTTGTTTTAGAAAGTATATCCAAGTCTTCCTACTATAGTCATCAATGAAGGTAACAAAATAACGGTTACCACCAATTGAAGTAGTATGCATTGCCCCACAAAGATCGGTGTGCACAAGCTCAAGTGGCTATGATGCTCTCCATGCCTTCCCACTAGGAAAAGAATTCCTACTATGCTTCCCCAAGACACATCATTCACATACTGTATCTTGAAGTTGAATTGTAGGCAAGCCCTCCACAAGATTCTTCTTGCCCATAAGAGATAGAGTTTTAAAACTCAAGTGACCATATCGATAATGCCATAGCCAAGACTTGTCTTGAATAGTATAGAAACAAGAATTAATGGTACTTTGGAAAGATAAAGGAAACATTTTGCTTTTGGTCATTCCCACCTTTCCAATGATAACATCATTCTTATCTTTGATCTCACACAAAGCTCTCTTGAAATGTACTTCATACCCCTTCAAAAGAAGTTGCCCAACACTTAAGAGATTTTCCTTAAAAATAATTTGAAAAGCTAAGGCCTTTTATTTGAAACATATTTGACTCACGTGCTCTATTAAATTTTGAATTTGCAACTCAAGTAACATTTAAAAGTAGTTTTTCAAAGTTCTTTTCATTTTAAAATATTTCAATTGATGAAATTTATGTTTTCTATTAACACCTGTATAGTATATTCCATGAATTTCGCATTCATCATAAAATTAATAGAATATACATTTTAACACCTAATGAACATATCAACAAAAATATTCTAAATCATTTTAGGGTGGTTTGATATGGTGTTGAATGGAGGCATCAAGATGGGGGGTATGTGTTGAGGTGACAAACACAACATGGATGTCAAAAAATATATAAACACGAGGAGGGTTTTGAAATTGTTTGAAGAGCAATGCTAGAGAGCGAGGAAACGGGCGAGGAAACGAGCGAGGAGAGGGACGTGGCGGGGTGGGAGTCGTCCACCCCGCTCGGGATGCGTGCCGCAATTTTTTGTGCGCGCATCCCGAGCGGGGTGGACGGCTCCCACCCCGCCACGTCCCTCTCCTCGCTCGTTTCCTCGCTGGTTTCCTCGACATTTAGAATTCCCCTTGTTTGAAGGAGGAAGGAAAACATGCATGGTGTGGTGTGGTGTGTGATTGATGATTGGGGTCCACTAACAAACACATGCAATGAAAACGCAGACACCACAATGAGGTCAGCCAAAAAGCAAAGGATGGGGACACCATGTCCAAGACTTTTGTCCATTCATCGCAACATTTGCCAGCAAAGTGAGTTAATGAATTTTATATTGGGTAAATTTAATGTTAGTCCCTTTTATTAATGGGATAAATGTCTTTGATTCCATTTACTAGTCGTATTTGAGATTGAACCCTTGACTGTTGTTGACTACTGGCTGGTCAACAATTAAGTTAGCATGTCCATTGCGTGTGACCAATTTTTTACTCACTCCCTATCATCTCACTAACAAACATCTCAAACAATTCATCTTGAGATATGTGCTTTGCACGTGACCATTTTTCTACTCAAATACCCCCTTTCATCTCACTAACAAACATGTCAAACAATTCATCTCGAGAAAAAGACTGTATTTCGATGAAACTCTACTACCTCCTTCCCCTTCTGCTCTCCCTTTTTGTGATTGCATTTCCCACCATTGCCGACCATCCCATTCCAATCTCCCTTCTCATTGAATTCTACTACTAAACTCATTCTGACACCAACTTCTCTATCTACATTGTGTTCTAATTCTCTCCTTAGCCCATGTTGATCTTGTCCCTTGTGTTTCTGTTGAAACCCAAGTGGCTCGTGATCAACATGTTGCTGATTTCTTCCCCACCCTTTTCCTAGTGGGGTATGTTGAACAAGTTGTTGTCTTTTCCCCAATCCTCCTCCTCCACCTCCTAACTCATGTGGTGCACAGTGTGAGAAATTCGAGTTAAATTGGTGGTCTAACTCTAAACTTTGACCCAAATTTAACCAAAATTTTGCCCCCATCAAGCTTCATCACCTGCTGAACATCAAATTGGTCTCCAAATTCACCCATGAAACTGGTGGATGTAAGCCATGAAAGAGTAGGGGGAGGAGAATTGGGATCAAGACCGTTGGATGGGAAAAGAAGAGTGGGGTCCATGGATGCAAAGCTGGATCTTGGTAGGGATGGTTGTGGCACTTGTGGTGGTGAAGGGTGTGAGACAACGGTGGTGGTGGTGGATGTTGTTGTTTATGATGGTTGGTGGGGGGTTTTGAAGTAATTGAAAGAGGAATTGGCTGCTTGAGTTTCCGAGGGTGGTGGTGCACCACTCGCACCTCCTTCGCCAATCATGGTGGCTGATATTCACATAATTATTACATAATATATCCCTTAATTTATATATGTTAGTGTTTCGATTATTATAATTTATAATAATTATTTCGTTTTCATGTTTTGGCAGGAATTTGAGCGTTAACGATGAAATGATATTAAGGCGACAACTTAAGGACTGACAATTGGTCGATTCTAGTGGTGGTACAAAGCAAAGAGACACATATCTAAACCTAACCCTAATAAACCTAGGTCCACCTAATTTAACCTAAGCCCAAACCTAAAACATGATAACCTAAAAACCCAAGCCCAATATAATATGAGAACCCTATTTAGCTTCCCCATCTTAGAGAAAGGAGCTCATCTCTTATTCTCTCTTCTTCCACATCCCTTCTTTTTTCCTCTCCTTTTCTACGTTTTTTCTCCCCTCTTCTCTTTTCCAGCCACCACACTAATTCTCCCTACCGGCAATCCTCGCTCGATAGGAAAACCGGCAGGGTGATCATCCCGCAATCATCACCATCACCGCATCATCTCACCAATACTCTCTTCTTTCTCCTCTCACGTCACCTCGCATCTGTCCCCCTTTCTTCCCTCCTCGACAACCACAGCCGCCATCTCCACCAGACACCACCTTCCATCTGTCCCTGTTGTTCAATCCTCGCAACGAACACCACCACCACCGCGCGCACAAAACAGGGAGTCCCTGTTTTCCTCCCTCGCAGCCTCCCTCCTTCCTGTTTTCCTCTCTTCTCCACGGTATCTCCCTCCGACACTTCTCTCTCTCTGCTCCAACCTCGCCACCAGACCACGAAAGAACACGCCATCAGCCGCCGCCGTCGCGAAACAGAGCCTCACCACGACTCTGTTCCGCCTCGCCACAGGACCTTCCTCCCCTCTCTCGGCATCTCTTCGTCTCGACATCATTACTGCCTCCCTCTCTCACGACCACCGTCGCAAGCAACGCGTCAGCAAGCGGCACACTTCGACAGGAGAAACAGGGCTCCGCCACTCCGACCTCTGTTTGTTTTTCTGTTTTTTTTCCTATTTCATTGCTTCCTCACTTTCTCTCTCTCTTTTTGCAGGTTCAGAACTAGTTTGGAGCAGGAGAGGAAGCTCGCGAGGAGCGGAGCAGACGCTGTCGCGTTGGAGACGAAGCTCTGAAGAGCCGCGCGATTTCGAGCGGGAAATAACTGTTTTTCAAACAGTTCAGCTATTTGCAACCTGCGATTCTGCTCTGTATCACCACAAGGCGTTTGCAACCTTTTTCTCGGGATTCGTGTTCGTGCAGAGATGAGTTGCGGCGTACCACATCACGAGGAGATGACTACCACTACCATGGATAGCTAAACCCTTCGCCAAGGCTACGATGAAACCACAGGATGTCCTAGAGTTTGTGTATTTAAATTTATTATTTTCTTTATGCTTGAACGTTAAACACATTTGATTTATGATTTTTAATAAATTTCTTTCACCGATTATATCCTGATTAATTATCTAGACTAGTCGGTAGTTAGAAGTACCCTTTGTTGAAATTCAAAAACCTGATTTAATCAATTAATCTGAATCTGTGATTGTGTGTGCCGTAAAAAGACACGCAATGCTAGGGATTAGGATTAGTTAAAATAAACCTGTGATTGTGTGTGCCGTAAGAAGACACGCAATTCTAGAGGTTTATACCTATGCTGAAATCAATTGTGAACTTAGATTAATCTTTAGGTTAGTCATGTTAAATCTTGAAAACAATATTTTTGATTATACAAATCTCAAAGAACCTGTGGTGAATTCAATGCCTTGGTTTCCTTTCTCATATTATTTTAAAAAATTTATTTTGTTTTTAATTTGATTATTAGTTTAGATATTTTAATTGTTGTAACCCCAATTTAAATTAGTTTAAATCAACTCTGAAATTTAATTGCAACCACAGTCCTTGTGGGATCGACCTGTACTTGCCCTTGTCTACCAGTTAGACACTGTGCACTTGCAGTTATTAAAATTAGGTTAAATTAACATATTTATTTAGGTTAATTAAATCTGCATCAAGTTTTTGGCGCCGTTGCCGGGGACTGTAACGGTGTAATTAAATTTAAGAGTTTATTTTCACTATTTGTAATTTAGGTTAAAAAAATAATAATAATAATTAATAAATAAATAAAAAATTAGGTCAGATATAAGATTGCTTTTATAATAGGTTTGATTTTATTTTTTTAGTTATTTCTTTTAAGTCTTAGAAGTTTGATACTTGATTTTGCTTTTGTTATTTTTGCAGGTATTAATAGGCAGGAAGCATATATTACAGATTACACGCTTCTCGAGAAAATTGAACGCTCCTGCAAACGTCAAGCAAAGTTTTTTATTATTATTATTTTTTTAATTTTGTGAGGAGAGTTTTAATTTTATTTTCACCTCGTTTTACGAGTGTGTGGTGTAATAATTTTTAAACTCTACTATTTTTCATTTTGTTTAATCACAAAAAAAAAAAAAAAACCAAAATTTTCTAAGTCAAAAGAAATTATAGGGAAACAATTTTAATTATACCCAATAATCTCTTGTGATTTAGAAATCCGACTTCTAAGACCAAGACCAGTAAATTTATTTGCATGTGCTTGTGTGTTGAGTGAAACGGATAAAAAGAAGTCGGACATTTTTTTTGAATTGTGCTAACTTTTTGTGCAGATTGGAATACGCACACTGTAAGTATTTCTCTCACACGCAACGTATTAGCGACCAAGGTGCTTGGTGTAATTGTTTGAAATTGTGTGATTGGATGTTAAATTTCTGTAATTGTGGATGCTAAACTTTAGTAATTCATAATAAGCAGACTCAGCTTATAAATAGAAACTGGTGGGAATTGATATCCCCACCTCATCACTCCAGCTGTGTGCAACCAATAGCCTAACATAATTAAAATCAATTAGCAAGTTAGATAGAGTCATCTTTTAGGTACGGTGTTCATAGGACAACCTTAATCATTCAATGAACTCCGAGAGGCTGCTGCCACAAGGGTAATTTACCCGGTACGCCGAGTCATAAGTAAGCTACGATCCACAAGAAGAATTGGTGTAACCAACAGTTTTGGGTTAAGAACACAAGCCTCGAGTGTATATCCAACGTCACATCGTTCTCACATCTACTGGCTTATAGAGCGGTAGCACAAGGAAGTACTTAATTGGACCATTGTGACCTCCTTCTCTTGTGCGATAATCCGGTTTCTTTGAAACAAAACTCTAGCCTACTGATTTTGAACTTTGTGGGGTAAAGTGTACACTCTTAGGATCAACTTGTAGCACCCATTGCCTTGTCATAAAGATTACATAAGAAATAATTGTTCCCCAAAAATAAAAAGATAATTGATCTCAAAAACGTTGATTGCTTAGGGAGGCATGATTCTTGTGCATTTATTGGTTGCTGATTGCGTGTAAGTCTGTGTATATTTTTAGAGTTAGTGCCTTAAAAATATATATATATATATATATTATTTAGGAGTATTGACTTTGCACCTTCGTTGTCCATTAGTTTATGCATACTTGAGTGCGTGATTCTAAGAGTAGACTTGTTCGACAAGAATTCGAAGAGTTCGTTGAAGTCCCCATTACCTATTTAGGTTCATCATCCTCGTCCACTGAGATGGCTGAGGGGAAGGCCTTTAAGGATTACTTCGCCCATCTTCCTAGTAGTGCTCCATCTTGCATTGTCTTACCTGAGACAAGTGCAAACAGTTTCGAACTCAAACCATCTATTATTCATCTCTTGCCCACTTTTTATGGTTTTGAGAAAGAGGACCCTTATCTTCATGTCAAAGAATTTCTTGACATCTGCGCTACCCTGAAGTACCAAAACTTTTTTGATGATTCGGTCCGTCTTAGGTTATTTCCCTTTTCTCTGAAAGACAAGGCGAAATCGTGGTTAAATGCATTAGAGATAGGATCCATCACATCATGGGATGCGTTGTCAAGAAAGTTCTTGACAAAATACTTCCCCGTTCATAAAACAAATGCCCTCCGACGAGATTTATCTAATTTTCAACAAAAAGAGTGTGAACATTTCTATGAATGTTGGGAAAGGTTCAATGAGCTCATTGTAAGGTGTCCCCATCATGGATTCGAGAAGTGGCGGTTAGTTCAATACTTTCAAGACGGTTTAACCCCTCAAAACCGTCGTATGATTGATGCCACTAGTGGTGGGTCATTAATGAAAATGAGTGTCAGTGAAATTTGGGAATTCTTTGAGACGCTTTCCGAAAATTCTCAGCAATGGGATTATTCGAGAAAGGAGTCTGATAGGCGTAAGGGTGATATATATGAAGTTAGAGATACATCTGTCCAACCCCCTGCTGCCTCAAAGTTAGAGACGGCTGTTATGACCATGACTCAAAAGATAGATGCACTCTTGAATTTGACTCAACCTGCACTTCCCACAAACGCTTCATCTGAAGTATGTGCTACATGTTCGAGTCCTGGTCATTCAATAGCTAATTGTGACTTGCAAAACGATTATCCTGCATACTATGCTGAGCAAGTCAACGCTTTTAATGCGATACGGCGACCTGGCAATCATCCGCAACCTAACTATTACCACTCAGGGTTCGCCAAACATCCAAGTCTCTCCTGGGCCCATGGCCCACACCAAGGGGGACCTGTTGTTGTTTCCCAGGCTCCTCAAGCCCCTGGCCCTGTTAGGCCCCACCATAACCAAGTTCATCCATCCAACACATCAAGCTTAGAGGAAACGATTAATCAGCTTTTGCACCGCTCAGCAAGTATAATGGATCAGAATTCTAAGGACATATCTGAGTTGAAAGCCACGACTCAAAGACTTGAGATAGCTGTGAGTAAGATTACTCAGTCTTCTTCTGAGAGAGAGCCAGGGAGATTTCCTAGTCAACCTGTTCCAAACCCAAAGGGTCAATTCGCAGTTGGTAGTACATCTGAGTCCTACAATGAAGATGTCAAATCTATTACTACCCTTAGGAGTGGAAAACAGGTTGACAATCGAGTAAAAGTGCCCGATTTGAGTGTTGGTGCATCCACGTCTAAGTCAAAACATGTTGCATCTCCATCTGACAAGGAGGCTGATAAAGCCTCGCCTTCTACAGATGCTCATGTTGACTCTAACCCCACTCAAGCATCTTACTTGCCTAGAGCCCCGTTTCCATCACGGTTAGCTCCTGCTAAGAAAGGAACAAATGTAACCGATGTAATGGAAATTTTTAGACAAGTCCACATAAATATCCCACTACTCGATGCTATCAAGCAAGTTCCTAGCTAAGCCAAGTTTTTGAAGGATCTTTGCACACAGAAGCGGAAGCTACATGTGCAAAAGAGAGCCTTCCTCACCGAGCAAGTGAGCTCCATTATTCAACACAGAACCCCGCCTAAGTATAGGGATCCTGGTTGCCCGACTATTTCTTGTATTATCGGTGATCATATGATAGATAAGGCATTATTGGATTTAGGGGCGAGTGTTAATTTATTGCCATATTCTGTTTATGAACAATTAGGTCTTGGTGAGTTAAAACCGACTAGAGTGACACTGCAATTGGCAGATAGGTCTGTCAGAGTCCCCCGTGGTGTTATAGAGGATGTGATTATCAAGGTTGAAAAATTCTATTATCCTGTGGACTTTATAGTTCTTGATACACAACCTGTTCACAATCCCTCGAGTCACATCCCAATCATTTTGGGTCGACCATTTTTGGCCACATCCAATGCCATTATTAACTGCAGGAATGGAATTATGAAATTGTCATTTGGCAACATGACTGTCGAACTCAATGTTTTTAATGTTAGTCAACAACCCCCCGAGTCTGAAGACATCCATGAGGTTGACATGATCGAGAGTTTGGTGGAAAATTCCTTTCCGCAGTCCGCCTTAGATGACCCCCTAACGGTTTGTTTGACTCATTCTGGTTTAGACTTCGATATTAATAATTCCATTAGGGAAATGAATGCTTTGCTTGATACACCCCCTAGTATGGTTCCTAGTTATTCATGGAGGTCTAAAGTTGAACCCCTTCCACTTAGTGAGTCAAAACCCGTCCCTTCGGTTGAGAAGCCACCCAAGCTCGACCTTAAACCATTACCAGACACCCTCAAATATAAGTTTTTAGGTTCTGATGATACTTTACCTGTTATTATTTCATCAACATTGACTGCTGAACAGGAAAGTAAATTGCTAAACGTTCTGAAAGAACATAAGGCATCACTTGGGTGGACTATAGCGGATATTAAAGGAATAAGTCCAATTGTTTGCATGCATCGTATTCATATGGAAGATAATGCCAAAACTTCACGTGAAATGCAACGTAGGCTTAATCCTAATCTTAAGGAGGTTGTCCGAGCCGAAATGCTCAAATTGTTGGATGCTGGTATTATTTACCCCATTTCGGATAGCTCTTGGGTCAGTCCAGTTCAGGTTGTTCCCAAGAAATCAGGGGTAACTGTAGTCACAAATGATAAGAATGAGTTAGTGCCTACCCGCATGACCACTGAATGGCGAGTTTGTATTGACTACCGTAAGTTGAACTCAGGCACGAGGAAATATCATTTTCCTCTCCCTTTTATCGATCAGATGCTTGAGAGGTTAGCCGGACATGATTACTATTGTTTTCTTGATGGATATTCCGGTTATAACCAAATCCCCATTGCACCCGAGGATCAAGAGAAAACTACATTCACTTGCCCTTTTGGGACTTTTGCTTATCGGAGAATGCCTTTTGAGTTGTGTAACGCACCCGCCACCTTTCAGAGGTGTATGCTTAGTATTTTCTCGGATATGGTTGAAAGGTTTCTTGAGGTGTTCATGGATGACTTCTCCGTGTTTGGGGATTCATTTGATGAGTGTTTGCATCATTTAACCCTAGTGTTAAAGAGGTGTGAAGAGAAAAGTCTTGTCTTGAATTGGGAGAAATGTCATTTTATGGTTAGGCAAGGTATAGTTCTTGGGCACATAATTTCTAACGAGGGCATTGCAGTTGACAAAGCAAAAATTGATTTAATCATGAGTCTCCCACCACCGAAGACGGTGAAAGACATTAGATCTTTTCTAGGCCATGCTGGTTTTTACCGTAGGTTCATTAAGGATTTTAGCAAGGCTACTCGTCCTTTATGCAATTTACTTGCCAAGGACTCTGCCTTCGTCTTTGATGAAAACTGTTTGAAAGCCTTTGAAAAGCTTAAACAATTGTTGACTTCAGCTCCAATCATCCAACCTCCTAATTGGAATTTACCTTTTGAGCTTATGTGTGATGCTTCAGATTTTGCGGTTGGAGCTGTCTTAGGACAACGGGTGGACAAAAAGCCCTATGTTATCTATTATGCCAGTAGGACTCTACAAGATGCACAACTTAATTACTCCACCACGGAGAATGAGTTACTCGCCATTGTCTTTGCATTGGACAAATTTCGGTCATACCTTATAGGATCCAAAGTTATCATTTTTACTGATCATGCAGCATTGAAGTACCTTTTTCTAAAAGGGATGCTAAGCCACGCTTGATTCGTTGGGTCCTATTGTTACAGGAGTTTGATATTGAGATTCGGGACAAGAAGGGTTCCGAAAATGTTGTAGCTGACCATTTGTCTAGACTTCTTGTAGAATCGTCCATTGCAGATGTGCCCTTGAATGAATCCTTTCCTGATGAGCAATTACTTGCTATCTCCCAGCTACCTTGGTATGCAGATATTGTGAATTACCTTGTTACAGGTCAACTCCCTTCTAATTGGTCTAAACAAGATAAAACTAAATTCCTTGCTGAGGTCAAACATTTCTTCTGGGACGATCCTTATTTATTTAAGTATTGTCCCGATCAGGTCATTAGGAGATGTGTTCCAGAGAGTGAATTTCATAGTATCATTTCCTTTTGTCATGATCAGACGTGTGGAGGTCACTTTAGTTCCAAAAAGACAGCTGCAAAGATTCTGCAGTGTGGCTTTTACTGGCCGACCATTTTTCGGGACACCCATGCATTTTGTGCTACATGCGATAGATGCCAACGAATGGGTTCCATCTCTCGTAGGAATATGATGCCTCTCACTAACATTCTCATTGTGGAGATTTTTGATGTTTGGGGTATTGATTTCATGGGACCTTTCCCTCCATCATTTGGCTATCTTTACATTCTTTTAGCTGTTGATTATGTTTCTAAATGGGTAGAGGCGGTACCTTGCAAAACGAATGACCACAAGGTTGTGGTCAAATTTCTAAAAGATAACATCTTCTCTCGTTTTGGTACTCCGCGTGCTGTTATAAGTGATGGTGGTTCTCATTTTTGTAATAGACCGTTTGAACTGCTAGTTAAGAAATACTCCATCACTCATAAAGTAGGTACTCCATATCATCCACAAACAAGTGGGCAAGTTGAAATATCCAATCGGGAAATTAAACATATTTTGGAGAAAACTGTTCGACCAGACCGTAAGGATTGGTCACAACGGCTGAATGACGCTCTTTGGGCTTATAGGACAGCGTTTAAGACCCCGCTTGGAATGTCTCATATAGACTTGTTTTTGGTAAGGCATGTCATTTGCCTGTAGAATTAGAACATCGTGCTTACTGGGCTATCAAGACCTTTAATTTTGATATAGGTGAGGCTGGATCACATCGTAAGCTCCAACTCGATGAGTTAGAAGAAATTAGGAATGATGCTTACCAAAGTGCTAAAATCTACAAAGAACGAACGAAGGTGTTTCATGATAAATCCATTCTTCGCAAGTCCTTTGAACCTTTCCAAAAGGTTTTGTTATTTAATTCTCGGTTGCGTCTATTTCCTGGCAAGTTGCGATCTCGATGGTCTGGACCTTACACGGTGAAAACAGTGTTTCCACATGGAGCTGTGGAGATTGTTGATCCTAAAGATGGTCGTTCTTTTAAAGTCAATGGTCAACGTCTTAAACCATTTTTAGAGTTGCCTACATCAGAAGTCGAGGTTGATGTGTTGTTATTAGAGGATCCTGTGTACTCAGATTGAGGAAGCATAGATGTCGGGCTGACGTCGTTAAACCAAGCGCTCCTAGGAGGCAGCCTAGCTTCAGTTGTGTCATGATGGTTAGTCTGGATTGATTTTCGAGTTCTTTCTAATTGCATTCCACTCATACTCGTTAGCTCCGTAACAATTTTGACTTACAACTGATACATGAAATATTTTTTTTTTTTTTTTTTTTTTTTCATTTGTGTCCTGTATTGTTTTTATCAATTTATCATGATGAGTCTACAGTTCTTATGTCTCTGAGCGTTCATTGGTGGAAGATTTCGTCGAAATTGGTAAAAACTTTCCCATGGTAATATTCCTTAAACTCTCATCTTTTCTTTTTCCTGCATTTGTCATGATCATCATTTTATACATTGAGGACAATGTTTGGTTTAGGTTTGGGGGTGAGGTTTATGAGTTTTTCTGCATTTTTCAAGAAATTTTGAACTAAAATTTATTTCACAATTTACTATTGTATTCTACTCAATCTCCATTGAGTACATAGTTAATTATGATTGTGTGAAAATTTTCACTTTGAAAATGCAGTCAAAATCTAAGTTTCTTTCCAATGAAGAGGATATGCTTTCAAGTATGCCTATAAATTGGAGGAATACATGCTTTCACGTGTCACTTTTATATATCAATAGGAAAACATATGGTTTGATATTATCTTTTAGTTAAATATATTTCATGAGATTTTTTTCAACTCGATTACTTTTTGCACTATAAGCCATATTAGCATGATTTGAAGTTGATGAGTGAGATATGAGCTAGAAAACCTTAGAATAATAGTGGAGACTTAACCTGTGAAAGTTTTGAGCCATTCTTTTCTTTCTGAGTGTTAGATAAATATACTCTAATTTTTCTTGAGTTCGCATTAAGTCGTTGATGATCTCATTATTCTCATTTTTTTATCAATTGCTTTGAGAATTCAATTATTGCACTAGAACTTTTTAGTTTATTTAGTTGAGATGTCATAATACCAACCTGAACTTAAGAAATGATGTAGGCAAGTTTTTCTTAAACATTTTCTAGCCTTTTTACTTACCCACTCATTAGTTCCCTTTTGAAGCCCTTTGAGCCGTTGATAGCCTTTTATTTGTTAACCCCTTATCAATACCCAATTTATCTAAGAATGTATATGGATGAATGTTAGTTGGAAATGGGCAATTAGAAAGAACAGAGTCAAATATACCATGAGTCATCAGTGTTGAAACATTCTATTGAGTAGAAGAGGAAAAACATGTAGTTGAAAAAAAAAAAAAAAAAAGAAAGAAAGAAAAGCGAGGTCAATGAAAAAAATGAAGAAAGTAATTGATGGTTAGAACATTGATAGCCCTTGTGTTAGTTTAATGGGTGTATACATTCTTAGAGATTTTTTGTATACTTTTTTTCCATTCTTTGTTAGCCATTACCTAAGCCCCATTACAACCTATTAAAGTCCTAGTTGATCTTAAGAGATGGTTAGTTTCGTGGATGTGGAGATTAAATAAATAAGAACTATGGTGTATGATTTAACATTCTCAAAAGTAATTGATATTCCTGTCCATGAGATCATATTCATTCCATTCTTGAAAAGTCCGTTCTTCATATTACTATATGTGAGATGATTGTTTTCCATTATTTACTCTTTTCCTCACATATAAACTGAGTGAAATATCAAATCTCTGAGTGTTTCATTGTGAGTGACATGAGATGTTTGAAGTCAAAACAAACTTTCTAAAGGAGATTTAGTAATTGTTTTACTCTGAAATAAAAAGTTATGTTGATAAGGCCATGCACACACACACTTCGAGTTGGGAATAATTGATGAAATTAATTTAACCTTTGGGTATTATTAAATTGTTGTGAGACTCTTTGATATATTATTGTGAGACTGTTAGCGATTTTCAAAATTTTTAGGCAATTAAATTCTTACTCTGAGGATAATAGACTGAGTTACCATGTTTTGGAAATTTATTAAGTCATAATGTTTGTGGGTAACATTTTTGGAAACCCTCACGAGACTATAACTCGTCCACTAGAGTTAATCTAGGGGTTTAAAGCCTTGTTGCACGTTTAAGGTAAGTGCAACCGATGATTCCTGCGAAAGTGAGTTAGATTTTATTTTATTGTTTTGCTCGAGGACTAGCAGTGGCGTATTGAGATTTTGAGTGTTAAGAGGAAGAAGAAGACCAAATAGTGAGATTTGGAGTGTTGAGATTTGTTTGACATGTTTGTTAGTGAGATTCGGGGACCAAATTCAAATATGATTTGTAAACAGGATAAAAAAACATTTATGATTTATCCCATTAGTAGAAGGGACCAACATCAAATTTACCCTTTATATTATATTGAGGGTAAATTTGTAAAGAGAAGTCACAGGTCAGACATTAATAAAAGTCTAATAAAAGTTAGAGCTAATGTCTGAACAGACATGTTCAGACTGATTATAACGAGAATTTTTTGAATGTTTAGACCAGACGTGTAAAAGTATCTCACCAAAGTAGGGAGGATCATTCTGATTCAACCAACATTTCTAGATTCCCATCTTCCTCCCCTCTCTTTCCACCATTCTTAGCATAATGGAGAGAATCATTAGACACTTCCTATGGGGTTAAGAAAGCCATCAATCTTCTCTCTTCCAAGAGAAAATGGGGTTTGGATATAGGGAGAATCAGAACTTTCAATGATGCTTTGTGATGTGTCCAATTATGTCCTCGCTGAGCTCGATGATCTCGATTCCACAAAAATAAGTAGCGATTAAGTCAGGGACCACCGTCGTGGTGGCCGAAGGCACTCCGATGCTTAAGTCAGATCTCGATGAAAAATAGAGTGAATAATGTATGTAAATTGCAGCGTGTATGCGCACCTTTCTTCCTCCTTTCATCTATCACTTATATTGTGATCTAGGGCGTAGAGGGAAGAAATCTCACTTGTGTGTGCATTGACTGAGTCTCTTCGGCACTTGGTTTTGTTTAGGACCCAATGCTTGATTGGGCTATAGCTAATTTCGTGCGAGTGGATCTCGCGCTTATGATAGCTCTGAGATTTGTTGTTCGGGCCTTATTATCTTGGGCCAAGCTCCGAGACCCGTATCTCTTTTGGCGTGAAACTTACACTGTGACATGTTTTGAATGTTTTTCCTGGAGGTGTAATCACCTTCTTTCGTGTCTTATGGAAAATTGCACCTCAGACCATTGCCTCATTTTTAACTGTGTTAGACCACGCTAAAGTTTTTGGGTTGGGCTCAGGTTAGGTACGGCCATTTGGATTGGGTTGCATCTCTAGGTCGGATAAAGTTTTTGGGTTGGGCTCAAAGTAGTCATTTTTGTTTGGCTTTATGAATTGATTAAACGGCCAATTATGCATGTTTAATAGTCAGAGACAATCTTTTATGCGTTCTGAAGTCATTCAGCTCATAGCTCGCTAAGGCGAATCATAAGCATAAAAGCATCAACATACCCTCTTTCTTTCTGGAATGCTTTCAACAGTTCGTAACCTCAAGATGTTTTCTTCCTCAATATATCCGCTTAATGTTCTTAGTAGCAATTCTAAGCTTTGGTTAGTAGCTTACATAAAATTACATATCCCTGACTCTGTTATTTCTGAGGCTTGTTGTCTCTGCATGCATCCAAGTTGGGACGCTATCAGTAAGGCAATTTATCTATGGGTGTACTGTATCCTATTTTGAATGTTGATTAATAAATGCAGTGTTCTTTATTCTTATTTGCAGCACTTCTCAGTTTCATAGAAGGTCCCCCATTTACCCTGCAGAGGCTCTGTGAGGTGATTCTGCATCAATTTTAAGTTCTTGTATATGGAGAACCCTGTATGCTCATTGATGCTGACCTTTCAAATGATGGTTTTTCTGCAATGTTCTACATGTTTTAATTTCGCAATGGATTGTTTGTGTCTTCGTCTTCCCTTTCCCAGGTTTCAGTTGTCAAGTACAAATTGCATTACTGTGTTATCTATTCATTTTCTGCTCTGAACAGATTCTCTTGGCCGCGCGAAGCATATACCCAAACCTCTCAAAACTTGCTTTGGCATTAGAAAAGGTATGTTTGAAGACAATTTCTGCTGGCATTGTTGTTTCAGAGTTTTGATATTAACCTTTGACATAGCTTATGCACCTTCAAATCATTTTAAGCTAGTTAGCTGGTTTTAAAACTCTTTAAATTTTTTCCCAATGCCTTCAGAAAATTTTCGTTGACATTATGCCACTTCGTCCTGATTTGTAGAACCTGTTGGTGACATCTACTCTGACTGTCTCTACGGATCCGTACCCACCAACAATAATGCCAAAACCAGATGAACATGAGAAAGGAAGTGCAGTATCTTCAACTCCTTCCGCACCTCTTCAAAATGGGGTTGAAGCGGTTGTAGTTGATCAGGATGAAGAAATGACAGATGCCGAGGAGATTGATGAAGATAAGGTTGTTGAAGATAGTAAGGGCAGTGACAAGGTTATCGTGGAAGAAACAATTAATGGAACATCAGAAACAAGCCTTGATCAAAGCATCAATGCTGAGCCTAGCTCTGACCAAAGCATCAATGCTGAGCCTAGCCCAAAGCAAAGCAACAATGCTGAGCCTAGCTCTGACCATAGCAACAATTCTGAGCCTAGCGCTAATCCAAGCAACAATTCTGAGCCTTCTGGTGAGTCCTCTCTGTCCAGTGAACAGCTCGACTCAGCAAGCCAATAGGCCTAGATGTTATATCCTTCTAGCAGCATCACTTTGTCCTGTTGTCTATCTTTAGGCTATCTCTGTTTAACAATTTAACACATTTCATATTAATTTTATGATACAAATACTGCAGTCTCTCTTATCGTAATCACGATGGCACTGGAATTATGGAAAATGTTTTCTATTATTTGACGAGCATAAACAGCTCAAGGAAAATTGGATATTACTCTTGCATAATTTTTGTTGACACCTTTCCGTCCATATGATGTCACAGGTGGATATGAGATATTAGAGGACTTTGAAATCTAGATGAAAAATAGGAATACGATTAAAATTCTAAGTGTTTCATCAACAATAGCAAGAGGATTGATTCCCGTGTGGGTTTGTTTCTTTGTTTGAATGGCAATGTATGATAGAATTTTCACGGTGGGCATTCTTTCTAAGATAGGTCTGCCAATGTTCCCGCTTTCATGTAGTTGTGTGCTAGGTGACCTCAATGCCGATTGCTCAATTGAATTGTAAGATAAGGAATTTGGATTTCTGAAGACTTTTGTTTGTTTGGGCGAAATTTAATTAGCTTTTGTAACCCAAGGCAGATGGATGCAATGAATTCACTATCAAGCTCATCCAATTTCCGGATCATGTTGTGCCTTTTATTTTCTTTATAAAACCCCTCGCCTAGTTATTTTCACACTCGCCTTTTATGCTTGAACTGAACATAAACATTTTCCAGTTTCACATGATAAATTGTCTACAAGGCTAAACTCTGAAGGGTGTTAGCTCTACTTATTTGTGCTCTCCTTATGTTGCTTAAGTTTGTAATTTAGTTCATGCTTGCTTTCTTTAGGTTGTTAGCTCATAACTTTTTCTTTGCATGGTTGTTAGCTCATTACCTTCTGTTGGCTTTGGTTGTTAGTCATGCTTTCGAAGTTCTTTGAGAGAGGATATTTATGCTCTGCTTTATAGGCCTTGGGGCTTGTTCGTATTCTTTAATTCTTTAACCCCTTCTTGCTTCCTACAAGTAGAGTTGTTTGTTCCTCTCATTTGAAGTTCAATTTGTAAAACCAAAGTCAGTCATGGCTGTTTTATCAATGATCACAGTCTCTTTATACCTTCTTTCATATCTCCTTCTACTACTGCATTTAGTCTCTGCAGTACGCGACGGCTTCAGTATGAAGCTCATTCATTGGGACTCCATAGAATCACCTTTCTATCCTGGTAGTCTGACTTTTGAAGAAAGAGCTAAAAGATTTCATTACCAATCAATGGTTCGTCTAAATCAGGTAGCTTCAACTATACAGACATCCACAGCGATCAAGGGCGCTAATGAAACTGATAGTGTACATCCTAACATGGTAGGTCGATCAATGGCCTTTAACGGAGTGTACTACGCTGCCCGAGTGGGTATCGGTACCTTTAGTACAGGACCTGCATACAGGTCTTACGTCTTGATTGTTGACACAGGGAGTGATTACACATGGCTTCAGTGTGTCGGATGCAACCCTGAATATTGCTACTCACAAACTGGACCTTTATTCCCTTACCATGAATCATCAACTTTTGTATCTAGGAAATGTTCAGGTAACCCCCCTTCTTGCGACGGAGTAGGTTATTGCTGGCATACCTATTGTTTTTACCACGTTCATTATTATAGTGGTCTATATCCAGACTATCCAGTCGTGGAATGTTGGGTAACGAAACATTCACCTTTGAATCGGATAATGGAGCTAGCAAAACCATTCCCAATTTGATCTTTGATTATGTATTCATGATTATAGACTTGAATCTATATAGATATGTATTCATGGCAATTGTCTTTACTGTTTCATTGTGAGTGTAATTGTATTCAGTGATTACATTGTAATTGTATTTCCTATTGAAATAGATTACAATTTGGATCAAGGTGAAATAGATGTATTAAAAAAAAAAAAAAAAAAACCCGATTTTACTGTTACAGTGAACAGTGAATATGCAATGTCGTGAATAGTGATACGCGATTTCACTGTTACAGTGAACAGTATCTGCGATTATGCATTATGAGAGAGGCTACACAGCGAGGAAATGGGCGAGGGGAGTGAGGTGGCGGGGGTGGGAGCCGTTCATCCCGCTCGGGATGCGCGCGTGAAAAGTCAACGCACGCATCTCGAGTGGGTTGAACGGCTCCCACCCCCGCCACCTCACTTCCCTCGCTCGTTTCCTCGCTCATTTCCTCGACACTTAGAATTTCTGATGCATTATTTTAAAAAATTACTGTTCACATTGACCGTAACTGTTCACTGTTGGGCCTGGTGAATGTTGGGCTTGTATAGTGACTGTTCACGGGCCTGGTGACTGTTCATGGCCTGGTGACTATTCAGTTAACTGTTCACGGGCTTGGTGATTGTTCACCTATTGGGCCTGTTGCTGTTATTAATAATTGGGCCTGTTAGTACATTTTACTTTGACTATTGGGCTTGTTGCTGTTGGTAATATTGTTTTAAAGTATTGGGACCTATGTAATTGTGGCTATATTTTATTTATACATAGAATATAATTTTGGTTTCATGTATCACTATTGTGTTCCTTATTTAAAATTTACACCATTTAATTAATAGGTTGCCAAAGCAACCACTGTTAGAAAAATTGGTTGATTTTAAATAAGTGAGCATGCTACATCCATGTGAAACAATCGGCCTAAAGGAAGATTGTTTTGACCGGACAGTCCCTAGTCTTAAATATGTGATAAAGTTTACTTTACCACCCCTACCTTACAGGAGCGATCTCCTTTGGTTCATCTTCTTCGCCGGATTTCGTTCGTGCAAATCAGTAGATTCCTTCGCTGAATCTCGTCCATTGTTCTTTATTTTTTCTCCTTTTCTTTCCCTCTCCATTCTCTTTCGTTTTTTCGCAAAAAAATAAAAATAAAAAATAAATCAGTTTTCAGATTTGTGGGTTTGACGGTGTTGATTTGATTGATCGGATTGCGTAGCTCCGATCAGCCCTTTTAGAGGCAATTGTGGCATCATTTGGAACCTGTAAACCCCACATGCAAAGGTAGTTTAAGAGTTGGCCGGAATTTTCAAAAAAAAAATCAGTGTGCATGTCCGTTAGGATGATTCTTCGACGTGAATTCAGGCTTTAGGCACGTGGGTGAGCTGCAAATTCGTGATTTCAGTGTTTTTAGACCTATTTTCGGCTTATTGTGCCGTTCGAAGGCGATCAGATTGGAATATGGTGGGTTTCGATGAGTTTTACTGAATTTTGGGTGTTTACCGGATTTAATTTGCCGATAAGTTTTTCTTTCAGTCACGTGCCGGCTGTAAATTATTTATTTTTTCAATTTTCGGCTAGTTTGCTCACTTTTGAGTCCGCCTTGCAGTTTTAAAAAATTTCATTGTTCCTGCATTCGCTGTTTCGCGAGTTTGGAGCTTCGACCGGTAGGATTTGGGTTTCGAAATCCCATTCCGCTCAGGTGAGTGTAACTACATTATTTACTTTGAGAAATATTTATTTAAAATCTTGAATTTAATTTTTATATTATGTCGTCGATTGTGTATAATTGAATACAAATCCGAAATTTGGGGTTTTTGGAGTTCGATTGTTGTGTTGGTTCTTTTGTAAATGAATTTATATATTGGGTTTTCTGAAAGCATGATATACTTGAATGAAATAGAATAGTGATTGAATTTGTGTGTGATTAGGCTTTGGCGTAATGGCATTGGGCTTGTATGTTGCGTTTTACCGTAGATTGCCGAGTCTTGAGCATGTATGATAGTTCGACTCGAATGAATTTATTGTGGTGAATTGGGTCATGTTGGGACCCTAGCGTAGTCATGGATTTATGAAAATTGCCCAACTGATTATGGTTACACGTCTGTTACATTTGATTCTGTACAGACTCGTAGTATGTGCATATTGATATTAGTGTAAGTGTCTTTGCCCCGCTGTAATACATGTTGTGCCGATGCTTAGGAGCTTGCTCGCATCGTGAGTTTGATGGTGCTTGAGATGAATCGCACCAGATATTAAAGACGCTATTGCATGTGGCAAGTTTACTGAGGTGCGGTGAGCTCCCGCACGCACTTGCTACTAGAAAGTGCAGTAGGACCGGTCTCGGAGGACGTGCTTTGGAGATTACTCGCTTTCCCTCCCAGCGCGCTTGAGTTTGACTTGTATTAGGTTGGCCGTGTTAGGCCAGTCGTTCGGGATGTTTAAGTTTGTATCCTGACAAATGACACCCCATTGGGATACAAACCACTCGATATGGTATTGGTGCATGTTGTGGGATATGTCTGGGTGAGACACATTCGTAAGGTATGCAGATACTTACGATATAAGACACTTATACATAATTTTTTGGTTTGACTTGATTGCTATACCTAGGAGACTATGAAGAATTATGATAGTCTTTGTTTTCATCACTTGATCGTTACCATGTTTGAATCACCTGTAATGACCGACATATTTCGTAAAATTATAGTTATTGTTGAATATGAAATGTTTGTGTTGGTGCTTGAACTTAGAAATATTATCCTTAGAGACACGGTGTGATTTAGACTTTAGAACCTGTATAGGAACGGTGTGATTTAGATTTTAGAACCTGTATAGGGACACATTTTCTATTTTATGGATCATGCATCTAGGATTACTCACTTATTCATTATTGTGTGGCATGAATTTTCCCTGTATATTATTCTGTTATTTGTATTTAGTTCGCTCGCACCAGCTAACTTTGTGCTTTGCTGACCCTGCAAGGGGTGTGCTTCTATTGGAGTGTAGATAGTGTTGGTGTTCCTGCTGATCGCGGCGCTTAGGCCAGTTTTCAGCTGTTGTTTTGTGTTGTTTAGTTGTGTTCACCCTGTACGGGTATGTTTTGCTTTTGTTATATTATCTTGTTAAATACTAAGATGTTTGTATATTGGTTTTGTCGCTATGACTCTCGCGGGGCGAATCGTATACTCTTATTTTGTTCAAATTTTATCCTAGTTTTTATTTTCGTTTGATTCTCGTTGCAAGAATGCGTTATATTATGATGTTGTGACTGGTTACAATCCGCCTATATTACGGATTAGCTCACGCATCGACATACTGTGATTCCCGTGGCGGGTCAGGGCGTGACACCTCAATCCTTGCATCAATTGCTAATGGTAAATATGTATTACCCTGTGAATGTAGAAGGAGAGAAACGATCCTTCATGTGTACAAGCAATTTGGAAAAAGAATGGAAAAGTGCACGCCAATCCTAAAATTCCAGCTATTAGAATTGGTTGATTGAATGGAACATGTCTTTGTTCAATAACACAACAGAAATGGTTCTGATAGCTCCATTATCTGATTCAAATGTGACCTTTCTCTACCTATCGTTCCACCAATATTGTAGGTTGTTAGCAAATTGTTATTTTTTATGAGGGGTGCTTTTATTAGATCCTAGAACCATATATGTCATTGGCAGGCATCAGCTAAACTAGGACCACTTGGCAAACAAATATCAATTTAGTCTCACCTGATGAAGGCAGTGAACAGAGGACCAGTGATAACTGATAAGTACTAGTAATGTGCGCAATTGTGAAATCCGATCCAGACAAAACGCTTACGTGAATCAAGACATAAGAGGTAAAAAATATAAAAACACCAAAACTTAGCAAAAAAAAATGGATAAAAAATCTGACCGGCTAAACTTGCGAAAAAACAAAAAAAAAAAAAAACAGTGCTAAGACCAGTTCTAACCAACAGAAATTCTAGGGATGAAAAAATGATTTTACTTACAGAAGTGCGATGTCCACTCCACAATAAGAATTGGAGAGCCTAAATGGGATGAAAATCTTCAAAACATGCAAATTAGAGTCAGATTTAACCAATTTAAAAATTTATCAATTTATTTAAATGGCCCCAAGGACAGGTAACAGCCATACTAACACAAGTTCATCACTACTAGCTACCTCAAGCAAGAAAGCATTTTATTCTCTATCTTTCCTGATTGAGTAAGTATATATTTCTTTACTTATAGTTGGAGATGGAGAGTAATCCAACGTGGTAGAATAGATGGTATGAAGTCCTACGAACAGGATATGTTCCTTGAAGAGTTTCACACATTGGCTTCAATTGGTGTGATAACCTCTTCTACTTGATTACCATTTGCTTGGAGCTTTGGTTCGTCATCTCCTTTTACATCAATGATCACTTCAGGCAGCTTAATTTCTGATGCAAGCACGGTTGGTCTTGCGTCCTTGTAGAGGATATACAGAACCATTTGAGCAATTCCGAATGAGAATCCCAAGACGTTTGGAAACTGATTAGCCCAAAAGAAATTATTAGCTCAAATTATATGATAATAGGTAGAAATTGAGAAGGATGATCGGTTTCTGGACTGAAATTGGGACCTTACCGCGACATAGAGATCCTTCATTAGCATGCCATAGAAGAACCACATGATTGCACAGATAGTGAGGAAGAAGGATAGCATGAATGGCATGTACTCAACACTCTTAGTTTTAATTACTAGCCTCTGAAACACACACATAAAAACAAAAGTCATCAGTGTCAACGAGCATAACTTAAACATTTCCAAAGGAATATGGCAAAACAACATATATTTTATTAGGGTTTGTTGTTAGAGTTTATGCTACCAGATGTAGAACAACATATTGTTGTTTAAGCCTTGCTAGGGAGCAAGGGAGGGCCTCCCTCCGCCCATCCTCCTCGAGATACGCATCACTACTCATCTCGAGGAATATGGCGAAGGGATGCCCTCTCTCGCTCCCTAGAATTACACTTGTTGTTTAGTACCCCAGATGGTTTTCTATTATTGACTACTTGAAACTCTGGAGGTTTTTGCATATCAGGTCATCTTGTGGCATCATTAACGAAGGTTTTTTACAACCTTGAGATGCATATATATATATATATATATAATTTGGGGATTTCAGGCCAGTCCCAATACCATCCATCACCCTCGAGATGCTTATAATGGCACAATCGAACACATTCACACAGACAGAGAACCCTGTCGCTGTCCTGTCTATCTAGAATTTTTGTTCTCTCAAGATCACGCCACATCTTGCAAAAACCTGATTGCATTTTTATTGAGGAAATGAAATAGTTAACAGTATAGGATTTACAATGATGCTTAGAGGTGCGGCGAAAACGCTGACAGCCAAAGCTGAGCAGATCCACCCAACAATTGCAACTCTCTTATTACCCTTTGCCAGTAGGTAAGTGAGAGCTAATATCAACCCATATACAAACACATCCAAGAAGAGTACAAGCTTGATGGCGAACATCTGTGAGCACCAAAACCAAAAACGCAAAGGTCAGTCATGGTCATGGTCATGGTGACAAAGTTCAATATAGAAAGAAGAGAAACCAAACGAAGGATAGAAACGAACCCTGGCAGATCTATGTGCATATATCAAGTACATTATGATATACAAGCCTTCGATGAGACAACCGATACTGTTTATGATCATGATCATGGATCCATTTGTTTTGACAAGGGCATAGTATAACCATAAACTACAACTGAAAAGTGCTACTACATATGGGATTGATTGAAACCCTTCTGTGGATTTCTTCTTGTAAACTCTATAGAAGGTTGGCCTGATGAACAAAGTAACAAAAAATCAATACAAGTTCATGAAAAATATCTCCATACATTACATGAAGAAGAAAAATGAATAAAATGAAAGCTTACAATGGGGCTAAGAACACCATGAATGAAAAAAGGTTACCTAGTCAAGATGCAAAACAAAGTATTGGTTAGTGAATGAATATAACTAGAAAAAACTTGTAGAAAGAAGAGAAGATGACATGGTGTACCTAGAAGGCCAAAGATGAAAGCTAACATATGATGTCCACCAACTGCCATATTTTTCTATTAGAAATGGAAATGCAAACTCTCTTTGATCTCTTCTTCTTTGGCTTTGTTGGTTCAAGTAGCTCTCTCTCCCTTTGTTTTCCTCTCACTCTCTATCTCTTTGATCACTAAAGGAGCTAACTTGTGTTCTTATATAAGCACATCAAAGTGAAGGGCTTCAGATGGAGATGGTTTTGTCTTTTAACTCCTAGCTGACAAGCTTTCTTGTGTGCATGGAGGACTGTGCTTAGGTCCTCAAAACCTTTGTTTGTTTCTAAGGACCATATGTGTTGGTTAATGGTAGCAGTCACTTGTGTGCGTATACATCCCCAAACCTACTGAAGCGCATTCCCATTGTAAAAGATATTTTCAAATCTAATTTGCAAGGCAGAACAATTACTTGATAGTCAACAATATGTTAAAATTTGAAACTCTCTAATTTACTAAAAAATGAAAAGTAAATGAAGTTTAATCAATTACCATATGATCTTTTCTTGGATTAACACTCTAATTAACTGATCTAAAAAAAAAAATCTCGACGTCTATCTTTTCGTTATCAACCAAAAATATAAAGTTGAAAAAAGAGGATATTTTTGTCGTTCACCTTGTTTGTTGAGAAAAACGCGCTTTTAATAACATTCACATGGTGCTTCGATTAATCACAAATGATTTTTGTTTTTTTAATAATCTCCTATTTTGTGAATCACACAATTACTATGAAGTCAATTGAAATGTGTCGCCCCGATGGCCACTAGAAGTTTATGCAACACTTAAAAGGACTTGAAAAAAATGTATAATTTCATGAATTGGTAATTGTAAAAATGTATTACCCAGTGAATGTAGATGGTAAGAGAAACGATGATTTTCATATCTACAAGCAATTTGGAAAAGATAAGCGCGTGCCAATCCTGAAATTCCAGCTATTAGAATTGGTTGATTGAATGCAACATGTCTTTGTAGGGGGGGAGCCATGATTGCTGACAAATGGGGGAAAAAAAGTTTGGAAAGATCAACTTACCCCTGAACCAAACTATTGAGAATATATTGAGAATATATTGCCATACTATACAGAGTCCATCGTAGACAGCGAATTTTCCAACACAACTCTTGGAGAGATTTTCCCAACCATGGATAAATAGTATGAACAATGTCAACTCAGATATATCAACTCAACAAATCAATACTACCATTCTCATCGGAACATTTTACCATGTACAAAACATACTAACCAAGCAAATCGTATTGTACCAAGCAAATCAATTTACCATGACTTGTAACCGAACTTGATAGGCTAAGCCCAATGGAGAGTGAATTGGGAACCCAATGATGAAACTAGCATTGCCGAAGAAACATATATTTTTCTTCTATGGTGTTGTTGTTCCTCACACGATCTCAAACAAAACTACAGCGTTCTTTCAAATTTTTTTTTTTTTTTAAATTTTTCTATTTTTTTTAAACAAAACTAGCTACCTCAAGCAAGAAAGCACTTTTTTCTCTATCTTTCCTGATTGAGTAAGTATATATTTCTTTACTTATGGTTGGAGATGGAGAGTAATCCTACTAACACCGAACACAAAACTACAAACATTGAGTATAAACAACACTTTTAGTGTTCTTCCTCTCAATTCCTCAATAGAACTCCACACCCCTTAAGCAGGAAGGCCTTGCTTTTGTATATTTATGGAGACGTGTCGAAGGTCATGATATGTACCTTCTGTTTTCTGTCCTAGTTCTATTGGATTTTCGGGGACAAATGCTGATTTCTTTGGTGTGGCGCCTCTTATTCATCTTTCCGTCTGACATAGCCCCTAAATCCAAATCAATGTTCGCTACCTGTGGATCAAGCTCAGATTCTGAGTTGACATCATCACTGTCCTCACTAGAACTTTCGAGTGTACTGAGGTCAAATATCGGCGGTCGAAGTAGCCTATTTGCTCTGAACGAAGATATAGCCTGATTCAAGTTGTCTCCGATTCTTTTATAATCCGGGGAAGTTTTGATAGCATATTTGTCAAAATGTCTCTTTAACCTGAGCAGAGACTGCAAATCATCATCCGAGAATTCCTGCACTTGCTGACCCTGTGTAGCATCCCCTAGCTCTGTGCTAGTAGCATCGAAAAGTGTGTTGCAGGGCGCTGGCTGAGGCGAAGCCACGACCCCTGTCTTGGTGCAGGGCGCAGGCTGGGGCGAGGCCACTTCCGCTGCCTTGGTGCAGGGCGCTGGCTGAGGCGAAACTCTGTTCTCTGGTGTGGTGCATGGCGTGGCATTGTCGCAGGCCACGTCCACTACCTTGGTGCAGGGTGCTGGCTTGGGCGAGGCCATGGCCTCTGGCTTGAGGCAGATCGCTGGCTGGGGAGAAGTCACGACCCCTCGTGAAGGGTAGAGCACTGGCTGCTGCGAGACCGGTTCTGGCTGAATATCAGACCGGCTCAACGCCCCCGCTGTGAAGGTTGCATCGCTCGGCCTCCCTGAATCAGCATGCATCACTGTATCGCTGGCCGCGTCTCGCGGCACTGCCACAAGGATATTCTTAGAAAGGCTATTGTTGGTGTGCCCCGAGTCGACATCATCCTCCTGTAGCAACAATTGTGCGTGTGGACCAATGACATTCTCAATCTCCGAAACTGTATACCCTGCCTCCAAGAGGCAATCCTCCGTAGATTCTGGTACAGCCGCGGCACTGTCATGAGCATTTGTCTTGCCCACTAGCTGCTGATCCTCTTGAGCACCCTCATCTTCATCGATATTGTCTATAAGTGATTCAAAATTGTTGGACAACACCACCGTTGCCGGAGCAATGGCCACTGGCCTCTTATCCCCAATTTCCTCGGTAATCTCCGCACCCTTGTCATTTTTTACACCACTCGTACCCACTTCGCGGATGGGCAATTGTTCTTTTTTGGTAACTGGTATGTATAGCTGCGTGACAGTAGTGGTTGCGACTGTAGTTTTGACCACCTTCGCTGCTTTACCTAAGTCAGAAACACGCCCACCGCCCGTTAGGCCCAACTTTTTTCTACAAGAGTCCTCCCGATGCCCTATCAAGGAGCAAAAATCACAATATTTGAAGCCTGGGTAATCTATCTTCTGCCAGAAACCCCTATTATTAGCACTGCCAATCCAAACTCTAGTTGGTAATTTCTCCGCCAAAGTCATCTCCACGCAAACACGGGCAAAATTCGGACGCGATAGGCATCGAGTATGATCATCCATCCGCAAGAAACCACCAAAAGAATTCACAATTGCTTTTAAAATAGGGGGATGAAATAAATGCAAAGGTAAGTTAGGAAGCTCTACCCACAATGGCACCGATATCGGGTCCTCCTTCAAACTGAAACCATCATGCCAACGGAAGGCTTTGAACCGAACTCCACGAATCAAAAAGGAATCTCTCGATAGAACTTTCTTGGCTTCCACCTCGGATTGAAGACGAACTAAAACGTGCCGCTGATTCAGTAAACCAAGCGAAAAATCGCCTAGGATTCCCCAAGTTCTGTGGATCGAATCTCGGATATCGTCCAGTGTTGGTCGATAGCTAGAGAACTTCAGAACAATCACATGTTTTTCCATGAAAGCTTCGCCACGTACTTCATCTGTGGCCGTCAGGCCAATTGCTGGCGCTCCCTCTTTGCGGAACCGAGTTCCTTCTACCTGATCCTCCGCAACTTCGTCCACCAAGATTTTACCCAAAATCTGGGCGAAAGAGGGTTTACTCGTTCCCCCGTTACCAGGTCCTCCCGCCGTGGAGGGAGGGATGGTGGCCGGTGGCGCCGACATCGCAGCCCTAGGAGGCTAGCCCTGCATCCAGCGTCAACTGGGAGCCACGCCCGAGAAGGCGAAACTGAGACTCGCCTGAGAAGAGACCTCGCCTGCTGGCCTCGACGGATCTGCTCACCTCGATCTCGCGGCCTTGAAGGCGGTGGCCGGTCGATCTCGCGGCCTTGAAGGCGGTGGCTGGTCGATCTCACGGCCTTGAAGCCGATCGATCTCCAGGGAGAGACGGCTGGAGAAAGCCGGTCGATCTCGCGGCCTTGAAGCCGATCGATCCCGCGGCCTTGAAGCGTCCAAGCGGCGGCCTTGAAGCGTCCAAGTTGTGGCCTTGAAGCGACCAAGCGGCGGCCGGTCGATCTTGGTGGCGGCGGCTGTTGGTCGATCTTGGTGGCGGCGGCTGTTGGTTCACACACACTTGCTTGGCCTTGGTGGAGAGACAACAAAGTCAAGGTGGTCTAGTCTTGGTGGCGGCGGCTGTTAGAACTCCACTTCCAACTTCTTAAACATAAACTAATAAATTAGAAGAGAATTCAAAAGGCATCAAACCTTGTAATTTTCAAGAACAAATTTTTTTTCTAAAAGGTTGGCAAGCCTATTGAACTCAACTAAGTGTTTCACTTGATTACCATTTGCTTGGAGCTTTGGTTCATCATCTCCTTTGACATCAATGATCACTTGGGGCAGCTTAATTTCTGATTGCAACCACAACTAGTCTTGTTGGGATTTAACCAACTATGTGAATAAAAAAAAAAAGGAAAAACAAGATAGAGTGTAATCTCTTGATAAAACTAGAACACTGATGTGTAGAGAACTCACTTTATTCACATTGATTGAAACCAAATAATACATGGGTTTAAATAGGACTCACATGACCACTTAGTAAAAGACACATCTCTTAGTAAAAGACACTTAGTAATACTAAAAGACACACTGGAACACCAAAAGACACATCTCTTCTAGAACTAGTCTAGATTAATCTCTAACATCCCTACTTAAGCTAGACTATCACCATTCCAAGCTTCTTCTTCAACTTGTTGAATGTGTCGGTCTTCAAAGCTTTGGTGAAAATATCGGCAACTTGATCTTGAGATCTGCAAAATTTCACACTGATATATCCCTCCTTAACCAAGTCTCGAATGAAATAATATTTGATCCTTATATGCTTGCTTTTGCCATGAAAAATCGGATTCTTTGTAAGTGAAATAGCCGAACTGTTATCACAAAACAGTGTAGGAGAACTAACAGGTCCATGCTTGAGTTCACTCAAAACCCAAATCAACCAAAGTGCTTGACAAGATGCAAAAGCCAGTGAGACATATTCGGACTTGGTTGTAGAGAGAGTCACAATAGCTTGCTTTATAGATGCCCATGAGATTGCGCCGGAACCAATATTAAAAACATATCCGGAAGTGCTTTTACTATCATCAACACTTCCTCCCCAATCACTATCACAATAACCTACCAAACTTGGTTCTTCAATTTTCGTGAATTGAATTCCTTCATGAATTGTTCCACTCACATACCTTAAGACTCTTTTTCTAGCTTCCCAATGATTTTGCCTAGGAGATTCCATGAATCTACTAAGCATACTCACTGAAAACATAAGATCGGGTCTAGTGGAAGTCAAGTACATAAGACTACCAACAAGACTTCTATAAAGAGTTCCATCAACATGCCTATTGTCTTCACATTTACTTAGCTTCAAACCAGCCTCCATAGGTGTGCTAATTGGTAGTGCGCCCTCCATTCTAAACTTTCTTAATAAATCTTTTGCATACTTCTGTTGAGTGATGATGATCCCATCTCTTTGTTGTTTAACTTCAATGCCCAAGAAATAATGGAGTAGTCCCATGTCGGTCATTTCGAACTCATTCATCATAGCTTTCTTGAAATCTTCATTCATACTTGAACAACTTACGGTGAATATTAAATCATCAACATATAAGCATACTATCAAAAACTCACCATGAGATCCTTCCTTGGTGTATAGAGTATGTTCAAATGGACATCTTTTAAAACCATTCTTCAAAAAATAGTCATCAATACGACTATACCATGCCCTTGGTGCTTGTTTAAGCCCATATAAGGCTTTTTTTAAATGACATACTTTCTTTTCTTCTCCAATATTCACATAACCAGGTGGTTGAGTTATATAAACTTCCTCCTCAAGAAAGTCATTCAAGAATGTCGATTTGACATCCATTTGATAGACTTTCCATTCTCTTTGAGCTGCCAATGCAAGTACTGTTCGAATTGTTTCAAGGCGAGCCACGGGTGCAAATACTTCTTGGAAATCAACACCATACTTTTGTTTGTAGCCTTTCACCACCAAGCGTGCTTTGTGCTTATCAACCTCGCCTTTTGAGTTCAATTTTGTTTTGTAAACCCACTTCACATCAATGGGTTTCTTGTCATTTGGGAGATCAACAAGTTCCCAAGTCTTGTTTCTTTGAATATCATCAATTTCATTATCCATTGCAAGCTTCCACTTCTCATCTTTGTAAGCCTCTTCAAACATAATTGGATCGGCATCAACAAACAAAGCAAAATTAACCAAATCATCATCCACCAAATTGTCACCCAAATTGCTACTTGTTTGTTCATAAAGATCTTGGATACTCCTTGTATTCTTCGAAGGGGAACTTGAACTTGAAGATGAAGAGGGTGATGAAGTAGAATTGGGAGAAGAAGGTGGAACACCAACCTCTTCGTTTTCTTCAATTGGAGCTTCAATTTCTTCTTCGATTTCTACGCAACTTGAATTTTCTTTGGTTGCATTTTCTTTCCAATTCCAAGATTCTCCTTCATTGAACTTCACATCACGGCTTATAATGAGTTTCTTGGTGAGGGGATTATACAACTTGTATGCCTTGGAACATTCACTATATCCAACAAAAATGCATTTCTCGGACTTGTCATCTAGCTTCTTTCTTCTTTCATCCGGTACATGTGGATAGGCAATGCTTCCGAAAATTCTCAAGTGATCAACACTTGGTTTGTGTCCGCTCCAAGCTTCTTGTGGTGTCTTGTCTTGCACACTTTTAGAAGAGGAACGATTCAACAGATAAACAACACATGCTACCGCTTCCGCCCAAAAGGAATTTGGCAATCCCTTGGCCTTCAACATACTTCTAGCCAACTCCATAATTGTGTGATTTTTTCTTTCGGCGACTCCATTTTGTTGTGGGGTACCACGGACTGAAAATTGATGTTGAATACCATGCTCTTTTAAGAAATCTCGAAGCCCATGATCAATATATTCTCCCCGTTGATCCAAGCGAAGAGTTTTCAATAGGAAACCACTTTGTTTTTCAACAAAAACCTTGAAATTTTTGAAACAACCATATACTTCCGAATTTTGTTTTAGAAAGTATATCCAAGTCTTCCTACTATAGTCATCAATGAAGGTAACAAAATAACGGTTACCACCAATTGAAGTAGTATGCATTGCCCCACAAAGATCGGTGTGCACAAGCTCAAGTGGCTATGATGCTCTCCATGCCTTCCCACTAGGAAAAGAATTCCTACTATGCTTCCCCAAGACACATCATTCACATACTGTATCTTGAAGTTGAATTGTAGGCAAGCCCTCCACAAGATTCTTCTTGCCCATAAGAGATAGAGTTTTAAAACTCAAGTGACCATATCGATAATGCCATAGCCAAGACTTGTCTTGAATAGTATAGAAACAAGAATTAATGGTACTTTGGAAAGATAAAGGAAACATTTTGCTTTTGGTCATTCCCACCTTTCCAATGATAACATCATTCTTATCTTTGATCTCACACAAAGCTCTCTTGAAATGTACTTCATACCCCTTCAAAAGAAGTTGCCCAACACTTAAGAGATTTTCCTTAAAAATAATTTGAAAAGCTAAGGCCTTTTATTTGAAACATATTTGACTCACGTGCTCTATTAAATTTTGAATTTGCAACTCAAGTAACATTTAAAAGTAGTTTTTCAAAGTTCTTTTCATTTTAAAATATTTCAATTGATGAAATTTATGTTTTCTATTAACACCTGTATAGTATATTCCATGAATTTCGCATTCATCATAAAATTAATAGAATATACATTTTAACACCTAATGAACATATCAACAAAAATATTCTAAATCATTTTAGGGTGGTTTGATATGGTGTTGAATGGAGGCATCAAGATGGGGGGTATGTGTTGAGGTGACAAACACAACATGGATGTCAAAAAATATATAAACACGAGGAGGGTTTTGAAATTGTTTGAAGAGCAATGCTAGAGAGCGAGGAAACGGGCGAGGAAACGAGCGAGGAGAGGGACGTGGCGGGGTGGGAGTCGTCCACCCCGCTCGGGATGCGTGCCGCAATTTTTTGTGCGCGCATCCCGAGCGGGGTGGACGGCTCCCACCCCGCCACGTCCCTCTCCTCGCTCGTTTCCTCGCTGGTTTCCTCGACATTTAGAATTCCCCTTGTTTGAAGGAGGAAGGAAAACATGCATGGTGTGGTGTGGTGTGTGATTGATGATTGGGGTCCACTAACAAACACATGCAATGAAAACGCAGACACCACAATGAGGTCAGCCAAAAAGCAAAGGATGGGGACACCATGTCCAAGACTTTTGTCCATTCATCGCAACATTTGCCAGCAAAGTGAGTTAATGAATTTTATATTGGGTAAATTTAATGTTAGTCCCTTTTATTAATGGGATAAATGTCTTTGATTCCATTTACTAGTCGTATTTGAGATTGAACCCTTGACTGTTGTTGACTACTGGCTGGTCAACAATTAAGTTAGCATGTCCATTGCGTGTGACCAATTTTTTACTCACTCCCTATCATCTCACTAACAAACATCTCAAACAATTCATCTTGAGATATGTGCTTTGCACGTGACCATTTTTCTACTCAAATACCCCCTTTCATCTCACTAACAAACATGTCAAACAATTCATCTCGAGAAAAAGACTGTATTTCGATGAAACTCTACTACCTCCTTCCCCTTCTGCTCTCCCTTTTTGTGATTGCATTTCCCACCATTGCCGACCATCCCATTCCAATCTCCCTTCTCATTGAATTCTACTACTAAACTCATTCTGACACCAACTTCTCTATCTACATTGTGTTCTAATTCTCTCCTTAGCCCATGTTGATCTTGTCCCTTGTGTTTCTGTTGAAACCCAAGTGGCTCGTGATCAACATGTTGCTGATTTCTTCCCCACCCTTTTCCTAGTGGGGTATGTTGAACAAGTTGTTGTCTTTTCCCCAATCCTCCTCCTCCACCTCCTAACTCATGTGGTGCACAGTGTGAGAAATTCGAGTTAAATTGGTGGTCTAACTCTAAACTTTGACCCAAATTTAACCAAAATTTTGCCCCCATCAAGCTTCATCACCTGCTGAACATCAAATTGGTCTCCAAATTCACCCATGAAACTGGTGGATGTAAGCCATGAAAGAGTAGGGGGAGGAGAATTGGGATCAAGACCGTTGGATGGGAAAAGAAGAGTGGGGTCCATGGATGCAAAGCTGGATCTTGGTAGGGATGGTTGTGGCACTTGTGGTGGTGAAGGGTGTGAGACAACGGTGGTGGTGGTGGATGTTGTTGTTTATGATGGTTGGTGGGGGGTTTTGAAGTAATTGAAAGAGGAATTGGCTGCTTGAGTTTCCGAGGGTGGTGGTGCACCACTCGCACCTCCTTCGCCAATCATGGTGGCTGATATTCACATAATTATTACATAATATATCCCTTAATTTATATATGTTAGTGTTTCGATTATTATAATTTATAATAATTATTTCGTTTTCATGTTTTGGCAGGAATTTGAGCGTTAACGATGAAATGATATTAAGGCGACAACTTAAGGACTGACAATTGGTCGATTCTAGTGGTGGTACAAAGCAAAGAGACACATATCTAAACCTAACCCTAATAAACCTAGGTCCACCTAATTTAACCTAAGCCCAAACCTAAAACATGATAACCTAAAAACCCAAGCCCAATATAATATGAGAACCCTATTTAGCTTCCCCATCTTAGAGAAAGGAGCTCATCTCTTATTCTCTCTTCTTCCACATCCCTTCTTTTTTCCTCTCCTTTTCTACGTTTTTTCTCCCCTCTTCTCTTTTCCAGCCACCACACTAATTCTCCCTACCGGCAATCCTCGCTCGATAGGAAAACCGGCAGGGTGATCATCCCGCAATCATCACCATCACCGCATCATCTCACCAATACTCTCTTCTTTCTCCTCTCACGTCACCTCGCATCTGTCCCCCTTTCTTCCCTCCTCGACAACCACAGCCGCCATCTCCACCAGACACCACCTTCCATCTGTCCCTGTTGTTCAATCCTCGCAACGAACACCACCACCACCGCGCGCACAAAACAGGGAGTCCCTGTTTTCCTCCCTCGCAGCCTCCCTCCTTCCTGTTTTCCTCTCTTCTCCACGGTATCTCCCTCCGACACTTCTCTCTCTCTGCTCCAACCTCGCCACCAGACCACGAAAGAACACGCCATCAGCCGCCGCCGTCGCGAAACAGAGCCTCACCACGACTCTGTTCCGCCTCGCCACAGGACCTTCCTCCCCTCTCTCGGCATCTCTTCGTCTCGACATCATTACTGCCTCCCTCTCTCACGACCACCGTCGCAAGCAACGCGTCAGCAAGCGGCACACTTCGACAGGAGAAACAGGGCTCCGCCACTCCGACCTCTGTTTGTTTTTCTGTTTTTTTTCCTATTTCATTGCTTCCTCACTTTCTCTCTCTCTTTTTGCAGGTTCAGAACTAGTTTGGAGCAGGAGAGGAAGCTCGCGAGGAGCGGAGCAGACGCTGTCGCGTTGGAGACGAAGCTCTGAAGAGCCGCGCGATTTCGAGCGGGAAATAACTGTTTTTCAAACAGTTCAGCTATTTGCAACCTGCGATTCTGCTCTGTATCACCACAAGGCGTTTGCAACCTTTTTCTCGGGATTCGTGTTCGTGCAGAGATGAGTTGCGGCGTACCACATCACGAGGAGATGACTACCACTACCATGGATAGCTAAACCCTTCGCCAAGGCTACGATGAAACCACAGGATGTCCTAGAGTTTGTGTATTTAAATTTATTATTTTCTTTATGCTTGAACGTTAAACACATTTGATTTATGATTTTTAATAAATTTCTTTCACCGATTATATCCTGATTAATTATCTAGACTAGTCGGTAGTTAGAAGTACCCTTTGTTGAAATTCAAAAACCTGATTTAATCAATTAATCTGAATCTGTGATTGTGTGTGCCGTAAAAAGACACGCAATGCTAGGGATTAGGATTAGTTAAAATAAACCTGTGATTGTGTGTGCCGTAAGAAGACACGCAATTCTAGAGGTTTATACCTATGCTGAAATCAATTGTGAACTTAGATTAATCTTTAGGTTAGTCATGTTAAATCTTGAAAACAATATTTTTGATTATACAAATCTCAAAGAACCTGTGGTGAATTCAATGCCTTGGTTTCCTTTCTCATATTATTTTAAAAAATTTATTTTGTTTTTAATTTGATTATTAGTTTAGATATTTTAATTGTTGTAACCCCAATTTAAATTAGTTTAAATCAACTCTGAAATTTAATTGCAACCACAGTCCTTGTGGGATCGACCTGTACTTGCCCTTGTCTACCAGTTAGACACTGTGCACTTGCAGTTATTAAAATTAGGTTAAATTAACATATTTATTTAGGTTAATTAAATCTGCATCAAGTTTTTGGCGCCGTTGCCGGGGACTGTAACGGTGTAATTAAATTTAAGAGTTTATTTTCACTATTTGTAATTTAGGTTAAAAAAATAATAATAATAATTAATAAATAAATAAAAAATTAGGTCAGATATAAGATTGCTTTTATAATAGGTTTGATTTTATTTTTTTAGTTATTTCTTTTAAGTCTTAGAAGTTTGATACTTGATTTTGCTTTTGTTATTTTTGCAGGTATTAATAGGCAGGAAGCATATATTACAGATTACACGCTTCTCGAGAAAATTGAACGCTCCTGCAAACGTCAAGCAAAGTTTTTTATTATTATTATTTTTTTAATTTTGTGAGGAGAGTTTTAATTTTATTTTCACCTCGTTTTACGAGTGTGTGGTGTAATAATTTTTAAACTCTACTATTTTTCATTTTGTTTAATCACAAAAAAAAAAAAAAACCAAAATTTTCTAAGTCAAAAGAAATTATAGGGAAACAATTTTAATTATACCCAATAATCTCTTGTGATTTAGAAATCCGACTTCTAAGACCAAGACCAGTAAATTTATTTGCATGTGCTTGTGTGTTGAGTGAAACGGATAAAAAGAAGTCGGACATTTTTTTTGAATTGTGCTAACTTTTTGTGCAGATTGGAATACGCACACTGTAAGTATTTCTCTCACACGCAACGTATTAGCGACCAAGGTGCTTGGTGTAATTGTTTGAAATTGTGTGATTGGATGTTAAATTTCTGTAATTGTGGATGCTAAACTTTAGTAATTCATAATAAGCAGACTCAGCTTATAAATAGAAACTGGTGGGAATTGATATCCCCACCTCATCACTCCAGCTGTGTGCAACCAATAGCCTAACATAATTAAAATCAATTAGCAAGTTAGATAGAGTCATCTTTTAGGTACGGTGTTCATAGGACAACCTTAATCATTCAATGAACTCCGAGAGGCTGCTGCCACAAGGGTAATTTACCCGGTACGCCGAGTCATAAGTAAGCTACGATCCACAAGAAGAATTGGTGTAACCAACAGTTTTGGGTTAAGAACACAAGCCTCGAGTGTATATCCAACGTCACATCGTTCTCACATCTACTGGCTTATAGAGCGGTAGCACAAGGAAGTACTTAATTGGACCATTGTGACCTCCTTCTCTTGTGCGATAATCCGGTTTCTTTGAAACAAAACTCTAGCCTACTGATTTTGAACTTTGTGGGGTAAAGTGTACACTCTTAGGATCAACTTGTAGCACCCATTGCCTTGTCATAAAGATTACATAAGAAATAATTGTTCCCCAAAAATAAAAAGATAATTGATCTCAAAAACGTTGATTGCTTAGGGAGGCATGATTCTTGTGCATTTATTGGTTGCTGATTGCGTGTAAGTCTGTGTATATTTTTAGAGTTAGTGCCTTAAAAATATATATATATATATATATTATTTAGGAGTATTGACTTTGCACCTTCGTTGTCCATTAGTTTATGCATACTTGAGTGCGTGATTCTAAGAGTAGACTTGTTCGACAAGAATTCGAAGAGTTCGTTGAAGTCCCCATTACCTATTTAGGTTCATCATCCTCGTCCACTGAGATGGCTGAGGGGAAGGCCTTTAAGGATTACTTCGCCCATCTTCCTAGTAGTGCTCCATCTTGCATTGTCTTACCTGAGACAAGTGCAAACAGTTTCGAACTCAAACCATCTATTATTCATCTCTTGCCCACTTTTTATGGTTTTGAGAAAGAGGACCCTTATCTTCATGTCAAAGAATTTCTTGACATCTGCGCTACCCTGAAGTACCAAAACTTTTTTGATGATTCGGTCCGTCTTAGGTTATTTCCCTTTTCTCTGAAAGACAAGGCGAAATCGTGGTTAAATGCATTAGAGATAGGATCCATCACATCATGGGATGCGTTGTCAAGAAAGTTCTTGACAAAATACTTCCCCGTTCATAAAACAAATGCCCTCCGACGAGATTTATCTAATTTTCAACAAAAAGAGTGTGAACATTTCTATGAATGTTGGGAAAGGTTCAATGAGCTCATTGTAAGGTGTCCCCATCATGGATTCGAGAAGTGGCGGTTAGTTCAATACTTTCAAGACGGTTTAACCCCTCAAAACCGTCGTATGATTGATGCCACTAGTGGTGGGTCATTAATGAAAATGAGTGTCAGTGAAATTTGGGAATTCTTTGAGACGCTTTCCGAAAATTCTCAGCAATGGGATTATTCGAGAAAGGAGTCTGATAGGCGTAAGGGTGATATATATGAAGTTAGAGATACATCTGTCCAACCCCCTGCTGCCTCAAAGTTAGAGACGGCTGTTATGACCATGACTCAAAAGATAGATGCACTCTTGAATTTGACTCAACCTGCACTTCCCACAAACGCTTCATCTGAAGTATGTGCTACATGTTCGAGTCCTGGTCATTCAATAGCTAATTGTGACTTGCAAAACGATTATCCTGCATACTATGCTGAGCAAGTCAACGCTTTTAATGCGATACGGCGACCTGGCAATCATCCGCAACCTAACTATTACCACTCAGGGTTCGCCAAACATCCAAGTCTCTCCTGGGCCCATGGCCCACACCAAGGGGGACCTGTTGTTGTTTCCCAGGCTCCTCAAGCCCCTGGCCCTGTTAGGCCCCACCATAACCAAGTTCATCCATCCAACACATCAAGCTTAGAGGAAACGATTAATCAGCTTTTGCACCGCTCAGCAAGTATAATGGATCAGAATTCTAAGGACATATCTGAGTTGAAAGCCACGACTCAAAGACTTGAGATAGCTGTGAGTAAGATTACTCAGTCTTCTTCTTAGAGAGAGCCAGGGAGATTTCCTAGTCAACCTGTTCCAAACCCAAAGGGTCAATTCGCAGTTGGTAGTACATCTGAGTCCTACAATGAAGATGTCAAATCTATTACTACCCTTAGGAGTGGAAAACAGGTTGACAATCGAGTAAAAGTGCCCGATTTGAGTGTTGGTGCATCCACGTCTAAGTCAAAACATGTTGCATCTCCATCTGACAAGGAGGCTGATAAAGCCTCGCCTTCTACAGATGCTCATGTTGACTCTAACCCCACTCAAGCATCTTACTTGCCTAGAGCCCCGTTTCCATCACGGTTAGCTCCTGCTAAGAAAGGAACAAATGTAACCGATGTAATGGAAATTTTTAGACAAGTCCACATAAATATCCCACTACTCGATGCTATCAAGCAAGTTCCTAGCTAAGCCAAGTTTTTGAAGGATCTTTGCACACAGAAGCGGAAGCTACATGTGCAAAAGAGAGCCTTCCTCACCGAGCAAGTGAGCTCCATTATTCAACACAGAACCCCGCCTAAGTATAGGGATCCTGGTTGCCCGACTATTTCTTGTATTATCGGTGATCATATGATAGATAAGGCATTATTGGATTTAGGGGCGAGTGTTAATTTATTGCCATATTCTGTTTATGAACAATTAGGTCTTGGTGAGTTAAAACCGACTAGAGTGACACTGCAATTGGCAGATAGGTCTGTCAGAGTCCCCCGTGGTGTTATAGAGGATGTGATTATCAAGGTTGAAAAATTATATTATCCTGTGGACTTTATAGTTCTTGATACACAACCTGTTCACAATCCCTCGAGTCACATCCCAATCATTTTGGGTCGACCATTTTTGGCCACATCCAATGCCATTATTAACTGCAGGAATGGAATTATGAAATTGTCATTTGGCAACATGACTGTCGAACTCAATGTTTTTAATGTTAGTCAACAACCCCCCGAGTCTGAAGACATCCATGAGGTTGACATGATCGAGAGTTTGGTGGAAAATTCCTTTCCGCAGTCCGCCTTAGATGACCCCCTAACGGTTTGTTTGACTCATTCTGGTTTAGACTTCGATATTAATAATTCCATTAGGGAAATGAATGCTTTGCTTGATACACCCCCTAGTATGGTTCCTAGTTATTCATGGAGGTCTAAAGTTGAACCCCTTCCACTTAGTGAGTCAAAACCCGTCCCTTCGGTTGAGAAGCCACCCAAGCTCGACCTTAAACCATTACCAGACACCCTCAAATATAAGTTTTTAGGTTCTGATGATACTTTACCTGTTATTATTTCATCAACATTGACTGCTGAACAGGAAAGTAAATTGCTAAACGTTCTGAAAGAACATAAGGCATCACTTGGGTGGACTATAGCGGATATTAAAGGAATAAGTCCAATTGTTTGCATGCATCGTATTCATATGGAAGATAATGCCAAAACTTCACGTGAAATGCAACGTAGGCTTAATCCTAATCTTAAGGAGGTTGTCCGAGCCGAAATGCTCAAATTGTTGGATGCTGGTATTATTTACCCCATTTCGGATAGCTCTTGGGTCAGTCCAGTTCAGGTTGTTCCCAAGAAATCAGGGGTAACTGTAGTCACAAATGATAAGAATGAGTTAGTGCCTACCCGCATGACCACTGAATGGCGAGTTTGTATTGACTACCGTAAGTTGAACTCAGGCACGAGGAAATATCATTTTCCTCTCCCTTTTATCGATCAGATGCTTGAGAGGTTAGCCGGACATGATTACTATTGTTTTCTTGATGGATATTCCGGTTATAACCAAATCCCCATTGCACCCGAGGATCAAGAGAAAACTACATTCACTTGCCCTTTTGGGACTTTTGCTTATCGGAGAATGCCTTTTGAGTTGTGTAACGCACCCGCCACCTTTCAGAGGTGTATGCTTAGTATTTTCTCGGATATGGTTGAAAGGTTTCTTGAGGTGTTCATGGATGACTTCTCCGTGTTTGGGGATTCATTTGATGAGTGTTTGCATCATTTAACCCTAGTGTTAAAGAGGTGTGAAGAGAAAAGTCTTGTCTTGAATTGGGAGAAATGTCATTTTATGGTTAGGCAAGGTATAGTTCTTGGGCACATAATTTCTAACGAGGGCATTGCAGTTGACAAAGCAAAAATTGATTTAATCATGAGTCTCCCACCACCGAAGACGGTGAAAGACATTAGATCTTTTCTAGGCCATGCTGGTTTTTACCGTAGGTTCATTAAGGATTTTAGCAAGGCTACTCGTCCTTTATGCAATTTACTTGCCAAGGACTCTGCCTTCGTCTTTGATGAAAACTGTTTGAAAGCCTTTGAAAAGCTTAAACAATTGTTGACTTCAGCTCCAATCATCCAACCTCCTAATTGGAATTTACCTTTTGAGCTTATGTGTGATGCTTCAGATTTTGCGGTTGGAGCTGTCTTAGGACAACGGGTGGACAAAAAGCCCTATGTTATCTATTATGCCAGTAGGACTCTACAAGATGCACAACTTAATTACTCCACCACGGAGAATGAGTTACTCGCCATTGTCTTTGCATTGGACAAATTTCGGTCATACCTTATAGGATCCAAAGTTATCATTTTTACTGATCATGCAGCATTGAAGTACCTTTTTCTAAAAGGGATGCTAAGCCACGCTTGATTCGTTGGGTCCTATTGTTACAGGAGTTTGATATTGAGATTCGGGACAAGAAGGGTTCCGAAAATGTTGTAGCTGACCATTTGTCTAGACTTCTTGTAGAATCGTCCATTGCAGATGTGCCCTTGAATGAATCCTTTCCTGATGAGCAATTACTTGCTATCTCCCAGCTACCTTGGTATGCAGATATTGTGAATTACCTTGTTACAGGTCAACTCCCTTCTAATTGGTCTAAACAAGATAAAACTAAATTCCTTGCTGAGGTCAAACATTTCTTCTGGGACGATCCTTATTTATTTAAGTATTGTCCCGATCAGGTCATTAGGAGATGTGTTCCAGAGAGTGAATTTCATAGTATCATTTCCTTTTGTCATGATCAGACGTGTGGAGGTCACTTTAGTTCCAAAAAGACAGCTGCAAAGATTCTGCAGTGTGGCTTTTACTGGCCGACCATTTTTCGGGACACCCATGCATTTTGTGCTACATGCGATAGATGCCAACGAATGGGTTCCATCTCTCGTAGGAATATGATGCCTCTCACTAACATTCTCATTGTGGAGATTTTTGATGTTTGGGGTATTGATTTCATGGGACCTTTCCCTCCATCATTTGGCTATCTTTACATTCTTTTAGCTGTTGATTATGTTTCTAAATGGGTAGAGGCGGTACCTTGCAAAACGAATGACCACAAGGTTGTGGTCAAATTTCTAAAAGATAACATCTTCTCTCGTTTTGGTACTCCGCGTGCTGTTATAAGTGATGGTGGTTCTCATTTTTGTAATAGACCGTTTGAACTGCTAGTTAAGAAATACTCCATCACTCATAAAGTAGGTACTCCATATCATCCACAAACAAGTGGGCAAGTTGAAATATCCAATCGGGAAATTAAACATATTTTGGAGAAAACTGTTCGACCAGACCGTAAGGATTGGTCACAACGGCTGAATGACGCTCTTTGGGCTTATAGGACAGCGTTTAAGACCCCGCTTGGAATGTCTCATATAGACTTGTTTTTGGTAAGGCATGTCATTTGCCTGTAGAATTAGAACATCGTGCTTACTGGGCTATCAAGACCTTTAATTTTGATATAGGTGAGGCTGGATCACATCGTAAGCTCCAACTCGATGAGTTAGAAGAAATTAGGAATGATGCTTACCAAAGTGCTAAAATCTACAAAGAACGAACGAAGGTGTTTCATGATAAATCCATTCTTCGCAAGTCCTTTGAACCTTTCCAAAAGGTTTTGTTATTTAATTCTCGGTTGCGTCTATTTCCTGGCAAGTTGCGATCTCGATGGTCTGGACCTTACACGGTGAAAACAGTGTTTCCACATGGAGCTGTGGAGATTGTTGATCCTAAAGATGGTCGTTCTTTTAAAGTCAATGGTCAACGTCTTAAACCATTTTTAGAGTTGCCTACATCAGAAGTCGAGGTTGATGTGTTGTTATTAGAGGATCCTGTGTACTCAGATTGAGGAAGCATAGATGTCGGGCTGACGTCGTTAAACCAAGCGCTCCTAGGAGGCAGCCTAGCTTCAGTTGTGTCATGATGGTTAGTCTGGATTGATTTTCGAGTTCTTTCTAATTGCATTCCACTCATACTCGTTAGCTCCGTAACAATTTTGACTTACAACTGATACATGAAATATTTTTTTTTTTTTTTTTTTTTTTTCATTTGTGTCCTGTATTGTTTTTATCAATTTATCATGATGAGTCTACAGTTCTTATGTCTCTGAGCGTTCATTGGTGGAAGATTTCGTCGAAATTGGTAAAAACTTTCCCATGGTAATATTCCTTAAACTCTCATCTTTTCTTTTTCCTGCATTTGTCATGATCATCATTTTATACATTGAGGACAATGTTTGGTTTAGGTTTGGGGGTGAGGTTTATGAGTTTTTCTGCATTTTTCAAGAAATTTTGAACTAAAATTTATTTCACAATTTACTATTGTATTCTACTCAATCTCCATTGAGTACATAGTTAATTATGATTGTGTGAAAATTTTCACTTTGAAAATGCAGTCAAAATCTAAGTTTCTTTCCAATGAAGAGGATATGCTTTCAAGTATGCCTATAAATTGGAGGAATACATGCTTTCACGTGTCACTTTTATATATCAATAGGAAAACATATGGTTTGATATTATCTTTTAGTTAAATATATTTCATGAGATTTTTTTCAACTCGATTACTTTTTGCACTATAAGCCATATTAGCATGATTTGAAGTTGATGAGTGAGATATGAGCTAGAAAACCTTAGAATAATAGTGGAGACTTAACCTGTGAAAGTTTTGAGCCATTCTTTTCTTTCTGAGTGTTAGATAAATATACTCTAATTTTTCTTGAGTTCGCATTAAGTCGTTGATGATCTCATTATTCTCATTTTTTTATCAATTGCTTTGAGAATTCAATTATTGCACTAGAACTTTTTAGTTTATTTAGTTGAGATGTCATAATACCAACCTGAACTTAAGAAATGATGTAGGCAAGTTTTTCTTAAACATTTTCTAGCCTTTTTACTTACCCACTCATTAGTTCCCTTTTGAAGCCCTTTGAGCCGTTGATAGCCTTTTATTTGTTAACCCCTTATCAATACCCAATTTATCTAAGAATGTATATGGATGAATGTTAGTTGGAAATGGGCAATTAGAAAGAACAGAGTCAAATATACCATGAGTCATCAGTGTTGAAACATTCTATTGAGTAGAAGAGGAAAAACATGTAGTTGAAAAAAAAAAAAAAAAAAGAAAGAAAGAAAAGCGAGGTCAATGAAAAAAATGAAGAAAGTAATTGATGGTTAGAACATTGATAGCCCTTGTGTTAGTTTAATGGGTGTATACATTCTTAGAGATTTTTTGTATACTTTTTTTCCATTCTTTGTTAGCCATTACCTAAGCCCCATTACAACCTATTAAAGTCCTAGTTGATCTTAAGAGATGGTTAGTTTCGTGGATGTGGAGATTAAATAAATAAGAACTATGGTGTATGATTTAACATTCTCAAAAGTAATTGATATTCCTGTCCATGAGATCATATTCATTCCATTCTTGAAAAGTCCGTTCTTCATATTACTATATGTGAGATGATTGTTTTCCATTATTTACTCTTTTCCTCACATATAAACTGAGTGAAATATCAAATCTCTGAGTGTTTCATTGTGAGTGACATGAGATGTTTGAAGTCAAAACAAACTTTCTAAAGGAGATTTAGTAATTGTTTTACTCTGAAATAAAAAGTTATGTTGATAAGGCCATGCACACACACACTTCGAGTTGGGAATAATTGATGAAATTAATTTAACCTTTGGGTATTATTAAATTGTTGTGAGACTCTTTGATATATTATTGTGAGACTGTTAGCGATTTTCAAAATTTTTAGGCAATTAAATTCTTACTCTGAGGATAATAGACTGAGTTACCATGTTTTGGAAATTTATTAAGTCATAATGTTTGTGGGTAACATTTTTGGAAACCCTCACGAGACTATAACTCGTCCACTAGAGGTAATCTAGGGGTTTAAAGCCTTGTTGCACGTTTAAGGTAAGTGCAACCGATGATTCCTGCGAAAGTGAGTTAGATTTTATTTTATTGTTTTGCTCGAGGACTAGCAGTGGCGTATTGAGATTTTGAGTGTTAAGAGGAAGAAGAAGACCAAATAGTGAGATTTGGAGTGTTGAGATTTGTTTGACATGTTTGTTAGTGAGATTCGGGGACCAAATTCAAATATGATTTGTAAACAGGATAAAAAAACATTTATGATTTATCCCATTAGTAGAAGGGACCAACATCAAATTTACCCTTTATATTATATTGAGGGTAAATTTGTAAAGAGAAGTCACAGGTCAGACATTAATAAAAGTCTAATAAAAGTTAGAGCTAATGTCTGAACAGACATGTTCAGACTGATTATAACGAGAATTTTTTGAATGTTTAGACCAGACGTGTAAAAGTATCTCACCAAAGTAGGGAGGATCATTCTGATTCAACCAACATTTCTAGATTCCCATCTTCCTCCCCTCTCTTTCCACCATTCTTAGCATAATGGAGAGAATCATTAGACACTTCCTATGGGGTTAAGAAAGCCATCAATCTTCTCTCTTCCAAGAGAAAATGGGGTTTGGATATAGGGAGAATCAGAACTTTCAATGATGCTTTGTGATGTGTCCAATTATGTCCTCGCTGAGCTCGATGATCTCGATTCCACAAAAATAAGTAGCGATTAAGTCAGGGACCACCGTCGTGGTGGCCGAAGGCACTCCGATGCTTAAGTCAGATCTCGATGAAAAATAGAGTGAATAATGTATGTAAATTGCAGCGTGTATGCGCACCTTTCTTCCTCCTTTCATCTATCACTTATATTGTGATCTAGGGCGTAGAGGGAAGAAATCTCACTTGTGTGTGCATTGACTGAGTCTCTTCGGCACTTGGTTTTGTTTAGGACCCAATGCTTGATTGGGCTATAGCTAATTTCGTGCGAGTGGATCTCGCGCTTATGATAGCTCTGAGATTTGTTGTTCGGGCCTTATTATCTTGGGCCAAGCTCCGAGACCCGTATCTCTTTTGGCGTGAAACTTACACTGTGACATGTTTTGAATGTTTTTCCTGGAGGTGTAATCACCTTCTTTCGTGTCTTATGGAAAATTGCACCTCAGACCATTGCCTCATTTTTAACTGTGTTAGACCACGCTAAAGTTTTTGGGTTGGGCTCAGGTTAGGTACGGCCATTTGGATTGGGTTGCATCTCTAGGTCGGATAAAGTTTTTGGGTTGGGCTCAAAGTAGTCATTTTTGTTTGGCTTTATGAATTGATTAAACGGCCAATTATGCATGTTTAATAGTCAGAGACAATCTTTTATGCGTTCTGAAGTCATTCAGCTCATAGCTCGCTAAGGCGAATCATAAGCATAAAAGCATCAACATACCCTCTTTCTTTCTGGAATGCTTTCAACAGTTCGTAACCTCAAGATGTTTTCTTCCTCAATATATCCGCTTAATGTTCTTAGTAGCAATTCTAAGCTTTGGTTAGTAGCTTACATAAAATTACATATCCCTGACTCTGTTATTTCTGAGGCTTGTTGTCTCTGCATGCATCCAAGTTGGGACGCTATCAGTAAGGCAATTTATCTATGGGTGTACTGTATCCTATTTTGAATGTTGATTAATAAATGCAGTGTTCTTTATTCTTATTTGCAGCACTTCTCAGTTTCATAGAAGGTCCCCCATTTACCCTGCAGAGGCTCTGTGAGGTGATTCTGCATCAATTTTAAGTTCTTGTATATGGAGAACCCTGTATGCTCATTGATGCTGACCTTTCAAATGATGGTTTTTCTGCAATGTTCTACATGTTTTAATTTCGCAATGGATTGTTTGTGTCTTCGTCTTCCCTTTCCCAGGTTTCAGTTGTCAAGTACAAATTGCATTACTGTGTTATCTATTCATTTTCTGCTCTGAACAGATTCTCTTGGCCGCGCGAAGCATATACCCAAACCTCTCAAAACTTGCTTTGGCATTAGAAAAGGTATGTTTGAAGACAATTTCTGCTGGCATTGTTGTTTCAGAGTTTTGATATTAACCTTTGACATAGCTTATGCACCTTCAAATCATTTTAAGCTAGTTAGCTGGTTTTAAAACTCTTTAAATTTTTTCCCAATGCCTTCAGAAAATTTTCGTTGACATTATGCCACTTCGTCCTGATTTGTAGAACCTGTTGGTGACATCTACTCTGACTGTCTCTACGGATCCGTACCCACCAACAATAATGCCAAAACCAGATGAACATGAGAAAGGAAGTGCAGTATCTTCAACTCCTTCCGCACCTCTTCAAAATGGGGTTGAAGCGGTTGTAGTTGATCAGGATGAAGAAATGACAGATGCCGAGGAGATTGATGAAGATAAGGTTGTTGAAGATAGTAAGGGCAGTGACAAGGTTATCGTGGAAGAAACAATTAATGGAACATCAGAAACAAGCCTTGATCAAAGCATCAATGCTGAGCCTAGCTCTGACCAAAGCATCAATGCTGAGCCTAGCCCAAAGCAAAGCAACAATGCTGAGCCTAGCTCTGACCATAGCAACAATTCTGAGCCTAGCGCTAATCCAAGCAACAATTCTGAGCCTTCTGGTGAGTCCTCTCTGTCCAGTGAACAGCTCGACTCAGCAAGCCAATAGGCCTAGATGTTATATCCTTCTAGCAGCATCACTTTGTCCTGTTGTCTATCTTTAGGCTATCTCTGTTTAACAATTTAACACATTTCATATTAATTTTATGATACAAATACTGCAGTCTCTCTTATCGTAATCACGATGGCACTGGAATTATGGAAAATGTTTTCTATTATTTGACGAGCATAAACAGCTCAAGGAAAATTGGATATTACTCTTGCATAATTTTTGTTGACACCTTTCCGTCCATATGATGTCACAGGTGGATATGAGATATTAGAGGACTTTGAAATCTAGATGAAAAATAGGAATACGATTAAAATTCTAAGTGTTTCATCAACAATAGCAAGAGGATTGATTCCCGTGTGGGTTTGTTTCTTTGTTTGAATGGCAATGTATGATAGAATTTTCACGGTGGGCATTCTTTCTAAGATAGGTCTGCCAATGTTCCCGCTTTCATGTAGTTGTGTGCTAGGTGACCTCAATGCCGATTGCTCAATTGAATTGTAAGATAAGGAATTTGGATTTCTGAAGACTTTTGTTTGTTTGGGCGAAATTTAATTAGCTTTTGTAACCCAAGGCAGATGGATGCAATGAATTCACTATCAAGCTCATCCAATTTCCGGATCATGTTGTGCCTTTTATTTTCTTTATAAAACCCCTCGCCTAGTTATTTTCACACTCGCCTTTTATGCTTGAACTGAACATAAACATTTTCCAGTTTCACATGATAAATTGTCTACAAGGCTAAACTCTGAAGGGTGTTAGCTCTACTTATTTGTGCTCTCCTTATGTTGCTTAAGTTTGTAATTTAGTTCATGCTTGCTTTCTTTAGGTTGTTAGCTCATAACTTTTTCTTTGCATGGTTGTTAGCTCATTACCTTCTGTTGGCTTTGGTTGTTAGTCATGCTTTCGAAGTTCTTTGAGAGAGGATATTTATGCTCTGCTTTATAGGCCTTGGGGCTTGTTCGTATTCTTTAATTCTTTAACCCCTTCTTGCTTCCTACAAGTAGAGTTGTTTGTTCCTCTCATTTGAAGTTCAATTTGTAAAACCAAAGTCAGTCATGGCTGTTTTATCAATGATCACAGTCTCTTTATACCTTCTTTCATATCTCCTTCTACTACTGCATTTAGTCTCTGCAGTACGCGACGGCTTCAGTATGAAGCTCATTCATTGGGACTCCATAGAATCACCTTTCTATCCTGGTAGTCTGACTTTTGAAGAAAGAGCTAAAAGATTTCATTACCAATCAATGGTTCGTCTAAATCAGGTAGCTTCAACTATACAGACATCCACAGCGATCAAGGGCGCTAATGAAACTGATAGTGTACATCCTAACATGGTAGGTCGATCAATGGCCTTTAACGGAGTGTACTACGCTGCCCGAGTGGGTATCGGTACCTTTAGTACAGGACCTGCATACAGGTCTTACGTCTTGATTGTTGACACAGGGAGTGATTACACATGGCTTCAGTGTGTCGGATGCAACCCTGAATATTGCTACTCACAAACTGGACCTTTATTCCCTTACCATGAATCATCAACTTTTGTATCTAGGAAATGTTCAGGTAACCCCCCTTCTTGCGACGGAGTAGGTTATTGCTGGCATACCTATTGTTTTTACCACGTTCATTATTATAGTGGTCTATATCCAGACTATCCAGTCGTGGAATGTTGGGTAACGAAACATTCACCTTTGAATCGGATAATGGAGCTAGCAAAACCATTCCCAATTTGATCTTTGATTATGTATTCATGATTATAGACTTGAATCTATATAGATATGTATTCATGGCAATTGTCTTTACTGTTTCATTGTGAGTGTAATTGTATTCAGTGATTACATTGTAATTGTATTTCCTATTGAAATAGATTACAATTTGGATCAAGGTGAAATAGATGTATTAAAAAAAAAAAAAAAAAACCCGATTTTACTGTTACAGTGAACAGTGAATATGCAATGTCGTGAATAGTGATACGCGATTTCACTGTTACAGTGAACAGTATCTGCGATTATGCATTATGAGAGAGGCTACACAGCGAGGAAATGGGCGAGGGGAGTGAGGTGGCGGGGGTGGGAGCCGTTCATCCCGCTCGGGATGCGCGCGTGAAAAGTCAACGCACGCATCTCGAGTGGGTTGAACGGCTCCCACCCCCGCCACCTCACTTCCCTCGCTCGTTTCCTCGCTCATTTCCTCGACACTTAGAATTTCTGATGCATTATTTTAAAAAATTACTGTTCACATTGACCGTAACTGTTCACTGTTGGGCCTGGTGAATGTTGGGCTTGTATAGTGACTGTTCACGGGCCTGGTGACTGTTCATGGCCTGGTGACTATTCAGTTAACTGTTCACGGGCTTGGTGATTGTTCACCTATTGGGCCTGTTGCTGTTATTAATAATTGGGCCTGTTAGTACATTTTACTTTGACTATTGGGCTTGTTGCTGTTGGTAATATTGTTTTAAAGTATTGGGACCTATGTAATTGTGGCTATATTTTATTTATACATAGAATATAATTTTGGTTTCATGTATCACTATTGTGTTCCTTATTTAAAATTTACACCATTTAATTAATAGGTTGCCAAAGCAACCACTGTTAGAAAAATTGGTTGATTTTAAATAAGTGAGCATGCTACATCCATGTGAAACAATCGGCCTAAAGGAAGATTGTTTTGACCGGACAGTCCCTAGTCTTAAATATGTGATAAAGTTTACTTTACCACCCCTACCTTACAGGAGCGATCTCCTTTGGTTCATCTTCTTCGCCGGATTTCGTTCGTGCAAATCAGTAGATTCCTTCGCTGAATCTCGTCCATTGTTCTTTATTTTTTCTCCTTTTCTTTCCCTCTCCATTCTCTTTCGTTTTTTCGCAAAAAAATAAAAATAAAAAATAAATCAGTTTTCAGATTTGTGGGTTTGACGGTGTTGATTTGATTGATCGGATTGCGTAGCTCCGATCAGCCCTTTTAGAGGCAATTGTGGCATCATTTGGAACCTGTAAACCCCACATGCAAAGGTAGTTTAAGAGTTGGCCGGAATTTTCAAAAAAAAAATCAGTGTGCATGTCCGTTAGGATGATTCTTCGACGTGAATTCAGGCTTTAGGCACGTGGGTGAGCTGCAAATTCGTGATTTCAGTGTTTTTAGACCTATTTTCGGCTTATTGTGCCGTTCGAAGGCGATCAGATTGGAATATGGTGGGTTTCGATGAGTTTTACTGAATTTTGGGTGTTTACCGGATTTAATTTGCCGATAAGTTTTTCTTTCAGTCACGTGCCGGCTGTAAATTATTTATTTTTTCAATTTTCGGCTAGTTTGCTCACTTTTGAGTCCGCCTTGCAGTTTTAAAAAATTTCATTGTTCCTGCATTCGCTGTTTCGCGAGTTTGGAGCTTCGACCGGTAGGATTTGGGTTTCGAAATCCCATTCCGCTCAGGTGAGTGTAACTACATTATTTACTTTGAGAAATATTTATTTAAAATCTTGAATTTAATTTTTATATTATGTCGTCGATTGTGTATAATTGAATACAAATCCGAAATTTGGGGTTTTTGGAGTTCGATTGTTGTGTTGGTTCTTTTGTAAATGAATTTATATATTGGGTTTTCTGAAAGCATGATATACTTGAATGAAATAGAATAGTGATTGAATTTGTGTGTGATTAGGCTTTGGCGTAATGGCATTGGGCTTGTATGTTGCGTTTTACCGTAGATTGCCGAGTCTTGAGCATGTATGATAGTTCGACTCGAATGAATTTATTGTGGTGAATTGGGTCATGTTGGGACCCTAGCGTAGTCATGGATTTATGAAAATTGCCCAACTGATTATGGTTACACGTCTGTTACATTTGATTCTGTACAGACTCGTAGTATGTGCATATTGATATTAGTGTAAGTGTCTTTGCCCCGCTGTAATACATGTTGTGCCGATGCTTAGGAGCTTGCTCGCATCGTGAGTTTGATGGTGCTTGAGATGAATCGCACCAGATATTAAAGACGCTATTGCATGTGGCAAGTTTACTGAGGTGCGGTGAGCTCCCGCACGCACTTGCTACTAGAAAGTGCAGTAGGACCGGTCTCGGAGGACGTGCTTTGGAGATTACTCGCTTTCCCTCCCAGCGCGCTTGAGTTTGACTTGTATTAGGTTGGCCGTGTTAGGCCAGTCGTTCGGGATGTTTAAGTTTGTATCCTGACAAATGACACCCCATTGGGATACAAACCACTCGATATGGTATTGGTGCATGTTGTGGGATATGTCTGGGTGAGACACATTCGTAAGGTATGCAGATACTTACGATATAAGACACTTATACATAATTTTTTGGTTTGACTTGATTGCTATACCTAGGAGACTATGAAGAATTATGATAGTCTTTGTTTTCATCACTTGATCGTTACCATGTTTGAATCACCTGTAATGACCGACATATTTCGTAAAATTATAGTTATTGTTGAATATGAAATGTTTGTGTTGGTGCTTGAACTTAGAAATATTATCCTTAGAGACACGGTGTGATTTAGACTTTAGAACCTGTATAGGAACGGTGTGATTTAGATTTTAGAACCTGTATAGGGACACATTTTCTATTTTATGGATCATGCATCTAGGATTACTCACTTATTCATTATTGTGTGGCATGAATTTTCCCTGTATATTATTCTGTTATTTGTATTTAGTTCGCTCGCACCAGCTAACTTTGTGCTTTGCTGACCCTGCAAGGGGTGTGCTTCTATTGGAGTGTAGATAGTGTTGGTGTTCCTGCTGATCGCGGCGCTTAGGCCAGTTTTCAGCTGTTGTTTTGTGTTGTTTAGTTGTGTTCACCCTGTACGGGTATGTTTTGCTTTTGTTATATTATCTTGTTAAATACTAAGATGTTTGTATATTGGTTTTGTCGCTATGACTCTCGCGGGGCGAATCGTATACTCTTATTTTGTTCAAATTTTATCCTAGTTTTTATTTTCGTTTGATTCTCGTTGCAAGAATGCGTTATATTATGATGTTGTGACTGGTTACAATCCGCCTATATTACGGATTAGCTCACGCATCGACATACTGTGATTCCCGTGGCGGGTCAGGGCGTGACACCTCAATCCTTGCATCAATTGCTAATGGTAAATATGTATTACCCTGTGAATGTAGAAGGAGAGAAACGATCCTTCATGTGTACAAGCAATTTGGAAAAAGAATGGAAAAGTGCACGCCAATCCTAAAATTCCAGCTATTAGAATTGGTTGATTGAATGGAACATGTCTTTGTTCAATAACACAACAGAAATGGTTCTGATAGCTCCATTATCTGATTCAAATGTGACCTTTCTCTACCTATCGTTCCACCAATATTGTAGGTTGTTAGCAAATTGTTATTTTTTATGAGGGGTGCTTTTATTAGATCCTAGAACCATATATGTCATTGGCAGGCATCAGCTAAACTAGGACCACTTGGCAAACAAATATCAATTTAGTCTCACCTGATGAAGGCAGTGAACAGAGGACCAGTGATAACTGATAAGTACTAGTAATGTGCGCAATTGTGAAATCCGATCCAGACAAAACGCTTACGTGAATCAAGACATAAGAGGTAAAAAATATAAAAACACCAAAACTTAGCAAAAAAAAATGGATAAAAAATCTGACCGGCTAAACTTGCGAAAAAACAAAAAAAAAAAAAAACAGTGCTAAGACCAGTTCTAACCAACAGAAATTCTAGGGATGAAAAAATGATTTTACTTACAGAAGTGCGATGTCCACTCCACAATAAGAATTGGAGAGCCTAAATGGGATGAAAATCTTCAAAACATGCAAATTAGAGTCAGATTTAACCAATTTAAAAATTTATCAATTTATTTAAATGGCCCCAAGGACAGGTAACAGCCATACTAACACAAGTTCATCACTACTAGCTACCTCAAGCAAGAAAGCATTTTATTCTCTATCTTTCCTGATTGAGTAAGTATATATTTCTTTACTTATAGTTGGAGATGGAGAGTAATCCAACGTGGTAGAATAGATGGTATGAAGTCCTACGAACAGGATATGTTCCTTGAAGAGTTTCACACATTGGCTTCAATTGGTGTGATAACCTCTTCTACTTGATTACCATTTGCTTGGAGCTTTGGTTCGTCATCTCCTTTTACATCAATGATCACTTCAGGCAGCTTAATTTCTGATGCAAGCACGGTTGGTCTTGCGTCCTTGTAGAGGATATACAGAACCATTTGAGCAATTCCGAATGAGAATCCCAAGACGTTTGGAAACTGATTAGCCCAAAAGAAATTATTAGCTCAAATTATATGATAATAGGTAGAAATTGAGAAGGATGATCGGTTTCTGGACTGAAATTGGGACCTTACCGCGACATAGAGATCCTTCATTAGCATGCCATAGAAGAACCACATGATTGCACAGATAGTGAGGAAGAAGGATAGCATGAATGGCATGTACTCAACACTCTTAGTTTTAATTACTAGCCTCTGAAACACACACATAAAAACAAAAGTCATCAGTGTCAACGAGCATAACTTAAACATTTCCAAAGGAATATGGCAAAACAACATATATTTTATTAGGGTTTGTTGTTAGAGTTTATGCTACCAGATGTAGAACAACATATTGTTGTTTAAGCCTTGCTAGGGAGCAAGGGAGGGCCTCCCTCCGCCCATCCTCCTCGAGATACGCATCACTACTCATCTCGAGGAATATGGCGAAGGGATGCCCTCTCTCGCTCCCTAGAATTACACTTGTTGTTTAGTACCCCAGATGGTTTTCTATTATTGACTACTTGAAACTCTGGAGGTTTTTGCATATCAGGTCATCTTGTGGCATCATTAACGAAGGTTTTTTACAACCTTGAGATGCATATATATATATATATATATAATTTGGGGATTTCAGGCCAGTCCCAATACCATCCATCACCCTCGAGATGCTTATAATGGCACAATCGAACACATTCACACAGACAGAGAACCCTGTCGCTGTCCTGTCTATCTAGAATTTTTGTTCTCTCAAGATCACGCCACATCTTGCAAAAACCTGATTGCATTTTTATTGAGGAAATGAAATAGTTAACAGTATAGGATTTACAATGATGCTTAGAGGTGCGGCGAAAACGCTGACAGCCAAAGCTGAGCAGATCCACCCAACAATTGCAACTCTCTTATTACCCTTTGCCAGTAGGTAAGTGAGAGCTAATATCAACCCATATACAAACACATTCAAGAAGAGTACAAGCTTGATGGCGAACATCTGTGAGCACCAAAACCAAAAACGCAAAGGTCAGTCATGGTCATGGTCATGGTGACAAAGTTCAATATAGAAAGAAGAGAAACCAAACGAAGGATAGAAACGAACCCTGGCAGATCTATGTGCATATATCAAGTACATTATGATATACAAGCCTTCGATGAGACAACCGATACTGTTTATGATCATGATCATGGATCCATTTGTTTTGACAAGGGCATAGTATAACCATAAACTACAACTGAAAAGTGCTACTACATATGGGATTGATTGAAACCCTTCTGTGGATTTCTTCTTGTAAACTCTATAGAAGGTTGGCCTGATGAACAAAGTAACAAAAAATCAATACAAGTTCATGAAAAATATCTCCATACATTACATGAAGAAGAAAAATGAATAAAATGAAAGCTTACAATGGGGCTAAGAACACCATGAATGAAAAAAGGTTACCTAGTCAAGATGCAAAACAAAGTATTGGTTAGTGAATGAATATAACTAGAAAAAACTTGTAGAAAGAAGAGAAGATGACATGGTGTACCTAGAAGGCCAAAGATGAAAGCTAACATATGATGTCCACCAACTGCCATATTTTTCTATTAGAAATGGAAATGCAAACTCTCTTTGATCTCTTCTTCTTTGGCTTTGTTGGTTCAAGTAGCTCTCTCTCCCTTTGTTTTCCTCTCACTCTCTATCTCTTTGATCACTAAAGGAGCTAACTTGTGTTCTTATATAAGCACATCAAAGTGAAGGGCTTCAGATGGAGATGGTTTTGTCTTTTAACTCCTAGCTGACAAGCTTTCTTGTGTGCATGGAGGACTGTGCTTAGGTCCTCAAAACCTTTGTTTGTTTCTAAGGACCATATGTGTTGGTTAATGGTAGCAGTCACTTGTGTGCGTATACATCCCCAAACCTACTGAAGCGCATTCCCATTGTAAAAGATATTTTCAAATCTAATTTGCAAGGCAGAACAATTACTTGATAGTCAACAATATGTTAAAATTTGAAACTCTCTAATTTACTTAAAAATGAAAAGTAAATGAAGTTTAATCAATTACCATATGATCTTTTCTTGGATTAACACTCTAATTAACTGATCTAAAAAAAAAAATCTCGACGTCTATCTTTTCGTTATCAACCAAAAATATAAAGTTGAAAAAAGAGGATATTTTTGTCGTTCACCTTGTTTGTTGAGAAAAACGCGCTTTTAATAACATTCACATGGTGCTTCGATTAATCACAAATGATTTTTGTTTTTTTAATAATCTCCTATTTTGTGAATCACACAATTACTATGAAGTCAATTGAAATGTGTCGCCCCGATGGCCACTAGAAGTTTATGCAACACTTAAAAGGACTTGAAAAAAATGTATAATTTCATGAATTGGTAATTGTAAAAATGTATTACCCAGTGAATGTAGATGGTAAGAGAAACGATGATTTTCATATCTACAAGCAATTTGGAAAAGATAAGCGCGTGCCAATCCTGAAATTCCAGCTATTAGAATTGGTTGATTGAATGCAACATGTCTTTGTACGGGGGGGAGCCATGATTGCTGACAAATGGGGGAAAAAAAGTTTGGAAAGATCAACTTACCCCTGAACCAAACTATTGAGAATATATTGCCATACTATACAGAGTCCATCGTAGACAGCGAATTTTCCAACACAACTCTTGGAGAGATTTTCCCAACCATGGATAAATAGTATGAACAATGTCAACTCAGATATATCAACTCAACAAATCAATACTACCATTCTCATCGGAACATTTTACCATGTACAAAACATACTAACCAAGCAAATCGTATTGTACCAAGCAAATCAATTTACCATGACTTGTAACCGAACTTGATAGGCTAAGCCCAATGGAGAGTGAATTGGGAACCCAATGATGAAACTAGCATTGCCGAAGAAACATATATTTTTCTTCTATGGTGTTGTTGTTCCTCACACGATCTCAAACAAAACTACAGCGTTCTTTCAAATTTTTTTTTTTTTTTAATTTTTAAATTTTTTTTTTACCAATGTTCTATTCCGCCATTTGAAGTTGTTACTGTTAAGGCTATGATGTCAAAATTCATCTATGCAGAGGACTCTTTTTTTGAATGGAACTTCTGGTTTAAGCATAGTTTACTAAGAATCTTCTGATGAGATTTCAAGAGTTTGACTAGAAAAAAATATTTCTAAGACAGAAAAAGAGCATGAGGAGAAGTTGTGTTTCACGGAATATATTCTCTGTTTCTAAGGCTTTGACACATTGCATAGGTTCCTTCGGCATTGTAACCAAACTCAATGGTTGTACAATTTGTTGACCAATTCGGTGTACTTTGAAAAATGATTTTTCACTTCAAAAGTGGTGTCCACTCCACAATAAGAATTGGAGAGCCTAAATGGGATGAAAATCTTCAAAAACCTGCAGGCAACAGTAACATGCAAATTAAAGTCACTTTTAACCAATTTACATTGTAAAATTTATCAATTTATTTTAAAATGTCTCCAAATGGCAAGGGTAAAAGCCATATTACACAAGTTCATCACCACTAGCTACCTCAAGCAAGAAAGCACTTTTTTCTCTATCTTTCCTGATTGAGTAAGTATATATTTCTTTACTTATGGTTGGAGATGGAGAGTAATCCTACTAACACCCAACACAAAACTACAAACATTGAGTATAAACAACACTTTTAGTGTTCTTCCTCTCAATTCCTCAATAGAACTCCACACCCCTTAAGCAGGAAGGCCTTGCTTTTGTATATTTATGGAGACGTGTCGAAGGTCATGATATGTACCTTCTGTTTTCTGTCCTAGTTCTATTGGATTTTCGGGGACAAATGCTGATTTCTTTGGTGTGGCGCCTCTTATTCATCTTTCCGTCTGACATAGCCCCTAAATCCAAATCAATGTTCGCTACCTGTGGATCAAGCTCAGATTCTGAGTTGACGTCATCACTGTCCTCACTAGAACTTTCGAGTGTACTGAGGTCAAATATCGGCGGTCGAAGTAGCCTATTTGCTCTGAACGAAGATATAGCCTGATTCAAGTTGTCTCCGATTCTTTTATAATCCGGGGAAGTTTTGATAGCATATTTGTCAAAATGTCTCTTTAACCTGAGCAGAGACTGCAAATCATCATCCGAGAATTCCTGCACTTGCTGACCCTGTGTAGCATCCCCTAGCTCTGTGCTAGTAGCATCGAAAAGTGTGTTGCAGGGCGCTGGCTGAGGCAAAGCCACGACCCCTGTCTTGGTGCAGGGCGCAGGCTGGGGCGAGGCCACTTCCGCTGCCTTGGTGCAGGGCGCTGGCTGAGGCGAAACTCTGTTCTCTGGTGTGGTGCATGGCGTGGCATTGTCGCAGGCCACGTCCACTACCTTGGTGCAGGGTGCTGGCTTGGGCGAGGCCATGGCCTCTGGCTTGAGGCAGATCGCTGGCTGGGGAGAAGTCACGACCCCTCGTGAAGGGTAGAGCACTGGCTGCTGCGAGACCGGTTCTGGCTGAATATCAGACCGGCTCAACGCCCCCGCTGTGAAGGTTGCATCGCTCGGCCTCCCTGAATCAGCATGCAACACTGTATCGCTGGCCGCGTCTCGCGGCACTGCCACAAGGATATTCTTAGAAAGGCTATTGTTGGTGTCCCCCGAGTCGACATCATCCTCCTGTAGCAACAACTGTGCGTGTGGACCAATGACATTCTCAATCTCCGAAACTGTATACCCTGCCTCCAAGAGGCAATCCTCCGTAGATTCTGGTACAGCCGCGGCACTGTCATGAGCCTTTGTCTTGCCCACTAGCTGCTGATCCTCTTGAGCACCCTCATCTTCATCGATATTGTCTATAAGTGATTCAAAATTGTTGGACAACACCACCGTTGCCGGAGCAATGGCCACTGGCCTCTTATCCCCAATTTCCTCGGTAATCTCCGCACCCTTGTCATTTTTTACACCACTCGTACCCACTTCGCGGATGGGCAATTATTTTTTTTTGGTAACTGGTATGTATAGCTTCGTGACAGTAGTGGTTGCGACTGTAGTTTTGACCGCCTTCGCTGCTTTACCTAGGTCAGAAACACGCCCACCGCCCGTTAGGCCCAACTTTTTTCTACAAGAGTCCTCCCGATGCCCTATCAAGGAGCAAAAATCACAATATTTGAAGCCTGGGTAATCTATCTTCTGCCAGAAACCCCTATTATTATCCCTGACAATCCAAACTCTAGTTGGTAATTTCTCCGCCAAAGTCATCTCCACGCAAACACGGGCAAAATCCGGACGCGATAGGCATCGAGTATGATCATCCATCCGCAAGAAACCACCAAAAGAATTCACAATTGCTTTTAAAATAGGGGGATGAAATAAATGCAAAGGTAAGTTAGGAAGCTCTACCCACAATGGCACCGATATCGGGTCCTCCTTCAAACTGAAACCATCATGCCAACGGAAGGCTTTGAACCGAACTCCACGAATCAAAAAGGAATCTCTCGATAGAACTTTCTTGACTTCCACCTCGGATTGAAGACGAACTAAAACGTGCCGCTGATTCAGTAAACCAAGCGAAAAATCGCCTAGGATTCCCCAAGTTCTGTGGATCGAATCTCGGATATCGTCCAGTGTTGGTCGATAGCTAGAGAACTTCAGAACAATCACATGTTTTTCCATGAAAGCTTCGCCACGTACTTCATCTGTGGCCGTCAGGCCAATTGCTGGCGCTCCCTCTTTGCGGAACCGAGTTCCTTCGACCTGATCCTCCGCAACTTCGTCCACCAAGATTTTACCCAAAATCTGGGCGAAAGAGGGTTTACTCGTTCCCCCGTTACCAGGTCCTCCCGCCGTGGAGGGAGGGATGGTGGCCGGCGGCGCCGACATCGCAGCCCAAGGAGGCTAGCCCTGCATCCAGCGTCAACTGGGAGCCACGCCCGAGAAGGCGAAACTGAGACTCGCCTGAGAAGAGACCTCGCCTACTGGCCTCGATGGATCTGCTCACCTCGATCTCGCGGCCTTGAAGGCGGTGGCCGGTCGATCTCGCGGCCTTGAAGGCGGTGGCCGGTCGATCTCGCGGCCTTGAAGCCGATCGATCTCCAGGGAGAGACGGCTGGAGAAAGCCGGTCGATCTCGCGGCCTTGAAGCCGATCGATCCCGCGGCCTTGAAGCGTCCAAGCGGCGGCCGGTCGATCTTGGTGGTGGCGGCTGTTGGTTCACACACACTTGCTTGGCCTTGGTGGAGAGACAACAGAGTCAAGGTGGTCTAGTCTTGGTGGCGGCGGCTGTTAGAACTCCACTTCCAACTTCTTAAACATAAACTAATAAATTAGAAGAGAATTCAAAAGGCATCAAACCTTGTAAATCTCAAGAACAAATTTTTTTTCTAAAAGGTTGGCAAGCCTATTGAACTCAACTAAGTGTTTCACTTGATTACCATTTGCTTGGAGCTTTGGTTCATCATCTCCTTTGACATCAATGATCACTTGGGGCAGCTTAATTTCTGATTGCAACCACAACTGGTCTTGTTGGGATTTAACCAACTATGTGAATAAAAAAAAAAGGAAAAACAAGATAGAGTGTAATCTCTTGATAAAACTAGAACTCTGATGTGTAGAGAACTCACTTTATTCACATTGATTGAAACCAAATAATACATGGGTTTAAATAGGACTCACATGACCACTTAGTAAAAGACACATCTCTTAGTAAAAGACACTTAGTAATACTAAAAGACACACTGGAACACCAAAAGACACATCTCTTCTAGAACTAGTCTAGATTAATCTCTAACATCCCTACTTAAGCTAGACTATCACCATTCCAAGCTTCTTCTTCAACTTGTTGAATGTGTCGGTCTTCAAAGCTTTGGTGAAAATATCGGCAACTTGATCTTGAGATCTGCAAAATTTCACACTGATATATCCCTCCTTAACCAAGTCTCGAATGAAATAATATTTGATCCTTATATGCTTGCTTTTGCCATGAAAAATCGGATTCTTTGTAAGTGAAATAGCCGAACTGTTATCACAAAACAGTGTAGGAGAACTAACAGGTCCATGCTTGAGTTCACTCAAAACCCAAATCAACCAAAGTGCTTGACAAGATGCAAAAGCCAGTGAGACATATTCGGACTCGGTTGTAGAGAGAGTCACAATAGCTTGCTTTATAGATGCCCATGAGATTGCGCCGGAACCAATATTAAAAACATATCCGGAAGTGCTTTTACTATCATCAACACTTCCTCCCCAATCACTATCACAATAACCTACCAAACTTGGTTCTTCAATTTTCGTGAATTGAATTCCTTCATGAATTGTTCCACTCACATACCTTAAGACTCTTTTTCTAGCTTCCCAATGATTTTGCCTAGGAGATTCCATGAATCTACTAAGCATACTCACCGAAAATATAAGATCGGGTCTAGTGGAAGTCAAGTACATAAGACTACCAACAAGACTTCTATAAAGAGTTCCATCAACATGCCTATTGTCTTCACATTTACTTAGCTTCAAACCAGCCTCCATAGGTGTGCTACTTGGTAGTGCGCCCTCCATTCTAAACTTTCTTAATAAATCTTTTGCATACTTCTGTTGAGTGATGATGATCCCATCTCTTTGTTGTTTAACTTCAATGCCCAAGAAATAATGGAGTAGTCCCATGTCGGTCATTTCGAACTCATTCATCATAGCTTTCTTGAAATCTTCATTCATACTTGAACAACTTCCGGTGAATATTAAATCATCAACATATAAGCATACTATCAAAAACCCACCATGAGATCCTTCCTTGGTGTATAGAGTATGTTCAAATGGACATCTTTTAAAACCATTCTTCAAAAAATAGTCATCAATACGACTATACCATGCCCTTGGTGCTTGTTTAAGCCCATATAAGGCTTTTTTTAAATGACATACTTTCTTTTCTTCTCCAATATTCACATAACCAGGTCGTTGAGTTATATAAACTTCCTCCTCAAGAAAGTCATTCAAGAATGTCGATTTGACATCCATTTGATAGACTTTCCATTCTCTTTGAGCTGCCAATGCAAGTACTGTTCGAATTGTTTCAAGGCGAGCCACGGGTGCAAATACTTCTTGGAAATCAACACCATACTTTTTTTTGTAGCCTTTCACCACCAAGCGTGCTTTGTGCTTATCAACCTCGCCTTTTGAGTTCAATTTTGTTTTGTAAACCCACTTCACATCAAGGGGTTTCTTGTCATTTGGGAGATCAACAAGTTCCCAAGTCTTGTTTCTTTGAATAGCATCAATTTCATTATCCATTGCAAGCTTCCACTTCTCATCTTTATAAGCCTCTTCAAACATAATTGGATCGGCATCAACAAACAAAACAAAATTAACCAAATCATCATCCACATTGGCCAAATTGTCACCCAAATTGCTACTTGTTTGTTCATAAAGATCTTGGATACTCCTTGTATTCTTCGAAGGGGAACTTGAAGTTGAACTTGAACTTGAAGATGAAGAGGGTGATGAAGTAGAATTGGGAGAAGAAGGTGGAACACCAACCTCTTCGTTTTCTTCAATTGGAGCTTCAATTTCTTCTTCGATTTCTATGCAACTTGAATTTTCTTTGGTTGCATTTTCTTTCCAATTCCAAGATTCTCCTTCATTGAACTTCACATCACGGCTTATAATGAGTTTCTTGGTGAGGGGATTATACAACTTGTATGCCTTGGAACATTCACTATATCCAACAAAAATGCATTTCTCGGACTTGTCATCTAGCTTCTTTCTTCTTTCATCCGGTACATGTGGATAGGCAATGCTTCCGAAAATTCTCAAGTGATCAACACTTGGTTTGTGTCCGCTCCAAGCTTCTTGTGGTGTCTTGTCTTGCACACTTTTAGAAGAGGAACGATTCAACAGATAAACAACACATGCTACCGCTTCCGCCCAAAAGGAATTTGGCAATCCCTTGGCCTTCAACATACTTCTAGCCAACTCCATAATTGTGTGATTTTTTCTTTCGGCGACTCCATTTTGTTGTGGGGTACCACGGACTGAAAATTGATGTCGAATACCATGCTCTTTTAAGAAATCTCGAAGCCCATGATCAATATATTCTCCCCCTTGATCCAAGCGAAGAGTTTTCAATAGGAAACCACTTTGTTTTTCAACAAAAACCTTGAAATTTTTGAAACAACCATATACTTCCGAATTTTGTTTTAGAAAGTATATCCAAGTCTTCCTACTATAGTCATCAATGAAGGTAACAAAATAACGGTTACCACCAATTGAAGTAGTATGCATTGCCCCACAAAGATCGGTGTGCACAAGCTCAAGTGGCTATGATGCTCTCCATGCCTTCCCACTAGGAAAAGAATTCCTACTATGCTTCCCCAAGACACATCATTCACATACTGTATCTTGAAGTTGAATTGTAGGCAAGCCCTCCACAAGATTCTTCTTGCCCATAAGAGATAGAGTTTTAAAACTCAAGTGACCATATCGATAATGCCATAGCCAAGACTTGTCTTGAATAGTATAGAAACAAGAATTAATGGTACTTTGGAAAGATAAAGGAAACATTTTGCTTTTGGTCATTCCCACCTTTCCAATGATAACATCATTCTTATCTTTGATCTCACACAAAGCTCTCTTGAAATTTACTTCAAAAGAAGCTCGCGAGGAGCGGAGCAGACGCTGTCGTGTTGGAGACGAAGCTTTGAAGAGCTGCGCGATTTCGAGCGGGAAATAACTGTTTTTCAAACAGTTCAGCTATTTGCAACCTGCGATTCTGCTCTGTATCACCACAAGGCGTTTGCAACCTTTTTCTCGGGATACGTGTTCGTGCAGAGATGAGTTGCGGCGTACCACATCACGAGGAGATGACTACCACTACCATGGATAGCTAAACCCTTCGCCAAGGCTACGATGAAACCACAGGATGTCCTAGAGTTTGTGTATTTAAATTTATTATTTTCTTTATGCTTGAATGTTAAACACATTTGATTTATGATTTTTAATAAATTGCTTTCACCGATTATATCCTGATTAATTATCTAGACTAGTCGGTAGTTAGAAGTACCCTTTGTTGAAATTCAAAAACCTGATTTAATCAATTAATCTGAATCTGTGATTGTGTGTGCCGTAAAAAGACACGCAATGCTAGGGATTAGGATTAGTTAAAATAAACCTGTGATTGTGTGTGCCGTAAGAAGACACGCAATTCTAGGGGTTTATACCTATGCTGAAATCAATTGTGAACTTAGATTAATCTTTAGGTTAGTCATGTTAAATCTTGAAAACAATATTTTTGATTATACAAATCTCAAAGAACCTGTGGTGGATTCAATGCCTTGGTTTCCTTTCTCATATTCTTTAAAAAAAATTATTTTGTTTTTAATTTGATTATTAGTTTAGATATTTTAATTGTTGTAACCCCAATTTAAATTAGTTTAAATCAACTCTGAAATTTAATTGCAACCACAGTCCTTGTGGGATCGACCTGTACTTGCCCTTGTCTACCAGTTAGACACTGTGCACTTGCAGTTATTAAAATTAGGTTAAATTAACCTATTTATTTAGGTTAGTTAAATCTGCATCAAGTTTTTGGCGCCGTTGCCGGGGACTGTAACGGTGTAATTAAATTTAAGAGTTTATTTTCACTATTTGTAGTTTAGGTTAAAAAAAATAATAATAATTAATAAAAAATAAAAAAAAATTAGGTCAAATATAAGATTGCTTTTATAATAGGTTTGATTTTATTTTTTTTAGTTATTTCTTTTAAGTCTTAGAAGTTTGATACTTGATTTTGCTTTTGTTATTTTTGCAGGTATTAATAGGCAGGAAGCATATATTACAAATTACACGCTTCTCGAGAAAATTGAACGATCCTGCAAACGTCAAGCAAAGTTTTTTATTATTATTATTATTTTAATTTTGTGAGGAGAGTTTTAATTTTATTTTCACCTCGTTTTACGAGTGTGTGGTGTAATAATTTTTAAACTCTACTGTTTTTCATTTTGTTTAATCACAAAAAAAAAAAAAAACCAAAATTTTCTAAGTCAAAAGAAATTATAGGGAAACAAATTTAATTATACCCAATAATCTCTTGTGATTTAGAAATCCGACTTCTAAGACCAAGACCAGTAAATTTATTTGCATGTGCTTGTGTGTTGAGTGAAACGGATAAAAAGAAGTCGGACATTTTTTTTGAATTGTGCTAACTTTTTGTGCAGATTGGAATACGCACACTGTAAGTATTTCTCTCACACGCAACGTATTAGCGACCAGGGTGCTTGGTGTAATTGTTTGAAATTGTGTGATTGGATGTTAAATTTCTGTAATTGTGGATGCTAAACTTTAGTAATTCATAATAAGCAGACCTAGCTTATAAATAGAAACTGGTGGGACTTGATATCCCCACCTCATCACTCCAGCTGTGTGCAACCAATAGCCTAACATAATTAAAATCAATTAGCAAGTTAGATAGAGCCATCTTTTAGGTACGGTGTTCATAGGACAACCAAGACCAAGGTGAATCCAATAATTTTTGTGTTGACCAAACTGAAAGTGACGATGGGTTTAATCATTCAATGAACTCCGAGAGGCCACTGCCACAAGGGTAATTTACCCGGTACGCCGAGTCATAAGTAAGCTACGATCCACAAGAAGAATTGGTGTAACCAACAGTTTTGGGTTAAGAACACAAGCCTCGAGTGTATATCCAACGTCACATCGTTCTCACATCTACTGGCTTACAGAGCGGTAGCACAAGGAAGTACTTAATTGGACCATTGTGACCTCCTTCTCTTGTGCGATAATCCGGTTTCTTTGAAACAAAACTCTAGCCTACTGATTTTGAACTTTGTGGGGTAAAGTGTACACTCTTAGGATCAACTTGTAGCACCCATTGCCTTGTCATAAAGATTACATAAGAAATAATTGTCCCCCAAAAATAAAAAGATAATTGATCTCAAAAACGTTGATTGCTTAGGGAGGCATGTTTCTTGTGCATTTATTGGTTGCTGATTGCGTGTAAGTCTGTGTATATTTTTAGAGTTAGTGCCTTAAAAATAAATATATATATATATATATATATATATATATATATATATATATATATATATATATATATATATATATATATATATATATATATATATATATATATTATTTAGGAGTATTGACTTTGCACCTTCGTTGTCCATTAGTTTATGCATACTTGGGTGCGTGATTCTAAGAGTAGACTTGTTCGACAAGAATTCGAAGAGTTCGTTGAAGTCCCCATTACCTATTTAGGTTCATCATCCTCGTCCACTGAGATGGCTGAGGGGAAGGCCTTTAAGGATTACTTTGCCCCTCTTCCTAGTAGTGCTCCATCTTGCATTGTCTTACCTGAGACAAGTGCAAACAGTTTCGAACTCAAACCATCTATTATTCATATCTTGCCCACTTTTTATGGTTTTGAGAAAGAGGACCCTTATCTTCATGTCAAAGAATTTCTTGACATCTGCGCTACCCTGAAGTACCAAAACTTTTCTGATGATTCGGTCCGTCTTAGGTTATTTCCCTTTTCTCTGAAAGACAAGGCGAAATCGTGGTTAAATGCATTAGAGATAGGATCCATCACATCATGGGATGCGTTGTCAAGAAAGTTCTTGACAAAATACTTCCCCGTTCATAAAACAAATGCCCTCCGACGAGATTTATCTAATTTTCAACAAAAAGAGGGTGAACATTTCTATGAATGTTGGGAAAGGTTCAATGAGCTCATTGTAAGGTCAACTCCCAGCTACCTTGGTATGCAGATATTGTGAATTACCTTGTTACAGGTCAACTCCCTTCTAATTGGTCTAAACAAGATAAAACTAAATTCCTTGCTGAGGTCAAACATTTCTTCTGGGACGATCCTTATTTATTTAAGTATTGTCCCGATCAGGTCATTAGGAGATGTGTTCCAGAGAGTGAATTTCATAGTATCATTTCCTTTTGTCATGATCAGGCGTGTGGAGGTCACTTTAGTTCCAAAAAGACAGCTGCAAAGATTCTGCAGTGTGGCTTTTACTGGCCGACCATTTTTCGGGACACCCATGCATTTTGTGCTACATGCGATAGATGCCAACGAATGGGTTCCATCTCTCGTAGGAATATGATGCCTCTCACTAACATTCTCATTGTGGAGATTTTTGATGTTTGGGGTATTGATTTCATGGGGCCTTTCCCTCCATCATTTGGCTATCTTTACATTCTTTTAGCTGTTGATTATGTTTCTAAATGGGTAGAGGCGGTACCTTGCAAAACGAATGACCACAAGGTTGTGGTCAAATTTCTAAAAGATAACATCTTCTCTCGTTTTGGTACTCCGCGTGCTGTTATAAGTGATGGTGGTTCTCATTTTTGTAATAGACCGTTTGAACTGCTAGTTAAGAAATACTCCATCACTCATAAAGTAGGTACTCCATATCATCCACAAACAAGTGGGCAAGTTGAAATATCCAATCGGGAAATTAAACATATTTTGGAGAAAACTGTTCGACCAGACCGTAAGGATTGGTCACAACGGCTGAATGACGCTCTTTGGGCTTATAGGACAGCGTTTAAGACCCCGCTTGGAATGTCTCCATATAGACTTGTTTTTGGTAAGGCATGTCATTTGCCTGTAGAATTAGAACATCGTGCTTACTGGGCTATCAAGACCTTTAATTTTGATATAGGTGAGGCTGGATCACATCGTAAGCTCCAACTCGATGAGTTAGAAGAAATTAGGAATGATGCTTACCAAAGTGCTAAAATCTACAAAGAACGAACGAAGGTGTTTCATGATAAATCCATTCTTCGCAAGTCCTTTGAACATTTCCAAAAGGTTTTGTTATTTAATTCTCGGTTGCGTCTATTTCCTGGCAAGTTGCGATCTCGATGGTCTGGACCTTACACGGTGAAAACAGTGTTTCCACATGGAGCTGTGGAGATTGTTGATCCTAAAGATGGTCGTGCTTTTAAAGTCAATGGTCAACGTCTTAAACCATTTTTAGAGTTGCCTACATCAGAAGTCGAGGTTGATGTGTTGTTATTAGAGGATCCTGTGTACTCAGATTGAGGAAGCATAGATGTCGGGCTGACGACGTTAAACCAAGCGCTCCTGGGAGGCAGCCTAGCTTCAGTTGTGTCATGATGGTTAGTCTGGATTGATTTTCGAGTTCTTTCTAGTTGCATTCCACTCATACTCGTTAGCTCCGTAACAATTTTGACTTACAACTGATACATGTAATATTTTTATTTATTATTATTTTTTTTTTCATTTGTGTCCTGTATTGTTTTTATCAATTTATCATGATGAGTCTACAGTTCTTATGTCTCTGAGCGTTCATTGGTGGAAGATTTCTCGAAATTGGTAAAAACTTTCCCATGGTAATATTCCTTAAACTCTCATCTTTTCTTTTTCCTGCATTTGTCATGATCATCATTTTATACATTGAGGACAATGTTTGGTTTAGGTTTGGGGGTGAGGTTTATGAGTTTTTCTGCATTTTTCAAGAAATTTTGAACTAAAATTTATTTCACAATTTACTATTGTATTCTACTCAATCTCCATTGAGTACATAGTTAATTATGATTGTGTGAAAATTTTCACTTTGAAAATGCAGTCAAAATCTAAGTTTCTTTCCAATGAAGAGGATATGCTTTCAAGTATGCCTATAAATTGGAGGAATACATGCTTTCACGTGTCACTTTTATATATCAATAGGAAAACATATGGTTTGATATTATCTTTTAGTTAAATATATTTCATGAGATTTTTTTCAACTCGATTACTTTTTGCACTATAAGCCATATTAGCATGATTTGAAGTTGATGAGTGAGATATGAGCTAGAAAACCTTAGAATAATAGTGGAGACTTAACCTGTGAAAGTTTTGAGCCATTCTTTTCTTTCTGAGTGTTAGATAAATATACTCTAATTTTTCTTGAGTTCGCATTAAGTCGTTGATGATCTCATTATTCTCATTTTTTTATCAATTGCTTTGAGAATTAAATTATTGCACTAGAACTTTTTAGTTTATTTAGTTGAGATGTCATAATACCAACCTGAACTTAAGAAATGATGTAGGCAAGTTTTTCTTAAACATTTTCTAGCCTTTTTACTTACCCACTCATTAGTTCCCTTTTGAAGCCCTTTGAGCCGTTGATAGCCTTTTATTTGTTAACTCCTTATCAATACCCAATTTATCTAAGAATGTATATGGATGAATGTTAGTTGGAAATGGGCAATTAGAAAGAACAGAGTCAAATATACCATGAGTCATCAGTGTTGAAACATTCTATTGAGTAGAAGAGGAAAAACATGTAGTTGAAAAAAAAAAAAAAAAAAAAAAAAAAAAAAAAGAAAGAAAAGCGAGGTCAATGAAAAAAATGAAGAAAGTAATTGATGGTTAGAACATTGATAGCCCTTGTGTTAGTTTAATGGGTGTATACATTCTTAGAGATTTTTCGTATACTTTTTTTCCATTCTTTGTTAGCCATTACCTAAGCCCCATTACAACCTATTAAAGTCCTAGTTGATCTTAAGAGATGGTTAGTTTCGTGGATGTGGAGATTAAATAAATAAGAACTATGGTGTATGATTTAACATTCTCAAAAGTAATTGATATTCCTGTCCATGAGATCATATTCATTCCATTCTTGAAAAGTCCGTTCTTCATATTACTATATGTGAGATGATTGTTTTCCATTATTTACTCTTTTCCTCACATATAAACTGAGTGAAATATCAAATCTCTGAGTGTTTCATTGTGAGTGACATGAGATGTTTGAAGTCAAAACAAACTTTCTAAAGGAGATTTAGTAATTGTTTTACTCTGAAATAAAAAGTTATGTTGATAAGGCCATGCACACACACACTTCGAGTTGGGAATAATTGATGAAATTAATTTAACCTTTGGGTATTATTAAATTGTTGTGAGACTCTTTGATATATTATTGTGAGACTGTTAGCGATTTTCAAAATTTTTAGGCAATTAAATTCTTACTCTGAGGATAATAGACTGAGTTACCATGTTTTGGAAATTTATTAAGTCATAATGTTTGTGGGTAACATTTTTGGAAACCCTCACGAGACTATAACTCGTCCACTAGAGGTAATCTAGGGGTTTAAAGCCTTGTTGCACGTTTAAGGTAAGTGCAACCGATGATTCCTGCGAAAGTGAGTTAGATTTTATTTTATTGTTTTGCTCGAGGACTAGCAGTGGCGTATTGAGATTTTGAGTGTTAAGAGGAAGAAGAAGACCAAATAGTGAGATTTGGAGTGTTGAGATTTGTTTGACATGTTTGTTAGTGAGATTCGGGGACCAAATTCAAATATGATTTGTAAACAGGATAAAAAAACATTTATGATTTATCCCATTAGTAGAAGGGACCAACATCAAATTTACCCTTTATATTATATTGAGGGTAAATTTGTAAAGAGAAGTCACAGGTCAGACATTAATAAAAGTCTAATAAAAGTTAGAGCTAATGTCTGAACAGACATGTTCAGACTGATTATAACGAGAATTTTTTGAATGTTTAGACCAGACGTGTAAAAGTATCTCACCAAAGTAGGGAGGATCATTCTGATTCAACCAACATTTCTAGATTCCCATCTTCCTCCCCTCTCTTTCCACCATTCTTAGCATAATGGAGAGAATCATTAGACACTTCCTATGGGGTTAAGAAAGCCATCAATCTTCTCTCTTCCAAGAGAAAATGGGGTTTGGATATAGGGAGAATCAGAACTTTCAATGATGCTTTGTGATGTGTCCAATTATGTCCTCGCTGAGCTCGATGATCTCGATTCCACAAAAATAAGTAGCGATTAAGTCAGGGACCACCGTCGTGGTGGCCGAAGGCACTCCGATGCTTAAGTCAGATCTCGATGAAAAATAGAGTGAATAATGTATGTAAATTGCAGCGTGTATGCGCACCTTTCTTCCTCCTTTCATCTATCACTTATATTGTGATCTAGGGCGTAGAGGGAAGAAATCTCACTTGTGTGTGCATTGACTGAGTCTCTTCGGCACTTGGTTTTGTTTAGGACCCAATGCTTGATTGGGCTATAGCTAATTTCGTGCGAGTGGATCTCGCGCTTATGATAGCTCTGAGATTTGTTGTTCGGGCCTTATTATCTTGGGCCAAGCTCCGAGACCCGTATCTCTTTTGGCGTGAAACTTACACTGTGACATGTTTTGAATGTTTTTCCTGGAGGTGTAATCACCTTCTTTCGTGTCTTATGGAAAATTGCACCTCAGACCATTGCCTCATTTTTAACTGTGTTAGACCACGCTAAAGTTTTTGGGTTGGGCTCAGGTTAGGTACGGCCATTTGGATTGGGTTGCATCTCTAGGTCGGATAAAGTTTTTGGGTTGGGCTCAAAGTAGTCATTTTTGTTTGGCTTTATGAATTGATTAAACGGCCAATTATGCATGTTTAATAGTCAGAGACAATCTTTTATGCGTTCTGAAGTCATTCAGCTCATAGCTCGCTAAGGCGAATCATAAGCATAAAAGCATCAACATACCCTCTTTCTTTCTGGAATGCTTTCAACAGTTCGTAACCTCAAGATGTTTTCTTCCTCAATATATCCGCTTAATGTTCTTAGTAGCAATTCTAAGCTTTGGTTAGTAGCTTACATAAAATTACATATCCCTGACTCTGTTATTTCTGAGGCTTGTTGTCTCTGCATGCATCCAAGTTGGGACGCTATCAGTAAGGCAATTTATCTATGGGTGTACTGTATCCTATTTTGAATGTTGATTAATAAATGCAGTGTTCTTTATTCTTATTTGCAGCACTTCTCAGTTTCATAGAAGGTCCCCCATTTACCCTGCAGAGGCTCTGTGAGGTGATTCTGCATCAATTTTAAGTTCTTGTATATGGAGAACCCTGTATGCTCATTGATGCTGACCTTTCAAATGATGGTTTTTCTGCAATGTTCTACATGTTTTAATTTCGCAATGGATTGTTTGTGTCTTCGTCTTCCCTTTCCCAGGTTTCAGTTGTCAAGTACAAATTGCATTACTGTGTTATCTATTCATTTTCTGCTCTGAACAGATTCTCTTGGCCGCGCGAAGCATATACCCAAACCTCTCAAAACTTGCTTTGGCATTAGAAAAGGTATGTTTGAAGACAATTTCTGCTGGCATTGTTGTTTCAGAGTTTTGATATTAACCTTTGACATAGCTTATGCACCTTCAAATCATTTTAAGCTAGTTAGCTGGTTTTAAAACTCTTTAAATTTTTTCCCAATGCCTTCAGAAAATTTTCGTTGACATTATGCCACTTCGTCCTGATTTGTAGAACCTGTTGGTGACATCTACTCTGACTGTCTCTACGGATCCGTACCCACCAACAATAATGCCAAAACCAGATGAACATGAGAAAGGAAGTGCAGTATCTTCAACTCCTTCCGCACCTCTTCAAAATGGGGTTGAAGCGGTTGTAGTTGATCAGGATGAAGAAATGACAGATGCCGAGGAGATTGATGAAGATAAGGTTGTTGAAGATAGTAAGGGCAGTGACAAGGTTATCGTGGAAGAAACAATTAATGGAACATCAGAAACAAGCCTTGATCAAAGCATCAATGCTGAGCCTAGCTCTGACCAAAGCATCAATGCTGAGCCTAGCCCAAAGCAAAGCAACAATGCTGAGCCTAGCTCTGACCATAGCAACAATTCTGAGCCTAGCGCTAATCCAAGCAACAATTCTGAGCCTTCTGGTGAGTCCTCTCTGTCCAGTGAACAGCTCGACTCAGCAAGCCAATAGGCCTAGATGTTATATCCTTCTAGCAGCATCACTTTGTCCTGTTGTCTATCTTTAGGCTATCTCTGTTTAACAATTTAACACATTTCATATTAATTTTATGATACAAATACTGCAGTCTCTCTTATCGTAATCACGATGGCACTGGAATTATGGAAAATGTTTTCTATTATTTGACGAGCATAAACAGCTCAAGGAAAATTGGATATTACTCTTGCATAATTTTTGTTGACACCTTTCCGTCCATATGATGTCACAGGTGGATATGAGATATTAGAGGACTTTGAAATCTAGATGAAAAATAGGAATACGATTAAAATTCTAAGTGTTTCATCAACAATAGCAAGAGGATTGATTCCCGTGTGGGTTTGTTTCTTTGTTTGAATGGCAATGTATGATAGAATTTTCACGGTGGGCATTCTTTCTAAGATAGGTCTGCCAATGTTCCCGCTTTCATGTAGTTGTGTGCTAGGTGACCTCAATGCCGATTGCTCAATTGAATTGTAAGATAAGGAATTTGGATTTCTGAAGACTTTTGTTTGTTTGGGCGAAATTTAATTAGCTTTTGTAACCCAAGGCAGATGGATGCAATGAATTCACTATCAAGCTCATCCAATTTCCGGATCATGTTGTGCCTTTTATTTTCTTTATAGTGAATTCATTGCATCCATCTGCCTTGGGTTACAAAAGCTAATTAAATTTCGCCCAAACAAACAAAAGTCTTCAGAAATCCAAATTCCTTATCTTACAATTCAATTGAGCAATCGGCATTGAGGTCACCTAGCACACAACTACATGAAAGCGGGAACATTGGCAGACCTATCTTAGAAAGAATGCCCACCGTGAAAATTCTATCATACATTGCCATTCAAACAAAGAAACAAACCCACACGGGAATCAATCCTCTTGCTATTGTTGATGAAACACTTAGAATTTTAATCGTATTCCTATTTTTCATCTAGATTTCAAAGTCCTCTAATATCTCATATCCACCTGTGACATCATATGGACGGAAAGGTGTCAACAAAAATTATGCAAGAGTAATATCCAATTTTCCTTGAGCTGTTTATGCTCGTCAAATAATAGAAAACATTTTCCATAATTCCAGTGCCATCGTGATTACGATAAGAGAGACTGCAGTATTTGTATCATAAAATTAATATGAAATGTGTTAAATTGTTAAACAGAGATAGCCTAAAGATAGACAACAGGACAAAGTGATGCTGCTAGAAGGATATAACATCTAGGCCTATTGGCTTGCTGAGTCGAGCTGTTCACTGGACAGAGAGGACTCACCAGAAGGCTCAGAATTGTTGCTTGGATTAGCGCTAGGCTCAGAATTGTTGCTATGGTCAGATCTAGGCTCAGCATTGTTGCTTTGCTTTGGGCTAGGCTCAGCATTGATGCTTTGGTCAGAGCTAGGCTCAGCATTGATGCTTTGATCAAGGCTTGTTTCTGATGTTCCATTAATTGTTTCTTCCACGATAACCTTGTCACTGTTGGTGGAAATGACCACTTATGGTGGTTTGCAATCACTAAGAGAGAATTAAAACACAACAAAGGAAACACTGTTTTTATTCAAAGAGAAAGGAGAACAATCTCACACTTCTACTCTCTTATTTCTCTCTTTGTTTTCCACACTTAGAACACACACATCCTCTACCTATTTATAGGTAAATGGTAATACAACAAAGTCTACAAAGGAGGCAACAACCATCAACAATGGTGGCTATGGTTGGTACAACAACCATCAACAATGGTGGCTATGGTTGGTACAACAACCATGGTTGTTGAAGACCATCTAGACATTGAAGACCATCTAGAAGTTGAAGACCATCTAGATGTTAAGTTTATTTCCAGCAAATTCCCCCCTTAAACTTAATCGAGGGATATCATTCCGAGCATGTACTTCAATCTGGTAAATGTTTCACCCTTCAGTGGCTTTGTAAAGATATCTGCAACTTGGTCATTTGACTTGCAGGATATCAGTTCAACTTCTTTGTTCTTCACGTGTTCTCGAATGAAATGATAACGTGTATCGATGTGTTTGGTTCTTTCATGATACACAGGATTTTTCGCCAAAGCAATTGCTGATCGATTATCAACATAAATCCCTGTGAGAATTTCTTGAGGAAATCCCAAATGCTTTAGCATATTTCGCAACCATATTGCATGACATACAGCTGAGTTAGCTGCAACATATTCAGCTTCACAACTCGATAGCGTCACTATCGATTGCTTCTTGGATGACCAAGTGAACGATGTATCTCCCATGAAAAAGACAAACCCTGTTGTACTTTTCCTTTCATCCAAGTCTCCACCCCAATCACTATCCGAGTAACCAGTAAGCCTGAAGTTTTCACATGAAGTATAGAACATACCTTCATTCACCGTTCCTTTGATGTAGCGGAGAATTCTCTTGGCTGCATTCAAGTGACATTGATCTGGTGTCTCCATATATCTGCTGATCAGTCCTACTCCATAGAGTATGTCTGGTCTGGTACATGTCAAGTATCTCAAGCTTCCTACTAAGCTTTTAAAGTATGTTGGATTAACATTTCCCACTTTATTCTTCCTCCTCAATTCCAGTCCACTCTCAACTGGAGTTGAGACCGGATTGCTTTTGTCCATCTTGAATTTCTCAAGAATGTTCTTGGCATAACCACTTTGGGATACAAAAATCCCATCTTCTTTCTGTGTCACTTCGAGGCCAAGAAAGTGTGCCATCAGACCAATGTCTGTCATCTCAAACTCTTGCACCATGCTTTTCTTAAAAACCTCGAACATGATTGAGTTGTTGCCGGTGAAAATTAAATCATCGACATACAAGCATGCAAATAACATGCTTCCATCAGCTCCCTTCATCACATACATCGCGTGCTCATATGGACATTTTTCAAATCCATTTTCTTGGAAGTACTTGTCAATCCTGGTATTCCAAGCACGTGGAGCCTGCTTTAGGCCATAAAGAGCCTTCTTCAACTTGTACACTTTAGTTTCATTGCCGGCTTCAACATATCCAAGCGGCTGGTCAACATAGATTTCTTCTTCCAGGAAGCCATTCAGAAATGCTGATTTCACATCAAGTTGATAGATCTTCCACTTATGTTGTGCAGCTAGTGAGATCACCAGTCTGATTGTTTCCAGTCGGGCTACAGGAGCAAATACTTCTCCGTAGTCAATGCCTTCTTTTTGTTTATAGCCTTTTGCTACTAGTCTTGCCTTGTACCTTTGTACTTCACCTTTGGCATTCTTTTTTGTTTTGTAGACCCATTTTACACCAATAGCTTTCTTGCCTTCTGGTAGATCAGTTAGCTTCCAGGTGTCATTCTTTTCAATGGCATGAATTTCTTCATCCATTGCTTTCACCCATTTTTCTTCTGTGACTGCTTCAGTGAAGCTGAGTGGGTCACAATCAGCGAAGAAACAAAATAAATTTGTATCCTCGCTGACTTCGGTGGCATCATATAAATCTTGTAAATTTCTCATCCCTCTTGGTCCTTCTGGTGAGGATGTTGATGATGAAATTGCTGATGACGAAGGTGACACCGATGTTGGTGTAGGAAATCCATGTACCGGAGTTTGTGGCTCATCTATCGGTACTATCGGACCTTCTGCAGGTATTGTTGATACTCCTTCCATTTCTTCATTTTCAAGGATCAAATCAGTATTGATCCATCTAGTTTCCTCTTGATCACTATCCCAGTGCCAAGCTTTATCTTCTTCAAAGATGACATCTCTACTCATGATCACCTTCTTTGTGATGGGATTATATAACTTATATCCCATTCTTCTGTCACCATATCCAACAAAGATGCATTTCTCACTTTTGTCGTCGAGTTTGGACCTTCTCGCCTCAGGTATCTTTGTATAAGCCACACAGCCAAAAACTCGGAGATGAGTAACACTTGGCTTGTGACCACTCCATGCTTCTTCTGGAGTGACATTTTGCAATCTCCTGGTTGGGCAGCGATTCAGTAAATATACTGCACATGACACAGCTTCAGCCCAGTATTGCTTGGGCAAACTTTTTCCTTTGAGCAGACTCCTTGCCATATCAAGAATTGTTCGATTCTTTCTTTCTGCAACACCATTCAGCTGCGGCGTATGAGCTGGTGTCATCTGATGCCTGATGCCTTGTTCCTTGCAGAAGTTTTCGAAGGCATCTGAAGTGTATTCTCCACCTTGATCAGATCTCAAGGTTCTGATGTAGTAGCCGCTCTGCTTCTCAACAAATGCTTTAAACTCCTTAAAGCAATTCATTACTTCTGACTTCCTTTTTAAAAAATACACCCATGTCTTTCTGCTACAGTCATCAATGAATGTAAGGAAGTACTTATTTTGTCCAGTTGACATTGGCTTCAATGGACCACACACGTCAGTGTGCACTAACTCCAGCGGCTTCTTTGATTGCCAGTTTACTTCTTTAACAAAGTTAGCTCTGTGTTGCTTGCTGAGGACACAGTGCTCACAGATTTCATCTGGATGGTCAATATGGGGCATACCTTTGACCATTTTCTTGCTAACTAGCATCTTCAAACTTGAAAAATTCAGATGTCCAAGTCTCAAATGCCAGAGCCACTCTTCATTGTTGGCGACGGCGCTCAAGCACTTTGCTGCATCATATTGAATGTTTAGTGGAAACATCCTATTTTTGGACATTTTCACATAGGCAATCAGTCTTCCATTGGCATCCTTGATTGTAAGATGATGGTCCTTCATGTAGAGAAAATAACCTCTCTCCAGGAGTTGACCCATACTCAACATGTTGTGTTTCATGGCTGGAACATAATACACATTTGAGATGTAGTCATGATCTCCATTTTTCATCTTGATTAGGACGTCGCCTTTTCCCTTCACAGGAATCTTCGAGGAGTCACCAAATGAGACTTGTCCTTGCACAGTCTCATCTAGATCAACAAATAGCTCCCGTTGTCCGCACATGTGATTGCTGGCTCCAGAATCTAGATACCAAACATTATTTTGGTTCTGTCCAGAACCTTGCTGGGCAAATAATGCAGCTGGACCTTTTATGGTAGTCTCTTGCTCTGCATAATTGACTTGTTCTTGAACTGCTGCTGGAGGATTTCCACGACATTCTGTGCTATAGTGCCCATATTTATTACAATTATAGCACTGTACATTTCTTTTGTCACGGTAATTGTAACCTCCTCCTCTTCCTTTCGATCTTCCTCTAGGAGCATAAGCTTGTTGGCCTCGTCCTCCTTTGGTAGTGTCTCTACCGCCATTGCCTCTGGGTCCTGTATTCCCAGATCCTCGTCCACGAGATCCATGACCTCGTCCTTGTCCTCGTCCTCTTTGTGATGTCATTCCTTGTTCGTAGCTATCATTCCTGAGGGACAGCTTGGAATGCAAGGCATGCTCCATTGCCTTGTCTTCACCTCTTTTCACAATTTTCTGTTCATGGGCTTGTAATGAACCCACAAGCTCATCTACCGTCATCGTGTCCAAATCTTTGGACTCTTCAATGGCCACGACAACATAGTCGAATCTTGGATCTAGGGATCTCAAGAATTTTTCAATAACTCGACTTTCTGTGAGAGCTTCTCCATTTCTTCTTATCTGATTAACGATTACCATAACTCTAGTATAGTAATCGGAAATAGATTCTGAGGACTTCATCTGCAATGATTCAAATTCACCTCGCAATGTTTGGAGGCGAATCTTTTTTATTTTGTCGGCACCCCGGTATACTCTTTGTAGAGTTTCCCATATGCCTTTTGACGTTTCTGCGGAAGCAATGATCTCGAACGTGGCTTCATCGAGACCTTGATAAAGAATAGACTTTGCTTTGCAGTCTTTCTTTCTATTGGCCTTGAGGACCAACTTCTCTGCATCTGGCAAGCTTTTTTCTTCTTCTTTGGACACTGGTTCGTCGTAGCCATCTTCTACGAGCTCTAGACACTCCTGTGCGCCAAGTAATGCCTTCAATTGGATACACCAATTGTCATAATTTTCTTTGGTCAGCTTCGGGATAAGGACTTGAGCACTTCCATTTGCCATTGGAGCAAAAGTATACACAGTAATGTATTTATGAACACTACCGTATATATGAATAGTTGTGTACTGTATGAACAGTGAACAATACCGTATAGTAAACAGTATCTGTAACAGTACAGTGTGAACAGTGTCGTCGTCTTGTGAACAGTAACTTACAGAGAATCAGAATTTTGAAGAGAGTAGAAACTTGCAGAGAGCCTAGCTCTGATACCAGTTGTTGGTGGAAAACAAAGAGAGAAATAAGAGAGTAGAAGTGTGAGTTGAGATTGTTCTCCTTTGAATAAAAAGAGTGTTTCCTTTGTTGTGTTTTAATTCTCTCTTTGTGATTGCAAACCACCATAAGTGGTCATTTCCACCAACAACACTGCCCTTACTATCTTCAACAACCTTATCTTCATCAATCTCCTCGGCATCTGTCATTTCTTCATCCTGATCAACTACAACCGCTTCAACCCCATTTTGAAGAGGTGCGGAAGGAGTTGAAGATACTGCACTTCCTTTCTCATGTTCATCTGGTTTTGGCATTATTGTTGGTGGGTACGGATCCGTAGAGACAGTCAGAGTAGATGTCACCAACAGGTTCTACAAATCAGGACGAAGTGGCATAATGTCAACGAAAATTTTCTGAAGGCATTGGGAAAAAATTTAAAGAGTTTTAAAACCAGCTAACTAGCTTAAAATGATTTGAAGGTGCATAAGCTATGTCAAAGGTTAATATCAAAACTCTGAAACAACAATGCCAGCAGAAATTGTCTTCAAACATACCTTTTCTAATGCCAAAGCAAGTTTTGAGAGGTTTGGGTATATGCTTCGCGCGGCCAAGAGAATCTGTTCAGAGCAGAAAATGAATAGATAACACAGTAATGCAATTTGTACTTGACAACTGAAACCTGGGAAAGGGAAGACGAAGACACAAACAATCCATTGCGAAATTAAAACATGTAGAACATTGCAGAAAAACCATCATTTGAAAGGTCAGCATCAATGAGCATACAGGGTTCTCCATATACAAGAACTTAAAATTGAAGGTATGTTCTATACTTCATGTGAATGAAGGTATGTTCTATACTTCATGTGAAAACTTCAGGCTTACTGGTTACTCGGATAGTGATTGGGGTGGAGACTTGGATGAAAGGAAAAGTACAACAGGGTTTGTCTTTTTCATGGGAGATACATCGTTCACTTGGTCATCCAAGAAGCAATCGATAGTGACGCTATCGAGTTGTGAAGCTGAATATGTTGCAGCTAACTCAGCTGTATGTCATGCAATATGGTTGCGAAATATGCTAAAGCATTTGGGATTTCCTCAAGAAATTCTCACAGGGATTTATGTTGATAATCGATCAGCAATTGCTTTGGCGAAAAATCCTGTGTATCATGAAAGAACCAAACACATCGATACACGTTATCATTTCATTCGAGAACACGTGAAGAACAAAGAAGTTGAACTGATATCCTGCAAGTCAAATGACCAAGTTGCAGATATCTTTACAAAGCCACTGAAGGGTGAAACATTTACCAGATTGAAGTACATGCTCGGAATGATATCCCTCGATTAAGTTTAAGGGGGGAATTTGCTGGAAATAAACTTAACATCTAGATGGTCTTCAACTTCTAGATGGTCTTCAATGTCTAGATGGTCTTCAACAACCATGGTTGTTGTACCAACCATAGCCACCATTGTTGATGGTTGTTGTACCAACCATAGCCACCATTGTTGATGGTTGTTGCCTCCTTTGTAGACTTTGTTGTATTACCATTTACCTATAAATAGGTAGAGGATGTGTGTGTTCTAAGTGTGGAAAACAAAGAGAGAAATAAGAGAGTAGAAGTGTGAGATTGTTCTCCTTTCTCTTTGAATAAAAACAGTGTTTCCTTTGTTGTGTTTTAATTCTCTCTTAGTGATTGCAAACCACCATAAGTGGTCATTTCCACCAACAGCTATTCCATAAGATTGATGATGGTTTTTGCCTAACAATTTACCCCCATGATTACCAAGAAATGTCAGTGCTCATAGGATCCGGTCATCAAGTAAACCACAGGTTTGTGTATGGTATTGGTACCCACGAAGTGTCCTTTGCTAGGGAGAAATGTATTTGAGATTGATCATTATACATGTACTTTAGTTTCAATTTTCAGAGCTCCCTAATCTAATAAGTCCTGATGACATTTTTTTCGTCAGTAAACAATAACTCAACTCATACTCATCATTTGAACTCCAGAAACATTCTAACCAATGAAGCCTGTGTACCAAAACGAAGTCTGTTGTAATTGTAAATGAATCATCATGAAGTGAGCCTGGACATGCATTGTATGCACTATGAACAATATCCTCTCGATCTGTCAATTAATCGATGTGAACATTCTTATGTTGAATTTGAGAGAATGTTTACCTGATACCAAATCGTATGGAAGCAAATCGTATTGCATCAAGCAAATATAAATTTAAGGATTTTTTTTTGTGGTTAATATGTGGATGAACATGAAATACCTGAGATAGTTGTGTTCAAGCTATAGCAACAAGTAATGGTATATTGTTGTGGGATTTACAAGTCTAACCTCTTAAAGGAGTACACAAATATAACTACTAATTAGAAACTTGGTCGAAAGATTTTTACTATTAATTCCTGCTAATTTCCGAAATTTTTACACATTACAGTGCAGGCAAATGCAGTCTAAAGGTGGCCATATGAAATGTGTGTATAGGTTGCTTAGATTTGTAGTCCATGCTGGTTTGCTGTAGGTTGTTAGCTCATCACTTTTGTTGCATGGTTGTTAGTTCATGCTTTTGAAGTTCCTTGAGAGAGGATATTTGCGTTCTCCCTTGTAGGCCTTGGGACTTGTTTGTATTCTTTAATTCGTTAACCCCTTCTTGGTTCCTATAAATAGAGTTGTCTCAACTGTTCCTTTCATTTTGAGTTCAATTTGTAGAATCAAAGGCAGTCATGACCTTTATTAGTCTCCGCCGTAAGGGACGGCTTTAGTATGATCTCATTCACCAGGTCTCCATAGAATCACCTTTCTTTCCTGGTAATCTGACTTTTGAAGAAAGGGCAAAAAAATTTCATCACCAATCAATGGTTCTACGGACAGCCATAATGATCAAGGGGGCTAAAGAAACTGATAGTGTACATCCAAACATTGTAGGTCCACAGCTAGTGTGCTTCGATGGAACGTACTACCTTGCCCGAATGGTTATTAGTACCTTTAGTACAGGACCTGCATACTACCTCTTTGTGGTTGATACAGCCAACGCTTACACATGGCATTAGTGTGCTGGGTGCTACACTAATTATGCTATTCACAAACTGAACCTAAATTCCCTGACCATGAATCATCCATCAACTTATGCACTTGCGAGATGTTACAGTCCCCTTTCTTGGAATGGAGCCAGCGATTGTCACTATACCTACTGTCCTTTACTATGTTCAGCATACTAATGGTCTATACTCTATACAGTGGTAGAATGATGGATAGCAAAACATTCACTTTTGAATCGTTCCGTGGAGCTATTGTAACCATTCCCAATTTAATCTTTGGTTGTAGTATTTTATGAAGTGATGTTCCATTCAACCAACCAACTCCTATAGCTGGAATTTTAGGATTGGCGCGCTCATATCCATCCTTCTTAAACCAAATTGCTTCTAGGTATGAAGGTCATCCTTCAACATCGTGTTGTGCCGATGACACAAATAGATGGATATGATCTCTGCTTCCAACTGCCTATCCTACCTTGGTATACCACTTCCAGGGTGATGCACTTTTGGAGATTTTTGACACAGAGCTATTCCATTTTGGTCCCGGTGGTTTCTGGCTTTCTGCCTAACAATTTTACCCCACGACGATGTAACAATGTCAGTAATCATAGGATCATAGCACCAAGTAGACCATAGGTTTGAGTTTGAGATTGATACCGATAAACAGTAAGTGAGATCACAAAATAACTCATGTTCATCACTTTAACTCAATCAAATTCAGCACAACCTATTTCCCATGACTGATTTTGTAGTGAAGTCTGTACCAAATCAAGGTCTGTTATATTTGTAAACAAATCATCATGAATTTAGCCTGGACACATATTGTATGAACAATATCCTCTCTATATCAACAAACCAAACCAATTAAATATACAGAAGCCTCGTGTAATATCCATTGATTTCGTTTTTTTTTTTTTTTTTTTTTTTTTAATTATTTGGATGGGGTGTACTCAGTAAAGTTGGTGGGGGCATATAGCTACTCTACCTTAAAAGAAAAAATCTCTCCCCATTATTCATTCTTTTCTCTTTTTTTTCCTTGCAGGGAGCGATCTCCTTCGGTTCATCTTCTTCGCGGGATTTCGTTCGTGCAAATCGGTCGATTCCTTCGCTGAATCTCGTCCATTGTTCTTTATTTCTTCTCATTTTCTTTCCCTCTCCATTCTCTTTCGTTTTTTCGCAAAAAAATAAAAATTCTCTTTCGTTTTTTCGCAAAAAAATAAAAATTAAATCAGTTTTTAGATTTGTGGGTTTGACGGTGTTGGTTTGATTCATCGGATTGCATAGCGCCGATCAGCCCTTTCAGAGGCATTTGTGGCGTCATTTGGAACCTGTAAACCCCACATGCAAAGGTGGTTTAAGTGTTGGCCGGAATTTAAAAAAAAAAATCAGTGTGCATGTCCGTTAGGACGGTTCTTCGACGTGAATCCAGGCTTTGGGCACGTGGGTGAGCTGCAAATTCGTGATTTCAGCGTTCTTGGACCTATTTCCGGCTTATTGTGCCGTTCGAAGGCGATCAGATTGGAATAGGGTGGGTTTCGATGAGTTTTGCTGAATTTTGGGTGTTTACCGGATTTAATTTGCCGATAAGTTTTTCTTTCAGTCACGTGCCGGTTGTAACTTATTTATTTTTTCAATTTTCGGCTAGTTTGCTCACTTTTGAGTCCGCCTTGCAGTTTTAAAAAATTTCATTGGTTCTGCATTCGCTGTTTCGCGAGTTTGGAGCTTCGATCGGTAGGATTTGGGTTCCGAAAACCCATTCCGCTCAGGTGAGTGTAACTAAATATTTACTTTGAGAAATATTTATTTTAAATCTTAAATTTAATTTTTATATTATGCCGTCGATGGTGTATAATTGAATACAAATCAGAAATTTGGGGTTTTTGGAGTTCGATTGTTGTGTTGGTTCTTTTGTGAATGAATTTATGTATTGGGTTTTCTGAAAGCATGATATACTTGAATGAAATAGAATAGTGATTGAATTTGTGTGTGATTAGGCTTTGGCGTAATGGCATTGGGCTTGTATGTTGTGTTTTACCATAGATTGCCGAGTCTTGAGCATGTATGATAGTTCGACTCGAATTAATTTATTGTGGTGAATTGGGTCATGTTGGGACCCTAGCGTAGTCGTGGATTTATGAAAATTGCCCAACTGATTATGGTTACACGTCTGTTACATTTGATTCTGTATAGACTCGTAGTATGTGCATGTTGATATTAGTGTAAGTGTCTTTGCCCCGCTGTAATACATGTTGTGCCGATGCTTAGGAGTTTGCTCGCATCGTGAGTTTGATGGTGCTTGAGATGACTCGCACCAGATATTGAGGACACTATTGCATGTGGCAAGTTTGCTGAGGTGCGGTGAGCTCCCGCACGCACTTGCCACTAGAAAGTGCAGTAGGACGGGTTCCGGAGGACGTGCTTTGGAGATTACTCGCTTTCCCTCCCAGCGCGCTTGAGTTTGATTTGTATTAGGTTGGCCGTGTTAGGCCAGTCGTTCGGAATGTTTAAGTTTGTATCCTGACAAATGACATCCCATTGGGATACAAACCACTCGATATGGTACTGGTGCACGTTGTGGGATATGCCTGGGTGAGACACATTCGTAACGTATGCACCTACGATATAAGACACTTATACATTATTTTTTGGTTTTACTTGATTACTATACCTAGGAGACTATGAAGAATTATGATAGTCTTTGTTTTCATCGCTTGATCGTTACCATGTTTGAATCACCTATAATGACCGATATATTTCGTAAAATTATAGTTATTGTTGAATCTGAAATGCTTGTGTTGGTGCTTGAACTTAGAAATATTATCCTTAGAGACACGGTGTGATTTAGACTTTAGAACCTGTATAAGAACGATGTGATTTAGACTTTAGAACCTGTATAGGGACACATTTTCTATTTTATGGATCATGCATCTAGGATTACTCACTTATTCATTATTGTGTGGCATGAATTTCCCCTGTATATTATTCTGTTATTTGTATTTAGTTTGCTCGCACCAGCAACCTTTGTGCTTTGCTGACCCTGCAAGGGGTGTGCTTCTATTGGAGTGCAGATAGTGTTGGCGTTCTTGCTGATCGCAACGTTTAGGCCAGTTTTCAGCTGTTGTTTAGTCGTGTTCACCCTGTACGGGTATGTTTTGCTTTCGTTATATTATCTTGTTAAATACTAAGATGTTTGTATATTGGTTTTGTCGCTATGACTCTCGCGGGGCGAATCGTATACTCTTATTTTGTTCAAATTTTATCCTAGTTTTTATTTTCGTTTGATTCTCGTTGCAAGAATGCGTTATATTATGATGTTGTGACTGGTTACAATCCGCCTGTATTACGGATTAGCTCACGCATCGACATACTGTAATTCCCGTGGCGGGTCAGGGCGTGACACCTCAATCCTTGCATCAATTGCTAATGGTAAATATGTATTACCCTGTGAATGTAGAAGGAGAGAAACGATCCTTCATGTGTACAAGCAATTTGGAAAAAGAATGGAAAAGTGCACGCCAATCCTAAAATTCCAGCTATTAGAATTGGTTGATTGAATGGAACATGTCTTTGTTCAATAACACAACAGAAATGGTTCTGATAGCTCCATTATCTGATTCAAATGTGACCTTTCTCTACCTATCGTTCCACCAATATTGTAGGATGTTAGCAAATTGTTATTTTTTATGAGGGGTGCTTTTATTAGATCCTAGAACCATATATGTCATTGGCAGGCATCAGCTAAACTAGGACCACTTGGCAAACAAATATCAATTTAGTCTCACCTGATGAAGGCAGTGAACAGAGGACCAGTGATAACTGATAAGTACTAGTAATGTGCGCAATTGTGAAATCCGATCCAGACAAAACGCTTACGTGAATCAAGACATAAGAGGTAAAAAATATAAAAACACAAAACTTAGCAAAAAAAAATGGATAAAAAATCTGACCGGCTACTAAACTTGCGAAAAAAAACAAAAAAAAAAAAAACAGTGCTAAGACCAGTTCTAACCAACAGAAATTCTAGGGATGAAAAAATTATTTTACTTACAGAAGTGCGATGTCCACTCCACAATAAGAATTGGAGAGCCTAAATGGGATGAAAATCTTCAAAACATGCAAATTAGAGTCAGATTTAACCAATTTAAAATTTTATCAATTTATTTAAATGGCCCCAAAGACAGGTAACAGCCATACTACACAAGTTCATCACTACTAGCTACCTCAAGCAAGAAAGCATTTTATTCTCTATCTTTCCTGATTGAGTAAGTATATATTTCTTTACTTATAGTTGGAGATGGAGAGTAATCCAACGTGGTAGAATAGATGGTATGAAGTCCTACGAACAGGATATGTTCCTTGAAGAGTTTCACACATTGGCTTCAATTGGTGTGATAACCTCTTCTACTTGATTACCATTTGCTTGGAGCTTTGGTTCGTCATCTCCTTTTACATCAATGATCACTTCAGGCAGCTTAATTTCTGATGCAAGCACGGTTGGTCTTGCGTCCTTGTAGAGGATATACAGAACCATTTGAGCAATTCCGAATGAGAATCCCAAGACGTTTGGAAACTGATTAGCCCAAAAGAAATTATTAGCTCAAATTATATGATAATAGGTAGAAGTTGAGAAGGATGATCGGTTTCTGGACTGAAATTGGGACCTTACCGCGACATAGAGATCCTTCATTAGCATGCCATAGAAGAACCACATGATTGCACAGATAGTGAGGAAGAAGGATAGCATGAATGGCATGTACTCAACACTCTTAGTTTTAATTACTAGCCTCTGAAACACACACATAAAAACAAAAGTCATCAGTGTCAACGAGCATAACTTAAACATTTCCAAAGGAATATGGCAAAACAACATATATTTTATTAGGGTTTGTTGTTAGAGTTTATGCTACCAGATGTAGAACAACATATTGTTGTTTAAGCCTTGCTAGGGAGCAAGGGAGGGCCTCCCTCCGCCCATCCTCCTCGAGATACGCATCACTACTCATCTCGAGGAATATGGCGAAGGGATGCCCTCTCTCGCTCCCTAGAATTACACTTGTTGTTTAGTACCCCAGATGGTTTTCTATTATTGACTACTTGAAACTCTGGAGGTTTTTGCATATCAGGTCATCTTGTGGCATCATTAACGAAGGTTTTTTACAACCTTGAGATGCATATATATATATATATATATAATTTGGGGATTTCAGGCCAGTCCCAATACCATCCATCACCCTCGAGATGCTTATAATGGCACAATCGAACACATTCACACAGACAGAGAACCCTGTCGCTGTCCTGTCTATCTAGAATTTTTGTTCTCTCAAGATCACGCCACATCTTGCAAAAACCTGATTGCATTTTTATTGAGGAAATGAAATAGTTAACAGTATAGGATTTACAATGATGCTTAGAGGTGCGGCGAAAACGCTGACAGCCAAAGCTGAGCAGATCCACCCAACAATTGCAACTCTCTTATTACCCTTTGCCAGTAGGTAAGTGAGAGCTAATATCAACCCATATACAAACACATTCAAGAAGAGTACAAGCTTGATGGCGAACATCTGTGAGCACCAAAACCAAAAACGCAAAGGTCAGTCATGGTCATGGTCATGGTGACAAAGTTCAATATAGAAAGAAGAGAAACCAAACGAAGGATAGAAACGAACCCTGGCAGATCTATGTGCATATATCAAGTACATTATGATATACAAGCCTTCGATGAGACAACCGATACTGTTTATGATCATGATCATGGATCCATTTGTTTTGACAAGGGCATAGTATAACCATAAACTACAACTGAAAAGTGCTACTACATATGGGATTGATTGAAACCCTTCTGTGGATTTCTTCTTGTAAACTCTATAGAAGGTTGGCCTGATGAACAAAGTAACAAAAAATCAATACAAGTTCATGAAAAATATCTCCATACATTACATGAAGAAGAAAAATGAATAAAATGAAAGCTTACAATGGGGCTAAGAACACCATGAATGAAAAAAGGTTACCTAGTCAAGATGCAAAACAAAGTATTGGTTAGTGAATGAATATAACTAGAAAAAACTTGTAGAAAGAAGAGAAGATGACATGGTGTACCTAGAAGGCCAAAGATGAAAGCTAACATATGATGTCCACCAACTGCCATATTTTTCTATTAGAAATGGAAATGCAAACTCTCTTTGATCTCTTCTTCTTTGGCTTTGTTGGTTCAAGTAGCTCTCTCTCCCTTTGTTTTCCTCTCACTCTCTATCTCTTTGATCACTAAAGGAGCTAACTTGTGTTCTTATATAAGCACATCAAAGTGAAGGGCTTCAGATGGAGATGGTTTTGTCTTTTAACTCCTAGCTGACAAGCTTTCTTGTGTGCATGGAGGACTGTGCTTAGGTCCTCAAAACCTTTGTTTGTTTCTAAGGACCATATGTGTTGGTTAATGGTAGCAGTCACTTGTGTGCGTATACATCCCCAAACCTACTGAAGCGCATTCCCATTGTAAAAGATATTTTCAAATCTAATTTGCAAGGCAGAACAATTACTTGATAGTCAACAATATGTTAAAATTTGAAACTCTCTAATTTACTAAAAAATGAAAAGTAAATGAAGTTTAATCAATTACCATATGATCTTTTCTTGGATTAACACTCTAATTAACTGATCTAAAAAAAAAAATCTCGACGTCTATCTTTTCGTTATCAACCAAAAATATAAAGTTGAAAAAAGAGGATATTTTTGTCGTTCACCTTGTTTGTTGAGAAAAACGCGCTTTTAATAACATTCACATGGTGCTTCGATTAATCACAAATGATTTTTGTTTTTTTAATAATCTCCTATTTTGTGAATCACACAATTACTATGAAGTCAATTGAAATGTGTCGCCCCGATGGCCACTAGAAGTTTATGCAACACTTAAAAGGACTTGAAAAAAATGTATAATTTCATGAATTGGTAATTGTAAAAATGTATTACCCAGTGAATGTAGATGGTAAGAGAAACGATGATTTTCATATCTACAAGCAATTTGGAAAAGATAAGCGCGTGCCAATCCTGAAATTCCAGCTATTAGAATTGGTTGATTGAATGCAACATGTCTTTGTAGGGGGGGAGCCATGATTGCTGACAAATGGGGGAAAAAAAGTTTGGAAAGATCAACTTACCCCTGAACCAAACTATTGAGAATATATTGAGAATATATTGCCATACTATACAGAGTCCATCGTAGACAGCGAATTTTCCAACACAACTCTTGGAGAGATTTTCCCAACCATGGATAAATAGTATGAACAATGTCAACTCAGATATATCAACTCAACAAATCAATACTACCATTCTCATCGGAACATTTTACCATGTACAAAACATACTAACCAAGCAAATCGTATTGTACCAAGCAAATCAATTTACCATGACTTGTAACCGAACTTGATAGTGTTATAAACTAAGACAGACTATGTTATGAGAAGTTCTGTATATTTCACTGTAATGAATTGTACAATGTACATTGTTTATATAGACATTCTAATGTCTGATTAGCTAGCAAAACAAACTAACAAACTAACAGATAGCTTAACAAACTAACTAACTGATTTACATTTCTTGATTCCTCTGTCATTACTTAACATGCCCCCTCAAACTAAGTGTAGATTCATCTATTACACTTAGTTTGTCACGCAACAAAAAGAACCTGGAACGACCAACTGCTTTAGTGAAAACATCAGCAACCTGATCAGTAGCTTGAATATGATGAACATGAACAACCTTGCGAGCAACTTTTTCACGAACAAAATAAATGTCAATCTCAATATGTTTAGTTCTAGAATGAAGCACTAGATTAGCACTGAGCATGACAGTGCTCTTGTTATCGCACCATATATTTGGAGTTGAGCAACCAATCCTTAACTCATGAAACAGAGTTTGCATCCATGTTAACTCAGCTGTAACAGATGCTAAACTTCTGTATTCTGCTTCGGTACTGCTTCGAGAGACAGTGCTTTGCTTCTTGGACGACCAGGAGATGAGGTTATCACCCAGATACACACAATAACCTGATGTAGACCTCCTATCATTAGGATCTGATGCCCAATCAGCATCACAGTATCCACTTAACTGAAATGAAGGAGTTGGAACTATGTGAAGTCCAAAGTTGGGTGTAGCCTTGAGATACCTCAATATTCTTTTCACCACTCTCCACTGTGACTCAAGAGGAGTCTGCATGAATTGGCAAACACGATTTACTGAATATGCAATTTCAGGCCTAGTAATCGTAACATATTGTAATGCGCCCACAATACTACGATATAGCTGAACATCTCGGACTGGATCACTACCCGTAGCAAACAGTTTCTCCCCACCACTCATAGGAGTAGGTAGTCCATTAGCAAACTGCATCTTGGCTCTACACAAGAGATCACCAATGTATTTGGACTGAGACAAAAATAAGCCATTGATAGTATGCTGCACTTGAATACCAAGGAAGAAATGTACAAGGCCTAAATCCTTCAAAGAGAACTGAGCATTCAGCTGTTGGATGATTTGAGACACAACATGAGAGTCAGCACCAGTGATGAGTATATCATCAACATAGACTAGGAGAAAGATAGGAGAGGGAGTATGTCTGATGAACAAGGATGAATCAGACTTTGTAGACTCAAAACCCAGTATGAGAAGCGCATGTCGAAGCTTGTCAAACCACGCCCGAGGAGCCTGCTTGAGGCCATATAAAGCCTTATGAAGCTTGCAAACAGCTTTAGGCCGTGAAGGATCTATGAACCCAGGGGGTTGCATCATGTAAACCTGCTCTTGTAGATCCCCATTCAAAAATGCATTGTTGACATCCAACTGGAATATAGACCATCCATATGTAACTGCCACTGTGAGCATAACACGTATAGTAGTCGGCTTCACAACTGGACTAAATGTCTCTGAATAATCGAAGCCAGCCACCTGCTGAAAACCTCTAGCCACTAACCTGGCTTTATATCTGTGCACAGTGCCATCAGAATTATGCTTAACTTTGAGGAGCCATCGACACCCAACAACATCTCTATCTTTGGGAAGATCCACTAGGGACCATGTATTGTTTCGAAGTAATGCCATATACTCATCTTGCATAGCAGACATCCAGTGCGGAGTGTCCAAAGCTTCCTGAAGACTAGATGGGGCAGTGGTAGAAACCATGTAAACTTTGGGTTTATAGATGCCTGCTTTCGACCTTGTGAGCATAGGATGAATAGGAGCAGTAGTAGGAACAGTAGTAGGAACAGTAATAGGAGCAGTAGGTAACAAAGTAGGACTAGACAAGGACTGTGATGTGCCAGTAGTAGGAGGAGTAGTAGTAGGATTAAGCACTGGACTGGAATAAGGACTAGCATCAGGATGACATGAAGTAACCAGTGGACTAGAAGATGGATTATGATCAGAAATAGGAATGACAGCAGGAGTAGAAAAAGGATCAGTAGGAGAGGAGGTAGATTGACTGTGCCATTTGACATATGGAAACGAGTGTTCATTGAATAGAACATCTCGAGAAATGTATACCCTGCCAGTAGAAGATAGGCATTTGAACCCTTTATGTTGTAGACTATAACCAATGAACATACATTCTACTGATCGAAATTGTAGTTTTGTAGAATTGTAGGGCCTGATATTAGGAAAACAGGAACACCCAAAAACTTTGAGATTATGATACTCAGGAACTTTGTGATACAGAGTTTCATATGGTGAGAGACCTTTAAGAACAGCAGAAGGTACTCTATTGAGAAGAAAAACAGACGTTTTAACTGCTTCATCCCAGAATGTCATGGGAAGTGAGGCATGAGCAAGAAGAGTGAGGGCTGACTCTATGATGTGTCTGTGTTTCCTCTCAGCCACACCATTCTGTTGATGTGTAGTTGGGCAGGCAAGTCTATGATGTATCCCATGTTGAGCAAGCAACCTTGAAATAGACCGATACTCTCCTCCCCAATCAGACTGAACACTTTTGATGGGAAGGCCAAACTCTAACTCAACTTGGGCTTTAAATTTAAGGAAAGTGGAGAACGCATCAGACTTATTTTGTAACAGAAAAACCCAAGTGAAACGACTGAAAGCATCGATAAAATGAATGTAATACTTGAACCCAGACGAAGAGGTGGTAGAAGCAGGACCCCATAGGTCAGAATGAATTAATTCCAATGGTTTTGTATACACAGTAGATGACTTGGAAAAAGGAAGTTTATGTATTTTGCCTAAGCAGCAAGAGGAACAGAGACTCATATTGTCATATGTAGGAACTGGAATCATACAAGTAGTAAGTATGTTCTTGACAAGTGGAAAAGACGGATGACCTAACCTAGCATGCCACAAACTCAAAATATCAGAAGACTTAGCAGCATGAAAACTAGAATGACAGACATTCCTATTGACTAATGGCTGAGAAGAATCAGAATGCTGAAAGGAATGCTGAGACGGGCTACTAAAATGCTGAGAAGTATGCTGAGACGGGTTACTGAAATGCTGAGAAGTATGCTGAGACGGGTTACTGAGATGCTGAGAAGTATGCTGAGTGGGAACACTGGAGTGCTGAAAGGAATGCTGAAAGGAATGCTGAGACGGGCTACTGAAATGCTGAGAAGTATGCTGAGACGGGTTACTGAAATGCTGAGAAGTATGCTGAGACGGGTTACTGAGATGCTAAGAAGTATGCTGAGTGGGACTACTGGAATGCTGAGCATTACTGAAATGCTGAGCAGAATGCTGAGCAGCATGCTGAGAAGGGTGCTGATATGCTGGAATGCTAATATGCTGACCCGTACTACTGGAAAGCTGAGTGGAATGCTGAGCAGGAAGCTGAGCAAGACAACTAGAATGCTGAAAATGCTGAGGAGAGGGCTGACCCGTACTACTACTAGAATGCTGGGCGGAAGGACAGACTGCAAGGCTAGCTTGCTGACCCCTACTACTGCAAGGCTGAACTGGATTAGTATGATTAAAGTTGATGACTTTGGACTGTAAGTCAGTAGTGGAGGATGCAAAAGAAGTACCAAAAGTAGAGTCAGACTTTTCATTAGAGAGGGTCATTGATGGAAACACATAAAGACCTCCCTTAAGTGTCCCTTCCAGAAGGATTTGGTGTGTGACCTGATCCTTGACAAAACAGAGATCAGGATGAAACTCAAAGAAGACTTTATTATCCCTAGCAAACCTAGACACACTCAATAAATTCTTGGTTAATTGAGGGACTTGAAGAATATTTCTGAGATGTAAAATTCTTGAAGAGTGCTGAGCAAGAAAAGAGGACTGACCGATGTTTTCAATTGGTAAAGCAGTGCCATCTCCCACAAATAGTTGCTCATTGCCATGATAAGGCATGGCATTCATCAAGTTTTGAGGTGAGCAATGATCAGTGGCTCCTGAATCAGGATACCACCTATTATCAGTGTGAGGCTGCATCTGAGGTGCCACTGCATTTGTTTGTATCTGAGATGAAGAATCAGCTCTCCAAGAAGGATGATGGAACTGACTTGTAGACGCAGAGAAGGCCTGCCTTGGATTTGATGATTGAGATGAAAAACCAGAACTCCATGGACTTGAAATAGAGTCATCAAAACGATTGTAGCATTTGAACGCAATGTGACCAAGTTTGCCACAGATTTGACATTGAGGACGAGTTGATTGAGAACTAGCTCCAGATGGCCGAAAATTTCTTCCAGATCTGGCACCTCTGTGATTTTGAGATCCTCTAGACTGAGGTCTCCAACTGTGTGAGCTGGACACAAAAGACCTGGGTGAAGGTCTATATGAAGACTGAGCCAAATTGACAGAGATGTCAAGATCTTTTGTATGTCTCTCAATTCTAGCTTCTTGAGCAAGTAGGAGAGACTCTATTTCAGCTACACTATACTCGTCAGATCTTGAACTTACTGAAACCACAAAAGTGTCATAAATCTGTGGTAAACCATCAAAGATGGCATTGACATAATCTCTAGAAGACAACGGATGTCCTACTGATGCTAGTTGATCAGTAATGGCTTTGAGTTTCAACAAATAAGCATTGATGGACATGTCGCCTTTCTTGAGATGTTGAAGTTGATTCCTAAACTGAGAAATCTTGGCGACTGTCTGTGAGTTGAAGAAGACCTCAAGAACTTGCCAAACATGTGCTGAGGTTAGACATCCCACTAACCTGGTAAGTAGAGACTCTGTCATAGAAGAAAGTAGCCAAGATAGCAGTAATTGATCTTGCTGTTCCCAAGTAAAAAATTCAGGATTAACACGATTGCTGGCTTGATCTTCATTAGATAGAAACTTTGCTGGAGATGAGTCTTTTTCAAGAAATCTTTGAAGCTTGTGTCCTCTAATGGTTGCCAAAACTTGTTGTTTCCACAGTAAGTGGTTTTGTTCACTCAGCTTGACAGACAAAGCATGTGTGAACATGACAGGTTTAGACTCTGCTAAAGCAGAGGTAGAGAATGGTGTAGCACTAGATGATGTTGCATCTGCCATTAGACTAACTATGATAAACTGAGAAGAAGGAGATGAAGAGACGATAGCTCTGATACCATGTTATAAACTAAGACAGACTATGTTATGAGAAGTTCTGTATATTTCACTGTAATGAATTGTACAATGTACATTGTTTATATAGACATTCTAATGTCGGATTAGCTAGCAAAACAAACTAACAAACTAACAGATAGCTTAACAAACTAACTAACTAATTTACACTTCTTGATTCCTCTGTCATTACTTAACAGATAGGCTAAGCCCAATGGAGAGTGAATTGGGAACCCAATGATGAAACTAGCATTGCCGAAGAAACATATCTTTTTCTTCTATGGTGTTGTTGTTCCTCACACGCTCCCAAACAAAACTACAGCGTTCTTTCAAAATTTTTTTTTTTTTAAAATTTTTAAATTTTTCTATTTTTTTTTTACCAATGTTCTATTCCGCCATTTGAAGTTGTTACTGTTAAGGCTATGATGTCAAAATTCATCTATGCAGAGGACTCTTTTTTTGAATGGAACTTCTGGTTTAAGCATAGTTTACTAAGAATCTTCTGATGAGATTTCAAGAGTTTGACTAGAAAAAAATATTTCTAAGACAGAAAAAGAGCATGAGGAGAAGTTGTGTTTCACGGAATATATTCTCTGTTTCTAAGGCTTTGACACATTGCATAGGTTCCTTCGGCATTGTAACCAAACTCAATGGTTGTACAATTTGTTGACCAATTCGGTGTACTTTGAAAAATGATTTTTCACTTCAAAAGTGGTGTCCACTCCACAATAAGAATTGGAGAGCCTAAATGGGATGAAAATCTTCAAAAACCTGCAGGCAACAGTAACATGCAAATTAAAGTCACTTTTAACCAATTTACATTGTAAAATTTATCAATTTATTTTAAAATGTCTCCAAATGGCAAGGGTAAAAGCCATATTACACAAGTTCATCACCACTAGCTACCTCAAGCAAGAAAGCACTTTTTTCTCTATCTTTCCTGATTGAGTAAGTATATATTTCTTTACTTATGGTTGGAGATGGAGAGTAATCCTACTAACACCGAACACAAAACTACAAACATTGAGTATAAACAACACTTTTAGTGTTCTTCCTCTCAATTCCTCAATAGAACTCCACACCCCTTAAGCAGGAAGGCCTTGCTTTTGTATATTTATGGAGACGTGTCGAAGGTCATGATATGTTCCTTAGAGAGTTTCACACTTTGGCTTCATATGGGGTGAGGGCAGGCTTATCAATGGTGCACTGGTTTGGCCCGGTGTATTCTGATGGATTGTCATTTGGTTGCAGCTGTGATTCTTCACCCTTTTTAACATCAAGAACTAGATCGAGTAGTCTTATGTCTGTGACGATAACCTCTTCTACTTGATTACCATTTTTTTTTTTTTTTTTAATTTATTTTTTTATAAATTTGGGATGTTGACCCATTTTATTCAAATAAAAATCCACGCCCGAAGGCTACATGACTGACCCAATAGGGTTAACAAAAAAGCCGAAACAAAACCTCACAAAAGATAGGATGCACCAATACAAGCCTAGACAAAATCAGTCTATGTACCTTCTGCTTTCTGTCCTAGTTCTATTGGATTTTCGGGGACAAATGCCGATTTCTTTGGTGTGGCGCCTCTTATTCATCTTTCCGTCTGACATAGCCCCTAAATCCAAATCAATGTTCGCTACATGTGGATCAAGCTCAGATTCTGAGTTGACGTCATCACTGTCCTCACTAGAACTTTCGAGTGTACTGAGGTCAAATATCGGCGATCGAAGTAGCCTATTTGCTCTGAACGAAGATATAGCCTGATTCAAGTTGTCTCCGATTCTTTTATAATCCGGGGAAGTTTTGATACCATATTTGTCAAAATGTCTCTTTAACCTGAGCAGAGACTGCAAATCATCATCCGAGAATTCCTGCACTTGCTGACCCTATGTAGCATCCCCTAGCTCTGTGCTAGTAGCATCGAAAAGTGTGTTGCAGGGCGCTGGCTGAGGCGAAGCCACGACCCCTGTCTTGGTGCAGGGCGCAGGCTGGGGCGAGGCCACTTCCGCTGCCTTGGTGCAGGGCGCTGGCTGAGGCGAAACTCTGTTCTCTGGTGTGGTGCATGGCGTGGCATTGTCGCAGGCCACGACCACTACCTTGGTGCAGGGTGCTGGCTTGGGCGAGGCCATGGCCTCTGGCTTGAGGTAGATCGCTGGCTGGGGAGAAGTCACGACCCCTCGTGAAGGGTAGAGCACTGGCTGCTGCGAGACCGGTTCTGACTGAATATCAGACCGGCTCAACGCCCCCGCTGTGAAGGTTGCATCGCTCGGCCTCCCTGAATCAGCATGCAGCACTGTATCGCTGGCCGCGTCTCGCGGCACTGCCACAAGGATATTCTTAGAAAGTCTATTGTTGGTGTCCCCCGAGTCGACATCATCCTCCTGTAGCAACAACTGTGCGTGTGGACCAATGACATTCTCAATCTCCGAAACTGTATACCCTGCCTCCAAGAGGCAATCCTCCGTAGATTCTGGTACAGCCGCGGCACTGTCATGAGCCTTTGTCTTGCCCACTAGCTGCTGATCCTCTTGAGCACCCTCATCTTCATCGATATTGTCTATAAGTGATTCAAAATTGTTGGACAACACCACCGTTGCCTGAGCAATGGCCACTGGCCTCTTATCCCCAATTTCCTCGGTAATCTCCGCACCCTTGTCATTTTTTACACCACTCGTACCCACTTCGCGGATGGGCAATTGTTCTTTTTTGGTAACTGGTATGTATAGCTGCGTGAAAGTAGTGGTTGCGACTGTAGTTTTGACCGCCTTCGCTGCTTTACCTAGGTCAGAAACACGCCCACCGCCCGTTAGGCCCAACTTTTTTCTACAAGAGTCCTCCCGATGCCCTATCAAGGAGCAAAAATCACAATATTTGAAGCCTGAGTAATCTATCTTCTGCCAGAAACCCCTATTATTAGCCCTGCCAATCCAAACTCTAGTTGGTAATTTCTCCGCCAAAGTCATCTCCACACAAACACGGGCAAAATCCGGACGCGATAGGCATCGAGTATGATCATCCATCCGCAAGAAACCACCAAAAGAATTCACAATTGCTTTTAAAATAGGGGGATGAAATAAATGCAAAGGTAAGTTAGGAAGCTCTACGCACAATGGCACCGATATCGGGTTCTCCTTCAAACTGAAACCATCATGCCAACGGAAGGCTTTGAACCGAACTCCACGAATAAAAAAGGAATCTCTCGATAGAACTTTCTTGGCTTCCACCTCAGATTGAAGACGAACTAAAACGTGCCGCTGATTCAGTAAACCAAGCGAAAAAGCGCCTAGGATTCCCCAAGTTCTGTGGATCGAATCTCGGATATCGTCCAGTGTTGGTCGATAGCTAGAGAACTTCAGAACAATCACATGTTTTTCCATGAAAGCTTCGCCACGTACTTCATCTGTGGCCGTCAAGCCAATTGCTGGCGCTCCCTCTTTGCGGAACCGAGTTCCTTCTACCTGATCCTCCGCAACTTCGTCCACCAAGATTTTACCCAAAATCTGGGCGAAAGAGGGTTTACTCATTCCCCCGTTACCAGGTCCTCCCGCCGTGGAGGGAGGGATGGTGGCCGACGGCTCCGACATCGCAGCCCAAGGAGGCTAGCCCTGCATCCAGCGTCAACTGGGAGCCACGCCCGAGAAGGCGAAACTGAGACTCGCCTGAGAAGAGACCTCGCCTGCTGGCCTCGACGGATCTGCTCACCTCGATCGCGCGGCCTTGAAGGCGGTGGCTGGTCGATCTCGCGGCCTTGAAGGCGGTGGCTGGTCGATCTCGCGGCCTTGAAGCCGATCGATCTCCAGGGAGAGACGGCTGGAGAAAGCCGGTCGATCTCGTGGCCTTGAAGCTGATCGATCTCGCGGCCTTGAAGCGTCCAAGCGGCGGCCTTGAAGCGTCCAAGCTGTGGCCTTGAAGCGACCAAGCGGCGGCCGGTCGATCTTGGTGGCGGCGGCTGTTGGTCGATCTTGGTGGCGGCGGCTGTTGGTTCACACACACTTGCTTGGCCTTGGTGGAGAGACAACAGAGTCAAGGTGGTCTAGTCTTGGTTGCGGCGGCTGTTAGAACTCCACTTCCAACTTCTTAAACATAAACTAATAAATTAGAAGAAAATTCAAAAGGCATCAAACCTTGTAATTCTCAAGAACAAATTTTTTTTCTAAAAGGTTGGCAAGCCTATTGAACTCAACTAAGATCGGGTCTAGTGGAAGTCAAGTACATAAGACTACCAACAAGACTTCTATAAAGAGTTCCATCAACATGCCTATTGTCTTCACATTTACTTAGCTTCAAACCAGCCTCCATAGGTGTGCTAATTGGTAGTGCGCCCTCCATTCTAAACTTTCTTAATAAATCTTTTGCATACTTCTGTTGAGTGATGATGATCCCATCTCTTTGTTGTTTAACTTCGATGCCCAAGAAATAATGGAGTAGTCCCATGTCGGTCATTTCGAACTCATTCATCATAGCTTTCTTGAAATCTTCATTCATGCTTGAACAACTTCCGGTGAATATTAAATCATCAACATATAAGCATACTATCAAAAACTCACCATGAGATCCTTCCTTGGTGTATAGAGTATGTTCAAATGGACATCTTTTAAAACCATTCTTCAAAAAATAGTCATCAATACGACTATACCATGCCCTTGGTGCTTGTTTAAGCCCATATAAGGCTTTTTTTAAATGACATACTTTCTTTTCTTCTCCAATATTCACATAACCAGGTGGTTGAGTTATATAAACTGCCTCCTCAAGAAAGTCATTCAAGAATGTCGATTTGACATCCATTTGATAGACTTTCCATTCTCTTTGAGCTGCCAATGCAAGTATTGTTCGAATTGTTTCAAGGCGAGCCACGGGTGCAAATACTTCTTGGAAATCAACACCATACTTTAATTTGTTTGTAGCCTTTCACCACCAAGCGTGCTTTGTGTTTATCAACCTCGCCTTTTGAGTTCAATTTTGTTTTGTAAACCCACTTCACATCAAGGGGTTTCTTGTCATTTGGGAGATCAACAAATTCCCAAGTCTTGTTTCTTTGAATAGCATCAATTTCATTATCCATTGCAAGCTTCCACTTCTCATCTTTATAAGCCTCTTCAAACATAATTGGATCGGCATCAACAAACAAAGCAAAATTAACCAAATCATCATCCACATTGGCCAAATTGTCACCCAAATTGCTACTTGTTTGTTCATAAAGATCTTGGATACTCCTTGTATTCTTTGAAGGGGAACTTGAAGTTGAACTTGAACTTGAACTTGAACTTGAAGATGAAGAGGGTGATGAAGTAGAATTGGGAGAAGAAGGTGGAACACCAACCTCTTCGTTTTCTTCAATTGGAGCTTCAATTTCTTCTTCGATTTCTATGCAACTTGAATTTTCTTTGGTTGCATTTTCTTTCCAATTCCAAGATTCTCCTTCATTGAACTTCACATCACGGCTTATAATGAGTTTCTTGGTGAGGGGATTATACAACTTGTATGCCTTGGAACATTCACTATATCCAACAAAAATGCATTTCTCGGACTTGTCATCTAGCTTCTTTCTTCTTTCATCCGGTACATGTGGATAGGCAATGCTTCCAAAAATTCTCAAGTGATCAACACTTGGTTTGTGTCCGCTCCAAGCTTTTTGTGGTGTCTTGTCTTGCACACTTTTAGAAGAGGAACGATTCAACAGATAAACAACACATGCTACCGCTTCCGCCCAAAAGGAATTTGGCAATCCCTTGGCCTTCAACATACTTCTAGCCAACTCCATAATTGTGTGATTTTTTCTTTCGGCGACTCCATTTTGTTGTGGGGTACCACGGACTGAAAATTGATGTCGAATACCATGCTCTTTTAAGAAATCTCGAAGCCCATGATCAATATATTCTCCCCCTTGATCCAAGCGAAGAGTTTTCAATAGGAAACCACTTTGTTTTTCAACAAAAACCTTGAAATTTTTGAAACAACCATATACTTCCGAATTTTGTTTTAGAAAGTATATCCAAGTCTTCCTACTATAGTCATCAATGAAGGTAACAAAATAACGGTTACCACCAATTGAAGTAGTATGCATTGCCCCACAAAGATCGGTGTGCACAAGCTCAAGTGGCTATGATGTTCTCCATGCCTTCCCACTAGGAAAAGAATTCCTACTATGCTTCCCCAAGACACATCATTCACATACTGTATCTTGAAGTTGAATTGTAGGCAAGCCCTCCACAAGATTCTTCTTGCCCATAAGAGATAGAGTTTTAAAACTCAAGTGACCATATCGATAATGCCATAGCCAAGACTTGTCTTGAATAGTATAGAAACAAGAATTAATGGTACTTTGGAAAGATAAAGGAAACATTTTGCTTTTGGTCATTCCCACCTTTCCAATGATAACATCATTCTTATCTTTGATCTCACACAAAGCTCTCTTGAAATTTACTTCATACCCCTTCAAAAGAAGTTGCCCAACACTTAAGAGATTTTCCTTAAAAATAATTTGAAAAGCTAAGGCCTTTTATTTGAAACATATTTGACTCACGTGCTCTATTAAATTTTGAATTTGCAACTCAAGTAACATTTAAAAGTAGTTTTTCAAAGTTCTTTTCATTTTAAAATATTTCAATTGATGAAATTTATGTTTTCTATTAACACCTGTATAGTATATTCCATGAATTTCGCATTCATCATAAAATTAATAGAATATACATTTTAACACCTAATGAACATATCAACAAAAATATTCTAAATCATTTTAGGGTGGTTTGATATGGTGTTGAATGGAGGCATCAAGATGGGGGGTATGTGTTGAGGTGACAAACACAACATGGATGTCAAAAAATATATAAACACGAGGAGGGTTTTGAAATTGTTTGAAGAGCAATGCTAGAGAGCGAGGAAACGAGCGAGGAGAGGGACGTGGCGGGGTGGGAGCCGTCCACCCCGCTCGGGATGTGTACCACAATTTTGTACTCACCCCCTATCATCTCACTAACAAACATCTCAAACAATTCATCTTGAGATATGTGCTTTGCACGTGACCATTTTTCTACTCAAATACCCCCTTTCATCTCACTAACAAACATGTCAAACAATTCATCTCGAGAAAAAGACTGTATTTCGATGAAACTCTACTACCTCCTTCCCCTTCTGCTCTCCCTTTTTGTGATTGCATTTCCCACCATTGCCGACCATCCCATTCCAATCTCCCTTCTCGTTGAATTCTACTACTAAACTCATTCTGACACCAACTTCTCTATCTACATTGTGTTCTAATTCTCTCCTTAGCCCATGTTGATCTTGTCCCTTGTGTTTCTGTTGAAACCCAAGTGGCTCGTGATCAACATGTTGCTGATTTCTTCCCCACCCTTTTCCTAGTGGGGTATGTTGAACAAGTTGTTGTCTTTTCCCCAATCCTCCTCCTCCACCTCCTAACTCATGTGGTGCACAGTGTGAGAAATTCGAGTTAAATTGGTGGTCTAACTCTAAACTTTGACCCAAATTTAACCAAAATTTTGCCGCAATCAAGCTTCATCACCTGCTGAACATCAAATTGGTCTCCAAATTCACCCCATCAGTCGAATTCTTATTTGGAAAATACCCAAACATCAAAATTTCATCATTTCGCTGCTGTTGCTGAAGATGCTGCTGTTAGAGTTGAAAAAATTGTTGTCCACTGCCTAAAAGCCTTAATTTTTGCAACTCCTCAGAGAACCCATGGAGGAGGAGCGAAGCCAGGGTAGTGAGGGAAGGAGAAACTGGTGGATGTAAGCCATGAAAGAGTAGGGGAAGGAGAATTGGGATCATGACCGTTGGATGGGAAAGGAAGAGTGGGGTCCATGGATGCAAAGCTGGATCTTGGTAGGGATGGCTGTGGCACTTGTGGTGGTGAAGGGTGTGAGACAATGGTGGTGGTGGTGGATGTTGTTGTTTATGATGGTTGGTGGGGGGTTTTGAAGTAATTGAAAGAGGAATTGGCTGCTTGAGTTTCCGAGGGTGGTGGTGCACCACTCGATCATGGTGGCGTATTGAGATTTTGAGTGTTAAGAGGAAGAAGAAGACCAAAGAGTGAGATTTGGAGTGTTGAGATTTGTTTGGCATGTTGTTAGTGAGATTCGGGGACCAAATTCAAATATGATTTGTAAACAGGATAAAAAAACATTTATGATTTATCCCATTAGTAGAAGGGACCAACATCAAATTTACCCTTTATATTATATTGAGGGTAAATTTGTAAAGAGAAGTCACAGGTCAGACATTAATAAAAGTCTAATAAAAGTTAGAGCTAATGTCTGAACAGACATGTTCAGACTGATTATAACGAGAATTTTTTGAATGTTTAGACCAGACGTGTAAAAGTATCTCACCAAAGTAGGGAGGATCATTCTGATTCAACCAACATTTCTAGATTCCCATCTTCCTCCCCTCTCTTTCCACCATTCTTAGCATAATGGAGAGAATCATTAGAAACTTCCTATGGGGTTAAGAAAGCCATCAATCTTCTCTCTTCCAAGAGAAAATGGGGTTTGGATATAGGGAGAATCAGAACTTTCAATGATGCTTTGTGATGTGTCCAATTATGTCCTCGCTGAGCTCGATGATCTCGATTCCACAAAAATAAGTAGCGATTAAGTCAGGGACCACCGTCGTGGTGGCCGAAGGCACTCCGATGCTTAAGTCAGATCTCGATGAAAAATAGAGTGAATAATGTATGTAAATTGCAGCGTGTATGCGCACCTTTCTTCCTCCTTTCATCTATCACTTATATTGTGATCTAGGGCGTAGAGGGAAGAAATCTCACTTGTGTGTGCATTGACTGAGTCTCTTCGGCACTTGGTTTTGGTTAGGACCCAATGCTTGATTGGGCTATAGCTAATTTCGTGCGAGTGGATCTCGCGCTTATGATAGCTCTGAGATTTGTTGTTCGGGCCTTATTATCTTGGGCCAAGCTCCGAGACCCGTATCTCTTTTGGCGTGAAACTTACACTGTGACATGTTTTGAATGTTTTTCCTGGAGGTGTAATCACCTTCTTTCGTGTCTTATGGAAAATTGCACCTCAGACCATTGCCTCATTTTTAACTGTGTTAGACCACGCTAAAGTTTTTGGGTTGGGCTCAGGTTAGGTACGGCCATTTGGATTGGGTTGCATCCCTAGGTCGGATAAGTTTTTGGGTTGGGCTCAAAGTAGTCATTTTTGTTTGGCTTTATGAATTGATTAAACGGCCAATTATGCATGTTTAATAGTCAGAGACAATCTTTTTTTTTTTTTTTTTTTTTTAAATTGGGATGGTGACCCATTTTATTCATTTAAAAATCAACGCCCGAAGGCTACATGACTGACCCTATAGGGTTAACTAAAAGGCCGAAACAAAATCTCACAAAAGATAGGATTCACCAAAACAAACCTAGACAAAGAACTCAGTCTTTGTACCTATTGTTTTCTTTCCTAGTTCTATTGGATTTTCGGGGACAACTACTGATAACTTTGGTGTAACGCCTCATCTTTCCGTCTGACATAGCCCCTAAATCCAAATCACTTTTTGCTGCCTGTGGACCTAGCTCAGATTCTGAGTTGACTTCATCACTATCCTCGCTAGTCATTTCGAGTGTATCGATTTTCGGCAGTCGAAGTTGCCCATTTTCTTTGAGGAGAGATATAGCCTTATTCAAGTTGTCGCTGATTCATTTATAATCCGGGGAATTTTTGATACCGTATTTGTCAAAACGTCTCTTGAACCCGATCACAGCCTGAAGATCATCATTGTTCTCTGGGGTGATACAGAGCGCTGCCATGGAGCCAGGAGCCGGGTTGAGGCAAGCCGTATCCTCGGCCTTGGTGCGGGGCGCTGGTTGGGGCGAGGCCATGGCCTCTGTCTTGGTGTTTGCATCCCTCGGCCTCCCTGAATAAGCATGCATCACTGTATCGCTTGCCATGTCTCGCGGCGCTGCCACAAGAATATGCTTAGCAAGGTGATTGCTAGTGTCTCCTGAGTCGACAATATCCTCCTGTAGCAACGACTGTGCTTGTGGACCAATCACATTCTCAATCTCCGAAACTGTATACCCCGCCTCCAAGAGGCAATCCTCTGTAGATTCTGGTACAACCGCGGCACTGTCAAGAGCCATTGCCGTACACACTAGCGGCTTATCCTCTTGAGCACCCTCATTTTCATCGATATTCTCGATAAGTGACTCGAATTTGTTTGACAACACCACCGTTGCCGGAGCGGTGGCCACTGGCATCTTATCCCCAATTTCCTCATTAATCTCCGCACCCGTGTCATTTTTTACACCACTCGTACCCACCTCTTGGATGGGTAATTTTTCTTTTTTGGTAACTGGTATGAATTGTTGCTTGACAGTATTGGTTTCGACTTTTGGGTTGACTGCCTTCGCTGCTTGACCTAGGTCAGAAGCTTTTCCATCGCTCTTTAGGCCCAACTTTTTTCTACAAAAATCCTCCTGATGCCCTATCAAGGAGCAAAAATCACAGTATTTGAAGCCTGGATATTCTATCTTCTGCCAGAAGCCCCTATTATTAGCTCTGTCAATCCAAACTCTAGTTGGTAATTTCTCTGCCAAAGTCATCTCCACGCAAACACGGGCAAAACCCGGGCGCGATAGGCATCGAGTATGATCATCCATCCGCAAGAAACCACCAAAAGAATTCACAATTGCTTTTAAAATAGGGGGATGAAATAAATGCAAAGGTAAGTTAGGAAGCTCTACCCACAATGGCACTGATATCGGGTCCTCCTTCAAACTGAAACCATCATGCCAACGGAATGCTTTGAACCGAACTCCACGAATCAAAAAGGAGTCTCTCGATAGAACTTTCTTGGCTTCCACCTCGGATTGAAGTCGAACTAACACGTGCCGTTGATTCAGTAAACCAAGCGAAAAATCTCCTAGAATTCCCCAAGTTCTGTGAATCGAATCTCGGATATCTTCCAGTGTTGGTCGATAGCTAGAGAACTTCAGAACAATCATATGTTTTTCCATAAAGGCTTCGCCACGTACTTCGTCCGTGGCCGTAAGCCCAATTGCTGGCGCTCCCTCTTTGCGAAAACGAGTTCCTTCTACCTGATCCTCCGCAACTTCGTCCACCAAGATTTTACCCAAAATCTGGGCAAAAGAGGGTTTACCCGTTCCCCCATTACCAGATCCCCCCGCTGTGGAGGGAGGGATGTTGGCCGGCGGCGCCGCCATCGCATCCAAAGGACGGCGTATCTAGCCCTGCATCCAGCGTCAACCAAAAAAGCTCGCCGGAGACAGAGATATCGCCTGAGAGATCCCTCGCCTACAGATCTCGCCGGAAAGAGAGCTCGCCTGATAGGGCCCAGATCTTGACGAAACCTGCTCGACAGATCTGCTCTTCGACAAATCTGCTGCTCGACCGATCGCTGCTCGACCTGCTGTGCTCAACCTGCTCGCGAAACGTGCTCGACAGATCTGCTGCTCGACAGATCTCTGCTGCGCGACAGATCGTGATGGCCTTCTGTTGCTGCCACGGTGAAAACGGGAGGCGCTGGCCGCCTGCGCAATCGCTGGCCGCTATCTCTCGCCTTCTCTCGCCTGCGCTATCTCTCGCCTTCTCTAACCCCTCAATGAAACGACAGTCATCTCATTCTCATTCTAAAAGCACAAGGGAGAGACATCAGAGACAATCTTTTATGCGTTCTGAAGTCATTCAGCTCATAGCTCGCTAAGGCGAATCATAAGCATAAAAGCATCAACATACCCTCTTTCTTTCTGGAATGCTTTCAACAGTTCGTAACCTCAAGATGTTTTCTTCCTCAATATATCCGCTTAATGTTCTTAGTAGCAATTCTAAGCTTTGGTTAGTAGCTTACATAAAATTACATATCCCTGACTCTGTTATTTCCGAGGCTTGTTGTCTCTGCATGCATCCAAGTTGGGACGCTATCAGTAAGGCAATTTATCTATGGGTGTACTGTATCCTATTTTGAATGTTGATTAATAAATGCAGTGTTCTTTATTCTTATTTGCAGCACTTCTCAGTTTCATAGAAGGTCCCCCATTTACCCTGCAGAGGCTCTGTGAGGTGATTCTGCATCAATTTTAAGTTCTTGTATATGGAGAACCCTGTATGCTCATTGATGCTGACCTTTCAAATGATGGTTTTTCTGCAATGTTCTACATGTTTTAATTTCACAATGGGAGTAAGCATATCTTCTTGGTTTTGTATGTTGATGACATATTGCTTGCCACTAATAATATAGACATGTTGCACGAAACCAAGAGATTTCTATCAAAGAAATTTGAAATGAAAGATCTTGGTGAAGCTTCTTTTGTCTTAGGGATTCAGATATACCGGGATCGTTTTCGGGGTATTCTTGGATTATCACAAAAGGGCTATATAGAAAAAGTGCTTAAAAGGTTTGGCATGCAAGATTGTAAACCAGGAGATACCCCTATATCTAAAGGAGACAAATTCAGTCTTAAACAGTGTCCTAAGACTAAACTTGAAGTTGTAGAGATGCAAAAGATCCCCTATGCATCCGCTGTTGGGAGTCTTATGTATGCTCAAGTATGTACACGTCCAGACATAGCATTCATTGTTGGAATGCTTGGCAGATATTTGGATAACCCTGGGATGAGTAACTGGAAAGCAGCTAAACGGGTTATGAGATATTTACAGAGAACTAAGGATTACATGCTCACATACAAGAGATCAGATCAGTTGGAGATCATAGGGTATGCTGATTCTGATTTTGCTGGATGCCAAGATAGTAGAAAATCTACATCAGGCTACATTTATCTGTTAGCTGAAGGAGCTATTTATTGGAGAAGTGCTAAACAGACACTCATAGCTTCTTCCACCATGGAAGCAGAATATGTGGCGTGTTTTGAGGCCTCCAACCACGGATTATGACTGCATTATTTTGTCACTGGGCTGCACATTTTGAATGACATAGAAAGACCGCTAAAGTTATATTGTGACAATAAGTCAGCAGTTTTATATGCCAACAACAACAAGAGCTCGTCTAGGTCAAATCATATTGACATAAAGTTCCTGGTTGTGAAGGAGAGAGTAGAGAATAAACAGATTTTCATAGAGCATATTGGGACACACTCCATGATTGCGGATCCGCTTACTAAGGGATTACCACCCAAGGTCTTTCATGAGCACACCGCTCATATGGGTGTTATGTCACATGAGGATATCATGGTTTAGTAGGAGTTTTGTTGTTCTATGATGGATTTTTTGGACACATTGGTGTAATTTAGTATTTTCTGCAGAAATAAAGTCTTCAGTCAATTGTCTGTTTATTATATGTTTGATCTCATTAAAGATTAAAGTTGGACCGGTTGGAAATAGACATGTTTGGATCACATCACATGTAATTTCCATGCTCTACATCCATGTTTGATCTATGTCATTTGATTATATTGGTATATATGACTATTGATGGATTTCGTTACGCTACTTGTGACGCAAATCGCTTTAATCCTATATCAGTATAGTCAATGGACGAGATTGTTTCGAAATACCTTTACTTGTGATAGCAAGTTTTGAGCTCATAAGGTTATACACATTAACGGTAACATATGTGGCCTAAGTGGGAGATTGTTGGACAAATCCAATAATGTGGGCACACATATGTAATATAACGTGTATTGCTATCTTAAAGTGTAGTCCATTTAAATATGTGATCTAATAGGGGTATTGGACTATAAAGTATTAATAAATAACATGGTGTAAATAAGGATGTAATTTCTAATTCAATGAGGGGCAGAATTGGAAATTCACAGCCCGTAAGTTGAAGGGTTGTGACTTATGGGCATTATAAATAGGATGGGTCCCCGATTGAGCGTATGCGTAATTTTGAGAAACTTTTTGGCATTTCTTCTGTATCCTCTCAACAGAGAACTAAGGGAAAACGCTTGAATCAATCGGAAGATCCAAACTCATCACAATCAACGAGGAAATCGCTATGGATCGATCGGGTATGTTTCTATTCTTCTTGTTTCCATTAAATCAACTAGAGTCTTAAGTTTTTAGTTTAAATACAACACTCTATCCTAGTTTGAATGTTGATTAATAAATGCAGTGTTCTTTATTCTTATTTGCAGCACTTCTCAGTTTCATAGAAGGTCCCCCATTTACCCTGCAGAGGCTCTGTGAGGTGATTCTGCATCAATTTTAAGTTCTTGCATATGGAGAACCCTGTATGCTCATTGATGCTGACCTTTCAAATGATGGTTTTCCCGCAATGTTCTACATGTTTTCATTTCTCAATGGATTGTTTGTGTCTTCGTCTTCCCTTTCCCAGGTTTCAGTTGTCAAGTACAAATTGCATTACTGTGTTATCTATTCATTTTCTGCTCTGAACAGATTCTCTTGGCCGCGCGAAGCATATACCCAAACCTCTCAAAACTTGCTTTGGCATTAGAAAAGGTTTGTTTGAAGACAATTTCTGCTGGCATTGTTGTTTCAGAGTTTTGATATTAACCTTTGACATAGCTTATGCACCTTCAAATCATTTTAAGCTAGTTAGCTGGTTTTAAAACAACTCAAGGAAAATGAGCTAACGATGGCACTGGAATTATGGAAAATGTTTTCTATTATTTGACGAGCATAAACAGCTCAAGGAAAATTGGATATTGCTCTTGCATAATTTTTGTTGACACTTTTCGTCCATATGATGTCACAGGTGGATATGAGATATTAGAGGACTTCGAAATCTAGATGAAAAATAGGAATACGGTTAAAATTCGAAGTGTTTCATCAACAATAGCAAGAGGATTGATTCCCGTGTGGGTTTGTTTCTTTGTTTGAATGGCAATGTATGATAGAATTTTCACGGTGGACATTCTTTCTAAGATAGGTCTGCCAATGTTCCCGCTTTCATGTAGTTGTGTGCTAGGTGACCTCAATGCCGATTGCTCAATTGAATTGTAAGATAAGGAATTTGGATTTCTGAAGACTTTTGTTTGTTTGGGCGAAATTTAATTAGCTTTTGTAACCCAAGGCAGATGGATGCAATGAATTCACTATCAAGCTCATCCAATTTCCGGATCATGTTGTGCCTTTTATTTTCTTTATAAAACCCCTCGCCTACTTATTTTCACACTCGCCTTTTATGCTTGAACTGAACATAAACATTTTCCAGTATGAAGGGTGTTAGCTCTACTTATTTGTGCTCTCCTTATGTTGCTTAAGTTTGTAATTTAGTTCATGCTTGCTTTCTTTAGGTTTGTTGAATAAATCAGAATATAAAACTCTAATTTATCAAGAAGAAGAAAAACACTCTTTAGAACAATCTCACAAAATTGCAAAGAAGAGAAACTCTTAAGAAAGCTTTCTAATGCTTTCTTCTTAAGCTTACATTTTTGGATGATGAAACTCAAATACAAGGGGGGGGGGGTTTATAGGTTACAAGAACCAATCTAAACCACTCATTAAAATAAACACAAATTAATCTAGACCATTGAAATTAAATAATGCTTACCTAATTCTCACCTAACTCACCTAACTAAAATGATGTAAGCAATAACATCATCTCAATTTGGTGTGGGCTTATTTTGGTTTGGATTTTGGGCTTCAAAAACACTTGGGCTAAGCTTCACAAACACTTGGGCTAATATTGATTTTTAACACTCCCCCTCAATGTTAGCCCACATTCTTTGAATCATGCCAAGTTGACGGCGGAATTGTTCAAACTTTCCAACACTCAAGCTTTTAGTAAACAAATCCGCAATTTGCTCATCTGTCTTGACTTGCCTCATCTCAATTTCTTCTTGGAGAACTTTCTCTCGAACAAAGTGATAATGTACTTCCACATGTTTAGTTCTAGCATGAAAAACTGGATTCTCCGCCAAACGAATTGCCGATTGGTTGTCACAGTACAACGAAACCGCATAATCTACTGGTTGATGTAGATCATTCATCAGTTGTATTAGCCACGTGCTTTCTTGAGCTGCCATTGCTGCTGCTCGGTACTCTGCTTCTGTAGTTGACAAGGACACAGTCGGTTGTCTCTTGCTACACCAAGAAATCGTTCCGGATCCAAGGGTAAACATATACCCAGTAGTTGATCTGCGAGTATCATGATCTCCTGCATAATCAGCATCGCAATAACCAACTAGCTTGCAACTTTCACCTTTCTTGTATATAAGACCATAGGCTATAGTACTCTTCACATATCTCAGTATTCGCCGAACTGCTTCCAAATGAGGCTTCTTTGGATTTTGCATGTACCGACTCATCACACCAACTACATAAGAGATGTCAGGTCGAGTTAAGGTTAAGTAGATCAGACTACCTACCAATTGTCGATACATCGTCGCATCTTCCAAATCTTTTCCTTCATGTGCACACATTTTGGCATTTGGCTCCATCGGCGTCGAAATCAGCTTGCATTCGAGCATTCCGAACCTCTTCAACAAATCTTTGGCATATTTCTGTTGACAGAGAAATATTCTTTCTTGTGTGCGATCAACCTCTAGACCAAGGAAGTGCTTGAGCTGACCAAGTTCCTTCATCTGGAAACGGACTGATAAATTCTCCTTTGTCCGAAGAATTTCTGCCTCGGCATCACCGGTTATGATTAAGTCATGCACATACACGAGCACAATAGCTAGTTTTCCTTCATTGGCTTTGACAAACAAGCTGGAATCTGCAGGTGTTACTGAATAGCCATTTTGTGTTAGAAATTCAGCAATCTTACCATACCACGCCCTGGGTGTTTGTTTCAATCCGTAGAGTGCTTTCCGCAGCTTACACACATATTCAGGATGATCTTGGCTCTGAAAACCCATTGGTTGGATCATGTAGATCTCCCGATCCAGCTCTCCATGGAGAAATGCATTCTTCACGTCCATCTGCCACAAGATCCAATTTTTGTTGGCCGCAAGTGCAAGTAAGACTCGTACGGTTGTAAGTTTTGCGACTGGACTAAATGTTTCATCATAGTCTAGTCCGTACTGTTGAGAGAAACCACGAGCTACCAATCGTGCCTTGTACCTCTCGATTGACCCATCTGGACGGTGCTTTATTTTGTAAACCCATTTGCAGGATATGGGTTTCACATCAGTTGGCTTTGGCATGAGCTCCCAAGTCTGATTTTGCTCAAGTGCAGCGATCTCTTCTTTCATAGCTGTCATCCATTCTGAACTCTGTGATGCTTCTTCAAACGTCTCAGGTTCTATTATAGCTTCTTCTTCAACTATGGCTGCATTGGCGTATTTGGGAGTTGGCCTTCTAGTTCTTGTTGACCTTCGTAGTGGAGTTGGTTCTTCTGTTTCACTAGGTATGCCTTCTTCGTCTGGTTGTTGATACACCCCAGTTTGCCAAGGATTCTGGGTTACTCTTTGTTCGCCATCATTCTCACATGGATCTTCAATTTTGTCTGGACTTGGTTGAATTTGAATAGTATGCTCCCCCATCTTTTGTTGCAGCTTGTCTTGGAATTCTTCTGAGTCTGGCAGCACTTCCTTTTCTGAGGTCCACCATGAGGATGCTTCATCGAACACCACACGATTTCCCTTATACTCAGACAAGTCTTGCAACTTCTGTCTATCACCTGTCATATGATTTGAGCAGCCTGAGTCTACGATCCAATCATTCACGTAGTCAATCTTTTCTGGTGTTGTTACCGTGAGAGCTAATTCTTCTTCCTCCATAGCGAAGAATGCTTCGGCATCCCAACTGTCTTCGCTATTATCTTTAGAACAAGAAGTAGCAATGTTGCTCTCAGAAGACTTCTTCTTGAACCAACAATCTTTCTTCATGTGGCCCTTCTTCCCGCAATTGTAACAGTCACCATCGAACCTTCTATTGTTGTCATGATTCTTGGAAGCTCCCCCTGGACGAAAGCTGTTCCCTCCCTGATGACTTTTTGTCTTGTCACCAGTCTTTCTAGATCCACCTTTGTTGTACTGTTTTGAACCGCCTCTGCTTTGGTTGGTGTAGAGCGCTTCCTCTTCACCTTTTAGCGAGACTCCTCCCATTTGCTTAGCCATAGCTTCTTGACCAGCCAGCAAATTTTCAAACTCAACAAGAGATGGTTGTGTCGGCCATCCTTGTACTGCAGCAACAAAGCCTCGGTATTCGGGTCTCAAGCCATGGATAATTATTCTCTTTATCCTAGCTTCCCCAATAGCAGCTGTCGGATCTAGTTCTGAAATTTCGCGGCATATCGATTTCACCTTGTGAAAATACTGGGCAACCGTCCTGTCACGTTGCGCCATCGATAGCAGCTCATTCTCGAGAAGTTGCAATTTTGTATCGTTCTTCTTTGAAAAAAGTGTAACAAAGGTGTCCCATGCTTCCTTCGGTGTTTTGGCATCCCGGATATGCTCTAACATTTCTTCTTCAATAGTGATCTTTAAAGCAAACATCGCTTTGCCTGCTTTAATTTTCCACTTTCGCAAGACGCCATTGGCATCTTCTACCGCCGGTTGTGTAACTTCACCACCACCGACAACCTCCCACAAGTCTTGACCTTGTAGGTAAGACTCCATACACGTTGCCCACGTGTTGAAGTTTTGGTTGTTGAGCTTCTTGATTCCTCCAACGACTTGAAAATCACCCATCGTAGCGGCAAGACTTTAACTATACCGAACAAGCTTGAGTGATAAACGTGCAAAGTACTAAACTACTCTACACACAAAGACGCTCCACAAGATTTGTAAGAACCCTGACAATAATCTCAAGAAATCTTTTCTGATGTGGAAGATCAGTTAAAACTGCAACCACAAAGCATACTCGGAATTTCAAGAGACCTTACAACCCAGGCTCTGATACCAAATGTTGAATAAATCAGAATATAAAACTCTAATTTATCAAGAAGAAGAAAAACACTCTTTAGAACAATCTCACAAAATTGCAAAGAAGAGAAACTCTTAAGAAAGCTTTCTAATGCTTTCTTCTTAAGCTTACATTTTTGGATGATGAAACTCAAATACAAGGGGGGGGTTTATAGGTTACAAGAACCAATCTAAACCACTCATTAAAATAAACACAAATTAATCTAGACCATTGAAATTAAATAATGCTTACCTAATTCTCACCTAACTAAAATGATGTAAGCAATAACATCATCTCAATTTGGTGTGGGCTTATTTTGGTTTGGATTTTGGGCTTCAAAAACACTTGGGCTAAGCTTCACAAACACTTGGGCTAATATTGATTTTTAACAGTTAGCTCATAACTTTTTCTTTGCATGGTTGTTAGCTCATTACCTTCTGTTGGCTTTGGTTGTTAGTCATGCTTTCGAAGTTCTTTGAGAGAGGATATTTATGCTCTGCTTTATAGGCCTTGGGGCTTGTTCGTATTCTTTAATTCTTTAACCCCTTCTTGCTTCCTATAAGTAGAGTTGTTTGTTCCTCTCATTTGAAGTTCAATTTGTAAAACCAAAGTCAGTCATGGCTGTTTTATCAATGATCACAGTCTCTTTATACCTTCTTTCATATCTCCTTCTACTACTGCATTTAGTCTCTGCAGTACGCGACGGCTTCAGTATGAAGCTCATTCATTGGGACTCCATAGAATCACCTTTCTATCCTGGTAGTCTGACTTTTGAAGAAAGAGCTAAAAGATTTCATTACCAATCAATGGTTCGTCTAAATCAGGTAGCTTCAACTATACAGACATCCACAGCGATCAAGGGCGCTAATGAAAGTGATAGTGTACATCCTAACATGGTAGGTCGATCAATGGCCTTTAACGGAGTGTACTACGCTGCCCGAGTGGGTATCGGTACCTTTAGTACAGGACCTGCATACAGGTCTTACGTCTTGATTGTTGACACAGGGAGTGATTACACATGGCTTCAGTGTGTCGGATGCAACCCTGAATATTGCTACTCACAAACTGGACCTTTATTCCCCCCTTTCTATCTAGGAAATGTTCAGGTAACCCCCCTTCTTGCGACGGAGTAGGTTATTGCTGGCATACCTATTGTTTTTACCACGTTCATTATTATAGCGGTCTATCCAGACTGTCCAGTCGTGGAATGTTGGGTAACGAAACATTCACCTTTGAATCGGATAATGGAGCTATCAAAACCATTCCCAATTTGATCTTTGGTTGTGGTTTTGAACAAAAAGATGCTCCATTCAATCAACCAACTCGAATAGCTGGAGTTTTAGGATTGGCTCGTGCATATCCATCCTTCTTATCCCAAATTGCTTCTAGGTATGATGTTCATCGTTTCTCTTATTGTATAACTAAAGAGGGTGATGTATTTTTAGGATCTGGAACTGCTGCGCAATTCCGAAACCTGGAAGGGATGATATCCACAACTCAGTTGTTGATAGCAGAGCCAGATATACATTACTACTTACAGCTGAGGGACATAAGTATTGCAGGAAATCATTTGAATTTGGCGCCAGGTACATTTGCTCGAAGACCAGATGGTACGGGTGGATGTATTCTAGATATAGGTACTGGAGGGACCCTAATTAGATGGAACGTGTATGGTCTCATAACACAAAGACTGGTATATTACTTTCAACGACTTGGTGTGCCGATGACACAAATAGATGGATACGATCTCTGCTTCCAATTGCCTAATATAGATATCGTGTATCCTACCATGGTATACCACTTCCAGGGTGATGCAAATTTGGAAGTTAAGTCTGGAGAGCTATTCAAATATGGTGATGATGCTTTCTGCCTAACAATTTTACCGCGTGATGGTACAATGTCAGTGCTCTTAGGATCGTATCATCAAGTAAACCATAGGTTTGTGTTTGATATAGATACTGATGAACTGTCATTTGCCAGGGAGGGATGTAAGTGAGATTGATTCATCATCGATTATATATGTAGTTTTTATTTCCTTTTTCTGAGTTGCCTAATCTAACAAGTCCTGATGACATTTTTTGGTCAGTTAAACTCAACAAAGATTTAAACTAATTCCGCATCACAACCCACCCAAGGTCTGTGATATTTGTAAACGGATCTTGAAATCAACTCGCTATACAAACAACCTAATATTATCAATTCAGCATTCGTTTACTTCTCACCTGATGAAGAAAGTTGTGAACAGAGGAATATTATCAATGATAAACTAGTTATGTGCCTAACTGTTCAAGCTTGACAAAGCTCTACAGATCACCAAGGTAGGTGGAAAACATTACATGTTTATTATAAGAAAAACAATGCTGAGACTAGTTCTAACTTCTAACCAAATCAACAACGTCGAGCCTAGCTCTGACCAAAGCAAACAGGTTGTCCATTCAAATTACCGACTCGAATAGCTGGCATTGTAGGACTGGAGGGCGCATGCGTACCCATCCTTCTTAATCCAAGTTGCTTCTAGGTGATATAATCGTTTCTCTTATTGTCCACATCCAGATCCAGGGGGTGCTACATTTTTACGATTGGATGTTGATTCACAATTTCATGCTCCGGAATGGATGATACCCAATACTCGGTTGTTGATAGCAGAGCCATCTATACATGATTACTTGCAGTCGGAGGAAATAACTACTGCAGGATGTCAAATGAATTTTGCACCAGATACTTTTGCTCTTAGAAAAGACAGTAGTGGTGGGTGTATTTTAGACAGTGCTTCTCCAGTACCCTTTATTAAACGGAACATATCTAAACTCGTAAAATAAATAACGGCGCATTGCTTCGAACAATTAGGCCATGTGCTGATGATACATCTTAGTGGATGATCTTTGCTTCAGTAAGTCGAATATAATGATGCAGTATCCTTCCTTGATATACCATTTTGAGGGAGGCACAACTTTGGTAATTTATCCTACAGTGGGATGTCAGTCCTGATGCTATCTGCCTAACAATTTTTCGCCTTGACAACCAAATAGTTGCGTCCCATAGGATAGTTTCATCAAATAAACCAGAGGTTTGTGTTTGATATTGGGTACCAATCAACTGTTCTTTGATAGGGAAAAATGTTTATGAGATCGATTGATTAATTATGTACTTCAACTTCAGTTCTCCAAACTGTCTAATGTAATAAGTCCTTGTGACAGACATTTTTTCTTCTTCTTAAAGCACTCAACTCCTGCTCATCACTTTAACTCAAGGTCTGTCATATTTGTAAGTGAATCATCATGAAATCTGCAGCCTCAAAGAAATCATATTTGTGCTCTCCTTAGGTTGCTTAGGTTTGTAGTTCATGCTTGTTTGCTTTAGGTTGTTAGCTCATCACTTTTCGTTTGCATGGTTGTTAGCTCATCCTTTCGAAGTTCTTTGAGAGGCAACATTTATGTCCTCCATTGTAGGCCTTGGTGCTTGTTCGTAGCTTTTTAAATCTTTAACCCGTGCTTGCATTGATGTGTCATTGATAACTTGAAAGAATTCTTACTTTCTATAAGTAGGTCGAGTTGTTTGTTCCTCTCATTTCAAGTTCTTTTTGTAGAATCAAAGTCAGTCATGGCTGTTTTATCCATGACTAGAGTCTCTTTATACCTTCTTTCATCTCTCCTTGTTCTACTGCATTTAGTCTCTGCAGTACACGACGGCTTCAATATGAAGCTCATTCATCGGGACTCGGTAGAATCACCTTTCTATACTAGTAATCTGACTTTTGAAGAAAGAGCTAAAAGATTTCATCGCCAATCAATGGTTCATCTTAATCAGGTAGCTTCAACTATAAGGACAGGCATAGCGATCAAGGGGACTAACGAAACTGACAGTGTACATCCAGACATTATCGGTCCACCAGTAGTGGGCTTTGACGGAATGGTGTACCTTGCCCGAGTGGGTATTGGTACCTTTAGTACATACATGTCTTACCTCTTTGTGGTTGATACAGGCAGTCCCATCACATGGCTTCAATGCGCCGGATGTCACCGCCTAATTATTGCTACGCACAATTAGGACCTAAATTCCCTTACCTTCATTCGTCAACTTTTGCATATAAGAGATGTTATCGTCCCCCTTTTTGCAACGGAGCAGGCTATTGCTGGAATACCTATTGTGTTTACGAAACTCAGTATAGTGTTGGTCTATTCAGTGCTGGACTGATAGGTAACGAAACATTTACTTTTGAATCTGATGATGGAACCATTCAACCCATTTCCAATTTGATCTTTGGTTGTGGTTTTGTACAAAGAAATGTTCCATTTGATCAACCAACTCCAATAGCTGGAATTTTAGGATTAGCTCGTGCATATCCATCTTTTTTATTCCAAATTGCTTATAGGTATGAAGGTCGTCGTTTCTCTTATTGTCTAAATGAACAGGGTAATACATTTTTACGATTTGGAATTGATGCACAATTCCAAAACCCAAAAGGGGTGATATCCACAACTCAGTTGTTGATAGCAGAGCCAGATATACATTAGTACTTGCAGCTGAGGGACATAAGTGTTGCAGGATATCGAATGAATTTGGCTACAGGTACGTTTGATCGAAGACAAGATAGAACAGGTGGGTGTACTCTAGACACTGGTACTCAATGGACCCTAATTAAACGGAACATATATGATCTCATAAGACAAAGACTGGTACATTACTTTCGACAACTTGGTGTGCTCATGACACAAATAGGTGGATACGATCTCTGCTTCCAACTGCCTAATGGAGAGTTCCCATAATTAAAAGGGGTTATGGTATACCACTTCCAGGGTGATGCAAATTTGGTCATTTTTCCTAGAGAGTTATTCCATTTTGGTCCTGGAGTTGTCTGCCTAACAATTTATCCCCATGATGACCCAACAATGTCAGTGCTCATAGGATCAGGTCATCAAGTAAACCACAGGTTTGTGTATGGTATTGGTACCAACGAAGTGTCCTTTGCTAGGGAGAAATGTATTTGAGATTTATCAATGATATATTTACTATAATTTCAATTTACCTGATGACATTTTTTGGTCAGTTAAATATGCATTTAAAATTTAAAATTTTAACTTTGAATGCTTCTGTCCTTGTTTTTCACAATAAAAATAACACCATACCATCCAAATTTAATAATTAAAAATAATATTAATTTACTATTCAGTCCCATCTAGTATTTTCGGTATTCCAAAACCCAAAATTGGTACAGTATCAAACAGTAATGATTCGATTCATTTTCCCAAACAGTGAAATAGTGATCGATCCGATTCATATTGGGACGGTATAATTCCGTTCCATTTCAGTTTAGGTTGGCCTGGACACATATTTTATTAACAACATTCTCTCCATGTATCAACAAATCACTGTTAAGATTCTTAAGTTGAATTTGAGAGAATGTTTTACCAGATACCAAACCGAGTAAATACATGGAAGCAAATCATATTTGCACCAGGCAAACATCACTTTTAGTCCATTTTTGCTGTGGAAAATGTATGTAGGTGGATGAACATGAAATACCTTGAGATAATTGTGTTCTAGTAACAGTGTAACATTGTTGTGGATGATTGTTCAATTTTTTAAATATATATTTTGTTTTTTGATGCGCTTAGGCAAGAAACGCAATAGTGAAGTTGAAGTTTGGGAATCCAATGATGAAACTAGTATTTTACCCTGAAACAGAGGGTTAGCCTTATTATCGCCTCATACCTCAGTGAAGAGGATCGCTTCTGTGCTTGATTGAGCCATTTTAAACCAAGGACAACTTGTCAGAATAGATGGGGCACCAATAAGTTTTTTATCATACGTGCAACTAGAATTTCCATCATCAATCTTAAAGTTTTAGTGGGATCTAATGTTGCGCTCTGCACATTCATTGATTCACCTGGTGAGAATATGACCCAGTTGATAATTTTATATCTCTGCTGACTAAGAAGATGGCGAACATAGGAATGTATCAGTGATAACTGATAACTAGTCGGCAAATGTTAAAGCTTGACAAAGCTCTTAGGCAAATCAGGTTTAGCTAGTGTCTGGTCAGATCAATACCTCCATATATACATAACTACTGCAGGACATCGAATGGATTTTGCACCAGGTACTTTTGCTCTTAGACAACACGGTTGTGGTAGATGTGATCTAGACAGCGCTTCTCCAGTAACCTTTAATAAATGGATGGAACATATCTAACCTCATAAAAGAACTAATGGTGCATTACTTTGAACAATTTGGTCGTGTGCCAAAGGAGGGAGGTGCAAATTTGGTAATTGATCCTACAGTGATATATGTTGTCAGTCCTGATGCTATCTGGCTAAGCCTTGACAACCAAATAGTTGCGTCAATGGCTATAAAGATTGTTTCATCAAATAAACCAAAGGTTTGTGGTTGATATTGGTACGAATCAACTGTTTAAGAGATTGATTGATCTATGCACTCCAATTTCAGTTCTCCAAACTGTGTAATAACTAATAAGTCCTTATGACAGACATTTATTCAGCCAGTTAAAAATCTCAACCAATGCTCATTACTTAAACTCAAGGTCTGTTATATTTATAAAATGAATCATCACGAAATCAGGAGCCTCAAAGAAATTACTTTTACAAAACTAGAAACTTCAAGATGGAAATGTTATTTACAAGGCTAAATCCTAAAGGTGTTCACTACTATACTAATAAGAAACCTTGTTCGAAAAAAAATTCATTACTAACTTTTTCAACTTCTACAAATTACAGCAGGCAAATGCAGTCCCAAAGTGGCCATATAAAAGATGTGTATTTCTGCCTACCTTAGGTTGCTTTGGTATGCAGTTCATTCATGCTTGTTTGCTTTTAGCTCATCACTTTTTGCTTCCATTGTTGTTAGCTCATGCTTTTGAAATTCTTTGAGAGGTGATATTTGTGTTCTTTTAGGCCTTTGGGCTTGTGTAGTTTCTTAATTCTTTAACCCCTGCTTGCATTGATGTGCTATTCATTGAAAGAATTCATGCTTCTTATAAATAGATGGAGTTGTTTGTTCCTCTCATTTGAAGTTCAATTCGTAAAATCAAAGTCAGTCATGGCTGTTTTATCCATGATCACAGTCTCTTTATACCTTCTTTCATCTCTCCTTCTACTACTGCATTTAGTCTCTGCAGTACGCGATGGCTTCAGGATGAAGCTCATTCACCGGGACTCCATAGAATCACCTATCTATCCTGGTAATCTGACTTTTGAAGAAAGAGCTAAAAGATTTCATCACCAGTCAATGGTTCGTCTAAATCAGGTAGCTTCAACTATACGGACAGCCACAGCGATCAAGGGCGCTAATGAAACTGATAGTGTACATCCAAACATGGTAGGTCCACCAGTGACCTTCGATGAAACGTACTACTACCTTGCCCGAGTGGGTATCGGTACCTTTAGTACAGGACCTGCATACAAGTCTTACTTCTTTATCGTTGACACAGGCAGTGATTACACATGGCTTCAGTGTGAAGGATGCGACGCTAAGAATTGCTACCCACAAATTGAACCTTTATTCCCTTACCATGAATCATTAACTTTTGCATCTAGGAAATGTTCAGGTCATCCCCCTTCTTGCGAAGGAGTAGGCAATTGCTGGGATACCTGTTGTTTATACAACCTTCATTATGCGTGCGGTCTATCCAGTCGTGGAATATTGGGTAACGAAACATTCACTTTTGAATCAGGTAATGGAGCTATTGAAACCATTCCCAATTTGATCTTTGGTTGTGGTTTTGAACAAAAAGATGCTCCATTCGAACAATCAAATAAAATTGCTGGAATTTTAGGATTGGCTCGTGCATATCCATCCTTCTTAGCCCAAATTGCGTCTAGGTATGAAGGTCATCGTTTCTCTTATTGTCTAAATCAACAGCATGATACATATTTACGATTCGGAGTTGATGCGCAATTCCAAAACCCGGAAGGGATGATATTCACAACTCAGTTGTTGATAGCAGAGGCAGATGTACATTATTACTTACGGCTGGTGGACATAACTATTGCAGGATATCGAATGAATTTGGCACCAGATATGTTTCGTCCTGGGTGTATTCTAGACACTGGTTCTCCATCGACCCTAATTATACGGAACATATATGACCTCATAAGAGAAAGACTGGTAAATTACTTTCAACAACATGGTGTGCTCATGACACAACCAGATGGATATGGTCTCTGCTTCCAACTGCCTAATATAGATATCGTGTATCCTACCATGGAATACCACTTCCAGGGTGATGCAAATTTGGAAGTTATTTCTAAAGAGCTATTCCATAAGATTGATGATGGTTTTTGCCTAACAATTTACCCCCATGATTACCCGGAAATGTCAGTGCTCATAGGATCCGGTCATCAAGTAAACCACAGGTTTGTGTATGGTATTGGTACCCACGAAGTGTCCTTTGCTAGGGAGAAATGTATTTGAGATTGATCATTATACATGTACTTTAGTTTCAATTTTCAGAGCTCCCTAATCTAATAAGTCCTGATGACATTTTTTTCGTCAGTAAACAATAACTCAACTCATACTCATCATTTGAACTCCAGAAACATTCTAACCAATGAAGCCTGTACCAAAACGAAGTCTGTTGTAATTGTAAATGAATCATCATGAAGTGAGCCTGGACATGCATTGTATGCACTATGAACAATATCCTCTCGATCTGTCAATTAATCGATGTGAACATTCTTATGTTGAATTTGAGAGAATGTTTACCTGATACCAAATCGTATTGCATCAAGCAAATATAAATTTAAGGATTTTTTTTTGTGGTTAATATGTGGATGAACATGAAATACCTGAGATAGTTGTGTTCTAGCTATAGCAACAAGTAATGGTATATTGTTGTGGGATTTACAAGTCTAACCTCTTAAAGGAGTACACAAATATAACTACTAATTAGAAACTTGGTCGAAATATTTTTACTATTAATTCCTGCTAATTTCCGAAATTTTTACACATTACAGTGCTGGCAAATGCAGTCTAAAGGTGGCCATATAAAATGTGTGTATAGGTTGCTTAGATTTGTAGTCCATGCTGGTTTGCTGTCGGTTGTTAGCTCATCACTTTTGTTGCATGGTTGTTAGTTCATGCTTTTGAAGTTCCTTGAGAGAGGCTATTTGCGTTCTCCCTTGTACGCCTTGGGACTTGTTTGTATTCTTTAATTCGTTAACCCCTTCTTGGTTCCTATAAATAGAGTTGTCTGTTCCTTTCATTTTGAGTTCAATTTGTAGAATCAAAGGCAGTCATGACCTTTATTAGTCTCCGCCGCAAGGGACGGCTTCAGTATGAAGCTCATTCACCAGGTCTCCATAGAATACTAATGGTCTATACAGTGGTAGAATGATGGATAGCAAAACATTCACTTTTGAATCGTTCCGTGGAGCTATTGTAACCATTCCCAATTTAATCTTTGGTTCTGGTATTTTATGAAGTGATGTTCCATTCAACCAACCAACTCCTATAGCTGGAATTTTAGGATTGGCGCGCTCATATCCATCCTTCTTAAACCAAATTGCTTCTAGGTATGAAGGTCATCCTTCAACATCGTGTTGTGCCGATGACACAAATAGATGGATATGATCTCTGCTTCCAACTGCCTAATAGAGAGAGATCCATTATCCTACCTTGGTATACCACTTCCAGGGTGATGCACTTTTGGAGATTTTTGACACAGAGCTATTCCATTTTGGTCCCGGTGGTTTTTGGCTTTCTGCCTAACAATTTTACCCCACGACGATGTAACAATGTCAGTAATCATAGGATCATAGCATCAAGTAGACCATAGGTTTGAGTTTGAGATTGATAACGATAAACAGTAAGTGAGATCACAAAATAACTCATGTTCATCACTTTAACTCAATCAAATTCAGCACAACCTATTTCCCATGACTGATTTTGTAGTGAAGTCTGTACCAAATCAAGGTCTGTTATATTTGTAAACAAATCATCATGAATTTAGCCTGGACACATATTGTATGAACAATATCCTCTCTATATCAACAAACCAAACCAAATCAATTAAATATACAGAAGCCTCGTGTAATATCCATTGATTTCGGTTTTTTTTTTTTTTATAAATTATTTGGATGGGATGAACTCAGTAAAGTTGGTGGGGGCATATAGCTACTCTACCTTAAAAGATAAAATCTCTCCTCATTATTCATTCTTTTCTCTTTTTTTTCCTTACAGTACGGGTGGGCACGGGACGGGATGGGACGAGATATACTCATCCCTATCCCTATCCCATCCCGTTCATACGGGATCGGGACGGGACGGGATGAGAAAAATCTCATCCCGACCTCGTCCCATCCCAAACGGGTTTGGGGCGGGACGGGACGAGACGGGATCAGCGTGCTAATCTACATCCTGCATCTTTCTTGACTCCCCCAATCAAAGTGAACTCTGTCTGGAGTAAGGAAACGAGGTTCTGAACTAGCGGTACAACAACTACATCTGCCATGGTAATGTTTTCTGCTTGGAGTTATCAAGCAATCAAGAAATCTGATAAAATGAAGGAGTGAGTGTTTCTTGTGTTTGGAGAAAACAATATTGAAAGTGCTTTTAATATTGTTTCTGAAAGAACAAATAATTTGAGTTTACTACAAGAAGCCTCTTTTGTTACTTTTCCTTAATTTGTCCACGCAAACTTATGTTACGTCTTCACTAATCTGAATATCTCAGTCATTTAGACCCAATAACTTGGAATCTTTTACATTATGAAAGTTGTTTATTCATTGAAAGGAATCTACTTTAATTTCTTCTTTGACTCTTGTCCACAATGTTTTCTTGAGGCGAAAGTAAGAAACTTTCATTAAAGATGATTCTGCTTTTTATATGTGGTGAAACATGGAAGTCATCACTTGGGCTTTACCATACTTCCAGTTTTTGTGAAAGCATAAATACTTTGCATGAGCTTCATATATGGCTTTTTATATACATCAATAAATTTGTATGGGCATCCACAATCCTAAAATAAATAATTAAATAAAAATATTAATAATTAATATTAATAAATTAGTTTGGGACGGGACGAGATTGGCGAGATTGAAAATCTTCATCCCATCCCATCCCATTCTAGATCGGGACGGGACGGGATCGGGATGAAATTATTCAATCCCATTAAGACCCGAAAAAATCGGGACGGGACGGGACGGAATCGGGATGGGATGCCCACCCCTACCTTACAGGAGCGATCTCCTTTGGTTCATCTTCTTCGCCGGATTTCGTTCGTGCAAATCAGTAGATTCCTTCGCTGAATCTCGTCCATTGTTCTTTATTTTTTGTCATTTTCTTTCCCTCTCCATTCTCTTTCGTTTTTTCGCAAAAAAATAAAAATAAAAAATAAATCAGTTTTTAGATTTGTGGGTTTGACGGTGTTGGTTTGATTGATCGGATTGCGTAGCTCCGATCAGCCCTTTCAGAGGCAATTGTGGCATCATTTGGAACCTGTAAACCCCACATGCAAAGGTAGTTTAAGAGTTGGCCGGAATTTTCAAAAACAAATCAGTGTGCATGTCCGTTAGGATGATTCTTCGACGTGAATTCAGGCTTTGGGCACGTGGGTGAGCTGCAAATTCGTGATTTCAGTGTTCTTGGACCTATTTTCGGCTTATTGTGTCGTTCGAAGGCGATCAGATTGGAATATGGTGGGTTTCGATGAGTTTTACTGAATTTTGGGTGTTTACCGGATTTAATTTGCCGATAAGTTTTTCTTTCAGTCACGTGCCGGCTGTAAATTATTTATTTTTTCAATTTTCGGCTAGTTTGCTCACTTTTGAGTCCGCTTTGCAGTTTTAAAAAATTTCATTGGTCCTGCATTCGCTGTTTCGCGAGTTTGGAGCTTCGACCGGTAGGATTTGGGTTCCGAAATCCCATTCCGCTCAGGTGAGTGTAACTACATTATTTACTTTGAGAAATATTTATTTAAAATCTTGAATTTAATTTTTATATTATGTCGTTGATTGTATATAATTGAATACAAATCCGAAATTTGGGGTTTTTGGAGTTCGATTGTTGTGTTGGTTCTTTTGTAAATGAATTTATATATTGGGTTTTCTGAAAGCATGATATACTTGAATGAAATAGAATAGTGATTGAATTTGTGTGTGATTAGGCTTTGGCGTAATGGCTTTGGGCTTGTATGTTGCGTTTTACCGTAGATTGCCGAGTCTTGAGCATGTATGATAGTTCGACTCGAATGAATTTATTGTGGTGAATTGGGTCATGTTGGGACCCTAGCGTAGTCATGGATTTATGAAAATTGCCCAACTGATTATGGTTACACGTCTGTTACATTTGATTCTGTACAGACTCGTAGTATGTGCATATTGATATTAGTGTAAGTGTCTTTGCCCCGCTGTAATACATGTTGTGCCGATGCTTAGGAGCTTGCTCGCATCGTGAGTTTGATGGTGCTTGAGATGACTCGCACCAGATATTGAAGACGCTATTGCATGTGGCAAGTTTACTGAGGTGCGGTGAGCTCCCGCACGCACTTGCTACTAGAAAGTGCAGTAGGATCGGTCTCGGAGGACGTGCTTTGGAGATTACTCGCTTTCCCTCCCAGCGCGCTTGAGTTTGACTTGTATTAGGTTGGCCGTGTTAGGCCAGTCGTTCGGGATGTTTAAGTTTGTATCCTGACAAATGACACCCCATTGGGATACAAACCACTCGATATGGTATTGGTGCATGTTGTGGGATATGTCTGGGTGAGACACATTCGTAAGGTATGCAGATACTTACGATATAAGACACTTATACATAATTTTTTGGTTTGATTTGATTGCTATACCTAGGAGACTATGAAGAATTATGATAGTCTTTGTTTTCATCACTTGATCGTTACCATGTTTGAATCACCTGTAATGACCGACATATTTCGTAAAATTATAGTTATTGTTGAATATGAAATGTTTGTGTTGGTGCTTGAACTTAGAAATATTATCCTTAGAGACACGGTGTGATTTAGACTTTAGAACCTGTATAGGAACGGTGTGATTTAGATTTTAGAACCTGTATAGGGACACATTTTCTATTTTATGGATCATGCATCTAGGATTACTCACTTATTCATTATTGTGTGACATGAATTTCCCCTGTATATTATTCTGTTATTTGTATTTAGTTCGCTCGCATCAGCTAACTTTGTGCTTTGCTGACCCTGCAAGGGGTGTGCTTCTATTGGAGTGTAGATAGTGTTGGTGTTCCTGCTGATCGCGGCGCTAATTAGGCCAGTTTTCAGCTGTTGTTTTGTGTTGTTTAGTTGTGTTCACCCTGTACGGGTATGTTTTGCTTTCGTTATATTATCTTGTTAAATACTAAGATGTTTGTATATTGGTTTTGTCGCTATGACTCTCGCGGGGCGAATCGTATACTCTTATTTTGTTCAAATTTTATCCTAGTTTTTATTTTCGTTTGATTCTCGTTGCAAGAATGCGTTATATTATGATGTTGTGACTGGTTACAATCCGCCTGTATTACGGATTAGCTCACGCATCGACATACTGTGATTCCCGTGGCGGGTCAGGGCGTGACACCTCAATCCTTGCATCAATTGCTAATGGTAAATATGTATTACCCTGTGAATGTAGAAGGAGAGAAACGATCCTTCATGTGTACAAGCAATTTGGAAAAAGAATGGAAAAGTGCACGCCAATCCTAAAATTCCAGCTATTAGAATTGGTTGATTGAATGGAACATGTCTTTGTTCAATAACACAACAGAAATGGTTCTGATAGCTCCATTATCTGATTCAAATGTGACCTTTCTCTACCTATCGTTCCACCAATATTGTAGGTTGTTAGCAAATTGTTATTTTTTATGAGGGGTGCTTTTATTAGATCCTAGAACCATATATGTCATTGGCAGGCATCAGCTAAACTAGGACCACTTGGCAAACAAATATCAATTTAGTCTCACCTGATGAAGGCAGTGAACAGAGGACCAGTGATAACTGATAAGTACTAGTAATGTGCGCAATTGTGAAATCCGATCCAGACAAAACGCTTACGTGAATCAAGACATAAGAGGTAAAAAATATAAAAACACCAAAACTTAGCAAAAAAAAATGGATAAAAAATCTGACCGGCTAAACTTGCGAAAAAAAAAAACAGTGCTAAGACCAGTTCTAACCAACAGAAATTCTAGGGATGAAAAAATTATTTTACTTACAGAAGTGCGATGTCCACTCCACAATAAGAATTGGAGAGCCTAAATGGGATGAAAATCTTCAAAACATGCAAATTAGAGTCAGATTTAACCAATTTAAAATTTTATCAATTTATTTAAATGGCCCCAAAGACAGGTAACAGCCATACTACACAAGTTCATCACTACTAGCTACCTCAAGCAAGAAAGCATTTTATTCTCTATCTTTCCTGATTGAGTAAGTATATATTTCTTTACTTATAGTTGTAGATGGAGAGTAATCCAACGTGGTAGAATAGATGGTATGAAGTCCTACGAACAGGATATGTTCCTTGAAGAGTTTCACACATTGGCTTCAATTGGTGTGATAACCTCTTCTACTTGATTACCATTTGCTTGGAGCTTTGGTTCGTCATCTCCTTTTACATCAATGATCACTTCAGGCAGCTTAATTTCTGATGCAAGCACGGTTGGTCTTGCGTCCTTGTAGAGGATATACAGAACCATTTGAGCAATTCCGAATGAGAATCCCAAGACGTTTGGAAACTGATTAGCCCAAAAGAAATTATTAGCTCAAATTATATGATAATAGGTAGAAATTGAGAAGGATGATCGGTTTCTGGACTGAAATTGGGACCTTACCGCGACATAGAGATCCTTCATTAGCATGCCATAGAAGAACCACATGATTGCACAGATAGTGAGGAAGAAGGATAGCATGAATGGCATGTACTCAACACTCTTAGTTTTAATTACTAGCCTCTGAAACACACACATAAAAACAAAAGTCATCAGTGTCAACGAGCATAACTTAAACATTTCCAAAGGAATATGGCAAAACAACATATATTTTATTAGGGTTTGTTGTTAGAGTTTATGCTACCAGATGTAGAACAACATATTGTTGTTTAAGCCTTGCTAGGGAGCAAGGGAGGGCCTCCCTCCGCCCATCCTCCTCGAGATACGCATCACTACTCATCTCGAGGAATATGGCGAAGGGATGCCCTCTCTCGCTCCCTAGAATTACACTTGTTGTTTATGGTTTTCTATTATTGACTACTTGAAACTCTGGAGGTTTTTGCATATCAGGTCATCTTGTGGCATCATTAACAAAGGTTTTTTACAACCTTGAGATGCATATATATATATATATATATATATATATATATATATATATATATATATATTGGGGATTTCAGGCCAGTCCCAATACCATCCATCACCCTCGAGATGCTTATAATGACACAATCGAACACATTCACACAGACAGAGAACCCTGTCGCTGTCCTGTCTATAATTAAGGGCCAGGCTCTCTAGAATTTTTGTTCTCTCAAGATCACGCCACATCTTGCAAAAACCTGATTGCATTTTTATTGAGGAAATGAAATAGTTAACAGTATAGGATTTACAATGATGCTTAGAGGTGCGGCGAAAACGCTGACAGCCAAAGCTGAGCAGATCCACCCAACAATTGCAACTCTCTTATTACCCTTTGCCAGTAGGTAAGTGAGAGCTAATATCAACCCATATACAAACACATTCAAGAAGAGTACAAGCTTGATGGCGAACATCTGTGAGCACCAAAACCAAAAACGCAAAGGTCAGTCATGGTCATGGTCATGGTGACAAAGTTCAATATAGAAAGAAGAGAAACCAAACGAAGGATAGAAACGAACCCTGGCAGATCTATGTGCATATATCAAGTACATTATGATATACAAGCCTTCGATGAGACAACCGATACTGTTTATGATCATGATCATGGATCCATTTGTTTTGACAAGGGCATAGTATAACCATAAACTACAACTGAAAAGTGCTACTACATATGGGATTGATTGAAACCCTTCTGTGGATTTCTTCTTGTAAACTCTATAGAAGGTTGGCCTGATGAACAAAGTAACAAAAAATCAATACAAGTTCATGAAAAATATCTCCATACATTACATGAAGAAGAAAAATGAATAAAATGAAAGCTTACAATGGGGCTAAGAACACCATGAATGAAAAAAGGTTACCTAGTCAAGATGCAAAACAAAGTATTGGTTAGTGAATGAATATAACTAGAAAAAACTTGTAGAAAGAAGAGAAGATGACATGGTGTACCTAGAAGGCCAAAGATGAAAGCTAACATATGATGTCCACCAACTGCCATATTTTTCTATTAGAAATGGAAATGCAAACTCTCTTTGATCTCTTCTTCTTTGGCTTTGTTGGTTCAAGTAGCTCTCTCTCCCTTTGTTTTCCTCTCACTCTCTATCTCTTTGATCACTAAAGGAGCTAACTTGTGTTCTTATATAAGCACATCAAAGTGAAGGGCTTCAGATGGAGATGGTTTTGTCTTTTAACTCCTAGCTGACAAGCTTTCTTGTGTGCATGGAGGACTGTGCTTAGGTCCTCAAAACCTTTGTTTGTTTCTAAGGACCATATGTGTTGGTTAATGGTAGCAGTCACTTGTGTGCGTATACATCCCCAAACCTACTGAAGCGCATTCCCATTGTAAAAGATATTTTCAAATCTAATTTGCAAGGCAGAACAATTACTTGATAGTCAACAATATGTTAAAATTTGAAACTCTCTAATTTACTAAAAAATGAAAAGTAAATGAAGTTTAATCAATTACCATATGATCTTTTCTTGGATTAACACTCTAATTAACTGATCTAAAAAAAAAAATCTCGACGTCTATCTTTTCGTTATCAACCAAAAATATAAAGTTGAAAAAAGAGGATATTTTTGTCGTTCACCTTGTTTGTTGAGAAAAACGCGCTTTTAATAACATTCACATGGTGCTTCGATTAATCACAAATGATTTTTGTTTTTTTAATAATCTCCTATTTTGTGAATCACACAATTACTATGAAGTCAATTGAAATGTGTCGCCCCGATGGCCACTAGAAGTTTATGCAACACTTAAAAGGACTTGAAAAAAATGTATAATTTCATGAATTGGTAATTGTAAAAATGTATTACCCAGTGAATGTAGATGGTAAGAGAAACGATGATTTTCATATCTACAAGCAATATTGTGAAATAGGAAACGTGTTTGAAACAGGAAAGTGTTTGGATTCCTGTTTGAAACAGGAAATTGTTTGGACTTCTGGAAATTGTTTTTTGAACAGGAAATAAATTCTAGGAAACAGGAAACTGTTGTGAAACAGGAAACTACTGTGAAACAGGAAACTGCTGCCAAACAGAAAACTGTTGTCCCTATATATACTAGGAACTATAGGTGTTTTTATTATGATGATTCCATGTAGAAAAAGTGTGAAGCACAGGGAATAGAGAAAGATAATCCCTTGAATTGTTTCATCTCTTGTTGAGAGATTGTGTGGAGAAAGATAATTCCTTGAATTGTTTCATCTCTTGTTGAGAGATTATGTGAGAATTGTCATCTTCTTGTACCTTGTTCTTGAATATAGTGGAATCATCTCACCGTGGACGTAGGCAATTTGCTGAACCACGTAAACCTTGTGTCTCTTGTGGTATGTTCTTAATTTTCTCTAATTTCTTTCATTGCTAGTTGCTCTATTTAATTGATTGGATCCTTGTGGTACTTGTGTGCAATTGTTGGTGTCTACCCGCTTCCGCAATAAGGCGCAACAATTGGTATCAGAGCACTAAGGGAAATTGATCTTGAATTGTTCTACTCAAGATTGTGAAGATTCAAAAGTGCTAGGATTTGTTTGTGCACAAGTTGTTTGAAAAAAAAAAAAAAAAAAAAATCTTAGTGAAACTTCTTGTCTAGAAAGTCACAGGTTTTGTTTGCAATGGCATCCAAGGTGAGCAAGGCACATGTGGGGAAATATGAAATCGAGAAATTTAATGGTAAGAACGATTTCGGATATTGGAGAATACAAATGAGGAATTTGCTTATTTCTCAGAAATTACACAAGGCATTACTAGGGAAGGATAAAAAGGCTGAAACCATGTCAGATGATGAATGAGAAGAATTGGATTTGGAGGCGCGTGCTGCTATTTGCTTGTGTCTGGATAGAGACATAGTTTTTTTAGTTAATGAAGAGACTACGGCAGCTGATGTTTGGTTGAAGCTTGAGTCACAGTTTATGACTAAGACATTATCAAACAGGTTATACTTGAAAACCCAATTGTACAGACTAGCAATGGATGAGGGCACTCCAATTGGTGATCATATCGCCAAGTTTACACGGATTATCTCAAATTTGAGAGATGTGGATGTGAAGATTGAGGATGAAGACCAAGCAATTATATTGCTTTACTCCTTGCCGCAGTCATATGAAAATCTTGTACAAACAATTTTGTTTGGGAAAGATGAACTTACATTTGATGAAACTACCGGTGCACTCTTGTCCAATGAGATTCGGAAGAAAACTTCATCAAATGGTAGTGGGAAAGATCAAGCTGAAGGGTTGGTTGTTAGAGGAAGGTCTCAAGTGAAATCATCTTCAAATAGTGGAAAATCTAGATCAAAGTCTAGAGGTCCACAATGTCACAAATGTAGAGAGTGGGGGCATATTAGGAAAAATTGTCCAAATCAAGGTAAGAGTAATCATGATAACAGTTGGAAGGGCAAGAAAAAGCAAGATAAGGGTGATACTAGTGAAGCAAGTTATGCATCTAGTATGGAAAAGGATGAAGAATGTTATTCAGTTGCAGGTGAAAACACAAAAATCTCTGGGAGATGGCTCCTTGACTCTGGGTGTTCTTACCATATGTGCCCAAACAGGGAGTGGTTCACTACCTATGAGCACATTGATGGTGGTACTGTTCTAATGGGTAATGATTACGCTTGCAAGACAGTTGGAATTGGAACAATGAGGATTAAGATGTATGATGGTGTTGTGAGAACCTTAACTGATGTGCGGCATGTCCCAGCCTTGAAAAAGAATCTTATCTCGCTTGGTGTTTTAGACTCCAATGGTTGTAAGTTTACAGCGGTAGGTGGAGTTTTAAAGGTTGTCCGTGGGTCTTTGGTTGTCATGAAAGGGATCAAACAAGGTAACTTGTACACCTTGATGGGTAACACGGTAACAGGAAATGTGGCAGTGGGAACTTCTTCATCGGAAAGCACTAGGTTATGGCACATGCGACTTGGGCATATGACAGAAAAAGGATTGTCTCTACTGAGCAAGCAAGGGTTACTGAAGGGTATGCAGAAACCGACTATGGAGTTTTGCGAGCATTGTGTATATGGAAAACAATGCAGGGTAAAATTCAGTACAAGTAAGCACAGGAGCAGAGGTATTCTAGACTATGTGCATACAGATGTGTGGGGACCAGCGAAGGTCGCCTCTAAGGGAGGTTCCAGGTACTTTGTCTCCTTCATTGATGATTATTCCCGTTACACATGGGTATATTTTTTGAAGTCCAAGAATGAAGTATTTGAGACATTTAAAAGGTGGAGAGCAATGGTTGAGAATAGAACTGGAAGAAAGGTGAAGACTTTGAGGTCTGATAATGGTACCGAGTATACTGAGGGTACTTTCAAACAGTTTTGTGATCAGGAAGGAATTGTTCGACATTGGACTGTTAGAAACACGCCACAACAAAATGGAGTTGCTGAGAGATTGAACCGTACTATGCTTGAAAGAGCTAGGTGTATGCGCTCCAATGCTTGTCTTGGCAGAGAATGGTGGGCTGAATCAATAGCCACCGCGTGTTTCTTGATTAATAGATCGCCACATTCTACATTAGACTGCAAAACACCTTATGAGGTGTGGTCAGGTGAACATGCTGATTACAGTGTACTGAAAGTTTTCGGTTGTATTGCCTACTACCATGTGAAAGAAAATAAGCTTGATGCTAGGGCTAAGAAGGCCATTTTCTTGGGGTATGCAAAAGGCGTGAAGGGTTATCGTCTATGGTGTTTAGAGAATAATAAATTTGTGATCAGTCGAGATGTTACATTTGATGAGAATTCCTTGTTAGCTTGTACTAAAGCTAAGGAGTTGGTTGATAGTGGTGGTGAATCTAGTAACACTCAGAAAGTGGAAGTTGAAGCGTCTGTGGATGCAGCAGATGAACAAGTGGTTGAAGCAGGCACACATGATCTGAATTATGAGCCTGAAGACCATGAGGAACAACAACCAGTTGAAGATAATCAATCCCAGCAGCAACCTTTGGCCTTAACTAGGTCAAAACGATCGGTTAAGCAAGTTCAAAAATTTGGCTTTGAAGAACCGTTGAAGCACTATGGTCAGTTGAATACAGTTGATTTGGTTGCATATGCACTCTCTGTGGAAGATGATGAGCCAACTACTTACAAGCAGGTCGCGCGTCATTCAGATAGTCAGAGTTGGTTAGTAGCTATGCAGGGTGAGATGGAGTCTCTCCAGAAGAACCATACTTGGGATCTAGTGTCGTTGCCTAATGGAAGGAAAGCAATTGGCTGCAAGTGGGTGTTTAAGAAGAAACAGACTACTCTAGAGTCTGGTACTCAGTTCAAGGCAAGATTAGTAGCTAAGGGTTTTGCTCAGAGGGAAGGCGTTGACTACAATGAGATATTTTCGCCTGTGGTAAAACACACTTCTATTCGTGTGTTGTTGAGCTTGGTAGCTCATGGTGACCTTGAGCTTGAACAACTTGATGTGAAAACAGCTTTCTTGCATGGAGACTTAGAGGAGGAAATTTATATGCATCAGCCGGAAGGTTTTAAGGTTGTTGGAAAAGAAGACCATGTTTGTCGTTTGAGGAGATCACTTTATGGGTTAAAGAAGTCACCTAGGCAGTGGTACAAACGGTTTGACACTTTTATGTTGAAACATGGGTTCACACGAAGTAAGTATGATTGTTGTGTTTACTTGAAAAAACTTCGTAATGGCGATTTTATTTATCTTTTGCTCTATGTTGACGATATGCTCATTGCCTGTAAGAGTATGGTGGAGATACATAAATTGAAGTCTCAACTTGCTTCTGAGTTTGAGATGAAGGATATGGGTGCTGCAAGGAAAATACTTGGTATGGAGATAAGAAGAGAAAGAGAGAATAAAAAATTATTTCTTTCACAGAAGGGGTACCTTGAGAAGGTCATATTACGGTTTGGCATGGAAAACGCAAAGCCGGTTATTACTCCTTTGGCTTCACATTTTAGACTTTCTCGAAAGTTATCTCCAGTCACAGTGGAAGAAAAGGAATACATGTCGCATGTTCCTTATGCTAGTGCAGTTGGCAGTTTAATGTATGCTATGGTGTGTACACGCCCTGACATTTCACAGGCTGTTAGTGTTGTGAGCAGGTATATGGAAAACCCTGGGAAGAAACATTGGGAGGCAGTGAAATGGATGTTTAGGTACTTAAAAGGTACCTTGGATGTGGGTTTGGACTTCGGTGGAGATTCATGTCAGGTTCGTGGGTTTGTTGATTCTGATTATGCTGGTGATCTAGATAGACGAAGATCTACTACTGGTTACGTATTTCAGGTATACGGTGCTCCGGTTAGTTGGAGATCTATGCTTCAGGATACAGTGGCTCTCTCTACTACAGAGGCAGAGTATATGGCATTGACAGAAGGTGTAAAAGAAGCATTGTGGCTTCAAGGTCTTGTAAATGACTTGGGTGTGGAACAAGATAGTGTTGAGGTTCTCTGTGACAGTCAGAGTGCCATCCACTTGGCTAAAAATCAGGTTCATCATGCAAGGACTAAGCATATTGACGTCCGATATCACTTTGTTCGAGATGTAATTGAGGATGGTGATGTGTCTTTGGTGAAAGTACACACAAAAGACAACCCTGCTGATATGTTGACAAAGGTTGTTCCTGGAGTTAAGTTCCAACATTGTTTGGACTTACTCCACATTGACTCATGTTGATTGAGGGCCCTTTGGGGCGTTGCCCTTCGAGGCGGTTTCGTGAGGTGACAAAGCTATGATGGAGTGTTGATCAGTTTATTCTCATGCCTTGTTTCGGCTCATTTTTTCCTTATAAAAATTCGCCGAGGTGGAGAATTGTGAAATAGGAAACGTGTGTGAAACAGGAAAGTGTTTGGATTCCTGTTTGAAACAGGAAATTGTTTGGACTTCTGGAAATTGTTTTTTTAACAGGAAATAAATTCTAGGAAACAGGAAACTGTTGTGAAACAGGAAACTGCTGCCAAACAGAAAACTGTTGTCCCTATATATACTAGGAACTATAGGTGTTTTTATTATGATGATTCCATGTAGAAAAAGTGTGAAGCACAGGGAATAGAGAAAGATAATCCCTTGAATTGTTTCATCTCTTGTTGAGAGATTGTGTGGAGAAAGATAATTCCTTGAATTGTTTCATCTCTTGTTGAGAGATTATGTGAGAATTGTCATCTTCTTGTACCTTGTTCTTGAATATAGTGGAATCATCTCACCGTGGACGTAGGCAATTTGCTGAACCACGTAAACCTTGTGTCTCTTGTGGTATGTTCTTAATTTTCTCTAATTTCTTTCATTGCTAGTTGCTCTATTTAATTGATTGGATCCTTGTGGTACTTGTGTGCAATTGTTGGTGTCTACCCGCTTCCGCAATAAGGCGCAACAACAAGCAATTTGGAAAAGATAAGCGCGTGCCAATCCTGAAATTCCAGCTATTAGAATTGGTTGATTGAATGCAACATGTCTTTGTACGGGGGGAGCCATGATTGCTGACAAATGGGGGAAAAAAAGTTTGAAAAGATCAACTTACCCCTGAACCAAACTATTGAGAATATATTGAGAATATTCTAATTGATTGAGAATACTCTGATTGATTATGTCGATATTGTTGATTAGGAACTAGAATATTGGTATTAGAAAGGTTGCTTATTGAGTCAAGATTGTATAATAATGTTAAGGAAGTTAGCAGATTATATTGTGAATATTCTCTTGATTAATTTGTATATAAACAGGAGAATGGAATGAGAAAGGCAGAACGTGATTCACACAAAATCAATTCTTTTGTGTTTGTTATTTTGTCACAAACGAAGATTTTTTTTTCTTTCTTTGTTAACTCCCAACAAACCCACCCTCTCACTCTCTCCTCTTCTTCTTCTCTTATTTTTTTCTTCCTCACAAACCCTCTCTCACTCTGTAATCTCTCAACTTCGCCTATCATCTCACTCCTCTTATACTTTCACTCCCAATTCGCTCAACTTGATAGCAGTTGGCTATCGAACTCTGAAACACGAACATATCGATAGCAGAGATTTGTATGGGGGGAGGGGGGGGCGGAGAACCTAAACTTTTAAAATAATCCATAATTTAATTTTTAGTAGAGTCAAGAGCCAAGATTGTAAACAAAAGGGGGCAACCTAAACTTTTAAAGGGGGGCAATATAAAAAAAATATATGAGTAATTTAGTGGGATTTTTCAGAAAGATAAGGGGAGCAACTGACCCCCTTAGCCAAAGGGTAGATGACGTCGGGCAGAATAGCAATTATCCTGCGAGCTAGTTCTAACAGATAATTCACTAGGAAGAATACAAAATAATCGCCCAAAACACAGAGAAATATCTCTAATGTAAATTCAAAATTATGCAAATAAAAAACTGTCTCTAAATTAGCCCACAAGCCGAGCTTTATAGCTAAAACTCATTATTAGAATTTTACCAAAATAATGAAAATTTCCAATAATCATACTAAAACGAAATACGTAATAAAATAAGTAATCTGACCCAAATTGGGTTCAAAATCTTTTCCTAAACGACAAAAGAAATATTACCTAAAAGAAAAAAGTAAATCCTAAAAAAGAAACTGCATATTTCTAAAAGAAAAAATAAAATAAAATACTAAAATAACAAGCTGTCTATTCCTATAAAAAAAATTAATGTCTAATCTTAAAAGGAAACTAAAAATACTCCTAATTAAATTGAAAGATCTCTCAAAGTTATTTAGTAAATAACTTTGAGAGCAAATTAGGAACCCTAAAAATCAAATTAAGAACCCTAGAAATTCTCCTGCATCAGTAGATCCGCCCATGTCTTTGTACAATACCACAACCAAAGATCAAATTGGAAATGCATGGTTTCGATAGCTCCATTATCTAATTCAAATGTGATGTTTCTCTACCTATCGTTTCACCACTGTGTAGACCGTTAGCAAATCATTTTTTAAGGGATGAGGAGAGTTTTTATTAGATCCCAGAACCATGTAATGTCATTGGCTGGGCATCAGCAAAACTAGCCCCCCTTGGCAAACAAATATCAAATTATATCTCACCTGATGAAGGCAGTGAAAAGAGGATCAGTGATACGCAATTGTTAAATCTAGACAAAACGCTTATGTGAATTGGGTTTATCTAATTAGTGTAGTCTGATGCCCCTATGTTGTTGAATGGGTTAATATGATAAATTTGCACATTGGAGGGAGTATGTTTAAGAGGAGGTAGTGAAGGGTTCAAGAAAATATCACTGCTTGCTTCATATCTACCTACTGCATATGGAGATGTTAGAATCAGGCTGATGTTTAATCCATGCATCCAGTGAACAGATCAACTCAGCAAGCCAGTACGCCTTATATATTATACCTTTCTAGGAACATCTTTTGGTCCTGTTCTATCTTTTTTGGTTTATTTTGGTTTACAATTTACAGATGGAGAAGTTAACACATTTCATTTTTATATTATGATACAAATACCTTTGTCCCCCTCGGAGGGCCATTGCCATACTATACAGAGTCCATCGTAGACAGCGAATTTTCCAACACAACTCTTGGAGAGATTTTCCCAACCATGGATAAATAGTATGAACAATGTCAACTCAGATATATCAACTCAACAAATCAATACTACCATTCTCATTGGAACATTTTACCATGTACAAAACATACTAACCAAGCAAATCGTATTGTACCAAGCAAATCAATTTACCATGACTTGTAACCGAACTTGATAGGCTAAGCCCAATGGAGAGTGAATTGGGAACCCAATGATGAAACTAGCATTGCCGAAGAAACATATCTTTTTCTTCTATGGTGTTGTTGTTCCTCACACGCTCTCAAACAAAACTACAGCGTTCTTTCAAAAAAAAAAAAAATTTTAAATTTTTCTATTTTTTTTTTACCAATGTTCTATTCCGCCATTTGAAGTTGTTACTGTTAAGGCTATGATGTCAAAATTCATCTATGCAGAGGACTCTTTTTTTGAATGGAACTTCTGGTTTAAGCATAGTTTACTAAGAATCTTCTGATGAGATTTCAAGAGTTTGACTAGAAAAAAATATTTCTAAGACAGAAAAAGAGCATGAGGAGAAGTTGTGTTTCACGGAATATATTCTCTGTTTCTAAGGCTTTGACACATTGCATAGGTTCCTTCGGCATTGTAACCAAACTCAATGGTTGTACAATTTGTTGACCAATTCGGTGTACTTTGAAAAATGATTTTTCACTTCAAAAGTGGTGTCCACTCCACAATAAGAATTGGAGAGCCTAAATGGGATGAAAATCTTAAAACACCTGCAGGCAACAGTAACATGCAAATTAAAGTCACTTTTAACCAATTTACATTGTAAAATTTATCAATTTATTTTAAAATGGCTCCAAATGGCAAGGGTAAAAGCCATATTACACAAGTTCATCACCACTAGCTACCTCAAGCAAGAAAGCACTTTTTTCTCTATCTTTCCTGATTGAGTAAGTATATATTTCTTTACTTATGGTTGGAGATGGAGAGTAAGTATATATTTCTTTACTTATGGTTGGATTGATTGGTACTTATGAGGAACACAAGTTATGGCAGGTCTATCATGCAACTACTTTAGTAGCAGAACACTTTGCAGGGATTCTAGAACTAATTAGGTTCTTAGTTGTAGATTTTAAGCAAGTTTTTTGTCCTGTGGACGATGTAACGAGTGAATGTATGAGTGATTGTAATTCATTTCTAAGGTTCGGGGATCCTAAATAACGCCGTGACTTTTTTCAAAAAAAAAAAATAAATAAAAAAAAAAAATCCTACTAACACCGAACACAAAACTACAAACATTGAGTATAAACAACACTTTTAGTGTTCTTCCTCTCAATTCCTCAATAGAACTCCACACCCCTTAAGCAGGAAGGCCTTCCTTTTGTATATTTATGGAGACGTGTCGAAGGTCATGATATGTTCCTTAGAGAGTTTCACACTTTGGCTTCATATGGGGTGAGGGCAGGCTTATCAATGGTGCACTGGTTTGGCCCGGTGTATTCTGATGGATTGTCATTTGGTTGCAGCTGTGATTCTTCACCCTTTTTAACATCAAGAACTAGATCGAGTAGTCTTATGTCTGTGACGATAACCTCTTCTACTTGATTACCATTTTTATTTTATTTTTAAATTTATTTTTTTATAAATTTGGGATGTTGACCCATTTTATTCAAATAAAAATCCACGCCCGAAGGCTACATGACTGACCCAATAGGGTTAACAAAAAAGCCGAAACAAAACCTCACAAACGATAGGATGCACCAATACAAGCCTAGACAAAATCAGTCTATGTACCTTCTGTTTTCTGTCCTAGTTCTATTGGATTTTCGGGGACAAATGCTGATTTCTTTGGTGCGGCGCCTCTTATTCATCTTTCCGTCTGACATAGCCCCTAAATCCAAATCAATGTTCGCTACCTGTGGATCAAGCTCAGATTCTGAGTTGACGTCATCACTGTCCTCACTAGAACTTTCGAGTGTACTGAGGTCAAATATCGGCGGTCGAAGTAGCCTATTTGCTCTGAACGAAGATATAGCCTGATTCAAGTTGTCTCCGATTCTTTTATAATCTGGGGAAGTTTTGATAGCATATTTGTCAAAATGTCTCTTTAACCTGAGCAGAGACTGCAAATCATCATCCGAGAATTCCTGCACTTGCTGACCCTGTGTAGCATCCCCTAGCTCTGTGCTAGTAGCATCGAAAAGTGTGTTGCAGGGCGCTGGCTGAGGCGAAGCCACGACCCCTGTCTTGGTGCAGGGCGCAGGCTGGGGCGAGGCCACTTCCGCTGCCTTGGTGCAGGGCGCTGGCTGAGGCGAAACTCTGTTCTCTGGTGTGGTGCATGGCGTGGCATTGTCGCAGGCCACGTCCACTACCTTGGTGCAGGGTGCTGGCTTGAGCGAGGCCATGGCCTCTGGCTTGAGGCAGATCGCTGGCTGGGGAGAAGTCACGACCCCTCGTGAAGGGTAGAGCACTGGCTGCTGCGAGACCGGTTCTGGCTGAATATCAGACCGGCTCAACGCCCCCGCTGTGAAGGTTGCATCGCTCGGCCTCCCTGAATCAGCATGCAGCACTGTATCGCTGGCCGCGTCTCGCGGCACTGCCACAAGGATATTCTTAGAAAGGCTATTGTTGGTGTCCCCCGAGTCGACATCATCCTCCTGTAGCAACAACTGTGCGTGTGGACCAATGACATTCTCAATCTCCGAAACTGTATACCCTGCCTCCAAGAGGCAATCCTCCGTAGATTCTGGTACAGCCGCGGCACTGTCATGAGCCTTTGTCTTGCCCACTAGCTGCTGATCCTCTTGAGCACCCTCATCTTCATCAATATTGTCTATAAGTGATTCAAAATTGTTGGACAACACCACCGTTGCCGGAGCAATGGCCACTGGCCTCTTATCCCCAATTTCCTCAGTAATCTCCGCACCCTTGTCATTTTTTACACCACTCGTACCCACTTCGCGGATGGGCAATTGTTCTTTTTTGGTAACTGGTATGTATAGCTGCGTGACAGTAGTGGTTGCGACTGTAGTTTTGACCGCCTTCGCTGTTTTACCTAGGTCAGAAACACGCCCACCGCCCGTTAGGCCCAACTTTTTTCTACAAGAGTCCTCCCGATGCCCTATCAAGGAGCAAAAATCACAATATTTGAAGCCTGGGTAATCTATCTTCTGCCAGAAACCCCTATTATTAGCCCTGCCAATCCAAACTCTAGTTGGTAATTTCTCCGCCAAAGTCATCTCCACGCAAACACGGGCAAAATCCGGACGCGATAGGCATCGAGTATGATCATCCATCCTCAAGAAACCACCAAAAGAATTCACAATTGCTTTTAAAATAGGGGGATGAAATAAATGCAAAGGTAAGTTAGGAAGCTCTACCCACAATGGCACCGATATCGGGTCCTCCTTCAAACTGAAACCATCATGCCAACGGAAGGCTTTGAACCGAACTCCACGAATCAAAAAGGAATCTCTCGATAGAACTTTCTTGGCTTCCACCTCGGATTGAAGACGAACTAAAACGTGCCGCTGATTCAGTAAACCAAGCGAAAAATCGCCTAGGATTCCCCAAGTTCTGTGGATCGAATCTCGGATATCGTCCAGTGTTGGTCGATAGCTAGAGAACTTCAGAACAATCACATGTTTTTCCATGAAAGCTTCGCCACGTACTTCATCTGTGGCCGTCAGGCCAATTGCTGGCGCTCCCTCTTTGCGGAACCGAGTTCCTTCTACCTGATCCTCCGCAACTTCGTCCACCAAGATTTTACCCAAAATCTGGGCGAAAGAGGGTTTACTCGTTCCCCCGTTACCAGGTCCTCCCGCCGTGGAGGGAGGGATGGTGGCCGGCGGCGCCGACATCGCAGCCCAAGGAGGCTAGCCCTGCATCCAGCGTCAACTGGGAGCCACGCCCGAGAAGGCGAAACTGAGACTCGCCTGAGAAGAGACCTCGCCTGCTGGCCTCGACGGATCTGCTCACCTCGATCTCGCGGCCTTGAAGGCGGTGGCCGGTCGATCTCGCGGCCTTGAAGGCGGTGGCTGGTCGATTTCGCGGCCTTGAAGCCGATCGATCTCCAGGGAGAGACGGCTGGAGAAAGCCGGTCGATCTCGCGGCCTTGTAGCCGATCGATCCCGCGACCTTGAAGCGTCCAAGCGGCGGCCGGTCGATCTTGGTGGCGGCGGCTGTTGGTCGATCTTGGTGGCGGCGGCTGTTGGTTCACACACACTTGCTTGGCCTTGGTGGAGAGACAACAGAGTCAAGGTGGTCTAGTCTTGGTGGCGGCGGCTGTTAGAACTCCACTTCCAACTTCTTAAACATAAACTAATAAATTAGAAGAGAATTCAAAAGGCATCAAACCTTGTAATTCTCAAGAACAAATTTTTTTTCTAAAAGGTTGGCAAGCCTATTGAACTCAACTAAGTGTTTCACTTGATTACCATTTGCTTGGAGCTTTGGTTCATCATCTCCTTTGACATCAATGATCACTTGGGGCAGCTTAATTTCTGATTGCAGCCACAACTGGTCTTGTTGGGATTTAACCAACTATGTGAATAAAAAAAAAAAGAAAAACAAGATAGAGTGTAATCTCTTGATAAAACTAGAACTCTGATGTGTAGAGAACTCACTTTATTCACATTGATTGAAACCAAATAATACATGGGTTTAAATAGGACTCACATGACCACTTAGTAAAAGACACATCTCTTAGTAAAAGACACTTAGTAATACTAAAAGACACACTGGAACACCAAAAGACACATCTCTTCTAGAACTAGTCTAGATTAATCTCTAACATCCCTACTTAAGCTAGACTATCACCATTCCAAGCTTCTTCTTCAACTTGTTGAATGTGTCGGTCTTCAAAGCTTTGGTGAAAATATCGGCAACTTGATCTTGAGATCTGCAAAATTTCACACTGATATATCCCTCCTTAACCAAGTCTCGAATGAAATAATATTTGAGCCTTATATGCTTGCTTTTGCCATGAAAAATCGGATTCTTTGTAAGTGAAATAGCCGAGCTGTTATCACAAAACAGTGTAGGAGAACTAACAGGTCCATGCTTGAGTTCACTCAAAACCCAAATCAACCAAAGTGCTTGACAAGATGCAAAAGCCAGTGAGACATATTCGGACTCGGTTGTAGAGAGAGTCACAATAGCTTGCTTTTTAGATGCCCATGAGATTGCGCCGGAACCAATATTAAAAACATATCCGGAAGTGCTTTTACTATCATCAACACTTCCTCCCCAATCACTATCACAATAACCTACCAAACTTGGTTCTTCAATTTTCGTGAATTGAATTCCTTCATGAATTGTTCCACTCACATACCTTAAGACTCTTTTTCTAGCTTCCCAATGATTTTGCCTAGGAGATTCCATGAATCTACTAAGCATACTCACCGAAAACATAAGATCGGGTCTAGTGGAAGTCAAGTACATAAGACTACCAACAAGACTTCTATAAAGAGTTCCATCAACATGCCTATTGTCACATTTACTTAGCTTCAAACCAGCCTCCATAGGTGTGCTAATTGGTAGTGCGCCCTCCATTCTAAACTTTCTTAATAAATCTTTTGCATACTTCTGTTGAGTGATGATGATCCCATCTCTTTGTTGTTTAACTTCAATGCCCAAGAAATAATGGAGTAGTCCCATGTCGGTCATTTCGAACTCATTCATCATAGCTTTCTTGAAATCTTCATTCATACTTGAACAACTTCCGGTGAATATTAAATCATCAACATATAAGCATACTATCAAAAACCCACCATGAGATCCTTCCTTGGTGTATAGAGTATGTTCAAATGGACATCTTTTAAAACCATTCTTCAAAAAATAGTCATCAATACGACTATACCATGCCCTTGGTGCTTGTTTAAGCCCATATAAGGCCTTTTTTAAATGACATACTTTCTTTTCTTCTCCAATATTCACATAACCAGGTGGTTGAGTTATATAAACTTCCTCCTCAAGAAAGTCATTCAAGAATGTCGATTTGACATCCATTTGATAGACTTTCCATTCTCTTTGAGCTGCCAATGCAAGTACTGTTCGAATTGTTTCAAGGCGAGCCACGGGTGCAAATACTTCTTGGAAATCAACACCATACTTTTGTTTGTAGCCTTTCACCACCAAGCGTGCTTTGTGCTTATCAACCTCGCCTTTTGAGTTCAATTTTGTTTTGTAAACCCACTTCACATCAAGGGGTTTCTTGTCATTTGGGAGATCAACAAGTTCCCAAGTCTTGTTTCTTTGAATAGCATCAATTTCATTATCCATTGCAAGCTTCCACTTCTCATCTTTATAAGCCTCTTCAAACATAATTGGATCGGCATCAACAAACAAAGCAAAATTAACCAAATCATCATCCACATTGGCCAAATTGTCACCCAAATTGCTACTTGTTTGTTCATAAAGATCTTGGATACTCCTTGTATTCTTCGAAGGGGAACTTGAAGTTGAACTTGAACTTGAAGATGAAGAGGGTGATGAAGTAGAATTGGGAGAAGAAGGTGGAACACCAACCTCTTCGTTTTCTTCAATTGGAGCTTCAATTTCTTCTTCGATTTCTATGCAACTTGAATTTTCTTTGGTTGCATTTTCTTTCCAATTCCAAGATTCTCCTTCATTGAACTTCACATCATGGCTTATAATGAGTTTCTTGGTGAGGGGATTATACAACTTGTATGCCTTGGAACATTCACTATATCCAACAAAAATGCATTTCTCGGACTTGTCATCTAGCTTCTTTCTTCTTTCATCCGGTACATGTGGATAGGCAATGCTTCCGAAAATTCTCAAGTGATCAACACTTGGTTTGTGTCCGCTCCAAGCTTCTTGTGGTGTCTTGTCTTGCACACTTTTAGAAGAGGAACGATTCAACAGATAAACAACACATGCTACCGCTTCCGCCCAAAAGGAATTTGGCAATTCCTTGGCCTTCAACATACTTCTAGCCAACTCCATAATTGTGTGATTTTTTCTTTCGGCGACTCCATTTTGTTGTCGGGTACCACAGACTGAAAATTGATGTCGAATACCATGCTCTTTTAAGAAATCTCGAAGCCCATGATCAATATATTCTCCCCCTTGATCCAAGCGAAGAGTTTTCAATAGGAAACCACTTTGTTTTTCAACAAAAACCTTGAAATTTTTGAAACAACCATATACTTCCGAATTTTGTTTTAGAAAGTATATCCAAGTCTTCCTACTACAGTCATCAATGAAGGTAACAAAATAACGGTTACCACCAATTGAAGTAGTATGCATTGCCCCACAAAGATTGGTGTGCACAAGCTCAAGTGGCTATGATGCTCTCCATGCCTTCCCACTAGGAAAAGAATTCCTACTATGCTTCCCCAAGACACATCATTCACATACTGTATCTTGAAGTTGAATTGTAGGCAAGCCCTCCACAAGATTCTTCTTGCCCATAAGAGATAGAGTTTTAAAACTCAAGTGACCATATCGATTATGCCATAGCCAAGACTTGTCTTGAATAGTATAGAAACAAGAATTAATGGTACTTTGGAAAGATAAAGGAAACATTTTGCTTTTGGTCATTCCCACCTTTCCAATGATAACATCATTCTTATCTTTGATCTCACACAAAGCTCTCTTGAAATTTACTTCATACCCCTTCAAAAGAAGTTGCCCAACACTTAAGAGATTTTCCTTAAAAATAATTTGAAAAGCTAAGGCCTTTTATTTGAAACATATTTGACTCACGTGCTCTATTAAATTTTGAATTTGCAACTCAAGTAACATTTAAAAGTAGTTTTTCAAAGTTCTTTTCATTTTAAAATATTTCAATTGATGAAATTTATGTTTTCTATTAACACCTGTATAGTATATTCCATGAATTTCGCATTCATCATAAAATTAATAGAATATACATTTTAACACCTAATGAACATATCAACAAAAATATTCTAAATCATTTTAGGGTGGTTTGATATGGTGTTGAATGGAGGCATCAAGATGGGGGGTATGTGTTGAGGTGACAAACACAACATGGATGTCAAAAAATATATAAACACGAGGAGGGTTTTGAAATTGTTTGAAGAGCAATGCTAGAGAGCGAGGAAACGGGCGAGGAAACGAGCGAGGAGAGGGACGTGGCGGGGTGGGAGCCATCCACCCCGCTCGGGATGCGTGCCACAATTTTTTATGCGCGCATCCCGAGCAGGGTGGACGGCTCCAACCCCGCCACGTCCCTCTCCTCGCTCGTTTCCTCGCTGGTTTCCTCGACATTTAGAATTCCCCTTGTTTGAAGGAGTAAGGAAAACATGCATGGTGTGGTGTGGTGTGTGATTGATGATTGGGGTCCACTAACAAACACATGCAATGAAAATGCAGACACCACAATGAGGTCAGCCAAAAAGCAAAGGATGGGGACACCATGTCCAAGACTTTTGTCCATTCATCGCAACATTTGCCAGCAAAGTGAGTTAATGAATTTTATATTGGGTAAATTTAATGTTAGTCCCTTTTATTAATGGGATAAATGACTTTGATTCAATTTACTAGTCGTATTTGAGATTGAACCCTTGACTGTTGTTGACTACTGGCTGGTCAACAATTAAGTTAGCATGTCCCTTGCGTGTGACCAATTTTTTACTCACCCCCTATCATCTCACTAACAAACATCTCAAACAATTCATCTTGAGATATGTGCTTTGCACGTGACCATTTTTCTACTCAAATACCCCCTTTCATCTCACTAACAAACATGTCAAACAATTCATCTCGAGAAAAAGACTGTATTTCGATGAAACTCTACTACCTCCTTCCCCTTCTGCTCTCCCTTTTTGTGATTGCATTTCCCACCATTGCCGACCATCCCATTCCAATCTCCCTTCTCGTTGAATTCTACTACTAAACTCAATCTGACACCAACTTCTCTATCTACATTGTGTTCTAATTCTCTCCTTAGCCCATGTTGATCTTGTCCCTTGTGTTTCTGTTGAAACCCAAGTGGCTCGTGATCAACATGTTGCTGATTTCTTCCCCACCCTTTTCCTAGTGGGGTATGTTGAACAAGTTGTTGTCTTTTCCCCAATCCTCCTCCTCCACCTCCTAACTCATGTGGTGCACAGTGTGAGAAATTCGAGTTAAATTGGTGGTCTAACTCTAAACTTTGACCCAAATTTAACCAAAATTTTGCCCCAATCAAGCTTCATCACCTGCTGAACATCAAATTGGTCTCCAAATTCACCCCATCAGTCGAATTCTTATTTGGCAAATACCCAAACATCAAAATTTCATCATTTCGCTGCTGTTTGCTGAAGATGCTGTTGTTAGAGCTGAAAAAATTGTTGTCCACTGCCTAAAAGCCTTAATTTTTGCAACTCCTCAGAGAACCCATGGAGGAGGAGCGAAGCCAGGGTAGTGAGGGAAGGAGAAACTGGTGGATGTAAGCCATGAAAGAGTAGGGGAAGGAGAATTGGGATCATGACCGTTGGATGGGAAAGGAAGAGTGGGGTCCATGGATGCAAAGCTGGATCTTGGTAGGGATGGTTGTGGCACTTGTGGTGGTGAAGGGTGTGAGACAATGGTGGTGGTGGTGGATGTTGTTGTTTATGATGGTTGGTGGGGGGTTTTGAAGTAATTGAAAGAGGAATTGGCTGCTTGAGTTTTCGAGGGTGGTGGTGCACCACTCGCACCTCCTTCGCCAATCATGGTGGCGTATTGAGATTTTGAGTGTTAAGAGGAAGAAGAAGACCAAAGAGTGAGATTTGGAGTGTTGAGATTTGTTTGACATGTTTGTTAGTGAGATTCGGGGACCAAATTCAAATATGATTTGTAAACAGGATAAAAAAAACATTTATGATTTATCCCATTAATAGAAGGGACCAACATCAAATTTACCCTTTATATTATATTGAGGGTAAATTTGTAAAGAGCAGTCACAGGTCAGACATTAATAAAAGTCTAATAAAAGTTAACAGACATGTTCAAACTGATTATAATGAGAATTTTTTGAATGTTTAGACCAGACGTGTAAAAGTATCTCACCAAAGTAGGGAGGATCATTCTGATTCAACCAACATTTCTAGATTCCCATCTTCCTCCCCTCTCTTTCCACCATTCTTAGCATAATGGAGAGAATCATTAGAAACTTCCTATGGGGTTAAGAAAGCCATCAATCTTCTCTCTTCCAAGAGAAAATGGGGTTTGGATATAGGGAGAATCAGAACTTTCAATGATGCTTTGTGATGTGTCCAATTATGTCCTCGCTGAGCTCGATGATCTCGATTCCACAAAAATAAGTAGCGATTAAGTCAGGGACCACCGTCGTGGTGGCCGAAGGCACTCCGATGCTTAAGTCAGATCTCGATGAAAAATAGAGTGAATAATGTATGTAAATTGCAGCGTGTATGCGCACCTTTCTTCCTCCTTTCTTCTATCACTTATATTGTGATCTAGGGCGTAGAGGGAAGAAATCTCACTTGTGTGTGCATTGACTGAGTCTCTTCGGCACTTGGTTTTGTTTAGGACCCAATGCTTGATTGGGCTATAGCTAATTTCGTGCGAGTGGATCTCGCGCTTATGATAGCTCTGAGATTTGTTGTTCGGGCCTTATTATCTTGGGCCAAGCTCCGAGACCCGTATCTCTTTTGGCGTGAAACTTACACTGTGACATGTTTTGAATGTTTTTCCTGGAGGTGTAATCACCTTCTTTCGTGTCTTATGGAAAATTGCACCTCAGACCATTGCCTCATTTTTAACTGTGTTAGACCACGCTAAAGTTTTTGGGTTGGGCTCAGGTTAGGTACGGCCATTTGGATTGGGTTGCATCCCTAGGTCGGATAAAGTTTTTGGGTTGGGCTCAAAGTAGTCATTTTTGTTTGGCTTTATGAATTGATTAAACGGCCAATTATGCATGTTTAATAGTCAGAGACAATCTTTTATGCGTTCTGAAGTCATTCAGCTCATAGCTCGCTAAGGCGAATCATAAGCATAAAAGCATCAACATACCCTCTTTCTTTCTGGAATGCTTTCAACAGTTCGTAACCTCAAGATGTTTTCTTCCTCAATATATCCGCTTAATGTTCTTAGTAGCAATTCTAATCTTTGGTTAGTAGCTTACATAAAATTACATATCCCTGACTCTGTTATTTCTGAGGCTTGTTGTCTCTGCATGCATCCAAGTTGGGACGCTATCAGTAAGGCAATTTATCCATATGGGTGTACTGTATCCTATTTTGAATGTTGATTAATAAATGCAGTGTTCTTTATTCTTATTTGCAGCACTTCTCAGTTTCATAGAAGGTCCCCCATTTACCCTGCAGAGGCTCTGTGAGGTGATTCTGCATCAATTTTAAGTTCTTGCATATGGAGAACCCTGTATGCTCATTGATGCTGACCTTTCAAATGATGGTTTTTCTGCAATGTTCTACATGTTTTAATTTCGCAATGGATTGTTTGTGTCTTCGTCTTCCCTTTCCCAGGTTTCAGTTGTCAAGTACAAATTGCATTACTGTGTTATCTATTCATTTTCTGCTCTGAACAGATTCTCTTGGCCGCACGAAGCATATACCCAAACCTCTCAAAACTTGCTTTGGCATTAGAAAAGGTATGTTTGAAGACAATTTCTGCTGGCATTGTTGTTTCAGAGTTTTGATATTAACCTTTGACATAGCTTATGCACCTTCAAATCATTTTAAGCTAGTTAGCTGGTTTTAAAACTCTTAAAATTTTTTCCCAATGCCTTCAGAAAATTTTCGTTGACATTATGCCACTTCGTCCTGATTTGTAGAACCTGTTGGTGACATCTACTCTGACTGTCTCTACGGATCCGTACCCACCAACAATAATGCCAAAACCAGATGAACATGAGAAAGGAAGTGTAGTATCTTCAACTCCTTCCGCACCTCTTCTGATGCAGGACATCAACAGTTTTAGGAAATCCAGTTTTAGGAATTATGAAAAAATAGGAACTCCTATTTTATCACATCTAACAGTTTTAGGAAATCCAGTTTTAGGAAGTATGACAAAATAGGAACTCCTATTTTATCACATCAACAGTTTTAGGAAGTTCAAAAAAAATAGGAACTCCTATTTTATCAACTCAACAGTTTTAGGAAGTTCGACAAAATAGGAACTCCTATTTTATTAAAAGTATGATTTTCTTTTTGGTAAATAGGATTTCTAATTTTTCTTTCTTTTCCAACTCCTTGTCAAAGTTGGTTATTTAGCTTTGAGTAGTATAAATAGAGAGGGATATCAACATGTAAGGGACATCTTTTCCAAGCAATCAAATAAACAATTTTATTCCTCAAACCCCTTTGTTATTATTACAATTTCTTCTTTACGCATCTCCTTCTTCTCTTCGCATCCCCGACGATATTTATATCGTCTTCTTAAAACTACGGGTACCACATCAATTGGTATCAGAGCCAGTGAATTTTGAGGTTCTTACCTCGAAATCGATTTTTCTCCGCTTCCGCAACACACAGTTCCAAAAAAAAAAAAAAAAAAAAAAAAAACCATCCACCCATCTCCACCTCAACCAACAATGGAAGAAATCACTATGGAAACCATAGATGCAAAACTTGCAAAACTTTCGGAAGATTTGACGGTGTCAATGGATACCAAAATTGCACCGTTACAAGCCGACCTCAATGGTATTCAAAATCAGCTAGCATCGCTTCTGAAGCTTCTCAATATGGAAGACAAGTTGTTTGTTCATCAACGTGAAAGAAAAGCGCCGTTAACTGATGACGGTAAAATCGATTCTGCAACTTCCATCCAGCGACATGACAAGAATTCTTTCGAGCACAATAACGATATTCCGAAAGAAATCATGAAGGAGTTCGGTACCAAACATCAACATGAAAGTTTTATCGGCTTGCCGAAAAGGAAGACTTCGGTTTTTCAGATTGATAGTGAAGATGATGATTCAATCGAGGATGAACAAGAAAAGCGATGGACGGATGATAGACGTCTCAGATCAGGACAGAGTCCGTACGGTGCTCTACCGAAATACAAGTTAAAAGCAGATATTCCGAATTTCACCGGGAATTTCAAAATTGAAGCGTTATTGGATTGGTTCTATGAGGTCGAAGCTTTCTTCCAATTTATGGAAGTTCCGGATCATTCTAAGGTGAAACTTGTTGCTTACAAGCTCAAGGGAGGAGCAGCCGCCTGGTGGGAAAAACTATGTGAAGATCGTTCAAAAAGTGGTAAACCACCAATTCGTACTTGGGAGAGAATGAGGAAATTGATTCGCGAGAAGTTTTTACCACGGGATTTTAAACAACAACTTTTTGTCAAACTTCAGAATTGCCAGCAAGGAGCAAATTCGGTTGAAGATTATGTCTCAGAATTTTACAATTTGGTGGCTAGAAATCAACTTCATGAATCAGAGGAGCAGTTGGTATCTCGATTTACCGAAGGTTTGAATCGGTTAATTCAATATGGGATGACACAATCAGTCTATACAATGGTTGAGGTTATTCAACAAGCTTTGACTATCGAACGTAGGGTCACGCATTCTTCTAGAGCTCCACCATTCCGACAATCAACTCGAACCCCAACCAATTACCGACCATCCAATTCTAATTACTCCAACACCTATCAAAGGCCATCATCTTATAATCCATATTATTCCAATTCTGCTTCTCATGCAGAATTTCACAATTCTCCTTTTCCACAACAAGAAAGTCCCAATTTTACTCGATCCCAATCTCCTCTCCCCAAACAAAATACACCTATACTCCCCACTCCTCAAGACAAGAACACAACCCCATTTTTTCCCCCTAACCCACACAAACAGCCCAATGTTCGATTTCCATCTAGAACTCAACCTGTTCCACAACGACATACGCTAGGGGAGTATTCAAAGTTTCGTGGAGATAAGTGCAACAAGTGTCAGCAATTCGGTCATACATCCAGTGACTGCCGCAGGTTTAATGGCCTTATTAGTGATGAACCTCACGTTGACGAAGAAGGACCGTATGAAGATGACAGTGCACGTAACGACATCGATGATGTTTTCGAAGCTTATGGTGATCACTTTATGGGTATGATACGTCCTTTGTTACTTACCGAACCGTGCTTTTCACAACGCCATAGTATCTTTCGGTCAAAGTGTTTGATAGGAGGGAAGGTGTGTGATATGATTATGGATAGTGGAAGTGTTGACAATTACATTGCGTCCAATGTGGCGCAAGGGTTAGATTTGCCGGTGACACCACATCCTCGTCCTTATCAAGTTGGTTGGGTTAATAGTTCTTCATCTCAGCAAATTACTCATCAATGCATGGTGAAATTCTCTTTTCCAAATTTTGAGGATACGGTGCTTTGTGATGTAATCAACATGAGTGCTACACATCTTCTTCTTGGTCGCCCTTGGCAGTATGATGTTCGTGCAGTTCACAATTGCTATGAGAATACTTACACTTTTTACAAGGATGGGAAACGAAAGGTTCTACATCCTTCCAAGTCTTCCTCGGTTGTGAAAGAGCATAGTGACGGACACACAGGTGCTTTGGTGGCTACTATTGCTCATCAATTACATACAGTCCACACGTTGAGTTCTCATGAAGACAACAAACCTCTAGTAGAAGTTCCTTCGCAGGTACAACCCTTATTAAATCAATTCGGTGCTTTAACATAATGCTTACCTAATTCTCACCTAACTCACCTAACTAAAATGATGTAAGCAATAACATCATCTCAATTTGGTGTGGGCTTATTTTGGTTTGGATTTTGGGCTTCAAAAACACTTGGGCTAAGCTTCACAAACACTTGGGCTAATATTGATTTTTAACAGTTAGCTCATAACTTTTTCTTTGCATGGTTGTTAGCTCATTACCTTCTGTTGGCTTTGGTTGTTAGTCATGCTTTCGAAGTTCTTTGAGAGAGGATATTTATGCTCTGCTTTATAGGCCTTGGGGCTTGTTCGTATTCTTTAATTCTTTAACCCCTTCTTGCTTCCTATAAGTAGAGTTGTTTGTTCCTCTCATTTGAAGTTCAATTTGTAAAACCAAAGTCAGTCATGGCTGTTTTATCAATGATCACAGTCTCTTTATACCTTCTTTCATATCTCCTTCTACTACTGCATTTAGTCTCTGCAGTACGCGACGGCTTCAGTATGAAGCTCATTCATTGGGACTCCATAGAATCACCTTTCTATCCTGGTAGTCTGACTTTTGAAGAAAGAGCTAAAAGATTTCATTACCAATCAATGGTTCGTCTAAATCAGGTAGCTTCAACTATACAGACATCCACAGCGATCAAGGGCGCTAATGAAAGTGATAGTGTACATCCTAACATGGTAGGTCGATCAATGGCCTTTAACGGAGTGTACTACGCTGCCCGAGTGGGTATCGGTACCTTTAGTACAGGACCTGCATACAGGTCTTACGTCTTGATTGTTGACACAGGGAGTGATTACACATGGCTTCAGTGTGTCGGATGCAACCCTGAATATTGCTACTCACAAACTGGACCTTTATTCCCTTACCATGAATCATCAACTTTTGTATCTAGGAAATGTTCAGGTAACCCCCCTTCTTGCGACGGAGTAGGTTATTGCTGGCATACCTATTGTTTTTGCCACGTTCATTATTATAGTGGTCTATCCAGACTATCCAGTCGTGGAATGTTGGGTAACGAAACATTCACCTTTGAATCGGATAATGGAGCTAGCAAAACCATTCCCAATTTGATCTTTGGTTGTGGTTTTGAACAAAAAGATGCTCCATTCAATCAACCAACTCGAATAGCTGGAGTTTTAGGATTGGCTCGTGCATATCCATCCTTCTTATCCCAAATTGCTTCTAGGTATGAAGTTCATCGTTTCTCTTATTGTATAACTAAAGAGGGTGATGTATTTTTAGGATCTGGAACTGCTGCGCAATTCCGAAACCTGGAAGGGATGATATCCACAACTCAGTTGTTGATAGCAGAGCCAGATATACATTACTACTTACAGCTGAGGGACATAAGTATTGCAGGAAATCATTTGAATTTGGCGCCAGGTACATTTGCTCGAAGACCAGATGGTACGGGTGGATGTATTCTAGATATAGGTACTGGAGGGACCCTAATTAGATGGAACGTGTATGGCCTCATAACACAAAGACTGGTATATTACTTTCAACGACTTGGTGTGCCAATGACACAAATAGATGGATACGATCTCTGCTTCCAATTGCCTAATATAGATATCGTGTATCCTACCATGGTATACCACTTCCAGGGTGATGCAAATTTGGAAGTCAAGTCTGGAGAGCTATTCAAATATGGTGATGATGCTTTCTGCCTAACAATTTTACCGCATGATGGTACAATGTCAGTGCTCTTAGGATCGTATCATCAAGTAAACCATAGGTTTGTGTTTGATATAGATACTGATGAACTGTCATTTGCCAGGGAGGGATGTAAGTGAGATTGATTGATCATCGATTATATATGTAGTTTTTATTTCCTTTTTCTGAGTTGCCTAATCTAACAAGTCCTGATGACATTTTTTGGTCAGTTAAACTCAACAAAGATTTAAACTAATTCCGCATCACAACCCACCCAAGGTCTGTGATATTTGTAAACGGATCTTCTTGAAATCAACTCGCTATACAAACAACCTAATATTATCAATTCAGCATTCGTTTACTTCTCACCTGATGAAGAAAGTGGTGAACAAAGGAATATTATCAATGATAAACTTTTTTTTTTTTGGGAAAACGAGAGGGGTTATTTAGGATCCCCGAACCTTAGAAATGAAAAAAGAGGATGATAAAGATTACAATCACTCATACGTTCACTCGTTACAGCATCCACAGGACAATAAACTTGCTTCAAATCTTCAACTAAGAACCTAATTAGTTCTAAAATCACCGTCTCCAAGTTGGGGAGTAACCCTGCAAAGTGTTCTGCTACTAAAGTAGTTGCATGATAGACCTGCCATAACTTTTCTTCCTCATAAGTACCAATCAATCCTTTAATCACTCTCATGGCGTGATTTATACCTAATGTGGGCCCCAGGATGTATGAGAAGTCGTCGTAAGGATACGAACCATAATGAATCCTGATATAAAAACCATTGAATGCTAGCACTAATCTAGCATCCATACAAGGTTCTAATAAGCATTTGCATTCTACTTGTATTATCATCATCAGTTACCTGAATTTAGGATTTGTCTTCTTGCTTCGAGAGGACCTTCGAGGAACATCTGTCGTGGGAGTCTGTATTGTGGTAACCTCACGTTCTACTTCACTAGTGTTTTGCCCCACCTTTGCTGCTTCCGCTTCAAGTGAAGTTTGAATTTCAGCGACCACTGCATCCCTGCCTATTCGTGCAATTTCTGACTGCACAGCCTTAACGGCTTGCGGTGTTAGGCAAGCCATGAGCGTTGTGGGATCTTCCCCCAGTCCTCCTAAACCAGCGATCGCGCGAAGCACCTCCATTACTTGCATTGGGTTTTCCTCTGAGTTAGATATGGGGGTAGACAGACCTGGCTCTGCTGCTACTACAGCGTCTGAATCCGCAGCCTGAATCGCTGTTTCAATCCCATTGGGTGAGTAACCTGCATCCCTACAATCATCCCTGAATTCTTTGAATTGTTGCTCCTTAACAATAGCAGCCAAACTCTGCTGCTCCTTAGACGTATCAACAACATCTAATTCTAAACTAGTCGTTCCAACTTGGGCAACGATTTGATTTCTATTCTCAATCAAAACGCTATTATTTTCTTGAGGTGTCGCACATTCTAAATTCGCCTTGCCCGTAATAACCTGCGTATCTCTAGTCTTCCCAGCTGAAACAGGGCAAGCAAGCTCTGTTTTTGGCAATTCATTTGACTGCTGAACTGTTGATGGAATCGCTGATTTAGGAGTCTTACGTAGCTGCTGTTCCTCATATGGTTCCTGACCAGAAATCACCAAGACCTGCTCACTTCTTAGACTCCCTGGTCCGGGTAGAGAACCCCCACATTCAGCATGGACTCCTGGGACAGCAGGAGCACCAAGGTAGTAAACTAGTTATGTGCCTAACTGTTAAAGCTTGACAAAGCTCTACAGATCACCAAGGTAGGTGGAAAACATTACATGTTTATTATAAGAAAAACAATGCTGAGACTAGTTCTAACTTCTAACCAAATCAACAACGTCGAGCCTAGCTCTGACCAATGCAAACAGGTTGTCCATTCAAATTACCGACTCGAATAGCTGGCATTGTAGGACTGGAGGGTGCATGCGTACCCATCCTTCTTAATCCAAGTTGCTTCTAGGTGATATAATCGTTTCTCTTATTGTCCACATCCAGATCCAGGGGGTGCTACATTTTTACGATTGGATGTTGATTCACAATTTCATGCTCCGGAATGGATGATACCCAATACTCGGTTGTTGATAGCAGAGCCATCTATACATGATTACTTGCAGTCGGAGGAAATAACTACTGCAGGATGTCAAATGAATTTTGCACCAGATACTTTTGCTCTTAGAAAAGACAGTAGTGGTGGGTGTATTTTAGACAGTGCTTCTCCAGTACCCTTTATTAAACGGAACAAATCTAAACTCGTAAAATAAATAACGGTGCATTGCTTCGAACAATTAGGCCATGTGCTGATGATACATCTTAGTGGATGATCTTTGCTTCAGTAAGTCGAATATAATGGTGCAGTATCCTTCCTTGATATACCATTTTGAGGGAGGCACAACTTTGGTAATTTATCCTACAGTGGGATGTCAGTCCTGATGCTATCTGCCTAACAATTTTTCGCCTTGACAACCAAATAGTTGCGCCCCATAGGATAATTTTTCCCTCGGTAGAATCACCTTTCTATACTGGTAATCTGACTTTTGAAGAAAGAGCTAAAAGATTTCATCGCCAATCAATGGTTCATCTTAATCAGGTAGCTTCAACTATAAGGACAGGCATAGCGATCAAGGGGACTAACGAAACTGACAGTGTACATCCAGACATTATCGGTCCACCAGTAGTGGGCTTTGACGGAATGGTGTACCTTGCCCGAGTGGGTATCGGTACCTTTAGTACATACATGTCTTACCTCTTTGTGGTTTATACAGGCAGTCCCATCACATAGTTTCAATGCGCCGGATGTCACCGCCTAATTATTGCTACGCACAATTAGGACCTAAATTCCCTTACCTTCAATCGTCAACTTTTGCATATAAGAGATGTTATCGTCCCCCTTTTTGCAACGGAGCAGACTATTGCTGGAATACCTGTTGTGTTTACGAAACTCAGTATAGTGTTGGTCTATTCAGTGCTGGACTGATAGGTAACGAAACATTTACTTTTGAATCTGATGATGGAACCATTCAACCCATTTCCAATTTGATATTTGGTTGTGGTTTTGTACAAAGAAATGTTCCATTTGATCGACCAACTCCAATAGCTGGAATTTTAGGATTAGCTTGTGCATATCCATCCTTCTTCTTGTGTATGAAGGTCGTCGTTTCTCTTATTGTCTAAATGAACAGGGTAATACATTTTTACGATTTGGAATTGATGCACAATTCCAAAACCCAAAAGGGGTGATATCCACAACTCAGTTGTTGATAGCAGAGCCAGATATACATTACTACTTGCAGCTGAGGGACATAAGTGTTGCAGGATATCGAATGAATTTGGCTACAGGTACGTTTGATCGAAGACAAGATAGAACAGGTGGGTGTACTCTAGACACTGGTACTCAATGGACCCTAATTAAACGGAACATATATGATCTCATAAGACAAAGACTGGTACATTACTTTCGACAACTTGGTGTGCTCATGACACAAATAGGTGGATACGATCTCTGCTTCCAACTGCCTAATGGAGAGTTCCCATATCCTACCATGGTATACCACTTCCAGGGTGATGCAAATTTGGTCATTTTTCCTAGAGAGTTATTCCATTTTGGTCCTGGAGTTGTCTGCCTAACAATTTACCCTCATGATGACCCAACAATGTCAGTGCTCATATAGGATCAGGTCATCAAGTAAACCACAGGTTTGTGTATGGTATTGGTACCAACGAACTGTCCTTTGCTAGGGAGCAATGTATTTGAGATTGATCAATGATATATTTACTATAATTTCAATTTACCTGATGACATTTTTTGGTCACTTAAATATGCATTTAAAATTTAAAACTTTAACTTTGAATGCTTCTGTCCTTGTTTTTCACAATAAAATTAACACCATACCATCCAAATTTAATAATTAAAAATAATATTAATTTACTATTCAGTCCCGTATAGTTATTTTCGGTATTCCAAAACCCAAAATTGGTACAGTACCAAACAGTAATGATTCGATTCATTTTCCCAAACAGTGAAATAGTGATCGATCCGATTCATATTGGGACGGTATAATACCGTTCCAATTCAGTTTAGGTTGGCCTGGACACATATTTTATTAACAACATTCTCTCCATGTATCAACAAATCACTGTTAAGATTCTTAAGTTGAATTTGAGAGAATGTTTTACCAGATACCAAACCGAGTAAATACATGGAAGCAAATCATATTTGCACCAGGCAAACATCACTTTTAGTCCATTTTTGCTGTGGAAAATGTATGTAGGTGGATGAACATGAAATACCTTGAGATAATTGTGTTCTAGTAACAGTGTAACATTGTTGTGGATGATTGTTCAATTTTTTAAATATATATTTTGTTTTTTGATGCGCTTAGGCAAGAAACGCAATAGTGAAGTTGAAGTTTGGGAATCCAATGATGAAACTAGTATTTTACCCTGAAACAGAGGGTTAGCCTTATTATCGCCTCATACCTCAGTGAAGAGGATCGCTTCTGTGCTTGATTGAGCCATTTTAAACCAAGGACAACTTGTCAGAATGGATGGGGCACCAATAAGTTTTTTATCATACGTGCAACTAGAATTTCCATCATCAATCTTAAAGTTTTAGTGGGATCTAATGTTGCGCTCTGCACATTCATTGATTCACCTGGTGAGAATATGACCCAGTTGATGATAATTTTATATCTCTGCTGACTAAGAAGATGGCGAACATAGGAATGTATCAGTGATAACTGATAACTAGTCGGCAAATGTTAAAGCTTGACAAAGCTCTTAGGCAAATCAGGTTTAGCTAGTGTCTGGTCAGATCAATACCTCCATATATACATAACTACTGCAGGACATCGAATGGATTTTGCACCAGGTACTTTTGCTCTTAGACAACACGGTTGTGGTAGATGTGATCTAGACAGCGCTTCTCCAGTAACCTTTAATAAATGGATGGAACATATCTAACCTCATAAAAGAACTAATGGTGCATTACTTTGAACAATTTGGTCGTGTGCCAAAGGAGGGAGGTGCAAATTTGGTAATTGATCCTACAGTGATATATGTTGTCAGTCCTGATGCTATCTGGCTAACAATTTTACGCCTTGACAACCAAATAGTTGCGTCAATGGCTATAAAGATTGTTTCATCAAATAAACCAAAGGTTTGTGGTTGATATTGGTACGAATCAACTGTTTAAGAGATCGATTGATCTATACACAGTGGTAGAATGATGGATAGCAAAACATTCACTTTTGAATGGTTCCGTGGAGCTATTGTAACCATTCCCAATTTAATCTTTGGTTGTGGTATTTTATGAAGTGATGTTCCATTCAACCAACCAACTCCTATAGCTGGAATTTTAGGATTGGCGCGCTCATATCCATCCTTCTTAAACCAAATTGCTTCTAGGTATGAAGGTCATCCTTCAACATCGTGTTGTGCCGATGACACAAATAGATGGATATGATCTCTGCTTCCAACTGCCTATCCTACCTTGGTATACCACTTCCAGGGTGATGCACTTTTGTTGGTCCCGGTGGTTTTTGGCTTTCTGCCTAACAATTTTACCCCACGACGATGTAACAATGTCAGTAATCATAGCATCAAGTAAACCATAGGTTTGAGTTTGAGATTGATACCGATAAACAGTAAGTGAGATCACAAAATAACTCATGTTCATCACTTTAACTCAATCAAATTCAGCACAACCTATTTCCCATGACTGATTTTGTAGTGAAGTCTGTACCAAATCAAGGTCTGTTATATTTGTAAACAAATCATCATGAATTTAGCCTGGACACATATTGTATGAACAATATCCTCTCTATATCAACAAACCAAACCAATTAAATATACAGAAGCCTCGTGTAATATCCATTGATTTCGTTTTTTTTTTTTTTTTTTTTATTTGGATGGGGTGTACTCAGTAAAGTTGGTGGGGGCATATAGCTACTCTACCTTAAAAGAGAAAATCTCTCCTCATTATTCATTCTTTTCTATTTTTTTGTTCCTTGCAGGGAGCGATCTCCTTCGGTTCATCTTCTTCGTGGGATTTCGTTCGTGCAAATCGGTCGATTCCTTCGCTGAATCTCGTCCATTGTTCTTTATTTCTTCTCATTTTCTTTTCCTCTCCATTCTCTTTCATTTTTTTCGCAAAAAAATAAAAATAAAAATAAATAATAAATCAGTTTTCAGATTTGTGGGTTTGACGGTGTTGGTTTGATTAATCGGATTGCGTAGCTCCGATCAGCCCTTTCAGAGGCATTTGTGGCGTCATTTGAAACCTGTAAACCCCACATGCAAAGGTGGTTTAAGGGTTGGCTGGAATTTTCAAAACAAAAATCAGTGTGCATGTCCGATAGGACGGTTCTTCGACGTGAATCCGGGCTTTGGGCACGTGGGTGAGCTGCAAATTCGTGATTTCAGTGTTCTTGGACCTATTTTCGGCTTATTGTGTCGTTCGAAGGCGATCAAATTGGAATAGAGTGGGTTTCGATGAGTTTTGCTAATTTTGGGTGTTTATCGGATTTAATTTGCCGATAAGTTTTTCTTTCAGTCACGTGCCGGTTGTAACTTATTTATTTTTCTAATTTTCGGCTAGTTTGCTCACTTTTGAGTCCGCCTTGCAGTTTTAAAAAATTTCATTGGTCCTACATTCGCTGTTTCGCGAGTTTGGAGCTTCGACCGGTAGGATTTGGGTTCCAAAAATCCATTCCGCTCAGGTGAGTGTAACTACATTATTTACTTTGAGAAATATATATTTTAAATCTTGAATTTAATTTTTATATTATGCCATCGATTGTGTATAATTGAATACAAATCCGAAATTTGGGGTTTTTGGAGTTCGATTGTTGTGTTGGTTCTTTTGTGAATGAATTCATGTATTGGGTTTTGAATGAAATAGAATAGTGATTGAATTTGTGTGTAATTAGGCTTTGGCGTAATGGCATTGGGCTTGTATGTTGGGTTTTACCGTAGATTGCCGAGTCTTGAGCATGTATGATAGTTCGACTCGAATGAATTTATTGTAGTGAATTGGGTCATGTTGGGACCCTAGCGTAGTCGTGAATTTATGAAAATTGCCCAACTGATTATGGTTACACGTCTGTTACATTTGATTCTGTACAGACTCGTAGTATGTGCATGTTGATATTAGTGTAAGTGTCTTTGCCCCGCTGTAATACATGTTGTGCCGATGCTTAGGAGCTTGCTCGCATCGTGAGTTTGATGGTGCTTGAGATGACTCGCACCAGATATTGAGGACGCTATTGCATGTGGCAAGTTTGCTGAGGTGCGGTGAGCTCCCGCACGCACTTGTCACTAGAAAGTGCAGTAGGACCGGTCTCGGAGGACGTGCTTTGGAGATTACTCGCTTTCCCTCCCAGCGCGCTTGAGTTTGATTTGTATTAGGTTGGCCGTGTTAGGTCAGTCGCTCGGGATGTTTAAGTTTGTATCCTGACAAATGACACCCCATTGGGATACAAACCACTCGATATGGTACTGGTGCACGTTGTGGGATATGTCTGGGTGAGACACATTCGTAAGGTATGCAGATACCTACGATATAAGACACTTATACATAATTTTTTGTTTTGACTTGATTGCTATACCTAGGAGACTATGAAGAATTATGATAGTCTTTGTTTTCATCGCTTGATCGTTACCATGTTTGAATCACCTGTAATGACCGACATATTTCGTAAAATTATAGTTATTGTTGAATCTGAAATGCTTGTGTTGGTGCTTGAATTTAGAAATATTATCCTTAGAAACACGGTGTGATTTAGACTTTAGAACTTTTATAGGGACACATTTTCTATTTTATGGATCATGCATCTAGGATTACTCACTTATTCATTATTGTGTGGTATGAATTTCTCCTGTATATTATTCTATTATTTGTATTTAGTTCTTTCGCACCAGCTAACTTTGTGCTTTGCTGACCCTGCAAGGGGTGTGCTTCTATTGGAGTGCAGATAGTGTTGGCGTTCTTGCTGATCGCGGCACTTAGGCCAGTTTTCAGCTGTTGTTTTGTGTTGTTTAGTCGTGTCCACCATGTACGGGTATGTTTTGCTTCCGTTGTATTATCTTGTTAAATACTAGATGTTTGTATATTGGTTTTGTCACTATGACTTTGGCGGGGCGAATCGTATACTCTTATTTTGTTCAATTACTAAAATAACAAGCTGTCTATTCCTAAAAAAAAATGAATGCTTAATCTTAAAAGGAAACTAAAAATACTCCAAATTAAATTGAAAGATCTCTCAAAGTTATTTAGTAAATAACTTTGAGAGCAAATTAGGAACCCTAAAAATTCTCCTGCATCAGTAGATCCACCCATGTCTTTGTACAATACCACAACCAAAGATCAAATTGGAAATGCATGGTTTCGATAGCTCCATTATCTTATTCAAATGTGATGTTTCTCTACCTATCGTTTCACCACTGTGTAGACCGTTAGCAAATCGTTTTTTAAGGGATGAGGAGAGTTTTTATTAGATCCTAGAACCATTTAATGTCATTGGCAGGGCATCAGCAAAACTAGCACCCCTTGGCAAACAAATATCAAATTATATCTCACCTGATGAAGGCAGTGAAAAGAGGATCAGTGATACGCAATTGTTAAATCTAGACAAAACGCTTATGTGAATTGGGTTTATCTAATTAGTGTAGTCTGATGCCCCTATGTTGTTGAATGGGTTAATATGATAAATTTGCACATTGGAGGGAGTATGTTTAAGAGGAGGTAGTGAAGGGTTCAAGAAAATATCACTGCTTGCTTCATATCTACCTACTGCATATGGAGATGTTAGAATCAGGCTGATGTTTAATCCATCCAGCTGAACAGATCAACTCAGCAAGCCAGTACGCCTTATATATTATACCTTTCTAGGAACATCTTTTGGTCCTGTTCTATCTTTTTTGGTTTATTTTGGTTTACAATTTACAGATGGAGAAGTTAACACATTTCATTTTTATATTATGATACAAATACCTTTGTCCCCCTCGGAGGGCCATTGCCATACTATACAGAGTCCATTGTAGACAGCGAATTTTCCAACACAACTCTTGGCCAGTTTTCAGCTGTTGTTTTGTGTTGTTTAGTCGTGTCCACTCTGTACGGATATGTTTTGCTTCCGTTGTATTATCTTGTTAAATACTAGATGTTTGTATATTGGTTTTGTCGCTATGACTCTGGCGGGGCAAATGTATACTCTTATTTTGTTCAAAATTTATCATAGTTTTTATTTCCGTTTAATTCTCGTTGCAAGAATGCATTATATTATGATGTTGTGACTGGTTACGATCCGCCTATATTACGGATTAACTCACGCATCGACACGCTGCGATTCCCATGGCGGGTCATGGCATGACACCTCAATCCTTGCATCAATTGCTAATGGTAAAAATGTATTACCCTGTGAATGTAGAAGGAGAGAAACGATCCTTCATGTGTACAAGCAATTTGGAAAAAGAATGGAAAAGTGCTAGCCAATCCTAAAATTCCAGCTATTAGAATTGGTTGATTGAATGGAACATGTCTTTGTACAATAACACAACAGAAATGGTTCTGATAGCTCCATTATCCGATTCAAATGTGACCTTTCTCTACCTATCGTTCCACCAATATGTAGCATGTTAGCAAATTGTTATTTTTTATGAGAGGTGCTTTTATTAGATCCTAGAACCATATATGTCATTGGCAGGCAAAACTAGGACCACTTGGCAAACAAATATCAATTCAGTCTCACCTGATGAAGGCAGTGAACAGAGGACCAGTGATAACTGATAAGTACTAGTAATGTGCGCAATTGTGAAATCCGATCCAGACAAAACGCTTATGTGAATCAAGTCCGTCTAACTAGTGTAGTCTGATGCCCCTATACTGTTGAATGGATTAATATGATAAATTTGCACATTGGAAGGAGTATGTTTAAGAGGAGGTAGTGAAGGGTTCAAGAAAATATCACTTGCTTTGAGATCTGCCTATTGCATATGAAGATGTTTAATCTTGATCACCTTTTAGTTGGTAGACAGACTACTAAGGACGATCAAGAACATTCTTTTTACAAAAAGTTTGGGTTTTTTTTAATACTTTTATCCATTATATAGATGATATTTGGTTTAAAGTGAAATGGTAAAAAATATAAAAACACCAAAACTTAGCAAAAACATGGATAAAAAATCTGACCGGCTAAACTTACGAAATTCTAGGGAGCGAGCACTGCTTTATGGGTACCCTTACCCTCGCTCCCTTGGAAGGCTCACCAACCAAAGCAAATAAAGCTGGGCAGAGGCTGATCAAAAGCAATAAAGCTGAGCCTAGGTCTGACAAAAGCAACAACTCTGAGCTAGAAGCTAGTTCTAAGCGAAGCAACGATTCTGAGCCTTCTTTGAGTCATGTCCATCCAGTGCACGGAATAACTCTAAATGTACGAACACAGAAAGAAATATTATTATAACTTAAAATGCACACTAGGAATATATCCTCTGTTTGTAAGTAAGGGTGGGCACGGGATTGGATGAGACGAGATATACCCATTCCTATTCCATTTCGTTCATACGGAATTGGGATGGGACGGGATGGGAAAAACTTCATTCCGACCTCGTTCCATCCCAAACGGGATCGGGACGGGACGGGATCAGCGGCATCCAAAAAATTTGAAGCAACATCCAAAAAATTTGAAGCAACATTTGCCAAATAAATAATTAAATAAAAATTTTAAATAAAAATGTTATATACAAGAAAGACCCGTTTCCTGATATCTCTGTGTCTTAACAAGAAAGGTAAATTTAGAGAATTCTGGAACATACTCAAGGAAGTTTCCAGCTGAGGAGAAACCCAAATGATGACTAGGAAATCAATCAAATGTCCAACTTGCTAGCTGCCACAAACTCAATTTAGCTAGGTGAAGGCCAAGATAGATGGTTTTAGAATGACAAGGGCTCTAACTTCTCAGTAAAAGAATGGTATCAAGAATTGGCTCCTAGGATCACTCCCCCCCACCTTGATCAAAGATTCAATAACTTACATTCTTCCATTTGGTCATCAAAGATTTCTCTTGTGGACTATATCACGATTTGGCTCCTAGGATCACTCCTCCCCTTGCTCAATGATTCAATAACTTACATTCTTTCATTTGGTCAATAGAGATTTCTATTGTGGACTGTTCTTCATGGTAGGGTGCTCACAGTAGACAACATCATCAAGTTCATTTGGTCAACATAGATTTCTCTTGTGGACTGTTCTTCATGGTAGGGTGCTCACAGCAGACAACATCGTCAAGATGGGCTTTTTAATCCCAAACCATTGTGTGCTCTGTGATCAGCCCGAGAAGATTATTGACCATTTGCTTCTGGACTGCGCCATTGTGGCAGAGCTCTGGTCCAAAGCTTTATTTGAGTTTCAGTTGTAAGGCCCTATTGCTCCACAATTAATGTTAACATTTTTATAAAGTTAAAATTAATGTTATATATATTAGTATATTTGTATGGGCATCCACAATTTTAAAATAAATAATTAAATAAATATGTTAATAATTAATATTAATAAATTAGTTCGGGACGGGACGGGATTGGCGGGATTGAAAATCTCCATCCCATCCCATCTCATTCTAGATCGGGACGGGACGGGATCGGGATGAAATTATTCAACCCCATTAAGACCCGGAAAAATCGGGACGGGACGGGACGGGATCGGAACGGGATCGGAACGGGAACGGGATCGCGAGATGGGATGCCCACCCCTATTTGTAAGGCTTTGACACATTTTATAGGTTCCTTCGGCATTGCAACCAGACTAAGTGGCTGTACAATTTGTTGACCAAAGTACTTCGAAAAATGGTGAAAATGGGTATGTGGGGTCCCTCACTGTTTTCCTCGCTGCGTCCCTCGACAATTAGACGGTTTCTTTACTTACAGAAGTGCGATGTCCACTCCACAATAAGAATTGGAGAGCCTAAATGGGATGAAAATCTTCAAAACATGCAAATTAGAGTCAGATTTAACCAATTTAAAATATTTTATCAATTTATTTAAATGGCCCCAAAGACAGGTAACAGCCATACTACACAAGTTCATCACTACTAGCTACCTCAAGCAAGAAAGCATTTTATTCTCTATCTTTCCTGATTGAGTAAGTATATATTTCTTTACTTATATATATTTCTTTACTTATAGTTGGAGATTGGAGAGTAATCCAACGTGGTAGAATAGATGGTATGAAGTCCTACGAACAGGATATGTTCCTTGAAGAGTTTCACACATTGGCTTCAATTGGTGTGAGGGCGGGCTTATCAATGGTGCACTGGTTTGGATTGTCATTTGGTTGCAGCCGTGATTCTTCATCCTTTTTGACATCAAGAGCTAGTTCGGTTACTCTTATTTCTTTGACGATAACCTCTTCTACTTGATTACCATTTGCTTGGAGCCTTGGTTCGTCATCTCCTTTTACATCAATGATCACTTCAGGCAGCTTAATTTCTGATGCAACCACGGTTGGTCTTGCGCCCTTGTAGAGGATATACAGAACCATTTGAGCAATTCCGAATGAGAATCCCAAGACGTTTGGAAACTGATTAGCCCAAAAGAAATTATTAGCTCAAATTATATGATAATAGGTAGAAGTTAATAAGGATGATCGGTTTCTGGACTGAAATTGGGACCTTACCGCGACATAGAGATCCTTCATTAGTATGCCATAGAAGAACCACATGATTGCACAGATAGTGAGGAAGAAGGATAGCATGAATGGCATGTACTCAATACTCTTAGTTTTAATTACTAGCCTCTGAAACACACACATAAAAACAAAAGTCATCAGTGTCAATGAGCATAACTTAAACATTTCCAAAGGAATGCATGAATGTTAAACATATATTTGAAAATATTTTATGTCCTTATCGCGAAAATGTTGATCGTACTGGATGGTCTCGAAAGTGACCACCAAACACGGCCGACTACAATTGTTGTTCTAAATGGCGAGGAAACGAGCGAGGAAAACAGCGAGGGGAAGGAGGTGGCAGGGTGGGGACCGTTCACCTTGCACGCATCCCGAAAGGGGTGAACGGTACCCACCCCGCCACCTCTCTCCCCACGCTCGTTTCCTCGCCATGTAGAATCACTCTTTTTCATTTTTGCTTTAGAGCACTGTGGAACTTTGGTTTGCCCTGTTTTAGGGTTTACGGTTTGTATAGATGTGCTTTTGTTTGCGTTTCTTTCTAAACTATTCAATTCCAAGGACCTCTGAATAGGACATTTTAACACATGACTAGGTCCTGAACACTCTGACAAAACAACAATATTTTATTAGGGTTTGTTGTTAGAGTTTATGCTACCAGATGTAGAACAACATATTGTTGTTTGAGCCTCCCTCCTCCCATTCTCTTTGAGATGTGCATCACTACTCATCTCGAGGAAGATGGCGAAGGGATGCCCTCTCTCGCTCCCTAGAATTACACTTGTTGTTTAGTACCCCAGATGGTTTTCTATTATTGACTACTTGAAACTCTGGAGGTTTTTGCATATCAGGTCATCTTGTGGCATCATTAACGAAAGTTTTTTACAACCTTGAGATGCATATATATATATATAATTTGGGGATTTCAGGCCAGTCCCAATACCATCCATCACCCTCGAGATGCTTATAATGGCACAATCGAACACATTCACACAGAACCCTTTATTGAGGAAATGAAATAGTTAACGGTATAGGATTTACAATGATGCTTAGAGGTGCGGCGAAAACGCTGACAGCCAAAGCTGAGCAGATCCACCCAACAATTGCAACTCTCTTATTACCCTTTGCCAGTAGGTAAGTGAGAGCTAATATCAACCCATATACAAACACATTCAAGAAGAGTACAAGCTTGATGGCGAACATCTGTGAGCACCAAAACCAAAAACGCAAAGGTCAGTCATGGTGACAAAGTTCAATCTAGAAAGAAGAGAAACCAAACGAAGGATAGAAACGAACCCTGGCAGATCTATGTGCATATATCAAGTACATTATGATATACAAGCCTTCGATGAGACAACCGATACTGTTTATGATCATGATCATGGATCCATTTGTTTTGACAAGGGCATAGTATAACCATAAACTACAACTGAAAAGTGCTACTACATATGGGATTGATTGAAACCCTTCTGTGGATTTCTTCTTGTAAACTCTATAGAAGGTTGGCCTGATGAACAAAGTAACAAAAAATCAATACAAGTTCATGAAAAATATCTCCATACATTACATGAAGAAGAAAATGAATAAAATGAAAGCTTACAATGGGGCTAAGAACACCATGAATGACAAAAGGTTACCTAGTCAAGATGCAAAACAAAGTATTGGTTAGTGTCTTAGTGAATATAACTAGAAAAACTTGTAGAAAGAAGAGAAGATGACATGGTGTACCTAGAAGGCCAAAGATGAAAGCTAACATATGATGTGCACCAACTGCCATATTTTTCTATTAGAAATGGAAATGCAAACTCTCTTTGATCTCTTCTTCTTTGTCTTTGTCTTTGTTTTTGTTTTTGTTTTGTTGGTTCAAGTAGCTCTCTCTCCCTTTGTTTTCCTCTCACTCTCTGTCTCCTTTGATCACTAAAGGAGCTAACTTGTGTTCTAGAATTGGGGAAGATTTATATAAGCACATAAAAGTGAAGGGCTTCAGATGGTGATGGTTTTGTCTTTTAACTCCTAGCTGAAAAGCTTTCTTGTGTGCATGGAGGACTGTGCTTAGCACTCACTTGTGTACGTATTACAGCACCAAACCTACTGAAGCGCATTCCCATTGTAAAAGATATTTTCAAATCTAATTTGCAAGGGAGAACAATTTGTTTTAATAATAAGGCAGAACAATTACTTGATAGTCAACAATATGTTAAAATTAGAAACTCTCTAATTTACTAAAAAATGAAAAGTAAATGAAGTTTAATCAATTACCATATGATCTATTCTTGGATTAACACTCTAATTAACTGATCTAAAAAAAAAATCTCGACGTCTATCTTTTCGTTATCAACCAAAAATATAAAGTTGAAAAAAGACGATATTTTTGTCGTTCACCTTGTTTGTTGAGAAAAACGCGCTTTTAACATTCACATGGTGCTTCGATTAATCACAAATTTTTTTTTTTTTTTTAATAATCTCCTATTTTGTGAAACACACAATTACTATGAAGTCAATTGAAATGTGTCGCCCCGATGGCCACTAGAAGTTTATGCAACACTTAAAGGACTTGAAAAAAATGTATAATTTCATGAATTGGTAATTGTAAAAATGTATTACCCAGTGAATGTAGATGGTAAGAGAAACGATGATCTTCATATCGACAAGCAATTTGGAAAAGATAAGCGCGTGCCAATCCTGAAATTCCAGCTATTAGAATTGGTTGATTGAATGTAACATGTCTTTGTAGGGGGGGGAGCCATGATTGCTGACAAAAGGGAGAAAAAAAGTTTGGAAAGATCAACTTACCCTGAACCAAACTATTGAGAATATTCTAATTGATTGAGAATACTTTGATTGATTATGTCGATATTGTTGATTAGAAACTAGAATATTGGTATTAGGAAGGTTGTTTATTGAGTCAAGATTGTATAATAATTTTAAGGAAGTTAGCAGATTATATTGTGAATATTCTCTCACAATATTCTCTTGATTAATTTGTATATAAACAGGAGAATGGAATGAGAAAGGCAGAACGTGATTCACACAAAATCAATTCTTTTGTGTTTGTTATTTTGTCACAAACGAATTTTTTTTTCTTTGTTAACTCCAACAAACCCACCCTCTCACTCTCTCCTCTTCTTCTTCTCTTATTTTTTTCTCCCTCACAAACCCTCTCTCACTCTGTAATCTCTCAACTCCGCCTATCATCTCACTCCTCTTATACTTTCACTCCCAATTCGCTCAACTTCGTAGCAGTTGGCTATCGAACCTTGAAACACGAACATTTCGATAGCAAAGATTTGTAAAGGGGGCGGGGGGGAGAGAACCTAAACTTTTAAAATAATCCATAATTTAATTTTTAGTGGAGTCAAGAGCCAAGATTGTAAACAAAAGGGGGCAACCTAAACTTTTAAAGGGGGGCAATATAAAAAAAAATATGAGTAATTTAGTGGGATTTTTCAGAAAGATAAGGGGAGCAACTGACCCCCTTAGCCAAAGGGTAGATGACGCCGGGCAGAATAACAATTATCCTGTGAGCTAGTTCTAACAGATAATTCACAAGGAAGAATACAAAATAATCGCCCAAAACACAGAGAAATATCTCTAATGTCAATTCAAAATTATGCAAATAAAAAACTGTCTCTAAATTAGCCCACAAGCCCGGCTTTATAGCTAAAACTCATTATTAGAATTTTACCAAAAAAATGAAAATTTCCAATAATCATACTAAAATGAAATACGTAATAAAATAAGTAATCTGGCCCAAATTGGGTTCAAAATATTTTCCTAAACAACAAAAGAAATATTACCTAAAAGAAAAAGGTAAATCCTAAAAAAGAAACTGCTTATTTCTAAAAGAACAAATAAAATAAAATACTAAAATAACAAGCTGTCTATTCCTAAAAAAAAATTAATGCCTAATCTTAAAAGGAAACTAAAAATACTCCTAATTAAATTGAAAGATCTCTCAAAGTTATTTAGTAAATAACTTTGAGAGCAAATTAGGAACCCTAAAAATCAAATTAGGAACCCTAAAAATTCTCCTGCATCAGTAGATCCGCCCATGTCTTTGTACAATACCACAACCAAAGATCAAATTGGAAATGTATGGTTTCGATAGCTCCATTATCTGATTCAAATGTGATGTTTCTCTACCTATCGTTTCTGTGTAGACCGTTAGCAAATCGGTTTTTAAGGGATGAGGAGAGTTTTTATTAGATCCTAGAACCATTTAATGTCATTGGCAGGGCATCAGCAAAACTAGCACCCCTTGGCAAACAAATATCAAATTATATCTCACCTGATGAAGGCAGTGAAAAGAGGATCAGTGATACGCAATTGTTAAATCTAGACAAAACGCTTATGTGAATTGGGTTTATCTAATTAGTGTAGTCTGATGCCCCTATGTTGTTGAATGGGTTAATATGATAAATTTGCACATTGGATGGAGTATGTTTAAGAGGAGGTAGTGAAGGGTTCAAGAAAATATCACTGCTTGCTTCATATCTACCTACTGCATATGGAGATGTTAGAATCAGGTTGATGTTTAATCGGCCGGGATCACCTTTTAGTTGGTAGACAGATCACCAAGGACGATCGATGACATTGTTTTTATTATAAGAAAAGCAATGCTAAGACTAGTTCTAACCAAAGCAATAATGCTCAGCTTAGGTCTGATCAAAGCAACAATTCTGAGCTAGAACCTAGCTCTAATCTCAAAGCAACGATTCTGAGCCTTCTTGTGAGGCCTCTCCGTCCAGCGAACAGATCAACTCAGCAAGCCAGTACGCCTTATATATTATACCTTTCTAGGAACATCTTTTGGTCCTGTTCTATCTTTGGTTTACAATTTACAGATGGAGAAAACACATTTCATTTTTATATTATGATACAAATACCTTTTGTCCCCCTCGGAGGGCCATTGCCATACTATACAGAGTCCATTGTAGACAGCGAATTTTCCAACACAACTCTTGGAGAGATTTTCTCAACCAACCCCAACCATGGATAAATAGTATGAACAATGTCAACTCAGATATATCAACTCAACAAATCAATACTACCATTCTCATCGGAAATATACATGCAAGCAAATCGTATTGTACCAAGCAAATCAATTTACCATGACTTGTAACCGAACTTGATAGGCTAAGCCCAATTAATGGAGAGTGAATTGGGAACCCAATGATGAAACTAGCATTGCCGAAGAAACATATCTTTTTCTTCTATGGTGTTGTTGTTCCTCACACGCTCCCAAACAAAACTACAGCGTTCTTTCAAAAAAAAAAATTTTTTTAAATTTTTAAATTTTTCTATTTTTTTTTTACCAATGTTCTATTCCGCCATTTGAAGTTGTTACTGTTAAGGCTATGATGTCAAAATTCATCTATGCAGAGGACTCTTTTTTTGAATGGAACTTCTGGTTTAAGCATAGTTTACTAAGAATCTTCTGATGAGATTTCAAGAGTTTGACTAGAAAAAAATATTTCTAAGACAGAAAAAGAGCATGAGGAGAAGTTGTGTTTCACGGAATATATTCTCTGTTTCTAAGGCTTTGACACATTGCATAGGTTCCTTCGGCATTGTAACCAAACTCAATGGTTGTACAATTTGTTGACCAATTCGGTGTACTTTGAAAAATGATTTTTCACTTCAAAAGTGGTGTCCACTCCACAATAAGAATTGGAGAGCCTAAATGGGATGAAAATCTTCAAAAACCAGGCAACAGTAACATGCAAATTAAATTCACTTTTAACCAATTTACATTGTAAAATTTATCAATTTATTTAAAAATGGCTCCAAATGACAAGGGTAAAAGCCATATTACACAAGTTCATCACCACTAGCTACCTCAAGCAAGAAAGCAAGTATATATTTCTTTACTTATTTATGGTTGGAGATGGAGAGTAATCCAACGTGGTAGAATAGATGGTATGGAATCCTACTAACACCGAACACAAAACTACGAACATTGAGTATAAACAACACTTTTAGTGTTCTTCCTCTCAATTCCTCAATAGAACTCCACACCCCTTAAGCAGGAAGGCCTTGCTTTTGTATATTTATGGAGACGTGTCGAAGGTCATGATATGTTCCTTAGAGAGTTTCACACTTTGGCTTCATATGGGGTGAGGGCAGGCTTATCAATGGTGCACTGGTTTGGCCCGGTGTATTCTGATGGATTGTCATTTGGTTGCAGCTGTGATTCTTCACCCTTTTTAACATCAAGAGCTAGATCGAGTAGTCTTATTTCTGTGACGATAACCTCTTCTACTTGATTACCAATTGCTTGGAGCTTTGGTTCATCATCTCCTTTGACATCAATGATCACTTCGGGCAGCTTAATTTCTGATGCAACCACAGCTGGTCTTGCATCCTTGTAGAGGATATACAGAACCATTTGAGCAATTCCGAATGAGAATCCCAAGACGTTTGGAAACTGATTAGCCCAAAAGAAATTATTAGCAGAAATTATATGATAATAGGTAGAAGTTAATAAGGATGATCGGTTTCTGGACTGAAGTTGGGATCTTACCGCGACATAGAAATCCTTCATTAGCATGCCGTAGAAGAACCACATGATTGCACAGATAGTGAGGAAGAAGGATAGCATGAATGGCATGTACTCAACACTCTTAGTTTTGATTACTAGCCTCTGAAACACACAAAAAAAAAAAAAATCATCAGTGTCAAAGAGCATAACTTAAACATTTCTAAAGGAATGCATAAATGTTAAACATATATTTGAAAAGATTTTGTCCTTATCGCGAAAAGATTGATCGTACTAGATCGATCTGTTTTTAATTTTTGCTTTTGAGCACTGTGGAATAAGGTGGTCCTGTGATTTGCCCTGTTTAAGGGTTTATGGTTTGTATAGATTTGCTTTCGTTTGCCTTTCTTTCTGAACTATTCAGTTCCAAGGACCTCTGAACTAGGACATTTTAACACATGACTAGGTCCTGAACACTGACAAAACAACAATATTTTATTAGGGTTTGTTGTTAGATTTTATGCTACCAGATGGTAATTAAACAACATATTGTTGTTTAGCACCCCAGATGGTTTTCTGTTTTTTGATTAAACAATTACTTAAAACTCTGAGGTATTCAAGAAATGAAATAGTTAAAGTATTATAGGATTTACAATGATGCTTAGAGGTGCGGCGAAAACGCTGACGGCGAAAGCTGAGCAGATCCACCCAACAATTGCAACTCTCTTATTACCCTTTGCCAGTAGGTAAGTGAGAGCTAATATCAACCCATATACAAACACATTCAAGAAGATTAAAAGCTTGATGGTGAACATCTGTGAGCACCAAAACCAAAAAAAAAAAACACACAAAGGTCAGTCATGGTCATGGTAACAAAGCTCAATATAGAAAGAAGCGAAACCAAACCAAGGACAGAAACGAACCCTGGCAGATCTATGTGCATATATCAAGTACAATATGATATATGAGCCTTCGATTACACAACCAATACTGTTTATGGTCATGATCATGGATCCATTTGTTTTGATAAGGGCATAGTATAACCATAAACTAGCACTGAAAAGTGCTACTACATATGGGATTGATTGAAACCCTTCTGTGGATTTCCTCTTGTAAACTCTATAGAAGGTTGGTCTGATGAACAAAGTAACAAAAATTCAATATAAGTTCATGAAAAAGATCTTCATACATTACATGAACAAAAATGAATAAAATGAAAGCTTACAATGGGGCTAAGTACACCATGAATGACACAAGGTTACCTAGTCAAGATGCAAAACAAAGTATTGGTTAGTAAATAAAACTAGCAAAACTTGTAGAAAGAAGAGAAGTTGGGAGAGATGAAGAGGCATAACATGGCTTACCTAGAAGGCCAAAGATGAAAGCTAACATATGATGTCCACCAACAATTGCCATATTTTCTAGTAGAAATGGAAATGCAAAATCTTCTTCTTTATTTTTGTTTTGTTGGTTCAAGTAGCTCTCCTTCCCTATCTCTTCCTCTCTCCCTTTGTTTTCCTCTCACTCTCTATCTCTTTGATCACTTAAGGAGCTAACTTGTGTTCTAACCTCAAATTCACAAAAGATTTATATAAGCACATAAAAAGTGATGGGCTTCAGATGGTGGTGGTTTGTCTTTGAAGCTTTTTCTTTGGTTGTAGCTGGCTTTTAACTCCTAGCTGACAAGCTTTCTTGTGCGAATGGAGGATTGTGCTTAGGTCCTCAAAACCTTTGTTTGTTTCTAAGGCCCATAACATGTGTTGGTTAATGGTAGTAATCACTTGTGTGTACATATAGAGCACCAAATCTACTGAAGTGCATTCCATTTGTAAAAGCTATTTTCAACTCAAATTTGCAAGTGAGAACAATTAATTGATAGTCAACAATATGTTAAAATTAGAAACTCTCTCTAATTTACCAAAAAACGAGAAGTAAATGAAGTTTAATCAATTACCATATGATCTTCTCTTGGGGTAACACTTTAAGATTGATCTAAAAAAAAAAAAATCTCAACGTCTATCTTTTCGTTATCAACGAAAAGTATAAAGTTGAAAAAAAGACGATATTTTTGTTCGTTCACCTTGGTTGTTAAGAAAATGCGCTTATAACATTCACATGGCGGCATGGCGCTTTTATTATCAATAAATGAATTTCTTAATAATTTCCTATTTTATGAATCACACAATTATATGAAATCAATTGAAATGTGTCGCCCCGATCCCTACTAGAAGTTTATGCAACACTTAAGGACTTGAAAAAAAATGTATAATTTTAATTTTCAAGATAAATTAAATTAAATTGGGCCTGGGCCCGGGCCTGAACATGGCTTAAGCAGGTCCAAGCTGAGCCAATAAGCCATAAGCTGAATTGGTGACGTGCAAAAAATGTCGCAATTTTGTAACAGCCAAAATATGTGAAGTGTGAGACGGAGAGGAGATGTGCTGTGTTTACGTTTAAGTGTTGTGAATTTGTTTTTATGCTTTAACGGGTTTTCAAGAAGGGGTCAATGGTGTTATGTTCGAGTGGTTAGGGCTGTGTGGGTTTATTTTCCATGTCTTAGGTTCGAGACCCGTCGGTGGCATGGTTACTTTCTTATGATGTTGACCTGTAGGTCGCACCTTGTTGATAGGTTATGAGATCCTAAAAACTCAGGTTGCTTTCCATTTCAAGAAGGGGCAAATTAGCCATTTTTTAATCTTTGCATATGTGGAAAGAACCTGATTTATGAGACCAAGGCTTAGGAACTAGTGTGCATTAGTTTAATTTAATTGATTAATGAATTAATTTATCAGTGCTGTTAAATATCTCCAATAATTTAGGCCTTCTTGACACAATAACCTATATAATAATAAAAAAGGACCGACGAATTTGCCGTATATTTACAGGCGCGAGCGAAAATTGTCCTTTTTGTAATTTTCAAAATTTCCCCACACGAAGAAAATGGACGGTGAAATTTTTTAATTTATCCCCTAGTTAATTCGTTTTTATAATGTAATCGTTTTGATTTTCGGAATTTTTTAGTAATTTAATATGGGTTTTGCAGGTAATAGAAACTGTCACATTTTGTCATTTTAGTTGTTTTCAGATCTGAATTTTTAGTTTTTTAACGATTTTTTAGTGTAATAACATTGGGATTAGAAGGTTCTTGTTTAGGGATGCAAGATTTCTTTGATTGTATACTTAATGTTTGTAATGGCCATGCTTACAAGAAGGAGAACGGTAAGTTATCATATCATGATAAATTTGTTTTGCTGAGTGAGGCTAGGGAACCAAGTTCAGCTACCAGGATGATGTGGCATTATCATAAAAGGTCTTTTAAACTACAACCTTGAGATACACATAAACACTTTGGGGATTTCATCATTCTTTCAAAATCACGCCACGTTACCTTGATAGCAAAAACCCAATTTCTTAGTATTTTCGTTGTTTAGCATGGCTCTTATTATTTTTATTTTTCAGTGACAATAATTAATCATAAAGCTAAAGTGGAACTCAATTTACTTTAAATTTCATATCATAGGTAGAGCGCTAAAATCTAATTCATAAAAATATACAAAATAGTAACTCTACTCGGTGGGGTTTTTTTTTTTTTGAAATAACAATTAACCATAAAAGACTGAAGTGTTTGTTGATTCATTTTCTTCAAGGCCTAAGGATCGAATGTCTATGACATGCTATATACGATCACATCCAACAACCATACAAGTATTTGACGGGAACTATCTCTCCATAAGGTATTATTATCATTATTTTTTAAATATTGATAAATATATTAAATTTTTGGGGAAGATCTAACAAGGGTTGTGGTGATTCATTAGAATCGAGAGAACTTTATACCTTTAGTGACTACAAATGCGTGGCATGGACATGGACAACAAATCATGCTTGCTTTGTTGCATAATTTTTTTTTTCTTGTTTTTTGCATGACAATGCATAACATTGCATTCTAAGTTAAGGGTTTTATTGGTGTAACCTAGCTTGTTGGAATAACTAGATCAAACACCTTTAGCAATTTATAAGTACTCACTCACTTTGTTGTGTGCTTCACATGGAGGAAATGTTACCATGTTACCACAGTACAAGATTAACAACTACATTATATGTGTGCCCTCACATGGAAAAAAAATGTTTACCATGTTACCATATGAGAAGATTAATAACAACTAATATGTGTGTGGAATCACATGCACCGACTTCATCGTTCCCATGCTTGGATCAAAAAAAAAGTTGAAGTACCATGTCCAAGTACGTACAGTCAAAATTTTCAAGATGAATTCATGGAACCAAACCCTTTTGTTTTCATTTGTTCTTGGAAAGCCTCGACCAATTCATTTATAAATCAAAGGATTGAGCAGAAGCACATATGAAAGCACCAGCATTTATAAGATTATCCTCACATTAACCTTGTGAGAGTACCTGACAAATAACAGTGAGAATGATGCTCTGCCATTTTCATTGATCTATGTTATTTATATACAAGTTATTCTGCCAATATAGGCAACTCCTAATCACCCTAACAATCTGCTATCTTCCTTATACAAAGCAATCATCCTAAAGTACAATATTACATAATCAAGACCACATTCAATAGCATAATCATAACATAATTGAGAGCATAATCATGAGAATATTCTCAATGCCATATTCAATAGCATAATCATGAGAATATTCTCAATACCCCCCCCCCCCCCCTCAAGTTGGTGCATGGAGATCCCGTATGCCCAACTTGCGAAGTAGATACTCATATTGTCGTTTGCCCAACGCTTTTGTGAAAATGTCAGCGAGTTGCGCATTGGATGGGACAAAGGTGAGATTGATATTTTCGGAAACAATGTCATCACGGACAAAGTGACAATCGACCTCAATGTGTTTTGTCTGTTCATGAAATACGAGATTTTGAGATATATGGAGAGCCGTCTGACTTCACAATGAAGAGACATAGGACGTGTATGGGGCATTCCGAGGCTAGCTAAAATAGCTTTTAGCCATTTCAACTCACATGTAGTCATAGCCATAGACCGGTATTCCGCCTCGGCGGAGGAACGAGATACTGTATGTTGCTTCTTCGTCCTCCAAGATACCGGCGAGTTCCCAAGAAACACTAACCACCCAGTGAGGGACCGCCTAGTCAATGGGCATCTGGCCCAGTCAGCGTCACACCACCCATGTAACTGCATGTCATACTTACTACTCAAATGTATACCTTGACCCGAATTACCTTTTAAGTACCGGACCACCCGCAAAGCAGCTTCCCAGTGGTCTGCCCGAGGACGTTGCATAAATTGAGATAAAACATGAACACTATAAGATAATTCGGGTCGAGTAAAACACAAATAAATTAGCCGCCCCACCAAGCGACGATAAGGCTTGGGATCAGCGAGCTCTTGACTCATAGACAAGGCGAGTCGGTGATTCTATTCCAGTGGCACAGTCGAGGGCCTTGCCCCTAGCAATCCGGCCTCCGAAATGATGTCAAGCGCGTATTTGCGTTGACAAAGTACAAACCCATCTGGTCCGCGTGCCACTTCTACCCCCAAGAAATACTTTAAAGAACCCAGATCTTTCATGTGGAAACAAGCACTGAGGTAACCCTTGAATTTCTGTATATCAACCGGATTACGCCCAGAGATGATAAGGTCGTCGACATAAACAAGAACACTGAGCTGAACCGCACCTCTCTGTAGAGTAAACAAAGAATAATCTGAATAAGATTGCTGAAAACCATAATTCTTCAAAGCAGTTGACAGTTTAGCGAACCAGCACCGGGGTGCCTGCTTCAGCCCATATAATGATTTCCTAAGCTTGCACACCTTCCCGGAAGTCCCCACCTGAAAACCGGGTGGTAATTTCATGTATACCTCCTCCGTAAGGTCACCATGTAGAAATGCATTATGAACATCCATCTGATGGACTTCCCAATTCATGGCAGCCGCAACGGCAAGAAAAACCCTCACTGTAACCATCTTAGCTACTAGAGCAAATGTCTCTGTATAATCAATTCCTTCAATTTGATGATTTCCAAGAATAACCAGCCGAATATTCTCAATAGTACCAAACCATTAAAAGACTTAATTAGCTTAACAGTTTAAGTTGTTTTAACTATTTAATGTAATGTCTGTGGTATAAACCCTACTTTTTAGGGTTCAACATTCTCTAGCTCTCTTGGTGACAAAGTTTATGAAAGGAGATTTTGAGGTTTTTTGCATGACAGGCTTTAATGGTCTAGACCTTCTAACCATTTCTTGCGCCATGGTGTATTCATACAAACAAAAGTGTTATATTTCGATAATTCTGAAAGAGATTGGCTTGAATTTAAATTTCATCGAAATTGTGTGGTCACGGTGATAATAAAAATAAATAAATAAATAAATAAATAAACACCTTATCGTTGTTGTTATTATGAAATATTTGCTAAGCTATGGAATTGATCCTGTTAATAACAATCTTTACCCAAGGGTATTAGTGTTCAACTTGGTGGCACAATCAGTACTAATCAATATCATTAGAGACTAATTCCACACACATTCCAGAAAGCTTAAAAATGGTGTCAAGTCCATAACTCAAAAAGAACATTGAAATTAGGTAAGAATTGCCCTTGTTTTTTTTTTTTTGGATCTTTTGAAGACTCCAATAATTTCCCCATATATTTCTTTTGTGTTTCAGTTTCAGTGAGTACAAAAAGCCCTTCTTTAATAGCTTTTACACATTCTTCTGGTTCTGGTGAACATCTACTTGTCTTTTATGTTTCAGTTGCACTGAGTACAAAAACTCTCCAAAGTTGAGAGCTTCTTCAATCATTCTTCTTTAATAGCTTTACATATTCTTCTGGTTATGGTCATCTAATTGTCTTTTGTTGAATGTTGCAATGCAAATATCCAAACTCTGGGTCTTTTGGCTTTCCAACTTTGAATTCCGGTTTACAACAGCTATGTGTGTGTGTGTTCAAGCACATTTTTTGTGCTTCACTTTTCTTTAATTTTGTTACAACTGATTAGAGATTTTGTTTCGTGTACACTTTTTATACCGCCAAGTACTATACAACTCATTGTCTGTTAACGCGTAGGATTCATTGTTTATATACGGTTTTTGGCACACATTTTGTAGATCTTGTGTGAGATTTGCTTGAAGGGATCATGGTCATATAGCGCGTAAGGGTTAAGGGCCAGTGGGCAATTGGCTCTTTTTTAAGATGTTTTTAGCAGGTATTCATTTTTGCAAAAGATTGCTGCGTTTGGGCTGTTTATAAATTAGCTAGCAATATGCAGAGAAAGTGGGACTAAAAGAAGATCAACTTTCGCGAATTGGGTATAAGATTATACATTAACACAAATGTTTGTGGGATTAATAGATATAACATTCTGTCAGATATCATACCCTCTATTGAAATTCTGTATCTGAAAATTACCCAATATGGACATGACTTCATCCCTCGCCACTGCAAGACACCATAAGGCATCCTCAGACTGAACATAGCTGTTCAATATAGTCCACTTCGTATCAACTGAACCTGTAAATGGAATGTTATTTCTGGTGCAAGTTTAAGGTCTTTGAAATTCACTGAGAAGCACAAATCAATGTGATCTGCCTGGTCCTTCACCTTCCCCTTCCCAAGTTGAGCCTTGTTTGCAATTGCTGCCACCAATGCCTCACATGCAGCACTTTTTTTAGTATTGTATAAGATGTACCTGTATCCGTGACGAATCATCCATTCCCATTTGTGTCTACCTTAAATGTATCAGCTGGGATGGCAAGCTTATCACCTCTACAATGATTAAATCCAGGTTTAGGTAATAGTATTCATTACCTGGAACTTGTACAATTGGGGTTTTCGTGGAGGAGATTATGGCCTTGTCTCCTAAGTTTATATTACTATGGATGTACTGGTTACTACTCATAGGCACGAAACAATGCGAAAACTTGGTTATGTTGAGTTGTGTAGGAAGAGACAGAGCATCTCTGTTGAAGCCTATAATGCCCATTTGCTTGGACTTGAAATTCCCACTATTTTCATGACCACAATCAATATCACATCAAAGAACCAGACTTTCTTGTCAAATGTTGAACTATCAAAACAAAAGAAATGTTTCGGTTGCAAGATCACCCTTGGACTCTGACCATCACCATAATCCGCACCATAGTAATAATTCCTAGCATCATTGCAACGTGAGGTGGGTAGAATTTTACATCTGTGATCGTTGCATGGGATAGGTTTATAATTGGATGACTGAGAGGGGTCTAGAATTGATTGGGTTTGATTGTAACAACTTGTGCATGGGAGGCATTGGAGCCAAAGTAGTTCACTTGCAAAAACTCCATATACATTTGTCCATGGTGTTCCAATAGAGTAACTCATTATGTATTCACCCATATCTGGGTACACAAATTCTATTGGAGTGTTGGGATACCATGATTGATCATCTTTGTGTTCATGGTAGCGGAGACGGGTCATGATGCGGTGATAGATAGCTTTGGCAGTGTCGAATGCAGTCAGTTTGGGATCATAGAGTGGGGAGAACGCGTTGTCACGGTGGATGAGCTGCAGGCTGAAACAAATGCCATATGAACCTTGCGCTTGAGAAAGATGTGCATGGAATAATGTACAAGGATAGGAAGAGTGTAATTGCAATGGTAGCATTAATGGATTTTTGTTGTTTTAACTCCCTTAAACCCTCCCACCCCAGATGACACCGGCAGGGTTCGAATCCTCGACCTGTGATTCTTCAGCCACAGACCTACCACTGAGTTGGTACTCCATTGACTGTTAAAGAAATTGCTTAAAGAAGAACACACAAATACATGAAGAAGATTAATTAAGTGAGCACACACTAAATTGATGTTAAATCTTGGAGGGATAGAAGAATGCAGTGGAGTTATTTTGTGTGACGTTTCAATCCACAAGTTTGAAGCAAAACTTTCAAAAACACACTCGAGAAGATGAGTTTTGAGCTTCTTGTATTGATGGTGTGTATTTTATGAAAGTTGAAAAAAAAAAATATTTCCATTTTGTAACTACCGTAAGAAGAAGAAAAGGGCAAGAGAGTAAAAAAAAGTTTCCGTTGCCGGGACTCGAACCCGGGTCTCTCGGGTGAGAGCCGAGTATCCTAACCAACTAGACTACAACGGAATTTGCTCGACTACCACTATTTTATTAAATACATTTCTTTGTAATATTGCAATGTACTTATAACGCAGCTAAAGATTTGAGGTAGATGAGTCGATAAAGATGGATTGAAACATGTAAATCTGATTATGATGATAGCAAATATCTAATAGAGACTACCAATTCTTCGAATCTCGAACTAAATCATAAATTATCAAGTCATGCCATGGCGCCACGCCATCATCTCATACAGAGTTTTAATTGTTTGTTTGTTGAAACATGAGGAGGACAGTGTCGTAACTTGAAAATTCTAATTCCACCAAAATATCTAATGAAAGTTCTAGGTAGCCAAAGTGTGCTTGCGGAAATTTGAGTTTGAGAATTGAATCCCCAGATCCCAAACCATTTTTTAAAGCTCAACTGGACTCGATTTGATGAGTTAACCATTGCAATGTTCGTGATTTAGTAGCTCATATGACCTAATCCTTATCAGCAAAATATTGATTTATTTCAAAGGGATATGTAATTCCCAAGATTATAGTAAAACGTTACAAGAAAAGCATTATTAATTATCATATAATTTCAGATAGGCATTACAATTTCAATCCTTGAATTTCTATACGAAAAGACAACTCTGTCTGGAAATAGATACAACATTTTGCCGAAGGTCATACCCTATATTGAAATTTTGCATTTGATAATTACCCAATATAGATAAATCTCCGCCTCCCAAAACTGCGAGGCACCACAACCCGCTCCTAGTTAGTAAATAACTCTCCGATGGAGTCCACTTCATATCCACTCCACCTGCAAAATGCAACGTTATATCGGGCAAAATGTTAAGGTCTTCAAACTTTGCTTCAAAACACACACCAAATTGACGAGTTGGGTCATTTCTAACCCTTAGCTGAGACTTGGTTGTCAATGTTGTAACCAATGCCTTATATGCATCATTGTTAAGTATTGTAAAACTCGTCCCTGCAGTATCCATGAAAAATCCTCCACTCCCATCTTGTCTTAACTCAAATGTATTGACTGGGAGGTCAAGTTTATCATCTCCTACACTGATCGAATCAAGGTTTACGTAATAGGGTATTTTACGCAGGGTTTCTATGATTGGGGTCGTTGTTGGGGAAAGTATGGCATCATCTCCTATACGAAGATCACTATATGCCTTGTAGTTATCTCTAGCCACAAAACAATGCGAAAACCTTGTTATCTTAGCTTGTGTAGGAAAAGACAAAACATTTTTGCCGAAACCTAAAACACCCATTTGTAAATTCATAAATAACCCAGAATTTTCATGACCGCAACCAAAGATCACATTAAAGAATTTCACTTGCTTATCAAAGGCCGTCTCATCATGTAAAAGAAATGTCTCCGTTGCTAGAACACCCGAAGTAGATGAGTGGTCAACATAAGTCACATTATACTTACAAGTATAATCATCGTTACAATGCATTTCGGGTAGAAGTTCACATCTTTGAGCCATGCATGCAATAGGGTTTATAGGTGGATGATTGAGATGGGTCTAGAATTGGTGGGGTTTGATTAAAACAACTTGTGCATGGAAGGCATTGGAGCCAGGTCAATGCAGAAGCAGTATCTAGGATTGCACACACACTTGTAGATGGTGTGCCTATGGAGTATCTCATTAGGTACTCACCAGTGTCTGGAAACACTGGTGGTGATGGAATGTTTGGTGAGACTGATTGAGATTGGTATTTGTGGTAGTGTAAACGCGCCATGGTACGGTGATAGGCTCTATGGACACGATCGAATTCAGTTAATTTAGGATAGTAGAGTGGGGAAAGAGGATCATCACGGTGGATGAGGCGAAGGCTGATGCCAATGCCATCAGAAGTTGGACTTGAGGAAGATGATGTACATGGAGTGATACACAAGTAGGGGATGGTGATTGTTAGCATGAACAAGATGAGAATGGGAGCCATGGTTAAGATGAGTTGGTTTTTTCCTTTGTCTTATACCACTAGTGTTTCTCAGGACCAAAGGTATTCAGTCAAGAAGATCAAGCAAGAAATGGAACATAGGAGATATACAGATAAATAGCATCCACATAATAGAACACCACATGCATAAAACAACAATAAAAAGAGACATAGATTTGAAGATCTATACTCTGTATTGTCCAAGAGAACGCCTTACCCACGTCTTACGGTGGTTTTAGTGGTTCAACCAAGTTCAATACGATCTTTTAAGTATAGAGTTTTAAGAAGAGAAGAAAACAGAGACATATATAAGAAAAGATGCTTATATTAAAATCTGAAAATAACATACAATAGAGGAGACTTACTAGGATAGAGAAGCTTTACAAGAATGTACAAAAGCTCGAGAGGATAAAGACGAACGATTACAAATACTACTAAGGGATACAAGAATGATTTGGGGTTCTAAGAGAGTCTGCCCTTTTTTTGGGACCTCCTCCTCTATTATATGCTTGAAGAGATAAGAAGGCCGAAGAGATAAGGCTCTTCGACTGTTCACCTTTTGATTGTCGGCAGGTACTGTTGAAGATGCTTCGACTGTAGCTGCATTGATTGAGTTGACTGTAGCCTCACGCGGATGCCTTTGGAAAAGAGAAATAATGCTTGTCGGGCTGTCTGGAGACTGTGGCCGAAAGCAAACTTGTTTTACTTGGTGCTGGCAGATGCTGCCTCTGAACATAATAATGGACATGGGTCCTATCTACAAATCTCGAGGGTCGAAGATGTTGTAGCAATCATCTTCATTGAGATCTACTGTTGGATCTTCTTCTTCAGCTTCATCATCTGCTTCATCTGAACAGATCTGAGACAGGGTCTCCATAAGCTGAGCTCTGGTAGGTTTTGCCATAATAGTCTTCATGAGTTGTTGTTTCAGAAGCTTGGCACTTGATGGTGATTCTGGCGGAAGGCCATCTTGAACTGGTCTGGGTGGTGTAGAAGACACCTCTTTTTTGGAGAAGAAGGCAGTTACGCCTTCCTTGGTAACCTTGGAATGGTCAAACCTTTGCCACCATTTTACTTTAAAACGACGATAGATATAAAAAGGTTTAACCTTTGAAAGGGTAATTGCTAAGTCAAGTGGGGAACAAACATAATCCCAACACAAGATCCAAGCAAGATTGAAACGGATAAAAAACCAGGTTGATAAAACCTGTTGATCGACAGGAGCAGGGGGCTGGTACTTATCTTTGAAGACATTCCAACCTTCTTTTACTGGGACAGGAAGGATGTCAGGAACTGGACCGAAGGAACTCCACCATACATGCTGAAACCAGAATGGTAGAAACTTTTGATTGAATTTCTTACAAAATAAAAAGAACCAAGAATGGCCACTTTGATGAGGACTAACTAAAAATGCTCGATGCCAAGCGTTTATGTAATCCAAATAATTATAGGAAGAAGGAGAATAGGGCTGGGAGAACTTCTTGTGGTAACGGGGAAGTTGTCCCCAATCTGCTTCAGTCAGAATCTTAAAGATCTGACATTTGGAGAAAGTGATCTTTGAATTGGAGTCACGGTGGTGAGTGACTGCAATTGAATCAGAATCAACCAAGATGAATTCATAGAATTCTCTGGTTTTTGATGGGTCTGCTTCTACAAATTGTTGGTCTGTAGAGAACAGATGATTGGAAATTGCTTGAGGGTCAGGGATCAGAGCATGAAGGCATGGTTCGATCATGCTGATGAAGTCTACATTAGACTTATTGACATAAACAAGGGGTGCCTGAGAGGGCTTTGGAAAGCTTGTCATGGACGAGCTTGATTCTGTTGGTTTTCCTAAAGGGGTGAACCTCTGGGATAATTGGATGGCATAAGAAAGAGGGGCTGGAGGCTGAGAAGCTGGAGGCTGAGAAGCAGAAGGCTTCTTAGCATAGCTAGCTTTGGATTGAGGTTTTGCAGGAGTTCCTTGCTTTGGAGATGAGTTTTGAGAAGAACTCATGTTTGAAGAAATTCTCGGGAGAGGAAGTCTGCAAGAGAGTTATCTACTCCCTTTATATACTTGATTTCGAAATCGAAAGCGGAAATCAAACCTTGCCATCTGGCGAAAATCTGTTTGGAAACCAAATTGAGTACATCTTTAGTTAAAATATCTTTTGCAGATTGACAATCAACTTGTAATAAAAATCTTTGATTTGTTAAATCATCTTGAAATTTCATGATGCACAATACGATCGCTAAAACTTCTTTTTTGACCGTAGAATAATTTATCTGTGTAGAATTCCAAATACCATAATGGTATCGGACCAATTGGTCATTAGAAGAGTTAGGAAGACGTTGTTTGAGGATACCACCATACCCAAGGTTAGACGCATCAGTCTCAACAATCTTGAAAGCTTGGGGATCTGAAATTCCTAAACAGGGAAGACTCTTGACTTGACTTTTGACTTGGCGGACTATTTGCGAATGGGCTTCAGTCCATGGGCTTGGGTTTTTCTTAAGACGGCTATATAAGGGCTTAAGTAAAACTCGGAGGCCTTTGTAAAAATCTGCAACATAATTTAAAGATCCAAGGAATCTTTGCAATTGGGTTTTATCCCGAATTTCATCAGGAAATTTATCTGCAAATTCAATTGTTCTGGAAATAGGGGTTACCATTCCATTGAAAATCTTGTGACCTAAAAATCTAACACTTGTTTGAAATAAATTTATTTTGGTAGGGGATAAAACCAATCCATTCTTTTTTATACAATTTTCAAATTGATATAAGTGTTTCCAGTGTGCTGGAATAGATTCAGAAAAGACAAGTATATCATCGATATACACAATTGTGAATTGAGAAAATTGGGACAGAATATCATTCATGATATTCTGGAACTCACTAGGAGCATTCTTGAGACCAAATGGCATTACATTCCATTCGTAATGGCCAAATGGGACATTGAAGGCGGTTTTATACCTATCTTTGGGATGAATCTGGATTTGCCAGAATCCAGACTTGAGATCAAACGTTGAAAATACACAGGCATTGTGTAATCTTTTCAGAAGATCTCTTTGATGGGGGATTGGATATCTTATCCATTGAAGAGCCTGATTTAAAGGTTTATAATTGATGACTAAACGAGGACTACCTCTTTCAAGTTCTGTTGCTTTTCTGACATAGAAAGTTGCACAACTCCAAGGTGACTTGGATGGCCTAATAAGACGTTTGTCAATTAAACCTTTGATTTCTTCTTTGCAATATTCCATAAGCTCAAGATTCATTTGAATTGGTCGAGCTTTGGTAGGAATCTTGCGTTCATCAAATCCTGGTTCATAAGGAAGATGAACCACATGCTGGGATCTGTACCAGAATGCATTGGGGAGGTTGGAACAGAGTTCTTTTTGTAAATGTTTCTGATATTGAATAACTTGAGATTGGAGTTTAGGATCAAGTAGTTGATCTGCAACTCTTTTATATTCAATTTCATTTTTTTAGAAAGTTTAATTGCTGTTGTTTGCAAATTAAACGATTTAAAAATGATTTCTTTATAACTTGATTAAGTTCATAAATTTCTGGTTTAAACAAAAATGGAAATTCAAGTTTCGTTCCTAAATAGGAAGTTTGAATTCCTTGTTTAGACACAGAAAATGGAGAAATTGCATTGATAAAGGGTGTTCCCAATATCATCGTTTGTTCCATATTTCTGACAAGGAGAAAATGTTGCTTAATGCAAATTTTATCTTTGCAGATATGGGCATTTGGAAGTTTATGAAATATTTCCAAACGGGAATTGTCAGTGGTGTACAACTTCTGCGTTGTTTTCTGGAAATATTGTGAAGGAACAATTCCTTCTTTGATGCAATTTATGTTAGCACCTGAATCTATCAAAGCTATGACAGAAATAAGGGTTTGACCTTTGATGAACAAATCAATTGCTACAAACCATTTCTGGATGGTAACAGTATTTGGAATGATTTGTTTTTTATTAAGATTGTTTAAAATTTCAGCTTCTTTCTGTTTGGAAGATGAAGGGGCTTCTTCATTTTCATGTTCTAAAAAAGGCTGATATAATTGATTGTCTTGTAGTGTTTGTATTTGGAGATTAACCAAATTTTGATTTTGCTTTAAGAGATTGATCTTTTTTTTTATAGTATTAACTTCATACTGTAAGTCGGATAGACTAACAGGAGATGAAGTTAATCGAGATTGATGAAATCGATTAATGATTTCCTTGTGATCATAAAATGGTTTGACATTATCAATTGTTGGACTGGGTTGAGTGATTGAAGATTTGATGTGTTGAAGATATTCAGTCTTTAAATTAGGATCATCAATTTTATCCACAAAATCTAGCAATATCTGAGATTGCTTAGAGTTGGATAACATATTGATTTTTTGTTTGGATTGACAATGGCAAGCACCAGTTGCACAATTGTTATCATGATCAGAAGAAGTGGATGAATCGGATGAATAATTGAGGTTTCCTATTTGAAACTCATCATCAGAAGATTCACTTTCTGAATTAATTAAGGTTTGTAGGAACATTTGTTTCATTGGGTTTGGAATGTCTAAGGCCTGGACCTTTTGGGCCGTTCTGCAGTTCTTTGCATAATGGCCTGGGGTTCCACATTTAAAGCATATGGGCTTTGAAGTGGATTGTTTGTTATAAGGCTTGGGCTTATGAGTCCCATGTCGTTTGGGCTTGCTATAATATTTTTCAATATCTTTAGCAGGCTTTAGGCCATAAGGTTTTTTGGATTTAAATTGTCTAGCAGGATGAGACCTGTATTTTTGTTTTGAGGTTAAAGGGCCAGGGGCTTTGAATTCATCAAACCCATATTGTTGGCAAAAATCACCTAATTTTTTAGGTCCATAAAGATGTTGTTTCTTAAGTTGTTTCTTTAACCTAAGATCATTGCAAATTTGTAATGCACAGGCATTAATAAATGAGATTAATTCACCAAAAGTTAATTGATCATAAGGAATATCTCCATTGAATTTATCTTGGAGTTTTCCTCTGACAGTCTCAGCAAAGATTTCAGGAAGTCCTGAAATGAATTTGCGTTTCCAGAAGGGGTTGGCTGCATCAGTTTGCAACATGACTCTTTTCATAAAGAGATCCTTATACCATCTGAAATGGCTAAGGGTCGGACATTTATGATTCATTAACAAATCATTTGCTTTACCCTGGTATTCATTAGGATTTCCTAAGAAATGCCTAAGAATTGTTTGAATAAGGGTAGGCACACAGTCAGGGATAAACTGTCCTTGATCTGTTTTCATTGGAAATCCATCTAGACCAATTTTCTTTGCATACATTATTTCTGTTTTTTCGGCAGTGGATAAATAATTATCCCACCAACCTTTGATAAGGCCAGAAAATCCAGTGATAATGGAATTGGCAATGTCATGATCATTTTTACCTTCTGAGCGATGGGTGCTAGCCATCATAACCATTTCTTGAGTAATTTCAAGAATGGAATCTTCAGAGATACCATCAATGTTCCAAATATATAGTTCTTTAGGGGAGAAAGAACCAAAAGTCTGAAGAGATCTTTCTTCATATTGCATATCTGGAAATGAAGGTCTTGGGTAAAAATTCCTTGAGACAGGCATTGGATTTTTCCATTTAGGAATCTTTGATGTTGTTTTACCATGTCTAATTGGATTGGCCTGATACGGGATATAATTGAGTCTATCCAGTTCAGACATTGGATCAAAATCAGCACTTATATCGGAATCCATATCTGTTGGGAATGGATTTGATAAAGTATTAATTGATAACCTTGAATCCAATTTTAATGCTGCTAATTTTGCATCAATTTCTTTTAACAAAGATTTACTGCTTGAAGAGGAAAACACATTTTGAGTAAGAGGTTCAGGAATTTGGAAGAAGACATTAGCTTTCTGTTCTTCCTGAATTTTACTCTGTTTTTCTTCAATTTGTTTCTTTTTCAGTTCATTAGTCACAAGCTGATCTTGGACTAATTTGTCTCCTAATTCAGATAATAATAAATTAGTGAAATTATTCTGTTGAATAATTTTACTAACATTAGGAGTTTCATTCATAGGTTGGAATGGAACAGCTAAATATTGATTATCTGATACTGAAAATTCTAAAGATGTTAAGGGAGGTAAGACCGCCCTACAGGTTTTGTTGTTTGGGGTTTTTCAGACTTTGGGTACAACATTTAAAACATGAACCTTAGGTACATGTACATTAAAATACCAGTCTAAGAAAGGTAAGTTGGTTTTTAATGTTTCACAACATTCATAAAATTTCTTGCTAAGTTCTAATCTTTCCTTTTCAGTTGTTTGAGATTGAAACTTAGTTCTTTGTTGATTGTTTTCTGGAGACAAGAAGTCTCGTTTGATTTGTTCTTTATCTAACTTAAAAGGTGTAGACAAACATTGGACTCGAGGCAGAAATTCCATTTCTGACTGAGTTGGAGATTGATTTTCTTCTGGAGGTTCAGATGTAACCTCAACTGGAGGATTATAAATTGGTTGTGGAATTTGGGGAAAATTAGGATTTGTCCTAATATTTCTGAGATTGAGATGAGGAAAAGTTTCTGGAGTTGAAACCCTTGATTGTAATTTAGTAGGAGCGGTTCTGAATGATGGTGATTCAGAACTACGTCCCGATTGGAACTTTGAAGGATCAAGATCAATGATTCTGAGGTCACTGAATTTTAATTCTACAGTTCCATCTGGTTTGGATAAGATCCTATCAATTTGACTTGGAGGAAGACTTCTAGGGATAGAAGCTCCTTCAATGATCCAGGTTTCTGGAAGAGTTACCTGATCCCATTGTATTGTTCTAGGTACAATAACATTGGTTTTCTGGTCATTGATTTCAAAAAGGATTGTGTGTCCTTTTTCATCAGAATGAAGAGCACGAGGGCTCAATTGAGTTTTCATTGCTCTGTATGTGATTTTGTAAATCAGAGCAAGAGGTTCAGAACCTTCAGCCATATCGAAGCCACTGGTCTGAATATTGAGAGTCAGAGTCTCTAAGATGTTTGGATCACAAAGAGATACTGAGAAGTTAGGGTAGCAGTTGAAATAAACTAGACCCATAGAGAGTGAAGACTCTGCAATTCCAAGCAGAGAATCACTAAACTTGTTGTGCCTACAGTCACGGAGAGCAACCAAAGCACAAGTGTCTAGTCCTAACCTGGTTAAAGGTTTTAGAGCTACTTGAATTAATCCTAAATGAATATATTTATATTTTTCCTTAATTAAGGAATTGATTGTTTGGGATGACAAAAGCTGCTTTGAATCTAAAGATTTATTGATCGGTACAGTTTGTTCAACTATACTGATTAAATCTTCAGTTTTTGGAGAAAAGATTGACTGGGTGATTTTATAAATTTCTTTTTGAGGGATTACTGGTATAGACCAGTTTTGCAAATCATGTTCTACATCAGGGATTCTACCCTCCATTTTGGTTGAAGAACTTGACCTAGAACTGTTAGTTCTGGAAAGCCTAGACAAAAAAGACATCGTTTGATTTTGCTTTGAGTTTGGAAGGAACACGTACTGTATCCGGACCACCTACAGCTGGACCACCGGTATGGGACCACCTAACCTAGATCATCCTCTGCGCACACCATGGCGACTTACACTAGATCTCAGGCTCTACGGCTGACCAACATACTTTAACTGGCTGACCAACGCTATCAACGGTTGACCAATGATACCTAGGACTCACTAACCATTCCCGAGGCAAAAAGAAAACGGATGGCTTTGAGTTTGGAAGAAACACTGTATCCGGACCACCTACAGCTGGACCACCGGTATGGGACCACCTAACCTAGATCATCCTCTGTGCACACCATGGCGACTTACACTAGATCTCAGGCTCTACGACTGACCAACATACTTTAACTGGCTGACCAACGCTATCAACGGTTGACCAATGATACCTAGGTTTATAGGAAATTATGTGGGCCTGTTATCATTAATATTAAAAGGGTTGTAATTAATTTTTTGGGAATCATAATTAATGATCTCCAAATGTTTATAAATTTAGATATCTTCAAGAGAGCAAAACACAATTTCTTTTGTTTGGGGTGGGGACTACAAAACTAAAGTCATGGTGCCTTGTTAACTTGGCATGAGACATGTTGCCTCAACGCTTCACTTTTCAATCAAAATCACAATAGTTTCTTTTCCATTTTAGTTAAGGCAAGGACTTTTCGATAATACCAATTTTGTTGAAGGACATCATCATTCATCACCTCTTTATTTTCTGAAGCACATCATCACCTTTCTAAAACACATCAATACTTGCTGAAGGAAACCACCAATGTAAACAAAACAAAGTTAACAAACCACCATCTCTCTTTTATCTCAGAGGGAACAACACCACTGCACCGCCCCCCCACCAGTCGATCACACCTCTCATTTGTTGTTCTTTTTTTTTCTTATTCTCTTCTTTTTTATCTAGTTTTTTTTTTACTTTTATTTTTTTTCATTTTTTGCCCTCAAGCATATTCGTGAGAATGACGAAGCCCCACACACACATACCAAATCTTTTTTTGCCCTCGTGTAGGTACCTACGAAGGGAAACCTCCATTTGCACGAATCTACTTGAAGGCAAAAATATGAGATCAAGGAGAAGAAAAGAATGAGGTAGTGACGGGGCGGTGCCGCCAGCGGTAGAGAATAAGAGAATATGAAGATAGGAGAAAAAGGAAGAATAACAATAAGAAGAAGAAAAATAAAAAGAAAAAGAAGAAGAAGAAGAAGAAGAAGAAGAACAACAACAACAACAACAAAGGAGAAGAGGAAGATTGAAAAGGTGGTGGCGTGATGGTGTGGCCGGAAGCAAGGCTATGCGGTGGTGGTGGTTGTTGTTTCCGAGGGAGAAGATGAAGAGATGTGAGAGATGAATTTATATTGGTGGTGTCTTTCAGCACATCCAAAAAAGGAGTGGTGTTCTTCAACAAACTGATGGTGTCAAAAAGTCACTGCCTTTAGTTAATATTTGAAATTCGACGAACTCTTTATGAGATTTTTATTAAATTAAGGCAACGACTACTTGACAATACTAAGTCTCCTATTTAATACCACCGCCCCCACCTTTTTGTCTAACACCATCACCTTTTCTATCCCACACCACCACCTGCTTTTGACACCACCAATATAAACTCGAAACTCTGAATTCTCAATTTTTTTCTCTCTTTTCCTCTCCTACTTTTCAACGGTTTCTCCCCTATTCTCAACTTTGATTATTTGTCTATTTTCATTAACTCACACGAACTAGTAATCAAACCTTCCTTTTCCTTTCACTAGTGTCCCACACTCTCTATCATTAACTCAACCCAAAACCTAAGTTTTAAAACTAAAACCTAAGTCTTAAATCCAAAATTTGGGAGCAAATTGTTATCTGCGATGTTTGGTGCGACTTTGGTGATTCATTTGGTCGTTGGTAGTTGCTCTTATTCAACCAAAACAAAGCAACTTAACTAAATCTAGTAGAAGTCTTTTAGGTTAAACTTTGGATGTGATTTAGATTGATTCTCAAGATTACCAAAATACAAACATTATAGCACTCTGCGTTATCTTATAAACAAAACTTGAATCAGTTGAAAATATTTGGAAATGAGCAAGTTATGGTCATTTTACCATAGTCAATCAAATTTGACACAAAGAAAACATGGTATTGTCCCTAACTTTTGGCCAATTTAGACCCTCAATTGAGATCGATTCTCAATATTATCAAAACATAAACATTATAATATTCTAAGTTATTTTATAAACACTATTTGAATCAGCTGCAAATGTTTTGAAATGGACAAGTTATAGTCATTATACCATAATAACTGAAATCTGTCCAGTAAAGAAAACAAGGTATTGTCCCTGACTTTTGACAAATTTAGACGCTCAATTAAGACTGATTTTCAAGCTCACACATAAAAAAGTACTATTATGAATTATCTTATCAACACTGATGCAGTCATTTTCCGCTCACTGCTTTGACTTTGACCAGCAAACTTGCACAAATAACGCACGTGAGCCACAAAACCACCATTGTGGTGGTCAATGACACTTCGATGCTAAAGTCAGACAGAGATATGAGAAAGGTGTAGTGTTGTAAACATGAAATTTGTAGCGTACCTTGGCTTACCAACCTTGTGTCTTATTTATAGTGCTGAAGTTCTGGTTCGGCCAGGGCATCTGTGACGTAGTTTAAGGAAGAAGATATGCGTGGAGATCCTTCTCTAATTAGGAGTCGTGCCGTGGAGGGAAGTTACCATGTTAGCCACGGCTCCTAGATACGCGGGAGATAGTTATTGTTCCGAGAGTAGTCTATAGGAAGAAGTCTTCATATGTGATACATACTCTAAAATTCACTTCCTAGTTCAAAAGCAAATAGCCGTTATACTTTCTCATTCGAAGCTGATCCTCGAGACACTTGCCTTAGCATGGGTTACGGGTATTGAGGATAGCTGTGAGACACGTGGCCCTAGCAGGTTGTAATAATCTAAGCCCATCTGGCGAACTGCATTGGGCGGGCTTAGAACCGCTTAGGCCGGATCAATGTTCAGCCGATGTTAATGCCTGTTATTCCTCGAGATCATCATGACACGTGTACGATGCAGAGTTGTGACCATTTTGGTGTATCATCAAACACAATTTGAATGAGTTAAAAATATTTTGAATTGAGTAACATAAGGTCATTTAACTACAATCACTCAAATCAGTCCAATAAAGAACTAGCGATATTTTGAAGTATGTTCGCAGAAACCCATATGAAATCACTTAAAATTTTCACATGAAAACTTGCTGCGTAATTTTGAAGTGAGTTTTTGCAGGAACCCATGCAAGATCACTTTAAATTTTCACAGTCGAAAAGATCTTTTGCAAGGTGGCATGGTTGTTTTGCAGGGAGATTTGAAAGAGCTTCAAAGTGAAGTTGAATTGATCTTACAATTTAGACAAATCAACTTTGCTAGTTAATTAGTGATTAATATGATTATATTGCTGAATTTGCTAGTGAATTAGCTTTTAAATGGTCATTGTAAATGGTATGTTGTTCTCTAGAGAAGAGAACACAAAACTGATTTGGACAACAACCCTTTTTTGATTTCGCAGATATGTGGGAGGTGGCGAGATGGGTTGCAGTTGCAACGGGGAGGGAGGGGTGGCGGTGGCGGAGTTGAAGGCATGCCGAAGAGGAGAACAGAGATCGTAAAGAGATAAGAAAGGTGTGTTGTATGCTATTGTGTTCTCTCCAAGAGAGATCATAGGTCTTATAAGGCAATAAGAGAATTTCATGCAAATTGAATTATGTGGCAATGCACCAATACCTCTTGTAGCTCCTCGGTGGAATTCGTGTATGCACCCAAGTGTAGTTGGTGACTTAGTTGACATTACTGAAGCCTAAAATGAATATGTGGGCAGTTAAAGTTCCAAGAAAGATCACTCTAATGCATGACTGGTTGGCAACAACAAGGATTTAAGAGAAAAAGGACTCGAACGGTTATGGTGGAATAACAAACCGATGGTTGTTAATTCTCTTTAAACATTTTTGGTTTATGTAATTGTGGTATATATGATATGGATGAGTATAATTTTTGTATTACTTATTGGGTAATATGTCATACTTTGTACTTTTGGTAATATATGGATGCGTATACTTTTGATCTTACTTGGTGGATATATTTTTTGAACATCTTACTAAGATTGCACAAAAGGATATAAATATTTACATTTTTGTCTTACTTTGTGTTGTGACTTTGCGATTGTTATATCAATATAATGGAGAAAAATCATATTTTGGAAATCCAACAAACTCTCAAATGCAGAGCTATAACAATCACAACCTCGCACTTGTGATGTCTCAAATATTATACTCAACATCTAAGACATACTTTTAGTCACAAAGTTGTGACCACCACAACCTTGTGATGGAAAAAACCTTATACTTGGAAAGTTCTCGATCGCAAAGTTGTGACAGTTACAACTTTGTGACGAACAAAAGCTTGTACTTGGAAAGCTCTCAGTCATAAAGTTGTGACAGTCACAACATTGTTAAGCTGCAAATTAACTTGTGACCATAATCATTCAACATACCAACAAAGCAATATTCAAAATACGAAAAGAGCGATCTCATTCAAAATAAGCAATCTTATTTAAAAACATATCATGAGATATACCATCAAAACTATTCAACCTATCATTGTCACAATTCAAAATACCGCCACTATTAAAAAGTATTAGTTCCAATTTCACCATTTGGAATACTACTTCATTGCCATCTACATCAATTGGTCACGATAACTTTGTACTACCGATTTATCAATTGGTCCTCCGAGAAATTCCTTCACATCACCTTCATTGCTTTCTACATCATCACCACCATCCCCACGAACATCTCCATCACCAATATCACTCATTCTTGCCACATTTTCCACCATCATGACCACCTTTAACACCATCGTCATCATGTTTACTACCACTATCTTGATAATTTTTCTTACCTTCAATCCCGTTCTTTCGATTTATGCGAGATTTAGGGTTTTTAACCCTAGTTTCCAGATCTGATTTTACCCCCAGATCGGACGCAGAGGTAAGATCTGATTTTCGGACTCTCCAGATCTGATTTTACCCCCCTAATTTTTTTTAATTTCAAATTTATTTATTTATTTAATTTCAGTTTTCATATCTGATTACCCCTAATTTCAGCTTTCAATCACGCAAAAACTCATTCTCTCTCTGTCACCCGACTTGCACTTACGTCTCTGTCATAACCCCCTCCTCTGTAATTATGGGTTCTTTTTCAGTTTTTGCTCTTTGTTGTTCCTGTTGATGAATCAAGTTTGTTCATTTATGCTTGAATGTTAATGGGTTTTGTGTTTAGTTTCATTTGAATTCAGTAGTGGGTGTAATTTGATTTTTTCTGGTTGTTTAAAACTTAGTGAATTTTATTTACTATGTTTGTGTTTGGTTGTTTGAGGTTTATGTTATTAGGGCCTTGATTATCACAAGCTGGCCTTGTTTATGATGGATTTCTGATGTGGTACCCGTAGTTTTAAGAAGACGATATAAATATCGTCGGGGATGCGAAGAGAAGAAGGAGATGCGTAAAGAAGAAATTGTAATAATAACAAAGGGGTTTGAGGAATAAAATTGTTTATTTGATTGCTTGGAAAAAGATGTCCCTTACATGTTGATATCCCTCTCTATTTATACTACTCAAAGCTAAATAACCAACTTTGACAAGGAGTTGGAAAAGAAAGAAAAATTAGAAATCCTACTTACCAAAAAGAAAATCATACTTTTAATAAAATAGGAGTTCCTATTTTGTCGAACTTCCTAAAACTGTTGAGTTGATAAAATAGGAGTTCCTATTTTTTTTGAACTTCCTAAAACTGTTGATGTGATAAAATAGGAGTTCCTATTTTGTCATACTTCCTAAAACTGGATTTCCTAAAACTGTTAGATGTGATAAAATAGGAGTTCCTATTTTTTCATAATTCCTAAAACTGGATTTCCTAAAACTGTTGATGTCCTGCATCAGGCTCCCCTTCTTTAGAAAAACTCGTCCTCGAGTTGGCATCCCCTACCATGGCCTCAGTATCGTCATGAAACGTAAAAATTTCTTGAACATTGAAGATGTTGGAGATATGCCATTCAGCAGGAAGATCAATGGCATATGCATTGTCATTTATTTTCTTCAAAATCTGGAAAGGGCCATATTTCTTCATCTTTGTCTTGTTGTAAGTTCCCACGGGAAATCGTTCTTTGCGAAGATGAATCATGACTAACTCTCCTTTTTTGAATTCTTTAAAACGCCTATGTTTATCGGCATCTTCTTTGTACCTGGCATTAGACTCTGCAAGCTTTGATTTTACCTCATGATGGATTTGAGAAGCTTTATCCACCATATTGTCAGCCTTGGCATGAGAATCCCGAAGCTTTGGAAGTACTATGAGATCAAGAACATGATGGGGCACCTTAGAATAGACAATTTCAAAAGGCGTCTTACCAGTAGAGCGATTCACTGAAGTATTGAAAGCAAATTCCATATGTGGAAGAAGAATATCCCATTGTTTTTCCTTGTCGCCGATCTTTGCTCTAATCAAATTTCCTAAAGAACGATTCACAACCTCTGTTTGTCCATCGGTTTGAGGATGACAAGTAGTGCTAAACTGTAATGTAGTCCCCAAACGCATCCAAAGCGATTTCCAAAAGTAACTCAAAAATTTTGTATCTCTGTCAGAAGTTATTGACTTGGGAACACCATGTAAACGAACCACTTCTTTGAAAAACAAGTATGCGATATTGGAAGCATCTGTGGTCTTTTTACAAGCCACAAAATGTGCCATCTTGGAATAACGATCAACCACAACCATAATTGAATCATTACCTCTTTGAGTACGAGGTAAGCCTAACACAAAATCCATGCTAACATCAACCCAAGGTGCATCTGGAACTGGTAGTGGAGTATAGAGACCGGTATTCTGAATAGTTCCTTTAGATCTTTGGCAAACCATACACCTTTGGACAAATCTTTGAACATCACGCTTCAAAGAAGGCCAAAAATATCTTTCTTCCATAAGAGCAATTGTTTTATCACGTCCAAAGTGTCCTCCAAGGCCTCCCCCATGTAATTCACGAATAAGATGTAGACGTAAAGAACCGTGGGGAATGCAAAGACGATTACCTTTGAAAAGAAAACCATCTTGAATTAAGAAGTCATCTGTACCATGCGAAAGAGAACGACATTTTTCCCACATAGTCTTGAAATCGTCATCTTCACCATAAAGATCCTTCAGATAATCAAAGGCCAAACTCTCATTCCGAATAGTCACAAGTAGATGAGCACGTCTACTTAAAGCATCAGCAACTTGATTCAACTTTCCACTCTTATGCCGAACCGAAAAAGTATACTTGTTGATGGTCGATAACCAACGATCATGCATTCTGTTTACCTTGGCTGAAGTAGTCAAGAATTTCAAAGCGTGATTGTCAGTGTTAACGATGAATTCTCGATGAACAAGATAAGTATGCCACTGTTTTAGAGCTTGCACAAGAGCAATTAATTCTAATTCATAAGTAGACCACTTCTTCCTAGCATCAGAATTTTTCTCACTATAATAAGCAACTGGATGACCCCCTTGAGATAAAACCGCACCAATACCGATAATCGAAGCGTCACAATCGACTTCAAATGGCTTATCAAAATCCGGCATAGCAAGAACTGGAGTACGACACAATTTTTCTTTAAGAGCATTGAAACTCTTATCCGCCTCTTCTGTCCATTCAAACTTTTCTCGTTTCAAACAATCGGTAAGACCGGCAGCAATTGAACTAAAATTTCGAACAAAACGCCTGTAGAAAGATGCCAACCCATGAAAACTTCGAACATCACGAATGCATGTAGGTGTAGGCCAATCTGCAATGGCATTCACCTTAGAATCATCCACTAAAATTCCGATGTCCGAGACAATATACCCTAAGAAGAGGACTTTATTTGAGAAAAAGGTGCACTTCTTCAAATTCACAAAGAGAGCATTATCGGCAAGGACTTGGAACACCTTAGAAAGTTGGGAGAGATGGTCGTCTTCGCTGCGACTATAGATCAAGATATCATCAAAATACACAATAACAAATTTACCAAGGAAAGGTTGTAGAACCTGATACATGAGTCGCATAAAGGTGCTAGGAGCATTAGATAATCCGAATGGCATAACAAGCCACTCATATAATCCTTCCTTTGTTTTGAAAGCTGTCTTCCATTCATCCCCTTCACGAATACGGATTTGATGATATCCACTACGTAAATCAAGTTTAGTGAAAATTTTAGAACCAGTAAGCATATCGATCATATCATCTATCCGTGGAATCGGAAATCTATACGGGATGGTAATTCTGTTCAAAGCGCGACAATCAATACACATTCTCCATCCACCATCCTTCTTTTCGACCAAAAATGCTGGACTAGCACAAGGACTTTTGCTATATCGAATCAAACCTTTAGCCAACAAATCTTCTACCTGGCCTTGCAAAATATCATGTTCTTTCGGACTCAACCGGTAGTGTGCGTGATTTGGTAATGAAGCTCCCGGTATGAAATCGATTTGATGTTGAAGGTCACGTAAAGGAGGCAAAGTAGCAGGCAATTCATCAGGAAATAAAGCACCGAATTGATTTAATAAGGGTTGTACCTGCGAAGGAACTTCTACTAGAGGTTTGTTGTCTTCATGAGAACTCAACGTGTGGACTGTATGTAATTGATGAGCAATAGTAGCCACCAAAGCACCTGTGTGTCCGTCACTATGCTCTTTCACAACCGAGGAAGACTTGGAAGGATGTAGAACCTTTCGTTTCCCATCCTTGTAAAAAGTGTAAGTATTCTCATAGCAATTGTGAACTGCACGAACATCATACTGCCAAGGGCGACCAAGAAGAAGATGTGTAGCACTCATGTTGATTACATCACAAAGCACCGTATCCTCAAAATTTGGAAAAGAGAATTTCACCATGCATTGATGAGTAATTTGCTGAGATGAAGAACTATTAACCCAACCAACTTGATAAGGACGAGGATGTGGTGTCACCGGCAAATCTAACCCTTGCGCCACATTGGACGCAATGTAATTGTCAACACTTCCACTATCCATAATCATATCACACACCTTCCCTCCTATCAAACACTTTGACCGAAAGATACTATGGCGTTGTGAAAAGCACGGTTCGGTAAGTAACAAAGGACGTATCATACCCATAAAGTGATCACCATAAGCTTCGAAAACATCATCGGTGTCGTTACGTGCACTGTCATCTTCATACGGTCCTTCTTCGTCAACGTGAGGTTCATCACTAATAAGGCCATTAAACCTGCGGCAGTCACTGGATGTATGACCGAATTGCTGACACTTGTTGCACTTATCTCCACGAAACTTTGAATACTCCCCTAGCGGATGTCGTTGTGGAACAGGTTGAGTTCTAGATGGAAATCGAATATTGGGCTGTTTGTGTGGGTTAGGGGGAAAAAATGGGGTTGTGTTCTTGTCTTGAGGAGTGGGGAGTATAGGTGTATTTTGTTTGGGGAGAGGAGATTGGGATCGAGTAAAATTGGGACTTTCTTGTTGTGGAAAAGGAGAATTGTGAAATTCTGCATGAGAAGCAGAATTGGAATAATATGGATTATAAGATGATGGCCTTTGATAGGTGTTGGAGTAATTAGAATTGGATGGTCGGTAATTGGTTGGGGTTCGAGTTGATTGTCGGAATGGTGGAGCTCTAGAAGAATGCGTGACCCTACGTTCGATAGTCAAAGCTTGTTGAATAGCCTCAACCATTGTATAGACTGATTGTGTCATCCCATATTGAATTAACCGATTCAAACCTTCGGTAAATCGAGATACCAACTGCTCCTCTGATTCATGAAGTTGATTTCTAGCCACCAAATTGTAAAATTCTGAGACATAATCTTCAACCGAATTTGCTCCTTGCTGGCAATTCTGAAGTTTGACAAAAAGTTGTTGTTTAAAATCCCGTGGTAAAAACTTCTCGCGAATCAATTTCCTCATTCTCTCCCAAGTACGAATTGGTGGTTTACCACTTTTTGAACGATCTTCACATAGTTTTTCCCACCAGGCGGCTGCTCCTCCCTTGAGCTTGTAAGCAACAAGTTTCACCTTAGAATGATCCGGAACTTCCATAAATTGGAAGAAAGCTTCGACCTCATAGAACCAATCCAATAACGCTTCAATTTTGAAATTCCCGGTGAAATTCGGAATATCTGCTTTTAACTTGTATTCCGGTAGAGCACCGTACGGACTCTGTCCCGATCTGAGACGTCTATCATCCGTCCATCGCTTTTCTTGTTCATCCTCGATTGAATCATCATCTTCACTATCAATCTGAAAAACCGAAGTCTTCCTTTTCGGCAAGCCGATAAAACTTTCATGTTGATGTTTGGTACCGAACTCCTTCATGATTTCTTTCGGAATATCGTTATTGTGCTCGAAAGAATTCTTGTCATGTCGCTGGATGGAAGTTGCAGAATCGATTTTACCGTCATCAGTTAACGGCGCTTTTCTTTCACGTTGATGAACAAACAACTTGTCTTCCATATTGAGAAGCTTCAGAAGCGATGCTAGCTGATTTTGAATACCATTGAGGTCGGCTTGTAACGGTGCAATTTTGGTATCCATTGACACCGTCAAATCTTCCGAAAGTTTTGCAAGTTTTGCATCTATGGTTTCCATAGTGATTTCTTCCATTGTTGGTTGAGGTGGAGATGGGTGGATGGTTTTTTTTTTTTTTTTTTTTTTTTTTTTTTGGAACGGTGTGTTGCGGAAGCGGAGAAAAATCGATTTCGAGGTAAGAACCTCAAAATTCACTGGCTCTGATACCAATTGATGTGGTACCCGTAGTTTTAAGAAGACGATATAAATATCGTCGGGGATGCGAAGAGAAGAAGGAGATGCGTAAAGAAGAAATTGTAATAATAACAAAGGGGTTTGAGGAATAAAATTGTTTATTTGATTGCTTGGAAAAAGATGTCCCTTACATGTTGATATCCCTCTCTATTTATACTACTCAAAGCTAAATAACCAACTTTGACAAGGAGTTGGAAAAGAAAGAAAAATTAGAAATCCTACTTACCAAAAAGAAAATCATACTTTTAATAAAATAGGAGTTCCTATTTTGTCGAACTTCCTAAAACTGTTGAGTTGATAAAATAGGAGTTCCTATTTTTTTTGAACTTCCTAAAACTGTTGATGTGATAAAATAGGAGTTCCTATTTTGTCATACTTCCTAAAACTGGATTTCCTAAAACTGTTAGATGTGATAAAATAGGAGTTCCTATTTTTTCATAATTCCTAAAACTGGATTTCCTAAAACTGTTGATGTCCTGCATCAATTTCAATAGGTCCTCATCCTATTTGCTGATAAAAATATGGGGTTCAGAATAAAATTGTTGCTAGTGATAGATGGAAATTCAATCTGTCTGTGGTATATGGGTATTTGGAAAGGGATCAACAAGCTTGTAGGCACCTAATGAATTGTCTTAGTAGTTGAAGATTTCAAGATGACCTGAATTTTGTGGTGATGATGTCTTTTATTTGTTCATCCCCTCGAGTCCAATGCTTGGGTGCTCCCACTAAGTTTTCCAAACCAATGAAGAAGGATACTTTAGAATGTGGTTTATGAGTTTATTTGTTCTTTTATTTGCATTTGTACTTTGATATGTCATGTTTCTTACCGAAGTCGTTACTTCCTGTAAGTAGTTTATGAGTTTCAGTGAATACTATAAGGTTGTCCTTTTTAATTTGTAAACTCAGAATTGAGTAGGAGATCTTGTTGTTTGGCTATCTACTTGATGTCACTAGATGAGGAGTTATGGGAGTGACAAGAGGAGATGGAGCTCTGTTAGATCCTACTTGTGTGGAGACGAATTCAAATCAGTTCTTGCAGAGGAGGATTCTGCTTCTGCTAGAAGTTCAGAGGCTACCGTAAGTCAACCCGTGATGGAAGACTGGAAAGATGAAGAGATCAAAATTGAAGTCAAGGAAGAGCAAATAAATGAAGAAAAATCTTTATCATCCATAGAAGAGAATGCAACAATTGTTATCCAGTCTGCCTTCCGAGGCTTTATGGTAAGTCACTCTATCAAAATATCGTAAGAGAAAAAAATTCGCCTTTTATTTATGTTTTTTGTCGTTTGAATGGTGTTCTTATTTTGTTTCGTCATTTGGTTTTTCAATTTCAGGTCAGGCAGCGAAATATAGGTACCAAACAAACAGATGCAAAGGAGGTTGTCCACGGAGTAGGAAATCCTAGTAGAGAGTCTGTTGGTACATCCATTGAAGTTCAAACAACATGTTCTGTTGAAGTTCTTGCAGTTCAAGAGGAGAAAGCGTCAGCTCAGCGCCGACTGCAGCAGAAAGCCCGATCTCAAGTGTCCAAGCTGAAAGTAAGACAACCTGTAGTCAGTTAAATCTATCATCATTTCATGTTTCACTTGTGAAAATTGTTTCATTGCTGAAAAAGTCGATATTAGATGGGAAAAATGGCTACAAACCAGTCAAGAACAGGCTAAAGGCTGCAAAAGCTGTTTCACGACGTAAAACTGTGCCTAGCTACCAATACTCGACACAGTTCACAAAGGCGGTAACCTCCTTGATACTAAACACACTTGAGCATTCAAGTTAAGTAGTTCTACTTTATATCCCCCAGATTTTTTTTTATTAAGATTTCTCCTTTTCATAGGTGAACAAAAAAGATGGTTCGAAGGAAGATGAAAAGGATGGGAAACACAAGCAAACTCTGCAATCACAGAGCATTGAAGTAACTAAAGACGGAGATGCATCGCCCCGAACCATGTCATCCTTTGAGCAGCAATAGCTACAAATAAGAGCTTTCAATCTGTCAGAGGAATTGTTCCTACAAAGAAAGTATTCTCCAAGAAGAGATAGCTTAGCTTCTAATGTGTTATAGTACTATTGTCTTGTAAATCTGAAACCAAAATATTTTTGTTGACTGCTGCTTTAATATAAATAAATATATATATATGTTCAATGCAAAAGCTCTGGAAATTCATGCAATTTGATATGAATTTTTCAAAAGACGAAATTATTTGCAACACTAAAAACAATCACAAGCCCACTGAAATTTATGCTCCCGGGAAATAGGATAATTACAATATCAGAGAAAACGGAGAAGGGAAAGCTTCAGCTTTCAGAAGAATACAATTTCTCAAGGGAGCCAATCCCTATGGTAACTAGTAGTTGATACATTTCAACTATTGAAAACTATCTAAATTATGAACAATGTGAGCAGAAAATCGAAAACAGAAGCAAAAATATTTCAAATTCAAAGCAAGGAAACATAATGAAAATGTTGCTTGAGAAGCTGGGTTCATCATTTATATCAAATATTCAGAAACAACGAAAAACAATTTCGTACTCAGACACTTGATACATGGTTTTGTTGTAAAATACAAAGCATTCTTGAAACATTTACTGCTTTTCTTCTCTGCAACAAGCTTCAGCAATGACCTCTATAACTTATACATATTTACAGCATAATGCCTTGTTTGACATCTAACACCTAACAACAACAAATCAAGGTCGAAACTGATGCTGATAGACCATATCATCCTCACCTATCTGTGTGTAGACCTTCTGAACAGAAAGCCACAAATTCTTCATCTTTCATCTTAAAATATACAATCTCCAAATAATCATGAAAGTATTGAGGCACAACATCTAAAAATTTACTTCAGAATCAACTCATCCAATGAGGTATAAATGAAACCTGATATAGCATATCTTTTGTCAAGACTCAAGATATAAGGTGAAAACAAGGATCCGTATGGTGAAGTTTCCTGTTTGTTTTGTCTGAATGAAATATATAACGTAGTCTGCATGATTGTTCGAGTATAAGTTTATACGTAGATGGGTGGTCCCATGCTACAAGTGAAAATCGATCACCATAGTCCTTCGTTCCTTCAACAATTAACTGCTAGATCAAGGCACATGCTCCTGCTTGCTTCTTCTTAGCCGACTCATAAATTTTATCAAAAACCATCTTCAACAATAAGTCTCTATCATATCCCCCTTTTTTCTTCATATGCAAAGAAGATCCAACCTCTGTGAACAGAACTGGTTTCTTCAGCACATTCTCACCATCCATTACATGAGAATCCATCCAATGTGTAAGATATTTTGCCTTTTCTTCAAGATCTGCTTCTGGAATCCTGCACAGAAAAAATCGATTATAAGTATCCTTCTTCATTGGTTTGGAAAACTTAGTGGGAGCACCCAAGCATTGGACTTGGGGGGATGAACAAATAAAAGACATCATCACCACAAAATTCAGGTCATCTTGAAATCTTCAACTACTAAGACAATTCATTAGGTGCCCACAAGCTTGTTGATCCCTTTCCAAATACCCATATACCACAGACAGATTGAATTTCCATCTATCACTAGCAACATTTTTATTCTAAACCCCATATTTTTATCAGCAAATAGGATGAGGACCTATTGAAATCCATCATAAACAAGGTCAGCTTGTGATAATCAAGGCCCTAATAACATAAACCTCAAACAACCAAACAAAAACATAGTAAATAAAATTCACTAAGTTTGAAGAAGCCCCAACATATAATTTCAGTTTTAAACAACCATAAAAAATCAAATTACACCCACTACTGAATTCAAATGAAACTAAACACAAAACCCATTAACATTCAGGCATAAATGAACAAACTTGATTCATCAACAGGAACAACAAAGAGCAAAAACTGAAAAAGAACCCATAATTACAGAGAAGGGGGTTATGAACTTACAGAGACGTAAGTGCAAGTCGGGATGACAGAGAGAGAATGGGTTTTTGCGTGATTGAAAGATGAAATTAGGGGTAATCAGATATGAAAACTGAAAATAAATCAGCTGAAAACTGAAATTAAATCAGATATGAAAACTGAAATTAAATAAATAAAATTGAAATTAAAAAAAACTAGGGGGGTAAAATCAGATCTGGAGAGTCCGAAAATCAGATCTTACCTCTGCGTCCAATCTGGGGGTAAAATCAGATTTGGAAACTGAAATAAAAAAAATAAAAAAATAAAAAAATAAAAAAATAAAAAATAAAAAAATAAAAAAATAAAAATGAAGCTCTTACCTCTGCGTTCGAGCGATGAAAACCAAATCTGGAGAGTCCGAAACCAAAAGCCTAAAACAACCAAGTAAAGGGAAAACCAAAAACCTAAAATGAGAGGGAAAATCAAGCATCGAGTTTACTTTTTGCGAGAGGAAAGGAACGAGGGAGAGCTTCTTCTCTTCTCCTTCTTCTTCTCTGGCTTCGTTTGAGCTTCTTCTCTTCTCCTTCGTTTGAGTCGATGACGATGATGGGGAGAGGGTGGAGAGGGAGAGCTTCGTTTAGGGGAGAGGGAGTGGGCCTTCTTTATCTAAGATGGAAAATGGGGAGAGGGAGAAAATGGGGAGGGGAGGAGAGCTTCTCTGTCGATTGAAAATGGGGAGAAAGCTCCCCATTCCCCTCCCCCCACCCCTCCTCCCTTTTTTTTACCACGTCACCTCTTGCACGTGCGCCCCACTCTCCCTCGCCCATTTCCTCGACATCTAGAATTAACTGTATAATTGAGATATTTACAGTGGACTTGTCAGGGGGGTTTTTTTTTTTTTCGTTCCTATTTTAGTAAATTAAACAAGGTAAATTAGACTGGAAAAGAAAGTTGAAAAGTCACAAAATTTTACAGTAATCTAAGCATCATCAAGACAAAAATGGTCATTTGGTAGACCATGTGGCCCACGTTCACTGAGCTAATTAGACAAATTTTATTTTTTTAAATTTGTGAAGGGCAATTCTGTCCACACAAACTTTAAAGCTGTGAAACAGGGTTTGGCCATGTGTTACTAGTCTCCAATGCTGATGTTGAATAATATGTTTACAGAAATACCCCTATAAACTTTTTTATCTTATTCTAATATATACGGAATTTTAATAGTTAGACGGTGGCATTTTCGTCTGACGAAAAGTTTGAACTTTAAAATCACTGTAGCTTAGGGAGGTTCGTTATGGGTGTAAGATATTTCTTCAATACCGTCTTGAGCACTGCTACAGTGTCTGTTGGTGTGACTGGTGCCATCAAGCACCGTCTATTTGTCGTGAGATATGAAATAATTTACATTTCGAGACAGATGGACAGTGCCTGATGACCACTAGACACAGGTTCAGGCACCCTAGATTTTTTCGTACGCACTTGAAAAATGATAATTCTCGAGATACAGACCATGATGTATCGAAGATTACTATATATTTACTTGAAAGAGAAATGTTAGCCACCTTCTTCCATTACCTTCTCTTTTGCACATTCTCTCTTCATCTTTTGACACGTGTCTTCAACTATCTAGATTCCGAAAATCCTTTAGTTTCTTTTATAATTAAAACTGAGTGTTTATACAAAATGAAATCTCACATTTGCCATCTTTAAAAAATGAAAATCATTGTATAAGGTATTAAAATTATCCATATTTGCCTCCTTCGACACCAAATTGATAAAGAGTACATTTTTTGTTATAATTTACTTTTATAGAAAACATTCATATGTATGAACATGGTGTTGAAGGCATTTGAAATCGGAAAAAAAATGTGTGTGTGTGAGGGGTTCTCCATGCGAATTTGAGGGCAAACATTAAAGTTCTGATTTTCCAACGATTTTTTTTTACCTGATTTAGAATCCGAGAGTTAATGAGGAAGAAATAGGAGAATGATTTTCTGGTGTGAGGAATAACATGTGTGGCTCGAATATTTTTATTACCTTATTTAATAATTTTTGCTTTATTAAAAGAGGTTAACTATAAGATTTAATTTTAGTTACATGCTAAGTTTTGATCAAGGAAGGAGTAATAAATTATTTATTTATTTATAAAATTTAGATAAACCGAGAGCGATAGAAGAGAGAAGGTGCAAAAGAGAAGGTAATTGGAAGAGAAGTTGGCTAGTATTCCTCTTTTAAAAAAAAAGAAAAAAGAGAGAGATAAAAATGGGGATATTTTGCTCATGTTTTGAAGCATGCTTCAATATACTCAACAAGGTGTTTGTAGTCATGATCAAACCACAAAAAAAAAAAAAAAAAAAAAAAAAGTGTTAGTAGAAACAGAAATTCTAGCCAGCTCAGCCTGATTTGCCATTTGGTGGGGCAATTTTACATTTTTGTCCCTCCTCTAAAAAGTGTTTGTGATTGTGTTTTAAAGAGGAGGGACCAGACGGGCAACCCAGGCTGGCTAGAATTACTCTCTTAGGAAAGCTAGATGAGCAACTTGAGATCGAATTATATCTAGATCTATCTTTCATGATATATTTCTATACTATTTTTGGCAATGACCATGATGATCAGAAGTTGTTGACCATTGCAAAAGCTAGTCAGAGAAGTATGATCATAGTTTCCTTTGATTTGTTGATGCTAATTGTGTTTTGATGATCATAGTTTAGAGTATGTGCCACTCATTTTGTTGGGTTCAAGTCCCATGACTCAGCAAACTATATGAAATGAACGAAAATAAAGAAGTTTACTGTGGATGAAAATCACATCCCTGATATTTTATGCAAGTCTACGTCAAGCCATGTTTGCGATAATGGCATCCGAAGAAATCATTAGATGCCGATTATGGAGAGATTAGGCTAACAAAATCTCCTTTTAAGAGGCCATAATAATAATAACAGAAAGATAAAATTTTCTATATTAGGAACTTTAGAAAGACCTGGAATCAAGTCGACATCAACCGAAATTTAGTAAAACAAAAACCAAACCCTATAACTAAGGAAGACAAAATAAAACCCCTACACCCACTAATCTCAAAATGTTTATTGTTTCCTAGTATGGATCATCAACTTGCTCCTAATCATAGGAACCCTTCGTGGGAAGCAATTGTCTTTCTTTATTCGGAAGGACACCTTGCTCTTTGAGAATTAGGTTAGATATTGTAGTCAGTAGGCACACAATTTGCTAATGTCCGACCTGAAAATATTGAGAACAGAACAAGGGCAATTCACAACACGATTTCTGAAGAATTAACCTAGATTTTAGGGTGACCACTATCATTGGCTCTAAGCACGTTTTTTTCAAAGATCATGAGATGAGTGAGATATACATCCATCCAAACAACTAAGCTAGTAGATTTTTTTCTTTTTTCTATTAACATATAAATGATACAAACAAACCAAGAAAAACAAACATCAGACTGGGCCATACAAATTATTGCATAAAATTTTGATACTAAAAAACCTTCATTAGTTGCATCGTTTTGTTGAAACATCTTGATTATCGACATTGATAAAGCTACGCATGTGTGTTATTATCCTATTTTACAGTTGATGCTCGTAAACAGGCTCACAAAATGTTCTCTTCCGCCATCTGACATATTTCGGTCCTTGCTCTACTAATAATTTTTGAAATAAGATCAAAAAAATAGTAATTCTGTCACAAGTTACACGGTCATCATAACCTTTGTGACAGTCCAAGGAATACAGCAGCAGATGAGATTTGTACCTTCAGATCGGCAATATCAACATCATGACCACCTTCAACTAGTCCCCATCTGTCAACCTGCATCAGGCACGAGTGATTGTTTAGTCAAGGAATAATACAGATGCATGAAATGACCAAAGATGAACAAGCAATAACCACCTGCATATCTTCTTCGAGTCTAATCAACTCAATGGCTTCCTCAATTTGCAGCCTCCCACGGTAAATCCCAATAGCAATGATCAATGAGTGTGCTGATGCAGCCATTGCATCAACAGCAGCCAATTCGGTGTCATTTGTTTTCTTTAGAAGGCTTTCAATGGCATTGGTGAGACCAGCCTCTTGTTTGCCACCAAAAAAGCTAGAGTACGTAGCAGGCTTAAAACCAAATTCGAACTCTACCCAATTAAGTAGTGGGTCAATTTTCTCAACCTGCCGTTCTGTGGATCCAAGTAGGTCATTAGAGCATGAAGACATAAAGCATTTTCTACCAAAAAAACTACATTTCAAATCCAGTCTCATGGTTAGCATGGAGAGCATAGTATATCAGTAATATCTGGATGACAAGTTGCAAGTCCCTACCCCTTGGCTTTCAAAAACTGCCACATCCAGCAATATAATGGTGATAGCAAACACTTGGAGACTTTTGTTTGAGAATCATTGAACGCTGTAAAAACGGCACACTCATAGAAGCTTAACCTCAAACTCATATCAATGTCTATCACAAATTATTTCATGATTTAATTTGATCACAATGTCAGGAATCAGGATTGCGCCACTCAAAATTGCTTGTACAATTTTTTTTTTGAAAAATTCAAATCGCAATTTATCCTGACACTTGGAAATGGATACAACATAGGTTTCCTGTAGATAATTACATTTAATTATCCAATAATATTGTTCCAAATTGTCTTCTAAGCAACAATAAGACAAATTAAAATCACTTCCAGATAGAATCTTATTCAAGCTAACTACTACAGCATCAAGGAAATGAACAAAAAAAAGAAGATCCAAAAGGACATTGTTAAGAAAGGGGGGAGGCCGAAAATCACATACCATACACGCCTCTTGTTAACTCGTTGTCCCCTGGAGAACGGCAAAAGACCAAATCTTGATGGAATTTTTTCATCAAATTCTCAATAATTTTTGCCCTCGTGAGTGGAACCCTCTCCAAAGCAGTACAGGCAAGTTTCATGAGAGGCATCATAAAAGGTCTGATCCCATCATCTTGCTACCAGAAAGAACCACTTCATTAGAATCACAAAGGTGCTTAGTTGATGGAGAACAAAACATTTTTTTCTAGACATAAGGTAACCACACCTGGTATTCCCACTCAGCTGCAATGGCCTTAGCAAGAGAGTGAGTAGGGAGCTTGAGGGGCCTTTTGTCAGGGGTCTTAAGGGTTCTATAATCAAGCATAACGTTCCATCCATTTCCATCATCAGCCTCCCTCGTGGTGACATTCTGGTAGAATCGTTTGCCTACAACTGACCCTGTCATGAATGACATTGGCATTGTGACTGACGATGGATCTCGTGTACTTGACTTGTGCGTCTTAACATAGATGCTATCTTCTGTCTTTATTTTCTCCTCTTCCCTCGCTTCACCAGAAGAAAATGTGAAAGATGACAAATCACTTTCTGGTTCGGATTTCTCAACCACAGTCGTAAAGCTGAAGTCACATGTGACACAAATCAAATAGTGAGAGAGGGCATAATCAGTGAAAAGTGAAAACTACCATGTAGATGATAATTTAGAAAGTTTTCCACCCAACAAACTCCAAGTAGAGGAGTTCAAAGTATAGCACAAAGTTTTGATACCCTCTCCCAACCATACCAGATTGATACAAAACCTACTCTTCGACAAAAATATTTATCCACAAACTACACGTCCCTTAGCATATTCAACATGTAAAACTTTCAATGTACCCATTAAAATTATAAACAAAAACATTGTACTTGAAGGTACCATTCGCGGTCCATGACCGATTTAACATTAGGTTAACTAATCGGGGATTAATCGGATTTAATGGGTCTACATTTTCAAAGTTTCATTTTTATACTCTTACTAATATAAATTAGAATAAATAACATATCTTGACAATAAACATTAATAAGACAAGTATTATAGAGCAACAAAAGTCATATTATAGAGCAAATTATGTAATCATGTCCAAAACATACACATTATAGAGCAACAACCACCACTATCACCCAACAGGACGACAACCACCATCAAACAGAACAATCCCGATTTATCACCGATTTTTTTGTGACTCACCGAATAATCGGTGACCGCTAAATACCTAGTTCGGATCGGTCTATCCTTGGTTTACACTAAATCGCTGATTAATCGGTGATAAATCACTGCATTAATAACCTAGCCTGCCAGCAAACAAAACAAGTACAAAAAGGGGAAACTCCCTTCAGCAAACAAGACAAGCACAAAAAGGGGAATCACCCTACACTGTTGCTTACCACCTACTAAACAAGGACTAAACCCAGGTCCTCCAACACTGCCTCCGAGCTAGCCTTGCGTTCAACCTCAACATCAAAGCCTAGAACTCTGAAATTGAGCACATCAAATCATCTAGACTGTCTTCTAAGCTACACTTGTGGTTCGACACCCCTTGAACAACTGCCCAATGGGCTATATCCGTCTTCTTGGCGCTTGTAAGGTTACCATCAATCAAACAGTCCATCTCAATCAGGTGAGATTGAAACCCTATTTCCCCACTCCTCGTTCCAAACCTCTAAAGTTTTAACTTTCATCATTCACCACCCTAAGCTATATTTCATCCCTAAAGGACATTATCTTTTTTTCACAACCAACATGCCTAATCGGGAGCTCATCCTCGGGATTTGCTCCAACTAAATTATCTCAAAATTCATTGCTTCCTCTAAGCTCGGAAAAATCCCATCGATCTATCTTCTTTTCATGCACCATTTGATTTCCACCCCTACTCAACAATTGATTTTTTTCCTTCTTCAAACTTGGATGAAGGCGGTGAATGAAGATATCATTGGGCTTGGATTAGGCGAGGATATGTGGGAAGATCGCATTACTTGGAGAACCAAAATCCATGTAGCCAAAATCTCGGGAATGGGCTTTGATGATGATGATGAAGCAACCATATCTCTGATTTTCTAATTGCTTGCACATTCTTTGCCTTTCTGGAAGTGTGCACTACACTGGTTCTGAGATCTCACTTTCCCTTTGGATCTACTTAATTCATATATGTTTTGAGTCTCTGATAAAATTGTGCTCAGGTTTTCATGCCCATATTTCCATGCAATGCTCTCTGGACCAGAACCAGCCTACTGTCTCCTTCCATGGCACAAAAAGGGTGCACATCATGGTCTATAATATTACTTCAAATAAAAAAAAAATTCTGAGATGAGATTTTTCATATATAATTGTGAGAACTTCAACAGGCATCCACCTTCACCTATCTCCACCTCTTGCATCTTCTTCCTTCAGCCATTGGGGGTAAGACTTCAGCCAGCCAAAAGGGTTGATAGTTTTCCTTCAAAACTTTAATTCTCATGTAACATCTCGATTAAGATAAAAGCAAATCAGCTGATCCTCACTTCGCCACTGAGTTCTTCTTGTTCTCCACATCCTGGTTTTTTTTATTTTTTTATTGTTTATCCCAAACTACGAAAGAATCTCGCAAGGAAATTGGGAAGTTCTAAAACAAAAGTACGTAGTTGTTGGTTGTGGTCCAACTTCAATTTCCAACCATCTTCTTTGTTGTTGAGTTCTATCATGCTCAACTTCCCTATAAACTTATAAACTTATCCACTCTGTCCATTTCCAATCAAACAAGGCTACCTATGATGCAAGTTCCACACTACCCTTTTCTTCTCATTAACCAAACTAAATATTATGTCCTATTTTCCCATTTTCAGCGATGATCATTTTCGACAATGCCTGAGATTCAGTTCCGAAACGCCACAACCACTAAACAAGCAAGGCTTTGTTGGTGTCCCAAACTCTACATATGCCTAAACCACCTTGACCTTTTGGCTAACAAACAGTTTTCCCATTGATAAGGTGGTTCTCATGGCCAATTGAGACAGTCACAACCAATTTTTTTATAGCCTTAGCCACCAACACTAGAATGGTAACCAAAGAGAGTGAAGACTGTAATTAACCATCGTACCTTTGATTTAAGGCGACGCACCTCAGATGAGTATTTGCCTCTCCATACTGCCAATTTAGAACGTTCTATAACCTGATCCGATATGGATCGACTTTTGAATTTGTGACCGAGATGAAGGCTGAGGTACCGCGTAGCTAGAGCAGCATGATTGCAGCCTAAAATAGAAGCAAGGGAGCCAACGTTGTCAACTGTTCAAAAACGGGTGGATGACCGTTTTGGAGAAATTAATTCTTAGTCTAGACACAACCTCAAACCAGATACGAAGGGATTTGAGGTTTGAGAGGTCATCCCTCTTAGCATCAAGAAAGGAGTATATCGTCTGCAAACTAAATAATGGGAACTTGAGTACCTCCTTCCTTAACTTGGAAACCTTTGAATAGGTGATTATCCGTAGCCTTGAGCATCATTTTCGTACGGGCTTCCCTAACTTAATATTTCTAAGAGTATTTCATTGTGTATTCCACTTACTATATACATGATTTGGGTTTCTGATAAGATTTGTGCTAAGGTTCTCATGCTCATGTTCTCACGGCTTCCTGTCTCCTTTCTTCTTTCTCCTTTTTGTGGCTCCAAAATTGCGTATAACATGGTCTACTATTATTACTTCAAAAAAAGACCAAAATTTCTGGGAATATTTGTTTATGTTTGTGAAAAACTATGTGTCTGGGTCTTTACCAAGGCTCTAGTTTTCTTTAAAGTGTCTCTTCTCAGGCTCCCAGCCATTAAGCACCACAGAGCATGCATTAGTCCAACTGAAGGTCACCACACCAAAATCTCTAACTTTTACCGCACAACAACACCACGGCTCACCAACGGTCTAGTGGTGTGCTTTAATGCCTCACGCCATGCCTTGCATCTCCTGGCAACATAAGTGGGAGCTTCAACAATCATCGGCATTCACCCATTTCTCCGCCTCTTGCATCCCTTCATTCAACCATTGAAAATAAGACTTCCGCCAGCCAAAAGGGTTGCTAGTTTTCCTTCTAAACTTTAATTTTCTTGTACAATTTGGATTAAGATAAAACCAAATTAGCTAATCCACTCGCATTCTCCACGGATAATACTTTCCTCTTGATCTTCATTTCTAATTCATCCCTAACTACAAAAGGATTTTGCAAGAAAATTAGGAAAATCAAAATCAGAAGCATTTGTTGGTTGTTATCCCACTTTCATTTCCAACCATCTCCTTTGTTGTGAAGTTTCCACTTTGCCCATTTCTAGTCAAACATGGCCGCCTACGATGCAAGTTCCACACCACAACCTTTCTCCTCATTAGCCAAACTCAATAACATGTCCTATTTTTCATATGGCAAAAAGAATTCAATCTATAAATTGTAACAGGTTAATAATCTCCTTTCCAAACATTTTTTCCCAATATTGATTTTTTGCGTCTTTGGCGTAACTTAATGATGTCCCCCCTTCCAAAACTCTTATTGTGTGTTTACACGCTTCTTCACATACTAGAACCAAAAAGCTTTCTTGAGCACCTTAGGAACCACTCTTCTCCCACATCATATTAAAAAAAAAATTGTATTAATAATTATTCTCTGGATATTACCATACTCCCTTAAGACCATAAGAACCTTATCATAATGGAATGATTTTGTGCGAAACCTGAATTGTTTTAGTCAACAAAAAAAATTAATCATTCAAATTATTCTAACTAATAACTAACTTAACTAGACATTTTCTAATCTTAATCAAGCTATCATTCAACTTAAAAAGAACGCGAAGAGGTGTGCACTAATAAACCATGCATGGAGACATCATATCAATCTTCAAGAACATGGATATGGAGAGGTGAGTAAACTTTATTCGTAGTTTTTTTTTCATAAGAATTCACTTTTAAGTTTGAATTGATTAAGCTATAGGACTAGTATGAATATAAACGCAAATGAATCAAACCCTAAATAAGAAACAACAATCAAAATAGAATTACAATGTTGCGCAACTGACCTTCTCAACAAAGGGTTAGATCGCAGAAGTGGAGTTGTAAGTGGAGACAGAAAAACCCGAGTTCCGAGGGCCAAAAGATGAGCTCGACCCATCACCACAATCAAATCAAAGGAGCTGAAAACATAAGAAATGAAAAATGTTAGAAAGAAACCGAATTATTATGAAGATGAGTTTCTTCTTTAAAACCCTTATATGTTTCTACTACACGAATCAACATCACTAATCAAATAATGGACCGATCGAGATATTTTATTTACCTCTCTAAGGAAATGGCGGGAACAAGTCAGGAGACGCGATGGGGTTTCTACGAGGAGGCCGATTCCTTGTAAGGTTTTGGGGGCTGAACAGATAGAGAAAGCTAAAAGTTACAACGGCTTTTCTGTAGACAAGTTATATAGAGACATAATCAAGTTTGGGGCCTTTGTGGTAGTATACCAATTTAGTTTCTACTTTGGGTTAGTTTTTTCAACTTTAAAAAAAAAAATCTCAATCGATGACCCTCTGCTTCCTTCCATAATTCGGCCCAAACCCAATGTTAAATTAAGTTGGCCCAAGCTTTGCCCAATGTTGAATTAAGTGATGAAATAAGTACCTTTTTCTTCCCCATCTCCAACGACAAGGAATTGATCAACCAAAACATGTGTTTTTTAATCCACTGGGACCCGCCACCAGCTCATTTTCTTTGACTAATTTCCATTTCTTTACTCAACTTTGCCCCACCTTCGCAACCAACTTTTTGACTTCCTTAGATCGGATTTCAAACAAGAATCAAATACAATCCAATTGTGACTAATGATAACCAAAATATAAGAGAAAAAAGTTAAAGTTTGAAAAACTTGCATGGAAGGAAGAACCCAAAACCCAACTTGTCACAGAGTCGCCACCGCGACTAGAGCAGCGAGATTCGCCACCACGGATTCCATTGCCATACCCACCTTCACATTTTCCATAACCACCACCGTATACACCAGAGCCTTCTTCACGTCGACCACCATAACCAACACCTCCACCATATCCATCGCCACCATGTCCATATCCACCACCACCACCGAATTGGTAGCCTCCACCACCATCTCCTCCACCGCGTCCCTTGGACTAAGACTCGTTGACAATGATGTTCCTCTCGTTAAGTGCCTGCCCATTTATCCCCTCAATAGCATCCCTCATCGATTGCTCATTCTAGAAGGTGACAAATCCAAACCCCTCGTCTGCGGCTTTTTCTTTGGTGTCGAACGAGAAGAAAAGGATGGTGATGAGGGAGAGTGGTGGGTGGTGGAGTTTGGCTGGGGTTTTGAGGTGGGTGAGGAAGGTGGGTTTGGAGAGAGCCATGGTGGATGATCTGATGATTTTGGTTGATGAGATGGGTGTGGTGGAGGTAGAAATGGATCAATTTTGAGGTTTAATAGGGATTTTGTTGATGACTTTTATTGGCTTGGGTTAGAATTATGAATTGGGCTTTAACTTTATAACATCATTGGGCTGCAGTGACCAGGAATGGATTCATGGAATCGGTCCGAGACTGGGATGAAAATTGTAGAAACCGATTGGTCCCGATTTGAAACGGTTCATAACCATACCGATCTGGGTCGGACCAGGATAGATCGGAATTTTTGCCCACCCCTACAACTATGTCTGTATTTAGAGAACATGTTTATTCTTCTTCTTCAAAAACGCAAAAGTTTTGACCCATGCACATGTGCTTGAATGAATAAAAGATAAATAAATGCATGTAAAATATATCTCATTTCGTGTTAGTATTTTTCTGCAAATTCTGTAAAATTTTGCTTTTCTTGAGAATTTTAGTAGCTCAGATTCTGAAGATATTTCTGTATATGCGAGTCTTATGTTTTTTTATCTTATAGGTCCTTGAAATTAGACTTATGGAGTGTTCTCTGCTGTTGCAAGGATTGATTCTTTGATTATCTGAACTGATCTTTTTCTGTGCAGGTTTTGGCAAGAACCATGATATTCCTTGGGGTGGTAATCTTTGTACCGTTTTCCCTGGGGCGGATTGTTCTTCATTACCTATCTTGCCTTATCTCTGCTGCTGCAAGTCCAGTACTGTCAACGGTCATGCCATTAACAGAGTCAGCCCTATCTTTCGAAAATACTACGTTGAAGAATGCATTAACTGCTGTTACAAATTTGTCATCTGATGGCCATAAAGATGGACTACTTGACCAAGTTATGGAAGTGGTTACAGATACCTTAAAAGCAAACATGACTGAATTAGATGAAGCATCATGGCATGGGCAAACCACTTTCAACAGACTGCTGGGACTTCACGCCTTTCTGATGTTACTACCCTGGCTGTCGGATACATGTTCATATTCTCATTAATTTTCCTCTACCTTGGGGTTATTGCTTTAATTCGTTACACTAGAGGTGAGCCTCTGACAGTTGGTAGGCTTTACGGAATTGCTTCTGTCTGCAATACCGTCCCTTATCAGGCAATTTGTGGCTGCAATGAGACACTTAATGACTATGATTAAGGTTGCTTTCCTTCTTGTGATTGAACTTGGAGTTTTCCCATTGATGTGTGGATGGTGGCTTGATGTCTGCACCATAAGGATGCTCGAGAAGACAATTTCTCAGAGGGTCGAATTCTTTTCTATTTCTCCTTTAGCGAGCTCTCTGGCACTGGATTGTCGGAATTGTGTACATGTTACAAATAAGTATCTTTGTCAGACATCTTCGAGGGGTAATATTCTTGATCTGATTAAATCCTATTGGCTGCTGTAACTAGTCACGTGATTACTTTTCTGACATTGTTTCATGTTCATCCACTTCTGATAGGTTTTGCGTAATGGTGTTCTATATTTTCTTCGCGACCCAGCAGATCCTAACTACAATCCTTTCCGAGATCTAATTGATGACCCTGTGCACAAGCATGCTCGTTGAGTTCTATTGTCCATAGCTGTTTATGGAAGCTTGATTGTAATGCTGGTATTTTTACCAGTCAAACTTGCCATGTGATTGGCCCCATCTATGTTTCCACTGGATATTTCGTAAGTTACTTCTCATTTGCGAAATTGTACCTGGTCTTATTTAGTTATGTATTTTCTAATTTTTTAGTACCTATTGCAGATTATCTCACCCATTTACTGAGATTCCTGCCGACATGCTTCTGTTTCAAATCTGTATGCCATTTGCCATTGAGCATTTTAAGCTGCGCGCAACAATTAAATCTGTGCTCCGTCAATGGTTCAAAGCAGTTGGGTGGGCTCTTGGCTTGACGGAGTTCTTGCTGCCTAGACCAGAGGATAATGGTGTGCAGGAAAATGGTGACGTAGAGAGGCATGACAGGTTACGTGGTGTACGACGTGGAGTTGGAAGGCAAGATCAAGCTCTAGTAGCACTCGTGGCTCCTGAAGATCAGAACAGAAATAACATGTCCGGGGATGTTGATGCCGCGGATGAGTATGATGATGATGAGCAGACTGATTATGAGTAATTACCTTTGCAAATTACAATGGTCTAGGAATCAGAATAGCAACTGTCCGTGTTGCAAAAAATGCTAGTATAATAATATTAAATGCGTTCTTTTTGTTCCAAGTGTTGATTAGAAAGAGACTTAATCCACTGTTTGCAGGTATGGATTTGTCCTTCGCATTGTGTTATTGTTGATATTGGCATGGATGACTTTGCTTTTCTTCAATTCAGCGTTGATAGTCATACCCATATCTCTTGGGTGTTCACTCTTCAATGCCATCCCTCTTCTCCCAATGACACATGGGATCAAGTCCAATGGTAATATGGTCTCTCAGAAGCTACTCTTATTCGATATTTTCCGAGTTGAAGAAACAGATGATTTTTTAATTATTAGCTTTATTTTTCTGGAAACACAAAAATTTGAAATACTAACTGCTGCTTTCTCAGATATGTATGCCTTCGTAATTGGAAGCTATGTCATATGGACTATTGTAGCTGGGACCAGGTATTGCATTGAGCATGTTACCTCACGGAGAGCAGGAATTTTGATGAACCAAATTTGGAAGTGGGGTGGCATCATCCTCAAGAGTTCTGCAATTCTGTCCATATGGTTAGGCGATTTCTTTTAGTGGGGAGCATTGTAATGCCCACTCTTTGATGGTTTATTATTATTTTATCTTTTATTCTTTTTTTGTTTTTATTTTAAAAATAATAAGATTTGCTGATGGTTGTTGCTTTCCAGATCTTTATTATCCCAGTATTGATTGGTTTGTTGTTTGAGCTCTTGGTGATTGTGCCAATGCGTGTACCTCTGGATGAAAGCCCAGTTTTCCTTCTATATCAGGACTGGGCACTGGGGCTTATCTTTCTCAAAGTTTAGACTAGATTGGTAGGTTTAGTGATTTCCTTCCGACTTGTGCCTCCAAGATTATTCTTCCTTGTATGATTCTAATGAAATACACAAGGCATTATTTTTTTTCTGAATAAAGGCATAGTAGGCCTCGTGTTGAACCTAAGTATTTACTGGAACTGATTGTCATCTTTTTTAATTTGTAATAGGTCATGCTTGATCATATGACCCCTCTGGCTGATGAAAGCTGGCGGACCAAGTTTGAGAGGGTGAGAGAGGATGGTTTCACACGGTTGAGCGACCTTTGGGTGCTGCGGGAGATAGTAATCCCAATCATAATGAAGCTGTTGACAGCTCTGTGTGTACCATGTGTTTGCAAGAGGGTTGTTCCCTGTGCTTGGATATCCCTTACTAGTGAATTCAGTTGTCTACCGGTTTGCTTGGGTGGGGTGTCTGAGCTTTAGCTTGCTGTGTTTCTGTGCTAAGAGATTTCACGTGTGGTTCACCAATCAAATACGGGATGATTGATATTTGATTGGCCGGAGGTTGCACAACTTTGGTGAGCACATGGCCCATAAAGAAACTGAGGCTGAGATTGTTCCTGATGCACAAGGTGCAAGTCCACAAGATAACATTCCCATTCAACATGAGCAAGAAGCCGATATTGGATTGAGAATGATTCAACATGAACAAGAAGCCGATTTTGGATTGAGAATGAGGCATGCTATTCAGCACGACCCCCAACACTAGAAGCTTTACTGTTTTGGATTCACCGTGGAAGAGCCAGAAAGGGTAAATGCAGGCATTTGTCTTCAACTTGTTTGAGATATATGTAACACAAGTTTAGTTTATTGAAGTATCGTCATGATATGTGGTAGGAGTCTCAGATAAATAGTATGTTTTGTTGTTTCACTTACCATTCTTGTGAAGGGGCGCTTGTCGCAATTGTGTATATTGTAAAATGCAATTTTAGTTACTCATTTCTTAAGTAACTTGTACGAGTGAATGATGGTCAGAATTGCCCACTGAGAATTTTTTCATGGAATTCCTTATGTCCATTAGCTCAATGACAAGTTTTTGTAAGTTCACTGTATAGATTGAATTGGGTACATTGCTCTAATGTTCTTGTTGAATGCATAGCTTTTTGGTGGACGGTGTAGCATAGGTCCATCTATGATGGGTTTATAAAACTGAGAAACACATGAAGGATTTACTAAGCAGTTAATGCGGAAAGCGGTCGCAAAGCTGTCAAGACCGCATTACGATTTTTCATAATTATGCGGGACTAAGCGGAATTATGTGGACAATTTTTTCAAAATATATATTTTTAAAATTTAATCATAGTCATAGATTACAAAATAAATAATTAATCAAAAGAATGTAAATATATAATCATCGTCATGTATTATTTCCCTAATTAATCAAATGAATTTAATTTTGCAGGTTGGAGCACTTATAGTTACCTGGACTTGTTTACGAACAACCAATACAACGAAAGCAACAGCAGCAACTCATCATAGGCATAGCAATAACCCCAACAGCAAGAACTGCAAGCAATAAGAGCAAGAAGTCGAGAGTTGCAAGAAACAACAAAAAATAAAGTAACAACGGTAGCAAATGTATACAACAATAAAAGTAGCACATTATAGAGTTGTAGGTGTAGCAAGTGTATAGTTGTAGCAAGTTGTAGCATAAGCAAATGATGTAATCATGTCACATTACATGAGTATTAAGTATCAATCTACTTCTATAGCAAAAGTAGCATAAGCAAATGTTAGTCCAAAACATTCATATCATAAGCTATAACTGTATTAAATTAGAAATTAAATCAATACAAATTTTATCACCTTAAATCATATTTTAGTACACCTTAAATGAATATTGAAATTAATCTCTACACATTTGCATACTGATTTCTTTATTTTTGCTTATCAGAGTGTGGCTTACGACAGAACAAGTGCTCCAAAAGACTGCAGGACTTCTGGATGGTTTGAAGGGCATAGCACTGATCCATCTAGCCAGACTACAGGGAAGTTTCTGTTAGCTGAGTTTGCTTATGACCTTGAAAGAAGCAATGCTCAGACCTTCAATGTGGAGTCGACGGACAGGGGTATCATCAATATGGTAAGGCTTGACTTTGTTTCTAATCATGGAGGCGGACACACATGCATTTATCGATTGATCATAGTCATACTTGCTTAACCCTAAGTTCTTCTCAACACCATCGATTGATCGATTCAGCGAGGGAAGAACCGAAGAAACGAATGGACTGGGAGGAGAGGGAAGGCGTACCTGATTTGGAATTCTGAGTAGTGTGTTCGATTGATCGATTCAGCACTTCAGCAGCAACCCCTTCGGCTTGATGATTCGGTTGAAGGAAGGGAGGAAGAGAGGTTGATGATTCAGATTTCAGATCTACTTCTCTTCTTCGTCTCTTCTTCTTCTTCTTCTTCAGTTCTTCGTCTTCGACGCTTCCTCTTCTTCGGTCCTCAACTGCAAACCAGAGAAAAAATCGATTAGGTTTTTTTTTTTTTTTTAATATCTACAGACCGCAAATCGGCGAGTCAGCTGGGCCGATTAAGTGCCGACTCGCCGAATTTTGACCGATTTTGATGGTTCCGCTAAAGGCCAACCGAGTCGGTCCTGTGCGTTTCGGTCCAACCACGCATGGCGATTTTTGACCGAATTTCGGCCGCATTAATAGCACGGAGGATTTAGAATGTCAAATTTTAGCTAGCTTGTGCATTATTCTACTACCTCTTCAGATCTTCTGATTGCATTGGAAATGGAATTCGCGATTATACAAAGCTTCCAAGCCGGGGGCTTTTAATCATGGATGAACGATGGTGTTAGAATGCCATTGATAATCAGAAAACTTGCTCTTATACAAGATATTGACTCATCTTTTTTGGACACCCGGAAGGACTGGTGGAAGGAAGCAGAGGGTCATCGATTGAGATTTTTTTTAAGTTGAAAAAACGAACCCAAAGTAAAAACTAAATTGGTATACTACCACAAAAGCCCCAAACTAGATTATGTCCCTATCACTACACCAAAAGGCATGTTTAGCTACGGGGAGGTGGCCACGGCTCTAAGCCGTTGGTTTATTTGCCACGGCTAAAAACCGTGGCTATAACGGCTAACGGTTTAAAAGCATGGCTAAAAAGTAAAATCGTGGCCAAAAAACACTACACCAAAAGGATTGCTACGGTTTTAAACCGTGGCTATAACTGCCAACGGTTTATAACCGTGGCTAAAACTGCCAACGGTTTAAAACCGTAGCTATAAGACCAATCACTTTCGCGCTTTGGCGAAAATTCTTTCCCGCTTTGGAGGGAGCAGTTTCCCGCTTTGGCGAAAAAAATTGGGGAAAAAGAAGGAGAGGACGAACTGAGCAGATTCTCACTCTCTCCACACCTCCTCTTCACAAGCACTACTGATTCTCGAAGCAGAGAAGAAGAAGGACGAAAGAAGGAGAGGACGAACTGAAGAAGAACATGAAGAACCGAAGCAGATTCTCAAACTTTTCTTCTCCTTCTTCTTCTTTAGATCTTGAGAGAATCGAGCTGAAGAAGAACATCAAATTGGTTCAGATCTCCTTCCAGGTAAGATCCCTCTTCTTCTTTAGATCTCTTCTTCTTCTTCAGATCTGTTTCAAGATAACAAAATCCTTCAAGAACCCACACAAAATTTGACCTTTATAAGTTTTTCTCTGATGACCCCATTTCCTATTTTGATCCCAAACCATGGGATTTGAGTACCCCTTTGTTCTTTGAGTGCAGGGAGAGTGAAAAATAAGTGGGAATTTAGATACCCAGAAGCAAAGATGATTGCAGAGAAGCCAGGTTGGGTTAGGCATGAAGGAATGCAGATTTTCTCCATTGATATTCAACCTGGTGGCATCAGGTTTGCAACTGGTGGAGGAGATCACAAGGTAGCTTCTTTTTCATTCTTGGTTTTATCTTCGGTTATTTCATTACAATCAAGTTGAGTTTTTTCTTCTGTTGTTCAACTTCAATCATGATTCTTGTGAGTGGGTTTTCAACTTGGGAAATTTTGATGTCTTGGAAAGTTATTTTTATTTGAGGATCCTTACTTTTGCTTGAATTGAATTAGGTTGTCATCCGTTTAGGGTTCTAGTTAGTCTCAGTATTAAAATATTGTATATGAGGTGTTTCCTTTCTTGGAAAGTGAATATATTTAGAGTAGTAGTTTGGGAATTTACAACTTCATTTACTGGGTTTAGCTACTTGGATGGTTTAAGCTATTCTAAGATTAGAATGTATATGCTGGAAAGCTTTAATTTTTGTCCTTAGAGACTCTTCAGTAATGTCGAAATATTGAGATTTGTTCATGTTCAGAATATACAATTCAAATATGTTATGAGCAAGGAGAAAGAAAATTTACGATACAAAAGTTGGAATACCCACGTAAAAATGAAACTATGAGGATGATGTTCAGGTAAGATTTATGTGAAATATATAAAGGAAGACGAGTACAATGAGGATGATGTTCATGACTGGTTATTAGTTTTATTAAAAAATGTAATTTAGTAAATATACTTTTTGAGGATAGTGTTGAAATTCCACTGCAAAAAAATAAAAAAGAAGTGCAACAGAGAGAATCGAGCTGAAGAAGAACATCAAATTGGTTCAGATCTCCTTCCAGGTAAGATCCTTCTTCTTCTTTAGATCTCTTCTTCTTCTTCTTCAGATTTGTTTCAAAAAAAAAAAATTCTTCTTTCAGCAAAGCAAAACAGTTTGATTTTTTTTTTGTTGATCTCTTCTTCTTATTTTTTTTTCTTCTTTCAGCAAAGCAAACCCTAGAACTCACTTTCTTCTTTTTCTCGAGCTCGATTTCTGAAGAGGAGAAGAAGAAGACTAAGATAACCACTCAAAACAACAGGTAAGCTATTCAACATTCTCTCATTTCCTGTCTTTGTTCATTGCCTCATTGGATTGTGAAACATATGGGTGAGATTCTAATTGGGGTGTTGGGGTGTTTGGTAGCTGTTGGAGGTCAGGTACATTTCCTCTATGTGATGGAACTCATGTGAAGCACAACAAAGACACTGGAGATAATGTTGGTCCTTTGCTATTGGATAAGCGGTAGAAGAACTACTTGGTGAGTATAGGGTCTTCTTTAATTTTTTGAGACTTTTGTCAAGCACTAATGTTTATTATGTACAAGGGAACATTTCAATTGGAGGGATTTGAGTCTGCTACTATGTATAGACCATCAACATGATTTACTCAATAGTCTTCTTTAGCCATGTCTGTGTGTTTGTATTGTTATGAGCATGATCATTTGGGTATTCTAGCTTAATTGGTTTAAATGTTTTTTAGCTTAATTGCAAAAGCGGTAATGAAACAAAGAAACATATACTCAATTGGCCTCAATAGCAATATGCTGTATCCATGGGTTGGGAAAATTTAAGCTTTAGACTTCGAATTTAATATGAAAAGTGGACTACTTTTAAGATTTAAAATTCATTTTAACTATGAAAATTTGGACAGTGCATATAATTTTATAGCAAGCAAAAGTCCTCTCTTTTAGTAGATGTCAATAATTGATTATACAAGTCTCTATAATGTGTGTGCAGTTTCTCTCATGATTGCTCTTATGTTTCTGTAATCTAGATTTGTTCCTCCTGTGAAAACTGTAGAATATGCCTTTCTACTCACCTTGCAACTCTTTAGGCAACATTTGGTTTTAAGACATTCACTTAGAAGCAGTATTAGTTTTTCAGGAATGAACAATTTACATAGCTGACAATCTGGTTTGGGTTTCAGGTTTCAAAGAAGCAATTTCACTGTGATGGATGTGGAGTTTGCAGGTTGAATCCTCTATCCTTGTTCCATACAATGTTTTTTGTAGTAATTGTTCAAAATTTGAATAATTTGAAGTTTTTTATCTTATGTTTTTGCTGTTACAGAATCGGAGGCGAAGAGAACTTCATCCACTGCAATAAATGTGGTAAGTAAGCTGCTTGAGTGGTCATTCTTCCTAGGTTTCATGTTTTCAGTTCTTGTAAACTAATTGGTGTTGTCTGGCATGATGATCTCTTCTTCAGAATGTTGTTACGCAAGGTATTCCTTCACTTGAATAATTTATATTTTTGTTTCTTTCGAACTGCTAGATCGATTGATAAGTGCAAAGAATCATCAACACTGAGACAAGTTTGGAAGATAATGAATTTTTAAAAGGTTTTGTCTGCGGATAGAAGATAATGAATTTTTTTTTCTTCTAGATTTTGTAGTTCAGCTGTCCAAGTGTAAAATTTTATATATTTTCTTATTTCGTTTTAGAGAATTAAGTTGCTTCTTGGAGGTTTAAGGTAAGATCTAGTGTCCTGTCCTTAGTGTGTGCTAAATGTAAAATTCTTATACATATTTTATGTTTGTGTCTCAGTTGCTTCCTGTTGAAGGATTTTTATATGATTTGTGATTTGTGATTTGAGCTTCGCGGTTATTAATGTGTTATGCACCTCTTTACCAAACAAGGACTAGACTTTACCGCTTCCTTTCTTTTTCTCTTTGTTTTCACCATGTTTACACCCACCTGATTGAGGAACTTGATTGTTGTTTATTTCTTATGGTTATTCTGGGTTCAAAAATCAGGGTTGGTGTTGTTGTTAGAGATGCTTTTATGTAAAAGATAACTTACTTTTATGTAGTGTTGGGTGGACACTTTAAGAGGTTGTTTCTCAACATATCAATGTCTTTTGGTCAACTGTTGTTGTTGTTTTCATTTATAACTCTCGTAGAGCTTTATAAGGTATTATTTGGAAAAGAAAGTTAAACCTGGATGATGTGAAACATGATCACTCCAAGATAAAAGATCAATTTTCATCATATAACTTGAATCACCATTTTGATTTATTGTTTGGATTCCTTCATAATTTCTAGTATTCTAATTGCATGCTCTAATGCTTTTCGTTGCATGCTCTAAATGAATATCTTCTTTATTCTTCAGGTGTTTCCCATAAAAAGTTTTCAAATTTTCACAGAGGAGGAGCTTGAGCTTTTGTTATGTGGCCAACAGGACGCTTGCACGGTATGTATTCGATAATCTATTGACATGTGTGGATTGCTAGAAATTATCCAACCTAACATATGATGTTACTGCTCTGTCCTATAGGCAAATGATCTCTTAGATCATATCAAGTTCGATCACGGGTACACAACCAAGAGTCCTGCCATCAACAATGTCAGTATCTATTTAACAATCTTCATTTCTCCAACTATTCTTAAATTTCCAGTACTGACCTTTAAAAAACAAATTGCAGTTTCTGGAGATTCTACAAGAGTTTGAAAGCGAGCAAAAACAAGCATTCGTGCAGTTTGTGACAGGAACACGTAGGCTGCCACCTGGAGGCTTATAAATTGTTTTTTGTGTGGTCGTAGACATGATACACAGTAAGGCTCATTTGATAAAGTGGGTCTTAATTTCTTGCATTATGCACTTAATTTCTTGAGCTTCATGATTAAGAATACTTTTTAGTTAGCCCCTCCCCCCAAATAAAAAATATTAACATGTACTTTTTTCAAGTGTGTCTTAGGTTGCAATTTAATAAGATTAAAAGTCTATAGTATTTAACTTCATTGGACAATGTTTGAACGGTTTCTCTCTAGGTCGTGGGTGTTTATGTACTGGTCTTGCTTTCATATGTTAGTTCTTTGTCTCTAAAAGAGCTCTGAGATGATAGCATGAGGAGACACTCTTTGTTTTTCCTACTAATTAGTATGTAGAAGGTGGTTCTTCTTCATTGGTTTATTTTTCGAATTTGTGAAAATCTTTTATTTTATTTTATATAAATGGTGTATATATATTGATATCTGTTGAGTGTTTGAGTTTCTTGTCAGAAAGCTAGTATCAAACTTCTCATTTGCTCATATATGAAAATTATATATATTTATTTATTTTTCAAATGCAGCAATGGGAACAAAAGTGCATTATAAAAGCTAATTTTCTGAACGTTCCATGAGGGGTCTTAATGAGGATGCTGAGAGTGGTCATTGGTCTTTGTTCTACGGAGATAAAATGATGGTGCACCCGCAACACTACAACGGCTTCTTGCCAAGGTCTTCTGCAAACGAGCATGCAGATTATGATAAGGAAATGTTGAAGCAAACTATGCTTGAGCATGAAGCTATTTTCTGGAATCAGGTAGTGATAGGCTCATTTGTGTATACTTGATTTTGGATTTTTATGTTATTTGCTCAGCCTGAGTAATAAGTGGGCCAAACCAAATTAGCTTGGTCTTTTGACCATCTGTCAGTTTTTAGACTGGCCTAACTTGTCATGTGTCATTGATTGTCTAGGTATATGAACTCCATCGTCTTTATAGAATACAAAGAGATCTGATGGAGGAGTTCAACAGGAAAGAACTGCCAATGGAAGTATCACATTCTATATATCCCTATTCATCCCAAATGCCATCTGTTTATGTTCGAAATATGGCTCATATCTCAAGTGTTCCTTTTATGAATTCTGCCTGTAGCAAACCATCTAAGTCAGGCACGGACAACAGGCAGTCGCCTCTGAGTTATGTGAAAGAAAGCAAGATGCAGGTTGAGAGAGTTCTAATGCAAAATGGTAGTTTTAAGTCCATGACTGACCATGTCTGTTCTGATTGCTCATGGATTGGAAAAGTCAAATTATTTGTACTGTCACGTGATATACTGTTCTGTTTCTTATGATGTTCGAATTCCTATGCAACTTCCAGGCTGGTCAAGAATCCTTCAGATCTATTACTAGGTCTTACTACAGAGGTGCTGCTGGTGCTTTGCTTGTCTATGATATCACCAGGTAATGAGGAAGCCATTTGTGTTATTTGATTGATCGTTATGCAAATATTATAAGCACTTACAGTTGGGACAACCGTCTTTGGTAGTTGTTAAGAGGAGGAAAACTTCCTTGGTAATTGTGTCAGTTTCTACATTTCCATAGTTGGCTGACATTTTCGATCTTGGTATATTCAGGTGCTGGAACCTAAATCCCTTGGCAAACTTCTTGAAGTCGTTGGCTCAAGGTCCGTCGATCTTTCCATTGTTTAGTCTTGAATGCTATTTCATATTCTGTTATATGGGTCGCCTTTTCAGACACTTAAATGCTTACTTTGTACAGTCAACTTCCTGATTTCTTGGGTGGCTCATGTACATGCTCTGCTGAAGGAGGGTGCCTTAAGTCTAATAAAGGGCCTTGGAATGATCCTGAAATACTGAAGGTAGTGGTGACTCGTATATTCGTATCTGGTCTGGTTACTGTAGTTCAGATTATCAGATAAAGTTAACATTTTCATCTGTAAAAATAATTAGTGACCAGATTGCATCTCATGTTTATAGCTTGTCCACAATGAGGAAGCAAACACTTGTCAGGCAAATTACTAGAATATTTGACGAGGAACGGAAAATTAACTCTTACATCAAGATACGACCATTGAAGGTAAAATTTTGAGTTCTTTAAGTTGATCGATATTTAGTGCATCTTGTTTTTAATCCTAAATTTGTTCCTCAAGTCATATTTTCTCTTCCTTTTTCAGGGAAGAAGTAGTGACACATCAACAGCAGAATCGGGGTCAGATATTGATGATCCTTGCTCTCCAGATGGGTTAAAGAATTTTACATTTCAACGATTGGCCCCAGTTCATGAAGAAGTGAGTTTTTCTTATGATTGTCACTCATCTCACGCATTAGTTGATATGCGGCCTGATCATCACAATCACAATTCAGTAATTTCATGATTTTGTGCTACCCATGTCATTGTCCAACACTGGTACGAGTGTTGAACACGTCAGTTAAAATACCCCTAAAATGGTGGTCTGCTATGTTACACTATTTTTCTCTTCCAAGTACAAACTTCAACTGGTTACTTGTCTAGTTTTTCCCCGATGCATTTTGCATTCTTACTCGAAGTAGATTTTCTTGTATATTTGTGTGAGATATAAACAGATAGTATGCATATATTCTTTCAATAATGGATAATGACCCTTGTGATGATCATGACTCTATACATTTATCTTTTTTTACTTCATGCCTTAGGCACCTACACCTACCTATATGATGTGCAACCAATAAGTTTATGTTTGGTTCTTTTGGTGCTACTATGAGGTTAATTTTCTGGACACCCAAAAAAAAAATGTTATCTGGACACATTGTTTGGTGGAGGTTAGGTAACTTGTGTAAAACATGCCAAATAAAATTCTCACCTTCAAACAATGTCAACCGTCTCAATTTCTTCATTCTTGGCTGTGGTTCTAATGTTTGGGTTTGCACTTGCAGTTTGCACAAGCCAGAACATCAGACTCAACTACATACCATAGTTGTGATGATCATTTTGCTGTGATTGATAAAGCTGTGGATTGTAGCCAAGGCAATGGTTCTTCTGAGGAGCAGCCGTTTGGAATTAGGGAACCAAGGAATCCTATGGACTGAACATCAAAATCAGAAGGTAGTGGAAGCACTTATACGAAGAAAAAAAACACTTATATTTGTCTTTCATTTCTAGTCTTTAATAGTTATAAAGTAAAATGTGAAATGGCGAGTGATTTAATAATATTATTTGGAAATTGTTTAATTTGAATGTGTGGCCTTTGTGGGTGTTGGTATTATTTTGTTGTCCAGGTAATCAGATAATCAATAGATTAACTGCTGTAATGGATGCGATAGGGCAGAGGGGAGGTTTTCAGTGTCTAGCACAAGCGCCACTAGCTTTTGTTGTGAAGCTTTTTACTGTTTTCCGAATTCTTCGTTATGGAATTGGAAGGATGCTGGGTATTGCCTTTCCTTCTAATACACCGGAGTCCACAATAGAAGGTCATTCTCCTGTTCCAGAAGCTGTCCCTGCCCCTGTTGCAGAAGCTACTTATCAAGAAGACAATGTTCTTCGTTGCTTACAGCGTCTCCAGAAGCTCGAGACGATGATGGAGGATCTTAATAGCAAACCAGCAGAGATTCCCTTGGAGAAGGACAAACAGATTATATCTCACCTGATGAAGGCAGTGAAAAGAGGATCAGTGATACGCAATTGTGAAATCTAGACAAAACGCTTATGTGAATTGGGTTTATCTAATTAGTGTAGTCTGATGCCCCTATGTTGTTGAATGGGTTAATATGATAAATTTGCACATTGGAGGGAGTATGTTTAAGAGGAGGTAGTGAAGGGTTTAAGAAAATATCACTGCTTGCTTCATATCTACCAACTGCATATGGAGATGTTAGAATCAGGCTGATGTTTAATCCATCCAGCTGTGAACAGATCAACTCAGCAAGCCAGTACGCCTTATATATTATACCTTTCTAGGAACATCTTTTGGTCCTGTTCTATCTTTTTTGGTTTATTTTGGTTTACAATTTACAGATGAAGAAGTTAACACATTTCATTTTTATATTATGAATTTGTGGAACCAGTTCCATTTTGGCTCCAACTGGTTCAAGACAGGGACCAATATGAAAAAGGTAGAAACCGATTGTGCAAAGTTTGAAATGGGTCGGACCGAGATGGACTAGGATGCTTCCCCAGCCCTAGTGGAGCGTATGAGAATGGAACATCCACCTTTCATATATCAAAACAGTTTTGAATTGTTCAGTTGTTTATTCATTTTTGATGAAATTTAATATGTGAAATGTGTGGGGTGCATCCCACTATCAAACATCTGAATTGACTTCAGACTTTGAACTCTCCATTCTGAAATTTGAACAAAAAAAAAGTGCCAAACTTGTACCCCCTCTTCAGGCATATAGTGGTCTAATTTCATCATTTTAAGATAAAAAAAAATAAGTTGAAGGAGCTGAACAAAATGTCACAATCCTTTCTTGAATCAAAATTCTAAAGTTTTGAAGACTCTGAGAGCAGCCATTCTACCATATGACTCAGTTTTTCTTGCATGTTTTTCTTTGATATTAAACATGTGGTATAATTAAATCTAGAGTATTTCCTGGTTCTTGCGTGTTGGCATGGTCGCAGCTTTGCATAAGAAATTGATTTGGAAAAAGGTTATTTTAGTAAATTATTATTATCAACAAATATCACTTTGTCATTTCGCCCCCCCTGGAGTGAAATCCTGGGTCCGCCCCTGGTGAGGGCAGCCTTATCAATGGTGCACTGGTTTGGCCCGGTGTATTCTGATGGATTGTCATTTGGTTGCAGCTGTGATTCTTCACCCTTTTTAACATCAAGAGCTAGATCGAGTAGTCTTATGTCTGTGACGATAACCTCTTCTACTTGAATACCATTTGCTTGGAGTTTTGGTTCATCATCTCCTTTGACATCAATGATCACTTCGGGCAGCTTAATTTCTGATGCAACCACAGCTGGTCTTGCATCCTTGTAGAGGATATACAGAACCATTTGAGCAATTCCGAATGAGAATCCCAAGACGTTTGGAAACTGATTAGCCCAAAAGAAATTATTAGCAGAAATTATATGATAATAGGTAGAAGTTAATAAGGATGATCGGTTTCTGGACTGAAGTTGGGATCTTACCGCGACATAGAAATCCTTCATTAGCATGCCGTAGAAGAACCACATGATTGCACAGATAGTGAGGAAGAAGGATAGCATGAATGGCATGTACTCAACACTCTTAGTTTTGATTACTAGCCTCTGAAACACAAAAAAAAAAAAAAAAAAAAAAATCATCAGTGTCAAAGAGCATAACTTAAACATTTCTAAAGGAATGCATAAATGTTAAACATATATTTGAAAAGATTTTGTCCCTATCGCGAAAAGATTGATCGTACTAGATCGATCTGTTTTTAATTTTTGCTTTTGAGCACTGTGGAATAAGGTGGTCCTGTGATTTGCCCTGTTTTAGGGTTTATGGTTTGTATAGATTTGCTTTTGTTTGTCTTTCTTTCTAAACTATTCAGTTCCAAGGACCTCTGAACTAGGACATTTTAACACATGACTAGGTCCTGAACACTGACAAAACATCAATATTTAATTAGGGTTTGTTGTTAGATTTTATGCTACCAGATGATAATTAAACAACATATTGTTGTTTACCACCCCAGATGGTTTTCTGTTTTTTGATTAAACAATTACTTAAAACTCTGAGGTATTCAAGAAATGAAATAGTTAAAGTATTATAGGATTTACAATGATGCTTAGAGGTGCGGCGAAAGCTGAGCAGATCCACCCAACAATTGCAACTCTCTTATTACCCTTTGCCAGTAGGTAAGTGAGAGCTAATATCAACCCATATACAAACACATTCAAGAAGATTAGAAGCTTGATGGTGAACATCTGTGAGCACCAAAACCAAAAAAAAAAAAAACACAAAGGTCAGTCATGGTCATGGTCATGGTAACAAAGCTCAATATAGAAAGAAGAGAAACCAGACCAAGGACAGAAACGAACCCTGGCAGATCTATGTGCATATATCAAGTACAATATGATATATGAGCCTTCGATTACACAACCAATACTGTTTATGGTCATGATCATGGATCCATTTGTTTTGATAAGGGCATAGTATAACCATAAACTAGCACTGAAAAGTGCTACTACATATGGGATTGATTGAAACCCTTCTGTGGATTTCCTCTTGTAAACTCTATAGAAGGTTGGTCTGATGAACAAAGTAACAAAAAATATAAGTTCATGAAAAAAATCTTCATACATTACATGAACAAAAATGAATAAAATGAAAGCTTACAATGGAGTCAAGTACATCATGAATGACACAAGGTTACCTAGTCAAGATCAAAACAAAGTATTGGTTAGTAAATAAAACTAGCAAAACTTGTAGAAAGAAGAGAAGTTGGGAGAGATGAAGAGGCATGACATGGCTTACCTAGAAGGCCAAAGATGAAAGCTAACATATACGATGTCCACCAACAATTACCATATTTTCTAGTAGAAATGGAAATGTAAACTCTTCTTCTTTATTTTTGTTTTGTTGGTTCAAGTAGCTCTCCTTCCCTATCTCTTCCTCTCTCCCTTTGTTTTCCTCTCACTCTCTATCTCTTTGATCACTTAAGGAGCTAACTTGTGTTCTAACCTCAAATTCAGAAAAGATTTATATAAGCACATAAAAAGTGATGGGCTTCAGATGGTGGTGGTTTGTCTTTGAAGCTTTTTCTTTGGTTGTAGCTGGCTTTTAACTCCTAGCTGACAAGCTTTTTTGTGCGAATGGAGGATTGTGCTTAGGTCCTCAAAACCTTTGTTTGTTTCTAAGGCCCATAACATGTGTTGATTAATGTTAGTAGTCACTTGTGTGTACATATAGAGCACCAAATCCACTGAAGTGCATTCCATTTGTAAAAGCTATTTTCAACTCAAATTTGCAAGTGAGAACAATTAATTGATAGTCAACAATATGTTAAAATTAGAAACTCTCTCTAATTTACCAAAAAATGAGAAGTAAATGAAGTTTAATCAATTACCATATGATCTTCTCTTGGGGTAACACTTTTAGATTGATCTAAAAAAAATCTCAACGTCTATCTTTTCGTAATCAACGAAAAGTATAAAGTTGAAACAAAGACGATATTTTTGTTCGTTCACCTTGGTTGTTAAGAAAATGCGCTTATAACATTCACATGGCGGCATGGCGCTTTTATTAACATAAGAATTGGAGAGCCTAAATGGGATGAAAATCTTCAAAACAAGCAAATTAGAGTCAGATTTAACCAATTTAAAAATTTATCAATTTATTTAAATGGCCCCAAAGACAGGTAACAGCCATACTACACAAGTTCATCACTACTAACTACCTCAAGCAAGAAAGCATTTTTTTCTCTATCTTTCCTGATTGAGTAAGTATATATTTCTTTACTTATAGTTGGAGATGGAGAGTAATCCAACGTGGTAGAATAGATGGTATGAAGTCCTACGAACACCTAGTCATGATATGTTCCTTGAAGAGTTTCACACATTGGCTTCAATTGGTGTGAGTGCGGGCTTATCAATGGTGCACTGGTTTGGATTGTCATTTGGTTGCAGCCGTGATTCTTCATCCTTTTTGACATCAAGAGCTAGTTCGGTTAGACTTATTTCTTTGATGATAACCTCTTCTACTTGATTACCATTTTTTTTTTTTTATTTAGAAAATTAGGATTTTTATTACTTGAAAAAAACTTTTACATCAGTCGGGAGTACATGATTTACCCGATAAAAAGAACCAGAGGACTTACATCATAGCAAAACTAAAATAACTAGAGACCAAAAACCTCTATTTCAATGTCTATACTTGATTACCATTTGCTTGGAGCTTTGGTTCGTCATCTCCTTTTACATCAATGATCACTTCAGGCAGCGATGCAACCACGGTTGGTCTTGCGCCCTTGTAGAGGATATACAGAACCATTTGAGGAATTCCGAATGAGAATCCCAAGACGTTTGGAAACTGATTAGCCCAAAAGAAATTATTAGCTCAAATTATATGATAATAAGTAGAAGTTAATAAGGATGATCGGTTTCTGGACTGAAATTGGGACCTTACCGCGACATAGAGATCCTTCATTAGCATGCCGTAGAAGAACCGCATGATTGCACAGATAGTGAGGAAGAAGGATAGCATGAATGGCATGTACCCAACACTCTTAGTTTTAATTACTAGCCTCTGAAACACACATAAAAACAAAAGTCATCAGTGTCAACGAGCATAACTTAACATTTCCAAAGGAATGCACGAATGTTAAACAATCGAACACATTCACACAGACAGAGAATCCTGTCGCTGTCCTGTTTATAATTAAGGGCCAGGCTCTCTAGAATTTTTGTTCTCTCAAGATCACGCCACATCTTGCAAAAACCTGATTGCATTTTTATTGAGGAAATGAAATAGTTAACATTATAGGATTTACAATGATGCTTAGAGGTGCGGCGAAAACGCTGACAGCCAAAGCTGAGCAGATCCACCCAACAATTGCAACTCTCTTATTACCCTTTGCCAGTAGGTAAGTGAGAGCTAATATCAACCCATATACAAACACATTCAAGAAGAGTACAAGCTTGATGGTGAACATCTGTGAGCACCAAAACCAAAAACGCAAAGGTCAGTCATGGTCATGGTCATGGTGACAAAGTTCAATATAGAAAGAAGAGAAACCAAACGAAGGATAGAAACGAACCCTGGCAGATCTATGTGCATATATCAAGTACAATATGATATACGAGCCTTCGATGAGACAACCGATACTATTTATGATCATGATCGTGGATTCATTTGTTTTGACAAGGGCATAGTATAACCGTAAACTACAACTGAAAAGTGCTACTACATATGGGATTGATTGAAACTCTTCTGTGGATTTCCTCTTGTAAACTCTATAGAAGGTTGGCCTGATGAACAAAGTACCAAAAAATCTATATAAGTTCATGAAAAATATCTCCATACATTACATGAAGAAGAAAAATGAATAAAATGAAAGCTTACAATGGGGCTAAGAACGTCATGAATGACCAAATGTCATCTAGTCAAGATGCAAAACAAAGTATTGGTTAGTGAATATAACTAGAAAAACTTGTAGAAAGAAGAGAAGTTGGGAGAGATGAAGAGGCATGATATGGCTTACCTAGAAGGCCAAAGATGAAAGCTAACATATGATGTCCACCAACAATTGCCATATTTTCTAGTAGAAATGGAAATGCAAACTCTTCTTTATTTTTGTTTTGTTGGTTCAAGTAGCTCTCCTTCCCTATCTCTTCCTCTCTCCCTTTGTTTTCCTCTCACTCTCTATCTCTTTGATCACTTAAGGAGCTAACTTGTGTTCTAACCTCAAATTCACAAAAGATTTATATAAGCACATAAAAAGTGATGGGCTTCAGATGGTGGTGGTTTGTCTTTGAAGCTTTTTCTTTGGTTGTAGCTGGCTTTTAACTCCTAGCTGACAAGCTTTCTTGTGCGAATGGAGGATTGTGCTTAGGTCCTCAATTACTCCTAGCTGACAAGCTTTCTTGTGCGAATGAAGTCAATTGAAATGTGTCGGCCCGATGGCCACTAGAAGTTTATGCAACACTTAAAAGGACTTGAAAAAAAATGTATAATTTCATGAATTGGTAATTGTAAAAATGTATTACCCAGTGAATGTAGATGGTAAGAGAAACGATGATCTTCATATCTACAAGCAATTTGGAAAAGATAAGCGCGTGCCAATCCTGAAATTCCAGCTATTAGAATTGGTTGATTGAATGTAACATGTCTTTGTACAAGGGGGGGAGCCAGGATTGCTGACAAATGGGGGAAAAAAGATTGGAAATACCAACTTACCCTTAAACGTGGTTTTCCGAACCAAACGAAGATTTTTTTTTTCTTTTTTAACTCCCGACAAACCCACCCTCTCACTCTCTCCTCCTCTTATTTTTTTCTCCCTCACAAACCCTCTCTCACTCTGTAATCTCTCAACTCCGCCTATCATCTCACTCCTCTTATACTTTCACTTCCAATTCGCTCAACTCCGTAGCAGTTGGCTATATCGAACCCTGAAACGCGAACATATCGATAGCAGAGATTTGTATGGGGGGGGGAACATAAACTTTTAAAATAATCCATAATTTAATTTTTAGTGGAGTCAATAGCCAAGATTGTAAACAAAAGGGAGCAACCTAAACTTTTAAAGGGGGGCAATATAAAAAAATATGAGTAATTTAGTGGGATTTTTCAGATGGTGGTGGTTTGTCTTTGAAGCTTTTTCTTTGGTTGTAGCTGGCTTTTAACTCCTAGCTGACAAGCTTTCTTGTGCGAATGGAGGATTGTGCTTAGGTCCTCAAAACCTTTGTTTGTTTCTAAGGCCCATAACATGTGTTGGTTAATGGTAGCAGTCACTTGTGTGTACATATAAAGCACCAAATCTACTGAAGTGCATTCCATTTGTAATAGCTATTTTCAACTCAAATTTGCAAGTGAGAACAATTAATTGATAGTCAACAATATGTTAAAATTAGAAACTCTCTCTAATTTACCAAAAAATGAGAAGTAAATGAAGTTTAATCAATTACCATATGATCTTCTCTTGGGGTAACACTTTAAGATTGATCTAAAAAAAAAAAAAAAATCTCAATGTCTATCTTTTCGTTATCAACGAAAAGTATAAAGTTGAAAAAAAGACGATATTTTTGTCCGTTCACCTTGGTTGTTAAGAAAATGCACTTATAACATTCACATGGCGGCATGGATGGAACATATCTAACCTCATAAAAGAACTAATGGTGCATTACTTTGAACAATTTGGTCGTGTGCCAAAGGAGGGAGGTGCAAATTTGGTAATTGATCCTACAGTGTGATATATGTTGTCAGTCCTGATGCCATCTGGCTAACAATTTTACGCCTTGACAACCAAATAGTTGCGTCAATGGCTATAAAGATTGTTTCATCAAATAAACCAAAGGTTTGTGGTTGATATTGGTACGAATCAACTGTTTAAGAGATCGATTGATCTATGCACTCCAATTTCAGTTCTCCAAACTGTGTAATAACTAATAAGTCCTTGTGACAGACATTTATTCAGCCAGTTAAAAATCCCAACCAATGCTCATTACTTAAACTCAGGGTCTGTTATATTTATAAATGAATCATCACGAAATCAGGAGCCTCAAAGAAATTACTTTTACAAAACTAGAAACTCCAAGATGGAAATGTTATTTACAAGGCTAAATCCTAAAGGTGTTCACTAATATACTAATAACAAACCTTGTTCGAAAAAAATTTCATTACTAACTTTTTCAACTTCTACAAATTACAGCAGGCAAATGCAGTCTCAAAGTGGCCATATAAAAGGTGTGTATTTCTGCCCTCCTTAGGTTGCTTTGGTATGCAGTTCATTCATGCTTGTTTGCTTTTAGCTCATCACTTTTTGCTTCCATTGTTGTTAGCTCATGCTTTTGAAATTCTTTGAGAGGTGATATTTGTGTTCTTTTTTAGTAGGCCTTTGGGCTTGTGTAGTTTCTTAATTCTTTAACCCCTGCTTGCATTGATATGCTATTCATTGAAAGAATTCATGCTTCCTATAAATACATTGAGTTGTTTGTTCCTCTCATTTGAAGTTCAATTCGTAAAATCAAAGTCAGTCATGGCTGTTTTATCCATGATCACAGTCTCTTTATACCTTCTTTCATCTCTCCTTCTACTACTGCATTTAGTCTCTGCAGTACGCGATGGCTTCAGTATGATATTCACAACTCAGTTGTTGATAGCAGAGGCAGATGTACATTATTACTTACGGCTGGTGGACATAACTATTGCAGGATATTGAATGAATTTGGCACCAGATATGTTTGGTCCTGGCGGGTGTATTCTAGACACTGGTTCTCCCTCGACCCTAATTATACGGAACATATATGACCTCATAAGAGAAAGACTGGTAAATTACTTTCAACAACATGGTGTGCTCATGACACAACTAGATGGATATGGTCTCTGCTTCCAACTGCCTAATATAGATATCGTACGTGTATCCTACCATGGAATACCACTTCCAGGGTGATGCAAATTTGGAAGTTATTTCTAGAGAGCTATTCCATAAGATTGATGATGGTTTCTGCCTAACAATTTACCCCCATGATTACCCGGAAATGTCAGTACTCATAGGATCCGGTCATCAAGTAAACCACAGGTTTGTGTATGGTATTGGTACCCACGAAGTGTCCTTTGCTAGGGAGAAATGTATTTGAGATTGATCATTATACATGTACTTTAGTTTCAATTTTCAGAGCTCCCTAATCTAATAAGTCCTGATGACATTTTTTTCGTCAGTAAACAATAACTCAACTCACACTCATCATTTGAACTCCAGAAACATTCTAACCAATGAAGCCTGTACCAAAACGAAGTCTGTTGTAAATGTAAATGAATCATCATGAAGTGAGCCTGGACATGCATTGTATGAACTATGAACAATATCCTCTCGATCTGTCAATTAATCGATGTGAACATTCTTATGTTGAATTTGAGAGAATGTTTACCTGATACCAAATCATATGGAAGCAAATCGTATTGCATCAAGCAAATATAAATTTAAGGATTTTTTTTGTGGTTAATATTTGGATGAACATGAAATACCTGAGATAGTTGTGTTCTAGCTATAGCAACAAGTAATGGTATATTGTTGTGGGATTTACAAGTCTAACCTCTTAAAGGAGTACACAAATATAACTACTAATTAGAAACTTGGTCGAAAGATTTTTACTATTAATTCCTGCTAATTTCCGAAATTTTTACACATTACAGTGCAGGCAAATGCAGTCTAAAGGTGGCCATATAAAATGTGTGTATAGGTTGCTTAGATTTGTAGTCCATGCTGGTTTGCTGTAGGTTGTTAGCTCATCACTTTTGTTGCATGGTTGTTAGTTCATGCTTTTGAAGTTCCTTGAGAGAGGATATTTGCGTTCTCCCTTGTAGGCCTTGGGACTCGTTTATATTCTTTAATTCGTTAACACCTTCTTGGTTCCTATAAATAGAGTTGTCTGTTCCTTTCATTTTGAGTTCAATTTGTAGAATCAAAGGCAGTCATGACCTTTATTAGTCTCCGCCGTAAGGGACGGCTTCAGTATGAAGCTCATTCACCAGGTCTCCATAGAATCACCTTTCTTTCCTGGTAATCTGACTTTTGAAGAAAGGGCAAAAAAATTTCATCACCAATCAATGGTTCTACAGACAGCCATAATGATCAAGGGGGCTAACGAAACTGATAGTGTACATCCAAACATTGTAGGTCCACAGCTAGTGGGACCGAGGGGGGCTCCTGCGCGGGGTGTGCTGGAGCACGTCCTGCGCACTGTTGTCAACCGTTGGATTTCATCCAACGGCTAATATCGACGGAATCAAAATCACATTTAAAGGAAACGTTTTGGTAGGTTTTTAATATGGTACAGCCGTCGGATCTGAGATTATGGCTTTGAATGAGATTTTGAAAAGAGAGAGAGAGGGTCGCTGTCGCTGTCCGTGTCAAAATCACATTCTAAATGTTTCAAAACAGAGAGAGAGGGAGTCTGCAAAAGTGTGAGCCATTGGATTTCATCCGACGGCTCATATTGAAGAAATTCAAATGCAGTTTTAATAAAAGGTTTTTGGCAGTTTTTAATCTATTACAGCCGTCGGATCAGATCCGACGGCTGAGATTTATCACTTGGAAAACAGACAGAGAGGGGGTTATGTTTTGCAAACAGATAGAGAGGGAAATGAAGAAACTTGGCGGGAAATAGAGCGTGAAGAAGAAGAAGAAGAAGAAGAGAGTCGGAAACGCCCTTCAACACACCCCGCGCAGGAGCCCCTGGGTCCAATTTCCATTGGGTCATAAGGTCATCTCTTCACCGAATCTTCACCTCAAACTCGATTTTAGTTGTTTTGTTAATTTCAGTGTTATCTTTCATGTCAAATTGTGAATATCAAATGTGGTTGATGGAAATTAGTTATGTTAAATTGTGAATATCAAATTGTTAATTTGTTTGTGTCATGGATGAAAACTTAATGAAGGAGGACATAATATTGGAGGTGAAGTTTAAGGATCTTGTTTTTGTTTGACGTGTGTGTTTATTTAACTTTTATGTTAAATTTATGCTGTGACAAAGTCAAACTTTATATATTGCATTAAAACTTTATATAGTTGATTATTCTTGACAATGTAGCTACTTGAAAATTGAATATATTTTTTTTTGTATTTGTGCAGAATATTTGTGTTAGTTGGCATGGATGCAATGGATGTTGATGATCCGAGTGTGGGCATGATGTTTGATTCATTAGAATGTGGTTGAGAGTACTGGAAAAATTATGGAAAAAAAATGGGCTTTGGAGTTAAGAAGGAGTTCTCGAATAAGAGTAGAACAAATAATTAGTTAATTATCAATGCAATGTATGTTTGTTGTAAGCATGGTCTCAAGAAAGAAAAACACCCACAAAAAGGTGTTGTCACTCAACAAAGATGAGATGTTAGAACTGACTGCAAAGTAATGTTCAAACTGGGTTTGGATAGAGTGACTGGCAAATACAGAGTCAAAGAATTTATGACTGTGCACAATCATGATTTGGAGCCCAATGAAACAACCCATATGCTAAGGTCGCATAGGGAGGTAAACATATCACAAGCCTTAGCGATTGAATTGGCTTCTGACTCAAGTATTACTCTTAAGGCTACACAAGAACTGTTGAGTAGGGAAGCAAGGGGTAGAAGTAATCTTGGGTTTCTATTAGAAGATCAAAAAACTTACCTAAGATCAATGAGACAGAAAGAGATGGTCAATGGAGAACTTGGAGGTATTCTCCGGTATTTTGAGCAACAAAACTGAAAAAATGCCTCATTTTATTATTCATTTCAGCTTGATAGTGATGATTTAGTTACCAATATATTTTGGGCAGATTCTAAAATGTTTGCAGATTATGCGGACTTTGGTGATGTGGTAACGTTTGATACCACTTTTGGCACTAATAGAGAGTTCAGACCTTTGGGAGTGTTCAATGGATTTAATAATCATAGAAAAATTGTGATTCTTGGTGCAACACTTTTGTACGATGAGACCATTGAGTCATTTCTGTGGCTTTTTGAAACTTTTGTGAAGGCACATGGTCGTAAGAGACCACGTACCATCTTCACTGACCAAGATGCTACGATAGGAAATGCTTTAGCTACAGGATGGCCAGATACATATCATGGGTTGTGCATTTGGCACATAATGCAAAATGGAATCAAGCATTTGGGAGGACACATGAAGAACAAGAATGTTGGATTTTTGAAGGAGTTTAAAATGTGTATGTTTGAGTACTTGGATGAAGTTGAATTTGAAGTCAATTGGCAAAAAATGCTGAATGATTTTGACTTGAAAGGGAATAAATGGTTGGGTCGCATATATGCTTTTAAGGAGAAATGGGCCAAGTGTTGTATGAAAAACACAATGACCTTAGGGATGTGAAGTACACAACTAAGTGAATCGTTCAATATTGACTTGAAAGATCACTTGAAATCCGACTTGAACATTTCGTGTTTTTTCAAACATTTTGACAGGGTATTAGAGCAAAAGAGGAATAATGAGTTGGAGGTTGAATTTTTTGCAAGGCAAAAAGTGCCTACATTGGGATTATCTAGATCCCCCTTGTTAAAACAAGCCTCACAAATCTACACACTTTCAATTTTCAAACTTTTCCATGAAGAATTTGATGTTGCATCAATGGCTTTGATAAAAAAAAAGGAAGATCAAAATAAACATGAGTACGTTGTTGTTTTTCATGATACAAAGGAGAAGGAATTTAAGGTGTTTTGTGACCCTATCTTGAATGTGGCAAATTGTAATTGCATGAAGTTTGAGACAATGAGAATATTGTGTAGTCATGTTTTGAAAGTGTTTGGCCGACTTGATATCATGAAAATTTCGAAAATGTACTTACTGGATAGATGGACAAGGGGAGTGAAAGGTAAACGTGTATCAAATGAAGTGAGTTCAAGTACGGAAGAAAATGTAAGTGATTGGGTTCGTAGGATCCAGTCATATCTTCTACGAATGACATTTCAAGCTTCGTTGAATAAGGACACACGGGCCAACATGGAGAGGTTTATAGATGAATATACAAGGTTGCATGAAGAGGTCATCATGAACAATGACAGTGCACCCCAAGAAGCTTTGAAGGAAAATAGTGTGCTCCAAATTGGAAACATGAAAGGTTTGAAGAAAAACGAAGGCCGAAAAGGTTCAAAACGAATAAAGAGCGAAAATAAAATTGTTTTTTAAACACGCCGTATTAGATGTAAAAACGCGTCGGTAAAGATCTCCCAATACTAGCGTTTTGGTTTGAAAGCGCCGGTAAAGTGCTCACAATACCGGCGATTTGGTAAAGAAGCGTCGGTAAAGAATGAAAAAAAAAACGAGATTCCATCCCGCCACTGAAAATGAAATTGTGTTTATAAAGCGCCGTATTAGATGTAGGAAACGCCAGATTAGAGTATACCTATTTATACCCCCTGCGCTGATTCGCGACTCACTTCCTTCCTCCTTCCCTCTCCTTCGCTGCTTCCAGTCCTTCGGGACTTCGTTCGTTCCCTCTTCCCTCCTTCGCTGCGTCACAACCTTCCTCCCTCCTTCGCTGCTTCGCGAATTCCCTCCTTCGCTCTCATCTCTATTTCTGACCGCTCTTCTCCATTCACCTTCCTTTCCTCCTTCGTTATCATCTCACATCTCCCTTCCTTACAGGGATTGAGGGTTTTAGACGCACAAAAGTTCCAGATTCCAGGGTTTGAGTCGCATAAAAATTGTTGCTTTTTGCTTTGAATTCGATTGAGGGTTTGAGACACACAAAAGTTTCAGATTCCCGGTTTGAGCGCAGTTTACGCGTTTGACTAAATGCCACTCTCAATTCTCTTCCTCAAACTAAATTGTATTTTTATTTGTTTTGCTTGGTAGCTTTATTCATGGCTTCAGAAAGTCCTAATCTTGAGGAGAGGTTGAAATCTCTCATTCATCAGCTCCAAGTGGAATCGGGCATTCTTGATAAGATTGTCTACAAAGGCAAGAACCAGCATCGACGTTGCTTGTATTTCCAGTATCTATTGAAGGTTGATTTTTTTTTGTAAAAACTGTTTTTCAGTGGTTCATCTATTTGAAATTTAACTTATTTATTAAATTTTTTTTTTTTTTTTGTATAATAGGTAGTTCTAATGAAATATTTCTATTTATTAGGTGAGAAGGTATGTAAGACTTCTGCTTTCAGGTCATCTGGAGCAGATACTGAACTTCCTCTTTCAAGTTATTAGTGGGCAAAAACATGCTAAAATGCTTCGGCTTCTAGAAAGGTATAAAGTTCCATCGCAATCTCCAATGAAATTATCCTTATTAGGTTACATAGATTTGGAAAAATTCCTTCCACCAACATTGGCAACATGTCATATATTGCAAGAAAAAAGTCTCCTGCTGTGTTACTCTCCACTCTGATCCTGTGACAACATTCACTACATTATATCTAACGAGGTTCATGAAAATCTGTGGTCTAATTGACTTCTATAACTAACATGGTGCCTACAATCCGTGTTTTTAATTTATTTTCAATTTCTAATCAATGGGCTTCAACAAAAAGTAATTTGTAGAAGAATGCAATTGATTATCGGCACAACAGTGTTCATGTCATCATTCCTGAGTCCTACTAGCATATATGAGTCATCATTTTTGCCCTCGCTTATTCCCATTGTTATACTAGACCAGTATGTATACTGGTGTACAAGATTCCACACTAGTTACATCTTTGCTGAAATTTTTTTAGGCATGTTGGTATGGCTTCAACATTGATGCTCCTCTGGCTCATATTAACATATTCGGTCTCGTGACTCGATTCGCGTTAACATGCATTTGATACATTAGTTGCCTATGTTACATGGCAGTATGGTTTTTCATTTTGACAGGATCTAAGAAAATCTTCATGTACTTAAATTTAGGAAGTTCACTAGTTACGTGCTTTCTTGTTGTTTGGGTTCTTTTGAGCTTTAAGTTGTGATGTTGATATTTATATATAAGAATATTCTTTTTCCTGGAAGGAAAAGTAAATCTAAGTTTAACTTTGTGTTTAATTTTCATTTTTCAGCACCAACAAGAGAAAATTTGATGGTGCAAGGCTGAATTATCAAGAGCGACTTTTGGGAATCGCTCGTTTACTATCGCAGGTGTATTTTTATTTTCTATTCTTCTATACTTTTGTTCTTCTTACATTTCTATTATTACTATCCTTAACATCTACTAAACTCAAGCATAAAGAACATTTCTTTTTTAACAAATATTCTTGCTGGAGAAGAACTTCTTTGTTAGGGTAATCCAAAATGAAATATTCATACCATTTTAGTGTTTGGGCTTATTAGAAGACCTATGTGGAAAACTATGCAATGTGTAGCTCTAATGCAGATTGTGGTGGAAGCAAACATAAATCTAGTTAAAATAATTGCATGAATCAGTCTGTCTGAAGTCCATTTGCCAAAGAGGGTGAGATGCGGCAATTGTTGAATAGCAGAGGATGAACTTTTGTCCAAGACAAGAAAGATGAAACGGGCTGGTGCCTGCATATTATGGAACTCTGCTAGGTCCATAGACCAAAACTCAAAAGCAATAGGACACATATTATGGTCTTGCTTTCATATGTTAGTTCTTTGTCTCTAAAAGAGCTCTGAGATGATAGCATGAGGAGACACTCTTTGTTTTTCCTACTAATTAGTATGTAGAAGGTGGTTCTTCTTCATTGGTTTATTTTTCGAATTTGTGAAAATCTTTTATTTTATTTTATATAAATGGTGTATATATATTGATATCTGTTGAGTGTTTGAGTTTCTTGTCAGAAAGCTAGTATCAAACTTCTCATTTGCTCATATATGAAAATTATATATATTTATTTATTTTTCAAATGCAGCAATGGGAACAAAAGTGCATTATAAAAGCTACTTTTCTGAACGTTCCATGAGGGGTCTTAATGAGGATGCTGAGAGTGGTCATTGGTCTTTGTTCTACGGAGATAAAATGATGGTGCACCCGCAACACTACAACGGCTTCTTGCCAAGGTCTTCTGCAAACGAGCATGCAGATTATGATAAGGAAATGTTGAAGCAAACTATGCTTGAGCATGAAGCTATTTTCCGGAATCAGGTAGTGATAGGCTCATTTGTGTATACTTGATTTTGGATTTTTATGTTATTTGCTCAGCCTGAGTAATAAGTGGGTCAAACCAAATTAGCTTGGTCTTTTGACCATCTGTCAGTTTTTAGACTGGCCTAACTTGTCATGTGTCATTGATTGTCTAGGTATATGAACTCCATCGTCTTTATAGAATACAAAGAGATCTGATGGAGGAGTTCAACAGGAAAGAACTGCCAATGGAAGTATCACATTCTATATATCCCTATTCATCCCAAATGCCATCTGTTTATGTTCGAAATATGGCTCATATCTCAAGTGTTCCTTTTATGAATTCTGCCTGTAGCAAACCATCTAAGTCAGGCACGGACAACAGGCAGTCGCCTCTGAGTTATGTGAAAGAAAGCAAGATGCAGGTTGAGAGAGTTCTAATGCAAAATGGTAGTTTTAAGTCCATGACTGACCATGTCTGTTCTGATTGCTCATGGATTGGAAAAGTCAAATTATTTGTACTGTCACGTGATATACTGTTCTGTTTCTTATGATGTTCGAATTCCTATGCAACTTACAGGCTGGTCAGGAATCCTTCAGATCTATTACTAGGTCTTACTACAGAGGTGCTGCTGGTGCTTTGCTTGTCTATGATATCACCAGGTAATGAGGAAGCCATTTGTGTTATTTGATTGATCGTTCTGCAAATATTATAAGCACTTACAGTTGGGACAACTGTCTTTGGTAGTTGTTAAGAGGAGGAAAACTTCCTTGGTAATTGTGTCAGTTTCTACATTTCCATAGTTGGCTGACATTTTCGATCTTGGTATATTCAGGTGCTGGAACCTAAATCCCTTGGCAAACTTCTTGAAGTCGTTGACTCAAGGTCCGTCGATCTTTCCATTGTTTAGTCTTGAATGCTATTTCATATTCTGTTATATGGGTCGCCTTTTCAGACACTTAAATGCTTACTTTGTACAGTCAACTTCCTGATTTCTTGGGTGGCTCATGTACATGCTCTGCTGAAGGAGGGTGCCTTAAGTCTAATAAAGGGCCTTGGAATGATCCTGAAATACTGAAGGTAGTGGTGACTCGTATATTCGTATCTGGTCTGGTTACTGTAGTTCAGATTATCAGATAAAGTTAACATTTTCATCTGTAAAAATAATTAGTGACCAGATTGCATCTCATGTTTATAGCTTGTCCACAATGAGGAAGCAAACACTTGTCAGGCAAATTACTAGAATATTTGACGAGGAACGGAAAATTAACTCTTACATCAAGATACGACCATTGAAGGTAAAATTTTGAGTTCTTTAAGTTGATCGATATTTAGTGCATCTTGTTTTTAATCCTAAATTTGTTCCTCAAGTCATATTTTCTCTTCCTTTTTCAGGGAAGAAGTAGTGACACATCAACAGCAGAATCGGGGTCAGATATTGATGATCCTTGCTCTCCAGATGGGTTAAAGAATTTTACATTTCAACGATTGGCCCCAGTTCATGAAGAAGTGAGTTTTTCTTATGATTGTCACTCATCTCACGCATTAGTTGATATGCGGCCTGATCATCACAATCACAATTCAGTAATTTCATGATTTTGTGCTACCCATGTCATTGTCCAACACTGGTACGAGTGTTGAACACGTCAGTTAAAATACCCCTAAAATGGTGGTCTGCTATGTTACACTATTTTTCTCTTCCAAGTACAAACTTCAACTGGTTACTTGTCTAGTTTTTCCCCGATGCATTTTGCATTCTTACTCGAAGTAGATTTTCTTGTATATTTGTGTGAGATATAAACAGATAGTATGCATATATTCTTTCAATAATGGATAATGACCCTTGTGATGATCATGACTCTATACATTTATCTTTTTTTACTTCATGCCTTAGGCACCTACACCTACCTATATGATGTGCAACCAATAAGTTTATGTTTGGTTCTTTTGGTGCTACTATGAGGTTAATTTTCTGGACACCCAAAAAAAAAATGTTATCTGGACACATTGTTTGGTGGAGGTTAGGTAACTTGTGTAAAACATGCCAAATAAAATTCTCACCTTCAAACAATGTCAACCGTCTCAATTTCTTCATTCTTGGCTGTGGTTCTAATGTTTGGGTTTGCACTTGCAGTTTGCACAAGCCAGAACATCAGACTCAACTACATACCATAGTTGTGATGATCATTTTGCTGTGATTGATAAAGCTGTGGATTGTAGCCAAGGCAATGGTTCTTCTGAGGAGCAGCCGTTTGGAATTAGGGAACCAAGGAATCCTATGGACTGAACATCAAAATCAGAAGGTAGTGGAAGCACTTATACGAAGAAAAAAAACACTTATATTTGTCTTTCATTTCTAGTCTTTAATAGTTATAAAGTAAAATGTGAAATGGCGAGTGATTTAATAATATTATTTGGAAATTGTTTAATTTGAATGTGTGGCCTTTGTGGGTGTTGGTATTATTTTGTTGTCCAGGTAATCAGATAATCAATAGATTAACTGCTGTAATGGATGCGATAGGGCAGAGGGGAGGTTTTCAGTGTCTAGCACAAGCGCCACTAGCTTTTGTTGTGAAGCTTTTTACTGTTTTCCGAATTCTTCGTTATGGAATTGGAAGGATGCTGGGTATTGCCTTTCCTTCTAATACACCGGAGTCCACAATAGAAGGTCATTCTCCTGTTCCAGAAGCTGTCCCTGCCCCTGTTGCAGAAGCTACTTATCAAGAAGACAATGTTCTTCGTTGCTTACAGCGTCTCCAGAAGCTCGAGACGATGATGGAGGATCTTAATAGCAAACCAGCATCAACATCAACAGATCAATGTGGGAAATGTCCTGCACTCTTCTTATCCATAATGATCAGCAAAAGCTGTTATAAATGTTTTGTGTCCTTGGTTGGCTCTCTTCTTCTTTTTGATTGTTCTTGATTGATTCTCAGTTTATGTGATTGGATCGGACTTCTGCCGGCAACATCTGCACCCTCAAATTTACAATCAATTGTCTAACAATAATATTCCAACAAAGTAGCTTAAACCATGTGCTCTGCAGATAGTTGATCCCGTCTTAATAACGTTGCCTATGAAAATCTGTGACAAGAGTAGTTAAGATAGTTTCGCATCTCCTATAATCTTTCGCATAAGATTTTGGAAACTTTCCAGAGCGTAAAATCTCTCACAGATACCTAGGTTTGGATATTTTTTATTCTGATAGGTCTGAGCGAACGCAATGATTGTGTAACTGTACGTTCACTTGGATTTTTACACTAGATGCTTATTGCAAATAACAGCTGTTGGACATATTCGGAGAATCTCCTACTTATATGAAGTGAGTATTAATGACAAGAGCTTGATAATAAAAATTATTTCGCAATGTTGCAAGACCATTATTATGTGTACATTTTGATCTGATTTTTAGTTACCAGGCTGACATCCCTCCTTAGAAAAGGCAAGCTGATTGGCTACAAAATCAAATATAAACCTATAGTTTGATTAATGACGATTTCCTATGAGTGCTGAAACTCGGGGCAAGTTGAAGGGCATAATCGAGAGGCAAAAATAAGTATGATCAACATTGTTGAGCTCATCACGAACAACTTCCATATTTATATTTGAAATGGTACACCATGTTAGGAAACTCGTTGAATCTTGCCCTGTGATCCTAAGATAGATCGAAGAAATAGTGTCCCCTCTCCTGCGAACCTTTTCAATGGAATTAGCTCCCCTCTCCTGCGAACCTTTTCGATGGAATTAGCTCTTAAATGCTTCTTCAATGATGTTGTATTGTAGTTGATGAATATATGTCAATGTACTTTCAGTAACTAAAGAACAACCAGGAATGCCTGTTCTTAGATTGAAAGCCCCAATCGAGAGATTCAGTCGATGACCTGCAACAGTTATGCCTTCCAACTACACGAAGTAGTTTTCATCGTTTCCCTTTTTTTTATATAACTTAGTTTCGAAGTTACATATACTACGTTGGTCTTGAAATTCTGTGTTATTTCCAAATTGTAGATATGTATGAGTAGCTCTATGTGCGTTCCAGGGCTGTATACAGTATACAGTAAGAAAAGCGATGACATTCAGCACGTCGACTAAGTTGTCTTATGAAGCATCCATGTCCTTGGCCCCTTCCTAAATATCCTGTTACACGAGTAGGATCTGCAAATCGAAATCCAGTCTGGTTAGTGCCACAACCAAACATTAAATTTGGAATAACTTTCGAATCTTCCATGAATATGTGATTCAAATGAGAATGTTTCAGTGGCTTCAATACCAATGGTTTCCCCCCATCCATATATTGGACTTCATACCCATATTTGAGAGAGCAATAAGTTTACGATAGACATGGATTGTACTTCGGTTGATGTTGCTCGAAGCACTTATCACAACCCTTGCACTGAGTTCATATGACAGAACTGCCAGTATCAACCCCGAGGTAGTAAGGTCTATTCGGAGTACCAATGCCTACCATGGCAAGGTAAAAACGCCTGTAGAAGAAGTCTACTGGTATACGTATGATGTTGGATTGTATACTTTTGATTTGCTTAGCCCCTTTGCTTTTCAAAGCTACTTGTATTATATGCCTCAGATTGTTAATGGATCCTCTCGATTCTCTTTTCAAAAGTGAGATTACTGGGATACAGTGGTGAGTCTATGGAGTCCTGGTCAATGAGCTTTATGCTAAAGCCGCTGCGCCCTGCAATGACGAAATGGTGCATTAGGAGAATTGAAAGGTAAAGAAAGATTAGGTTCATGGATCTATACATGAGTTATGTTTCCACTCCAGTACAGAAGGATGGATTTGCAATGGAAGGAGCAAAGAACTCTATTTACAGGAGGTTCTTGAGATGGGGAATCAGTGCTCATTTTCATATCCTTTTAAACCATCTTTTCTTTGATATTTCATAGACTTTACCAGCTAAAGTAATAGAAATCAATGCCAGATTTTGCGAATATTTAATTATATTTCATAAACTTTTATCTGTGACTACAGTAATTACAAATTCAATCTTAGATTTTGTGAAATTTAAATCTATTTTACAGATCCATATCAATGTTAGATTTTGTGAAATTTTAAATATATTTACAAGATCTGTTACTAAAGGCAGTTCATACCGCAAATGGACCTTACTGACATGGTACATTTTATTAAATTGTTTGAAACTAAAGCTTTGTTAAATTGTGTGGTTTCTGATTTTACACTATATTTTCATGCAATTTATATTTTATTGGTTTTGGTTTGAACAACATTGGGCTAAATAAGGTCAAATTAATCTGCTTTGCTCTTTATAGTAACACGCTTATCACATACTAATTTCCATGTGCGTGCGATGCACAAAGCCATCATTTTCAGCTTAAAATCAATTCATTGCGATGTTGTTGTTTAACACTACGAAGATACAATATGCACATAATACATCAAATTTTGCAAAAAAATTTACGTTGATGCATGATTTTACAATTAACAATGCATTACAATTTAATTAATAGAAATGTATTTTAAAAACAATTAATATTATTATGAGTTTATTTTATTTATAATTGTTAAAGGTTTAAATGAGTTATTGTACATTTATCAAGAAGAGCAAATATGAAATTTTGTAATATCCAAGGGCGTAGTTGTAATTTGGTTAAAGAGTCGGGGGCATTTGTGGAACTTCAAAAGGTGGTGATGAAGACATATGGCTTGGGTTTCGAAATTCAAAGCAGTGGACTGGAGGTAACATTTGGAAAATTTTGGAGAACCATTATTAGGTAATATGTGATCAAGATGATGAGTATTAACAAAAATTAAGCACTCAGTGAAATTAAAATTTGTTGGCGCAAATAAGAGGAAAAGCATTATTAATCACTCCAATTTGAACCAATGGTATCCCTAAATACATTCTGATGTTCATGCACTGGGACCGCATCCCTCCTTAGCCAATTGTAGTTGGTTTTTATGAAGATCATAAATAAACCTATGGTTTGTTTGATGACGATTTCCTATGTTGACTGATACGAAAGAAAAGTTACTAGACTTAATCAATAGGCAGATATAACTAGGAGCAACAAAGAAGAGTTCCTTAGTAACAACTTCAAAACTTGCATTGTTTTTGAAGTGGTATACCATGTTAGGAAAGTTGAAAAACCTACTCCGACGATTATAGCAGAGATCAAGACCAAAGTTTTTACTTTGCCTTGTGAAATTATGCCAATGGAAGTAGCTCACAAAAGCTGCTATAATTGATTCATATTCTCTTTGTCGAATATATGTCAAAGTACTTCTCGTATCTAGAATACAGCCAAGCACGTGTCCAAGATCGAAAGACCCGGGCAGGAGATTAACTCGTTTTCCTGCAATACTTATACTCTCTAACTTTACGAAGTAATGTTCATCATTTCCATCTATCTTATACAATTGAGTGCTGAAATTTCCCCGCCTAATTCGGAAATGTGCATCACTTCAAAATCGTAAATAGGTTTGCATTCTATCATATCTCCATGGTTGTCAGTAAGAAAAGCGACAATCTTCACCATGAATATGTGCACGTACTTAGGTTACTAAAGAATTTTGTCCTCGCCTTAGTGCTAAAATTCATGTTACATCAGTAGGTTCTGCGTATGGAAAACCTCTTTGATTAGTGCCACAACCAAAAACCAATTTTTGAATTCTCTTAACGTGTCGATCATCCAATTCAAAGGTGAATGTTTCAGTGGCTAGAATACCAGTGCTGATTCCCCCATCAGCATAGCTAAGGTTGTAGCTACATGTGTACCTCCACGACAATGGCTTGGTCGGCATAAAGGGAATTCACAGACACTTTATAGAGTGATACGTTCGTGACGAACCTGTAGGGTACATAGGAGTTTTTTGATGAAACCATCGATCAACATGTTTGCATTGAGTCCATGTGGTAGAACTGCCTGTATCAACCAACAAATAGTAAAGTTTGTAAATTTTTTCACCATGTCTGCTAGTATTGAATGTACCGATGCCCACCTGGACAAGGTAAATTTCTCCATTGAAGAACTCTACTGGTACTTTTACAAGATTGTGAGGTATAATTTCGATTCCATTTGCTCCTTTGGTTGTTGAAACTAACTGCATCAAATGGGCCTCAGATTGTGTTACGATCTTTGTTATGGACCTTCCCCTCCTGGACAGCTTGGACTTTTGGAAGAATTGGTTGGTTCATAACAATCGGTATCAGAGCCAAACCCCACATCCAATTTAGCTTTATGTATGGGTATGGTGCTAAGTTGTGAATTAAAATAATTTAACATTATGTATGGGTATAGTGCTAAGTTGTTGAATACTGGTAGCTGAGAAGAAACTCACTGGGTCAGTGTTGATAGAGTGGGCTGACGAGGACGTCGACTTTGGAAACGTGGGGCAATGTTACGATCCTTGTTATGGACCTTCCCTTCCTGGACAGCTCGGACTTTTGGGAGAATTGGTTGGTTCATAACAGATTGGTGATAGATCCTTTCAAGTTTCTTTTCAAAAGTGAGATTACCAGGATATAGAGGCGAGTTTATAGAGTCACGGTGGATGAGCTTTATACTGAAGCCATTGCTAACCTGCAACGATGAAAAGTTATACTCAGACACTTGAGAGAAGATAGAAAGAGATTGGAGTGATGGATAGAGACATGTCTTTGGTTCTACACGATATAACAAATTGGAGGAACAAACAACTCTACTTATAAGAGGCGGAAAGGGAAAATTTGTGCTAGATTTTCTCAGTACTTTATATTGATATGTCAAAATCCTTTTATTTACATTTTATTTGCGATAAGGAAAATCAAATTTAGATTTTTTTGTAGATTTTAATTATGCTTTTTCACTTTAGACCACACCAAAAGTAACTACTGAGAATACAGACCCCAATTATGTTGACCTGACAGTTTAGACCCAAAACTGATACTCTCCATGGGAAGACCATTTACTTTTATGTGAAATCTGTTGATCAGAAAACATAGTAACACTAAGCATATAATGGTTCACGACATGCAAACTTCTTTGTAAAAAACTGGGAGTACTAAAAGTTGGATTCAGTCTAATGGATGTGAAACTTGCTTTCTGTTATGAGAGGGTCCCTAAATTCTATGTGCCATCCCTTATCTAAATTCTGAAAATTGTTACAGATGTTTTAGTTGTAACTTATGAGATAAGTCTATAAGTTACAGATAAGACCAAGGCTGTCTTCACTTAGGTAATGACATGTAGATCGACAAATGTAGGTCAAGAAACAATTCAAAGCTTAGAATAATTGCCTTATGATTAGATGCTCATGGAAGGGATATAAAGAACAAGCTTAATACTAGTAAGTGCTTATTGAAAACTATAATATAGGGTACTCGACACCTTTTTTAGGAGTCAATTGTCTATATTTTATTAGAAATTATTTATGTTAATCCAAAAACCAAAGGTTGAACTATTGGTTTATCATATGTTTATTTTACAAATTTATTTTATATTTACATTTTATTTATTTATTATTCATTTATGAAGTTGTTTAATTGTTTTCATTTATCTGATGTGTATTATGATCTTGAGGCAGTTAAAGGAGGTCTTTTTAATTTGTATAAATTTTAGGAGTTAATTTGAAATATCATATTTAAAGACGGGGAAGGGATATGGTGGTCTTTTTACCTCATTTGTCAAAGTTGGGTCTAAATGCTAAATTGGTTTGAGGGGCAAAAGTTAATATACCTAAAGGATTACTTTTTATGTTTCCACCTATATATACATAATTTCCATTTAGATCAATTATGGCATCTACTATATTGCATAATCTCTTGACAATTTAGATTATGGCATCTACTGTATTGCATAAACTCTTGACGAATTTGGACTGCTAGTACCATGTTTTTTGTATGTTTTTTGTAGTGATGAGATTTTTCTTCTGAACGGGCTTCTCTTTATGCTTTCACATTCAACCATTTCCCTTGCTCCTTTTTATTTCTTCTAATATACTTGATAAATTTGGTTGATTTTATGTGTAGATGAAGCTTGTGGTGGTAAGAATACCAGTACTTAGTGCTTTTTGCGCTCCCCACATAATACACTCACAAGGTGAACAGTTCATTACAAACTCTAAAGGTATGTGAAAAGCATTTACTAAAGATCATTTGTTATGCAGTCTCATTTGGAAATTTAGTAAGACATCTATGATCACAATCACTGTAGTCAAGGCTAACGCCTAGGCGCTCCTCAAGGATTTTTTACATAATTCCACCTCAAAGTGAGATAATGCAGTGCGCTAAGTTATTAATGAGGCGAACAATTGCCGATTAATTGGCGATTATTCGCAATTCGGGGTTTGATCGAATTGAATTGGGTGAAATCGGTTGGGGTTTAGTGGACACCGATTAATCGACAAAAATTGGCGAGTCACTGATTGATCGGCCCCGCCGACTCGCTAATTTATCGCTATGTATGAAAAAATAAAACCTAAACTCATGAAGAAGAGAGAAGGTGAAGTTCTCCGGACGGTGACGGCAACGATGACTAGATCTCTTGCTTTAGAAGGCGACAACTATCTCCGTCTTTCTCACTCTTTCTTTTCCTCCCTTCCTTCAAACCAAATTTAGAAAGATATATATCACTTCAACCCTAATTTCCCCCTTCCCTCTCTTCCCAGTTCCCATCCCACTCGGCCTCCCCTCTTCTTCTCCCTTCCGTGTAGAATTTATATGGAGTAGGGGAGCTTGTTTAGATTTTGGTGAAATGGTTGATCATTGTCAGAACAAATAAGATTAAACTTGTTTTTTATGCCAAACTCCCATCTTTCTGTGTATTTGACATTTTTGGCCTTCTGACTAAGCACTGATAATTGAACCTCAATTTTAGTTTGTGATTATGCGTGACAAATCCACACAATTTTTACGCACTTCAGTCATGACTTCTTTTATTCTTTGGTCTAGACTCTAGAATATATTGGCATAATCCTGTGGATGTGGAGTATTTTTGTTTGTACAAAGTGGCCTTATAGAAATATCTTCGGTCCAAAGTAATACGGTTGACGTTAGGTTGGTTCTTCCTGTTAAGTCTCAGTGTTTGTGTTGGTAGCTTGGCTATTAAAATAATCTACAATTTCCTTTTAGTTTCTTTGCAAATAGCTTGGCAGATAATTAGTAAAGTTATATAATTACAAATTTACACCATTTTGAATAATTATTTATTTTTGCAATCTATGACTATGATTAAATTTTAAAAATATATACTTTAAAAAAATGGCCGATTAAATCTGATTAATCCTGGTTAATCGTAATTCGGTCCTGGACTACGCTGCGACCGCTTTTCGATTTAACTGCATAGACAGTGCGGTGAAATGAGGCGTCTGCCTCGAACCACCTCAGCCTAAAAATGGTTATAGCCAGCCCAATTGGAGCCCATTTACAACCCAAATGTAGCAAAAAGAAGTTGCAACCCATTTTATAATAGGGTTTTATGTTTCTTGGTGTAATATTTGGTAAATTTGACAAAAACAAGATAAATTTTTTTTTTTTTGAGAGAATATGATCAGTCTATAATCAACATCAATCTTGATTCTTCATATAAAATAATGGAGTTTGACGGATAATAGTTGGTTGTGGTTTTCATAGATATGCTGATTTCTGTGCAAATAGTGGCCGTAGCTGGTATGTTGGGCATAGGATGTGTTAAAATCAAAGGAAATTTCTCTGATTGCCTACATGTAAAATTTGATGAAACCAGTGAGAAATGCGTTCTCAAACAACTTACTTTACCATAGTTCAAGAACATAACTGTGTGAATTTGTTGGATATAATTAGTGTGCAACACCTGACTATGAATGCCTTTGGATAGTTTGAAGTGAAAAGCGGCCTTCTACTTGTTTTGTGATTCATGGTGGTGTTTTAAAAACATTCCGTATAACAAAGTCATATGACGATTACTTGAGACCAGCAGCTGAATTATACATTGGACATTTGCCATTGAGGTGAGTGAGTGGATATGCTCATAATGATTTGTCTAATTATTGTAGATGTGCAATATGCTAGGAGGTTCCCAACTATAACATTTTACCTTGCGAGAGCCGATCTTCAACTTTCACCTTATGGTGCTTTCATGTTTAAGGACAAATGTTTTGCTTGGTTCCCTTCTCCTTGTAGGCTTAGCCATTTTTTGGTCAAACACACCAGTAAATCTTTGAGTGTTGTTTGATCTTGCAGTAAAACCACTGTCCTTCATTCCAATAAACTGTTGTTTTTTGTTTGACTGCTTAATAGTTTTCTTTGAAATTGCAGGTTGGATGGTAAGTTTGTTGCATAAGAGAGAGTTAACTGCTTAGTTACGTCCTATTTTGATCAAGATTTCTGTCTATATAATTGGTGTTAAAAAGAACAGAGTGTGATTAGTTAAACTTATATGACAAGCTAATAGTTGCTCTGTCTTGTCTTAAGAGCTTATTGAATTTGGGAAGTGGAAGGAAGAATCAACAGATCAATGCTCCTCCAATTGTTGACTCTTCCAATTTCTGCTGAACTGTGGTCTTCCTCTAAAGCAACCCAGTTAAACATCTCCTAAAGCTCTATGGGAGGTAAATGAACAATAGAATTTAGGAATGTCCATAAAATGGAGACTCTGGGGATAGACACCAAAGTTAGGTTGTGGATTTGGGCCAACACTTTGGGGATATTTAATAACATTTATTTCTCCTATGTATGTTCAATTAGGAATATATTGTACACAATATGACAACTGATGTATTCTTGCTTTGGTTATCTTTCACTGACTTCCCGTTTTTAATGAAACCCTCTTATTTTCCTGTAACCAATTGGAAGTTTGGAAAGGATCAGGTTGCTGAACCTTTTTCTCAAATTTTCTTTTTACTTAAATTGTTTGATCAATCTAGATATCACAAGGTTATATTGGTTTTCTTGAGGGAAGACAATCCTCTTTCTGTACACATGCATCATTCATACAAAAAGGTGATTATTTTTTTAAATTCCTGACACCGCCATATATAGTCTTTGATTTACAATTGAAATTGAACTTGGATTAAATCTGTAATATTTTTCACTTTGATATCAAAATGGAAAAATGCAGGTTTTCTAAAATTTCTAACATCCATCCTCCGTTCAATGCAGCTCAACCAATCAATGAAGGATTTCGATTAGGTTGAAAAAGATTGCATGTAATTTCACTCACCATTTTTCATTTTCATTCAATTTCTTTGTTTATCTACTCATGATTTTTTTTCCTTGCGGTTTCTTTTTCTACCAAAACCCTAGCGTTGATTTTTTTGTTAAATTCAAAGTTTGTGGACTCAGCGTGGCAAGATTCAGGTAAGTCTAGCTCTTATCATGCAACCTTCTTTTCATTAAATCTATGTTCTCTCTTTAATTGCCTTTGTTTATCTACCCATCATTTATGTGGTCTATTGATGAAAGTGAAATATTGATTGTTAATTTACTCATATGTGTCAAGTTGGTGTATTACTAGCTATATAGTTAGGCCTTCGTTGGGAGTGAAGAATAGATGTAAGCACTTGTGGGTTTCAGTGTTGGAGGTGATAGGTAAAAGGTTGGCTATCGACCCTATTAATCCTCCCCCCACTCCCAAACCAAAAAAAGGTTGGCTATGTGGAAGGCAAAGTTACTTTCAAGTTTCAAATGGAGGGAGATTTGTTCTTATCCAAAATGTGTTAGCCAATATACCAATACATTATAAGTCATTGTTCAAAACTAAGTTATTAATGCGGTGAAAAATCGCTGATTAATCGCAATTCGGGGTTTGATCGAACCGAATTGGGTGAATCGATTGGGGTTTAGCGGAAGTCACCGATTAATTGACCCAACCGACTCGCCGATTTATCGCTATGTATTACTAGATATATAGGTAGGCCTTCGTTGGGAGTGAAGAATAGATGTAAGCACTTGTGGGTTTCAGTGTTGGCGGTGATAGGGAAAAGGTTGGCTATCAACCCTGTTAATCCTCTCCCCCCCGCCCCCGCCCCTCAAGTTTCAAATGGAGGGAGACTTGTTCTTATCCAAAATGTGTTAGCCAATATACCAATACATTATATGTTTAGCGGACACCGAGTAATCGACGAGTCACCGATTAATTGGCCCAACTGACTTGCCAATTTATCGCTATGTATAAAAAACCTAAACTCAAGAAGATTCTCTTTTCATTCGCCGACTGCAGCTCCCCCCAACCTAGATCCTATAGAGAAGAAAAAAAAAAGCAAGAAGAAGAGAGAAGGTGACGATCTCTGGACGACGAGACAACGATTTCTGTCTCTCTAAGTCTATTTCTTCATTTCCTTCAAACCAAATCAGACAAGTATGTACCACTTCAAATTGGGATGTCAGAACAATTTGAACAATTAATTGGTGCTCTCAAATTGGGATGTCAGAACAATTAATTGGTCGTTGTGCTCTCTAAGATTTGGTCAAACCAATCAGACAGGTATAAACCATTAATTGTTCATTTGTTCAAATTAATTGTTTCAAGTTGTGCTCTCGGTGCAAAGTAATACAATTTACCTTTATTGGTTGGTGGGATAAGTATGTTGGTTCTTCCTATTAAGTCTGACATCTATTTTGTTTCTGAATGTTTGTCTCGGTAGCTTGGGTCTTAAAACAATCTACAATTTTCTTTTAGTTTATTTTTAAGTAGCTTGACAAATAATTAGTAAAATTATATAATTACAAATTTATACCATTTTGATTAATTATTTATTTTTGTAATCTATGACTATGATTAAAATTAAAAAATATATACTTTGAAAAAATCGATTAAATTCGATTACTCCCTATTAATCCCGCTCAATCGTAATTTTGTCTTGGACATCGCTGCGACCGCTTTCTGATTTAACTGCATAGGTTCCAAATGCCTTCCTCAGTTGCTAAAAGGATAGAGAGGATGATTTGAAATTTTATATTGTGTGGGAGTAAAGAGAACAAAGGATTCAAATCCTCTTAATTGCAAATTAGTTTGCATACCAACAAAGGTAGGAGGTTTTGGTATTCATCCATTACTTTTGATGAATAAAACTCTTTGACTAAGTAGTTATGGAGATACAGGGTTGAAAATGAGATTTTGTGATAGAGGTGATTAGATTGAAATATTGTATCAATTGGACTCCGAGAGTTTCTAACCATAAAACAAAATGTTTACAAGTGGAGATGTTTGTTAGGATAGGTGACAAGGAAAGGTTTAGCTACGATGTATGGTGTGGGAATGAGTCCTTATACGACAATTTCCAACATTATTTTCTTTATGACATGAGAAACGTGGACCGGTATAAGAATTTGGTAGTTATGTTGATGGTGCATTGAGCTGGAATCTTCATTGGGGTTCTCTCTCTACAAGGGAGTTGGATAAGTTTGTGGATTTGTCTGGGATGTTGGAAGAGATGGTGTTGGGGAATCATGAGGATATATGATTTTGAAAAGAAGATAGGAACAAAGGTTTTTCAGTGTATTTGTTTTTTCCAAATTAGTTAGGAGTTGATCTGTGTTATTAAATCATTTATTAATTGGAGATTATCGCCTATTAATCTCTTTTCGCTAATAGGATGTTATGATTTTTTAATCGTTTGAATAATTTCTTGGCCGAGTAATCGGCGATTTTTTGTTGATTTATCGATTAATAGCCTTCAAAATGCATTGATTAATCGGTCCATGGCAATGTATTATAAACAAATGAGAAAAAAATCAAGTTTTTTTTTTGCCTTAACTTCACCTACCCATAAGGCAATACCAAGAGTGTGATTTAAAGATCTATATATATATATGAAGAGAATAGAGAACGATCAAAGGAATAATATGCAAAACTAAAGAGTACGGAGTCTCACGTTTATCTGACATTGAATTCTCATTTTTGTTAAATTTACCTTAAATTTCGACAAGTGATGTTTACTACTTCAATACACATCAATTTTTTTTTTCTTGAAAAAAAAATATTACTTAGAAGTATAAAGAAAATATGTTTATAAAATATAGGCCAAAGAATCCGATTTATACCAATTAATCTCATATCTCTTCTTAACCGATAAGGGTCTGATTAACGATTTAACTATATAAACTACATAGGAACCAATTAGTAGATTTTCTTTCGAAGCTAATTTGGAGGAAAGGAGTTCCACGAAGAGTTTCTTTGTTTATTTGGACATATGTATGGAACAAAATTCCATTCAAGGTGGAGTTAGCGCACATGGGCATGGAGTTGGATGATACTCATTCTTTTTGTGAGGTGCTACCGGAAACCACTTCACACCTTCAACTTCATTGTGATAGGGTGAGTGTACATGGAGATATATCATAAGCCTTTTTGGTTTGTATTTGGTTATATCGAGATCCATGGTTTATCTTGGAAGAATCCGGATTACCTAACCCCAAAAGGAAATATTTTATGGAATTTAGTTCCATTTGCAATTGTAGAATGTTGGGTTATATGGCTGGAAATGAATGATAATTTTTTCGAACAAGGTTTCAAATAAGGAGGCAATCGTTATGGATATTTTGACATTATTATTGAGTTGGGCATCTCATTAGGAGACAATCATTATGGAGATTTTGATTTTATTATGGAGTTGGGTATCTCATTATCCATCCTTCAAGGGAGTGTACTTCAAGTCTCTATTTGCCAATTGGAATATGTTGATATTGGGGCCAACACTTTTAAGGCCGGCTTGCCTTGTAATCAAAATTTTGGGCAATATTATATTTTACCCTTTTAAAATAAAGTTTTGCTCATTTAGTAGTTATATTTATCATTGTTTGCATGCATCTTTTAATGCATGAAACCAAACTCAAAAACTAAAGTTAAGTGGTTGCTGCTCAAATTTTAAAAACAAAGTATCACAAAATAAAAGAAAAAGAAAAAAATAGCGAAGACAGATATTTGATTGCACAAATAAAAAATGGTTTATTACCTAGTACAATAGTGGCAGCACCCCTTCACACAATATACAAGGATATAGAGTGTGATCCTGAAATTTTGCAGAAAAAGCTCTAATATACATTGTTAGGAACTGAGGCAGTTGACATTAAAACAGTCCTCATGTGAGACGAAGTTAGTATGGACACTTGTCCTCCATACTCTCTTTCTTCTTCTTTTGAACTAACAAATGCCTGAATCTTGTTTCTTGTGTGTGTGTTGGAAGGGGGGAGTACCGCTATAAGAAGAGTTGGGTAGATTCTAATAAGAGATTGTAAGGTTTGGTTTGTGTTTCAAAGAAGTTCGAGCTGTTGAATGCTTCTTCTATGCAGTCTGCAGTTGGGTCAATCTCTCACATCTATGGATGCCTTGTTCTATCAAGATTTTTATTTTTATTTATTTATTTTATTTTTAATTTTAATTTTTTTCCAGTTTTCTGTGGGTGTGAAACCTTTCAATCTCTCCTCTGGCCATTTGTGAGTTCGGGAGAGGAGAATCTCTTTTTCTTCCAATATTCTGATGAAGCCAACAATCCTTCGAGCTCTAGTTTGAGCCATCACTCAAAGGGTAATTATGAGGCGCTCTACATTTTAGGCTAAATTAATATATCATTCCACATTCATCATTTGGTTTTGTGATCAATGGTGGGAATGAAAGTCCCATGAACATGAGAATCACATGCCTTGGGGGACCAAAGAGTGGGATTCGCATGTTCATGGGACTTCCATTCCCACCAATGATCACAAAATCAAATGGTGGTCAAATGGTAGATGTGGAGTGATATATCAATTTAGCCTAAAATGTAGGGGTTTCCTCATGAATTCCCATGGCATAGAATTCCATGCAACCAAACACACCCTGAATGACTCAAATTTAACCTCTTCTTCAACTCCAACTATTTTCAGTCCCTTTCCTCACTTTCAATGGCCTCATTCTATTTTGGGCAAAAAGCATAGCTCGGCTGGCCATGGTGCCACCATGCTCAAATTCATAAAGGTACACCTTCCTTGTGTAACTGCAGTTGATGGATCCAGTAGATGGAAGGAGTGCTTTATTGGCTTCTTAATAGTCAATGATTCATTTTCCTGGGTGACAAATGCAGATTCTATAACTTGAAAGTTCATTGGGTGGTTTTGATGTCACCACAGATTTGCAATGGAAGGAACAAAGATCTCTATTTACAGGAGGTTCTTGAGATGGGGAATCAGTGCTAGATTTTCATATCGTTTAAACCATCTTTTCTTTGATATTTCATAGACTTTACCCGCTAAAGTAATAGGAAATCAATGCCAGATTTTGTGAATATTTAATTATATTTCATAAACTCTTATCTGTGACTACAGTAATAACAAATTCAATGCTAGATTTTGTGAAATTTAAATATATTTTACAAACTCTGTTACTAAAGGCAGTTCATACCACAAATGGCCCTTACTGACCTTACGACACGGTACATCTTAAGTTAAATTGTTTGAAACTAAAGCTTTGTTAAATTGTGTGGTTTCTGAGTAACATATAATTTTATACTATATTTCATACAATATATATTTTACTTGTTTTGGATTTGAGTAACATTTGGCTAAATAAGGTCAAATTAATCTGCTTTGCTCTTTAGAGTAACGCGCTTATCACATTCTAATTTCCATGTGTACGAGATGCGCACAACCATCATTTTTGGATTAAAATCAAATCATAGCGATTATGTTGTTTAACACTACGAAGATGTAATATGCACATAATACATCAAATTTTGTAAAAAAAAATTATGTTTGTGCATAATTATACAATTAACAATACATTAAAATCCAATTAACAAAAAATGTATTTAGAAAACAATCAATATTATCATGAGTTTATTTTACTCATAATTGTTAAAGGTTTAAATGACTTACTGTACTTTATTAAGAAGAGCAAATTTGGAATTTTGTAATGTCTAAGGACATAGTTGTAATTTGGTTAAAGAGTAGGGGCATTTGTGAAACTTCAAAAGGTGGTGATGAGGACATGTGATTTGGGCTTGGAAATTCATAGTAGCATAGATAACATTTGGAAAATTTTACAGAAACCATTATTAGGTAATATGTGAACGAGATGATGAGTACTAACAAAAATTAAGCACTAATTTGTTGTCGCAAATCAAGGGAAAGGCTTTATTAATCACTCCAATTTGAACTAAATGGTACTCCTAATTACATTCTGATGTTCATGCTCTTGGACCGCATCCCTCCTTAGCGAATTGCAGTTGGTTTTTATGAAGATCATAAATAAACCTATGGTTTGTTTGATGACGATTTCCTATGATGACCGATACGAAAGACAAGTTAGTCGACTTAATCGATAGGCAGAAATAACTTGGAGCAACAAAGAAGAGTTCCTTAGGAACAACTTCGAAACTTGCATTGTTTTTGAAGTGGTATACCATGTTAGGAAAGTTGGAAAACCCACTCCGACGATTATAGCAGAGATCAAGACCAAAGTTTTTGCTTTGCCTTGTGAAATTATGCCGATGGAAGTAGCTCACAAAAGCTGCTCTAATTGGTTCATATTCTCTTTGTCGAATATATGTCAAGGTACTTCCCGTATCTAGAATACAGCCAGGCACGTCTGGTCCAAGATCGAAAGACCCAGGTGGGAGATTAACTCGTTCTCCTGCAATACTTATAGTCTCTAACTTTACAAAGTAATGTTCATCTATTTTATACAATTGAGTGCTGAAATTTCCCCGCCTTATTCGGAAATATGCATCACTTCCAAATCGTAAATAGGTTTGCATTCTATCATCTCTCCATGGTTGTAGACAGTAAGAAAAGCGACGATCTTCACCATGAATATGTGCAAGTACTTGGGTTACTAAAGAATTTTGTCCTCGCCCTAGTGCTAAAATTCCTGTTACATCAGTAGGTTCTGCGTATGGAAAACCTCTTTGATTAGTGCCACAACCAAAAACCAATTTTGGAATTCTCTCAACGTGTTGATCATCCAATTCAAATGTGAATGTTTCAGTGGCTAGAATACCAGTGCTTATTCCCCCATCCGCATAGCTAAAGTTGTAGCTACATGTACCTCCACGGCAATGGCCCGGTTGGCATAAAGGGAATTCACGACACTTTATAGAACGATAGGATCGTGACGAACCTGCAGGGAACAGAGGAGTTTTTTGACGAAACCATCGATCAGCATGTTTGCATTGAGTCCATGTAGTAGAACTGCCTGTATCAACCAACAAATAGTAAAGTTTGTAAGTTTTTTCACCATGTCTGCTAGTATTGAATGTACCGATGCCCACCTGGGCAAGGTAAATTTCTCCATTGAAGAGCTCAATTGGTACTCTTACAAGATTGTGAGGTATAGTTTCAATTCCATTAGCTCCTTTGGTTGTTGAAACTAACTGCATCAAATGGGCCTCAGATTGGTGATAGATCCTTTCAAGTTTCTTTTCAAAAGTGAGATTACCAGGATATAGAGGCGAGTCTATGGAGTCACGGTGGATGAGCTTTATGCTGAAGCCATTGCTACCTGCAACGATGATAAGTTGTAGTAGGACACTTGAGAGGAGGTAGAAAGAGATTGGGGTGATGGATAGAGACATGTTTTTTGATTCTACCATGATATAACAAATTGGAGGAACAAACAACGCTACTTATAAGAGGCGGAAAGGGAAAATCTGTGCTAGATTTTATTGATATGTCAAAAACCATTTTTTACACTTTATTTGCGATAAGGAAAATCAAGTTAAGATTTTTTGTAGATTTTAATTGTGTTTTTCACTTTAGACCACACCAAAAGTAACTATTCAGAATACGGACCCCAATTATGTTGACCTGACAGTTTAGACCAAACACTGATACTCTCCATGGGAAGACCATTTACTTTTATGTGAAATTTGTTGATTAGAAAACATAGTAACACTAAACCATGATATGCAAACTTCTTTGTAAAAAGCTGGGAGTACTGAAAGTTGGGCTTAGTCTAATGGATGTGAACCTTGTTGCCTGCTATGGCAGGGTCCCTAAATTCTATGTGCCATCCCTTATCTAAATTCTGAAAATTGTTACAGATGTTTTGATTGTAACTTATGAGATAAGTTTATAAGCTACAGATAAGACCAACGGTGTTTTCGCTTAGATAATGACATGTAGGTCAAGAAACAATTCAAAGCTTAGAATAATTGCCTTATAATTAGATGCTCATGGAAGGAATATAGACAACAAGCTGAATACTAATAAGTGCTTATTGAAAACTATAATATAGGGTACTCGACACCTTTTAAGGTGTCAGTTGTCTATATTTTCTTAGAAATTATTTATATTAATCCAAATTCCAAAGGTTGAACAATTGGTTTATTATATGTTATTTTACAAATTTATTTTATATTGGCGTTTTATTTTATTATTCATTTATGAAGATGTTTAATTATTTTCTTTTATCTGATGTGTATTACAATCTTGAGGCAGTTAAAGAGGTCTTTTTTATTTATATAAATTTGAGGAATTATTTGAAATTTCGCATTTAGAGACAGGGAAGAGATATGGTGGTCTTTTTACCTCGTTGGTCAAAGTTGTGGTCTAAACGCTAAACTCGTCGTAATACTTGAGAGGCAAAAGTTAATATACCTATAGGATTATTTGTTATGTTTCCACCTATATATACATAATTTCCATTTAGATCGATTATGGCATCTACGTATAGCATAATCTCTTGACGAATTTGAACAGCTAGTACTATATTGTCCTGAGCCAAGCTCGAAGACCCGTGCCTCTGAGGCTGGCGTGTCTTGGGCCTGGATGTCTGACTTACGGGCTGAATAGTAGTTTTGCGCATGGGTCCGTTGGAGACTGTGCTGAAGTCTTTTACGTGCTACGGTTTCCATGCCACGTGTACAGTTGTGATTGTTTGATGTCTCATCAGGTTGCATTAGGGTTGCATTGGGACCTTAATACAATCCAGATATGATCCGGATCCGATCAGGTTACTAAAAGCTAATAGCTAGATCTCACTAAAATAAAGGAAATTCCGTCCAGAACCAGATATGGAGATGATTTCTATTTAGGATATATAGTTATGTACTACTACCAATTGATTCACATTAATGTATAGCCAGCAGCATACCTTAATTTGTGCACTGCAAGTCCTTGTGTTGGTTGACATGTTGGTACTTATTATACTAGTATTGGAGATCCCTTGACGAATTTGGACAGCTATATTGTTTGCAATGATGAGATTTTTCTCCTGAACGGGATTCTCTTATGCTTTTCACATTCAACCATTCCCTTCGTCCTTTTTATTTTCTTCTAATATACTTGATCAATTTGGCTTGAAGCTTGTGGTGGTAAAAATACCAGTGCTTGTCGCCCTCCCTGCATAGACATTTGCATCCAGGGCAGTGGCCCGGTGGGAATGAGTAATAGTCACAAGCGGATCAATTCATTATAAACTCCGAAGGTATGTAAAAAGCACTTACTGAAGATCATTTATTATGCACTCCCGTTTGGAGAATTAGTAAAACAAAAATCTATGATGACTATGTTCATGCACCCGAACCACAATGCTCCTTTGCAAAGGACACTTTGTGGGACTGAAAATTATATACAAACCTATGGTTTGCTTGATGATAATTTCCTATGATAACCGCATCACGCTCAAAGGTAAAGGGGAGAATCGTTAGGCAGAAAACATTATGACTTGTTGTAAAGAGTGCATTAGGAACGACTTCAAAATTTTTATTCTCATGGAAGTGGTATACCATGTTTGGATAATGGTTGAATCCAGGTTGGTGAATGTAGCAGAGACCCATCCCATGTACTTCTGTCTTCGTCAAGTTATAATGTTGAAAGTGAGTCATTACAATGTTTGAAATCCTGGAATAAATGCTTGGACGCATCCTTGTGAGCTTGGTTCCTGTGTCTAGACTACACCCAGGTAAGCTTAGATTTTGTCTATTATTGAAAGACCCTGCCCGGAAATGAAATCGATGTCCTGCGATACTTATGTCATCCAGCTTTAAGTAGTAACCGCTGTCTGAATCAATACCGTAATACAAATCATTGGTGAATATTTCTGCCCTAGGTGGAAATCGTGCATTGCTACCAAATCTTAAGTATGTAATGATACTTGGATCAGAGGCCGCATCTTGTAGACAGTAAGAGAACTTACGTTCAATATTATGGGAAAATATTTGATTTAAGAAGGATTTAGGTCCACCGCGGCCTAATCCTACAACTCCAGTCATATCAGTAGCTCCCTCCGGGAATCCTCTTTGTTCATGGCCACAACCGAAAACTATATTAGGAATGATTTCAGGTGGCCCATTATCTGAACTGAATGTAAATTTTTCTGTGGCTAAATAACCTTTGCTATGACATCCACCCAAATATTCATTTTGGTAGATACATTTGCCTCCATTGCAATGACCCGGAGGGCAGGAAGGGTGACGGTCACAAGTGAGTTCCCGATAAGTTCCTGATAAATTCCAAGGGTATAACTGTGAGTTTTGATTAAAGCAATTAGGATGGCATCCTTGGCATTGAATCCACGTGCTTGCACTGCCTGTATCTAGTAGTAAGTATTCGAACTTGTAAGATGGCCTGCCAGGTGTGCTTGGAGGGAAGGTGCCAATGCCAAACCGGGCAAGGTATAAGCTTCTCATGAACGTTACCGGTGAATGTAAAACATCTAGATGTACAGTTTTTGTTGCATTATCTCCTTGCGCTGAATCTATTTTTGATTGCTGAAAATGCCTTTCAAGCCTCTCTTCAAAAATGAGATTACCGGGATAGAGAGTCTGCATGGAGTTGTGGTGAATGATCTTTATACTGAAGCCACTGCGTTCTGCAGAGACGAAACGATGTAGTACAAGGAGTAGGCTTAAGAGGAGGTAAAAATAGACTGGGGACATGGATGCTGACATAGCTTTGATTATTCTCTGCTCAGAACTTGAGTGATAGAAGAACAAACAACTCCATTTATAGGAAGTTGTTTAGATGTAAAATCAGTGCTAGATTTTCACACCATCTAAAATAATCCCTTTATGGAAGATAGATTTTTTGCAAATATTTTCTTGTTCACACTTTGTTTGTTGTTAAATAGAAAATCCTAGCTAGATTTTCATAACATTTAACTCATTAAGTTTTTAGTCCACCTGTCTGTTGCTTTGAGCAAGGAAGTTGTGAAAAAGAAAAGAAAAAGGGAAACCTATATATGTGCTGAAACTTTGTGTACTTGTCAAAAATTAGTCATATATGATTAGGTGCTATTCGTGAGAAAAACATCTATTGAGCAAAATCATTTGCTATTTGGATCAGTTAAAAAACGAAATATTATTATCAGGTACTCTTATTTTTATTGTTTTAAAGCTTGGGACATATGTTTTGGTTCGTCATGAAGTAATGTATAACTATGCGACTAGTATTTTACACCTTACACCATAGAGCTTGATTCTATCAAGGCCTTTATTTTACACCAAAATTTATTGTCCTCAATTTAAGTGATCGTAAAGTACATTATGATCAAGGATTGTAATATTTTGTTATATGTAGAAAAAACCTAAAAATTTAGTGTATATCAAACATGTATAAATATGTGGACAAAGTAAGATATAAGTAAATTAACCTAATAAATATATAAAATGAAGCGTAAATTCTTAAGTATCTTATAAATGTAATTTGCTTCATAACTTTCTGGGTTTTACACTAAAATATCAAAATCTATGAAAAAAGACGAAATATTTTGATTAAAAAAATATAATTTGCTTCATAACTTTTTTGGATTTTACATAAAAATGTCAAAATTTACGAATAAGCATGAAATATTTTGAAATATCTCGTTGAACTAACGTACTTTTTTTTCGTAAAACTTCGCAAAATCACAATGTTTGATTATGGTTGAACTTCCTCAAAAGAAGTGGTATGCCATGTTAATGCAGTTAGAATGATATAAGAACAAATAACTCTTTTACAGGAAGGAGGGGTGAAAAACCAGTGCTAGATTTTCACATAATAAAAAAAAAAATTGCCACTGCAAAGATTTATTGATCTTGATGTAAAACCATAGCTAGGTTTTAATAATAAATAAACAAACAAAATTGAATCATCTTTATTGAACTTTTTGAAATTTTCAAAAGCTTGAATCGTATGTGATGATACATCAAAATAGACAGTCATCACAACCATGCGAATGGTACAAGATATATATATACATATATATATATATATATATATATATCAAAATAGACAGTCATCACAACCATGCCCATGGCTGAAGATATCCATCACGAGGATCTGGCGTCCCATCTGTTGGGCCAACTCGTAAAACCTAAGGCAAAATCAATCATAAAGGCCCAAAAGAGCCCACTAAATGAAAACATAATTAAAGCCAAAATTCAAGCCTGCACGAGTTCTCTTATAAAGAAGAGGAATGTTGCAAAAGAAAAAAGTCGTGGAGGGAGTTACGCCTCCATGAACTAATCTTCATAAATGAGGAGACTTTTACGTGAAACGTCTCTTTCCATTGCGCCTCACATGCTTAAGTCAACAACTTTGTTTGAAGAAGATACATCAAAATAGACAGTCATCACAACCATGCGCATGGCAGAAGATATCCATCACGAGGATCTGGTGTCCCATCTGCTAGGCCAACTCGTAAAACCTAAGGCAAAATCAATCATAAAGGCTCAAAAGAGCCCACTAAATGAAAACATAATTAAAGCCAAAATTCAAGCTCGCACGAGTTCTCTTATAAAGAAGAGGAATGTTGCAAAAGAAAAGAGTCGTGGAGGGAGTTACGCCTCCACGAAAGCATCTTCATAAATGAGGAGACTTTTACGTGAAACGTCTCCTTCCATTGCGTCTCTCATGCTTAAGTCACGCATAGAATTAACCGCAACCATTATATAAGGTAAATGGAACAATCAACCAATGTCTGCAACTTTAACTGAGTTTTGAACAGAGTTGTTGACTTAAGTATCAAAGTGCCTTTGGCTACCAAAAAGGTGGTCTTTGGTGGACTTAAGCATTTGTTTGTAGGTCGAACTCGTAGAAGAACGAGATTTGGACGGATCAGTATGGTTGGGCTCGTCCTAAAGTAATTTCTCATGATGCAGCTAGCTAGGTATTTAAATCCTACACCAGATTCTGTCAAGGTCTTTTATGTTGTAAATGTAGACGATCTCAACTCTTATTTCGAATGATTTTTTTTCAATTTTGGAATAGAGTAGCTTAAATCGAAAACTCGAAAATTTTGGTTCATATTTTATATACTTGAAATTTGGTTGGTGAAAGGTAAGACCATTAAAACGAGTAGTGATCATAACACGTTAATTGAAAATCTTGATTATGGACTCCCAATCAAACAATGAGTTATAAGATCATACTACGATCACATTTATGCACCCGAACCACAGTGCTCCTTAGCAAAAACTAATTTTTTGGTACGAAAATCATATATAAACCTATGGTCTACTTGATGAAAATTTTCAATGACACCTGCATGGCCTTTCCAAGAGAGCTCAGAAATAGTGATAAGCAGGAAGATCGTTAGGCAGAAATAATTATGACTGAATGCGGAAAATGCAGTGCATTATGATCAATTTCCAGATTTGAACCATCAAAGTGGTATATATATGATGTTGGGAAAATCGTTGTACCCAGGAGGTTGACGCCGGTGGCAGATATTCCATGTATTTGCTCTCTTCTCAATCGATGGTGTTTCATCATACATCAAATAAGACTATCATCATGATCATACATGTGGCAAAGCTCACTTATTACGAGGACAAGTATTTCCAGTCAGGGCCGATTTGCAAAGCCCAAAAAGGCGGATCCAGTCATTAAAGCCCAAAATGGCCCATCAGAACAAATCATAGTCAGATGCCCAAATCCAGACCCAAAAAATCTCCCCCTTAAAGAGGAGAAACGTTAAAGAGAAAAAGAGTCGTGGCGGGAGTTACCTCCCAAGGACGTATCTTCATAAAGGAGGAGACTGTTACAGAGAACGCGCCCCTCGTTAAGCCTCACATGCTTAAGTCACGCAGAGAATTAATAACAACAACTATATAGCCAATGGCTTGACAACTCAATGGTTAGAGCTTGACGGATGGTACCATTAGGTCATGGGTTTGAACCCAGCCGGTGGCATGTTTATCAGTTTATGGTGTGTTGACCAGTTCTGGCCTTTGATAGGTTATGGGATCTTGAAAACCCAGCTCGCTTTAAAAAAAAAACTACTACTATATAAGGTAAAGGGAACATTCGACTAAGGTATGCAATTTTAACTGAGTTCTGTCCAGATTAAGCTATATCACCTACTGATTTACTAACTTAAGCATCGGAGTGACTTCGGCCACCAAACGGGTGGTTTTTGGCAATCTAACCTTTGTTTTGTATATCTGATTTCTAGGATACCAGATTTGGACGTATTAATGTTCAAAATGATGGAATATAGCTTGTGTCTAGCATACACCCAAAAATCTTGTCAGTTATTACGTTTGTGAAATACTCCGCATTGAAAGGAAGTTGTTCTTCTGCAATGCTAATGCCAATCAACTTTAAGTAGTAACCTTGGTAGGCACCAACTCCGTAATGCAAATTAGTGATGGATGATACTGCCCCTTCTGGAAATCGTACATCGGCACCAAATCTCAAGTATGTATTGGTAGCTGGAGGAAAGGTTGTGTGTTGTTGACAGTGTGAGAACTTACCTTCAGTATGAGGAACAATTTGTTTTAAAAATGACAAATTTGAACTGCGACTTAGGTCGAACATTCCAGTCATTTCAATAGGTTCCATTGGAACTGTACCGATGGGCACAGAACATTTGGATATACAGTTTTGGTTGCGTTAGTTCTCTCAGTTGAATTTATTTTCGATTGGTGGAAAAACATCTCAAGCCTCTCTTTAGAAGTAAGATTACCAGGGTAGAGTCTCCATGGAGTTATAGTAAATGAGCTTTATGTTGAAGCCATTGCGTTATGCAGCGACGAAATGGTGTAGTGCAATAAAGAAACTTAGGATGAGGGACAAAGAGATTGAGGACATTGGAAAAATACATGACTTTGATTCTCTGCCCCAATGAACTTAAAAATGATGATAGAGTAATTATACTCCCATAGACAATATTAGGATATGGAGAAGTTTCTGTCCGAATAGTTTGTGTTCCCTAGGAACGCCTTCTCTCCCATCCACCTCCCACCACGCTTCCCCCTCCCCTCCACCTCTGCTGCAAGTCTCCACCTTCCACCTAATGAGGACTTGATCTGACCTGTGAGAGGGAGACACAACTGTGTATGAGATCTGAGATCTGCTTTTTACATTACCAAGAGCAGCTAAGGTTTGGAGGAGAAACCAATCTACTCTTCCATCCTAAATCTGCTGATTTGTTCATGGATTGATATCACAATAGCTAAATCTCATCTCTACTCCCCCATTGCCTCTCGGGGGGAGGGGGAGTAAAGGAACAATCGAGGGAGGCTCACAAAATCCTAAATAATCTGCACACGTGAATGAAGCAGGTTCAACGCAAGCACTAATAGAGAGGTGTGGTATGCATGGAGTTGTCCAGGTAACAGGAGGTGTTGCAAAGGGTGCCCATACTGATGCACTGGTTCATGCTCAGCGTATGGATTGAGCGTCAAAGCTGAAACAAAACAACTAGGTCCACAAAACTTATATAAGTACCACCCATAGTAGTTGAAGGGAGTAAGTTTTGTTGATGTGAATACTGCTGAGTTTGACAAGAAAATAAAGGAGTGTGAGCAACTAGTTGTTGGTAGGTTTGTAGGGAAAAGAGTTGCCTATGGGTATGTTAGGAGTTCCTTAGTCGTATGTGATAGGGGTGGGCATGAATACCGGTCCCGACCGGTTCGACTGGTACCGGTATGGTTTCGACCCGATTCAAATCGGGACCAATCGGTTCCTAGTGTTTTTATCCCGGTCCCGATCCCGAACCGGTTGAAACCGGAACGGAACCGATTTCCACAAATTCAGTCCCAGACTGTCCGGAACTCCCAACTCAACGATATTACTTGGAATAATAATCTTCAACGAGCAACTCAACTTTGCAATCGCAGATGCATCAACTATACACTGATTCTTGCCTCCCTAAATATGTAACGCCTCGATTTTCGAAGAAAACAAAAATCCCAAAATCCATGTAGGATTATTCGTTTCCCCAAAACTCAGGACTTGAAATTCGAATACAACAAAAACATTTAGCAGCAACAACAACTTAAACATGATTTAATTATTTAACAAATAAAAACTCTAACCAGGAAAAACTGACGTTGCTAGCCCCACTAGCGGACTCCAGTAACGCTGCTCAAATGTCTCTAAACCTGAAAGGCTAATTGGCTACATTTCCAAAGGAATGTACTCAAGAAGCAAAAGCTCACTTGGGTCAGCAATAAAGTTGGTGTGAGTAATCTTCATCCCAAAATCAATAAATTCGCACGTGAAAACATCAAACTAAACACAAACAATAAACAACCAAACCAACAGGTAGTTCCTCAGTGAGGCAGATGTGTCATGCAAGAAAAACACAGTTCAAAAAATTTAGTTTCCCAACGAGGCAATCATGTCATCATCCTAATTTAGTAAACATGCATTTACTTGTACTTACATTGTAGAAGTTGATTATGGCAAGTCTGACCTGCAGAAATATTAGTGGACTTGCCATATTGCATGAAAAGAGTTAGAAACAATATAAACGTAATTTATTAATTAAACAGTTGTCTTCGTACAATATTGACTTACGCATATTATTTATTTTTATTTGCATTTGATTCATTTTTAACGAATTGATCACTTAGACGATACCACATTCGCACCACCTCCGTGCCGAACATACATGCTCGTATGTCTCTCATATAAAGGAGGACTTCTCCGTCATCCATGGCCAAGTGGGAAAACATCACATACAGGCATGCATCACCGGATATTCCTAACTATATGAGTAACAAAAGCCACTCTTGGGCTATCAATGCGCATAAAGTCACGTCACATTTTTTACGGATAAATATCAAAGCCTATCTTAGGCATAAAAATTCACCTAATTTTCGCAAGACTAACTCGAAGGTTATTTTAGTTTCTCTATAAGAAATAGGCGCCCCACCTCTGCATGACAACCCGCAGGTTATTTAGTTTATCTAGTAAGAGAGGGAAAATAATAAACAAAAAGATGTGTAGTAGTTCTAAGTGATACAATTTCAGGTGATTACATTTTCAAGAATCAAAATTTATCAATATCATTTATTTTTGATATTTAAGAATTCCTCCACAATGACATTTTGTCATTCATAAATCGATTCACCACAATCTCCGCCCATACTTTTGGGGAAACATCGCATTTTTGTAAACAAATTTTTATATAGCAGAGCGGGGATCAAACCCATTTAATAAGAGGATTCAAGTTCCTGCCAGTATGGTAACGTCACATTTTCAATCATAGCTCCTTATTGAGTCTAATTCAAGCTATGAAATAAAACATCATCACTCAATAACATTGTTATCTATATAAAAGCCAACATATGTATATATGAAACCATACTCAAATTCTCATTATCATACATTACAACATATAGCAAAGGATTTCATAATGTTTATCACAAGAGTTACATTTATACCAACTCATCCTTTAAGGCAAAGTAAACAACTAAAATTCAAGATGCATAGCAATCCAAACCTTACAACATTCACACAATTAAATTCCATTTAAAGTATTATCTAAAATCAGACGAAAATGCACCAACATTTACATCAGCCCCTTAATTTATCAAACAGCCTACAAAGAAATGAGCATGAATTCAAAGTAAAGTTTCTCACTAACCCAATTTCCACCTCTAGCAAACACACTTGTTACCAATTTTTCATACTAGAAATCAAACAAAATGATCCTAATTAACCTAGCTCCTGACTTGAATCTTCTCATTAGGGCTAATTAACCACTTCAGTTTTAAGTCCATAAAATCAATCAAATAAAACCTTCTAACTGAATCAAGAGTGGGAAAGAACTTAGCAAGCAAGTTATGGCAATCCACCCAAACAGGTGAATCTTACATTATGTCACAAATCACTATCAAAATTAAGTCAAGAGCCACTATGTGACAAGATCTGGCTTCCAACCTTTTCCCATCATCTCTGTCACAAGAACGGAGGCTTCAACCATTTTTCCTCCCTTGCATAAACCACTTATGAGAGTATTATAGGTGGCTATTGTAGGTGAGCAATCATAGCCAATCATCTCCTAAAAAACCCTCAATGCATCTGAAAATTTAGCAACCCAACCACTGATCAATGTGTTGTACATCTGAGAATTTGGTCTACAATTACGTTGGCGCATATGGTTAAAAGTATTGGAAACATCATCTGATCTCCCATCTCTACCAAATCGATTAACCAATGAGGAATAAGCAAACACATCCATATCTGCTCCTATATCTTCAGCCTCCGCGACAACCAATAAAGCCTTGTTTAAATATTTGTTCTTACACAATCCATGAACCAAAATCCCATAAGACGTGGAATCTGGACTAAAACCACTCTCACACAATAGTTTACAAATTGAAATTGCTTTATTAACTCTACCATTTTCAAACAACCCTTTCATTATACTGCTAGTTTTTCATTTAGACGTGAAACAAACAAGCAGGTCTAGAGGTTCCACGACATTTGTCATGAATGTCCAATTAGCAATATATTCACATACAATCTGTATTTCATTTAGAGCAACATAAATATCCAGACAGGAATACAAAATATTAACAAAACATCATTATGGGTTTGAATCACACATAAAAAAAATCATGGGTTTGAATCAAACAAAACCCATTTTTCAATTTCTTCCATTTCGCCCTAAAAACCAAACATTCATTGAAAAAAATTCCAACACAAAAGGCACAAACAATGAGAAAGAAAGAGAGGGAAAGAGTTCAGAAACTCACTGGTCAACAACACATAGCCCTCGGCACACAAGACCATCTCTCTCTCACGCAACACCACACACCACATCGTCAAATCCCTTGCATGTAAACATTTTTTTTTGGCATTGAAATCAGGTGGAGAGGAGAGGGACGTGAGATGAATGAAAAAGGAAAAGATTGAAACGATTTGGCCGTTGGGGAACTCTTGCTACACTCGGTCAGAGCCGAGCTTGTGGCTGGAGAAGAGGAACAAGCGCTGGAACTCGATGATCTCTGACCCCAGATTTGCAAAAGCCCATTTTACTTGAAAAAAAAAGAGCTTTGCTACAGAGCGAGGGAGGGAGCGAGGGAAAGGGGCGAGGGATGGGTGGTAACCACCCATCCGCCTCGAGATACGCGCATCAAATTCGAGATGCGCGATGGCACTCATCTCGGGGCGGATGAGTGGCTTCCACCCATCCCTCGCTCCCTCCCTCGTTCCCTCCCTCGACCCCTAGAATTTTCCAAAAAAAAAGGAAGAGTAGGGTTTTTTTTTAAAGGTGGGTGGCTATTCGTCCCCACTGAAAATCTTAGGGCAACCCACCCTAAAAACTCACAAAAATAAAACCCTATCAAGTAAATTTAACCCTATTTTAATTAATTCAAAATATTTAAATTAGCTTTATGAAATTTAGGGGTGCTACATTATACACACGTTAAATGGAATCTTGTCTCGAGATTCGAAAGGTAAGACAGTTAACTGAATTTCGAAAAATACGAGTTGTCAAACAAAAGAAAATTTTAAAACACAAATTTCAATTGAATTTTAGGAACATAAATATTTATTGTCATTTGAAAAGTAAGGTTGTTACAAAATAACAGCATCATACACAAACTTATAAAATTGAAATTTGATGTATATGGTACAGGATGACATAGTGCTATGCAAGATATATAGGAAGGCAACTTCATTGAAAGTGTTAGAAGAAAGGGCAGCAATGGAAGTGGAATCGAAAAACACCTGAAGTTGTTTCACCATCTTCATCTGAAGATGTCATTCAACAATTATCTGATGAACAAAACAATCTCATGACACTGGTGCCACTGGCGAAGAACGACAAGGACATGGAACGAGCATCTGGTCTTCATCTCAGATCGCAAGTCGTCTTCATTCACCATGCAGAGCAGTTCATCGAGTTCAAAGCAAATCAGTTCATCGAGTTCAAAGCAAATTAGTTCATCAAGTTCACCAAGCATATCAGTTCGAGTGTTCTGATCAGTTCGACATGAAGCGAGGATCCGATCTTCATCTCAGGGTACAAATCTTCTTCAATTACAGCCAACACAGACCGCAAGGCATCTTCATCCAAGCCGACATGGATCCAGTCTAAATCACAGATCATGGGTCGTCTTCAATTACATCACGGTCGGCAACGAGATCAACACCACCGCCGACAAAACCAGTGCACGATCGGCTAGCTCCAACCCCTGCACTTGAACCCGGTTTCTCTCATTCTAGAGACAGGGTCTCTCTCATTCAGTCATTCTAGAATCTCTCTTTGGGCTTAAATCTATTGTGGACTTTGGGTTGTGTTTGGGTCGTTTGATTGTGAAATTTGAATCGGGATAGAATGGTCCTGACCCGGACTGTCCCGGTTCAAACCGATTCGGGACCAATCGGGTGTGCTCAAGAAAATTTCGTATCCCGGACCGTTCCGGTCCCGTTTCATTGGATCGGAACTGGGACCGAGACAAACCCAATCCCGGACCGTGCCTACCCCTAGTATGTGAGGTACGAAATTTTTTGACATGAACATTCATGGTGACAGAACGTTTATCTTCAAGTTTAAGGATGAAGAGTTGTAGGAGAAGGTGCTGGAAATGGGTCATATCCATATTGCGAATAAGTTATTTATTCTGCGACCATGGTCACTGTTGTTGGAGGAAGAAAATGAAGTCTTGAGTTCCCTTCCAATCTGGGTTACCTTGAAAAAGGTATCACTATTCGTTTGCAAACCAAACAGATTGCGAGTGTCATTGGGATCTCTATTATGCCTGATAAAGCAACTGAAGAACAAACGAGGTTAGCCTTCGCTCGAATGCGTGTCAAAATTAACATTAATAGTCAATTTCCCAGTACCATTCCTTTTACAATCAATGATGAGAAGACTATAGTAGCGGAGGTGGAGTACACGTGGATCCCAGCCAAGTGCACTACAAGTGCAGGGTTTGGTCATAACAAAACTAACTGTTTAAAAGCTAAGCCAGTGAAACAAGTTGTAGCTTCAGTTTGGAAGGACAAAGGGAAAATGGTAATGGAACCCGATAAGGATAAGGAATGATGGATTGTTGCATCAGGTAGGCACAACTTTAGACCCAAGACAGCCATACAGATGATAGACGTGAATGTACAAAATGTGTTGAGAGGGGGTGAAGCTACTAGTAGTAATAATTATGCTTAGAGTTGTGGTAGATAAGCTAGCCAAGGTAAACCCAATAATACTGCTATTAGGGAAACAACACAACAAGTCGATACTGTTCTTGAAGAGGTGCAATACGCAGACAACGATAGCATAGAGGAAGACGGGGAGGACATTGATTTGAAACTCGAGGAGCATGTGGCAGGCGAGACAGTCACGGTAGAGGTAGAGTATCGGCTGGAAGGTGCAGGAATAGATGTCGAAATATGGAAAGATATGCTAGAACATTTTAAGTTAGAATGTTTAGATGTTGATTATTTAAATAATGAGGTTGATAAGGCGATCGAGGAGCATCTAGCTGAGGTTGCTGGGAATGAACAAATTGTTCAAAGCTGTGAGGAATACGTCATTGAAGTGGGAAGAGATATGACTGTTGAAAGAATGGGGGAAGAACAAACAAGTCTCCAAAAATCCCAACCCAAATGGTGTCTACCTCTTCATCCATAGATAAACAAAAATCCCTCTTCGATGGTATAGATGGAAGTCCTCAATCCCTTTCTAAGGTTAAAAATCTTTTGAAAATGATAAAAAAAATGACAATGGGAATGAGGGAAGAACTCACCGAAATAAAAGCTCTATTGGAAAATTAAGCAAATATGGTGGATCAAAACACTATCACTACAAAAAAGGGCCTTTAGGGACGTAGTCAAAATTGTCGCTATAGACAACATTTCGTCGCCATAAATATTGGGCGACAAAATATTAGTCGCGCAAAGGTTGTTGCCACAGCTCTGTCTCGCAAGCATTTGTGCGACGAAAATAAATCTTCGTCGCTACAAAATCCTTTTGCGCGACGACACCAAAGATCGTTGCGAAAGGGTGCGTCGCGTAATACTGTTTTGTGCGACGCTAATTTCGTCGCAAGAAGTAGAATTGTTCTTCGTGCAAAATATACTTACGCGATTAACCATTTCATCGCATTAAACTTTGTCGGCATAACTCAATCGTGACGATCCCTTTCGTCGCGTTAGAATTTGTTGGCTTAACTCAATGGTGATGAACCTTTCATCACGCAAGATATTATTTACGCGACAACAATATTCATCACTCTAATGTTGTCACACAGGTTCCGTCGATCCAAACACGCTTGATCTATTCTTATGCGACGAAAATTTTTGTCGCTTAAAGTTTTGTTTAATAATTTTGAAATTTTTTAATTCAAATATTTATTTTAATTAAATTTGAAATATTTATTAATTGAATCGTCTCACGCATAGAAAGGTTTTGCTAATTTAGTTAAATACTATTAACTTTACAAATTAATAATGTAAAATTATAATTTATCCATTACAAATTAAAAATTTTTAACCGTACTGTATAGTTACAAATTAAAAAAACACATCAGTACATTTTTTAGGGATGTGGTGGCTGATGATGGTTTGTCGACAGTAGCGGGAGGCTCGACAAATTAATCCCCGACTGCTGGAAATCCCCTAATAACATACTCCACCTAGTTGCCTCTTGTGCTTGTCGTTCCCCCTCCCGGGCCTCCCTCTCCGCCTCACGCGCTTTGGCAGCATTTAACTCATTATGTAATTCCTTAACTTTCGACTGTAATGATGAAACGATTCCGGCTGACTGCTGCGAAGATGAAGATGAGGTGTTGACCTCACGAACTTTAGCTTTTCCCATCCCCCGAACAATCTTTTCGGGTCTTGGACCTAGCGATTCCAATGTCTCCGTCAAAATATGTAATCCTGCATCAGGATCGTCCATTGTGAGCTGTTCCAACGGAGTTCCCGGAGGATGCTGCGAGGCCACTCGCTCCATGTAGGCATCCTGCCTCTCCACCATCGGTTCCTTGATTAAAAAATTATTAAAAATTAATAACTTTTAAAACAACAGAAGTGACAACATGCAAAAAATGCAAAGAATAAAACTTACATGCAACTTCACGGCCACCTCATTGCCAGGTAGTGCATAAACAACCTTGAACATGTCGATTTCTGGGAATTTTGAACCCTCTTACAAAACATTGTTAAAATGATAAACTAACTAATATAAACATTTAATTGAATGTATTGACTAAAAATAAAATAATGAAATGAAACATATGAGTTCACTTACTAGACGTCGTTCCTCCACCCTGTAAGAGAAGGGCAATGAACCAGAGTGATGTAAAATTTTCTTTTGACGTCGGTTCGCCTTGTTCGCCTCAGATCTTTTCTGTATAATTATTCAAAATATATATTAAACATATGCATTATTACATATATAAAAATAAATATGTTTATTTTAATTAAATAAAACGTTAATGCTTACCAGAAATGTGGGAGTTTGAAAATGATTGCAAAACCACACCCACTCATCAGGCCTATGCTCCAATTCGATTGGGGGTTGTGCCTTAGCACTATCCACATCAGAAAACGTTTGGAAGTATCGGTGGAAATCATGCTTCCAATTCCTGTATCGATCCATGCACGTACCGGTGATATATTCATGAATGTTTGGATCATTCATGTCAAACTCAAAGTTAACCTGAAATTTTAAATAATATTTATTAGAGAATATTAAGGCCCAAAGAGATCAGTTATACCAAATCATGTAAAAATACAAGTATAAACATGCAAAACCTTCAAAACTTTCTGCATTATAAAGATTTTAATTATTAAAGGTTGAGATGAATGGCTAGAACTTACTGTGAGTGCGTCCAACACCTCGGCCTGCGTCTCAGGCTTGACCTCACTCCAAGATGAGGATGTCATCGGGCAATGGTTGCGAATGATTGCACCGATGTCATGCACCAACAAGCTATTAATCTTCGCCGATTGCGAGCGACGATGACTAGGATCCTGCACTACAGGAATGCGTGTGTTAGTGGTTCATGTGATCCTTTGGGATTTTAGTTTTCTACAGGGCCCCCTCGTTTTCTTTGTTGTTGTAAAAAAAAATCAATTTGCCGAATATGATGAGGAAAACTTAAGTTTATTACCTCTAGGGAGCTCTCCATCTCCTTGGGGGAGGGGTTTACATCCCCGATCATGGTTACAGTCTCGAGTGCAATCTCAGGAGCCGCTGATCGATGGTTTGTTCGTCTGGCGCTTTGTCGAGTAAAAATTTGAGGAACTAATCCAGACGATGAAGATTGATCAACTACCGGAACATTTGATCCATGTGCTGGTGGAGTACTGATAGAAGCAGCCCTTGTAGTGGGAGCATTAATGGCGGAATGAGCTACGTTGGGCGGAGGAGCGGCGACCGAACTATTATCAGCAACAATTACGGGCCTACATTTTCTTGTTATCAAAGAAGCCATCTGAACCAAAATAATAAAAACACAACACAACAATTACAAAGTAACATGAAGACAAAGTAAATAGATGCAATCAGTGGAAGATCGTATAAAACAATACATTAACTATACAATGTATAATGAAGGAGAAAACTTGAATTTCATAAGGTTCGGGAAGAAAACTGGATAAATGGGCAAGAAGAACAAAAAAAATTTGAATTTCAATTGCAAATGTAGAGGAGATATAAATGTACATGTCTAGCATTTTATATGCAAATGTAAATCACTATAATACAATAATCAATAAGAGAGACTGGAACTTTACTATCAGAAAACTCATTCAAAATTTGATCAAAAGAGGGGGAAATTTAGAAAGATTGAATCAATGGGGAACAACCAAAACTGATCATGGAAGAAAACAACTTGAAATTCTGTAACAATCCAGAAACCAAATAATCTGACTACCACTTCAACAATCCATAATTCTAACAAATGAAGCATGCCCATGATTCAAATCAAATAAAGAATCCTGCCCATCACAGAGATTCTATAAAAACATGAAGTTTTATACCTAACCTTCTACACTTTTAAAACATTGGATTAATTAGAAGAAAGGGAAAAGTAGAAGGTGTGATGAAACAATCAACAAACACCAACCTGAGTAATCAACAGGCTAGAATGCAGATATATCACTAGTACTGGCTTTGCCCTCGAACCAATATGCAATGTTCTCTTCGATAGAACAATTAAAAAGAACAGACTCCTGACTCACAATACTTATCTGTGATGTTGGAGAAAATAAAAGCAATGTTGTCAGAAAGCAACAAAGATAATCTAGATGTCTTGACACAAATTTCATCCCCACTTCACAGATAATTAATTAGGATAAAATGGATTCAGTGAATATAAATTAAATTTACAAAGAACGAAGAATCACAACATTAAGGGGTGGCTGTCTATATAATTAGAAGTGAATTTTGTGAAATACAACTAAATTTTCAAAATACTCAAACCTGAAATAAACATCACCTAAATCATATTCTTTTATTGATTGCCGCATTAGCCGTTCTCAAGTCTGAAAGGTATAATGAAGCTATCAAAAAACACAAACCTGAGTAATCAACAGGCTAGAATGTATTGTGCTCTAGGCAGAGATGGATTCTTTGCATGACTGGATATCTTTTTTGGCCAGGGTTTCACCTTTTCCACAAATTTTTTTTTGAGTATAATAGATGACTAATTAATGTCAGATCCTTTGGTATCAATGTTTAAAAAGACGGGGCGGGAAAAGAGGCAAATGACTTTCTTAAGGTTAAGGTGGTTACCCTTCAAATTTTGAATACAGTTAGTAGTGTACTGAAGACAAATGTACTAACTATTCAAATAAACATGAGTGGAGTCTAATGAAGAAGAATTGCCTTAGGATAATGTAGCAAAGTAAAGAAGATGAATAGTTCAGTGCTTGATTTGGGTGAATTCAAAAAACAAACAAACAAACAATAAAATGTATAAAAAAATTGTTATTAACTAGTAAGCAAATTTCGGCCACCAGAGGTGTGTGCCTCAGTCTGCCTCGCTTCTTACTACACCTCAATGAGTGCATCTCACAAGGTTAAGGTGTTACATAATAGGTAAGAGGTGCCTCAATGCGCTAGTTTACAAATAAGGAAAACTCGTTTGTACGTTGTAGGCTCAATTGTCAGCGAATTTGGGTGAAATCCGATAATACAACAATTTGAGTAAACAAATGGGCTTCGTTTGACTTCTAACCACACAGGTACATTAATAATGAAATATTCAACATGTTTGACTCAACAAACTAGATTGGTCGTGCTTAACGAAGAAGGAAAACTTGTTTTTATGTTGTAGGCTCATTTGGATGCAAATTTCGGTGCAATCCGAGAATACAAGGATTTGAGTGTCCAAATGGACTTTGTTTGACTTCTAAATTCTTGGGACTCAAATATTGACAAATGCAACACGTTTGACTCAACAAATAAGTTTGGTTTTGCGAAACGAAGAAGAAAAACTCATTTGTAAGTTATGGTCTCAATTGGAGGCCAATTTGGCCGCAATCGATAATACATGGATTTGAGTGACCAAATGGACTTCGTTTGACTTCTAACTGCACGGGTACATTAATAATGAAAAATTAAACAAGTTTAAGTCAAATAATTAGTTTTGTTATGCTTATCGAATAAGGAAAACTCGTTTGTACGTTGTAGGCTCAAGTGGAGGCCAATTTGGGTGCAATCCGAGAATACAAGGATTTGAGAGACCAAATGGACTTCGTTTGACTTCTAATCGCGTGGGTGCCAAAATAATGACAAATGAAACATGTTTGACTCAATAAACAAGTTTTTTGGTGCTTAACGAAGTGGGAAAACTCGTTTGTACGTTGTAGGATAAATTTGAGGCCAATTTGTGTCCAATCCGAGAAAACGAGGATTTGAGTGACTAAATGGACTTTGTTTGACTTCTAACTGCAAAGCTTCATTAGTAATGAAAAATGAAACATGTTTGACTCAACAAACCAGTTTGGTTGTGCGTAATGAATAAGAAAAACTAGTTTGTACGTTCTTGGCTCAATTTGACGCAAATTTGGGTGCAATTCGATATGCAATTAAATCTAACATTATCTAGGCATTTACGATATGCAATTCTTATCTTTTTAGGCATTATATGCATTGCCAAGGCTTTAGCATGGTTTTTCAACTTACTTCATAGGACTATGAGGCTAAATATTTCTCATATCTCCGGTGTATGTTTTCCAAAATTTATTATATGGCTTTCCCATCCACAGGCATATGAGAAATGCTTTCAGAATCTGCATTATGTAGAAAGATTTGAAGAGCATACAATTGCACATGCAATACAGACCAATTACAAGGAAACCAAGGTGCTTGCTCTTTTGCCAGCTGATGTCAATTTTCAGTCTTTTCATTTTCAAGCAGAGGTATCTTACAACTTTCGACTTAAATAATTTTTTTTTGTTTTAGATATATATATATATATATATATATATATATATATATATATATATATATATATATATATGGCCTGCTTCAACAAGAACAAGGATGAAACCAAGCAAAACTGTTGAAACCATTCTCAATTTAGAAGGTATAATGAAGCTATCAAAAAACACAAACCTGAGTAATCAACATGCTAGAATGTAGGAATCTTCAAACACCAACCTGAGATGATAAGAAAAGTAGAAGGCATAATGAAGATGATAAGAAAAGTAGAAGGCATAATGAAGCTATCAAACAACTGCTGAGGTATATCTAAAGAAGCATAAGTTTACTTATTTGGATATCCAAATAAGAGACACTACCTCTCTTTTTTTTAGGTTCAGTTCAACTGAGAGGATAATTCCTCTTATATAATTTGGAGAATTCAAGAACAGTAATCCAAGTATTGAACTTACCCTTAGTAATATTGAACCAAAGTCCAACATTTCAAATGCTCTATCATGAAAGTTAAGTCAGAACCCGATTACAACCAATTAGAAAGCCTCTGACATTTTCATCACCCAAAAAGTGAAACAAATCAGTAAACATGTGAAATATCTCAATCTCATCCAGTGTGGTTGTTCCATTTACAAATTCTGGGTGGAGCATGATTCTGTAAAAATAGTAATACTTGTGATATGCTTTGATCATGTAGTAAATTGAACCAAAATAGTAAATACTACATATAGGCGTCCCAACAGTTTCTCCACAGGTTCTCCAAAAATATTGGATTTCTTTTCAAGTGCAGAAAGTTCAAACAACATATTCTTGCCTTCTTAGATAATTTGCTTGAAAGTAAAAAGTTCAAACAAAGTTTATGTTAAAGGGAAATTTCAAGAGATTCTCATCAGTTTATGCAAATGAAAATTGTTGGTAATTCATTTCAAACACAAGGTATATAGTGTTGGTAAATTGAGAAACAAGGTATTCAGTGCTAGTAAATTGAGAAGCAAAATGGGCACAGGAGTTCAATTGTATGTAGCTTGCAAAAAGTATAGAATTTGGTTCTTATCCATGTTGTTGGTTGCCGAATTCGCTATTGGAATCGGAGTAAAACTGGATATACAAGACGCCTATATAGCGTCCTTGGGACCAAGAAGGCCCTCATCCATCTCCATCAGGTTCTCCAAAAAATTGAACTTCGAACGTCCTTGGGACCAAGAAGGCCCTCATCCATCTCCACATTCTGGTCCGCCACAAGACTGATGATTCAATGATTCATTTTAAGTAATATTTCATTGCTATAATAAATTCATCACAATGAATCCCAAATCCATTAATAGATTTGTAATCAATCATCCCTGCTTTGATGTTCCAGACCTAAAGCAAAACCGAACTTACCTGACCTAAAGCAGACCCAATCGCACAGCAGCAGACCCAATCCCCCAGCAGCAGACTCAATCGCACAGCAACATCCCCTTATTGCGTTTCCTCTTCTCTTCTTGCCTTTTCCTCTTCTTCCTACTATTTGCTCATGAAAGCCTCCATGAACTTTTGTTCTTTTCTCTTCTTCTCTGCCAACTACCTTCAACAAGGGAGGAAATGAGATCTCTTCTTCTCTGCCAACGAAACAATCTAACAAAATGGCTTTGATTGGGCTAGCAATGGAAAAACGATTCTAATTAAAAGGGCCGGTTTTGCGCGACGAACCCATCGTCGCCATATATCAGCGACTTCGTCGCGCTAGTTTTTAAAATTTCACACCACTTTATTTTGCGCCAGTTTTCAAATTTTCACATTTTGTTTTGCGCAAGTTTTCAAAATTTCATGCCACTTTTTTGCGCTTTTTCAAAATTTCATCGCCATAAATCCTGAATTCGTCGCGCTAGTTTTCAAAATTTTGTGCTCATTTTCAAAATTGCCGCCAGAAGCATACACCATGATTTTTAAGGGGGGGGGGAGCATTTTGTGCGATGAAATATTCTAATTTCGTCGCGCAAACATCAAATTTGCTTATTTTAGGAGGAAAATTTTATATCATTATTTAATTAATCAATTAATTGAACTTAGACATTCATTTAAAAAAATTTTGGTAAAAAATTCATAGTACATTAACAAATTTAATTAAATGAACTAACAAAATACATAATATTATTAACATTTTGTAAACGATCTAACAAATTATAATCCTTCAAATGTATTTAATCTGAATCAGTAGAATAATCACTTTCGACTTCTTCTTCAAGTTCATCTGACATGGTTGCCTCAGATTCTCCAAAAACTCCATCTTTTGCAGGTGATACCTCAACATCATATTCGCCATCAATCGGAGGAAGTTTGAAAAATAACTCAAATGGCTGTTGGATAATGGGAATGCTTGAAGGTGAATTCTCTTGATCAGCGGTGTCGTCATCACTGTGGTCATCAGAAGCCTTTTCAGGAATGTCCCATATACTTCTGTGTTGGATCGTCTGGACTACTTTCCATCCACCAACGGCTTTAGGATCATCTAGATAAAAAATTTGTTTTGCCATAGTTGCCAAAATAAAAGGATCATGCTTGTACTAAAGTGTGTTTGTGTTCACACTTACTAGACCATATTCTCGTTTAATACTCTCGGCTTTATGTGGGTTTGTATCAAACCAATGACACTTGAATAAAATCACCTGGCAACGGTCTTTGTACAGTAATTGAATTACAGATGTCAGTTTACCATAGAAATCAACATCGGCGGTGTCGCCGTCCCCAGGTACTGATACGCCGCTATTTTGAGTGCTCAAATTGTTGTCTCGCTCGATAACCAGGAACTTAACACCATTTACATAACAACCCAAAAATGTTTCAGATCGAATAGGACCTCTCGCCAGTTTTGATAATTCATCATCGTAAAGAGCCGAATTTACTTCCTTCAATTGTAACATCTATTAAAAAAAATTATATATATTCAGAATATGTTGAATACCAATTATAAAAAAAATGCAATATTATCAAATTTTCTTATAGTTATCAACTTACGTGTTTGCGAAACCATTCAGGAAACAATTGACGGTGCTTCTCGACCCGTAAATGTGCAGGATACTTTCGCCTAATTTGTTCTTCATGCTCCTCCAAAAATGGCAAGGCCTCGTCACAATTGTTGAGTATGAATCAATGCGCAACTTTCATGTCGTTATCGCTAAACTGATCATTTGTTGGTGGCTCGCCAAACGGTCGTGCGAGTTGCGCAAAAATAGAAAGTGTCTCACTTCTAGTACCACCGTCATTATTTCGTTGAGTTCGGTTGAAGGACATCTCAACATTATGGAGATACATTGCACAATAAGTAAGTGATTCATTTGCAATATATGCCTCCACTATGGATCCTTCGGGTCATGCCCTGTTCCGTACGTACCTTTTGTATGTGCCTAGTATTCTACAAAATATAAAAGATGTCAGACTCGTTACAATAAATGAAGAATAGTTAGAAAACAAGCATATGAGTTACCTTTCTATTGGGTGCATCCACCGATAATTGACCGGCCCACCAAGCTTTGCCTCACCCGGTAAATGTATCATCAAGTGAATCATGCAAGTAAAAAATGTCGGAGGAAATATCTGTTCGAATTTGCATAAGATGTTAATAATATCGTCTTGCAACCTTTCTATATCCGATTTGCGCAGAGACTTTGCGCATAGCTGCTGGAAGAATCTCAACAATTCTGTAATAGGGCCAACAACACCCGATGGCAAAAATCCTCGAATAGCGACAGAAAGAAGACGTTGCAGTAGTACATGACAGTCATGGCTCTTCAATCCCGACATTTTCCCATCACTCATTTTCATACAATGGGCAATATTAGATGCGTACCCATCTGGAAACTTCACAGAAGAAAAAAAACTTAAAACTTTTTATCTTTACTGGCGGTTTAACTGCAAAATAGGGATGTCCCTTTACCCATTTGTCACCAACTTTCTTAAGCCATAACCGTTTCTTTATACCCATGTTCATACAATCTTCCCTCGCTTTCACAGTGTCCTTCGATTTTCCTTCGATGCCAAGAGTTGTCCCAACCACACTATCACACACATTCTTTTCAATATGCATCACATCTAGGTTGTGCCTGATCTTTAATTTCGACCAGTACGGAAGCTCGAAGAATATACTTTTCTTCGTCCAGTTCAGATGTGTAGCTGACCTGTGCAAATTAGTATCACGATTATCGGGATGTTTGCCAATCTGACCAAATTCCAAGCTATTCAACTTAGCCAAAATGTCATCCCCCAACCATTCTCTAGGTCTAGTGTCGTTCTCCATTTTTCCATCAAAGTCCACCTTATTTGTTCGCCACTCGTGATCCTGGGGCAACCATCTACGGTGACCCATATAACAAACCTTTCCCGCATGCCAATTAGATGTTACATCATCGTTGCATATTGGACATGCCTTATAGCCCAGAGTACTCCAACCTGAAATATTTCCATAAGCGGGAAAATCATGTATAGTCCACATCACTGCTGCTCTCAACATAAACATTGTGTTGGTAGACTTATCAAATGTACATACACCATTTTCCCATAAGTATTTTAACTCATCAACCAACGGCCGCAAATAAACATCAATGTCCTTTCCGGGATGACCGGGAATTAATAAAGTCATCATTGTAAAAAAAAATTCATACTCATCCAAGGGGGAAAGTTCTAAGGAACAACAACGACAAGCCTGGTGCTGTGAGTAGAGCTCATATTCCCGAACCGATTAAATCCATCAATTGCAAGCCCCAATCTGACATTGCGCGGGTCTTCTGCAAAATCGGGATATATAGTATCGAATGCTTTCCAAGCCTCTCCATCAGCAGGATGTCTCAAAAAATCATCATCAACCCTTCCTTCCTTGTGCCATCTCATATGACTCGCAGTGTGCGTCGACATGTACAGTCGCTGCAATCTGGGCTTCAGTGGAAGATAACGCAAAACCTTTTGTGGAATTTTCTTCGTTTTATTACCAAAATTAGGCTTATATCTTGGCTCATTGCACACAGGGCATGCATCCATCCCTTCAATTTCCTTATAAAATAATGCACAGTTGTATTTGCAAGCATGAATCTTTTGATACCCCAAACCAAGACCATTCAACAATTTCTGCGCGTTACGATAATCCTCAGGAAAAACGTTTTCCTTCGGAAGCATCCGCTTCATAATTTCCATTCAATGAGAAAAACACTTATTCGACATATAATGTTTCACTTTGCAATGCATCAACTCCACAATGGCAGTAAGCAGGGAGAACTCTGTGCAACTGGGGTATAATGCTTGTTGGGCTTGTTTCAACAGTCTTTCATAGTTTTCTAACTCTTCACTTTGCAGCATGTTGGGAGGTACGGTATCTCCTACCATATCATCAATGCCATCTTCGTTCATCGATGCATATGGATAAGCGTCATTTATTATACCCATAACTTGGTCATTATCATTCATGGACGTTTCATCAATGTGCGGCACAAGTGGCTGGGAATTTGATGAAGTCGAACCAAATTCTCGTTGCTCCCCATGATAAATCCACCTCGTATAATTCTGAATCATCCCATACCTCGCCAAATGATATCGAACCATATTGAATGTCTGCCACAAACAATTGTTACAACATTGACACGGACACTTTATATGATTCGTCGTAACAGTGACATGTGCCCTTGCAAACTCAATGAAGCTCTCGATCCCATTTAAATATTGATCACAGCATTTGTCCCGATTTTGTATCCATTGTCTTTCCATTACGCCTGTTTTCAGTTTATAAACAAAACATGAGAATTCAAGAGAGTTAACGGCACTAATGCGATTAGGTTTCAATGTGGAAAATTTTCAGCAGCATCTCAATTACAATTCTTCAAGTGGACGATGTAGATATTATTAATTAATAAATATCTAGTATGCACTCAAAAAACAATGTGAGACACTCCCAAAAATCCACATGATAGCAACCTAATTTCATGAAATTTCAAAAAATAAAAAAAATTAGCAATTTCCTCACCGTTCTCCAAGTGAAAGAGAGAGACGATTGGAGGTGTGGCCGGCGTCGGCGACGCAAAGAGAAGACGAAGCCTAATTAAGTGCTGGAAGCTTGGAGTATATAGTGAGAGAAATCAATAGAGCAGAGAAAAAGAATAAAATGAGAGGAGAAAATAGTGAAAAACGCAAATCTGATTATTCTAATTCGTGGAGAAGACGAAGCCTAATTAGGCGATGAACCTGCTCGTTTCACACGACGAATCTTGGTTGTGAATACTTTATGCGACGAAGGTTTCCAGTTCGTCGCGTAAGATATTTTTAGGCGACGACAACGTTTGTCGCCCTAGGATGTTCAAGTTGGTCGTTCAAAGTGGCTGACACATAGCAATAGGTATTTTAGGGCGACAAAATATTTGGGTTTAAGCGACAATACTTTGTCGCTTAAATGTTATGCGACGAAGGTTTCCTGTTCGTCGCGTAAGATATTTTATGCGACGAAGGTTTCCAGTGCATCGCGTAAAATATTTTATGCGACGACGATTTCTAGTTCGTCGCGTAATATATTTTTATGCGACCAAACAGTGTGTCGCCCGAGGATATTCAAGTTGGTCGTTCAAAGTGGTCGACACACAGCCTTAGGTATTTTAGGGTGATAAAATATTTGGTTTTAAGTGTCGACACGTTGCGACAAAGGCTTTAACTTCGTCGCAAAAGAGGTTTTGACGCGACGAAATAGTTTGTCACGGTAAGTAGTTAGCTATTTTTTGTAATTGCGTGACGATATTAAATATGTCGTCGCGCCAAGATAATTTTGAGCGACAAAACTTCCCTCATCGCGCTACGAGTCGTCGCAAAAGGGGATTTTTTAGTAGTGTATTGAAGATGAATGTGACGTTCCGAAGGTCAAATCCATTGGACACAGAATCCTCATCTTCAAATTCACGTTCTTTTGGTATAATTCGGGTGGCTTGCTTCCTTTGTGAGAAAGACGGGAGGGAATGTGCAAGATTGAATGACCATGACTTTTCGATACTCACAACCAGCCCCTTCTTTTTCTGCCTACCACAACTCAGTCACCCAACAAAGATGCTTCTCGAAGATCTTCTCGAAGCAAGAGGGCAAATCCTAAATTCAGGTAATTGATGACGATATTATATATAGGATGTAGATTTCTACTGGAATCTTGTATGGATGCTAGTTTAGAGCTAGCATTTAGTGGTTACTTTGTAACGGTTCATTGCTCTCTTGTTTTGTACATCGATTTCTCTTACATCTTGAGTTCCACATGATGTATGAATCAAGTCATAAGGGTGATTAAATGATTGATTAGTGCTTATGGCAGATGCCTCAAGCAACTACTTCTATAGCAGACCACTTTGCAAGATTACTCCCCAATCTTTTTATCGTTAAATTATAACTAATTAGGTTCTTCTTTGAGATTTTGAAGCATTTTATGTTGTTGTTGATGATGTAACGAGCGAATATTTAAGCGATTGTAATCTCCATCGTCCCCTATTATTATTATTATTATTATTATTATTATTATTATTATTATTATTATTATTATTATTATTATTATTATTATTATTATTATTATTATTATTATTATTATTATAAGGTTTGGGGATCCTCAAAACCCCTGCCTCACTTTCAAAAAAAAAAAACTTAAAATGATAAAAGAACACACCACACCCTTATTTATCGGAAGAAAGTTTCTGAAATGAAAAGTGAGACTAGATTTCACACCATCTAAAATCTAGATGTTACATGATTTTCTTGTTCATAAACTATATTTTATGATGTGTAGATATTCCAAAGATTTTCTTTGAATGTAAATCTACACAATATTCCCAAGATTTTCTTCTAAATAGTTCATACTTTATGGTGTATTTGATTTTAAGGAAAATTTTCCACGAGAAAAGTACATAAAGGGAGAAGAGAATGGAAAATGCTTTCAAGCTTGAAGTCGAAGATGCTCTGATATAAAAGAAGAAACAACTTATAGGAAAGAAGAAATATGTCAGGTTATCTCAATGCAAAGATTTCATATCAGTGAAGTATTAATAGGGATGGCAGTGGGGCAGATTTTCACGGATATCCGCTCCACTCGCCCCGTTTTGGGCGGATTTGGTTTAGGGTATATGGAGGTTGGGGCGGATACGGATATTCAATCTGTATCCGTTTATTATTCGGGACGGATACGGATTTGGCCATATCCGCCCCACGGATATCCGTTTAACCGGTAAAATTACAAAATACCCTTTAACTGTATAAAGGAATTAAACCCTCATCTCACATTCTCATACTCTCTTAGTCTTTCTCACAATTTCATTAAGGGTGGTCGTAGACAGCGAAGGGTGTCACCGTGTCGAAGCCTTTTTTTTTTTTTTTTTGAAAGGCAAGCAGGGTTTTATAGGATCCTAGAACCTATAAAGATGCCGCAAGCTGGGTTTGAACCCATGACCTAGTGGTACCATCCGCCAAGCTCTAACCCATGACCTAGTCGAAGCCTTTCACCTCTCACTGTCACCGTGTCGAAGCCTCTCACCTCTCACAGCGAAGGGTGTCGAAGCGTGCCGGTGGACGAAGCCTCTCACAGTCACAACGAAGGGTGGTCGAAGGCTCGAAGCCTCCCATAGCGACCAACTCGACACTCGAAGCTCTCCCGCCTTCCTCTCCCCTAGCTGCAAGAAAAATCTCATATCTTAGATCTGGATTCTTTAGATCTGATCTAGATTCTTTAGATCTAATTTCTGATCTGATTAGATCGAGATTCTCATATCTGGATTCTTTAGATTTGATATATCTCAAATCTAGATTCTTTAGATCAATTTTATTTTTATTTTTGTAATTTTTTGTTATAATTTTTGTATCTTAGATTCTTTACATCGATTTTTTTTTTGTAATTTTTTGTATCTTTTACCAGTAAGAATCCTTATGCTTTTAGGATTGTATGATTCATACAAATTATGTGCAAATCCTTATACTTTCATAATTTTTTAACGGATATTTGGGCGGGGCGGATATCCGCCAATCCGTACGGGGCGGAGGCGGTTTTTAAATAAATTTATAAATGGATTGGTTGGGCGAATTTGGGGATCTGTTATTCCTAACGAGGCGGGGATGGATTTGTTCCAATCCACCCCATTGCCATCCCTAAGTATTAATAGTTTATAGTCAAACTGTTAATGAGTGTGGTGTTAATTATAACATGTATTCATAATTTATAATTTATATAACCACTTCATAAAAACAAGACTGCAATCGTGTGCTGCACATAAATTCTAAAAGAAAAAAAGTGAAGTGAAAAACTTCGAAACAAGGATTCATTCTTATAAATTTAGAATCATGTTTTCAGTTGGTTAAGTATATTCTAATTTTGTCAATGGCATGATAGCTCAACAGTTGGAGCTTGGCGGATGGTACTACTTGGTCATGGGTTCGAACTCAGCTTGCGGCATCTTTATCAGTTTATGGTGTGTTGACCAATTCTGGTCTTTAATGGGTTCCGAGATCCTATAAAAACCTTGCTCGCCTTCCAAAAAGAAAAAAGGTATATTCTAATTTTGGTTAAGAATTGAGCTTACCGTACTTTCTCTCGAACTCAACATGAGAATGTTCTGGTTGATTGGTTGATATATCGAGAGGATATTGTTCACATAGGTCCAGGCTAATTTAGTCTTTAATATTCATTTATATATATATAACAGATCTTGATTTGGTACAGACTTGTATAGTTTCCATTGAGCTGGCTATGCTACGAAATCAATCTTGGGATGTTGAATCAGCTTACATACTTTTGGAGTTTAAGCGATGAGCATGAGCTGAGATATGGTTTTAATTGACAAAAAAAGAAGTCATCAGGACTTCATTAGACACTTCGAAATTGAAATAGTACAGGCATCTAAACACATTCTTCCCTAGCGAACTGAACCACATTGTTACGAATATCAAACAGAAACCTGTGGTTTGCTTGATGAAATCCTCCTATCGCCACTGAGATCCCTGTTTTATTGTGGGGTACGACTGTTGAGCAGAAATAAGCAGGAGCCATGCCGAATAGCTTTTCAGGTGTGATTTCCAAATCTGCACCACCGTCGAAATGGTTTACCATGTTAGGAAAATTATGGAAGTCAGTAGGCCGGCGGAAGCAGAGTGCCCATCCGCTTAATATTATATGCACTCTGGTGAATAAGGGTCAGTGGTGATCGTGAATCTAGAACACACCCACCCCTATGATCTGGTCTACGAAAAAAATAACCTGGGGGTAAAATCAGTCGCTGTCCTCCAACACTTATACCCTCCAATTGTAAGAAGTAACACTGTGAATCTAACAACCGGGTGGTGGATATCCCTTCCCTTACATGAAATCATGCATCATTTCCGAAACGTAAAAATGTATCCCACCATGGCTGCAGACAGTAAGAGAAAAGACCACGATTCACTGGCTTCCCAGCTATCTGGTCTAGAATGGACATAATGGAATGCGCCAATCCTAAAATCCCAGCTGTAGGATTTTGAAAGTGAAAATCTCGTTGATAATTGCTACAGCCAAAGATCAAATTCGGAATGGTTTGAATGCTTCCATTATCTGATCGAATAGTGAATGTTTCCCTACCATATAATCCTTCAGTGACTGACTTGTCCGCATACTCATCAAGTCTGTAAGCATATATTCCTCTAAAGGTGGGTCTTTTACAGTAAGTGTGATTCTGACATGACAAGTGCCAGAAACTTGATGATTCAGTGAAACGGAATTTAGGTTCAGTTTGATTGAAGCCAATGGCTCCAACACACTGAAGCCAAGTGACTGCACTGTCTGTATCAACCAACAAGTGGTAAGCCTGGTAGGCAGGTTGGGTACGAAAGGTACCAATACCCGCTCCGGCAATGTAATACTTTCCATCAAACATGACTGGTGGGCCTATAATGCTCGGATGTATACTATCAGGTTCGTTAGCTCCTATGGTGGTTATTGTTAAAGAAAAAAAGTCTACCTATATTACAAAATAGGAAAGTATCTTAGGTTTTCTATCTCCACCAGGTTAGGCTAGAGTTAGCTTTATAAACTTGTATTCAGTCAATGATATTACAATACAATAATATTACAATACAATTCTTTATAGCTATGATTGTTTTTATTATTGGTGATGAAGTCTTTCTTCAAAAGTCAGATTACCAGGATAGAAAGGTGATTCCACGGAGTCAAGATGAATGAGCTTCAAGCTGAAGCCATCACATGCTGTAGAGTATAGTAGTAGGAGACTTGAGAGAAGGTATAAAGAGGTCGAAGTCATGGATACAACCATGACTTTGATTCTACGCTGGTATGAGAGGAACACAAACAACACTTCTACTTATAGGAAGGAAGAATTTTTTTTTTTTTAAAGATTTTGTTAAAATCAATGCAAGGATTTCATATCAGTGAAGATATGACCACTTTTACATAAAGTCGAGATTGCAAATCCTGCTGCATGGAAAATTTTGAAAAAAAAAAGGTGAACAATCGAGTATTTATCAACAAACATTTTTATGTTGAGTTTGAGAGAAAGCACTCTTCTCAAACATGTTATAACAAGCAAAAAGGGGTGACTGTGAATGAATGGAGTAATTGTGAATGAGCTTGAGGCTGAAGCCTTTCTCATCTGTTGCGTAGACTAGGTGCGGTAGTATTTGAAGGGTTGAAATTAGAAGAACATAATGGAAAATGGGGCCGTGGATACAACCGTGATCTTTAGAAAATCTCTTATAATTTTTTTAAATTTTATTTTTTAAAGTTATGTGAAAATCTAGCACTGATTTTACATCAGGATATTATCAAGAAATCTTTGCAATATCTACATTCTATGAAAAAGGGCTTTTTCAGATTATGTGAAAGAGGAATTCTAAATGTCGAGGGAGTACTGGGGGGGGGGGGGGGACCGTCCATCCCCCCGGGATGCGTGCCGTCTGATTTCATGTGCGCATCCCAGGGGATGGACGGTCCCCCCCCCCCCCCCCTCGTTGATTTCCTCGCTGCTAGAATCACTCTATGTGAAAATCTAGCACTGATTTCTATCCGTCTTATAAAAGAGTATTTGTTCTTCTATCATTTTAAGTTCATTTATCTGGTGTGTTGAGCCCTTCTAGGGAGCGAGGTGGGGGTGAGGCCCGCCCACTACCATCCATCATCATCGAGATGTGCTAATGGAAAGCATCTCGAGGATGATGGATGGTGGTGGGCGAGCCTCGCTCCCTAGAATCAAGGCTGGCGTGTTACTTGTACCAAACAATCAAAATCATGTCTGTATCCATACCCCTTATCTCTCTCTACCTCTTCTCAAGTTTCTTCCTTGTACTACACCTTTTCGTCGCTGCAGCACACAATGGATTTAGCATAAAGCTCATTCACTGCAACTCTATGGAGCCTCTCTATCCTAGTAACCTCACTTTTGAGGAGAGACTAGAGAGGTTTTTTTACCAATCGAAGATATATTCAGCCAAGGGAGCTTGTGGATGCAAATTTTTATCGGTTCACGTGTTAATCACGCGGAGCAATCTGCATAAGATATAGATTAATTCTTGACATCGGTGTGGTGTCTGCCACGAGGACTCCGATGCTAAAGTTAGAATTAGGGGTGGGCATCCCATCCCGTCCCGATTTTTTCGGGTCTTACTGGGATTGAATAATTCCATCTCGATCTCGTCCCATCCCGATCTAGAAAAGGATGGGATGGGATGAAGATTTTCAATCCCGTCCTGTCCTGAGCTAATTTTCAATATTTATTATTAATATTTTTATTTATCTATTTATTTATTTTAGGATTGCAATATTAGTGTAATTGAAGAAAAATGAATTTAGTTGAACTCACTGTAATTTATATTAGTCTATATCTGCAACTACTTGATATTGGTTTATTTCTAGAATTCTAAATTAATTATTTAATTGCAAACTCTTTAAAACTCAAAATGGGATTGCTAACTACATTGGAGAGTTTTATTTCGTGTCAAGACAATGAATTTAATGACTGTTTTTTTAAAAGCAATAATGAAACATTCTTCTTAGCACCCCAAATCTACTCATCATTTTGTTCCCTATTCGAAACAGTAGAGCAGGTCCACCATTGCCATTATACTGTTCACCTCTTAGTCATTCAAAACTCTGCATAAATCTTAATTACAGGGTGAATTTCAGCTATCATTTATGATAGTTTATTATGATGTTGTATACTCAATCTAAGGCTATCATTTATGTGTAGTTGTACGAATTGCCTTTGTCTCTTTTCAACTAAGCAAATTGGGTCTTGGGTAAGCAGTAATTTGTCAAAAAATGAGAACACGCTGATCACGTCCCGTCTCGTCCTAATCCAATATGAACGGGATGGGATAGGGATGGGTCTATCTCGTCCCATCCCGTCACGTGCCCACCCCTAGTTAGAATAATGTCTTTAGGAAAGTGTTTATTTTTCTGTATTTGAAGAGAGAATTGTGAATCGAGAAAAAAGTTACATCCGGATGGATTTGTGTATGGCTATTTATAGAGGCAGAATGGGTAACTGCTGGCAGATGAGTGAGACACGTGGCAGATGAGTGAGATACATGGTAGATGAGTAAGACACGTGGCAGATTATTTTATGCTCAAATCTTCGGGCTTCTTTGTCCTGTTGGGCTAAGGATTATTTTTTGCACCCACAAATGCCCCTCATCTCCTTTGCTTTTAAGCTAACCGTTTTTTCTTTTCCTTCTTACTAAAAAGCAAAGGTGATGTATTTTCACTGAGGAGCCCTGCCAAAAATAGAAGTAGAATGCCCCTGATCTTGCTGATTAATCTATCTTTATTGATACAAGTAGAGGATTTGCATGTAGAGGCTTCTGCTGTTGTTGAAATGATCTATTGTTGATTTATTGGATGAGTCATACATAGTAATTTCAGAGGCTCTTGGACTTTGTCCAAGTAGATAATTATCCTTAGGTGAATAAAACACGTCCTACTCCGGCATCCTTGTGATTTAATGACCCATCCACATATAAATGTCACATGTCTTTGGGCTGACCTGCCCCTGTTTAAGCATGAGTTGAGGAGTTATCATTTGTTGAAGGACGTGACACTGATCTGCTGGGTGACTTTGTTTCCTCAGTTGAGGAGGGAGTGAATCTGCTAAGGCTTGAGCCTTTATATTTGATGCGACACTAATTTGCTGACTAACTTTGTTACCCTGGTTGAGGAGGGAATGAATTCTGCTATGAAATCTGATAAGGCTTGAGCCATTATAGTTGTCCTTGGCAGGTAGTCAAGTCGTATTGGCTCAACTCTATAGCCAATTTCATGAGTTTTTGATAAGCGTCCGAGAGGAAGTTGTGACTTCCACTCTTCACTTATGAGAACTAAGCTCACTGCCAAATTTGAAACTGCTAAGTTGATGCACAGGTCCTCTCCTGGATTTGTCGGTTGATCTATTCAAGAATCGATCCAAAGTTGTTATACTAGTGAGACTTTGAATTTCTTTTAGAGTTGATGGTGACTTCATGTCAAATAGTGGTCTTCTTTGCTTTTATGATCTACAAACTTTATGTATGTTGGTTGGTCTGTTGACTTAGAAATATTTTCATTAAGGGCGCAAAAGCTTGATTGGTCTTCTTAATGAATTTTCAATATGCTAAGTCGAAACTTAAGCATAACTTGAGGGTTTAGAAATTAACCATAAATTAAAATCTGTTTTATCTTGAAAATTGCATGAGAACATTGTGTGATCTGCTGACCACTTGACAAAACTTAAACGGATTTAAGTAGTCCTGAGTAAGATGTTTTTATGCTCAGTAATCGATTAAATGAATTACCCACTCACGGATAGTGTTGTCCTTTACTGAGGTGTGATCCTCTACTAAGGCATTTTGTTTGTGTGGTTTGCTCACCACTTGATTAAACTTAAATAGATATAAGTAGTCTTGATAAGATGCTTCTATGTATTGAATTACCCACTTACGGAGAATGTCATCCTCTACTGAGGTATTTTGCTTGTGTGGTATGCTATGGTATGCTAACTACTTGACTAAACTTAAACAGATTTAAGTAGTCCCGGTAAGATGCTTTCATGCATTGAATTACCCACTAATGAAAAATGTCATCATCTACTGAGGCATTTTGCTTGTGTGGTCTGTTAACCACTTAACTAAACTTAAACGGATTTAAGTAACCTTGAGTAAGATGTTTTTATGCATTGAATTACCCACTCACGGAGAATGTCATCCTATACTAAGGTGTACAAAAATATTTGTATTTTTGAATGTATTCTGCTGAAGGACATGCAGAGCGAATTCTCATATTTCCCTATTTCAACTGAAGAAGGTGTGTTCTCTGTTGAGAGAGCTTTGCTACAGAGCGAGGGAGGGAGCGAGGGAAAGGGGCGAGGGATGGGTGTAACCACCCATCCTCCTCGGGATGAGAGCATCGCGTTGGAGATACGCGCGGGCGCTCATCTCGAGGAGGATGGGTGGTTACACCCATCCCTCGCTCCCTTTCCCTCGACCCCTAGAATTTTCCCTGTTGAGAAGCAAAATAACGTATCCTCTGCTGAGGTATATGTAAATATTTGATCGAATCTTTTTTTTGCTGGATCTCCTTTCATTGGTGACAGTCTCTTCAACCAAGGTTGGTTCTTCTCGTGGAGAATTTGATTGACCGGAATGGAGAACTCTGTGTATGTTCTCTGGATGAGGAGTCTTTTGTTGAAGAGATAAATACAGTCAAGTTTTTCTTACATATACATTGCATTTTTTTAAAAATTTAAAAATGAAAAAGCTAGGACGCCTCAGCTTCAATCGACTTAGTGAAATGGTCGGTTGCAACAATCATGAGATTGTTCTGCGCTGAAGAGTTTGATTGATCAGAATGGTAAATTTTGTGTGTGTTCTACTGGCTAAGGAGTCTTTTGTTGGGGAGTGTGTTCTACGCTTGTCACATTTGTTATTTTTATCCTCATTCTGATCTGCATTCATTAGTGCATGTTGATTATATTTCTCGGGTACATCTGGTGTCTTAGCACTATTTTCTTTTGTCATCCCACAATGCATAGCGTTTTGCCATGACGAAGATTTCAGCAAGAGTTTTGTCCGATTTCATGGACAATTCGCCCATACAATCGATGATCTGCGGGCAGACCCTTCTTGAAAGCTAAGGATGCAATTGGTTATCACACTCATTTATGTCGCCATTAATGCAAATTGGTGACCTGACTTGCGAGATTTTCTTGTTGTTTCATTTTCATTGGGCTCAGTTGTTGGGCAATTGCAATTAATGATCTGCCGGCGGTTGTAGACCTACTAATGGTGGTTGTCCAGCTGGAAGCGGCTGAACCCATGGCGATGATGGCTGTGGGAGCCAAAAATAACCCTTAGCCCAAAGATTTGGGTTGTTTCCGAAAAGCCCAAAAATTACCCATAAAAGGGGCCCAGTACAGCTCAGCAGAATACTCTTTTCTCAGCAGAGGAATAGTGTTCAGCGCTAACCACCATGCTCAGCTGAGTACACAAGCTTGCAAGAGAGGTGTTACTAAACAGGAAGTTACAACCACCAACTCTAGGTTACAACTACCTGAGAGAAGTTACAAGTAGTTAAGAGAAGTTACAACTACCTAAGAGGAGTTACAACCGCTTGCAAGCAGACCACTCACTCATCTGCCACGTGTCTCGTTGATCTGCGGAGTTACAATCGCTTGCAAGCAGATGACTCACTTATCTGCCACGTGTTTGACTAATCTATTGGAGTTACAACCGCCTGCAAACAGACCACTCACTCATCTGTCACGTGACTCACTCATCTGCTAGCAGTTTACTCGATCTGCCTCTATAAATAGCCAAACACAAAGCCATCTGGAGGTAACTTCTTCTTCTTTCAGAATTCTCTCTTCGAATATAGAGATATAAACATTTTTCTGAAGACATTGTTCTAACTTTGGCATCGGAGTCCTCGTGGCAGGCACCACACCGGTGTCAAGAATTAACTTCTATTTTATGCAGATTACTCCACGTGATCAACACATGATCCGGTGAAAATTTGCATCCACAAATTGGTGTTTTCAATGAGAGCTTGAATCAAACTCATTGCATGCACTCTTTCATTCACAAAAAAAAATAAAAATTCATCCAGTTTCAATTTCATTGACAAACACTTTAATTTTCAATTCAATACAATGGTGGGAACTCGAAAAAATGTTACAAGGTATTCTGTTTGTACTAGGCTGCCATCGTCATCACGGGTTCAGCCGTTATCAGTCGGACAACCACTGATAGTGGGTCTGCCACCGCCTACTGACCATCAATCACAACATTTTGCCACAAGCCAAATGGAGATGACACAACAAGAAAATCTTGCAGGTCAGATCGCCAATCTAACCAAAATATTGGAAGAACAAACCTAGGTGGTAGAGCGATTAGTGAGCGAACAACCAAGGCAAACGATACATCGTCGTCTACCAGCAGATCATGCGCATAGAAGTGGAAGTAGTCATCCATCAAAGGGAAACAATCCCTCTGGAAGCATTCATTTGAGATTAGGGCCACGAGTAAATGTGCACTCTAGGCTCGGACCTCAAAGGGGAGTCTTCTCAAGGTTGGGCTCCCAAGCAACTGTGCACTCAAGGCTAGGACCGCAGACTACACCCAATATAAGTAGTCGGCGCAGAAGACAAAATCCTGATGGATGCGAACAACGCAGGGGACCATATCTAGATCACTACACTGATTTGTCCCACGTCCCACATTCAGAGGCTCGTCAAATCAAGAAGAGCCTTCAAGCGAATCCCATTGAGAATCTACCTCATTCACATGTAGGTAAGTCACACTCAAATTTGGAATATGATGAGTCATCTACCGCAGATAATCAGAATCGAAATCACCATACGGCCGATCAGCAGGATACACACAAGCCCTTAGGAGCAGATGATGTGGCACGATTGGTCAAAGAGCAGTTGATGAATTTACAAGTTATGAGAAATCCAGATGATACTCTGCGCAGAGAGGTAGCCTTGGTGAACACTTCACCTTTTATAGATAACATCGAAGAGGATCCTCCACCAGCAAGGTTTACCACACCAAATTTTACCCCTTTCAAAGGAGATTCTTATTCTGAGAGGCACTTGAAGCGTTTTCGAAGTGTCATGACTCTGCACAAAAATGATGATCCGCTTATGTGCAAAATATTTGCTATGACTTTACAAGTAGTAGCCCAAAATTGGTTTCACACTTTGACCCCCAGTCGATCAACAACTTTGGAGATCTATCTCTTGTCTTCACAAAAGAATATTCATGTTACCGAACTGTCAAAAAGCATGCTGACCACCTCTTCAACATGAAAAAAAGTCAAATGAATTGCTCAGAGACTTCATTAAAATATTCAAGGCAGAAAAAGCAAGCACAATTGGGTGTGATGATCAAATTGCGTCCTCAGCTTTCAAAAAGGGTCTACCCGCAAATCACCCGTTGTGTGGCGAGCTGATCATGAAACCAGGTAAAACTCTTGCAGAAGTCTTCACCATGACAGAATGTTATGCATTGTGGGACGATGAAAAAAAATATTGCTAAGGTATCTGATGTGTTCGAAAAGGATAGCCAACCTACACAAAAGAATACAGATCAAAAGGAGAGTAAGAAGAACAAGGGTGACAAGTGTAGAACACGCTCTCCAGCAAAAGACTCCTCTACTAGTAGAGCATACACAGTGTTCTCGGTTCCAATCAATCAAACTCTCTGGCACCGAAAAAATCTGATGATTATGGCAACCGACCATTTCACAAAGTAGATTGAAGTTGAGGCATCCTAGCTTTTTCATTTTTAACTTCTTAGAAAAAAATGCAATATACATGTAAGAAAAACTTGGTTGTATTTTATCTGTTTATTGTATTTTATTTCTTCAACAAGAGACTCCTCATCCGATAGAACATACACAGTGTTTTCCATTTCGGTCAATCAAATTCTCCACGAGAAGAACCAATCTTGGCCGAAGAGACCACCATCAATGAAAGAAGACCTGCAAAGAAAAGATCTGAACAAATATTTACATATACCACAACAGATGATACATGATTTTGTTTTTCAACAAAGAACACGCCTTCCTTAGTTGAAATAGGGAAATACGAGAATTCGTTCTACATGTCATACAACAGAAGACATTCAGAAATACAAATATTTATGTACACCTCAGTAGAGGATGGCACTCTACGTGAGTGGGTAATTCAATGCATAGAAGCATCTTACTCAGGACTACTTAAATCCGTTTAAGTTTAGTCAAGTGATCAGCAGACCACACAAGCAAAATGCCTCAGTAGAGGATCACACCTCAGTAGAGGATGGCACTCTACATGAGTGGGTATTCAATACATAAAAACATCTTACTCAAGACTACTTAAATCCGTTTAAGTTTAGTCAATTGGTCAGCAGACCACACAAGCAAAATGCCTTAGTAGAGGATCACACTCTTCGTGAGTGGGTAATTCAATGCATAGAAGCATCTTACTCAGGACTACTTAAATCCGTTTAAGTTTAGTCAAATAGTCAGTAGACCACACATATAATGCCTCAGTAGAGGATCACACTCTCCATGAGTGGGTAATTCAATGCATAAAAGCATCTTACTTGGGACTACTTAAATCCGTTTAAGTTTTGTCAAGTGGTTAGCAGATCACACAATATTTTCATGCAATTTCCAAAATAAACAGATTTGAATCCATGATTAACTTTTTCAAGTTATGCTTAAATTCTGACTTAGCACATTGAAAACTCATGAATGAGGCCAATAAAGCTTTTGCGCTCTTAAAGAAAATATTTCTAAGTCAGCAGACCAACAAACATACACAAAGTTTGGGGATCATAAAAGCAAATAATAACATTATTTGATATGAAGTCACCACTCCAAAAGAAATTCAAACTCTCACTAGTAGAGCAGTAGCTTTGGATCGATTCTTGAGTGGATCAACAGACAAATCCAGGAGAGGACCTGTACATCTGCTTGGCAGTTTCAAATGTAACAGTTAACTCAGTTTTCATCAGCGAAGAGTTAGGGGGCACAACTTCCTCTCGGATGCTTGTCAGAAACTCATGAAATGAGCGATAGAGTTGAGCCAATATGACTTAATCTACCGGCCGATGACAACTATAAAGGCTCAAGCCTTAGCGGAATTCGTTTCCTCCTCAATCGGGGAAACAAAATCAGCCAACAGATCAGTGTCCCGTTCTTCAACAAATGAAGATTCATCAACTCATGCTAAAATAGGGGCAGGTCAGCCCAAAGATATGCCAGTCCTCAACTTATGCTAAAACAAGGGTAGGTCAACCTAAAGATATGTGACATTTATAGGTGGATGGGTCGTCAAATCACCAGGAAGCCAGAGCATGACTTGTTTTATTCACCTAAGGACGATCCTCTATTTGCACAAAGTCCAGGTCACCCGGTAGATCATCTCATCTGCAGCAAAAGCCTCTACATGCAAATCATTTTGTTTTCAGCAGACTACATTTCAACAACAGCAGAAGCCTCTACATGCAGACCATTTACTTGTATCAATAAAAACAGATAAGTCAGCAAGATCAGAGGCATTCTACTTCTATTTTTGGCGAGGCTCCTTAGTGAAAATACATTTCACCTGCTTTTAAGTAAGAAGGAAAAGAACAACGGTAAACTCAAAAGCAAAATAGATGAGGGGCATTTGTGGGAGCCAAAAATAACCCTTAGCCCAAAGATTTTGGTTGTTTCCGAAAAGCCCAAAAATTACCCATGAAAGGGGCCCAGTACAGCTCAGCAGAATACTCTTTTTCTCAGCAGAGGAATAGTGTTCAGCGCTGACTACCATGCTCAGCTGAGTACACAAGCTTGCAAGAGAGGTGTCACTAAATAGGAAGTTACAACCACCAACGGGAGGTTACAACTACCTGAGAGAAGTTACAAGTAGTTAAGAGAAGTTACAACTACCTAAGAGGAGTTACAACCGCTTGCAAGCAGACCACTCACTCATCTGCCACGTGTCTCGTTGATCTGCGGAGTTACAACCGCTTGCAAGTAGATGACTCACTTATCTGCCACGTGTCTCACTAATTTGTTGAAGTTACAATCGCCTGCAAGCAGATCACTCACTTATCTGCCACGTGTCTCACTAATCTGCGGAGTTACAACCGCTTGCAAGCAGATCACTCACTCATCTGCCACGTGACTCACTAATCTGCTAGCAGTTTACTCGATCTGCCTCTATAAATAGCCAAACAGAAAGCCATCTGTTGGTGGTTGTAGCTTCATGTTTGGAGACACCTCTCATGCAAGCTTGTGTGCTTAGCTGAGCATGGTGGTTTGTGCCGAACATTACTCCTCTGCTGAGAAAAGAGTGTTTTGTTGAGTTGTATTGGGCTCAGACTTGGGCTTTCTCTACTTGTAACTTTCGTGAGTAATTTTCGAGCTCTCGGGGACGACCCAAATCTTCGGGCTTCTTTATCCTGTTACTTTAAGGATTATTTTTTGCTCCCACAAAGCTAATGAAACCAAAACTATACATCCAAATGTTTCGCGTCCAATAATAAAGCTCATGATCAACCAATACCTTATCCGGGTTAAAATTGGTACCTTTCATCCAGGCACACATGGACATCCATACGAGATGATAAACTTGATGATCGATACTAGCAGTAGTCTGACATGGACTCAATGCCATATTCCGTTGGAATTCATCAATAAGTTATAAGCCGCTCTCTCGTGGCAACCACCCTTCATGCCCTCATGGTCATTGTGTTGCAGGCAAATGTCTTTAGTTTACCATGCTGTCTACCTGGGTGGCCACCAGAGTACTGGCTATCTAGCGTTAGAAAAGTTCTTACTTGATTCAGCTAATTTGGGATTGGAGTCCCATGAGAATATAGTTTTCGGTTGTGGCCGTGTACAAAGAGATTTTCATATACAAAACCCTACTGATATGACGGGAATTCTAGGATTTTAGGCCGCGGCGGACATGAATCCTTCTTACACCAGTTTTCAGCTCACACTGGAGGTAAGTTCTCTTCTTGTCTACAACACGCGAGTTCGTATCCATCCATCTACACATACTTGCAATTCGGCCGCCATGCACAATTCCAACATGGAACCGCACCATCATCCATTTCTTTGTACAAGGCACGTGATGCAAATTACTATGTAAGGTTGAATGACACAAGTATTGGAGGAAAACAACTTAATTTCCCGTCACGAGCTTTCAATATTGGACAAAATGGACAATTCCCTGGGTGTGCTCTAAACACTAGAACAGCGTTCACTCCCACTAGACAGTTCCATCCCAGTATGCCAGGATTAGGAAGGATCTGATGGACCACTTTAAACAATATGATTTGAATGTGACCAGAATGCATGGAATGGATGTATGCTACACTCGCCGTGCTAACTTCAACAATTTTCCAAACATGGTATGTAACTTCGAGAATATACAACTTTTGAAGTTGATCATACCGCGCTCTTTGTAATCAGTAGTAACTATTTTTGCTCATCAGTTCTTCCCCTTAATTTGTACCGCAAAGCAATTGTGATAGGAAACTTTCATCAAGCAAACAATAGATTTGTATATGATCTTGGAGCCCATCGACTAAACTTTGCTAAGGAGCATTGTCATTTAGGTGCATGATGAACACATTTGATTGTAATAAGATTTTCAATAAGAGCACTCATTTCATTGGGACTACTTTCTTAATGGTGCCACATCAAATACAGGTATTCTGGATGACTGTGTACATGGAATCTTCAATAATCAAAAGAGCCTCAAGTATATACAAATTATAATTAGGTAAAAACTCCATGAAATACGAATATGCAGGGAGCCATTAATTCAAACACTGCTCAAAACAATGAAGAAAACATGACCACATTGCCAAATCATCTATTATCATGTTAGGCAAGCCAGTCTTGAAATGATATTTCAAATGATAAAAAAAGAGAAGAAAATAGAGTGGTGATCGAGATACTTGCAGAGGTTTCGCCGCCGCTGACACGTTTCAGCCGGCCCCACGCGGACCGGTTTGAGGACTGGGAACACACCAGTTCTGCTCGGTTTGTTCTGTCGCCTCTCGTTTCGGCCGGCACGGCAAGCAGCTAAGGGCCGTTACATGCTGTTTCGGTACTAGGGCAGTCTGCGCCGCCGTTCCGATCTGGAAACCGCTACGATTCATCCGCTGCTTCGTACCAGCATTGGTAGCAACGATTCACGACACGGTTTTGGGTGCTTTCTATTGGGTCAGGGCCGCCACATCCTCTCGATGTGATGTCCTCGCCAGCCTCCATTCCTCCACCCTCGGGTCCTGGTCATGGGGACTCTTCGGCAGCCCCAAAGCCTTCTTTCGCCCAAATTTTGGGCAAGATCTTGGTAGATGACTCTGCAGAGACTCAGGTCGAAGGTACTCGTTTTCGTAAAGATGGAGCCCCCGCAATCGGCATCACCGCCACGGATGAAGTCCGTGGGGAAGCTTTCATGGAAAAACACGTGATTGTTCTCAAATTTTCTAGTTACCGACCGACACTGGCAGATATTCGCGATTCAATACACAGAACATGGGGAATTTTGGGAGACTTCTCGCTGGGATTGTTGAATCAACGGCACGTGTTAGTAAGACTTCAATCTGAGATGGAAGCAAAGAAAGTTTTGGCGAGAGATTCTTTTCTGATTCGTGGAGTTCGGTTTAAAGCTTTTCGCTGGCACGATGGTTTCAGTTTGAAGGAAGATCCAATTTCGGTGCTACTTTGGGTAGAGTTACCTCACTTACCTTTGCATTTATTTCATGCCCCTATTTTAAAAGCAATTGTGAATTCTTTTGGTGATTTTTTGCGGATGGATGATCATACTCGTTGCCTTTCACGCCCGGGCTTTGCCCGTGTGTGTGTGGAGATGTCTTTAGCGGAGAAACTGCCAAGTCGAGTTTGGATTGACAGGGAAAATAACAGGGGTTTCTGGCAGAAGATAGAATATCCGGGCTTCAAATATTGCGACTTTTGTTCTTTGATAGGTCATCAAGAGGAGTTTTGTCGGAAAAAAATTGGCCTTCAGGGCAGCAGGGGAGGTCCGGATTCTGGGAAAGCGGAGAAGGCGATACAGCCGAAGGGTGACACCAAACCCACTAAACAACATTTCGTTCCTGTTCTCAAAAAAGCTCAAAATCTAAATCCCTCAGTTGGCCCGAGTGGAGCAAAGAATAGCCAGGGGGTGGCGATTGTTGATGCAGTCGGGGAGCAGCGATCGGTGGCTAGGGACCCGGTTCAGGTGGTCTTGTCCAACAAATTTGAATCGCTTCATGCAAATATTGAGGTCGATGACAGTGTGAAAATGTTTCATGGTAGCGATGAGCAGGCCCCAGAAACTACAGAAGAATGCCTTCTAGAGGCGGGATACACAAATTCTGAGATTGACAATATTCTTGGTACTCCAGTCTCGCTGCCACTTTCAACAAAGATTGCGTTCTCCGGGCCCGAACAGGGTCGGTCCGATGACATGACAACTGCAAACACTTGCCCGGAACCCCCCATAGTGGCTCAGCCGCAAGTTGTTCCTGGCGGTGCTCAGTTGGTGATTTCTGGTTCAGCGACAACAGATTCAGCGTCCATTTCAGCGAATGCAGGAGCAGAATCGGGTGTTCCGTCGGGCCTTTTGGATCATTCTTTGCGCTTTGCAGAGTCACCAAAGCCCACTGTTCCAGCAGGGAAAGTTGGGGTGGTCTCGATACAGCCAGCGGGTGCCGTAGGGGTGGCTTCGCCACTGACAGCGGGGGACGCCGGGGTGGTCTCGCCACAGCATGCTCTCGGCATCCAAACTGTGCACATAGCTAGTACCCGCCTAGTGCCTTCTCAGGTGCCGTGCTCTGAGTTGAATGAAGGTTCAGTCCGCATTTTGTCACAGCCCGAATCAGAGACAGCAATGACTTCGGCTCATTCTTTGTGCTCCGCAGCGCATACTCTGCCTTGTGCTTCAGCAGGGGACATCGGGGAGGCAGGGGATGCCGGGGTAGTCTCGCCACAGCATGCTCTCGACATCCACACTGTGAACACAGCTAGTTCCCGTCTGGTGCCTTCCAAGATGCAGTGCTCTGAGTTGAAGGAAGGTTCGGTTCGCATTTTGTCGCAGTCCGAATCAGCGATAGCTTTGGCTTCGAATCACTCTTTGTGCTCAGCAGCGCACCCTCTGCCTGGTGCTCCCGCAGGGAACATTGAGGAGGCCTCGACAAAGTTTGTTTCTGGGTTCATTCAACCTGTAACCAATGCCAGTCCACGGCTGGCTCATGCTCCCAGTCTTGACACTAATGTTTTTGCATTACCTCCCCAGCCAGCTCAAGCATTGGTAGCGGTGGGTGCGCAAGCCATTAACCATGGTACGACAAGGGAAGTTGGAGCAGTTTCGGGGCAGTCGACTGTGCTGGACAGATTGCAAGAGGTCCTGAACAAGCGCGCTACAACCGGGGCAGCAAGGAAAGACAAGGATGAGGGAGAGTTGTATGATGTAGCCGTCCAATTGTTTCAAGAGAGCTGAGTTTTGCAACAACAGCAATTTTCTTTAAACTCCATTACACTTGATTGTGCCACAGATGAAAGTGACGTAGCTGCATCGGATTCAGAGTTGGGGCCTGACTCACGTGCTAGTACTGATTTAACCTTGGTGGCGCACTCTGATGTGGATCTACAGAACAAAGTCAAAACGGCGGCTCTTACGGGCAAGCGTCGTAAGACTAAGAAGGGTAAATCTTCTTCCCGAGTTTAAGATGATGGAAAACCTTATGTTTTGGAACGCCCGTGGGATTGGTAACCAGGCCACGAGGAGGAGATTAAAAAGATTGGTAGTGGACAACAAAATCAGAATTCTGATGATTGCGGAACCGATGATTGATATTAGTAGATCAATGGATCTGGGTGGCAAGCTCCAGCTCGGTGGATTCGTCTCGAACGACTCCTTTGGCGGCAAGATTTGGCTCTATTGGGATACCTCTTTGGCTCTTTCGGTGGTGGATATGACGGACCAGATCATTCATTGCCAGGTAACGGATACTAATTCAAGAATTTTCTTAATTTCTTTTGTATATGCTAAATGTTCTGTGGATGAAAGACGGGAACTTTGGTTGAATATGGTCTCTTTTGCTGCAAACCATGACGCTCCCTGGATGGTTGGTGGTGATTTCAATACTTTTTTGCATTCGGGCGAAAAAGTGGGGGGGGGGTGGAGCCATCCCGGGTAAACATGTCTCAGTTTTCTGACTGCATTGAACTCAGTGGTTTAATTGACTGTGGTTTCTCTGAACCTCGTCTCACTTGGTGCAATAACAGGCGGGGTAGTGCCCGCATTTGGGCAAGACTTGATAGAATTCTTGTTAATTCAACATGGTTGACAGATTTGGGCTGCCCCAAAGTGGAGCATCTCAGCAGAACCTTTTCAGATCACTCTCCCTTGTTGGCTTCCATGCCGACACAAGCAAAGTTTGGTCATGTACCTTTTCGGTTCCTTAATATGTGGACAACTCATCCGGGGTTTCTGGACCTGGTCAAGGACACGTGGATGACAGATATGGGTACTATGCGCCCTATTGATAGAGTTGATGCCAAGCTTAAGCTGGCACGTCGGGCCCTTATACAGTGGAACAGGACGATCTTTGGTAATGTGTTCAGTAGGATTCGGGCCCTAGAAGATGAAATGCAACAGTGGGAAACGACTCTCCTTGCGGGTTTTGGTAATAACAGTATTTATGGCCTAAATGCTAATGCGAATTGGGATGTTCAGGCTTGTTCCAATTTACACATATGTCAGGCTGAGTACAGATTAGCTCTCAAACAGGAAGAACTTTACTGGATTCAAAAATCTGGTGAAAAAGAGTTCAAGGAGGGGGATGCTTGCACTAAGTTCTTTTTTGCTTCTACCAAATCCAAACAGAAGCGGCGTGCCATCAATCAGATTACCTTACCGTGTGGTAGAGTTATTTCGGAACCTGGCGAGCTTCTTGACAATGCAAATGAGTTTTTTGCTACTATGCTGTCTTCTCAAGGTGATTGTACAGAGGATGCGGAGTTGCTCAATTGCATCCCGAAGTTGGTGGAACCTGGTCAAAACACACTTTTGGTCAAACGACCTTCCTTGGAGGAAGTAAGGGATGTTGTTTTCGACATACCCAAAAACAGTGCGCCAGGACCGGATGGATTTACGGCTGCGTTTTATCAGTTCTGTTGGGAATTTTTGGGCAGCGACATTTGGGAGGCCGCTATACAATTTTTTGAAGGGGAGGCAATGCCGTCGTCTTTTTCGGCGAATTTCATGGCCTTGATTCCTAAAATTGAAAATCCAGTTTCCTTTTCTGATTTCCGCCCGATCAGTCTGTGTAATGTGATTTATAAGATCTTCAGTAAAATCCTTTGCAATAGGTTGGTGGATATTTTGCCACGGTTGATTTCTCAGGAGCAGGGGGCTTTTGTCAAAGGCAGATTTATTGGTGAAAATATTGGCCTAGCGCAGGAGTTGATGAGAGATATTAATAGGAAGGTTATTGGAGGTAATGTTGTGCTAAAAATTGACATGGAGAAAGCATATGACAGAATGGAATGGTCTTTTTTGCTGGCGGTTCTCAAAAAATTTGGCTCTCATGGTAGATTTTGCCATCTCATCTCCAACTGTGTGGCTTTTTGTGGCTTCTCGATTCTTTTACAGGGCGTATATAAAGGTTTCTTCAGATCCAGTAGGGGTATAAGGCAAGGTGACCCATTATCACCGTTTCTTTTCATTATTGTCTCTGAAGTGTTGAGTAGGGGGTTGAAAACAGCTTTTGAGAATGGCAAAATAGGGTATTTTTACACTCCCAGGAATTGCAGCCCTATCTCCCACCTTCTGTATGCAGATGATACACTTATTTTTTTGAATGGCCGACAATCTTCAGTCATGGGTTGTATGGATTTTTTGCGTCGGTACTGTCGGATCTCGGGGCAGAAAATTAATGATGGAAAGAGTTCGTTTACCTTGGATGATAGGGCAGCAGCGGAGCACATAGTGGCACTAAAAAGTTATACATATTTCCATTTTCGAGTTGGCCCTTTGAAATATTTGGGCGGGCCAGTATTCCAAGGAAGAGTCAAAATCTCTTACTTTGAAGATCTAATTTCTAAGATTCAGGTTCGTATTCAGGGATGGAAGGCGAAGTTGTTATCTCCAGGAGGTCGATTAATTCTGATTAAGCATGTCCTTAGCTCGATTCCTATTTATATTCTGAGTGCCATGTGTGTTCCACACACAGTTTTAGCTCGAATTAATAGTTTGATGGCGGATTTCTTTTGGGGGGATTGGGAAGGCCGTCTTAAGAAAAAATGGGTGTCTTGGGATACAATTTGCTTGCCTAAGGCGGAAGGTGGTTTGGGAATTAGGGACTTGGTGGTCGTAATGCAAGCATTTCGAATCAAGGCCCTTTGGAGAATGCTAACGTCAGACTCTTTATGGGCTACTTTTATGAGGAGCAAATACTAGATTCAAGGGGTTGTTTTGAATAGTCAACCTATAAAAGTTGGATCTTCTCCGTTTTTTAAAGAAATCATGCTTGGGCGACCGCTTCTCGTGAGCAACTTGCTATGGCGTATTGGTATGGGGGATAGTAGCTTTTTTGAGGAAAACTGGAACATGACGGCTTCTTTCAAGAGATCGACGGCACTGATTAATCAAGGTGTTTGGCCAACGGTCAATGAGGTGATTTTGAACAATTTTGAATTGGTTCACCCGGATCTTAGAAGCGTGGCTCGTGGTCTTTTTGCAGATAGACTACGAGGTGAGGCCCATGAGAAAGATTCGTGTGTGTGGGCTCCTAATAAGAATGGTTCCTTTTACTTCAATCGGCCTATGAACTGTTACGGATAAAAGGGCGGGTTAATGCCATAAGTCCCTTGTTTTGGCATGACCTTCTTCCATCCAAAATTTCCGTCTTTGTTTGGAAATTACTTCGTCGAGGTGTGTCAGTGGATGGGGAATTACATAGATGTGGTTTCAGTATGGTCTCCAGATGTCGTTGTTGCGTTTCGTCAAAGCAAGAATCTTTGAAGCATCTCTTTCTCGACGGGGAATTGGCAATGCAGGTGTGGCGTCATTTTGATGGGGTATTTGATGTATATATACGGAGACCAGCAAACATCTACACGGTGATAGTAACCTGGTTCAAGAGAGCTAATCGCGAGTCGCAAACAGGGGTATTATTCTTTCTTTCTCCTATGTTCATTTTATGGGAAATCTGGAAACAACGTTGCAAATGTGTTTATGAAAATGTTCCCCCAAATCCCGTCTTTGCAATTTTGAACATTAGGCGCCAGTTGCAACTGGCTAATTCTTTCCTAATCCCACAGCAAGTTAGCTCTAACAAGGCCCCCCTACGGGCTTTGGGGTTGGATGTGCTTCCCGTTAGAAGGAAGTTGGTCAGACTTGTTTATTGGCACCCTCCTCCCATAGACTTTGTTTCGCTTAATGTGGATGGAGCCTCCCGCAAGGACAAGGCGTCTGGCGGTGTGATTATTAGATACTCGAGGGGTTTTGGTGTGGTGGGAAAACAATTATTTTTTGGCACAGGTTCTAACAATAAAGCGGAGTTATTGGCTCTTTTGGAGGGCCTTCGCCTCTGTCTAGCCTGGGGATTCAAGAAGGTGGTAATCCAAACGGATTCGGCACTTGTTTGAGGTTGGTTTCAGGAATATTTAAAAATTCCTTGGCACTTGGAGAACATTTTGAAAGAAATAAAGGTATTGGCAGCGACAATGACTTTAGATTGTCATCATATCTATCGAGAAGCCAATGCGGTGGCAGATTCTTTGACGGATAGGGCATAAAAAGACCATAGGTCTGTCTCTTTCATTGGGACAGATTTGCCTAGGAAAGTTGCAGGCTTGATGGTGCTAGATAGATTACATACGGCGTACATTCGCCATGGGGAGGCGTAGATACATGTACTAGTAATGTGGCTGCGAGGATTTGGGGTCTTCCGGGAAGCTCACGTCGGGACAGGCTGCTGCTTTACTGGTTATTGCGAGGAATTGATCTGCTGCTGTGTGGCTTTGGCAAGGAACTCTGTCGCAAAACAGAGTGTCTCTGTTTCAATTTACAGCTGCTGCTTGCCTTAGGATTGGTTGTCATGCGCTGCTGTTTATAGGAAGCGGTGTATATGGTTGATTGGGCGTAAACCATGTCGAGCTGTTGGGTTGCAGTTTATATGAACTGAATTCTGCTGCTGCGACTCTGATCATTTGTATTGGTTTATATGTACTGAATGATGTGTGGGCACTTTTGCCCACATCATTTGTTTTGGCTATTGTTTTGGTTTCTGCTCGTTGATTCAGCGGATGGAATGGTATGTGGGCAGTCTTGCCCGCATTATTTGTGTTGGTTCTTGGCTCATGTCTTGGTTGGTTTCATTCTTATTGTTTGCCTCTTGGGCATATGTTCTTTTTTTAGAGGCTGTAATTTTGGTTTCTTTTGGTTTAATACGGGTAAAGTCGTCATGTACCCCCGTAACGTTTGTAAGTTTCTTTTGTTGACAAGTAATAAAGGTCTGGCATCCCATAGTTGCCCCTCCCCACTGGAGGTTATTTAAAAATAAATAAATAAATAAATAAATAAATAAATAAAAGCATGTTTGATTATAGGGTTTTTTAACCTTGATAGAAGGGTTTTTTAATCTTGAATTCGTTGTGGAGCTATATAGATGAGTAATGGTTAAGGATGAGTCTAAACCTAAAAAGAAACTGTTATACGGGAACTAGCCGTTGTGGTGGATGGCCTTCTAAGTAGCAGAGCACTTTTGTAGTTTCATCTTTTTTCTTTGCTTTTATTCTTCAATCTATATCGTAGTACTAAAGTATGTACGCACGAGGGCACTAAATGTATTTACAATGTTGTCTATCAGGGTGGCTACCAGAGCATAGGTTTTCTGGCCACCGAAAATTTCGTACTTGGGATTCGAGTCCCATCAAAATATAGTCATTGGTTGTGGCCGCCACCAAACTAATTTTATGATAAGAGATCCTTCAGATATGACTGGAATTTTAGGATTAGACCGCGGTGGACCTGAATCCTTCTTAAACCTAATTGCTGATCACACTGGAGGTAAGTTCTCTTATTGTCTGCAACCCCTGAATACTAATCCATCTATCCACACATACTTGAGATTCGGCGATCAAGCACAATTTCCACATGGAATAGCAACGTCCTCCACTCCTTTGTATTACAAACGCCTTGATGCAAATTATTTCGTAAGGTTGGATGACATAAGTATTGGAGAACACTTCCCTGGGTGTGCTCTAAACACTGGAACCACATTCACTTACATGCGTCCAGCACAGTATGCCAGAATTAAGAAGTTTCTAACAGACCACTTTAAACGACATGATCACTTGAATATGACTAGAATACAAAGAATGGATCTATGCTACATTCGCCCTGCTAACTTTAATGATTTTCCAAACATGGAATATCACTTTCAGAGTGCAACTTTAGAAGTTGATCAATCTGCGCTCTTCCTAATTAATCCTAACTATTTTTGCCTATCGATTCTTCCTGTTAATTTGAATCACGGAGCAATTGTCATAGGAAATTTTCATCAAGCAAACAATAGATTTGTATATGACCTTAGATCCCATTAACTAAATTTTGCTAAGGAACATTGTGCGTGAACATGTGATTGTAATAAAGATTTTCAATAAGAGTCTTATATTAGTACTCTTTTCATTCAAATGGGATTACCTTCGTAATGTTGTCTTTACTTTATCTTTGATTTTTCGATGTAATTAAAAAAATTAATTCATGCAAAATAAGGCCATGTATATTTATCGAACTAAATTAAAACAAAAAGTTAAAAACAAAAATATAAATTTTAATAATGAAAATTTGCTCTTCAGCTCAAAAAACAAGACTTTGAAAATAAAAAGGTAGTGTTCATAGAGAAAAGACATGCTGCAACTGTGCGACACAATGGTCCTTTATCAATTTCATTCAACCAATCTGCATCCCCACAGTACGAATCAAAATATTCTATGGGTCTGTTTGGTTGCACGGAAAATAGACATGAAAATTGAAATCGTTTTCGTAAATCCGATTTCGAGGTCTCTCTTGTGACTTGAATTCTCGTGAGTAGTGAAAAAAGAATCACCAAACAACAAAAATCTACGTAACAATGGAAATGAATTCAATTTTCCAAGGAAAATTGATAACCAAACAGACCCCACGTGTTTATATTTTTTTGAAAAATTTATGACAATCTATTTAAATTATAATCAAAATGGCATGCTCATGATGAATATAAATAGTATTTGAATGTATTATCAAAAAAAAATTCGGAAAATAACTTTTAACTAATTTTTTCACAAAATAGACCATTTAGATACCGTAGTTTATGTAATAGCTAATTTGTGTCTATTTTTATACTGTTATGACCAACAATGACTCTTTTATTAACTCAAGTCAACCCATAAAGTTATAAGACATCTTTACCCTTCCTAAACAAATGAAAATCTATTTTTATACTTTTATGAACATCAAGGATATTTTATTAATTATTTTAATTATGACAAACCAATTGTTGGTTGGTTAAGCTATATAATTGATGATTTCTGGTCTATTATTTCTACAATCACTCCAAAAATATATCTAATGGAGTCAGAAGTATCACATTATTCTTATTTATTTATTTATTTTTATTATTATTATTATTATTATTATTATTATTATTATTATTATTATTATTATTATTTCTCGCTATTGCTCACTGCAATGACCAGTCATAGTTTTTTTATGTTATATTGATAGCCTGATCAACTTCAGGTGTCACTTGTTGAAAAGATTTTGGCAATTTTGATGTATCCCCCGACGACAAATAGCTCAATATCTTCTCTATTTTGCATATATTAATCTTTAGAAGAAACCAAAAACTTGAGTATTATTCATGTAGACTACTTTTCTTGATTTTATTTTTTATTTTTTTACAGTTCAAATTTTGGGGCTAGTAATGATATGATTTAAGAAGTAAACACTGTGATCTTTTTATAGCTAAAATCTTGGAAAAATAATAATAATAATAATAAATGAAACAAGTTTGAGATATTTCTAACTCCGTTAGATGTGTTTTATAAAGTTAAAATTGACAAAAATTATCAACTTATATAGCCTAACTTAAACAGATCTAACGATTATTGAATTCATGCGGTTTGCAACATTGAATAACAAACTGATGACTTTGTATTTTAAAAATTTTGACAGTTTAAGTTTTGAGCCTATTAATGAGCGAATTAACTTAGAACTGAAATCATCCCCTTCCCCACACACAAAATAAATATAATAATAATAATAATAATATTATTATTATTATTATTATTATTATTAAATATTATTATTATTATTATTAATTGATGATACACCGAAACGTCATCTCTTCTACATCGTACATGTGTCATGATGATCTCTAGGAACAACAGGTCCAAGCGTCAGTCTAACACTGATCAAGCCCAAGTGGCACCAAGCCCACGAAGTACAATTCGCCAGACGGACCTAAACTACTATGTCTTGCTAAGCCCACCCGTCTTACAGCCATATCCAATACATGTTAAGGCAAGTATCTCGGAGAACAGTTTTGGACGAGGAAACCAACAGTACTTTGTCTTCAACTAGGAAGCAAATATCAGAGTATACGTCGTACGTGAAAACTTTCACCTATAGACAATACTCCAATTGGGAACTATTTCCCGCGTATCTAGGAGCACAGGTCTAACAGGAAAACTTTCGTCTATAAGACGGCTCCTAATTAAAGAAGAATCTCCAAGAAGATTTCTTTCCCTAAACTACGCCACCGATGGCCTAGTCGAATCAGAACTTCAACACTATAAATAAGACATGAGGTTGATGAAAAATGTGCGCTATAAATTCCTTGTTTACAGTTTTAAGTCTTCCTCAGATCCTTATCTGACTTTAGCATCGGAGTGTCATCGGCTACCACAACGGTATTCGTGGCTCACATGAGTTTCTTGTGCAGGTCAACAGGTCAAGGTCAAGCAGAGAGTGAAAATTGATTGTCTCAATAATAATAATAATAATAATAATAATAATAATAATAATAATAATAATAATAATAATAATAATAATAATAATAATAATAATAATGTTTTGGAGTGTGATTGTAGAAATAAAAGGCTAGAAATCATCAACTTATATAGCCAAATCCAACCAGTAATTGATTGATCGTGATTAAAATAATTAATGACTAGGTTTTCTATTTGTTTAGGAAGGGTAAAAATATCTAACTTTATGGGTTAACCTGAGTTAATAAAAAAATCATTGTTGGTCATAAAAGTATAAAAATAAATACAAATTAGTCATTACATCAACTATGATATCTAAATGACATATTTTGTGAAAAAATAGGCCTTAAAAGTCATTTGTTTAAATGGGAGTGTACATATCCATACAGGTGTAGCTCTCCAAGGGCATACCACAAAACAAACTTATCTCCAGTTGGTTCAGATTTAAAAAAAAAAAAAAAAAAAAAAAAAAAAAAAAAAAAAAAAAAAAAAAATCTCTAGAAAATCTAGAAAGGGATTTCATTTAGATTATGTCAAAATCTAGCACTGATTTTCCATCAATTATCACGAAATCTTTGCAGTATCTACAATCTATTAAAAGTGCATTTTCAGATTATGTGAAAATCTAACAAAGATTTTCCATCCTTTCTATAAATAGATGCATGTGTTCTTATGGCATTTTATGTTCATTAATCTGGTGTATTGGAACAGATAATCAAAATCATGTTTGTATCCATGTCCCCGGTCTCTACTTACATCTACATAAGTCTTTTCCTTATTATACATCATTTTGTCGCTGCAGCTGCAGGACCCAATGGCTTCAGCATGAAGCTCATTCACCACAACTCCATGGAGACTCTCTATCCTGGTAACCTCACATTTGAAGAGAGGCTAGAGAGGCTTTTTCACCAATGGAAGATAGATTCAATCAAGGGAGCTGATGGAACGGAAACTTTAGAACCAGATGTTCCACATCCAAAAATAACGTTAATGAGTAACCAATACCTTGTCTCAGTTAAAATTGGTACTTTTCATCCAAGCAATCCTGTTGGATCAGTTCATCAGACAATGCAGTTGCTGCTTGATACAGGCGGTAATCTGACATGGATTCAATGCCAGGGATGCGAACCTTGCTTCCCTCAAAAACTGCCCTTATTCCATTGGCATTCATCGAGAAGTTATAAACCACTCACATGTGACAGTCACCCTTCATGTCCCACGGGTCATTGCGCTAGAGGCAAATGTATTTACAATGTTGTCTATCAGGGTGGCTACCAGAGCACAGGTTTTCTAGCTACAGAAAATTTTGTACTTGATTCAGCAGATTTGGGATTCGAGTCCCATCAGAATATAGTGGTTGGTTGTGGCCGCCATCAAACTAATTTTCCGATGAGAAATCCTTCAGATATGACTGGAATTTTAGGATTAGGCCGCGGTGGACCTGAATCCTTCTTGAACAAAATTGCTGATCACACTGGAGGTAAGTTCTCTTATTGTCTGCAACCCCCGAAAACTGATCCATCTATCCACACATACTTAAGATTCGGCAATCAAGCACAATTTCCACATGGAATAGCAACGTCCTCCACTCCTTTGTATTACAAACACCTTGATGCAAATTACTACGTAAGGTTGGATGACATAAGTATTGGAGGGGAAAAACTTAATTACCCGCTACGATCCTTCTACATTGGAGAACACTTACCTGGGTGTTCTCTTAACCCTGGAACTACATTCACTTTCATGCGTCCAGCACAATATGCCAGGATTAAGAAGTTTCTAACTGACCACTTTGAACGACATCACTTGAATGTGACTAGAATGCAAGGAATGGATCTATGCTACACTCGCCCTGCTAACTTCAATGATTTTCCGAACATGGTATATCACTTTCAAAGTGCAAGTTTAGAAGTTGATCACACCGCGCTCTTCTTAATCAGTCCTAACTATTTTTGCCTATCGATTATTCCTGCTAATTTGAATCGCGGAGCAATTATCATAGGAAATTTTCATCAAGTAAACAATAGATTTGTATATGACCTTAGATCCCATCACATGAAATTTGCTAAGGAACAGTGTGCATGAATATGTGATTGTAATAAAGATTTTCAATAAGAGCCCTTTTTTCATTACTCTTTTTCATTCAAATGGGAGTACCTTCGTAATGCTGTATTTATTTTATCTTTGATTTTCTGATGAAATTAGAAAAAATGAAATCGTGCAAAATAAGCTGAAAATAAGGCCCTATGTAAATTTATCGAACTAAATTAAAACAAAAAAATTTGATAATAATGAAATTTTTTTCTTCAGCTCAAAAAATAAGAGTTCGCAAATAAAAAGGGAGTAGTGTTCATAGAGAAAAAGACTTGCTAAGAGTGCGACGTAATGGTTCTTTATCAATTTCATTCAACCGATCTGCATCCCCGACAATACTAATCAAAATATTCTACGTGTTTATAATTTTTTTGAAAAACTTATGACAGTCTATCCAAATTATAATCAAAATGACATGCCCATGATGAACATTAATAGTATTTGAATGTATTATCAAAAAATAAATAAATAAAATAGTATTTGAATGGGACTGTACATATCCATATGGGTGTGGTGGTGCTTAGTGTTGGTGTAGCTCTCTAAGGGCACCCCACAAACAGACCTATCTCCAATTGGTTCAGATTCTCTCTTGATAATGTGATTCTTCATGACCACAAATCAATGCAAACGGCTCAAATTCTCATATGCACCCCCCAAAATTGCTGGGTTTCACCTAAACTCCCCCGCCAAAACAGAGTACAGATTGAACAACCACAAACCACCACTTCTTCACACAAACTCTGTTCACCAAAAGATGTCTTTGAGCTTGTCTTCCAATGGGTTCACTCTTCACTCGCCAAAGCTTCAAAATTTGAGGTTTTGCTCCCCATCTCAGATACCCATCTCTCAATTTCAGGTAAATTTGACCCCTTTTGCGCATTCTTTGGTTCTCCCATTAAATTTGTCAGAACCTAGTAAGTTTAGCAAGAAGGGTTTTTTCCCTGTGAGGGCTTCAGCTGCCCCAACTATTGAAACAACCCCAGTTTCATTCAGGAACAAAAACCCAAAAGAAATCAATGTTTTGGTTGTAGGTTCAACTGGGTACATTGGGAAGTTTGTGGTTAAGGAGTTGGTGAGTAGGGGGTTTAATGTTATTGCTGTTGCAAGAGCGAAGAGTGGAATTAGGGGGCAGAAGAGTAAGGAAGATACTGTACAAGAGTTGAATGGGGCAAATATATGTTTTTCTGATGTTACTGATTTGGGGTCTCTTGAGAGTTCATTAGAGAATTTGGGGTCACCCATTGATGTTGTTGTGTCGTGTCTTGCTAGCCGGAGCGGAGGGGTTAAGGATTCTTGGAAGATTGATTATGAGGCGACTAAGAATAGTCTTCTTGCTGGTAGGAAATATGGGGCATCTCATTTTGTGTTGCTGTCTGCAATTTGTGTGCAGAAGCCACTTCTTGAGTTTCAGCGTGCGAAATTGAAATTCGAGGCTGAATTGATGAAAGAAGCTGAGGAGGAGGGTGGATTGACGTATAGTATTGTTAGGCCAACTGCGTTTTTCAAGAGTTTAGGTGGGCAGGTTGAGTTGGTTAAAGAAGGGAAGCCTTATGTGATGTTCGGGGATGGGAAGTTGTGTGCGTGTAAGCCTATTAGTGAGCAGGATTTAGCGGCGTTTATTGCAGATTGTGTACTCAGGGAAGATAAGATTAACCAGGTATTGCCCATTGGAGGTCCTGGAAAAGCCTTGACACCGTTAGAGCAAGGGGAGATGTTGTTTAGACTTGTTGGTAAGGAACCGAAGTTTTTGAAAGTGCCCATTGGGATAATGGATTTTGCAATTGGAGTTCTTGATTTTCTTGTTAAGATCTTCCCTTCAATGGAGGATGCGGCAGAGTTTGGGAAAATTGGCAGGTATTATGCGGCAGAGAGTATGTTGGTGTTGGATCCTGAGACCGGGGAATACAGTGCAGAGAAAACGCCAAGCTATGGACAAGATACGCTGGAAGATTTTTTTGACAGGGTGCTCAGAGAAGGGATGGCAGGTCAAGAATTGGGGGAGCAAACAATTTTCTAAAATTTGGTGTCATCCCTAGAGTCTGTAAATTGAGGATAGTGGTTGATACCTGCATTTTTGTTGAAGGCTCATTAACGTCATGCACAACTTGAAGACTTAACTGTATCAAATAGTTCCGAATATATCTTACCATGCGGTATGTTGTCCTCCTTCTTATCTCTGCTTTTATTGTTTTAAAGGCTTCCATGGATTTATTTTTTTTAAATGTTACTATTAGTATGAATTGGAAGCATTTGTTTTACTCATCATTCATGCGTTTCCCCATTATCAGCAACTTTGTGCTCTTTTGATGATGGTTTCTGTAGTCCAATAATATGACGTTGTAATTTGAAGCTCCTGACTGATTTGACATTAGATCTGTTGTTCTTTATGCTAAACTACTTTCATAATTGAAGGTACCAAGTGATAACACGGATACATGATAGCACGATAAAATGAAAAGATATCACGTGCCCTCGTAATTAACGTATGAAAAGATATCACGTATAACCATCCTGGAAAGGTAAGTTTAGCGCAGTATATTAGATCATAAAACACAGTATATGACACCATTATGGTCTTTCTAAAGAGGAAATATACAGGCATAAGAAGATTAAACTATTAACTAATAGTAGTAATAGGAGATATGAGCAGGCTCTCCCAACTAATGAGAACGAGGGCATGTTATTTTATTTATCTACCTAAGTTGGTACTTGTCTCAAACTCGTTTGCCTCTATACTTCCATTCAGCCTCCCTGCTGTCAATAATTGATGTAGGCTCCACAGGTGCTATTGCCACGATACCGAATCTCCGTGCAGCTTCGTTGCTGTCAATGGCCGGTTGCTTGAACTCCACCCTTGATACCACAGGAGGTGGTGGTCGGCCTTTTATTGGAGCTGCAATAACAGTTGCTTCCTTCAGGTATTCAGGGGCAATTCCAACATCATTTGTTGGTTTGGTAAATTTAGATGGAATTTCCTTGCTTCCCTGACTGGGCCTTGTCCTGTCATCAGTTGTGTTTATACGATAATCTTGCCTATCTTCTGGTACAAACTCGCTTTTTCCAATCAAGCCATCCATATTGTGCTGGTGGGTGCCATTCACTCTTGCTTTATTGTATATATTGGTCCCGGGGTCACTGGGTCTACCGTTGTTGTTGCTCCCCCCATAGCCGTTATAATTGGCTGTTTGCCACCAATACAAATTGCCAATCGGACGAGGCTTGTTTGGGTGGCTTACTTTTGTTTGAATGAATTCATCTTCACGCGGTCGGTCATGTGTCACCATGGGCACATGACTGTATTCAACAATGGTCTCAGTAGTTTTTATCTCAAAACTATCTTCAGGAGTGTGGGTATGGTGTGGCTTTGTTATAACCTCAGGGTAGCTGACAGGACGGTTTCTAGAATCTTGATAACCCTTCAAATAGCCCATTTCACTCCCTTCATTTGAGTATGCTTCGCCCTTGTTGTAGGTGTCCTTTGCCCCATACTTGTACACTGACCTGCTTTTCTCTTGTGGCATGTAAGCCATGATTTAAGCTGGCTCTGAACTTGGTGTAGCAAAGGAATGAACCGCTTACAACAAAAAGAGGTGGTGCTTCTCCTTATATAGCTTGTTTACACCCGAAAGCAGCAAGAAGGATTCATTCCAGCTGTTGTATCATGGAAATGGTGAGGAAGGATCAGATTCTGCAAAGAAAAAGTTAACCCATCACTTTTATGGATTCTTCCAGAGTGCGGCACATAAGATTATCTTGTATGGGAATTATAATCTACTTGGTTATTAAGACAAGATTTGTGGTCTGCTGCGCTCCTTATATTTCCATGTTCATATCTGTCAGTCCATTTCTGATCTATCTGATTCTATACTGTTGATGGTGATGAGAATCTAATTCATCTTCATATAAAATAAAGAAAAAGTGAGAATATATTTCATTCCATGCGTAGAAAGGCCGCGAATCCTTTATTAACTTCACATGATGTTGTCCCCAACTTAAGCCTCGTCTGTTGAGTACATGGCAAATCATTTATTAACTTCACATAATGTTGTTTCTTACCTGATGTGAGACCACACGCAACTCGATGCAACATCTTCAACAATAACAAAATTGTAATGAAGGTTGATTGGATTATGCCAACATAATAAATTATCTATATTACAAATCAGAATGATGTTTGAGGTTGGAGATAAAAGACGGCTGAGATGTACCCAAATATAAGAATCTATCAGATCACATTGAACTTAAAGCACCAAGAATGCATTTGTTCAATTCTCATACCCAACATTTTGATATTTATTTATCTTGATATTTAAAGTAGAATAAAATTTATTTTTCATGTTAAACTTTTATCGTGCCAACGACACGAGAAAAACCATAGTCTATATTACAAATCAGAATGATTTTTGAGGTTTGAGATAAAACATGGTTGAGATTTACCCAAATATAAGAATCTAACGGATCACATAAAACTTAAAGCACCAAGAGTGCATGGGTTTGATTCTCATGTTCAACATTTGAATATTTATTTATTTTGATATTTAAAATAGAAAAAATTTTATTTATCATGTTAAACTTTTATCGTGCTAACGACACGGAGAATACCCTAGCATGTATACACATGTGCTCAGTTGTATGTTGGGAGCATTCCACTGAGAAGTTATGTTTCCTTTTCAACTGAATATAGGACTTCTTAACTAGAACTGCTTCATACCCATATTTTTTTCTTTTTGTGTTCTCTTATAACATTCTTCGATTTCTAACACTGCAAATTTAGGTACAATGGCTTTGTACAATGGTTAATAAAACTCCAGTGCTGGCTTTTGAAAACAAAGGTTTTGTACAATGGTGACTGTGAGGTTATTGAAATAAACACATTTTATTTTGCCCACTAACTCCTTCAATTTACGTAAACTAGATCTCTCAAACTTGAAGATGAGAATACCCAATTCAAGAATAAGCCAATAACAGTTTGGTTAAGAGATTTGAAGAATATGTGGAAGACATCTAGGACCAATGAGTCGCGGAGACTCAAGAAAGGGTGCTTGGAGACATGAATACCGGTTGTACTGATCAAGTGAGTCGCTTTGTCTCAACTTGTTTCAATTTTGATTGGATTATGTTTCGTAGTAAAATAGCAAAAAAGTTGAAGAAAACCACAGAGATATTTGACTAGATTGCTGAGGAAAAAGCTAAATTTCACTTGGAGAGGAGTGATGGGTGACAATCTGAGTCTCACTTTGTTGAAATTAGCTCCAAAATAATGGACGAACAGCATGTGTTTGGGAGAGATGTGGATAAACAGGATATAACTCTTTTGTTACTAAACAGTGTGTATAACCAAGAATATGTTTTTATCTGTGCCATTTTGGGGAGGGTTAGTACGGCAAAAACTACCCTTGCTCAATTGGTTTTCAATGATAAGAATGTCCAAAGTCACTTCGCGGTCAGGATCTGGGTGTGTGTATCCAAACCGTTTCATATAAAAGGATCCTGAAAGTGATCATTGAAGTTATTACGAAGAAATCTTGTCTACTTGAAACTTTGGAACCTATCCAGGGTAAGGTGCATGAGATATCTGGCATTTGGTTGTGTTTGCGATATAGTCATTGCAACCCATTGCAAAACATAACTCCAATTGTGGTCTTGTTTCTCTTAAACAGTTAATGGTGTAGCTATATCATCCAGCTTGTTGCCTAATTAAAAGTTATTTTACAATAACTCGCTTTCTAGATTTTATTGACCAGTTGGTCGTCTATCCTCAATGATCAACAGAACACAGATTCCAGGAAGATACACGCTTGTTAATTTTCTTGTTGTTTTTTAAAATGAAATAATTTCTTCTTCTTTTTTGAAAATAAATTAATTTCTTCTTCTTACTCAAAATTAGTCTTTAACCGTTTGGTGATGTTGATGATGATGGTGATGGTGAGGCGGCCGAACTGTCACAGGCGAAACCTATGGCTGCACCACCTCAGTCTTCACCTTAACGGTATTATATTCTACTAGTAAAATTTTGATAGAAAGTACATAATGGTACCTAAAAACTTTTCTCGCTTTTGTTTAGTATTAAAAAAAATATATATTTACATTTGATACCTATTTTCGAAAGTTTGATTATGCCTTACTTGTGGGGTTTTGATTTTGGTTTTTCTCTGCAAATAGTTCATAAGCTTGCTGTGATATTTTACAATTGGGGTTTTGATTGTGTCATTGGGTTCTTGTTTATCCATTTTCCACACTTGGTTTTCTAATTCTGCATAATATTGAAATACTAATACTTATGTTGCTCATCAAGAAAGAAGAAAGAAATCGATGGAAGAGGAGGATATGATGGTATTCAAGTATTTACAGATAATTCCAAATTGTATGTAATTAATCTGAAAATAGGAAAGTGGGTTATGTGATGCTTAAATTGTGAGATCTATCTAGTAAACTAAAGTAGTTGGTTGACTTAACAATTTTAGAAGATTTAAACAGCTTATATGAAATTTTCAGAGGTTAACTATGGTTAACTAGGTGGAACATCCAAATTTTTTTGCATATAAGCCAACAAACTCTAGCATACATATAGTAACAAAAGATTTTGTAAAGAAAATATTTGGAGAATTGTATTCTTGTTGTTTTGATTCAATGATTGAATACAAATTTATATAAGTTATTCCTTTATTGTCATCTGGGGCTGTTAATCGGTTTGGTCTGTTCAAAGTTGGACAAAAACCAAACCGAACCAAACCAAGAATTCGGTTCTCGGTTCGGTTTTCATATTTATCAAATAAATAACCAAACCCGAACCAAACTGATCGGTTCGGTTATTTTCGTTTTTTTTTTCTTTTTATTCTTTTTCTTTTATTTATTTTTTCGCTGCTACATACAACCGAGTTGGCTCTAGCACAAAAAGAATAAATCAAAGCTACAAAGAATGAAAATAAGGAAATGAAGTTTGGTTTGCAAAGGAGGAAAATCCAGAGACAGAGAGAGTACAAATAAAATAAAAGAGAAGGGGAAGCACTAAAGGAAAAGCAAATGACAGATGAACACAGATAGTTTCAAGGCTCCGACTATTCATTTATAGAGAATTCTTTAAATTTTTTCTTGCCTAAAAAAAAACATTGAGGGTGGGGACGTACGTGGGGTGCATTGGAATGTGGTGAGAATTTAAATAAGAGTGGATTGGTGGGGGATTAAATAAGAGAGAGAAGATTAGGGGATTCAAAACAAGATAAGGGAAAGGGTTCGATTCGGTTTGGTTCGATTGTTTCGGATCTGTGAAAAACAAAAACCGAAACCGAACCAAACCAACTCGATTTGGTTCGGTTTTGGTTTTTCTCTGTTCGGACTTTTTCGGTTTGGTTCGGCCGATTCGATCGGTTTTCAATAACCAATTAACACCCCTATTGCCATCACATGTGCCAAAAACCACAGATTTTGCTTCTTCCTTTTGCAGCCCCATTTCTACCACTCTTTCACATCGTTCTCAAAACCGCAGGACTTGATATTATTGTCCCTGATTCCAACACAGTGATCAAGTTCGCAATGAAACACAATGTTAAAGTTGTTGGAAAAAAAACTTGTTCTCCATGTTTCCCGCAGGCGACAAATCAGGTCTCATCCCTCTCCTTCCACTCTCGATCCAGACCCTTCTCATCTTCCTCGCACGGGGGAGCCTTCCGCCAACACACACAGACCACTGTCGACCCTCCTTTTTTTTTCAACAGATCACACCAGTCATAGCCTCTCACCATCTCACCTGCTTCTTCGTGGTTGGCAGCCACAAACCAACTCTCTGGCAGACGTCACCACCACCACTCACGACACTCTTTCTTCCTTATTGCCTTTCCACTTCACTGGCAGCCACCATGAACACCTTCATCTTTCTCTCGCAACAGACGCACAACACAGCAGCTCACAACCACATCGATTTCCTTTCATCTCTCTCTCAGCACAACCAGGATCGCACAGCAACAAACAAAAAACAAAAAAGAAGCAGGGAAGAAGATTTGACTGTAAGAAGGGAAAAGAAAACTGATTTTTGAATTTTTGGTTATTGGCACCCCACTCCCATAGTCAGTACCACCACAACTAAAAAAACAATACCAGCACAAATGTTGAGCAATTTTTTATCCAGAATTCGACAATCATGATGCATCGAGTCAAATCATTTGCAGCTTCACTCAAGAGTCATGATTTTTTCATACCAGAATTATTAGAATTAGATAGTTATGCTGACTCGAGTCGAACCATTAGCAGCTTCACTTGACAGTCATGATTTTTCACCAAATTGGACTTCAAAGTTTCAAACTGCACATTTCATCTGCGTCTACATTACAGCTTGCGGGGGCATTTTAGAATATGTAGGGTTTGCACTCAACATAGCCAAGCCCAAGTACAAAAATGATTTACTTCTACAAGAAGAAAAGTCGAAATATGTTAAAGAATGAAAGTCTGAATAGGAAACTTAGAATAGTTAAATTATAAGGAAAATCATAATATGACTCTATTTTGTATAGCAAGTTTTAAGTTTCATGTTTCTACAAGGTTAGGTAGAAGTTAGCTTATATAAGCTTGTATTCAATCAAACATCGTGTAAACATGAAACTTAAAACTTGTTAAACAAAATAGAGTCATATTCTGACTTTCCTATTCTAATTTTCCTATTCTAACTTTTCTTCGTTAACTATTCTGACTTTCATATTCTTACTTTCCCATTCTGATTTTTCTTCATATAGAAATGAATCAATCTTGGACTTGGGTTTGGCTATGTTGAGTGCAAGCCCTACATATTCTAACATTTGCAGCTGTATAATTGTTGTGGTGTTCGTGAATGAAACAAAGAAGAATTTGTTTGTTGTGTGACCTCGGCGGAAGCTGCAATTTATCTCTCTTTGTTGCATGAGAGAGGTGATAGAGAGAAGAAGAACAAGACTCTGGAACAGGCTGCGATCTATTTCTTTTTGCTGGTTGTTGCACGATGCTAAAGAGTTGTTACGATTGAGCTATTTATGATTCCCTTCCCCACTCCGTGCGTCTATGGTCCCTTTCCCGCCTCTTGCGTCTATAGTCAAAGTGCGTAGTCATCGGAGACGGGGAAGAGCTTGAGTGCCCGGAGTCTTACTTGTAGTAGCGCGAGATCTCAAGATCGCCGCTCTGATATCATGTCACTACACCATAAATGGCAATTTGTAACACAGTAGTTGTGTTACTAAAAAAAATTGTAACACCACAAAAATCTTATAAATCATGGCATTACAAATATTAGTAACACCTCGATGTGTTACAACCTTCAAAATTCGTAACAGTTGTCCAAAGTTACTAATGGCATTGTAGCATGTTACAATGTCCAAATATTAGTAACATTTCAACGTGGTATAATTTTTATTTTTTTTACAAAAATCAATATGTAAAATTTTATTTTTTTAATTAAATAAATAAAAATGTGTCAACAAATGAATGACATTCAATAAGAAATGAATAAAATCCAATGAGATTATAAAACTCAAATATTCAAATACCAATGTTAATACCCAAATTAAAATAATCTTGCAACCATTACATCATTAGTATGCTAACACAAGTTGGACGAACTAGACCAAAATCACAAATCTTCAGATTACGGTTTGAATTCAACAACAACTTTCTTGGTTTTAAATCTCTATGAATGACATTTGCAGAATGTATATATTTCAATCAGCGAAGGATTTGATACACAAAGTACTGCACAAAACAATGACACAAATGTCAGTTATCACTCATGACTCAACTAGAGTTAGCTATTAGTGGGCAAATTGACTTTATTTTCATTAAAGGACTTCTCTCAAAGTACTTGACTATGTTCCTCGGATAATTCTTGATTGGAACGAATTATCTGATGGATATAAGGCAAATATATCAGGATGTGCTATGGAATTATCAGTGTCCATTAAAAAACTGCCAAAACAGCAAGTGTCCATTAGAAAACTACCAAAACAACAAATATAACATGAATAAGGCATCTGTGCTGGGGAACAAGGGGTGTTTTTCACAAAACATATTAAGAAAATAGAAATGCTAATATGCATATTAAGAAATGCCAACCATCTCCAACTCCCGATTTCACAAAACATATCGTCAGAATATAAACAAGAATGTAATTGTAAAAGCATACAATAGCAGCAGATGTAGTAATGTATGTAAAGAAAATATTTGGAGAATTGTATTATTGTTGTTTTGATTTTTTGATTGAATACAAATTTATATAAGCTAACTTTTACCTAGCTTTGTGAAAACAGATAGAGTAATATTCTGACTTTCCTATTATAACTTCTATTTTTTTTTACTATTTTGACTTTCCTATTCTAACTTTCATATTCTGACTTTCTTCTTTAACATATTATAACTTTCCTTTTTGCAGAGATGATCAATTTTAGATTTGGACTTGGCTATGTTGAGTGCAAGCCCTATATATTCTAATAGATTTATGAAAGCTTCTTATAATAATTTCCTTATATTGCAAAAGTTTTTAAATACGAGTAAAAGGAAAAAATTGAATTTCAATCTAGGAATTAGCTTCACAATTTGCCAACACTTATTCTAAAGAGCCAGGCCCACAGTGCCAGGACTGTGTGCCAGGCCGGTCCATCACCGTCCATCTAGGATGATGGAGCCATTTTCAGCATCTCTAGGATGATGGATGGTGATGGGCTGGCTTGGCGTTGTGGCCTAGCTCTCTAGCAAAGCTCATTTGCCAAAGCGAAGTAGAACGTGTTTAAAAGAACATTGATCATGATACGATGATCTGCTTCTGAATCCACTCCAGATACGTTGACTTTGCTATTGAACGGGACAATCCTCAAGCAAACTGTATCACGTAGAACCACAAATGGACCAGTTTGTGTAAATTCAAAATCACCACCTCGAAGGTGAAATGTTATGGTAGGTAGCTGGACTCGCCTAGTAAGTCTATAACACAGATAATACTCATGGTCGACCATTCACTTAAGGCCACTGAAATTGCTGAAAATAGCTTCTAAGTGCTGGTAACAAATATTGGTAGTAGGTCCTCGAATAAATGGCAGTTGGTGTAGGGATTGAAAGTCTAGCAGAGTTCACACTTATGCCAAGCAATTCTACAAAGTAACGATCTGTGTCCCATGTCAATGGAGTTGAGTGTACAGGAAAAGCATGATTAGGAGGTAAGCCGCGTCATCTCCACACCTCATGTAACTTCTGGTTACCACTGGCCTTTGGTTGTTTACCAGGCAATAAGAGAAACACCCACACCGGTTTGTCGAGCAATTTGATTAATGAAGGACTAAGGCCTTCTTCCCATGCTCAAAATCCCGGGTTCGGAATTTGCAGCAAAATCAACATCATTGTCATATCCACAACCAAACACTGTGTTTGTAACAATTTCAGTGCCTACATTATTGCTTGATGGGAATGCAAAGTTATCACTGCCAAGAAGACCGAAGGAACGATCCAGTTCTCCATATGCTTACAAATATGATTCCTATCACACATTTGAGGATCACAAAACCGATGTTGACAATCCAGCCATTTGTGGGTAGAAGATTCCGCGGGGTTATATAAGGAGGCTGCCTTAGCGGAAAGCAATTTGTTTGCATCCAGGACACTGCACCCAACTTTTGCTGATTCCAACATCCAACAACAAGTAGAAAGGTCAATGGTAGTCTGATTAGATGATTAAGGTAGTGGTGGTTTAACCCCTACATCTTGAGTTCTATACTCACCGGCGGCATGCTTGCATTTCACAAAAAAAAACAAAAAAAACAAAAAAAAAACAAGTGAAAAGTCTTGTTTGGTGTATGAAATGTGAATCCAAAGCCGTAGTCCACCAATTGTAGCTCAATTGGTCGGACATTCACTCTCCTTGTGAGAAGTCGCGGATTTAAGACTCGCCATTTTTTGAGTTTTTGTCCGATTATTAGGAGCACATGTATTCTGCTTTTGATAAGCCTTCGGGTAGCTGCTTAGATGGATTGGACCGAAACAAAGTGAAAGCAAGTCTTTATAAGAGGTGGAGGCGATGGATCGGAGCGAAAACAAATATTCATGTGCGAGAAGCGATGAAGATATTAAGTGGCAAATATATTGTAGCCTTTGGGTCTAGTTTGGTTAACCCTATAGGGTCAATCAGGTAGTCTTCGGACATGGATTAATAAATAAAAAAGGTCAACAACCCAATTTAAAAATAAATAAAAATAAAAAATCCAAAGCCATAAAGACATTGCCACGAATCATATCCGGATGTGTATTCCTTGACGATGTTGTGTTCTTGACCACAATGTTCTTCAAGGTTGATGATGCTAATCTTGAAATGCGTTCATACGATAATTTTCTCATTTGAGTCCGTATTTCGTCCTCAATAAGATGAGGTTGATACAATGGTATTGGTGATTCAGAGGAGAATCTTGGAATGAGTTTGATGCTGATGCCTAAGGTTTCTCTCATAGCAGTGTGAAAGATGGTTGATGGTGGCAAGTTTGATTTGAGATTTTTGTTCCGGGCCTCATTTGACGTGGGTCTGTGCGGGCGCAAAATATGCTGCCATCTTTGTGATGGTATTTGATGAGTTGTTAAACTTTACTACAAACCTTTAATATTCCTAACATTGTTGAACGATTAAATTACCGAAATTGTGATCTCATTGCCACTACTAGCAAAGTTGAACAATTAATGGCAAATTACGAGGGTATTTTATTTGGTTGACCTAACAATAATAAAGGATGATGAAGATTACAATCGCTCGTATAAACCAACAAACCTTTGTATTCATGTAGTAACAAAAGATTCATGCAAACATCCTACAATAATTTCCTTATATTGGAAAAGTTTTTAAATATGAGGAAAAACAAAAACCAAACACACCCTGAGTTTCCAACTAGCTAGGAATTATGTTCACAATTTGCCAGTTGGAAGTAGAAAGTGTTTGAAAGAACATTGATCATGATACGATGATCTGCTTGTGAATCCGCTCCAAGTATGTAGACATCGCTATTAAATGGGACAATCGTCAGGCAAAGTCTATTACGTTGAATTACAAATGAACCAGTTTGTGTAAAATCAAAATCACCACCTCGAAGGTGAAATGTTATGGTGGGTAGCCGGACTTCTCTAGTAAGTCTATAACACAGATAATACTCACTGTCTCGACCATTCACTTCTCGCAACCGAAATTGCTGAAAATAGCTTCTGAGTGCTGGTATCAAATATTGGTAGTAGGTCCTTGTATAAATGGCAGTTGATGTAGTCCCAGTATCAACCATTAGACCACTTTTGCCATCGGGTTTACGTCTAAATGTTTCAGGAGGGATTGGAAGTCTAACAGAGTTCACACTTATGCCGAGCAATTCTACATAGTAATGTTCCGCGTCCCTTGTCAACGGAGTTGAGCGTATAGGAAAAGCATGATTAGGGGGGTAAGCCGTGTCATCTCCAAACCTCAAGTAGCTTCTGGTTCCCACTGGCCTTTCGCTATTTACTAGGCAATAAGAGAAATGCCCACCAGTTTGTCTAGCAATTTGATTAATGAAGGATTGAGGCTTTCTTCCCATGCTCAAAATCCCGGCAATGACATTATTACGTCCGGAATTTCCAGCAAAATCTACATCATTGTTAAATCCACAACCAAACACTACGTCTCTAACAATTTCCATGCCTACATTGTTGCTTGATGGGAATGCAAAGTTATCACTGCCAAGAAGACCGAAGGAACTATCCAGATCTCCATATGCTTCCATATACTTACAGATATGAAACTCATTACACATTCGAGGATTACAAAACGGATGGTTACAATCCAGCCATCTCTGGGTAGAAGATTCGGCGGGGTTAAAAGGAGGCGTCCTTAACGGAAAGCAATTTGGTTCACATCCAGCACATTGCACCCAACTTTTGCTGCTTCCAATGTCAAAACAACAAATAGAACGTCCTGCTTGGTGTCCCTATGTCTATAGCAACTATGTAATGTGAATCCAAAGCCGTAAAGACATGGCCACGAATCATATCCGGATGTGCATTACCTGTTGTTGTTGTTGTGTTACTGACCGCATTGTTCTTCAAGGTTGATGAGGCTAACCTTGAAATGCGTTGATACGATAGTTTTCTCATTTGTGTCCGTATTTCATTCTCGGTGAGATTAGGTTGATACAATGGTGATTCAGGGGAGTATCTTGGAATGAGTTTGATGCTGAAGCTTAAGGTTTCTTCCCTACTTGAAGAAAACTCAACAAGAGATAGAGTGAAAATTAACACAAAGGAGAAGTAATGAAACTCCATTGAGCTTTTGGAAACAAAGGCTTTGTACAATGGTTAATATAGAGCAAAGTAGTAATGTAACATTAATGAAATAAACACATTTTTATGGAATTATTCAATTCATTTTACCGAAGAAAAAGAAATATTGAATTGTATTCAATTTTGGACGTTAAAGTTATGAAATAAACACACTATATTTAATTAGTTAAGTTATTTTACCGAAGAAAAAGAAATATTGAATTATATTCAATTTTGGACGTTAAGGTTAAGCAATAAACACATTTTATGAAATTATTTAAGTTATTTTACCGAATAAAAAGAAATATTGAATTCTATTCAATTTTTAATTTTAAGGTTTGATTTAAACTTAGAGGGCGTTTGTTTTTTTGAAGTGCTTAGAAGCTAATTTCCGTTCTAAACGAGTTTTTGAATGAACTGTTTGTTTTGCTTCTGAATGTGTTGTTGGTTAGAAGCTGTAAAATTAAAAGGTATTTGTTTTTATGTGCTGAATGAACAGTTTGACAATTTTGCCCCACTGAGCTGAAAAAAATATATGACATAAATATTGTTGAATCTGAGCAATACATCTGTGGCGTTTTAATGACAAGTTCAATTCTAGTTATTTGATGAAATCATTAATCCAAACATGGGTTATTTGATTTGATTTTTCCTGATACACATAAGGCATTAAAAACTACATGCTAAAAACTTGAAAATATACATAAGAGGGAGAGTTGGAGAGATGTAGAAAAACTTGAAAATACAGAGAAAGAAAACAAAGATGAAGGAGAGAAATGAGATAAGTTTCTTACCGAGTCCTTGTGAAGGTCGGTAGAATCACAATGCTTAGTGAAGAGAATGAAGGTGTACCGTCAAAATTTAACCCTGCTTATTTTTAAGAAATGGGGGCAACAATTATTATTACAAAATTATGTTAAGGTTATTATTGAAATAATTTTTGACTCAGCACTCAGTGTTAAATGATCAGCATCTCCCTGTTGCTTACTCCAATTAGAAGTATAACTTCTGATCAGAACTAAAAACAAACACTCTAAATAATGTGATCCATTCAAAATAAAAAAACAAACACCCTCTTACTAGACTTATCTCCACATAAATTTCTCTCACTAACTTACCCATTAACTCCTTCATTTTTTCCTACACTAAACCTCATTACCTTGAGGAGTTAGGTGAATATAATTAACTCATCATCATAAGATAAATAATAATGACGAGGCCAACTTTGTAACAAAATTTGAGACTCACCGTTGTGATTATGACACACGTCAAATTGATTGCACTGAGATGAAAAAATAAAAAATAAAAAATAAAAAAATTTCATGGAAAACATAAAATTAATGAGCAATAATCAAATAAAGAAATCTCCATAATGTCTCTCTCTTCTCTCATTGTTGATCTTTTTCCTTCTCATTTATGAAGTCGGCTTATAATCTTACTAGAGTATGCTCCGTGCCGTTGGCACTCCACATTATTTTATTTTTGCTAATTATTTTGTACTTAGCATCTCCGTCACTATCCTCATTTTCGCTTTCAATCAGTATTGAAGTATAAGCCGATTATAAGTATAAGCTTATTCAGTCAAATTTGAATCAGTTGGGGGAAATTTTTAAATGTCAAGAATGAGTTCTCCCCCAATCTTTGAATTTGCCAAAACATGAAATTTAAGGTTCTTGTTTAAATGTGCATTACGATGCCCGACTCATTTTTTCTTGTATGATCAACACGTCTCATTGCTTTTAAAAATATTGAAAAATATTAAAGACGTGTAATACATTATACTTTTTTTTAATTATGAAATATATATTTTTAATATTTTGGACCTTATATTGATCATTGATTTTGTTCAAAATATCTTCAAAAATGCATTTCAATGATACTAAATTTATCAAAATCCGACAACGATGTAGATAGTTATGATAATTTTTATTTTGCTAAAAGGAAAACACAATATTTTCTTTCTCCGCCACATGTACATTCCACCAAATTTTTTCAAAAGTTTTGCTCTTCTACATATTGTATATTTACAAATATGTCATCATAGGAAATGAATCTCAACCCTCAAATTCAATATATTTCCCAATTTTCAATCCTAACCATTTTTTATCTCTAATTTTTTTTATTTGACTTTGTCCCAGTCAATAATGAATAGTAAAACACCACTCTAAATTGTAATATATATTTTCTACTTAATCAATTCCTTGATAACCTCGTGTTAGACTTGATGAAAGTAAGTACATACACTTTGCACAACGGAATAAATAAACTGAAAACATACGTTGTCATGATTGTCCAACTCACTAATCTGAATTCTAAGGTGATCTTCTAGCCCATAACCACTTGAGTGCCTTAAGAGATGGAATACACTGGCTACTTATAGGCAAGACTAGCTGACTATCCCGACCATCAATGGATAAAGTCCTCTTCTTTCTTTATCATAAGTGACCACTAAGAGCCTCATAATTGACCCCTAAGTGTCTACATAGTTTGACAATTTCTCAATGATAAACTTAGTGTATTTGGTAACTAAATACATGTGGGCCACTTTAGTGAAACTGTATTGAACATGGCTTACAATCTCCCACTTGGTCCACATGTAGCGAAATCAATTGTGAAAAACTTATGCAGATAAAACTACCCAAGCTAGCAGTGATAAGAAAAATACAGCTCAAATAGATAATTTCAAAACACAAATCACAGCGGTCATGTTCTTCACACAAACAATCCCTTCCATATGTATTACACTGCATGATATTTTCTAAATAAGCTCCTTATGAACAACTTCCAATGCTGTTTACGAGTCCAACTTTATTAATCCCCATGGATTAAACTTTCAATATAAAGTGTTATTGTGCACATGATGAAAGTTACTTTATTCTCAAAGAAAAAACGTAATTGTCAACAAAAATAAACTAATTATAAGATGAGCCAACAAGCCCCATATTGCCCACATGACTAATATACAATTTAGGTTGCAATCCTGTAGTCATGGGGTCTGCTATCATTTTTTTTTTTTTTTTTTTTTTTTTTTTTTATATAACCTCCAGAGGGGAGGGGCAGCTATGGGATGCCAGACCTTAATTAATTATCAAACAATTGACTTACATTCTATACGGGGGTACATTACGACTTTACCCGTATTAAAAACCAAGCAGAAAGCGATAAACAAAACATATTTCTAAACAAAATATGACAAAACCATACCCATACTAAACCAAATGTTGGCATCCTAAGATAGCACAAAACACACACTACCTGTAGAATAGCATTCTCATTTAAAAGCCGGAAGTCTAAGATATGCCGTCTTATTCTTGTCAAGAATAATTAGGGACTTTATTCTTTTAGGGAGCGATCCCCACGAATAAGTACGAGAACTATGCTCCTTTTGAGCTAAAGTAGCCAAGGCGTCAGCTACAGAGTTTGTCTCTCTGAACACATGGATGCAATGCCACCCCGTATCCTTTATCATCGCCCGTATCTCCCTCCACCAATTACTTAGGAACCAAGGAATTTTTGTTTGTTGGAAAAGCCATTGTTTAACCACCATTGAATCCGTTTGAATGACACATGGTCGGACACCTTGGGCAGCACAAAATCTCAAGCCTTCAAGCAAAGCCCTCGTTTCCGCCGAATTATTTGTTCCTTCTCCGAAAAAACATTGTCCAGCCGCCACAAAGTTACCTTCTTCATTTCTAATAACAAAACCTCCAGCAATAGTCTTCTCCCTGCAAGATCCATCCACATTGAGCACATACCATCCCATAGGAGGGAAAGTCCAGTACACCACCCGGGGCGGAGTCAGTGTTACTTTGATTTCCTGGATACCCAATCTATTGAGCAAAGCCCCATTATTGTCCTTTGATTTAGGGTTAAAAAATTTTGCAACACATTTGATCCAATGATACACTTTAATGATTACATAGCTGAACGAGCACTCCTTCCCATCATAAAGTTTTCTGTTTCGCTGAATCCAAAGCTCCCATAAAACAAAAAGAGGAGTAAGATGAGTGAGGGTACCTGATAAGGTAGATTTGTTCGCCTTCCTGAACCACGCCTTTAACATGGTATAGACTTCAACCGGTCTATGGACGTGAATGTCAAAAATCAGATCGAAATGTCTCCACACTCTACATGCTAGTTCACCCTCCAGGAAAAGATGTTTTATGGTTTCCTCCTCAGCATGAAAACAGCATCCGCATTTAGAAGCCAACTGAAATCCGATTCTTCTAATTTCACCATCTATGGGAATAGCCCTTTTAATAACTTTCCATGTGAAAACGGAAATTTTAGAAGGCAAAAGAGGGTGCCATATCCAATTCCAGAAATAATCGGGTGTCCCTCTACCACCTAGGATTTTACAAACAGAGCTGATGGAGAATATACCATCATTAGTGGGCATCCAAATTCTAGTGTCTCGATCTCCGTCATCACCTTTCACTATTGTCTTATAAGCCTCTTGAGCGCGTCTTTTCATTTCCGGGGTTAGCATTCTGAAATTATCCCTGCTCATTAGCCGTAAGGAAGGCCACATATCATTAGTCTCCGCGTCCCCATTCCTTATAAATAGTTCATCCTTAGCCCATTGTTCTTCAAAGAAACTGACGCTACCTCTAGTGACCATCCAGGTGGAGTTTTCCACTAAGAAATTTTTATGCATCAACAATTCTTTCATGAAAGGTGAGGCCCCAGCTTTAAGCTCCTGCTTTCGGATTGGAACCCCTGGCTTAAAATATTTTTTCTTTAAAAAATTAGCCCATAAAGAGTTAGAATGCATCAGATTCCAAAGGGATTTAACTCGAAAAGCTGTAATAGTGTCGGCCAGACTTCGAACATGTAAGCCACCTTCTTCCTTAGTAACACTGATTTTTTGCCACGCAATCCATTTTCGTTTATGCCTCCCTTCATGATCACCCCAAAAGAAATCAGCAAGCAATTTCTGAATAGATTGCAAAATCCTCATAGGAACCACTGTAGCTGCTATAGTGTAAATCGGCATGGACAAAAGAACATGTCGAATCAAAGTCAATCTTCCCCCAGGCGACAGCAGTCGTGATTTCCAGCCCTGAATTCTATTTTGGATCTTATTAACCAAGTCATCATAATAAGAAATTCTGCATCTACCTTGATAAATGGGAACTCCAAGGTACGTGAACGGGGACTGTTTGTAAGAAAAGCCTGTCCATAATCTGATCCTGATAATAATATCGGCACTCACTTTCTCATCTATCATGAAAGAACTTTTTGCCGTATTGATTTTCTCTCCTGAGGCCCGACAGTACCTATCAATAAACTTCATACATCCCGCAATGGAGTTTTTCCTACCATTCAAGAAAACCAGTGAGTCATCAGCATATAAGAGGTGAGTAATCGGGGAGGCCGTCCTTGGAACATGATAAAAACCAATTTCCCCTCTACGAAAAGCGCGAGAGAGTCCTCTACTTAGAACTTCCGCAACAATGACAAAGAGCAAGGGGGAGAGAGGGTCGCCTTGTCTAAGACCCCTGGAAGATCTGAAATATCCGTCATACTTGCCTTGCATCAACACCGAAAATCCACATTGAGTTATACAGTTTGAAATCAGGTGACATATTCTATTGTTAAAACCAAATTTACGAAGGACCGCCAATAGATATCCCCATTCAATTCTGTCATACGCCTTTTCCATATCCAGCTTGAAAATTACATTGTTGCCAATCACTTTTTTGCCAATCTCCCGCATTAATTCTTGAGCCAAGCCAATGTTCTCTGAGATAAGTCTCCCTTGGACAAAAGCCCCCTGCTCTAAAGAAATAATATTTGGGAGAATCTTCCCCAACCTCAAACTAAGGATCTTACTAAAAATTTTATAAACCACATTGCACAGACTGATAGGTCTAAAATCAGAATAAGATACAGGCTCGTCAATTTTAGGAATAAGAGCTAAAAAATTAGAAGAGAAGCTACCTGGCATCGCTTGGCAATCAAAAAATTCCGTCGCGGCTTTCCAAATATCCAGACCAATAATGTCCCAGCATTTGTGAAAGAAACCAGCTGTAAACCCGTCCGGGCCCGGTGCACTATCATGAGGAATGCTAAAAGCTGCTTGTCGAACTTCCTCTAAATTCGGAGAAATCATGATTGATTCACAGTCTGCCTCCCTTATCAAAAGCGGGATGCACTCCATGAGTTCTGGATCCTCTTGATAAACACCTGCAGATAGCAAAGCTTCAAAAAAATTATTCGCTTCTAAAATAATATCTCTCGGATCCGTGATTAAATTCCCTGCCCTGTTATGGATTTTTGATATCATTCTCCTTTTTTGCTTGGCTTTGACGGAAGCAAAGAAAAATTTAGTGCATGCATCTCCTTCTTTGAACTCCTTTTCGCCTGATTTTTGTTGCCAATAAATTTCTTCTCTGACCAGAGCCAGTTTGAGTTCAGCCTGACATCTATTCAGATTAACCATATCATTTGTATCCCAACCCTGCATAAGATTGAATTCTAATCGGGCAATCTCATCCTCCAGACCTCGAATAGTGCTGAAAATGTTGCCAAAAGTTTCTTTATTCCATATTTTCAAAGCTCCTCTAAGGCGCTTAAGTTTCATGGCCACAATAAACATATTTCCAGAACCACCTACCGGAGAGTTCCAGTTTCTGTCCACAAATCCCAAAAAATCATCATGAGTTAACCACATATGTTGGAATCTGAAAGGGGACATACCTGCTCTTTGTGTCAGAGGCAAAGAAAGAAGCAGAGGAGCGTGATCCGAGCACACCCGAAGGAGATGATCAACTCGAGAATGCGGCATAAGAATAGACCATTCAGCATTACCCAAAAAACGATCCAGTCGAGCCCAGGTTCTGTCATCTCCTCTTTGGTTGTTACACCAAGTAAACTTTGGTCCTTCAAACCCACAATCTGTAAGACCGCAGCTCGAGATACATCTAGCAAATTCTGATGTAGCTAGATGATTATAAGGACGACCGCCTAATTTTTCACCACCGTCAACAATGACATTGAAGTCGCCGCCAATGATCCAAGCTTCATCCATACCCATTGCAATGTGCTCCATGGCCTCCCATAATGTTCGTCGCTCCTGAACTGAACATTTTGCATATACAAAGGAAGTGAAAAAAACAATATTGGAAAAAAGGATAGTAATCTTACAATGAAGCAATTGATCGGTGCGGAGTAATATGTCCACTTGTAAGTGATTATCCCAGAAAAGCCATATTTTGCCTCCAACATCCTCATTCGTTGCAAAGCAAGGCAGACTCACTTTGCCTGCAATCTCCATGTGCCTTGACGCTTGGATCATCGGCTCCGCAATGGCAAGCATCTTAACATTATTATCTGTAACCAGCTTTTTTAATCTGCTACGGGTCGCCCGGTTGCCAACTCCCCGTGCATTCCAGAACATAATATTATCTATCATTAGGGACACCTGGATTATTCATATTGCGTGTCACTCGCCGGCTCCCCCCGTCGGGTCCCTTCTTTGAACTCTTCTTTTTACCTTTCGTCCTTGCTTCATCAGATTGATGGCCGGCCTCAACCCTGTTATTAGAAGACGTATTTGCATATGATTCATCATCCGACAAAGCATTATTCCCGAGCTCGGTGCATCCGACCTGCATCTGCAATTGTTGTGCATTAACTGTTTCTTCCGGATCTTGAGAGTTGTCGGCATGCATTTTCAGCGGAGGAAAGGTTCCATCTCCCTGCGGCTGTTGCAAAGATTGTGTACTCTGTTTCAGGGGTGATCCCTGCCCTTGCTTTCCTAAATCATCCATTACATTGGACCCCGAATCCAGCAAAACCAACTTGTGAGTCAATGAAGCAGAAAGCGTCACTCTATCTCCTGTTCGTTGTGTCACATTTGCTATGTGTGGATCCCCTGTCGCATGACTCACTGCAAGTAAACCCCCTGTATGTGGCGAAAAAACTGCCTGCGAGGACAGGCGATCTGTAAACGTACCTGTGGGGACAACTGCCTGTGAGTTCATCTGATCCTCTGTTTCAACAAGTTTGGACTGACCTTGGTCATTCTCAGAACTACTATCGGCCACAAAAGGAACCGTCCATATCGGTGTCGCTTTAGAAAAACCGTCTTCAGACTTTGCTTCATCACATGGCTCTGTCGGCCTTGCCATTTTGATTTCCGAGGATGTGTAGCCAGCGCCCTTTAAAAGGTCTTGTGTATTTTCAGTTTCGGCTTTAGTCCCACTTGTGTGTTGAGACGCCATGTTTTTTGCTGCTTGTGGCTTCGTTTCTGCTTCATTACCCTCATCAACTCCGTCCGAGTGTTCTTCCGCAAGGGCCCCGAATTTGTTAAGGGATATCACATTGTCAGAGGCCTCTCCCCTTGTCTTCACCTTTGTGTTTTTATCAGGTGTACTATTTATCTCAACTCCTTGCGAATTTTTGGCTCCACTAGTGCCTATGTGGCCATTATCTTTCCTCGCTTTTTTGATCACCGGGACATACATTTGTTTCGGCTCTTGAGACTCTTGCAGCCCTTCAACCAAAGTTTGTTTTTGCTTGGACTTAGCACAAAGTGGCAACTCTTTATCAGGAGCTCCCATAGGAGTTGGCTTCGCATTTTTCCTTCCAATCAATTTTCGACAATAATCTTTCTCATGGCCAATTAAGGAGCAATGATCACAGTATTTGAAACCAGGATACTCAATTTTTTGCCAATATCCTCCATATTTTGGGCTCTCAAGCCATATCTTATGTGGGAGAGGTTTAGATACTTCCATCTCTACACACATGCGAGCGACCGTTGGGCGTGCAAAGTATCTCGTGCCATCATCAATCCGAAGAAAGGTGCCGAAGGAGTTTCCAATCGCCTTCATGATTGCCGGGAGAAAAAAAGCGAAAGGAAGATTTGGAAGTTCAACCCATAAAGGAGCCACTTCCGGGTCCGCCCGTAGACTAAAACCTGGATGCCAACGAAACATTTTATAACGAACTCCTCTAATCGTAAAAGATTCTTTGGATAGCACTTTTTTGACCTCATCTTCTGATTGTAAATAAACCATCACATGCCTAGGATCGATAAGCCCCATTATGAAATCTCCGGATATCCCCCAAAAGCGATGAATGGAGTCTCGAATCGAATCCAAAGACGGCCTGAAACTAGAGAACTTCATAACTACAATATGATTAGAAACATGAGACTCACCTCTTGCAACATCCGAATCAGAAAGCCGCAAAGCCGGACTGCCATCTTTTCGAAATGTCGTGGAATCTGTCGGCTTATCGTCCAGGGTATCTGTCATCGCCTTCCCAAGCATCTGCGCAAAGGAAGGCCTAGAAAATTCCACCGCCTCCTTGCCAGCCGCAGGGACAGCCCCCGTGGCTGGCTGAGACACCGCCATGAGGACAGACCGTCTCCACTATCAGGCAATAGCCACTCCCTGGATGGTGAAAATCTAGGAGGAGCTGTTATGAATCAATCAAAAACTCAATCAACACTCTGTCCAAGCAAGTAGCAGATCGATCAATTCGACCACCAAGCAAGGAGATCGATCAAAGTCGAAACACCAAGCAGCAAGCAGTGATCAGATCGATCAAAATCGACCACCACACAGTGAGCAGATCGTGCAATCAAGTCGACACCAAGCAGGTCGATCAATCAGGTCGACATCAAACAGGTCGGCACCAAGCAGAGCCGTGAGCAGATCCACCAAGCAGGTCGACACCAAGCAGAGCCGTGAGCAGGTCGACACCAAGCAGATCCACCAAGCAGGTCGACACCAAGCAGAGCCGTGAGACACCAAAACAGAGCCGTGAGCAGCTCTCTGTCGTTGTGAAGTCTCAAGCAGTGAGCAGTCTACAGATCGATGCTCGATTCAGATCGAAGCTCGATTCAGATCGATGCTCTCTCTGTCGCTGTGAAGACAGATCGATACGCTCTCTGTCGCTACTCTCTCTGTCGATACTCTCTCTGTCGCAAGACAGATCGATACTCTCTCTGTCGCTGTGAAGACAGATCGATGCTCGATCCAGTGGCGAGAGACGACAGCAGTCTACAGATCGATGCTCGATCCAGTCGAGGGTGGCGAGAAACAAAGGCGATCAGGCGGCCGGAAGCACCCAGCGCTGGTGGCGGCGGCTGTTAGGTTTCCAGAGCAGAGCTTAGGTTTCAACTATAACTTCGGTCTGCTATCATTAGCTCGAAGCTTATATGCTTAATAGAAATTTCATGATTCTTGATATGATCTCTGACAACCAGAAAGTTTATGTCGATATGTTTGCTTCGGCTTCCACTTTTATTGTTCTTTGAGAAGAAAACCGCAGTCGAATTATCAAAGTAAACTCTCAAAGGTCTTGCTATAAAATTGACAACTTTCAAGCCTGTGACAAAATTCCTCAACCATAATGCATGTGTAGTGGTTTCAAAACAAGCTACAAATTATGTTTACATGGTAGATGATGCAATCAAAGATGTCTTGGCACTTCTCCAAGACACAGCTCCTCCAGCGAAAAGAAAAATGTATCTTGAAATTGACTTCGTAGTGTCCACACATTCAGCAAAATCTGAGTCAGTATATCCAACCATCTCCAAATTAATAACGTGTTTGTATGTAAGCCTATAATCCTTGGTTCCTTGCAAATATCTGAAGACCTTTTAACACCTATCCAATGAGCCAATCCAGGATCACTCTGGTACCTACCAAACATTCCAACTGCAAATCCTATGTCTAGTCTTGTATAGACTTGTGCATACATTAGGCTGCCTACAGCTGAAGCATAGGGTTTTTTTTTTTTTTTTAAGAAACCTCCAGGAGGTATGGGATGTCAGCCCTTTATTACTTAATCAAAAAAATTTACATCTATTTCGGGGGTACATTACGACTTTACCCGAATTAAAAGAAAACTGGAAAAGGCTTAATTAAAATAAAAAATAAAATAAAATCAATATCTTAGGGGCTAGGCCTAATTCACCAAAAGAGAACTAGAAATAGCCCTAATTCACCAAGAAAACAAAGCTAAGACAAGAAAACTCACCAAGAAAACTCAAGGGAACTCACCAATAAATGCTCAAGGGAACTCATCGAGAAGTCGCTAATGAAAGTAGAGCTTCATTTAGTATCATGAACACCAACACGTCCTCACAGAAAGCACAATCACACAACTTCATAGCAAGAAATCTTCAAACACAGCAGCATAGCCACATCTTGCTCCCCACACCGTCCCCACATTAATCACCATCCAATTAGACCAACCCCGCAATTTCCATGGATCAATTTCTATACTTATTATTGTGTTTCTTAGTTCTAGAGGATCTACGAGAACTAAGCCTGAAGTCTTTAGTGCAGGTGTTTAGAAAACTCTTAGCAGTCGATTTCCTTTTACTACTACGAGTACCATTTGAGCTTGCTCCCATCTCCACATCCCTAATTAACAATGCTTGAGGCCTCAATTTTGAGTCAGAACATGCCTCGTCACTATCTTCCCTAGCACTCTCCCAAGTATATATGTTTATTTTTTTCTTTTTTTAGCCCGTGCCCTTCGTTGATCAAACTTATTACCTTCTCAAGAATCTCGCCCATATTCAAATTTCCTCTCTGTTTCAAATTCGAAAATGTCATCTCCCTTTTTTCCTTTCTTCCTTATCTACTTTTCTTGAACTCGAGCCTGACGCTAAACCCTGCTTAGAGGACGTTTCCACCATGAACTCCTTGCCCGACTTATCTTCTTGTTTCACTCCTTTCATAGCACTTTGTTCCTGCAAGTTTATCACCTCCTCGGGGTTTAGGCAACCTTCAACAACTTTCTTATTTCTTGTTGTTGCGGGCTTAACCGGCCTAAATAAACAGGCTAATTTGACTCACTTGTAATAACCGCAAGTGCACTGTGTCTAACTGGTAGACAACGGCAATTATGGGTCGATCCCACGAGGAAAGTGGATGCAATTGAATTTTAGAATTTATCTAAACTAATTTACAGAAAAATGGGGTTACAGTGTTTTTAAAACTAAAATAAAAATAAATTAAAAATAAGAAAATAAAAGGAAAAGATGGATTTTGTGGGGTTTGGACTCACCGATGAGTTAGCAAATATATTTAAATCTAAATTACTGAAATTATAAAAGAGAAGCTTTAGGGATGAGGATCTCTTGCTTACACCGAAGATGTGATCATTAAAATCCAATTCCAATCATATCAAGTTTCTGTCAAACATGAACAATTTATCTCAAGCATTAAATGTCTTTTTAGGGCACGCTTAATCAAAGTTCAAGCTCAATATTTATTAGCACATGCTTTGAATATTGATAAAATATGAATCTAACTACCAAACATATCAAGTTTTAATCGAACATGAAAGGTGAAAGCAATTTATCAAATTTCTGAAATAAAATTGTAATTAACAATTAAGCATTTAAGTCAATAAAATAAATTATACAACCCTTTTGATTTGTCGTCGCCTCGGCGTGGGGTCTAGAAGATCATGGTGGTCCGAACACAAATCCCGAGAAAAAGTTACAAACGCTTTGTGGCTGCTCTTGCAGAATCTTGGGGTGCCAATAACCAACTCTTTGAAAGGAAATAAAAGAAAACCACAAATAACATCCTAACTCACTTTCGCAGGAATCGTCGATTGCACTTACCTTTGAAAACGTGCAACACGGCTTTGAACCCCTAGATTATCTCTAGGGGACGAGTTATAGTCTCGTGAGGGTTTCCAGAAAATATTACCCACAAACATTACTGACTCAACAAAACTTGGTCAAACAATGTTTATTTTAAAACTTCAAGATATGCAAGAAACCAACAGTGTCATTTTCGTGTATCAACAAATCTCCAAATAATTTAATATTCTCCAAAAGTTAGAAAAAATTCACAATCATCCTCAACTCAATGTGTGTGTGTGGATAACACTATCAACATAACTTTTCATTTCAGAGTAAAACAATGACTAAATCTCCTGTAGAAAGTTTGTTTTGACTTCAAACCTCTCATGTCACTCACAATAAAACACTCAGAGATTTGGTATTTCACTCAGTTTATATGTTAGGAAAAGAGTAAATAATGGAAAACAATCATCTCACATATAGTAATATGAAGAACGAACTTTTCAAGAATGGAATGAACATGATCTCATGGACAGGAATATCAATTACTTTTGGGAATGTTGAATCAAACACCATAGGTCTTGGTTATTAAATCTCCACATCTACGGAACCAACCTTTACCTAAGATCAATTAGGACTTTGTTGGGTTGTAACGGGGCTTGGGTAATGGTTAATAAGGAATGTCAAAGGATTCTAACAAAAATTTCTAGGAATGTATACACCCATTCAACGAACAATTAGGGCTGTCAAGAATAAACCAATGTTGCGCACCATCAATTTTTTCTTCATTCTCACATCTTTATCCTCATTGAGGAATCATTTTTTTCTTCACATAGAGGATTTATGAAATATCTCATTTTGCTTTTTAATGCCCTTTTTACACCAAGTATATCCCATCCATACACATTCCCAGAAAAGTTGGGTAAAGGTTAATGGGTTAACAAATAAAAATTATTCTAAGGCTCAAAAGGCTACAAAAAGGTTAATGTTATGGGTAAGTTAAAAGGCTAGTTAATGGTCTAAAGAAATAAAAGGAAAAAAATGCCTAGATCATTTCCTAAATTCGGGTCAGTATTATGACATCTCAATTGAATAAGCCAGGAAGTTCTAGTGTAATAATTCAATTTTGATGTCATTCCCAAAGCAATTGATAAGAAAAATGAGAATAATGAGATCATCAAATAAGATAATACGGACTCAAAAAAAATCAGAGTTTATGTATAACCCTCGAAAAATCTTTCAGGGTTAAGTCTCCACTATTATTCTAAGGTTTTCTAGTATATACTTCACTCGTCAACTTCAAGTTATGCTAACATGGCTCATGGTTCAAAGATAATCGAGTTGAAAAATCTTATGAACTAGATCTAACTTAAGGATCATACTAAACTTTCTGTCTTTATCAATATACCAATATGTCAAGTTGGCTTTCATTTTCTTGAGCATAAAACATTTAAAATCCATTTTCATAATCGCAAAAGAACAAGTTTTCTTGACAGAAAAGCACATTTTTTTTTAAGAATAAGAAAAGAAAACACTACGAAAAATTCACCGATTCATGAACCCTACCCCCAAACCTAATCCAAACATTATCCTCAATGTTTAACAAAATAATTTTGACAAATGAATGAAATAAGTACATGAGAGGAGGTTAGAACAGTATTACCGCGGTGAAGATTTTACCAATTCTCACAAGTAATCCACCGATGAGAGCTCAGAGACAAAAGAATTGTGGATTAGTTAATAAATATAGATAAAATACACACTCAACATGCACATTTACAATAAAAGTTGGGATGCCTCCCAGTAGCGCTTGGTTTAACGTCATCAGCCCGACAAATATTTTTCCTAAAAAATGGTGTATCGAAAAGTGGAGAGGAAGAACATGACAAACACTTAGTCCATGGTCGTATATCAACTACCTGAACAGTTGAGGTCAATCACATGGGGCACCAAATACACTAGGACATTCCAAAAGTGACCAGTAGTCATACACAACAGAGGATTCTTGCGTGCTCCAAAAAGGGAACATCATAGGTCTGGTTTCAAATCAGAAAATTGAATAATTTTTACAACAGGATGGTGAAAACTGAAATCCTCACTATAGAACAAGGGATCGGTGAAAGTAGCCTCAGTAAATGGGAATGTGATGCAAGTAGATGAGACGATGGATATATCAGGTGGTACAGGCTCATCACATGAATCACATAGAGATATTGGTCTAGACAACTCAATGACACCCATATCAGGCATGTCTATCTGATTTTCAACTAGTTTTTCATTTTTAAGGGTAGTAATGCATTGGACATCTTCATCATCTGGCTCAGATGTGCCACTAATTTTGAATTGACCCTTTTGATTAAAAATAGATGTTGGATCCTGAGACCGGGGAATACAGTGCAGAGAAAATGCCAAGCTATGGACAAGATACGCTGGAAGATTTTTTTGACAGGGTGCTCAGAGAAGGGATGGCAGGTCAAGAATTGGGGGAGCAAACAATTTTCTAAAATTTGGTGTCATCCCTAGAGTCTGTAAATTGAGGATAGTGGTTGATACCTGCATTTTTGTTGAAGGCTCATTAACGTCATGCACAACTTGAAGACTTGACTGTATCAAATAGTTCCGAATATATCTTACCATGCGGTATGTTGTCCTCCTTCTTATCTCTGCTTTTATTGTTTTAAAGGCTTCCATGGATTTAGTTTTTTTAAATGTTACTATTAGTATGAATTGGAAGCATTTGTTTTACTCATCATTCATGCGTTTCCCCATTATCAGCAACTTTGTGCTCTTTTGATGATGGTTTCTGTAGTCCAATAATATGACGTTGTAATTTGAAGCTCCTGACTGATTTGACATTAGATCTGTTGTTCTTTATGCTAAACTACTTTCATAATTGAAGGTACCAAGTGATAACACGGATACATGATAGCACGATAAAATGAAAAGATATCACGTGCCCTCGTAATTAATGTATGACAATATTAGGGACACAATGAAAGAGTAAAAATAACCATCCTGGAAAGGTAAGTTTAGCGCAGTATATTAGATCATAAAACACAGTATATGACACCATTATGGTCTTTCTGAAGAGGAAATATACAGGCATAAGAAGATTAAACTATTAACTAATAGTAGTAATAGGAGATATGAGCAGGCTCTCCCAACTAATGAGAACGAGGGCATGTTATTTTATTTATCTACCTAAGTTGGTACTTGTCTCAAACTCGTTTGCCTCTATACTTCCATTCAGCCTCCCTGCTGTCAATAATTGATGTAGGCTCCACAGGTGCTATTGCCACGACACCGAATCTCCGTGCAGCTTCGTTGCTGTCAATGGCCGGTCGCTTGGCATCCACGACACCGAATCTCCGTGCAGCTTCGTTGCTGTCAATGGCCGGTTGCTTGGCATCCACGACACCAAATCTCCGTGCAGCTTTTGTTGGAGCTGCAATAACAGTTGCTTCCTTCAGGTATTCAGGGGCAATTCCAACATCATTTGTTGGTTTGGTAAATTTAGATGGAATTTCCTTACTTCCCTGACTGGGCCTTGTCCTGTCATCAGTTGTGTTTATACGATAATCTTGCCTATCTTCTGGTACAAACTCGCTTTTTCCAATCAAGCCATCCATATTGTGCTGGTGGGTGCCATTCACTCTTGCTTTATTGTGTATGTCGGTCCCGGGGTCACTGGGTCTACCGTAGTTGTTGCTCCCCCCATAGCCGTTATAATTGGCTGTTTGCCACCAATACAAATTGCCAATCGGACAAGGCTTGATTGGGTGGCTTACTTTTGTTTGAATGAATTCATCTTCACGCGGTCGGTCATGTGTCACCATGGGCACATGACTGTATTCAACAATGGTCTCAGTAGTTTTTATCTCAAAACTATCTTCAGGAGTGTGGGTATGGTGTGGCTTTGTTATAACCTCAGGGTAGCTGACAGGACGGTTTCTAGAATCTTGATAACCCTTCAAATAGCCCATTTCACTCCCTTCATTTGAGTATGCTTCGCCCTTGTTGTAGGTGTCCTTTGCCCCATACTTATATGCTGACCTGCTTTTCTCTTGTGGCATGTAAGCCATGATTTAAGCTGGCTCTGAACTTGGTGTAGCAAAGGAATGAACCGCTTACAACTAAAAGAGGTGGTGCTTCTCCTTATATAGCTTTTTACACCCGAAAGCAGCAAGAAGGATTCATTCCAGCTGTTGTATCAAGGAAATGGTGAGGAAGGATCAGATTCTGCAAAGAAAAAGTTAACCCATCACTTTTATGGATTCTTCCAGAGTGCGGCACATAAGATTATCTTGTAGGGGAATTATACTCTACTTGGTTATTAAGACAAGATTTGTGGTCTGCTGCGCTCCTTATATTTCCATGTTCATATCTGTCAGTCCATTTCTGATCTATCTGATTCTATACTGTTGATGGTGATGAGAATCTAATTCATCTTCATATAAAACAAAGAAAAAGTGAGAACATATTTCATTCCATGCGTAGAAAGGCCGTGAATCCTTTATTAACTTCACATGATGTTGTCCCCAACTTAAGCCTCGTCTGTTGAGTACATGGCAAATCATTTATTAACTTCACATAATGTTGTTTCTTACCTGATGTGAGACCACGCGCAACTCGATGCAACATCTTCAGCAATAAAAAAATTGTAATGAAGGTTGATTGGATTATGCCAACATAATAAATTATCTATATTACAAATCAGAATGGTGTTTGAGGTTGGAGATAAAAGACGGCTGAGATTTGCCCAAATATAAGAATCTATCAGATCACATTGAACTTAAAGCACCAAGAATGCATTTGTTCAATTCTCATACCCAACATTTTGATATTTATTTATCTTGATATTTAAAGTAGAATAAAATTTATTTTTCATGTTAAACTTTTATCATGCCAACGGCACGGGAAAAACCCTAGTCTATATTACAAATCAGAATGATTTTTGAGGTTTGAGATAAAACATGGTTGAAATTTACCCAAATATAAGAATCTAACGGGTCACATAAAACTTAAAGCACCAAGAGTGCATGAGTTTGATTCTCATGTTCAACATTGATATTTATTTATTTTGATATTTAAAATAGAATAAATTTTATTTACCATGTTAAACTTTTATCGTGCTAACGACACAGGGAATACCCTAGCATGTATACACATGTGCTCAGTTGTATTTTGGGAGCATTCCACTGAGAAGTTATGTTTCCTTTTCAACTGAATATAGGACTTCTTAACTAGAACTGCTTCATACCCATATTTTTTTCTTTTTGTGTTCTCTTATAACATTCTTCGATTTCTAACACTGCAAATTTAGGTACAATGGCTTTGTACAATGGTTAATAAAACTCCAGTGCTGGCTTTTGAAAACAAAGGTTTTGTACAATGGTGACTGTGAGGTTATTGAAATAAACACATTTTATTTTGCCCACTAACTCCTTCAATTTACGTAAACTAGATCTCTCAAACTTGAAGATGAGAATACCCAATTCAAGAATAAGCCAATAACAGTTTGGTTAAGAGATTTGAAGAATATGTGGAAGACATCTAGGACCAATGAGTCGCGGAGACTCAAGAAAGGGTGCTTGGAGACATGAATACCGGTTGTACTGATCAAGTGAGTCGCTTTGTCTCAACTTGTTTCAATTTTGATTGGATTATGTTTCGTAGTAAAATAGCAAAAAAGTTGAAGAAAACCACAGAGATATTTGACTAGATTGCTGAGGAAAAAGCTAAATTTCACTTGGAGAGGAGTGATGGGTGACAATCTGAGTCTCACTTTGTTGAAATTAGCCCCAAAATAATGGACGAACAGCATATGTTTGGGAGAGATGTGGGTAAACAGGATATAACTCTTTTGTTACTAAACAGTGTGTATAACCAAGAATATGTTTTTATCTGTGCCATTTTGGGGAGGGTTAGTACGGCAAAAACAACCCTTGCTCAATTGGTTTTCAATGATAAGAATGTCCAAAGTCACTTCGCGGTCAGGATCTGGGTGTGTGTATCCAAACCGTTTCATATAAAAGGATCCTGAAAGTGATCATTGAAGTTATTACGAAGAAATCTTGTCTACTTGAAACTTTGGAACCTATCCAGGGTAAGGTCCATGAGATATCTGGCATTTGGTTGTGTTTGCGATATAGTCATTGCAACCCATTGCAAAACATAACTCCAATTGTGGTCTTGTTTCTCTTAAACAGTTAATGGTGTAGCTATATCATCCAGCTTGTTGCCTAATTAAAAGTTATTTTACAATAACTCGCTTTCTAAATTTTATTGACCAGTTGGTCGTCTATCCTCAATGATCAACAGAACACAGATTCCAGGAAGATACACGCTTGTTAATTTTCTTGTTGTTTTTGAAAATGAAATAATTTCTTCTTCTTTTTTGAAAATAAATTAATTTCTTCTTCTTACTCAAAAGTAGTCTTTTACCGTTTGGTGATGTTGATGATGATGGTGATGGTGAGGCGGCCGAACTGTCACAGGCGAAACCTATGGCTGCACCACCTCAGTCTTCACCTTAACGGTATTATATTCTACTAGTAAAATTTTGATAGAAAGTACATAATGGTACCTAAAAACTTTTCTCGCTTTTGTTTAGTATTAAAAAAAATATATATTTACATTTGATACCTATTTTCGAAAGTTTGATTATGCCTTACTTGTGGGGTTTTGATTTTGGTTTTTCTCTGCAAATAGTTCATAAGCTTGCTGTGATATTTTACAATTGGGGTTTTGATTGTGTCATTGGGTTCTTGTTTATCCATTTTCCACACTTGGTTTTCTAATTCTGCATAATATTGAAATACTAATACTTATGTTGCTCATCAAGAAAGAAGAAAGAAATCGATGGAAGAGGAGGATATGATGGTATTCAAGTATTTACAGATAATTCCAAATTGTATGTAATTAATCTGAAAATAGGAAAGTGGGTTATGTGATGCTTAAATTGTGAGAACTGAGAACTATCTAGTAAAGTAGTTGGTTGACTTAACAATTTTAGAAGATTTAAACAGCTCATATGAAATTTTCAGAGGTTAACTATGGTTAACAAGGTGGGACATCCAAAAAATTTTGCATATAAGCCAACAAACTCTAGCATACATATAGTAACAAAAGATTTTGTAAAGAAAATATTTGGAGAATTGTATTCTTGTTGTTTTGATTCAATGATTGAATATAAACTTATATAAGTTATTCCTTTATTGTCATTTAGGGGTGTTAATCAGTTTGGTCGGTTTAAAGTTGGATAAAAACCAAACCGAACCAAACCAAGAATTCGGTTTTCGGTTCAGTTCGATTTTCACATTTATCAAATAAATAACCAAATCCGAACCGAACTGATCGGTTCGGTTCGGTTATTTTCATTTTTTTTCCTTTTATTCTTTTTCTTTTATTTATTTTTTCGCTGCTACATACGACCGAGTTGGCTCTAGCACAAAAGGAATAAGTCAAAACTACAAAGGATGAAAACAAGGAAATGAAGTTTTGTTTGCAAATGAGGAAAACCCAGAGACAGAGAGAGTATAAATAAAATAAATGAGAAGGGGAAGCACTAAAGGAAAAGCAAATGACAGATAAACACAGATAGTTTCAAGGCTCCGACTATTCATTTATAGATAATTCTTTAATTTTTTTCTTGCCTAAAAAAAAAAACATTAAGGGTGGGGACGTGGGGTGCATTGGAATGTGGTGAGAATTTAAATAAGAGTGGATTGGTAGGGGATTAAATAAGAGAGGGAATATTAGGGGATTAAAACAAGATAAGGGAAAGGGTTCAATTCGGTTTGGTTTGGTTATTTCGATTTTGGTTTTTCTGGGTTCGAACTTTTTTGGTTTGGTTCGGCCGATTCAGTCGGTTTTCAGTAACCAATTAACACCCCTGTTGCCATCACATGTGCCAAAGACCACAAATTTTGCTTCTTCCTTTTGCAGCCCCATTTCTACCACTCTTTCACATCGTTCTCAAAACCGCAGGACTTGATATTATTGTCCCTGATTCCAACACAGTGATCAAGTTCGCAATGAAACACAATGTTAAAGTTGTTGGAAAAAAAACTTGTTCTCCATGTTTCCCGCAGGCGACAAATCAGGTCTCATCCCTCTCCTTCCACTCTCGATCCAGACCCTTCTCATCTTCCTCGCACGGGGGAGCCTTCCGCCAACACACACAGACCACTGTCGACCCTCCTTTTTTTTTCAACAGATCACACCAGTCATAGCCTCTCACCATCTCACCTGCTTCTTCGTGGTTGGCAGCCACAAACCAACTCTCTGGCAGACGTCACCACCACCACTCACGACACTCTTTCTTCCTTATTGCCTTTCCACTTCACTGGCAGCCACCATGAACACCTTCATCTTTCTCTCGCAACAGACGCACAACACAGCAGCTCACAACCACATCGATTTCCTTTCATCTCTCTCTCAGCACAACCAGGATCGCACAGCAACAAACAAAAAACAAAAAAGAAGCAGGGAAGAAGATTTGACTGTAAGAAGGGAAAAGAAAACTGATTTTTGAATTTTTGGTTATTGGCACCCCACTCCCATAGTCAGTACCACCACAACTAAAAAAACAATACCAGCACAAATGTTGAGCAATTTTTTATCCAGAATTCGACAATCATGATGCATCGAGTCAAATCATTTGCAGCTTCACTCAAGAGTCATGATTTTTTCATACCAGAATTATTAGAATTAGATAGTTATGCTGACTCGAGTCGAACCATTAGCAGCTTCACTTGACAGTCATGATTTTTCACCAAATTGGACTTCAAAGTTTCAAACTGCACATTTCATCTGCGTCTACATTACAGCTTGCGGGGGCATTTTAGAATATGTAGGGTTTGCACTCAACATAGCCAAGCCCAAGTACAAAAATGATTTACTTCTACAAGAAGAAAAGTCGAAATATGTTAAAGAATGAAAGTCTGAATAGGAAACTTAGAATAGTTAAATTATAAGGAAAATCATAATATGACTCTATTTTGTATAGCAAGTTTTAAGTTTCATGTTTCTACAAGGTTAGGTAGAAGTTAGCTTATATAAGCTTGTATTCAATCAAACATCGTGTAAACATGAAACTTAAAACTTGTTAAACAAAATAGAGTCATATTCTGACTTTCCTATTCTAATTTTCCTATTCTAACTTTTCTTCGTTAACTATTCTGACTTTCATATTCTTACTTTCCCATTCTGATTTTTCTTCATATAGAAATGAATCAATCTTGGACTTGGGTTTGGCTATGTTGAGTGCAAGCCCTACATATTCTAACATTTGCAGCTGTATAATTGTTGTGGTGTTCGTGAATGAAACAAAGAAGAATTTGTTTGTTGTGTGACCTCGGCGGAAGCTGCAATTTATCTCTCTTTGTTGCATGAGAGAGGTGATAGAGAGAAGAAGAACAAGACTCTGGAACAGGCTGCGATCTATTTCTTTTTGCTGGTTGTTGCACGATGCTAAAGAGTTGTTACGATTGAGCTATTTATGATTCCCTTCCCCACTCCGTGCGTCTATGGTCCCTTTCCCGCCTCTTGCGTCTATAGTCAAAGTGCGTAGTCATCGGAGACGGGGAAGAGCTTGAGTGCCCGGAGTCTTACTTGTAGTAGCGCGAGATCTCAAGATCGCCGCTCTGATATCATGTCACTACACCATAAATGGCAATTTGTAACACAGTAGTTGTGTTACTAAAAAAAATTGTAACACCACAAAAATCTTATAAATCATGGCATTACAAATATTAGTAACACCTCGATGTGTTACAACCTTCAAAATTTGTAACAGTTGTCCAAAGTTACTAATGGCATTGTAGCATGTTACAATGTCCAAATATTAGTAACATTTCAACGTGGTATAATTTTTATTTTTTTTACAAAAATCAATATGTAAAATTTTATTTTTTTAATTAAATAAATAAAAATGTGTCAACAAATGAATGACATTCAATAAGAAATGAATAAAATCCAATGAGATTATAAAACTCAAATATTCAAATACCAATGTTAATACCCAAATTAAAATAATCTTGCAACCATTACATCATTAGTATGCTAACACAAGTTGGACGAACTAGACCAAAATCACAAATCTTCAGATTACGGTTTGAATTCAACAACAACTTTCTTGGTTTTAAATCTCTATGAATGACATTTGCAGAATGTATATATTTCAATCAGCGAAGGATTTGATACACAAAGTACTGCACAAAACAATGACACAAATGTCAGTTATCACTCATGACTCAACTAGAGTTAGCTATTAGTGGGCAAATTGACTTTATTTTCATTAAAGGACTTCTCTCAAAGTACTTGACTATGTTCCTCGGATAATTCTTGATTGGAACGAATTATCTGATGGATATAAGGCAAATATATCAGGATGTGCTATGGAATTATCAGTGTCCATTAAAAAACTGCCAAAACAGCAAGTGTCCATTAGAAAACTACCAAAACAACAAATATAACATGAATAAGGCATCTGTGCTGGGGAACAAGGGGTGTTTTTCACAAAACATATTAAGAAAATAGAAATGCTAATATGCATATTAAGAAATGCCAACCATCTCCAACTCCCGATTTCACAAAACATATCGTCAGAATATAAACAAGAATGTAATTGTAAAAGCATACAATAGCAGCAGATGTAGTAATGTATGTAAAGAAAATATTTGGAGAATTGTATTATTGTTGTTTTGATTTTTTGATTGAATACAAATTTATATAAGCTAACTTTTACCTAGCTTTGTGAAAACAGATAGAGTAATATTCTGACTTTCCTATTATAACTTCTATTTTTTTTTACTATTTTGACTTTCCTATTCTAACTTTCATATTCTGACTTTCTTCTTTAACATATTATAACTTTCCTTTTTGCAGAGATGATCAATTTTAGATTTGGACTTGGCTATGTTGAGTGCAAGCCCTATATATTCTAATAGATTTATGAAAGCTTCTTATAATAATTTCCTTATATTGCAAAAGTTTTTAAATACGAGTAAAAGGAAAAAATTGAATTTCAATCTAGGAATTAGCTTCACAATTTGCCAACACTTATTCTAAAGAGCCAGGCCCACAGTGCCAGGACTGTGTGCCAGGCCGGTCCATCACCGTCCATCTAGGATGATGGAGCCATTTTCAGCATCTCTAGGATGATGGATGGTGATGGGCTGGCTTGGCGTTGTGGCCTAGCTCTCTAGCAAAGCTCATTTGCCAAAGCGAAGTAGAACGTGTTTAAAAGAACATTGATCATGATACGATGATCTGCTTCTGAATCCACTCCAGATACGTTGACTTTGCTATTGAACGGGACAATCCTCAAGCAAACTGTATCACGTAGAACCACAAATGGACCAGTTTGTGTAAATTCAAAATCACCACCTCGAAGGTGAAATGTTATGGTAGGTAGCTGGACTCGCCTAGTAAGTCTATAACACAGATAATACTCATGGTCGACCATTCACTTAAGGCCACTGAAATTGCTGAAAATAGCTTCTAAGTGCTGGTAACAAATATTGGTAGTAGGTCCTCGAATAAATGGCAGTTGGTGTAGGGATTGAAAGTCTAGCAGAGTTCACACTTATGCCAAGCAATTCTACAAAGTAACGATCTGTGTCCCATGTCAATGGAGTTGAGTGTACAGGAAAAGCATGATTAGGAGGTAAGCCGCGTCATCTCCACACCTCATGTAACTTCTGGTTACCACTGGCCTTTGGTTGTTTACCAGGCAATAAGAGAAACACCCACACCGGTTTGTCGAGCAATTTGATTAATGAAGGACTAAGGCCTTCTTCCCATGCTCAAAATCCCGGGTTCGGAATTTGCAGCAAAATCAACATCATTGTCATATCCACAACCAAACACTGTGTTTGTAACAATTTCAGTGCCTACATTATTGCTTGATGGGAATGCAAAGTTATCACTGCCAAGAAGACCGAAGGAACGATCCAGTTCTCCATATGCTTACAAATATGATTCCTATCACACATTTGAGGATCACAAAACCGATGTTGACAATCCAGCCATTTGTGGGTAGAAGATTCCGCGGGGTTATATAAGGAGGCTGCCTTAGCGGAAAGCAATTTGTTTGCATCCAGGACACTGCACCCAACTTTTGCTGATTCCAACATCCAACAACAAGTAGAAAGGTCAATGGTAGTCTGATTAGATGATTAAGGTTGTGGTGGTTTAACCCCTACATCTTGAGTTCTATACTCACCGGCGGCATGCTTGCATTTCACAAAAAAAAACAAAAAAAACAAAAAAAAAACAAGTGAAAAGTCTTGTTTGGTGTATGAAATGTGAATCCAAAGCCGTAGTCCACCAATTGTAGCTCAATTGGTCGGACATTCACTCTCCTTGTGAGAAGTCGCGGATTTAAGACTCGCCATTTTTTGAGTTTTTGTCCGATTATTAGGAGCACATGTATTCTGCTTTTGATAAGCCTTCGGGTAGCTGCTTAGATGGATTGGACCGAAACAAAGTGAAAGCAAGTCTTTATAAGAGGTGGAGGCGATGGATCGGAGCGAAAACAAATATTCATGTGCGAGAAGCGATGAAGATATTAAGTGGCAAATATATTGTAGCCTTTGGGTCTAGTTTGGTTAATCCTATAGGGTCAATCAGGTAGTCTTCGGACATGGATTAATAAATAAAAAAGGTCAACAACCCAATTTAAAAATAAATAAAAATAAAAAATCCAAAGCCATAAAGACATTGCCACGAATCATATCCGGATGTGTATTCCTTGACGATGTTGTGTTCTTGACCACAATGTTCTTCAAGGTTGATGATGCTAATCTTGAAATGCGTTCATACGATAATTTTCTCATTTGAGTCCGTATTTCGTCCTCAATAAGATGAGGTTGATACAATGGTATTGGTGATTCAGAGGAGAATCTTGGAATGAGTTTGATGCTGATGCCTAAGGTTTCTCTCATAGCAGTGTGAAAGATGGTTGATGGTGGCAAGTTTGATTTGAGATTTTTGTTCCGGGCCTCATTTGACGTGGGTCTGTGCGGGCGCAAAATATGCTGCCATCTTTGTGATGGTATTTGATGAGTTGTTAAACTTTACTACAAACCTTTAATATTCCTAACATTGTTGAACGATTAAATTACCGAAATTGTGATCTCATTGCCACTACTAGCAAAGTTGAACAATTAATGGCAAATTACGAGGGTATTTTATTTGGTTGACCTAACAATAATAAAGGATGATGAAGATTACAATCGCTCGTATAAACCAACAAACCTTTGTATTCATGTAGTAACAAAAGATTCATGCAAACATCCTACAATAATTTCCTTATATTGGAAAAGTTTTTAAATATGAGGAAAAACAAAAACCAAACACACCCTGAGTTTCCAACTAGCTAGGAATTATGTTCACAATTTGCCAGTTGGAAGTAGAAAGTGTTTGAAAGAACATTGATCATGATACGATGATCTGCTTGTGAATCCGCTCCAAGTATGTAGACATCGCTATTAAATGGGACAATCGTCAGGCAAAGTCTATTACGTTGAATTACAAATGAACCAGTTTGTGTAAAATCAAAATCACCACCTCGAAGGTGAAATGTTATGGTGGGTAGCCGGACTTCTCTAGTAAGTCTATAACACAGATAATACTCACTGTCTCGACCATTCACTTCTCGCAACCGAAATTGCTGAAAATAGCTTCTGAGTGCTGGTATCAAATATTGGTAGTAGGTCCTTGTATAAATGGCAGTTGATGTAGTCCCAGTATCAACCATTAGACCACTTTTGCCATCGGGTTTACGTCTAAATGTTTCAGGAGGGATTGGAAGTCTAACAGAGTTCACACTTATGCCGAGCAATTCTACATAGTAATGTTCCGCGTCCCTTGTCAACGGAGTTGAGCGTACAGGAAAAGCATGATTAGGGGGGTCAGCCGTGTCATCTCCAAACCTCAAGTAGCTTCTGGTTCCCACTGGCCTTTCGCTGTTTACTAGGCAATAAGAGACGCCCACCAGTTTGTCTAGCAATTTGATTAATGAAGGATTGAGGCTTTCTTCCCATGCTCAAAATCCCGGCAATGACATTATTACGTCCGGAATTTCCAGCAAAATCTACATCATTGTTAAATCCACAACCAAACACTACGTCTCTAACAATTTCCATGCCTACATTGTTGCTTGATGGGAATGCAAAGTTATCACTGCCAAGAAGACCGAAGGAACTATCCAGATCTCCATATGCTTCCATATACTTACAGATATGAAACTCATTACACATTCGAGGATTACAAAACGGATGGTTACAATCCAGCCATCTCTGGGTAGAAGATTCGGCGGGGTTAAAAGGAGGCGTCCTTAACGGAAAGCAATTTGGTTCACATCCAGCACATTGCACCCAACTTTTGCTGCTTCCAATGTCAAACAACAAGTAGAACGTCCTGCTTGGTGTCCCGATGTCTATAGCAACTATGTAATGTGAATCCAAAGCCGTAAAGACATGGCCACGAATCATATCCGGAAGTGCATTACCTGTTGTTGTTGTTGTGTTACTGACCGCATTGTTCTTCAAGGTTGATGATGCTAACCTTGAAATGCGTTGATACGATAGTTTTCTCATTTGAGTCCGTATTTCATTCTCGGTGAGATTAGGTTGATACAATGGTGATTCAGGGGAGTATCTTGGAATGAGTTTGATGCTGAAGCTTAAGGTTTCTTCCCTACTTGAAGAAAACTCAACAAGAGATAGAGTGAAAATTAACACAAAGGAGAAGTAACGAAACTCCATTGCTAGCTTTTGGAAACAAAGGCTTTGTACAATGGTTAATATAGAGCAAAGTAGTAATGTAACATTAATGAAATAAACACATTTTTATGGAATTATTCAATTCATTTTACCGAAGAAAAAGAAATATTGAATTGTATTCAATTTTGGACATTAAAGTTATGAAATAAACACACTATATTTAATTAGTTAAGTTATTTTACCAAAGAAAAAGAAATATTGAATTATATTCAATTTTGGACGTTAAGGTTAAGCAATAAACACATTTTATGAAATTATTTAAGTTATTTTACCGAATAAAAAGAAATATTGAATTCTATTCAATTTTTAATGTTAAGGTTTGATTTAAACTTAGAGGGCGTTTGTTTTTTTGAAGTGCTTAGAAGCTAATTTCCGTTCTGAATGAGTTTCTGAATAAACTGTTAAAATTAAAAGGTATTTGTTTTTAGGTGCTGAATGAGAACAGTTTGACAATTTTGCCCCACTGAGCTGAAAAAAATATATGACATAAATATTGTTGAATCTGAGCAATACGTCTTTGGCATTTTAATGACAATTTCAATTATAGTTATTTGATGAAATCATTAATCCAAACATGGGTTATTTGATTTGATTTCTCCTGATACACATAAGGCATTAAAAACTACATGCTAAAAACTTGAAAATATATATGGGAGGGAGAGTTGGAGAGATGAAGAAAACCTTGAAAATACAGATAAAGAAAACAAAGATGAATGAGAGAAATGAGATAAGTTTCTTACCGAGTCCTTGTGAAGGTAGGTAGAACCACAATGCTTAGTGAAGAGAATGAAGGTGTGCCGTCAAAATTTAGCCTGCTTATTTTTAAGAAAATGGGGGCAGCAATTACAAAATTATGTTAAGATTATTATTAGAATAATTTTTTACTCAACACTCAGTGTTAAATGATCATCATCTCCCTGTTGCTTGCTCCAATTAGAAGTAAAACTTCTGATTAGAACTAAAAATAAACACTCTAAATAAAGTTGTTCACTTCTCATTAAGACTTGTGACTCCATTCAGAATAAAAAAAAAAACAAACGCACTCTTACTAGACTTATCTCCACATAAATTTCTCTCACTAATTTACCCATTAATTCCTTCATTTTTTCCTACACTGAAACTCGTAACCTCGAGGAATTAGGTGAATATTCCTAACTCCTCATCATAAGATAAATAATAATGACGAGGCCAACTTTGTAACAAAATTTGAGACTCACCGTTGTGACTATGACACACGTCAAATTGATTGCACTGAGATTAAAAAATAAAAAATAAAAAAAATTTCATGGAAAACATAAAATTAATGAGCAATAATCAAATAAAGAAATCTCCATATTGTCTCTCTCTTCTCTCATTGTTGATTTTTTTTCCTTCTCATTTATGAAGTTTGCTTATAATCTTACTAGAGTATGCCCCGTGCCGTTGGCACTCTACATAATTTTATTTTTGCTAATTATTTTGTACCGAGCATCTCCGTCACTATCCTCATTTTCGCTTTCAATCAGTATTGAAGTGTAAGCCTAGTCAGTCAAATTTGAATCAGTTGGGGGAAATTTTAAATGTCAAGAATGAGTTCTCTCGCAATCTTTGAATTTGCCAAAACATGAAATTTAAGGTTTTTGTTTAAATGTGCATTAAGATGCCCGACTCATTTTTTCTTGTATGATCAACACGTCTCATTTCTTTTAAAAATATTGAAAAATATTAAAGACGTGTAATACATTATACTTCTTTTTTAATTATGAAATATATATTTTTAATATTTTGGCCCTTATATTGATCAGTAATTTTGTTCGAAAGATCTTCAAAAATGTATTTCAACGATATTAAGTTTATCAAAATCCAACAACGATGTATATAGTTACGATAATTTTCATTTTGCTAAAAGGAAAACACAATATTTTCTTTTCCCACCACATGTACATTCCACCAACTTTTTTCAAAAGTTTTTTCATTATTTTTGCCCTTTTACATATTGTATATTTACAAATATGTCATAATAGGAAATGAATCTCAACCCTCAAATTCAATATATTTTCCAATTTTCAATTCTAACCATCTTTTATCTCTAATCCTTTTGATTTGACTTTATCCCAGTCAGCAATGAATAGTAAAACACCACTCTGAATTGTAATATAGATGTAAATCATATTGTATACAAATGCATGCAAATGTATGCTAGGAATATTCTTACATTGAATTCTCATTGTACATGTCAATAAATCACATTATTCTTGTCAATAGATCTCATTGTACATGTTAATAAAAAAATAAAAATAAAAAACTGAATCATAGCATGAGTATGCAAATGTCAATAAAAAGATTTAGAATAAGAACTCCAGAACATTTCAATAAAACGTTGTTGATTTCATTCCAATTGATCTAACCATCCAATGCATAAAAATATAATCCTTTTAAGGGCCATATTTTTCTTTTATTCATATAATTCCTGAAACGTAATTCAAAATATTATAACAAACAACTATACTAAATGAAATTATTTTAAAAAATTAAATTAAATTAAATTTTCAATTAAGGTCTAATTGGGGCATTTACAAATTGGGGTCTATTAATTAATTACTAAATGGACATCTCAATAGAATTTCAGTGAATAGAATAAACTAATGCAAAACATGAAATAACTTAACATATTCTCTATCTTGATTTTAGTGCTAATGCAAAATATGGACATTTCAATAGAATAAACTAAGTGGTTGTTGAAATAACTTAACCTATTCTCTCACAGCAAATTTTTTTTTTTATTTCAATCACCATGATAATTAGGGTTGTTAACGGACTAGACTTATGGAAAAAAAAAAATTTAAATCGGATTTGGTGCTTTAATAAATATATATTGTCATTCAAAACATATGTCAATAATCATACCCCAAGGTTGCGGCACTAATCACATCCCAAGGTTGTGTTACTAATCTACCTTACTATAGCATTACTCTACATGTTAAATGTTTGAGTATGATAAATAAATAAATATACTTACACGCCTAATCACCACAATCAATTTTTGAAGAAAATAAATAAATAAAATGTTAGGTATGAGAATCGATCCCTTGCACTCTTATTGGTGATAAATCTTCATAAAGGCTAACTTTAAGTCTCAGCTATTAGATTTACATGTTTGGATAAATCTCAACCGTCTTTTATCTCCCAAAAATAAATAAAAAATAAATATCAAATGTTGGGCATGGGAATCGAACCCATGCACTCTTGGTGCTTTAAGTTCTATAAGATCCGTCAGATTCATATATTTGGTTAAATCTGAGCTGTCTTTTATCCCCAACCCCAAACAACGTCCTGTTTTGTAAGATAAAAAATAATAATAATTAACATAATACTCGTGCCATTGGTACTGCATATACATTTTTTTTGCTACTATCTACACCATTGCTCTTAATCAATTAAAAAAATCAATTTTAGAATTAAACTATTATTTTTGAAGTATAAGCCTATTCTACGGTAAATATACTAATTTTTTTAGAGTCAAACCAGGTTAAAATTATAATCGATTGAATGTTCTGAGTTTTTGTTTGAATGTTCGTATCTTTGAAAAATATTAAAAATACTAAAAATGTGAAAATATTAAAAAGATGACATATTTTTAATAATAAAATATATATTTTTTATTTTAAGTGTTTGTATTGATCATTAGTTTTATTAGAAAGCTCTTCAAAAATGCATATTAACAATACCAAATTTACCAAAATCTAATAACAATGTACATAATAATGTTCATTTTGAGAAGAAAAAAAAAGTAAATACAATACATTCTCTCCGTCACATGTACATTCCACTAATTTTTTCACAATTTTTATTCTCTTTGCCTCTTCTACATGTATTATACTAGAGTATGCCCCGTGCCGTTGGCACTCCACATAATTTTAATTTTGCTAATTATTTTGTATAGAGCATCTCCGTCACTATCCTCATTTTCGCTTTTAATCAGTATTGAAGTGTAAACCGATTATAAGTGTAAGCCTATTCAGTCAATTTTGAATTAGTTGGGAAAAAATTTTAAATGCCAAGAATGAGTTCTCCCCCAATCTTTGAATTTTCCAAAACATGAAATTTAAGGTTTTTGTTTAAGTGTGCATTAAGATGCCCGACTCATTTTTTCTTGTATGATCAACACGTCTCATTGCTTTTAAAAATATTGAAAAATATTAAGGACGTGTAATACATTATACTTTTTTTTTAATTATGAAATATATATTTTTAATATTTTGGCCCTTATATTGATCATTGATTTTGTTCGAAAGATCTTCAAAAATGCATTTCAACGAACTAAGTTTATCAAAATCCGACAACGATGTAGATAGTTATGATAATTTTCATTTTGCTAAAAAGAAAACACAATATTTTCTTTCTCCGCCACATGTACATGCCACTTAACTTTTTTCAAAAGTTTTTTCATTAGTTTTTCCCTTTTACATATTGTATATTTACAAATACTAGAGTACGCCCCGTGCCGTTGGCACTCCACATAATTTTATTTTTGCTAAATACATTCGCCGCTATCCTCATTTTCGCTCTCAATCGGTATTGAAGTGTAAGCTGATTCTAAGTGTAAGTCTATTCAGTCAAATTTGAATCAGTTGGGGGAAATTTTAAACGCCGAGAATGAGTTCTCTCCCAATCTTTGAATTCGCCAAAACATGGAAATTTAGGATTTTTGTTTAAATTTGCATTAAGATGCCCGACTCATTTTTTCTGGTATGATCGGCCGTCTCATTGCTTTTAAAAATATTGAAAATGTTAAAGACGTGTAATACATTATACGTTTTTTTAATTGTAAAATATATATTTTTAATATTTTGGTCCTTGTATTGATCATTGATTTTGTTTGAAAGATCTTCAAAAGTGCATTTCAATGATATTAAGTTTATCAAAATCCGACAACGATGTAGATAGTTATGATAATTTTCATTTTGCTAAAAGGATTACAAAATATTTTCTCTCTCCACCACTTGTACATTCCACCAATTTTTTTCAAAAGTTTTTTCATTATATTTTCTCTCACCGCCACATGTACATTTTCCACCAACTTTTTTTAAAAGTTTTTCATTATTTTTGCCCTTATACATGTTTTATATTTACAAATATGTCGTCATGGGAAATGAATCTCAACCCTCAAATTCAATACATTTTCCAACTTTTAATCTTAACCATTTTTTATCTCTAATTTTTTTTATTTAACTTTGTCTCAATCATCAATGAATAGTAAAACACCACTCTGAATTGTAATATAGATGTCATCATAGGAAATGAATCTCAACCCTCAAATTCAATATATTTCCCAACTTTCAATCCTAACCATTTTTTATCTCTAATCCATTTGATTTGACTTTGTCCAAATCAACAATAAATAGTAAAACACCACTCTAAATTGTAATATATAATTTCTACTTAATCGTTTCCTTGATACCCTCGTGTTAGACTTGATGAAAGTAAGTACATACACTTTGCACAACGGAATAAATAAACTGAAAACATACCTTGTCACGATTGTCCAACTCACTAATCTGAATTCTAAGGTAATCTTCTAGCCCATAACCACTTGAGTGCCTTAAGAGATGGAATACACTGACTATTTATAGGCAAGACTAGGGATTCCTTTGAAAATGTGGAAAGTAACAGACTATCCCAACCATCAATGGATAAAGTCATCCGCTTTCTTATCATAAGTGACCACTAAGAGCCTCATAATTGACCCCTAAGTGTCTACATAGTTTGACAATTTCTCACTGATAACTTAGTGTATTTGGTAACTAAATACATGTGGGCCACTTTAGTGAAATTGTATTGAACATGGTTTACAATCTCCCACTTGGTCCACATGTAGCAAAATCAATTGTGAAAAACTTATGCAGATAAAACTACCCAAGCTAGCAGTGATAAGAAAAATACAGCTCAAATAGTTAATTTCAAAACACAAATCACAGCGGTCATGTTCTTCACACAAACAATCCCTTCCATATGTATTAAACTGCATGATACTTTCTAAATAAGCTCCTTACGAACAACTTCCAATGTTGTTTACGAGTCCAACTTTATTAATCCCCATGGATTAAACTTTCAATATAAAGTGTTATTGTGCACATGATGAAACTTACTTTATTCTCAAAGAAAAAACGTAATTGTCAACAAAAATAAACTAATTATAAGATGAGCCAACAAGCCCCATATTGCCCACATGACTAATATACAATTTAGGTTGCAATCCTGTAGTCATGGGGTCTGCTATCATTAGCGCGAAGCTTATATGCTTAATAGAAATTTCATGATTCTTGATATGATCTCTGACAATCAGAAACTTTATGTCGATATGTTTGCTTCGGCTTCCACTTTTATTGTTCTTTGAGAAGAAAACCGCAGTCGAATTATCACAGTAAACTCTCAAAGGTCTTGCTATAAAATTGACAACTTTCAAGCCTGTGACAAAATTCCTCAACCATAATGCATGTGTAGAGGCTTCAAAATAAGCTACAAATTATGTTTACATGGTAGATGATGAAATCAAAGATTGCTTGGCACTTCTCCAAGACACAGCTCCTCCAGCGAAAAGAAAAATGTATATTGAAATTGACTTCTTAGTGTCCACACATTCAGCAAAATCTGAGTCGGTATATCCAACCACCTCCAAATTAATAACGTGTTTGTATGTAAGCCTATAATCCTTGGTTCCTTGCAAACATCTGAAGACCTTTTTAGCACCTATCCAATGAGCCAATCCAGGATCACTCTGGTACCTTATCTACTTTTCTTGAACTCGAGCCTGACGCTAACCCTGTTTAGAGGGCGTTTCCACCATGAACTCCTTGCCTGACTTATCTTCTTGTTTCACTCCTTTCATAGCACTTTGTTCCTGCAAGTTTATCACCTCCTCGAGGTTTAGGCAACCCTCAACAAGTTTCTTATTTCCTGTCCCAACAACCTACTCCAAAAAATGCATAACCATGCTAGAATTTCCTCCCTCACAAACCTGATCAGCAGAAGTCACCTCCTTTGGTTCATCTTCCGTCGTCTCATGCCCCTCTAAAGAAGACTTCATACCCGACTTCGTCACAATCGCAGCAGATGCTAACTTAGTGGGCAGAGAAACGGAGTCCTCAAGTTATGCTTTAAAAACATAGTCAGGCTCTGTTTTATTCATCGTGTTAGTCTTTTTTTTTTTCGAAACATTCGTTGTTTCTTTTATTGACTAAACCTCCATTTTTTTTTGAACAATTTGTCTTCGTCTCCTTTGTTGTTTCCAAGGCTAATTTGACTGCTTTCTCGATATCACTAAGCGTGTGCCCCGCCGCAACGAGCCCTTCCCGATCATTCTCAGGATGAATCTTATCAGTTCCACCATTATGAGCACTCTAAAAAACTTGATGTTCTTGTTCAATATGCGTTGAAGTTGTATCTTCTTCCATCGAGGCATCAACTAGAGCCTCGTATTTATTTGCCAGCTTAATATTTCGAGTTTCCTCTCCCATCGATTTATTTTCTTCCTCTCCATATGGGATCTTTATCCCTTGGCTGTTTTTTGCCCCGTTTGTTCCAATCCCTTCCTTTAAGTCCTTCATCTTTTTTTTCCACCAGGACGTATATCTGTTTCACAAGCTTAGACTCCACCTTTCGCTCAACTTTTTTTCCTTCTCTGTGGGTTTGATTACGCTTCGGCCTAATAGCACCCTATTTTGCATTTTTTCGTTTTGAGTTTGACTTTCTCTGTTATGTTAAGTAATGCATATTTATTGAATTTGGGTATAAGGGTTTTGATTTTGAAGGGATTTTGAGAGTTTTCGAGGGAGAGGGATGAGATTTGGAAGCGATTTGAGTGTGTGAAGAGATTTTGAAGAGATTTGCAAGAGATTTCGAATGGGGGAATGGGGGAGGGAGGAACCATTGTCGATTTGAATGGTGAGGGGGGGAAATGAATGGTTTTTTTTATATAGGTGGTGTGAGAAAGTATGGTGGTGTGAGAAAAAAGTAGGTGGTGTGAGAAAGAGAAAATAGTGGTACGAGATAGTCGTTGCCATTAATAAAACAAGCAATCATGAACACCAAAATAAATAAAAGAATTTCATACCTTTGGGTCTAGGAAAATCCTATTTTAATTTGCATGCTACCTTTTTTTATTCCAAGCAACCGACAAAAACAATTATTCCATGTAAGGTAGAGTTATTATTTAAATGGATTAATTGCAAAATTAGATACCACACGAATTAATCAATTAATGTCCCATGACGTGAATTTTTGATGTGCTTGTCTAGATGAATCACTCATTGAATTGTCCTAAGATGTTGCGGCCACTTTTAAAACATTATGAAGTTCAACCATAATATGGTATAAAATTTTAATTATTTATATGCCATATCAATGCAAAGGAAAACAAACACTATATGTTCCAATTCATATGATACAACAAAACAACCGAGAAATTATCATGTAAATTAAAGCACAGCAAATAATCATTTTGTGCAACAATAAAACAGGAAAAAAAAAAAACAACATGATTAAGTAAATATCAACTCGTGCATCAACCGTATTATGAACAATCAGTCTTTCTATGGAGCGAGGAATGAGCAAGGGAGCCTCCCTCGCACATGTTTTATAAAGAAAAAAAAGATTTAAAAAAAATCTCGTCGAAGTCATCCCTTTCATGGCGTTACATTCGCGTGCCCCCAAAAAAAAGAAAAAACAAGAAAATGGGACCTCTCTTCTGGATCGAAAAAAAAAAAAGTCCTAGAAGCCTCTCCCTTTTCTTCACCTTCCTCAGATCAAAAAACCCTAGAAGCCCTCCCTTTCTTCCCCTTTCTCAGATCGAATACGAAGAACAGTCCTTGATTCACTTTTATTCTCAGTCGAAGACGAAGAGCCAAGCAATGTTTCTCCCTTTTCATCTCAGTCAAAGAAGAAGAAACCCAACCTGTCTCAAATCGAAGACGAAGAACCCCACCCCATCTCCCGAACCTTTTCGATCTCTCATTTTCAACTCAGATCGAAAATCCCCTTCTCATTTCAGATCCTAGACGAAGACACCTTTTCGTTCGAGCCTTTTCAACTTGGATCGGAGCTCCCCTTTCATCTCAGATCGAAGACGAAGACGCCTTTTTTATCTCACAGCTTCATTTCCGCTCCACCATTTGCTTCTATAGTGGAGCATCACCTTTTCGATCTATAGTGGAGCGTCACCTTTTCGATCTATAGTGGAGCATCACCATTTCATCTCAGTCGAAGCAGTGTTTCTCAAATCAAAGCTCCCCTTTCATCTCAGATCAAAGAGGAATACGCATTTTCGATCTCACAGCTTCATTTCCGCTCCACCTTTGTTTCTATAGTTTGAAAACTCAGTTTCACAGGTAACTCAACTGTATGGATAATTATTTATATCATCTTCACATACACACAAAAGTTCTTTCTTTAATGTTAGTTCAATCACACACATAGTTTTTTAGTCCAAAATTTAATCTGGGTGTTGATTATGCAGTGTCGATTGATTATGCAGTATGGGGTTTGTGTGATATTGTCTTGTATGAGGATTTGGATTGGGTATCTAGGATCTGAATGCAGTATCTTTAATTTAGTCCCAAATAATGGGGTTTGTGGGAAATTGTCCTTAATTAATGAAGGGTTTGGATTGGGTTATTCTGGTCCAGTCATTATGTGTTATTTTGTTCTTTCAATTTGATTGTTGTCTTGCTATGCATTGATGCATTTAAGGGAAGGGAGATTTAGTTACTTGATTTTGGTTTGAAGTGTAATGCTAACCTTAAACAAGGAGGACACAATCAAAACCATAAAAACTTTGAGATAATGAAAGCAGTGAATACCTTTTCCACTTTGATTCCGTTGACAAGGTTAAATTTATATTCTTCATTTTAGAGAACAAGAAAATGTGATGCTTGCTAATTTAAAATTTTAGTTCAATGTAATTTTTTCCCCTTCCAATGATATTGTTACTATACTTGGTTGTGTTGCATTTCTCTATTCTAGTATGAAGTTTATTTCACGCCCTTGTGTTATATTGTTGGTCTTGATATAATATATTGTGCAAATATAATACCATCTAGTCTCATGTTTTTGTTTCTGAACCTTGGAGTTGATGATGTTAAATGTAGCGACTATTCTAGGGAGCGAGGTCCTTAGGTAGAAGTATATCACTTTTTTTTTACTTATATTGTATAATCTATTTGGCCAAAACTGCCTGTATAACAACTCTGGTGGATCCTTAGTTGCAACATTGTTCCCCAAAATAGACTATACATGGTTATTGTACTAGGGTTTTTATCTATGCCTCTATGTTTTAACCGTTGTTGTATATTATAACACATATTTCAGGAATGGATAGTGTAGAAGATAATGAATGTATGTTGATGGAAGAAAATTTAGAAGAGATAAGGGAACCTACAGATGAGATGGAATTCATCAACCTTGATGAGTTCCAACGTTATTATCATGATTATGGTAATAAAAAATTATTTCCAGTGAAAGTAATGACTACTGAAAAAGATGTTGGTGGAAAACCTAAATTCATTTAGCTTTCATGTGGTCGGTCTGGGAAGCAAAAAATGTCTTGGGATTGCGTGGGTCGAGCAAATGTGGTTGTCTGGCTAAGATTAGAGGTCATATACGGCCTGATGGAACAGTTTTAGTGACAAGAGTTACACTTGATCACAATCATGAGTTAAGCTTTGGTAAATCGAGATTTTATCCAAAGAATAGAAATATGAGCTCGTATGTCAAGAAGAAGCTTGATTTTAATGATAGGGCAGGTATTAGACCAAATAAGAGTTTTTCGGCATGTGTGGTTGAAGCTGGTGGGCATGATATTTTGCCATTTTCCCAACAAGATTGTTACAATTATTTGGACAAAGTGAGGAAGTTGAGACTTGGTGAGGGGGTGCGATGGCACTTCATAACTACTTCCAAAAAATGCAAGCTAATAATGTTGATTTCTTTTATATGATGGATTTGGAAGATGAAGGTAGGTTGAGAAATGTTTTTTGGGCTGACGCATGGAGCAGAGCAGCTTACAAGGAGTTTGGGGATGTTGTTACTTTTAACACTACATACTTAACAAATAAGTATGAGATGCCATTTGCTCCTTTTGTTGGGGTGAATCATCATGGTTAGTCAATTATTTTGGGATGTGGATTGATATGTGTGAGACCGTTGAAGAATTTGTTTGGCTTTTCCAAACTTGGCTCGTGTGTATGAATGGCAATGCTCCGTCTGCTATAATCACTTATCAAGATAGGCAATGAAGATGGCCATTGAAATTGTATTTCCCAACACACGACACAGATGGTGCTTGTGGCATATTATGAAGAAGTTGCCCGAAAAGTTGTCTGGTTGCAATGAATATGAGGCGATCAAGTTTGCAATGCAAAGAGAAATGTATGATTCTCTGTCTCATGGAGAGTTTGAAAAAAATTGGCATGGTTTTATTGATAAATATAATCTGCATGAAAATGATTGGTTGAGTGGATTATACCTTGAAAGGATGTGTTGGGTGCCAACATTTCAAAGAAATACTTTTTGAGCGGGGATGTCTTCAACTCAAATGAATGAAAGCATGAATGCTTTTTTAGATGGTTATGTGAATTCGAAGACTACTTTGAAGCAATTCGTAGAACAATATGAGAATGCACTATGAAGTAAGGTCCAAAAGGAAGCTGAAGAGGACTTTAAATCTTATAACCGAAGGATTCCTTGCATTACTCCTTATGCAATAAACATAAAATTTCGAGATGCCTACACTACAAATAAATTTAGGGAGTTCCAATAAGAGATAGCAGGGAATCTATGTTGTAGAATTGTCGGTGAAGTTATGGATGGGAGTGGCTTTGAGTTGTACACTGTTAGACAAGACTTCGTGATAAATGATAGGCAACGATCGGTCAATTTTATAGTCTCTTTTAATGTTGCCGACTTCGCCATCAATGTAATTGTCAATTATTTGAGTTCAGGGGGATCTTATGCAAACATGTATTGAAAGTCTTGTTTGAAAGAGGGATTCATGTTATACCTGATAAATATGTTCTTTGGAAGTGGAGGAAAGATGTTAAGATGGCTCATAGAAAGGTTAACATTGTTTATTCAGATTGGGGAATGAAGCCTGAAAATGAGCGATTTGAAAAGATGTGCAATGCCTTCTATGAAATGGCTGACTTCGCTGTTGAGGATGAAAAGAAGACATGTCAAGTTCAAGAATGGATCACTTTGAAGATTGAGCAACTTAAAATTGTTGATGGTAATGAGCGTGTTGTTTCACAGGGGTATTTGGAAGTGGGCATCACTACTGCTAGTTCTGGCATCCAAATTCTTAGTCTATTAGCGGTTCGTAGCACAGGACAACAGTCTAATTCAAGGATGAAATCCACCATCGAGAAGATATGTAAAAGGATACAAAGGAAAAAAAAAAAAAAAAGACACACAAAAGGATCAGGCCATTGAGACTAATCTGGTATGTTTTGCAATGTGTTTTATGAATGTATATTTTCTTAAGTCAAGAATAGTGAGTTTTATTTACAAATGTCATTTGTAGGGTTACAGTGTATGCCTTATGTTATGCCTCGTGAAAGCAATGTGATGCCTTATATTATGTCTTGTGAAAATAATGGAATGCCTCCTAAAAGCAATACATAGGTTTGTTTGTTATATTTACAAGGTATGAATCACTATTTACAAGGTATGAATCACTAAGTATGTTTGTCCACTTATGATTTGTATGTTTGTTGTCGTTAAGGATGATGATATGGGGTCACACCATTTACAACCTGGAAGAATTGATTATTTCTACTCGTTACTCTCACAAGTACATATTCAATAGTCACAATGTTAAATTTGTATTTTGTATGTTTGTCATTTGTAGGGTTTGTTTGTTTGCTATATGTTTTGTATGCCTCCTATTATTTATTTTTTAATCTTTATTATTTATTTTTGCAGCTACCAGGTTCAAGCAACGAAATGGACTATACAAACTATAGGTTATGATAAGGTTGGTTAATTTGGTAATTGTGAATTGAATTCTGAATTAGTTTATGAAGGTATGTTTAAACATACCTTAATGCATGTATCTGACATCACTGTGTTCTTTGCAGAGAAGCACAATATATGCACGAGTAGATGCTGCACTTCGTAAAATTCGAGAGGCTTCAGAGGTAACATCTAATTCAGATTGTCATTCACTTTTTTTTATTGAATTTTGAACTTGGATGTAAGTGGTCTTATGCACTAGGCACCTGATATATAGATAGCTTTTACTTGTTCGAAATGGTAATGAATGTTCTTTGTGATAGGTATGTGGATCACATTTTGGCAACTGAGAGAGAGAAGATGAGTTGCTGTGAAATTCAATACAAGTACCTTGTGCAATCATCCCAAGCATTTATCTACGGAGGCATACTGATGGCTGGGTTCTTTGTGTACTTCATTGTTATTTTCTTTTCTAACTCATTTCACTAATGTAACGATGGATTAAGTTATGTGCAAAAGAATTTTGTTTACATAGGATAACAACATTGTATATTCTTTTGCTCTTGAGATGGAATCCAATGCGAAATACCAATTACAGCACATTAACTCCCAAGCTGAATCATAATTGATCATTGTAGACTTGTAGTGAGCTTGACAGAACTACTTCAGATTAACAGGTGTCACACCCCGATTTTCGAAGAAAACGAAAATCCCAAAATCCACGTAGGATTATCCGTTTCCCCTAAAACTCGGGACGTGGAAATTCAATAACAACATAAACAAATAGCAGCAACAACTAAACATGATTTAAATTACTGAAACAAATAAAATTCTAACCCGAGAAGACTGACGTGGCTAGCTCACTAGCGAAACTCCAATAACGCAGCTCAAAATCTCTAAACCTGAAAGGCTAATCGGCTACATTCCAAAAGGAATGTACCCAAGAAGCAAAAGCTCACTTGGGTCAGCAATAAAGCTGGTGTGAGAAATCTTCATCCCAAAATCAATAAATCCGCACATAACATCAAAATAAACAAAATAATAAACAACCACACCATCAGGTAGTTCCTCAATGAGGCAAAGGTGTCATCATCCTAATAAATAAATATGCATTATTTATTACTAATAAATCAAATTTATGAGTTATCAATCCTCATAAATGCAACAACAATACAATTCATAATCATATTAGACTATTATTGAAATATTAACAAAACACATTTTTCTACCTTTAGGAAGACATGTAGTTCTCATTCAATGATTGAATGAGCATTTAGTTTCTTCCTTTAAGGTAATCATGCACATACAAAAAAAAAAAAATCTCGTTTCTTTTCCACAATCGCACTATCCTCCATGTGTTGAACACACCTCACCCAAGTGTGCCTCCCTTGCCATCGAAACCACTCGGAGCGTACATGTTCCAAGTGGGGTGCCACCTCGAGGAACATGTCATCTCACTCGAAGTTCGATCACTGGCAAGTATTCTTCCTAAATCTACACGTACAATCGAACTCACATGGAACGGTGCACCGATATGCAAGCAAGTCTGCATACCCAATATTTTATCACACGTATACAAGCAAGTCTGTATACAAAAAAAAAATCTTTTCTTTTCACTTTTTTTTTCGGAGTTGTGGAAAAGAACATAAAAATAAATAAATTCTCAAAACTCTTTTATGGTGACGCTTTGTCAACCATAAATAAATCAATCACAGTATCCACCATTCTCTTGGGGGAGCATAGCATATTCATAAATCATGCTTTATAATAACACGGTGATCAAGTGACATTTTTTCATTCATAATGAAATCCACCCCTTCCTTTGGAAGAACATAACCATTTCAAGATGCATACATACAGAGGAACACCATTAATCTTAAATGGTCCTACATCAATAGAATCAACGAGACATCAAAATGAAACAAACCATAGTGCAAAATCAAACACTACTACACATAGTACTCTCCATATGAATGCGATTTTAGGGATAAACACATGTATCCTAGTTTGGTAAAAAAAAATATCTCAACAATCATTCGACAACTATTAGACACACTCGCATGCTTCATATGCACCGAGGAGTTTAACCATTCCTTTATCAAACGGTTCAAATCTGACGCGACTTCAAAACTACACCACTAGATACAACCAAGTTACACCCAAGAAATAACAATAAAGGCACACTAGTCAGATTTGTCATAGCCTACAACTTCAAACACCTTTCTTGAGCAAGTTCTCAACTAAGAATTCTCAATACAACTATGAATTCTAAACAAGGGGAAAATGTATGTATCCACCACCTGCAAAGTGATAGCCTATCTCAACCCCAATCACAAATGAACTTGCAGTCATAATCTATTTCCCCTTAGTAATTGATACATTCAAGCAAGTACTAGTCACAAACCACCTGAATATAAACTCACCTATACTTTCCTATGTAAATAGGTCCAAAGAAATACTCCAAAGATAATATCTTCCAGGTCATGATCAAAAGAGCATATGACAATGAGATACATTAGGAACTAAGCAAAATTGACTCATTTCATTCTTGTAAAACCTCCCCAAATCCATCTTCTATTTCATTAAGGAATTTCATCAAACAAATGGGCAATGAATCTATAACCTTTGACAATTAACGAGAAAATATTTCTGATAGTGGCACAACACTTTGACAACCAACTTTAATAAACCATATGGACTCATATGATGAATTTCAATTTCAACCCGATGGGATTTGACAATCCAAAACGCACATACACCTACTACCTAAATGTAGTAACATCTGATCTAACCTATGAGATATAATTTTGCCCAAATTTTCTTCATGATAACACTCAGGTGTTCCTTAGTCTTAAACAAACCCTACTCAATCACATGCTTTTCTAATGATGATGATGACCTGGAAAACCCCAAATGCCTTGACAATTGCCTAAAATCAATGTGAACTACAATGTGTATCCATTCATTCCTTCAAATCAATTAATCAAAGTAATCAAACCCCATCAATGAAATCTACCAAATTAAGGACAAAATCAGGAAGAAAGAAAATGGGGGTTTAATCAAAGTAGATTAACCACACAACACATAACTATCAAAACCATCACATAAAACAAACTGAAAGGGGTAAAAGAGAACTCACAGATTCAGTCTCTCCAAACGTTTTCTTTTCAATGAGGTCGTATCCTCTGAGCTTTGCTCAACATCAATTTCATTACTGTCCCCATCTACCAAAGCAGCAAACCTATTCCTCATCTCCACGGATGTCCTATTCGGCCGCACAACATCGATCCCGCCATCAACCAATTCAGCCTCACCTTCGTTCTCTCTCTCGGATACTATCGACCTCCCCCTCACCTCGCCATCACAACAGAGATCACACACAGCAGCTTCCTTCTTCCAGCTTATCCACCTCTATTTTATCCTCTCTTCTTCATCTCCGGTCAGCCAAACATCTCTTCCACCCTCGCTGAGCAAACCCTCAAACACATCCACGTTCTTCTATTCCTTTTTCCTCCCCTGATCCACATCGTAACCACCACCATAGCCACAGACGCAGAATCCTCTCCACTTTGCCCTGTGTCTGCCTCTCGCCTGCAAGCTCATCGCCACAACCCCTTCCTTCATCTTCATCACGCCCCCCAACCAAAAGCTAAGATATCACAGACCTCGCCCACTGTTTTCTTCTTCGTCAGCAGTACCATCTTGATCCTCTTCTCTGTTTTTCACAAACATCACCAACCACCACACGTCTTCTTTACCTCACCTCACGACTTCTCTCGCCTTCGTCGCCGCCAAAAAGGGTAAGAGGAAGATCATGTTGCACAAATGAAAAAGGAAAAGGAGAAAATAAAAGGAGGAAGGAAAAACAGGGTTTTGTTTTATTTTTTTTTATATGTGGTGGGTGGCTATTTGCCCCCACCGAACTTTCGAATGCACCCATCCTCTTTCACAAAATAAAACCCTACTTATTAGTTTAATAAAAGCCCAAAACCAAGCCCAAATACAATTAAGTAACAATCCATCAACATTAGGGTTTACAAATTTTTGGCTAAATACACACACACACACACACTTTATCCTATTTAGCCATGACAAACAAAAATCTTTTTCCAAATAATTGAGATTACAATATATGCCATAATTAATAAATAAGAAATTTTTTTATAGTTATTTAATTAGGCGGGTATTACAATATATACAACTCAAAAGAATCTCGTCCCGAGATTCGGTAGAGGAAGGTAAGTAGGAAATTAATTCTTAAATAAACAAACTACACATCACGTGGACAAACAAATAGCTCATACGTATGCCCATAACTTAATGAAGACAATCACACAAAAATATAAAAAATTCAGTAAGTACAAAAATTACGGGGTGCTACAACAGGTTTGTGCAATGCCCGTTTTATATGTTGTTGCAGCTATAATGAATGATAAATTGGAACTCAACAGGGTGGATTTCCTTGTAATCGGGAGTAGGGTTAGAGTCTTGTCGTGTTTGTTTCAGCAAGTTTCTTACTCGTTTCCTCATTATGAATAAATTTGTTTTGATAAATGTAACTTATTCGGAGATTCATGTTGCTCAAGGATGAAAATTAATATCCATTGAATTTCAAAATCCCGTAAACTTTAAAACCCCAATTAACTACAGGCTACATGGTAAGGAGATCATCTCCTGAAATTTTCAAGTTGGCGAAATAAAATTTTGGTTTAAAATTGGTTAATCGCGGATGGGCGATTTGGCACCCTCGAAGAGTATTATCAACCCCGAAATAATGTGTAGTATCAATTTAGACTTTAGACTAGGGTTAAAAAAAAACTGAACGAACCGGTTTAACCGCAGGAACCAAACCGAACCTACTAATTTGATCCGTTTTGTTTCCGTTGTATGATCAAAGACCGTTGTTGTTCAACTCGCACTCTCACCAAACCCTTCCTTGTGGTTTATAAATTTGGTTTGGTGGATCTTAGAGTAGGTTTTAGTGTAACCAATTGTAATTATCATCCAAATCAGGCTACATTTTGAATTTTGATTGGTGGGTTGTGTAAACCTGGTAGAAATTAGGTGATGTTATCCAGCTCTTTGATGAAATGGCTCAGAGAGATCGTAGTTGTGTTCCTTATTTTGCAATCCTAACTTCAACCTTGATAACAAGCAAAAATCTGATCTTCGAATTCACCAAACCGATTTCAAATCCAAAATTATATTGCCAGAAAAGTTAGATTGGTAGATATCAAATAACTAATATTAGACAAGAATGAGGGTAGGTTAGTGGTTTTGTAATATTACTAGCAGTGAATGTGAATTTCAGAGAAGAGATCTTAATAACAAGAAGTTATTGCACTTGTGTTTATTAACAAAAGTGAATGTGAATTCTCTTTCAATGCTTCTCCTATCTGAGGTAAATCCTCATTGGTCTTTGATAGTTGTTGGTGCATTCAGATACATAATAACATAACAAAAGTTTGACAGTAAGGATTGCCATACACAATAACCATAACATCACTACCAATACACATCTGAACATAATTCATTTCCTCAAATTCTCTTCACAAGTACATTATAAAACAAAATTAAATCTCACATATCACTCAAATGCTTAAAAAAGATAAGTACAAGAATCAATATAATTACCACTAACATACTGTTGATCAAGTCCCTTGTAAAAGCCCAAGGATCGTTGACTTGGGTTTCATCTCTTTGATCATGAGTTTCATCGCCACGACCTTCGGGAACATTATTTGGTTGGTTGGGTTTCACATCTTCATTGTCATTTCTTCTTGACTGGTGCTCTCTTCTCGCCTCGTGCTCTATTCTAACCTCTTCTGATCACACCCACAGGCTGTAATTTTCATAAGCTTTTTTAGCTGATGAGAATCCCTTGTACATGCTCCCCTTGTACCCGTCTACTTGTAATAGACAACCTGGCCAAGTCATATATATTCCAGGTATACAGCCACGATAAACAACATAGGCTTTGTATGTCATTCCTGCGTTGACAAAAAAATAACTTCACATTGAATAATTTCATATAAACTCATTTATCATTTGAAAGAGGAGGTAAAGAAAATACATAGTTCCTTTTCTGGTTTTGATTGTCCTCTTTGTTTAAGGTTATCATTCCTCATCAGATAATACCTACCCACTTCACACTTAAAACCAAAATCAAGTAACTAAATCTCCCTTCCCTTAAATGCACCAATGCATAGCAAGACAACAATCAAATTGAAAGAACAAAATAACACATAATGACTGAACCAGAATAACCCAATCCAATCCCTTCATTAATTAAGGACAATTTCACACAAACCCCATTATTTGGGAGTAAATGAAAGATACTGCATTCAGATCCTAGATACCCAATCCAAATCCTCATACAAGACAATATCACACAAACCCCATACTGCATAATCAACACCCCAGATTAAATTTTGGGCTAAAAAGCTGTGTGTGTGATTGAACTAACATTAAAGAAAGAACTTTTGTGTGTGTGTGAAGATGATATAAATAATTATCCATACAGTTGAGTTACCTTTGAAACTGAGTTCTCAAACTATAGAAGCAAATGGTGGAGCGAAAATGAAGCTGTGAGATCGAAAAGGCGTCTTTGTCTTCAATCTAAGATGAAAGGGGAGCTTCGATCTGAGAAACACTGCTTCGACTGGGATGAAATGGTGATGCTCCACTATAGATCGAAAAGGTGATGCTCCATTATAGAAGCAAATGGTGGAGCAGAAATGAAGCAGTGAGATCGAAAAGGCGTCTTCGATCTGAGTTGAAAAGGCTCGATAGAAAAGGCGTCTTCGTCTTGGATCTGAGATGAGAAGGGGATTTTCGATCTGAGTTGAAAATGAAATATCGAAAAGGTTTGGGAGATGGGGTGGGTTTCTTCGTCTCTGATCTAAGATGGGTTGGGTTTCTTCTTCTTCGACTGAGATGACAAGGGAGAAACACTGCTGGCTCTTCGTCTTCGACTGAGAAGAAAAGTGAATCAAGGACTGTTCTTCGTCTTCGATCTGAGAAAGGGGAAGAAAGGGAGGGCTTCTAGGGCTTTCCGATCTGAGAAAGGTGAAGAAAAGGGAGAGGCTTCTAGGGCTTTCTTTTTTTCGATCCAGGATAGAGGACCCTTTTTTCTTACTTTTTCTTCTTTTTGGGGGCACGCGAATGTAACGCCGTGAGAGGGATGACTTCGACGAGATTTTTTTTAAATCTCTTTTTTCTCTATAAAACACGTGCGATGGAGGCTCCCTCGCTCCATAGAAAGATTGTATGAACAATATGTATTGAAGGTGGCTCTGATACTACATGTTAGACTTGATGAAACTAAGTACATACACTTTGCACAATGGAATAATGAAACTGAAAACGTACCTTCAATCATGACTGCCAATGAACTGTTAATTTGCTCACTTCCTCAAGACTCATTAATCTAAATTCTAAGGTGATCTTCTAGCCTATAACCACTTGAGTGCCTTAAGAGATAGCATACACTTTCTATTTATAGGAAAGATCAGGGACCCCTTTGAAAGAGTGGAAAATAACTGAGTATCCCAACCATCAATGGATAAAGTCCTCCATTTTCTTATCATAACTGACCACTGAGAGCCTCATAACTGACCCCTAAATGTCTAGCAAGGATTGTGATTTCATTTTTCGAGTTAATTTTGTTTTCCTGATTTTAAGAAATATTTTGGTGTATAAAGAAAAAAATGTAAAAATTTCGAGAATACATGAAATATATAATGAATTTCGAGAGTATATTAAATATGTGAAAAAAATAATAATATGCAAGTACATAGGTGTATTAAACACATTAAATGAAACCAAAATAACCTATAATTAGAAAAATCAAGGGGTAGTTTGAAAAATCAATATATAAGTAGAAGAAGTGATAATTAGGAAATTAGGGGTGGTTTCAAAAATCAATAAATAATTAAAATAATTGATAATTAGAAGAAAAGAACTTGAAATTTACGAAAAAATCTCATTCGAAATCACTTCCAAATCTCTCTCCACACTCAAATCTCTTGCAAATCTCCTCCCTCTTCCTCGAAAACTCTCAAAATTCCCTCAAAGTTGAAACCCTTAAACCCAAACTCAATAAATATGCATAACTTAATATAACAGAGAAACTCAAACTCAAAATGAAAAAAATGCAAAATAGGGTAACTTTCGACCAATTTAAACCCTCAATTGAGACCAATTCTCAACCTCATCAAAACACAAATATTTTAATACTTTTAGTTATCTAATAAACACAACTTGAATCACTTGAAATTTTTTTGAAATGAGCAAGTTATAGTCATTTTACTAAAGTTGCACAAATCTATCTCGCAGTGAAAATGGGATAGTGTTCCTGACTTTTGGGCAACTTATGTGCTCGACAGAGACCGATTCTCAAGTTTATCAAAACACAATATTTTAGTAATCTTATTTATATAATAAACACAACTTGAATCACTTGAAAATGTTTTGAAATGAGCAAGTTATGGTCATTTTACTAAAGTCGTGCAAATCTATCTCGCAATAAAAATGGGATAGTGTTCCTGACTTTCGGCTAACTTATGTGCTCAATCGATATCGATTATTAAGTTGATCAATACACAAACATTATATTACTTTGAGTTATCTAATAAACACATCTTGAATCACTTGAAAATGTTTTGAAATGAGCAAGTTATGATTATTTTACTAAAGTCGCGCAAATTTGTCCGAAAAAATTTGCTCAAAAATCTCGCCTGGAACAATGGTTTTTGCAAAAACTCACAGAGTTTCGGGCGAACAGGAAATTTTAGCAAAAATTTTTATTGTCTTAGGCGAACAATTTTTTTTTTATGATTTCATAAAATTTTTCTGAAGTTTACTTTGTTTTGGTGATTGAAAATATTTCTAAAGTTTCCATGAGATTACTTTGTTTTCTGAAATTTTTTGGGGAGGTTGCGATTTGAGGTTCTATTTTGAGGGAGAGAGAAGAGATTGGTTTCGATTTTGCAAGAGATTTGAATGTGGGGAGAGATTTGCAAATGTGAGAGAAATATTTGAATGTGGAAAAGGGAAGATATTCAAATGGAGGAGAGAGGGATCGCATTACGATTTGAATGGAGAGGGGGAAAATGTTGATTTTTTGTTTATATAAGTGGTGTGGGAAAGAAAATAGGTGGTGTGAGAGAGTAAAATAGTATGAGAAAGCACTTATGGTGATGTGGAGTAGTCGCTGCCTTTTCTTAAAGCTTCAATTGGGTTTGTGAGAAATGTTGATATCTGTTTGGTTAGTGGAACGGTGAAGACCGAATGTGACTATTCCCGTAAAATAAGCATGTATAACACAAGTATTAGTACTTTAATTCTAAGAAAAATAAACTTTGAACTTGGTTGACATGGATTGTTATAAATAGGAGCAATGCTTCGGTAGACACTCAAATTTAGATGTATGATATATCCACAAATGTTACCACTCACTTAATTACTAACATGACATACAAAAGTTATCACAAATGTTGCCACTCACTTAATCAAATTTACAAAAAAGTTGCCACTTTGAACATTGCATTGAAGAATTTTGAATTTAATAATAATAATAATTTTTCAACAAAAGATGCAGAATCAGGAAATCAAATAAACAAAACACCAGTCCATGACTTAAATACTCACTTATGTATCTACAACTAAACAATTGAAACTCTTCAACTTTAAAAATAAATAAATAAATAAAAACACCCATCAATTGAAAACTCTTCACTTATGGAGGGAAAAGTAAACAATAACCATGGAAGGAGAATTGAGGGGTAGAATGATAGATTAATTAAAATTTTCAAAGACATCGTGTTATTGGAATAATGTTTGTTTGAATAGTTTCACATTAAGTAATAACGAGTTGTCACGAAGGTTTATAAGGATTGGGCCACTTCTTAAGAAAATGTCTAAGATGTTGGGGTACAACATGGTGGTGTTTAAATTGGAGATAATATTATTATAGAAAAAATAGCTACTATATGACATCACAAATTCATTTCACCCACACCACCCATTTTTTTACCTGCTCTCTCACACCACTCATTTGGCACCACAGAGGTCGATCGATTGCGAGGGACGGTGAGAGACGATCTGAGACTGCAAGCAATAGAGAAGATGAAGCCACAACCATCGTCACCCATTTTCCATCTTATTTTTATCATTCCCCTATATTAGTTCTCCTACTATCTCTTCTTCTCTCACTCTCTCTTATTCTCGCACAGGCCGTCGCCCCTCTCATTCTCCTTCCCATTGCATTTTTACGGCGGCCTGTGCGAAAACAGGTTCCCTACTCGCACATGCCGATGCGAGGGCAAAATAACTTAACTCTCACAGGGTGTCTGTGAAGTGGAAAACTCGTAGTCGCAGAGAAAAGTCGCCTTGAGGGCGAGGGAAAAAAAGTAAGTGCGAGGGGAAGGACAAGAAGAATAGGGAGAGGGGCGACGATGGAATCGAGGTTGAGCTCCTGTAAAGGCTCCAGTTATTCTTATTTTTCGATTTCGTCTTCAATTTTTATTTGAGGGAATAGAAAGTAAGTTGGAAGGGGAAGAAGGGGCAGTTGAGTGTGGAGTAAAGAAGAGGAAGTTGGGGACAAAGTGTTTATGGATATCTGTAACCATTACAATGTTATTTTTGAAACTTGCATGAATATTTATTACCCCCTTGGATATTTAAAGACTACTTTTCTGGAGAAAATGAATTTAGATTTTATCTTTTATGGGTAGTGTCGAAGAGAATTGTGGTGTGGGATAAAAGTGAATGGCGTGGGACAGAAAAAATTAGATAAATGATGTGGGTGAAGGAATCCATGGTGCTAAATAGTCGTTGCCTAAAAAAAAATGGTGGTGTCACTATAGTGTGGTCTTAAAGAAAAGGCGAAAGATTATAATGTCAAAGAGTAGAAGTGGTGGTATAAAATAGTCATGGCTACCACTTGAGCCAAACTCCCAATCCAATCCAATCCAATCCACTACCTTTCGACCAATAAAATTTCTCCATTTCAATCCAACGCTCCAAATCCCACCTTCCCACCACTACAAGGATCGACCACCAATCTCACGGTCGAAACCCTCTCACCCCCACAAGTAAAAAAAGCTATAAAAAACCAAACTCATCTTCTCCAAAACACACACACAGATAAGAGAAGGAAAAGAAAACACAGAGAGAGCGAAAGAAATGTCAGGGAGAGGAAAGGGAGGAAAGGGGTTGGGAAAGGGGGGAGCGAAGAGGCATAGAAAGGTGCTTCGAGACAACATCCAGGGGATTACTAAGCCTGCAATTCGGAGACTCGCTAGGCGTGGTGGTGTAAAGCGTATAAGCGGTCTGATCTATGAGGAGACCAGAGGGGTGTTGAAGATTTTCTTGGAGAATGTTATTCGTGATGCCGTGACTTACACTGAGCATGCAAGGAGGAAGACTGTCACTGCTATGGATGTTGTCTATGCATTGAAGAGGCAGGGAAGGACTCTGTATGGGTTTGGGGGTTAGGGTTTGGGTAATTTGTAAATGATGAGAAAATTGGAAGGGTTTGATGTAATGGGTATGTAGTGATTTTAATGGACGTTTAGGTTTTGTGATAAAGTTTGAATCTTTGTGTTTCTTATTTGAGGGTTTTTGTGATTGAAACTCAAGTTATCTGATCTAAAGGTTGAATCTTTTTTAATCTTGTTAATTGTTAGTTAATTCATTATAAAGCTTCTCTTCCTAGAATTGGGGGTCATTGTTAATAGTAATTTTGCTTCAAATGTGCATAAAAAATTATTTGAATTTGTCAATCTAAGCTCTGAGCACTCTATAACAAGTTTTTCACATTGGGTATTTAACAAAAGAAAAATTCTAACTATCGAGGGAAATAAGATCTTTATTTGATGTAGCTTAGCGATTAAAGAATGAGCCTTTGCGAGGCCTCAATATTTGCGTCCAATGTGAAACTGGATCTCAAACCTAGCAATTTTATCTTCCATTGATATAATATGAGCAATTCTAGATGTCGAGGAAATGGGCGAGGGATGGTGCGTCGCACGCGAGCAGCTGACGTGGTGAAAAAAAAAAAAATTAAAATTTGCGAGGGAAATGAAAATTTTGGGCGAGAAGAAGAGGGAATGGAAGCTCCATTCCTAATTCATTCCCTCTCTCGCTCCCTCTCCCTCTCCCTATTATCGACACATTCGACCTCCCTCTCCCCATTTTCGACAGATTCGACCTCTCCCCCAAATGAAGCTCCTCCTCTCTCCATCCACACTGAAACGAACGAGAAGAACGAAAATTTAGGAAGAAGGAAATAAGGAGAAGAGAAGAAGGTCTCCTTCGTCCCTTCCCTCAAGCAAAAGGTAAATTTAACCTCTCATTTTAGGTTTTAGGTTTTTGGTTTTTAGTTTTTGATTTTCCCTTTACTTGGGTGTTTTAGGTTATTGGTTTCGGACAAGAAGTTGGTTTTCATCGCTCGGACGCAGAGGTAAGCCCATTTTTCTTCTCTTCGTTTCGTCTTCAAATCTAGGGTTCATCTAGGGTGCATTTTTTTTTTATTTCAGTGTTCTTCAGCCGAAGAGCTTCATCTAGGGTTCTTTTTTTTTTTTCCAGTGTTCTTCAACCGAAGAGCTTCAGTGTTCATGTGGGTTCATTTTTTTTTTTCAGTGTTCATGTGGGTTTTTTTTTTTTTTTTTTATGAATTGTGGGTTTTTTTTTATAATTTCAGTGTTCATATCTGTAGAATTTTTCTTTTTCTTTAAGATTTGTTTTCATCAAAACTATTCTTAGATCTATATTTTTAATCGTGTTAAGGCACCACATGCGAGGTAATACTCGGCGAGCCCACGATTATTAAGATTAGATTAAAGAAGAATCTTCAAAATCATGACTATATTCATGATATTTATATCAGATCTAGGGTTCATTTTTTTTTTATTTCAGTGTTCTTCAGCCGAAGAGCTTCATCTAGGGTTCAATTTTTTTTTTTTTTTATTTCAGTGTTCTTCAACCGAAGAGCTTCATCTAGGGTTCATTTTAATTGTAATAATTTCAGTGTTCATGTGGGTTTTTTTTTATGAATTGTGGGGTTTTTTTTTTTTTTTTTTATAATTTCAGTGTTCATATCTGTAGAATTTTTCTTTTTGTTTAAGATTTTATATATATAAGCATCTTTTTATCTCTGTGTTTTCATTAAAACTCTTCTTAGATCTATATTCTTAATCGTGTTAAGGCACCACATGCGAGGTAATACTCGGCGAGCCCACGATTATTAAGATTAGATTAAAGAAGAATCTTCAAAATCATGACTATATTCATGATATTTATTCTATGTTGTGTATTTCATTTCTGTTTTGATTTCTGCTTATCATCTCTCTGTGATTTATAAACAAACATTACAGGAATGGATAGTGTAGAAGATAATGATTGTATGTTGGTGGAAGAAAATGTAGAAGAGGTGAGGGAACCTAAATATGGGATGGAATTCGTCAACCTTGAGGAGTTCCAACGATATTATCATGAATATGGTAATGCAAAGGGATTTCCAGTTAAAATAGTGACTACTGAAAAAGATGGTGATGGAAAACCTTCGTTCATTCAGCTTTCATGTGGTCGGGCTGGGAAGCAAAGAGGTGATGGAAAAAATGTTGTTGGATTGCGTCCGTTGACCAAATGTGGTTGTCAGGCTAAGATTAGAGGTCATATACGGGTTGATGGAACAGTTTCAGTGAAAAGAGTTACACTTTGTCACGGACTAGTAATCCGTGCGGCACTAGCTATCCAATTCACTAGTAAGCCTATGAGTAGTTACTTTGACGAGCACAAATATTAACTTGAGAATGCACAATATCAATCTGTAGACAATATAACAATGCACAATAGTCAGTAAAAGCTCTCATTCACATTCAATAGATTACAATGGGGAGGAACGTTCGGAAGGACGTTGCTCAAGACTAGTTCGATGCTATCGATCGATGGAAATACAAGTTTGAAGTTGAAAAGCAATGCAAAGAAAACAATAAAAATGCTAGCGGTACAGTCTGGCCCGACTATGCAATGGAGGCAACACGTCCTCACAGTCAAGAGCTCAAACCTTCCCCCTATAATATAGATGCTAAGCATTTGGGCACTTTTCAAAAGGGAACATTGAGTTTTGAGACCATTAGGAAAGTCTTGAAAGGCCTCTGAACCTTGATTTCCCTAACCAATGGTACTAGTCCTGACACTCTCCCACACTCAATTCGCTGACGCCCTCGCAGCGAACTTTTCCAAGTACTCTTCCAGTTTTGAGAGGTATGGCAGCAGATGCTCAACTGGCTCCCAACTGATCTCTGAAGGAGGTTCATCCTGCCACTTGACCAAATATTCTCTATCCGGGCCTGTGTTGTTGATAAGGCGGTCAGCTAAGATTTCTTCCACTTCTCGATCTGGCTTAGAAGGATGCTTAGGCAATGCTCGGGTAGATACATTTCTTGTGGGATCAGCGGCATCGGCATGGTAAGACTTCAAGTTACTTGCATGGAAGACAGGATGGGTGAAACGGAGCCAATGTGGTAACTTGACGCGATAGGAGACTTTGCCTACTTTCTCAATAATCTGTACCGGTCCCTCATACTTGCGAAACAGATTGTTGTGTGCTCTAGCTGTCCGTTTATACTTGTTGAACATATCTAGCTTCACCAATACCAAGTCCCCGACTTCAAAAGGATCGATTCGTCGTTTCTTGTCAGCCCATTTCTTCATGTGACGGGAGACTTGCTCAAGATAGGCTCGAGCAACTTCAATGTTTTTCTGCCAGACTTTGACAAATTCAAGAGCTCTTGGGCTGGGTCCTTGGTATCCGGTCAGCACTGTATGTGGTGTCAATGGTTGCTGACCAGTGACTAATTGAAAGGGGCTGGAGTGAGTAGCTGAGCTCTTTTGTAAGTTGAAACAGAATTGTGCAACATCAAGTAGTCCCACCCAATTTTTCTGGTTTGCACTTACAAAATGACGAAGGTATTCTTCAAGCATAGAGTTAAAGCGCTCAGTCTGTCCGTCAGATTGGGGATGTTGGCTTGTCGACATATTAAGTTTGGATCCCAAGAGCTTGAACAACTCCTTCCAGAACTTTCCTGTGAATCGAGCATCACGATCGCTAACAATGTTTTCGGGCAGTCCCCAATACTTCACTACATGCTTGAGGAACAATTGCGCCGTATCTTCGGCTGTGCAAGTTAGTCCGGTCGGCACAAATGTCACATACTTTGAGAATCGGTCAACAACTACAAGGATGCTCCTGAAATCCTCCACTTTCGGTAACCCAGTAATGAAGTCCATGGAAACACTTTCCCAAGGACGAGTTGGAACAGGCAGGGGCTCTAGTAAGCCAACTGGTCGATCTCTTTCAACCTTATCTTGCTGGCAAATAAGACATGTTCGAACATAGGCCATTACATCCTCCTGTATCTGCGGCCAATAGTACCCCCTCTCTAGCAATGCAAGTGTCCGTCTCCAACCTGGATGTCCCGCCCAATGGGTGTCATGGCATTCTCTCAAAAGTTCTTTCCTCAAACCAGAAGTTCTCGGAACATAGAGGCGATTACCAGTTGTGAGTATTGCTCCATCTTTTATCCAGAACCGTCGAGTTTTGCCCTGCTTGATCAACTCTGTAATCGCCTTCGCTTGTGGATCCGTCTGTAGGCCTACTTTGATCTTCTCCAAGATGGTGTGACTCGGACCAGTATGGGTTAGCACTGCAAGGTCTGCCCTTCTACTGAGTGCATCAGCTACATTGTTAGTGCGCCCTGGCTTGTATTCCAATACTAAGTCAAATTCTGCTAATTTTTCCTGCCATCGAGATTGCTTGGAGGTTAGCATCTTCTGAGTAAGGAAATGGCTTGCTGCAGCATTATCCGTTTTAACAAGAACTTGAGATCCCAAGAGGTAGTGTCTCCACACCCGTAAACAATGTACAATGGCTAGCAATTCCTTTTCCTGAGCTGAGTAACGAGACTCTGTATCATTCAACTTTCGACTCTCATATGCTACCGGGTGACCATCTTGAAGTAAAACTCCCCCTAATGCATAATCAGATGCATCTGTTTGTACTTCAAAGGGCTTGGTGATGTCTGGCAAGGCCAATACTGGATCTTTCATCACGGCCAATTTCAAGTCTTGGAATGAAGCTTCACACTGCCTATCCCATTCCCATGTTCGGTCTTGTTTCAACAAATTTGTCAGGGCAACCGCTCTCTTAGAGTAGTCCCTTATGAAGCGACGATAATAGTTTGCGAGTCCAAGGAAAGAACGTAGTTGAGACACGTTCTTAGGAGAGTTCCAATCATGGATTGCCTTGACTTTCTCCATGTCCATCCGAATCTTGCCATCGCCAATAACATGACCCAAGAAATTGATCTGGGTCTGGCCGAATGAGCACTTTTCCTTCTTGACAAAGAGATGATTATCCTTAAGGATTTGGAACACTTCTCGCAAATGATGTAGGTGTTCTTCTATAGTCCCACTATAAACCACAATGTCGTCAAGATAGACAACCACAGACTTGTCCAGAAGGTGACGGAACAGGCCATTCATAAGGGTGCAAAATGTAGCTGGAGCATTGGTCAAGCCGAAGGGCATTACTAGGAACTCATATGACCCATATCTAGTAGAACAAGCAGTTTTGGGTTCGTCACCAGCAGCAATGCGGACCTGATGGTAACCTGATCTCAAGTCGAGTTTTGTGAAGTATCTGGCGGATCCAAGTTGGTCGAATAAGTCTGCAATGAGCGGCAACGGGTATTTGTTCTTTATAGTGACTTTGTTCAAGGCTCTATAATCAACACAAAGGCGAAGATTGCCATCATGTTTCCGCTGAAAAAGAACAGGTGCCCCATAAGGTGCTTTAGAGGGCCTAATGAATCCTGACTCCAACAAGCCATCTAGTTGTGTTCTCAATTCGGTCAGCTCTGGAGGGCTCATGCGATATGGACTACGTGCGGGTGGCTTGGCACCAGGGACTAACTCAATTTCGTGATCAATGAGCCTTCTGGGAGGTAGATTCTTTGGCAATTCATTCGGCATCACTTCACTGAAGTCAGCAATAACTTGGGCAACTTCCTCAGGGATTTTGCTAGTATCATCTTCCATCTCTAGCTTTGCCACAGCTAAGTATGTATCTTCTCCTTTGGCCAAGCCCCTCTTGACTTGGAGCGCCGACAATATTCTATCATGAGTTGTTGGTCGAATTGAGGTTGGTACAATGCGTAGTCTGGGTCCGAAAAACCCCAAGGAGTCCATGAAAGGTAATGGTCCTGCTGCAGCTCCTCGGAAGAATTCTTGGCCAAGAATCACCTTAAAATCATCAAGTGGAACGGCCAAGAAGTTTGATCTTCCTTCCCATGGACCAACCTGTAGTGGCACAGCTCTAGCCACACCATTAATAGAGATTGCCTCAGAGTTGACAGCTTTCAACTTACCCACATCTCCTTCTAAGTTCAGACCCACACGTCTAGCTTCATCTGGGGCAATAAAATTGTCTGTCGCTCCGGAATCCAACAATGCTTGGGAAGGGAACCCATTGATAGTGATGTCGATGTATTGTAAAGCCTTCTTGTGTGGGTGCTCATACATTTTTCCTTTGACAGCATTGAGCTTGCGTAGAGCTCCCATTTGGGAGGTCTCACTGTTGGTGGGGTTCGAGCTCGATGCGGTCGGGTTAGAAGGTTCTGCTTGAAGCAAGGACATTAATGAGTGTAGAGCTGGTTTGGATGGACATTTGCCTGTTGGGTGATCCCTGCTATTGCAAAGAATGCATGGGGCAGGGGCAGATGGTCTCCACTGCCCAGAGTAATTTTTCCCTCCTTTGTTGTTGTAATTTGAGTTGCTAGAGCTGGCATTCCAATTTTTGTTGGAACTCCAATTCTGGTTGGACGGCCGGGAATTATAGTTTCCTCGATTCTGACTTGAGTTTCCCCAGTTTTGGTGAGGTGAGCGAGCATTCGACCCTGAGCTTGAATTGGTACTGCCAGTTCTAGCTGTGGAGTGATTGAGCGAAGTGGATCCAGTCATGGGCATATAATCGCTAAATCTTTCTGCTGCCGCAATAGCACTTGTAATGTCTGTCACCTTCTGCCTTTGCAATTCTGCTTGTAGAAGCGGCTGAGCTTGTTCCATGAAACAAAAAACTTTGTCCTTCTCAGACATGTCTCGAATATCTAGCAAGCAAGTTGAGAATTGTCGGACATAGTCTCGAATATTGCCTGTTTGTTTGATGGTGTGGAGCTTCCTCCTTGCTAAGAAATCAGTGTTCTCAGGCAAGAATTGATTTCTGAGTTCCTTTTTGAGATCTGCCCAAGTTCTAATAAGGATGCGACCTTCTTCCATATCTGCATATTTGGTTCTCCACCATAGTTTCGCATCACCTGCTAAGTACATGGTCGCCATGGTAACCTTGGCTTCTTCTGATTCGGGGTTCACCGCGCGAAAATACTGCTCCAGATCAAACAAGAAGTTCTCTAACTCCTTCCCATCTCGTGCCCCAGCATATGATTTTGGCTCGGGTACTTTCATCCTGGGGTGGTCAGTCGTTCCTGTGGCCTTAGTAAGCAAGCCAACCCTTGCAAATAAGTCCTCCAACTGTAATTGGAAGTCACTCATCACCTGAGCTGTGGGGTGAGGCGACTCTTCCATTGCGACTGTTCGTCCCTCTAAGTTATCAACATGCTCGGCCAGCGAATCCACTCTGTCTGCCAGTGAAAAGAGTCCATCCAACCGACTAATCTGTTCTCCCAAAGTGTTCAACTGGTCCATTCTGCTTTCCAGTCTATGCATTCGACTGGCCTGTCGTTCCTCCATAGCGCTAAGGCGCTCATTTACTTCCTGCATCCTGGTTTGCATTCAACAAGCTCTGGCTCTGATACCAACTGTCACGGACTAGTAATCCGTGCGGCACTAGCTATCCAATTCACTAGTAAGCCTATGAGTAGTTACTTTGACGAGCACAAATATTAACTTGAGAATGCACAATATCAATCTGTAGACAATATAACAATGCACAATAGTCAGTAAAAGCTCTCATTCACATTCAATAGATTACAATGGGGAGGAACGTTCGGAAGGACGTTGCTCAAGACTAGTTCGATGCTATCGATCGATGGAAATACAAGTTTGAAGTTGAAAAGCAATGCAAAGAAAACAATAAAAATGCTAGCGGTACAGTCTGGCCCGACTATGCAATGGAGGCAACACGTCCTCACAGTCAAGAGCTCAAACCTTCCCCCTATAATATAGATGCTAAGCATTTGGGCACTTTTCAAAAGGGAACATTGAGTTTTGAGACCATTAGGAAAGTCTTGAAAGGCCTCTGAACCTTGATTTCCCTAACCAATGGTACTAGTCCTGACACACTTGATCACAATCACGTGTTAAGCCCTAGTAAATCGAAATTTTATCGAAAGAACAGATCTATGAGCTCGTATGTCAAGAAGAGGCTTGAATATAATGATAGGGCAGGTATTAGACCAAATAAGAGTTATTCGTCATGTGTGGTTGAAGTTGGTGGGCATGAAATGTTGCCTTTTTCCCAAAAATTCTGTTACAATTATTTGGACAGAGTGAGGAAGTTGAGACTTGGTGAGGGTGATGCGATGGCTCTTCATAACTACTTCCAAAGAATGCAAGCTAATAATGCTGATTTCTTTTATATGATGGATTTGGATGATGAAGGTAGGTTGAGAAATGTATTTTGGGCTGACGCATGGAGCAGGGCAGCTTACAAGGAGTTTGGGGATGTTGTTACATTTGACACTACATACTTGACAAATAAGTATGAGATGCCATTTGCTCCTTTTGTTGGGGTGAATCATCACGGTCAGTCAATTCTTTTGGGATGTGGATTGATATGTGGTGAAACGATTGAAGAATTTGTATGGCTTTTTCAGACATGGCTAGTGTGTATGAATGCCAATGCTCCGTCTGCTATAATCACTGATCAAGATAGGGCAATGAAGATGGCCATTGAAATTGTATTTCCTAGCACACGACATAGATGGTGTTTGTGGCATATCATGAAGAAGTTGCCTGAAAAACTGTCTGGTTGCAATCAATATGAGGCGATCAAGTTTGCAATGCAAAGAACAGTTTATGATTCCCTGTCTTATGATGAGTTTGAAGAAAATTGGCATGGTTTTATTGATAAATATGGTCTGCATGAAAATGACTGGTTGGGTGGATTATACTCTGAAAGGATGCGATGGGTGCCAATATTTCAAAGAAATGGTTTTTGGGCGGGGATGTCTTCAACTCAAAGGAGTGAAAGCATGAATGCTTTTTTTGATGGTTATGTTAATTCGAAAACCACATTGAAGCAATTTGTAGAACAGTATGAGAATGCACAACGAAGTAAAGTCCAAAAGGTATGAGAATGCACAACGAAGTAAAGTCCAAAAGGAAGTTGAACAGGACTTTAAATCTTTTAGCCGAAGGCTTCCATGCATTACTCCTTATGCAATAGAGAAAAAATTTCAAAATGCTTACACTACAAAAAAATTTAAAGAGATCCAAGGGAATCTATGTTGTAGAATTGTGGGTGAAGATATGGATGGGGGTGGCTGTGAGTTGTACACTATTAAACAAGACTTGGTGATCAATGATAGGCAACGATCGGTCCATTATGTAGTCTCTTTAAATGTTGACGACTTTGGCATCAAGTGTAACTGTCAATTATTTGAGTTCAGGGGGATTTTATGCAAACATATATTTAAAGTGTTGTTTGAAAGAGAGATTCATGATATACCTGATAACTATGTTCTTCGGAGGTGGAGGAAAGATGTTAAGAGGGCTCATACGAAGGTGAAAATTGTTTATTCAGATTGGGGAAAGAAGCCTGAAAATGTGCGATTTGAAACGATGTGCAATGCCTTCTATGAAATGGCTGAATTCGCCGCTGAGGATGAAAAGAAGACAATCGAAGTTCAAGAATGGATCACTTTGAAGATGGACCAATATAAAATTGTCGGTGGTGATGAGCATGTTGATACACATAGGTATTTGGAACTGGGCACCACTACTTCTAGTTCTGCCATCCAGATTCATAGTCCATTAGCGGTTCGTAGCAAAGGACGACCGTCTAAATCAAGGATAAAATCCACCGTCGAGAAGGTGTGTAAAAGGAGACAAGGGAAAAAAAAAAAAAAAGACACGCAAACGAATCAGGCCATTGAGACTAATCTGGTATGTTTTGCAATATGTTTTATGAATGTATATATTTTTATGTTACATATATTGAAAGTGTTATTTACAAATGTCATTTGTAGGGTTTACAGTGTATGCCTCATGTTATGCCTCGTGAAAGCAATCCGATGGCTAGTCAAAGCAATACACAGGTTTGTTTTTTATATTTACAAGGTATGAATCAGTAACTATGTTTGGCCACTTATGATTTGTATGTTTGTTATCGTTAAGGATGATAATACGGGGTCACGCGATTTACAACCTGGAAGCGTTGATCAATTCAACTCGCTCCTCTCACAGGTACATATTATGTAGTTTGTATGTATCTCTTTGTACGGTTTGTTAGTTATGTGTTTTGTATGCCTCCTATTATTTAATTTTTTATCAGTATTATTTATTTTTGCACCCGCCTTTGCAGCCGCCCGGTTCAAGCCACGGAATGGACTATACAAATTATAGGTTATGATAAGGTTGGTCAACTAGTCTATATTCTTATAAATAGTCATCGTTGTCTGTGTATGGGACAGGTTTACCCCTTAAGTAACATATTAGAGAAGAGAGAGGCTACACAGCAAGGAAATGGGCGAGGGGAGTGAGGTGGCGGGGGTGGGAGCCGTTCATCTCGCGCGGGATGCGTGCCGTCATTTATGGTACGCGCATCCCGCGCGGGGTGGACGGTCCCAGCATTTAATTATTGCTCCATGTGAAATAGTTGCCTTTATATTTGCAGTCATATAGTTCAGCCTGGACAACACAGTTTAAGAGATCAAATGCACCTGTTGTATTCTGTTCAGCTGCTCCACTTCTTTCCTGTGCATGAACAACCGCATTAAAATCACCTAACACTACCCAAAGCAGTGTATTTGAGCTGCAAAGGTAGTGATTTCATTCCATAGTTGTTGTCTTGTTAGATAGTAATTGCTACCATAAATAACTGTAACAACACACATGTATCCATCAGGCCATCTAGCATGAATGAAAACTGCTTGTGCTGATTTACTGATGACAGTAACATTGATACGTCTAGGATCCCAGCCAATCCAGACTCTACCTTCTTGACTAGCATCATTGTTGTCTACCCATCCCCTATGAATCATAGAATTTTGAATGATTAATCTCCTTACTTCAGCTACTTTAGTTTCCACTAAACCGATTAAACAAAGTTTGTGTTTACTCACCAGGTCTCTAACCTCCTTCTGTTTTAGGGGGTCATTCAACCCCCTTATGTTCCAGCAGCCTAGCTTAAACATGATTAACTTTCTGGTGAGAGAGCTGCTTGACTCCTGAAGCAATGACAAAGGTCAAGCTCGTGGCTTCTCTTGGGGCTTCACTGGTGTGGTTATCTGGTGGCTCCAGTCTTGTTCATTCCTTGATGAAACTCTCTCCTCTTGGTTTCTATCAGTGCATGGGTCAGAGCAGGAAGAAGGATGAGAGCAATGCTGGGAGGTTATGCACTTGCATATTTTGCAGTTACATGCGGGACGATTGCTTGATGAATATATAGCAGTCTCAGTTAGCAATCTTCAGAATGTATAGCAGTGTCAGGCGTAAATTCAGTAAATGTTCAGATATGTTTGAATGTATTTTGGCAGGCTATGATGTAAATTCAGTTGAAATGTTCAAATATTCAAGCTTAAACATATGTTGGCAGGCTATGACATCAATTCAGTTTGCAATGTCAGTCGTTTTTATCTTTGAATGTGTATTTGTCGCATTGTTTGATAATGTATAAATTCAGTTTAAATGTTCAGATATTGACACTAGGAGGAAACATGTGCAAAGCAATTAATATAAATGCTGATATTGACAGGGAATGTTATTAAGAAGTGTTGAAGATGCTGAAATTTTGTTGGCAGTGCTGAAATATGGTTGGCAGGGTGTGTATTCAGAAATATGCAAAGTGCTGGAAGTGCTGAAGTTGTATTCAGAAATGCTATGCAGAAGTACTGGAAGTGCTTAAGTGGTATTCAGAAGTGCTATGCAGAATAGAGGGCTGATATTGCTGCTATTAAGAAATGCTGAAAAATACAAAGAGGAGCATCAAGTGCTATGGTTGCTTTTAGAAATACGGAATAAAATAGAAGGGGGAAACAGCTTTGTAAATAAAGTGGGTTGGGAAGATAGCAGTATATAAATACCAATAAGATAGAAGGGAACATTATTCATTGATTTGTAATCTCATTGTACAGATAGCATTAGCTGTCTAGGAGTTTTGGAGCTTCTCGAATAGCTCTACAAGGAGATTGGCACTCTCTAAGCTGCTATGTACATTGCTTGTTATCTTACTTCTATCTCTCTAATACAATATCACTTTTTCATCTGTTTCACTTCTCTGCCTTCCATATCTGCTACTTCTAATTTGTCTGTTCCCAAATCATTTCAGTCTACTATTGTGAATCACCAACTGACAGTATAACAATATGAAATGACAAATCATTTCACTGTCTACTATTGTGAATCACCAACTGACAGTATATGATCTCTGAAGTATAGTGCTGATCTTGATCATTTGAAATAGCATCCAAGCTTCGAATCTGCAACAAGAATCAAGATAAAGAAGTGCAAGACTGATCTTGTTCAGTGAAATTATAGCTGAGTGGTGAATCTGCAAGAAAGAATCTGAGTGGTGACTCTGACATTGGTGCTGAAATTGCATTGCTTGGAACTTCAATTCTGCAGAAACCATTATAGAGAAGGTCACTTCATAACACTGGATTGTATTGATAGAAATGAAAGAGAAGTAAACAATCTGAAAGAGAAAAAGAGGAGAGGAAAAGAGGGTTACACATTTTTTGATATGAGGCTAAGTGGCTTTAAGATTCAAGGCTTTCACCTTGTATCTTCAGAGGGTTACACATTTTTTGATATGATGTGTATCCTTAGTTGCTTAAATCAAGCTTCATGCCACCTCCTCCCTCCCCCACCCCCACCCCCCGCACCCGCGGGTCCCTCCTCTTCATTTCTTTAAAAAACTCTTTTTTTTTTTTTTTGCTAAACCTAGCTAACCTAACCAAACAAGATAGAATTTTTGCAGATTCATGACTAGTACTGCCAAGAGCAAACTACCACAGCTTATAAGCTAACACATTGAAATAAGACAAACTCAATAAGCAACCAATGCGGAAAATTCTATAGGCCTAGTAGAATCAACATTAATCATTCCTTCATTCTATCCATGGACCATGAGAAACCATCAGTCAATACAACAAAATAACATCAACAAACAAAGTATCATAGACATCTCCGTTAGCCAAGCTCAGTCAAGTCAGAAAAGAATCAATGTCACCACATACCTCCCATCAAACATGTAAGCTAAAGCCAGTGCAGCCATGAAGCTAAAACCAAGGCAGTGGACTCTGTCCAAACAATTCAAGGCACACAGGAAAAGCTAACATCTCAAGGCAAAGCTAACATGCAAGTGGCACACACCTATATGCTGAGTAGGACAAATGTAAAAATTCACTTGCCACAAACAAATGTAGTATAAAAGGACAGTCAATATTAGTATATCAAAATTAAAAAGCAAGATTAGATGCTGAGTGAACCTCATCGGAAGTTAGAAGAAGAACATCACTCATTCTCAAATACTGGTCAAGTGCTCTTTGTTGTTCAAGTGTTCCAATGGATAGAGTCCGTCCTCGAGGTCCAGGATCAAAAAATATAGAAGTTTCAACTTCTATGGCATATTCCAAAGCAGATGTCAGTAGACCAGGGGAGAACTCTTCAAAAGCGTAACCATTGCAGAAAAGAATCTTTGATTGTTCGATTGCCATCTTCACCCTTTCTGAGAGTTTGCTCAGCCTCTTCAATTGAATGCAGGATCGTCACTAAAATCAGCTCGGCTAATAAAGGAAAAGAAAAGTGTCAGATCAACCGTAGCATGTAGAAGAAGACTCAGATGTAAAGTAATAAAAATTGCACAAAATATTTCAACTAGGTATTGCAGAAATATGTCAAAAAAAAAACCCTAAGAAAAGGCTTATGTTAAAAGTGTTTTACCTGCAAAAACCATGTCTATGTAAAGGATCCACCAAAACCCAACATAAAAGTGTTTCATAAGAGGCACTACCAGTAAGAAAACGAAGGTATTATTCAGAATTTCAAATCGAAAATAACACCATCATTGCTCAAAATATTAAAGTAAATACATGTGAAACATGCAAAATTTTCGTTGCTAACTTGCTATAACATGGAACTTCAAGCATATTCTTAGTGACCTGCAAGTCACACTCAACACATCCCATCATTCAAATAACTTGAATGTAAACTATAAAGCAATTAAAGATACGAGAGCGATTCATTTTAGATGTAATCTATAAGCAAATCAGTGTACTTACGGAGAGTAGGAAGTCTGATGAAGAATCCTGGCAGAATTTGGAATGCAAATAGCAAGCTACACAATGAAATGACAAGCATACCATACGGAAGAAAAATATAACAATATGAAACACAAATTTCATTGGAATATGAAATATATTCACATCATACATATTTATGTACATATTACATTACATATAATTCCATCATTCGTCCAACTGCTTAAGAATATTTATTATACCTAAGATAATAAGTACAATTATCAAAGTATTGATTAAGTCCCTCGTGAAAGCCCAAGGATCATTGTTCCCTTGACTGACATTCGATGGACCGGCTTGATCATTCGATGGACCGGCTTGATCGTTCGATGGACCAGCTTGATCATTCGATGGACCGGCTTGATCGTTCGATGGACCGGCTTGATCGTCAACAACTACATTGTTAACTGTGACATCTTCATTGTTGTGGGATTCCTCCGAATCTCTACTCGCCGCTTCTGAGCGAACCCACAACTTGTATGATTCCTCAGCTTCTTCAACTGACATAAACCCCTTGTAAGAAGCACCACTATACCCTGATACCGACGAAAAACATGCGGGCCAGTTTAGGTATACTCCTGGCTGACGACCTCGATAGACAACATACGCTCTGAATGCCATTCCTGCAACAGGAGGGGATATAAGGAAGAGGGAAGTATAGTGTGAGAGGCTGTTGGAATTCAGGCGTGCGAACAAAGTCGAAACTCACACAAAGGTCTAAAAGTTCATTAACATCTTGAAACTCAAGTACATAAACCTAAGATGTACAGACCAGTGTTCTAAAAATCGGTCTAGGCGGCGTCTAGGCGCTAGAAGGTGGAAAACCGCCCAGATTAATGCCTGGGCGGGCAGTCTGGGCGGTCTGGGCAGTCTGGGCGGTCTAGGCGGGTCTAGGCGGGTCTGGGCGGGGTCTAGGCGGGCTAGGCGGTCTGGGCGGGCTAGGCGGCCTAGGCGGGGTCTAGGCGGTCTGGGAGAATTTTTTTTATTTTTTATTTTTTTTTTATTTTTATTTTATTTTTATTTTATTTTTTTATTTTTTTATTTTTTATTTTTTTATTGTTTAATAAGGTTGATTGTATTTTTCTTTCCTATTTTTTAGAAATAAACTATTTAATTGTTTTTTAGAAAATCTCGGGAATGAGCTTTGATGATGATGATGATGATATGTCTAAATGTAGCGAAAGATGATTACTTAATGGAATTCTCAAAGGATCTGCCGGTACCAATTTTACTAATGTAGATTTTATCAAACATAACTGAGGTTATTCATGCAATTTGAAGAAAAATAAAAGATTACACAAATTCAAATTTATATAAAGTACCCATCATGACCAACTTCAGTCATTTGAGTTTTAATAAATTTTGTTCACGATTGTTAATTTTTCATGTTTTTAAATTTTGCATATGTATATTGACATTAAATTGGATGTAATTGATAAGGTATTATGCTCAACTTTTGTAAATTATTAAAGTTATAATACAAAACATAAGACCGCCTAGGCACCCGCCTAGGCCCCTGGGCGCTAGGCACCTGCTCGCCGCCCGCCCAGCGCCTAGCGATTTTTAGAACACTGGTACAGACTATTTCTGAACAAAAATCGTAAACCCTAGATCTAAAATAAGAGGAGAAAAAATAAATTGAAGCTTTGAAGGTTGAAGACGAAACGAAGAGAAGAACAAAGGGAGTTAGTGTTGCATATGATTAAACCTTATCGGTTGTTTCTGCCTTAATTTCATTATACATTACAACAAGACTTTATTTAGTTAATATGTACAATAAATACAGAAAGATGAAAACTTAAGAACAGAAGGAAAGACTTACAAATAAAAGGCTAAAGGTTTTTAAGCCATAATTTTATTTGCATTACCATATTCATGATAATATTGTTGGAACTCGTCAAGGTTGACGAATTCCATCCCATATTTAGGTTCCCTCACCTCTTCTACATTTTCTTCCACCAACATACAATCATTATCTTCTACACTATCCATTCCTGTAATGTTTGTTTATAAATCACAGAGAGATGATAAGCAGAAATCAAAACAGAAATGAAATACACAACATAGAATAAATATCATGAATATAGTCATGATTTTGAAGATTCTTCTTTAATCTAATCTTAATAATCGTGGGTTCGCCGAGTATTACCTCGCATGTGGTGCCTTAACACGATTAAGAATATAGATCTAAGAAGAGTTTTGATGAAAACACAGAGATAAAAAGATGCTTATATATATAAAATCTTAAACAAAAAGAAAAATTCTACAGATATGAACACTGAAATTATAAAAAAAAAAAAAAAAAAAAAAAACCCCACAATTCATAAAAAAAAAACCCACATGAATACTGAAATTATTACAATTAAAATGAACCCTAGATGAAGCTCTTCGGTTGAAGAACACTGAAATAAAAAATAAAAAAATTGAACCCTAGATGAAGCTCTTCGGCTGAAGAACACTGAAATAAAAAAAAAAATGAACCCTAGATCTGATATAAATATCATGAATATAGTCATGATTTTGAAGATTCTTCTTTAATCTAATCTTAATAATCGTGGGCTCGCCGAGTATTACCTCGCATGTGGTGCCTTAACACGATTAAGAATATAGATCTAAGAATAGTTTTGATGAAAACAAATCTTAAAGAAAAAGAAAAATTCTACAGATATGAACACTGAAATTATAAAAAAAAACCCACAATTCATAAAAAAAAAAAAAAAAACCCACATGAACACTGAAAAAAAAAAAATGAACCCACATGAACAGTGAAGCTCTTCGGTTGAAGAACACTGAAAAAAAAAAAAAAAAAAACCCTAGATGAAGCTCTTCGGCTGAAGAACACTGAAATAAATAAAAAAAATGCACCCTAGATGAACCCTAGATCTGAAGACGAAACGAAGAGAAGAAGAATGGGCTTACCTCTGCGTCCGAGCGATGAAAACCAACTTCTTGTCCGAAACCAATAACCTAAAACACCCAAGTAAAGGGAAAATCAAAAACTAAAAACCAAAAACCTAAAACCTAAAACCTAAAATGAGAGGGAAATTTACCTTTTGCGAGAGGGAAGGGACGAAGGAGACCTTCTTCTCTTCTCCTTATTTCCTTCTTCTTCCTAAATTTTCGTTCTTCTTGTTCGTTTCAGTGTTGATGGAGAGAGGAGGAGCTTCGTTTGGGGGAGAGGTCGAATCTGCCGAAAATGGGGAGAGGGAGGTCGAATGTGTCGATAATGGGGAGAGGGAGAGGGAGAGGGAGCGAGAGAGGGAATGAATTAGGAATGGAGCTTCCATTCCCTCTTCTTCTCGCCCAAAATTTTCATTTCCCTCGCAAATTTTTTTTTTTTTTTTCACCACGTCAGCTGCTCGCGTGCGACGCACCATCCCTCGCCCATTTCCTCGACATCTAGAATTGCTCATATAATATAAAGCGCAGATCAAATTCATGGATGTGTTCGGGTATTTTTATGCTCAGTAGAGCCAGAGATGTTTTGAGCTTTTACCACAAATAATGCACGTATTCTCAAGAAATCAAATCTAATTTCGGTTTTGCTTGGTACATTGTAAAATAATGTATTTTGTAAACTTGTGAATATGCATTAGTGTTTGCATTGCTTTATGGGTATTTGGTAGTAATTAAGGAAAACTGATGCAAATTAGACAAGTGAATGTAGATAGTGTTGATGATGGTAGTAATTGTAATTATTGCATGGTCATGGTAACGATGATTGTGGTTGCGAATGTCGGTGATCATGGTCAGTGGCGAAGCCAGAATTTTCAACAAGAGAGGGTAAAGTTAACAGTGATGTTTCTGTATTTAAAAAAAAATTAATAACAACAAATTAATTTTTTTGAGATCTATTACTATTATTAGCCTAAATATCTTTATAGGAGTGCAGTACTTTCCAGTTGAACCAAAACTTCAAAACCCAAAATTGAAAACGAAAAAATCTCATTAAACTGAGATATCATATTGGTCCTGATGAAGTGATCGTAATTTTAGTTATAATTCTTCGTCAAACCTACCGATATCTTCCTCGACGCAAATTTAAGCAATTAAATCATTAATGAAACAACAAAGGGGAAAAACCCAAATTTAAAAACAACTAAAAAATATACCTTGTGAATGAGTCATTTTGCATAACTATTATCCTCTAGCCATGATTAAATCAACAAACTCCAATATGATCTTTCGTCAGGCAATTCACACACAGTGTAAAGCAAGATCATCATACTCAACTATGAATTCGCGTAATCAGCTTGTGTTATATCTCGAATTACAACTAATCAAACTGTCAGAGATGCCAACATTAGATGTCAGTAATTCCAACAATTTTTTTTTTTAATTTGTTTTGTAGTTTTGTGGATTAAACCACTAACAATAATGACTGACTAATTGTTTGAAAATGAACTTTCAACTTCATAACATTTGTTATCTTCTGAATTAAAAAAAAAAATTAGCAAATAATTTCCAGTCCAATAATTTGTGCCATATGCAATATTAGCATGTTGAAAGTGTTGAGGAGCATCCATTTAAAATGGACCCTAAATCAACTCTTAGATGTTCTAGAGATAACAATGCTCTTTTAAAACATCAACATATCATTATCATTGTCTTTAAGATTTCTACAATATGATGGAAATTTCTTTGAGCTCATGTAACTATATAAGTAGGTAGTGAAATAGGTAATTGTGCCACTGATGTTAACTTACCTAGTCTATAATCAACTCATGATGTAACATGGAAATGTGGAGGAAAGTGATCAAACTCAAATAATTGAATAAGATTTCAAAGGTCTACAATCAACTCATCACGTAATATGAAAATGTTGAGGAAAATGATCAGACTCAAAGAATTGAATAAGATTTCAAAGTTAAGCTAGATACTTAATCTCAACCAAGAGCCGTTGTTACATATTTACATGCTTTCATAATCTTATTTTATTCAACATACTCATTCCAAAGGTATGTGAGTGTCGTGTGTGCATGACAGCATGTGAAAAAATGAGAGATGAGAAGATGATATTTGTTGTAGAATGGGTTGTTGTAGAGGGGTCAATAAATTATAACGAAATTGTAGGGGGGCAATTTATTAACTATACCAAAAAAATCACTATTGAACAAAAGGAGTTTAAATTTTTTAGGAGAGGCAACTACCCCCCATCCCTTGTATGTGGCTCCGCCACTGATCATGGTGGTGGTGGTAGCAATGGCGGTGGTTGTTGAAATGGTGGTGGTGGTGGTGGCAATGGTGATGGTTGTGATGATGATGATTTCGAATGTCAGTGATCATGGTGGTGGTGGTGGCAATGGCGGTGGTTGTTAAAATGGTGATGGTGGTGGCGACGGTCATGGTGGTAGTGATGGCCGCAGTGGCTATGGTGGTTGTGGCGGTGGTAGTAGTTAAGGTGGTGGTGGTTGTGAGAAGCTATAGTAGTGGTGGTGGTTGTTATGCTATGGTAGTTGAGGTGGTAATATGGATGGTTGTGGTGGTTATGCAATGGTAGTTATGCTATATTAAAGTGGGTTGGTGGTTATGTTATTTTAACTTTTAAGGTGGTGGTAATTATGCTATAGTGGTGTTATGTTATAAGGTGGTGGTGGTGGTTGTGGGGATTATGCTATAGTGGTGGTTATGTTATGATAGTTGTGGTGGTAATGGTGTTGGTTATAGTGAGTATGCTATGATCGATGATTGTGGAGTTGATGGTGATGGTGGTAGTAGGGGTGATGGTGGCTATGGCGGTGGTGGTTGTGATGGTTTTGTTATGATGGTGGTGGTAATAGTGGCAGAGGCTATGGTAATTGTGGTAGTGGCAATGACGGCGGGGGTTGTTATTGTTACGTTATGGTGGTCATGGTGTAGACGTGTGACGACAACGATTATGGTAATAATAGTAAGATGGTGTTGGTTGTGGTGATTGTGTTGTAATAGTGGTGGTGGTGGTTCTGATGGTTATGGTATAGTAGTCATGGTACTGGTAATGATGGTAGTTGTGAAGATGGTGGTGGTTGGGGTGTTTATGAAGAAGTTGTGAGTACTCGAGGAGATGATGAATGTTTTATAAAGTAATGCGGGAAATTCTGTTCTGCAAAGTTTTGCAAAATTTTATAACTAGGAAATGCGGAGATCCTGAACTCAAATTCCACTAACCATTTTTCGTAAAGTCGATCAAACACCCAAATTTATGCAACCACCATAAACTTTTATATTATGCATTCTTTTACCGTATACCAAGTGAAGCCTAAGTTATTTTAATTTCTTGAACTATTTCAATATGTATTGAATTTGTACAGAACAAATTTCCAAACCATACTTACCGAAAGAAAAATCTAATTACAGAACTCATATTATACCTAATCAACAGATTGTGGAATTACCAACCCTTGGTCTGTAAGGTGTTCCATTCATCAAAGTTGCTCCATGATCAGGTTGAAATGCTGGATACACCAGCTCGTCGTGGTACTCCCCAGATCTTTGTTGTGATGTTAGTTTTTCGCATTCGTCGATGTTTTGACATTGCATTGTTGAAAGACCATGCGATGCATTGGTAGCTGCTTCTTCCATTTCAACTTCATAGTCATGTTCCGACGATCTCCCAGACCTGCTAACTTTGCATACTGCCCAGTACTTTTCCTGTAATTCAAGCAACAAATTTACTTGGTCATGTAACACGTTAACAGTATGTTTAGAAGAGTTCAAGAACAACGAGAGAAGAAATCAAGAACAACTCACCTTGGTATTTTCTCCCTGCGAAGAAAGTCTGTACTCGTGCATAGTCCACCTTGTCTTCAATCCATCTTTAGTGGAATTTCGCTTAACAGCATTGTTGCCTTTTGAGCGATAAGTGAATGATTTCATCAAACCAACCAGCATTCCTTTATCGTATATATCCTTGTCTCCCTGGCTTGTTTTCCAGGTACCTTTCCCAGCTACACGTGAACGCGGTGTTGTTTGTACAAAGAAGTAAATGGATGTAACTCTATCATAACAAAGAGCAGCACCTACATATGTAATAACATCAAACTCATTGCACAAATATTCTAAAAACCAAGAAGGTCATTTAAGTTCAAAGAAGATCAAACTCGTTACACAAATAATTGGAAAAACCAAGAAGGTCGTTTAAGTCCTAAGAACAGAAGATGGAAGAATCGTACCAGGTAGGTTCCATGGTTCGTACGCATACAAGTTGACCTCCAAAATATCACTTGCATAATAGTATTCATTCCTTACTTTGTCTTCCAAATAATAGACAATGATCTGAACATCAGTAGGCTCAAACAGATACCCAGGAGGTAGAAATCCCGGCGTAGCTCCATTATTACATTGAAACATAGGATTCACCATCTCGTTATTGTGCTGACCTAATATATCGGATATTTGTCCTTCAAATTGGCTGCAGCTGTTTTGTGGTTGCATCATAGAAGGACTGTTCATCACCTTGGCAGCTGCTTCCTGGCCATGTTCCGATGATCTCCCAGTCATGCTAATTTTGCATACTGCCCAGTAATTATCCTGTAATTCCAGCAACAAACTACTCGGTCATGTAACACAACATATTAAAAAGAAGAAAACGTACACCACCAAGAAGACATCAAGAACAAACCTTTGTATTTTCTATATTAGAAGGAAGTCTGTATTCATGCATAATCCAATTGGTCTTCAATCGATCTTTAGTCGAATTTGGTATGCCAGCATCCTCTGCTAGACGAAAATTGAATGATTTAACCAAACCAATCACCCTTCCGTCTTTGCACACACTCTTATCTCCCTGGCTTGTTTTCCATGTACCTTTCCCAACTTTACGAGAGCGTGGTTTTGTCAATGCAAAGTAGTAAACCGATTGAATACCATCATGACAAATATGAGCACCTACATACATACTATTACTATCAAACTCGTTATTCAAATTTATAAAAAAAAAAAAAAAAAAACGTTTAAGCTCAAAGAAGAACAAAAGATGGAAAGATACTATACCAGGTAGCTGCCATGGTTCGCATGCATACAGTTCTACCGTACGGATCACACCCGGATAAGTTTCTTGTTTCAGTACTCTCCCCTGTAAGTAATGAACAATGATCTGAAGATCGGTGGGTGCAAACACATACCCGGGAGATAGAATTGCCCGCATTGTCAATCTTCGAAACGTCTTAAGAAACGAATCGAGCTAATTATTCATGAACAATTCAAAGAAGAAAGTAGTTTTTTCAAGAAAACCTGTGCTCTATTATATATGAAATTTGAGATTCAAGAACTGAGTTAGGAGCGTTATCCTGATTGTAAATTAATTCCTTCTCCAATATGAAATAGGAAATTATCTTATTAATCCTTATAGGATCAGGTAAATTATATATATCCTGATTTTTTTTTGCACCCTTTTTAGAACAATAAATTACGGTCAACCCCTTTTCTTGACGTTGACTTTTAGGTCAAAGGAGGACTTAACGGAGGATGTCAAGTTAAGGGGTGCCTACCTAATAAGTGTACTCACGAGGGGCTAATATAGGGTTAAACACAAAAAGGCAAGGGTAACTCTGTAATTATAGAATTATATAGACAGTTTTGGCGCCATAATTTTGAACTTTGGAGTTCGATGAGAATATGAGAACTTTATCCAAGGGTGCAGAAATCGTTTGCTTGTCGAGGCGAAAGTCTACTTACGATGTCAACAAGGTGTCCGGCAAAGCTAAAAACAGCAACAACATCGATAAATTCTGTAACAAATTGTAGTATTATTTACATGATGTTCAATACAACATGTGTTGTAACCTATAAAATGGAAATATCATGGATCAAAGGTAGGAACATTATCTGTAGGATCTGAAACGGCCTTATATATGGTCCTTTCTAAGATACCCCTATATGGATCCTTCTCTCGCTTGTCTTTCAGATACGAAATTATGTTTTCAATTTCGGATTGGACCTTTGTGTACAGTGCCTTCGCTTTCTCTTTATCCTTCAACATTTCTTTCTGACCCTTGGTTTGGATTGGTTTCCCAAACAGATAATAGAAGCGCCCTGGTACCTTTGGTAAAAGTCCCGGTAGAAAAAAGTCCTGATTAGCGACCTCCCCATCTTCATCCGTTCTATTCAAAAAAAAAAATATATATATATATATGTCAATATTAAAAGAACAGCTTTAAGGTTGTAAGTTTGGCATCAGGGAAGAATATGGAAGTAGTAAAATATATACTGAATGGAGTGACATTACCTCACTTTGATAGTGTTAGCGTTTTGTTCTTTTATCCAATCGTTAAGGATGGGGATTTTCATTTGGTCGTCATAATCAAGAACCATCTGCATCATACCCACGTGGATGAGAATGTTAAGCAACAAAATCTAAATCTCATTTTAGCTGAAAAGAACACAAGTATTCATAACGGGAGTGGATTTTTAGTCTTAATAACAAGATTTATAAACAACTAAATGAGGTGAAATCTCATTTAACACAACTAACCCCTACTAAGTGAAAGAAGGTTTACAAATTACACTTACACTAATAAAGTACTTTGAATTGAATGTGGTATATTTTCAGAAACTCGAGAAATAAATAACGAAAAAGTATAAAGAGAGCTTCAGTCTGCTCTGATCAAGCTCCAAGGGTGACAGATAACAATAAAACCCATGCAACATGAATATAAATTTTCATCATCGAGTAAAGGTTTCTAATTGCGTATAAGCTTACTTCTGCTATGTCATCTTCTCCAACAACTCCAAATGGTATAATCGTGGCCTCAAATCGAGCAGCCATTCTCACAAACTCAGGCTGATCTGGCCAAAACAACTTGTATTCCTCACCCTGAAGATCATCAAAGTAATACTATTAGATTTGAGAATTAAAATGTTAAATGACATAATTTTTTCATTCATCAAAATTCATGATATATATCACCAAGGAGGGTAAGACACCAGCTATTTCTGCTACATTGATTGTCTTCATAAAATCACGTATTAGGTTCATAAATCACATATTAGGTATTTTAAGGTATTTGATAAGCACCACGTCAGTGCAAGGCTCTGCAGGTGAAGACGTGTTACAGCCTTGCAGATAATGAAGGGTCTTTGTCAAAATCATTTACCATGTCAACCATATTGAATCGGCCATGTATGGCACAAAGGCTGAACAAATAAGCAATCCATAGTATATACACGTGACAAAAAAAAAAGATTATTACATGTTTCTCTTTTCCTAATTCTATATTCCAATTGTTTAACGACTTTGGTTAAGCTTCCAAAGAACTCAGTGAAAAAAACAAGATTAATGCAATGCTCTAGATCAACAAACTGATAACCAAACAACAGTGAGACGTATAAGATTCCAAAAAGAGAACAATAATACAAAAAAAAAATCATGTCAAGGCATAGCTACATGTATGATTATTTTAGGTTTAATTTTATGAGCTAGTCAACAATAGAATATGAAGATCACCAGTTTATAATAAACTAGAGATATAACCTCACCGGAAAAAGGAAAAACAAAAAGTATTAAATTGACATGAGAAAGTTTAGCATACCTTACGATGCAGAGCCTCACGTGCACCACCAGGATAAAGGAGAACAAACTCATTTGATGACAATAACCTATACAAGTTGCTTGGTGTCACAGGTACTGAGCCGAATTGTCTCATTCTATCAATGTAGGAGAACTCTTGTAATGGGCTTTCATTGTCTAAAACATATAGTGCTGGATGGGCCATACCTCGAACCATTACTCTTTTCTCTATCAGGAACTGTTCAATAAGTGCAGTAAGTTCGAGACCCATCAACATATGATAACCAACTATTAGAACAGGACCTTCATTAGGAACCCCTGCAAGGCCCCTCACTATCTTGCCATCTTCCAAAGTTGACAGAAACACTGGACTAGTGGCCATACGAAGTCTGCCATTTAAGTGTTCATAAGATATATGCATCTCATTGAAAAACTTGTCACTTTCTCACGATAAGAGCATCACTTACCCAGTACCATCGTCTAGTAACTTTCCAAACTCTGATTTAGAAGGCGGAACATAATCTGAGATGAAATCATGTTTCCTAGAACGCCGGTACTTAGTTGCACCTTTAAGAATAGTCAACAAATTCATGCCATCTTCCTGTGCCATTATAAAGATTGTTTCAGTTATTTCCATGTTATTTATGAAGAGTATCAAATTCAAAGGTTTTATTTTGAATGGAAAAACTTGCCAATGCTTCAAAATCTCTATTAGAGACCAAAACTAAAATCAGATGAAACAGCAGTTGAATATCCAATTGTTATATTGCAGACAGAACAGTATCTCTCTTACCAATAGAAGGGAGTGACCGTTGTTTTTGAAGTAACGAACCCTGCAATTCTGTAACGTGCTCCAAAGCCGTTTAGCCTCATCTCCACTAGGTAGCATATAATCCTTACCGCTAAGATAACAAAGAAATAAGGGAGTGAGAAAAGAGAGGAAATGAAAGAAGAAAAAGAGCACTGTGTCCTATTATCTGGAAAACTGAGAAACTCAAAACAGACCTCATTGATAATGGCATAATTACATTGGCAACTTTGACCATATATAATAATAGCATAATTACATAATATACAGCTCCTCAGGTTGGCACAGATTACAGATGTCAATTATGCTCACCTTGTGCCAAATGCACATTCTCCTCCAAAAAAGCTTTCTATAAATGAGCAATTCTGGCTTAGCACTTCATAAGTAATAGAAAAACATCATCTCCTAGAGATGGGGGGTCCCCCTCATGTAGGACTACATGCCTTTGTCCATAGTGAAATAGAACTATTATGGACAAACTATCACATACTTCAAGCATGGTCCCTTGCAGTATTAGGGATTCATGGAGGACGAGAAATAAAGATCTAGATGGGATTAGTATGTTGTTCAGTCTCTGTCTCCTATTTAGATATTCTCTTACGTTCAAGAGAATCCTGAATGACTTCAGGGGTTGTTTGTTTTCTAAACTAGCGGACGAAAAAAATTGAACAGTCAGCCAATGGTGGCTTACATAGTACTAGTGTCAGACACATCGAACCCAGTAAACCTGGTAGACAAACTTATTTAGAGCTCAAACTTATACTTGGAGGAAAACTGTCCTTAAATGGAAATGTTATAGAAATAGAGCATTCTTGGGCAGCACCTTGAATTTAAATAAAACATGTCTATATACATTTATCATCTTATTTCTATGCCAAATAATGATCACAAAAATTAAAAAGCATTGTATAAAAAGTTCAAACGTAAAAAGGGGCATTGGGCTTGAAGGACTAATTGGGGTTTTTAGTGCTGGGTTAGGACCCACTTGAGTTTCATTTAGTTAAAAAGGATGCAACCCAAACTAAAACATTGTTATTTAATTCATTGAGCTCCATTTGAGCTGAAAGTTTCAGGAAAATTATGGATTTTAACACTGTTAAAATTTCAGCCAGTTTTGACAACATAAACAGTAGTTGTGAGTGTTTAGACAATGGGCACTGGTGGCCAGCCTATCTCCCCCAAGGTGGGCCCTCGCTCGCTTTGTGATTATAATAGCGAAATCCATTTTTTCACACAATGCATATCTCGAGGCACACGTGTCGAAATGAGCTGAAACTTTAGAATTTTTTCTGAAACTTTAGAATGTTGTTTCTGATGTCAATTTAGAATTTTTTTCTCAAAATTTCAGCTCAAACGAGTTAATAATGATTTTTCTTATTTAGTAGGGTCCGATTAACTAAATGAAACTCATTTCAATAAAAAATAATATATATATATCAAATGACACAGATTAAGAAACTGGTGCATGTTAAACCTAAGGATTACAAAAAACACCTCGCAAGCACTAGCACCTCAGCTTTTACAGCATGCAGACGAGAATTAGCATAAGAAGCAGCTGATTTAAGCAGCTTCAATTTCCAACGAAGCGTTTCCTTAGGAATAATATCAGTGAACCCCTGCATAAGGATGGCGTGCACTTGATGAATGGAGTGTATAAACTCAAGAAAAAAAAGCGTGATATACTGAAGAGTAACAATGCTGATTTTCATAGTTCCTAACAAGAGGAGGGACACAATTTTTTAGTCATGCTGCTCTGCCCAAGATCCATTCTAACTCTTGTATGGATATTCTTATGACAATGCAACAAAAGTCTATAATTAACAGGTTTTAACAGAATTCAAATCAATTCACCATTTCTTCTTAAAGAACCTTGTATCAGTTGAATTCTGGTCAAGAAAACTATTTGGAACATGCAGAAGACTAAGATGTTCTTTTTCCCTATTTGGGCCTAAAAATGCTTACAACCAGCCTTAACACAAAAGAGGGAGCTTTTCAAGCAGCCAAGAACAATCATAAATGGAAAGTTTAAAGAACTAGTATAGCAGTAGATGCAAAAGTGCAAATTCCACACCCCAAAAGAAATTCCTCACCGAAAGCAGTCGTAATAAGGAAGTAAGGTTTGTTGATATTTGTTGAAATGTTTGTGCTGGAGGAAGCCCACTTTGAACAGTGATAGATGCCATCTTCACTGGGTCTCCTGATGTGAAGAGATATAAAGATAAAGTCATGATAAACAATAGAATTAGTTAAGGCAGATGAACTCATTTACTTTGCATGTAAAAAGATGTATATCAAACGGTTTGAAGACAAAGATCATGTTACCCATAATTAAGCTAAGAAGATAACGAACAGTGACATGAAGTTCATCCGGCAACGCATCCAAGATAGGGAGCAAGAGCTGCAAGTATGACTTTCCAAATGATGTGGCTAAATGAAAAGAAGGTAAAAGGAACTCATCAACACATGGAATATCATAGCCATAGATCAAGAAGGAAGAAGGCAACGCAGTAACTAACTCATATTAGCACTGACCTGGATTTACTAAAACTAGTACAAGGTCGATAGCAGGATTGCGAGCAGCAACTGCAAGTGCGAGACATCCTCCAAAGGAATCGCCAACTAAATATATCGGTCTAGATGGAAATAAAGCGTGCTCAAGCCTCACAGTATTTTCTACAAATTTTACTAGTCCTGTATACAAGAAAATTAACATATCATTGAAGATCTAATACCCAGAAATAATGGTTTAACTACTAATTGAGGAAAAATAAATAAAACAAAAAATGCATGAAATGTGACTATACATTCCAAACTTCAAAGAACTTATCTAGTTATCTCAGCAAGCACTTGCAAAAAAAATGGAATATTAGCAGTCCACCATTTTTTACTTACCAAGATATTTGTTCTCATTTATTTTCTTTACTTAAGCATGTTTTTCAAGTGTTGCACCTTCGAAGCAGCAATTAATCCAAAGTCATTACTAGCTGCCTCAGTTCAGTTCAAAGGATGTCTTAATTTGTTGAACATGAACCTTTTTACTTCACATAACTACCTCAAAGTAAGAGATTATCTTGACCATTAACAATGAACTTTCAGGCAAAATGTGTACAAAGTTTTCAGAGTATGTATTCATTTTGACGGGTCAATATCTGTATTGAATCAGAAGTGAAGAGGATAAATAAATAGTTTAAATACTTCTGAACTAAGAAAGTGAAGAATGAGTGTTAGATAAGACCTTCAAACGGTGTTCGATCATAACCAGGAATATGCAGGCATCTAACTTCGAAAACTCTGCAGAAAAATAATATAATAAGTATTTAGTATGAACCAAAATTTCCATTATGGCAGTCACATCTACGAATGCCATTCCAAACATGAGTTATTAACATATCATGAGCATAAGCATGATAAGAAAACGAAACGGGATTGTTTAGCTCTTTATATATGATGCAAAGGGCTCTCATAGATGCCAACCAGATGTAGTAAAAGATAAAAGTTACATAACGATAACAATAATAAATAAAGAAAAATGAAAATGCTAGGTATGAAACCTCCAAGCATGTTGATTTATTATCTCCCCAAATTTATTCTTGTAATGTTATAGACGACCAGTCAAAGCGGCAACTCACAATGCTGATCCATGATGGAATGAGCACAACCCATATATGTTAACCTTGATGGACCTTAGGAAACTAGGTAGTGAGCTAAAATCAGCTTAGGAAAGACGCCTAAGCGAACTAACACCCTTGCCTCGAGTGAAAGAACGATAGAAATAGTCACAACCTTGTCTATGCAATTACCAAGGCAAGCATACTCTATTATTGTTCAAAACGAGAGGTATATGACATTGACATGGGACAAATATAATTTAACAAATAGCGTGGTAAAGCCTTTCCATTCATCCATTTGAATTATTGATGCACACCACTCTCATGGAACCGTGAATTCAATGCAGACAAGTAAACAATGTTAGAATTGTTGACATAAACCACAAACTTCTGAATTACCTTCCCAGAGCTTTTTGGTGCAAAATGAGTCCCACGCCAAGACCACCCAATCCTGCAGCAACCAATCATCAATTCATCACCAACTACTCAACTTTCGAGGACACCAACATAGCTCAAGAAAACTCAATAAAATGTTCAAATAGCATTATACTAGTAAAGGAAATAAATCTCATGGGATGATCAATTCCATGAAATTAAATGTGAAACAATTACCAGGCAGGAAGAGAAGAACAGGAGAGTTTTTCAATGGAGAACCACACTCAACAGGGCAAAACCACCGAGGTGGCCCACCGTCGGGTTTAGTTAATTCCTTAGCTCTATCAAAATAATCCTTCACACTATTATTCCCAAACCCATCTTCCCACAACACTTCCAACTCTTCTGATTCTTCACTATATTCAATCTCATTCTTCTCAATCTCAGAACCCAATTTTCCATTCCCTCCATTAACCCTATTCATCTTCTTCTCTCTAACTACAGAAACCCCATTACTTCCAACTAAATTCGACGAATCCGAAGACAAAACTGTCGAACCCCCACTCCCATTCCCATTCCCATTAGCTAATATCCGAATTCTACCTCTACCCCTAACCTCAGAAACTAAAAATTTCGGCAAAACCCGAATTCCAGAAACATAAATCAAATTCAAAGTAGAACCCATTTCCCAATTCTTGAATTGGAACTTAGGGTTCTTCTGGGTTTTCAAGATTCAAGCTTTCTTGCTCAGAGAAGCTCAAAAACACGATCTTTATAAAAGGAGTCTCATAAATAAATTACTCTAAAAAACTGAAACAAATATCAGTCACAGTAGTACAACCTAAATAACTTCGCTAAATAATCTCCACTAAAATTTTTTATTGACGTATGGGGTTTTCAGAAATCCACCAAAAAAACCAATTTTTGTGATTGGAAGCAATAATGGGGTGAAAAGTGAGAGATGTACTTGAAATGCTGATGATGAGAGTTGAATTTGGTGTTTTGCATAAAACAGAACATAGTGAGGAAGTGTTCAAATTTGAGACAGACAAGTTGGTTGTCATGCTTTAAGAGGTTTCTTACGTTGAGAGAGAAACCGATTTTGTGTGGTGTTGATTGGATGCAGAGATTATTGAAAGAGGAGATGGAGCTTCTTTCTTTGCTGGTTAGCTTGTTGTCTTCTGCGCTTTATGTTCTCTGGTTCTTTCTAGTCCACAGTTTTTTTTGTTTAAAACCACTTCAATCTGCCTAATGCCCCTACTACTTTTTGTTGATGGCACCCATCTCAAGATTCCAGAACCACATGAGAGAAAATTCCTCAGTGCAATTGTGTGTTATTTGAGCCACCACCAAGTTGCGGCTGAGTTAAACATAACACGTCTCGTCTCTCTGTAGATATGGATGTCTACGTGAGTTTGGTTGTTAAAACAGCTTTTCTAGTTGTCGAGGAAAAGCGAGGGATGGGTGACCACTCATCTTCTTTGAGATGCGTGCTGTTGCTCATCTCAAGGGGGATGGGTTTCCTCGCGCGTTTCCTCGACAATAAGTAAAACCCTTGTTAAGAATACTAGAAGTCTGAAATGGAAGTTTTATACTGAAAGTTGATATTGAAAGCTTATACTAATAATCTCGAAAAGCACTACTACAGTGCCTGATGGTGTGCCTGGTACAACACCTAGCACACCACCAATGCACTTAAGAATTTCCCAATCTCGAATCATCAAACAATTCCCTTTTTATTTGATATTGGAGAGTCTCTTTGACATAATTTAGTCATTGGTATGTTTTACGGGCTTATGGCCGCACATGTAAAACACATTTGCCCTTTTACTAGAATTGACTGTCTTAGGGTTGAGAGGTCAATGTATAACTCTAAAGTGCTGAACAAAAAAAAAACTTGATATTACTAACAATCCTAAAATATAAAAAGTAAAAAGAACAATGGTGTAGCTTCTTGCTTAAAATGAGCTCAATTGGTAGCTTGGTTGGATGGTTAAAGCTGTGGTAGTTTAATTTTCACGTCTTGAATTCTATACTCATCAGCGGAATAGAAATGTAAAAAGCCCAGACCCTGACGAAAAATAGCTGGGCTGCCTAAAATGTGCCAAGCTTTACACATGAAAGTGTCCTGCTTATATTATTGGGTAGTCATTGTGAGTTTGTGACCAATATTATGGTCTAGTTGCATGTGGATTGCCCAATCTAAACCTCCTAACATGGGGGGCTCTTCAATATCCCCATGCTTTATGTCCCGCCATTTCAACAATCCAACTTCTTAAACAATGTAAAGTTTGTCCTTCCAGGATGAAAATGTCCTGCATGTCTGGGCATCCCAAACTAAGAGGACCCCCCTTATTATGATCACTAATTTACTCCCCATCAATATGGACTCAGCATCAAAAGGGGCCCCTTGTCAAGTATTTAGTTTCCAACATTTCTTTTCAAATGCTAGTGGTGATTCATATTTGTTGAAGGACAACTAATTTAGATTAGTAAGCAACTTGCTTCAAAATTTATCCCCCGTTGATTGAGGACTTCTTCAATTTCGTGTGGAAAACAGCTAAGTCCAGATCCCCAGACACTGATGAAATCTTGTCCCAATTTACTGCTATTTTGCTTACCATCTGGAAGCTTCGCAATAGGGTGATCTTTAATGGATCCAACACAATATCCATATGTTCACTTCAATGCTTTATTTTACTTGGAATCATTGGCACAAGCAATGGTTTTTCAAACCATCAAAAGAAGTTCTATAAACATACCCTTCATCCCTGAAATCTTCACTTACCCAACAACAATAACCTCTCAAAAACTCCACTCTCAGTGTTCGGCCCTATTATTGAAACTGTCTCAAATCGGATGGCCAATATCCAGGCACAATTGCACTCAGCCAGAAATCACCAACTCAACTTGAGTAGTTGCAGCAGGGATAGACATTTTCTCTCCATCCAACCAAATTCATTCGTTGTCAAATTTGATGCATGTTTCTTTGTTTCATTCAAACAGGGAGCGGCAGGAGTTATTGCTATGAATGTTCAGGGTTCAGTTCTACCCACCCTTGCCTGCCCAATCTCAGGACAACTAGTGGATAGCACCATGGCAGAAAGTTATGCGACGGAGACAGCTATCTTGATGGTTCAAGCTCAAAAATGGGAATCAGGTTTTTTGTTTTTTGTTTAGCTAATCAGAAAATCTTGTGTCCGCTATTACGGAGGAGACATCCACTACTTTTGTTATTGACTGGATTTGGAGACCCATTATTAGCAATATTAGATGTATGCTCCTTTTACTTTCCGAATGGCATTATAAATATATTAATAGGGAACTCAATATAGAGGCCCGTGAACTTGCCCACTCTATAGGGCAAACTATGTAATCTTTTTCCTTGTTTAATGAATCTGCATTCTTAAAAAAAATACAATGGCATCATCAGTCACGCCATTACCTTGGCACTTGTCAATGAGACCTTTAGAAAAAGTGAATTAAGAAAACATCCCTTCTAGGCGTCGAGGAAAGGGGCGAGGGGGTGGGTGTGACCACTCATCCTGTTAGGAGATTATTTAGGTGGTTTATTCCTTTATTCTTTCCTTTATTCTATGATAGCTATATATGGAAATTACTTTTTATATTCTAGGATAGCAATTGTTATAGGAAACTACTTCCTCAAGAAGTTTAATATTTCCTAAACTATTGCTATGTATTATGAGAAATTAGGGAAGCTACTGTTGAACTCCTCGTATAAATATTTTTCATTGGGTTAATGAGAATATAGAAAAACAATTACCCTAAATCTTTCGTGGTATCAGAGCCCAATGGAAAATATTTATACAAGGAGTTCAACATTAGCTTCCCTAATTTCTCATAATACCTAGCAATAGTTTAGGAAATACCTAGCTTCCCTAAATATCAGAACTCGTCGAAATATTTAGGGTAATTGTTTTTCTGTATTCTCATTAACCCAATGGAAAATATTTATACAAGGAGTTCAACAGTAGCTTCCCTAATTTCTCATAATACCTAGCAATAGTTTAGGAAATATTAAACTTCTTGAGGAAGTAGTTTCCTATAACAATTGTTATCCTAGAATATAGAAAGTAGTTTCCATATATGACTATCCTAGAATAAAGGAATAAACCATCTAAATAATCTCCTAACACCCCCTTCAAGTTGGAGCATGCAAGTCTAAAATGCCCAACTTGTCAAGGAGAAAATCAAATTACTTCTTCCCCAAAGCCTTGGTAAAAATATTCGCCAATTGGTCCGTTGTCGGCACATAAGACGGAGCAATAAGACCTTCCTGGATAGCATCTTGCACGAAATGACAATCAACCTCAATGTGCTTCGTGCGTTCATGAAATACCGGATTCTATGCAATATGCAACGCAGACTGACTATCACAAAAAAGGAATCGCCTTAGGATGATGGATTCCCAAACTCAAAAGTAGGCCCTTCAACCATTTTAATTCACAAGTAACAGAAGCCATAGAGCGATATTCGACCTCTGCCGAAGAACGAGCTACAGTATGCTGCTTCTTAGTTTTCCATGAAATTGGCGAATATCGCTCTATGGCTTCTGTTACTTGTGAATTAAAATGGTTGAAGGGTCTACTTTTGAGTTTGGGAATCCATCATCAAAATTGTCAAGCTTGAGGCGAATTGGGGTAATGAAGTCAGCCTGGTCGATCTTGCGACCCTAAGTAGAAAGGCGAACTAGGATCAATTTTTACCGGTGGTGGAGGGGTAGCGCCGCCGGCCATGGTTTAGGAAAAAAAAATTTGAAGAATCAATTTTGGCTCTGATACCACGAAAGATTTAGGGTAATTATTTTTCTGTATTCTCATTAACCTAATGGAAAATATTTATACAAGGAGTTCAACAGTAGCTTCCCTAATTTCTCATAATACCTAGCAATAGTTTAGAAAATATTAAACTTTTTGAGGAAGTAGTTTCCTATAACAATTGCTATCCTAGAATATAGAAAGTAGTTTCGATATATAGCTATCCTAGAATAAATGAATAAACCACCTAAATAATCTCCTAACATTAAACTTCTTGAGGAAGTAGTTTCCTATAACAATTGCTATCCTAGAATATATAAAGTAGTTTTCATATATAGTTATCCTAGAATAAAGGAAAGAATAAAGGAATAAACCACCTAAATAATCTCCTAACACATTCCCTCGATATTCGCAAAATTGCGCATCTCAAAGGGAATGAGCGGTCACACCCACCCCCTCGCCCCTTTCCTCGCCATTTAGAATTTCCTTAAGAAAAGGATTGTAAGGAACGTTGTTGAGATGCTCTTACTATCTGAGAAAGCACTGGTGTTTGATAAGGTGGTGTAATGTCGTTTATGTTATGGTGTAGATTTTCAAATTGTTTATGAAATGCTTCAAAAATACACATATGTGCTTAACCAACCAATGGACACACCAAGTATGGGACATTTTCTCGGGTTGGATATTAAATACCAAATTTAGTATTAAATGGGATTGAGTTTTCAGTAAGATGGGTGTTTCGCATCAAATGCCTTTTTGATGATATTAATTCATTTGCAACATGAAATAGACTCACCATCCATCCTTAATTTCTTCTCAATCAAGTTAGAACATCTCTTCAATCAGAGGATTTAGGTAGGATGAGTTTGAAAATCTACAGTAATGTTCTGATTTTGATGTTTAATTAAGACTTGAAACTTAATATTGAATGCAAATCCACCAAAATGGAGCCAAACATTTGCTAATCAATGACTTCCCCACATATTAAGATGTCTAACATGAAACAGATAGCTAGAGCAATCAATTAAATATTACAACCAAGCATAAAGTCTCAACTAAAACATTTCACACCTGAAATTAGATACAAACACATGATCTCTACTACCATGATACAAATTTGGAGTTTCTTATCCGAGAACCGGCTTAACAACTCTTACGGTAAAGCGAATATGAAGAAAGTATCACGAGCAACACCAGAACAACGGAAGCAACCAGAGAAACGGCCACTGAACTCCCTATGTGACGACAATACGAGTCATAAAGAAAGCAAATCTTTGGCCACCCAACATGAGAATTACCCTTCAATCCAATATAAGCAACAGCCCCAGCTGAACCAGTAGCAGAAGCCACAATTCCCAGAAGTAACTGCACAACAAATTAAACATAAGGTTATGTCACAAATAGTTTCTTCAAACAGATTGAGCTTCTTCAATAAGGAAGAACAAGTGAAAAAGAAAAAAGAAAAAAAAAACTTACCACATCTGTGACAATGTATACGAACAAGAGTTTGCTTGCACCAGTACTTGATTTCTTGCATGCAGCTAGTGAATGGAGGAATGAAATAATGCTGTACAAACAAGTCACTGAAAGTGCTGCGACGAAGTATCTGAATCAACAAAAACATTGAAAAATTAGTGACAAAATAGTTGTTTACTAATTCAATGGAAGAAATATATATGGGTTGAATTCAAATCACTCAAGCACCATTTAATGTTTAAAGTTTTATATATAAGAATAAATTGACTTATTCTTCATGAAGATCAGATGATGTTTTTTTTTTTTTTTTTTTTTTTTTTTTGGAAATTGAGCCGGTGTTTTTTAGCACAGGGTCCGTAACCTGCGTCCGAGATGCGACCTAACGGGTCTAACATCACCCCGAAACAAATGCCGCAGCCGGCGGGTCTTGAAGCAACGTCCTTAACCACTCGACCACGACCCCTTTGGCAGATCAGATGATGTTTCTTTAAGTTGATTTCTTCTTCATAACTAATCATCCTTGGAAAATATAAATTGACTTTGACAGTTATACTTTCATTAAAATAAGATAATAACAGGATAACTCTATGCTTGCTTGCCGATATACAATGTAACCCATTAAATTGTCATGTACTCTAAAAGTTAGCTTAAGACGATAGAAAGGGTATGTATAGTAGACTTGTCAATAGTAGCCTGTGGTGGTTTAACTCTCACGTCTTGGATTCTATACCCACCGACAACACGCTTGCCTTTAAATAAATAAAAATTGTATAGTGGACTTTAGTCTAAAATCTAAATATGAACTTTGTGAAGTATGAAAATCATGACATGTTTTCAAGAAATTGGTACCCTCTAGCTAGATTAAGAAGAAAAACGAACACCCCGGAATTTCCTTAGTTTCAACTTTATTTTAATTTGAAGCTGAATTTTTTTGAAATAGAACATTTTTCTTTTAAGTAGATGTGAGCGTCTAGGCAAAATTTTAGTAGTTCAAAAAATTGAAATCGAACATTTTATGAAAGCATGTAGGCAAAACATTAGTAGTTAAAAAAAAAAATTCATATTTTGTGCATGAAAATTGGTTTCCTATATATATATATATATGTAAAGAAAGCATAACAAGAACAAATAGCACTAAGTGATCTTACATGAAGGCTGGTGAGTACTGGAACTTGGCTGGTCGGGTTATGAAAACAGAAGGAAACGGAGTTGGAAGGACTTTGGTCTGCTTGCTAGTAACCATGACGATCACAGCTGTGAGTGAAGCAGCAAACAGCAAGAACCTTAGAGACAGATCGACCGGATAGAAGTTTATGTTGCTGCGTCGTTCATGCACAACATGAGACGACTCCGGCGCAACCTTTTTGGTTTGTTCTTGGGTGGCAGACTCCATTTTTTGTATATGCTGATGCCTTGTTTACTTGAATGAATGTTTTATGGTTAGAGGGGAGTAGGGAGATTGGTTTATATAGAAGGATTTGATTAGTGAGAACAGAGGAAGCAGAGTAGGGAATGGGATGAGATGAGATGGTCTCTTGGGGTTTCTTGAAGTTAGGGGCACGGCAAATTTGAAAAACATTATAATATGTCGATAATTAAACTGTGCCTATCTGTATGTGTTCTCATTTGGATTTCTCTTTGACTTTGCATTCCAACTATATATGGATTGAGAAATTTATTTTCAACAAGATTGAAATAATGCCCTTGTTTCATTGGAATAATCACCACTATGGCTTGTCATCACTTATCCTCATTGGGGTTTTGACATTTTATAAAAAGAGTTTTTTTTAGAAAAAATTGTAGAAAGCTTGGTTCGAAAGCATTGATTTGTGCTTGAGACGGTGGTTTACATGTGATTGGACCACTCTACCATTTTCTCAGTACTCTGAGACTAGGCTCTGTAGAAGCTCTGATTTTTTTATGGCAATGTTGTAATATGGTTTCAACACCCCTTTAAAATGTTCGAATTTACAAATTACTGCCTTTTGATTTCGTATTCTTCCATCTTACGGGTTTTTATGATCATAGAAACCACAATGGTCGCCGTGCATGGTTTGATGCAACAATTTTCTTGACTGAAATTTAAATACTAATTTTTTTAAATCATTTGTTAATATCATAAAATGGTTGAATGTTTATTTGTAAATTAAGTAAAAAAAAAAAAAAAATTCATCATAATATAGTTCAATGGCAGCCATAGCAATCATTGATTTTGGATCTCAGCCACTTGGACAAGATTGAGACAGATAGGATCCAATCCAACATGATGGTTAATATCAAAAATTAAATAAAAAAATATTCCAACATGATGACTTAGTGGTGGTATGCTTGTATAAATAATGTAAATAGGTTAACCCTAATATATTTGGTCTTACATAGAATAGCCAATCTGTCGAAATGATGGCTATGTTACGCAAAGTAAGTAATTAGAGTAATGGAAAAAAGATAAAGCATCCACACACCTGAAATTGAAAAATGAAAAATCACCAACTTAATCCAACAACCCAATATAAAATTGAGAGGAAGAGTGGGAATTCGAAATGAAAAAAATTGAAAATTATAAAAAAAAAAATTGAAAATTATAACCTCCTTGCGACATTGATCACTTCCACTAAAATCCAGTAAGCTCTAAAATCTTTTACCGTTTAAATTTATCATAAAGTCAAAATATTATAATAATATAATATGCCTCAAATTACAAGTTACTTAATTTATAGAGTGGTGATTCAATGAGGTTAAGCTCACGAGCACTCGGTGAAGGCACGCCTTTCGGCTATCAAATTAAATAGATCAAATCTAGATGAAGTTAATAATCATATAAAATATAAAAATATTTAGTTTTCTAGAATGACATCAACTCCTTAGTTTAAGGTGTTTAGCAGAATTGCATTCCCTCATCTTTTTCCTTCTATTCATCATAAAAACAAATGGCCTCCCACTATTTCTTTTTGTCTTCAAATAAATCTAATTAATAACAATAGATTTGATTTTAACTCCATTTTAATAGATTTTGGAAAAAGCCTTTGATCATTGAATTTAAGGTTTGTAGATATTGGATATGATTTGAAGATAACGCAAACATGCTATTTTTTTATTTATTTTTGGGAAAAGCAAACAGATTTTAAGCAAACATGCTATCCATTACCACACTTGAGAATATTGCAGAAATTGAAGAGTTTTTTTAGATGAAATTGTAATTTTGAAGGTCATTGAAAAGGCCCAAAGGATATGAGCATCGATTATTCTTCAGCCAACTTGTTCATACCCTTGCACCAAAAGGGATTAGGGGACGATTGCCAAAGATTATGTACAATAAATTGTCGAATAATTTCATTTTATTTTTTCTTTCATTGATCCATTGAACTCATTTATGTGATGAAAGAAAAAGGGAGAAAAGAGTAATGGAGTTTCAATATTTGAAGAGTTTATTCCAACAATTGAATTTATATATTATGAAATTAAATCTTTTCATTTTTTTTAGTTTATCAATTTCATCTAAATCTATTTAATCCGACAGTTAAAAAGTGTACTCTCACCGAATGGTCGCAAGGTTAACCTCATTGAATCTCCACTATAATTTATATGTTATCTATATTATTAGTGCCTTATGAATGATTGGAATGAGCTGATTTTTTTTTAAGAAGAGTAAGTGATGACAGGTAACAACATAAATTTTCAACCAATTATTAGATTATCCTGAAATCTCTAACACTATAAATAACGACATAAACCTAATCAGTGGATAGCTCCTCTCTTTGATTGAAATCCATTTTGTGTGATTTGGTCGTTGATGTAATTGTCATAGTTTTTTTTTTTTTTTTTGAAAGAGTGAATCAGTGGGGAAAAATAAGTCAATCTGAAAGGGATTGTGTACTTAAACCGGGGAAATCGAAGATGGTTGAACTTACATGAAATGACAACAAATTTGACTTAATTGAAAGTTTGGAAAACAAGGGTTGATAGAGTAAACAAGGAGAACAAACCCGTACAACACAATTCAGGGGAAAACTAGCTGACACTTATCTCTACACCCTCACATGCATTGACCCTTGGAGTTCAAGCATTTTTTGTACCAGTGGCGGAGCTAGGATTTTTGTGTATAGGGAAAAAAAATTTAATATTTTGAGTTTGTTTTTTTATGTAAAAAAAAAAGATTATTTTATTGATAATTTTGAAAAAAACACTTATCGTACAAGTTGTGTTTTTTTTTTCAAAGATGTAAAATTCTCAATCATAATAATTTGCTTTTTTTTTTTTTTTTTTGAAAAGCGATCTGGGGTTTTTAGGGTCCCCGAATCTTATATTAATAAAAAAATTGATGATAAAATTTACAATCGCTCATACGTTCACTCGTTTCATCATCTACAAAACAATAAACTTGCTTCAAAGCTTCAACAAAGAACTTAATTAGTTCTAACTTCATCGTCTTCAGGTTAGGGAGTAACCTTGCAGAGTGTTCTACTACTAAAGTGGTTGCATGATAGACATGTCATAACTTTTCTTCCTCATAATTATCAATCAAGCAAATAACTAATCATTTTATGGATATACTAGCAATATACCAACATTTTGGTTTTTGAAGAAGTTTTTTCCTTACAGTATCACTTGCTCAAGATAGGCATAATCAAAGCATGGTCAAATTAATGTGTCTTAAAAGGATGATAAGTAGACTTATGCCAACATAATGAATATCTCCATAAGAGCCCCAAATAATTTAACATAGCTAAATGTAGGTACTAGTGAAAAATGAGTTTGATTTCGTAGGAAAATAATTGGGTAAACATGAGGTAATATTGATTGCTAGCAAGTGTTTGAATGAAATTAAAATGGAGAATAGTATTGCACTAGTGTTAGAGGGTAAATTACATTTTTCATAAAGCCAACAATGAGTAAAACCGAAATCTAGTAGGCAAACATGGACTTTTCATACAATTGGTTTGTTGTTTATAAAAAATATTTTATTGGGAATGAAATGAGACTTTGAGATCATACATAAAATAGGACTTTGAGATCATTTTGATGGAGTCAATTCAAAGATTTTCAATGAATTTCTTGGGATCAGCTTAAAACATTCTTAATGTAGTTTACACTGTCGATTGATTATCAAAAGAAAAAAAAAGTGGTTGATGACTGAACTCGTGAAATAATAACGAAAATAATATTAGGTTGGTGAATTCAGGGCTATGTAGTGAAATAATTGAACACCATGCTTACTTGCACAAGTGAGATTCGTGTTAGTGTTAAAATCCCTGAAAATCATGACAGATCTTATCAAGTATTAGACGCCAACTTGCACTTGAAGTGTAATTGTGTGCCTAAGTTTCATGACAACAGAGATTAGTGCTTCAAGTGAACAATAACATTTGCACGCACGTATATATGAATCATTGGTATCATATTTAGATGATACTAAATTAAAGAATCAATAAATAAATAACTTGAACTAAACAACAGATATTTCATTCTATTTGATCAGCAAAAGATAAACAGGTCCCTATGATCGGGAAAGAAAATCAGTGCCAGCCATTTTAAAGCATTTTCTTTAACAGGTCATATATTATACGCATATGTGAAGAATTCCTGCTTTTCTATACTTAATAGCAATGGACAATCTCAATTTGCATAAACAAATTAAGCGCGGAAAGCGTCAACTTTCTTTTAGAGACCTATGCTCAAAAGCTTGTTTTCTTGAATCGTATAACCATGAAATTAGCTGGTTATTTTCAGGAAATGCCACATATATGCACGAAAGGTCTAACCATACTAGTAAATATGAATGGTAACCTAACTCGCTTTCCAAAAAATATATATATATATATATATATATATATATATATATATGAAAAAAAATATATATATATGAATGGTAACAAGAAATCTTTAAAGCCTATATATCCAGCAGTATTTACAAATATCTTCAACCCATGTCAAGCAGCATTTACAACAACAAAGAATCTTGAAATGGTGCAAGAATATGATATATATATTGTGTCGATATGATCATCAAACAATTTGGAGTGGCAATTAATGACCCAACCCGACACGATTAATAATTGAGTTGACACGACACCACTCACCAAATTTGTGTGTTGGGTTTGGACTTGAGGTCTTGACAAGGAATCAACCTATTTGTTATTTCATAATTATTATATAATTAATAAGCATATTAGCTTATATAGTATTTTTACAATTATTTCATTGTGGCATAGTTATGGACGGTTATAAAAATAAAATTGTGCCAAACTTGCATTTTGGAATTTGTACAAACTTTAAAAAATGACTTTGGCACAGTCATTAAAATTGTCTTAAAGATAGTAACAGTGATCAAACATGTTAAAGCGGGTAAACCCAACCCGCCACATATTAGAGACGAGTTGGATTTGGGTTTGACACGATTACAAAACAGATCAGGTTTAGGTTTGACAAGTTGAAACGAAATTCTATTTTGACACGATACAACCCATTGCCACCCCTACAAACAACTAACAAGAGATCTATAGATCCCATATCAAGCTAACAAAATGCCCAAAAAATTTGTTTTAATCATGATATAGGACAGAAAAACAACACTAAAAAACCATCGATTTCACCTCAGCTCCTCAACAAATGGTTAGTGATATGAGAAAGAGCTACCAAACAACAACAAAAACAACAGTCTAAATCAAACCATATGCCCTTCCATCCAAAACAAAAAAAAAAGAAGATGAATTAGACCCAGAACTCTACTCCTCTTTCACTAACATTCATATACTATGTTGGGCAACACTTAATTTGCAAGTTTTGTATATAAAAGTTGCAAATCAAGTGTTAATTGTTTTTTTTTAAACCATTTTATAAAAAACGGAACTAAGAAATATTACACCATTGTCGTCTCACAGAAGTAGCTAAGTTGTGTAACTAAGTGTTACTTTGTTGGGTATACAAAGATTTGATCAAAATGGAAAATTGATAAGATAAACTGAACAATATTGTTGATTCAAGTTGAACTTGGGGAGGCCCATTTGACAAAAAAGCCCTTCCCTGCACTTTTTTGCTCTAATCAAAATAACTTTTAACCATGCCTATTTGAGTCATTTTAGCTATTCGATTACATAACTATATTGGTCTCCTCATAGTAAGCTTCATGATTATAGAGTGGTTATGGTCTTGTATTGCCTGCTCCCCTGTACATGAGGGACCACTCTAGGCTTTTGATGGTCATATAATTACAATATTTTCCATCTAACTCTAATCGAAAATTCTAGGGATCGAGGGAGGGAACGAGGGAGGGAGTGAGGGCCCATTCACCTTGAGATGAGCGTCATTATGCATCTCAAATCTGATGTGCCCATCTCGAGGCGGATGGGTAGTTACCACCCATCCCTCGTCCCTTTCCCTCGCTCCCTCCCTTGCCCCGTTCCCTCGCTCCCTCCCTCGCCCCTTTCCCACGCTAAATCGCGATACTTTGGATGATGGCATAACAAGTTTTGTGCTATATAATCTAAGAAAGTGCTAACATTTTGCAATGGGAAAATACATGGATCCTCGGATAGTTTAAAATTTGGCAATGATTAAAACCTGAACTTGTGATACTATTCGCCATATCTCTTATCAACTAAACTAGCATCCGTTTTTATTTTGAAGAAAAATATGCTAAAAAATTTAGCGTAAGTAACAAAAAAAATGCAACCGAGAACACGAATAATGTGAGATTGTACATTTGATCATGAAATTGAAATGAGAAAGCTCAATTAGGGTTATGCACAAATCTTGGAGAGCAGGTAAACAATTTCACAAACTCAATTATTGTAATTTCATCCAACAAGTAGGGGTAACATGGGTAAAATAACGCCACTCTGTTTTACCAAACCACCATTGCAGAGTAGAGTAGAGTAGAGTAGAGTACAGTCTCTGCCACCAAAACAGGGAAGAAATCGAAATCAAAATCAAAATCATCACATTCTTTTCTTTGTACAACAACAAACTCTGATTTCTGTCTCTCTGCAAAAACCCCACCATGAAACAAGAAGAAAAGGAAGTGAAAGAGGAAGACAAAGACCTCTGTGAGTACCTTCTCAATCTCATGGAGAACTACAGTGACTCTGTAATCCCCTCATTTTCAGAATTGAATCCTGAAACAGAGACTGGAGAAGAAACCCCTGACGAATACCATCCCCTGTTTTGTACAACTTCAAGGACCAAAAGACCCAGAGTTGAAGCTTCTTCATCTTTGGCAATGGAGCGGAAGAGAAGAAGCACAATTAAGCAGTCCTTCTCTGTTCTTCAATCCATGGTTCCCAACCTTCCAATTAAGGTAATTTTCATAATGTTTTTTTTTTCTTCATTAAAACTTTTTTCTCTTGAGTCTCTAATTTTGGTGGTTTTTTTGTGTGTGTGGATTGTGGAACAGACAACAAGAACGAATGTGCTTGCGGAAGCCATTGCGTACATTGAGGAGCTTAAAGGGGTTGTGAAGGAGTTGGAGGAGAAGAAAATGAGAGCGACAAATGGGGTGAAAAGAGCAGAGATTGCATTGTATGGGGAGCAGCAATCGAGCATAAATGTGGTGGTTTCGGGGAAGATGGCGTTCTTTGGGGTGCGGTTTGAGTGTAGTAAGGGTTTAGTTACAAAGGTTTTGATGGTGTTTGAGAAAAATGGGGCAGAGGTTTTGAGTGCGAATTCTTTTGTTAATGGTGGGGTGATTCAGTTGAGTGTCACTGTTATTGTCCATGGAGGAGCAGAGGTTGTGGAGGAGATCAAGCGCGATATAGTTTGCTTGTTGTGTTCTTCATGTTGAGTTTATAGAAAGAAGAAGATGGTGAGACCATCAAAATATTTGTAGAGGAGATCCCCAAATTGTTTATCAAATCTTATTTTGAAAATTCTTCAGTGCATCGAAAGGTTTTGGATGTATGGTGCTCAAGGTAACCTTAGGTTTTCTGGGTTCTAACTTTTGTGAATTTGGTTGGTAAGTTGAGTGAGTGATAACTTTTGTGAATTTGATTAGTAAACGAGTGAGTGGTAACTTTGGTCACATGTAGTAAGTTGATGTACATTGGATAGTAACTTTTTGTGGATGTACCATACATCTAAATCTGTGGATGTCCCGAAGCATTGCTGATCTTATTTTAGTTTTTCATGGTTATTTAGCATGTTTAAGCAATATACCATTATCATAGAATGAAAAGTTCATCAATCTGTAGAATATGTACTTCGATTTAGTACAGTAGGATAAGAAACGTCGAGAATCAGATCAGTAGCTAAATGGAATAGGTCAAGAGTGTCACAAACGTACATGGAGAACGTCGCAAATAGGGAAAGCAAGATCAAGCAAGTATCTACATGGTTTATGAGAAAAAAGTAAATCAAAGATCGCTTCTTTCAAAGACGACTCAGATGGTATAAAGCAATTATAAGCCCAAGTATATGTGAATGAAGTTGTTACATGTTTGCTAGTAACCATAACGATCACTAATATCAATGCTAACAGTAAAACCATTTGAGATATATTCGTAAAGAAGTGTCCTTTGTAGTGAGCATCAATGGATGCTTGAAACTCCCAGTGCAGGTATGACAGATTAACAGGTACTTGGGTTAACTCCATTGATGTAGATGTCTTACCTAGGTTGAATGTAGTCGAGAAGGATGAGTGCAAGGAAAGTGATTTATATAGGTCAGTGGAAACAACAGCTAGAACACTTCACTCTTCGACTCTTTGTAGAAACAAAACCTGCAAGCCTCATTACATGGAAACATAATCTGTTGTATACCTCTCTAAAAGCAACAGGAACTCATTTTCAAGAATGAGATTGGATGATAACAAGATTTACAAGCTTCTTTAAACCTACCAGATGAAGTACATGCGTCAATCCCTACTACAAGAAGCTAATTTACAAAACAGGTAACAGAAGAAAACCCAGTAATTCTAGTGATCCACCACCTTAGTGAAGAAACCTTTCCAAAAAACCAGTGTTTGTGTCTAGAGCAAAAGCCAGTAGTTCCAGTGATCCCTTCTTAGCAAAACAAGCCTTCCAAACAAAGCTTGTGTTTGCGCCTTGAAAAAAAAGCCAGTCTACTGATCCACCACCTTAGCGAAGCGACCCTTTATCCTTGTCCTGCTCTCTGCTCGAGCTTTACGCGTTTCATAACGAATGCGTTTATCATATCTGTCAATTTAACAAAGAATTTCAGTTCATATTGTGTTTTTATACAGACATGTTGCCACAGGTGTATGACCAAGCCCTAGAAAATGAGGTTCTTGATGCTCAACTGAATGGCATTTAAAATACTTCTATTTGGGAAGGGAGATACATCAAGTATTACCTCCTTGTCTTCTTCTTTTCCTTGTATCGTGACAGCGAAGATTCTCTGTTGTGGCTTGTTAACTCACTTGGGGCAAACTTTGAAAGGAAGGGCACCGGTTCTCGGATAATAGAATGTTGTGATTGCATGCCATGACCATCACTTGCATCTCCATTGCCACCACAATCATTAGTTTTGTCGTTAACTAATGATCCCTCTTCAGTGGAGGTTCTTGAGAATGAAGGAATGGGAATCATAACTGCTGTCTCACTAGGGTTGCCTTTCCATGTAATTCCATTGTTCTGCATGAAGAAGAAAATCAATTATAGCTAATTCGAGATTAACATCACTTTTAGATCAAACAGGCAGAAAAGTTCGAACATTGTCTTGAACAAGATCAAATATGTAGGAAACTCACTGAGCAAAGGAGTAATAATTTACGACAAAATGAAATGATCCAATCTGGCTTTCCCAACAGCAAGCAAAAGATCAAGAAATACAACCAAACCCCATTGGAAAACAACAAGCAGATGGATGTTTATTTTATCCACAAATAGGCCTGAAGGGTATCATCATCCTATACAAGGAGCCATTATTGGCACTAAAAAAACCAGGCGCAAAGGAATCTAAGCCTAAATGGCCAAACTCATCTGTCCTAGATGTTTTCTTGATCTATTCAGCACATGAACAGCATATAATTTATTTTAAACCTTCAAAGAGATCAGATATATTTAACAGTTTCCTGCCATACGAAATTAAAATAAGGTAACTACATATGTCGATGATGAACTGTAACAGCTAAACAGTGTAATATTGACATAAGCTATAAGATATCAGTGAGAACAATTGAAGAAACGAGCACTGACTTCTAGAGCAACAACCTAAATGTGTGGGATTGATTGAAAGAATCTTGTTCTTGCAAACCCTTGCCTCAGCAAAATTTATTTTCTCCTTTTTTTCCCCTTTTCTGTTGCTTTGTCAGTGAGCTTAGGGAGCATCCAAAACCTCCCATAAAGACATGCAAATAGATAATATAATAAATGTAAAATATTCGTCAAATACTTTCTATAATTCTATCATTCTATGAAGCCTCCACTTGCAAAGCTGTAAGAAACCTAATTATACTGATAGCTTTTCAGCATCCGGTATTATGATACTTGCCCATACATGGAGAAAGAAAACAAGCAAATCAGAAATACACCATAGAAGGATAAAGTTAGAAAACATTTGACATAAACAGATGAACAATTGATTTTTATTTTTATTTTTTTCGCTAATAATAGATGAACAGTTGATAGAGCTTCAGATAGATCCAATAAAAATAAGAATATCTCACCTCAGGCACGGAACAACCAATTGGCTTTGTATCATGTTCAAAGACTGCGTTGTTTGCAAATCCTGGCTGAAATTTTGGTTCAGGTAGAAGTGATTCGCCATCCTCATTATCAGGTTTCCAGTTGGTCTCCAACTTTAACATCTCCCGGAGCTGGCAAACTATTGCTTCTTTGTATTTTCCACATACTGTGTCTCGGTTCTAAATGCCAAAAAAATTGTCAGATTCAGAAGACAAGCTAACTATGTAACTTGCATTCTAACAAAATTTAAAAGAAAACTAAAACACAAAAAGCAATATCTTCTTTTGTGAAGACGGTCTATAAGGATTTGTATTAACAAGATAGCTATACTGTGACTATAGCCGACTAATCTGTGGCCCACTAAGATTAGTCCTCTACTACAAAAACATGCAAATCATGATTTGAAGCAGTTAATCACGCTCTAATCACAAAATCTCGGTTCATCAATCAAAATCCTTTTGCTTAAGAACTCAAAGTGTGCAAACTGATAAACTAAATCCTGTGAAGAATACAAATCAAGAAAAGACCACCTGACTAGAAAATACCCATATGAATCAAAGTCGATACATGAACAGTTTGATCAAGATCGACTGATTTAAGTTTATTAGCAACCATAACAAGTAGTAAACATACTCTACCCAGATGAGAAATAAAGGTCATTTGTAGCCAAAGTGATGTTTTCCTAATACAACTTTTGAAGATCAACACAACCCATCTCACAATTAGTTACTATTCCAACACTAAAAACTAAAGGGGCTACTGAAAAACTAATACAAAACACATATCACAATTTTATATATTAGGTCAACAAACAACCAATTCAATCACCACTCAGAAAGCACTACATAACCCCTCAAATAGAAAATGATTAAAAGGGTAATTACCCTCAAAATCAAATAAAAAAAACCCATCAAATGATTTTTTAATTAGACCAATAAACAAATATTAAATCACTTTCAAATCAAGGGAAGCACCCCAAAAAGGAAAGCTGAATCAAAGAAAAGCAAAGAGAGTCCATAAGAAGAAAGAAAAGCTCACCTTGGGAAGACTTGGAACATCAAGAGCATGAAAATTCTGTGATGAATCAGTAGATAAAATCAGATCATCAAAACTGTTAACAGAAGGAGTTTCCCAAACCAACAAATCTGAAATCCAATCAACATCCAAATCAGAACCCATCAAGTTTTTATCTTCACAACCACCACCACCACCACCACAGCTCATCAAAGACTTATCCCCCAAGTCTTTAAACCCAAGAATCGAAGAGAGCTCACTCGCTGAAGGACACCCAGTGAACCCCTCAAGAGGCCTTCGATCATGATCAGAGTTCCCACCATGAGAATCCCAATCACAATTCTGACAGAGCACCATGTTCTCAGTGGAACAATGAATCGAAGCCGGCTTCGAATCACAAGCATCACATAGTTGATTTCTTGTGTGCTTAGTGAAGAGTAAGTTGGTCGAGTGAACCTCTCGATCACACCTAAAACAGAGCTTAGCAGAGTCAGCTCTGCAGTAGAGAAGAGAATTTGATTCTCCACAGAAGTCACAAAGCCGACCTTGGGGTGTCTGTGTTTCGTCTCTTTCAGCCTGGGACTCGTTTCGGAGTCGTCGATGTTCCCCTGAACCAGCCATTTCTACTTGCTCTGTTTTTTTTGTTTGTGGAACTGAAAAAGGAAATGGGGAAGAAGAGAAAGAATGGGTTTTTAAGAGGGGTTATCTTGAAAGCTTTGGTTGGTGGAATTTAATTGCTGTTGCAAACAAAAGACTCGGAAAGAAAGAGATGGAAATGGAACGTTTTAGCCTCTCTTGATTTGATTTGATTTGTTGGTGTGAATAAATGTAAAAAATTATAAAATAAATTACGTGGGTTATATTGGCACCTTGAAGTTGGTTTGAGCTCCCAAGAGTTGGGAGAACCGACTATACTTTACTGTTAAAGGTGTAATGGCTCAGTGGTTGAGCAATGACAGATGATATCACTAGGTCACAGAATCGAACCCAGCCGATCACATCTGAAGTGAGTGGGGTTAAAGGATAAAAATATTTTTTTTAAAAAAATTTGATATGCGGGACACTCTAACAATCAAGTAAAAAATGAAGGATACGGATGGTTACAAATACTAGGATTAGGTTTCATACATGGTCGACCATTTTGTCATACCCCACCGGGCCCATCCCTTCCTTTCTCTGTTCTCCCTCCCTGATCCGCCTTTTTCTTCTCTTTAGCTTCCTCTCTCAATTTACTATGACACCGCTTCGCCTCCTACTTTCTTTTTCTCTTTGCTTGATTTAGTTTTTTTTCCCGTCATCACTATCAGCCACCAGCAACCCCAACTTCTCTTTCTTGTTTTGAGAAAGAATAAGGTTTTTATAAAAAAAAAAAAAAAAAATTTAAAATATTTTCTTGAGATAAATTTGTATATTGAGGTCTAATTTTGTATTTTAAATTCATAAAAATTTTCTGTTTGTATCTCGAGATTCATCTGTGAATTATTGTTTGAAGGATATTTTGGTAATCAGCGAGTACGTTGATTGCTAGTCCTGTGGGGAACTGCAATAGTGACCAATGATTGGATAACTTCTAATTAGTTATTTATGTAGGTGACAAATTGTAAATAACCCAATTTTTTTCCACATCTAATTTTACATTTAAAATTTAATTTTTACCCCTTAATTTTATATATCAAGTTGATTTGTCCTCTATATATTTATCTTTTGTGCTCTTACAAAATTAGCTTGTTGGATTCATTTTCTTCCTCATAGATTACATGAAGTTTTGCTTAGCAATTAGTATTTTGTATAGTTATTTATATATTATTTGAATTTAAAAAATTAAAATTTTTAAAGTAATAATTATTATATTATCATTAATTAACTATGACTCATCACTCCGTCCTCCTTCAACAAAAATCATGGCTCTGCCACTGACTGACTGGCTGGGTGCCAACCATATACTTGATAACCAATACCAGAGTTCATTTCTAAAATTTGGTTAATTTATTTTTGTTTTTCAAATTCAACAACAATTTTACTTGTAATGTGAATAATGCTAGTAAACGTGTGTGAATGCTCTTACTAAGACCATCATCACTTGGTCAAGCCATTAATTTTTCTTCCTAGTCTCTTTAAAACTTCCTCTTTTGTCTCTTCAACTCAACGTCATTATATGGGAGTCGGAAAATTCAGAGTCATCTTATCGACCTTCTTTACATTAATTTCAGATAATGTTTTTGAAAATCAAAACTAATGTCGTATTGCTATCAAAGCAATGTGTCAATTGCAAGGTAGACCTAATTCCCAACATGTTTGTTTGAACTCCATGAGCACATTTGATCTATCTGTTCCCACTGCATGGTGTGGCATACAAATAACCACGCAGGCAAATGTTGAGTTGAGTTGAGTAAATAAGAAGAAATTAAAGAATATAGTATGCATCAACATGTCGTCATTTGTGTCATCAAGAATCTTTTCATAGAGTTTTTGAAACTTGAGCTTAAATGGTCGACCTAAAATAGGGAACTTGTTAGTGGAATCGATTAAATGTCTCGATCAAGTGTACCCATCTGAGTTATCATGCTAATGGACTACGTTCACCAAATCATAGTTATATAATTAATCAATAATTGTGTGTCAATTGCATTCACCTGAGTCTCTCTTGGTGTCATGGGTACCACCTACGTGCGTCTTGCTTATCAATTATGTATACGGACATTAAAGAGGATCAACAATTTTAGGTAGTCAAGTCGGCCAATTATTTTGGCTAGGGTTGAGATTTTTTACAATTTTATTTCTTCTATAAATGATATTTGTGATTGTGTTTTAAAAATAATGAGTAAAATTATATAAAGACTCAACCTCACTAAAAAATGACTGATCTGGCTATCTAGCAAAACTGAAAGAGGATAGAGTGGTGTCTTTCAAATTGACTTAAAACCTAAGATCTTGAGTTAATCAGAATCTATGGAAAGGACTGGTGGTGGTGGTGGAGTTGGTAAGTGGTAGAAGAAGAAGAAGAAGAAGAAGAAGAAGAGTCTTTGATTTGTTAGTTTAATCAATTTTCATGTGGTAGTGCGTACGTGCATGCATGCATGCTTTTACTAGGAACTAAGCAAACACTAGAGCAGCCGAGCAAGGTTGAAATCAGTGGGTCTCCCATGACTCTCTTTAATGAGACATTTATATGAATGAGATCACATGTATGCAGGGTTATAAATTTCTGGATTTTAATTTTATTTTATTCGTTAAAAAAAAAAAAAAAAAAAAAGAGGAATAACTATGTGTTTTTATGTGGGTGGGGGAAAGTGTTTTATGGGGTACTAGCTTAATTGATAATTCGTAGATGGTATCACAAGTCTAAAAATGACATAAGATTTGTAGGAGCAGTTTAAATACTAATCGAAGTCATTTTTAACAGTTAATAAGATCTAGAACAATGTTGAACAATCCTAATCAATAAGTGGCCCTTACAATATTAATGCAACATTTGTCTTCTACGCGAGCTAAAGAATAAAGATACACTGAACTAAATATCAGACCTCAGACAAGAGGCCATCAAAGGTGCACGGATTGCATGAGAACAATTTAGAGCTTAAACCGACATTATTTATGCAGTCTTTATCAGCCTGCAGTGTTGGCTAAGGTCAATTTGATATCATCGATGATGTCATTTTGCTAACAATCATAATCAGCTATGTTAATCACCCTTTGTTTCCTTCCTATGAAATGAAATCTTCCTACCAAAACATGTCGATGCCACATCCTTACCTTTCCACAATTTTTCTCTAATCATGACAATCTCGCTTTGAAAAGGGATGAACATATCTCTCATTTCTTACCTCCTGAAACAGTTTCATGAAATAACCAAATGTCTAAAGTGTAGGACTTTTAGAAATGCATGCACTTAAAACTTAATTACCCATGTAGGGATGGCAACGGGGCGAATTTAAACAAATCCATCCCCGTCCCCCTGAGGATTGCGGGGCTCAAAATCCGCCCCGCATATCCGTTTATTAGTACTTTTTAAAACCGCCCCCGCCCCGGATATCCGCATAAAATAGGTTTCTAGGTGGGTTTTGAATCCCGTCCCGCTTGACAATACAATTTTACATAAGTTTTAGTTTTAGTTTTTTTTTTTTTTTTTTTAATACTTGCTTTAGGGATAAGGATATTATAGTAATTTGAGCATATAAACGGATATCCGCAGGGCGAATATGGCTAAAACCGTATCCGCCCCGAATAGTCAACGAATACTGTTTGAATACCCGAAAACCCATTCAGCCATATCCAAATCCGCCCCTTAACCCATGACATTGTTTGGATACCTTTTTATATGAAGAACTTGAAGATCCAATCCAGGAGGGATGAACTTAAGTGGACAATTATGTTTAATCCAAATTCCAATCAGAGGTAATAACCTCTATTAATTCCCACTGCGATGGTCTTATCTGCAGCTGATTACACCTTAACATCATTTAGTCATGCCTTCCAAATTACTAATTGGGGTGCGGCTGATAGGTCTGAAACCTACTCGGAGAGAAGGTTAATCCTATATCACACTTAGGTTTTGGTCAGAAACATCAGTTGTCACACATGGGATAATGACATTATAATGCTAATGATGCTACCCTAGTATGCATATGGGATAATGACGTTATAATGCTAATGATGCTACCCTAGTATGCATATAGCGAGAAAAATAATAATCCATGAATTCATAAAACAAGAGAAAATGTAATTTTATTTTGAAGAAGAACCAACTAAATTACCTCCCAAAGGAGTTAGTTTGTTAGGTAGTCCACAGATTCACAAAAACACAGCTTTCGACATCATCATCCCTACTAGGGCGTCCCAGATCGGACTTTTAAACTTTTCATGCCTGTCAACCCCCTTGAAGTTCTCTTTTCTAACTGTAATCTTGGACTATAATATGTCCATTCTCATGAGCAAGACCTATATTGCACGATTACCATGCAAAATTCGGATAGGGCACCCAACATTTAAGCTGCCCACCTGAGTTCTTTCTCAAAAATTATGACTGAACAGAAGTGCTCCAGATTTACAAGGAGCAACAAATTGATGTAATCTGGACCAGCACTCTGAAGAATCAAATAAATAATACTTTACACTAGCAGACAATGCCCACCCACCCATATCACAATCCACGAACATCTGCAACAAGACGAACATTGGTGGTTAAAACTCCAACTTGTTAATCGAGTTTTTAAGGGTTTATATGATTGAAAGGTGATTTACACATGGAACCTATCAAGCCAATAGTAGCTCTGCTGATGCTTAAAACGGGAAAAAGGTAGAAACATAAATCACCCATTTGTGTTCTACATCCTCCCAGAGATAAATTGGAGAACTGGGTACCAACCTGATGTTATTTTGCAGAAGGATTTAATGACAGAATGAGCAAGGAAATCACAGGCTCACCTAGCCATTTTGCCACTTTATTATCTCGCTTGCATCACTCTGTAATTAAGGACCAAATCATCAGGCTTCTTCCATATATAAGCTCGGACTGTGGCTAAGCTCATCTCTGGGGATAAAGCCTGGAAAAGCACCAAAATGAGCATACACACACTTAATGTTAACTACAGTTAACACGAGGAACCACAAATTATAGATGGACTAATTTAAATGTGATAGGAAGCATACAACACCACTCTACTAGTAATCTGCTTGTGAGAGTCTTAATATAAAGGAACATAGAGGACAGAACTATATAACACATGCAATTTGTGTGCATTCATATCAGTTGCAGAGTAATATCCTCAAGAAAGGATTTGACCTTCTTTCCATTCAAACGGTTAAAAAAATGATATTTTAGAAGCTGCGAAATGCAAACATTGTATATTCCTGAAACAAAGGCTTTCCATGAAAATGCCAGTAAGTAGCTAAGGTGTGTGGATACAGCGACAGACAAATCTCAAAAAAAAAAAAAACACTAGGAGAGGGGTACTAAATTAGTGTTCTATTTTCACAGGATAATATGAACATAAACATTAGTATTCTATTTTCACTGGAAAAGTGCATTCCTGTCGTGTTCCTAAATAGTGTCTATGCACCCTAGGAACCAGTCAAGCCTTCTATCATGTCCTAAATACCATTCGGTGCTTCTTACAAGAACCAAAACTCAAATGTTCAACTATTTGAACCAAAGACCTAACAGTCAATTATTAATACAGGTAAATGTGTCAATTTTGGACATTGGTATGAGAGGATATATCAATTGAAGAACTATTGGTTTACTTGTTTGGTGTTTGGTCTGTATTTGCTACACCAGAAATCAAGTTGATGGTCATTTACAACTCTTTTCAGGATGACAGAGGCAGGAAAGGCCTTCCAAAATACCTCCTAAAGGTGTGATTCATATAACAATCAACGTTCACTGGTTCTTGACTTTAATAATGGAAGAAGCCTGCTACGACTATTTTTGTGTTTGCAGGTCTATGTAGATAAATCAATTGAGGAATGACCATCTGTCCATCAGTAGTTCACTCCATCTATCTATTCCACAGCCATTTCTCACGAAATCGACCGCCTTCAATAAGACTATATGACACTACCATGATATCTCACAGGATGGTTCCCCTTGGATTCCATTTGCATCACATTACTTGGTCGTGCCGGATATCCTCAGCTCAAGTTGTTCAAGTTGTACATGTTACACACACAAGTGCTCGTATACTACAGACTTGTCATTTTCTTGGGATAACCATGTTTTTGTATTTAACAAGATCCTGTAATATAGGTGCACCTAAGAAAAGGAAGATTGCTTTCTCCATGATAAGAACATATACGACAGTTGACTGGGAACAAGTTATACAACCGCAAGAGATGTTTGGAGTGAAACCTTTTGTAAATCTTTACCCAAGAGCTCAAATTTATTGTGGGGACAAGGTTATTGAATGGAAACCATTTCCAACCATCCAAACTCTTAAGACTCTTGAAATGCCAACTTAGTATATTGTTAGGAATTTAACACAATTTGGAAGTTGAGCATTCTGTGCAGCATCAGTGGTGATTTTGACTGGAAGTAACTGGTAATTCATTATTACTAGAGCATTTCATTTTGTGCTCCAATGAACTGAATCTTTCCTATGCGTCACAACCATGAATTGCTTGGTCGATTTGAGCAATATAATGATGTTTCACTCTGGACTTTCTCAAGTTAAGAAGCAAACTATCGCGTTACAGGTTAGAAGTCATCTTCATTCGAGGTAGAGTCTACAATTTGCTACGTAATAAATATCAGTGGCATATGCATTTCGAACTTTGAAAAATTAAATTACTCATTTTATTAAAAGATCTGCCGGATTACTGCACAATATCTCTATATGAATTTGAACCTTGTTTGAAATACTTTTAAGAGACTTGCCTGATTATTGCACAAGATCTCTATAGAAGGTTTCAACTTTGAGGACTTCATCCCTGGCCGAGAACCATCCCCCACATTAGTAACCTCTGCTTGTCCTACCAGTCCAGAAGAAATTCCATCTGAATTTCGCGTATCAGATGTTTTATCAAGAACCATTTTTTCTACGATATAGTTGATAACCTGCAAGAAAATTATTGATAAGGTCAATTTCTCTTGTAAATTTGTAACCTAAAGACAAAAATTCACACGATATTATACAAGTTTAGATTTGGAAAAAAAAGGGGGGGGATCATACTTGCTTACAACATAAGTCTCATCAAATGTTTCAAGATTCAGTAAATTTTTAACACGGGATCTCGGTGATAGAATTGTATATTTCCAATTTTCCTAAAAAGCATACTTAGTAATACTATATAAAATTCCAATCTAGAGATGTTTTGTCTTTGCCAACCACAGAGGTTGACAAATGGATTTTTCTAATCGTTCGATCCAGGAATTGATGACTCAAGTTACTTCAGCAAATAAAATTCCAATTTCATATTAAGGAAGAGGAACTATATATTACATTGCATCAAATAAATGGCACAAAGCTCAAAGTAATACGCCCTTTGCTATTTGTACTTGAGGCTTACTATGTAAAATTCAAATAGTATAATAGACCTTTGGGATTAGCATAATGTAATTATATCAATCGAAAAACATTTTCCGGGACATAAAAAATCTATGCCAAGACACGTTCCTTGATCAAAATATAACTCTAGCAAAGCAAAGCATCCTGTAAAGCACCATTATAAGTTATAACTCTAGCAGGCATCCAGTATAACTCTGCACAGAACAAGTGTGTTCCTTGACTGACACATGACTAGCAAAGCACTTCTAAAAGCCTGCTCCAACACTGGTAAACAATACAAACTAAATGACTTTTCCCCACTAACCAATGATGATGTATATAAAAATCCTTACTACCCACTTTTCTTACTGATAAGAGAAAGTTATAAAGTCGACTAACAGTGTAAGAGAAGTTAACAGCTCATTTGCGGGGGTGGTTTTAAGACTTCATAACAGTTTTACTGAATTGAGGCAGATATACTCATCAAGCATATTTCAAGATCAAGTGTTTTATCTACTTTAAACTCTATGCACCATTGTCGGCCTGACAAAACATATGTTCTTTCAAAACCATGAACGGACAAGCAAATTTCATCAAAAATTAATTCTAGGAGAAAGAAGGAAAAAAAAAAAAGGATTGCATCTTGCATTTAATATATCTTTGAAATGTTTACTTCATAAAGAATTCTGAAAAATTAAAATAACAAAAAAACTGATAGCCCAATACTATAAAATTTACGATCTATCTTCGAAATATATCTAAGGTCTCGCTATGGAAATGAACCAAAGTCTAAACACCATAAAACTAGTCTAACTTGCATGTATGCACCCACCCTTCACTTCCACAAGAAGCACAAATCATTCCATGCGTTGTCATTTTAGAATAAATAAAATGCAAAAAACTCTAAGGAAACATCTGAATTATTCATCTTATAGGTTTCACCTCAAGCACCAATTAAAATATCTACTTTACAGGATGAAGCTCTTTACTTTGTGTATTCGCAATATCCGAGGGGCGCTCAGTTTCCCTTGTGTAAGGACTTGAACACTTGAACCTTCATAAGGATGTAAATAAAAGCTACACCTGCGTACAAAAATATGAAACACAATGATACTGTTTCACCCGACAATAACCAGCAAAGGAAAATTAAACTACTCGTAGCAAAAATCAGACATAAAGGATAGACAGAAATAGACTTTTTTGCTTGAAATAGACAGTTTTCTGCTTTTTGCCTACTTCTTGAATCCTAACTTTCTTTTAACTCGGGAAAGAAAATGAGCAAAGCACCTCAAACTAAGATGAAAGACACATCAAGAACTGACCCATCAATGACCCCAAATATGCAGTAAAGTGTTATGCAAAACAAGGGGCATGATAAAATTTTAAATATATAATTGTTCCTGACATGCTAAGCTATTTGAATTGAGGCATTTAAAAGAGATTATCTTGCATCTAACATGCTGAGCTATTTGAAATGAGGCATTTAAGATATATTATTAACTGTCTTATATCATGATATGGTAGAATAAGTGTCCGACATGTTAAATTATGCTTGAAATGTGACATTTACCATAGATTATCTACAATCATAAATCCTAACACGGTAGAATGTGTCTGACATGCTAACTTAGGATTGAAATGTGGCATTTACAATAAATTTGAAATGTGGCATTTACAGTAAATTATTTACTATCCACCTAAATTCGGTAGAATGTGTCTGACATGTTGAGAAATGCATGAAATGTGATATTTAAGATAAGATTATTTACTGTGATATATCCTAATACGGTAGAATATGAAAATGGCTGATTCCAAAATGACCATGATCAGCATTCATAGTGTATGTACTCATGCAAGCTTTTTCCGAATTCTAGAAATCAAAAAGCTCGTATGCATCAAGGGCAGAATATTACTTGGCGATGTCCTTTGCTGGTATTCCTTTATTCAAGATACAATCCAAACACCATCGTGGAATATCCTTCTCATCTTCTGTAACATCAAGGTCAGTGATCTTCTTTCTCCATGGACCTCCATGGGAACCCTCCGTAATTATAGAAGGTGGAGAAATCGTCGAAAACTCAAAGGCAGGACGGACCATGGAACTGATGTTCTCACTGTTATCTTCAACTTCAAATCTTGAGTGGGAATGGCTCCCAATAGAAATATCCTTCCCTGATGAAATGTCACCATTGGCGGAAGCATGAGAAGAATGAGATCCTGGCTTGTGCCTTCTTTTGGCCAACCAATGAGCAAACAAACCCTTTAGGGTGGATTCAGCAAGATATATCTGCAGCATTCAAATAATTTAAGAACCACATTTAGTTCATAGAGAAGACCTAAAAATAACAATTTCTAGTTTCAAGCTAAGTAACATCAGTACTCGACATGGGTATGAGGTGTCGAACACGTCGGCAAATATATATATATTGGACAAGCTTGTACGGTTTAGTATTATTTACTTTTTCGGTAATAAGTTTCCAAATATTAATCATATTTATTAGTGTGTATATCAATATTGCTATACATGTACTACTAACTTGTCATAATATGCTTGTAACATTCGTAACAATTGAAAATTTTCAAAGACGTGAAAAAATTGATGATCAAAGCATGAGTGTTCGATGGGAGTATCCACGAGTGTCGACGCGTGTATATCCCACATGATAGTGTTGATACGCTTTATTTTTTATAAATAGAGTGTCTTTGTTACATAGGTTTCATGATCCCTATGACTAGCAAGGGATGACAAATGATATCTTACCAACTTACAGAATTCCAAAATTCAATTAAGGATCGTAAATGCACAGTAATTGATTTAATAAATGATGCATCTTCACCAGCCACTATTAGAACTGGATGAGGATGAAATATTTGAAATGACAAACTGATACTAAAGAAAAGAAGTGATTAAAAATCAATGGCAACTCCAAGGATTGTGATTTTGTTTTTTGGGTTAATTTCGGTTTCTGATTTTAAGAAATATTTCGATGTGCAAAGAAAAAACGTAAAAATTTCGAGTATACATGAAATAGATATATAATGAATTTCGAGGGTATATGAAATATGTGGAAAAAAAAATGCAAGTAAATAAATTTATTAAACATATTAAATTAAACCTAAATACCACGAAATGAAACAAACATGAAATTATTATATAATTAGAAAATCAAGGGTGGTTTCAAAAATCAATATACCAGTAGAAGAAATGATAATTAGAAAATCATGAGCGATGGTTTCAAAAATCAATAAATAATTAGAATAAATGATAATTAAAAAACTCCAAAATTTATGTAAAAACTCCTAAATTTTTCAAAAAAAAAACCTAAAAAGTTGTAATTTTTGGTAGCTGATTTTTGTATTTTTACGGAAAAAAAAAAACTCCGAAATTTACTTTAAAACCTCAAAAAATAATGTAATTTTTTCTTTTCATAATTTCAAAAAAACAAAATTTTTGCCAAAATTTCGTGAAATCTCATTCCTTGGGCAACTCCCACACAGTATCTAACAATCAAGGAAGTTTTCTGACTAATTTGCATTGCAAAACAACACACTAAAAGTGAACCATAACAAGCCATATTCAGTGACCATACCATATTTCAGCGTAGGATTAGAATTAATAAAAACTAATAAATTAATAAAAACTTATGACGATCTATTTTGTACGTTCAAGTGACCATAACCATATTCAGCTTAGGATTAGAATTAACAACTGATGGCTATCCTTCTGCAGACTATATCAGTTTGATCTCTAATTTTTCAAGGTGAAATCAATCAAAATGTTAACAACAAGCCACTGAACATAACTACCTTGTTATCTTCTGGTACCCCAGCAATATTCAGATCAACGGAATACATCTCTGCACTAAAACATTGTGGAGTGTCCAAATGGATAGACAGGCTTCCAAGCCTAGTGTCTGTGGTGAACCACGCAGGAAAACTAACCTGAAAACATCCCAAGGCAATCAAAAATAGTTAACGCAAAAGAAGAATTTTTCATCTATTAAATATGAAAATTGTTTATACCATTTCAAACAGTTCTTCCTTCTTATCTTCAAACGAAATCTGAAAACATGGAGGGTGATTGCGTTAATAATCTCATAATGAAAATGATACATTAGCATGTAGATATCAATAAGACTGTTCCAAAATGGAATCGAAATATTTTACTCAAAAAACCTTGCCATAGTCCTCAACCACAACACCCCTTGTAATATCCCACAGCTTAACTAAACCTGCAGTATCCTATGAAAAGAAGTAAAACATTAGATTATAAATTTATCACAGCAACTTGTAAAGCAAGCCACTTCTTCGATGAAAGAAGCCAAACACTTCAGCTTTGCATCCATCAATATAAATAAATTATTTATGACATGGCAACGAGGGGACAATATTATGATTACCTTGGTCAGGATTTGCCTTCTATTATTTAAGATTTCATGCTGCACAATCCCTGGAGTCCCAGGGATAGTGAAGGAGGGTTCTTCAAAAACTGGAACCTGGAAATGTGAAACAGTAAATAACTCATCACAACTATAGCAGCATAAACATCTGCATGAACCAAGAGAGATAAGATCCGGGCTAAAGCTTAGCAAATCCAAACTAGAATCTACAAGTACAAACAGATTACTACAAAATATTTCAACTATCACCTGTTAACCTAGGGGGTGTCTGATTTCAAGGAATATTTGCCATGGGAAAAATTACAATTTGGATGTTCACCGTAAGTAGTTGTTTGCTGGGAGAAAGAGAATCTAAGTTCCTAAGAGGTTCAAAATGCATAGGCCAAAGTATACTGATAGCTGCACAACCCCTGATTCACCAATTTGGTTCTTTTAAAGTTAATTTGTATTGAGAAAATCAAAAAGTGGAAATTCATACCCAAACATTACTAGCATTTTGAATAAAACAATAGTAGCCTCACTAACCAAACTGAAATGTCCTAGTTTCAGCTACAATGAAAAAAATTTACTCATCCACGGCCGAAGTATCTCAACAAATACCTGGAAGGCAGGAGATAATTGTGTGTGATAAAATTCCACACAACCCATCAGATAACACACGAATAGATCTGCACTTGCCTCTTCTTCAACAGGAAGGCAACCAAGCTTCAATTTTTATTTTATTTTTTTTGTGATAGAATTAAGAGTAAATGTACCACTTACAGGAGTAGATCCTTCTAAGCTAGCCCTTGCTCTAGAGAAGGATAAATTGCCAGCCAAGAATGAGCCGCCTTTCTGAAAAATCTTCTGAGGGTTACATCCTTCAGCTGGCCACTTATGTACAGAAGAATCTGTTGTTGCAACCCATATGCTATCATCATGCAATGCAACTTGTGAAATAGGGTGGTCCTTTGTGCAAAGTAAAACGCTTTCTCTTTTGGATAAATCTGTAACATACAGCTAAAAGACCAGCACTAAATCAGTTTACAGCTGAGAAAACAAGTAAAACAAAAATGTACATAAGATTCTAGAGAGTATGTTACTTACAGAAAGATCTCTCCCACCGCTATATACATGACTAAATGATGGAGTGCTAGCAAGTGCCCAAACAGAGTCTGTGTGTACAGCATATGAATGCACACAACGTTGTTGACCAAGATCCCATAGTCTACAAGAGTGGGAAACCAAAATTGATCATTATAAGGAACAAAAGTAAAGCTTTCTTCAGAGTTTTTTTTTCTATGCATACTTCAACCAAATTTGGCATGCCAAGAAAGGATTTTAATTTTTATGGCATTCATAAAGGCCTCCATTGCCAGCATTTGTGTTACAAGCAATGTCAGATTTTCACTTCTTAGACTAATCAAAGAACACTGGCTACTGGATGTATTTTTAAGGCTTCAAAAAGTGTATTGGTCTCACTTATGAATTATAATGCAATTTTCAAATACATTATTGAAATCATAAAAGCTATAGGATCAGTACAGTAATTTCAAACAAAAGTTGTACCCTACCCAGAAACAGATTTATGCTCAAAAACTAACTTGGGCAATGGTGAATGGTCCCTTAAAAATTTTAAGAGCATGAAATGAATTGCCGGTATTTGGATCCAAAACCTAATCAAAGTGCCCTAGTCAGAGTTAGGTCACTCAAGAGGAAGACTGAACAAAAAACAGTTTCTCAGAGTTGGCCAACTAGTTACAGGTGTAGAACACCCAAGCCAACTGATCCGACCAACCCCTGATATTTCTGTCAATCAGTCGATCAATCAGATGTGCAATAAAGACCCTGCTTTTACCTCGCACCCTACCTCCCAAATCCCAAATTCTTTATATGGTTAGAACTTTTTGGTACAGCCTTTTTTGCGAAAATGGTCTCCTCACTAAGCAAGCCACTCCACAGATATTCAACCCATTCCAATATTTGTAGTCAATAAACAGGTTGAAGAACTATAAACTGTTCATTATCCCATCAACTACGATATCAAATTTCATGAGTGTGGGAATTTCAGGATTGGCTAATTTTGATGGAGATGGACTATATAGTGAAAAGAACGTTTTCGCGACACAAAATGTAATAACAAGTAAATAAATAATATAATTGTTAACATTATTCTATCTGAATGTTCATGAACATATACACAGTTTGGGAGATAACTTCATTTACCATCTCAGTTAATCATGTAACCTTCACAGAAAACTCATTAATCCAAGCTTCCTAAGGTAATTTCTATCAGCAATTGTAAAGGAGAAAACATCAAATCATGAATTGTGTTACAAATCAAAGAAATCCGAAAGGGGTTCTTCAAAATTATCGCAATAGGCATATAACAATAGTTTTGAAAATGCCTAAAATAAATGTAGCTGGCAGTGTAAGCGAAGGGCATTCCAACTACTTTCGTTAAGTCTTCTTTTTATTTTTATTTCCTTTTGCATGGGGGAGGTGGACACATAACCCCCACCAAGGACTAGGAAGCACAGCCACAGCAGCACAATTAATCTCAAAAAAGTAGGACACACGGGAATAGTAAGATAATAAATTTGATTTTTTATGTATAAAAAATTGTTAAATGCATGTAAGACTTTAAGTAGAATGAATAAAGGCCCAAAACCATATTAAAATAAATTTTAAATGAGTTAAATATAGCCCAACTCAACTTTATAACTCACGTCATAATTCAAAATTTACACTGGAATTAACACTCAACTCTTCATCCATCAAAATGTTTTCAGTTTTCAATTAGATAGTCTACTGTACTAGGCATGTCCAGAAAAATCAACAGAAACATGCTCAACTTTGTTAATTACATTTGACAATCATAAATTATAAACAAATAATATCATCACCATCCATGAATCACACCACTTCCACTTTTCTGTTCATCAAAAGAAAAATCCACAACTTTGAATGCCCCTACATATTCTAAACTTTCAAATGCACACCTTCAATATCTCACGTCCTAGTTTCACCTTGAAGCTATTTAGGAGTTTTCCTTGATAAGGTGAATGTTGGAATGCACATATACTAAGTCTTGGCCTATTTGTGGTGTCATTTTGTTTCTCTTCAAAGAGTCAATAAGTATGTACTGAATCAAAACATGAGGTGTACATTTTGCTTATTTACACCCGCTTATTAAATTGCAAACAAAAGCTTTTAGAGGACACCATTGTCGAAGCACTGTCCGGTCTGGTCAAACATTTTGAACACGTTGACTATGTGTCTTACACATGTTCGAGGAGTGCCTGATAAATGTTGGTGTCCGACAGTGTCCGACACGAACCCTTTGGATTTGTTGAAGTGTTTATTCTTTAGGGCTCCCCACCCACTCACAAAAAAACTAAAACCGGTCAAGAAATCTCAGCCACTCAACTCAAATTGTAGAAGTTCAAGCATTGCAACTAATGACTTTGAATTGAACGCTTCTGTGGAATATATCTTTTTTTTAACCATTAATTATAAGCAATTCTCAATGGTGATTTGAATCATTAAAAATTTGAAAACTAGTGACTTCTACTGATAAAAACTCAAATTGCAGTATATATGTTACTTCTTGCATCGGATAGCTAAAAACCAATTTCCAACATGAAATGAACTCGTTTTCATGGTTCGGAACAGAAAATACTAGTCTACGCGTAGATTCTAGAAAGTTTACCTGATCATAGAATCAGAGGACCCTGACAAACAATACCTGAAATACATACAGCAAAAAGAATGGTGGTTACTGATTTGCTCAAACACAAATATAGTTACAAAGCATCAAGTCAACTACAAGCCAGATAATCAAAATCTCAATGATCAACAACTGGTTCAAAAAAAAAAAAAAGATAGATCTTAATTTTTATGACCACTAATTGCAATTTCAGTTTAAGGAAGATACGTGTATGTATCACAAACACTCTTCTGATAGACATCTCTTATCCCCTTAGATTCTTTCCTTAAATCCTGCACATTCATTGAATCCCTCAATTCATACAGAAAGGGTTCAAGTTTTTTTCGTGTACAAAAAGGGAAGAGACAGTATAACAGAATGCAACAGTTCACAGACTTTGCCAAATTCGATGATACAACATGTCAGTTTAGCTCCAAATCTCTTTTTTCATTATTTAGAAATGTATTTAACTGTAAAGAACTATGTTTTCTTCCTTGTCAGGTTGAAATTTAATTCATGGTAAAAGCAATTTTATTTAAAAACAAATAAAGAAAAAAAATACAATAAACCACATTAGATATAGCACAGTTACTTTTGCCTATTTAGATTATAATGTCAACTCTATGAATTAGGAATCAAATTAGCAAATAAGTTTCAATATCATGTGGAAAGATCAAAAGAGGAAAAGACAATGCTCAACTTTTCTAAACTGGTGGTGAATTAGCAATTACAATCAAACTTAACCAACCTGCCAGTAGAATCCAAAATTAATGCCCTAATGTTATCCGTATGCCCTCTCAGCTTCATAGTTTTTGAACCACTTCTCGGATCCCAAACGCGTATAACCTTCAAATAAGCATTACTTCATGATTAAAAAGGTATGGCATTCAAAGTTCTTGATCAGTCTTTCACAATAAAAATAAATAAATTCCAATCAAAGAGAAATGGACATAAATACATTTTAGTTGAAGACTGGATTGTGTTTAATCCTGAAATTAGACAAACCTAAATTCAGTCTCCAAACTTCAAATTTTAGCTTCCCTAAGAAGCTATTTTGTTGGTACAGACCCTTATAAAGAAGTTGGAATAGGAAAGAAGAAATTAATTGTAAGATTTTTACCAAAACAACATACCTTCTCAGTTCCACCAGAAACAAGTACATTGCCACTTTCGTTCATAGCTAATGCATACACTGAATCTTTATGGCCTTTTGCAGCAATTGGAGCATGTCCATGAGACTGAGTTGTGTGCAGTGGAAGGCTGCTGCTAGAACTAATAGAACGTGCATTTGTAACTGGAAGGCCATGGTTGCTGGAACTAATTATACCATTTGGACCATCATTCTCCATTAAATCAGTTGACTTTGAGATTGGGACAGCTGCAGCTTCAAGATCCCATATAAATACCTCCCCTCCAAGACCACCAGAGGTAATGACATTGCTCTAAAATGCACGACAGTGACGACACTACAGAAGGATTAGAGACTTACAACGAGGCTATCTAATTATATGCATTTAATCTTTCTTAATGTAGGGTGCTTAATAACCTGAGTAAAGAAATTACATTTTTTTCGACTGCGGCAAGACAAGTAACATAATCTGAGTGCTGATGGAGAGTTCTGGTACAACCACCATTGGACAAGGAGTTCCATGTCTGATAACATAACAAAACAGTAAAAAGGAAACACATGACTAAAGCAAGGACAATTACCAATCAGAAGAAAACACAAACAACAATTCATGACAACTCAACAAACCTTGATTGTGGTGTCTGATGAACACGAAACAAGAGTATTATTTCCTGCAAGTAAAGTGTCATTGACCTGTACAATCAAAGCAACCTCTATCATAATCAATCAACACTAAAGGTATGATGATGCACCATATGGAAACAATATTATCGTATAACTGATAATATATCAGCATTTGACACCTTTCATCTGCATTAAACACCAATCAACGTGTCAATATTGCTGACTCTTTATTTACAATCTCTGTTTCAATATCAATTGTGAATTACAAGAAAAAGAAACAGAAAGTTCGAGTTCCTAAACTTAGAAGACTTTCCAAGTGATCTTGTTTTATCTTTTTTCGAGATCACATTTGAGAGTAACGAGTTGTGTTTCCCCTGCTATTGATCTCAGAATACAACCCATTGTAGTAAACTTTGTAACAACAACACTATTTATACCAAAAAAACCGATATTGTATCAGATACACACTCAAGGAACACTCCATGCTTAGATAATCAACTTTTTCCATATCTTTGAAAAGCTTCAATTCCTTGCTAATGTTACAAGCATATTATCGCAAGTATATTATCGAAAGTTAATAATACATGAGTAGGAATATTGACCTACAAGTGAATGAATATGTCTATAATTCAAAACTTAATGTTTTAACACTAAAATGTACAAATGTGTCCCCAACGTATCCCGTATTGTTGATTTTTTTTTGCCGATGTGTCCGACACCTCGTATCCATGTCAAATACGATACCCGTATCCGTAGTAAAATTTCACCTTTCAAATAATGACTAGCCAAATTTTCTAGTTTTCATAATATTTATGTTCATGATTCAATATCATAGAAAACTTAATGAAACGGTTAATTAGATTACTTGCAAAAAATGCCCAACATTGATACATGAGACACTTAGCGCTGCAATGAGCAAGGAATTTGATTTCTCGAAAAATATCGAAATTTCACCAAATATTTCTCTTTTTGAGTTACCGAAATTTCTTTCGAAATCCGAAATATTAATTTCTTTCGTCAAACCAATCTCAATTTTCCTACATTTTAACCCGTTTTAACTTTATTTAGTATTAAAATTTTGTTATATAAGTTAGCGATGGCAGTGGGGGATTTACGGATATCCGCCCCGCCCGCCCCGTTTGGGGTGGTTTTGGTTATGGCTAAATGAAGGTTGGGGCGGATACGGATTTTGCCATATCCGCCCCACGGATATCCGTTTAGTTAATAAAATTGCATAAATACCCCTGCCCTATAAAAGAAAGATAAAACTCTAACCCTAAAATTTATTTGATCTCTCAACTCTCACTCGTCTTTGCCTCCTTCAGAGACTCTCAGACGCTCGAATCTGGCGACAACAAATGCCAGGTTTGCTCAAATCTTTGCCTCTCTGTATTTCATCTTCTTTGTCACCTTCTCTCAAATCTTCTTTTATCTTCTTTGTCTCATTCTTAGTGAAACGGATCTAGAACTCAACTCCAAACTGAATCAGAGATCTTTGTGCACGAATCAGAAACTGTGAGTAAGTCTTCTTCTCTTCTTCTTTTTTTCTTCTTCTCTTCTTCCTCTTCTCATCGTTTTATACGATGGTGAAATTGAGGTTTTCTTTGAAAGAGTTCATTTTGGGAGCACAAATGGGTGGGTGAAGCTGCACTTGTGAATGGTTGGAATTTTCAATTCAGAAGTCACACTCGAATGGCTGGGAAGTGAATGAGATGTCTGGGCTGATAAACATCATGAATCGGGTACAACTTGATGATGACCAGAATAAATGGTTATGGGTGGGAAGGGATCAAAGTTCTTCTTATGGGTGGGACGGATTGGTATCAATCACTGGCTCCCTCACATATCCCTTCCAGCTTGGACAGAATCAGCAAGCTTGTGTCCTTCTTATGGGTGAAGGACATTCCCCTCAAGCTACTTCATAGTGGCCAACATTGTTAAGAGAGGCATCACATAACATTCATAACCATTGCATCTTATGTGGAGCTGCTGAAGAGACCATTGACCATTTGTTATTGTGTGTTGATTATTTTGTGTTGGGTTGATTATCAGGTTGGTTGTAGTGTTGTTTGTGTATTATTGTGTTGTTTAGGGCTGATTATTTTGTGTTGTTAAGTGAGAATATATTTATGTAGATTTGTTTTGTGTTGTTATTGTTGCTTTGAGTTCTTATCGTTGTTTTGTGTTGTTAACAGTAATCTGTGAGAATATGTCTCAGGCCCAACTATGCAATTACATAAAATTTTAGACCCAAAACAGATGGTCGGGGTGGGCAACCAGCAGAACCATAAATTCTTTAACGGATTGGCGGATTGGGGCAGATATCCGACAACCCGTTCAGGGCGGAGATGGTTTTTGCCTAAAATGTTAAACGGATTGACGGGGTGGATTTGGGGATCCGTGATCACTGACGGGGCGGGGAAGGATTTGTTCAAATCCGCCCCATTGCCATCCCTAATATAAGTGAATCTTATGCAATATATTGTTTTTCTAACATTATAAGCCTTGTGGTACTCTTTATGTAGTATATAAGAGGTTTAAATACTTAAATTATATTGATAAATTCAAAACTACAACCGAAATTTTTACATTTTTTCTATAAACAACGAAATATTTCTTAAAATCAACTTATCGAAATTACTTCGAAAAACGAAATCACAATCCTTGGCAATGAGCACAACAGACCTCTCCACACACACCCATTTCAGCCTTATTACTGTGGAGAAAAACATGATTGTTTAGAAGCGTGATTTGTTTAGTTGCCAGAAAATAATGAAACTACCACGTATATCTGTGTGTGCACATAAATTTTTTTTATCCATGAACCTCGTACTAAAACATAACCCAACTCTAGAAGCCACAGAAATAGTTTACAATATTCAAATATGAGAAAATCCAAAGAATTTAAGGCAGTTTAAGATCTGGAAAAGTGAAATACCCAATCAACATGTGACTCAAATGTCGTAGAGCAGGTGGCAGAATCTTCAGCCAATGCCCATCTTTTCAGTGTTCCGTCTCGGCTTCCAGTGAATAGGTAGTCGCAGTTGTTAGGTGCACATGATTTCAAGACAGTCAAGCAATTAATTCCAGCACAATGCTGTAAATGACACGAAAGCATATTAAAAAGACTGCTATACAAGCATAACTGATGGGATCAGTATAAATGACGACTATGACGAATGACTACACAATTAAGTTTTGCCAAATCAGTAAGGGACATAAAGTCAATAACTAATGGGGTAAACTTATCTAGCCCCCCACATCCCACTCTCCTCTCCACTTGCAGATAGTGGTTTTGAGATTAGTAACATAATAACCTCAACCATGATCTAGAAGAGGTTAGAAACCATGGGAAGAAGGTGAAAATATTGTTAGTCATACAGTTCCAAGCGTCACCACCATACACAAATATGAATTGTACTTACTGGAGCAACAACAAAATTGTGAAATATACTTGAGCACTACAAATGAATAAATAATGTTAGCATACTTTCATATACTTTTCCATCCTGAGGAACTTCTTTTTCTCTCACATGTTGTGTTTGAAAGTTAGTTCCAAGCAATCTCTACACTAAATGATGATATTTTTACCGAAAGAGAATAAACAAGTGAGGAAAGAAAAATGCCACTCACCTTTGTGTCATCAGCATTATTAAGCACGTATGTTAGCCTCTTCTCCTTACGAGAACGAGATGAACCGGATGTATTCCCAGCACTACCAACACGGTGCATCGCAGAAGTCCCTGAAAATAACAAAGACCCCAAATTACCAATGTTAGATGAGTTGGTCAATATCCATGGTAAAAGGGCCAGCTTCCTTCATTGAATAACGCCAAAGATTTTAATGCAATTGAATAAGGTTAAAGAATGTGATTTAGAATCTCGAAGATCATGCATAGTAGTGTGCCTCACAAGTCATAACAGTTATATATTGTAGTGAACAAGGTTAAGTACAATGAACAATAATCATGACGGTGGATGGAAGGTGTATGAAAAATATTTGCTTGCATTAGGGTTATATCAGCTAGCGTAATGTCCAATTTGTTTAACTGGAATTAATCATGTCGGAAAATGTCCAACTATTTGACAGGACTTAATTGTATACTGCACATTGTTTTTAATTGAATGAATTCGAGAACAAAGACCAATTTCAACCTAACAAAATCAAACCTGTTGACAGTTAACACAAAGTACTATCCACTATGTAACCATTACACCATATTTTGGGCATTATCACACTAAACTCTAAATCAACCTAGATATCAGCTCAGACGTATAACTCACAGTGTAATCTGAACATTTTATTACAATTTGGCTTAAACTAAGAAGGCCCAAAATCGAAACATCTAAATACAGTAAAGTTACTGCAACTAAAATCGGACTTCAGTTCAACAGTTCAATAGAGACTTAACTGATTGTCTATTTAGCTACCAAAACAAATAAAAACCCTTAAAATCCAATTCAAATCAAACAGAAACACTGAAGACTCAAAAGATGGTCGCGAATCACTCAAATTGAATTAAAAAACACACATTTAAAGAATTGCCGCTAGAATCGAAGCAAGAAAATACCAAAAGAAATAATCTTTTCATCGGGAAATCAAGAAAGATCGAAACATTGTAACGAGTCGCGATAGAATCAAATGAGTTTAAAGAAAAAAATTAGGGTTTTCAACTGATCAAATTGTAAACCCTGACCTTTTCAGAGATATCGGAGACTCGTTCGTACGCTCAATGTGGTCAAGTGGTGAACTCGTCGAAGACGAAGACGGACCCTTGACCTTCGCTTTGTAGTTCTCGATAGGGGAAAATGGTGGTCTTTGAAGCTTTGACTCGGTCTGGTCTCGTGGGGCGAGGAGGGGGTGCAACCCTCCATCCCCTCGTGATGCGCGCCCTCCCTCGCCCGTTTCCTCGCTAATAAGACAAGCCCGGTCTCGTGACACACAAGTGGTGTTTTTTTTTTTTTTTTTTTTTTTTTCTTTTTCTTTTTTCCTCTTTTTTCTTTTTTCTTTTTTTTTCCTGGTAAGGGGAACTGTCTGTTGTCAATGTTGGCCTATTTGGAGCCGGGTTAGTGCTATTGACATCCATTGAGGTCAAAGTCAAAAAAAAAAAAAATTTATTCGTGCTACAATGGAAGCTCGAGGTTAGCTTTGGTGTGATATTGGAACGGTAAAGCGAAACAACTGGTGCTAATGTTCGGCGAATCATTCATGTAGGTCATCTTACGGAAATAGTTTGTAAGGGTGTAGATTTAGTGTTAAATTTGTAATTGTTTTTCTAGGATTAAAAATTTATATATATATATATGTGCAAAAGCCTTGAGCGCGGTGGGACCCTCAAATCTAATTTCCATTGGGAGTTGGAGATAAATAAACGACATGCCTCCTGAAGATGTAAATGGTACATAATTACTGATGGAAACCAAAAACTGAAATGCTTACCATTTAGGGATGGCAATGGAGCGGATTGTGGCAGATTTTAGCAAATTAGTCTCAGTCCCGTTAGTGATCACAGATCATCAATCCGTTTAAAATTTTAGGTAAAAACCATCCCCGACCTGAACGGATTGGCGAATATCCGCCCCGCCAATCAATTAAAGATTTGTGATTATGATGATGAGTTGCTGGTTCCACGCCCAGATCCACCCCGATCCGCCCCACCAATCTATTTTTGGCTAAAATAAACCAATAGAAAACAAAGAAAATAATCCAATAGAAGAAATTAGATGAGTATTTGACAATATCATAAGCAATCAGATGAGTATTGTTGGGTTTTGCAGAAAATGATGAGAAGAATCCAATAGAATAAGAGAAAAAAAAAAGAAAATAATAAGATAATAAGACTTAATCACAAAGATCTCTGATTCGTGCACTAAAGATCTCTGATTCAAATGGTGGAGTTCCAAATTCGTTTCACTACAAGAAAAATGAGACAAATAAGATTCAGATATCTATGTATTTCTACTTCTTAGACAAATAAGATTCAAATGAGGATGAATTCGAGAGAAGGTGAAAGAGGAGTGAACTGACGACTTTCACAGCAACACTAGTTGCGGCCCTGGATCCGACCGTACAGATAAGAGAAAATTGAGAAAGTCTGAGTCACTCAGTCTCTGAGAGCCCAAGAAGAATGTGAAGGATAGTGAGAGTTGATAGTGAGAATGTGAGATGAGAGATTGTGGGTAGTAAAATTTAGGGTTAGGGGTTTTTTTTCAATTTAAAAGGCCATGGGGGTAAATATGTAATTTCTAGACTTAAATGAATATCCATGGGGCGGATATGGCAAATTTTGTATCCACTCCGAATAATTAGTGGATGTTGTTTGGATATCCGTATCCGCCCCAACATCCATTTAACCATAATCAAAACACCCCAAACAAGCAGGCGGGGCGGATATCCGTGAAAATTTGCCCCACTGCCATCCCTACTTACCAAATCTAGTAAAATTTAATTACAATACCATTTTATTGTGTAAACTACCTGCTCATGGACCTGTCCACTCTAGTAATTATTGTGAATAGAATCACAAAGGAACACGCACAGTTGAGGTTGACCTTGAAGTCCACGAATTATTATGTTCCATAAACTGATTTTACTGTACTTGCTATTTTTTTTCATCTTGTAAGGAGTTATTCATTTATCTTTTATTTTCTATAGATGTTATTGGTTTTCTCTGTTGACTAAGGTTTATTGGTTTTCTCAGCTGACTAAGGTTAGATGGGTTCGCTCGATGAATCAAAAAAATAATATTATTTACATTCATTTAACAATTGATACAATTTAATTAAGAAAATTTTGAAGCGTTAATTGCGCTTTTACATTGATAATCTCTGAATCAAATATATCATGCATCAAATATCAGTGTAATTATGGTAGATGGTGAGAGGCGATTTCGTACGTCGTAAGCGTGAACCTCTTATTTGAATCCTCCATCTAATTCGAAAAAACGTGATTCACTTTTGCAATAGAAAAACTCACTCCAACCGTGTCAATCACAATCTGAATTGGTAGTTCAACCGAAACCAATTCAAGGTTGATGATAACTAAAGATCCCTGATTCAAATGGTGGAGTTTCAGATCCGTTTCACTGCAAGGAAAATGAGACAAAGGAGATTCAGAGATCTTTGTATTTCTACTTCTTAGACAAAAAGGATTCAAAAGATAATGAAAATTCGATAGAAGGCGAGATAGGAGTGAGCCTAACGACCTTCGCAGTGGCACTGGTTGCGGCCCTAGATCCGATCGTCCTCCAATAGAGTTGAGAGAGCCTGAGTCTCTCAGTATCTGAGAGTTCAAGGAGAATGAGAGTGAGAGTTGAAAGTGAGAATGTGAGAATGTGAGATGAGAGATCATGGGCAGTGAAATTTAGGGTTAGGATTTTATTTTCTATTTAAAGGGCAGGGGTAAATATGTAGTTTTCAAACTTAAACGAATGTCCATGGGGCAGATATGGCCAAATCCGTATCCGCCTCGAATAATTGACGGATACTGATCGGATATTTGCATCTGCCTCAACATCCATTTAATCATAACCAAAACCGCCCCAAACGGGAAGGGAGGGGTGGGTGGGGCGGATATCAGTGAAAATACGCCCCGCTACCATCCCTACTTACCAAATCTAGTAATATTTATTTACAATACCATTTTATTGTGTGAGCTACCTACCTATAGACCCGTCCACTCTAGTAATTATTGTGAATAGAATCACGAAGGAACACACACAATTGAGGTTAACCTTGAGGTTCGTAGATTATTATGTTCGATAAACTAATTTTATTATACTTGCTATTTTTTTCATTTAGTAAGGAGTTATTCATTTATGTTTTGTTTTCTTTAGATGCTATTGGTTTTCTCTGCCAACTAAGATTTAACTTTTATCCTTTTATATTGAATCTTTATACATTTTATTTTTCATAAAACAATACTTATTGTTGTTGACTTTTGTAGTTAATTTTCTTATTATAAGTTATGAATAAGCACAAACATTTAGCCATCGAATTAGACATATAATAATGTTTTGAACCATAAATTAATCGGGACATTTTAATCATCTTATTGGACATTAATCACAATGTTTTGAATAATCAAGTATAAAACTACTAAGCCATCGAGGCATATATCTACAAAGTGGAACAACTTTACTGTGGTTTAAAGTGTCACATTAATAAGCATTGATTTGAACAACATATCAATCTGAAACAAACGAAACAAACAATATGACCTTACTAGTTTGTAAGCATTAGTTTTTACATCGTCTTTTGCTTCTTAGCAAATGATTCAATTTGCATATCTTTTGTCTCCTCAGTTTGAACTTGTTTCTTATGTATTCTACCACTTTCCTTTGTCTCATTTGGCTTATTAACTTACTGCAAAAGATTAAGGCAATCAGTTATGGATGAATGGAGGGATATAATTTCTATGTGAACTGAACATTGGTAAGCAAGTTTTTCACGTATTGTCATCAAATGATTATAGTTAGCACTTTGCTTGTCTTGACACCCATGGAAGTCAGCAAGTCACAAAAAATTATTGTGTTATAAAACAACTATCTTTAGAAAACCGATATATGACACAAACCAACATGAACTTATACAAGAACTGGAAGCAACCATCCTCTTGCAAGTTAGCAAAAAATACATCGTCAGCTTTGTATGAGATAGTAAACTTAAGAAGTTGGATTGTCACGGTGATAACATACTCATTATTGATGTTACAACCTCCTTTAACTCCGGTTTAGTTTACTGTACGAAGAAAATGAAGAAAATCATTAATTAACTTCATGGATTTGATAGATAAATCAAGAAGTGAAGAATAGTGAAACAAACTAACTACAAGATTTCGAAAGGCACCTGCAGAAGCAACAGTTGATCGCGATTACTACATGGGATTCAATGTTGAATCCCGTCATTTACAGTTCACATGAAGGTAGTTTCCTAAAATACATCTCACGGCTTTATCACAAAATTTATATTTGAACTCTGAGACTGTACTGGTATGACAAAGCGAATAAATAAATATAGATCATGTGTTGAGCGTTGTCATGGTTTTATGCATGTCGTGTTAATAAATTAGCCGAATTTGTGGCCACGTTTTGGTATGTAGTGGTCATATACCATGTCGCAGGGATGGTTGTGTTGGTGTATTCTTAATTGTATTTTATTTTAAACATATTAATTTGTATACCAAAAGATGACAAAATGAGAGAAAGTTATACATATATGGATTAGTGGCGTTGTTTCTTTTTTTTACATTTTTTTATAAAAACACAAATTAATTATATATAACCATGTAAGTCATCGATATCCAATAAATGGAGTCCATAAAATTTATTTACCTTTCATTTACATAAAATATCTAATTTCCTAACGTGCCTTATATGAATGCAAGTTCATATTTACTTACATTTTTTTTATTATAGAAAATGACATATTCATACTTCACAAGTGATTTGATCTTATAATATTTTCACTTTTTCCATTAACATAAAATATATTTTTAATATTTAAAATTTTATAATATAGGGTTAGATGGGTTCGCTCGATGAATCAAAAAAATATTATTTACATTCATTGAACAATTGATACAATTTAATTAATAAAATTTTGACGCGCTCATTGCGCTTTTAAATTGATTATTTCTAAATCAAATATATCATATGTGAAATATTAGTGTAATTATGGTAGATGAGAGGCGATTTCGTACTTCAATTAGCGTGAACCCCTTATTCGAATCCTCCATCTAATTAAAAAAAAAAAAAACATGATTCACTTTTGCACTAGAAAAACTCATTCCAACCATGACAGCCACAATCTAAATCGGAGGTTCAGCCGAAATTGATCCAAGGTCAATGATAAGATATGTACAAAGGACAAGTAGAGTGGGAGAAACACCACATTTAAATGCATACCGACCAAGCATGCGAGTAGCGATGACAACAGAAGAAATATCCATGGTGAATATTATATGGATTATCTTTCGCATGCGGCGAAGATGGTAACATCGACGAGAGTGAGCGTAGATGTAGAGGGAAACAATTAACGTTGTTACTACAAATAAGATCATTATTACACTCAACATCATTTTGTCAATTTGAGCATAGCTTTTAATTGTATAGTATCTTGGCTCAAACAGTTTGCTATAATCACGTGTGCTACTAATTTTTTAATCTGCAAGCTCGATATCCAAGATAAAACTATTGAGAGAAACTTTTTGATAACGATCAAGTGCACCTAGAGGGCATTTATCATTTTTTAAACAATTTTCACAATTCCCTTTTATCACCAACTAATTATGACTCATTAGATGAAGAAATTTGCAATGAGTACGTATGCATGCTCATGAACTACGAGAATGCCGCAACTAATCTGAGCACGAATTTGATAAACTTCCATTTGCAAATAACTCACCAACTTGACAAATTTTTTCTGCTCCAGTTTTAAGTATAAATAAAAATCATCTACAAATAGAAGAAAAAACTATACATAATCAGCATTACAGAATTTTTAAGAACAACTAACATTTTAATTGAAATGTTTATTAAGCAACCAAAGTCTAAATTTTAAAACGAACTATTAAAATACAAAGGAATGTGGTTGCTTAAATTGATTTATCAAATGACAACAAACTAATTAAAGATTAGAGTATAATGATCGCTGACAAATGTTGATTAATTTTTGTTAGAAACTTTCTACTAGATCATTTGAAAATTCTTAGATTGTTTGATATTAAAAACTGGTGTTTATAAGCCTTTATCCGAAAGTTTTGTTAGCTCAAATAAAAAATATTGATAAGATAAGTGCAATTCTGAAAGCAGTGAGCATTATTAGTGATTAATGTAATACCCGTGTCATTGTCATGATTAAATTTTTGGAAAAAAAAATACTATTTTTTCAACAGCCATTTGTATGGGTAATCTTGTTAGTCTTGGGTCATGGCTATTATTTATTTTGTATGATTAAGCAATGTTAATCATATAGCACTACCCCCAAGAACTTTGAATAGAATAGTGATGCTTTCATAAAATTTTCACCAATTTATTTTGATTACTATTAAGTGGACTTTAACCGTCATTGGGTCATATCTTTAGTTAATCAAAGGATTGTCTATTTGTTTACACTTAATTAAAGCTTCATCGAGAGACAAAAAAAAAAAAGAAGAGAGGGAGAGATACAACTTCTTATTAGTTCATTTCAATTCGTGGGTTTCACTTTGACACTACTTTAATTTTCAAAATTTTATTAAACTACCAATTTTTTTATTTGTTATCAATTACCTAAAATGTGTGTGTGTAGACAACGTTAAGCATACACCAATACCCCCAAGAATTTTGAATAGAATAATGATGCTTTCATAAAATTTTCACCAATTTATTTTGATTACTATCAAGTGCACTTTTGATTACTATTAAGTGCACATGAAACTAGGGCTACGCCGGTCCAGTTAACCGGCCCAAACAACCAAACCCAAAAACCAGACCAAGCCTAGAAAAATTTAATTTTATGAAGGACCGGATGAGGCTGGTTAACCGACACTACGGTCCAGGCCGGTCTCAGTCACATCCACCCTTTTTTTATTAAGCCCAAATGTTTCTTCAGCCCACAATCAAATTTCAAGGATGGAAGACAGTCCATTCCATCCTCATGCATCATCATCACACCATGACAGTCCATTCCATCCTCATGCATCATCATCACACCATGACACGTCACTTTTTCCATCATCACGACAACATCGCCATCATGCCAACATCAACATCACCACCAAGACACCATCAGTCGTCCTCCTCCTTCCCTATGCCTTTATCCTCAATCACCTCCCCCCTTTCTCCCAAACTCTGTAAATCAAATTCACCCCAAACCCTAACAATCTCTAGCCAACTATGAGTGTATCAATGGAGAATAATAAGGTGGGCTTGGTTGAATATCTTATAACCACTCCTTTCACTTTCATGTTTGGCTCCCAATGCCAACTAAACAAAGAAAGTCTATTCTCAATGGAGGAGAAGAAAAGAAAAAATTTAGTTGATGATAGCAGTATTTGTGAAAACAAAACTACAGTGATGTTCAACAACACGAAACTTCCAAATCGACGTTTTGAACACTCTAATTTGAAAGCAACCATACACTACACCTCCATGAGATAGATGAACTGGAAACTTGAGATGAGCTTCAACGATTTGCTCAAATGCTTAAGAACATATGAGATCGGGTTGGAGAGGGAGAGGGAGAGACTGTAAAAATGGGATCTTAGTGAAGACAAAAGGTTTGGAAATAGAGAGAAATATAAAAGACTTAGTAATTACTTATGGGCTTATGGCTTTATATGGTCGGGTCGGGCTAGTTAATCGGCGGGCTCTGGGAATTGGAACAAATTTGGTCGGGTCCGAGTTGTGGGACCGAATATTAGAAATACTATTTAAAAACTGGCTCAATCGGTTCGATTTCCACTTTGATTCGATTTTCAGTCTGAATTGCCTAGCCCTACATGAAACTAAACGCTGGAGTAAACCAACCTTAACGAACCAACCCACCACAATTACCTTTAACTTCAACCCAACCCAGCAATTGATCTATGTGGTACATACGATTCCCAATGGGTTCATCTTTGATTATTGGTGAAGTTGTGACCACATCATAAAGTTTCTTCAAAGTAAATTGGAGTGGATGTAGGAATTTTTCTAATCGTGGATTACCTGTACATGGTGGTATGTTTCAAATGAGTTCGATCGTGAACTCATGGTAAATTGAGTTCGTTGAGGTTGGTCGGGAGGGGTTGTTTGATGGGGATGTGTATGAAAAAATTGAAGAAGACGATTGGTCGTTATTTAATGGTTTGTTATTTAACATCCTAATATTGGAAATTGATAAATAACTTACACAAAGTTTGTTATGAATCTTGATCTTTTGATTGAAGATCAACCACCGATAAATCCTTTGATTGGGGATTATCAACAAAATACTAAGTTTTTATTAATATTATTCCTCAACTGTTATAATGACATACTTTTATAAATAAATGAATAAACATACTTCTAGTGAAATACTTCGTAAACAAGGGGTCCTAATTAAATAATCATACCTAAACAAAATAGACTTCTAAATAAGCTAGACTCATACTTGAAATTACTAACAAATAAATAGTTTATTAGCATATTTTGCGCTTTCAAATTTGGCTTGTCGTCGAGCAAATTAAATGAACTGCTAATCATGAGAATGTCCTTCCTCATCCGGTGCCTTTTTTCAAAAATAAAAGTTGCAAAATTAGGCAATAATGACCAGGTTTAAAGCACAATCATTTTTGTTACGTTTTTTTCTTTTGTTCAGCCTATGGGAAACGCTTCGTGCCAGGTGCCGATGGAAGATTAGGAGTGCTAGGCTTCAAATAAGATAGTACAACTATAATTGCATAAGAGTGGTTGCATGGATGGCATCTTCTTGACAAAGTGTCAATTTAAAAGCTTCAATTAAACTCATCGGATGCAACAAATAGACACAAGCCCTTCTTTCAGCTTAAATCGGGAACACAAATACTTGCTTGAAACCAAATTATCAAATTTCTCAAACTTTGTTATGAACTCCCGAACAATGCCCATTTGCGTTAGTTTAGATAATGAACTACTGCGAGACCCAAAATGAGCACAACCAACTTTTTAAATTTGTGGTCAGGTTAGAATCCAAAAGATTGCTTAATCCAGCGATACAATGAAATAACATTGCCTTGAAGGTGAACAACAATCAAAGTTGTGGTAATAACATTGCCAATGGTAGCCTGGTTGGATGGTTAAGGTTGTGGTGGTTTAACCCCCACGTCTTGGGTTCTATACCCACCGGCGGCACGCTTGCCTTTCAAAAAAAAAAAAAAAAAACAATCAAGGAAACCATCAATGCATCAGAAACCCTGTCAAGTGCTTGATATTGCTTGACTTGGAATAACCATCCCTCGACGTCATCATCGTTGAATTTTGAAAATCAATGTGAATGATCTTACTTTGAATAATCAACCTCAATTACCATCAACATGTTGAGGATGTGGTGGTACTCGTTGTTGGGGTTGCTGGTTCTGAATAACGAAACCTTGAGGTTACTGAGGAGGTGGAGTTTAAGGTTGTTGAGGAAGTGGAGGTTGTTGTTGCACTAATTGTCGGACTAAAGTTGCTAAATTTGCAATTTGTGTAGTGAGATTAGCAACAATGATTCCAAAACCATTAAATCGGTTTTTCCAGCCAGTAAATCGGTTATCCAAATCAATTTAGTAAATCGATCTTCCAAACTAGCAAATTCGACTTCTAATTCCTTTACCGTCATGCATGGCGAAGAAGAAAACACAACGAATAGAAGGGGGATGGAAAAAACATTAGTACGAATCAACCACTGATAAATCCTTGATTGGGGATTAGCCACAAAAAACTAAGTTTTTATTTATATTTTTTAAACCATTTCAATTACATACTTATAATCACAGTGAAAATTTTCCTTTATTAATTCAATAATACTACCTAAACAAAATATACTTCTAAATAAGCTAGACCCCTACTTAAGATTACTTGCAAAAGAATAGTTTCCTAACAAAGTTGGAATCGTGAAAAAAATATGGGTGAACAAAAGAAAGAAATAAACAAAGAGGTAGGGAGAAAGGGAAAGTTTTGTGGAGGGAGTGAGGGAGGAATGAATAAATAAAACTGAAAAGGAAAACATCGGGGTGTTGATGATTTACTTGATTTGTTGCACTTTTGGTTTTTTAAGTTCTATGTGACCCGTTAATTTCTTATATTTTGGTAAATCTCAGTTGTATTTTATCTCAAACCTCAAACACCATTATGATTTGTATTATAGATAAGATAGTAGTAATATGATATCGAATGTTAGTTATATCTGGAGAATTGAAGGCAAAAAATAAGACTATTTAAGGTAGCACACTGTATAACATTTTGCTGAATGTGATTATATATAGCGTTACATTTAAATTTAACTATTACATGTATTTTATGTTAGGCAATGCTTACTTTCATAGTATCCATAATTATTCATTGAAGTTACCTTTGTACCCCTAACCATTCACTTTATATCACAATTATTCCATAATATCTAACTAAACGACAAATGGTATTTTGGTCATTTCATTGGCCATGAGGTATTTACGAATGCACTATTCACGAGGCCTAACCTCTTTATAATTGTAGAGATACCAATGTCAACATTATCACAATTATGGAGGTTCAACGATAGTTGAATTTACTAATGGAGATTAATAAAACTTATCTTTATTTCTCCCCAACTTAGGCATGTTTTTGTTCTCAACGAAAATTCAAGTTTCGCTTGTTTTTTTATTTATTATTTATTATTTTATTATCTAATTTTTTATGTACTTGAAATGTCCATTAACTACATCGTATTTTTTTACCTACCCTTGTTTTTTTAACTTTGGAAAACTTGTAATCGAGAAAATAAGTCTGAGCCGTCAAATTTTTTTCGAGATGCATCTCGAGATGAATGCATGAATAAATTTGTGTTGTCATTTTTCTTGAGATGTGTGCTGGGCTGTCAGATTTCACTCGAGATGCGTGATGGACATTCTATTTTTTCTCAAGATATATGCATAATTAAATTTGAACCGTTAGATTTACATAGAGATGTGTGTATTATTAAAATTGACCGTTAGATTTTTCTCGAGATGAGTTGTTTAAGATGAATGTTTTTTTTTTAAAAATTTTCTCGATATACGATTTCGATTTCAGTTGGGCCTTAAGATTTTTTTTGAGATGAGATGTTCGAGATACGAAAGATTCAATCTCAGTATTTTATTTTATGAGGGGTATTTTGATAATCTGTTTTAAAAATTGATGATCAATGGACGTTGACAGCTAATTAAGGGATAATTATAATAATGATTAATGACGAACCTACTTATTAATTAGCTATGTATAAAAGGGGGTTAAAGTGAAAATTACGCTTTCAATTTTCATGTTATTTTCCGCGAACCAAGCACAATAAAAGTTGGCTAAAACCTCCCACTCACTCCAACCCATACAGTCCACTGTCCTCTTCCTCTCACGTCATTTCACACTAATTTCCTCAGGCGATTCGCCAAAGAACTGAAAACCAGCGTAGGCCAGCAGAACTTCAGAACCTCTCTCTCTATCTCCGCTCTTCGAAACCTTTCTTCGTCTTCTTTAAATCTCTCTCTGCTCTCCAAACTCTTCACTCTCCATCTATTCTCCACAATCCGTCAATCAAAGCGAGTCTCTTAAACCCTAGACGAAGATGGAGGACAACAGTGCTGCGAGCAACGTCGCTCGTGCAATAGCTGCTGCCCTAGATTGGACTTCACCTCTCGAAGCAAGAAAAGCCGCTGTTGCTTACTTAGAAGACGTAACTTTTCTCTCATTTCAATTTTTATACTTCATTTTCTTTTAGTTTTGCTAGTTATCTTGATCATCATCCTATCGGTTCTTCGTTTTTTAGTGTGTGTTAATCATCTGTGACAAAGAATCTCGAATTCACTATTAGTTGATTTCAATTAGAATTTAGAATCCGTAATTTTCTACTTGATATTCTGTTAGTCTTGCTAATTATTAGTTGGTTTCTATTGAATGAATTCATTCCCCTGTTTTTCTGATTAAAAAAGTAGTGTATATCGTTGGCCTTGTTTATCATTTGGAAAAGAAAGGTACAAGTTACAGTCTTACAGAGGACACACAGGCATTGTCCAACACGACGATTTATACATCACGAAGTACTTGGTTATTACAAGATAGATTCATATTTCATATCTTGGCTTACTGAGACTAACCATCAGATTCTCTTTCTATTCTGCAGATAAAAGCTGGAGATATCCGTACTTTGGCAAGCACATCCTTTGTTCTAGTGAAGAAAGACTGGTCTTCTGAGATCAGGTTGCATGCATTCAAAATGTTGCAGGTATGCATTTTTGTTGCTCGTTGTTCCTGTTAATTGGAAATCTAGTATTATCTGGTTGCCTGTAAGGGTAATTTAGTAATGAAGTTGTACAACTTATGATACTAAGTGTGATTTGGAATGTCAAGAACGCCCTCCCCCCCAGTCTGTGGGATTACCGATGTCTTGATTTCTTGTTCATTCAAAATTAAATCTGGCTGAAGGTGTTTTGATATTTCAATGGGAAAACCATCAAACAACCCACGTAGTCTACTTGAAAGGGACTTCATAAAATCTTAAAAATGTGAAAAATATACACTATTTAGGATCTAAATATGATAATTGTGAATAGCTAACTGTTATAAGAAACGTGAAAAGGCTGATGTATTTGTTATTTTACTTCCCATACTGATATTAATTCTCGTTCGATATCAACAATGTTTCGGGGTTCCCATTACAGGGTCTCCATTGTTATCTTTAATCCTCTTTCAGTGGATTTTTTCATCTTTCCTTTCTATATTCATATGAGTGAAGGGTTTTTTTTTTTTTTTTTCGTTATGCATCCAGTTTATGGACTGGTTACTTTCCATGGCTCCCTTTGGAATGCATCACAAAATGTACAACACGATTTCATTTTTACCTTCAATTTTTAGCTTAAGTTCTATTGCTTAATCATCTATTTAATACAAGTTCTATTGCTTAATCATCTATTCAATATAAGTCTACTCAATGTTTTAAAAAGCGATTTTCAGTACCGAGGCGATTAGGCTCTTTTTCATTGATGCGTAATGATGCATGCACCTCATTTTTCAGAAAAAAAGAAAAAAGGAGAAAAATATAAAAAAGCATAAACAAATTAAAAAAATGTATGAAACAATCATCGATGAAGAATACCATGAAACCAATCATAAACGTAGTTGCGACATTAAAGAATAAGAACAACTATCATGCGCATATAATCAACATTCATCTCGTACGCACTGAAGCGATCATTTCGCATCAATCGCCATTTAAAACACTGCTACTGCTTGTAGAAAATAAAAAATAAAAAGCTAGAATTTGAAATTTATGGTGGACTATTAAACACATTGAGTTTTACATCTAGAGAATTTGGAATGTTAGGATCTACATGGATTCCTTGTTCCTATAATGGAATATTATGAGAAGCAACTTGCAATGTGAAATGAACATGCATACAAATCACATGTACTTACCAATGGAAGTTTTCCCAAAAAAGCTCTTTTGCATGAAGATTTAGCAAGAATAAAGACATTATGATAGTGTTCAAACTTCAAATTAAGCGTTTGTTGATAAAAAAAAATTAGAATTCAGTGGTCACTAGTCATCAAAGTGTTGGCATTGCTGATCGGCATTTGACTTATCAAAATAAACTTGTGGAAAGCGTTTAGTATGTTGGGTGATGCCTGGATTCATGGAGATTTTGTTAGAAGTTGGAGGACGCCAAGCCATTTAACTTCAAAGGGAAAGTGCTTGAGGTTACTTCCTTATGCAGTGGAATAGATAATGTTGTATGGATATCTTTTGACAAGATTTTGGAATTTGGTTCAGTAGTTATGGAGGTTCACATTGCTCTTTGGGGATGAGTGTCCCATTTGCCGTCTTTCAAGGAGACATACTTTGAGAACTTGTTTGTAAATTAGGTTGCTTTAGTCTTGGGACCTTAAGTTACCGTATTGTAGTACCACAAGCAGTGTTCTAAAAAGCGCTAGGCGGTGGGCGGGCGGCGAGCATGTGCCTAGCGCTCAGGGGCCTAGGCGGTCTTAGGTTTTGTATTATAACTTTAATAATTTACAAAAGTTAAACATAATACATTATCAATTACATCCAATTTAATGCCAAGATACATATGCAAAATTTAAAAACATGAAAAATTAACAGTCATAAACAAAATTTATTAAAACTCAAATGACTGAAGTTGGTCATGATGCGTACTTTATACAAAGTTGAATTTGTGGAAAAATATTCAAACCTACTCTTTTATTTTTCTTCAAATTGCATGAATAACCTCAGTAATGTTTGATAAAATCTACATTACTAAAATTGGCACCGGCAGATCCTTTGAGAATTTTATTAAGTAATCATCCTTTGCTACATTCAGACATATACTGAATAAAACAATTAAATTCTTTATTTCCAAAAAAGAGGAAAGAAAAATAAAATAAGAACATAATCAACCTTATTAAAAAAAAAAAAAAACTCGCCCAGACCGCCTAGGCCGCTCAGACCCACCTAGACCGCCCAACCATTAATCTGGGCGTTTTTCTAGCACCTAGCGTCTAGGCCGATTTTTAGAACGCCGACCACAAGTATTGTTCAATAACATTTTGAACTTTAAAAAAAGAAAGAAAAGAAAAAGTATGACTAAGCTGACTTGGTTATGAATATTGTTAGTCTGAATTTTGTTAAACATGCTATTTCTTCCATGTTCCTAGACCTTCAAAGTGGTCTAGTAGGAACTTGGGAATCTCCTGTTAAACTCCTACCGTGTTCTCAGATGTTCTAAAAGCCTAAAACTACATAACTTTGAGTGATACTAGACTCCTTTTTGTATTTGTGCAGCATTTGGTTCGATTTCGGTGGGAGGAATTTAATTCTGCAGAAAGAAGTAACTTTGCTAACGCGTCTCTTGATTTGACTGCTGAGATGGCAAGTCCATTTGAAGAATGGGCATTAAAGAGTCAAACTGCTGCTCTTGTTGCTGAGGTTCTTCTTATTCCTTTTATTCGAGTTGCTGGTATTTCTTTTACGATTGTTGCGACACTTGTTTCTTTTTGGAGTTGCAGATAGTAAGGAGAGAAGGAGCTAATTTATTGCAAGAACTGCTACCATCTCTAGTTTCCCTATCGAATACTGGTCCTATACACGTAAACTTCCTCTTTTATGTTCACATGCTAATTTGATTTGTAAAATTTACCTGAAAATTGACATGAAGTTCTTGGAGTAAACTTTAATGCAAGAATTTTGCTATATTACAGGCGGAGTTGATTTCCATGATGCTGAGGTGGCTTCCCGAAGATATCACTGTTCATAATGAAGACCTGGAAGGTTTTTAAGTTTAACAGGCCTCAGTGTTTATATTTTACCTATGCATGTTACTTTTCTTATTTCTGAGCTTAAGAACCATCTACATAACCTGTGGAGCTCAGTCAAATTATAATTCGACACTTGATCAATGGTTAGTATGGAAGTGACCATGTGTCCCTCCCTCAAAGATCGGGCCTGAAACTTAAACTTTCAAAACTTTCACTGGTAGCATTGAAGTAGTGATTGATAAGATTGGTAATTTTTTTAAGTTGTTGTCCAGTTCTACCAAAAAAGATGATTATTGAATTTGTTTTCGGCCATGTTTGATTGAACTTCCACAGGATTGAGTCGGCTTCGAGGGAGTAATGCATATTGCTTGCAGTTCTAATTTCACAGAACTAAGTGCCGACGTGACCCGAAAGCTTGATTAAATGTCGGCTTTCAAGTTTCAGAACAATTCAGTGATTCACCCCCAACCCTCCCTCATTTTCATGGAACATACTTCTTTGGATTCAAACACAAAATTTTCTTTTGGCGCGTGTGTATGTGCCAGCTTCAATGTCTGATTCTAGTACGCTAGCAAGGAAAGGTGTCATGATCACAGTGCCCCTTTTTTCCTTTAAGTGTAAAAACTTTTAGATTTTTACCTAACTTTAATCTTGGAGGAGACATATAGTGAGTGAGATTGAAAGTGTGCATATACATGGGAATGTTCGGTTGTACATTATCATGATGAAAGTCAAATGTGTGACTATGTTGTACAAAATATTTGGCGATTAACTTACACTGTTAGTATTTGTTTATGTATGGCAAAGGAAATACATTTCCATGTAGTTGAGGGAAACTGTACAAATTTGCAGGATAGAGTAATGAAAAAAGCAATTGGAAATCTTTGAGTAAGGTACGAGTGTGGTGGAGCATTTGGTACGCTTACATAGATTGGAAGAGGATCCTGTATGAGCTGTGCAGTTAAAATGACGTTATAATGTCGATATAACTCTGATATAATGCTTAACGGGATTGAGCCGTTACGTTATGACATTATCACGTTATTGGTATCACAGCTCCGATATAACAACGTTATATGGCCGCTATTGAGATAAAGTTTTTTTTTTTTTTTTTTTTTGTAATTACTCCATTTTAACGTTTTGCTAGAATACATAAAAAATAAAAATAAAAAAATCACCAATTTCGAACCAAAACTCTAGATTCGAAAGAAGGACCAGTGCTCGCCGTCGCCAATCGACAGAGAACCGGACCTCGCAGTTTGACAGTGAATGAGAGAAGAAGGGAAGAAGACGAAGAGTTGATCACACTCTCTGTTGTGATCTCAAGATATTTTATTATTAATTTTTTTTTGTTTTGAATTTAATGTTATGAACATGATTTAATTTTTTGACTCTATAATACGTTAATACTTTGTGGAGATATTAAAAATATATTTAAAAAACTATTTCGTTATATCCCGATATATCCCGTTATAACCTATAACGCTCTTGGATCGTTATGGGTCCGTTATCCGTTTTAAATGCATAGTGATGTGCTAAGAAAAGTTTCATAAGGATTAAGGAATTGAAGTTCAATGTTTAGACTTTGAGGGAACATGGTTTGGGGAGAATATGAAGTGCTCGGTGTGGGGAAAAGCCTTTGTGCCTCAAGTTCCAACTTCCAAGACTCTTGTTCCATCTCAGAGTGTTAAGCTCTCAAAATACAAGTGAATGATTGAGATATTAGGCTGTGAAGCTTTCAAAATCCTGACCCCAAAATCTAGACAGTGGAAGCCATGATATTATATGCATGTTCCTAGTGTTTAGCAGATATTGGCTTAGAAAATCCTTTCATTATACTCTTTTTACTGACTGTTATCGTTCAGGTGCATGTTGCCTTTTGCTTTTGGAAAGAACCAATTCTTTTTTTTTTTTTTTTGTAGACTTTCTAGTTATATCCACATTTAGAATTGAGTTTTTAAGAAAATTCATATTCTTGCTTTTTATAAACATCAAATGAATGGTTCAAAAATACATTTAAATGAAATCTTGTGGAGTTTTGAGGACAAGTGGAGTTGCTGGTCCAGTAACTGTGGGGGTTGTTTGGCGAGGAATTCTTAAAAATGGTGTTGTAGGAATGGCCAGAGACTGATTCTTTTTCAATACTAGAATTACAGGCAAGGTAATATCAATATTAATCATGGTAGATTGTAATATGCAAGTTCATTCTCTAATGGGAAGATGATACAAAATTAATTGAAATTTGATGATGACATTCTCTAGATTTTGGATCATGGTTACAAGAATTCGTCCTTCGATAGTTTTCCGTTTGAGCTCAGAAAATCATGTAAAGGTTTAAAATGTCTATGTAAATGGTAATTGCTTTTAAAGTTAACCTTGCTGATCGATGCGTAAATCAAATCAGGCAACCTGACCGACAAAGAAAATGAAATGAAAAGAAAATATTAATTTTCTACCTGTAAAAAATAGCAAAGAAAAGAAAAGAAAAGAAAAGAAAAGAAAAGAAAAGAAAAAGAAAAGAAAAGAAAGGAAAAGAGCCTTGCTCATCTCAAATCACTCTGCAACCAGGCTGAAGAATCAATTGATCACTTCTCTGTCCTATGGTATCAGAAATATGGTCTCTAGCTCTCCCTAGCTCTCTTCGATTCAATCCCCTTTGGCTCCTTTCTTGGGTTGGATAGAGAGTATGTAAGCTGCCTCTAGTACTTTCCCATGGTTCACAGTTTTGGTAAATGGAATCTGTACTGACTAATCTATGCCCTCATACCTTTGTTGGGTGATCTGGAGAGAAAGGAAAGAACAGTAGAATTTTCAAGAGACCAGACCAGTTCAGCTCTGGTTAGATATAAAAGTCACTCTATGGCTAGAGATACTTTGCTTCTTGTTTGTTTAATTGGGAGCGTATAGTTCTTTCCAATACCACAATGTATAGTTAGGGAGGGACAATGCTTTTATCTTTGCTCCCCCCTCAAACCTTTTTACACTTCATGAATACAAATTATGTATTCTTATAAAAAATTTATAAAAAATGTAGCTATCTCTAAACTGTTGTTAATGTTAATTTATGTGTTTTCAGGTGATCGCCGCCGGCTACTGCTACGCGGCCTTACTCAATCATTGCCCGAGATTTTACCTTTACTCTACACTGTAAGTCTTTACTTTTACTTGCTGGTACCTAATTCATAATTCTAGGATTATGGCAAAACCTAATTCATTATACAGCTACTTGAAAGGCACTTTGGGGCTGCTTTGAGTGAAGCAGGCAGGCAGCAGTTGGACATTGCTAAACAACACGCAGCTGCAGTAACCGCTTGCCTGAATGCTATTAATGCTTATGCTGAGTGGGCTCCTGTTCCCGACCTTGCAAAATATGGTCTTGTCCATGGGTACAATGTTCTTTAGTATTTTTGCTACACTGTTTCATTTTGGGATGTTTCAATTGAATTCTCATATCCTTTCTTTGCAGATGTAGCTTCTTACTCTCCTCTCCTGACTTCCGCCTCCATGCTTGTGAATTTTTCAAACTAGTCTCCCTGAGGTGTTTACCTCTCAGTTCTCAGATATTCTCATATGCAAGAATAACATGGCTCTTCTGGTAAAATGGATTCTAAATTTCTAATGCTTCTCAGTCCATTCTGATATGTGATCTGCAGGAAGAGACCTATGGATGCCTCTGGTCCTGAGTTTGATTCTGCAACCAGCAACATTTTCCAGATTTTGATGAATTTATCTAGAGAGTTCTTATATAAGTCTAGTTCATCTGGTGGTGGTATTGATGAAAGTGAATTTGAATTTGCCGAAGCTGTATGTGAGAGTATGGTGTCTTTGGGTTCATCACACTTGCATTGCATTTCTGATGATGCCTCCCTTCTTCCTTTTTATCTTCAACAGGTATACCCTAGAAAATGACATTGCAGGTCTACTCCATCTAGCACCTTAATATACAAACGGTTTTTTGAATCTTATTAGTCAGCATTTTCCAATCTTGTAAACACTACTTTAGCACAGTGGTTCCTCAGCTACCACTGTTCTATCCTAGACTAGCTTTCATATTCTGGAAGAAGTTGGTGATCTTTTACTTGGAGCTTTACTTATTAATTTAAAGTTGTTTTTTATATAATAATTGCATGTTACGAGGAATAAGTTGTTGCAAAAACCCAGAGAGAATAAAAAACACTATAAGACATAGGCAAGTTAAGCAGAAGCATAATGGTTCATTGATTTGATTATGCAAAGGTCAATGAGTGATACTTCTGTTTTGAGTTTAGTGTTCCTTTTTATCATTAATAAATACTGAAGAGTAATTGCAACATAGCATCTCTTTAGTGCTGCCTTTCCTGATGAGCAGAAAAAAAGAGTTTATGCCCTTCTTTATTATTATTATTATTATTTTATTATTATTATTATTATTATTATTATTATTATTATTATTATTATTCATTTGTTTTTGTCAATGTGGATCAACCGAAATGTTCGTTGGTGGGTTTAACTGCAAGCTGTTGACATCTTTCATGTTCTTTTACGTGTTCTACATGCTTTATAGTGGATCAACGACTTCGGTGTTTCAGTTTTCGGCTTACTATATATATTTAGCTTCTTTGGTAGAAATGAATGTTTCAGTTCTCGTTTGCCACAATTATGAAGGAATCTTATTTCTGAGTTATCCAAGTAAAGGAAATTTTAGATGCAATGCTAATGTCCTGAATTCTGTCCCTGATTGACCTCTGTTCAAACTTTTTGCATGCTTTGATTTATCTTCTGTGTGAATCACGAATTGCAGTTTTGTCAACCATTTTATCACCTATTTTTTATTTTTATTTATTATTATTTTTTTCCAGATGCTGGGATACTTCCAATACATGAAGTTTAGACTCCACTTTCAGTCTTTGCAATTTTGGCAGGTTTTTTTCTTTTCTTTTGTTGTTCAATACTTTGTGTCATCTATGTATGTTTAAAGTGGCTATAATTTTAAATAATTTATTGTTTACTTTCATCTGGTAGGCACTGTTGCGAGAACTGGTGGTCAAGCCAAAATTCACTACGCATCCAGCTGGAGATGATTCAGGTTCTGTTTCCCGACAAGTTGATAAGGAAAAGAAAGGGATTCTGTCACACATAAATGATGATACATGCGGTGTCATTCTGGATGTATCTTTCCAAAGGTTGCTGAAGAGAGAAAAAGTTTCACAAGGAGGAGCTCTTACTTTGGGGGAATTAGAATTGTGGAGTGATGAGGTTGATGGCAAGGGAGAATTCAGTCAGTATCGTTACAAACTGGTATATGAAGGAAACATTCAACTTATCTTCTACCATTTCCATTGTCATAACTAATTTATTTCCATGTCTGCTTGATTATTTGCGTGCCAGAGCTTGACATATGTTCTTGCACTTCTCTATTCGTAATGATGCAATGAAAACCAATGTAATTGAGCACTAAGCTTTTGTGATTGAAATGTCTCGTTTTTGTTTGATTTTACTATCATTATTATTTATTATTACAAGTCTTCACGTAGATTGTAGATATTCGTTTCACTACTAAAGTAATAGTCCAATTCAGTTATCAATGACCATTACTAAGTACTAGTTTAGTCTTGCCTCCATCACTCACTCAACAAGCATTCTAAAGAAAATCTATTTGTCTTTGCTTCTTTTTGGCTCGAGGTCAAGGGTGTTGAAGTTGATACTTGTCGGGTATTTATCATCTTAGATCCTAACCTGGACAATTCATTATTTCTAATATAAATGTCGTTGCCTTCCGACATTTATATTTTATGCTTCATCTTTTGTGCTTTCTTATCATATCTTAGTTGTTTTTATGTTAACCCCCTTAAGAGCTGCGGTCTTTTACCCGGTCCAACAGCTTGGATGAGTTTGTTGCTTTTGTTGTCTTCTTCTCTTGTAATAATAATTTCTTTTACTATAATAATTTCTTTTACTATATGCAGGTGGAACTTATCCGGTTTATTGCATCCTACAAGCCCCTTTTAGCTGCATCCAGGGTTTCGGAGAGAATTGATATGATCTTTAAGAACCTTTTACGTGTTGCAGTGCCTGCTCAGGTTTGGCATAAACACCTCAACTTAGCCTTTTAGGGTTCAGTTATTGAACTTGGCAGTAAATGTCTTTCTTGTTAGTAGTTTCCTGCAGTAATGTTTGTTCCGTTCTGGTGCAGCAATGTGCATTCTGCATCGGTTTCAATCGTTCTTTTAAAAAAATAAATTTATTTTCTCCTTTTTCTTCTGCGTAATATGAATCTGATTAGCAACATGGTTTATCCAAATCTTCAGGAGCTGCCTATTATAGAAAGCATGCAACTTGCACTAGAGAATGTTGTAAGTGCAATATTCGAAGGATCAACTGAATCCATAGGTGGCGATTCTGAAGTTCGGCTTGGCTTGTCTAGAGTATTTGAAGGTTGTCCAGTAGTTGTTCATTTATCACTGCAGCTTAAAATATATAAATTCCATATCCTAAGGCTTATGAACTGTGACTTTTGGTGCACTGAAGGTTTGCTGCAGCAACTTCTTTCTCTGAAATGGACTGAGCCAGCATTTGCTGAGGCACTTGGACACTATTTAGATGCATTGGGCCCCCTTCTGAAATACTTCCCTGATGCAGTTGGTGGTGTCGTCAATAAACTATTCGAGCTTTTAACCTCCCTTCCATGTTGTCTGAAGGTCATAACTTGATTTGTCTATATCCTTTTCTTCTGCTCTGTGTTAGAATATATGTTGAAAGTTGAAACTATCCCATCAGTCACATATTCATTTTTTTAATCACTGTTTAACAGGGGCCTCTGGACAACAATGCCCGACTTGCACGATTGCAGATATGTTCCTCGTTTATCCATATTGCAAAGGCTGCAGACAAAAGCCTTCTTCCTCACATGAAGGTTGTATCAGATCACTTGCCAATTAATGAGCAACCTTTATAGAGAATTACTGAAGATTTCTCTTCAATATGTTTTTCTTCAAAAACCTGTATGGAGTTTGTTAAAACGAGTGTTGAACTGTCACTTTCAAACCACCAAAACCCACAACGATAATAAAATCTTAGTCTTAGTTTAATTTGTCATTGATTGTAGGTACTTTATTGCTCTCGTGACTTGAAATTTTGAAACAGAGTTTGGCTGAACCATGAATTGGGACATTTGATTCATTGTTAAGTGCTCTATGTAAAAATCAATTTGCATGTCAAAATCATCCCTTAGAGTTAGCAAATACGTGTTTGATAATGCATACTTCTACCTGGAAAATCTGTATTTCTATTACTGAAATCTCGTATTGGGTATTCATGTTATACTTACTGCACCTTAACACCCAGTTAACTAGTTAACTCTGGCGCCAGTGTTTGATTTCTTTGTACTGGTTTTGAATTAAAATTATAGGGAATTGCTGACACCATGACTTATCTCAAAAGCGAAGGCCGCCTACTTCGTGCAGAGCATAATCTTCTTGGTGAAGCTTTTCTGGTTATGGCATCCACTGCCGGGTAGTTATTTATTATGGTTTGGCAATATTTTCTCATACTGTGGCTGTGTTATTTTAGTTTTCTTTCGATCTGAGTTTCTCAAGTCTCGTCACTCTGATCCAGGATTCAACAGCAGCAGGAAGTTTTGGCTTGGTTACTTGAACCCTTGAGCAAACAATGGACACAGATTGAATGGCAAAATGCTTACTTGTCTGATCCTGCTGGTCTCATCTGCTTGTGCTCTGATACTTCATTTATGTGGTCACTTTTCCATACTGTGACTTTCTTTGAAAAATCTCTTAAAAGGAGTGGAGTTCGGAAAAGCAAGTCAAATGTGCAAGCTGGATCTCCTAGTATGCCTCCACATCCAATGGCTTCTCATTTGGCATGGATGCTGCCTCCTCTCCTTAGGGTAAGTTCTGTTTCTGATAATTGGTGTTGACTTAGCAGATTATGTTTCCTCAACTTAGCTATCTCTAAACTCTAAAGTCATGTATTTTGATAATTCAGGTTTCTTGCTTGTATGTTGTTGCTTGTTCTTTGTTTTCCTCTTCTCAGTATTGTTCAATATTCTCCCTTGTTGCACTTGCACCTCATTAAGCTTGTTGCTGCTAAAGTTTGTGTTTTTTCACAATCAGTTCTCCGTTCTCAGCACAATCTTCACTTATTTGATCTGAATATTTAGTATATCTGACCATTTTTTTTTTTACCTCATTTTGTCCATTTTTAGCATTAAACTGGAATTAGGGGTATTTCTTTTGTTTTGAATCATTGTTTGTGCGAGTATGCAAATCCATATTTGCGCTAAAAAATGAGACTGCAGTTTACTTTGAGTGTTATGTATCAACTGGATTATTACTCAATGTCACATTTCTTCATTCTCTTTGCCTATTATCTCTGACTATGATAGTCATTGTTGTACTCTGAAAAATAGGATGAGAAAGTTACATATTAATATATTATGGTAGTCAAAATCAGTGTAGTCAAGGCGACCGCCTAGGCGCGCATCCAGGCGTTTTTACAAAATTCTGCCTCAAAGTGAGGCAATGCGGTGCGGTGAAATGAGGCGTTCGCCTCGCCCCCCTCAACCCAAAAATGGTTGCAGCCAGCCCAATTACAACCCATTTGCAACTCAATTGCAGCAAAAGGAGGTTGCAACCCACTATATAATAAGGTTTTATGTTTCTTAATGTAATATTTGATAATTTTGATTAAAAAAAATAAGATAAAATGTTTTTAAGTTTTGATAAATGTCACACTTCTTTTTATTATTTTTTGGAGAAAACATGTCACGTTTTGATCAGTCTGTGATCAACATCAATATTGATTTTTCATAGCATAGTTCAATGATTTTTATGCTTTTAGAATACGTGATCATACTTGTAGTTTTTACCAACAATTTATCTAACAAATACTCAATATTCTCACATTTCTATTCTTTCAAAATGATTGATTTTTAATAATTTAGTGGATGTTTGTAAGTTACTTTAGTGCATCTTTTCGCTATGCTATACAACTGTATTATATTTCCATTTCGATTCTAGGTAGTTGTGTGTAGCAACCAACTATAGTAACAAATCTGGTCTGTTACTATGCAGCTGCTTCGTGCTATACATGGGCTTTGGTCTCCACCAGTAGTCCAAGTCTTACCTGGAGAATTGAAGGCAGCTATGAGCATGAGTGATATTGAACAAGCCAGTCTCCTTGGGGAAGGAAATGTGAAACTGCCAAAGGGCACATTAACTTTTACGGACGAGTCTCAGATCTACATGAATAAGGAGGGACAGCCTGTGCTAAATGAAAATGACATACGGAATTGGCTGAGAGGTATCAGAGACAGTGGGTGAGTGTTTTGTATTTCCTGCATAATGACTTTAGCCTTTTTATGATGTTGCCTCTGTGAATTTATATACTGATGTTCTGGCTGTTTTTCATTACTGTTTAATAGATATGTTCATTGGAAATTTTTAGACTCCAATCTCACCTTACCATCCGCTGAAAATATTTTTGAAGGCCTGCTAACTTACACTCTTTTGAAGTGTTTGATTTTATTTCCGGACATTGCATTAATTTGATGGACATTTTACTTCTCGAAAAGAAATAGTTTTTCTCAATATATATTGATGTTCATTGAAAATAATTTTGAGCTACGATGAATTTGTTAGAAATATGGTATCTCTGCAACACATTTGTTAGACATTTTCATCTGGACAAGGTGTTGCGGTTTATTCTCAACTGAAAAAATCCCACCTTTGGAAACCACGAGCACAAAACTCAAGACAGAATATCCTGATTACTAGAGAACATGTAGCTTTAGTAATTTATCTTTCTGAAACTCGATAGTTTTTGTGTAGTTGCTAATGTATCTTAAATGACTGTAGGTATAATGTTTTGGGTCTATCAACAACCATTGGGGATACCTTCTACAAATGCATGGAAAGTCATTCTGTTGCTCTAGCACTTCAGGAGAACATACAATCAATGGACTTCAGACATATTAGGCAGCTCGTTCATATAGTTTTGATTCCTTTGATGAAGTTTTGCCCGTTGGATTTATGGGAAGAGTGGCTTGAAAAATTTCTGCATCCGTTGCTCGTCCACTGCCAGCATGTCCTCAGTGTTTCATGGTCCAATCTTCTTCGTGAAGGTCGAGCACAGGTTCCAGATATCCATGGAGATATCAGTAAATCAGATCTTAAGGTGGAAGTAATGGAGGAAAAGTTACTTAGAGATTTAACTCGTGAGATATGTTCTCTTCTTTCAGCGTTAGCTTCCCCAGGGTTAAATAATGGACTTCCGTCTTTAGAACCAACTGGACCGAACAGTCGCATTGAAATGTCTTCTCTCAAAGACTTAGATTCATTTGCGTCAAGCTCTATGATAGGGTATAGTTCTTCTAGACCTTAATGTTACACATCTCTGTTTTGAACAACTGCTCAGGTCTTCTACCTGATATTCTCAGTTTAGACTAACAGTGTCGTTGTGTTGCAGATTCTTATTGAAGCATAAAGGTCTAGCTCTTCCAGCACTGCGAATAAGCCTAGAAGCTTTAACATGGACAGATGGGGAAGCTGTATCGAAGGTGTTGTCCTTTTGCGGATCTGTGATTGTGCTGGCTATTTCAACAAATGATGTGGAGCTCCGAGGATTTATTGCCAAGGACATGTTCTATGCAATTATCCAGGGTTTGGCCCTTGAGTCGAATATTAATGCCAGTGCAGAGCTCCTTGTTCTTTGCCGCGACATATTTGTATATCTTGCTGATAGGGATCCTGCTCCTCGACAGGTTTTTGATGATATTTCTTGGCAGTCCTAGTTGGATGAATATTGAAAGGATATGAAGTGTTCTCTGATCAATAATTTGTACCTCAATAAGGGTTCTTCATGTTGAATTGTTTTCTTTGTGGTGCAGGTTTTACATTCTCTTCCTGCCATCACATCCCATGATTTGCATGCTTTTGAAGAAGCTTTAGCGAAAACGTCTAATCCAAAGGAACAAAAGCTGCATGTGAAGAGCTTGCTGTTATTAGCTACTGGAAATAAGTTAAAAGCACTTGCCCCTCAAAAAAGCACGAATGTGATCACAAATATTTCCAGTAAGATCTTGCTTCAATCTGTTTTCTCCTTTTTAATTTGAGTAAGATTTTAAGTTACTTGCGGCTCAATATCTACCAGTACGTCAGCTGTTGCTTAGTCAAAATTTGGTTCCATTTGAACCAAAAACACAAGGACTTCCACCTCCTGAAGTGCTAGTGCTCTTTATAGGTCATTTGGTAAAGTGGTTTATACTTTAAGTGGGTCCATAAATGGATGAGAAACATTTAATGCAAATCTGTAATCGTACAAGGATGCAAAAAACTATCCTTCTAAGACACTCCCAGTGATATCATAAAATGTTTTTATTCTTTCATTAAGTGATTTGAATTTATGATGGAACACGCAGCACACATGCTGACAACGCATTAACAAAATGTATAGTACTAGTAATCAGCAATATTATTTCTGGGTATATTATTGGTTATCTTCTGAAGTTCCCACCAGTCCTTTTACTGTTTTCTCATTGGAACTTAGTTAATACCATGTATATCTTACTGAAAAACAAGTAATTGTAATAATAAATAAATAAAAACAAAAAAGGAAAAGAATAGGCTCCTGCTGAGGCTGACCTTGTAGTTCAACCGGATCTGGCCTAATAGGAAGAGAGACATCAACATTGCCTTTGTTTTTTGCTCTGGGTTTTCTTTAAGAAACGGACACTTGAGCATCCTGCATCTTAAAAAAGTTTCCACTTGAGTGATGACTAGGAGTTTCTTCATACTGTCTCTGTGCATCATTGGAGTTGCTTCATTACGTTCAAGTGGACTTTGTTCTAATCGTGAACCACTAGAAGTACACCCTTGACGACACCTGAGAAACTTGAACGAGACAAGCTACAATAAGCATATAAATAAATAAATAAAATTCGTGCAAAAAAACACTACAAAATCACTCATAAGTTGGATATTAGTGGGGGTATCATGGGTATCATTGGGAATGCCATTTTAGTGTGGTATCAATGAATTTCGCCGCTGGTGCCCCTGGGTCTTCATGTGTCAGGTTATCTATGTATGATGCACATAGTTACTAAGCCGGTGTGAACAATTAGAAAAGTTGCACTCATATACAAGTTCCCTAAAATTTGTAATTTCCAGAACTAAATTAAATGACAACAACACTACTCAGCAGAAACGTAGCACGTGTGATAAAAATTGCCACTGAATAGTGAATGTAATAAAACATGTATCAACAACTCCTTTTCCTGCAGTATGAGAAATTCTTTTAGAATCACACACAAAAATTCCCTAAACACTGAAGAAAATGACAAAATTAGCACACAGCCCAGAACCTTTACATTCTTTTGGGATTGCATCTGTGACCTCAATGATTGGAATGGAGTCTAGGTTGTAGATGATGACAACCCCAAATGCAACTGTAGTACTTGGGATCCAAACGGGAGGTCCATGGAGGATACAAAATTGGGGTGGGGTTTATCATTACCTCCAATTAGGGATGGCAGTGGGGCGGATTTTCACGGATATCCGCCCCACCCAATCCGTATGGGGCGGATTTGGATATGGCTAAACGGGTTTTGGGGCGGATACGGATATCCAAACAATATCCGTCGAATATTCGCGGCGGATACGGATTTGGCCATATCCGCCCCACGGATATCCGTTTAAGTATGAAATTTACATAAATACCCCTGGCCCTATAAAAAGGAAAAAAAAAAAAAACCCTACCCATTCGATTTACATCTCACTCTCAGACTCACTTTCGAAGCAGATAAACAAAAAAACTCGAAGATTTACCCAATCGTTCCATTTCTTCAGATTTACCCATTCGATTTACATCTCTCACTCTCAGACTCTCACTTTCGAAGCAGATCTTCTTCTTCATCTCAATCTCATAAACAAAAAAAACAGATCTTCCAATCTCAATCTCGAAGCAGAAACAAAAAAACTCGAAGAAGAGAAGCAAAAAAAACATATCTTCTTCTTCATCTCAGTTCATTAAAAGAAGAAGAAGGAAGGAAGGAAGGAGGATGAAAAAAACAGAACGAGGAAGATGAATTCATCTCAGATCTCAGATCTTCTTCATCTCAGTTCTTCTTCTTCATCTCAGATCTTCTTGTTCATCTCGATCTTCTTCATCTTCAGATCTTTTATTTTCTTTTTTTTATGGGTTTCAGATCTTCATCTCGTTTTTTTTTTTTTTTTGGTTCAGATCTTCATTTCGATTTTTTTTTTTGGCTTTCAATCTCGATTTTCAAAGATTTTTTGGGTTTCATCTCGATTTTCAGAGATTTTTAGGGTTTCAATCTCGAATTTTTGGGTTTCAATATCAATCTCGATTGTTTTTGAGATCTGTTTTTTTTTGGTTAAATGGGGCGGGGCGGATATCCGCATATCCATTCGGAGTGGGGATGGATTTAAAAAAAAATGATAAACGGATATGCGGGGCGGTTTCGGGGACCCGAAATCCTCAGCGGGGCGGGGATGGATTTGCTCAAATCCGCCCCGTTGCCATCCCTACCTCCAATTTAGGTTTTTTCATGTGAGAGAGAAGGGTGGGGGGATTCAAATCTGTTGAGGAGAAAGGAACAGAATGAGAAAATCAGAGGAAAGAGATTAGGGTTTCTAATGAAAATAGACAATCTTAGTTGTGCTCTTTATATAGACTATTGAGTGTAGTACGCCCATAGGTTTTTTTTTTTTTTTTTTTTTTGGAATTTTAGGTAACTATTGACCGCCGCCGTTGTTCAGTGTAGCACACCCTTGGGCTTTCTTTGAATTTTAGGTAACTATTGGCCGCCGCCTTGGTTACTTGAAATTATCCATAGTTTTGAAAATAAGAATGTCTGATAGAGTTATGACCCTATAAACTATTTATTATTTAAAAAAACTCCATCAATGGAAGGTCTTTTATTATAATAAAAATTTAACATTCTTGAAGATGTCAAACCCAAGGATGTACGGACTCGGACACGGATACGACTCGGCAATTTTCAAAAAAATAGGACTCGGCGACACGGTCAAACTTAAATTTTTAATATATTTTTTTTTGTAACTCATAAGAACATAAAATCATAAATAAATTAATTATACTATTAAACAATCCAAACATATCAATAAAACATTCAAATTCATTCATTCAAATTTACAAATGCATCATAAAGTCAAGCTCAACTGCTCAAGTCATACTCATAGTCATAAAGCATAAGCAATATAATTTCATTAACTTGATAATATAAATAAAATGTAAATTGATAATTTCAAAAACTCACCAGCGAGGCGCCCTTGAACTTTCTGCTCTCAATGCAGCTTCATCAACAAATTGTCGCACCTTTCTAAGTTGTATGGGGGAGATTTTGCACAAATAGCTATCCCACGGCCTGTTATCTTCAACAAGTGGTCCTTCAATCTAGTAAGAGATCCCGTATACTCTTTCTGACAAAAGTTACACCTCCATCTAAGGTTTTCCCCACATTCACTCGGTCTTCTTATTATTGTCACATGCTTCCAAAGATCATCTCTAGTTACTTGGCCTAAAACCAGTTTTAGTTTCTTATTTAGTTTTCAGTCAATAGGTGCAAGCTCAAATATGGGGTATTTGAAGTATGTCATGCATGCTTTCATGTATATGCAGAGAAAGAAAAGAGAAAAAACAGCAAAAAAAGGAATCGCATGAAAAAAAGGAAACGAAATACAAAAAAAGGAATCGCAGGAAAAAAAAACAAACGAAATCGCAGGAATCGATCGATCTCAGAAATCGCAGGATGATCGATCTCAGGAATCGCAGGAAAAAATAACAGAGAAAATAGCAGAAAAAAACGAAATCGATCGATCGAAGGTATCTGGTGTTGATGAGGACGCCATAGATCCTGTCGATCAATCTATCCCTCTCTGTCGAAACCGATTTCTCCTTTCTGTCGAAATCGATCAAAATCAATCTCTTCGTGTCAGTCGAAATCGATCGATCGATTCTCTGTTCTGAGTTCTCTCTACCTCCGTTTCTCGATTCTCTGTTTTCTGTGTGAAGGATCAATTCTCTGTTTGTGGGAGTTAGCAGTTAGGGTTTGCCTTTGTGGGAGGAAGGATCATCTGATTTTGATTTATTTGCAAAATTTAAAGTCAACGAATGTTGACCGTGTCTGGACCGTATTCAGGCCGTGTCCAAACCAGTCAACAAATTTTGACCGTTGACCCCGTGTCCAATACGTGTCCAGCGCGTGTCGCGCGTGAATCTGTGTCTGACACGCATTTGACGCGTGATACAAAGGTTTTCCGGAGAGTCGGTGCATCCTTGGTCAAACCTTATCCCTGCTATGATCGGAGTTGAAACTGAAGGTATTTCTTTGTTATTGTAACCAAAGATATGCACTAATAATGTTTCTTAAAGAAAAATGAAAAATGAAAAATAATAAATGTGGGATATAAGGGATACAAATTAGGTCGTATAGTACTCCATGTTCCCAATCAATACCTGGTGGTATGAACAACGTAGTGAATAGTAATTTTAATGTGGTTACTATCAAGAGCAAGCTTCACGTAATTGCTAAAGTCAGTACCGGCCCTGAGGGCATGTCACAGAAGCCAAGCTTAAGAGCCCCTAAACTGTACACTAATTTGGGGACCCCAACTTCTAGTAACAATGGGTGGGTCTTATGTTGAAAAAAATTAGGGTTGAACAAAAAATCGAACAAACCGATCAAAATTGAATCGATCGGTTCGGTTTCTATGTGATTTTAACTGATAAAATCAAACCGATCGAATATATATAATAAATAATATATATTTTATATATAATAAATAATATATATTTAACATATAATAAAATATGTTTAAAATAGTCGTTCGGTTCGGTTTTAATCTGGTTTTAGTCACTTCAGTTACGGTTTGTATAAATTAGAATCGGTTCGGTTTTATTAATGGTCGGTTCGGTTTTATTAATGGTCGGTTCGGTTTTGAACCCTTAAAAAATCAATAAACAAATACATGATGCAGAGCCTTAAAAACAAACATCACATGGGTCCCACTCACCATTTCCTGTTTTAATTATTTTTTTCTTCTCATAATATGGCCCTCAGCCATTCCAACTCTTTTGTTCATTCTTTGAACTTCTAAATTCAACCAAACATTAACTTATTTGAAACTAATTTTAATTGGTTCTTAAATGGATAATCGCGGGGCTTACTATTATTTTTTTAAGTTTATTATCAAAACTAGCTTTAATTTTTCTTGAATAAAAAGTTTCGAGCCCCAAGGATTTTCACTAATTTATTATCAAACTAGTTTTAATTGTTTTTTAAATGGAAAGTTTGGGCACTTAAGATTTTCTTTTTACACTTATAAATTTTTTTTTTATGTTGGGCCTCATTTTTCATAGTTGGCTTCAGGGCTCTCAAATGTCAGGGCCGGCCCTTGCTAAAGTTTCTACCATTTTATTCACTGCATAGCCAATGGATGAATTGACCGAAGCAAAATAATGAATTACGAACAAATATGGACTCTAGGCCTCTTACATAAAATTTTCGAGTGGATAAATACATAAGGTACTGATTTAGAATTAAACCCGAAAGCAACTTCAATATGAAGAACCATTGTAGAAGTCCAAAACTGCTGCTATACAATTTACATTTACATCTCAAAGAATATAACAGCCAAAAGAATTCCCCTGAAAATATATACTACTATAAAGGCAACAACCACAAGCCCCCTTTCTCGCTTCACTTTGTTCTAGATGATGCTTAGAAATAAAGGGGAACTCACCTTGACACCCATCTTTGTTTTGTGGCCGAAGCCCCCAATTTCATAGTGCTTCACTTAGACATAAATAAATATGCAATCCATCCCATCTTCTTTATATTAACCAATAGAAATTTCAAATTACAGCTATGATAGAAACATTAGATCAATTTAAAAGTTAATCTTTCAATTTTCTTGTATGACAAATAAAACAATGAGATTACTCTTTAAATGATGAAAAACTTAATACGCACACTAAAAACAGAAGGTTGTTATGAACTTAAGGCCCCACATACGATTCAGTTCTCTCCACCTTGGGATTCATTATATTTTGAATGCAATGGAATATTAACTTGAGAAAAATGTTGTCCTTTTTAATTCGATGTCTGGCCATGGCCCTAGTGGCCAGTAATTCTGTGCTTCGATCCACTAAGTGGTCAGGTGCCTCGCACATGACAACTAAAAGGATGTGTACATTGTTCTTGAACAGATCCGAAGTGGCAAAGTGAAGTTACAGCACTTTTCCCCAACCACCTCGGACACACACCACCACCATAGATCAAGGGACAAGGTGTTAAAGAGATTCTGTTGCATAGCCAATTTTCACAGCCAACAAATTCACTAGAGGTTGTGAGGTACTAAATTTGTCAAGATTTCCGCTTTCCAATTTTCAGTCCATCCCCCTTGTTTGATTTCACCTATTTCTTAAGCGATTCAGGTAGAAAGTAATTGAGTTGAGCTTCTATAAGAGGATCTGTTCAGACTAGACAGAAAAATTGGGTTATGTATCCCTTCAGAATTGATTTCTGATTACGTTTGTATTTTTATTTATTTTTTTTTTATTTTTTTTGAGGGCGGGTTGCCCTGTGGTGAATTGGACGGAGTGTCTAATATCTAAATGGGCAGGCAACTGGTAATTGGTGGGTGTCAACCAGATTCAGTATTTTGCAAATGAAAGGACCAAAAATATTTCTTTCCCTCAAGCTACTATTCTTCATCAAAAAAGAAAGACCTTCCCTGAGAGCTCGTTATTATTATACACAATCGCTAGTATTAGCTTAGAGAATATATTCAGCCCCTATCTGTTATGTTTGTACTGAGGAGTTTGGAATTCACTGGAAGTTTATTTTAAATTGGGACTAGTCTGATATGTTTGTATTTAGGAGTTCTAATTTTTCTGAAAGTTTACACAATTTGTAACTGGAAAGGTCATAATGTTATTAATTAGAAAAAGCAAGTCCCACCTGCATGTTTAAGATTTCAGTATAGTTAATCCATATCCTTCTCATGCAATTCGCTGATGACATTGTTTCCCTTGCTACTCTCTTCAGTAAGAACACCTAAACCAGTATCGTCTTTGGGCACAACAGCTGAAGGTGATGCTGTGGGTTTGGCTGCCATATGAAGAAGTTGATTTTATCTTGTACAGAGTACAGAGATGGGGTATAATTTACAGAGGGAAACACAACTTACAGAATACAGTTTGGGCAAGTGCATCGGCTTCATTTTTTTCTCGCAAGTTGATGTCATTCTTTATTTCCGTGCCCTGAGGTTACCAAACAGAGATGAGTTTTTTCTTGTAATCTTGTAACATTTTACTTGGCTTCTGCTCGTGTATTGGTGGAAATCAGGTTAATTTGTCATATAGTTTATAAGCTTCTTTGTTATTATCATTTCTTATTTTTATAGATGAACACATGTTACAAGCTGTTGTTATAAGAACATATCATGGTTCAAATCAGATGATTACTTAGTTTCAGAAATACAAAGGTTGCAAGCTGTTGTATTTCCAAGCATTCTCTACTATCGACAGGCTTCTTTACAAGGTTGGTTGATTTATTATTCAAGATCACTGATAAATTGTTATGCATATTCAAGGATGCAAGCTATTAAAAGTGTATTTGCAGTGAGTTTACTTCACTCCATCTTCTGGATCTCTACTTTGCTTGTTTGTACGATGGCAGGTACCGTAGATGAACAATGTTGTGGTCGTTGTGATGTTGGGTTGCACCTCTTAAGTTATCTTCGTAAAGCATTGTAAGTTAATGAATAATGTGTACTAAAATGCACATTTAAATTATTCATGGGTATTTTGAATTGATTAATTTAGTTGTTTTATGTGTGCATGGTTTAAATTGTCAACAGTTATAGGACACTTGATTGGGTAGCGATGGTACAAGGGATAACTTGGGCTGTGCCTCTCTTTGAGCATAGCAAACGCCATTTATTATACAAGAGTTCACAAAAGCTTGCATTGCCTTAGTACGTCTCCTCCCATCTTCTCCTATTGTTTTATTTTGTAGAATTCGCTATAAAAGTGTAGGAAACATGGTGATATTTTTCCTATTCAGATACAGAAATGACAAACTCCTCCAAAAAGTTGGAAGTTAAATATTGTTTGTTGCCTTGCTGGGTGATGGACTTTTTGAACCAACATTAAATTTGATTTCTAATCAAAAGTGGAAATTATGATGCAATGCATTAACCATAGCACCTTCAAGATGTACTCATTGTGTTCTGTTGTGGAAAATAAGGAAGAAAATAGAGGCACAATTCCCAAAGGTGAAGGAGCTCTTACGTGATAACAATAATAATGGTGGGGAGTGGGGAATGGAAACATGTGGTCATCAGTGGACATTATTCAAAACCATATGACTTGTGATTACGCAATCCCCCCTTCACGTTTTTCACTCACTCTGCTTGTCTCTCTGCTCTGCTCTGTGCTGTCTCTATCTCTTCTGCCACCATTTTTTCTTTCTTCATTTAAAGTTTGAGTGACTCTCTCTCCTCTGTTGTTTTGATTTTCAAAAGAACCAACAGGCAGTCCTGAAGGCTGAAACCCCACTCATTTTTTTCACCACAATCTGTCATCATCATATAGACGAAAAATGAGTGGGAATTGTAGAGGTGGTGACGGTAAAAAGTACGTGGTCCTAATATTTTTTTTATAATTATCTCATGCAGATCAGATGGGATGCACCACAACATTCGATGATGGATTGGATGCTTGCTTTGCTGTGATGAGGATTTCATGACATTTCTCGGACGGTCACTTCACAGAATTACCTCACAAACAGGTTATTCAATGCTATAAACGAATTTTGCATGATTTCAGTTGCTACTTGCTGCTGTTGTAAATGTTTTTAGCGTGGCGTCAATCGTATATAATCCTAGTAGATAAATGATTATCTTCCTTAATAGAGTTTTTCTAGAGAGTCAGGTCAGGCCCAATACCATCCATCATCCTAGTGATACGCATATGCACAGATTTACGTGGGGGCACTTACTGACTTTTGAGATTTTTTTTTGTAATTTATTTGTCCCCCAATTAATTTTTTTTTTATTTGCCAATCTATTCTCACTTTTCACTTCAACCAGGACTTTATCCTTCAAATAATGTACATATCAAATTCAAACTCTACTTTTAGAGTTTGAGATAGAGGTTAAATCCCTCAAATCTCTTAAAGAACAGAAATTCTAGCGGACTTGATTTCCCTGCCTGGGGGGGGAGGCGAAAATGTCCCTCTTTAAACACATACTCCAAAAATGTATTTTAAAGAGGGGGCAAAAATGTATTTTCACTCCCTAGGCAGGGAAATCAGCCTGATTTTCCATGCCAGCTAGAATTGCTCTTCAAAGAAACCAAAATCCACAGTTTCTTCTTCACACTCCATTGATTGGATAAGATGAGGGAAACCCTCATATTTCATCATCTTCAAAGATCTATAACTATTGAGTTATTTGAGCTCATCTTCACAAGATCCAGTAGGATCCAAACCACCTTATTCTTCTTCTTCTAGGTATCAGGCGCCTTCATTAATCACTGTGTTGGTCATCTCCACAAAAAAATTGTAAGCAACCCAATCTCGTCCTCTTTTTCTTCATGTAGTAGTAATCAACGATTCAAATCCTTATCTTCTGTTGTGTTTCTAGAAGTAGTAATCATCTTCAATGACTGTCTTTGTTGTACTTCCCTTTTTACTATATTTAAAAAAAAAATCATGTTAAAGTAACTAATTTTTATATTATATTTAATTAATTATGACATCACTCCGCCCCCCCTCAACAAAAATTTTGGCTCCGTCACTGGATACGCATCTTAAGGATGATGGGTGGCATTGGACTGGGCCTGGCTTGGCTCTCTAGAAAAGTTGTCCGCAATAGGATGCCATCCTAGTAGAAGTAATTTTGTATGACGAAGTCTAAGGAGCCAAGTTTGGATCATTTATTTATTTATATTTTAATTTGTTTTTATACAACAATTCTTAAGAGTCAAACCCCTAGTGCCAGATCGGCATCAGAGGAGCCTTAAGACCCTCCATCATCCTATTTTCTTCATCTGTTCTTCATTTGTTCGTTCTTCACCTTCATCTATTTTCTTCATCTTCACATTTTTGGGGCTCTCCTGGCGCTAGAAGTCTGGCTCTTAAGAATCTATCCTTTTTATACTTTTTACCCCCAACAATTCTAGGCAGCCACTCTTGGATCAGGTTGTGTGTTTCTTACACTTCTACCCCTTCTATAGATGATGTTTGTGGTTTAAAGAATATGGGTAAAATTGTAAAAAAGCCCAAACATAACCAAGAAATGGTTGCCAAACCTGACTGCCTAGACTTAGTCTTTTACTCTTCTTTAAACAACAATCACAAACGATTTAGTTTAGACAGTCAGGCTTGGTAACAATTTTTTGGCCAAGTTTTGATTTTTTTTAATACTTTTACCAATTATTTTTAAAACACAATCACAAACACCATCTATAGAAGTGTAAAAAAATCAAAAATTTGTTAAAAAAACGGCTACCAAACCTAGCTGGCTAGAATAGTTGATCACAAACCTAGCTGGCTAGAATAGTTGATCACAGACACCATCTATAAAATGAGTAAAAGTGAAATTAAAACCAAAACTTGACCCAAAATTAGCACTCTAGAATTGTTGATTTTGTACACGAGTCCTACGCTGCTTGGAGTCATGTGCCTAGATGATACCAGACACATGGTTTCGCTGATGTGGCATGAAAAGTAAGAGTTAGGGCTTACAAAGGTTTAAACTTTAGCCAAATAGGGCTTACAAAAGTTATGACTGGACAAGTAAGAGTTCTCCCACCTAACAAACGCACAATAGAGTTTTCGACATCAAAATTGGCTGATTGGTTGGTTCGATTCAAGTCTCCTCTATTCACTAGGTCTATCTGATCTGATGCTCTCTCTTCATCTCTCCATCACCATTAACACTCTTTTGTCACTCTCTACTTAAACAACTAGCTATTGATTTATGTCTCGGTTGCTCGCTGGCGATGTTATGTGTGCAGAGTTGCAACCTCACCTCCTTCAGCTCCAACACCACCTTAATGTCATATTGGACTTACATGTGTCTGGTACCATCAAGGCACAAAACAGGTATGAAAGTCCAGGTACAGTAGAATTGTTGTTTGTACATTTCATCCACCATTTTTTTTGCCTGTTGTGAAGATGGTCTCGCATTTTGATCTTTGAGATCTTCAAAGTTTACTTTTCCACTTGTGGTGTGAAGTGTTTAATCTGTCAACTACAGTATGCTTGGATAAGAAGTAATTACAAGGTTCTTATATTTTGTTTCAACCCTGCATTTAGCAAAATATAAGAGTAATGTCAGATTAAAACTTTCAACTTCCAACCTTGCCTAAGAGAGTACACAATCACCAGTACCAATTGTTTCCTCAACATAGCTGGATGTCCCAAAGGAGGACTGCCCATCATTCAAGGCATCATAAGGGTGGTGACCCCATCCGAGATTGCTGATGTGAGAACTTCCTTTTCTTTTTGTTTGTTTTTGATAAAAACCGTTGATTTCCTCAGTAATTGACCACTGTTCATAGCTTTGGTTGCTTTCACTATAGGTGGATAAAACATTCAGGACACACACAATATGGACCACTTTGGGTGATCCAAAATGAAAACAAACAGCCATGATGATGATACTGGTAATGGACTAATGGGGTGAAAACTATCAATTGGAATCCAATGGAGCCCCCCTTAATACTGTACAGAATACTCTTCCGTATGTCTCAAAACATAGACTTCAGAAATACACATCTTCAATCAAAGTGTCTTAGATTACAAGTACAGGTATAAGTACAAGCATACAATACAAGTGCCTATTGGTGAAAATTTCTCAAGAGTTTCACTAGAAATGATTTTTTTTTTGAAAGGCCACTAGAAATGAGTTACCTTATGAACAATTGCAAACTCTGGCTTTCTAGCGCATCTCAAACCCAAACAAATTGGCAACCCACACCCAAGGTTTAAGAAATCTGGATAGGACACTAAGGCATGACCCTTTCACGTGGCATAAGACCGAAAAAAAAGAAGGGCTTCACTCAAATATTGTACAATTTAATAACAATCATTTGGATTGATTTAGTCAATTGTTGAAACATCTATGCAGCGTAAGCTCTAGTTCGTAAACCATAAGCCTTGTACTGAGGTGAGCTTCAAATTGTAGCCTCATAACTAAGTGTGGGCACAGGATAAGATGGACCTTATCCTGATTCCATGCTGTTGCTTTATCTTCGGGAGGGTATAGACCTCATTCCATCCCAAACAAGTTCAGGACGGGACTATATGGTATTAAAAAAAATTCTTGCTATAGCAAATTGATTCAAAGTCTAAAATTCACACCAAACATGATTCGACAACATAATACTACATGATTCAAGTCTTACACATCAACGATCAAGTCTGAAACAGTTAATACTACAACACATGATCAAAAATCAAGAATCAAGTCAAACTTGATTAAAAGTTAAAATTAATAAGCATAATAAATATTAACTAAATAAATTCAGGGTCCTTTTAGGATTAATCAAACACATTCCAGTTCAGTTTTATTCTGATCTAGAGTGGGATAAGAAGGAATGGGATGCCCAACCTACACGCAACATTTTTTTTGAACCATGCCCATACCTTCACACTTTGAGAACTCATCTGTTATAAAGGGAGGTCTTTGTAGCATTTAGAACAGCGACATTTTCACCTTAAATGAGCTTAATAAACAATTGTCAAGACTTGCACACCTACTAGGTTGGGTTCAGTTTTGGCAGTAAGTTCTATACAGACAGCTAGACTTGATTGGAGTGAACAGCCAAGACAAGGAGATTTGGATGGTGGTGAGGAGTTGGAAAGCTGAGGTCTAGAGCTCAATTGAAAACGGGATCACCTTGCACTGCCTCAAAGGGTAAGATATTCTATCTATGAGAGACTGTTCAAATGGAACATTTGGGATAAATCACGAGTTCCTTTCATGTAAGGAACAAAAAGCAAGAAACACATCATTTTCGTAATCAGCTAAACAGAATCATTTGGCTAAACAACTACTATAAAAATTCCTATCCTACTACTTCCTCAACCAAATCTTCTCAACATAGCATTCATCGCCAATACAACTAGATTACAATTTGTGAATCATTGCCAAAGACAACCATCATAGTTTCATGATCAAAGATTATTATATAAAAATTCTAAAAGCATAATCTAAATTGTTGCATTAAATGAAAAAATAAATAACATTTGGAAAATGCATTACTGGGAGAAAAAAGTCCCAAGTCAAGTATACGGCATAACAAAGAATACAATGCGGAATAACTTACTCATCTGACAACCACATCAACTGCCATATTACTTATTGACACCACCTTCCATGATCAGCCAAGCATCATAGAGCAAGTTCCTTTTTGTGTTCTTGGCTTCTTAGATACCTCTAATTCCTGTTTCACATTCCCAATTTATCTGCAGTTAGATTGAGTATTTGTAAAGATGACATGTGAAACATGAACCAGGAAATGATTGCTTACCGGTGCCACATTGATCTGTGCATCCACAAATGAATAATAGGATAATCTAAATTATTGGCTGTTAAGAAGGAACTAATGAGGAATTTTTTTCCATCATCCAAACAAAATCTGGTATGTCAAGTCTGGGCCCCGCTACTGTCCTGTAGAGGTATAGCCTCTCAACAGGGCAATCATCTGGCCTTAAATCAGGGGACCCTCTTTCATCAATGACTTCGACATTTAAATTCAACATTTTCTGACCTAGCAGCTTACAAGCTCCATAACTCACTGAGCAAGAAGACATCCAAAGGGATCGCATTGTATCCAGCTTCACCGCATTAGCCAGGAGGGCCTTATCACCAAAGGGGCAGTCCCTTATCTCCAGTTTCCGGAGGCTCTTACATCCTGATAACACATGATGGAGCCCCAAATCACTATCCCCTGCAAAGGCCACTGAAAGCATCTCAAGTTTCTTTGCATGAGCCCCAATGTACTCGAATACCCTATCTGTGAGAAGACCAGACAAAGAAAGACGATGAAGGTCCTTGCAGTGCTCGACAATGGCACCAAATCCTACATCAAGTGGCTGTGAAGTTAAATAATCAGGGGTGCCAGGCTCAAGGATGCATAGTCGGAAGCGGGTCAAGTTAGGACGGTTCCTAGCTACAGTGACCAAAGCAGCATTGGACATCTGCCGGCAGAAGTAGAGAATTGACTCGAGCTTGGCACATCCCTCAGAAACAGAGACAAGCCCCTGTTCTGTCAAGGATACATTTTGCTCCATCACATATGGGTCGGAAGGGAATACTCTAAGTTCTTCCAAATCCTTGCAAGTTGATGCAACAACTTCAAGACCACTGTCTTCAATGTGATCCAGTACCTGCATTGAGATATGGCTCCTTTCAGTGGAAGGCAAAATTAAGGACCAAAGGTACACACAACTATACGACATTACAATAACAGCATTCCAACGAAATCAGCAAACACTTAAAGAAAACAGCAAGGCAGTTAAAGAAGACATACCAACAATCTCTTCAGATTAGGACACTGGCTGACAAGTTTGACAAGATCAGGACTTTGGATGTTTGCATAACTCAAGTTCAAAGTTGTTAGCCCAGCACAAACGGAGTAAACTGCTGGAAGGTAGGAGGGTACCACCTCCCACAATCCAGACAAGTTCTTGAGCCCCTTGCACCCTGAAAATGCAGTAGCAAGCTTTGAGTAAAGTTCAGGGCGGACATCAGCTGAAAATGCACCAGTACCCAAATCGACAAGCTGAGGGGCTTTGCATATAAGGTTGGGAAGTTTTTCAAGAGGCACTGAATTGTTGAGGCGCAGTGTCTTCAAATTGGTGCACCTTCCCAAAAGGCGCTCAAGGGCAGAAGAATTCACTTCTCCATCAAGGCAAGCAATGTTTAAGGACACCAGTGATGTGCAGGTCTCTGGGAAACTCTTAAGCCAATGGCCACGCCTATCATCTACTTCACACTCCCGCAAGTCCAGCTCTCTGAGATTCCTGGTATAAATTATAAACTAAATTCAATCACAATGTAACAAAAAGAAAACTAACCAAAAAAATCACTTCATAACTGAAATACAATACCAAATTCCCTACTTAATTATACAATACCAAATTCCCTACTTAATTGCATCATTTGATCTTTCTCTATTTCAGACTTAACATTGCCATCATTAATGTTGTGAGGAGTTTTGCTCCTCCAACTATAACTCTCCCCTCTCACATATTTTCAATTACATACGGCTAATCAAGTAGAGCTGATATAAGAGAGCAATTAGGAAAATCGACTATAAAGATGAATAGCTATCGATAAAAAAAAAAACTAGAATGTCACAACTCACAAATCAAATAACAGCTTATGATGAGCTTACCCTAAATCCTAAAGTAGATTCAATGGACATTCAAAGAATACAGTAAAAACAATTGTACAATACTAATCATGTCCTCACCATAGTAAAGCACACAAGCAAAACACATTAATACATCTATAATAAAAGAAAATCTAATCCGAAAGTCCAACAGAACCAACATTGCCCTGAAAAAGAACAATCCAAATTCTACAAGAAACCCCACGCCATAAAAGTCCATACAAAAAAATATATATATACAAGAAGAAGAAAAAAAATGCAATCAGGTCACCCTGACTAGATTTTCCACTATTACCCATTCAAACATCAACTACCCACCCACTAGATCTCTCTTAGACAAAAAGAAACCCCAAATTACACCATTTTCCTGGTTTCAATTTTCAACAAAACCAAAACTTCTAAAACATAGCTCATTTTCAAAACAATTTTAAATAGAAAACTGGAAAAAAAAAAAAAAAAAACCTAAATCAAAGCAGACAAAAATGACCTAATTGGAACCAAGGATAATTTTCAGTCTCATATTCCACAAGAAATAAAAGTGAAATGTTGAAGAGTGAGCAAACCTGCAATTAGCAGCAATGGCAGAGAGCCCATCAGTAGTGAAACCCTCACATGCAGCCAAAACCAAGACCTTAAAATTCTTGAAAGATTTCGAAACCATTTCCAAGCTCTCATCACTAACCACCATTCGCTTCAACCTGAGCTCCTCGAGCCAGGGATAAGCCTCTGCCATGGCAGAGATCCACGGATAGGCATATCCTCCCCAGCCCTCAGGCACCAGATTGAAATCAGCAAAATGTGGCTTACCTTTTAAGGTAACAGATCTCACCTCCGGAAACCTCCTGATAGTGATAGCGGGACTCACAGCGTAGCAATTTCCGATAAAGATCCTCCGCCTACACCACCTCTCGATCGCGTACCACGACTTGCATACCAGTGAAACCGCGTTCCGATCCTTGTCCGACTGTATGAACGAGAACACGTGCTCCAAAACTTCCTCCGGAAACGAAATCGCCATTAAACCTAGCTTTGTTGAACTGAGATTGGACGACAGCGAAGACAAAGAGTGCCCTGAAATCACCACCATAGAATATATAGATAATGACCTTTCTTCTTATTCTCGCTACTTTTATATTTTCAAATCTATAGATTTAATTTCTCAAGTTTCGTCGTCAGATCTGTTATGCCATTAGACTTGCAGCAGCAAGAACGAGTAGTGTATGAAGATGAAGTATAGAAGAGGAGTGAAGGAGATAATGTTCTGTTTATTTATTGTGTAAGGGATGTGGGGTTAGAATTGAGTTGGGATTTAACCGTGGTTAAAGAGACTAGGAGGGGTGAATCTGACGGCTGAGAGATTGAAAGGTGGACAAAAGAGTGAGAAGGACCGTTGGATATTACGGTGGAGTGGTGGGGGAGAGGACTAGAAAAGGTCCTGTTCTTATCCTTTGGGAGCAAAAGGCAGCCGCAAAAATAAAATAGAATTAATGGATATACGGAATGTATTTGGTGGGCAGTAGTAGTAGACTTTTATTATTTTCATTTTCAGAAAAAATAAATACTGAATATCCCAATTATTGAAATATGTGGTCGTCTCTCGTGTCTAGTCATCTGTTCAGAGAAAGTCCACACTCGGTATATGGCCTCGACTACTTGATATATATGTTAACAACTTTAAATGTATTAAGTTAGACATTCGTTTAAAGAAAATCCACACTCGGTATAAAGCCTCGATTGCTTGATATATATGTTAACAATTTTGAGAATAATAAAAAGTTTTAGTTCTCAAAAATACATCATTTTTGACATTTCTTAGTTTAGAATTGCCCGACTTTTGCCAAATTTAGCAATTTTTCACAATTGAATTTGGGTTCGATTTGTTACGAGTCTTGTGACATTTTTTTTTTTAGTGATATTGCTTGATATAGGTTATTTTAGCAATTTAATCTTTTAGAGTTTTTTGTTGGATACAACAAGAATATGTGAATCGTTAGACAATAATAACAAATACCATTTTTTTTTAAAATAAAGGAGCATGCCAACCAATATAATTATTTTCTCCAAATGGTTAGAAAATCAATGACCTTTCAATTTCATCGTTAAATTGGAGATAATATTCGATAAAAACAAAATATGTATATATATATATATAACACAAAAAGAGAAATTGAAAGGAACATATCTTTTGTGAAAATGATATAAAGCAATGAGACCACCGTCTTACAAAGCTTTTTCCGCATATCATTCTATAATATCCTCGTTAGTATTAATTTAGATCACCCAATCGCAAAGCGTCATTTTCACCTTGATTAAGACAAAAGCAAAAAATAAAAATACAAAAGTATTTATTCACATGAATAAACATTATTCACAAGAAAAGACATTAGATGTTTCGACAATTAGATTTTTTTCAACTCTTTTACACTTTTGCAGAGTAATCTAGAGAAGGCCCATCAACAGTCATTGTGCATAAAATATTGTAAACCAAAATCTATCAAATTATATGGTTTTCGACAATATACATATATATACACTGTCTATATATACGTATTGTATGGTGCAATAATTTCTGTAAAATGGTAAAAAAAAAAAAAAAAAAAAAACAGCTCCTTAAGTACACTTGTACGATGTCCTTTCTGATTGAGTGAATTATTGGTCATCTTTTTTTTAACCAAATGACGTAAGTGCCCATTAGAATGATAGAAATTGTGGCATGAAGGTTTGTGAACACGTTGAGGGTGTTTTGGGAATTTTAAGTGAAGGACATGGTAATATGGGTTGCACACCTTTACAAGTGTGGGTGATGTGTCTTGGTGTCTGAAAGGGTAAATGGTAAAAGAGTTTGAAATGGAAGGTGGAGTTTTAGGGTTTCTAAATTAGGGATGATTTGCACAATTGCACTCTTGGATTGTACTTTTAGCTATGGGAATTGCAGAATTTTTAACTTTGCTAAACTAGTTTTTGTTTTTGGTTTATTTATTCGTTTTGTATGTCTGATCTAGTGCCCCTTCTAGGGGTCGAGGGAGGGAGGGAGGGAGCGAGGGATTTGTTTTGCTAAACTGGTTTTTGTTTTTGGTTTATTTATTTGTTTGGTTTATCTATTCTCACCCATCCCTCGCTCCCTCCCTCGTTTCCTCCCTTGACCCCTAGAAGGGCTCATCTGATCTAACAATGGGCAATGGATATAGACCTTGCATCACTTTGATGATATCTAATGCCTATCTCGATGAGTTTTGAATAATTAGGGTTGGAAAATCAGAATATGAACGAGAACTGGCGTCAACAAAGGTACTAGGATACTCATCTGCTTAGCTGTCAAGACATTGAAGAGGTTATAGGGATTCATATTTAGAGGGGCAAGAAATGTATTGCACACCTATTCGCATCTTCACCGCAAGTCTATTAACTGAGTTAGTACTCTATTGGTCTGTTATTACCTTTTCATTTCAGATGTTCTTTTAGTAAAATTTAAGTGTTTATTAAAAAATAAAATTGGATTAATAAAATTTCTTGAAAATATCATATCCACATTTGATTATATGTTCAATAGATATTCAACTTCTTAATGCACGTCTCAGAAACCTTTGTAGATTTGGTATACGAGAACCTTAATGCATTAACTTTTTTTTTAAATCACTAGATACTTCGAAGCTGTTGCCAGTAAACCCTAAACGTGTCGATCTACAGAATTTCCCAGCTACCGCATTACATTAATAAAATTTCATGAAAATCACCAACCCATTATTTTTCTAAAAAAAAACTCTCATTAGGTTGTTGGCTACCGCAAAAACCTCAATATTATATAGAACAGACCCCAAGATTAATAGAAAAAAATGTTAACAAAAACAAAAATTAAAAATCCCAATAAATTATTTCTTAATTAATTAAACCTAAAAAAATGAAAATTAATTAATACGCCCACGCACGGCTTCCCGGGATTCTCTCTTAGCACCCACTCGAAGGAGGACTTATCCCTTGCTGTAATACATTCTGAGTGATACCACCACCCCCCCACCGGCGCATTTTAAACAAATACTATATTTAAATGCTATCTTATACTCTCTTACAGATCTTAATTAAGCCACTTAATTATAATAATCACACTTTGACTCTCTCTCTCTCTCTCTAATACATCACACGTGTAGCAAACTGTAAAGCACGATTCCTCTTATTTTTTTACAAGTTCCAGATGCATATAAATACTCGGAGGATTTCCTCATTTTTTCACGATCACGTTACATCACTCTAATTGTAAAATTTGATTGCAAAAACCTGATTTCTTAATATTTTCATGTCTTAATTTATCAAACAAATTTTGTTTAATTAAGGATGATGAATTCATCAAATCGAACTTCTCTCTCCCTCTTTTTTTTTTTTTTTTTTTGTGTTTTGTTGATGGTGATGAGGTCTGTTTGTAAAGATGGAGCACTTAATTGGAAAATATTAGATTAAGGGGTCTTTAAGTGTGTAGAAAGTTAGATATTAAAGGTATAATTAGCTGTCGAATCTAAGGGATACTCATTGATAATTTTTGTTGATAATGGTACATTGATTGGTCTGACTTTGGAAGTCGATGGCCGTGCATCCCGATTTTTAAAGTAATAACATGATTAAGCGATAATATGCTAATACGAGTCATTTTTTGGTGGACCTTAGACGATAATTAACATTGTTTTGCAATGAATTGATTAATGGTTTTAGATCGTGGGATCGTCTGGTTAATTTACATATAAACAAGTTCATAAGAAAGCCACATTCAGAGTATTCAACTTTTCCAAAAGAAAGCAATCCACAACTGTAACATTTCATGCCACTTTTATTCATTAGGAAAAAAATAAAAAAAAATCAAATTGTTTAGATTCCTGTAATTTCTTTTGCATCTACTTTCAATTATCAAAGAAACTATATCATCATTCATATTTCAGCAAATTAAGCTTAATCAAAGCTTAAAAGGCATTTATCAACGTTCACTTATATTTTTCTTAGCCCCTGTTGTGGTCACAGAGGGCCAGCATTTGAGGTGGGTAAGTCTTGCCAGTTAAGTTTGGTAGTCACTTTTGGTCAAAGTTTTAATTTTTTTTATAATTTTTACATCTTATTTTTAAAACACAATCACAAATATTATCTATAAAAGAGGTAAAAGTAAAAAAAAACTAAAACTTTGTTCAAAAGTGATTATCAAACTTGGTTGATTAGAATCGTTGATTTGAGATAGCTTGGATAGAAATTTCATACCGATGATTTTATGTTGCTGACTTTAGTACGAAACTAGATCTCTAATTATTTGAAATGGATTGAATCATGAGTTCGTCCGACTCTAATTCTTGATTACACTTGTACCTACTCACCTAATTATTGAGTAAGAATTCCTGACTTTAAGACAAGGCAACGACTTTTTAATATTATAAGTTATACTGTTTCACATTATTAAATCAATTTATTTTTTTACCTACTAATTCATACTATCAATTTAAATTATTTTTTCGTCATTCTCTCTCATAATATTTTTTCAAGACCAACAACAACATGACTTTGTGGAGATTGATAGAGGAGATGTGGCTGTGATGGTGGTTGTTTCTTCTTCCATCCACACTCGACCTCCTTTTTCTTTCCTCCACCGTCCCAACACCATAATAAAGGTCCAAATTTTTTTTATAAATGTCATTAGGTATTGGGTTTAGTTGCTCTAAGACAATAGAGTGTTTCTAGAGAGCCTGAGTCTGCTGTTTAGGTGGCATTTTTACATTTTTGCCCCTGTCTTTTTAACCACTCTTTAAATCTAACAACAACAAATGAGGGGCAGTAAACCCAGACTCCCTAGAATTATACAAGACAATATAAGAAGATGATTTGATATATAAAAAAAAAACATGTTTAAACTGCGGTGGAATAATTTATTAATGGAAGCTTTCAATATCATTAGGTGGTGCGCAAGTCAATTGTGGCTATCAAAAGTAAATATTTTGAACTAATTATATGATTGTGATGAATATAATTAAAGAGTAGGTTTGATAATGGGGTTACATCAAATCCGGGGTTACATCAAATCCGAATTTGATACTGCATCTCTCATTAGTCATCTTAATACTCATTAGTCATGACAAAACTCTTGTACCTATCAAGAATCTATCTCATTTATCATATACAAACTTTTGATCTTACGAACCTTGCGTGAGTTATTTATTAAATTTTAAATTAATGATAATGATTTGTTGGCTGCCAAAGTGAAGTTTCTATAATTAATAAAACGATATTATCTCCAACTTAACTGGTATTCCGTCACTCTCCAACATAGGTTTGAGAGTTTAGCTACGGGAATGCATCATAAACAGGACGTCTTTGATATTAAAGGTATCAATTTCTCTATATTTTCTTTCTCATGATTAGACGGGAGATCATGATCTGGTCATATAGTTTACTTGAGAATCGTCCCATACTTTTGATCGTATCATTTTGGATTTGAATCAACATGGTTCTTATCCAAAAGGAACCCACATGAAAATGAATTCAAAGAACCCAAGCTGCAAAAGGACCTGATTTGGATCTAAGAATAATTATCAACTTCCAAGTTCAAAATGCTTCCTACACAGTTTCATCTCTCATCAACCTTTTCTTTATTTTTATTTTTATCTTTCCCTTCTTTTACATTTCAAAGTTTGAGAAGAAAAAACGAATTGGGACAAGCCAACATAACTTGGCGTGTTTAAAGGCCCTTCCATTTTTTTTTTTTTTTTTTTTTTTGAAAGGCACCTTTCCATTAGCTGTTTGGTCTGCATGTGAAGATGTTGACAAATTTGTTCCTTCTCATATGGTGGCAATTCATTATAAAGACAAAAATGATTATTCCAGCGAATTTGAAAGAATTTGATTTCTGCAATACAGTACATTATGCGATTATTTTTACTATTTGTGAGCATAAATTGGATGTCAAGATAACTTATGTTGACATATTCGAGAGGCAAAAAGAATTTTGAGTACATGTATTATATAACGAGTGCTGGTCTGATGCTTGGGTCTGTAGTTTGAGTGACATTTTTACATTTTTGTCCATACTTTTTTAACTACTTTTTAAATATAACAACAACAAAGGAAGGGCAAAAGAATAATTTCGCCCCCCAAACTGGAAACCGAGGCTCCTAAGAATCATACATTATATAACATGTTATAGACTTCAAGAAGTAAAGAGGATAAGGTTGAGAAGTTGATGAGCTCAATTGGACTTAAAAATCAAAGAGAGAAGAATTTTGAAATTCCGAAATGCATTTTTTTTTATTTTTCAAAGGGAGCTATTTTTTTTTCTTATAAAACCTGCACCTTTATGAAATATTCGTTCGTTCTTTAGATTTTAATCTCAAAAATTTAATCTCAAAAAAAAAAAAAAATAAACGTGTTTTTTTTATTTTTTTATTTTTTAATAACAAGTATGGATAGCTAGGTATACATTGGATTAAACGAAAAAATATATCAAATCGTATGGTTTAAAAAATTACCAAATGTTGAACCATGTATCGATCCCCCCAATTGCGGTCCCTAAAAATAAAGGTTGTAATGGAGGACCACTGACCAAAACATTTATTTCTATGGCATGCTAAAGGCTTTACAAAAACATGCCAGACAAATTTATTTACGTCGGTAAACATGCGACAGATGCGATCATACTATTATTGATATTTGTTGCTACTTGTGATATCGACGGGGAATGTGAATACTGATAATAAACTTAATGAGTTTCACGTACAAGGCACATGTATATATCACAAGAGCGCAATTTTTATCAATTATTCCTCTAGTAGTTTTCCATTGAAACCCTAGCTAGGTTCCTCATGGACCATTTTAAGTCTCCATTCATCAACTTTCATGGACCATTTAGTCTGTCGATCTCTCCACCAAATGAAGATAAGGTCAAGAGCTTACCTAAATAAATGGAAGCCACGAAGTTTAGATTTGAAAATATGAAATGATTGACAGCTGATTTAATGGCATGAATTAGGGTACCTCCCCTTTCAAAGTTAGGTTTCAGTTGCTTCTTTATATTTCAAAGATAGGGTTAGAATCACAAATGTGTGCATGTTCAAGGAAACAAATGCATGTGTGCTTCTTTGATTTCAACAAGAATATGCTATTACTAGTGACCAAACATTCCTGCAATTTCGCGTCTTCAATCTTTGTTTGGTATGCCTTTTAACCATTCTATTGAAAAAAGCGTTATACTGAAAAGAAAAGAAAAAAATTGTAGTAACATTTATGACAAGTCTTATTAACTAAACTAGCTAATCACGGATAACGACAACATCAAAACTTGCCGAGAAAGTATTACCCTTCGTTTCAAATGATGTAACCTCTTAAACATGACTTTACTTGCAATGATTTGAGTCTACATTATCTTTGTGGATCACCTCCCATGCAAAAAGTATAGCAACTTTACTAATCAATGTTTCTTCTAATGGAACGACTTTTCGACTCCACATTGTTACAACAGAAGATAGATTAATTATGATATGGACTCAACAACGCGTTTTCTTTATAAACAAAAATGTTTCTAACCCTACCAACCAAAACAATTCGAAGGAGTTATCTCTTTTACAAAGAAGAAATAAGCCATTCTTTTGTACATTGAAACCAAAGAAGCTTTTATGCATGGTTGGGTGGACAAGCAATGTTAGGCAGGCGGCAGACCTAGCTAAGTGACCATTCAATCTTTTTTATAGCTTTATTACCCACCGGCCTAACCACAAAAAGATTAAAAAGATTAGAGAGAAAAGTTTTTTTTTTCTTTTTTAATAAATTGGATGATGATATGGCTTATCCAATGTGTTTATTTTAGATAATATCCAATTTATTTTAGGGTTGCAACTCCATCAGATTAACGGGTCATCTTGAGTCCGACCCTAATTGATCCCGGTCGACCTGTAATGTAATTGAAGGCTGAATCTGATCATGTTAACGTATGGGTACAGATTTAGGTTAGGTTTGGATTGTGTTCGGGTGGGTGCCAAAATTGCTCTTTTTTACCTAAGTGTAAGTAATACTCTTCAAATTTTATCAACTTTAGTGCGTCCAAACATTTAAGGGATTTCAACCTGTTTGGGATGCAAAGACCCCAATTTAAACTGGGCCAAAAGTTTTGTGTTGATCCAATCGTTGCACCCTATATCCAGTCCATCCTATGGAGAAATATAAAAGGTAACGACTTTTTGACATCACCAATTTTGTTAAAGAACACCGTCTCCCCCCTCATTTTCCAGAGCACATGCACCACCACATTTCTGAAGCATACCACAACGTACATATCCAATATAAACAAAAAAATCCACCACCACTTCTCTTCTCCCATCTTCTCTCAACCACCGCATCTTCTTATTCTTCTTCTCCTCTAGTTTTTTTTTTTTTTCCTTCCCTCGAGCAAATTCCTGCAAGTGGGGAACCACAAGAGTAAAAACATTTGGCACTCACACAAGCTCCTGCGAATTGAGAACCCCCATTCGTAAGAATCTGCTCGAGGCACAAAAAAAGGAGAAGAGGATGAAAGGAAGAAAAGCAGATGAGGCGATGACACCGACGGTGGAGAAAAAGATAAGAGATGAGAAAAATAAGAGTAATACATAAGAAGAAGAGGAAATGTGGTGGTGCGGCTGGCGGTGTCTGGGCGGGCGGGGTGGTGCTACTCCATCAATTGCTATGAATAGAGAAGAGAAAGTAAAGAAGAAGATGAACAGTGGGCGAGAGATGGTTTATATTAATGGTATCATTCAGTACATCAAAAAGAGTGGTGGTGTCCTTCAGCAAAAATAGTAGCGTCAAAAAGTCGCTCCCAATATAAAATAAAAATTGTGAGCATTATTGATTAATTTTCTTTATTACCAAAAGAAAATAAAAATAAAAATAGTATAATCGATCATTTTAGGCCCAATGATGAGCAGAGGGCCCAATAAAACATATCCAATTGAATAGCCTGACAAGCAAAACATTTTGGATCTACTCTTTTATTATTCTTTTGGGCTGGGCCGGACTATTCTCTCCTACCCATACCTACAATTTGGGTTGTGTACTTGTATATCATATTACATGATTATGCGGTTATGCATTCTTTGGTAAAGTCAATGTCGCTGCACATTGGATTTTGGAAGAAACTCTTAACGGGTTCTCATGTTCTGCTAATGATGCATAATCACTTCATCATTGATACCATTAAATATACATTTCTCAACATATGTAGCCAAACCATTTGCCATTGATCTCTCATCCGATTACGTAATCGATTATTGAACTCCTTTTTTAACTAGAAAACTTCTTATCAGACCTATCAGTATTATACTGAGCATTAGAAGTAGTACTCGCATCAAATGTTCTTTAAAAGTACATATCCATCATTTATCAACTAACACAAGTGCACAACTATTCATCTATACAAACTGTACAACAAACAATCCTAATATTCATATTTAGAATTTTGTTATTCTCTAGACAGACTCCAATTATTGAAATTGAACACTAGATTATTTTTTGTATGAAAATTGATAATTGAGACATACCTCATACCCGAAGGCTGAATATACTGATAAATAAATATCCAGGTCAGGTGACGTCTGATCTGATAAATGAGTTCAGAAATGCAAATAAATTGAAATCAATGAAATGCTGCCCCATACTCCCAAATTCTAAAATTATCAAATATGTAATGTAAATAAGTAATTAACACATGAAACAAGTAATTATTTCATTAGTGAGAAAACTAAGGTGGGGTTATTCAATTCAGGATTTGAATGGACTCTGAAGAATTTTAAATCTCGTGGATTTTAAAAGGTTTCAAATGATTTTACAAAATCCATTGGATTTTAATTGATTGGATTTTGTAGATTTTATAAAGGTTTGTTATGGATTTCTATGGATTTTATAAATGTGTTATTAGTCATAGGAAACAATGAAAGAACATCACCTACATTGTTATCCATTCCAACACAAATCATAAAATATCTCTCAAAACATCAATTAAACAATTGTTTGTACGTTACGAGAACTTTACTTCAAATTAAAAAAAAAAAAAAACATTGAAGATGGTCCCAAAGTAATACAAATAACTATTTTACTTTAAATTGTTATCCCCGTCACCGCCACCTCTCCTCCCTTATTATTCTTCTTCTTTTTCAATCACCACGCTACCGCCACCTCTCCTCCTCCTCCCCCTCTTATCCTTCTTATTTTTCTCCATCAATCACCACCGCAACTTTTCAACCTCCTCCCGCTCACCTCTTCACCTTCTCTGTTTTTTTTTCTTTTTCTACTATCTTTTTTTTTCTTCTTCTTTTTCCCTCGCGAAGGTTCTGACAAGTGGGGAACCTCCGCAAGAGCGAAGAAGAAAAATATGGGGAAAAAAGAAGAGAGGAGAAAAAAGTAGAATATGAAGAAAAACAAAGAACAAAGTAGAAGAATAAGAAATCAGAAGGAAAAAAAAAATGAAGAGAGGACAAGAATAAGATAAAATAAGAGGAAGAGAATTAGAAGAAGAATAATAATAATAACAAAAAAGAAGAACAAAAACAAAAACAAAAGAGAAGATGAAGTGTGGGTGGTGGTGCAGCCAGTAGTGGTAGGGCATGGTGGTGTGGTCGAAAGTTGTGGGGCAAGGTGGTGCTGCTCCTGTGAAAGAAGAAAATGGAAGGTGATAGCGTCCTTCAGTGGAAATGGTGGTGTTATTTAATAATAGCCAATAAAAATCCGTTGAAATATGAGGGGGGTTGAATTTGGAATAACTCTTGTTATATATATTTTCCACTCACAAATCCTTCAAAATCCACAACTTTAACAAATCCAATAAAATCAACTATTTCTTGAATACCCTATGATTTTTTGTGGACTTTTAAAAAGCATGAATTGAATACCCCATGATTTTGATGGATTTTAAAACAATCCTTTAAAATTAATATTTGAATACCCCTAAATTTACACGTATTATTTTAAATCCTTAATTGAATACCTCTGAATTTTAATGAATTTTAAAATCCTTCACAATCCATTAAAATTCGTAATTAATAGAGAATTTGATCAATAAACTGTTTTTTTTCCTACCTCCATCTACCACATATTGATAGAAGATGGATGGACAAAATGTGAGTTTTCCAACAATTTCTTCTTGTTTGCAAATGAAAATTAAACTCACAAGAACTTCATTTTTATCTAACTTCACTTTAGCACATAGAATTATGCAAATTGAACAGATCAACTACTATTAAGCAAGTCCAAAAACTGAAACATACCTTAATCCTTTGAAAGAAGCAAAAAATAAATTCTAGTAATTTTGAAGTTTTTTAACTTGTATATTTAAAGCCTAACCATCCCCAGTTCTCCAACAGTATCATCCCATGCCTCTCACAGTCCATATTGGAAGAAAATCATCCAATATGCCAAACATAGAAGAATGGGATGGATTACTCATTACAGCATACAATTCTTTCCAAATATTCTCTCTCCATATATATCAAGTATCATTCACTCTCCATCTATTGACTCTTTTCATTGTTGAAACGTTTTTTTTTTTGGAAGGCAACAGATGTTGTTTATCATTATCTTATTTTTGGAGCTATTTTGAATATTTTCTCAATATATAACAATATAAATAATTGTGTTCACTGCCTAACCAAAAACATCCTTGTGAAAAAAAAAATGGTTACCCAAACTCAAAGAGCCTTCCTTGAAATTATAGGATTTCTTATCATGTATATATCTTCAAATAGGATTGTATATGCTATTGATGAACAAGAATCCAATGGTTTCAGCCTCAAGCTCATTCCAAGGTTCTCCACATTGTCACCAGTCTATCAAGCTAATCTCACTGGTGATGAGTTCCTCAGGCAACTATCAAATTTATCTGACCAACGCGTCGCATGGCTATCATCATCAACTCTTACCACCAATGGATACAATACTAAGCTCTTACGCCCGATTGTGCAAGTTGCTCTCAGTTGGATATATGTCGTACAGGTGCACATTGGCACACCTCCGATTGTGCATTACTTGATGTTAGACACAGGTACTGAATTAAGTTGGATTCAGTGTGAAGGATGTCAAACTGAAAAGTGTTTCGAACTAAAGGATGGCTATTCTTTCAAATACAGTGAGTCTACCACTTTTCAAATGCTAGACTTTGTTGATCCTCGTTGCGATACTAAAATTTTTGCAGCTGATAGCAAGTGTGGATATCAGGAGGAATATGTTGATGGTGATAAAACTAGTGGTATACTTTCCACCGATACGTTTGCATTTGATTCAAATCGTATGAAACTAGAGAGCATTAAAGATGTAGTGTTTGGATGTGGATGGGATAACCTTGTTAGTTGGGGTAAGAATACCGGACCCGAAAACATTATTGCTGGGATTTTGGCCATGGGTAGGGGTCCTAAATCTATTGTTACACAGTTGGGTAACAAGGCGAATGGGCGCTTATCTTACTGCGTACAAGAGTGGAAACCAAATGAACCTATTTATACCACTTTGCGATTTGGAAATGATGCTAAATTCCCCAAACGTAAACGCGGTATACAAACTGCATCCTTACTTGACGTGCAGAACTCACCAGGCTACTTTGTTGATATAGAGGATATTGGTATCTCAGGACAAAGGTTTGGACTTGCCCCAGACACTTTCGCGATAAAAAGAGATGGTAGTGGCGGGCTTGTATTAGATATGGGAACTGCAGTAACGACGGTTTATCCAATGGTTTATCTCCGCTTGAAGATGGAAATTCTGAAATTCTTTAAAGATAAATTGAAACCAATTGATAAGTCAGACATGGGGTTTGATTTGTGTTATACTTTGCCTGCTGGATATGGGGACTGGCCATTTGTTACCTTCTATTTTCGAGGGGGGGCTGAATTTCATCTTAAGAACACTGGTTTGTTTGTATTTCAAGACGACATCTTTTGTTTGGCAATCAAGTCTAGTGATTATCGACATGCCTTGTTTGGTGCTTATCAGCAGGTTGGCTACAGCTTCTTGGTCGATGTTAAAACAAATACCGTTCAATTTGTTGAGGATGACTGTAAGAGCTAGTACTGTTTCAAAAAAAAAAATTTCATTTCATGAATTATGTTCTCAACATTCTTCCTTAATCTTGTTTTTTCTTTTCTTTTCTCTTCTTTTTATTTTAAAATCAAATCAACATATTTAAAATAATAGTGAGTGTATCCAATATATCGTTGCATTGTATTACTATTAACAATGTTATATATCCAAGAATAACCTCAAAAGGTCCCTCATAATCTCATAGATAGAACAATTGAAATATAGGGGTTACCTTGATAGTCCACTTTGATTACAATCAAGAGATTAATAGAGAGATGAAGGAGTTGAAAAGGAAGGTTTTGATTCCAAACTAGTATTCTTTGTTGGGTGCCTCACATACCAATCTGGTTTCGAACATATATAAATGATGAGTCCTACAACCAAGCATTGCAAAGTCTGGTTGATTAATGGCTGAGGTCTTCCCTGATGGGGGACGCCATATAGCTGTAGAGGATCGTTCTCAGCCACCTTGGTAGCTGGGATGGTCATGCTGCCCAACATCTAATCAACCAAATCAGGAATCCCCACATTCACCAAACCAAAATGTTCTTTATCCTCAAAAGGATTTTGAGCCATAGTGCTTATAAGGTTAGATCAGTTTTAGGTTCTACTGAAGAAAATATTTGGAGTCAATAGCACTGGGTGTTATCTTTTAGAATAAGATCTAAAACAACAGTGCCCGTATCGAGTAGTGCTTTCAACATAATCATTTTGGTACCATTTCATAGCATTTGTATCCTACTATCGTTATTACCACTCAAAAAAGCCACTCATAGTCTCATAGGATTGCAATTGCATTATAGGGCAAGTAATAACCATTACCTTGCTAGACTATTCTGATTACAATCACTAGAGCAGTGAGGAGGCAATTGACATTGAAGGTTCTGATTCCAACTTCCAAGTAATCCTGCAACCAAAGTTGAGTTACTGAAGGCAGTAGTTCTGGCATGTATTTTTACATATAAAACTCGGATTGTATAGAATGTTGAGAAACAATGTAAGCATCTAAGCTAGAGAGAAGAGTGACCGATGCTTAATTACCAAATCACCAGAAAATTTTGCTTTGCCTTTACCGATCTTTTTAATGCATACTTAAAGGAACTTCACTGTCCCATCACGATCACTCTTGTTACTAAATCCAGAATGGCCAGACTGAAAAATAAATATTTATTTTTACAGAAATTTTCAATTGATTTTTTGAAATGGCACATGAAGTAAAAGAAAAGTTTTATCAAAATTTTAAGGAAAAGAAAAAAAGTTTCCAACTGGACAGTTTACTTGCAGTAAGACTTGATACTACTGGTCTGCTAGAGTCGGTCTAAAGAGCCAGGCCCATGGCGTCACGAGAGCGCCGGGCCCTGTTTTCTACCACTTTTTTTTCATTTGTTCCTCTTCTGTTCTTCATCTTCATCTGTTTGTTTGTTTTTTATTTTTATTTTTATTTTTTTTATCCTCGTCATTTAGAATTTCTGACTACTAATAATGTTATATAAAGTATACCAAGAATGACCTCACAAGGTCCCTCATAATCTCATAGATAGAAGAACAACTGAAATTGAGGGTTACCAATCAATATATTAATAGAAAGATGAAGCAGTTGATAATGAAGGTTTTGATTCCAAGCGAGTGTTCTTTGTTGGTTGCCTCAAATCGTCACGTACATACCAATCTGGTCTCCAACATATATAAATGATAAGTCCTGCAACCAAGCATTGCTAATTAATTAAGGGCTAATTACCAAACTAGGAATAAAATAAAACATTATCTTTGACCATTATGAATATCTACAGACCCCAGGATCAAAACCCACTAGGTCATTTACAAACATGGAAAGTTATCCATTATTTAAACAAAAGATCTAAACTGTTTGGAATACTTTCCTTCGACTAATTGTTAATTTTAGTCCCATATCAGCTAGATATGCAAGCATTTTCGACTACTAAAGACAACAAAGTAGACATTATGGCACGACCTTACTTGAACAGGATCTGTTCTATAGGCTCGTACCTCTGTATCCTTACCCTCTAAGGAGACAAGAACCAAAGTCTGGTTGATGAATGAGAGAGCCGTGCGATCAGAGCGTGATTAAATAGCTGAGGTCTTCCCTGATGGGGGAGGCCATCTTGCTGTAGAGTGTAGAGGATCGTTCTCAGCCACCTTGGTAGCTGGGATGGTCGTGCGGCTGTCTGACAGACTCCCCAATTCTTTTTTTGCCCAGCATCAAATCATCCAAATCAGGAATCCCCACATTCAGAAGACCAAATGCTCTTTAGCAAAAGGATTTTGAGCCAAAGTGCTCATAAGTTTAGATCAAATTTAGGTTCTACTAAAGGAAATAGTTGGAGTTAATAGCACTGGGTGTTAATGTTTTAAAATAAGATCTATAACAACAGTGCCAGTTTCAATTAGTGTTTTCAACATAATCATTTTGGTACCATTTCATTGCATTGTATCGTACTATCATTATTACCACTCAAAAAGGCCATTCACATATAGTCTCATAAGATTACAATTGAATTATAGGGCAAGTAACAACCATTTCCTTGATAGACCATTCTGATTACGATCATTAGAGCAGTGAGGAAATTGACATTGAAGATTCTGATTCCAAGTAATCCTGCAACCAAAGTTGAGTTACTATAAGGCAGTATTTTTGGCATGTATTTTTACATGAAAAACTCGGATTGTATAGAATGTTAAGAAACAGTGTAAGCATCTAAATGCTCACTTTAGTCCCATATGAGCTAGATATGCAACTATTTTCGACTACTTGATAGGACAAAATTGGACTTATGGCACGACCTTACTTGAACAGGATCAGTTCTATAGGCTCGCACCTCTGTATCCTTACTTGCTAAGGAGACATGAACCAACGTCCGGTTGATGAATGAGAGCCATGTGATCAGAGTGTGATTAACAGCTGAGGTCTTCCTTGACGAGGGAGGCCATCTAGCTGTAAAGGATCGTTCTCAGCCACCCTGGTAGCTGGAATGGTCGTGCGTCTGTCTGACAGACTTCCCAATTTTTTTTCGATACCTGTTATGCATTGGGATATTTCATCAAACAGTAAGTTCTATTTCTTCTGTTATACATTAAGGTGAACAATAAGTTGTCTGTCAAAATCCAAATGTCTAGCCAGTCCCCAGATTCTTAGCACACCTAAAATTTGGGTTGAGTACCAGGATAGCATGTGCATCATTAGCACCAGAACAGATGAACGCCATGCAAAAACAATGATTTTCGATTAGGAATAAAGCCTCATGATTCAGATGTAAGTCAGCGCCTTGAAAATGAAACGTAACCGTCGGCCATGACACAGTTTTATTTGGCAGTCTGTAGCACAAGTCATCTCGTTGTTCCATCTTGATTCGTTCCAAATTCTGAGCTTTAAAGTGCATCACAAACTCTCGTCTCAAGCGTTCATATGGGGTTTTATACAATCTAGTTAGTAAAGTTCCCATGTCTGAGAATATTCCACCAGTGCCATCTCGCCGGATTCTGAAAGTTTCCTGAGGAAGTCGAAACTCTTTTCCATTTACACTGATATCCTTCAAATGTAGAAAATAACCTGAATAGGTTCCAACCTTAATCATGGGAGTTCTTTGAACACTTGAATTTTCCTCGAACATATATAGCATCATTTCCAAACCGTAGGGTAGTTTCGAGTCGTGCATGTGGCTTTGCAGGTTGTACACAATAAGAGAAACGTCCGTTCGCCTTTCTACCGAGCTGTGAAACAAATGATTTGGATCCCCTCACAAGACTGAGAATTCCACTGAGAACATTTTCATTTGCCTCGTTGTTCTTGAAATTTATGTTGTTTTTAAGTCCACATCCAAAAATTACATTGCTAACAGTCTCAGGTCTTCCACGAGATCCATCAAACATGAAGTTATCAGTTGAAACTACGCCTTCAGTGTAATCGTTATTGCTGTATTCAAACTTATATCCACATTTATTCCTAGGTATGTGTATATGTTAGTATTGCAACGAGAATCATTATAAGCTATCTCTTTATATGTACTTGATCTAGCAGGTGAAAAATTACCATCCTTTATATGGAAGCATTTACGGCATCCTTCACATTGCATCCAAGTGTAGTCTGTACCTGTGTCGAACAAGAAATAACGCTCCACTGGAGGTGGGCCAACAAACGCCTTCACTGCATACATCCCGTAGGTATAAATGGCACTTACCTTGGGGCGTAAGTAGTATGGCTCACTTTTGTTGGTGGTTTTGTGAGTTGATGAAAGCCATGGCACGCTTTGCCTCAGGAATTCAAGACTAGTGAGATTGGCCTGGTAGATTGGTGAGGATGTCGAAAATCTCGAAATGAGCTTGAGGGTCAAGCCATTGGATTCTTCGTAGTTGTCATGAGAAGCGCACAGGTTACTGAATAAGCATAGACACAGAATAATGATAACTCCAAAGAATTTGCTTGTTCTTTGAGGAAGTGCCATGGCCATGGGTGTGTCTTGTATAAGTACTAATCATTTACTTATACATATTATCTAAAAGGGAAAAGTAAGTAAAACTATCTTAGAAAAATCTCTGGAGAAGATTTTGTAGAAAAATATTGGAAAGATCTACTTTCCCCGCCATAAATTAAAATCCTTCAAAATCTAAAATCAAATCAAATTAAAGTATGATTTTGTTGACCTGGTGAGTCTACACGCCCTCAATCTGGACCTTCATATCCCTAATTTTTTAGACAATGTTGATTTGGGGAACTGAAAGTAACTGGTTTTGGCATGACGATCAAGTCTAGTAAAAGAAGTAGAGGAGCACAGTACTAAAGGAAATAGTCTGAATTAATTGCAGCAAACGTTATGTTTTAAAATGAAATCAAAATCAACATAAAACGACGGTGCTGCATTGCATTGTACGCTACAATCATTATTAGTTATTATCTGCTCAAAAGGCCACTCATAAGATACTTCAATTGAATTATAGGGCAAGTAACAACCATTACCTTAGCTTGCTAGACAAATCTGAGTGCGATCATTAGAGCGGTGAAGCAATTCATGACATTTCTAATTCCAAGTAATCCTGCAAATAAAACTGAGTTAATGCAAGGAAGTATATCTGGCATGTATTTTTTCATATAAAGAGCTCTATTGTATATAAAATTTAGAAGAAGAATGCAAATATATTAGGAACAAAAGTTACGTGATGCACAGAAAAGAACCAAATTATCACAAGGTTTTGCCATATATTTACTGGTCTTTAATTTTAACGCATGCTTTATAGGAATTTCACCATCACATCAAAATGACTCTTGTTAGTAAATCCAGATTGATGAACAATGGTCGTGCGAAGAGAGTGCAATCCTTGGACACTCCTTCATGGGTAGCCGGATGGGCCATTAAGATGTAGAAGCAATACTTTGAACTCTCACTTTACCAACACTCGGTTGGAGTTGGGTGTCCGCACACTGAAGGACTTCCAGAGCTCCCCAGTAAGCATAGTTTTTGTAGGTTCTAAAGAAGCAAAGAAACTCAATACTAAAAAAGAATTAGTTTGAGTAGTAGTTGATGATATGTTGTTCTTCATGAATTCCCATAATTGTGTTAAGTGTCAAATTTAGCACCCCATTTCTGTTTTTTAATGTTCTCAACGTTATATTTTACTTTGACGATGCCACATTCGGCTTCTTTACATATGCATAAAGCAAGATTTTCCCAATGGCTATATAGAGTTTTCATTTTGTAGCTGAGTTTAACTTAGGCGCTGAAGCTGATTTGTAGAACAATAGATGATCTGCACAATACTACTCCAATTAAATTATAGGGGAAAGAAAAAGCATTACCTTGATATTGATTATGACCAATAGAGAGATTGACGACATTGAAGTTTCTGATTCCAAGTAACTGTGCTTTGTGGGAGCCTCACAATGCCGCGTTTGGTGTCCAACACATGAATGATAAGTCCTGCAACCAAACATTTGTAATTACCCAATAAGAATAAAGTTAAGCATCATTGATTCAAACATTATGAATAACTACAGACACCAGGATGAAACCCAGTAAATCAAACATGAAGTTATCGGTTGAAAGTTGAAACTACACCTTCACTGTATTATTGTCATATTCAAGCTTATATCCACACTTGTTCCTAGGTATACATATGTTTTTTCTTTGGAAGGCGAGCCGAGTTTTCAGAATTTCATGGTCAGTCAATACACTATAAATTGATAAACATGCCGTCAGCTGAGTTCGAATCCATGACTTAAGTATGTTAGTAATTGTAACGAGGATAATTATAAGCTATCTTTTTTTTTTTTAATTAAATATCATGTCTAAAATTACCATCCTTCACATTGAATCCAAGAGTAGTTTGTACCTATGTCAAACAAGTTACACTCCACTGGAGCTTGGCCCCTAAGTAGTATGGCTCACTTTTGTTGGTGGTTTTGTGAGTTGAGGAAAGCCATGGCGTTTGTTGCCTTAGGAATTCATCAAAAAACTCTGAAATGAGTTTGAGAGTCAAGCCATTGGATTCTTGGTCGTTGTCGTGAGAAGCACACACGTTACTAAATAATCGCAGACACATAATAATGATAACTACAAAGAATTTGATTTTTCTTTGAGGAAGTGCCATGGGTGTGTTTTGGTTAATAATCCGTAACGTATATATGTTAGCGTGTCGACACGCTCTATTTGCATGGATATTCAATACTTTTGTTGTTTATTTTAGTATAAAAATTCAATAAAAAGTAGAAATTATTATGGAATTTTTAAATAACATAATTATTTATAATTTTAAAGACATATGTATAGTTTATAAATAATTTGAGAAGTTCAAATAAATTATGTTAGAGGTTTTAGTATACTTAATCAATATTTACGAGGGTCTGATTTTGATTATAAAATTATGAAATGTAAAAAGCAAAATGGAAATTAAAAAGTTAGATGTGAGAGCCTTTTATAATATATAGAAAATTATAAAACTGAAAAATAAATTATGATAGAGGCGTAGCCATGTATGTAGGTATAATTTACAAATATGTATAAGGGGTTGGTTTGAATTGTAAACATTCTAAATTTGAAGGGTAACTTAGTAAACATGTGTAACGGTATTTACTGTTTTGAATTGTTCATACGTGCTTAAGAGATACAAATAACCCTAATCACTATTCACCAACATATTAATTTTTCTCGTTAATATTAACAACTTTGAAGGGTACAATGGAAAAATAAATTAAGTGGGAGACAGAGACACAAATATCCCAATACACTACTACCCACATTGATTTTTTCGTTAATATTAATAACTTTGGAGGGTACTATGGGAAGAGTTGTTTGCAGAGATGATGGTGTCTCCCGCCCTACCACCTCTCTTATCTCCATTCTCTATTCACAATTATTGATTTGCAGAGATTAGGGTTGAACAAAAAATCGATCAAACCGATCAAAACCGAATCGATTAGTTCGGTTTAAATTCGGTTCGGAGTGATTTCGGTTTTAAAAAATTCTAAACCGAAGTGGTCGGTTTGGTTTTCGGTTTCTATGTGATTTTAACCGATAAATCGAACCGACCGAATATATATAATAAATAATATATATTTTATATATAAATAATATAATATGTTTAAAATAGTCGATCGATTCGATTTTAGTTCGATTTTAATCGATTCGATTATGATTTTCATAAATTAGATTCGATTCGAAATCGAATCGATTTTGTTAATGGTCAATTCGATTTCGATTTGAAAATTTTAAAACCGACCTAAGTCGGTTGGAACACTAATTAGCTAAACCTTTTGGTTTGTTAGTTTTTTTAATGTTTAGGAATTGTATAAGATTGGAAAGATAAAAAGAAAGCAATCATTCTGTCACCCACACCTTTCACCACTAGAAGATGAAAGTTTTGTGGCAATAGAGTCATTTACATGATCACTCAATAGGAGCAGCAGCAAAAAATCCAAGAGGAGAGGAACCTAATATTACAGTTGATATCAACCTTTTTCTTTCTCCTAGGTTGAAGCTCTCTTCTTGTTATCCTAGTTGTTTTTGTTTTGAAAGGAAGGTGTTGAGAGAAATAGAGAAAGAGAGGGGAGGGGGAGAGTCTTTATTTACCATTGAATTAAAATAAATAAAAGGGCCAGATTTTTTTGTAAATATAAGAGTAAGATTTTGTGATTCATAGGATCCCGACCCATTAGTTAGACCATGTTTAATCTTCTGTTGGAAAAATCCCAACTTACGAAAATATATTCTCACTCCACCCAATTGATATTGTAACGATGGTTAATAGTATTATATTTAAATGTACATAACTACCCTTGGTCTTTATTCATACGCTTTATAGTTTGAACCTGTCACCCCTCCCTCCCTCTCGGGATGCGTGTCTTCCATCCCTCTTTGCGCCTTCCGAAGGGGATGAAGGGTTGCACCCCCTCCCTCGCTGGTTTCCTCGCCAGTTAGAATTTCTGTTACACAGTAAAAAGTATGAAATTGGAGGATGTTGATGAAACCCAAAAATTATGACTACTCATCGTTATAAAGTTTATGCTTAACTGTTAAATGTACCAAAATACTCCTAGTAATTGTTTACCCTTGGTTTTTCTTGTAAATGTTATACAATTGAAAGGGCATTTTGGACAACCTAAAATCATGTCGATCACATATACACATACAAAAATCACTATTCATTTGAGGAACTCACCTTATATAGTCCAAATTATCTAAAAAGAAAAATGAGTGTGGCTCAAGGATTGTGATTTCGCAAAATTATATGAAATTTCACCGAAATTTCGAAAGAAAAAATAACATTTTTTCAAAAAAAATTGGGTTTTTTTTTGCAAAAATACAAAATCAGCTTTCGAGTTTTTTTAATTATCATTTATTCTAATTATTTATTGGTTTTTGAAACCACCCCTAATTATCAGTTCTTCTACTTATATATTGATTTTTTGAACAACCCATTGATTCTCTAATTATAAGTATTTTGGTTTCATTTAATATGTTTAATGCATTTATTTACTTGCATATTTAATATATCCTCAAAATTCATTATATTTCATGCATCCTCAAAATTTTTACGTTTTTTTTTTACACACCAAAATATTTATCGATATTTCTTAAAACCAAAATTAACTCTGAAAAAAACGAAATCACAATCCTTGCTATGGATAAGCGAGCTAGCAATTTTCATATGGTGCATGAGATTAGGCCCAATAATTCTTTTAGCAGAAATTCTAAATGGCGAGGAAACCCTCCCTCCATGCCTTCCATCCCGTTCGCGCATCCCGAAGAGGATGGAGGGTTGCACCTCCCTCCCTCGCTGGTTTCCTCGCCATTTTGACGGGTTCTTCTTTTAGACATCCATAAAGTTGGTTATGCGGGTTAACCGATCAACTAATGCCCAACCCAAACCCGGTGGGTGTAGGTTGGGCTAGGGTTATTTCTAACGAGTTGGGCCAGGCTCCAAGCTGCCCAAGTTTTTAAAGCACCACCATCGAAGAGATTACCTGTGAGGAAATCACTTCATCGCCACCGCCTTCCACACACACAGGAAGCGAAAAAAAGTAAATGAAGATTAAAAATAAAACATAGAGGATGGTGGTTGTGGTGGTAGTGGTGCCCTTCTTCTCTGTGGTACATAAAGGGCTCCTTAAAGGTGAGAATGATTTATAAACTTGTTGGTATTTTTTTCCTTCTTTCATTAATGATCTATACATGTTAAATTCACTGATAGTAGTGTCATTGAATGGTATAATTGGGCTTGTGTATAAAGTAATTTTATAGTATTAGTGAATGGGTGTCATTAGAATGAACTTCTACATATAGGTGATGATCTGATGATGGGTGGTAGGGTATCCAATTTTACTATTAGGTGATGATCTGATCTGATGATGGGTGGTAGAATGAAGTTCTTGTGTTCAAATTATCTGTTTGATTGCTTGTTTTTATTGGGTATTCCTTGTTTTTATTTAATGTTGTTAGTGACGATAAATAGAAGCACAGAATCTCCGCAATGACTGCGCAACTGAGGTTTTTTGAAACTCAGCTTATGGGTTGTCTAAGAAGAATGTGCCAATATGCTAATCCGAGACATTTTCACTTATTTTATTTATTTATTTTATGTTAGGCTCAGTTTGATGTCTGATTTTGCATCAAAACCAAATTGATAGTTAACAAATATCGAACTAGTTGCATTGTAAGTTGCAATAGGAAATGGTCTGCATTTGACATGTATTATTTTGCTTGCATTTTGTCTTGTCCATCTCTTTATATTTTGATATGGAAGAGTTGAGTATTATATATTTATATTTCACCTACTGATTTGAGTTATGAAGTCTCTTTATTAAGAAATAATGTCTGTATGATACATTTTTCATTGAAGAACTATATTTTGTAGCTGAAAAAAATGCTTTTATGTAATAAATGGGCAAAATGTTTTACAATTTACTTTTCATGCCCCACTGCCACGTCCATTTTTTCTTTCTTATTGAACTTTGCTTTGTTTTTACCTTCTGTTTGCTCAACTATTGTTGTCAGTGATGACAAAGCTATGCATGAGTCTCCACAAGAACTGCGCACCGAGGTTGGTTGAAACCCGGCTTGTGGGTGGCTAGGACTAATGTGCCAATATGCTAATCTGAGACATTGTTTAGAGATATGTCATTTTGTCAGCCAGCCAATTGTTTTTCCGGCAGTGATCTTCAACGTATGTATTTAATTTGATGTATATTTTACTGATTTGAATCTTGAAGCACTTTACATATAAAGGGAAACTGTATGTCTCATATTCCGGAAGCTTTTCACTGAAGAACAAAGTTTATTTTCAAGCGGATAGAGAAATATTTATGTCATCACTTAGCAAAGGTTACATTTATTGCTTCTCTGTATTGTTGCCAGTTGATAAATTTGAGTTTGAGTCTCTAAAAGAACTGCCCACCGGGGTAGTTTGAAACTCGGTTTTGTTGTTGACTAGGGGTCTAGGACTAATCTGCCAATATGCTAATCTGAGACATCAGAGTTGCTTTTACTTTCCTCATCTAATTGTTTTTTCCCTTCCAGTTTACATTTGTGTCTTTTACTTGTGAATATTTTACCACACAGTACCAAATGAGTCTACAAGCAGAGTTTCTACAAGAACTGTCACCTCCAATACCAAATGTTTGTTTGAGTTCAGGATGCCAAATATATTTCAAAACTCTACTTGCATTAGTTTAATAATGACACTTTTCTCTCCACCAAGGGACATGACTAGGTTATCCCTGTTTTGCAGCTTCTCCATGCTTTTTATCTCTGTAAGTTAACTATTTTTTCCTACAATGGTCATCTAACTGTTCCTTCCTTTCTGCTTCTTTTTTTATGTCTTTTTGCGTGATGAGATCATGAATTTTTGCATGGTTGAGTCTCAGGTCTGTTATCTATATAATAAAAGGTTAGCAGAGTAGCAAGAGAACAAAAATGAACACCCACCATAGAAACACAAATGGCCATGTTATATACTCTTCTTAAATCTTTATTGACAAAGAAATCCAAACCTTATACACGAATTTGAAAAATATAGGGTAAAATTTGGTATACAGCGATGATATGCAAACTATGGACAAGCATAGAGAAATTTGGCATAAGTTAATATGACTACTTAACATAACTAAAGAATTAGAAATTTCAGAATAGAGAGGTTTTAAACTGGTTTGTGAATTTAATCCATGATTGACACAGAGTCTGGAGCTGCAAAATTATGAGTAAATCTTTCCTAGAAAAGGAGCTGCAAAATTTACTCATAAAGTTTCCTACAAATGCAAGGGATCTAATGGAGGATATGAAGTTCCATTTGGCTAGCATATTCATGACGCAAAGTAGGGTATCCCCATTGTGCTCTTGCCTCTTGTTGGTCCTAGCTCAAGGTATATGATGACGCTTGAAACTGGTAATTTAGAGGTTGTTATGGCAACATCTTAAATCATATCAGTTAGAACATCCTTCTAGAAAATAACTAGGTTTCACTGTTCACGGTTCGTTCGGAGATATCCGCTTTGGAATAGGATCAGTAGGAACTAAATCAGTTTTGTTTTGATCACCTGGGATAAACATCACTCAGAGACATCCACGGCCGTGTATTGGTTCAAGATGTGAATTGGAACTGCCCTGAAAAGGTTGGTGTTCACCCTGCACCAATTTGAACTCAACTTAAATAACCAAAACAATTAGACAAACCCTGCTTATGTTTGAACTCTGTGGACAGGTGCAAGAAAGTTGCAGCCTTAGGAGGAGCTGGTGAACTATAAGGGCAATGTTGAGCTGTTCAGCAAGGATGCTCATTAATTGAAGGAAATGAAGTGTTGTACTACTAGGTGGTAGTTGTCAAGCTAATAAAAAGGAGATAGGAATTCAGTTTGAAACATAAAAAATGAGGTTAGTTTGTAATTTGAATTGACATCTTTTCAGGTTCTTTGCCAGCTACCCCCACAACACCACACACACACACACCAATCATTTTGTTTTGCAAAAGTGATATAACCAGCGTTTAGTTACTTGTGACTAATCTGGCTCATAGTAAAGCATGTGCATGTTACAAGTTATGAACTTAGCAAACTGACTGAAGTGTCCATTTTTGGTACATATGATGGCATTATCCTGATTACTTTTTCTAGAGGTGTGATGAATTTATAAACGTTTACGTGTTTATATAATTATCATTTGGTAAGGCATTATATTCTGAAGATTGTGATTTGAACTTTGAAGAGTAGGTTTATGAAGAGTAGATGGAAGTCTGCCCTCTCCCATCATGGATAACTGTTAACTACTTCAGGAAGAAACCTGAAGATTGGAGAAGCCTGAACGCCAGGTATTTCCTCCTCTCTTATCTATCTTGAATCTTTCTTCCTATATTAACCATCCATCATATGTGCCTCTTTGTGTTTTGCTACGAACGTTCAAGTCCAGAAACAGGAGGATTATTCAGGTTGGTGACTTGCAGAAACCTGTTCATCTCCAAGTGAGACATGCCTCCAGGACCAGGGGTCCCTGACCCTTGTTTTTGCTTATGTGACGGAATATGCATATTCATCACTGCTTGGTGAGCTCCTCTTTCTTTGCACAGAATTTCTGTTAGTCGTGTTCCTTCAGTGTCGTACACAATATGAACATCTTCGAAGCTCCAATCACTAATAGAGTAATAGGTAACCTTGGTCTTCCACTACACAAGTTTTAAGAGATTGGTGTGTTGATTAATTTCTTAAATTATATTGTCGACTGTTGAATAAGAAAGAATTCACATTTTGTAGATTTAGCAAGACGGATTGAGATGTAATGAGCATACCCAAGTCATGTTAAACTTTTGGATCCCTATTCAGTTTTTAGCATGGTATCTCAAAGGCTCCTACAAATGTCTGATTTTTTATTATGGTGCTTTTATAATTTTTCCTCTTAGAGTTTTTAGATGTTCTTATTCCGAGAATCCAATATTCATGAATCACCGATCAAAAGCTGTTTCTTTTGGTTAAACTCATTGAACACTAGGAATGATTTGGTTACTCTGTTTTCTGTGACAGTTTCTCCACCCTCTGCTGCTGTTTTGGACCATGCTTTGGCGGACCACCCGTGCCTCCTGGTCCAATCGGTCCGATGGGTCCACCAGATCCACCTGGTCCTCCTGGAGGTCCACCATGAGCCGCTATGTATTGGAGCTGTATATTGTAACCAGATGCATGTAATGTATATGAATAAAAGTTGATGATCATTGTTTCATTTATATGTATTTATCTGTATGATTCTCGAAATTTGTCCTCCTTGCCCTTATGTTTCGTGCTCAGAGAATCTATTTATGGATTAAGACGATTGCTTAACTTACCTTTAGGCATTACCTCAGCTTAGGTTTAGGATATACAAGGGGCATAAAACTGCTAACATGTTTCCCAAAGACATACAAATCATGATTTCCAATGGTATTTTGAAGACTACGATTGGTAACCAAACCATGCAAGTAGGGCAAAAAGTCCGAACAACCACCTTGGTCTTTATGATGCAAACCTGTATTTCGTTCCGGTTTAAATTATTTTTTGTTTTTATTTTCGTTGGAATATTTAAAGAGAAAGGATAAAAGTATAAAAGGAGCACTACTACAGTGCCTGGTGCCATCAGGCACCGTCCATATGCCTAGAGATATGAAATAATTCACCGTCCATCACCAGGCACAACACCAGGCATACCACCAGGCACTTTAGAATTTTCCGTATAAAAGAGTCCAATTCTGACTAAAAAATGGTTGATAGCCTGGCTACCTAGACTTACTGGATTAATTATGATTGGAGGAAGACCACAAGAGCCGCCAAACCTCATGGGGGTTGTAAAAGATTGAATTCAAACCAGTTGTATAAAAGAGTTGCAATCAGTAATCTGGGCCAAGAACTTTGTTTGCGGACTGCAAGTTGTTTGAGGCACAAATTGATGAAAGAATTGAGAGAGCCTTGTATTGTCCACAAAGAACAAATTTAAAACTCTTGGATATAGTATAGCACATGGACAGTGACGGAGTCAGGATTTTTGTTGAAAGGGGGCGAAGTGATGAGTATAGTTAATTAATGATAATATAATAATTAATTACTTTAACAAAAAAAATTAATTCGAATAATACATAAATAACTATTCAAAACACCAATTGCTAAACAAAACTCAGTCTAACCTATAGGGAAGACAGTGAGTCAAACAAGCTACTTTGTAGAAGCACAAAAGATAAATATATGGAAGAAAATTAAATTAGTATATAAAGTTAAGCAACAATTCTAGGGACCCATATTTGGTGGCCACTTTTAGGTCATTTTGGGGTTTTTTTTTATATATTTTTACTCATTTTATGAATGGTGTTTGTGGTTGTGTTTTAAAGAAAATAGTAAAAAGTGTAAAAAAACCAAAACTGACCCAAAAATGGCCACCAAACATGGTTCCCTAGACTTAAAGTTAAGTAGCAAAAAATAATTTCAAATGTAAAATTAGATGTGGACAAAAAAAATTTGAATTATTTGGGATTATCCACCTATCATAAATAGATATTAGAGGTTACCCCATCATTAATCACTATTGCAATTTTCTCCAGGACTAGCAGTCAACGTGCATTGATTTTCAAAAGGCTCATGCCTTTCAAACAATAACCCACAGAAGAACCTTGAGATACAAATATGTATCTTGAGAAAAAATGAATGGATCAAAATTTTCATGTATCTCCAGAAAAATCCTATGAATAAAAGACAAAACTAGATCTCGAGAAAATACATTTTTTAAAACATTCTTCTTCCTCAAAGCAAGAAAGAAAGGTTGGTGTTGTTGATGGTGATGGTGGGAAAAAGAACTAAATCAAGCAAAAAGGGAAGGAGAGGAAGATAGTAGAAGGCATGGCATTTGCCGGTGTCGCAGTAACCAGAGAGAGGGAGCAGAAGAGGGGAAACGAGGGGAGAGAGGAGGGAAAACAGATAGAGAAAGAGGTGGGGCGAGACGGACTAGTCGGCATTGCAAATATGACCATAATAGAAAGAACAAAAAAAAGGGGTCACTGGTGACGGCAGGACGGACTAGTCAGCATTGCAAGAGTGACCATAACATTTAAAAAAAAAAAAAAAAAAAAAAAAAAAAGTCAGTGGGGACCCACTTGCCCCCTCGTGGCTCCGTCCCTCACATGGACACATCACACATGTATGTTCATGACTCAGATAAATAAACAATTACAAAATGAAAATGACCACATGGTATGAAAATTAACATAAATTGAAGTTCATGCACAACTTAAGGTTCGCTGCCATATCTGACCAATCTTATTGCTTTAAACAAAGTAGAGTAATTATTGCTGGCCTGGCCCAGCTGCCTGATTGACTGTTTGGGGGTCTTTAAATCACTTTTTTTTGGAAAAAAATGGTTAAAGAGGGGTGGGGGCAAAAGTGTACATTCGCCCTCAGGCAGCAACCTCGCTCCCTTTCTCAGGCCAGCTAGAATTGGGGAACAAAGTAATATTCTGAACGAAAATATTAGGAAACTGGGTTTTTGCAACCAGATTTTGTAATCAGGGTGATGTGACTTAATTTTGAAGGAATGATGAAATTTTCAAAGTGTTCATGTGTATTTCGAGGTTGTAAAAACTAAAAATTCCTCTGATGATGCAACATCATCTTGTTGTAAAACCTAATTCCTTAGCCACACTCGGTTGTGAATTGTGGTAAAGGCAGTTTCTCTAAAACGCGTATTATATCAGCTAACATCTACGATTTTTCATGTTCTTTCTAAATGTAGAATGACTAACCTTCTTCCAATTTCAAAGCATTCCGAACCCTGAATTGAATGAATCCGGAGGTACGATGATGGTTATGTTTTGATCATTGCTTCCATCTACATCCTGAGTATGTCCACCCCATGTTTCAACTTCAATCAATGTAGTAGTAATTCATGAATCATCATAGATTAAGCCTTATCCATATACACGTTTTCAAGGTAATATAATTATTATCTAATCCCAATCATCCATAATCTAATCCAGGTACAGATGTAGACTTGGAATTTTATATTAACTTGTCTAGAGAGTTCGGTCAGATACGTCAGACCCGATTCAATACCCTTCATCATCCTAAAGATGCTTATAATGCTCCAATCAAACATAATCATACGCACATACAACCCCTACACTTGGGTCCAGGCTATCTAGATGTTTGGATTTTATATGGTGACTGATCGACATACAAAGAACACCATTTATATTATTTAAAGAAGAAAATGAAATTGAGGGGGCATATCGACTTGGATATGAGTCACCAAATGCCGCCCCTGGATAGGTCCACCAGCCTGTGGTTTATTGACACTTGGTCTATTATTATCTTTCAACTTTACACAGAAAAACAATCTGAGGGGTCTCTCTTATTCTACTTGTACTCAAAAGAAAAATAGAAATTAAGGGCTTTTAGGTTTATATGTCAATCCACTTTCCACGTCTCTCCATATCCACTAATCCACTCAATATACAAATTTGAAAATGTTAGAAAATCATGTTTTAGCCGACCTGACGAGATCTTTAAAGAATTATGAAAATTTTAAAGTGTTTGTGTATATTTCAAAGTTGTAAAATACTCATAATGATGTCATATCATCCTGATTATCAAACTTGATTCCCTAACCTCAAATATTTCAACTGGTCCCAAATATTTATCAACTACTTATTACTACCTCAAATTACATTTATAGTCATAATTAGTGTTATTAGTATTTTTAGGCATATTAGAAGACCCCATCTATACTATTCATTGCAAAATTGTGGGAGTGATGATTAATAGCATGGCATGAATGCATGAGAGATTATTAAAATTTGAGTTTAGATCTAGGAAGAAAGCTATTGCCTCTTCGACTCTTCGTAACCAAATCGATGCAATACAACACGATCAATGAAGAGCAAGAAAAGTTATTGATAGAACTCTCCTACTTCTACACCATCTGCCCTAAATTTTTCAACGTTCTTTTAAAAAAAAAAAAATTAATAATAAAAATTGGAATTTAAATTAGATAAGTTGTGGCACTTATCCAATCTAGCACTAGGTCTTGGGTTCGAACTCGTGTTGATCAGTCCTGATCTTTGATAGGTTATGGGATCCTAAAAACCCAGTTGGCCTTAAAAAAAATTGAAAAATGATTTTTAGGACCTACTTTTTCACAAAATAAACAATTTAGATATCATAGTTGATGTAATGGCTAAGTTGTGCTTAATTTTATAATTTTATGACTAACAATGACTCTTTTATTAATCCATCAGGTTATATGACATATTTATTCTCCAAAACAAATAGAAAACTTAATTTTATAGTTTTATGATCAATAAGAACTACAATATAAAAAAAAAAAAAAAAAAACCTACGTTAATAGCTATTGACCAATAAGGACTACAGGAAAAAAAATCTACGTTAATTGTTATTGACCAATTTTAGTTACTCTTTGTTAGTTTTATTGATCAACAAGGACTACAAGAAAAAAAAAATTAGTCTGTTCACTGAACTGAAAAAGATTAGGATTTATCATATAAAAAATTAGGATTTATAATATAAAATTGTTATTGAACGAGAATTTTAGTTATTCTTTGTTATTGACTAGCAAGGAAAAAAACATACGTTAATTGTTATTAAATGACAATTTTAACAAGGATTATAAAAAAAAAAAATTAGCTTGTTCACTAACCTGAATAAAATTAGGATCGAAAATTCTAGCCAGCCTGGTTTGCTGGCCTGGCTGGCTAGAATTACTCTTTTGACCATCTTCTTTAAAGTGTTTGTGATTGTGGTTTAAAGATGATGGGCAAAAAGTGTAAAAGAGACCACCAGGCCGGGTAGACTTACTCAATTAGGATTTTTTCTAGGTCCATTATTTTTCAAGTCAGTGAACGGGCTAATGTTTTTGTTCGTAGTTTTTGTTAAAATTGTCGTTCAATAACAATTAACGTAGTTAGTTATTATTATTTTATTTTTTGTAGCCTTTGTTGGTAAATAAAACTAACAAATGGTAACTAAAATTGATAATAAAAAAAAAAATAACTAACGTAGGTTTTTTTTTTCTGTAGTCTTTGTTGATAAATAACAAAAAGTAACTAAAATTGTCGTTCAATAACAATTAATGTAGGGTTTTTTTTTTTTTTATTTGTAGTCTTTGTTGGTCTTAAAATTATAAAATTAGGTATTTTATTTGTTTAGAGGAGTAAATATGTCATATAACTTTATGAGTTAACCTGAATTAATAAAAGAGTCATTGTTAGTCATAAAAGTATAAAATTAGGCACAAATTAGTCATTACATTAACTATGATATTTAAACTGTCTATTTTGTGAAAAAGTAGGCTCTAAAAGTCATTTTCCAAAAGAAAAAAAAAATCTACCACAAAATACAATTTTTAAGATCATGTTTAATCTTTTCGAACAAATAGTTGTAATCTTATCCTATTTCTTTTTCCCCAATAATAGGGGAACATTTTTGTGAGGAAAAATAGGTTTTCTAATGCTAAAAATAAGTAGTAATCTTATCCTAATCCACTATTTTTCCGGATAAAACCACATAAATATCTGCTTAAAAAGCAACTATTATTAGTTAGATTATGTTCAAATCCATGATTAGATACCCATTTACCCTAATTAAAAAGGACAAATCCGTAATTCCACAAGTTTGCATTTTCTAGCATAGCTTTTACTATTACAGCATTTTATACGTCTCTTCATCGACCTCCCTAACATCGACACGTGTCACCTATGAGGTCCTATATAACCTTTCGGTTCCCAACCCAAAAGCCAAGCAAAATATTTCTTCTTTCCACAATTTCATAAATTCCACTTGTATCCTTCTCTTCTTCTAGCTTCTTAAATTTTCTTTGCCTTGAATTTTATTCAGTTCGTTTCGAATTTTTCATTTTTCTAGCTATGGAGTTTTCAGTCATGGGATGTTCTCAAGCGAAGGTATTGAAGATCGATTGGGGGATTAGTGAATTGGGGTTTGGTGGTTCGAACACCCAGATGGTGTTTAAGAAGCAGAACCAAAACCAGCTATGTTTTGGTGATTTGGGAAAGAGATGTAGAACAGCTAGGATTCAATTCGCTGTGAATGCGACGACCCAAGCTGAGATTTCTCATTCGGAGAAAGTTTCAAGAGATTCAGCCGTCTCTACAAAACCCCAATTTGTAAGTTTGCTCCTTTTTCTTGTTTTTTTTTTTTTTTTTTTTCTTTTTTGATCATCTGGGCCTGTTAGTGATTAGTGAATTGAATATTTATTTTTATTTTTCTATTATATTTTGGCTATAATTAGTGTAATTTTGCGAAGAGAAATGATTGGGGTGGTGACATGGTAGGTAAAATGGTAGAGCAATCATCTAAACTAAGCTGGATTGGATTGTTATCATTATTTATAGTCAATTTTATAGGTGGGAAATAGGAATTTTAATATGGTGGTTGTAAAAGTGGCTATTTTTATATGGGTATTCTCTTTTTGTATGATTAGAGTTTGATAACAACATGGGGAACATACTTATCTCTAATAATTAAGTGGGTTGGATTGGAAAAAATTGTTTTATATATGTTAAGAACTACATCTGATAATTGATTCTTTTTTAGATTATTTGTCAATCAAATACCATGATGATGATATAGGTTGAATAATGATGATGATGTGGGGATCATTTTGCGAAGCCCTTGGACAATGATATGTATGGGTGATGGTTTTAGTCACATGTTTTCTCCAGTTATGTAAGTGTAGGATGTGTTGTTATGTATTAATATCACAGAATGATAAGCTAATTAAAATTTTGATTCCTTTATGTAGGAACAGGAGGACGATGTCCAATTATTTGTTGGACTTCCTCTGGACAGTGTCTCTGAATGCAATGCAGTAAATCATGCGAAAGCCATTGCATCTGGTTTAAAGGCCTTGAAGCTTTTAGGATGTGAAGGTGTGGAATTCCCACTCTGGTGGGGGGTAGTTGAGAAGGAGGGGATGGGGAAGTACGACTGGTCAGGTTATCTTACACTTGCGAAAATGGTCCAAGAAGTTGGTCTCAAGCTCCGCATCACGCTCTGCTTCCATGCATCAAAAGAAGCAAAAATCGCACTACCTTCATGGGTATCTCAAATTGGTGAGACCCAACCTGATATCTTCTTCACAGATAAATCTGGAAAGCGTTGCAAGGAATGCTTGTCCTTGGCTGTTGATGATCTTCCAGTTCTTGAAGGAAAGACTCCAATGCAAGTTTACGGGCAATTCCTTGAGAGCTTCAAGTCTTCTTTCTCTCCTTTCATGGGCTCCACAATCACAGTAAGCAACCTTAACTTCCACACCCGAGCAACTATCTTTGTCGTGGTTCCATTACTGATTTTGTGAATCTTACCTTTTGTTGTTAACTTACAGGACATCTCAGTAAGTCTGGGACCAGATGGTGAGCTCCGTTACCCATCTTATCCACCAACTAAATCCAGTGAAGTTTTGGGAGCAGGAGAGTTTCAGTGTTATGATAAACACATGCTCAACCATCTCAAACAACATGCCGAATCATCTGGCAATGCCAACTGGGGGTTAGGCGGTCCCCATGATGCACCCACTTATAATGAGTCGCCAAACTTCAATGCCTTCTTCAAGGACAACAGAGGCTCGTGGGAAAGTCCATATGCCAACTTTTTCCTTTCATGGTACTCAAACCAGCTCATAGCTCATGGTGAGCGCTTTCTCTCCCTTGCTTCCTCGACATTCAAAGACACCTCTGTTGATGTATCTGGCAAAGTCCCACTTGTGCACTCATGGTATAAGATGAGATCCCACCCTTCTGAAATGACTGCTGGGTTCTATAACACAGACGGCAGGGATGGTTATGATGCTATAGCTGAGATGTTTGCAAGGAATTCATGCACAATGGTGTTGCCGGGGATGGACTTATCTGACAGACACCAACCGCAGTCGCTACTCGCTAGTCCTGATCTGTTGATTTCTCAAATCAAGAAAGCTTGCAAGAAGCACGGGGTAAAGATTTCTGGGGAGAACACAATGTTAGGAGCTCCAGATGGTCTTGACAAGGTAAAGCAAAACCTTTCAGGAGATGGCATTGTAGTGGATTCCTTCACATATCAAAGGATGGGAGCTTACTTCTTTTCTCCAGAGCACTTTCCCTCGTTTACCCAGTTCATCAGGAATCTTGACCAACCTGAATTGCATTTGGATGACATGCCCAGTAACGAGGAAGAGGAAATAAATGTTCCTTCATCCACAGCTTCAAACCAAGAAAAGGATCTTCAAATGCAAGAAGCTTAGAAATAGATTTTCGAACACAATATGTAAATAACTATTGAGATAGAATTGTATAAGGAGTTGTACTATATAGTGTCGTGAATATATATTGCAGGCTAAGTTTGCAATATAGTGTGTAGAAATAATTGCAAAACCAATAACTTTTAAACCATCTCTGACTGTAGAACACCGCTGTTAAATCTGCAAATTATCGTTAATGACGTGAACATCAAATATAGACTAACATAAAGTTGTTTCTCATCTTAACAGTCCCACAAAAATGCTGTTCAAGGTGAACTTTACTGGGGAATTATTATACTGTGGTTTGCAGTTTGCTCCTTTTGTCAATCTAGTTAAGCCTTCACAGGCTAATTCACTCTTGCTGCTCTGAGAACACCTGTAGCTGTTTAGCAACACAATACTCTAATGGAAATGTTAAGGAAAAAAGCAGTATAGAGTAAACACAAAATTTTATCATAGAGTGATCCGAAAAACATTAGTTTGATCTTGAAATATAATTTGGTCAACTAAGGGGATGACTATAAATCTTGTTTCTAAAAGTGAGTCAATAAAATCAACCGAGTAAGTCAATGCATTTGTATTTGGCACAATGGGGCATAATGATGAAGCAATAGACTTCACAATCACTACGGTTCCTGCACAACTGCACTCGCCAATAGAGAAGCAAGTCCTTGTCCTCCATAGATGGAAATTCGTAAATTGGTTTGTAGATCACATAATGATATGCATAAATGAACAGACTGCAGGTAAATTTGTTGGTCCCATAAAAGGACAGGCAACTCGGACATCAATCCATCAAAGATAGAAAAAAGTTGCAACAGTAAAAATGAATTAACGCTGCAATATTGACTATATACCCCAAGATATGAATTGCATTTAAACACTAGGAATGAACCTGTACACAGCATTGAACATCCACCTTTTTACACACACCCCCTTCCCCCGCTCTTTTTTCAGAAGCTCAGTCTTTTAACAAATATTTTTTTTTCTTCTTTTTACACTTTTTACTCAGAGCTTCAGTTTTGACTGAACCCCGAGTAAATTACATCACAAAACAGAGACACTGCTTCTGCTTGTTTGGGATTTCAGTTTCAAAGCTAATTCATGAGGATCTCTTGACAAGACAAAGTTTCCATGGGTATCTGTAGCACCGTTGTTTGCTAAATGAGGGTCCATTACAATTCTGCAGGATGTCCAACCATCCGCCGCTAGATCTACACCAAAGTATGATAAATGGTCGGAGATACTGTTCCCTGTCACAGACCTGTGGAAAAACTGAAGTCAGAACAAGGACCAATTTCTGATAAAGATCGCTCAGTGGCAATGAATGTACCTGCTGCAAGATGGGTCTTCGCCGGAACCATCACAGATCTTCTCAACTCTGTACACTAGGCTTCCTAGTCCAAGATTGTATATCCACACCTGCAACCGGAAGAAAATAGTATTGATTGGATGGGAGCAAAGAAACAACAATAAAAATTGAAGACGCTATTGCATGCTAATGAAAAATTCAGTTCAACTAATATACTCTACTGATTCTTATGATCAAATCACTTTCCTTCTTGAAACTACAGCCTGTACTTATCAGTTGTTTCATAATAATTCTAGGTGTTTGTTTGATCTATTTATGTTATACACTCAAAATAACTTAATCGGTAGGAAAATCCGACAGCATGGCTTTGCTTAGAAGCAGAAAGAATATACCTCTCTTGGGAAATGGTGGTATGTCTTCTGAGGGAAATAAGAATAGTATGGAGGCAAATGGGGCACCATGTCATGCTCATGTGTAACTCGAATTGTATTTGGCACGTGTTCACTATAATACTCAGTGAAAACTGCATTGCCAATGCGAGGTTGTCCAAATGTCATAACCTGAACGTTCTTAGCTCCATGATTAACCTGGAAGATACCAAAGCCATTCTTTCATATGACATCACCATTAAAATTAAACACAATGTAACAATTAGAAGGCGTGCTTAGTCAAGGAGAATCAGTACGATAGTGCAAACTTCAGAATACTATTTTCTTTTGTACATATAGATGATATATATGAAATGTCAAAGCTCTTAAAATGCAATTTAATTTTTCCATTATAATTGCTAGTTTCGGACAACTCTTGCAAAAATCTTCAGATTATTTATGTTTTCTTGTGAATTAAAATATCAATATTGCTGGAATGAATGGACAATTAGTTGTAGGCTCGTCCAGTGTAGTGCACTTTTGAGTAAATGTCAATTTTTTGTACAGAGCGAAGTAGTTTAAAAGGTTGTCTTGGACAGATGTTGGACAAAATGTTGACTGAAGAAGGCAAATGAAACCTGAGATGTAAATTGGATTGAATATTTGGATTGGACCCACTTCAGAATGTCACCAAGTACAAGAGTATATACTATATAAGTATATAGTATAATGTCTAAGGCTTCAGGAGTAGGTAAACTTGATTTTTTTTTTTTTTAAAGACGAGGTACAATTTAAAAAAAGACCAAGGCCAAAACTTGGATGTCAGATTCTCCCCCTTTCATGCAAAATAAGAGAACAGGCCTAAAACTTCCAACACCATACAATATCACATACTTCACCACATATTGAAAAATTAAGATCATCCCCCACCCCCATTTCCAATAGCCATCTTCAGCCTTGAATTACCACATTTTGTAGGACATAAAGCAAGGTAACAACCTCTTTAATCATCCTATCTTATTGCATCATCCACCACCCTTTTAGATTCTTTCACCACCCCATGTTTGAGTAAGCTTACCAAATACACATTAGGGAAAACCACTATCTCTGCCCATCTATCATCCCAAAAACTAACTGTGTGTTCTCGTTCATGGGAAAAGAAAAAATTAAATAAAAAAAATCCAAAAGTAGTGACTTAGAAACTTTTCAATAGACTGTAACCAAAAGATGTTCTAGGATGAAAGGGAAGGGGGGGGGGGTGGTTGGGACCTTCCTCCCCTGAAAACCAATCATTGGCTTCCTTCAAGCACTTCCCTCCAAATACTAGCCTTCTACTCCAACATCTGCATAGCTAATCCCCAAGTAGGGAAACATTCACCTTCTTGAAACATTGTATTTACGAGCCATCTAACTTCTTGGAAGATCACACATCTTCCAATCGAGAGCATGATATTTCTTTTCCTCGGTGAAAAGGTACCAGAAAAAGTTTCTAACAATTCTCTCCATCTTCTCAGCCACCCCTGTTGGAAGATGTCTACTCATTTGAGTGACAAAGGGATGTAAAGTGTAGGAGTGACAAATGCACATTTGTATTGAATGATGTCAAAGGCATCGCAAAGTAAAATGTGATTGAGCCCTTATATTATTGTATTTTTGTTAGCATTAAACCCATTTATAAATTTATTAGAACTAAAGATACAAAACCCATCAACAACTAGAAGTCGAAAAACAAGAAACACCGATCTATCTCCAAAAATATATCAAAGATAGCTATTTACCGTAAGATCAAGTGCACAAAATGACGCCATAGCCCCTCCCATAGAATGACCTGTCACCATAATGTTAAGATCCCCAAATGCTTCCTTCGCTCTTTTAACAGCTTTTGTAACACAATGGCGTAGACTTGTGTTATGGTAGGCATAATAAAATCCATGGTGCACCTTAAATCAGGGGAAAAAAAGGAAAGAGCATGAGATTCTACTGTTCAAGCTTAAGTGAATTTGTACCCATACGTACATTCTGTATTTGGCTACATACCATAGCATCAGGCATGCCGGGGTAATTTAAATCAAGTTGCTTCCAGAACAGGTCTTCAATCCAATTTTGTATGCTGTATATTTGCAGATAGTCATGGAGATTGTCAGAATTACAGAGAGAAAGATCCTTTGTAAAACAACTGTAAAAGCATCTTCAATGGGAAGTGTAAAAGACTATAAGTACAGCTGCAGGAAGGCCTTTTAAACTATTATTAACAACAAAAATACACCAAGGGAGTATGTTAGGCCACCAGTAAAGTATGTGTATACAAGGTGTAACATGAGACTGAGTCATCTAACAACCAAGAGAATGCATAGCAAGCAAGTGGGCTACAATTCAGTTAGAAGCAGTTAAGAGTTGCTCTGTCAAGTTGCTCAACTGGATGCAGTAGCAGTTTGTCAAGTTGTCTGTAATGTAAGAAGAGGCACATATTGTATAAATAGAACTCGGTAAGAACATTTTTGGGGCATTGAGAATTTTGTACACGAGCTTATGTTCTACATATGGAGAGACAAGCCTCTCGAATGCTTGAATACATTGTAGCAATCTACATTCTTTCTTCAATACAGGTCTTCAACTTTCGTTTTCTGCTTTAACTTGCTGTCTGGACATCTCTGTTTCTTCTTAATTTGCTGTTAGGAACAACTATTCATATCAAATCAGAGCAGTTATCTTGGGAATAACAGGGAAGTCGACAACTCAGGGTACGGAGTCTGCAAGGGTAGAGATTATGGAAGAACAAATGGGAGGGGTTCAAGAGGAGATAGGGACCTTGAGAAGGGAATTTCATTCCATGGCTCAGAAAATAGATCAACTAGTAAGACTTCAAGAGGAGGCTTCTCGAGTAGCTTCTGCATCTAAACAATCTACGGAGTTGGAAGGAGGAACAACTCATTCAGGAAATCGATTCGACCTCAAGTATAGAAAGCTTGAAATGCCAAGTTTCAATGGATCAAATCCGGACGGTTGGATAATGAAGGCTAAACGTTTCTTTGCCCTTCATCGATATACTAATGAAGAGAAATTGGAAGCATCCGTAATTGGGTTTGAGGGAGATGCACTGCTCTGGTTTCAATGGGAGCATAAGCGAAAACCGGTTGTGTTGTGGGAGGAGCTTAAAAGAATGGTATTGAATCAGTTTAGAGCAATGAGTGAAGGATCTCAGTGTGAGCAATTTTTTGCATTAAAACAAGAATCTACAGTTGCGGATTATAGGAGACTATTTGTCACCATGTCTGCACCACTTGAAGCTCTTCCAGATGATGTGTATTTAAGCAAGTTTATTAACGAGCTTAAACCGCGGATTAGAGCTGAATTGAGGGTGCTGGAACCGAATAATTTGAGTCGGGCCATGATTTTGGCCCAAAGAATAGAAGAAAAATAGAACCTCTTATTTGTACAAAAGGGAGGCCCAAACGCAACCCCATCTCGCCAAGAAAGCCCACCCATCCTCGCCAAGAAAACCCTAACGGCTTCGATCGTTCCAAAGCTTCTAGGTCATTGGAGAAACCTCCTTGGAGAGGGGAGTTCAGGAGACTTACTGATGAAGAGATCAAGAGATCAGGAGCATGCGGGAACGAGGGTTATGTTTTCGGTGTGACGAGAAGTTTGCACCCGGCCACAGGAGTAAACGGAAGGAGCTTCAAGTGTTGGTCGTCCAAGAGGAAGAAGGGTTTGAGAAGGAAGAAGAACTTTTTGAGGAAAAGGGGGTCGATTTGGAGATGGTGGAAGTGGATCAAGCCGTCGAAGTTTCACTTCACTCGGTGGCTGGACTCTTTTCACCAAAAACCATGAGATTAAGGGGGATGGTTCGTGAAATACAGGTTCATCTAAGTTGGTGTCGACTTTGGGGCTTCCGATCTCGACAACAGGGGTGTATGGGGTTACACTGGGGTCGGGAGATACAGTAAAAGGGGAAGGGGTTTGCAAAGGAGTGTCCCTAAAGCTGCCAGGGTTTGTTGTGGTAGAGGATTTCTTGCCCTTGAGGTTAGGTAGTTCTGATGTCATTCTTGGAATGAAATGGTTGACAACATTGAACCCGACGATCACAAATTGGCAGACTCAAGTAATGAAATTCAAGGTAGGAGACGAAATGGTGGTTTTGAAGGGAGATCTGACTCTGGGTAAGTCTCTAATTTCTTTGAAAGCTATGTTTCGTGCACTCAAACAGGAACAAGGGTTATGGGTTGAGTTTGGGAATATGGCGACCACTGACTTGAAACAGGAAGTGATGCCTAACGAAATTGAGAAACTTCTTAGTGAGTACCAAGAGGTTTTTCAAATGCAGGATGGTTTACCACCGATTAGGGGTCATGAACATGCTATTTGCTTAAGGGAGGGTACTTCACCTGTTAATGTGAGGCCATACAGGTATCCCCAATGTCAGAAGGATGAAATTGAGAAGTTGGTCAATGAAATGATGAGGCTCGAATCATACGACCCAATAAGAGTTTGTTCTCAAGTCCAGTGTTGTTAGTGAAGAAGAAGGATGGAAGGTGGCGGTTCTGTGTCGATTATAGAGCACTAAGTAAGGAGACGGTTTCAGATAGGCTTCCTATACCCGTAATAGAAGAACTGTTGAATGAGCTCCATGGTGCTAACATTTTTTCCAAGCTTGATCTCAAATCGGGGTATCATCAGATTCGGATCAGAGAAGGGGATGAGTCGAAGATGACTTTCAGAACACATGATGGACACTACCGAGTTCTTAGTAATGCCGTTTGGGCTCAAAAATGCACCGGCAACCTTTTGGGCTCTAATGAATGAGGTATTCAGACAACATTTAAGGAAGTTTGTGTTAGTATTTTTTGATGATATTTTGGTTTACAGTTCAGGACTTGAGGCACACCTTCAGCATTTAGACAAAGGGGTTACTAAGGAGGCATGAGTTGTGCGCTAATCGCAAGAAGTGTGAGTTTGGGCAAAGGAAGATAGCTTACTTGGGGCATATAATCTCTGGAGAAGGAGTTTCGGTAGACCCAACAAAAGTTGCCGCAATGATGGATTGGCCATCACCTAAAAACATCACTGAGCTTCGAGGTTTTTTGGGGTTGACTGGGTACTATTGAAAGTTCGTCAAAGGTTATGGTACAATAGCTTGGCCGCTAACAGAACAATTGAGGAAGAATAATTTTGGCTGGAACCATGATGCGGAAAAAACATTTCAAGCTCTCAAGAGGTGTATGATGCAAGTACCAGTTTTGGCACTGCCAAATTTTTCAAAAAAAAATTGTTATTGAAACAGACGCTTCGGGGTATGGGTTGGGAGCCGTCTTAATCCAAGATCATCGTCCAATTACGTATTTTAGTTGAGTCCTTGGACCCCAAGCACGACAGAAATCACGACAGAAACCGGTATATGAGAAAGAGTTGATGACTATTGTATTTGCAATTGCCAAATAGAGACCTTATTTATTGGATAAGAAGTTTGTGGTCAAAACGGACCAGAGAAGTCTGAAGTATTTACTGGAACAGTGTGTGATAGGGGGAGAATACCAAAAGTGGGTGACTAAATTGATGAGCTATGACTTTGAGATTGAGTACAAGATAGGGAAATCCAACGTGGTTGCTGATGCTCTTTTCAGAATTGCTCCTATTTCTGAATGTGGTACACTGGTGGTGCCTCAATGGATAGATTGGCAGCAAGTGTGCAACGAGGTGGCTACAGATGAGACCTTCCAGCAGATTAGAAATGATATAGAGGAGCGCAATATCCCACATTTGGGGTTCACCATACATCAAGGACTGTTGTTGTACAAAGGTAGAGTGGTCCTAACACGAAAATCTCCTCTTCTTCCTACCTTCTTTGCTGAGTTCCATAGCACACCGGTAGGAGGTCACTCCGGAGAAATCAAAACTTACCAAAGAATGGCTAAGGAATTTTATTGGGTTGGCATGAGATCAGACATTGCCAAATGGGTACAAGATTTGCCAACGGAACAAGAGTATGGCGGTGTCACCTGCTGGCTTGTTACATCCAATTCCATTACCAGCCCATGTTTGGGAAGAAATCACTATGGAATTCATCGAGGCACTGCCACGGGTCAAGGAAGTGGATACGGTGTTAGTGGTGGTGGACCGATTAAGCAAATATGCTCATTTTATAGGATTAAGTAATCCTTTTACTATTGCCACTGTGGCCAAGACATTTATTCAGGAAGTGGTCCGACTTCATGGGTTTCCCGTCTCCATAATTTCTGACAGGAATAAGATTTTTCTAAGTCACTTTTGGCGGGAGTTGTTTCGTCTTCAGGTAACCTTTTTTGAAGCGTAGCACGGCATATCATCCCCAGACCGATGGTCAGTCCGAGGTGATTAATCGTTGCCTGAAAACTTATTTGAGGTGTTTTGTGTTAAACAAGCCGAAACAGTGGGTTCGTTGGTTGGCTTGGGTAGAATATTGGTACAATACTTCTTTCCATACTTCATTAGGATGTACTCCATTCAAAGCATTGTATGGGCGAGACCCTCCCCGTTTATTGAAGGTTGACAAAGGGAGTACCACTGTATCTAATGTGGAAGAACTGATGCTGGAAAGAGATGCAATTATTGATGATTTGCGCATGAATCTTTTGCGGGCGCAGCAGCGGATGAAAAGACAAGCTGACAGGCGTGAGGATGAGTTTATGGTGGGAGACAAGGTATTTCTTAAGTTGAGACCCTATCGTCGCCGCTCTTTGGCTCGCAAGACTACACCAAAGCTGGCAGCCAGGTATTATGGTCCTTATACAATCCTACAAAGGATTGGAACAGTAGCTTACAAATTGGACTTACCTTCTATTGCTGCCATCCATCCTGTCTTTCATATTTCTCAATTGCGCCGAGCCAAAGGCCAATGTGTTGATGCATCACTCCTTCCACAATTGAATGAAGATATGGAATTAATGATTACTCCTGCAGCAGTTTTGGAAGTGCGGCCTAATTCAAAAGGGGGTAGTTCCAATATCGAGATTTTCATTCACTGGAAAGGCTTGCCCATTTTTTAGGCCACCTGGGAAGATTTTTCAATAATAAATTCTCAATTTCCAGAATTTCACCTTGAGGACAAGGTGGTTGCTTTGGGGGAGGAATTGTTAGGCTACCGGTAAAGTATGTGTATACAAGGCGTAACAGGAGATTGGAGTCATCTAACAACCAATAGAATGCATAGCAAGCAAGTGGGCTACAATTCAGTTACAAGCAGTTAAGAATTGATATTTCAAATTGCTGCTCTGTCAAGTTGCTACTCAAGTTGCTATGTCAAGTAGCTGTTTTGTCAAGTTGCTCAGTTGGGTGCAGTAGCAGTTTGTCAAGTTGTCTGTAATGTAAGAAGAGGTACATATTGTATAAATAGAACTTGGTAAGAACATTTTGGGGGCATTGAGAATTTTGTACACGAGCTTATGTTCTATGTATGGAGAGACAAGCCTCTCGAATGCTTGAATACATTGTAGCAATCTACATTCTTTCTTCAATACAGGTCTTCAACTTTCGTTTTCTGCTTTAACTTGTTGTCTGGACATCTTTGTTTCTTCTTAATTTGTTGTTTGGAACAACTATTCATATCAGAGTACTGCCTGGATGAGATAACTTAAATATTATGAAACGTTTTGTTGTCGGATAATTGTGTCAACAATCACGGATACACCCAACGGACACTCCATGCTTAGATCATCAACTTTTTTACTTTTTTCAAATATCTTTCAAAAGTTTCAATTCTATACTAATATTACAAGCATTATTATGACAAATTAGTAGTATATGAGTAGCAATATTGACCTACTACAAGTGAATGAATTTAACTAAAGTTCAAAACTTATTGTTGAAAAGAAAATAATATTAAAATGTAAAAGTGTGCCCCTATTGTATCCATGTGATACCTCGTATTCGTGGCATTGTCACATAGGTTAAATCATTTATGGGGTGAGAAAAGGTGATAGTTAAACAAAGATGAATGCATTGAGGGTTTGAAAGTGGGGAGACATCATTTTTCATGTAACTAGGCACATAAACTAAAGCCAAAAGGCGAATCACATAGTGCAACTTGTAAACCTTATCCACCATTTTACACAAGTCATATTTTTGCACCACCCTCAAAGGGTTTTTATTGGATCCATGAACCATAAAAAGCCTTTGGCAGGGTCCAAACTCTAAACTTGTGATACAATTGACAACAATTCAAACTAAAGCTACAAATAACCCATTAGAGGCGGCCAAAATTTTTATAGTGGCCTTTCATGATAGATATATTATCTACAACTATGTAACAATCACACAACGTATATACAAAAAAAAAAAGTGGTGACACATATCATGTCGGATACCCGTGTCGAAACTGACAGATATTCACATTGGACAATCCATGCTTACATCATCAACTTCTCACAAATCTTCAATTTTTTACTAATGCTACAAGTATATTTCGGTTAGTTAATAATATATGAGTAGCAATATTGACCTACAACTATACATTTCTTACAGTTCATATGCCCCTTGCATTTTATTGTAGTTGGTAAAACATAACTTATTAAGACAAAATACGAAAAGAGGCCGAGATAGCCTTAGGGGTGTGCAAAACACCGAAGAAACCATCCAAACCAAGCCGAGCTAAACCTAAATTTTTCAGTTTTGAAAATTTTCGGTTTGGCTCGGATAGTCATTTTCAATAACTGACACAATTATCGGTTAATGTGTTTTGAAAACACTGAAAACTAAAATCGGCCAATTATGTGTAACATTTTGGAAATTTGTGACTGATGTTGACATTTGATCCCATTGAATCAACTCATTCATCTACATATACTTAATTATTATCTTTTGCAACCTAACCAAGTACAATGTATGTATATTCATTTCTTTGAACATTTTATGACAAGTTAAAAAGCTTGTAGGCTGCTGCTTTAAAGTTGACAAAAACTTTTATTTTAAATTCTTTCGAGTTCAAGTTATTGATATCTACCACTAGAAATCCAACAATGTCATTGACATCACCAAAATAAGAATTAACTTGGTTCTTCATCTCTTCTCATCAAATGGCATGCTATAATCAATTTGGCGAGACTTAATTGTTGCCTTGCTTAGTGAAGATTAATTATCTACATTCATGTAGTGGCAGAAAAGCTAGGCTTTATCATGGGTGCGAAAGAGATTGAGAGTACATGGGCTTTATTTGGGTTTTAACCCTATTTCGTAGAGTTATTACGCGGTTGTCAACCATCTTTTCATTTTCAACTTTCTCCCTCTCTTTTAGGTATTTTTCTTTTGCTTTTGTTCACTCTCTCTCAAAGATTAGAGTCTTGTAAAAGAGATGAGATCTGAAAACTAGAAACGTTGTTCTTGCTCGTTGGAAAAAGAGGAGGAAAAATCGAGTTGTGTCTCTCTTGATGGTTCTTGGATAAAAATGAAGAATTGAGCAACTGACACGAAATTGAAGCTTGATCGAGGGCATCGTTTTTTTGGGGCTCGGCTCGGGTTTGGTTGATAAATTTTCAAAACCGAATGGGTTGGTTAGGATGTTAATTTTATGACCAAACCTATTCGAACCGAACCGTGCACGGTAGCCTATTGCCTACACAAAAAAACACTAAGACACAAACAAAACAGAAAATTACATAAAAGGTAAAAATTGCATTAAAAAAAAACTCCAATTAACTACACAATACTCAAAGTAGGGGTGAGCACGGGACGAGATGGGACGAGATATACCCATCCCTATCCCATCCCGTTCATACGGGATCGGGACGGGACGGGATCAGCGTGCTAATCATGGACCGCGTAAAGGAAGGGTACAAATTCTCAAAGTTCAACTAAAATCTTTGTTCTTTTTTAGCTATTCCAGATTAACGATGATCAACATAAAGATCAAATCCCAAAGAGGAAACATGTATTTCTTTCCTATGATCTTATACCTTGTATCATAAATTTATTTATACCATATATTTCAAATCATCTACTTTCATAGGAACAAGTGAATAACCACAAGCTGTGCAAGTTACATTCATGCATCAGCTCTTATTGCACTTTAGGCATCAAAGTGCGTCGCCCCGAGAATCCATGTTAGAAAACATTATTTCTTAGGCACTCCATACATGCTACTATTACCAATTAAAATTTTCATATTTTCTCTGCAGAATATGATGAGATTAATTGTCACTTACAAAACTAACCTAACTATGATTTACTTATTTATCATCATAACCGAAAAGCAAAGAAAAAAAAATTGTTCATGTGTTGCATGATATTGGGGGAAAGAATGCATTGCACAATTACTGATGATATCTATTCAAAGCACTGAGTTTCAAGGAAACTAGCTGCATTAGGATATGAGATATTTTACTAGACAGAAAATTTCAGCAGGTTTATGCTAAAATCAGCTATATGGATTAAAATTCACAATGCAATATAGACATGTACCTCACTTCTTCATTCCCTTTGAATCCGAAACTGAACTTATATGTTCTACATACACAAAAATATGGGCATCCACAATTCTAAAATAAATAATTAAATAAAAATATTAATAATTAATATTAATAATTAATATTAATTAATTAGTTCGGGACGGGACGAGATTGGCGGGATTGAAAATCTTCATCCCATCCTATCCCATTCTAGATCGGGACGGGATCGGGATGAAATTATTCAATCCCATTAAGACGCGGAAAAATCGGGACGAGATGGGACGGAAATGAGATCGCGGGATGGGATGCCCACCCCTAACTCAAAGTGACATCCCCTGAGAAGAATCGCATCACCAAAAGATGGACCTCTTTTCCAAAATCACTAGCTCAACATCATCAATTGAGTCCTCAAAATTCCCATTATTGAAGATGGCAAAAGCAATAAGACTCCACAAATTTCTCCCACGGATGAAACGGCTCCTAAAAGCCAGGATAAGAAGATATCCCTTCGTTACATGGCATGATCCAACAGTCCCCAACTTAACAGAGAATACCAAACTTAGCTGAGAAAGGAAAATGAGGAAGAAGGTGATCAAACTGACTCCCAATGGGATAGGCACAAATGACACCCATAGACAATAGTTTTCTTCCTCCTAAAATTGTTTAAGCCTTTGGGGAATGATTTTATTAATAACCAAGTGCAAGCAAAGTAAGCCACCCTAGGAAGAGAGTGAACTACCCAAATGAAGGTTGTCGTAATAAGAGCTAACCACAAATTTACATGATTTGATGCCTATCCAATGCGAGTATCAAAAGATGTATAATTTGGGAAGGGTCCCCAATCAAGTCCAAGAGAGAGGCAAGGCTATCCTTCAAGTTCCTTCAAAGAACCACACATGACCCGCAGTTGTTTATGATGTGAAATAGTGTACAACCACGAAAAAGACCCATAAGGGGGAACATTCCCATACCAACAATCCCTACAAAACCTATTCTTCTTCCCTATACCAATCTTAACCTATAACATCTCCACACTACACTCTCCCACGCTCCAATCTTACACCCGTGTTTGGCTACGATCGCCCATGCTCTTAACCTAGCACAATTTGTTTTTGATTAACTGACTCACTTGCAATAAATGTGTTTAACGTGATTTGGTCACGTGCGGAGGAGACCAAGTACAGCGCCAATTAGAAAATGTCTAGATTAGCAAGTTAATGGAGGGTGCAGATAGACCGTTGAAAACTTGGATGAAGGCGGTGAAGGAAGACATCTTTGAGCTTGGATTAGGCGAGGATATGTGGGAGCATTGCTTGGAGAACCAAAATCCGTGTAGCCGACCCCGAAAGTATCGGGAATGGGCTTTGATGATGATGACTTGCTTGTAATAAGTGGACAAGTGGCGACAAGTGTTTGGAGTTGTCGAAAGATGGTATATCATAATGGAAGATAGATTTAAATACCCAAAAGCAAGGCTATAGCTTAGCACAATATGTTGTTTCATACTTCATACTTGCTTGTTCAAAAAGCTCACACAATTACATTTATGGCACACTTCTTGTTTCATGAGTATATCTCTACTAGAACAATCCGGTCGAGATCATAACTACTTTGTGTTTTCCCTTGCTTGGGCTTCTTTCTCTTCGTATGCTTCCCCAAACTTCTACATGATATTTTCTTTTTATCCTAATCATATATGAGTGAGTGTTTAACTATACAAACTGCATATATATGAGTGTGGGTTTGACAAAATAATGTTTCTTTTCTTCGTTCGAGCTATCTCACCAATCTTCTTCGCATCATCAATCTCCACATCACATTCACTACAGTCTAAACTGTAACATATTATAGGAAAGTTTTAGAGCATACAGCATTACAACTCATTAAATGATATAGAACCTATCCTTCGTGTGTAAGAGGGTAGTTGGGAAATTTTTTCCATAAAACTAAGTAAATTAATTAAGTGAACCTGCTTTGGCTTTAAGCCTTCAACTAAATATGTATTCAAAAAATCATACCTGTGCTCCTGAGTGCCCCTGAATGCAATTACAATAGAATTAAGATCTTCCGCCACTCCAACAAATGCCTGAATAACAAGGTTAACATTATGATAGAACTTGAAATGGAATATGAGAGAGGCAGCATTTAACATTTTATTGCATAAATAAGACTTGCTATGCAATGAGCACAAACCTGTAGGCAATGTTGGACATCGACAATTAGCTCTAGAATTTCAAAACCCTGAACAACAAAGAAAAATTAGCAAAATAAGTTCTTTTTTAAGGAGAAAATATCTCCCAATGACCCGCCAAGGCGCCAACTATATCTATCAGTAATAAATATGATTTCTTATATATTAAGGTACCTTTGTCAAATCGCTACACCTAGGGCATGTCCAAGTAAACAATTGTGTCAAATCAGTCATGTAAACCTACAAAATGCAGCAGAAGAAATCCATTAGCAGCTGCGTGTTAAAATCATATAAGATGTTATCTTTAGCAACCAAGTTATTTAGTCATTGTAATTTTGGCGACTAGATGAGAAATCAAACACAATGAACCCAAAAACGTTAAGCACAGGTTCCGTATTGAGACTTACTGCAGAAGCGTACTCCACAAGTGTTACTGCAAGTGTGTGATTGTAGATAGGGAACTCGTGTTTGACTTTAAGCTCTGCACATTTTGCAGAAATAATGTGATCAGATAAGATAAAAACAAAAACAAGAGTTAGCATCAGAAATAAGGGCTGCTTATGTCAACTTCAGAAATGCTCCACACCATAACGGGCGAACATGTGCAATTTATCAAAGTTCTCGGAACAATGTTTAAATTTGGGACCAGAACGTATACTATTAGATATCTACTTTTCGAGCTTCACTTCTTTAATCAATTGCAGGTGGAAATTTCATTAGCTAATGATATTATCAAGATTTCTTAATGAAACAAATAATCTTTACCAATACAAGAAGACTCCGAAGCTCAACTGCTAAGGTGTACCACAGTTACTTTTAAATGTACTAATACAAAATATTTCGATCGAGTTGCTAGAAATGTAAGCGTCCAATAAGTAAATTAACTAAGTTGACAGAACAAAACTGCAATGGAATGGGAAATTCAATAACTTTAATTGGCATCACCTCTGGCACCACAAAATGCCACGCATAACATTAAAACCAGTAACTTTAGCCGGAATCGCTCCATAGTCTGCACAAACATTAGAATATAACCTAATCAGCAGTCTTCTTCTTTTTTTGTACCCAAACTATTTTCTTTGGGGCATTTCACTACCAAAATAAATAACCCTATTCTTCATGAATTCCTCTTTTCTTTTTCTCTCTCTACTCTAAACATTAATGTTTTTGTTTTCTATAAGTATTCAACACCTTCAAAGAAATGATTTTGAAGTGTTTATCAGTGAAAACAGGATATGATCGTGACACACAAACCATCAATTGAATAAAAGATACTGTTTTGGGTCTAGGGTTCTTTGCTTCTTCAATCAACCCAGAACCCCAAAATCAATAAAACGAAAAATTAAAAATAAAATCGCATAAACCCATTGAAACTAAGCTCTCAATCAACCGAAATTCATCAAAAGCCCTCTCCCTCCGACAGAAAACTCGGAGAATTGAGAGTAGTGTACCAATTAAAGAGAATCGGAAATCGCCGGAATCTTGGGCGAATTCAGAGCCGATCGTGTTGTCAGATTCCGGCAAACAATGTATCTTTGAGTTCCGGCAACCGATTTGGAGTGGATAGATAAGTCTTCTCTTTGCTTGCAAAAGGTGAACTCAAACAGAGAAGAAGACATTATGGAAGAGAGAGGAAGACATACTTATGATTTTACTGAAATACCCCTCCCTCTGTTGTGTATAACTCAAGGACCAAGTTTGGTATCCTGTTGTGCGTCGGATGGTAATTTTAATGAATTTAGAGGGGTGTTTTGGTGACTGTGGATGGTATATTCTTTTGTTTGTTTAATAATACTGTTGGTTGGATTTGGTTGTGGACAGACTCCTTTCCTTCAGGGGTGGGCCTGTTCATACGGAATCGGAATGGGATCGGCGTGTTGTCTGTGACTGCTGCGAAGGTTATCATCATATAAGAGAGTGAAAAATAATTTTCTTATAATTAGATATAGATGTGGCATGCAAATAAATATAAGGGTAACCACTAAATCCCCTGACAATGAAGTTGAGTGGGCTGACTTTTAGAAAATGACATGATAAATGGGACCCACTAAGAGTATTGTGTTGCTATGATGGCCTCCCAACTGATTTTACAATTTCATCACTGTAGAAAACAAAATTCATGGTTCTTTGACAAAATGACATTTCATATTTTGTTAGGGAATAAATATAGACCTATTAGTGATGCTCTGACTTATTCATAATGGTTTACCATCAATACATATATTGTAATTAAAAATATATATTTTTACAGTCCGGGACATCTCAAATTCTTGGCCCCGCCCCTGAATGTTCCATTCTGAATATGTATTACTCAGTTAATTATTATTTTTCATCTTCACCTGGGTATTATCAATATTTGAAAGTTAAATAATTTGAGCCACTTTTACTGAAAATACAAGCAACAATATGCCATATTTCTATTGCTTAATGAATATTTATTTATTGAAGTAACATTTATGTTATCACTGCAAACACCGTGAGTTTCTGTCAATCATTTGTAAGTTTATATGAATAAAAATATTAATAATGAAAATAAAAAATTAGCTCGGGGCGGGATTGAAAATCTCCATCCCATCTCATCCCATTCTAGATCAAGACGGGACGGGATCGGGATGAAATTATTCAATCACGTTAAGACTCAAAAAAATCGGGACGAGACCGGGATGGGATCGGGATCGCGGGATGGAATGCCCACCCCTACTTTCCTTAACCATTTTGTATTCTGTGCTTTTCCTTTTCCTTTTTCTTTTTAATGAAGTTTTTTTTTTCCATTTTATAATTTTTGCCAAAAATAAGGTTTTATGTTATCCTAAAGCTATACTTACGACACCATGAAACCTTGAAATTGTCATACCATTGAACGCAATCTTATTACTAAGTAATTAGCAAGATTTGTTATTTAGTTATAATTTCATGTTGTTTAAGACTAATTGGCGACACATTAAATTAGAAGAATGTTGTACTTGAATACTAAGTCGAACTAATAGGAAAATGCAAATGTGTGATGGCTCAGTGATTGAACAGTGGCGCATGGTATCACTAGATCACATGGTCGAACCTAGCCGACGACATCTGAAATGAAAGGGGTTAAGGGATAAAAATAAAAATAAAAATAAATAATAAAAAGAGAAAAAAAAAACTAATAGCAAAATATGTCTTAGTTTAATTAATGAACATTTTATTTTTAACAAAAAAAAACATTTTTTTTCGTTTTATGCTAGTGAATTCAATGTTGATTTAGGGTTGGGCATGGTGAGACCTTGAAATTGTCATACCATCGAACGTTATCTTATTACAAAGTAACTGGCGATATTTGTTATGTAGTTATAATTTCATGTTGTTTAAGACTAATTGGCGTCACATTAAATTATAAGAATGTTGTACTTGAATGCTGAGTCCAAATAATAGCAAAATATGTCAAAGTTTAATTAATGAAATTTTTTTATTTTTTTAACAAAAAAAACTTTTTTTTTTCGTCTTATGCTAGGGAATTCAATGTTGATTTAGGATTGAGTGGCTTGAAGTGCGAGGTGATGTGAGGCTCTTCAACCTAGCATCGCATCTCATGGTCGCCTATGTGTTAGCCTCAAGGTCAAAACATTCCAAATAATACATAGAATCCCAACATATCTAGCACACACCGAATCAATTGAGATTGAATCGTTGTAATTTAATTATAGGGTTAATTGCTCTTGTTTTCCAACTCTTATAACTCTATTGTTGTATTCATTATGTTTGTAGTCTAATTAATTATTTTTTTATTTGGGCCTTTTTCTATTGTCCCTTATTTTCTACTTTACGGTCAACAATTTTATTCACTTATTTGTTTCAATTTTTTTTTCTTCGAAAAATGACATTTAAGACTTATTTTTCACAAAATAAACAATTTAGACATCGTAGTTGATGTAATAGTTAATTTGTTATTACTTTTATAACCAACAATGACTATTTCATTGACTCGTGTTAACTCATAAACTTATATGACATATTTGTCATTTTTAAACAAATATAAAATTTAATTTTACATTTATTGTGACCAACAAAAACTCTTTTACTAATGATTCAAAATTTTTATTTTTTTTATACCCTGGACCTCTCCCACCCCATTAATCATTATTTATTTTTATTAATTTTTCTTATGTTATCTTGTTCCTTAATTGCAGTTGTACAATTATTTTACGACATTTGTTAGCCCAAATGGCTACATTAATATTTTCATGTAATCATTTTTTTATTCTTGAATGTCTTGTCACTCTAAATGTGTTTAATTTGACTGGTTGTGAAGGTATATCTGAGTTTGAAGAGCAAAATTTTATTTGCTTAAATTCTCTGTCACTATTTAGTTTACGTGAAATTATTTTATTCAATATTGGTTCCCATTTTAACTTCGAGACTACGATCACGCTTTGTGGTAGATAGCTTGTGACTAAATAGCGGCAGAGAATAAAATATATTATTTAACAGGTACCCATGCATTGAAGAATAGGAAATCAAATTTCGATAGTGGTAATTTTTTTTTATTAACTACATTATGTAATAATAAACAATAATAATTAAAACCAAATTTATAATCATCATTAAGAAATGTAATGCACGGGCACCTATAAATTTTTTTAATCAAATTTATGACAATGTAATCACATTAATTTTATTAAATAATTAAAATCAAAATTATAATAATCATTAATTACATTGTGAAAAGTTTACCAAACATTAGCGTAATAATTTGATTCACTTGTTAGTCAGTGAAAACTTATAATTGGTTGCTCATAATTATAATAATTGATATCTATACCTACCAGCGGCATGGGGTGGGAGAAGTTAAGGGTAAAAAAATTTAGAATTATTAATAAAAGAGTAATTGTTGGTAAAAAAATAAATATAAAATTATGTTTTATATTTTTTTAAAAATGGTAAAGATGTCCCATAATTTTAGAGTTAATAAAAAAATAATTGTCAGTCGTAAAAGTAGACACAAATTAGTTATTACATCAACTACGATATCTAGATGATATATTTTGTGAATAACTAGACCGTAAAAGTCTTTTCTCATTTTTTTTTTCTTTCTGATTTGGGCATCTCTTTGTTTTCTTGATTGAGTAATACATTTTTGCATTATATTTGTATTTTCTTTTTGACAAGTCATTTTTTTGTATCAACTAAAAAAATTAAGATAAAAATAAGGCTAACTTAAATTGAAGCTTTATTGTCTCCTCATTTGGCCACTTCCACATCAATAAGGGAGATTGAGGAATCTTCCATGCAAGGATTGTGATTTCATTTTTTGTGGTAATGTAACTTTGATATATTGATTTTAAGAAATATTTCATAAAATAATTCGCTGTGTATAAAAAATGTAAAAAAATGTCCCCATAAGAAATAGTTAATGCAATCCTCATAATCATTCCATATTACATTCTGTCCTCAAGACCAGCAGTGAACGTGTCTTGAATGTTTAATTTCAAAATATACGACGGATATACCCTTGGCAAATTAAAGATTGAGATTAAATGCTTGGTATCTAGAACATCTCATATCGAAGAAAATCGTAGGGTCCAGTTGAAATCATAACGTATCTCAAAGACCATTAAAGAGCCCCAATTGAAACCATAATCGTATCTCGAGAAAAAAACTAAACAATTGTTGAATTTTTTGTTTTTACTACCTTTAAATACATTTTCTACTACACTTCAAAAATTACCAAATCCATTCCTTTAAAATACCCTAGTACCTCACAAGTCACATTAATTTATTGGGCAGCAATATCTTACCCTATAACTACCAATGCGTTGTAAATATTAGGCATTTTCTCCGGCAAAAATGTTACATCCAGTACCAGACCAATGATTTGAATGATACGGCCCTGATTTTTTTTCTTCAAGGGCGGAAACACCATGACCAGAAGCAGTAGGATATTTAACTCCCCTGAAAATTGGCGGGAATTTCCTCTTCTTAATTAATCCACATTTTATAATTTTTCTCTTCAGGCACCCTGATGAAATGAAATGAGTATATAAGCACTCATTCTCTCCACGAGTTGGGTTTCTTCGAGTCTCACCAACATAAAAGAACCACCTTTCTTTCTCTACTCCTCTCTCTCTCTCTCGAAAATCCCTAAAAGAGGAAGCGAAGGAAACCCTCGATCGATTGATTCGATCTCAATGGCGAGATCCGAGACATCTTCAGACGAATCACCTTCAAATTCCTCAGAAGAAGAGCAGAAGAACGAAGAAGAGATGAACGACGAGGAAGACGAAGAGGAACTCGAAGCCGTCGCTAAGACCGCCGCCGCTTCGGACGACGAGGACGGAGGAGAGGAGAACACTCAGTCGGATGATGACGCCGCCAGCGTTGATGATGAGAAGGAAGAGGAGGTGAGAGTTTTAGTTTAGATTTCGTGTTTTCTTGGTTTAGATTTTGTTAGGGTTTCTTAGTTTATTGAGAAGTTGTTCGATGGGTAGGTTTAGGGTTTAAGTTTGGTACTTTGATGAAGACTGGTTGAATTTGTAGGAGATGTCTCTAATTTCTTGCATTCTGTGCTTTAATGTTCCACTGTGAAGATGGGTTTTGAGTTATAAGTACTGATTTGAGTTTTGAAGTTATGGTTACTGTTAATTTGCATGATTTCGAAGTGAACATTGTTGTTATGTTAGGGGTTTCTTAGTTATTTGTCATTATTGTTTGTGCAGGCAGGAGAGACTACTGAGATTGGGAAGAAGGAAAGAGCGAGGCTGAGGGAAATGGAAAGGTTGAAGAAGCAGAAGATCCAGGAGATTTTGGACACACAGAATGCTTCCATTGATAATGACATGGTTGGTGGAACTTATTGAAAAACTATGGGGATTAGTAATGTTTGTATTGTATGTGAGGCTTGTAGAGTTTATGACTGTTGTGGATTATTTTTACCAGAACAACCGAGGAAAGGGGCGTTTGCAGTATCTTCTGCAGCAGACTGAGATATTTGCACATTTTGCAAAAGGCAGCCAGTCTGGATCTCAGAAGAAACCAAGAGGAAGGTATAATATTTTTTATGTCACGGATTGCTAGTTATTCTATTGTAAAATCGTATCAAATTAATTGAAATATTATTATTATTATTATTATCATTATTATTATTATTATCATTATTTTTTACAGATCATAATATGAATCTAGATCATAAAAAGATCAGAATCATAATATGTGGGAAGCTTTAAAAATAAATTAAATAAAGGATAGAAAAATTAAATGTCTTCATAAGCGAAAGACACAAAAGACAATCAAGATAGATCAAAATCTCTCACATTTTTCTATCCCGTCTTTGCTCTAATTCTTACTTTTCCCGGTTGTTGCACAATGATTCTTTTCTTTTTTCTCCGTATCGGACTTTTTGTAGAAAAAATTGGATATCATCTCATGATGGATCGATAAAATTTTGGCCGAGCTACTAGACGATAGGGGCATACTTGCCTGATCGCCATCATATTATGCTCATGGTATGAATAATTTTTTGTAATTGTCAGTATAATGTAATGGTGTGAATAAGCCCAAGGAAGCTTTTCGCCTTTCACGATTCCTAGAAATTTTTTTAGGTAGGCCACTTTGATTCTCATTACCTACCAGGATATGTTATTTTCATTGGGCTCATCTCATTAACCCTTGCATCTATTATGGGTTCATTACGGAGTGGCTACTTGCTAACCACTTTAGCCTAGTAACCGAATTGGACCATCTTCTCTCGGATCATCTCTTAGATAGTGGCTACTCTTGTCTCATATCCTTAGCCATTACATAGTTGCCTCTTGGGACTTTGTCTTCACACTTCTACTTGAATCAAAGATGTGATGCGAAATTCATAGGAACCATTTAAATGCCTATCTACCGGTCATTTTCCCTATCTTCCACTTAGGCTATCTGTGCTTGCACTTGCTTTCTTACTTAGTAGATCTATTCCTATATTAACAATTTTTCCTATTTGGACCAACATTTGCTCCATCTATTTGGTTTGGATCCTAGTTGGACTAGCTTCGTAACTAGTTCAGATTCTAGCAGTTTTATCCACATAGATAGCGTCATAGCCTAGAAGTTTCCTTTTGTCCTAGCCTCACAACCGAGAGGAAATGAGATCCATACCTAGCCTAAGTCCACAGGAGATCAGTGTCTAACCCACTAAGAAGATGCAGCCAATGGCTCTCACTGGATGAAGGAGACGGAAGACAAGATCCTATCTTTGTTGTACTACTGCTAGTTAGGGGTGGGCACGGGACGGGATGGGACGAGATATACCCATCCCTATCCCATCCCGTTCATACAGGATCGGGACGGGACGGGATGGGAAAAACCCCATCCCAATCTCGTCCCATCCCAAACGGGTTCGGGACGGGACGGGATCAGCGTGCCAATCTTCTTCACTTGCAGGCCCCAGTTTTTATCAGTGATCTTAATATTGTTTCATCATTGAAAATTTTACTGGTTTTTAAAATGAACATTGTAATATCAGGTTGTGGAACCTACTTTGTTAGAGTAGTGTAAGTAGGATGTGCTTGAAAACATAATGAAGATCCTGCATGAATGTGATAGCTAGTCAGCTTTCTGAGAAACCTTCTAAATGGTCATTCATTGTATTTCACATTTGAATGTGATAATCAGTTTCTTGAGGAACATAATGAAAGTGAAATATAAACTGTGTTCAAGAATACATAGTATAGTGCTTAACTAGGCGAAAAAATTGGAATATAAGGTAAGAAAAAAAATTTGTTTATCCATATTTTTTAATAGATTGGATGGACTTGATCCGTTGCCTGACGGATAGGACTGGTGTTGTGGTGGGCTTGGGCGAAGATCTCATCTTGTTTTGCCAAGATGCGTTATTTACAATTTTTTTAAAACCGTGAGACCATGAAAAGCTAGCATGGTATTATAGGTTTTGTATCATCAACCCATGCCTGAACAGCGTTCCCATTGAGCTAGCTGAATATGCAAGAAGAAGATGATAAATATAACTCATGCTTAAATAAAAATATTAATAATTAATATTAATAAATTAGTTCGGGACGGGACGGGATTGGCGGGATTGAAAATCTTCATCTCATCCCATCCCATTCTAGATCGGGACGGGACGGGATCGGGATGAAATTATTCAATCCCATTAAGACCCGGAAAAATCGGGACGGGACGAGACGGGATCGGGACGGGAACGGGATCGCGGGATGGGATGCCCACCCCTACTGCTAGTAGGTTATTCTCCCACTTGCTGCATCTCATTTTGAGTCAAGGGTTGAATGTATAAGGGTATTCAATGGCTAATCAACCTCCAGTTGCTAGATCAGAATCACCTTCGTCTTCATAATACTGACTCACCACTCGCACCTTCGTCTTCATAATACTGACTCACCACTCGCAGGTCAACTACAAAATCAGCTCCGCTTGGAATCTGCAAAAAAAGGGAAAGATGAAAAATCATTTCTTTATGGATAGCGAGAATCATCATCCTAGCCTATGGCTCCTTCACCGTCTTTACTACTAAGGCTCAGATCTGCATGGCATATTCCATTCTATATATCTGATAGGTCTTCTTCCTCCTATTTTGGTAGTTAGAGCATCTTATCGACTTAGCAATGGCATGAGTAAGGACTAAATCAAACTATGCGTTTCTGGATCCTAGCAAATTCCGTCTCGTCTCTTCTATGGCTCATCTAATTGCGGACTCACCTTTCTCCGTGAATCTAGGAAGGAATTTGATTGATATGGATGCTTGCTTTTGAAGCTCTCTTCCGATATATGAAACGTGGCACCAAGTGAAAGCATAATCTTCTCTGACAGTGGTTTTTTGGATCGATCAGAGATTTGAGGCCTCTTCGTTTGGCTTCCACTCTAGACTCTCGATTCGCAGAAATGAGAACAAGAGACAAACATAATCAATCTTGGTTACCGGGGCAAAGGCTTCCTCGTAATCTAACCCATATGTTTGAGTAAAGCCTTTAACTGCTAGCTTGACCATTTCTTCCTTTTTGTCTACCACGATGATATTACTATATCCCTTCCTTTTTTTTGGAAATTTATATCCCATCCTTCCGTGTGAGCATGTGTTGCCGATTTGGATCTCTCTCACTAGCTCTTCATGTGATGTTACTCCCTCGGTCCTCCCGTAATGTTGACTTCTTATCCCCGCTATTCAACTACGCTTGAATGGGATGTCCAACAACCTCCGTATTCCCAGGTGCATCTCGTCCCTGCCCCATTGATCGAGACCGGCCGTGACTGTACTGCTGTGGAGCATGGCAACTCCAATGAATAGGATTTCGGGGAATCCCAACTTCTATCTATCAGAGTAGTGGACTATAGTGTCCTAATTATTTGTATTTCGCTGATAGGTTGCTCTTCCCATCTATAGTTAGTAATTATTATTGCTTAATAGTGTATTGTATGAGTGGTGCGACGAATTTGAATCTGTACGGTTCAATTTTCTTCTATGAATGCCAAGTGCAGTTACTACCTAGCATTTTGGTTGTGGAAATTGTTTTTTTTGGTAAATGTTTATATGGGAATAACCTATCTATGTTTGGCTTAGATGATATACTCATGCATTTATGCTTATTTAAAAGCTAAACTTGAAACAAACATATTGGCAATATTGTGTGCTGCCGCTAACATCTAATGCCCCATAGAGATTTTGTTAAATGATTCTGTTTATTAAGTAATTTTTTGTGTTCCAATTGCATTTCTTGGCTATAATTTGTGTTACCATTATCAATCTAGTTGTGTATCATGGAATATATGTGGAATGGGTGAGAAGGTTTAATTTATTGGGTCTTTAGATTTTTGCATTTATGTTTTATGCTAATAGCAAAGTGCTTTCGCGCTTGACCTAGTTTTTCACGTGAGGATTTGTTGTTATCAAATGCATACTAGGTTGTCTTTTCGAGGGAAAGAAAGAAGTATAGTAAAAATTATTATACTTTCTCTTTTCGATAATGGCTGACATGAAATCCACTTAAAATATAAGGTTGGAAGACTAACCTCAGTTGAGATGGCAAAGCTAATGTAGTAGGGTTGAACGCTTGGCCTAGGATCCAAAATAAAAACTGTCAGTTTACCTTGCAAAAGAGAAGTTAAAGCATAGGTGTTAAAAGTGAGCAACTTTCCATTCTGGTTTGTCGTATGTTTCGTGTGCTCAACTTCCCATGTTATTTATTTATCTGTTTGTTTTTGTAAATTAAATTACATGGTTGAAGTAACAAGTTTCTTGCGAGAATTCTATACTAATATGGCTACACTCTTTAAAAAAGCTTTGTGATGACTTCATGACAATATGAGGAATTCTACTGGTGTTGGATATGGGTCAGAGAAGTTGGATGTCATACCAAAATGAGTGCATTTTTTTCACATTACAAGACTGTATTATTTTCCAAGGCACGAAGTGTAGGCCTTTTATATTTGAATATTTTGACTAAAGACAGACATTATGATTAATGCACTAGTTAGATTTATAGAAAATAATGAATGGTCCATTATAACTCACGATTTCACATACAACACTTCAAATCAAATCACATATTCACATATCCTTGCACTAGCGAATTTAGAATTTCAAGTCAATGCTTTCAAATGTTTGTGCGGGTCGTGAGCTTTTATGCCGAAAGATTATACATCAAAGCCGGCTGCAAATCTTCGAAACCTTTGAAATAGAGAAGAGGCCAATCAAAGTCTTCAGTTATGTTGCATCTCTTAAATTAGGTCTACTTTATATTTATGTTTTGTTAACAAGAAGTAAGTTAACACATTATTTTGTAAGTGAAACACTTAAAAATATTTAAATATAACATTAGAACGTTCCACACCTATGTCTCTAATCCGTGAAGCGTATGTGTTCCATTTTTTTGAAAATAATTGTATTTTAGTTATTTGCATAGCCTATTTAGATTTCATACTACATTATAAGGACAAAATCTTAATATGAATTCAAAAGCTAGTTAATGTGTGCAATCCTAATTGAGAGTGATGTTTTATTCCCCCACCTTAAGTGTTTTTCTCTCCGAGTATGTGAATCAATTACTTTTCAACTTATTTTTTTTAAATTTAGTTGTAAAAAGTCGCAAGTCTGTCATCAGTATTTAATATATTTAAGTGAGATTTTTTCTCATGTTATGAATGCTTCTTTGAATTTCATTGTGTATTTAAAATTACATGGTTGAAATAACAAGTTTCATGCATACATGGTTGAAATAACAAGTTTCATGCATTGATAAGTTATAATATGCATCTTTACTCTTTAGAAAAGTTAACAACAATACAGGCACACTCACCAGTGCTTTATATGGGTTAGAGGAGCTGGGATACAATGACATAAAAAGGGACCAAATCGAGGACGTCTTTTGTCATTACAAAACTTGATATTTCTCAATTAAAGATTTCATTTCTAAGTTATTTCTTATTGCAGTTGCCCATTTATTTTATGATAACACTATTATTTTGATACTTATTTTATTTATCAACATCGATATGTCATTGTTTGCTTTTTTGTTTTAGTATATTCTTTAATTTCTGAGAAAATGGTTGGTACTTTTTAAACTCACGTACGAACTCTAGTTTATGAAAGTTTGATATTTAATTTTTTATCTGTTAAAGTGACACTTCTATTGTTTACTTTCTATATTTTGTTTTTGTAATACACAATTATACGGTTGTAGTAAAAGCCTCATGTAATAGATCTGTGTGCTTTTTGGTGACATGGTTGAAAATAATAAGTCCTATTCAGTGATGAGTTATACTACCATATGCCATTATTTCAAAAGCTATGTAATGATGATATTGTCATGTTTGTTGGTATGAGGGGTTTTATGACTCGAAAGGAGAGCAATAATGGGACACGTTAATAATTTGACTAAATCAAAGTAAATAAGCCAAAAAGGTGAAGATCTAAGGAATACCCATTACGGTGTCTAGGGTGCTGAAACGTCTGTCTAAAATATGAGGAAGTGGGAAAACTTTGAAAGTGTCCTTGTTACGTAAAAAAATTGTTAATCTGTCATCATTATTTGGGTATTTTTATACTTTTCATTAATTCAGAAATTTTGCAGGGGACGTCATGCATCCAAAGTAACCGAGGAGGAAGAGGATGAAGAATACCTCAAGGAAGAAGAAGGCTTTTCTGAAGCAGGAAGTACAAGATTGATGACACAGCCTTCTTGTATGTAGTTTTCCATTAATATGTTTTATTTCCTTATCTTATATAATCCCTTGTCTATGAACAGCAAAAAAAATGAGAAATACTTTTGTGTTAGTACATTGTATGCATGTTCATGAGAAACTCTTATAACATACGATTGGTATAAATTATACTTGGCAGTATTGTACAAATTTTTTGGGTTTAGTCAGTCCACCATTTCTTCATGTTGTACTGTCAATGCTTTAAAAGGTCAGCTCATTTGACGCTTTTATTATTCCAGTTCTGCAAGAAGACACAATTTTACATGGAAGAACCTTCTCATAAAATTTACAGTTCATCATTCATTTTAGATTGTTATGGTTGTCTCTAAATTTATGGTATGCTTGTCTGTTTACTGGCATGTGTTTTTCTGGTATGTTGATGCCTTCTACCTTATTGATTGAGAGGTTGTGGTTCTGTTTGATTTGACTTGGGTATGTTGTAAATGCTAAATCTTTTCGTATTAATAGTCGCTTCTTGCAGGTATTCAAGGAAAGATGAGGGATTATCAGTTAGCTGGACTTAACTGGCTGATACGCTTGTATGAAAATGGCATCAATGGAATACTTGCAGATGAAATGGTATATACGAATTGAACTTGGGCCTTACATAAATAAATTCTTCTCGAAAGTTCTTCCCCCCCCTCTCTACGTGATACAACGCGTATGTTCATGTGCGTGACCACAAGCTCCTCCACTTCAATTATATTTTTCTTTTTTAGGGTATGTTTGGTTAAGAGAAATTTTCCAATAGTAATAAGACAGATAAAGAAAGAGGAAGGAGAATAAAGAACATGAATTTATTTGTGATGATGTCTATCCTCTTGGTTTTTGTACGAAAAATTGTGGAAAATGTTTTGTTAGGGAGCGAAGAAAATATTTTCCATAATACACGGTCATCTTAGAGGTTGGAGAAGTTCTTTTCCACTCTCTCTCCACTCTCATCTCATTTTTTGTATTTTTCCCATGGCAAATTTGATTGTGATCAAACACACACTTATGATCATACACACCCTTATGTTTGTATTTTTATTTGAAGTTAGGTTTTTATATTTTTATTGTAATCTTGTTTTAGGTTTGGAACCCTAGTTCTATCAATAAATATAGTTTATCCATTTATTGATATCGATATATTGTTCTTTCACTGATTGTTTACATCATATCTGAAGGGAGCTTTCTAAAGTATAATTACTGTCAACTTATAGAAGTTCATTTTTCTTTTAGTTATGTATCATAACTATATCCTATCCTTGCTTCCTCCTCTCTTGGCTACCAGATATCAAAATTTGCTCTTACTCTTAGTTTCTCTATCAACAACACCCCTTTTATCACATTCGCTTATCAACCTTTACTCTGAATTTTAATTTCAGTATTTTTCCTTAGATCCTAAAAATTCCAGGATTTATCCAGGTTAACAACCTGGAAATCCAGGAGTAATCCTGTTTGTTGTCAACTCAGGATTTATCCTTAGGCTTCTAGGATTGATCCAAATTGCTGCGGTGCTATGTTGTGCACTTTTAAGCTCCTTTTCATCATGTTCTTTCTTTCATAAACCTGAGTCTTTTCCATTTCTCTAAGTACTTTTCCTAACTAATTATGTCAATGCTACTGTTGTATTTTAGTGTCTATTATGGACAGCTCTGAATGTGTTTAGTAATCACTGTTGTTGATGCTTTATGTAACTGTTTCAGGGGCTTGGTAAGACACTGCAAACCATATCACTACTCGGTTATCTACACGAGTTCAGAGGAATTACTGGACCTCACATGGTGGTTGCACCAAAATCTACTCTTGGAAATTGGATGAAGGAGATTAAGCGCTTTTGTCCTGTTTTACGGGCAGTAAAATTTCTCGGAAATCCAGATGAAAGGGTAAGTAATCAACTGATTTTTTATATTTTATTTTCACCTAAAAGCGTTTAATTATTTGATAGTTTACCTTCTGCAGAAGCATATACGTGAGGATCTGCTAGTGGCTGGGAAGTTTGATGTCTGTGTGACTAGTTTTGAAATGGCAATCAAAGAAAAATCTGCCTTGCGACGCTTCAGCTGGCGCTATGTTATTATTGATGAGGCTCATCGAATTAAGAATGAGAATTCACTTCTTTCAAAAACTATGAGACTCTTCCATACGAACTACCGCCTCCTTATTACGGGCACACCTCTTCAGGTACTATTCTTTCTATTGCTGCTTGTTGCATCATTGGATGTCAACCGAAATATGAGGAAAAGAAGTTTATGTATTTAAGTTTTCTCAATCTTGATATATTTACTATACTGGGCACATGATCGTCATCGTTTTGCATGCAACCAAGTTAATGACCGTGGTCATGATGATGCACTTATAATGCCAGATTTTTTACAGGTGACACCTCTGGAATATTCTGATGAGGTTTATATATACTATAAGTCAATATGTTGGGGTTATCATATTCTTCTTCATGAAACTGTTCTACATTTTTATTTTCCTTTTTTCGGGACCCACCACCATGCCTTCTCCCTCACCATCTTCTTCTTCCTTGTTTACATACAATTTCTAAAACACTGAAATGATGGAGTTGTTGATTAAGTTGATAACAACAATCAACTAGGAAAACAAATTCTAGAAAAAAATGATTCAAATGTCTTGTGTAATTGGTAATCCAAGGTTATTGAAAAACTAGAGTTAACGTTCATGAACCACCGGTTAGTTATGTGATATCTAAAATGAAACTGAAGTTGCTAATGAGTTGGGAAATTTGACGGAACTCCCACATTCAACAATCCATTTACATCAGTTTACAAGGCTCAAGCAAATGGCTTGATGGAGACGGTGTGATTAGGTTATGGGGAACTGAAGAGTTTATCAAGTACTAGTCGTTGGATTTGAACTTTCCTGATTCAGATCTTTAACCCCCCCTCAAGTTCCCTTATTCTTTATCCTCGTGGGTTCCATTAATGTTGAAATTCAGGCTATTGCTCACTCTTATGATTTTCAAAATGGGCTTTATTAAAAAAAAAGGATTAAGTCAATCTACAGATGAGATATCGGCTTAATAAGTATTGCGGGAAAAGGACAGAGAAAAATATGGAGAGTAGAGTGATGTGATGATGAGTCTAGAAAAATGTAATAGGATTTAAGAATGTGTTTAGGGAAGAAGATGATGTCACCTTTGACATGCATGGAGATTTGGGATAAAACTTTAAATGAATTTGTAACAACCATACATTAATCCATCATATATTGCATTCTTGCAGAAAAATAACCACACAAATCACGCAACACATCTCTATCATGCATTCAATTTATGGCATTCATTGAAACAAACATTATATATCACCTCTCGGTCTCAATATAACATCAAAACATTCAAATATTGGCCAAATATTCAAAAGCATTAAAAACAATGATGAACACTCAACATGGAATAATCAACTCAGAATTAGTATTGAATAATAATTCTAAGATTTCATAGTCATGCTACATCTTAGCCCTAGCAAAAGAAATTAGTTCATAATTGAAACAAAGGAAAATAAATCAGAATTTATCATTGATAATAAGAAAGATAAGGAAGAAGATGGAAGTAGGGAGAAAATCGAAAACAACCATTTCTCATGTCTTCTGTGCGTAGCCTCCATTTTCAATGATCTTGTCCTTTTTGTTTCAAGCCTTCAAGCTCTTATTTATAGCCCACCCTAGTTTGGAGTAGAGGAAATTCAAAAGGAGAAAAAAATTTGTTTTCTCTTAGGATTCATATTCTACGAGGCCGTCAACTTGTGGCGTGATTTTCTCTATGAATTCGGCAGAATTGGAGTTACCAACTTGTGGCGTGATTTTCTCTATGAATTCGGCAGAATTGGACAAAGTGGTAACTGGTAAACATATGAATTGTAGCCCTATTTGTTAGTTTTCCATAGCCGAAAGAATCATGATTTCAGCATCTGTAGCTCAAGATATGCCCAAAAATCGAGATCTGTTCAGAGGGTAACATGATATAAAGTTTCTAAAGAGTCAAAAAGGAAGGTTTGCCTAATTGCCCACAAGAGATTTTCCAAATACGTTCTTTTACTTTTAGGTCTTAATATTTGGAAGCTTTATCATCTTTCCTCCCTTGACCTTCACCCAAAATGATAATTGCAAGTCGTGTTTAGCATATGTTTGCCATGCTACCGTATTGCCATTTTACTATTTTTGTTTTCAAAATGTTTCCTTTCACCTCTTATTTGCTCAAAACTGAAATAGATAAAAGTAAGCATAAACATGAAAAATTAAGACGAAATGATAGCTAAACCAACCTCAATGAGGTGTATATATTTGAAGCTCATGGTTAGTGAAAGAATAAAGTTGGTTTCACTATATTTCAGACCAGTGCATTTTTTTTATTTACTTTATTTCAAATTTTCTATTATTAATCCATTATATGTTATGTGACCCATGAGATCAAGACAAGGAAAAAAATGGCTAGAGAATCATATGTCGATATAGGAAATAATGATGTTGGAAACAAAATGATTTTTACACGAGTGATTATGCGATACTTTATTTTTTCCTGGTGCGGACTGTTCTTCATGGTAGAATCATTCTTACTGATGATAACATCAATAAAAGAGGCATTCCTCTCCCAAATCATTGCGTGTTGTGTGACCAAAATGAAGAATCCATTGATCACCTGTTTCTTTCATGTTCCTTTGTCAACTAGTTGTGGGTGCTCTGTCTGACCTCCATGTCTACACCTCTTTTTCTCTCTCTTTTCTGAAGTGGGTTGAACATTGGCACTCTCCTTTACACCCTCCTTCTAATCTTACCTCTTTTAAGAAAGGCTTGTTCATGCTATGGTTTGGATCATCTAGAGGGATAGGAGCAATAGAATTTTTAAAGATTACAAGAAGGAAGTGGATAAGCTATGGACTGATGTAAAAGTTGATACATTTATAGATTTAAGGATATACAGTTCTTTTGTAATATAAAGTTGTATACCTGACATAAAGTTTACTACTTGATATAAAGTTGTATGCCTTTTGTAATAATTAGTGCTTTGCACTATTCCTTTTCGGCCTTTACTTATTATAATACCTTTTTTTTTCTGATCAAAGAAAAGATATAATGAACCTACTACTACTACTACTACTACCACCACCGACTCCTAACCACATAAGGCTGTTATACACGTGAAAGATGGCCCAGTAAAACGAGAGAGTGATTGGATATTTGGTTTATATGAGTCTTAGCTGGTTGTATTTGTGAAGTGATTAGATATATACTGATTGAAATAATTCTTTGAATTCATGAAACAATATTTGTATTTGATGGAACTCAGTTAAGACTTAAGAGATCCCAGTTATCTTAAGTTTTTCGTTGTATTTGGTTACTTTCATCGTGACACTGTGGCTCTCGTCTCTTCCCTTCTTATCCTTTCAAACGCTTTGATGACTAGACCGATGAACTTTTATGTCTATTGATTTGCAGAATAATCTTCACGAGCTATGGTCTCTACTCAATTTTCTACTTCCAGAGATATTTAGTTCTGCTGAAACTTTTGATGAATGGTTCCAAATATCTGGTGAAAATGATCAGCAAGAAGTTGTTCAACAACTTCACAAGGTAAAACTTGACTTGCATATTCACATGCTGGAGTGGTCTGGTTGCACTTGTAATAATTGGCTAACTTGTCTTAAAGGTTCTTCGTCCATTTCTCCTCCGAAGATTGAAGTCTGATGTTGAGAAAGGCCTACCTCCAAAGAAAGAAACAATACTCAAAGTAGGGATGTCCCAATTGCAGAAGCAGTTTTACCGGGCTTTATTGCAGAAAGATCTAGAGGTTGTTAATGCTGGTGGAGAGCGCAAGAGGCTTTTGAATATTGCAATGCAACTCCGTAAATGTTGTAATCATCCGTATCTTTTTGAAGGTGCTGAGCCTGGTCCTCCTTATACTACAGGGGAACATCTTATCACAAGTGCAGGTATGCTCTTGGCTATTTAGTCTTTCTTGTTTAATGTTCTTGTTTAATGGTTAATCATTTTTATTTAATCTTCCCAATTATTTTCAGGTAAAATGGTTCTTTTAGATAAGTTGCTCACAAAACTGAAGGAACGAGGCTCGAGGGTCCTAATATTTTCTCAGGTCAGTAAATTATTCATACTCCATTTAGGAACAACTGTTGATTGCCCCAGATGTATTACCAGTATTATACTATGCTGTGCTTTGTGTTGCACTCTTTCCAACTCCCTCCTCTGAGAGGTCTTCTAAACTCATTCTTCTTGTTTGTAATATTCTGGCTGGCTTTTGGTGCACTCTCTTTTTGGATAGATGACCAGACTGCTTGATATCTTGGAAGATTATTTAATGCTCCGTGGGCATAAATACTGTCGGATTGATGGAAATACTGGTGGCGACGATCGTGATGCTTCTATAGAAGCTTACAACCAGCCAGGAAGTGACAAATTTGTGTTCCTGTTATCAACTAGAGCAGGTGGTCTTGGAATCAATCTTGCCACTGCCGACATTGTCATATTATACGACAGTGATTGGTAAGTATTTCTTTTCTAACTGTTCAAGTTAGAGTTGAGTGTCTTATTAAATGGCTAATTCGAACTTTCGTGCTCATATTTGTATTTATACAAAACTCAGGAATCCACAAGTTGATCTGCAAGCACAGGACCGTGCCCATAGGATTGGTCAAAAAAAGGAAGTTCAAGTCTTCCGCTTCTGCACAGAGGTTCAGTTCTTATTCTCAGTGTTTAACTGTAGAACGTACATTTAAGAAGCCCTTTATTAATGTGTTCAAATTCTTTGATGTTTTCTGATTTTGATGATTTAGTATACTATAGAGGAAAAGGTAATTGAAAGGGCTTATAAGAAGCTTGCACTTGATGCCCTTGTGATCCAACAAGGTCGATTAGCAGAGCAGAAAAGTAAGCATCTTTATTTTAGAGGCTGGGCAGAGTACTCATAATAGCCTGATCCAGTAACTTTTAATGCTTTGACAATGTTTCTGCTGCAGCTGTCAATAAAGACGAATTGTTACAAATGGTGAGGTTTGGTGCGGAAATGGTTTTCAGTTCTAAGGACAGCACTATCACAGATGAAGATATTGATAGAATCATAGCCAAAGGGGAAGCAGCAACTGCTGAGCTGGATGCTAAGATGAAGAAATTTACAGAAGATGCCATCAAATTCAAAATGGACGATAGTATGTTCAGAAATTAAAAATTTCTCAAGATTATTATTATTATTATTATTTTCTATACCCTTTTATAGTTTTTCCTCTACTTTTCCAAATAAACATTTCATTCATCTTTTTTTGTACAGCTGCTGAATTATATGATTTTGATGATGAAAAGGTAATATTCACTTTCAGCTACCTCAGAACCACTTTATTTTTATTTATGTTTTTGATGCATTGGCTGTAGTTGTATTTTATTTATTGTTCTTTTCTACATTATTCTATTTTATTATTTATTATAATTTTTTTTTTTTCATGAAGGATGAGAACGACTTTGATTTCAAGAAACTTGTTAGTGATAACTGGGTTGAGCCACAAAAAAGAGAGCGGAAACGCAAGTAAGACACTTCTTGGTTACAAATTTTGTGCCTAATGCTTTCTCTTTGCAAGCCTAATTGTTGTTCTCAATTTTTTGTAGCTATTCAGAGTCTGAATACTTCAAGCAAACAATGCGTCAGGGTGCTCCAGCAAAACCAAAAGAGCCACGGATTCCTCGTATGCCCCAGTTGTAAGTGGCTTTTGAATCGATGTGCAGCGCTTTCTAAGTTTGTTGTTGTATGTTTGTCTATGTAGCACTCTGATACACCTCCCCTTTCTTTCTAGACACGACTTCCAGTTCTTCAACACACAAAGACTGAATCAGATTTATGAGAAAGAAGTGCGCTATCTCATGGTTTGTGTTCACTTTAAACATTTTTTTTTCTTTTTTCCCTTTTGGATTTGGCTATATGTTAATATGGTTAACTTATCTGCCTCTTATTTTCAGCAAACACATAAAAAGAATCAAATGCAGGATACAATTGGGGATGGGGATGAACCTGAAGGTATTTACATGTTAATTTTGAATCCACGTTTCTTCTGTTTACTTTATAATGTTCATTGTACACTACTAATACATAATTATTTATTTTGCAGATGTAAAACATCCCTTGACAGCAGAAGAGCAGGAAGAGAAAAAGAAGCTATTGGAAGAGGTTCGTGAATTTTTCGGAGGTTAAAGTTTGTTTCAGTTACACATCATATCAAAATCTTTAATTTTTTCGATGTTACAGGGGTTTTCGACATGGACTAAAAGAGATTTCAATGCTTTTATCCGGGCTTGTGAGAAGTATGGTCGAAACGATATCAAAAGTATTGCTTCTGAAATGGAAGGGAAAACTGAAGAGGAAATTGAAAGATATGCTAAAGTTTTCAAAGAACGATACAAGGAGTTAAATGGTGAGTGAGAAGTCATGTTCTATTGTGTAATGATTAAGCGTTGAGCTATCATGTACATTCAATACGAAAAATTGGTTGTAGTCACAAAATGTTTTTGGAATCAAACTCTTATTTTGTTTCTTCTCCAGATTATGATAAGATCATTAAAACTATTGAAAGAGGCGAGGCGAGAATCTCACGTAAAGATGAGATCATGAAGTCAATTGGAAAGAAGTTAGATCGTTACAAGAATCCATGGTTGGAACTGAAGATTCAGTATGGTCAGAATAAAGGAAAGCTTTACAATGAAGAGTGTGATCGTTTCATGGTGTGCTTCTAGAGATCTTTTTAGATTACTTTTTCAGTTGCTTGTACAATAACTTGTGTAAGATGCCACTTCTAACCATTGTTATTGTCGTTTGCAATTTTATAGTTATGCATGATGCACAAGCTTGGATATGGTAACTGGGATGAGCTCAAGGCCTCTTTCCGCACATCACCATTGTTTCGTTTTGATTGGTTCATAAAATCTCGCACCACTCAGGAACTTGCACGTCGCTGTGATACCTTGATCCGGTTAGTGGAGAAAGAAAATCAAGAATTTGCTGAGAGGGAGAGGCAAGCTAGAAAAGATAAGAAACTTGCCAAGGTTGAGTTTTCTCACTGTCCTTACTTTTTATTTTTATTTTTCCTTGCTAATTTTGCTATTTGTCTTTTTTGTGATCTTCCATGGTTTATTCTCGTCTTATTTTTTGTTTCTCCCTTTTCTTTTGTGCATCTTAAACCGGAAAAATGAAAGAAAATTGAAGAAACGAAGTTGTAAGTCTGTGACTCGGTAACTTAATGAATTTAAAGAACACAAGTACCCAGACATTCTCCACAGATTGAAAGTATTTTATAGGCCATCCTTGGCAACCATCCATACTGGCTTTGCTGGTGTAGCCCAAACCCGACCAATAGTCTGAACCATGGTTCAAAGAATTGGCCTTGCAATATCTCACGATTTTGCCAATTTTTTTCCAGAAATATGAGTTATCAGTGATTTATCTGAACTATTCAAATGTGATTGGAAATGGCTTCAGTTACATTTGATTTATGAATTGAGATATTTCTTTTTGTTTAATACTTTGGATCTGGCCTCTTTACATTTTGTTTTATGCTTGCTTCCAGAATTCAACACCCTCAAAACGGGGTTCATCGAGAGCCGCTGCTGACAGTTCCCCTTCGACTTCAAAGAAGCGAAAGCAGTTGCTGATGGATGACTATCTAAGCTCTGTAAGTTTTTGGTTCTTTGCTCCCTTTTCTAGCGATGTTTGTGATTTGGAGTTTTCACTTTCAAATTCGTGAATTGTTTGTGGATATTTGTTAAGGACAATGTAGTTAGTGTTGATGCTGATCTTACTGCAGGGGAGGAAGAAGAAGTAACATCTAGGAAGCTGGTTAAGTCTTATACTTTTTGAGATGTTTCAACTGACAAGCTTTTAGCCCGGAAATTGAGGTCTGCATGTCAGGTTGTCTTCTTTTTTCCCACTTAAATTAAGCCAAACATCATCACCTGGTTAGAGAGGTAATGCTTTGTGTTATACAAAATGTCAGCCCATCTTGTAGTACGAACCTGTATGTCAGAGTAATCATTTAAACACACCATAAGTATTTGAACAGAGTTGGTGTTTATTGTTTCATTTTGCACAATTGAGGTTCATTATGACATTTGCTTGCCCTCTCAGATTGTCTCATCTTTCAACCTTTGATTGCATGATATACTGTTGAGGATCGAATTTGAAAGGCTTTCAGGCTGTGTTTGATTGAAATGAGAAATTTTATTTTCATATTTATGAGAAGCACATTCATGTTTAATAAATTGCTGGAGGTGGTTGCTATTTAAAAAAAATGGCCTGTTAAGTACCTCTGTTCTTGGAAGTAAACTTCATATCTCCCTATGGAGTATGTTTGATGGCGAATGTGCACAAGCGATGGAACATGTGGTTCAATAAGATTCAGAAAACTGGGACGAATATGCAAGAGAAATCCTTTTATAGTGGGATGGTTTTGTATGGAGACTTGATGACATTTTTTGTGTGCATATGATGACTTCAATGTAAACATGCAAACTAGCGAGTTTTTTTTTTTTTTTTTTTTTTTTTCGCATATGTTAATGTCTTCAGTGTAGACATGCAAGCTAGTGAGTTTCGTTTACATGTTGCAAGTTGCAACCTGTAACCAAGCAGAGGCTAGTGTAAGTTTTTGCTTCCTAGGATAATGAACAGTTTTACTTTTTTTTAGTGTTGTTTTGCAGGAAGAGTAACCATGATGCAGTACTTTATAAATTCTGTTCCATGAATGGTTTTTTACGATTTATCAGGTTTTGAATAGTATTATTCTCTAATCTTCGTGATATTCTGGTTTGGACATTGGAGACATTTCATTGAACTTACCCAATCTAAATGGACACTTGGGAGCATCACGAGCTGTATATAGGATTTATTCTACATGGTTGAGATTCAGTGTCTCTCTCAGCTTCCTTCTTTACTTGCTTACAGTTGTAAATCTACTTAGCTAGCCTTGTCCTTTTGTCTGGTTATTGCCACTGCCAACACGTGAGTGTCAACTCTACCCCTTCTCCATGAGTTTGGAGAAGATGGAGAAAATGGTAGAATTGACACTCATGCTAGACACCCTTCCCAGGCACTAATCAGTGGTCGCACCCCAGGCTGTGTAGAGAGGTTCCTCGTGCAAAAGAGAGTTGGAAAAAGGGGAAGGGAGAATGAATTTCAAGAACAGATGACCTCGGAAAGGTGGAGATGAGTTGGATGGCTCTTGCCCTTTAGTAAAAGTAGAAGCCGGGTCCTGAATTGAAAATTGGGTAGAATAGGAATCCCGTGAAAACTTTTTTTGAGGAATGGGCCAGGCCGAGTCATTTCTCAAAACAATAGCTTAAGGGCCCCTATACTATCACTTAAGGGGTAAAAAAACTAGTGTTAAAATTGAAGTGGTTTTTCATGTAACTTGGGAAAACTAGCAATTGTAATGAGGACTTCAATTTGATCCAAGCTGTGTAAGCTGGGTTGGTTGGAAGAGAGAAACGTATCTCATTGGCCATTGGAGGAGCTCTAAAGAAATTATTAAAAACTCTAGGGTAGATTTATATTTATAAAAAAAAAAGTTTGCTTGCGTTTGACGGGAGTCCAACCCGGCCGGGTCTATTGCTTGGAAGGCAATTATCCTAACCGTTGGACTACAAACGCAATGCGAGGTTCTTGTCAAAATATTGAAAATAATATTAAAGTTCAAAGAAATTTTTGAAGAGTACACAAAATTTTTTTTTGACGAAAACACATTCTACTTGAAGAAACTTTTGAAATATGAAAATACATTCTTATTCATATTGTAATTTTCTTGCATTTACAACCCCTAGCATCTACAAGACGTCAGCCCAATACATATTTTACACACTCCAAACCGAAAATAATATAGGGAAAAAGGACCCTATAAAATGGAGTAGGCCAGAACTAATGTGCATAGTTTTCAACCAAGGAATCAAGTATAGAGAGCATGTTCAGTTAAGATGTGGTGCTAAAATGTTGAGAGCTAACTTGAATAATTTGTGCAAGGACCACACATCCCTAACACCGAAAGCCTCGAGTGCCCTGCACTAAGGTCCCCTTATAGCTACCCTCCAACACTACTAATAATAAAGCTTTGGAATATTTAGATTCTGGGTATCCTTATTGATGTTGACAAATTAGTATAATGCAATGTTCTAAAAAGCGTTAGGCGGTGGACGGCCGGCGAGCAAGTGTCTAGCGCCCAAGACAGTTTTAAGTTTTGTATTATTACTTTAATAATTTACAAAAGTTAAGCATAATACATTTTCAATTACATCCAATTTAATGCCAAGATAAATATGCAAAATTAACAATCATGAACAAAATTTATTAAAACTCAAATGACTGATGTTGGTCATGATGGGTATTTTATATAAAGTTGAATTTGTGGATAAATATCCAAACCTACTATTTATTTTTCTTCAAATTGCATGAATGACCTCAGTCATTCTTGATAAAATCTACATTACTAAAATTGGTATTGACAGATCCTTTGATAATTCTATTAAGTAATCATCATTTCCTATATTCAGACATATACTGAATAAAAAATAATTAAATTATTTATTTTCAAGAAAGGAAAAAAAAAAAACACTCGCCCAAACCCCGCTCAACCATTAATTTGGGCGTTTCTCTGACGCGCCACCTAGGCCATTTTTAGAACACTGGTATAACATGGATGATCCCCCTTCTAGCTAGGAAATTTTGGTTCAAGTTTCTAGCAAAAAAAAAAAATCCGAGTTTAAGCACATCAATATGGGATTTGAAACAATGTCCGAAAATTACAATGCAATTCTTGAAGCGTTGTTGAAACAATGCCCTATAACCAGACTAAGTTCGAAGACTAATCCACAATTACTGCCATTTAGCACATATTTCTCTCAGTCACACGAAGACTAAATAAATGTTTCAATTTTTTTTAATTAAGAAGCATTGGCAATTAACCTTAGGGCATGATTAGGTTATTGTCACATGTAATATTGTAAGCCTTTGGTTAGCCTTCAGGTATTGCGAAACCTTTTCACAGGCTTTCTAAGATGCCAAAGTTCCAATTAGAGGGTATCTTGCCTCCAAATCTTTGACAGAGCATCTGTGGAAGATACATTTCCAGTGTTAAAATGCGTATTTTCAATGTACATTCAAAAAAATAAAATAAAAAAAAACTTTAGTAGTTGATTCAGTCCATCCATGTTTGTGATTCTCTATAGGTCAGTCAATAAAGCATTACAGAATCTTTATCTCCTCCTCACATTAAGGTATTCCTCATCAATTGTCCATGAACGCCGTATAAATGTATCACCACTTACATCAAATTGGCAATTTTGTAACGATTACAAAAATAGTAATACTTTTGAGCTATAATAATTCACAAAGCAATTTTACACATTTTCATAAACAAAGTGATTCAATAATTGTATCACCACAAATAGTATGAGCTTACAAGTGATGTTATTCATGTTGATCTAATTTATTGTATCATTTTTTTTTGTAGCTATTTTTCATTTTGTTGACTAAATTTAGTTTTGACTTGAAATTGTTTGGTGGAATGTAATAGCTCAAAAGTGTTACTATTTTTTAAGTTGTTACAAATATGCCAATTTGATGCAGTGCACAAGGAGTAACAACTTGAACATGGCATGTAACAAGTGGGAAGAATGTAGCCTGATAGAACGAGCATTATGGTTCAATCATTCAACTTTTATTTGATGGTGTTTATTCTTGTTGGGGACCCAGAAAACATTATAAATTAACTGGTTTTGATGGTCTCCATGAGTGAAAGATATGGTCAATAAAGCTATGTTTTGCAAGTTGTTGGCTCCATGCACAAAAGTCCTTCAAACATCTTCTTTCAAGTGTTCTTTCTAAAAGGAACCCAAAAGCAATCACACTTTTATTTCATTTACATGTTTCCTCCCTCCCCTATAAATAAGCTTCCTCATCAACTCAATTTCATCAAACACTCGAGCTTTCTCATTCATTCACCTTCCTTCCTTAGCCTTCTCCATCCCCTTTCTTATTAGTTGTTTACGTGATATATATTGAAATGGAGGCAATTACAAGGTTAGCATCAGAGAAAGGTGTGTTGATCTTCAGCAAGAGTTCATGTTGCATGTGTTATGCAGTCAAGAGTTTGTTCAATGAGCTTGGGGTGAACCCCATTGTTCATGAGCTTGATCAGAACCCCCAAGGAAAGGAAATGGAGAAGGCCTTGATGAGGCTTGGATGTAATCCAGCGGTACCAGCAGTGTTCATCGGTGGTACATTGATCGGTTCCACTAATGAGGTCATGTCACTCCACATTAGTGGATCTCTGGTTCCATTGGTAAAACCATATCAAACATCGTTCTAAGAGCATGAACTCTGGCTCTAATACCATGTTAAAATTATATGATGTACGTATTGTTCAATGCATTTATTTAGTTAGTAATTCTTAGTAGGAATTAAGTGTTATCGATGTACTATTCTCTTCAGTGATGATAATATAATGGTATTAAATATTTATTAACTCCTTGGTGTTTTGGAATGGCCATTTCCCTTTTTCGCTTGATCCTTTTTTAGTTTTGACTTTATGTTTACGTAAAATTAAACATCATTCATTGAATCATTGGTACTTTAAAGACTGTATTTGAAATTTCTTCCGATAAGGATGCTATATAACTAGCACCCCCACAAGTAGCCTAATAAACTACATGGTCAAGAACCCCGACATGCTTTTTATCAGGATCAGTCAAGGTGCTACGAATCACACATATAACTGGTCAATTGTAATCGAATGTTGTAAAGGTTCACTTGGGAAATATATATTCGTTTAAAACTTCCAGGTTCATAATGCATTTGAACGACTAAACTTGTTAAAATTAATTTATTTTTTGCCCAGCATGAGTTGAACATGTGGAACTTAACATGATCAGCTGGTGTATAAATATTAATGATCTATTACCCAATATGTACATCTACCATTATGAATGGCTTGACATGCTCTGGATCGTCTGCACAGAGTCTTGAGGTATCCGGAGTTCACAAAATTGGTCAGGTATCCAGAGTTCACATACAAAGAACAAAATCGGTCAGGTTTTCTAATGTTACTATACTAAACTTTATACACTTTTACTCACCGAGAACTTGTGAGTCATGGCATGACCGATGTTAATATCCTCTGTTGCTAATGGGATGAATAGAAACACTCAAGAGATCATTAATATCCATGGTTTGCATTCAAAGCGATATGCAAGAAAAAATTCAGGGCATTCTCTTTAGTCTTTCTCATGGATTCTTATTTGAATTTATTATCTTCTAGCTAAAGAATTGGAAATCAAGTTGCTAGATGTGGGAGAGTTGTTTTGATAGTTTGATATCGTGTATTACACATCTGTGGTTGGATACAAATGGTCCTCTAGTTGCTATAGAAACCATAGTATTCCTACTGAGTATAATTTTTTTACAGAGGGTGTCGTCATGGTATGTATGTATGCATATAGAGAGACAACATTGTATATATTATATGCCTCTTGATATGATCTCACAGTACATATCGCAAGATCATCAATGGTTGACAAACCTCCTACTGAAATGTGATCTCCAGGGATCAAAATAATTGGAACTTTTCACCTTTTACTGGATAGGAATTCTTACAAATATTCCATTAGGATCCAAAAATTCCAAGAAGAAGAAGAAGAAAAGCAATGTAGGTTGAGAGAATATATATGCCAATTCTAAGACAACTAATCTAATGCATTCATTCATGCCCACCTTTTGAGAAAGTAGTAAGAAAGAAAGCTAAGGATTCCCTCATTGAGTATGAAACATTCATGTCGTCCTCAAGCACAATAGTAATGGAGGACAGCGCACTCACTGGTTACACTTGAGGGGGGACTGAAGTAAAATCCACCACAACCAGCTCAACTACATAGCACAAGTGTTGTGCAACTAGTACATGATATGGGGCCTCTAGCTTCAAATGGCAAGCTCATAATCATCATGTGCCAACTCATATTTTTTGGTTCCTTGACATAATTTGGTTATAACGAAAACTCATTTCACCTCACAAAATCTAGACTGTCACTAGATAACCGATGTGTAAGGGAAGACATCACACTCACTGGTTACACTTGAGGGGATTGAAGTAAAAAACCACAACCAACTCAACTACATAGCTCTAAGTGTTGTGCGACTAGTACATGAGATGGGGTCTCTAGTCTCAAAATGTCAAGCTCATAATCATCATGGGACAACTCATATTTATTGGTTCCTCGACATAATTTGGTTATAACGAAAACTCATTTCACCTCACAAAATCTAGACTGTCACTAGATAACCAATGTGTAAGGGAAGACAGCACACTCACTGGTTACACTTGAGGGGATTGAAGGAAGAAACCACAACAAACTCAACTACATAGCACTAAGTGTTGTGCGACTAGTACATGAGATGGGGTCTCTAGTCTCAAAATGTCAAGCTCATAATCATCATGGGACAACTCATATTTATTGGTTTTTCGACAGTAATTTGGTTATAGTGAAACCTTCATTGCACCTCACGAAATCTAGACTGTCACTAGATAACCGATGTGTAATTTGGTTATAGTAATTTGGTTATTGGAATGATACAAGAGATTCGCCAAAAAACACAGAGAAATAACTCTAATATCAATTAAATTACTCAAATCAAAGGTAGTATCTCTAAAATCAACCCACAAGCCGGACTTTATAGCTAAATCTCGTGATTATCAGAATTTTATCAAAAATAGCAAAACCCCAATAATCATGCTAAAACAAAATACGTAATAAAAAAAATAAACTGCCAGAAATCTAGCCCAAATTGGGTTCAGAATTGCTTCCTAAACAATAATTGAAATATTATTATAAAGGGAAAAAACTACTAAATTTGTGGATTCGGAAGGAAAAATGGTGGATTTTGGCCTCGAAAAGATGTGCAACGAGTGTAGCTGATTGACCACGACGTGCGCACCGAAAATAGCTTTCCAAATTAGGGTCGTATGCGCGATTCTGATATTCGTAGCCAAAGTTATGGCCAAAATACTAAAACGCATTCAAAACTGCAAAATTAGAAAAAATGACTATGATTTCCTGTCATTCTTGCACCGATCTGCTAATTCAAAATATCTTAGTGTTAACAACGTGCTATCTGACAGCTCAACATCATCTAATTCGGATCCTCCTACATCATCAATTCAAATTGCCATGCATGTATAAAAGTCTAATCAGTGTGAGTAATTAACTAGCTAAGTGAACTTGGTGGCCTGTTTGTCCATGTGTAAAAGGCATTACAATACATCCTAAAAAAGATAAAAGTTGAAACAAATTGTAGACGAAATTCTCTGTGTTATTGTTCTTGATTGTTTTTATGGGTCATCTCATCACACAAATCATCAATTTTTGAAGCAAAATAATGTCGAAGGTTCTGTAGGGAACAACTCAATTTAGATTTCCATAATGTACAAATACCAAATTTGGTGTGGTTTAAATGGAGCATTCCTAAACACAGTTTTATCACTTGGCTACTTATTCATGGTGCATTAAAAACGCTCAGCAAGTTGAAGAAATGGGGAGTAGCTCAAACTGATATCTGTCCATTATGCAACCAGGAATCAGAGACATCCAAACATCTCTTCTTTGAGTGTACATACTCAAAGCCTATCTGGACTAAGATGTTGCATTTTCTAAAATACACTAGACAAGTTTCTGACTTGGACACTAAACTACATTGGTGTTCTCAGCATTTCACTGGAATCTCTTGCATTACTCAAGTCAGGAAAGTCACCTTGCATGCAACTATATATGCACTATGGATGGAGAGGAACAAAAGAATATATGAGCAGCAATTCTGCACTAGTGTCGAGCTCACCAAACGCATATACTCAGACATTAGATTGACATTCACTGCTGAGGACCTAGTTGTTGAGGACAATGCAACCAACAGACAGTTCTTTGAAAGCTGGAATCTTGATGCTTTGTACAAGATTAAGAGGCCACTCAAATGTTGCTGGAAGAAATCGAGTGCTACTTGGCACAAGATCAACTCAGACGGGTCACTGCAAGGCACTAGAGGGGGCTATGGAGCAGTGATCAGGGATTGTAGGGGTAACGTAGTTGCAACTTGCTCAGGCTTTACTACAGGGCAATCTGTGCTGAAACATGAACTTCAGGGTGTTGAATATGGGCTAAAACTAGCCAGGTTGCACCACATCCAGAAACTAGTTCTCTCAACAGACTCAACAACTGTGTTCCAATATCTGTCTAAAGAAATGAACTCAGCTTGGAATCTAAGACATTATCAGCAAGATCAAAACCATGCTAGGTCAGCTCGAGGATTATCATATTTGCCATGACTACAGAGAGACTAACAAACTAGTAGACAGGCTAGCGAATCAACTTCCCAACACTGAATTCAGGGAAGTAATTCCTAGTTCCTTTGCACAAGACTTGAAAGACATTGTATTTGAAGATAGTATAGGGAAAACCTATTGGAGAATGTAATTGAAAATCTATTCCTTTTCTAGGTTTGAAAACCCCACTTGATTTCCAAAAAAAAAAAAAAAATACCTATTTTAGACAACTACAACAACAAAGCTCAGGTACATTTCCTGCAGCAAATTAACCCATGCATGTGATTAAATTGCTAAGCAAAGCTGAAAACATTGACCGAATGCATGGCTTGACTTATTTATTCATGTGATTCAATATTATGTAGCTAAAACCTTGTGGTTCTCAACTCACAAAATGCTAACAAAAATATAAAAATGTGCATGTTCGGTTATGTGTCGCATGGTTCATCAACACGAATATCTTACAAGTGAGAACACCCAGTTCAATAAGAAAATGAAGAAGAACAAGAACAAGAACACGAATATCTCATTATTTACTTATGAGTTTAGATGCTCATCATTTGTTTCATATGGTTAACCAGCCCAAAATCCTACTCATGTTTTTCATTCAATGTTACAGACTTTGGAGAGGTAGTTCATAGGAAACAAGAGATCGCGAGGTATTCTCAATCTCCCATTTCTTCTTCTTATAAATTATGAGCAATTTTTTTTAATCATAACACACTCCTCTTCATGTTTACTGCTAGTGTCTTAAGTTTGAACACTGTCAGGTTCAAATTTTTTCTTTGCTAAACTTTTAGTGTCTCAAGTCATAAGTCCAGCAAGGTATAACTTATCTCTCTAAAAAAAAAAAAAAAAAAACTTATTTCTACGAAATGTGCCTCAAGATGCTGTCTATGACACTGAGCCCCATCTGAGTCTGATCATATTGAATCCACCAAGCTGGTCCATGCTAGTGAAAACCTTAATTTTAGGTGATCATGCTGTTTTTGAAAATGTTATATATCTTATTTACAAGCACATGAGTAGCCTTCGGGCATAGATTAATACATAAATAAAAAGGGTCAATGAACCAATTTTATTTTATTTAAAAAAAAAAAAAAGTAGTAAGTTTATGGTAGTTGCATGGAGACTTGTAAAACTTAGATTTCACGTTGGCGAATGTGTATTTGTGTTACTACGCGTGGGATGACAATGACAAGAAATTCCAGTTGGAATTTAGGAGAGATTTCAATGGCTACAACCCAGCTCAACTAAAAGAACTCGAGAAGAAGCAATTGTCACTTCAATCATACTGATTTTCTATTTACTTATTAATTTTGTATGTTTTATAGTAATTAATTTACATTTCCAGCCTTAGCGGAAGAACAATCTCCAGCACCCCAAAGAAGGAAAAGGAGATAAAAACTAGACTCGAATACAAAGAGTAGCGAAAATGTCTTTGCTAGAAGAAAACAAAACTATATAGTTATGATTCCTATGATATTATCTTGTAATGGTTATGTTTTTTTTTTTTTTTTTTTTTTTTTTTTAAATTTAACCTCCAGTGGGGAGGGGCAACTATGGAATGTCAAACCTTTATTACTTATCAAAAAAACGCTTACAAACGTTACGGGGTACATTACGACGTTACCCGCATTAAAACCAAAACCAAAAATAAAAAGCCTATCTTTAAAACATTTGCCCGAAAAGAAGTAACAAAACTTAAAACATCCTAGGACTTGAGCCAAAACACAGTACCAAAACCAGAGTGCGCGCCGGTCTGCCCAAACAGCCAGCTTACACACGCTGAAACTGCACGCCGCAGCATCTCAGCAGGCCTCAACCTCTCAGCATAGCAGGCCGCAGCATTCAGCCAACCGCAGCAACTCAGCATCAGGCCGTGTCCTCGCAGCACAGACCGCAGCATCAGGCCGTGTCATCGTGTCATCACTGCGACAGACCGCAGCCTCGCAAACCACAGCATCGCAGCACCCAGCATACAGAGTACACTCTGTTTTGCAACAGTGTCCAGCCAGCTTTGTTCCTTCAACTCGTCCCCGTGAGCAATTCCCTGCATGCCAATTGAACAGAGTGGACAGAGTCGCACTCCCAGCAGTTCGCACGATCCTGCAGGCCAGAACAAATCAGCCTGACACAAAAAAGAGCATCTGGGCGAACACGCCTAACTGTCCGCAGTCTCGCCCCAGCAGAATTCCCCAACATTGCGCGCATCCAGTGTGTGAGACAGGAAAACACATAAAGCCTCAAGTCATGGCGAGAATTTCTCGCCAACATTGCTATTTTTCTTAATATACTTTTTATATATGTTGCCATTGAAAATGTTATAACATAACTATTACAAGATGTGATCAATGTGAATTTCTGTTCTTAGAAAAACTATTTGGTTGTAATTAGAATGGTTGTTTTGAGTTTGACCCTTCAATACCTAATAGAATTTGGTATAAGATCAAAATATCCTTTTAGGAATGTTGATTTAAATGTAATCCAATGATAAACAAAAGCCTCCAAAATTCTATCTTTCTTCTCCATGTCGTCCTTCCTCATCTTCTTTGTTCCATATTTACCACAGCCCTCAATCCACCCCCTCCTCCATCCTCAATCCCAAACCAAGCTTGATGAAACCAGCAAGAATGTTGAATCTGCTAGTCCAGCCGATCGAGTATTTCAACCAAGAAATAAACTGGTACTGAAAAATCTGAATGAACTTCAGCTTTTACTGAACATTACTGTTGTTTGTGAATTATATAAATCATTGTCAGGATTGTCCGTGCGAGCTAGGTTTGTTCATCAATCGTTTTCTTTTTAATTGCCACATTGAAAATTATTTCTTCTATTCTCTATGTTCAGTAAGAGCACTAGAAGTGATGTTTACTACATGTCAAATACTCTGGAGAGAGTTTTAATCCTTCTCAGTATAGAACTTGACCAATTCTGAAACTTTTGTTTTAATAAATAGTAAACAACTTCTTCTCTTGCTCCATTCAAAAATAGAAAAAGTATGTCAATGGAGCATGCTATTGCCAAGAGGACTACTGATTGTTCATCTCTTTCGGAGCATCTTTGTGAGATGATATTGGAGATACCATTCAAATGGCATCATCTTGATTTTATCGATCACGTTCGCTACGTTCAATTTGTGTTGAATGGCGATATCACGCAATGGCCTTGCTACTCAAGCCATCAACTGATGATACATTAATTGTGTGACACAAATCATCCCTCATTAGAGACATACGGTTCAAACCAAAGATGGATAACCCTTGTAGTCACTAAATGCAGTTACTAAATTAAGCCCAAAGAGGCATTTAGTAACGGACCACAACCAAAGTTAAAGGCCTGAATCTCAAGCCCAATGAACCTCTCCCCTAAGGTGACAAAGACGTTACAAATATACAAGTCATGGCGAGAATTTCTCCCCCAAAGACGTATCTCAATGAAGGAGGAAATCGTTGTTAGAAACATTCCCCTTCATTGCGCCATGCATGTTTAAGTCATACACAAAGTTAATTACTCTTATTATATAAGGTAAAGAATGGAGATGAGACAATAAGTACGAAAATACATCACAACTATAATCTGTCCAAGTTCACTTTCTCCTACAGTTAACTGACTTAAGCACGGGGTGCATTCGGCCACCAAACAAGTGGTCACTACAAAAAAAGCATTAATAGCTACGGAAATTAGCGACGGTTTAAAAAACCGTCGCTAATTATAAGATTTGCGACGGCAAAAAACCGTCGCTAATGCTTTTGACACTATTTCAACCCAAATTTACAAAAGTCCGTTGCTAAATATTTAGCGACGGAAAAAAACTGTCGCTAATTCTTGTATTGCTTTACAAATAAAATTCATTAGCTACGGTACAATACCGTAGCTAATGAATTTTTTGAAAAAAATATATACAAAAAAGTATTTAGCTACGGTAACTCAGCCGTCCCTACTCTTTACAAATATTTTTATATTAGCGACGGCATTTTTCCGTGGCTAATTGATTTTAAAAAAAAAAATTAACATTATTTTTATATTAGCGACATGCCGTGGCTAATTAATTTAAAAAAAAAAATTAACATTATTTTTATATTAGCGCGGCATTTTGCCGTGGCTAATTGATTTTTAAAAAAAATTTAACATTTTTTTATATTAGCGACGACATTTTGCCGTGGCTAAATGTTTTTAAAAAAAATATTTTTACATTATTTTTATATTAGCAAAAAAATATTTTTACATTATTTTTATATTAGCGACGGCTTTTTGTCGTGGCTAAATGGTTTTTAAAAAAAAATATTTACATTATTTTTATATTAGCGACGGCATTTTGCCGTGGCTAAATGGTTTTTTAAAAAAATATTTTTACATTATATTTATATTACCGACGGCATTTTGCCGTGGCTAAATGGTTTTTATTTTATTTTTATATTAGCGACGACATTTTACCGTGGCTAAATGGTTTTAAAAAAAAATATTTTAACATTATTTTTATATTAGCGACGGCAATTTGCTGTGGCTAAATGGTTTAAAAAAAATATTTTTACATTATTTTTATATTAGCGACGACATTTTGCCGTGGCTAAATGGTTTGTAAAAATTAAACACTAAAGAATTTAGCTACGGCCAAAAACCGTGGCTAAGTTTAAAATTTTTTTTATTAGCGACGGCAAAAAAACCGTGGCTAATTGGTTTTTTTGAGATCAAATCAGATCGAAGAAGAAGATATGATCATATCTTGTTCAAGATATGATTAAGATCAAGATCGAAGAAGAAGATAAGATATGATCAAGATCGAAGAAGAAGATATGATCAAGATCAAGATCGAAGTAGAAGATATGATCAAGATCGAAAAAGAAGATAAGATATGATCAAGATCGAAGAAGAAGATATGATCTTGCTCAAATCTGAGATCAGATCATATCGAAGAAGAAGATATGATCAGATCTTGATCATATCTTGATCAAGATCAATATCGAAGAAGAAGCTAAGGATATGATCAAGATCGAATAAGAAGATATGATCAATATCGAAGAAGAAGATAAGATATGATCAAGATCGAAGAAGAAGATATGATCAGATCTTGATCATATCTTGATCAAGATATGATCAAGATCAAGATCGAAGTAGAAGATATGATCAAGATCAAAGAATAAGATAAGATATGATCAAGATCGAAGAAGAAGATAAGATCTTGATCAAATCTGAGATCAGATTAGATCGAAGAAGAAGATATGATCAATCTTGATCATATCTTGATCAAGAGAAGATATGATCAAGATCGAAGAAGAAGATAAGATATGATCAAGATCGAAGAAGCAGATAAGTTCTTGATCAAGATCGAAGAAGAAGATATGATCTTGATCAAATCTGAGATCGATCTTGATCAAATCTGAGATCAGATCAGATCGAAGAAGATCAAATCGAAGAAGAAGATATGATCAATCTTGATCAAGATATGATCAAGATCAAGATCGAAGAAGAAGATAAGATATGATCAAGATCGAAGAAGAATATATGATCAGATATTGATCAAGATATGATCAAGATTGAAGTAGAAGATGTGATCAAGATCGAAGAAGAAGATAAGCTCTTGATCAAGATCGAAGAAGAAGATATGATCTTGATCAAATCTGAGATCAGATCAGATCGAAGAAGAAGATATGATCAAGATCGAATAAGAAGATAAGGATATGATCAAGATCGAAGAAGAAGATAAGATCTTGATCAAGATCGAATAAGAAGATATGATCAAGATCAAGATCGAAGAAGAAGATATGATCAAGATCGGAGAAGAAGATAAAATCTTGATCAAGATCGAAGAAGAAGATCTTGATCTTGATAAAAATTTAACATTAATTTTATATTAGCGACGGCATTTTGCCGTGGCTAATTGGCTTTTAAAAAAAAATTAACATTATTTTTATATTAGCGACGACATTTTGCCGTGGCTAAATGGTTTTAAAAAAAATTATTTTTACATTATTTTTATATTAACGATGGCATGTTGCCGTGGCTAAATGGTTTTTAAAAAAAATATTTTAACATTATTTTTATATTAGCGGCGACATTTTGACGTGGCTAAATGGGTTTTTAAAAAAAATATTTTAACATTATTTTTATATTAGCGACGGCATTTTGCCGTGGCTAATTGATTTTTTTAAAAAAATTTAACATTATTTTTATATTAGCGACGCCATTTTGCCGTGGCTAATTGGCTTTTAAAAAAAAATTTAACATTATTTTTAAATTAGCAACGGCAGATAACCGTCGCTAGTTGTTTTTAAAAAAAAATTAAACACTAAAGAATTTAGCAAGGGCAATTTACCGTCGCTAATTGTTTAAAAAAAATCACTGATCCGCGTGAAACTTAATCTCAACCGTCAATAACACCAAAAAATTTAGCTCAATCCAATGCACTAAACCAAACCATGTCACCGATCCGCGTGAAATTAACACAATCAATCCCCTTCAATTACCTTTCTCTATATAAATTTCAATTTTTTCTACAAACCAACTTAAACAAAAATTTTCTCTCAACCTCCAGAAAAGAAACCCACAGAGGAGAAGTCCGCCGCTTCCTCGACACCGATCCCGGCTGTCTCCCTCGACACCGATCTCGGCCGCCTCTCTCTCCCCTCCCTTCCTCCGCCGCCTCTCTCTCGAAAATCTGAGATCTCTTAGATCTGAGATCTGAGATCTGAAATCTCAGATCTCGGAGATCTATGATCACCGATATTCTATAGATCAAATTTTTTTTTTTTTTTGTCATTTTTGTATGGATTCTTTGTAATTTTTGTATGATATTCTATAGACTGTGTAATTTTTGTTATAATTTTGATCAATTAAGTTTAGTTTTGGTAGTTGATACTAATTTTCAGAATGAAAAATCATTAATAGCTAATTTCATTATAAAAAATGAATTATAATTTGTAATTTATAATTTGTAAATTTCATTTGTCAATATGATTTGCAACAAAGTTGTCCCTAAATAGCCACCGGAAATACCGTGGCTATTTTGTCAATTAGATTTGTAATTTAGCGACGGCATTTTGCCGTCGCTAATATAAAAATAATGTTAAAATATTTTTTTTAGAAAATCAATTTGCCACGGCAAAATGCCGTCGCAAATATAAAAATAATGTAAAAATATTTTTTTTGTAAAAATCAATTAGCCACTGCAAAATGTCGTCGCTAATATTAAAATATTTTTTTTAAATACCATTTAGCCACGGCAAAATGCCGTCGCTAATATTAAAATAATGTAAAATTTTATTTTTTTAAAAAACCATTTAGCCACGGCAAAATGTCGTCGATAATATAAAAATACTGTTAAATTAAAAAAAAAAAAAACAATTAGCCACGGCAAAATGCCGTCGCTAATATAAAAATAAAGTTAAAATATATTTTTTTAGCGACAGTCTTCGTCGAATTTTTCAACAGCTTTAGCGACTGGATATTTTACCGTCGCTGATTCAATTAGTGACGATAATAATAGCTACGGTATTGCGACGGTTGTTGTACCGTCACTGATTCCTTTTAGCTACGGTTTTGAGACAATTAGCAACGGGTTTTAGCCGTTGCTGAGTTCAATTTTTTTTGTAGTGGGTCTTTGATAACCTAACCTTGTTTTACCGATCAAATCTCGAGGATAACAAATTTGGACACATCATCAACCACCGTCAGTGTCCCTAACAGTTATGCCACTCTTGATGATGCCTTCCAACGAAGATCATCCCAAGGATGATTTTCATGTCTTCTTCAGTTTCAGTGACAGCAAAGTTCATCCCATTTCCATCCCAAAAAGCTAGGCAAGTATTGCTTTGGTTCTTCTCAGGGTAGGTTGATTTTGTTCGAAAACATTTGTCCATCAGTCTCTATACTCATCCCTTCACCAATACTGAAATCCAACTTCCTCCCATCACTTCTCTTCCACATGTATATACATGTGATGATGAGAAGAATCCCTATTGCTACTCTAGCTTACGACTAATGCATCAGTTTTTGATTTCCAAGATCGCCTTATTTCCTGATCTTACACATAAAAATTACAAGGCCATGGCTACATTTAGTCGTTGTAATCAATGGTTAGCCTATTGTAAATCAGGTCATAACAAGTGATCTTTGGTGAGCAAAGTGAACCAGTGACTGATATTATACATTAAAGGGTGATTTCTACATCTTCACGCGCCTGTTATCCCTTGGAAACGATTCAATAGTAGTGCTCTTTCCAGAATCACTTCACTTCCAGTCTCATCTAATTGGAGGGTGTATATATAGTAGAACTATCTGGGGATCTCATGCTAGTCTTTAGCTAGGGACACCATGTCCAAACCAGATCAAGTATAGCCACCTACACAGAAAAATATTTGAAGTTTGCATGATGGGCGTGAACAAAACACAGAAATGTCGAATTACATATTCATCTAGGTATAACATTAGTGGTTGTGCATTGTTTGTCGGAGCTAACTCTGGCTTTAGTAGTTGTTCTCCCTTGTGCAAATGATCGATCACAGTTACTTCACAAATGATTTGCCTACAAATGATTGTGGCATAGCATTTTCAATATGGAGACATGTATAGAGCCTTTCCCTTCCGAGTGCACAAGGCTATTGAATTCTGGTTCATCTTCGTCGAGACCTACTGTCTATTTGTTAAGTTCAAAGGTAGCATTCGACTAACTTCTCCTAATCATTGTTTATTCCTAAAAGAAAAGGTAAAGCTTAATCTTAAAGGGAAACTAAAGACTCCTAATTAAATTGAAAGAGCAAATTAGGAACTCTAAAAACCTAAATTAGGAACTTTAGAAACCCAAATTAGAAACCATAGAAACTCAAATTAGAAACCCTAAAAACCTTCATGCATCACTAACCTAATTAAACTTAATCAGATTAGGGTTAAGCTCCTTTCAAATTTTATTAGACTACTTGGACTCAGGTTGGCCTACACAAATTACATGTTGAATGGGCAAGTCAGGAAAGAGCAGATTAAACTAAAAAAAGGGCAATATGAAGGCAAAAAAAAAGAACAATAACCAGGGAAAATTTTGTAAGCAGATCGAGGGGATTACCTAAATGGGTTTTCTTAAGGGATGGGAGCCAAAAAAAAAATTGTACTGTAAATATGTCGATACTGCCGAATGCTGAATCAACAAATTTAGACCTGACTTCAGCATTTGGTAAATTTAGACCTGACTTGATATGTATAGGGGAAATGGCTAAACTAAATCTAAACCCAACCAATTGCCATACCTAAAACTAGGGTCTACAGATTACCATTAATTGTGAAATATTTGAGAATTTTTTTATTTTAAGTTGGGGATAATGTATTGGACTACTCAATTTTTTCACCGGAAATTCTAACTGGCGAGGAAACGGGCGAGGGAGGGGGGTGCAACCCTCCATCCCTTCGAGATGCGTGAAGGCACACATCTCGAAGGGGATGGAGGGTTGCACCACCCCTCGCCCGTTTCCTCGCCAGTTAGAAGGGTTCTTTTTTCACTCATTACACAGCTTAACTAATTTCACTCTTATAGAAATTTCAAAATAAATTAATTTTTACGAGATAATCTTCCCGCAGTGGCCCTCTAATCCTAAGTTCCACCATACACTATTTTTTTTAATTAATTAATTTTTTTTTTTTTTTAGCATTGCATAAATAACATGTGTAAAGCAATAGTTGCCTTTATAAAAGAAAGAAAAAGAAGAGACCACCACTTCCACTAGATCGAACGCTTATGATAAGTTGTTCTTATAAGCTGATGGGTCCTTTGAATGGATGTTAATGTCAAATATGTGTCCAGCACAGTACAGTATAGTATATGGAGAATAGAAGAATAAAGGAAGAACAAACATGGATAGGGAAATGATGAGAGTGACATTCTCATTGTAAGTGCGTCTCTCACACACCTGATGTTTATCCATTCTCTGTATCAATCTATGTGATGCTATGATCCGTTAGTGCATTCTCCTTTTTTTCTTCTTTCACGTGCCAAAGTTCTCCCATTCCTATCTCCCTTTTATATTTTCTTAATTTTTTTTTTTTTTTTTTTTTTTTGTAGTTTGATCCTTAATTATCCAGGATATGTATACTCGGTATTGAGACTAAAGCCCTCTCCTGTGGTAACAATTCTTTGTGTATACGTGGTTGTTGTATCATCAAAGGAACCTCTATCCATCTGTTATGAAGAGAGTTGTGAGCTTTTAGAGCAATTGGAAATTTTTTGTATTATCATTTCAAATCACTCGATCATATCATTCATGGGTTGCAAAGGCTTTATTCGGGCATACATTGATCATGTAACGTGTTTAGCATGTGTCGAATTGTTTGTGGTTAATTTTTTCGATCTCGAATGCGCATTCAAAATATCACATATTGGTTGTGGTTATCAATCAATCAATCAATATTCCAGTGACTACATATAACTGGGAATCCCCTTTTTTTCCTAGGAATTAAAATGATTGTTTGGTGAATGGTGTTCCATTTGTTATTGATCTAATGATCTTGCAAGAAAAGAAAAGAAAAAAATTTAAATTGGTGTATGACAAACTCCATGCTCCATAAGAAATTTATTTTTATCCTATATCAGCACAGGAAATTTACTGCTCTTTAGCTAAGCCATAATTAAGAAATTTACTGAACTCTTTTATACTAACACTATTTCATTGATTTTTTTTTTTTTAATTTCACCAGTTAATTAAAACCTCTATTCATTCCTTACATCACATGTTTACGTACAGATGAAGTGCGAGGTACATGACAAATTTGTAGAATGAGTTGTGGCCTTCCTTTGTCTATTCCATCTGTCTTTCGATTTTTTTTTTCCACTCTTTCTTTTTCGTGTATTAGATGGGAATCTTGATACAAGGACAATAATAAAAAGCGATATCTTATGGATAAATTCCAATTCCTTCCCCAGTTCATGAGATGCCCATTTGACAGTTACATGCAATAGATAACATAAAGCAAGGTGATGAGATCAAAACCCTAGCTATGATGAACACCACCACCCAAAACAACAACAACAACAAGGGTATTGTACAAACTACAAAGAGGTTATGAACAATTAGAAAAGTAGACTGAGGATGTCAAGATGTATGAAGTTATAATCAAATTGAAAAAAAATAAATAAAGATGGTTAAGCTAATTGCAAAGTGTCGTGCTAAGCATGTAAGATTTGTGGCAAATGGTATTATAGCTGCATGATCCAATATAAACTTTGGTCGTCTTAAACCAGTTGTAGACGTGGGTGTGGAGTCTATTTTAAAAGAAAAAAATAAAACGTCACATCAACTTTGGTCGACTTAAACCAGTTGAACCTACCGTCCAAATATATGAACTCGAACTCAGAATGTAGAGTTCTTGAATTTCTTATGGACTAGGAAATCTCAATTCTTGTCTGTAAGAATAGTTTTTGTCAGTAGATAACAACAAATAAAAAAAAGAAAGATTAAGTTGATTTTGATAAGTTTAACAAAAAATTCACAATACTCACATCAACTAGTTCTTTTGTGCACCAAATAACTCTCAAAAGATCATATCAAGTTCATCAAAATGATTGTTATTAATCCAAATTTAGTGAGGTACAAGGGACAGGGATCATTATCAAGCAAATCATCAAAGTGATCTCCGAGCCCACCAATGTGCATCACCAAGATTCTCCTTTTCTCCTCCTGATAAACAATCCATTCCCACCTACACCCTCACCCCTCCCCTTCCCTCCCTATATAAATAACTCATCAAATGCTCTCAAAGTATAACTCAACCACTCACTCCTTCCCATCCCTAGTATAAGAAGAAGAAAAAATAACCTTTTTTGAGCAAGTTTTAAGTACTACATTTGCAATGGAGAGAGTAATGAGGTTGGCATCACAGAAACCAGTGGTGATCTTCAGCAAGAGTTCTTGTTGCATGTCCCATACCATTAAGAGTCTGTTTTCCGATCTCGGGGTCAATGCAGCAGTGAATGAGATTGATCAACTAGAAAAGGGTAAGGAATTGGAGAAAGCATTGGCGAAGAAAGGATGTAAACCAGCTGTACCGGCTGTGTTTATAGGTGGTGAATTGGTGGGTGGTGCCAATGAGGTCATGGCTAGTCACCTCAATGGCACCCTTGTTCCATTGCTTAGAGAGGTTGGTGCCATTTGGCTTTAATCAACCAAATGATCGTTATGTAATAATTAAGGTTTTCTCTTTAACTCAACGCGTGCGTATATGTACGTACTACTACTGAAATAAGTTTAGACAATGCAAGGGGTTTTGCTTAGCTTTTGCATGTACCTATCCTCATCTATTCCAATGGTAATAAGAGTATAAACCGCGGAAGGACTTACCTTCGCTTTTAAATTGTGTGATTGTCTATATATATATATAGTGAAAATTTTTAAATGACAGTCTGATATTGATTTATTGAGCAATATCCAAAAAGAAAAGTTCCTGATTTTAATAGATTGTCATAGCTAACACATATGCTGAAGAATTACGAACCATTTAGGGTTTAGGGCAAGAGATGCTTAACCATATGGTTTAATTTGAACTTTGAACAACAATAAGAAACAACCATAGCAACTAGCAGGCTCAAATTATAGAGTTATTCCAAATTCTATGGTAAGGCCATCTGGGATTGGATCAAGTTGTTCAATGTATAATTTTTTTTTTTTTTTTTTTTTTTTTTTTTTTTTTTTTTCTGGGCATATGTTTAATGTACTGATCATTTATGTGCCAAGCTAAATGAGTAAGTCTAGCCAGCCATGTTTACTAGCATTTTTTTAGTTTTTTTTTGGTGTTTTTACATTTTTTACCCCTTCTTTTTAAAACGTAACCACAAACAGTATCTATAAAAGGGGTAAAAGTGTAAAAAACTCAAAAAATGCTAGCAAACATGGCTGACTAGATTGTTGAAGCTAAATATATATATATATATATATATATATATATATATATATATATATATATATATATGGAAGTGTCTAATTGCCATTAATTAACCCAAGATCTATGGACTACAACCCTCCTCTCGATCACTTCAAGATTTCATCTGAGTTCTTGTCGATCAGTGGATGCATGCCCTAATAGTGGAATGATAATGTAATATGCAAAAGAGTACGAGTTTGAAAGGTATTTTTATTTATTTTTATGTTTTACCCTTAACCCTTCCCACCCTATGTTGTCGGCCAGGTTTTAACACGTAACGTGTAATACCATTTGCCACACCTTTACCAACTCAGCTGAAAATGATTAAGGTCTAAGGATGACTTGTGAAGATAGGATGTTGCGTACATTTTTGTTTTGTTAAAGTAGTTATGCATGTATGAATCATTTTAACTTTGTTACCATATTGCTTAGGATCCGCAAGCAAGTTTGTATATGTTTGTTATTTAATTTTACAACGAAATCACTAAACAATAGCGTTTGTAGTCCAACGGTTAGGATAATTGCCTTCCAAGCAATAGACCCGGGTTCGACTCCCGGCAAACGCAATTTCATTTTTTGGCCATTCATTTTTGAAAGGATTAATTTGAGTAGAGACCGACACTAGATGTCGTATTAAATTTTGACATTTTGTTGCGATAATCATAATATTGGGCATTAGGTTGAAAGGATTAATTTGAGTAGAGATCGACACTAGATGTTGTATTAAATTTCAGTATGGTTTGATACCATTTCTCGATATACGTGTTCAGGTTTTCGCCATTAAATGTTTGGATAAGCGGTCCCAATGAGTCTTTAAGATATATTGAAAAAAAATGGAATATGTCAAGCCGTATCTTTCATAATAAATTGACTTTTAATCATTTTGTTGAAATTTTATGAGATTGTTTTTTATTTCATCCCTTCTAGGCGAGGAAAGGGGCGAGGGGTGGCCTTGAGATTCGTGAAGCTGTGCATCTAGAAAGTGCAACGCATATCTCGAGGGTGATGAACAGTCACACCCACCCCTTCGCCCGTTTCCTCGCCATTTAGAATTTTCCTTTTTATTCTCATAGTAAGTTAATGCTTCAAATGCTTAACTTAGACTAGGGACATTTAATTTTAATTAAGAAAAAGAAAAAAATCAACTCGATAATTAAAGACCGGATTGTCATCAACATGACGCATGGTCAGACTAATAATTAGTATAACTCAATAACAATAGGGCTTGTCTTATTAGCGAGGAAACGATCTCGAGGGGGATGGAGGGTTGCACCCCCCTCCCTTGCCCGTTTCCTTGCCAATTAGAATTCCCGATAACAATAATCTTTAAGTCTATTTATGTATCAATGTAATTATTAAAAATCCCAAGATAGTCGAATAAATTGGTGCCTAAAAATGGAAAACAAAGTCACTACAAAACATATTACAAGAAACATTAAATAATGCATACATTTAGAATTACCATTTGATCGCCATGCTCGACGACCATTAAATATTGCATGCCCAAGTTTAATTAAAATCTAATTAATTTTAATATTGAAACTATCTACCACCACTACCACTGCCATATTTTGACTCATTTCAACCCCTTCGCAATGTCGTTGCCTAGTTGCCTAATGATAGGGAGACATGGAGTGAGAAAAAAAAATTGTTGATAGGAGTGTTAATCGGTTTGGTTGGTTTAGAGTTTGATCAAAACCGAACCAAGAATTCGATTTTTTGGTTTGATTCAGTTTTCACATTTATCAAATAAGTAACCAAAATTGAATCGAGGAATTTCGATTATTTCCCTTTTTGTATAAATTTTATTTTCTGCTGCTACAAACAATTGAGTTGGCTCTAACATAAAAGGAGTAAGTCAAAGCTACAAAGAATGGGAAAAAAAAAAAAAAAAAAAAAAAGAGGAAATGAAGCTTGATTTGCAATGGAGGAAAACACAGATATAAAGAGAGTACAAATAAAATAAAAAAGAGAGAATGTGAAGCAGTAAAGGGAAAACAAATGTCAGATGAATACAAAGAGAGTTTCAAGACTCCGACTATTCATTTATAGAAATTTCTTTCAATTTTTTCTTGCCTATTTCTCTTAATTTCATAAGATTTAAAAAAAATTGTCATGTCTCTCATATACACAATACTATAACATTAATCCATGATACTACAACCATAGTTACATTGTTTGCATCTTAATCTATCTCCACCACACCTATGTGATGATCTGAACAATATCGAAACCTTCGATGATGATTCCACCAGTCTCGTAATTTCATCTCACAATAAATTTTTTTTTATCAAATCAGAAGTGTCGAAGTTGTCGCAATCGCCATTGCTCATCTTTGCTGCAAGCAAGCAAGTGAAATTTTTGGTTTTCTTCAACAAAATTGAGTCAAACTCTGTCTCTCCTCCTCAACTTGTAAGTGGTTGGATACAGAGAAAGATAGAGAGTTAAAAAAAAAAAGGACATAAATAAAAAGAGCGAAGTTGGGTGGGTGGGGGCTTAAATAAGATAGAGAATGTAAAATTTTTCAACTTTTTCTCTGAATGAGGCATTAAATAAAAGAGAAAGTGAGAGTTAAGAGAGAGGGTGGGGGCGTGGGGTGCATTGGAATGGGGTACAAATTTAAATAATAGTGGGTTGGTGGGGGATTAAATAAGATGGATAAATGGTTAAGGGGATTAAAAACAAGATAAGGGGAAGGTTCGGTTCGGTCTGGTTGTTTCAGATGTGTGAAAAATAAAATTTGAAACTGAAACCGAAACAAACCAACTCGGTTCGGTTCGGTTTTCTAATGTTCGGTTTACATTTTTCTTGGTTCGAGCTTTTTCGATTCAGTTCGGCCGGTTTAGTCGATTTTCAGGAACCAATTGTTGTTGAGTGTATACCCAAAAAGGAGGGGGGAAATGTAGAAAAGATTTGGGGAATAAGATCTAATGAGTGACGAGACATGAAAGAGAGACAAATATCATCATCATCAAAGCCCATTCCCGAGATTTTCGGGGTCGGCTACATGAATTTTGGTTCTCCAAGCAATGCGATCTTCCCACATTTCCTCACCTAATCCAAGCTCAATGATATCTTCATTCACCGTCTTCATCCAAGTTTTCAACGGTCGTCCCCTCCGTCTACACCCTCCATTAACTTGCCAATCTAAACATTTTCTAATTGGCGCCGTGCTCGGTCTCCTCCGCACATGACCAAACCAAGTTAAACGTCTTTCTCTAATTTTTTCCTCTATGGGCGCTACACCTAAGTATCTCCTAATTCTTTCATTTCTAATCTTATCCTTACGAGTTTTACCACACATCCACCTTAACATACGCATTTCTGCTACTGCCATCCTATGCGTATGTTGTCCCGTAGTAGCCCAACATTCTGAACCATATAGCATGGCTGGTCGAACAATTGTCTTATAGCATTTCCCTTTTAGCCTTGCAGGCATCCTTCTATCGCACAATACTCCTGACGCCATTCGCCATTTCAACCAACCAGCTTTAATCCTGTGGTCTACATCTGCTCCAATAGCCCCATTCTTTTGAATTATAGACCCTAGATATCGAAAAGCCTCACACTCTGGGACCTCGACACCTTCGATCTCAATTGCATGACTTCTCCCTCTTGGTTCACACCCAAAGTTGCACACTAGATACTCCGTCTTCGAACGGCTAATTCTAAAACCTTTACTCTCTAAAGCCTCCTGCCACTTAACTAATTTCTGACCTAAACCTGCACTAGTCTCATCCATTAAGACAATATCATCTGCAAATAACATGCACCAAGGTACATCTTCTTGCAGATGTCTCGTCAACTCATCCATGACCAAAGCAAAGAGATATGGACTTAACGCCGACCCTTGATGTAGTCCTACTGTCACTGGAAATTCACTAGACATCCCACCTACTGAGCGAACACTTGTTACAACCCCTTCATACATATCCTTAATGATATCGACATAACATAAAACGAAATACTAGGAAATTACTAGGAAATTATAAAATAAAAAAAACGAAAATATCGAAACGAAAATAAAAAAAACGAAAATACTAGGAAATTAGGTTTTTGCAATCAGGGTGACGTAACGTAGTCTTGAAAGAATGATGAAATCCCCAAAGTGTTTATGTGTATCTCAAGGTTGTAAAAAAAAAACTCTTCAGATGATGCAAAATCGTCATAGTTGCAAAACCTGATTCCCTAGCCTCACTCTTAAAAAATATTTCAAGGAAATATCTAAAATTTCATAGAATTATGATAAATCAAAAATATTCTTTAGGTTTGCCACATGTCATTTTTGTGGCTTCAAACTATGCCTCCGATGTATTATATCATGGATAAGATATAACTGGGATATATCACAATTTTTTGTCATTTTGATCCGACTTTGATTGTTATTATATCTAGTGCATGACATTAAATTTGTAGCTTCTCGACCATATATAATGTATCTATTATTTACTTTATGTGTCTTTTTATCCTTTCTTGTATTTAGTAAACATGAGTCCAGGTTTAAAGAAAAAAAATTTAAATATGATCACTTCCCTTATTAACGATGCCTCAGAATACATTGCAGAAGCAACTCAAAACTTGTAACTAAACAAGAGTGCACCAGAAGCACAACAAGTAAAAAAAAAAAAAAAAAAAACCTCGTCTAATCAACTCTTGCCACTTCTTGCCGAGAACTTAGATTTGAATTTCCCAATTGTTCGACGAAACCACAATATTTTAAAGAGTAAGTCTAGCCAGCCTGATTTGCTGGCCTTGTTAGTTTTTTTTTTTAACATTTTTTACTTCTTTTTTTTAAAACACAACCATAAACATCACTTATAAAAATGGTGAAATTGTAAAAAAAAAAACCAACAAGGCCGGCAAACCAAACTGGCTAGAATTTTTGTATTCTAAAAGAGGAAATAAGGCTGACAAGGGCAAATCAAATAATTGACAACATAACAAAGAAAAACTCAGTAAAACATCTTTGAAATCCCTCCCTTCATTTTTCGCATTTAAATTCTTCAAAACATCTTTGAAATCCTTTTGACATAGTGTCAAAGGAGAGCATTTTCATTTTTCAGTTAATCACTTAAAGTTATTTTCTAATTCATCACCTCAAAAAAAAATAAACTTGGTTGCCAAGAAAAATCTCACATGTTCAGTCTTCCCAAAGGCAAAGCTGTGTTGAATCACCATATAACCTCCACCAAATACAACCATTTTAGGGCCTCATTAGGCCACCTCTGCCCTGTGAAGCTAACCAAGTAGCCCAACTTTGGTCTTTCTTGCTTTGTTAATGAACCAATCACAAAGGATTGAAATCTTGTTAACAAAGAAATTAATATTATTATTATTATTATTATTATTATTATTATTATTATTATTATTATTATTATTATTATTATTATATTTTATTTTTTCGAAATCATACTTCCTGATGAACTAATAACACATGTGTTATTTTATTAAATAACAAAGAAATGCAACAATTTTTGGTAAATGACCCATATAAGTTGCAACAATTTTTTTGTCAGAAATCTCGCCCAGGGAAAAATGAGAATTAAAATACATTCAGATGTAATCCGAAGATAGGGGGATCCCTTATTATTATTATAGAATTTATTTTATTTTTTTTAATCTTTTGAAGGTGAGATCTTTGCACTATTAGCAAGGAATGAGATTTCACAAAATTATGCAAAATTTTAGTTTTTTTGAAATTACGAAAAGAAAAAGGGCGAAAAAATATTTACATTTTTTCGGAATAAATTTAGGTTTTTTTTTGTTGTAAATTTCGTAAAAATACAAAAACAAACTAGCAAAACTTATATTTTTTCGAGGGTTTTTTTGGAAGATTTGGGATTTTTGCGTAAATTTCAAGGTTTTATTCTAATTATCATTTCTTCTAATTATTTGTTTATTTTTAAAATCACCCTCTAATTTTCTAATTATCATTTCTTCTGCTTACATATTGATTTTTGAAACCACTTCCTAATTTTCAAATCATATATTGATTTCATGTTTGTTTCATTTCTTGGTATTTAGGCTTCATTTAATGTGTTTAATAGATTTATTTAATTGCATCTTATTTTTTTTAGATATTTCATATACCCTTGAAATTCATTAAATATATTTCATGCATTCGTGAAATTTTTATGTTTTTTCTTTACACATCAAAATATTTCTTAAAATCAAGATACCGAAATTAACTCGTAAAACAAAATCACAATCCTTGGTTAGAAGTTAGAAATGTAGAAATATGATTATAATTTTCTTTTTAATTTTTATAAGTTATAGATTTTGGTTCAGAAGGTTTTTTAAGTACTTGAAGGTATGGGTGGGCAAAAATCGATTTAAATTTGGTTAATCGACCGAATCAATTTTCAAATTTGGTTTCGAAATATGAGTAGAAATAAAATAATTTAAACCGAACTGATTATAAACGGTTCGAAATCGGTCTACGATTTTGAACCAACCAATTAATTATATATATATATATATAAATATATAAATAAGAGGTAGGTGTCAATACCTGATTAGTGCAACAAATGCACTGCAGTGTCACCCTATTGCACCAAATCACTCCCCATTCTATGTCAGTTTTCAAATTTGGGCTAAAAATTGGGTCTGTTAAAAAATTGGACATATTTTAATGAGTCTTTCAAATACTTGAGTCTAACATTTCGGCCCATCCGAATCGGCCCGATCCGAAATTTGGTTTAACCGATTTTATTGGTTTACAAATACAAAATTCGGTTATAGTTTGGGTTTTGAACAAACCGGATGAAATCGATTCAAGGCTCAAAACCGAATCGAACCAACATTGCTCACCCCTACTACTTGAAGGGATAAAATTGTGATATTTAATAATTTGAGGGGGTTTATATAGTTATTTATAAAGGCTTTCATATAATTCTCAAGAGATTGAAGGACACTTATAATTAAAAATGTTCTATAACTGTCTTCGCACTGTATCACTGAAACACCCTCAGCCTTTTTTTCTTAGTTTTTCATTGATTGTACACATCAGTCATCAGTGCTATCATTTTGGGGCTTGTATTATTAGAGAGGAAACAGGGCGAGGGAGGGGGTGCAACCCTCCATCTACCTCGAGATACGCAAAGGCACACATCTCGAGGGGGATGGAGGGTTGCACCCCCTCCCTCGCTCGTTTCCTCACCAATTAGAATTCCCCATCATTTTGTGTGGGTGATTAAGGAATTTCAAAAGTTGGTGATAAGGACACCATTTCCTATTGGTGGTCCAGGAGATTGGGACAATGGGCGCAAGTGAGCCTATCGGTCGTTTTGTATGGTGGCCCAAGGTGGGTCATTGCTCGCTTATTGATATTAACATAAATATTCTTTTTATCCTACTTAGCGCGAATCTTTAGGTACACGTTTCATATTGTTCCTAATGTTAGTATTTAATTTTTTTTTCAAAATTTCAGCTCATGTGAAGCCCAAATAAATTAATAACAAATAAGTTTCATTTACTAAACTTCTTTTATGCAAATGAAACTTAGGAAGATCTAAATGGACAGTCAAACTAGAAATTGGGCCCCTTAGCTTAATATCGATATTATAAAGAGATTCCATCATTTTGTGTGGGTGATTAAGGAATTTCAAAAGTTGGTGATAAGGACACCATGCACCATTTCCTTTTGGCGGTCCAGGAGATTGGGACAATGGGCGCTAGTGAGCATATCGGTCGTTTTGTATGGTGGCCCAAGGTGGGTCATTGTTCGCTTATTGATATTAACATAGATATTCTCTTTATCCTACTTAGTGCGAATCTTTAGGTACACGTTTCATATTGTTCCTAATGTTAGTATTTAATTTTTTTTTCAAAATTTCAGCTCATGTCAAGCCCAAATAAATTAATAACAAATAAGTTTCATTTATTAAAGTTCTTTTATGCAAATGAAACTTAGGAAGATCTAAATGGACAGTCAAACTAGAAATTGGGCCCCTTAGCTTAATATCGATATTATAAAGAGATTTTTTTTTCCTTTTCTTCAATGATTGTCTACTCGGCCTACCTCAAAGCCAATTCTATCCATAAACTACTTCGCCTACTGAAATTTAATTTTTAGTAGTCTAGTTGTCATATCCTGATTTTTTGAGATACACGAAGGCACACATCTCGAGGGGATTGAGAGTTGCACCCCCCTCCCTCGCCCGTTTCCTCGCTCGTTTCCTCACCAATTAGAATTCCCCATCATTTTGTGTGGGTGATTAAGGAATTTCAAAAGTTGGTGATAAGGACACCATCCACCATTTCCTTTTGGTGGTCCAGGAGATTGGGACAATGGGCGCTAGTGCGCCTATCGGTCGTTTTGTATGGTGGCCCAAGGTGGGTCATTCTTCACTTATTGATATTAACATAGATATTCTCTTTATCCTACTTAGCGCGAATCTTTAGGTACACGTTTCATATTGTTCCTAATGTTAGTATTTAAATTTTTTTTCAAAATTTCAGCTCATGTGAAGCCCAAATAAATTAATAACAAATAAGTTTCATTTACTAAAGTTCTTTTATGCAAATGAAACTTAGGAAGATCTAAATGGACAGTCAAAATAGAAATTGGGCTCCTTAGGTTAATATCGATATTATAAAGAGATTTTTTTTTTCCTTTTCTTCATAGATTGCCTACTCGGCCTACCCTCAAAGCCAATTCTATCCATAAACTACTTTGCCTACTGAAATTTAATTTTTAGTAGTTTAGTTGTCATATCCTGATTTTTTGAGAAAACGAAATCCTTATATCTTCGTAGGATTATCCGTTTTCCCAAAATTCGATACGTAAAAATTTAACAACGGAACAAAATTGAACAACAACAACTGTAACATTTATTACCAAAAAAACTCGAGCCAGAAAACTCTTTGAAGATGATCGCCCCACAAAATACACCTCAAAAAATGCCGCCCAAAACTCTCTAAACATGATAATAAAGCTAGTTGGCTTCATTCCAAGATAAATGTATCCAATAAGTCAAAGCCCACTTGGATCAACAATTAAGCTGGTGTGAAGACATAAAATTATGTATAACGGAAAAAACAACGACTCAAACATGTAATTTCTCAACGAAGCAAACGTTTCATTATAATAAGTTATTATTGTACTTAAAGTAAATATTTATTTTACCTGTATTTACTCTCTAGTGGTTGACCATGACAAGTCTGATTTGCAGAAATGTTAGTAAATTTGTCATCCTGCATTGAATGGTTAGAAAACAAATGAATAGATGGAATACCTCAATAGATCAAAATTTCATCAATTAAAATGGTTGTGACGATACCTTATTTGTCATAAGCAAAATTTTCATTTTTAAATAATTGATCACTTAAACTATATCACATTCGCACCACCTCTGTGTTGAACATATATGCATGTATGTCTCTGTTATATAAATGATAACTTATTTGTCATCCATGTCTAAGTGGGGACACATGACATACATACATGTATCACCGATTCACCGGATACTCCTAACTATATGAGTAACATAAAAGTCACTCTTAGGCTATCAATGCGCATAAAGTTTTTGTTGCGGGTTTAACCGGCCTAAATAAACAGGCTAATTTGACCCACTTGTAATAACCGCAAGTGCACAGTGTCTGACTGGTAGACAACGACAAGTACGGGTCGATCCCACGAGGAAGGTGGATTAAATTGAATTTAATAATTTAATTAAACTAATTTGGAGAAAATGGGGGTTACAGTGTTTAAAAATCCGAGTTAAACAAAAGTAATAAAAATAACAATAACTATAAGAAAATAGTTTGAGGAAAACCACAATTTGCAAAATATTTTTCAAGCTCCTAAAATTATATTCAATTTGTCTTATTATTCCAAATAAATGACTCTAGCAATGTATAAACTCCTAGCATTAATTGTCTTTTTAGGGCACAATTAATCACAAGTTTAATTATTCAATTAAAACATGTTTGATTTATAACATAATATTTTTCTAACAACCTAAGATGCATGACATATTAGGTGAAAGTAAAATATTATAAATCGCGAATCAATTAATATTAATCATGGAATAATAAAGTAAAATGAAATTAATTCTAGAGTTTGAGACTTAATTCATTGTGGTGTTACAGAGCTCTCAGCAAAATAAAAAAACTTATTTCAAAGAAAAGAAAGAGAGAGAAAGAGAGGCCGAGATGGAAGCTGTTCGGCGTGCGTGATGGCACTGTTGTGATGCGTGGTGCAGCCGGTGACGGTGGTTGAAGATGAAGTGAAACAGGGTTGTCACGCCCCTGTTTCGGTGGAGTGAAGGAGAGAAAACAGAGATGGATAGGCTGTGGGTGGTGATTTTGCTTGGTTGGGATGGTGATGAGAATCACAAATTGTGAAGAAGAGGTTTTGGTATTCTGTATTTTTTTTCCCTTATCTTCTTCCCCTCTTATTCATTTCTATTGTATTTATAGAGAATTAAGAAAATGAACTTGGACAAGTTAAGGGGAGGGTTCAATGAGTGATTTAAGGCTTAAATCAAACTAGAATCTTGGATAATTAAGAGAATATGCTTTGGGTTTGATTGGATTTTGGTTTACGGATTTGGTTTTGGGTTTGGTTTTGAGTTTAGGTTATAGGCTTAGGTTATTCTCACCTCCACTTCCTCTGAAGTCACCGTCTGTGATTTATTCATTGCATTTTTCTTTGATTTCTTCGTTATTGCTCCGAATTCTACAAAAACACAAAAATTTAATAATTAATTTAAAATAAAATAAAACAAGGATTAACAAAAATATAATAAGAGGTAAAAAAAAATGTTATAATTATGTGATTATCAAATACCTCCAAACCTATATTTTGCTACTCCTCGAGCAAAACAAAGAAGAAAATCGAAAAGAAAATCCTAACTCACTTTCGCAGGCATCGTCGATTGTACTTACCTTTGAAAACGTGCAACAAGGCTTTGAACCCCTAGATTACCTCTAGGGGACGAGTTATAGTCTTGTGAGGGTTTCCAGAAAATGTTACCTACAAACATTACTGACTTAACAAAACTTGGTCAAACAATGTTTATTTTAAAACTTCAAGATATGCAAGAAACCAACAGTGTCATTTTCGTGTATCAACAAATCTCCAAATAATTTAATATTCTCCAAAAGTTAGAAAAAATTCATAATCATTCTCAACTCAATGTGTGTGTGTGAAAAACACTATCAACATAACTTTTCATTTCAAAGAAAAATAATGACTAAATCTCCTGTAGAAAGTTTGTTTTGACTTCAAACATCTCATGTCACTCACAATAAAGCACTCAGATATTTGATATTTCACTCAGTTTATATGTGAGGAAAGAGTAAATAATGGAAAACAATCATCTCACATATAGTATTATGAAGAATGGACTTTTCAAGAATGGAATGAACATGATCTCATGGATAGGAATATCAATTACTTTTGGAAATGTTGAATCAAACACCATAGGTCTTGGTTATTAAATCTCCACATCTACGGAACCAACCTTTACCCAAGATCAACTAGGACTTTGTTGGGTTGTAACGGAGCTTGGGTAATGGTTAATAAGGTCAAAGGATTCTAACAAAAATTCTAGGAATGTATACACCCATTCACGAACAATTAGGGCTGTCAAGAATAAACCAATGTTGCGCACCATCAATTTTTTCTTCATTCTCACATCTTTATCCTCATTGAGGAATCATTTTTTTTTTCACATAGATGATTTATGAAATATCTCATATTTTGCTCTTTAATGCCCTTTTTACACCAAGTGTATCCATCCATACACATTCCCAGAAAAGTTGGGTAAAAGTTAATGGGTTAACAAATAAAAGTTATTCTAAGGTTACAAAAAGGTTAATGTTATGGGTAAGTTAAAAGGCTAGTTAATAATCTACAGAAAGAAAAGGAAAAAAAATGCCTAGATCATTTCCTAAATTCGGGTCAGTATTATGATATCTCAATTGAATAAGCCAAGAAGTTCTAGTGTAATAATTCAATTTTGATGTCATTCCCAAAGCAATTGATCAGAAAAATGAGAATAATGAGATCATCAACGAGATAATACGGACTCAAGAAAAATCAGAGTTTATGTATAACCCTCGAAAAAATAGAAAGGTTCAAAACTTTCAGGATTAAGTCTCCACTATTATTCTAAGGTTTTCTAGTATATACTTCACTCATCGACTTTAAGTTATGCTAACATGGCTCATGGTGCAAAGATAATCGAGTTGAAAAATCTTATGAACTAGATCTAACTTAAGGATCATACTAAACTTTCAGTCTTTATCAATATACCAATATGTCAAGTTGGCTTGCATTTTCTTGAGCATAAAACATTTAAAATTCATTTTCATAATCGCAAAAGACCAAGTTTTCTTGACAGAAAAGCACAATTTTTTTTTTAATATTTTAAGAATAAGAAAAGAAAACACTACGAAAAATTCACCGACTCATGAACCCTACCCCCAAACCTAATCCAAACACTGTCATCAATGTTTAACAAAACAATTCTTACAAATGAATGAAATAAGTACATGAGAGGAGGTTAGAACAGTATTACTGCGGTGAAGATTTTACCAATTTCCACAAGTAATCCACCGATGAGAGCTCAGAGACAAAATAATTGTGGATTAGTTAATAGAAATAGATAAAATACACACTCAACATGCACTCTTACAACAAAAGGTGGGCTGCCTCCCAATAGCGCTTGGTTTAACGTCATCAGCTCGACAAAACCCAAAAGATCCTCAATTCTGATACACAGGGTCCTCTAATAGAATCACATCAACCTTGACTTCTAATTGAGGTAACTCTAAGAATGGCTTAAGTCATTGACCATTTACCTTAAATACATGGCCATCCTTAGGGTTAACGATCTCCACAGCTCCATGTGGGAACACTGCTTTCACAATATAAGGTCTAGACCACCGAGATCTCAACTTTCCAGGAAAAAGTCGTAACCGAGAGTTGAACAACAAAACTTTTTGAGACGGTTCAAAGGACTTACGAAGAATGGATTTATCATGAAATATCTTCGTTCGTTCTTTGTAGATTTTGGCATTGTGGTACTTATCATTTCGGATCTCTTCCAACTCATTAAGTTGAAGCTTACAATGCGATCCAGCCTTGACCATATCAAAATTGAACGTCTTGATCGCCCAATATGCACAATGTTCCAATTCTACAGGCAAATGACATGTTTTTTTTTCCAAAAACAAGCCTATATGGAGACATTCCAATCAGGGTCTTAAATGTTGTTCTATAAGCCCAGAGAGCATCATTCAGACGTTAAGACCAGTCTTTACGATTTGGTCTGACTGTCTTCTCTAGAATGTTTTTAATCTCCCGATTGGAAATCTCAACTTGCCCACTTGTTTGTGGATGATAGGGGGTGCCAACTTTATGAGTGATGGAGTATTTTTTTTACTAATAGCTCGAACGGTCTATTGCAAAAATGATAACCACCGTCACTTATAATGGCACGCGGAATACCAAAACGAGAAAAGATATTATCTTTCAAGAATCTTACCACAACCCTGTGGTCATTCGTTTTACATGGTATCGCTTCTACCCATTTGGACACATAATCCACAGCAACAAGGATGAAAAGATTGCCAAACGAATGCGGGAATGGTCCCATGAAATCAATACCCCAAACATCAAAAATTTCAACCACAAGAATATTAGTAAGGGGCATCATGTTGCGACGAGAAATGGAACCCATTCGTTGGCATCGATCACAAGTGGTGCAAAAGGCATGAGTATCTTGAAAAAGGGTAGGCCAATAAAAACCACTCTGCAAAACTTTTGCAGCTATCTTTCTAGAGCTAAAATGACCACCACAAGCTTGCTCATGACAAAATGAGATGATGCTGTAAAATTCACTCTCAGGAACACATCTCCTGATAACCTGATCAAGACAATACTTGAACAAGTATGGATCATCCCAGAAGAAATGTCTAACCTCAGCAAGAAATTTGGATCTATCTTGTTTAGACCACTTAAAAGAAAGTTGACATGTAACAAGATTGTTTACGATATCTACATACCAAGGTAATTGGGAGAGAGCAAATAATTGCTCATCAGGAAATGACTCATTCAATGGTAAATATTCGCTAAATGACTCTACCAGAAGTCTAGATAAATGGTCAGCTACAACGTTTTTCGAACATTTCTTGTCCCGAATTTCAATATCAAACTCTTGTAGCAATATGATTCATCGAATTAAGCGAGGTTTAGCATCTTTTTTAGAGAAAAGATACTTTACCGCAGCATTATCAGTAAAAATAATTACTTTGGATCCTATAAGGTCACTACAACAGATTTGTTTTAAGCGGCGCTTTTCAAAGCGCCGGTATAGGCAAACATGTGCCGCTTTAGGTCATTAACGGCATTTTAAGAAGCGCCGCACAAGCGCCGGTAAAGGTATGTGCCGCTAAAACATTACCGACGCTTTAAACAAAGCGCCGGTTAAATTTATCATTTGCGGCGCTGTTAGAAGCGCCGGTACAGATTAAATAAGCACCGCCAGAGATATGGGTACGTCAATTCCATGGTAAATAGAAGCGTCGTATTTACGATCTTTTACCGGCGCTTTATAGCGCAGGTACATATATTTTGCGACGCTTCTAAAGCGCCGGAATAGATTACTTTTGTGACACTTTTGAAGCGCCGGTTGTGTGTACCAATTGTAACGGCGCTTGGGAAGCGCCGGTTATGTTAATATACCGGGAAAAAAAATTAATTTCCAAGATAAAAGAATAAAAAAAAACCTTTTAACCTGGATCAATAAAAAAATAAAAACCTGTCATTAGGATGGAAAAACAAACAGTGAATGTAAAAAACAGTTCATTAAGCAAAATCAATCATTAAAATTCACAGAACCTGCTATCAAAACTCAACACATCACACCAGCAACATCAATAAGTTGAGGACATGCTCCAGTTGGTGAGCCCAGTGCCGTAGGAGTTGCAGAAGGCAAGGGCAGGAGCAATTATGTATACACCGAAAACATCTCACGTATTCTTAAATGCTAATAAACCAAAGCTGATGATGAAAATGATGGAAACACTGGCAGCTCTTTGGCAGAAAGTTGAGGGACGTATTCTAGAAAATATTACTCATCAATACCAAAGTGAAAAATTAGCTCGGGACAGTACGGGATTGGCGGGATTGAAAATCTTCATCCCATCCCATCCCATTCTAGATTGGGACGGGATGAAATTATTCAATCCTTATTAAGACCCGAAAAAATTGGGACTGGACGGGATCGGGATCGCGGGATGGGATGCCCAACCCTAGGTTGGAGGGTTTTTTTTTATCTTGCCCGACGCTTCTAAAACAACGCGCCGGTATTGGTTAATATTTACCGGCACTTTGTTTAAAATGCCGGTATGGATTACTCTTTCTCGGCACTTTAACTGATCGTCGGTATTGGATACTCTGTCCCGGCGCTTTCCGTAAACCGCCGGTATTGTTCACTCTTAACTGGCGCTTATTTACATCTAATACGGCGTTTCCAAAAAACACAATTTTATTTTCGGGATTTTTAGCTTTACCGGCGCTTCCGAGAATCAACGCCGGTATTGTTAACTCTTTACCGGCACTTCATAAAGGAAACGCCGGTGTAGGGATCTCTTTACCGGCGCTTTATTATAAACACCGGTATTGCTTGAGACTGAATTTATCCCCGGCGCTTGGTATCCTAAACGCCGATATTGCTAATGTTTTACCGGCGCTTATGTTGAAACGCCGCCGTGAAAGTGCCGTTTTAGACTTCGTTTTTTGTAATGGGTAAGACCGAAATTTGTCTAGAGCAATGACTACAGCTAATAACTCTTTCTCAGTGGCGGAGTAATTAAGTTGTGCGTCTTGTAGAGTTCTACTAGCGTAATAAATGACATGTGGCTTTTTGTCCAATCGTTGTCTTAGGACAGCTCCGAGTGCAAAGTCGGAAGTATCACACATAAGCTCAAAGGGAAAGTTCCAATTAGGAGATTGGATGATTGGAACTGAAGTCAATAATTGTTTAAGCTTCTCAAAAGCTTTCAAACAATCTTCATAAAAAACAAAAACCGCGTCTTTAGCAAGTAAATTGCATAAAGGACGAGCGATTTTGCTAAAGTCTTTGATGAATCTCCGATAAAATCCAGCATGGCCTAGAAAAGATCTAATTTCCTTAACCGTCTTTGGAGGCGGAAGACTCGAAATTAAATCAATTTTGGCTTTGTCGACTTCAATTCCCTTGTGTGAAATTATATGTCCAAGAGCAATGCCCTGTCGTACCATAAAATGACATTTCTCCCAATTTAAGACAAGATTTTTCTCCACACATCTATTTAACACTAAAGTTAAATGATGTAGACATTCATCAAATGAATCACCAATTACTGAGAAATCATCCATAAACACCTCGAGGAACCTCTCAACCATATCGGAAAAAATACTAAGCATGCACCGCTGAAAAGTAGCGGGTGTGTTACACAATCCAAAGGGCATTCTCCGATATGCGAAAGTACCAAAGGGACAAGTGAATGTGGTATTATCTTGATCCTCGGGTGCAATGGGGATTTGGTTATAACCAGAATACCCATCAAGAAAACAATAGTAATCATGTCCGGCTAACCTTTCAAGCATCTGATCAATGAAAGGAAGAGGAAAGTGATCCTTCCTTGTGACCAAGTTCAACTTACGGTAATCAATACATACTCGCCACCCCGTGGTCATGCGGGTTGGTACTAATTCATTCTTGTCATTCTTGATTACCGTTACCTTTGACTTCTTTGGGATAACTTGAACATGACTGACCCAAGGACTATCCGAAATTGGGTAGATTATACCCACATCCAACAATTTGAGCACTTCGGCTCGGACAACTTCCTTTAGATTAGGATTAAGTCTACGTTGCATTTCACGCGATACTTTGGCATTATCTTCGATATGAATGCGATGCATGCAAACGATTGGACTTATTCCTTTAATATCCGCGATAGTCCACCCAAGTGCTGTTTTATGTTCTTTTAAAACATCTAACAATTTTTCTTCCTGTTCTTCAGTCAATGCAGATGAAATAATAACAGGTAAGGTATTTTCAACACCTAAAAATGCATACTTGAGGTTGTCAGGTAATACTTTTAGGTCGAGCTTGGGTGGTTTTTCAAAGGAAGAGACTTGTTTTGACTCACTGAGTGGAAGAGGTTTCACCCTAGGCTTCCATTTATAACTGGTTTCCATTATAGGGGTAGAGTCAAGCAAAACATTGACTTCCCTGATGGAATCATTAATATCGAAGTCTAAATTAAAATGAATCAAACAAGCCTCTAAAGGATCATTAAACTAAGGAAATGAATGTTTCGCCAAACTCTCAATCATGTTAACCTCAAAGGAATCCTCAGACTTGGGAGGTTGTTGACTTACGTTGAATACGTTGAGTTCGACGGTCATGTTACCAAATGATAATTTCATGATTCCATTTCGGCAGTTAATGATAGCATTGGATGTGGCAAAAAATGGACGACCCAAAATAACTGGAATGTCTAGAGGGATTGTGAACAGGTTGTGTGTCAAGGACTATGAAATCCACAGGGAAACAAAATTTGTCAACCTTAATGATCACATCCTCTATCACACCGCGGGGGACTCGGACAAATCTGTCTACCAATTGTAGCGTCACTTGAGTTGGTTTCAACTCACCAAGACCCAATTGCACATATACTGAATATGGCAATAGATTAACACTCCCCTAAATCTAACAGTGCATTCCCAATCATATGATCACCAATCACACATGAAATAGTCGGGCAACCAGGATCTCTGTACTTAGGTGGAGTTTTGTGTTGAAGGATGGAGCTGACTTGCTCAGTTAGGAAGGCTCTTTTGTGCACATTCAGTTTTTGCTTTTGTGTACACAAATCCTTCAAAAACTTGGCAGAAGAGGGAACTTGCTTAATGGCCTCGAGTAATGGAATATTGATTTGAACTTGTTTAAAAATTTCCATTATATCGTTGGCATTTGTTCCTTTCTTCGCCATAACTAACCGCGATGGAAATGGTGCTCTAGGCATATAGGATGCCTTGGTGGGATCAGAGTCAAGATGATGATCTTCTTGAGAAGATGATGCTTTATCAGCCTCCTTCTCAGATGGAGGTGTGACTTGCTTTGGCGTGGATTAGGATTTAGGATCAATCAAATTAGGCATTCTAATTTGGTTGTCAACTTGTTTTCCACTCCTAAGGGTGATGATAGATTTGACATCTTCATTGCGTGGCTGAGATGCACTGCCTATTTCGAATTGGCCCTTAGGATTTTGAATGGGTTGACCAGGGAATCTTCATGCTTCTCTTTCAGGAAAGGATTTTGCTATTTGACTCACAGTCATCTCAAGCTTTTGGATGGCTTGAGATTGTTGTTGAGAAGTAGCTCTTAGTTCGGTGATAGCCTGAGAGTTCTGTTCGAGCATGGTTCCTGTTCTCTGCATAAATTGGTTCACTGTATCCTGTAAACTCTGAGTGTTAGAGGGAGGTACATCTTGATTGAATTGAGGCCTATTAGCAAAAATTGGAGCTCGAGGAGCTTGAGGGATAACAACTGGGCCTCATTGATGTTGACCATGGGCCCATGAGAGATTAGGGTGTTTGGCTAAACCTGGATTGTAAAAATTTGAGTGTGGATTATAACCAGATTGCCTAAAGGTATTGAATGCATTGACTTGCTCAGCAAAATAAGCAGGGTACTCATTTTTCAAGTGACAGTCTGATGTGGAATGACTAGAACTTGAACATGCAGCACAAACCTCGGATGGAACATTGGTTTGGACTGATGGCTGAGACTTTTCCAGATATGCATCAAATCTTCTGTGCCATTGTCATTACAACTGCTTCCAACCTTGAAGAATGAGGAAGATGAGGAGTAGATGATGTATCCCTTACTTCATACAAACCACCATTTCGCCTATCCGAGTCTTTTCTTGAATAATCACATTGTTGAGAATTTTCAGAAATAGCTTCAAAGAATTCCCAAATCTCATTAGCACTCATCTTCATAAGTGATCCACCACTAGTGGCGTCAATCATTCGACTGTTTAACCGATTAAATGATAACTTATTTGTCATCCATGTCTAAGTGGGGACACGTGACATACATACATGTATCACCGATTCACCGGATACTCCTAACTATATGAGTAACATAAAAGTCATTCTTAGGCTATCAATGCACATAAAGTCTTTGTTGCGGGTTTAACCGGCCTAAATAAACAGGCTAATTTGACCCACTTGTAATAACCGCAAGTGCACGGTGTCTAACTGGTAGACAACGGCAAGTACGGGTCGATCCCACGAGAAAGGTGGATTAAATTGAATTTAATAATTTAATTAAACTAATTTGGAGAAAATGGGGGTTACAGTGTTTAAAAATTCGAGTTAAACAAAAGTAATAAAAATAACAATAAATAAAAGAAAAGAGTTGGAGGGAAACCACAATTTGCAAAATATTTTTCAAGCTCCTAAAATTATATTCAATTTTTCTTATTATTCCAAATAAATGACTCTAGCAATGTATAAACTCCTAGCATTAATTGTCTTTTTATGGCACAATTAATCACAAGTTTAGTTATTCAATTAAAACATGCTTGATTTATAACATAATATTTTTCTAACAACCTAAGATGCATGACATATTAGGTGAAAGTAAAATATTATAAATCGCGAATCAATTAATATTAATCATTGAATAATAAAGTAAAATGAAATTAATTCTAGAGTTTGAGACTTAATTCATTGTGGTGTTACAGAGCTCTCAGCAAAATAAAGAACTTATTTCAAAGAAAAGAAAGAGAGAAAGAGAGGTCGAGATGGAAGCTGTCCGGCGTGCGTGATGGCACTGTTGTGATGCATGGTGGTGCGTGGTGCAGCCGGTGACGGTGGTTGAAGATGAAGTGAAACAGGGTTGTCACGCCCCTGTTTCGGTGGAGTGAATGAGAGAAAACAGAGATGGATAGGCTGTGGGTGGTGATTTTGCTTGGTTGGGATGGTGATGAAAATCACAATTTGTGAAGAAGAGGTTTTGGTATTCTGTATTTTTTTTTTCCCTTTCTTATTCATTTCTATTGTATTTATAGAGAATTAAGAAAATGAACTTGGACAAGTTAAGGGGAGGGTTCAATGAGTGATTTAAGGCTTAAATCAAATTAGAATCTTGGATAATTAAGAGAATATGCTTTGGGTTTGATTGGGTTTGGGTTTGGGTTTACGAATTTGGTTTTGGGTTTGGTTTTGAGTTTAGGTTATGGGCTTAGGCTATTTTCACCTCCACTTCCTCTGAAGTCATCGTCTGTGATTTATTCATTGCATTTTTCTTTGATTTCTTCGTTTTTGCTCCGAATTCTACAAAAACACAAAAATTTAATAATTAATTTAAAATAAAATAAAACAAGGATTAACAAAAATATAATAAGAGGTAAAAAAATGTTATAATTATGTGATTATCAGTCTTACGTCGCATTCTTTACGAATAAATAACCCAGTGTCTTTTAAGCACAAAACCACTTCATTTCTGCAAGACCAACTCGAATATTACTTAGTTTTTCTATAAAAATGGGTATCTCATATCCTCAAGACCCAACCCGAGTGTTACTTAGTTTCTCTACAGGAGAAAGAAAATCATAAACGAGAAGAGGTGTGGTAGTTCTAGTTGATACGATCCTAGATTAAAGTTTAAGGAATCAATGTTTATCATTATCATTTACTATAATATCTCAAAGTTCTTTCATAATGACCATTTGTCATTTATAAATAAATTCACCAATTCTTTTGGGAAAACATAGTATTTGACCCATTGTCAATCATAAACAAATCCACCACAATAATCATCAATTCCAATAACATGACACGAGTTTTACTATATACTTTGCACAATCAATATCACCACATGTAAATATCATGTTACCAACACATATAAAATAGATACACAAACCAATACATGATTAATGAAATGTTTAGTAACCAGCACACACCAAATACTTATGTACACACTATGGATATATTGCACTATTGACATAACTTCAATATATAACTTAATCAGCACAAACATTCATTACATGTTGATAATCACGTGATACTAACATCAACTATATAGGCCAATGGTGTTATGGCCTAGTGGTTAGGCTTGTGTGGGTTTATCCCTCACATTCTAGTTTCGAATCTCACCTGCGGCATGGTTACTTTCTAATGGGTGTTGACCTATAGGTCGCCCGGTTGATAGGTTATGGGATCCTTAAAAACCCAGCTCGCATTTCCAAAAAAAAAAAAATCAACTATATAGGCATGAATGCAAGCGCTTCATCATCTATATAAGTTGTAACCCGAAAATAACTGGTTTAACAATGTCATCGAACTCATAGAAAATATGTTTATAATAGCAATATAGAATTTTGTTTACTATAACATCAAACAATATCAATAATTAATGACCATTTATATATTAAATTTATTATAAAACTAAAACGATACACATGACATAGCTGCAAATGTTGCATACATTTATGAAATATAAATAATTTATTGATTTGATAAATCATTTTTATCTATCAAATATTAATCAAATTATTATAAGAGTGATAAATACTCACTTCCACTAATATTCAATCGCTTTAGAAAAAATACAATTTACTCATCATAATCAAATAAAATACCATATAAGATAGTGAGAAAATTCACATATTCGACATGTAAATCTGCAAATGCATACGCAAATCTATATGCGACACATAGCACACGTACTGAGCACATATTCCCATTTAAACAAAATCAAGCCACCTCAAAGTCCACTTAACCACTCCCATAAATAAACTCATACCCCACATTTAAACTATTAAGCCCAAAGGCTATTTTCACTCGAAACGAAACTCATACCCTACGATTAAACAATTCAACCCAAAACTCATTTTTACTCAAATCTAAACTCAGACTCTACGTCTAAACTATTAACCCAAAGCCTATGTTTATCAACAATATTAGATAAATTTATAGGAACTCAAATTTCTAAAAGTTCAAGGGTAAACAAATATCACAAACCAAACAATACCCAAACTAAAAATCAATTTCAATCAACCCCAAGAACCCGAAGCATGTCAAAATCTCATCTTACAATGGCATTTGCAATTAAATAAAAAATACCCAAATTTCTAAAAGATATAAAGGAAGAAACTCACAACTCTCCTACTTCAAAACACAATCATGAACTGAAAACATGCACATCGATGCATGAATGAGTTAAGGGGTAAAAAATAGTTTTTTTAAATTCACAAACTTTCATTAAATAGATCTGAAGACGAAAATTCCAACAGTAAAAACGGTGTAAAAAATGAAGCTACAGTAACTTAATTCAAGTTTCATTAACAAACGGTAAATTTCAAACGATCATAACTTCCTCAATTCACAACTAAATTTTGTGTTCTATATTCTAATGGAAAGCTCACAACTTAATACTTCTAATGAAATGATCAATTGTAGGAAACTGTAAAAATTTGAAAGTAATTAAAAATGAAACCTACCAATGTCCTCGTGTATATACAAATCTCTATTGATAAAGATGATTTATTTGAGGTGAGCTAAATCACATCAAACACACAATCAAATTTCTTTCAACTACATTTAATCAAGCTACACAGATACATAAAATAGCATTAATTAAAATATTATGTATAATAGAATGAAAAAAAAAAAAAAACTCACTTTCTATTGTTTTCTTCTTCTTTCTTTAATGCCCCAACGGCACTTCAAATCGCCTTACTATCTCTCTCCCTTACACACACACAAGTCGTCGTCTCGTCTCTCTTTTTTCTCATCTTTATCCTCTTCCTGTTTTCTCTATTTCTCGTCTTTGTCTTCACCAACATAACCATAGAATAGAGAATGAGATTCTAATCCCACTGTTAGGATTTACATTCCGAGATAAGCACCTTACAAAAATAATTAACTAACACCTAATATTCTCTAACTTTATTAACACAAAATCTCATTTATTATTATGTAGATACACATTAACACACTAGTGGACCTTTTCGAGTTTGATTTTCGTGAAAGATAACCAAAACCATGACTAAATGCTAACCTGACAGTCGTTGCTTAATTATCTAGCATCCATGTCGATGGACGACCCTTGATGCCTGTAGGGTTTTCTTAAACACAGTTATGATCGAGTTCGTATACATCGATAAAGTCTAGGCCATTTTATGCCTTAATGATGAGGCTACCAATATGAACAGAACCATACAATAAAAATGGCTTTTCTTCATATGGAGTAGATGGCATCTAATAACACTAGACATTTGGGATTCCAAGCTTTGATTTTAGGCCGACCACCTATGATTACTACCTGCTTTTGATTCCTTAGTGGATTAAAAGTGGCAACCCTACGTTGATAATTCCCTAAATCTGAAATAATTTTGCTTTCCACGTCCAAAAGGAGATTCACTTATTCATCAATTATAAAGATTCGAGGTTTTGTGACAATAAAGATGGTGGTGCATGCCATCCTTATTAAAGGTTTTTTTTAGCAAGCACATATAACCACATGAATTATCAAGATTTTTTTTTTTTTTTTTTCTTATTTTTTGAACTTGGTTATTTTATCGGGAAAACATAATATCCAAACCAAAGGGTATATCTCCTTTGGATAAAACCAACTCAATTCGATCATTCACTTTTCCTACTCAGCAGATGCTCCATGGATATACATGTCCAACGAAACCCTACAGAAGGAAAAAACAAAAAAAAAACAAAAAATGGCGAACAATCATGGGCGGATCTACCTTATAGCTTAGGGGGGCAATTATCTTCCTTAGCTTTTTAAGAAATACCACTAAACGAACAATATTTGCAATCTTGCTTCCTTTTAAAATTTTAGATTGCCCCTCTCATAGATAATAAAATACAAATATACATAAAATCGCAAACCCTTCGCAAGTTCACGTCTTCGCCTTCTTAATTGCCCAAAACGATTTTGATAAAGATCGATTTTCTCCAATCCCCTCCAATCACACAAGACGATTTCAACGGAGATTGATTTCTCCAAACGCACAATACGATTTCGATTAGACATAGATCGATTTATGGAGGTGGTCTTATTCTCTTTCTTGCTTGTTTGCTCCTCATCGACATTCTTCAGTCTTCACGGTAGCCTGCTTCAGCTAAGCAATTGGACGGTAACATTCTTAATATTAACAGTTGTCCACCAATTGTAGCTCAGTTGATCGGACATCAACTCTCCTTGAAAGAGGTCGCAGGTTCGAGAGTCACCAGTTAAGATTTTATGAGTTTTCACCTGATTATTAGAAGCACATGTGCTTTGTCGTGGATAAGCCGTCTTTGCAAGGTGGAGACAACGGATCGAAGCGAAAGCAAGTCTCCCTGCGAGATAGAAGCGACGAGGATATTAAGTGGCAACAATATTGTAGCTTCGGGCCTGGTTTGGTAAACCCTATAGGGTTAGTTAAACTGCGGTTTAATCATATTTATTTATTTATTTTAAGAATTAAATTATCTGTGATATATTTTTTTGCCCCCCTTTATCTGCAATCCTGACTCTGCCCCTGCGAACAATATCCTAGTTTTGTAAACTAATCATATCTTAATTGCAATCTTCCGCTTTTTATATATCCATTTCTTATCAAAGCCGCATCTACTTATTTCTTTTTATTGCATCATTAAAGGGCATATAACCATTTGATGGAAAGAAAAAAAAAAGAGTGTATTTTTTGATTTTACAGGACCGCTAGTTTCACTAGTAGGCAACTTGTTACCATTTGTTTTCACTATAAAATGGTTTCTTATCAGAGCTAAAACTCACACAAACTTCTTCTCTACTATACAATTCACAGTTTTCTCGAAACATGCAGAGAGTTTCCTCATTGATTCCTCCATCAGACTTTGGTATCCAGAGATTGGCATCACAAAGTAATGTTGTAATCTTCAGTAAGACTTCATGTTGCTTGTGTTACACCACCAAGACACTCTTCCATCAGCTTGGGGTGAACCCTGTAGTCCATGAGCTTGATCAGGATTCCAGGGGAAGGGAGATGGAGCAAGTTCTTAGGAGCTTAGGGTGCAATCCTTCTGTACCGGCAGTGTTTATAGGCGGTAGGTTGATTGGTGGGACGAATGATTTGATGAGCCTTCATATGTCTGGTTCATTGACACCTTTACTTAGACAAGTTGGAGCCACTTTTGCTTGATAAATTTAGCTTCACAATGTGTAGGCTGGTTAATTTGCTCAACTCTTATATATACCAATGTTAGAAAACTCCATCTGTACATGTAATAAGATAATCGTCTTAAAGATCCTCAACAACGTTGATACTTAACTTACGTAGTCTCTGTTACAAAGATTGATATTTACTTATGCGTGTAAGTATGTCAATATTATTAATTTTACCTGCCCACAACTTCTTAATCACTTCATGCGACCCAACTGAAAAAAAGAATGAAAAAAAAATGACTCCAACAGTTAGATTAAATCAAACAATCGTCTAGTTAGTCTAGTACTTTTTTTTTATCAAAACATGAAGATTTTTAATGAAGATAAGAAGAGAAACAAGATAACAACCATCCCTATATCAAGGAATGCCAAACTTACTTTCTGTATGTAAGATTCAAAATTTGCCTTTCTGATTAAAATAAATGTGATTATTAATATAATGAAGATTACGTTATGCGACCATTAGTATCCAACTTTTCACCATTCAGGCAGTTTTATTTTTATTTTTTCATTAAGGGAAGGGACGGAGAGAATATTGTGATTAAATTGTGTATTAGGAACCAAGAATAGCGCAAATTGCATCATCATTCATTTATCCTTATGGGTATTTCGTTTCCTTTGCCATGAAGATTTTTCAGGCTAGCTTGTTGAGTTTGGCAGGTCAAGTCTACTCTACTGTCACTTGAGTGAACTATGTCAGTTGATCAGTTCGGTTTTAGTTATGCTTGGGTTGGCTTTGAGCCAAACGCGGACCTGAACCTGACCCATTGCCATTCCTAGGTTGGCTAAGGGATGCACGCCTTCAATTGCTTGGGTGAACTCCTACTCTTTTAGTTCATAAACCTGATGTTGCCATGTCAGGACTTGAGGAAGGGAGATGGACAAGTTCTTGTCAAGTCTCGAGATGTTCTCCATTTGTATTCTAGGCAGGGCAACCACATTGTATCGTGCACTGGTACCATTTTGAACATTATTAGTGTAATATATTTGTCGTTAAAAGGTTCAAAACTAGCATGATGATCACCATCAAACTGAAAAAAATTTGTAACAAATTTGTTTAAGACATGGTTAGGCGACTAATTAGGTTTGGATATATAGATCAAATTGGCTTATCAAATTCATGCTGCTGCCACTTGCTAGGGATCAGTAGAAAAAAAAAATGGCTTATCGGATCATTTGAGATATTATGGTCTAATCAAGTGATCACTGAAATTATATTTTCAAAAAAGCATCTTTACAAATATCTTATGGTAGTGATGATTATAATACTAAATATCTCATTTCCTCGACATTTAGAATTCCTGAATTTGAGAAAGGCTACATGGCGAGGAAATGAGCGAGGAAACCAGCGAAGGAGTGAGGTGGAGGGAGGGGAACCATTCACCTCCATCGGGATGCGCGCGTTGATTTTTCTTGCGCACATCCCGAGGGGGGTGAATGGTTCCCCTCCCTCCACCTCACTCCCCTCGCTGGTTTCCTCGACATTTAGAATTCCTGAATTTACAATGTTCTAAAGAATCGAGTCTCCCACATAAGGCCAAATGTTTTCGTAATAGCTTATGTAAATGAATACTTTCTAGTACTTTAAACAAATTTGAATACTTCATCTTCAAGCATTCCTTGTCAAGTATGATACAGTTTTCGCCTTTCCAGATTAAAATAATTGTGATTAATTATTACATTATTGTGAGCATCAGGCCAATGGCATCCCACTTTTCGCCATTCAAGTATATACATATATATTTTTTCTTTAGCCGAAAGATATTTACGAATATTTTAGTTGATTATGTATCTACAATCATTGACTATAGCATATATAATTGATGATCCATGAACAAAGAATATCACAAATTGCTTTGGTTAGCCAATTGGGTAACAACTAGTTGGTAAGAGTTGTGGCAGATCGAATCACATTTCTAGGGATTTTTATGTTGGTTATCAAAACTATGGAACCTGGAGATGGGGTTGTTTTCAACTTTTCATAAAGACAACAAGGTTTTATAATGAAAAGAAATAATATACCAGATAAATGGTGCATTTATACTCATATATGAAGTGAAACCACTCTAAATTACTCTGTTTTTTATTGTGAGTGCGAATCAGCACATATTATTGTCTTTTCAGCATTATTAGATTTTGTTTTATAGATGTAAAATTGGGAATTATATAGGTTAAAATCATTAGATGTTCATACAATTTTTCAATAGGTCCCAAAGCTAGTTCATAAGTATTTCTTTGCTAAAGTTGGTTAAAAGCCATAAAGTAGACTATAATCATTTATTTATTTTGAAAAAATATTTAGACATGTTGGGTCTAGCTGAGCACTTTTTCAAGGTTTATAATTTTTTTTCTTCTCGATACTGATAATCTTATTTATTATCTCTTCATCGGTCTGCAATAAGAATATTGCAAGGCCTTTTGGTCGTTGTGGCAACATTGAGTATCTCCAAGTTCAGCGATTACGGTTAGGGGTGGGCACGGTCTGGATTGGTTCCAAATTTGGAGGAATCTAACTCGAACCGTTTAAAATTAACGGATCCGGTCCGGTCCGGATCCCCTCATTTTGAACATTGGAACCGAACCTAACTCGAACCGTTTGGAACGGTCCGGTTCCTGCGGTTCCAAATCTAAGTTGATTATATTTTACACAAGCAAATGTCACACTACATCTGTATATGATAAATTATAGTTACTCAAATATAAGTTGATTATGTCTTACACAAGCTGCAAGCAGCAACATGCCAGCAACAACTGCTGCTTACACAAGCTACAAGCAGCAACAGGCCAGCAACAACTGCAGCAGGCAGCAGCAACACAAAATTTACTAATTCAGAGCTACAAAATCTTCCAGTTCAAACTAAAACTGCAAGCAACAACTGCAGCAGGCAGTTCACTAATTCACTAAAACTGCAGCAACAACAAGCAACAACTGCAGCAGGAACAGGAACAGGACGTATAAAACTTGTCTAAATTTTATCACATCAGCTAAAAAAAAAATCAAAGAAAAAGCCAACAAGCTAGCAACTTAAAGATTCTCACATAGCAACTTAAAGATTCTTACAAGTAGCAAGCAAGCAGCAAATTTTTTTTACTTTGAAACCTGTAAAATCCAAATCCAAATATCGTTCTTCAATAAAAAGAAATATAATTGTATCCAAATCCAAGCTACAAATTCAAATTGTATCCAATATCTATTACATTGAAAACATAAAGAGCTAAGCTAGGCATTCAGATTCTATTTACAGATGGTTTCAACACAAAATCAAATCAAAAAGAAAACATAGCAGCCGCAAAAAAAAATATGTGATAAAAGAAACAACCCTAATCTTGAGGAGGAGGAGGCAGAGTTCAGACGAACCTGATTGTGCAATCTGAGATCTCTACACTACATATCCTTCTTCTTCTACAGATCAGTTTTTCAAGAAATGATTTTTGATTCTTCTTCTTCAATCGAGATGGGAAGAGAAGACCGGAGAGGATGTGGGTGCGGGCTGTGCGGCTACAGAAAAGAGAGGGGAAGAGAAGAAGACCAGAGAGGAGAGGATGCGGGTGCAGGCTGTGCGGCTACAGAGAAGATAGGGGAAGAGTAGACCGGAGAGGAAAGGATGCGGCCTGCGGGTTGTGCTTGTGCTCCAACCAGGACCGTTTCTTTTTAAATAATAGGAACCAGGTCCGGATCCGTTTTAACGTATCCAGACTGTATTTAAAAACACAAAATTAAAATCCAGACCGTTTAGAGAAAAACGGTCTGGTTCGGTTTGAATCCAAGGATCCTCGACCTGTTTGCCCACCCCTAATTACTGTCAATGTTTGGTACATTCGTAGAAGTGAAGTGTAACCCTCTTAATTTTACATTTAATGGACCAAATGAATAACAAAATCAGATTAAGCCATTGGGATTCAGTAAATTGATTAGCACAGAGATATTAGCTAGGGATGTAAATGGAGTGGATCAGATGTGCAAGCAAACACTCCAAACCCCTCATTTTCCTTTGTTAAATCAGGCCGGCCCAGCACTGTAATACCCGTCTAATTAAATAAATATAAAAATTTCTTATTATTAATTGGGGCATATATTGTAATCTCATTTATTGGGAAAAATATTTGTTTTGTTTGCCATGGCTAAATAGGATAAAGTGTGTGTGTATTTAGCCAAAAATTTGTAAACCCTAATGTTGATGGATTGTTACTCAATTGTATTTGGGCTTTTTATTTAACTAATGATTAGGGTTTTATTTTGTGAAAGAGGGTGGGTGCATTCGAAAGTTCAGTGGGGGCGAATAGCCACCCACCATATATAAAAAAAAACAAAACTTTTTTTTCTACCTCATTTTCTTTTCTCTTTTTCCTTCTTCTTTTGTGCAACAGGAAGAACAAGATTGCTCTTCCTCTTACCCTTTTCGGCGGCAAGGAAGGCGAGAGAAGTCGTGAGGTGAGGTAAATAAGACATGGTGGTCGGTGATGTTTGTGAAAAACAGAGAAGAAGAGGATTGAGATGGTACTGCTGACGAAGAAGAAAACAGTGGGCGAGGTCTGTGATATCTTAGCTTTTGGTTGGGGGGCGTAATGAAGATGAAAGAAGGGGCTGTGGCGATGAGTAGCAGGTGAGAGACAGACACAGGGCAAAGTGGAGAGGATTCTGCATCTGTGGCTATGGTGGTGGTTACGATGTGGATCAGGGGAGGAAGAAGGAAGAGAAGAACGTGGATGTGTTTGATGGTTTGCTCAGCAAGGGTGGAAGAGATGTTTGGCTGACCAGAGATGATGGCGAGGTGAGGGGGGGTCGATAGTATCCGAGAAAGAGAACGTTTGGAGAGACTGAATCTGTGAGTTCTCTTTTACCCCTTTCAGTTTGTTTTATGTGATGGTTTTGATAGTTATGTGTTGTGTGGTTAATCTACTTTGATTAAACCCCCATTTTCTTTCTTCCTGATTTTGTCCTTAATTTGGTAGATTTCATTGATGGGGTTTGATTTTTTGATTAATTGATTTGAAGGAATGAATGGATACCCATTGTAGTTCACATTGATTTTAGGCAATTGTCAAGGCATTTGGGGTTTTCCAGGTCATCATCACCATTAGAAAAGTATGTGATTGAGTAGGGTTTGTGTAAGACTAAGGAACATCTGAGTGTTTTCATGAAGAAAATTTGGGCAAAATTGTATCTCAAAGGTTAGATCAGATGTTACCACATTTAGGTAGTAGGTGTATGTGCGTTTTGGATTGTCAAATCCCATCGGGTTGAAATTGAAATTCATCATATGTGTCCCTATGGTTTATTAAAGTTGGTTGTCAAAGGATTGTGCCACTATCAGAAATATTTTCTCGTTAATTGTCAAAGGTTATAGATACATTGCTCCTTTGTTTGATGAAATTCCTTAATGAAATAGAAGATGGATTTGGGGAAGTTTTACAAGAATGAAATGAGTCAATTTTGCTTAGTTCCTAATGTATCTCATTGTCATATGCTCTTTTGATCATGACCTGGAAGATATTATCTTTGGAGTATTTCTTTGGACCTATTTACATAGGAAAGTATAGGTGAGTTTATATTCAGGTGGTTTGTGACTAGTACTTGCTTAAATGTATCCATTACTAAGGGGAAATAGATTATGACTGCAAGTTCATTTGTGATTGGGGTTGAGATAGGCTATCACTTTGCAGGTGGTGGATACATACATTTTTCCCTTGTTTAGAATTCATAGTTGTATCGAGAATTCTTAGTTGAGAACTTGCTCAAGAAAGGTGTTTAAAGTTGTAGGCTATGACTAATCTGACTAGTGTGCCTTTATTATTTACTCTTGGGTGTAACTTGGTTGTATCTAGTGGTGTAGTTTTGAAGTAGCGGCAGATTTGAACCGTTTGATAAAGGAATTGTTAAACTCCTCGGTGCATATGAAGCATGCTAGTGTGTCTAATAGTTGTCGAATGATTGTTGAAATACTTTTTTTACCAAACTAGGATACATGTGTTTATCCCTAAAATCACATTCATATGGAGAGTACTATGTGTAGTAGTGTTTGATTTTGCACTATGGTTTGTTTCGTTTTGATGTTTCGTTGATTCTATTGATGGATGATCATTTAAGATTAATGGTGTTCCTCTGTATGTATGCATCTTGAAATGGTTATGTTCTTTCAAAGGAAGGGGTGGATTTCATTATGAATGACAAAATGTCACTTGATCACCGTGTTATTATAAAGCATGATTTATGAATATGCTATGCTTCCCCGAAAGAACGGTGGATACTGTGGTTGATTTACTTATGGTTGACAAAGTGTCACCATAAAAGAGTTTTGAGATTTAGTTGGTATTTTTTTATGTTATTTTCCACAACTCCGAAGAAAAAAAATGTGAAAAGAAAAGAAATTTTGTATACAGACTTGCTTGTATACGTGTGATATTATTATGGGTATGCAGACTTGCTTGCATATCGGTGCACCGTTCCATGTGCGTTCTGTTGTACGTGTAGATTTAGGAAATGCTTGCCTGAATCAAACTTCGGGTGAGATGACATGTTCCTCGATGTGGCACCCCACTTGGAACATATACGCTCCGAGTGGTTTCGAAGGCAAGGGAGGCACACTTGGGTGAGGTGTGTTTGGCACAAGGAGGATAGTGCGATTGTAGAAAAGAAGCGAGATTAGATTTTTTTTTTTTTTTTTTTTTGTATGTGCATGATTACCATAAAGGAAGAAACTAAATGCTCATTCAACCATTGAATGAGAACTACATGTCTTCCTAAAGGTAGAAAATGTGTTTTGTTACTATTTCAATAATAGTCCTATATGACTATGAATTGTATCGTTGTTGCATTTATGTGGGATGATAACACATTTGCCTCATTGAGGAACTACCTGATGATGTGGTTGTTTATTGTTTTGTTTATTTTGATGTTGTCATGTGTGGATTTATTGATTTTGTTATGAAGATTTCTCACACTAGCTTTATTGCTGACCGAAGTGAGTTTTTGCTTCTTAGGTACATTCATTTTTTGGGTACATTCATTTTTTAATGTAGCCGATTAGCCTTTCAGGTTTAGAGATTTTGAGCTGCGTTACTGGAGTTTCACTAGTGAGCTAGCCACGTCAGTCTTATCGGGTTAGAATTTTATTTGTTTCAGTAATCTAAATCATGTTTAGTTGTTGCTGCTATTTGTTTGTGTTGTTATTGAATTTTCACGTCCCGAGTTTTGGGGGAAACGGATAATCATACGTGGATTTTGGGATTTTCGTTTTCTTCGAAAATCGGGGCGTGACAATCACCATCCATCATCCTAGAGATGTTGAAAATGGATTCATCTCTAGGATGATGGATGGTGATGGACAAGTCTGGCATGGGCCTGACGTTATGAGCGTGGCTCTCTAGAATAAGTGTAAATGGTTTGATCCTACCAAAAGTTTTTGAAAGTATATCATGTTATCCAAATGTAGAACTTGGTTCCAAAGTAGGATTGTCCACCAAGTAAACCCTAATTTTTCGAAAAAAAAAGGTTATAAAGGAAATTTTTTGGGTTTCCTTGTGAGGGGAGTTAACTGAGATTAAAAATATTTTGATAGCCATTATTCGGAGTGATGCGTCTAAATCTATCCTTGTTGATTCTTGACCTACAAAACAAATGGCAGTGAGCCAATGATCATCATTGTGATCGCCGAAGGCACTCCAATGCTAAAGTCAAGTGACTGAGTAAAATTAGATATAAATTGTAAAATTGGATCGTAAGTACCTACCTTTCACATCCATTTTGTTCACCTTATATAGCGAATATTTCTCTTCTTCATTGAATCTATCGTCAAGACGTGCGATGAAGAGAGAAGATCTCGCTCAGGATCATACCCGCTCATGATTGAGTTCCCTTCGACACTTAATTCTATTTGGGATCCAATATTTGATTGGATCAAGAGCTATGCAATGGAATTTGGGCTTTTGACAGCTCAGAAATCTGTATTCGAGTTTTATTGTCCTAGATCAAGCTCCAAAATTTACACCATGTTTGGCTCACATAATTTGACTTTAATACCTGACTTATAGATTGAACAATGACCAGGCTCAGCTTGGACTGGACTATGCTTGAGTTTACTTGAAACTGTGGTTTGATGCTTGAGTTTACTTGAGACTGTCGTATTAGGGTGGACCTCTGCCATGGTCACGGCTGTGGTTTGACGCCTGTTCGATGTCTAAAGTTTCACCAAAATAACAATGTACCCAGATCATGAAATGACCATACAACGGAGTAAGAAACAAAAGCCATTATATCTGTTCATAAATCTTTCCTGCCTTTCACCACCAAAGGACAAGAAACATATATGCAATGCAATCACCATCACTCGGCCCACAAGCCCATCAAGGCCCACCATCACTACCATAATTGACCTTGTGCATTGACATGTCTCGCAGAGATATAATCTACCCAAAACCGGCACGTGTCGGTCGCTTTCTATAAGCACCCTCGAAACTTGAAATCAATTATTACGTCCGAAAGCGAACCCTCTCCACGCCCCCCTATCCCCTCCTCCCAGCAACAACTTATCAACCTACTCCCGTACTGTTCTCTCCGACACGTCATCTTTTTCTGGCTAAATAGTCTGTGAGTACTTAGTCCTCCCTGGCGCAGGTTAACGTCAGTCAGGGGAGAGGGAAATCGAGATGAATTTTTGGGCAGGCATCCCAACCACCAAACAATCCAACAAATAAACAGTGCTAACTTGCGCAGCTTGTCTACCTAAATTAACACCTGATACCCCCTTCACTTCACTTCACTTGAATCAGTGATGATGTCGATTTCGTGTTTCGAAGTTGGAGATTTCGAGTTCGCCTCATCGAAACCCTAGCTGTTCTGTTTCCAGTTCTTGAACTAGGTAAAAGCTTCAACTTGTTCACTCGTTGAGTTCTTGAAGAGTTCGTGACAATATGTGTGTTTTCTGATTTTTTTTAGGTCAAGATGTTCGGATTTTCGCGCAGACGGATGAAGATTGGAAGGTTACCTCTCGATTTCTCTCTCTGTCTCTTTGTTTTCGATTCTGAGTGTGAGTTTTAGGAGTTGAGAATGTGTTTTTGTTAGGTTGAAAGTTCAGCTTTCAGATTCGCCACAGGGGACTAGGAGTCCGATAAGACATGTGAAGAGAGTGAGTAAATCTAATGTAAGACTTTAATCGAACAAGTTGTAGTAGTCGATTTTAGTAGGTTGGATAGGATGATTGTGGTTGATCTGATTGGTGTTTTTTGCAGGTAGAAGATGTTGCATTGGCGACTAGTAATTCGGATGAGCTCAATTGCAAGACATCGACACTGGAGACTGAACTTAACAATTGTACCGCTGGGAAATCGGAGAGTTGGATGGTGTTGTCTACTACAGGAGACTTGCCTACACCTCGGTTTAATGTGATTGATTTTATTTATGAATTGGCTTTTGATTGATAATACTTGTAACAAGTTTAGAAAGTTAGTAATAGACTTGTTTTTTGCAATGCAGCACGCAGCGACTGTGGTTGGGAACAAAATGATAGTGGTTGGTGGTGAATCTGGTCAGGGATTGCTAGAAGACGTGCAGGTAATATAATGTCCTCTGTTTCGATTTTGAATTTTAATTGTCGTGAATCGAATAGGTGTTTTAGCAAGTAATGGCTCAAATTGGGATCACTATAGTGATTATTGATGTAGTATGGACTTTTGTATCACTAGAATTGGCTTACTGGATGGTAATATTTAGTGTAATCTGTTTATTTTTTCAGGTGCTTAATTTGGAGAAGTACACCTGGACAAAGGCTTCTTCGAAACTTTATTTGTCGCCTGCAAGTCTCCCATTGAAGATACCTGCATGTAAAGGTCATAGTCTGGTATAAATCCTAGTCAACTTCTCATACTTGCTAAGGGTTGTGGCTTTTGGCAAGTATTTATATTAAATTATTATTGTTTTTTCCCTCAAGTTTATGGCATGCACTATGTTATACCATCTTTATAATTCAGCTCGAACATGTGACAATCACAATCTCAAAAGGCGACTGAATATGTTTATTTTTACAGTTTAATGATGTTTTTTACACTTTTTTTTTTGGAAAGCGAGCTGGGTTTTTATAGGATCCCATAACCTATCAACAAGGTGCGACCTACAGGTCAACACCATAAGAAAGTAACTATGCCGCCGGCGGGTCTCAAACCTAGGATGTGGGGGATAAACCCACACAGCCCTAACCACTCGACCATAACGCCATTGGCATTTATTTTTTTTTTATTTTTTTTTTACACTTGTGTAATGACAATGTCTTAATGTCTATGATGTACCCAATGAGAAATGAGCATACACTTCAAACTCTCCAAATGGGGTGTTAGCGATATGAGCTGCACACTAACATTGCCAAACAATGTGGATGGAGGACAATGGAGGATAGATTCCAAGGTCACAAATGCGGAATCTATTTAGCATGATCTCTATTTTTATATTAACAAAGCCAAATTAAGCTACTTCTTGCATGGCATATGATGGCTTTGATTCCACAATATGTCACTTTGCATTAAAAAATTTAAAGCACTATTAAAATTCTGGCAAGTATCTACATGGAATGATCATCTAATGTTACAATAATTGCCTCAGACTTGCATGCAATATCATTATCAAACACGGTCTACCTATAATAACTTATATTTTTTGTTCTGTTGCTTTGATTTTCACTATTTATATTCACATGATGGTTTGAAATGTAATGTAGTTGCACTGATATGATGTTGAAATGCCTTTATTTTCTGTATTTGTTTGTTTATATTTTATCTATGGACTAGGTTTCATGGGGTAAAAAGGCACTTCTGATTGGAGGCAAAACTGATCCAGGAAGTGACAAAGTTTCAGGTTGGGATTCTTTATGTTTATAAGAACGCTTGTTACAGCTTAGATGTTTTGATTCTATATCTGATTATCAGTATATCAGTGAAAACAGAACATCATTCATTTGTGGTTTGTTTCACAGTGTGGGCACTTGATACAGAAACAGAATGCTGGTCACTTATTGAAGCAAAAGGAGAAATACCGGTACTCTCTCAAAGTTTAGACATATTAACAATCAAACTCAATTACCATAGCTATAAGGGAGAGAAAAAATATGGCTACAGTGGTCAAGGTCAAAATTGTGGATTCCTTCTCTATTTCTTAGTGTTTAAAACAGTTTGTTCCTCCTACCAAAACTAGATGATCTCAAAATAACTTCTCGAATCTAGTCTTGATTTGTTTGAAAAAGAATCGACATTTCTAGCATCTCATATGCAACCTCATCGAGCCCTTCCTCTACCCTTTCTTGCAGGCCGCACGTTCTGGCCATTCCGTGGTTAGAGCGGGTTCTGTTTTGATCCTTTTTGGTGGCGAAGATGCTAAAAGAAGGAAGCTGAATGATCTGCATATGTTTGATCTGAAGTCTCTGATGTGGCTTCCTATTCATTGCACGTATGTTTCAGTTTATTGATTTCAAAGCTTCTTGTTTATTCAATAACATTCATGCGCCTGGAAACTACTTGTTTCCATTGAAATTTTGAATTTATAATGGCCTTAAATTTTCTTATGATGTGAAGGCAGCATTGTACTTTTTTATAATAGTAATTAAGTTAGTGGTTGAATAATTTTTTTGTTCATATAGAGGAACTATACCATCTCCAAGGTCCAACCATGTTGCTGCTCTCTATGATGATAGAACTCTTTACATTTTCGGAGGAACATCAAAGTCAAGGACTGTAAATGACTTATATTCTCTCGACTTTGAAACAGTATGTCAATTTCTGCGTTAGTGGCTTCATCACAATATTGGTTGAAGTTGTGTTTGTGCATTTAACTTCTTTGTTTGCCGGAAATGACACCTTTGTTAGCTCCATCACTCTGATAAACTCTTTCTCGTCAGATGATATGGTCAAGAATCAAAATCAGAGGATTCCATCCATCACCTAGAGCTGGTTGCCGCGGTGTTTTATGTGGGCATAAATGGTACATTGCAGGTGGTGGCAGCAAAAAAAAGCGTAAAGATCAAACTCTAAACTTGCGATACTTATGCTGTGAATAGATATAGAAGTTTGCATTGTCATGTGTAATGTTTTGGAAACCCTCTTTCTTATTTAGTTTACATCCTGTTTGCTGTCTTCCTGCTACTCTTGATAATTTTTTTCTGAATTTACTTGAAAAGGTTTTATTTTCATTGATGGGATTCGCTGTGAATTATATGGTTTGACAACATTTGCTGTCAAGAGCCCTGTACTGAGAAGTATGCTTGTTATAATAATATTGTAGCAATTATGAATTAATGATGCAGTTCTTTGATTGACATGGCCTTTACTGGAAATAGCTTTAGATCATTTGGTTCAGTTAAGTCCCTAGCACTTCTGTTTTCTAAAAAGAGCAAGTGTCTTGAGTATCTTATATTTGCAGGTCATGCTGATACCTTGGTCTTTGATGTTACAAAAGTCGAGTGGTCTGTCGCTGTGGCATCACCTCCTTCATCTGTTACTTCCTACAAAGTAAGGTTTTGTTTTACTAGTGATTTCTTTGTAAGTAATGACAGAATTTCAATCTGGGAAGACCATTCTATTAGTTCCTATTGGGTACGGGTGACTGCTAGCCAGCCAATTTGTTCTTAGATTAAGGGAGTGATTGTCATTCACATCTCTGTCATTGTAACTTCATTTCGTTTCAGTTGATAAGACAGTTGTTGCAACCTTATTTCCTTGTATTGATATTTCCCATTAAAAGTGTGGCATGTCTGTTTTTTCTTGGCATGATAGCGTAATAGTGCTGTGTTACAGGGATTTAGCTTAGTTCCTGTGCAGCAAAATGAGAAGGTCTTCCTAGTTGCATTTGGGGGATACAAAAAGGAGCCTTCAAATCAGGTTGAGAAGGAAAACTTTTAGCCTTTCCTTTGTGGATTTAGTCAGTTATATAAGTTTTAAGTGTATGTTTTTTACAGGTTGAAGTATTGATCATGGAAAGAAATGAGCAATCTGTGGGTAGGCGATCTACTATTGAAAAAGGTCTGCGTCCATTGTTTTTTGAGAAGCGCCCAAATACCGTTGATTCTGTTGCTAGACAGAATCTAGCATCTGTCCTTGAGTACCATGGCTCCAGTAGGAGATCTATGTCAGAATCTGCTCTTGTCAACCCAAATCCTATTAACAGCAATGGTTCACTCCATAAGCAGTCTCATAATGAGGAAGAATACACCGGGGCCTTCAAAATACTGAAAAGTCTTGAAGGTGACAAGTGTCAGGAGCTCAAAGATTGCTCCATGATGCAGAATTCTTCTACACAGGTGCATCATATTTTTATTTTATTATACTAATGAGGACGTGCATAACATATTTCAATATTTATTGTCAACTATTTGGTTTTCGTAAATAATGCCCTATCAAGCTTTGCTACTTTGTTTTGGGGAGATCTGGTACTTTATTTATTATTTATCTAGAACGTTTTCTATCTAATAAGATGACTCGGGTACACACTCAATCTGTTTTTGCATTTATATTTCAAATGATAAGATGATTGCAGGAGTATACTTGAATTTGAGGAATCACCATACTTCTCAAGTGGTTAGCAGTAGGGGTGGGCACGGGACGGGATGGGACGAGATATACCCATCCCTATCCCATCTCGTTCATACGGGATCGGGACGAGACGGGACGGGATCAACGTGCTAATCTGGAGAATACATTTTGAACATATTATCAACTAGAAGTCTGAAGTTCTAAAATACATAGAACATATACCGAATTACAAATTTAATAAAATAAATTACTTGTACTTTGCTTGAATGTTCACTTTCCATCACCCTCCCCAGCTTCAAGAAGCTTGTGGAAGCTTCAAGGGTACATGCAGTGCCCTGCTGCAACCAAGGAAATCAACTCACCTTCACCCTCCTGTTGTGGTACCCCCTATCCACCAACTCGTGTTCGCTCACCTAATCAAGCATAAATTTTCCTTTGGGGAAATTGTGATGTAAGTGATCAGGTTGACTACAACCAGAGCAACTGAGGGATGTATCTACAATTGGACTCTGCTGAAATAAGTTTGGACAGGGTGGCAAATTGTTGTCTTCTTGTCAACACATTCTTGAAATTGAAGCTTGATTCAAGCCTTTTAGTAATATTCCAGGTCAGAGTTTACATTCCGTTTCCTGAGGTTTAGTGTGGATGTTAAGAGTGCGAAACTCAATGTCATATTCATTGATACCGCGTCCATTATGTCCCACAACATCAGCCTACCAAAAAGATCTAGTTCATAGTCTAATGACACAAAAGTGGTATATCGAACCAAAAGAATGACCAGTGTTTTATCAGAGAGAGGAGAACTGAGAAAGTGAGAAGTATTACAAATTTAGTATTTTACATATTAATCTAGAGATATGTGTGAGATTCATTGAGATGCTAAAAATGTTATATACATCAGTATATTTGTATGGGCATCCACAATTCTAAAATAAATAATTAAATAAAAATATTAATAAATTAGTTCGGGACGGGACGGGACGGGATTGAACATCTTCATCCCATCCCATCCTAGATCGGGACGGGACGGGATCGGGATGAAATTATTCAATCCCATTAAAACCCGGAAAAATTGGGACGGAACGGGACAGAATCGCGGGATGGGATGCCCACCCCTAGTTAGCAGTGGCCACATAGGCCTTGAAGGCCTTGAAATGTTAGAGAAACATTATGTGTAATAAGATGTGATAAGGACAGAGACACTTCTCAACCAGAAAGCAAACTATGCTGAAATAAGAAACAAAGGGTAATGCCAAAATAATAATATGAAACATGTATTCAAATGGAAGAATTGGGATTTGATTTGGAAATGTTTTGGCTTGCATTCTGTTAGATATGGTTTGGAAAGAGGTTGGACTAAATCACATTAAATTGGAGATTATTGTAGTTTGCGTGATACACCAGTATTTGTGTGATGTTTTAAGCTTTTTGGAAGAAGTTTGGAACATTTTGAAGAAAATCTGAATGATAAAATTTGAACTGCAATTCAAATTACAGTAATGCAATTTATAACATGAACTGCAGTTCCAGATTTTCTCCAAAATTGTTCCAATAGTGTTCAAACATCATTCCAATGCTGTAAAATCTTTGCCAAACTTTAACAATCTTCGCCATGGCCTAATTCTCAGATCTACCACTCTTCAATTCAAATCTCACCGAATATCAAACAATTCAAAAGTAAATAAAATAGGGAAAGGAGGTCCACGTCATACATCCACCTCTATGTAACCTATGAGATGGAATGGAATGGTTGAACAGAACTTTCAAGCAAGCTCAAACATACTTATAAGGGTTGCATCTCTTTTGTTGTGGCGATGTAAATAGAGTTTTGATTTGTTTGGTTTTCATGGCACGAAATGTGTCTGGACCACCATAAAATGCCCAATTTTATCATGTACATACTTTATTCTGATTCTACCACTAAAACGGGTTTTTAATCTTTTCAGGCAGTGGAACAGAGAACTAAACCACAAGACAGAGATCAAACTGATATTGCTGGGAGTAAGGCCACGGCAGAAGCGATGTCTACTCTATCAGACTCTGATTTTTCAAAACCCCATACTAAGCAAGTTATTGGAAACCTCAGCGGTAATGACGATGTGGTATTCCCTGAACCTGATGGAAAATCGGTGGGATTGCATCAGTTTTACGACGCCAAGTTGGCTTCGTTGATAAGAAAGAACGGTACTCTAGAAGAACAACTGACCTCTGCATTGGCTAGCAAGGAAGGCGCAGAGAAGAGTTTATCATCTGTTGTTAAAAGTAGACAGGACATGGAGAAAAAGTTGGGTGACACAGTAAAGGAAATGGAGCTGCTGAAAGAGAAACTTTCAAGTGTAGAGCTTGCACAAGAAGAAGCCAATAGTCTGTCTAATATCGTGCATTCTGATAATGTACGGCTTGAGCATGACGTGGCTTTCCTCAAGGCAGTTTTGGATGATACTCAAAAGGTGCAGTACCAATTTACTTTTTCATGAAGCTGTACTACTGCATGCCTTTTCGGTTTGAGGCATTTATTCTTATTGAGTTCGTGTGTTGATTAGCTTGTTGCGAATTCATTGTAGGAGCTTCATTCAACTAGAGGAGTCCTTGCAGGAGAAAGGGCCAGAGCATTCCAGCTACAGGTATCGTACGGCGTATTTAATTATTTAATTTTGCTGCCAGATTATATGTTTCCCTATTTATTCTAACTGATATTAAGTCTGGGGAAGTTGCATAAAGAAGTTAGGTGATTCATAGACTTTCTCGGGTTTATTTGAAACTTAGTGGCATTACATACTTCCTGACTTCAAATAAGCTTCTTCTCTGGCTGCATGAGAAGGGCAGTGGAAAAATAGATCATTTACCACAGGCTCCTAGTGGCAGGGCTGGTCACATTAGCACACCCCTGCTATATATCCACCAATAGCCACCCCTTGATTCCAAATAAATAAATCATACCACCTCCACCTCTCTCTCTCATGAATCCTCCGTTCTGTTCAACTTAATATCACCTCGTATTGTGTCCTCTGGACATTAGAGATGGCTGTACTACTTGCAAAAATAGAACTATTTCTATTAAAACCAAGAGAGTTTATCTTTGGTTCTCAATGCACCCATAACACTAGGAGCTTAGTCAAGAATGAAGCCAACCATATGATATCAGTTATCATATCTGTTAGCTTGTGACTATTAGTCTTCTTTAGCATAAAAGAATTCCAATAGTTAAGTAGACGTGTCCAGGTACGGTTGTAGTGCATTAGGTGTTAAAAGGTATAAAGCCAATTAGATTCATGTTGTCTCTGTATTCTCATGTTTGTATACTTGGTTTGTTAGTGCCATTGGTTAATGCACATCGTTTCACAGGTAGAAGTCTTTCATTTGAAGCAACGGTTGCAGTCTATGGAGAACCGAGCATCGACCCCCAGAAAACCTTTCCATAATATGTAGGGAAGTGAAAGTTGTCCAAATTGCCAACTTAGCCTTTTTTGTGTTTGTTGCCCTAGGTAGTAATTGCGAAGGGCACATGTATTTTGAGTTCATACATTCTCTTTAGGTTGGGATGTAACAATCACGCATAGTTTGTATATATGATGGGAATTAATCTTAATGTTCATTCGTTCATAACATTTTCTGAGGAAGTTCTGTATCTTATATACAAAAGCTAACCCAAGCGGGGCACTAAACCTTAGTCAATATTGTTCGTGCTATGGCATAAAAGGATTCCGCATCGTCGAGTCAGAAAGGGGAACTCCGAGTCATGTCCATTTTCTGGAGGCCAATTGAGAGTCAGAACCGAAAGGAACCAATTTCTTCTGCACTGAGTTTGATCAATTCTTAGGAGTCCTGGCAGGAAACTCTGAATTTCTTAGGAGTCATGAGGGGTACTCTGGGCATAATCCTTTGGTTTGTCTCGTTTAAGTAATTTAATATTTTTTGTCAATTTGAAGCTGTCGGTTCTAAAGAGAAACGCAACTTTAATATTTCATGCTACAGATGTTAAAATGAAAACTCATTTGTAATGCTGCAATGTTGCAACTGCACTATAGAGAGTACAATCTAGTCTATTTTTGTGTTGAATTTCGCTTACTGGGCCAGTGCTCCAGCGTGTGTTAGACGCCTAATAAACAATGTGAGGTTCATCCAGAGTCAACCCATCCAAACTCCATAGTCTCCATAGCATTTTCTGTCTCCATTACAAGTCCATTGATGTACTGAATTCAGAAAACAGTCGATGTTTCAGACTTGCAAAGCATTTCTTTTTCTCCATGATCATGCATTCATCAACTTCTATGCCATTTCCTTTCATAGATACCGGTTTCACTAAACCACAAGAAAACGATAATTCAGGTCAGTAGGATTGTGACTACATCTGAGTTTACACAGAAATTTGTTGTTTTTTTTGTTGGAAAAATCCAATAATGTGGGTACACATATGCAATACAATGTGTATTACTATCTTAAAGTGTAATCCATCTAATATGTGATCTAATAAAGGTGTTGAACTATAAGATATTATTAAATAATATGGTGTAAATTAAGATGTAATTTCTTATTCAATGAGGGGCAAAATTGGAAATTCACAGCTAGTAAGTTATAGGGTTATGACTTACGAGCAATATAAATACGGGTTTGTCCTCGATTGAGCGTTGCGTGAAAAAGATAGTTTTCTATATTGTTTCTGTTTCCTCTCAACAGAGATTCTAAAGTTATACGCTTGGATCAATCGGAAGTCCAACTTATCACAATCAAAAGGGAAATTGTTATGGATCAATGTATGTTTTTATTCTTCTTTTGTTTCCATTGAATCAACTAGAGTTTTAATTATTTGGTTATATTCTACAATTGGTATCAGAGCCACTCCTGTTGATTCCATGTGAAATTATAAAGATGAAAACGTTTCATTATTTTGATTATGTGATTCATTATACTGATTCATGTGATTCATTATACTGATTCATGTGATTGATTATATTGCTTCATGTTCATTGTTACAATATTACAGTGATTTCATGTGATTTCATCATTATTCATGCGATTATTTATTATTTATTGATTCACTGCTACAATGATTTCATGCGATTATATATTATATGTTGATTCACTGCTACAGTGATTTCATTGTAATTATATTCACTGTTTCATTGTAATTGTATTCAGTGATTATATTGTAATTGTGTTATCGTTGAAAAAGATTACATATATTACAATTCGGTGTACAGTGAAATAGAGGATAAAAAAATAAAAAATAATAAAAATAAAAAAATAAATTTCGATACACTGTGACTGTTCATTGTTGACCGAGGTGACTATTCATTGTTGGACTGGTTACTGTTGGGCCTGTTAGTAAATTTGGGTTTGTTAATAAATTTGGGCCTGTTGGGCCTGTTAGTAAATTTGGGCATGTTAGTACATTTGGGCCTGTTGTGTTCTTTATTTAAAATTTACACAATTTAACTAATAGGTTGCCAAAGCAACCACTATTAGGAAAATTGGTTAATTTTAAATAAGTGAGCATGTTATATCCTTGTGAAACAATCGGCTCAAAGGAAGATTGTTTTGAGTGGATAATCCATAGTCTTAAATATGTGATAAAGTTTACTTTACCATGTTTTCATTATGTCGGTCCAAAGAAATGCATAATATTAGGTCGGTTTCGTTGTGTAAGAAGAGTACTACTTACAGATTGATATTTTTGTCCAAAGACTAAATAACAATGTTGTGCTAGGTATCTTGATATGGTGTTTTACCTATTGTATGAATTTAAAATTTATGCAATTTGAATGATGATGAGAACATGTTATTTATTTCATTTATTCTCTGTACAGCTACTATGTCTGCTACTAGTATATCTGCTGGTGTAAATAATATTCTCATGCTCAATAGGACAAACTTCAAGGACTGGAAAGAGAACGTGTTAATCGTTCTTGGATGTATGGATCTGGACCTTGCCTTAAGGATTGAGCAACGCGCTCCTCTTACAAATGCAAGTACTCTTGATGCCAGGAAATACTTTGAGAAGTGGGAACGCTCCAATCGCATGAGTCTCATGCTCATCAAGCGAGGTATTCCATAAGCCTTTAGGGGTGCAATATCTGAAGGGGTGACCAATGCTAATGAGTTTCTTGCTGAACTTGAAAAATGTTTTGCTAAAAACGATAAGGCTGAAACAAGCACGCTTTAAGCTAGCTTGATTTCATTGAAGTACAAAGGGAACATTAGGGAGTACATCATGGAGATGTCACATCTTGCTTCAAAACTTAAGGCACTAAAGGTTGAGTTGTCTGAGGACTTACTCGTGCATCTAGTTTTAATATCACTTCCTCCACAATACAGTCAGTTTAAGATCAGTTACAACTGTCAAAAGGAGAAATGGACTCTTAATGAGCTCATCTCATACTGTGTGCAAGAGGAAAACAGGTTGAAGCAAGACAGAACGGAAAGTGCTCACTTTGCAAGCACCTCTAAAGATAAGGGCAAAAAACGAAAGAAGGATAATGAAGCTGTTGAGGGTCCAGCACAAAAGAAACAGAAATGCAATGAGGGTTGTTTGTTTTGTAAGAAACCTGGACATGTAAAGAAGGAATGTATCAAGTATCACGCATGACGTGCTAAAAAGGGTATGTTTCTTACTTTGGTCTGTTCTGAGGTTAACTTAGCTTCAGTACCTAGAAACACTTGGTGGTTAGATTCTTGTGCTACTACTCACATAAGTGTTTCTATGCAGGGTTGTCTGAGCTACCGAAAGCCAAATGATGCCGAAAGACGCATCTTCGTGGGCTATGGAAAATCAGTAGAAGTGGAAGCAATAGGAAACTTTAGGTTACTCTTAGGAACTGGTTGTTATTTGGAATTTAAAGACACTTTTGTAATACCGTCATTTAGACGGAATTTGGTTTATATTTCCTTGTTGGACAAATTTGGATATTGTTGTTCATTTGGAAATAATCAATTTAGTCTTTCATTAAATTCTAATATTATTGGTATTGGTTCATTAAGCACATTTGATAACCTATATCTTCTTGACACTATTGCATCAGATAATGAAACCTTGCATGTGGAATCACGTGGTACTAAGCGTAAGCTAAATGAAGGAAATTCATCAAAACTATGGCACAAACGCTTAGGACATATCTCGAAAGCGAGAATGGAGAGACTTGTGTCAGATGGCATATTAGATTCTCTTGATTTTTCAGACTTTGATGTTTGTATTGAGTGTATAAAGGGAAAACAGACCAAACAAAGGAGATTAGGTGCAAACAGAACTTCAAACGTCTTAGAATTAATCCACACAGATATTTGTGGACCATTCCCTTTGACTTTTTGAAATGGTCAACAATATTTTATATCATTCATAGACGATTACTCACGCTATGGGTACTTATATGTCATTCATGAGAAATCTAAGTCACTGGACATGTTCAAAGCTTTCAAAGCTGAGGTTGAGAACCAACTCAACAAACGAATTAAGAGTGTCAGGTCTGACCGTGGTGGTGAGTATTACGGCAGATATGACGGTTCAGGTGAACAACGTCCAGGACCATTTGCTAAATTCCTAGAGGAATGTGGAATCGTCCCACAGTACACCATGCCGGGATCACCTAGCATGAATGGTGTAGCTGAAAGACGAAACCGAACTTTTAAGGACATGGTAAGGAGTATGATCAGTCATTCTACCTTACCTGTATCACTTTGGGGAGAAGCACTAAAGACAACAACTTATATCCTTAATAGAGTACCAACTAAAGCAGCTGCCAAAACACCTTATGAGCTTTGGACAGGCAGAAAACCTAGTCTAAAGCATTTTCACATTTGGGGATGTCCAGCTGAAGCAAGGCCTTATCGGCCGAATGAAAAGAAATTGGACTCCAAGACAGTGAACAACTATTTCATTGGCTATTCTGAGCAATCAAGGGGATTCAAGTTTTATAATCCCACTATTAAGTCCATTTTTGAAACGGGGACAACGACGTTTTTTTAGGATGTCGAGTTTGGGGAAGATGTCACGCCCCGATTTTTGGGAAAAACGAAAATCCCAAAATCCACGTAGGATTATCCGTTTCCCCAAAACTGGGGACGTGAAATTCAATAACAACAGAAATATTTAGCAGCAATGACAAAAATATAGTTTAGAAAATAGAACAAACTAAAATTTATAATAAAACTCTAACCGGGAAATTCCGACGTCGCTAGCCACACTAGCGAAACTCCAGTAACGCTGCTCAAAATCGCTAAACCTGAAAGGCTAATCGGCTAGATTCCCAAAGGAATGTACCCAAGAAGCAAAAGCTCACTTGGGTCAGCAATAAAGCTGGTGTGAAAAATCTTCATCCCAAAATCAATAAAATCGCACGTGATAAACATCAAGCAAAACACAAACAACAAACCATCACACCAATAGGTAGTTCCTCAACGAGGCAAAAGTGTGATGCAATAAACACAGTTCCAAGAATTTAGTTCCTCATCGAGGCCATCATATCATCATCTCAATTAAGTAAAAATGCATTTACTTGTACTTACCCTATAGGAGTTGACTATGGCAAGTCTGACCTGGACTTTCCATCCTGCGTGAAAAGGATTAGAAACAATGCAACGTAATTTATCCATTTTTATTTGAATTTGATTCATCTTTTTAACGGATTGATCACTTAGACGATACCACATTCGCACCACCTCCGTGCCGAACATACATGCCCGTATGCCTCTCTCATATAAAGGAAGACTACTCCGTCATCCATGCCCAAGTGGGGACATCACATACATGCATGCATCGCGGATACCCCTAACTATATGAATACCAAAAGCCACCCTTGAGCTATCAATGCGCATAAACTCACGTCATATTTTTTACAGATAAATATCAAAGCCTATTTTAGGCATACAAATTCACCTCATTTCCGCAAGACTAACCCGAGGGTTATTTTAGTTTCTCTAGTAAGAAATGGGTGCCCCAACTCCGCAAGACGACCCTCTGGTCATTTAGTTTCTCTAGTAAGAAAGGGGAAATAATAAACAAAAGAGGTGTGGTAGTTCTAAGTAATGCAAGTCCAAGTGGTTTATATTTTCAGAAATCAAGGTTTACTAATATCATTTATTTTTGATAATTCAGAATTCCTCCACAATGACATTTTGTCATACATAAATCGATTTACAATCGTATCCACCCACATTTTTGGGGAAAACATAGCATATTCATAAATCATGCTTTATAATAACACGGTGATCAAGTGACATTTTGTCATTCATAATGAACGAGACATCAAAACATAACAAGCCATAGTGCAATATCAAACACTACTCCACATAGTACTCTCCATGTGAATGTGATTTTAGGGAAAAACACATACATCCTAGTTTGACAGAAAGTATCTCAAATGATAAAACCAACAAAGCCACTACATGCAATCTCCGAAAAGACAATTTCAACACATAAACATGCAAGTGCATGACAAACATGGGTGGACACTAACTTACACCAAAGCAACCATCCAAATCCCAGCACAACACACCTATCTTAAGTTGTTTGAAAACATTCACAAATTCCTAGTTAACACCAAATAACTCCACATGTTAAGAGTGGACTCCGCTTCAATCACACATTTTGCACCATTAGGCATGACATCACACAACTCATCGTCATTATCTAAATTCCCAATTCTAAATGGCTTCTCTATGTATTTATAATATATGCTTATTATTCTCCCTACCAGCCATACATTTGAACAATTAAATCTTTCAGTCTTTCATTGTCACGTAGCATGCTAGAATAGATACGTACATATATGGTACTGAAAATGACAATAACTGCAATTACTAATGACTCCTACTGATATTGATCAGTGTTACGATGATCCATGCTACTTAACATAATATTCAAAATATATATACTATATACAAGGTTGACACAGTTACTTAACATAATATTCAAAATAGATATACTATATACAAGGTTGACACAATAACTGGAACCAAAGAAGAGTCTTAGAGGCTCCATTAAATGCCATATTGCCATTTTCAATTTTTTCTGGTACAATAATAATCAACTGATAACACATAACTAAAAAGCATCCTCATGAGGACTTCCACCAAGACCCTTTGTCCATCAAGCTCCTAGTTTACCTTCAATTTTCCATGAAGCATAGTTCCAAACATGAAGAAAAACCTAATTCTATTACATACCTCTATAATGTCATGGTCCTCCTATCATGTGGCCTGAAAAGTCTCCAGTATGCTACTACTACTTATGACTATGCTATTTCAATCAATCACTAAGTGACAGTGGGACACCCACCATAATGGTCTGTTGCACATAAACTCATATAATCAATCTATTATTAACCGAGTTTATTATCACTATAGATAACTATGCACCCCTGCTCTTTGCCATAAAAGACATAACCTGGAGTCAAATTTTCTATCAAATGTTTCACAAAGATATCCTTGATGCATGTGCTTTTATGCAAAACTGCTAGGTCAAAGAAGTAAGATGCCTGAATGAAGAGAATGTCAGCTTGAAAAGGGCTCTGTGGTGTTTTGAATCTAAAAGAAAAAGGCATCAGACACACTATATCGACTCTTGGACTCGAGTAGAAACAAGGCTAGACACTAGGTTAAGATTATTTTGAGACATATTTATTTGCTTTCTAAAACACAAGATAATAGCCACTCCAACACTGGTTTTCAAGCAGAAAGCTTAAGAGAAGCCTTTCCAAACAAAACAACAGCAACAAACCATAACAACAACAGGAGAAATGCAAGATTCGCAAAACTGGACATACAGTCATTTTAGATCTAAGTGAGACTCAGCAAGTTCTTCTATAACTAAAAAGGCCAAAATTTAATTCATGTTCCTCGCAAGCAATAAGTTTCAAGACTTCCACTGATACACACACTGGATCAACCCTGAATCAACTAAGAATCCATCTCGATTCAGATCCTGTAACAACTCTGCACTCAGCTGTAAATATCCCTCTAAAATCAATTGAAACAATCCCCAAAACAGCCATTAAAATCAGCTGGAAATAGCCCCAAAACCTGCTGGAACAACCTACCTGCCAACCCAGCTGAAACATAATTGAAAACACCTCTGAACTGCTACTACTTGGAGTGTAAAATAGTTACAAGTCTATGCTGATTTTGGAGCAATAGTAGTCTAAAATAAACAACATAAATAACAAGAGTTTCTAGGGAGATTAATGCTAAATTCTGGGTGCAATAATAATCGAGAAAGGGTGTTAGCTAATTTGAATTGGCTTGGAATATCAGCCAAACTTAAGTGTCCAAAAGAGACAGGATTTAGTGTAAAACAACGACTGAAACAGGGTGTTAACTAGCCAATATTGAGTCTTACTTTCTCATGCAACAAGAACTAACTTAGCTGGGTTATAAGATTCACAAAGTCATCCAAACCATCTTCAGCACTAATGTCACTGATCTGACCAGAACATTATCAATGTTATCCCACTCTCGTCACTATTGTCACCACTGTCACTGTTCCAACTAGCTACAAACATCACCACTTCAAATATTTGTGCTAAGACCACCATTCCCACCATTGATAAACAACACACAAATAACGCCATCATCAAAATCACTAGTATCATCACGAACCCCTTTCAAGAAAATGTTTAAGGTAGTGAAATTGGAGATTTGGGTGATCAAGTAAGCATAATTTTGGATCCCATTAGGAGTTAAACCTTGTTAGAAAGTTTCAGTGACTGATTGTTCAAGTCCCCAAAGCACAAAATATCAAACAAATCACACCCCACAATTCTTGCATACTCCATGATTATTAAAACCAAATCCATATCACAAACAAAGCATAACACATATACAAAAAAAGAATCCCCAAAACTGAACAAAAATATTTTGAACATTACAAGAAGTATTTAGTAGTCATAATGAATTGCATGAGTAGGTTTGTTTAAGGCAGAAACAAAAACACCAAGAGACAATAGAACACTCATAGCAAAAGTGAAAGGAGATGAAGAAACTCACTTGATGAAATCACCAATGATTTGCGCAACCAATCCACGCCCACACGATGCCACTTCTTCTTCTCAACCCCGCGAGCTCCCCACAGCTGCCACCACCAGCAACGCCATCACAGCACCACCTTCGTGCACAGTCTCCATCGCCATCATCCAGCCAAAGAGGATAAGAGGAAGGAGAAAAGAAGAGAAATGAGGGCTTTTGGGGCGGTGGGATCTTCGTCACAGTTCTGGCCGCCAGATGAGAAGAAGAAAACATGAAGGAGGAAAAGATGAAAGAAGAAGGAAGGAGGAAGAAAAGAAAAGAGGGTTTTCTCTTTATAGGGTGGGTGGCTATTCGCCCCTACTGAACTTCTGAAAGCACCCACCTTCTAAACTCACCAAATAAAACCCTAAATTTTGAAATTCACATTCAATTAAATGTAACCCTATTTTATTTAATTCAAAATAAAATAAATTAGTTTTATGAAATTCAGGGGTGTTACATTATACACACGTTAAATGGAATCTCGTCCCGAGATACGGATGGTAAGACAGTTAACTGAATTTTGAAAAATACAAGTTGTCAAACAAAAGAAGATTTTAAAACACAAATTTCAATTGAATTTTAGAAAAATAAATTATTTATTGTTATTGGAAAAGTAGGGGTGTTACAGGAGAAATAAGGTAAGAGACATTGTCTTTGAGGAGGAATCAATTTCGACTCCTACTACTGTTTTTGACAATGTACATGTTCCAATACCTGTCATTGATCAAGAAGCAGATCTGGAACCTCAACAGGACAATGTTGACCAACTCCCTGCTCAAATTGAAGAATATATTACAGAAGAACAAACTCAACAACCTCAAGATCAAATGACATTAAGGAGATCCACGAGAGAAAAGAGAAGTGTTATTCCGGATGATTATATGGTCTTTCTCCAAAAACATGAGAAAAATGATGGATTGGTGGAAAATGATCCAATCAACTTCCATCAAGCCATGCAGGATTATAACTCTCAAAAGTGGATAGATGCTATGAATGAGGAGTACAAGTCTATGCAAGACAATCAAGTTTGGGATCTTGTCCCATTACCTGAAAATACAAAGCCTATTGGTTGTAAATGGATATTCAAAACCAAAAGGGACTCAAAAGGTAACGTGGAAATAAGGCTCGTTTTGTAGCTAAAGGCTTCACTCAAAAGGAATGCATCGACTATAAAGAGACTTTCTCTCCGGTGTCAAAGAAAGACTCATTTAGGACAATCATGACACTTGTTGCGAAGTTTGACCTTGAGTTACATCAGATGGGTGTTAAAACATCGTTTCTCAATGGAGACATCGATGACACAATTTATATGGTGTAACCAGAAAACTGTGTCTGGAGACCCAAAGAATATGGTTTGCAGACTAAAGAAATCCATCTATGGGCTCAAGCAAGCTTCCCGTCAATGGTACTACAAATTTCATCAAGTAATTGTCTCGTTTGGTTTTGAGACAAATGTTGTTGATAATTGTGTGTATCATAAGTTAAGTGGGAGTAAACATATCTTCTTGGTTTTGCATGTTGACGACATATTACTTGCCACTAATAATATAGACATGTTGCACGAAACCAAGAGATTTCTATCAAAGAAATTTGAAATGAAAGATCTTGGTGAAGCTTCTTTTGTCTTAGGGATTCAGATATACCGGGATCGTTTCCGGGGTATTCTTGGATTATCACAAAAGGACTATATAGAAAAAGTGCTCAAAAGGTTTGACATGCAAGATTGTAAACCAGGATACACCCCTATATCTAAAGGAGACAAATTCAGTCTTAAACAGTGCCCTAAAAATAAACTTGAAGTTGTAGAAATGCAAAAGATTCCCTATGCATCAACTGTTGGGAGTCTTATGTATGCACAAGTATGTACACGTCCAGACATATCATTCATTGTTGGAATGCTTGGAAAATATATGGATAACCCTGGAATGGATCACTGAAAAGCAGTTAAACGGGTTATGAGATATTTACAAAGAACTAAGGATTACATGCTCACATACAAGAGATCAGATTAGTTGGAGATCATAGGGTATTCTGATTCTGATTTTGCTGGATGCCAAGATAGTAGGAAATCTACATCAGACTACATTTATCTGTTAGCTGGAGGAGCTATTTCCTGGAGAAGTGCTAAGCAGACACTCATAGCTTCTTCCACCATGGAAGCAGAATATGTGGCGTGTTTTGAGGCATCCAACGATGGATTATGGCTGCGTTATTTTGCCACTGGGCTGCGCATTTTGAATGACATAGAAAGACCACTAAAGTTATATTGTGACAATAAGTCAACAGTTCTATATGCCAACAACAGCAGGAGCTCGTCTAGGTCAATTCACATTGACATAAAGTCCCTGGTTGTGAAGGAGAGAGTAGAGAATAAACGGATTTTCATAGAGCATATTGGGACAAACTCCATGATTGCGGATCCGCTTACTAAGGGATTACCACCCAAGGTCTTTCATGAGCACACCGCTCATATGGGTGTTACATCACATGAGGATATCATGGTTTAGTGGGAGTTTTTTGTTGTTCTGTGATAAATTTTTGGGCACATTGGTGCAATTTAGTATTTTCTGCAGAAATAAGTATTCAGTCAATTGTCTGTTTATTATATATTTGATCTCATTAAATATTATAGTTGGACCAGTTGGAAATAGGCATGTTTGGATCACATTACATGTAATTTCCATGCTCTACATCCATGTTTGATCTATGTCATTTGATTATATTGGTATATGTGATTATTGATGGATTTAGTTACGTTAAATGTGACGAAAATCGCTTTAATCCTATATCAGTATAGTCAATGGACGAGATTGTTAGGAATATTTTTACTTGTGATAGCAATTTTTGAGCTCATAAAGGTTATACACATTTAAAGGTAACATATGTGGCCCAAGTGGGAGATTGTTGAAAAAATCCAATAATGTGGGTACACATATGTAATACAATGTGTATTGCTATCTTAAAGTGTAGTCCATCTAAAATGTGATCTAATAGAGGTGTTGGACTATAAAGTATTATTAAATAATATAGTGTAAATTAAGATGTACTAGAGCACCAAGAAAAAATACGGTAGAAAATAGCGGAGAGAGGCGATTTTGGGCGATTTGAGGGGTATTTTGGGAATTTTTTCCCGATCTGCCTGTTTCTTGAATCCTAGCCGTTCCTGGTTTTTGGGAAGCAATCTGGACCACTGTTTCTAATGTCGGATTGGAAACCCTACGTGTTTCGCCGCCGCCGACACGGTTCTGCCGGCCTCAGGCTGCCCGATTTGGGTGCTGGGGAACACGCACGACTTTCGTGCTCTGCTCGGATTGATTTGTTGCACCACGGCACAGCCGGCACTGCCAAAAGCCTCTCGATCTGAGGGTCGTTTCGCGCCGTTACGATTTTGGGTCGGTCCGCGCCGTCGTTCCAATCTGGCCGCCGCTACGCCCCAGCTTTTGTTACAACGTTTTGCGAAACGGTTTTTGGGTGTTTAATCTGCTGGGACAGGGACGCCACGTCCTCTGGACGTGATGTCAGCGCCAGCCGTCATTCCTCCTTCCACGGGTCCTAGTCATGGGGACACATCGGCAACCCCTAAGCCTTCTTTCGCCCAAATTCTGGGCAAGATTTTGGTGGATGACACTGTGGAGGCTCAGGTCAAAGGTACTCATTTTTGTAAATAGGGGGCCCCCGCAATCGGAATCACGGCATTGAATGAAGTACAAGGTGAAGCTTTCATGGAAAAACATGTGATTGTTCTCAAATTTTCTAGTTACCGACCAACTTTGGCAGATATTCGAGATTCGATTCACAGAACATGGGGAATTTTGGGTGATTTTTCGCTGGGGTTGTTGAATCAATGCCACGTGTTAGTTCGACTTCAATCTGAGATGGAAGCAAAGAAAGTTCTGTCGAGAGACTCTTTTTTGATTCGTGGAGTTCGGTTTAAAGCTTTCCGTTGGCACGATGGTTTCAGTTTGAAGGAAGATCCAATTTCGGTACCACTTTGGGTAGAGTTACCTAACTTACCTTTGCATTTATTTCATCCCCCTATTTTAAAAGCAATTGTGAATTCCTTTGGTGATTTTTTGCGGATGGATGATCATACTCGCTGCCTCTCGCGCCCGGGATTTGCCCGCGTATGTGTGGAGATGTCTTTAGCGGAGAAATTACCAAATAGAGTTTGGATAGACAGGGCTAATAACAGGGGTTTCTGGCAGAAGATAGAATATCCTGGTTTCAAATATTGCGATTTTTGTTCTTTGATAGGTCACCAAGAGGAGGTTTGTAGAAAAAAGCTGGGTCTTAAGGGCGTAGGGAGAGGCCCGGATTCCTGTAAAGCGGAGAAGGCGGTAAAGCCGCAGGTTGACAACAAAACCGTAAAGCAACAATACGTTCCCATTCTCAAAAAAGCTAAAAATCATAATCCAGCAGTTGGACCGAGTGGAGCAAAGAACAGCCAGGGGGTGGAGATTGATGATGACGTAGGTGAGCAGCGGCCGGAGGCCAGGGATCCGGTCAAGGTGGTTTTGGCAAACAAGTTTGAGTCGCTTACTGAAAATATTGATGCAGATGAGAGTGAGAAAATGGTTCAAGTTAGTGCTGAGCAGGTTACAGAAACTATGGAAGAATGCCTTCTAGAGGCGGGGTACACAACTTCGGAGATTGCAAATGCTATTGGAAATCAAGACCAGCTGCCACAGCCAACAGAGGATGCACTCTCAGGGTCCAAAAGTGATCGATCCGAAGACATAACAAATGACAATACTTGCCCGGAACTTCCCATTGCGGCTCAGCCGCATGACGTTACTGGTGGTGATCGATTGGTGCAACCTGGATCCGCCCAAGCAGCTTCATTGCGCACTTCAGCGCAACCTGGATCACAGACAGCAGCTGTCCTGGTTCATTCGTGCCCTTTGGATCAGCCATTGCTCACCTCAGCGCCACCCAGGCCATGCGTTCCAGCAGGGGATGTAGGTATGGCCTCGCCTTAGCCCGCTCACGGCCTCCACCAACTCGCGACAACCACCAGTCCACGGCAGGCTCCTAATCACAGTACCAACCAGTCCACGGTGCAGCGCTTGACTGGGGTCCAGCCAGACCTCGGAACCACTATTGATGCAATGCCTCAGACAGAGCTTGCCTTGGTAGCAGTGGGTGACTCTGCTCCTTTGCTCGCTCATTCAGGGACGTTGTCCTTTGCGCATGGAACGACACAGGAAGTTGGGGCAGGATTGGGGCAGTCGACAGTAATGGATCGCTTGACAGAGGTCCTGGCCAAGAGAGCAATACCCGCGATAGCAAGGAATGACAAGGACGGGGGTGAGTTGTATGATGTTGCTGTCCAGCTTTTCAAGGAGAACCGTGTTTTGCGACAACAGAAAATTTCAACGAACACCAATACCCTTGATAGTGCCACAGATGATAGTGATGTGGCTGCGTCGGATTCGGAGTTGGGGCCGGAATCACATGCTATTACCGACTTAACTTTGGGGGCACTCTCTGATGAGGATCTTCGGAACAAAGTCAAACCGGCGGCCTCTCCGGGCAATCGTCGTAAGACTAAGAAGGGTAAAATTTCTTCCCGCGTGTAAGATGATGGAAAACTTTATGTTTTGGAATGCTCGTGGGGTTGGTAATCAGGCCACGAGGAGGAGGTTAAAAGGTATGGTAATGGATCATAAAGTCAGAATTCTTATGATTGCGGAGCCAATGATTGATACTGGTAGATCTATGGAGCTTGGTAACAAGCTCCACCTTGGTGGCTTTGCCTCAAACGATACTCTTGGCGGCAAGATTTGGATTTTTTGGGATACTTCCCTTGCTCTCTCGGTGGTTGATATGTCGGACCAGATCATTCATTGCCAGGTAACGGACTCTGCATCAAGAATTTTTTTAATTTCTTTTGTTTATGCTAAATGTTCTGTGGATGAAAGACAGGATCTTTGGTTGAATATGGCCAATTTTGCTGCTAACCATGACACTCCTTGGATGGTCGGAGGTGATTTTAACACTTATTTGCATTCGGGCGAAAAAGTAGGGGGGTGGAGCCGTCCAGGGCAAGCATGTCACATTTTTCGGACTGTATTGAAATCAGTGGCTTAATTGACTGTGGATTCTCGGGCCCTCGTCTCACTTGGTGCAATAACAGGCGGGACAGGAAACGTATTTGGGCTAGACTTGATAGGATTTTTGTTAATTCAGCTTGGTTGACAGATTTGGGCAGTCCTAAGGTGGAACATCTCAGCAGAACTTTTTCAGATCACTCTCCACTGTTGGCTTCCATGCCAACTCAATCAAAATTCGGTTTTGTCCCTTTTCGGTTCCTTAATATGTGGACCACTCATCCTGAGTTTCTGGATTTGGTCAAGGACACGTGGATGACGGATATGGGTACCATGAGACCTATTGATAGAGTTGATGCCAAACTTAAACTGACACGACGTGCTCTTATACAGTGGAACAGGACGGTCTTTGGCAATGTGTTTAGCAGGATCCGAGCATTAGAAGATGAAATGCAACAGTGGGAAACAACACTTTTGGCGGGTTTTGCTAATACCAGAAATAATGGTCTCAATGCTGATGCTAATTGGGATGTACAGGCTTGCTCTAATTTACATCGATGTCAGGCAGAGTACAGATTAGCGCTCAAACAGGAAGAGCTTTACTGGATTCAAAAATCAGGTGAAAAAGAGTTCAAGGAGGGGGATGCCTGCACTAAGTACTTTTTTGCTTCCACCAAGTCCAAACAAAAGCGACGAGCCATCAATCAGATTACTTTACCGTGCGGTAGAGTTATTTCGAAACCTGGTGAGATTCTTGACAACGCCAATGCGTTTTTTGCTACTATGATGTCTACTCAAGGGGGTTGTATGGAGGATACGGATTTGATTAATTGTATCCCGAAGTTGGTGGAACCTGGTCAATGTGATTTTTTGGTCAAAAGACATTCCTTGGAGGAAGTAAGAGATGTTGTTTTCGACATACCCAAAAATAGTGCGCCAGGGCCGGATGGCTTTACGGCTGATTTTTTTCAGTTTTGTTGGGAGTTTTTTACCATGGACATTTAGGAGGCGGCTATACAATTTTTTGAAGGGGAGGTTATGTCGTCGTCCTTTTCGGCGAATTTCATGGCCTTGATTCCTAAAATTGAGAACCCAGTTTCCTTTTCTGATTTTCGCCCAATCAGTCTGTGTAATGTGATTTATAAGATCTTCAGTAAAATCCTTTGCAACAGGTTGGTAGATATCTTGCCAAGTTTGATCTCTCAGGAGCAGGGGGCTTTTGTTAAAGGCCGGTTCATTGGTGAAAATATTGGCCTGGCGCAGGAATTGATTAGAGACATTAACAGGAAGGTTATTGGAGGTAATGTGGTGCTGAAAATTGACATGGAGAAAGCATATGACAGAATGGAATGGAACTTTTTGCGTACAATTCTTAAAAAATTTGGCTTTACTGGTAGATTATGTCACCTCATCTCCAACTGTGTGGCTTTTTGTGGATTTTCGGTTCTACTCCAGGGCGTCTACAAAGGTTTCTTCAGATCCACTAGGGGCTTACGGCAAGGAGACCATCTTTCTCCGTTTCTTTTCATTATTGCCTCTGAAGTGTTGAGTAGGGGATTGAAAACAGCTTTTGAGAATGGCAAAATTGGGTATTATTACACTCCCAGGAATTTTAGCCCTATCTCCCATCTTCTGTATGCAGACGACACTCTTATTTTTCTAAATGGAAGACAGTCCTCAGTCATGGGATGCATGGATTTCTTGCGAAGGTACTGTCGGTCCTCGGGGCAAAAAATCAATAAGATAAAAGTTTTTTTACTTTGGATGACAAGACAGAAGCGGAGCGCATTGTGGCATTAAAGAGTTATACCGATTTCCAATTTCATGTTGCCCCATTAAAATATTTGGGCGGGCCAGTGTTCCAAGGGAGAGCTAAAATTTGATACTTTGAAGGTTTAATTAATAAGATTCAGGCTCGTATTCAGGGATGGAAGGCAAAATTGTCATCTCCAGGAGGCAGATTGATTTTGATTAAGCATGTCCTTAGCTCGATTCCTATTTATATTCTTAGTGCCATGTGTGTACCAAGTACAGTTTTAACTCGAATTAATAGTTTGATGGCAGACTTCTTTTGGGGGGATTGTGAAGGCCGTCTAAAGAAAAAATGGGTGTCATGGGATAAAATTTGCTATCCACAGGCGGAAGAAGGTTTGGGAGTTAGAGACTTGATGGTCGTGATGAAGGCCTTTCGAATCAAGGCTCTTTGGAGACTACTGACTTCAGATTCTTTATGGGCTACTTTTATGAGGAGAAAATACTGGCTACAAGGTGTTGCTCTGAGTAGTCAACTTGTCAAAGATGGGTCTTTTCCTTTTTTTAAAGAGATCATGCTTGGGAGACCTTTTCTTTTGAGTAACTCGCTTTGGCGTATTGGCATGGGGGATATCAGTTTCTTTGAGGAAAACTGGAACATGGTGGTTTCTTTTAGGAGATCGGCGGCAATGGTTAATCAAGGTTTTTGGCCCTCAGTCAGCAAGGTGATCTTGAAAATTTTTGAATTGGTTCATCCAGATCTTAGAGGCTTGGCGCGGGGTCTTTTTGCAGATAGATTACGTGGTGAGGCCCATGAGAAGGACACGTGTGTGTGGGTTCCAAATATGAATGGACTTTTTTCTCTTCAGTCGGCCTATGAACTGTTACGGAAAAATGGGAGGGTCAATGCTCTAAGCCCACTGCTTTGGCAAGACCTCCTTCCTTCCAGAATATCAGTCTTTGTTTGGAAATTACTCCGTAGAGGAGTGCCAGTGGATGGAGAATTATACAGATGTGGTTTCAGCCTGGCCTCTAGATGTCGTTGTTGTAGCTCGCCAAAACAGGAATCTTTGACGCATCTCTTTCTCGACGGAGAATTGGTGATGCAGGTGTGGAGTCATTTTGATAGGATCTTTGATGTACACATTCGGCGTCCAGCAGAAATCTCCACGGTGATAGTAACTTGGTTCAAGCGAGCTAATCGCGATTCGCAAACAGGTGTGTTATTCCTTCTTTCTCCTATGTTCATTTTATGGGAAATTTGGAAACAAAGATGCAAATGTGTTTATGAAAATGTTCCTCCAAATCCCGCCTTTGCGATTTTGAACATTAGGCGTCAGTTGAGATTGGCCAATTCTTTTATAATCCCCAAGCAAGTTAGCAGTAACAAGGTCCCGCTTCGGGCTTTGGGGTTGAATGTGCTCCCCGTTAGAAGGAAGTTGGTTAAAATTGTTTTTTGGCACCCTCCCCCCATAGATTTTGTTGCGCTTAATGTGGATGGCTCATCCCGCAAGGACAAGGCATCCGGTGGTGTGATTATTCGAGACTCGAGGGGTTTATGTGTTGTGGGCAAACAAATTTTTTTTTGTGCAGGATCCAACAATAAAGCAGAAATTTTGGCTCTTTTTTAGGGCCTCCGCCTCTGTCTTGCCTGGGATTTCAAAAAGGTGGTTATCCAAACGGATTCGGCACTTGTTTGCGGTTGGTTTTTGGATTATCTAAAAATACCGTGGCATTTGGAGAATATTTTGAAAGAAATTAAGTTATTGGCAGCGACAATGACGTTGGATTGTCAACATATCTATAGAGAGGCCAATGCGGTGGCAGATTCATTGGCGGATAGAGCACAAAAAGATCATAGGACTGTTTCCTTCACTGGGACTGATTTGCCTAGGAAAGTTGCAGGCTTGATTGTGCTAGACAGATTACATACGGCGTACATCCGCCATGGGGAAGAGTAACTATCTGATTTTGTATTATGGCTGCGAGGAATTGGGACAACCAGCTGCGACAGTCAGCTGCGTTTTGGGGCAGTCAGTGGCGATCAGCTGCTCGTTTTGAGTCAGGTTGCTTCTGCTTGCAGGGCGAGAAACAGGACTCAGCTGGGTGTGACCTGCTGCTGGGAGGTCTTGCGGTAGGATTACAGGTTCCGGTCTATAGGAGCGTCGCGATGCAGCTGCGGATTGAGCGCAGGGAGTGTGCAAGGGCTGGACAGCCAGTACGTTGTTCATGGGCTGGCTGGGCACTCTGTTGCAAAACAGAGTGTACTGCTGGGTGCGAGTTGTTGCTGCCTGATGTTGCAGCCTGTTGTCGCGATCTTGTTGCGATGGTGTGGCCTGTCGGAGACCCTCTTGCGGTGATCAGCGTCGTGATGTGGATGACAGGGAAGGTTATTGCACGTTGCTGCGAAACAGTTTCACGAGGCCGTCTCGGCTGTTTTTTGGTTTCAGCTTTCAGTGTGTGTAAGCTGGATTTGCGCAGTCTTGTGCGCACCATGATTTGGTTTTATGTGTTTGGCTCTGGTCCTTGGATGGTTTCAGCTTTTTGTCTTTTCTTTCCAGGCATATGTATTAAGGATAGACTTTTATTCTGGTTTTGGTCTTAATACGGGTAACGTCGTAATGTACCCCCGTAGCGTTTGTAAGTCATTTTTTATAAGTAATAAAGGTCTGGCATTCCATAGTTGCCCCTCCTCACTGGAGGTTAATTTTTTTTTTTTTTTAAAGTAAATTAAGATGTAATTTCTTATTCAATGAGGGGTAAAATTGGAAATTCACAGCCCGTAAGTTATAGGGTTATGACTTACCAGCATTATAAATACTGGTTGGTCCCCGATTGAGCGTTGCGTGAAAAAAATAGTTTTCTATATTATTTTTGTATCCTCTCAACAGATATTCTAAAGTTATACGCTTGAATCAATCGGAAATCCAACTAATCACAATCAAAAGGGAAATCGCTATGGATCAAGGTATGTTTCTATTCTTCTTTTGTTTTCATTGAATCAACTAGAATTTTAAGTTATTTGATTATATTCTAGATTTTATTTTTTTCTTTTATAGCTTTGTATGAAAAAAATTATCTTTATAACCCCAAGACAATCTAAGCTGAAATATGCCGGGTCCAGTACTCCAGCATGACTCTGTCCAAAGTCTTTGTGATGAGTCTATCCAGTCTATTTCTCATTACTCATTTCGACTTTTCGAGTAGATTTCGATGCCGAGTCCAGCATGTCCAATGTTCTACGCGTTTACTCCATAATATATCAATTAACACGTCTATTTCTCTGAGAAATATGCATTTCGCGGTCATATCCCTCTGTCACTGAGCACGTTAAGAAGTATTAAGGGATCTTCGAAACATTGAAGCCTTTGGAAAGGCTGATATAAGTCATGTTGAGGAAAATAGTAAATTTTCTACGGAGGTGTCATTGAACTAAAGTTGCCTCCATGAAATCATTATTTCTCAAAGTAATCCTTTCCGTGCTTGCAACATTCTTGATTTTGTTGTCAGGCATGTTTTTCATTTTGTACAAAAGGAAAATGTCGAAAGCAAAGGCTTCCTCATTAGAGTTATATAAAGCATCCTCATCATCATTGTACAACTCTAATCAATTCATGAGGATATCTTATGAGGAGCTCCTTGATGCAACTACTTGTTTCTCTGATTATAATTTGATTGGTGTTGGCAGCTATGGTTATGTGTATAAAGGAGCTCTTGTTAAAGTTAACTCAGTGGTTGCAGTGAAGGTATTCAATCTTCAACAACGAGGAGCCTCAAAGAGTTTCTTATCTGAATGCAATGCCTTGAGAAATATCCGGCATCGAAATCTCCTGAAGATCATAACATCTTGTTCGAGTGTGGATTATGAAGGCAACGATTTCAAAGCACTAGTTTTTGAATACATGCCTAATGGAAGTCTAGAGGAGTGGCTGCACCCAAAAGCAGATGGACAAAATGAGTCCAGAAATTTGAACTTTCTACAAAGACTCAACATAGCCATTGATGTTGCCTCTGCAATTGATTACCTTCACCATGATTGCCAACCAACAATTTTGCATTGCGATCTAAAACCAAGCAACGTTCTCCTCGATGAAAATATGACAGCTCATGTAGCTGATTTCGGTTTAGCAAAGATTTTCTCTGCCACTTCTTATAAATCTCCAGAAAGCCAAGAAAGTTCCCTTGCACTTAAAGGATCAATTGGGTATATTGCTCCAGGTAATGATCTTATCAAGCATTTTATGTAAAAATCAAATACTGAAATTGCCAATTTTAGTCAAAATATTCACCATTTACAAACAAAAAAAAATTTATAGAGCTCATTCCATCAAATGTTTGCTAAAGTAGGAAGTGATGATTATTCGCAGAATATGGAATATGTGGTAAAGTTTCCATGAAGGGGGATGTTTACAGTTATGGGATATTGTTGCTTGAGATGTTCACCAAGAAGAGACCTACTGATTGCAATTTTCAGAATGGAAGAACTCTTCGTGATTTCGCCATAATGATGTTGCAGGACACTAATGAAGCTATCAACATGCCCAAACATCAAGGGGCTAAACTGCAAGAATGTTTGGTTTCAGCAATAAGACTGGGAATTACTTGTTCAGCTGAATGTCCAAGTAAACGCATGGATATGGGAGAAGTCGTCATTGAATTGCGTCGAATAAGAGAACATTTGGAAAGTGTTAAAGTTGATATAGGGTGACAAATACAATAGTCTGTAACTTCGTATAAAATTACAATACGAAGATTTTTCTTTCGAAATTCTGTTAGTATTAGATGACTGGTATCAATCCAAAGTCTCCCAAGTCAAGTCATGTCATGGGATGATATATATAGATTTCCTCAAATCAGTTGACTTAAAATTAACAATGTCCCATGGTGTTCAGTCGAAATGGAAATGGAAGTTGTCATGAATAATATATATATATATATATATATATATATATATATATATATATATAAGATAAACAGTTCCATGAATATATGTAAGAGCTGAGTTATTGCAATGCATTTTCTTGTCTCCTGAATTGCATGTTCAGTCAATTCGAGCTTGCAACTTCTTCTTTTTTTCTTATCTGGTTCAGATGACTAAAAGGTCAAATTTTTACAACATCAAGGCTCAATAGTTACAAAGGGGCGGATCCATTGCTTGGCTAAAGGGGTCAATTTAAACATACATGTACATCTTCTTTATTTTATTGTTGGGTTTATTTTTCTCAAAGTAGTTATTCCCGTGATTTTCGCAAGCATATTCTTTATTTTATTGTCATGCATAGTTTTCATTTCATAGAAAAGGAAAGGCTTTCGCGTCAGTTTGACTGTTTGGCTAAGGGGGTCAATTGACTGCTTTATAATATCAATATTGCCCCCTTTAAAATTTGATGTTGCCCCCCACTTAAATTTTATATTACCCTCTCTTATTAAAAAAAAATCACAGATCAAGATCGAAGAAGAAAGTGAGCATACACCTCCAGTCTCCGGCCTCGTCTTCGTCTCCGACTAAACTCTGAAGAGAGCTTATTCCTATTGTTGGTTAGGTTCAATGGTGTGCACTGCTGTTGATTAGCTTATTGTTGTTGTTGATTAGGTTTAATGGTATCCACTGCCTCGTCTTCGTTTGAAAAGAGCTTATTGTTGATGTTGCTTTTGCTTTTGATTATTTCAACGGTATCTTTCACCCCTTTCACTCTTTCGTTCAAAAACTACCACCCAAGCAAGCATCTCAATCGACTGTTAGGTTCAATGGCCAGTTAGGTACTTAGGTTGTGTAGCCAAGATGAAACAGTACTAATGAGATGAACTAATTTTATTATTGATTTATTCCAATTTCATCGAATATATAGTTATCCTTGATACATGTCCATTGAAATTAGACATGTGGCTTTGTGAATCACGGACACTTTCTAGACTTTTTGTTCCATAACATCAGCTAGGATTTATCACATACTTGAAAAACATGTATCTTCAATATCTCCTGGTATTTTTATGAGCAAATGAGGCAGATGCTAGTTTAGTTTCTTTATATTACAGCTTATGAATATTGCTTCTAAAATGTGTGTGCATGATTAGGTTTTCGCGCCTTTGTAGCTAAGTCGTGAGCAGCTGTATTGTTGTTGTACCTAATTGATAAATACTACAGACCAATGCGTGCACTTATAATAATCCTTGCAATCACATTTGTAATAACTTATACTTCGATTGTGATCTTTAATTTAGCAATGTTAATATTTATTTATTTTTGCCCCCCTTTGTCCGCAATCCTGGATCCGCCCCTGCTCGTTAGAGTTGTACAAGGCTTCCCCGTGATCTAATGAGATAATGAAGATTTCTTATGAAGAGCTTCTCGTCGCAACTACTTGTTTAATTTCTCAGATTTCAATTCGATTGGTGTTGGAAGCCATAAAGGAGTTTTTGTTCAAAATCAACTCTCCATGGTTGCAGTGAAGGTATCCAATCTTTAACAACCACAAGCCTCGAAGAGTTTCTTGTCTGAATACAATGCCTTGAGAAATTCCCGCATCAAAATCTCCTAATGATCATAACATTTTGTTCGAACCGTAGATTACGAAGGAAATGTCTTTTTTTTTTTTTTTTTTTTTATACTATAGGCAATGACTTCAAAACACTAGTTTTTTAATATATGCCCAACTGAAGTCTAGAGTGGCTGCACCTGAAATGGGTTAGGCAAAATGAGTCCAGAAATCTAAACTTTCTACAAAGACTCAACATAGCCATTGATGTTGCTTCTGCAATTGATTACCTTCATCATCATTGCCAACTGTTAGAGAATAGAAGTATGTAACATAGGAAAGTGTCACAGAATAGAAATCTACCTCTGTTACAGAATAGAAAAGTGTTACAGAGGTAGATTTCATCGCAATCTAAAGCCAAGTAATATTCTCCTTGATGAAGAAATGCCAGTTTATCATTGAATTGCATCGGCTAAGAGAACATACGGAAACTGTTCAAGTCCATCTAGGGTGACATATACGATATTGTAAGCTTATTTTGCATTTCCAGCAATGTAAATAGTCTGCAACTTTGTAGAGATTTACGATAATAAAACATTTTTCTTCCCAAATTCTGTTAGAACTAGATGACTGGTATATCAATCCTAAGTCTCCCAAGTCAATTCATTCCATACTACGTACTTTTCTTGTTGATCCAAAGTCTTCACAAATCGAGTTCATTTTTTTCTTATCTACTCAAGTAGTCATTACCAAGGCCCCAATTTTGGCATGTTTGACGGATTGTTGGTTATTGAAGGAGAAAATTCTATAACGCAAATGGTTTAATAGCGCATCAAAAGTCTCCAAGTCTTTGCACACCACTCACTCTTGAATAATATATTGACTCTCTCCAATGGACTTGTATGAAACAAGAATGATCTGTTCTTGCAAGTTTCCAATCATACTAATTGTATGGATCAACATCAACCCATTGTTAGCCACAATTACCTCCACCAACCCATGGTTCTGTACCAGAAGAAACTAGTCACTTAACCCGATTAGAGGTCCTTTCTCTTGAAGGTAATCTGCTGGATGGTCATATCCCTTGGTCACTTAGCACTTTAAAAAAGTATCAAAGAACTTGATCCAGTTCCAATGACACCTCAATGCAACAAGAAGTCAATATTTCTCAGAATGATTCTCCCTGTGGTTTTTGTAAGTGTGACCTTCGTTTTATTGTCATTTTTATCTTGCATGTACTACCGAAGAAGAATGTCAAAAACAAAGCCTCAAAAAAGATTGTCAATAGAAACACCTTCCCCCTCAGTGACATCATTTAACCATGATCGTCAATTCTTCAGAGTCTCTTATGAGGAGCTCCTCAATGCAACTAGTTGTTTCTCTGATTATAACTTGATCGGTGTTGGAAGCTATAGCCATGTGTATAAAGGAGTTCTTCATCAAGTTAACACGACTGTTGCGGTGAAGGTACTCAATCTTCAACAAAGAGGAGCTCCAAAGAGTTTTTTATCTGAATGTAACGCATTGAGAAATCTCCGACATAGGAATCTGCTTAAGATCATAACATGTTGTTCAAGTGTGGATTCTCAAGGCAATGACTTCAAAGCACTAGTTTTTAAATACATGCCTAATGGAAGTCTGGAGGAGTGGCTTGGGAAAGATGAGTTAAGACACCTGAGTTTCCTACAAAGACTTAACATAGCAATTGAAGTTGCTTCTGCAGTCAAATATCTTCACCATGATTGCCAACCAACAATTTTGCATTGTGATCTTAAGCCGAGCAATATTCTTCTCGATGAAAATATGACAGCTCATGTTGCTGATTTTGGTTTAGCAAAGATTTTCTCTGGCACTTCTTACAAGCAAAGCCAAGGAAGTTCCCTTGCAGTTAAAGGATCAATTGGGTATATTGCCCCAGGTAATGATCGTATTCAATGATATCACTTTGCGGAAGCTTTTTTCATTTGATTGTTCATAATATAATTAAAATTTTTCCTTTCCAACCTTCTTATTATTTTCTTACTATTTATCTAAACCTATTTTTATTGTTCATCAATGTTTACAGAATATGGACTAGGTGGTGAAGTTACAAAGAAGGGGGATGTTTACAGTTTTGGGATATTATTACTAGAGATGTTTACCGGGAAAAAACCAACGGATTGCATGTTTCAGAATGGGCGGAACCTTCATAGTTTTGCTAAAATGACTCTGCCTGAACAAGTTGTGGATCCATCAATGTTACTTGAAGGCAGTGATATAACTTTCGACACACCCGACCAGATTACTCAAAAGGCTAGATTGCAAGAATGCTTGGTTTCAGCAATAAGACTAGGGGTAGCATGTTCAGATGAATCGCCAATCAAACGAATGGAAATGAGAAATATCGTCACTCAATTATATGGCATAAAAGACCATTTGGAAGGTGTTAGAGTCCATCTGGTGTGACAAAAAGTATTTTGTATCAGAGTCAACTATTTTTTAAGGTGGTAGACTTATCCCTCTTTATGTTATTATTTCCCAAACTCATTTTGATAACTCATTTTTTAGCATAAATCGACATGCCACCCTCTCCAATTTTGATAATGTTCTCCCTGAGGTGAAAGTCTCCCAGATGCTCCTTCTGTATCAATGACTCTTTGCACTGGGAATGATCAGTATGCCAAATGCTTTATATATATTGCTCACAAAACACAGGATAAACAAATTGAAAGAAGTTTGCAGAACAGGCACGTTTGGTCTTGCAAAATTTATAGAATAATGCCAATGATGCTAATTGTATGGATCAATAATTGACAGCCTACCCTTATGTCAACGGACCTGAGGGGAGGTGCGAGAGAAGCTTGTGATGGTGAAGTCCAATAGACCCGTGGATCTCAAGAGGGATTGAACGAGCTACCAAAGAGAGATTATAATCCTACATCGCCTGAGTGAGAGATCGCTTGGGTGAGAAAAAGGGATGTGATATATATGTACAATCTATATAGTCACTGACTTCAACTTGGAACATATTATCTTGGAGATACACTCTCTCTCCTCACATCAGAGATCACTCCTTACTTCAAAAAATCCGGCTCGTAGGATATAATTTACAAGTGGAGAACAGATCAAACGTTTTAACATCACAAGCCTTGTATTATTTGCATATTATTATACAAACCATACTTGAAAAGATGATATTCTGTCAAATGAGAATGACTATACCTTACTTATCATCAGAATACAACTTAATTCATTACGTAACATATGTTAACGACAAAACACTAGGTTAGAAATACAGGTCATCGAGATTATACAATGTTGTGTTAGTACGAGCACCAACACTTCTACATATGCAGCTTTGTCACTCTTCCTCTGGTTCTTCCTCTTCTTGGAGAAGATTTTCTCGGTTGTCATGTGCCCAGAAGCCACGCACATCAATAAGCATACTAGCAACAGTCCCTCCTTGTTTACAGGATAGAAGATCATTCAGTGTAATCTTTAGGTGATCAATTGGTTTAACCATGTCCCAAATCTCATCTCGAACATCCTCAATACATAGCTCGTAGTTCCCTCCCTCAATCCATTTTTGGTGTACATCTCTGTTTCAAACACACACAAAAAAAAATTATTATTATTGTATATATTTCCTTGAAAAACCCCGATAGAAAAAAGCATGCTTTCAGAAAACTGAAGTATGGTTTCAGAAGAAAATGAGATTAATTTCCAGATTAAAAGTATCAGATGTCAGTAGTTTTCACTCTGCAGAACTAGATTGCAGAACTGCAAGCAGAAAACTACAGAGATTTTATGTAGGTAGATTGTATCAGGTAACATCTCGCTCTTGGATGTTCCCCGTCTTTTCTTCCATATTCAGTTTAAAAAACAGAAAATGTTTATAAAGGACATCTCTATAGGCACCAAGACGCATAGCAAGCACCCAACTTTCTCTTATTCCCTCTTCCAACTTTTGTTCTCCAATCTCATATGTTGGGTAATTTGAGACTTGCAAACCCAGCTTCGGGGCTACAAGCAGGAAATTACAGCAATTTATGTAGGAAGATTGTATCAGATAACATCTTGCTCCTGGATGTTCCCCTCCTTTTCTTCCAAGTACATTGAGAGAAATTCTTGTGTCAAAAGAAAAAAAAAAAGACAGAGCTAAAAAATAATCTAGAAATCAATGGTATGAATTCATCGTTGAAAATATCTGGATCCATGATATATTGAGATATACTTCCATTTTTTAGATGAGCATATTTAAACTATCTGGGGATATACAAATGACAAAATATCTCAATATCACTTTTTAGAATTCAAAATTCCAATATTTTTCACCTTAGGTCTGAACACAATTTTTATTTATCCTACGAAATTCTAGCTACAAACTATTGAGTGCAAAAGATGTTCACCTGAAAAGAGTATGAATATCTGCTGTTGTAAGGTACCCCCTCCCATGAAGATCAAGACACCGGAAGAGGTATGTCAATCCTTCTGGTGTATCTTTATTTTCCAGAGCCAAAACAAAATCAAGAAAACTTTCAAAATCCATCTCTCTGGAATTTCCTGGTCCACCTTTGCCACGTCGAACATGCTCATCAAAGGCTGTAAAAATGATAATTGCACAAAGTCAATGCCAAAGAAACAGTTCCACCACAGCACAACTTGCAACATACAAAAACAAGGAAAGCATAATAGTGAACGCGTGAAAATACAAACAAAAATATCCACCTTCATGACCTGAGATAATGTACCGTTCTACACATGACTAGTGAATCTTATAAATTTTGGTTTGCAAAGGCCTTACAAGACCCAAAAAATATCCACATAATCCGTTCCTTTATTTAAGAGTGTGTTTACATCAGTTTGAATAGAAAAATGCTTGCTATGCATGATAATGTAGGTCAATAATCTGGAAAAGAAATAAATAAACTGTAGTTCAATTGCAATTCCATCATTCAACGACAATAGCCTAAGATGCTTACACCTCAAGACAAGGCTTCTTGACATATACATGAAAAAGCTAAAAGATAATTCAAGACTAGGATCAACATTGCAGCAAAAGTTGAGCTTTTTCAACTTATGTATTTATGCAAGCCATATACTAACTGCATTAAGAAGACCTTCTATGAAAGATAACAACAAACTCCTGAATCAAAGGAGGTTGTGCAATGATTACATTAGAAATATGTATAATGCAACACATCCTCAGATAACTATATGCCTATGAAAATGCTTAAAATGTGTCGGTTCCTGACCTCGTTCAATGAAAATTTCTGTGAGTGTCCCATCTGCATAATCACGAAGCTCCTGCTTGCTCAATGTCCCATTCATATCCTTATCTAGAGCAAGAAACATGTCTGCAAAAATATTTAAGAAGCAATGAGCAATAAGATGGAACTATCAATGTGCAAATCAACTAGCCAAGGTAAATACATCAGAAATTGTTACACTCTGTACATGTGCTCTTTTGGCACATTTTCACAACTATTAGCTTTGTGCTTATTTCTATGTTGGGTATCTATCTTCTGAAGAAAACAAACTCCATCACAAAAAAAATCAAGTGAACATAAAGCCCGACCCTCAATACCCTCTTTCAACTCAAAGAAGTGAGAAAATAGAGAAGAGAAGAGAAGCAACAAAGAAATAAGAGAAGAGAAGGAAGGAATAAAGATGATGCAGAATGTAAGATTCCATTGAATCAAGGACAAGCAAAATGCATACCACATATTCGTTGTGCAGATGTCAAAGAGAACCAGTTCTCTGCTTGCTCTGTGTCAGTCACTTCTTCTTCACTTTCCTAAGACCATAGAAGAATTAGATCTATAGAAAGCTTCAAGTTAATACATAATTTACCAAATCCACCTACGTCATTCCGTATGTATATGCACATTTCAATAGTTCTCTTTTGTATTTGAGAAAGCTAATAGAAGTTATGATAGTAATGAATAATAAAAAACAATTGAAAAAAAAATTAATAAGTTATTGGGTTAATGACACAATTGAATATTCACTACATATATTTGATCACAAATTCCCATCTAGATTCAGAACACGAACTCCAAAAGAAAAGGTAATAAATTCCTATTTCACCGAAAAGAAAAAGGTAAAAAAGAAAGCAAATACATAGCATCAGCAGAAAGAACAAGTGCAGTAAACCAATCACCAAGCAAAATCTATCATGCCAGTAAAGCAAGCTTCACAGAGATTCTATGCATTACAAAAACTGAGGATGAGTGTCATTGGCCAGAGCTTTGCTGGGAAAAGGAAGTGCCAAAACATCAGGTTGAATCCAGAGATCATGGTCCAAAATAAGAGTAGGATTCGACGGGTCACAACAGAATAGGGAGGGTCTGCCATAGCAAAGCTGTCCAAGTGGTCGACTTGGCCATATCCATGGGCGAGAAATTTCAGGGTAAGAAAGGGAAGGGTGTAGTATGTTCGGAAGACTTCTTGTGCATGCAAAGAGATGACTTATATGATCCTAGTATATTCACGAAGGACAAGTACCCGAGCCTGTTGATGCTTCCTTAGAATCAGAGAAGGTGAAATTTCTTATGTAGAAGGATGATCTAGTGATAGTGAGATAGTGATTAGGTCTGTGCTGGTTATGATGCTTCAAGGCGACTCGGGGGTAGGGATGGGGGTTGAGGAGAAAAGTATTGAACAGGGGCCCTTCAACTGGTTTGAAAACCGGGGTTTAGTGTTTCTGATTAATGATGTCTTTGTTCTTCGATTTTTTTTGGAAGTGCTTTGTAAACTACGAAGATTTTAATATCATATATAACAGAATGTTGCAAATTTTCCCTTTGAAGACAATGCCATAGCAATTAAAAAAAAAGTAGAGTGAGTACCTGATGCAGTTCCATAAGTTCTTGAAGACAGTTGCTAAGCAGAACTTTTTTTATACATGCTTTACCTGTCAGAAAGAGAAGTACATCCTGTTAGGTGTCCATTTTATTACAGAAAGAGAGCATAAGGTAAAAATGAGTAAGTTCACAGACCTAGAAACTAACCCAACTAACATTTTGAAATACCAAAGAATATATAAGAAGTTATCAATGAAAATGGAATATATTACTTAAAGATCAATAAGGTGTTGATGCTAAGTCCATCGTCCTCATTTCAAATGCCTCCTCAAAAGCTACAAGCTCTCCTTGTAAAAAGGCATTGTTAAACATTCCAAACTGGCGCTTCATCAACAGTCAAATACTTCACCAGAACTCTTTTATACTTGAAAATTCCCAGAAAAAAAAAGAATTTTGCTGAACTCGTTCTCAACCCCCCCCCCCCCCCCCCCCCCCCCCCCCCCTAATCCAAAAAAAAAAAAAAAAACTCGTTCTTCAAACAAAATACCTTTTTGAGTTTCTTTAATCAGGCCTACTCCCAAACCCTCAAAAAAGTAGATGATGGAAAACTCCAGAACATATCTAACAGAAGGGGAGTCAATATGAAACCTCAACTTTTAATAACACAAAATTATAAATAAAATATCCAATTCCTTCTGACAATTTAAAACTCCAAAACACATCCAACAGAGTCCTAACTACAAACTTTCTTCTTTTTTCTCAGCTATTATCGTTGTTTTGGTTTCTTGTTTCAGACCATCATGGCTTCTGCAAATATCCAAATGCCATTTCAGATATAAACGTGTATTGAATCATTCCATACAAAACAAAACAAATCCTGTTGGAAACACTTTTACCATGTAAACTGGTATCTTAGAATGTATAGATAGCGACAAACCTCTTCTATTGGGATCACAGAAAAAGAAGAATTTTCGTGCAGCTATGCGGCAATACATTGCAATGAAGGCCTCAGGCATCTCCCTTAGTTGTGCCAAATTAGGAATCAGCCCTCTAATGTAGGCTTGCATTTCCTAGATAGACATAAAGTGTACATTGTTAGAAAGAGTAATTTTGCAAAAACAAGTCAAAAAATAAATAAATAGTTCGCTAAATTGGCAAAACAATTAATGAATTTTATAGCGTTCATGGACACAGCTTCGAGAAAAAGATCCCTACATGAGGCTGGAGGAAACCATCAGAATCTTCATCAAGCTCACTCATATCGATTCTTGCCTGAGTAAGTGAAACCTGAAACAAGAAAACAACAACAAATTGTAACTGCTACTAATACAAAGACGAGTCAAACAAATAAACAACCAAAAGAAAATGAAAAATTTGTTCATCTCACTAATTAGCACTTGTACTTCAATGCATACGAAGTGCTACCTTGGAAATGTTGTAGGTCAAAAGGTACTGTTCCTGACTCATATTTCTCAAACTTCATAAAAATTGAAGTGGTACAAGGAATAAGAAATGTGACTAACCGTGCGCATCACATAAAGGTAAAAGGGCAAAATTGCTATTCTTCCTGCCTCATCTTTCTCAAACTTCATAAAATTTGAAGGACTGAAAAAACGTCGACATTTTGGGCCTATTTGCTCTGTACATACTGATGCAATATGGCAGAAATCTTCATAGTTCATCTACAGGAAACAATACTTAGTATCTTCATAGTTCATCTGCAACAAAATACCTAGGACCAAAGTTTATATGGACAAAGAATAATAATAATAATAATAATAATAATAATAATAATAATAATAATAATAATAATAATAATAATTAATAATAGTAATAATAATAATAATAATAATAATAATAATAATAACAACCGAAAGGGCAAGGGGATCTGACATAGAATTAACTTTAAGGGAAAATAAGGTGAAAGGAAGATCCAGACAAGCAGTAGAAATATCTGCATGTAGGTATCAAACAAAAACAAAATAAAATTGAGAAATTTATTAACTGGACTGTGTAAAGAATATTAGCCACGAAAATATATCACATGGCACACAAGTGTATTTTCTTAGTATTGATCTCATTTTCTTCCGAAGATAAAGGTTATGCTTCAAAAGATACTAGATCAAGATTTTGATTCTTGACAAGTGCACTAAATATAAGCATTAGATGATGGACTGGTAGTCATATATATGGATAAAATATAGCTCGTATAGTCATATATATGGATAAAATATTTGTTAAGCAAAAAGATATCTTGCAAATATCACGGTAAACAAAATACTGAGCGCCTCCTGATATCCAAGAGATGCAGACAAGTTACAATAGAGCTCAAAAAAAAGGTCCCATTCAAGATATTTCTCATGAATAACAGCTGGAACAGTTAAGAGAACAATATTAAGACAAGGGTGATGGATGATGATGGACATCTGCCAATGCAGTAATTCCTCGCTGATTAACTTGTTTGTGCCGTGTCTCTCTCTCTCTAATGAATAGAGAGAAGTAAAATCTATCTAATACATGTAATCCTGTATCTTGAAGGAAACATGCCCCTTTTTGGAGGGGCTTACCATGCTTACTATTTGCAATTGGCCATATCAACTAAGAAAATGGTGTATGACTGCAACAAATTATGAATAAACTGTTGTTTATAAAATAAATGGTGTGTCAACCTTCTCAGCACCAGTAGAATCATCGATGACACAATTTTCTCTCAAGCATACCCACATCGCATCAAGATCGTCTGCATTTAATAGAAGATCAGACTGCTTCTGCAATAAGGACAATAAAGAAAAGATGAGTCAGTTACGAAAGCCTACATTTGAACAAACTGAAAATGATGACCACATGGAACAGGGCAGCTAGGATCAGGAAACCTTCAATCTAAGTAAAGGGCATAAACTTTTAATTGAGATAACGATTACCTTCAAAAAGCGGTACTTTGCCAATCTTTGGACCCTATGACTAATAGATCCATCTTCAGGTTTCTGAACCAAAATAGAAAGAAAAAATTAGTTCCAAACAAAAGCATTTCTATGTGTACCACATGAACAAACATAATCAAAATGTATCAAGTAAAACATGCAAATCCAAAGATATAGATGAAACCAAAGTAAGAGTCACCCGCTTGCTTAATGATCATCTCTATCTTAAGAAAGCAACTGACATTCTTGTATGAGTAATACAAAAGAGACAACCACACAAATAGACAGCTGAGGATCATGCCTTTCTGTAAAAGCTTGGAATTGTCCCTGCTTCAGCATTTTTCTGTTGCTTCTCTTTAAAAATGTCAAGTAAAATTCTCTTTGTTTCTAGCTCTGCAGGTAACAACAGAAAGTCAGTTTACAGGAAACAAATTATTTCATTCAGAGAATCACCAGAGGCAAACCAAAAACTTGTGCTTCAAAGTCAAAATTGTAGAATCTTTTTTTATGGGTGCTAAAAAATAGAGCAGCTCAAGTCAACTCATGCCACTCAGCTTAGCATGACTCGAACCCGCGAAGTTAATTTGAGAAAGCAAAAATGTGAAATTCTAGGAAATAAACCACTCAAGGCCTTTGTTATTTTAGGGTTTGGGTATAATAACTCTTCCCCCTAAAACCACTTAACACCAAAAGGGGGGGGGGGGCGGGTATACCGTATACTAGAAAACTCTATCTAGCCAACCATTTCCAATACAAATCAATCAAATGCCTTTGAATGCATTAGAGAATGCCTAACATCACCAACTATGTTGCTTGAGAAGGTGAAACTACATGAACTTACTGAGCTAAGAAAGACAAGGCTTGAAGGCAGGAAACTAAAATTTGAAGTTGTGGTTTGAGTGGAAAGGGAGTTGAGGACCAGAAAGATTGATGTGACTCACTCGATGTACAGAGTACACCTTCTTGATAATTGTTTTCCATGCAGATAGCCTTATAACACATACTCAAGCCGTACAAAATGCTATTTCTTAGCAATTCACCCAATATACCCAGAAAGCTTATTAATAATCATTCTCCATGAAATAGTCTTATTGCACTTACTAGTTACCAGTGACAAAACAGAAGCATTCCTCTTGAATGATTAGTTGCTTTTTCTAATTCTCCCTAATTTCCTATTCCTGTTACTTAAGCTTTCATTCGCATTCGCGGATCATCGTTCCAGATTTCATTCAAAATCTAGTAATTGGACTAGGGATTCAGAGGGTAGCAGTAACACATTAACATCTGTTAATTTCAACATCTTCACTAAACTTACATAAAAGCGGCTCTAAGATTCACTTCATTTTGGTTTCACTTCAAGCTCGTATAAACCCATCTTTGCTCCATCAAGGGGAAACCTTTTTAGCGAATACCCAAAACATTGCCCAGTAAACTAAATTCCATAAAAGAGACTAAACCAGTAATAAAAAACTGAAATTGACATAAAGGAGATCTTTAAGATAAATGTGAAGTAGATTTACCCATAAGAGCTTCAGAACCAAGACCGGCACCAGATCCAATGAAGCGACGAAGATTTCGAACCCAAAGCATGGAGGAAGCCGGGGGGATCTTTCTCTGCTGTGGTTCGTGACCTTCGCCATCGCTAGAGCCGTTGTACATGTTGGGAACTTGTTCTTCGAATTCAATTGAACAAACTATGGTTGTAGAAACCCTAGAAATGTAGCAGCATTAGTGATTAGAAACCCTAGTTTTGTTGATCTGGGTTTCAAGTCTCTGCGCGTTAAAAGAGAGAGGTGGAGATCGAAGAGGGAAGGAGATGGGAGATGTTTACATGTGGCGAGCACTGGAAACTTGAAAGGCTTCTTAGGGGGTGTTTGTTTTTATTAAACGAAGAGAGGATGTAGAGAACAGGGGATGGTTGGTGGAGAATAGGGATGATCGAGGAGTACTCGTTACAAAATAAATTTTTATAATGCCTGAGTGATCAGCAAGTGTCTCATTTCTTATTAAGAATTCTTACTTTATTTATAACAAAAAAAAATCTCTTAATTGGCAATGGAAAATGTTTTTTGTTGTCCAAAATTCGATGAAATTGGAATTGGATTTGAGTTATTTCAATTGCTGATGTAAAAGTTGTGTTCAATCATATTTGTATATCTAAGGTTGTAAAGAGATTGATTTGGGTTATACAGTCGGTTAAGCTTCATTTGAGCATATCGATAAAGTAATAAGTCAAAACTTTTTAGTAAATACTTTATTTTTGCTTATTGGAATTGAAAGTCTTAATTCTGATTAGAAGCTAGTCAGTAACACATGACAACGTTTTGAATGGGTTAAGCTCTTATTCAAAAACTTTGTTAGAAGCAAAGAGAAACAACCCTTTGCCGTGGAGTGGCGCATGTATGTTTCCATGGGTTTATAATATTATTTAGGAAATCAATCTTCACCACAACAAAGTTCCTTACAAAGTTGCTACTTTCTATACTAGTTGTAATGTGTTTATTGTAACTACTGGTTTCAATGTGATGTTTGCTTTGTTACGCTAAATGCAGTTCGATCACTTTCAAGAGTTATTTCCATTTAGATACTCCATTTAAATCTTTAATATCAGATGAACGAAATAAGGATGATAGACCTCTTATCAAATATACATATACACGCAGGAAGTATGGATTAACAAAGCAAGGATCAACAAATGCTTGAGTGAGCTGCTGAGAATGCTGACAGTGCTTGAGTTGGGCTGCTGAGAATGATGTCAGTCTTGAGAATGCTGAGATGCTGGCTGTATTGCTGAGATGCTATGTTGTGATGCTGAATGTGCAAGTGCTAGCAATTGAAGCAAATAAAAATAAGCACGTGGGTGATTGTTGAATAGTCTGCAAGTGGGAGAAATTGGTTGTAACTATATGCAAGTGGGTTTCTATTATAAATAGACTTAGATCAGAAATAGAGAGGGGGCATTCATTGTAAAAGATTGTACAGAGAGCTTTTGCTTTCTAGGAGTTCTGGAGCTTCTCGAATAGCTCTCATTGGAGATTAGCACTGTAATACCCGCCTAATTGAATAAATATAAAAATTTCTTAGTTATTAATTGTGGCGTATATTGTAATCTCATTTATTGGGAAAAAGATTTTTGTTTGCCATTACTAAATAGAATAAAAATGTGGGGGTAGTTTATAAATTGGTGTTATTGTTCTTTTGGGCTTGGGCTGATTTTTTTTATATTTTGGACTTGAGCTAGGTCTTCATTGGGTTTGATAGTGATTAGGGTTTTATTTTTGTGAAAGAGGGCGGGTGTTCTCAGAATTTCAGTGGGGGTGGATAACCACCCACCATATATATATAAAAATAAAAAATAAAAAAAAAGAGAGAGAATAAGAAATTTTTTTTTTCCTTAAGCTTTTCTTTTCTTTTCTCCTTCTCGTTTCCTTCTTCTTTGATGGCGGTGATGGGTAATGGCGGCTGATGGCGAAGACGAAGCTGAAGATCTAGACAAGCCTGAGGAAGACGGGTGAGCTTCGGATGATGAGGATGCCGCAGCAGGGAGCATGCGATGGTTGCTGGCTGGCGATAAATGAGATGCATATGGATTGGAGATTGAATTCTTGGTCTGGTTTATGTGCAAATGCAGAGACTAATGAGCATTTTTTTTCATCTTAATGTTATTGAAACTGATGAACCTCCATTAGAAGAGAAGGAAGAGTAATATCTGCTTTCTTTTTCACTTATAGATAGTTGCAGAAATGATAGATGGCTCAGGGACGAAGAGGCAGACATTGAAGTTCAATTTGCAAATGATAGTGGGTATTGTTGTTATTCCCATGGTCAATTTGGGGTGGAGAATCAGATGGAGTTAATGGGGTGGAAGGGGTACTGTGATTAGGATATGAGAAGAAAGCTTTCACACTGACAGTGGTGCTGCGATTTGGGTGTTGTGATCTGAAGGGAGGCGATGAAAAGAGGTCTGCGATGGTGATGAGAGGATGGTGAAGGGTTGATCGATGGTTGGTTGGTTGAAAGAGAGGAAAAAGGAGGTGGACTTATGCAGATCCATCTTGGGCTCGCATTGCAGCTCTTGTTCCAGTTGTAGTTTCTTGTGCAGAAGCAGGTGATCCTGTTGCAAACAAAATATTCTTACTTGTTTCGGTCAGAGAGTTGGCTGACAGCGTTGAAGCAGTTGTTCAGAGACTTGGTTTATCCGGTGAAGATGGAAATAATTCTTTCCCACTAGTTATGGTTGGTGGTGTTCTTGAAGCTAATCAGAGATGGGACATCGGGAAGGAAGTCATAAGTTATGTTTCCAAAGATTATCCCGGGGTTCATCCAATTAGACCAAAGGTGGATAATCACAATGAAAAAAAAAATGATGAGTTGAAGAAGAAGAGGGGAAGAAAAGGGAGGGTTCTGTTTGGTTGTGGCTGCGAAACCTTTTACGATTTGCAATCTCTCCGGTGAGTTTTTCTTTTACCCCTTTCAGTTTGTTTTATGTGATGGTTTTGATAGTTATGTGTTGTGTGTTTAATCCACTTTGATTAAAACCTCATTTTCTTTCTTCCTTATTTTGCCCTTAACTTGGAAGATTAAATTGATGGGGTTTGATTACTTTAATTAATTGATTTGAATGAATGAACGGATACCCATTGTAGTTCACATTGATTTTAGGCAATTGTCAAGGCATTCAGGGTTTTTTTTTTCAGGTCATCATCATCATTAGAAAAGCATGTGATTGGGTAGGGTTTGTGTAAGACTGAGGAGCCCCTGAGTGTTATCATGAAGAAAATTTGGACAAATTGTATCTCATAGGTTAGATCAGATGTTACCACATTTAGGTAGTAGGTGTATGTGCATTTTGGATTTGTCAAATCCCATCGGGTTGAAATTGAAATTCATCATATGTGTCCCTATGGTTTATTAAAGTTGGTTGTCAAAGTGTTGTGCCACTATCAGAAATATTTTCTCGTTAATTGTCAAAGGTTATAGATACATTGCTCATTTGTTTGATGAAATTTCTTAATGAAATAGAAGATGGATTTGGGGAAGTTTTACAAGAATGAAATGAGTCAATTTTGCTTAATTCCTAATGTATCTCATTGTCATATGCTCTTTTGATCATGACCTGAAAGATATTATCTTTGGAGTATTTCTTTGGACCTATTTAAATAGCTGGCGAGATTGATCCCAATTGCATAACATAAAATAGAAGAAAAATTTCTAGTAATAGTTATTGGCTGAAATTTAACTGAGCACTTGTTTTAGTTTGAGTATTTGTATTGTTATGCGAATTGGTGTGCATATTGTTTTTCATATGATGCAAAGAGATGAGATGTGTGAATTGGCAATGTGTCAAATATTATTTGTTCCCCAAGATAATGGTGGATACTGTGGTTGATTTATTTATGGTTGACAAATAGTCACCATAAAAGAGTTTTGAGTTTTAGTTGATATTTTTTATGCTCTTTTCCACAACTCCGAAAAAAAAATGTGAAAAAAAAGAAATTTTTGTATACAGACTTGCTTGTATACTTGTGATATTATTGGGTATGCAGACTTGCTTGCATATCAGTGTACTTGCCAGTGATCGACCTTCGGGTGAGATGACATGTTCCTCTAGGTGGCACCCCACTTGGAACATGTACGCTCCGAATGGTTTCGATGGCAAGGGGGGCACACTTGGGTGAGGTGTGTTCGGTGCACCGTTCCATGTGAGTTCGGTTGTACGTGTAGATTTAGGAAATGTTTGCCATGGATCGAACTTCGGGTGAGATGACATGTTCCTCGAGGTGGCACCCCACTTGGAACATGTACGCTCCGAGTGGTTTCGAAGGCAAGGGAGACACACTTGGGTGAGGTGTGTTCGGCACAAGGAGGATGGTGTGATTGTGGAAAAGAAGCGAGATTTCTTTTGTTTTGTGTATGTGCATGATTACCTTAAAGGAAGAAACTAATGCTCATTCAACCATTGAATGAGAACTACATGTCTTCCTAAAGATAGAAAAATGTGTTTGTTTAATATTTCAATAATAGTCTAATATGATTATGAATTGTATTGTTGTTGCATTTATGAGGATTGATAACTCATAAATTTTATTTATTAGTAATAAATAATGCATATTTATTTATTAGGATGATAACACCATTGCCTCATTGAAGAATTACCTGATGGTGTGGTTATTTATTGTTTGGTTTATTTTAATGTTGTCATGTGCGGATTTATTGATTTTGGGATGAAGATTTCTCACACCAGCTTTATTGCTGACCCGAGTGAGCTTTTGCTTATTGGGTACATTCCTTTTTGGAATGTAGCCGATTAGCCTTTCAGGTTTAGAGATTTTGAGCTGCGTTACTGGAGTTTTGCTAGTGAGCTAGCCATTCCAGTCTTCTCTGGGTTAGATTTTTATTTGTTTCAGTAATCTAGAGATGTTTAGTTCATGCTACTATTTGTTTCTGTTATTATTAAATTCTCACGTCCCGAGTTTTGGGGGAAACGGATAATCCTACGTGGATTTTTGGGATTTTCGTTTCCTTCGAAAATCGGGGCGTGACAAGCACTCTCGAAGTTGCTTGTTAATTACATTGTTGTTACAGACATATTCTTTCAATACAATACAATCTTTTTCCTTGCTTACATCAATAATACTTGTTTGACATTGCAAATACAACATTTATATACAATATAACTCTGAGTTGCTGCTTGATTCTTGAGTGATTGAGTTGTAGCAAAGGCTCCCAGTCTGCATAAAAGAACCATAACAGGTCAGTTCCTATCAATCTGGTATAAGAGCACTCGATCTTGAGGGAGGATGGCTGGAAAGGGTACATCGACAAGCAATGTTGCAAGATTTGAGGCCATAGAAGAGAGTGTAGTACGAGTTCAAGAACAAGTTGATTATTTGAGAAGAGATTTTCAAGAGGTGATCCAAAAGGTGGATCAAATGATGAAGGGGCGGCAAGAAACCCTAAAGCCGGTTTCAACTGCAGAAAAGGATCAAATGCATCCCACAAATGTGGAAGCACGGAGTTTGAATGGGGTAGGAGGAGGTGTTTCTTCTTCACAAGGCTACCCATATGATCGAAAACCTAGAAGGTTAGAGATGCCTAACTTTGAGGGATAGAACCTAGATGGCTGGATTTTAAAAGCAGAAAGATTTTTTTTCTTTACAGACATACAGTAATGATGAGAAAATGGAGGCCGCAGTGATATCTTTCGAAGTTGATGCCCTCCTTTGGTATCAATGGGAAAGTAAGAGAATACCAATCTTCTTCTGGGAAGAACCGAAAGGCCTATTGTTGAAACAATTTCGATCGATTTAAAAAGGGTCGTTATGCGAACAATTTCTTGCTCTTAGACAAGAGGGTTCAGTAGCCGAGTATCGCCGAAGATTTGTATCTCTAGCTACACCACTAGAGACGGTCACGGAAGAGGTATACCTCTGCAAGTTTATTAATGGTTTGAAACCATCCATTCGAGCGGAGGTAAGAATGCTCGACCCGGGCCAATTGGGTCGAGCCATGGATTTTGCCCAGCGGGTCGAAGAGAAACAGAGATTAATGGGTTTCTCTAAACCCAGATTTCAGGGTTTTAATAACCGACCCATGACCAGTCCAATAAGTTTCGCAACCGGCTCAGCAGGCCAGCCTTATCAAAACAACTCCAGAGACTTCGAGATAAGAGGAGAAAGTTTCAGATCTCAGCCTTCTCAAAATTTCTCCAGAGATAACGATAGAAATGGCGTCACAATAGGAGAAACCCGTCGATTTACGGATGCGGAGTATCAAGAAAAGAGGGCGAGAGGGTTGTGTTTCAAGGGTGATGAGAAGTACTCGCCGAGACATTTTGTGTAAGAGAAAGAAGGTTAGTGTTCTTATTGCACAAGCGGATAGTGAAGGGGAGGAAAAAGAGATTCAGGAGGGTGAAGATCAGAAAGAACTTGAGGTCGCTAAGATCAGTCAAATCGTAGAAGTTTCATTAAGCTCGGTTATGGGATTGACAAACCCAAAAACGATGAAACTTGAGGGGACCATTTCGGGTCACTCTGTGGTGGTTTTGATCGACAGTGGCGCAACCCACAATTTCGTCTCTCACAAAGTGGTTGAGCAAGTGAAGCTACCACTAACATCGACCGGGGTGTATGGCGTGACCTTGGGATCAGGGGATTCGGTCCAAGGGAGTGGCATCTGTCGGGGGGTGGAGCTACACTTACAAGGTGTGGAAATTTGTGATGATTTTCTTCCATTAGGGCTTGGGAGCTCAGATGTGATTATGGGGATTCAGTGGTTAGAAAAATTGGGTACCACGTTCATCAACTGGAAGGAACAAAATTTGAGATTTAGGGTTGGTTCAGATACTCTTACCCTCAAGGGAGACCCCTCTTTGGGACGAAGTCTGATTTCTCTCAAGGCTATGCTTCGATTAATTAAACAGGAAGGCCAGGGCATCTTGGTAGAGTTGGGCAGCATCTCCTCATCAGTGGAAGAGACGACTGAGGTACCAGAGGAATTGGCGAAACTTTTGGAAAGGTATGACACGGCTTTTCAATTACCTTCGGGCTTACCACCGAAGAGAGGACATGAGCATAGTATTGTGTTACAAGAAGGTACGGGACCGATCAATGTCCGACCATATCGCTATCCACAGTTTCAGAAGAATGAAATTGAGAGACTTATAGCTGAAATGTTAGAGGTGGGGATCATCAGACACAGTGTCAGCCCATTTTCCAGTCCGGTATTATTGGTGAAGAAGAAAAATGGTGGGTGGCATTTATGTGTCGACTATAGAGCTGTGAACAAACAAACAGTGCCCGATCGCTTTCCGATTCCAATCATTGATGAGTTGTTGGACGAGCTTCACGGAGCGGTAATCTTTTCAAAGTTAGACTTGAAATCTGGGTATCATCAGATCAGGGTGCAGGAAAGGGACGTGGTTAAGACTGTTTTTCGCACACATGAGGGACACTATGAGTTTCTCGTAATGCCATTTGGGTTATCCAACGCACCGGCAACATTCCAGGTGTTAATGAACTCGATTTTTCAGCCGTATTTGCGAAAATTTGTGCTGGTATTCTTCGACGATATCCTGGTGTATAGCCCAAGCCTTGAGAAACATGTGGAACAGTTGGAAATCGTCTTGGGCTTGTTGCATCGACATTGTTTGTATGTTAACAAGAAGAAGTGTGAATTTGGGAGTGCCAAACTGGGTTACTTGGGACACATCATCTCGGCTAATGGGGTGTCTATGGATCAGTCCAAGGTTCAGGCAGTTTTGGATTAGCCCTAACCCTCCAACATTACGGAATTACGGGGTTTTTTGGGTCTTACCGGCTATTATCGAAAATTCATCCATGAGTATAGTCAGATAGCATGGCAACTAATGTCATAGTTAAAGAAAGATGGATTCGCCTGGAATCACGAAGCCGAGGTTGCTTTCCAGAGGTTAAAACAAGTCATGACTACTGCTCCGGTCTTGCAAATGCCCGATTTCTCGAAAGAATTCATTGTGGAAACCGACGCTTCAGGATTTGCGGTTGGAGCTGTTCTAATGCAAGAGAAACAACCCGTGGCTTTCTTCAGTCAAGTTTTGGGACAGAGGGCGAGGTCAAGCCAATTTATGAGAAGGAACTTATGGCAATCGTGTTCGCACTTACCAAATGGCGGCCTTATTTGCTGGGCAGAAAGTTCATCATTAGAATTGATCAAAAGAGCTTGAAGTTTTTTATGGAGCAAAGAGTAATTGGGCCGGAATATCAAAAGTGGGTAAGCAAATTACTGGGTTTTCAGTTTGAAATTCAATATAGAACGGGGTATTCAAATGCTGCCGCAGATGCTCTTTCTCGGATTTCTTCCCCATCTTGTTCTCATATGAGTCTGCCCACTTGGCGGGATTGGGAGGTGCTCCGGGCATAAATTGCAAATGATTCTGATGTACAAAATTTGAAGCAGGCAGTGTTGCAGGGTTCGGCCAAGCAAGGCTTTGTGATACAAAATGACCTTTTGCATTACAACAACAGGTTGGTTATTCCTCGTAATTCTTCTCTCATTCCTATTCCTTTCAAAGAATTCCACGAATCAGCAGTAGGGGGCACTCCGGGGAGACAAAAACCTACCAGAGAATTGCCAAAGAGTTATACTGGTTTGGGGATGAAGGATTCTATCAGGAAGCAAGTTAGTGAATGCGGTGTTTGCCAACGTAACAAAACGATGGCCACTACTCTAGCCAGTCTTCTTCAACCCATTCCTCTTACTGCTCATATTTGGGACGAAGTCACTATGGACTTCATTGAGGGATTGCCATGCTTAGGATCAGTTGACACAATTTTGGTCGTAGTTGACCGTCTTAGCAAGTATGCACATTTTGTTGGCCTGAAACATCCATACACGACTGATAAGGTAGCTTCAGTATTCTGCAAGGAAATTGTGAAGCTTCATGGCATACCGAGTTCCATAATATCAGATAGGGATAAAATCTTCCTCAGTCATTTTTGGCGAGAGTTATTTCGGGTTCAAGGTACGAAATTAAAACACAACACGACTTATCATCCGCAAACGGACAGTCAGTCGAAAGTTTTGAACCGCTGTCTTGAAACCTATCTCAGATGCTTCTCTTCGGAAAAACCCAAACAGTGGTCTAAATGCTTGTCTTGGGCTGAATATTGGTACAACACGTCTACTCACTCGGCTACGGGATACACTCCTTTTAAGATTCTCTATGGCAGGGATCCACCACCTCTAATAAGGTATGTAGCTGGCACTACACCTGTATCTTCAGTAGATCAGCTCTTACTAGACAGGGATGATGTACTGGCATCTCTCAAAATACAATTGTTGAGGGCGCAACAACGTATGAAGAAACAGGCTGACAAATCTAGGAGAGATGCATCGTTTGAGGTGGGTGATAGGGTGTTTTTGAAGATTCGGCCTTATCGGCAGAAATCTTTGGCAAGTTGGGCTAATAAAAAACTTTCAGCTCGTTTTTATGGCCATTTTGAAGTTTTGGCAAAGGTAGGAGCAGTGGCTTACAAACTGGCTTTAACTTCTTCCTCTCGCATCCACCCTGTTTATCATATTTCACAATTAAGAAGAGCAAAGGGACCCTGTTCCCAAATATTCCCTCTTCCCCCACAAATCAGCAGTGAGTTGGAAATGTTGGTTCAGCCGGAGTCTTTGTTAGATGTGCATAACAGGGATAAGGGTCCGCCAGCAGTTTTAATCAAATGGCAAGGGTTACCTGCCTATGAAGCTACTTGGGAGGACTTTCATATGATTAGCAACCAGTTTCCTTCGTTTCACCTTGAGGACAAGGTGCGTAATTGGGGCGGGGGTATTGATAAACCTCTTATCAAATATACATATACATGCAGGAAGTATGGATTAACAAAGCAAGGATCAACAAATGCTTGAGTGAGCTGCTGAGAATGCTGTCAGTCTCGAGAATGCTGAGATGCTGGCTGTATTGCTGAGATGCTATGCTGTGATGCTGAATGTGCAAATGCTAGCAATTGAAGCAAATAAGAATAAGCACGTGGGTGATTGTTGAATAGTCTGCAAGTGGGAAAAATTGGTTGTAACTATGTGCAAGTGGGTTTCTATTATAAATAGACTTATATCAGAAATAGAGAGGGGGCATTCATTGTAAAAGATTGTACAGAGAGCTTTTGCTTTCTAGGAGTTCTGGAGCTTCTCGAATAGCTCTCATTGGACATTAGCACTCTCGAAGTTGCTTGTTAATTACATTGTTGTTACAGACATATTCTTTCAATACAATACAATCTTTTTCCTTGCTTACATCAATACTACTTGTCTGACATTGCAAATACAACATTTCTATACAATATAACTCTGAGTTGCTGCTTGATTCTTGAGTGATTGAGTTGTAGCAAAGGCTCCCAGTCTGCATAAAAGAACCATAACAGGTCAGTTCCTATCAAAGGATTAGCATGTTGCCCCAAAATATGATGTTTTTATGTTAATTTGTGATATTCTTTTTGTGAATTGTCATTTTGGATCGTTGCATATTTTATATACAGATATGAGTGTTCTTTTTTTTATTTTTTTTATTTTTTTTAGCTTTGTTGTGTATGATGTTTATTGTAGTTGTAAGTCAAGTATTTACTTGAGCTTGGAAGTTTATTTTCACCAAAAGTGTTGAAAATTTCAAGCGACTATTATCGAAGATTTGCTACATTAATTGAATAAACTCTAAGTAGTTTTGCTCCTTATAATATATGAGTCAGTAGTTGAGCACATGCACAACATTTGTTGCAAAAGTGAGAAAAAAAAATGTTGATTTTCCATTGGAAACATAGATGAAAAAGTTGTTCAAGGGGTTGGTCTTGGTCATGTGCAACTTGTCTATGTAACTATATGCAAAATTTTAATATGTTTATGTAGGTTCTCACTCTCATCATTTTTCATATGTCACATAAACATTTTATTCTAATAAAGCAAGGGTTCTCGCACCATTCTGGACAGGGGCGAGTAAAGAAGCTAGTCCAGGTTAGAGCTAGAGATAGAATGATTAGATTAGCCTCTTGGAACATAGGAACCTTGACGGGAAAGACAATAGAATTAGTGGATGCCCTACGTAGAAGGAAAGTAAACATAGTTTGTCTTAAAGAGACAAAATGGAATGGGAACAAGGCTAAAGATTTAGGAGGAGGGTTCAAACTCTTCTATTCTGGTAAAGATGGCACTAGGAACGGGGTGGGAATAGTGGTAGATAAAGTTTTTAATGATGCAGTAGTCAACGTTAGGAGGTTTGGGGATAGAATCATAAGTATTAAATTAGCTTTAGAACTAGAGATAGTGCATGTTATTAGTGTGTATGCACCCCAAGTGGGTTTGGACGAGGAGACTAAGAAGGATTTTTGGGACTCTTTAGAGGAGTTAGTTCTTGGAATTCCCTCTTCCGATAGGGTTTTCCTAGGCGGGGATTTGAATGGTCATGTCGGTACGGATAGAGTTGGGTATGAGAGGGTACATGGAGGTAAAGGCTTTGGGGATCGAAACACTGTGGGGATTTCTATTCTAGATTTTGCTTTAGCTCAGAATTTTGGGATCGTAAATACTTTTTATAAGAAGAGGGAAGATCACTTGGTGACCTTTGCGAGTGGGCGTAATAGAAGTCAAATTGATTATTTTCTTGTGAAGAGACACGATTTAGGTAGGTGTAAAAATTGTAAGGTTATACCAGGGGAGTATTTGACAAACCAACATAGGTTGTTAGTTCTCGATTTTTGTCTTAAGAGTAGGGGTCGTATTGCTATAGAACAGGTTAGAACGAGAATTAAGTGGTGGACCTTACAGGGAGATGTGTGCCAAAGATTTAGAAAGAGGATTTTGGGTGGCCAGTCAGTTTCAGAGGGTTGGGATAATCTAGAACCAAAGGATAGGACTAGTAGCGCAAATATTTTTGAACATTTGGCAAACCGAATAAGAAGATGTGCGAAGGAAGAGTTAGGATAGGCCAAATGAGGAAGTTTCTATGGTAAGGAGACATGGTGGTGGAACGCTGATGTGCAACAAACCATTGCGAAAAATAAAAGATGCTTTGAGGTGTGGCAAAAATATAGGTGCCTAGAGTCTTATGAGCTTTATAAGTAGGCTAAGAAGTTGAGTAGTAGAGCAGTAGGGGAAGCTAAGAAGAGAGCGTATGATGCTCTTTATAATAGGCTAGGTACGAAGGAAGGGGAGAAAGATATTTTCAAGATAGCTAAAGCTAGAGAACAAAAAACTAGGGACTTGAGTCATGTTAAGTGTGTTAAGCATGAGGATGGAAGAGTTTTAATGCAGGATAAAACTATTTTAGATAGATGGAAGGATTACTTTTGGAACCTACTCAATGGAACACATGTAGGGGAGTTAAACTTGGAGGGGTATGCTTCACAGGAAAGGAGAGATCGCGTGTTCCATCGCAGAGTTAGTGCCACAGAAGTGAGAGAAGCTTTAAAAAGAATGAAGATGGGGAAGGTCGTTGGACCGGATGATATACCAATTGAAGCATGGAAATGTCTGGGAGAAGTTGGGATTCAATGGCTAACTAAGCTCTTTAATAGGATTTTGAAAACTAGAAAATGTCAGATTCATGGAGGCATAACATTGTGGTGCCAATTTATAAGAACAAAAGGGATATCCAGAATTGCTCGAACTATAAAGGGATAAAGCTTATGAGTCATACGATGAAACTTTGGGAGAGGGTTATAAAACAAAGACTTTGGAGTTTAACTACGGTTTCGGAAAATCAATTTGGATTTATGCCGGGTAGGTCTACTACGGAGGCCATCTTCCTGCTTAGGCAAACTATAGAAAAATATCGAGAGGCACATAAGAGTTTGCATATGGTTTTTATTGATCTGGATAAAGCATATGATAGGGTCCCCAGGGAGTTAATTTGGTGAGTGCTTGAAAGGAAGAAAGTGTCTCAATGTTATGTCGATATCATTAAAGATAGGTATGAAGGGGTTGTAACAAGTGTCCGCTCAATAGGTGGGATGTCTAGTGAATTTCCAGTGTCAGTAGGACTACATCAAGGGTTGGCGTTAAGTCCATATCTATTTGCTTTGGTCATGGATGAGTTGACGAGACATTTGCAAGAAGATGTACCTTGGTGCATGTCATTTGCAGATGATATTGTCTTAATGGATGAGACTAGTGCAGGTTTAGGTCAAAAATTAGTTAAGTGGCGGGAGGCTTTAGAGAGTAAAGGTTTTAGAATTAGTCGTTCGAAAACGGAGTATCTAGTGTGCAACTTTGGGTGTGAACCAAGAGGAATGCAATTGAGATCGAAGGTGTCGAGGTCCCAGAGTGTGAGGCTTTTCAATTTCTAGGATCTATAATTCAAAATAATTGGGCTATTGGAGAAGATGTAGACCATAGGATTAAAGCTGGTTGGTTGAAATGGAGAATGGCGTCAGGAGTATTATGCGATAGAAGGATGTCTGCAAGGCTAAAAGGGAAATGCTATAAGACAATTGCTCGACCAACCATGATATACGGTTCAGAATGTTGGGCTACTACGAGACAACATACGCATAGGATGACAGTAGCAGAAATGCGTATGCTAAGGTGGATGTGTAGTAAAACTCGTAAGGATAAAATTAGAGATGAAAGAATTAGGAGATACTTAGATGTAGCGCCCATAGAGGACAAAATTAGAGAAAGACGTTTAACTTGGTTTGGTCATGTGCGGAGGAGACCAAGCACGATGCCAATTAGAAAATGTTTAGATTGACAAGTTAATGGATGGTGTAGACGGAGGGGACGACCGTTGAAAACTTGGATGAAGACGGTGAATGAAGATATCATTGAGCTTGGATTAGGCGAGAAAATGTGGGAAGATCGCATTGCTTGGAGAACCAAAATCCATGTAGCCGACCCCGAAAATCTCGGGAATGGGCTTTGATGATGATGATATGTAATGTCATCATCGTCTTCCTCTCAAACCAACATTGGTTGATATAGGGTTCGTGGAAGCAGTGCAAATAATGTACTAACTCCATCATCACTTCGAGATGTGTTTGTCTATGTGAATCAACATTGGTTGATAAGGTTCGTGAAAGTAGTGCAAATAATGTACTAATTAACTCCATCATCACTTCAAGATGCATTTGTCTATGTAAAAAAATATTAAAAATAAAATAATAAAAATTAACCACATTTGTCTATGCAAAAAAAAAATTTTGCCCACCGTGGGGTTTGAACCAAATAATGTACTAACTCCATCATCACTTCAAGATGCATTTGTTTATGTAAAAAATATATAAAAAAAAAATGAACCAAATAATGTACTAACTCCATCTTCACTTCAAGATGCATTTGTTTATGTAAAAAATATTTTAAAAAAAAAATCGCAAAAAAAAAAAAAAAAATTATTCGCCCACCGTGGGGCTCGAACCCACGACCACAAGGTTAAGAGCCTTGCGCTCTACCAACTGAGCTAGACGGGCTTGATGTTGTAAAATCTCTATCTATTGTTACAATGTAAAAGTTGGGGTTGTACGTGCGCGGTTTAATTGAATTCCCAAACAGCTCTCCAAATCTCGAAAACGCCCTCCAACCTCCACTTGATCTTACTTTACGTTTGAAAATATGGTTGGCATTCTAAAACCAACTAAACAAGTCTTTGCAATACTCCCCTACCTCGGCAAGTAACATAACTCTACTACCGTCAATTCAACTTTGTCTTTCTAACTTCCTCAAAGTGCACATGTTAGAAAAGAAGAAACCGAAATAACTTTTTCTAAACCTCCACATTAAATGCCCATCTTCCTTTCTTCCACCGCCATTTTGAATTCAATGATACCATCTGTATCCAGCAACATCGTACATACATAAATCTTATTAAATAACCTTCAAAATTTTCCACAACATCTTATGATTTGATTTCAAGGTTTTATGGTCGGAACTTCATCGACGTAATGCTTCTAACCCATCTATCTAGAAAACCAAAGGTGTATTAGCGAGTTGGTAGAAGTGTAGCGGATGGTATCACACATCACGGGTTCTGTTCAAACTCGGCCGACAACATGGGTTGGGAAGGGTTAAAGGTAAATAAATAAATGAAAACACTTGGAATTTTTTCCATCCCCTTGAGCCTTAATTTCAGATGGTCCCAATTAAACATGAAAAACCCAAGTTAATTTCAGATGGTCCCAATTAAACATGAAAAACCCAAGTTTTTAGACGATAGATAGATTAGATAGATGACCTTAACTCCTATTAAGATTTGTCATTAATAGGAGTTGAGTCATTCATCGTCAATTGTCTATCCTCACTAAACATAACTCTATTGTCTGTTATTATAGCCCCATAAAACAATGAACTTAACTTACATGTATCAACAATTAAATCAAACAATTTGAAATGAGCATCTTATTTGGTGAATTTTTGCTTAACATATTGTGGTAACGACTAGTATATAAAAACACAACAAATGATTGGCACAACAAATGACACAACATCACATTTCTCACATAGGAAACAGAGAAATTTGTTGATGGTGCAGCAATAACATATTATCACCTATGTTTGTAAAAAGAATGTAGAAAATAGGGGTGGGCATCCCATCCCGCGATCCCGTTCCCGTCCCGATCCCGTCCCGTCCCGTTCCGATTTTTCCGGGTCTTAATGGGATTGAATAATTTCATCCCGATCCCGTCCCGTCCCGTCCCGATCTAGAATGGGATGGGATGGGATGAAGATTTTCAATCCCGCCAATCCCGTCCCGTCCCGAACTAATTAATTAATATTAATTATTAATATTTTTATTTAATTATTTATTTTAGAATTGTGGATGCCCATATTTTTGTGTATGTAGAACATATAAGTTCAGTTTCGGATCCAAAGGGAAGGAAGAAGTGAGGTATATGTCTATATTGCATTGTGAATTTTAATCCATATAGCTGATTTTAGCATAAACCTGCTGAAATTTTCTGTCTAGTAAAATATCTCATATCCTAATGCAGCTAGTTTCCTTGAAACTCAGTGCTTTGAATAGATATCATCAGTAATTGTGGAATGCATTCTTTCCCCCAATATCATGCAATATATGAACAATTTTTTTTTCTTTGCTTTTCGGTTATGATGATAAATAAGTAAATCATAGTTAGGTTAGTTTTGTAAGTGACAATTAATCTCATCATATTCTGCAGAGAAAATATGAAAATTTTAATTGGTGATAGTAGCATGTATGGAGTGTCTAAGAAATAATGTTTTCTAACATGGATTCTCGGGGCGACGCACTTTGATGCCTAAAGTGCAATAAGAGCTGAGGCATAAATGTAACTTGCACAGCTTGTGGTTATTCACTTGTTCCTATGAAAGTAGATGATTTGAAATATATGGTATAAATAAATCGTTTAAATAAATTTATGATACAAGGTATAAGATCATAGGAAAGAAAGATATGTTTCCTCTTTGGGATTTGATCTTTATGTTGATCATCGTTAATCTGGAATAGCTTAAAAAGAACAAAGATTTTAGTTGAACTTTGAGAATTTGCACCCTTCCTCTACGCGGTCCATGATTAGCACGCTGATTCCGTCCCGTCCCGTCCCGAACCCGTTTGGGATGGGACAAGGTCGGGATGGGGTTTTTCTCATCCCGTCCCGTCCCGATCCCGTATGAACGGGATGGGATAGGGATGGGTATATCTCGTCCCATCCCGTCCCGTGCCCACCCCTAGTAGAAAACACTAGGGGTGGGCACGGGACGGGATGGGTATGGGACGGGATGGGACGAGATATACCCATCCCTATCCCATCCCGTTCATACGGGATCGGGACGGGACGGGACGGGACGGGATCAGCGTGTTAATCATATATAATTTTTTTTTCCCAAAAGCACCATTTTCTGTGAATGAAGATAAAAATATGTTAACTTGATCATTATAGCCTACATAGTTGATACATAACAAGCCTTGTAAATACAACAATTAAATAGAGAAGATGCACGTTCAATGTAGCATATATGATAAAATTATGTAGTGTTTGATTCATACATTTTAGAATTGTCTTCTCTAAGTGTAAACCTGTAACTCTGCCACCATTTTCATCTTGATACCAAAACTTGTTAGGTCTCCGGAAGAACACAAAATGTAGTTCGCGCTGACCAGAAACTGGATGGGAGCCTTGGGAACTGGCTGCTTTAGAAAGTATTTCATAAACCCGTCTTTGAATTCGACAGTTTTTTAGTTCTTCCTGGAACCAATGATTACATCAGCATATAAATACATCTACAACAGTATGACCAAACCCAGAAAAATGTAAAGTGCAATGTAACACTGTGAGATGGAACTATGTAATACTATACCAAAACAAGGGCAAAGATATACCTCATCTGCTGCTGATTTGGAAAGGTCAGCTTCTTGAATGTGAACGTACAAATCTTTAATACCTGGAAGAAGTGAAAATTATTACGTCAAGGTTAAATTGGCTTCTATAACATGTTATATTTCAGTTTTCAAGTCTCAACCATTACCCAATGAACAAACCCAGACGAACAATGCAAAAGAAAAAGCACTATTGAATCAAGGTAAAAGATCACATGCAAACATCATTCAAAAGGCTTATTAGAGTTCCATGCTAGCTAAGCATTTCTTGCATGCATCCATTTCTCTGGATTTCATTTGGAAAATTTATCAGATATCTCCAAGTCTATAGAATTCCAAGTCTTTTTTTTTTCAGCAGTTCTTCTTATAAGCAAAGTCTTGGTCTCTTGAAAGTACTCATTCATGATGTCTTGTTGGGACGACAATTGTGATGGTTATGATTTGATCATAGCTAAGGGTCTAATTTAATGGATTCAAATCCAAGTGAGAAGTATTACAAATTTAGAGGAGGAGAACTGAGAAACTGAGAAGTATTACAAATTTAGAGATATGTGTGAGAGATTCATTGAGATGCTAAAAAAGTAAAAATTCTATATACATCAGTATATTTGTATGGGCATCCACAATTCTAAAATAAATAATTAAATAAAAATATTAATAATTAATATTAATAAATTAGTTCGGGACGGGACGGGACGGGATTGGCGGGATTGAAAATCTTCATCCCATCCCATTCTAGATCGGGACGGGACAGGATCAGGATGAAATTATTCAATCCCATTAAGACCCGAAAAAATCGGGTCGGGACGGGACGAGATCGGGACGGGAACGGGATCGCGGGATGGGATGCCCACCCCTAGAAAACACTATTTTCGACTTAAATGTTGATTTTCCTGATAGCCAATTGTAAATGTTGGTGTTTGATCCGAGATGCCTATATGTTTAGTTTGTATATATAGGAATTTTGGAGTGTTGGTTATATAATGCAGTTAGCTTGTGATTTCTGCCTGATCAGACTTGTGAATTAGCCTTCTATTTTGCAGGGTAAATTCATCTCAATCTTCTGTTATGACCTTGTTTGCATTAGGCAGTATCTCTTTGTTTATGACATCATGCATCTGTTAATGAAATCATTAATTATTTGTTTATTTATTTCATTTTAGTGTTTAATGCCTTATATTTTTATTTGTAAATAGGTTTTTACCATGGCTTTCTTTAAATTAGATGTCAAAGCCTTTTGTGAGTATTTGCAATTGCATTTTCATTGCTTATAATATTTGCATGCATAGTATATAAAAACACAACAAAAACTCGTCATTTGCATACTGAACACTTCCATTTGTAGTTTCATGTGAGCTCCACACTCATTTTCGCAAAATAAAATGCGAGTACAATAAACAAACTCGCTACGGCTCGTGCGACCCTGTCCAATACCGCCTAGAAAAACTGACACAACAAAAAATGCGAGTCTAAGACACATCCTCGCAGAAGCCGTTGTGTTTGGGTAAAAAAAAAAAACTTTGTCCATTTTTTATTTTATTTGTTTGAGCCAAATTTAAAATTTTTGTAATTTCTATGGTTTAGGTACACTCTTAAGAGATAAAATCTATTGTCAAAACAGATTTCTGACATTGTCTTCAAGCATCCATATTTATTTTGTTAAGAGTGTATTTAAACCATAGAAATTGCAAAATTTTAAATTTTGGGTAAAAAAAAATGGACAGAGTATAGTTTTTACCCAAACGCAACGGGTCATGTGAGGACGTGTCTTAGACTCACACGTTTCACTGTGTTTTGGCAAAAACCTGACTATGTTTCAAATAAACATAAAATTTATGCGATTTTGATTATTGAGCTCGCATGTGTCACTATGTTTGGGTATCTCATGGAAGGATTTGTCAATTTCCTCCTATTATTTCCACTTTTTCCCTTTGTCTATGAGATTCAAGTAGCTTGTTAGGAAGTGCTAATGCATACATGGAAAAACAACCATGGTTGCATAATCACAAGAAAATTACTTGTGAAAACAAATAATTTCTTGGGAAGACAAATACAATTGCTTTGGAAGATAATTGTCATTTAAGTTGAGCATTATAAAAGGGGGGTAGTCTATTAGTATTCATCAATAATTCAAATGAAACAAGAGAAGATGAAGAGAAAAAATGTCATTGTTCAAATAAGAAAACTTAGACGAATAATGGGATAAAATGGGCGATTCGGAATACGACTATTTCTTGTACGAGGACCCTTACTCGTCATCGTATTTAGATGATGAGGAGGACAGTGATGAGGAATAACAGTCAGAAGAGGAAGAGGGTGGAAGAGGAGGAATAACAGTCAGACGAGGAGGAATAACAATCAGAACGAATAGGAAGAATAACAGTCATCATTTTCAGATGATGGTGGGACTTCGTTAGTGGACTACTACTCATCCGAACGAAGAGGGTCGCCAACGACAACCCTGAATAACTCTGTTGAGCGCCTCCGAGACAATTAGTGTATTTTTTGTTTTTTTGTAATATTTAAAAATATTTGATGCAAATATTAATGTTTGTTTTTGTGTGTTTTGTATTGTAATATTTTTTGTATTTCTAAAATTCGAATTTATGTTTGTTAATTCATGACATTTTGTTGTAAACAAAAATAAGAGAAGAAGAAGAAAAAAAAAAAAGGAGAATAAGAAAAAACACATAATAGGAAAGAGGAAAAGAGAGGGATAAATGAGAAGGTGGATGAGGAGGCCAACAACGTGGTGGTACGGTCGATGGTGGCTAAGTGGTGATGGTTCTTGATGAAGTAAAGAGGGATAAAGGAGTAGGTGGGGAAAAAGAAAAAAGAAAAAACATAAAAGATAATAAGAAAGTAAGAGGAAAAGAAAAAGAAAAAGAATATGACGATGAAGAGAATAATAGGTCCTTGATGGAGAGAAGATAGGGAGAGAAGGAGAGAGACACGAGAGAGGAAAAGAAAGAGATAAAGGATAAGAGAGGTTAAGTTTTTTTCATTTATATTGGTGGTGTCCTTCAGTAGTGGTGGTATCATTTAGAAAGTAGGGGGTTGGTGGTGTCCATCAATAGAAGTGGTGGTGTTATTTAGCAGGGGCCTTGTTTTTATAAAGTGATTAAAAGCTAATTTCGTTTTTTTTACAATTTTGCCCGCCACCGCAACTCCCACCGCCATCATAAACCCCTAACATTAATTCTTTTTTTTCACTCCTCCAAACACCATGGAGATCCCCTTCCACTACCACCATAAACCAACCTATATCCATTTCCATTCCTCATAAATATATAAAGAGAAAGAATAAAGGGAATAGGAGGTGGAAGAGGAAGATAGGGTGGTGGTGGTGGTGGCAGTGGCGAGAATGCTCGCGTAATATATAAGAGGTAGGGAAAAGGGGGATGGTTGGTGGAGAAGATAGATAGTTGGTGGATGAGAAAGTAGCATAGTACTCAATACAAATTTATTGTAAGGTTATTATTGAAATGAATTTTCATTATGCACTTAGTGTTAAGTGATCGACACCCCCACGGTGATTACTCCAATCATAACTAAAAACAAACACCTTGTTTAGACTTTTAGAGTGTCCATTTTCTTATTAAGACTTCTTACTCTATTCAAGGAAAAAAAAACCCCACTTAATTGGCAATGGAAAATGTTTTAAGACTTGTTAATGGTAATTTTATGATAGCATCCACACTAGTAGCAGAGCAATCCATTTTGTTATCCGAAATCTGATGAAATTGGATTTGGATTTGAGTTTGTTATAAGCAAAACGAAGCAACCCTTTACCATTGAGTGGCGCATGTATGTTTCCATGGGTTTGTAATATTATTTGGGAAATCAATATTCACCTCGCAACAAAGGTCCTTGTGAAGTTACTACTTTCTATACTAGTTGTAATGCGTTTATTGTATCTACTGGTTTCAATGTGACGCTTGCTTTGTTGTGCTAAATACAGTTCGATCGCTTTCAGAAGTTCCGTCTATTTAGATACTTCATTTCAATATTTAATATCAGATGAATGAAACAAGGATTATCATGCTGCTCCAAAATATGATGCTTTATGTTAATTTGTGATATTTTTGTTGTGAAATGTCATTTTGAATCGTTGCACCTTTTATATACAGAGATGAATGTTCCTTTTTTTTTTTTTAAATAAAAAAAATAAAAATTGGTAGCTTAGCTGTGTATGTTGTTTATTGTAGTTGTAAGCCAAGTATTTACTTGAGCTTTAAAGTTTATCTTCACCAAAAGTATAGAAAATTTCAAGCAACTATCATCGAAGATTTGCCACAATTGAATAAACTCCGAGTAGTGTTGCTCCTTATAATATACGAGTCAATAGTTGAGCACATGCACAACATTTATTGCAAAAGTGAGCAAAAAATATTGACTTTCCATTGAAACGCAGAGATGAAAAAGTTGTTGGTCTTGTTAATGTGCAACTTGTATATGGCTAAGTAACTGCATGCAAAATTTTAATATGTTGTGTAGGTTATTAGTCTCATATTTTTTCATATGTCAAATAAACAATTTATTCTAGTAAAGCATGTGTAATTTCATCATTGTTTTCCTCTCAAACCGACGTTGGTTGATATAGGGTTCGTGGAAGTAGTGCAAATAATGTACTAACTCCATCATCACTTCGAGATGCATTTGTCTATGTGAATCGACACATCTTAAACATAAGAGATGTCGCACAATACAATATTGCATTACATACATTAACTTTCTAGCTCAAACTTCAATTGAGCACATAAATGAGCATAAACTTACAATGAATTGTAGTATTTTGTCTCGAACCAAAAAGGTCTTCCTCTCAAATTGACATTTGTTGATATAGGGTTCGTGTAAGTAGTGAAAATAATGTACTAACTCCATCATCACTTCGAGATGCATCTGTCTATGTGAATCAACGCATCTTAAACATAAAAAATGTCGTACAAATACAATATTGCATTACTTACATTAATTTTCTAGCTCAAGCTTCGATTGAACACAAATGAACCGAAACTAAATAAAATAACTTTCTAGCTCAAACTTCGATTAAGCACATAAATGAATCGAAACTAAATAAAATGAACTGCAATATTTTGTCTTGAAGCAAAAAGGTCTTCCTCTCAAACCGACATTGGTTGATATATGATTTGTGAAAGTAGTGCAAATAATGTACTAACTCCATCATCACTTCGAGATGCATTTGTCAATGTAAATCAACTCATCTTAAACATAAGAAATGTCATAAATGAACCGAATCTAAATAAAAATTCCATCATCACTTCGAGACGCATTTGTCAAAAAACGCCCACCGTGGGGCTCGAACTAGGGGTGGGCATTTAGGATCGAACTGATCGGGTCTGTTCGGATCGGTTTTTATTAATTATAAATGTTTCGGTTTTAAAAGCCCGGCCCCGCCAGGAGTTTCTGGTCCTGGCCTCGGTTTCCATTTCTGAAGCTCGTCGGGTAACCGGCCCGAATTAAATAGTTAAAATTTTTGTAAATCCAAAATTTTCTGTTTTTACAAATATAATTCAGCACTTTGGGCTTTGGGATTTATAAATTCAGCACTTTCTAGGTGGATTTTCTTTTGTAGGAAAACCAAAAAATTCAACACTTTGGGCTTTGGGATTTATAAATTCAAGGACCATGAGATTAATTCAGCACTTTCAAGGACCATGGGATTAATTCAGCACTTTCTAGGTGAGCTTTATAAATTCAGCACTTTGAGCTTTGGGATTAATTAACTGTTGACTAGGTGGGCTTTATAAATTCAGCATTTTGGGCTGAACTTCAATGACCGAAACCGCCCCGAAATTCGGTTAACCGGGCCCTCGGTTAATCGGTCAACTCGGTTCGGTTTTGGGCCTCATAAATACGGGCTTAAATTTTTTGGGCCGGTTTTCGGTTTTTACTTTTTGGGCCGGTTACCCGGACCTGCCCAGCCCTAGCTCGAACCCACGACCACAAGGTTAAGAGCCTTACGCTCTTCCAACTGAGCTAGACGGGCTTGATGTTGTGAATCTCTATCTATAATTACAATTCAAAAGTTAAGGTTGTACATGAGTGGTTTGATTGAATTTCCGAAACAACTCTCCAAATCTGGATCAAAATCTCGAAAAAGCCATCCAACCCCCATTTTATCTTACTGTACATTTGAAAATATGGTTGGCTTTCCAAAACCAAGTAAACAAGTCTATGCAATATAAGCAATACTCCCCTACCTTAGCAAGTAACATAACTCTACTATAAGCCAACTCAACTTTGTCTTTCTAACTTCGTCAAAATGCACATGTAATGAAGAAACTGAAGTAACTTTTTCTAAACCTCCACATCAAATGCCCATCTTTATTTCTTCCACCGCCATTTTGAATTCAATGGCACCGTCTGTATCCAACAACATCGTACATACATAAATCCTATTAAATAACCTTCAAAATTTCCATCAACATTTGATGATTGGATTTCAAAATTTTAATGGCCAGAGCTTCATCGACATAATGCTTCTAACCTATCTATCCAGAAAAATTAACACTTATAGATAGAAGTTTTTTTCCATCCCCTCGAACCTTTTGCGCTCAAGTACTAAACCATTTAGGGTTGAAAACCGAACCGCATATTCGGTTTGAAAGAATTGGAAATCGAAATCAAATCGGCTTTTGTGCGTGGTATACAAAAATTTCCAAAACTGCCCCTGATTCACCGAATTTCGACAATGCCCCTCCCACTGGGTAGTTAGGACAATCAAATTTAGAGGGAGCAAAGTCTTAGCAGAGAAAAGGTGAAAGTAGTATATTATAATGATGATGCATATAAATAAATTATAATAATAGATTGATGAGAATAAAAAAAATATATAATTAATCAATGTTTTGGTAAACAATAATTTGTTTTCATATTTGATAATGTAGTGACCTTTCCTGGGCCCAACTTCGATGCTTATTCAGCAGAGATGAAGTTATGGGTTGCTCTAGAATCCACCATGGCCTTTATGCAGTGGAAACGCCACACAGTCTTCAGTTTTACAATCAGTATTGCTAGGCCACCCATTCGCTCGTTAATGTTCAATCTCTTCAACTTTTTGGGGTTTCACCTTTTTACTTAGGATGCAATGGGGGTTCTGGCAACACTTGTGTACCCATGATCTACATCCAACACCTCTCCCCAAATGCCAAGCTCGTACTTTCGGTGACAAAAACATCACACTAGAATAATATAAGCTAATTGTGGTATTGACATTCTCATACATGGGATGTTCCACGTTATTCAATATCATATCCAATGTCGCCGCCCATGAACGCCAAACAATTGTTTCAACTGTCTTCATTTCCAAATATTGCCTATTATTGTATACATTGTCCGCAACTTCATGATAATGATGTACTTGATTAACCACAATGTAATATCACATTATAGGCACAACACGATAATCATGGGATTTCAAAATCGGATTGCATGTACGCATGTTGTAATGACCGGATCCACATGGTATAATATTGTTCGCTTTGGGCTTTAACTACCTTTCACGCTTTTAAAACACGTTGTACCAAGGTGATCCAACCTCATATATAAGTACACACCCATTTGCTTCACCAAAGCGATGTGGGACTATAGCCCCCTTGGTAGATTGTCAGCCCATCTGCCCGCCCACACTTGGTACCTTGCCAGCTCTCATGGCCTGTCCACACAAGGTAGCTTGTCAGCCTCAGCCGGCCAATCAAGGGTGTTACACATGTACTCGTTCACCAGTACTATGTACAAAAAATAGATAAAAAAATGTCAAATTACTAAAGGAATTAATAAAACTTGATTATTACGTGTAATTACTAAAATAAAATATGTCACACTTGCAACAATATCGTGCATCCACAAATGTATGACTTCAAACTTAAGGCATCATTAAGTCATTTGTACGAGTGAGTTAAGATCCCACAGCCCCAATCAATCCGACGAAATTTCTCTAATCTATCTAAAGGTAGAAATGACGTTAACCATCCAATCGAATAATAACTGTTGTTGTTAAAAAAATTATAGTCCCCAGGACATCAAACAGAAAATTGCGGCAACATATAAGAGGGATCTTAACTCATTTGGACCACGTGGGCAAAGACGTGGCAATGGAAAAAGAAAATGTGGGTACTTGAAGAGGAAGACATAGTTTTGTAAAAGGAAGACGTCTTTGATTAGACGCTGCAATCGAAGACGTCTTCCTCTACCGCCTCCACTAATGGATCATGTGGATGAAAACGTGACAATGAAAAAAGAAGACATGGTTTTTTTAAGAGGAATACGTATTTGATTAGACGCTGCAATCGAATACGTCTTCCTCTACCGCTTCCACTAATGGACCATGTGGATGAAAACGTGACAATGAAAAAAGAAGACATGGTTTTTTAAGAGGAAGACGTATCAATCGAACATGAAAAAATACCTCCTCAGCCGTAAGGATTTGAGTGAGTATACTTGTCAGTAAAATCAAAGTAGAAAAACGACTTACATCTCACATAAAAGACGTTATAAACTATAAATTATGATTTTTACAAAAACATAAAAAAATAAAAAAATTCTGATATAACTAGTCTTCTTAGGCACACAACCTTCCACGCGCGATCGATCCCCACATTTATAAAATTCAGACCAAACAATCCATAACCCTTAAACTAGCGCCAAAAATCTCCCAAACCCAAATTTCGATTCTTCCCCAAATGGAGACTTCACACTCCGATCCTTGTTCTTCTTCTTCTTCACCGACCTTCAGTCTTCGTATCGTTTCGATCGATTTCTACATGGCGCCTCCAATTACCGATCTTGACATCTCTTATAGCAGCTTCCAAGGTACTCTACCTCAAAACCCCCAATTTCACTACACTAATTCAAGTCAGTCATTTTTACGGTTTTTCTTTCTTTTCAAACCCTAATTGTCTCTGTGTTTCTCGAAGGTGGGAAGGTTAACGAAGTACCAGTCATTCGAATCTACGGTTCCACCCCTGCTGGCCAGAAGACTTGCTTGCATGTTCACAGAGTGCGTTCTTTACATATATTTTGTAATTCGATTCGTTAGAAACTCAAATTTTGCTCTAGTTTCACTGTTTTAACAAATGTAGTCTGAAATTTTGATGAAGTTTCAATTTTTATTGGTTTTTTTTGGTGTAGGCTTTGCCTTACTTATATTTGCCGTGTTCGGATATCTCGCTTTGTAATCAAGAAGAAGGTACTCATACTTTTTTCCAGTAGCTGTGAAGCCTCAGAATTACCCATTTGTTGATTCAATTGTTTATATGATCTAATTTTGTTAATTTTACTGTTACTCTCTTTATCTCTTTGGTTTGTTATCTTTGGGGTTGTGTTTGTATCTGCCTAATTGTTAGTAAGTATTCTTTTACTACACACAGGTGAAAGGTTCACACGTGACATGGCTCATGCAATTGAGAAGGCTTTGACGCCAAGGGTATATTTTACTCTTGTGGAAGTACTATTGATTTTGGCTTATTGTTCTGTGAAACATTAAAACTCATGTTCTCACTAATTGCACATTTGACGGGATTTTGCTATTTAAATTTCAGCTAAAAGGTTCCAGTGGATTCAAAAGGCAACATGTCCATGGTTGTAGCCTCGTCCGTGGCAAGAAATTCTATGGCTACCATTCATCAGAGGAGCTGTTCTTAAAGATATATCTGTATCCAATACAATGATTTCATTTATTTTTATTTTAAAATAGTGAAAGGACTTTTAACCTTCTATTTGGAACTGGGCACTTAAAAGAGAATGAGTTGTATTTATTATGCGATTTCAATATATATCAACAGGTTTTTAAATGCATAGAACATTACTATTAACTGAATATAATATTTTAATCAAAAGTAAAGTTGGTACATTTTAAAATGTTTGATATCTAGAGAAGTCATGTATATCACGACAATGGAGAGGGAAGGGTTTAATATCTATTTGCAAAGTTGTTGATGCTGCTTGTTGGTATAACGCATAGGAAACTCACAGGTTCAATGCATGCCTGGCATAAGACTTGAAAGAAGTGTGGCCTAAGCCAAATTGTTGAATGGATATAGTAAGATCTGTGTCAGTAGATAGCGATGCTTTTTTTACAAGTTGTCGTGCTTGATTGTCGTTTTAGCTTAGTTGTTATGTTAGCTTTGTATTTATTTTACATGTCAAAGGTAACATGGAGTACCTTGACGTATTAAAGATATCATCCACATGAAGTTACTCGTGTTGCTACTCTCCTTCTGGTACATACATTTTACTTTTCATCTGTGCCTTTATAGGTACAGCTTTTCATTGTGTGGAGTCTTCCTTCATTCACAACTTTCCCTTGTGAAAGCTTCTGTTGATTTTTAAATTAATTAAATAATTTTTAAATTAATTAATTAATTTATAATTAACAAAAACTGAACATATTGAAGAAAGGAGGACATCTATAAAGCAGGCTGAGAGAGCTTCACAACTAGAAAACAAGTAAACAATCAGAAAAGCTATATTTTGAGAAGGTTGCTCCAATTAATTCCATGGTCTTCAAAATGCACTAATTTTTTTCTAGTTCCACCATGTTAAGTAGATTATTCTCTATATTATCAAGAGTCTACTTTATTGAATCCAAGATAAAATGAGCTGTTCAATGAATCTAGTTGTTGAACCTAGAGAAAATGAGCTCTAACATTCACAACCCATGGATATAGTATTTCTTTTGTTCGTGCAACACCTAGTGATAGTCGAACTCATTGTTGTACATTCCACATCCAACTCATCTGATCGTACTAAAGTGCAGTCCCAACCCATTATATTAAGCATGCCTCAATAAAAAAAACTTTCCATTGTCCTCTTCATTCTAGTCCTGACTTTACATTCCTACTTTGACTTACTACCTCTACTTAAGACCAACGTGGGTGCTGAATGAGAAGGGCAAATATGTCAGAGAAAAGGAGGGGGTAGGGGTTGCAGTGGATGATGAATGACAAGGGGAAATATGTTAGGAAAAAAGAGGGGGTGGAGGGTTGATATTTCTAGAGTCGCATTCTAATACTGTGATCTTTATCATTGAAAATTATACCCATGTTAGAAAATCCTCTAGTAGCATTCAATTCCCAATGGGAATTGTGGAAAGACACTTTTCCATTCTGTTTCCAGGTTGCTTGAAAGCTTGTAATTGGAGGTTCTACTACTTCTGTTTTGCAGGATGGTGTTATTTTAGATAAAAGTTTCCAGCCTCATGAATCCCATATTCCTTATCTTCTCCAATTTTTGGTAAGTGTTTTACGATGGCTATATCCTGTCTGTGTCTATATTTGTTCCCGTTTTAATGTACGACTTGTGGGGTTTGTTGATATTAAATCTCAGAGCTCCTTTTCTTTACAATATAATGTGGCCACTAATGTACAATCATGTCCGATGGATCATTATACCTGTAGGTTATGGTGTCCTCTCCATAAAAAACGGTCAGCATTATGAAATTTTGAATCCACACAAATGATTTTTTGCTAAACCGATATATGGGCGATCTTGTTTTAACTTAAACCAGTTTAGGATTGGTTGCAAACATCGGCATTGACTATTGTCTGAAGATGATATCTACCGTGTACATCATCTTCAAAGAAGACCATTGATTTCCTGAAGTTCTGTATAATGTTCATTGGTTATGCAATATGCATATTGTGGTACCGCCGTTTCGTGTTTTTTTTTTCTTTTCTCTTAATGTTACCATAAATGTCCTGTTTCTTTGCAGTAGTGTTTCTATCCTTATTTCTTGTGTTATTGTTGTCATTCAACAACTATCTTTGCTGAAAGGGAATATAACATGAAATTTCTAGAGCTCTCTCTCTCTCACTCCTTCCAGTGGAATTCTCTGCCAACGCTGAATGTTTGCTTCCCTTTTTATTTCATTTTGAAAAAAAATTAGGTGGACTATAACTTGTTTGGAATGGGTCATCTACATACATCAAAGGTCAAGCTCCGCCATCCATTGCCGGATATTTTCATCCCAAGAGTGAGTCAACGTATTGATATACAAGAAAAAGCTTCAGACAAAGGCGTTTCTGTTGATTATCAGGTTATTTTACTGAATGCAAAGTTCATAGTTATAAAACATATTTTTGTTTTTGACACTTCCAAACATAGTTCTATGATTTGCTGTTTGTGGAAACTTCTTCCTAGGCAGATTCAAGTGCTGATAAAGTGTTAAGTTCACCTATTTGGACATCTTCTACTATTCCCAGTGTTTGGATGTGGTCACCCCCTAGCATGCCCGATGGTTCACCAGAACAAGATCTTCACCTCATTAAACGTCAGAGTACTTGTGAGCTCGAGGGAGATGCTACTGTGGATGGTTTGTGTAATTCACAACATAAAATCTTCAATTTGTTACTTGTGAGGCCAGCTAATCCCGTGTATTTCTGTTTACGGTGTAGAAATTTTGAATCAGCAGTTTAAAATGTTCTCACCCCTTTCTCAAACTCAATCAGAGGTGAAGATGGTTCAATCCCTTGTACCAATTTGGGAGGTCTGTTGACAGTTTGTTATGCATACTTTCACGTTCTAATTTCTATAAGGTTTCATGATTATATTATTGTTTTTGGGTAGTCTGTTCAAGTTAATTTTTTGGTTCAGGAGGAATACCAGAGGACAGGGATGCAAGAGGAGATGTTATATTCTGATCTTAGCAAGCCACATCCTGGAGATGTTCTGAATTTTTTTTCAAATGGATCTGAATTTAAGGATGCATTCTTGGATTTGTGCAAGGGAGATGGGAAATCATCGTCATCTCAAGCTAGTTTGTCGGAGGAGGCTGAAAATTTTATGCAGTCGATAAAATCTTTAACAGATGTAGGAAACTTGGGTAAAGTTGAGGAACAATTGAAGCCCAACTGTTCAAAGGGAGAATCTTTTTCGTGTTCTGAAGAAAGAAACAGAAATGGGTCTATGCTATCACAAGGATTTTCTGAACTGGTACCCAACGATGAGGAAACACAAACATTTGGAAAGACTGAAACATCGTATTTAAAGGTACTCAGCCAATACGTTTCCTTTTGTGTAAATGTATGTATTTTTTGTGCTATGCTTATGACACTATCAAAATAAAAAATACACCAAATATGTACCTTTTCGTCTTTTTTGTCATTCGTAATATTTGGGGCAGTATTTATATTTTGGAAAATTTTCTGGCCAAGCATAAAATTTACTAGGAGTAAAGCATTTGGGATAAGAATATACAATAGTTTGATAATACAGTGTCTTCTATTGAAGTTCTGATTTACCTGCCTTATTTTCTTTCATTTTTGACTTTAAATAAGCTTTTGTAAAGTTAAGGCCTGACACTTCTCTCCGAACACGGATTTGATGGAAGGGAGTCTTGGGTTCTCATCATACCCAACTCCTTTGTAGAGCTTGTCACTCACAAACTCATTCATTCTGTATGGTTTTCTCCAATGCATAAATTTTCTTCTTCTTGCCTCTTCAAGCTCAACCTTACATTGCTGTTGTAGTTCTGAAGTTCATATAGTTCTTCTATATTATTTAAGTCTTGTTAGTAATAGAAGGAAACCCTCAATAAGTGTATACATCTCTAAAAGTTTTGACATTCCTTTTCATTATTTGTCACATTTTTAGAACCTTTTACTTGAGTTTTCACACTTCTATTCTGTTTCTAATATTTTGCAGGGCATAGATATTGAGGCTCTTGGTCTGTTAAGGTGGCTCGCGTCTTCTCAAGCTGCAGAAGATATAAATAGTGATGACGATCTTCTTCCTAATGTTATTTTGACTCCTTTGCTTCCCAAAACAGCAATTAATGATGTATTGGAAAAAGCTAACTTGGATTATGAGCATGAATCCCAACAAGAATGCCAAGACATTCTTGATTCTGTTGATGATACTACTTGTTCCGACATTTTAAAGGTGCGTGCTGCACATTCAAGTGCTGATAACAATTCACCTGAATCATCAACTAAGAAAGTGGTTCCTCAAGTAGATGGTTCTGCTGAAGAGGACTTCACAGCACATATTGGTGATCCATCTCAAATAGAGGTGAACAATAAAACAGAGACATGCCTCACTGGTAAGAGAAAACAGAGCAATAACTTATGGGGCTCTTTACCCTTTGTTGTGCAGCAACAAGTGAATGATGATCAAAGGCCTACCACTTTCATCTCACCTATTGCTTCAGAAGAGATAAAAAGTGGCAACTGCTCTGGTTTTTCATCTGAAACCAAAGTAGATGGAGGTTCAGGGAATGAAATTTGTACTGCTACTACAGGTGGTAGCGATTTGAAAGAAAGGAGGGAGAGTGGATGTTCTGTGAGAGACTTAATGAGGAGAAAGAGATACCTCCGAGTAGAACCATCTGAGGAAGGAGCCTGTAGGGTGAAGAAACTTTTTGTTGGGAAGGAGCAGGAGACATCTGTCAGCCCAAAGCGGCTGGATTTTTATACAAAGCAGAATGATTGTGAAGCTATGATTCCAAACAGTGCTATGAAGCCATCAGTTGCTGATCAACATGGAGTATCTCATGAGAAGAGTTCTTCATGCGTGTCAATGCTTGCACCAAAGGTTTGTTTTGTGGTTTTTGGAGCTGTACTTGCGTACTATTAACACTGCTGTGTGATAATTACCCTTTCATGCTTTAATAATAAGCTGATTGCAGGCCACCATGTCTGGTTTCCACGACATACCAGACAATGTCGAGCGTATTGGATCTTCTGTTGAATTCCAAAGAATCCCAATGGCAGATACTTCTTTATTACGTACAGGAACATTAGAAGTCCCGAAGTTTCTCGTCTTAGAGAAGCCAAAAAATACAACTTCAACCATACTTTCAAAATGTTGTAAAGTTTCAGGAGAGCCTGACAAAAATGACCAAGAAGGATTTTCTGCTGTAACCTGTGAACCAGATGGTAGCGACCACAATACTAATGTTTCTAATGACGCGGATGTACTGCAAAGTGAGAAGTCAGCCTTTGAAGGGCAGCATGTTCCAACATCTTTGTCATGTCTGGATAATTCTTTGATGTCAGTGGTTATGAATGAAACAAAGCCTACAAAATGTATTGAGATGACCTTCAGCAAGAAACCCCGAGCAGTAGATTGGATGGATGCAACTTGTGAAGCTGGTTTTTTTGAACCTGACGTTCAGAATAATAATCCTCTGGGGCATGTGGGGAAATCTGAATCAACATTTGTTTGGAACAGTATGTGCTATTTTCAGTTTTTATTGTATAACCTGTTCCATTATGAAGAGTCTATTGATTTGCGCATTATCTTCTGACACTTCTCACAGTGCGCTTAGAAATTATTGAAGTGTATTTATATATACACAATATGGAAGTGTTTTTAAGAGCTTCTGATATAAAATGGTTCTTCCTTCAATTTTGTTCTGTTTGATATCATAATTTTCGATCTGACCAACTTTTTAACATTTCTGTTATAACTGGCTGATGTTATCTGATCCTTATTGCAGCAAATGCAACTGAAGTTCCCCCATTTTTTTCATACACTGTCCAAGATGCAAACGAAGTCCACAAGTCCTACAAGGATAAAGTTTTTAATTTTCGTCAAGATGCAGTTTTAGGTGTTCCTACTCTCTATCAGAATGATGGTTCTCCCTTGTACCTGCTGACAACTTCATATTCACCACCATCCGTGGATTCTGTTAAAAAATGGTTAGAGGATAAGCATCATCAATATGATGATACAGGTATTAAATATGAACTACTTACTAGAAACTAGAATCATTTACCGAACATTCTTCTTGGTAATAAATTTTTTTGACCTCTTGAGTTCTAGGTACCTCAACAAAGTGTTTTTCATCACTGGCAAAGCCACCATCTCCAAAACGTAGTAATAGCTTGAGTCTTGTAGACAAGGTGAACAATACTTTGATTGATGCAGCGGCAGCATCTGATCCCCTAAAACTGAATCTAGATCTTGTTTTGGTTGATGCCAGTCATGAGTCCTTACCAGTATCTGGTTCTGTGGTTCATGCAAAACCTATTTTGGACCAATTGACTCCAGAAAACCGCAAGAATATTGAGAAAGAAAATTCTGATTGCCACCGTGGAGTTACAACTGCACATAACGGTAAAGGAGTTACAACGGGAGCAAGCACTTGTACTGAAAACTGGCAGGATCTCTCTCAGATTTCAGGTCCAGATAAACGGTCAAAGCTTACCCCTCTTAGTCAAGTTGGTTTTCGAGATCCTGCTAGTGTTGGTGCCGGCCAACAGCTAACATTGATGAGTGTGGAGGTATTGTGCATCTGTAGTTATCTATGTCACTCAGCAGCAATTACTTGGCGCATGCATACACAGATTCAAAACTTACATTTGTCTATGTATGGTGTGATTTTCTATGCGCCTGATGTTTGCTATTGTTAACTCACCAATTACTCTAAAGGCTTAACCTGTTAGAAGGCGTGAGTTGTGAATTTTAAGAGAGTGCAAAATGGTCTTTCTGGTTGTTAAACATTGTGGTTCATTAAAGTATTATGGTTTTAAACACTGGTTCTTTAAACTCTTATGGTTTTAAAAAATCCTGATTTATCTGGGACTCACTAGTTTAATATCAGAATTCAGGGAAGGAAATATGACAGATTGGGAAATATCATCAAAGGCGTAACTAGAGTTTGATACCATGTTAAATTACCAATTCCTTTAAAGGTAAAAGTTGTTAGAGAAGGTGTTATTTATGCCTTCCAAAAAAAGGTGTTACTTATGAATATCATGAGAGGGCCAAATGGGATTTAAACACAATGAGGGGAGAAGTGTGCTAAAACAATGATTCTCAAGAGCACTACCTTTTTAGTTTTCTTTAAATTAGAAGGCTCCATTATGCACTTATTTACTCTCTGTTCATGCTTCTGCCAATTGCCCATTCAAAATATCGATCGACTAAAATTCAAATTTGACTAGCAGGTTCAAGCAGCATCAAGAGGAGATCTTCGACCTGATCCTCGGTTTGATGCCATTACATTTATAGCTATTGTGGTACAAGAAGATAGTGGCCGAAGTTCTGAGATCTTTGTGCTTTTGCATGGCACTGATGATGATTTATGTAGCAGGTCTGATTGCTGTTCTTGTTTTTCAATTTCGAGGTCTAGTGTCTCTTTATGCGCTTCTTATTCTTTGTTCTGTGTTAACTTTGGCTCTTACCATGTCTAAACTGTTTGTCTGTGACATTTACTTTTAGAGATTTATTTTTTGGCTCACTTTTGTCCTGTAGTTTGAGAGTAAAACACTTATATGGCGTTATGCTTGCTGTTACTTTTGCAGGAGTCTTGATGGTACTTCAGGTTGCAAGGTTGTAGCTGCCTCAGAGGAGAAACATTTATTTGATCATTTTGTGAAAATTATTCGCACATTTGATCCTGATATGTTGATGGGTTGGGAAATTCAGGGTGGGTCCCTTGGTTATTTGGCTGAAAGGGCTGCAGTTCTTGGTGTAAGTTTATTAAATAACATCTCAAGGACACCTTCATCTGAAGCCAAAGTTTTAGCTAGAAACATGGGAGCACTTGAAGAAGTAATTCCTAATGAGTTACAGCCTGAAGTCTTAGTTGCTGATCCTGTTATGTTTGGGGATGTCATAATTGAGGATGAATGGGGCCGCACTCATGCCAGTGGTGTCCATGTAAATGGTAGAATTGTACTCAATATTTGGCGACTAATGCGTAGTGAAGTTAAGCTAAATATGTACACAATTGAAGCTGTAGCTGAAGAAGTTTTAAGGAGAAAGGTCCCATCGATCCCTTTCAAAATATTGACACAGTGGTTTGAAAGTGGGCCTGGAAAAGCTAGGTTTCGTTGTATCGAATATGTTGTAGGAAGAGCAAACCTGAACCTTGAGATAATGAGTAAACTTGATTTGGTAACTAACTAACTGGTTCTTTGTTGCAATATTTATTCGAGTCTCCTCTATGAATTGTGAATTTCTTTTGTTATTTTGATTATAATTCTGCTTAAGCTTCACCTAGACATATTAACTCCTTGTTATGAGGTAAACTGAACCTCTCCATTTCTTGGAATAGTAAACCAGATGGCTTGGTAGTGACTAATTACAATCAGTTTTTGCTTCTCCTTTTAGGAATATACATGTTTGCATCTGCACACGTCTTAGTTTGTAAATCTTAGATGGAATTCTATTGCTCAGGACGATGTTCTCCGACCCAGATTTTCAGGCACATCTGTTGAACAAATCTTGATAATTGCTTTATAATGTTTTTGTTGGGGGTGGGGGTTTTCAATTATAAGCTGGGAAGTAACCGTCTAGAAATTTAAATGCAAAAACAAGTCTCCCAAATTACAGGAGAGATACCTAAACTAATAGATACCACACATCTCCTTCCTCCCTAATCCGATCTTCATCCACAATCACGGTGACAAATTTGTTGGACTCTGGACCTTTTGGCAAGAAGGGATCACATAAACGGATTTTTTTTGTTCAAGCTGGCAGTCAGATTTGAACATTGTTAAAGTCTATGTATTTCTTTTTTAGTGTTTTTTTTTGTGAAAACATGTTTATGAACTTTTGTTTCTTTTTATGTATATCTGATTTAGTTTGTTTGTGGAAAACATGTTTATGGAACATTATACGCGTTCTTTTCTACTTGCAGATAAACAGAACATCTGAGCTTGCTCGTGTTTTTGGCATTGATTTTTTCTCAGTTCTCTCTCGAGGTTCGCAGTATCGTGTTGAATCTATGCTGCTGAGATTGGCACATACTCAAAACTACCTTGCCATCTCCCCCGGGAGCCAACAGGTTTTTAGCATCTACTTTTTAACTGACAACTATTATTGTGTGAAAGTATTTTTCTTGCTAATTTCAGATGCTTTTATTGTTTTACTCTGCTCCATTAATCATTGCTTTTGTATTGTGCAACTAACTGTTTATCTCAGGTTGTTTAGTTGACTTGTTGATTTCCATAGTTTGTAGGAATTCGATGTCATGCTTAAATGAATGTGTGGTGTTAGAGTTAGGCCCTTGATTTTATTAGAAGTATTTTATCAAAGAGTGCAGCCAAGAATCTTCTAAACCAAGATGCTAATTCAGTTCTCCTGTCCAAACAGATGATGTTTGAATTTATTATTTATTTATTTTTCCAAAAGATGATGTTCAATCTTTGTGGTCACATAGAAAATTACTCAACCTAATTGTAGGATGCCAGTGCGGACTAGATTACGAGTGTATGGTGGTTTTGTTATACCAAACAAGTTCAGATGTGAGATGATATTGGACTTTCTGTTGACATCACCCGTCTTTCCTCTTTTAGTGTTTGCAAGCCAGGGAACAGCTTGATGAGTTTTCTATGAGTTGGCATTTTTTGGAAAATTTTATAATGAATTAACTAGAAAACGCTGTTACAATTCAATATGGGATGTCACAATCTTGATCACATCTTGACTGCTCATTTGCTCTTGCAGTATTTCCTGTCTCTAGCTCCATTTCTAGGTTGAGATGCAATTGGAATTTCAGAGCTTCAATGCTGATGCAAAAGGATGTCTTTCTGCCCCCAAAGACATTCTTTTCCTTTGCACTTGTTGAGTAGGACCATACAGGGTTGATCTAGTCAGAACTAAAACATGCAGTGTACAATGACGTGATAGATTGACCCAATCGAATTTAATCCAGTTTAAACGTGAAGAGATGACATTTATTCTGCAGCTGAAGTGATCTAAGGCTTTAAAGTCTGTACAATATACAAACTGTGCAAAATGAAGTTCCATTAACCAAAATTGGGATTTATAACTGTAAATTTGGGGATCTAGAATGTCAATATTATCTTTGTTTCAGTTTCTTAATTGATCAATTTATTTGGCTGTTAAATCCTCATTACTTTTAGACATTTACCTCGTGTTTGAGAAACTATTGCTGTCTTGCACACTGCATTGAAGTAACCAAGTATGTACATTGAAGCTCTTACCTTTGGTTCGATTGGTTGTATCATATACTCTTTTCGCTCAACTTATAATTCCTAGGTTAGCTGAAGGTTATGAAAATCCTTTCCAAGTCATGTAATGTGTATTGGATGCTTAACTTTTGGGTTACATGCTCCTAATAGGCATGTCCTAGTATTATTTGTTTGTTTATCTTCCCCAAGCTCATTTTGATGCTCAAATTTCTAATGTTTTATCATTGCAAGATATTTTCTTTGGAAACTCTGAGATTGAGCCAAATTTTGTGTTACTAGGTAGCTTCACAACCTGCGATGGAGTGTTTGCCCCTTGTAATGGAGCCCGAGTCTGGCTTTTATCCCGACCCAGTTGTTCTTTTGGATTTTCAGTCTCTCTATCCATCTATGATTATTGCATACAACCTCTGCTTCTGTACGTGCCTTGGAAAAGTTGTGCCTTCAAAAGCAAATACACTAGGCGTCACCTCATTTTCACCAGATCCCCATCTTCTGAAGGATCTAAAAGATGAAGTATTGCTTACTCCAAATGGTGTTATGTATGTACCTTCAAAGGTGATTTTCTCCTGACATACTTTTATCGCTAATTTCCTGATCGAGCTTGGTTTTCTTTCTGTCAAAGCTCAATGCAAACATTTTGATTGGTTCCCGCTCCTTTAGTACAATGACAGTGTCATTAGTCGTTTTTGAGAGAGGGTCGCATGGATTACAATATATGCCAAGGCTAAACATCATGATTGAGTTTGACTAATTACTTGTTTTGTTTAGTATAAAATCACATTTTAATTGTTTAATATCTCATTTTAATTCACAACTTGTGACGATGTTATTGTTAGCCTTCATTGTGGATGCATTTATGTGTTTTTTAGTGTATTTTGGCTTCTATTGTCACATTTATAACTCCACAATTTATTCCCATCTTTCTACAGTCACTTTTCCACACATTTTTAAACTACAGGACTGAAAATTTCTAGTTCAAGGCTTGACTAGAAAGAAAGGTTTGACTAGATAGAAAATAGTGAATCTAGTGAGTATTTGAAGTGTAGATAATACGATGAACACTTTTTTATGCATGGCCATCTTCTTGAGAAGCAAGTTTGACTTTGAAAAGTATCTCAAAGGTTAACACCTCCATGAACTAGAAGGGAAGAAAAGTTGCATGGAAACTCTGTTATTATGGAAAATCATTTGTAGCCTTGGAGAGGGGGTCCGTTTCAAAACCATTGTGAGCACTGAGCAATAATAAAATTTTGGAGTTTTTGTATGCTGAAGTTTCCACCTTTTTAGCTAACCTAACATGTAGGAGGCTAGAAACTATTACAGTAGTTTTCATGGGATTGGGAAGTAAAACAGATAGTAGAATATTCGGAGTGGAGAGCCTGAGTCAGAAAAGTTGGTGCTAGCTCAACTGATAAGACCTGTGGTTGGTGGCATCAAGTCCAAGGTTCGAACCCTGCCAAAAGCATTTAATGATTTGGGGATCCAATAGACCCTACTCGCCCTTCCAAAAGGGGAAAAAAAAATGAAAAACAGGTAAGAAAAATCTCAAAGAGTGCAAGATTAAGGAGATTTACCTGGGGGGTAGAAGAGGCATGAGAAGAGAAAATGTGTAAAATTTGGATTAAGTTGTGAAGGGACTGTTTGTAGTTTAAGTGGAACTTTGAATCTGAACTATAGCCGAATTAACACTACAGCAAAATTTGCAGTGTCCTCTGTCCTACATTTGCCTTTTGTGTATTATATATGTAGGTATTGACATCTAACACTGTAAAATTCTAATACTTTTACACTTAAGGTGATTGGTATGCATTACTTTGTGTAATCAGGTACGAAAAGGTGTACTACCCCGCTTATTGGAAGAAATTCTATCAACTAGAATTATGGTGAAGCGAGCAATGAAAAAGTTGGAACTTTCACAACAAGTTTTATCTAGGGTAAGTGTCATTCTGTAACTACATCATTCTATTCTAGAAAGGTACTCATTTGTGTAGAGTGCATGTGCTTGGCGAATTCCATCAGTCCCCTATTAAATTTTTTTGTGTCCATACTAGGGTTGATCCTACTCCTAGCTCAGTTCTCCCAGGTCATAAGTGGATAAAGGTGACTGGCACATCCTATATCTTTGTTAATTACAGCCCACCTTATACCAAATAGTATTGACACATAAAAGTGTTTCAAGCTTTGCAAAATTCTTATGTCTTTTTTTGAGATCAACAATCCTGTCTGAGGACATTTTGTTCATAGAGTTCTAGTTTTGTATCATGAATAGAGCTTGAAAGCTCTCTATGAAATTATTTTCCATTGCCTAAAATTTGAGAATGTTCTGTCCTATATAGTATGCATGACCATGAATGTTGCTTTCTTACTGTTTTCTCCCAGATATTTAATGCAAGACAGCTTGCTCTGAAGTTGATAGCAAATGTTACATACGGCTATACAGCTGCTGGCTTTAGTGGCCGCATGCCCTGTGCAGAACTTGCAGACAGTATCGTCCAATGTGGTCGTAGAACTCTGGAAAGGGCTATATCCTTTGTGAACTCACATGATAAATGGAAGGCTCGAGTTATTTATGGTGATACTGATAGGTATTATTAAATTTTAATATATATATATAGACTGTTTTTTAAGAAAATACTAATAGGTATCCATCAAACTTTCTTTATTTTCTATTGGGAAATCGAGGCACGTGATTGAATAGTGTCTTCAAGCAATAATTTTTGCTTGGAAACGGAGAGGCCCTTCCTTATAGAGATTCACTGTGCAAGGATCATCTTTCAAACTTTGGTCCCTAACAAGCAACATACACAGATAAACAACACAAGTATAAATAAAGTGGATTGTACTGAGAAATTTTCGCGTTATGAGATTCCATGAAAAAAGTCGTTACATGTTCTGAACTTCCCATTGAATGTGGATGACGCAATAGTTGATGGAATGACCCTTAAGATCTTAGATCATTTTCCTGTTCATTTCTCTCTTTTCATTTTTTATTTTCTTATTTAACAATGAATAGGTGACTCATCTTAGATGATACAATCTTCTGCAGCATGTTTGTTCTCCTTAAAGGACGCACAATGAAGGAGGCTTACAGAGTTGGACAAGAAATAGCATCTAAAATAACTTCAATGAATCCAGATCCTGTCACATTGAAAATGGAGAAGGTCTATCATCCGTGTTTCCTGCTCACAAAGAAGCGTTATGTTGGTTACAGCTATGAGAGCCCCGAACAAGCTCAACCTGTGTTTGATGCCAAAGGAATAGAAACTGTGCGAAGGGATTCGTGTGGTGCTGTTTCAAAGACATTGGAGAAGTCACTAAGACTCTTTTTTGAACACCAGGACATTTCTAAGGTATAAATGCCTCCAAAAAGTAAATGTTCAATATTGAGACATCTTTAAAAAGCACAACAACCCCGCTTGCATGTGTTTATGAGCTCACTTGGGCAGCAAATTAAATATTTTGGTTAGTCAATAAAAGTGTCTGATTAGTCTTTAGAACCCTATGTTTTTCATCGATTGACCAACTGATTGAGGATTTTGTGCTCCTAGAGCTTAACAGTGGAAGTCAGGTCTAAAAAACACACGAATTGTCAAATCGTTTTGTTTCTTTGTGAAGGCAAAACAGTCGAGTACGTTGGTCACATGACTTGGTTCACAACCGCATATGTCTCCAATCCACATTACTTTTCATAGTAGCTAGATCCTTACCAGAACTAGCATGCTATAGGATTCAAACCTTCTTAGTTTTATTTTTGTTATGAATGAATTTGTTTCAGACTTTCAACACATTTTCTTGTGTAAGTTTCTAAATGCTAATTTGCAATGTTATTGATAAAGCTATCTAAGATGCGGAAGAATGAGGGACCGAGTGGTCAATGTATATTCCCTCCTAGATCCACATAGCATAAACCGTCCCTCTCTTGGATAGATTATATGTAGTCCATTCTTTCATCAGACCTGATGTTACCTTTGAGGGAATGGCTGTAAGCCAAACGAAATGAGAGACAGAGAATGATTGTTGTCCTTGATCAGATGATCACAGAATGAATGTGGATCGGCACCCTCAGCCATCTGTCTACATTCTTGTTGCAAACAAGTACCACTTAATCGGCTGTGTTTGATCTATAACTATAACATGAGTTAGCCGTTTACCAACTTATGACAAGTAGACATGAAATCAAAGTTTTCCCAGTTATTCTTCACTGTGGTTGATGAGATTGCAATCTAGAATAAGTCATAGAAGTGGGAGTTTAGTTTTGCTAGCTGTGTTTCACAAAATTGAGTGATTCCCTTAACTTGAAGAAGAAAGGGGTGTAGTTTCTTCGAGGAAAGAAGTATTGACTTGATTCTCTTTCCAATTGACTTTTTAAGTGGAATTTTGGTCCATGCCACACATTTTGGGAAACGCTTGTCTTGAGCAACACATGCTGAGTTTCTAACCTCTTCTAGTTTTCATACACAGGTTAAGCTATATCTGGAGCGTCAGTGGACCCGTATTTTGAGTGGCAGGGTGTCACTTCAGGACTTTGTATTTGCGAAGGAGGTCCGTTTGGGCACATACAGCGCTAGGGCTTCTTCACTACCACCGGCAGCCATTGTGGCTATGAAAGGAATGAGAGCTGATCCTAGGGCAGAACCACGCTATGCAGAGCGGATACCGTACATTGTAATCCATGGTGAACCAGGGGCACGTCTTGTTGATATGGTTGTAGATCCACTGGACCTTTTAGCAACTGGATCTCCTTTCAGATTAAATGATATATATTATATCAACAAACAGATAATTCCAGCTCTTCAGAGGGTGTTTGGTCTTGTTGGTGCTGATTTGAACAGGTGGTTTACGGAGATGCCTCGTCCAATTAGGCAAGCTGTAGGTAAACAACAATCATACACACCGAATGCCCAGAAAACGAGGATAGATTTTTACTATCTTTCTAAACACTGTTTTCTTTGTGGGGAGTTGGTCCAAGCATCTTCCTATTTCTGTGACAAGTGCTGTAAGAAGGGTCCAGTGGTTGCAACTGCTGTGGTAGGGAGAACCTTGAATTTGGAGAAAAACATCGTAGACCTTGCCTCAGTGAGTCTTTTTTGCATGATATGGAGTTTTACTGACGTTCTTAATTCATTTTTGTGGAAGCAATGTTATATAGAGGGGATATATAATATTTTGAAGGGAAAATCCCCTAGAATAGAATGATATAATCTTTCATTGTTCAACTCATGACTTTTCAGGGTTTTTCTTATCTATTTTACTTTTTACATTCATCACATACTTTTAGTTCTTCCTCTCATTTGATTTGTTCTTCCTCACAGATATGCCGGCATTGTGGAGGTGGTGATTGGATTGTGGAAAGTGGTGTGAAATGTACATCATTATCATGTGAATTGTTCTATCAAAGACGGAAAGTCCAGAAAGAACTGCAGACTCTTTCAGCTGTTGCCACAGAGCTCGGGTTATATCCTAAGTGCATGGTAGAGTGGCTCTGAAGTCCCATTCATCATCGCATGCAATTGTAGTTGAAAGGAGGCCTTTCTTGTACCACCAAGTTGGGTTCAAAATCAAGGCTCATCAAAGGGTGCCAGACCGTCAGTAGAGGATGGGTTTTTGAGTCTTCGTTTCCTCCTCTCCAATTTCGATATATATTTCAAGTTCAAAATTGATTTAGAGGCAGTCATGATTCATCTCCAATGCAGAAACCTGCCTAAACCTTGCGCATTCCATGTAAAATTGGAAAATGTAAAGTTTCGTAGGCAGGAACTGTGAGAATTTCCCATTCTGCACTCTAACTTGATTGTGTTGGAGATGGTTGAGGAAAGAGAATGAACCCTGACCAACTCAGTCACTCATTTTCCTCGAACATGCGACTTCTAACAAGTCTTTACTGGATGCTTTGTTGTGATCAATATGTGATCACTCTTATACAGTACACCCAACAGTATCAGTGTCACTGTGCTCAACTTCTATGTGTCCTTATGTTTATAGAATTTGAATGTATATCTAAATGTTAGACCATTATAGATTGTCCTTATTTTACAGAAAAATCAAATAAAATGAGATACTTGACCTACTCCTCTCTGGCAATGCTGATTCTGAGTCACTTGTTAGGTTTTTCTTCCCAGGTTATCCTTAATAACTGTAGATGAGTTTTCACATGCTATCAAACTGGTATCTAATGTTTTCATTCACAAAAATTGACTATTCAACCTCTTTGATTTTGGTCCACCATATGTTTTACGCTTTTTTTTTTTTATTAAATTTTTTTTTTAATTTTTTCATTATATTGTTTATGTTCGTTCATTATTAAAGTTGTGAAAGGACGAAAAAAAGGAGTAAATAAATAAATAAAAATCACGGAGGTATGGTTTTTCAAGGCATGTGATATTCATATTGGCAGAAATCACTGAGAAAAAAAAAGTACTATCAAATGAGATGTGTCAATTCATTGTCCATGAAGAATATTAACCCGCGGTATATATATATATATATAGTGGCGGATCCAGGATTTTAGTTAAGGGGGCGAAATGGAAAGCAAAAAAAAAAAAAAAAAAAAAATTCTACCCCAGTTAGTAAAATAAGAAAAATACAACTATAAAAATATATTGTATATACAAAATTGAATTAAGTGTAATCCAATTTTTAACCAAAATAAGTTCACAATATCAATAACCTTAGCAAGGGGCAAGCAAGCGTAATAACTAGAATATATAACTAAAATCATAAAATAATTAAGATAAATATCTAATTGAAGCTAAAAAAAATCGAAAATTTACGAACATAATAAGATCCTAATACAATTTCATCGAAAAATGTTTATATGAGGCTCAAATTGTACGAGTTGGCTAGTGACATATATTTTCATTGAATTCTTTAGTTATTATTTTAAATATTAATTTCAAATATTTTTTTGGTTGGAGGTTTTACGCCACTTGTGAACAAACAATTCATTGCTTTAATGTTTGCAATTACATATAAAATTGTGTTGAAAACAAAAAAGTAGAGGAATGTCACAATGACAATTGTATAGACATAAAGAAATCATACGCTCCGAGAGGACCAAAAATAAATTTTTATTAAACTAAACAATATTTTTAATGTTTGCAATTACTATAAAATTGTATTGAAAATAAAAATTTAGGTTAGTAACAATGATAAAAATAGTAATTATTAATAACTATAAAAATGTATAGTGAATAGCCATAAAAAAATATGCGCTCGATGAGTATCAAACTCGAGTTGTTTACATAAATTTACAAACTTCCAACCACTACACTAATAGAAAGATGAAAAAAAAATTGAATGAACAATTTACATATTGTATTATACATTATAGAATTAATTTTCTTAAAGGTTAACCATATAATGGGCTTGTCTAATTGGCGAGGAAACAAGCAAGGAAATGGGCGAGGGAGGGGGGTGCAACCCTCCATCTCCCTCGAGATGCGTAAAAGCCCACATCTCGAGGGGGATGAAGGGTTCTCGTCTGCTTCCTCGCTCGTTTCCTCACCAATTAGAATTCCCCCTATATAATAACAACTTTTCTAATTGTCGAGGGAGCGCGCGAGGGAAAGAGAGCGTGGGATGGATGGGCGTTCCCTCGACAATTAGAAAAACCCATATAATAAAATTATTTAAAAAATTGAGGGTGCCCCTGGCCCCTTAGTAGGTCCGCCACTGGGCCCAACACATATCTATATGACGATTAACAGCAAATTACATCCTTTTTTTAACAAAAATTCTAGGGGTCGAGGGAGGGAACGAGGGATGGTCGAGATGAGTGCTATCGCGCATCTCAAATTTGATGCATTCATCTCGAGGCAGATGGATGGTTACCATCCATCCCTCGCTCCCTCCCTTGACCCCTAGCAAAGCTCTTTTTTTTAATGGTGTTGCTGTTGCTAACCTTAATCTATGCTAATAAAGTAAAACAAGAAGAAGAAAAAGTGGGAAAGTTAGTTTATTTATGACAAATACAAATACAGACATCATCAATTCAATTTACTTTATGACTAGCTTTACTCAAAGTTGAACCATGTTGTCTCCCACAAACTCCTTTGAGACTCCCCTTTTCTTTCTTGCCAGAGATGTTACTTATCTTTGTTGGATCCACTCTTCATCCATTAAACAAAAATAGATAACAGTGTTTAGTGTAAGCTTTATAACTAGTAATGCGCGGATATTCAGTAGTAATTTTTAAATAAGTGTAATAATATATATATATTTTTTTAATTTGTAAGAACGTATTTATAATTTAAAGATAATTGAAGGGGTTCAAATAAATTGTATTAGAAGCTTTTAGTTGTAATTAATGAATATTGAGAGTGACTGAATTTGATTATAAATAATCTGAATTTGGATTGACAAAAGTGTAAAAAAAATGTAATAGTAGTTTTTCAATTAAAAGACACAAATTTTCATTGATCTTTGATTTTACATGTAATTATAAAAAAACAGAAAAATGCAAATTTGGAAAGTAAAGTTAGAATCGAAGACATACAATTTTCACTATTCATTTGGAGAATAGGAGTTATAGTAGTAGTAGTAGTATATATATGTCTTCTTGAGTTAATTCTTAATTCGCTTGCCACGGATAAAAAGATATTTATATTTTTTATCTTTTAATTTCTCTTTTCTTTTCATAGGAATAGGAACAAATAAATAATTGAATCAGACTTACTATTTATTTATCTATTTTATTTAAGGGTGAATATGGTTTTTAATGAATTGTATAACATTTTAAAATGCATTTGGTAAGATTTATGCATTTGGTAGGGTGCAAAATTTGAACTTGTGATATCATTTACCACATGTTAGAATGTTAATAAAATTAAGAGTCATAGGAATCTTGTGACGACATTTTTTTTTTTTTTTTACCTCAATGAGGAATGCTTGACAAAATGATACTCTCAATTAAAATCATCTCATGTATTAAGGGCATCCACAATGGTTCGTCAATTCACTTTCACTTGATGGGATGGTCTTGCATTTGTTCATCATCAACCTACAATTATTTGGAGCTGCGTAACCCTAAATCATTGATGGACAAGGACCTATTTCCCCTACAACCCCGGCAATACATATTTTGATTTTTCATGAAACAAGCAATGCGATACATAAAATAATAATTTGAATGGGTCATCAAGCAATGATTTCATAGCAAGTGAGATTATTAACTTGGCCAAAGCTAAGAGCTGGTCAAACATCTACCTTAATAATTGAATGGTGACTAGTCATATATAGTTTGGTCACTATCCATTTCACCATCTCAGAGCTTTAAAGACTCAAAAGTTTTTCTCTAAAAGATCTGCTGGTGGAAACGCGACATGCAATATATACCAAGAACACTAACTTCACTTAAATTTCATAACCAGGAGGAGCCATAAATTTCATGTTTTGATGGAACAAAGAAGAAGATCCATATGGAATATCACACTATACTTTGAGCCATATTTGAAACAACTGCTTGAAGAGATGATCCTTTTGTCAGACAAGTGGGATTATGAACGTCCCTCATCATTTTTACATAACCGATATTTTACGATAGCTTAAACATTAAATTTTTAATTTAAACCTCCGGGAGGGAGGGAGGGACAGCTATGGGATGCCAACCTTTATTACTAATCCAAAAAGATTTACAAATTAATCGGTAGTACTTTATGACCTTAATTAAACATTAAGTTGCTTTTTGGTTATATTGCATTCCATGATCCATTACCAAACAAAGGCGCACTTAAATGCAGTCAGTCGCATACGACAGGAAGCGATATTAAGTAGACTGCATATACATTTCTTAGGCAATGTACTAACATTTGTGCAATATTATATAAATCTTCAACTAAACTAATCCCAGTCTCAGAACCTCAACAGAATAAGAAGTGTTTGTTAGTAACATTGAACTACAATGGAGAAATGAAGTCACAGGTGAGAAAGGGAACGAAAACCCCACTTCTGCCATACCCAAGCTTCTGATCGATTGAGAAACACACGTTTTTCAAACAATACTTGTTTTTCTCTTCCAATCCTGCTGGATTTTCTGACAAGACCCTTCTGTCCAGCTCTTACTTCTGCACAACATGACAACATTCCATCAATCCCCATTGCTTTTCCAGCCCACGACAGAGCAAGACAGAGTTGGGAAAGCAAACAACAATATAAATAAATGAGAGGGAGAGAGAGATTGAGAACAAAATAACACAGTCCAAGACCTACTCCCTTCCTCAAATCATTTCAACCATATAAGGAGAGAGAAAAATTGATTGACAAACAAAACATAACAAAACAAAACAAGGACAAGATAGGTTTTTAGTTGCCCAATCATGCAAGAAAAGCAAATAAGAAGAAGAGATAGCCATGCAAGAAGCTTGGCTTCAGTTGTTGTAGGTTGCCTCTAGGTTGCTATGGGAAGTGGTGGTGGTGGTGTCATGTTGGTTGTCAAGAAAGTTCAGACTCTCAAGAACCCATGTGATGACAGGTCCTCTCTATCTCTCCTCCTCCTTGACCAAAAATTTGAGAAATCACTCATGCTTTCCAGATCAGATGACAGAAAAGGCAATAAGGAAGGAGGTCATGACTGATTACCACCTTTTCTTTTGATCCCCTCAATAATTATGTCTCTCAGTTCCAAGGCAATTAAAGTCACTTCTTCTGTCCAGCTCCAGCCAGATCAACATGGTAAAAAAATCTCTAGTTATTACAGTTGGTAAAGATAAAAACTACCCACATCACTTCAGAGTTACAATCATCAATTGCAGCAGAAAAAAAAAAGGTTCCATCAGTTTTAATTGTGTCCATAAATATTCATGCAGAAGAACCCAGCTTACATGTACTTGGTTCTGTGTGTGTGCTCACCCTTCCACTTGATAGAAGCTATAACTTTGTTATCAGAGATACCCATAGTTTATAGTGTTTTGTGCCTTATAATCGAAAGGTACAAACACAAGTGAAGAAACCCATCATCATGATTCAAGAGAAAAATCATCCTCCATGATGTCTTGTTTCGACAAAGCACGATAAAATGGTAGAACCATTTTGAGATTTTTCAATGGCTTTTGAGCGTTCCCTACACTTTATAGTTTATATACATGAGTTGTCACTACTTGCTTGCCTTTGTGAGTAGTTACTAGTTTGTAATTTTTCTCTTCACTTTTGTTTTAGCATGGACAGGGGCTTCCCTGGCATTGGATGAGATGCTAAACAATCAAGAGCAGAGTGGGGTACCTAAAAATGGTCAGTGTCTGTCTGCAAAACTCTTATTTAGATTTTGAGTGGGCAATGGTTGTACTAAATACCCAGGGTCTATTAGGGGACGTTTGCAGCCAGCCAGTCTGGTTTTCTGAACCTTTGTTGACACAGAGAACCCACTTGGGTTGGTAGGTCTCACGAGTTTATGCCATCTCATAAATGTGGATGAATAGTTGAAAGTAACGTCTGATTCGAGGTCGGTGAGATTCCGGGTATTAGCACTCTAGATTTCTATTTTCTGAAATGTGGTATGTTTTGCTTAGTACCCTTGTGTCTGTCACTGTGATTGCTTTGAAGATGGATGATTTCGTTCGACCTACTTAGTATAACGATTTGGTTTTCCTGTTGTTTTCCGTTACAGATTCAATGTTCAAGTTTTTCGAAGAAGAGACACTGCCGTTATTAGATGTCAACATCTTTGGTGGCCATAGTTGGAGGTGTAGTAGGAGGACTAGCAATGGTGGTGATAGTCTTCGTGTTCCTATGGTTTTGCGTGTGTCCGTGTAAGAAATTCTCAAACAGGAACTCTGACACAGGTTCATCAGACCCATCTGCACTAGGTATGTCTTTCCATCAAATGAGCCATAGTCCACTCAGCTAAACTATTCCTTAATTTGAGAGATTTATTTTCTCACTTGATAGTGGAGTGGAATAGAGGAGGATCCACTTCAGCAAGGCATCATCCTGTAATTGGACAACAAGGACCAAGGCAATTTACATTGAAGGAGTTGGAGCAGGCAACAAAGAAATTCAGTGAAAGCAATCTTATTGGAGAAGGTAGTTTTGGTTTGGTGTATAATGGTTTGCTTAGTGATGGGACTGTCGTTGCAGTCAAAAGGCGTTTTGGTACTCCTCGACGCGAATTTGTTGAAGAGGTATTTATTCTCTAACTATGCCTAGAAGCATTTTCTATTACTTAGTTCAAGGGAGGTATAGTTGTTCTTTCTTTTTCACAATAATGATGATAACTACAATTAGTTATCAAGAAAACACATTATCTAGGATAGTGTTCCTGTAGCAAGATGTTGACAGCGTTTCAGAAAGATTACATCAATCGCTTAGATTTCAATGAGTCTGAAAATTGCAAATATTTATGCAAAGTGACACCTTCAAATGGCCAAACAGGTGAATAACCTGTCGGAGATTCATCATCGTAACCTTGTTACCCTTCTTGGTTACTGCCAGGAAGATGGCTTTCAAATGCTAGTTTTTGAATATTTACCAAATGGCAGCATCTCAACTCATTTACATGGTAAGCCTTGTTATCTAAATTTGAGAAGGAGATTTATTTTGAAAGGAAAAAGTGACATCCAACAACTGTTTTACAGATAGCAGACAGGGCATAACACCACAACTAGAGTTCAAACAAAGGCTTTCGATAGCTATGGGAGCAGCTAAAGGTAAGTTTCAGATCAATCAAGAAGGTTTTTTGTGATTTCAAATGGGGGAGAGATCAGTAGAAGAAATCAGAAGCCTACGAAATCCAAATATGTGCAGGTTTATGCCATCTGCATGGTCTCACACCTCCTTTGGTACATAACAACTTCAAAACGTCTAATGTCCTGGTCGATGAGAACTTTATTGCTAAAGTGGCAGATGCAGGGGTTTTCAAACTGCTCGAAAGAATAGAAGTTGCTGGTCCTTCATCTCGAACATCTACACGCACTGTTTTCCAACATCCAGAGTATTTTCACCTCCTCTCCTTTTTCCCATATAATATTGAAATTTCATATTTAGCTGACCAACTATATCTATATGTATTATCCAGGGTTGGAGCCTCCGGAGTACTCTCTGAAATGAGTGATGTGTACAGCTTCGGAGTATTCCTATTGGAAATTATAAGTGGGGAAGAGCTTTCAATGATTAGTTTCTCGGAATCTGGTGAAAGCTTGATACAATGGGTAAATAAGCATCCCCTAAATGATTCTCCTAGGGTGCCTTTTCTGTTTTTTTATGCTTAATGACAAAAACTAAGCTCTAAGCAGTGTAATATGAAAGAATAACCCAATCAAAATTCTAGCATGAAAAAGTTGAGGATAGATTCACTTTTTCAGGGTCATTGTCCTTTCAACATCTTCCCTACAAATAATTAGTTGGTTCTTGAAAACAACCTAATTCTTGTGCTAATTATCTTGTTGGCTTTAACGCACAAGAGCAAATAACCACTTAGATATGGTTTTGTTGAAGAAGCAAAAAGTAATCTTCATTGTGTAAGCTCTAACTCAAGCATATGGATTGAATATGACCTTACACCCTGGGAATGGCGATCCTTCTGCTTTCTGCTTAAGTTCTAAGAGCTAAATTTCCTAACATTAACCTACCCAACATGCAAGTTTAACACTAACTCGGTTAGCTTTCAGTTTGAGTAACCTGTTTATGGATTTCAGTAACACCTATTCAACTTTGTGAAGGTCAAGTTACGTGTGACATCAAACAACATTGTGGATAGTAGGTTGGTTGGCAGCTTCACTTCGGAGGGAATGAAGGATTTACTCAGGCTAACATTATGGTGCCTGGGTATAAATGGGAGAGTGCGACCAAAGATGGAAATGGTTGTGATGGAGCTTGACCGTATACTTGAAAAGGAGATGACACGGACAACAGTAATGGGTGAAAGTACTGCTACATTTACACTGGGTAGCGAATTATTTACTCCAAGATGAAGACCATCCATTGATGGATGGACGATATTGGTATCAGTATTGCCCAAATGGGAAACGGGGCTTGCACTGCCAATTGAAACAGTTGGGAACCTGGGATTGACGAGGATATGAATAAGCAGAGTGACATCATTAAGTCATAGTTTTACATTGTTTCAGGAAAGCTTGTTATTGTTGATGGCCATCACATTTCTTGAAAGTATTGTAAATTCTAGCTTCTATTAGTTTCAATTTGTGGGTGGGGATATAAATTACATATTTTATTTTTAAATTATTTCAAATAACTGGTTCAGTTAATAAGCAAAAAAATCCTATGACTTACTATCATGGCTATTGAATTAATGCATGGAAGAAATGATTCAATTCTGTCTATTGTGTCCATGCTTGGGTGAGTTTGAAGCTAGTAAATACGAAATTATAAATTAAGACGTATCAACTGCAATCACCAAATGAGACTGCAATAGACTGAACACTACGCATTCATCACAACATTATAGGAGCATGTTTTATATAATCATCACATGATGAAGTACAGGAGATAACATCAATCAAAATTGAGCCTTTGTGCAGATATGAGAACTATGCAAACACATGTTAAATATGTTCTAGGAAGCAAGAAACTTGGAATGTAAACCGAAGAGAACATGCAAGAGATAAAGCTGAGAAATATAAGTCTGTGGCACACATAGTGACATAGGTGTACTTGGAAAGTTCAAGATCAGGGATTGAACACGTAGACATGCTTCTAGAATGGTTTTATAGATACTGTCTAAGTGAATTCAGATAATGTTTCATTGACTGGATGAGCATAATGGGTTATAATCTTGAGAATGTGAATCTATGTATGATACGCCTCACATACAAAGACTTCACTGACCCATTCGGAAATTCTTATTTAGATTAAATTCCAGGAAACATAAGATGGAGAATCTTTGAGAAAACATAACGTAGAGACTTACAGAAACTCTGACCTTTTAACAATTGGGGAGAAGGAAGTAACTAGTAATCCATCATATATTAATATAATCTTTCATGATATCATCTCTCTTTTCCAAGGCTGCATTTCTCCTCCAATTATCAACTGCTCGACCAACTGCCGCCTCCGCATTGCGTACTTCTTCAGCAGAGAACTTGTGTTCTATGATGCCCAATGGCCCTGGCTGAAGTACCTTGACTACAGTCTCCACGTCTTGTTCAAGCTGTCTGTGCGAAAGAAGATCAAACAAGTAAGCAGCGTAGATTAAAACTGAAACCCCATTTTGTTCGAAATACCAATAAGGTTATATACAACACTATGTTTTGTCGTTGAGGTATTTCATCGAAATATGAAAACAAGGAAGAGAAACCATTGAAGTAGAAGGAAGCTGATAATTTCCAGAAAGGGTATTACCTGAAGAGCTTGGAGAAGGGTAGAGCCTTCCCGATCCGTGTCAATGGTGATGACATTTTCGTGATAATTTGAGGGTTTTGGTTACTGTTGCTTAATTTTGATTTTTCAGAATCCAGTACTGCCAGGAGTAGGGTACTTTTCTAATTCGTCTCGAGATCCTCCCAATAGTACAAGGATTGAATTATAAAATTGTTTAAATTTGTGGATTTTTTTTTGCTTGAAATGATATTTAGTTCAAGGAAATCTGGCAATGTGGTAAAAAGATGATGAGTCTTGTATCGTTGATACTGGTAATTAATGAATTGTCTTGTCATGTGTAGTGTATAGTCCAAATAGGCTACACTATACCATCCATAGTGCATGAACCTGCCAAGTAAGTTCTCACCCACCTAGTCAAATTTCCTTTGATAATTCTATTTGGTGAACATGCATGAAAACAAAACTCAGGTGCTAGTATATAATTGATCAACAATAGTGTAAAATCTTAACATTTATTAATTCACCACATTAGAGGTTGAACGTTCAAAGGCTTAAATTATAATAGAAAGGAAAATTTCGAAGTGACTTAGATTAGAGAGACGAAAATTCGAAGGCTACTGAGTACATGAGATGTAGTTGGATACGAGGCAAACAACTCCACTGAGGTAGCGTCTTGCGTAACATGTCACGTAAATAGTAAGAGGGGGTTCATGGTTGCATGCAGTAGTGCATGCGAATACAATGGTTTGACACGCTCCCACACATTCGGACGCCAACGGTCCTTGAGCATTCATGTACTTGGGTGCTGTCAAAGCGACGAGGACTGTGAGAAATACCACAATGCACTTGAGCTTCATTGGAGCCATTGTTGAAGAAGTTGATGAACAAGAAATGAGTGAAGTGTGTGAGGATGGGTTGTTTATATATGCAAATGTGAAGTTAGTTGATGGTTCAACTAAGGAAGCGTTAGATTTGATGATACATCAAGTCCTTTGATCATGATCGTACACATGACAAAGATCATCCATCACGAAGAACAGACACCTCAAACTAAATATGGATAACGAGTTCAGTCACTAAAACCCAAAGAGACATTTAGTAACAGACCATGACCAAAGTTAAAAGCCTAAATCTCAGGCCCAATAAACTTTTCCCGTTAGAGAAAATAGACGTTATGAAGGAAACAAGTCATGGCGGAATCACTCCCCCAAGGACGTATCTCAATGAAGGAGAAGGTCGTTGTGAGAAACGTCCCCCTTCATCTCGCCCTGCATGCTTGAGTCACAAACATAGTTAATTACTCTCATTATATAAGGTAAATGAGAGATTCACGAAAGAGGTATGCAAACACAACATAACTATACTATGTCCAAGTTCATTCTTTCCTACAGTTAACTGACTTAAGCATAAGAGTGTCTTTAGCCACCAAACAAGTGGTCATATCTCAAAGAGAACAGATTTGGACGCATCAGTTTGGCGCCGACTGTGGGAAATGACAGTTTCCTTAAAAAAAAAAAAAAAAAGTTGGTAGTTTCCTTAGCACAAATCAGCAATAAAAGATATAGTGCAAATTGAACCCCCTACAAACTCATAACTTAGCAATAATCAAGACAGTCCTTCTACTGGTGAAACTTAATTGCCAAGTAGACACATCCCAAATCCAGCATTGGCAAAGCTAGTTGCACAAATCAGTGAATTGCCACCACAAGATATGGTGGCCCACACCACTCAATCAGAATCTCAACAAGCCCCTGCTCCTGGGGAATGATGATGGATCCTCATGTGGATCAGATCTTGGCCCACATGGCCCAACTTGCTAAAATGGTTGAAAAACTCACACAAGAACGCGTTGCACCTGTTGAGCATGTCAGAGGTCCGCCTCAACAAAATTTTGCCAGTCGTCTTCGAGAAAACCAAGAAGCTCCTGCAGAGCTTCGGAAAATGAACTTTGAAAGAAATTAACATCAAGATGATGGGTCCCGGACTGGTAGATTTCCTCCATAGATTCCATTCAGGATTGGAGTCACAGATCCGAATATGTTGTATGAACTTGCCCCCACTGACTCTTTTAAAAAAACAATTAAAAATTTTTGGTGCCCATTATTTTTTTGAAAAAATATAAATTTTTATTTTTATTTTTTGCCCCTAACTTTAAATACAATTTTGATTTGTCCAACCCTTCAACAATTCAAATCCCCCAAATCTCTCCAATAATGTGTCATAATTCATAACTTATCACTTCTCTAGGAAAGAAGCTTCAGAAGTACAGTAAGATTCACTGTGTTCGTCTTCACAAGATGAGAAATCTTCTCTACTACTCCCTCATCGCTTAGACATAGAAATCTCATGTTCTTGGTAAACCCACAAATTTCACTTTTTTGGCATCGACGATCGGAGTATTAGTGGCGGTCATTCATTCCTCTTCTGCTTCGTGTCCACCATCCCAACGAGCTTCGCATTGAACGTAGTTCCAACTTTCAGGAAAGCAGTGATCTACCACCTCCAACAAAAAATAAGGATGACCATGATTTATCAGATCCAATCTCAAAGAAAAGTCATGTAGAGATTGACCTATCAAATCTTTTAATAGATCATGGCTTAATACTTCGTATTTCTTATTACCATTCGAATGATCAAGGGGTTGTTAGAAGAATTTATTTGCAAAAGGGAACTGCACATTTTCACAGAAAAAAAAAAGAGGTGCACTACGACGTTTTAATGTAGCTTGGTTCACTAAGTATAAGAGTTCGCTAGAGTATAACATAGCAAATGATGTCGCTTATTGTTTTCATTGCTATCTTTTTAGAAGTGTCGGAAGCAAAGGGATGGTAATTGTTTTGTTGTTGAAGTAATTGAAAAAAAAAATCTTGAAACTCATGTAGGAAAGCCTAGTAGTTTGCACACTCAAGCCTATATGAAGAGTCAAAGTTTAATTAATCAAAACATCATATCCAATCATTTTATTCCCAAGCAATCTAATCGGCTTATGTTGATTGCAGTCGATGTTTTACATAGTTATTCATGTATTTTTTAAATTAAAAAATTATGGTAAAGTAATTAATTATTATATTATCTTTAATTAATTATGACTCATCACTTCGCCCCCTTTCGATAAAAATCCTAGCTCCGTCACTGAGTGGCTCCCATACTAGTCATTGTTATCGCAAGCATCAATCTCGTTTGGCTTCTAATTCAAATTAAGCTATGTTCTCTAAAGCTTGTGACAAAGAAATCAACCCAACACCATGATTCTTGATATACTTGAAATAGGATAATCAAATCATTTTTATTGTTAAACACAAAAAAGGTTAAGATGTTACCATAATCAAACTTGATCAATGACCGGTTAAGAGGCTTAGCAAAGCAAACTGAAGAATTATTATTGCAGATAGATCCAGACACATACAGATAGACCCAGACACAGATAAAGCACAGAAGAGAGATAAAAACACATGCAGACTCCACGACAGTGTATGCTCAGCTTATGAAAGGCAGAATCTATCATTGGATATCAGACATGTTATGAGCAGAATTAGAGGAAAACTACAACGACACCAAGAATATAGTGTTCATCACCATTATAGAGAAACTAATAAGGCTGCTGATTTCCTGGCTGAATGGCAAATTGTATGAAAGAATTTAATTGTATTTGATGATCTTCTTTTCAGGTTTGGGGATCCTTAATAACCCCGGCTCACTTTCCTAAAAAAAACACATGCAGTAATTATTCAGAATCCAGCATCGTATACATTGATTCATATTCCTAGAGATGGTTACTGGGTGCATGGGAGACACTTATAGATGGAGAACCTAAAATAGTGTAGTGTCACCTAGTACTTTTTCTCTCGCTATAAAAACTCCACTAATTGAACTAGAGGATAATAGAGATAATAGTCATCAGTTGAAATATATAGCGTATTCACTGATCAAACAACAGGATAATCCTATATGAATTTCAAACAAAAAAAATGCAAGAAAAAAAAATTCAACCAAATTTTCTGAACCATAGAATCATCTTTTGACACTGTTGCTGTTAAAGAAAGAAATTCCACCTATGTTACAGAATATGATATGTTAGGAAAGTCAGAATAGAATAGAAGTCTTAGGTTTCCTATCTCCACAAGGTTATATTAGAGTTAGCTTTATAAACTTGTATTCAACAATGATATTAAACACAACAATTATATTTCAATACAATTCTTTACATGGTATCAGAGCAAGGTTATTAGGTGACCTAAAATTTCGGGGAATTAATCTCCTCCCCGCCTCCGACGACTACCTAGACGCAAAAGGCGGGGAAGGGAAGACAATAGTAATACCCTACCTTAATCAATTCAACAACATCATAACAGACCACATTGCGAGCCACAACCTCGTTCGCCACCGCTTCTGCAAACAAACTCATCATCACCATTCAACGTCACCGCTACCAGCAGTGGTGAGACTCTCTCGCCATCACAAACGACAATAGCAAAACAATTGTCACAGCACAATCAACGATCAATATCGTCGGAATCACTGATCAATCATCATAAGATCTCGTCATAATCAATCATCATCAACAACACTGATCTCGTCATCAAACTGATCAATCATCATCATCATCAACACTGATCAATAATCATCATCAGATCCATCATCAATCAGAACAACATCAATCTCAGAACAATCGACCTCGTCGATCTCGTCTATCATCAACAATCAAGCAATCGAAGAACACGGACACCAACTCGCCGAAAACACCAACAACAACGTCAAAGACGAAGACACCATGGTAGAGGTCGAGGTAGAAATCTCCATCATCATGGAAGAATCCCTCATCGAACAACACTTTGAACCTGAATTCAAAGATCCACAAAGTTATGTGCAAGAATATGGGGTAGAGCAAATTGATTTTCAACAAGCAATAGTTCAAGGATTGTCAAATGATCATCATGTAATTGAGTCATTGTCGTCGTCTCCAGTGACTGTCATTTTGCAAACCCAATCACGAACTCCTAGGAAGCGTAAGGGGAAGAGTAGTGTGAATAAGACTTTTTCAACAAGGGGGAAAATTTTTATTCTAGAGGAAGATATTGCACTGTGTAAAGCATATTCTGCGACATCACAGGATGGGACTATAGGCTCAATCCTCTTGAACCCAAAGCAAAAGAGGCAAAGAAAAAGAAGAAGGAGCAAAAAGAGAAAGGCATGATATTCTCTTTACCCAATAGCTATTTGCATCCCCAGATTTACTCAGTACCACCACACTAAAAAAAATCTCAACTCAACAAAGAACAGCAACACAGCAACAACGTCTCTCTTTGGCGCACATGACAGCAACACTCAGACAGATATAGACCACGCGATCTTTCACTCGTCATCTTTCTTTCCCTGTCACATGTTCGGTCATACATCAGATCACACAGCAGGGAAGAAACGAAGAAGAAGAAACAGAGGGAAAAGAAAGAAATATGAATCTCTTTCACTCCGCTATTCACACCCACCATCTTTGGTCACTACCAAAATCTGTGTTGACTCAAATTGAGTAATACCAATACTCGAATTGAGTGATGATTTCTTCGTACAGGAATCACTATCAAAATCTGTGTTGATTCAAATTGAGCAATAGCAAGACTCAAATTGAGTCACGATTTCTTCATACATGAATCATCCAAAATCTGTGTTGACTCAATCATGATGTCTCGAGTCGAACCATTAGCAGCTTCATTCGACAGTAATGATTTCATCACCAAATAAAACTTTAAAGTTTCCTCCAAGCTACACATTTCGTCTGCGTCTACATGTCCAGCTTGCGGGAGAGTGTTAAAGAAAAGTTCACCTATGTTACAAAATAGGAAAATGTTACATAATAGGATATGTTAGAAAAGTAAGAATATAATAGAAGTCTTAGGTTTCCTATCTCCACAAGGTTAGATCAGAGTTAGCTTTATAAACTTGTACTCAACAATGATATTAAACACAACAATTATATTTCAATACAATTCTTTACAGTTGCACTTATAATCTTATGTAATCAACATATGAAAATATGCAAACTAACAAACAAATGATAAATGAAAAATATTATTCGAGATAGATGTTAAAAAATCAGTGTAAATCATAAGAAGTGATATCTCACTTTTAATTTTTATTCATGAAAAGATAGAGGTTGAGTTGCTTAGCAAAGCAATCTCAGTTCTTATTACAGAGAAACAGAGACACAGTAATAGAAACATATAATTAGGACAATAGACAGAGCGTAACTTTTAAATCCAAAGCCCGCGGAGAGTAATAGCTAGCCAAAGAAGGCTACTGGGTGCAGGGGATGCACTTTGAGACGAGGCAAGTAACTCCACTGAGGTAACAACCAACGTTGCACACTACAAAACTGGCAAGTGGGGTGCCAACTTTGCACGTGGTGAGACACGAAGCTATGGTGATTTGGCATCCTCCCACACATGCCAACAAAGTCTCCACTTGAGCATCCACATTGGATGTCAAAGCAACAAGGATCATGAGAAATACCACAATGCACTTGATTTTCATTGGAGCCATTGTTGCTTAATTGAACAAGAAGAAGAAGAATAATGCTACAAGCTCAAGTAGATGAGTAGTAGTTGTGTGATGAACATGAAGAGGAATATGGCTGCTTATATAGAAGATTTGAGAAGTGAAATGAGTGTGAATTATTGGGTTTCCATATATAATATTTGATTATGGGCTTGTTTGATACAAAAGAAGTCATGCCCTACTTAGTAGTGGTAAGGAGGAGATAGGCTTATGACCACAATATGCACTGTGATGGACAAATGGGGATAACAGAAGAGTGGCCGGGCAAGTTGCTTACTTGCATCGAAAGTGGTAGGGAAATTTTGATATACTAATGTATATATTACTAAAGATAGGTTGCTAGCTGAATGTTGTTTTAAAGTGAAGCATCTCTAAATTGCCAATGTAAATATGAAGGCTTAAAGTAAATTGCCCGCGTCATTGAGATGTAGCGGCAAACTAAACACCCGCTGTCAGAATCTCCTATTGGAAATGTCTTAAAGTGAATTAAAGAGGTAAGTAGAGAGGCAAATGAAATTGATATATGGAGATAGTGAAGCATCTCTAAATTGCCAATGTAAATATGAAGGCTTTGGATTCATACACCTTTCCCAATCTCAAAAGAATTTTGCTAAAATCTTATCAGAGTGAAGAATTTTGCTAAAATCTACGAATTAGAGCTCTTATCAGAGTGTTAATTGCAGGCTATTCCAAAGATGCCTGATATTATGCGACATAAATTGCTGGCCAAGCTAAAATATACTGGCAATTGAAGGAGGAATTTTTTGCTCCTCGTAGTCATATATAGGACACCATTTTCCCAGTTGTAGTACACAATTTTATCTAGTCATGGTACATTTTACACTAACTAGCATACGGTAGCAATGTTACAGACCTTGCGTTGTTGACTTGAAATTGTAACTTGCCTGACCACATAAGCAACCAATATTTTCAGGGAACGGCCTTTTGCTCTCTCATTGTTAGAATCTTTGTACACAGAAAATTGAGATATATACAATCCCTGATAACTAAGCTCAACAAACCTCAAAACTCATTACAAAGTATTAAGTCCAACCCTCCAAATAATATCAAATCTAGTTCTGGTTTTTATATTGGAAGTTAATTAAAAAAAAAAAAAAACAAGAACGACCTAGAACCTAAAAGAAATGCATAATGAAGTTTCCCTAGCTTAGCTAGCTAGTTTAGTAATTAGTCTATCCATATTGGATTGTCTATGCTAGTTCCATGTCAAGCAAGTAAGCAACTTGCATGCCCACTCTTCTGTTATCCTTATTTGTCAACTACATGAAGAGCATATTGTGGTCATGAACCTGCCACCCTCCTTCGTACCAATATTATATAGTTCTATGTACCCTTGTATACTAAGTAAGGTATGGCTTCTTTTGTATCAAGCTAGTTAATTGATCACATTGAGTTACTTTGTTGTTGTACATCCTCAGGCTCAGGATTAGGTATTTGTAGATTTGAATCTAAACTGAGTTGATCGAGTTGTCTAACTTCAATTGACCAATCTTCCTAACTTAATTTCTCTACTTGATTTTTAGATGGATAGCAGGGCCTTAATTTTACACAATCTTGCTCCAAAATTAACATTGCGGGTGGACTCTAAAAAATAAACTTATTGGACCGAAATTAAAGTTTAAAAACAATTATGTGTAAAACTTGGCACCGCTTGTAACTTACTTGGTGCTAGGAGTTTCAACAGTCCGAGGAGGTCAAGGGTTCGCGAAGTGGTATTTGAGAGATTTGAGATTGAATCCTGTCTTCACAGAAAATTTGTAGCCATGGTCAATATTTGAGGAGGTTGTTATTGCTCATGATCATCACGGTTACAAATTAACACAAAAAGAAGAGATTGATCAGTCTAGGGTGCGGGTGTGTTAGGTGTACGGAGTACCGATGAGTACACAGCTATGCCAGGCCTCCTTCCATTTTATAAGCAGATGAAATGGAATAGCGAATACATATGGGATGGATCAGATGGTAGTAGGTGCAACTGGCCTGAAGATCAAATAGCATAGATGGATCGAGTTTGAAAACCAAGAAGACGTACATGATCACAATAGGAGCTATAAATGTCCCTTGATTGGCTTTATTTTTTCTTCTAAGAATTTCCTTGATCAGTAAAAACAACTTATATCTGCTAGCTAGCAATCTGTCCCACAGAAAATAGTTACATATAGGTCCCAATGCGTGCATTTCCCTTTTCACATCTACATAAAACCCTTCAATCCTGTAACTCACTAATAATACCGTCCATTTTACAAAGCATGAAGTCGATCTCTCCAAAAAATATCAATTCTATATACTTTTGGTTTTGTATATTTGAAAATATAAAACAAGAGCCACCTAGAACCTAAAAAATGCATTAGAAGTTGTCCTAGCTAGTTAATTTAGTAATGATTATATATTGCATTATCTTATATCTATATATACTAGTTAATCTACAATGTCAAGCCCACTCTTTTGTTATCATATTTGTCGATTACAGACCCAAACTAAAAAAATGCATGATTTCACTCCAATGAGAATCAAGTGCGGCATTGTAGTGTTTCTCATGGTCCTTGTTGCTTTGACATTCATTATTGCTGATGCTCAAGTAGAGACTATGTTGACATGTGTAGCAGGATGGCAAACCAGTATAGCCACATGTACCACGGGGTGCATAGTTGGAGTCCAGCCTACCCATGCTACATAGGATAATGTTACCTCAATGGAGTTACATGCCTCGTATCAAAGTGCATCCCATGCACGCAGTAGCCTCCTGCAAGCATGTTGACAATCACTGGAGCGTATGCATGGTTGGCAAACTAGCAATGTTGTACGATGAACAATAACAAAGAAAAATTCGCATAAAATTGTATTCAAAATTTGAGGCTCGAACAGGACAACAAATTATAGCTAGTTAATCACATTGATCAATTTTGACAAAAGTTACTTTGTATTGTTGTCCTCAGGCTCAGGGTTAGGATGATTTTTTATTAATTTGTGTACTTGCCTTTTAGAAGGCTTGCAAGTTGCAACACAATCTTGCTTACAATTAACATCAATGTGCTAAGGATGCTCAAAATAGGAACTTATTGGACCCTAATTAAAGTTTAAAAGTAGTTATGCGTAAAACTCCCCTCCTTGACTGACTTGGTGCTAGGAGTTTCAATATCCCAACGAGGTCAAGGGTTAGTATTTGCATTTATTGTTTAATGTTAAAAAAAAAAAAAAAAAAAACCTGCCTAAAGGTATTCTGAAATACCTCCTTTTTGCTTTTGTTAAAATCGGGAAGTGCATCTTGAATGTGCTAGCAATCTGTCGTAAATTGATCTATAAACTGATGTTATAAGGCTATATTGAATTATTTCTAGAAAACTTTCCACATGCAAAGTTGGCACCCCGCTTGCCAGTTTTGTGGTGTGCAACGTCGGGTGTTACCTCAGTGGAGTTACTTGCCTCATATCAAAGTGCATCCCATGTACCCAGTAGCCTTGCATGGTATTTGGATTAAAATTATTGTTATCACTCTAGTTTATGTAAGTGCATTGTGTGCACGTCTGTTTGTAATAAGTAGGACTGAGATTGATGGCTTTGTTAATTAAGCCACTCGTCCTCTACTGTGTTTTATTAATGAAAATAAAGAGTGATTTCCTCAATGCAAATATGCACGACGTAAAGTGAACAGTGTTAATTGGAACATTATATATATATATATAACACAAGTGCAAAAACTACTACTTAAACATGTTATGTGTGATGTATATGAACACAAATGCAAAAACTACCATGACTTAGCTTTGATATTAACTGATGCAGCAAAAGCTTAGTGTTCATAAAGCTACATCTAACGGAAAAAAAATCTCAGAAGAATTTTGCTGAAGTCAACGCTACAGGTTTGCCTCAGTAATCTTGGCTATGTTTTGCCAGAGTTGCGTATTATGATATTTAACAAGTGATATAAATGAGGAACGTACATAGATATTAATTTGCCAACAGGGTAGTATTGGTTTCTTAGCTAGAGACTGCATCCCAATCTGTTGATGATGCATCGAGTTGTATGTCAATCACCTCTTCATAAAATGTTAATTTGTGCAAAATCTCAGTAACCCACCCAAGGTTGTAAGCAAGACGGGCCTCTTGAACCATTTGGGTAAATATGTTAGTGTTTTGATCCATTTATGACTACAAAATTAATGTAGTCAAATAGGTGCAGACAGCAATAAACTCGGTCGTTATTCTCAGATCCGTTTGACAAATTTGTGTCAACTGAATTAAGCTTATCCCCCATAATGATAGGCCATCTTGTGCAAGAATTTTCCCAGTCCATTCTGATATATATATATATATATATATATATATGTATGTATTTCAGAATAGTATATTTTACTATCCGTATAATGGGCTATCGAACCATTTTCCACTTTCCATATATGGCAATAAGCAAATTGTCCATGTTTCTGTTGTCTTCACTACTTTTTATTTCCACTACAACTGTGGTGATGGTAATCTACTAGTAGGAGTATGGCTTGTTTGGTGGCAATCTCATTGACATACAAATATTGTATTATACAAACAGATGGAGAACCTAAAATAGTTTAGTGTTACCTAATACTTTTTCTCTTGCTGTAAAAACTCCACTGATCGAACTAGAGGATAACAGAATTCAATAGTCATCAGTTGAAATATAACCTATTCACTGATCAAAGCAGGATAATCCTATATGAATTTCAAACAAAAAAAATGCAAGAGACACTGTTGCACTTATAATCTTATGTAATCAACATATGAAAATATGTAAACTAATTAACAAAACAAATGATAAATGAAAAACATTATTCGAGATAGATGTTAAAAAATCAATGCAAGTCATAAGAAGTGATATCTCACTTTTAATTTTTATTCATGAAAAGATAGAGGTTGAGTTGCTTAGCAAAGCAATCTCAGTTCTTATTACAGAAAAACAGAGACACAGTAATAGAAACATATAATTAGGACAATAGACGGAGCGTAACTTTTAAATCCAAAGCCCGCGGAGAGTAATAGCTAGCCAAAGAAGGCTACTGGGTACATGGGATGCACTTTGAGATGAGGCAAGTAACTCCACTGAGGTAACAACCAACGTTGCACACTACAAAACTGGCAAGGGGGTGCCAACTTTGCACGTGGTGAGACACGAAGCTATGGTGGTTTGGCATCCTCCCACACATGCCAACAAAGTCTCCACTTGAGCATCCGCATTGGATGTCAAAGCAACAAGTATCATGAGAAATACCACAATGCACTTGATTTTCATTGGAGCCATTGTTGCTTAATTGAACAAGAAGTTCGGAGAATACTACAAGCTCAAGTAGATGAGTAGTAGTTGTGTGATGAACATGAAGAGGAATATGGCTGCTTATATAGAAGATTTGAGAAGTGAAATGAGTGTGAATTATTGGGTTTCCATATATAATATTAATTTGATTATGGGCTTGTTTGATACAAAAGAAGTCATGCCCTACTTAGTAGTAGGTAAGGAGGAGATAGGTTTATGACCACAACATGCACTGTGATGGACAAATGGGGATAACAGAAGAGTGGCCGGGCAAGTTGCTTACTTGCATCGAAAGTGGTAGGGAAATTTTGATTTACTATCGTATATATTACTAAAGATAAGTTGCTAGCTGAATGTTGTTTTATATTCTCCAAGTACTATACCGAAGGAGAATTATATTTTGAGTCATTTTGTGCACTCTATAATGGTGGTATCATGGAAAGGAGTTGTTAGCAAACCTTAAGGCTGTTTCCACTTCTTGCCCGATGATCCCATTCCAAAGATTGATGTGACTTTCTGCTAGCTCTGTGAACAAATTCCCTTGTAATATTGAGAGTTACATGAAACATATGAGAATACAAATTCCCAATGCATTCCTTTTTTTTTTTTTTACACATCTATAAATCACTAAGTCACCAACATTGGTAAGTTACTTGCCTCCTTCTTTGGTTTGGAGTATATTTCGTGTACTTTTTGTTACCTCTCCTACGTCTAGTGGATCGATGAGGGCTTGATACATAATTTGCTTCAGCTTCTTCTATTAGAGCTTTGAGACGCTCATATTCTTTGCGTCCAACAATCCCAATTCCAATATCATAAAACTCCTGAGGTTCCGTTGGTTCTGCTAAATCATCACTACATGTGTTTATTGCTTCAAAACTGTTGGAGTGGTTTTCGTCATTATCCTCATCTCATATCATGTCCCGAAAAGCCTCTCGAGGGACCCTTGTGCTCCGTATTTAGCACATGGAAAACCTCGTTCAATGACTGATCATCTTTTATGTCCATACTAGTCTCATAGACGGTTTCGTTTAAAGCCTGATCTATAACTTTATCACCTTGATGAAACTAATCCAACTATGACTCTTATTATGTGTTTTCTATCTCCCCTGTCTGTCTGTAACAAGGCATTATAAAGCCTCTAAAATAAATAAAAAGTGTAAACATCATATGGATGACTTGATAATTTTACAGTTGCTTAAACTATGAGACAACATTTCTACTGTGTATACTAGTTTCAAAGAATGTACAAGTTTATAGATTTCTTTTCATTTTTATATTTACGATTTATTGCTTAAATTGAGATGACACTCCAATTGTTGCGTAATTCAAAGAATGTATAAGTTTATACATCGAATAACTTACAATACTGGAGAGAGCATCTCTTGAAGCAACATCCCCAAGATAATCCTACCCTCTTTCAATTCATTATAAGCAAGAAGCAGCTGCGACACCCTTCCTCTAGCTTGATGCCACTAAAATCTGACTAGGTATGGTAAATGATGACATTTAAAAACTATAGATAACATGCCTTTTACCAACCTTTTTTTAGTTAACGATGCATTCCATTAAAACCATGGAAAACCAATTCTTAAAAATCACACCACCACTATTGGGTCCAAAAGTATCAGGTACAAATAATCTAGAGTTCTGATTCGGTCTATATCCCTCAATGCTTGCACAACATCTTGGAGTCCAGAAGAAGCATAAAACCGCATTCACCCTTTGTCCAGAAGCCACAAAAACACCCTAACTGTTGTAAGGAATTCCACATTGAAACTAATTTCCAACCTGACTTTGACACTTCGTAACACCACCATAGCTATCCAAATGCTGGCTTCCTCATCTACAGCAGCTACAGTAAATGTACCTAGACTGAAACTAACATCATAACAAACCGACAGAATAACTACTAAGTGACTCTACCACATCTTTTTTTTAACTGAACAAAACCTCTACCAGAGACTCAGTAACAGCCCTATGGTCTATCAACATGAACAAAAGAGTTACTTGTCTCCATAATACCATCACTACACAAAATTATAGCACTAAATCATTCCAAATGTCAAATCTATTTTGGGTTACTACTTGGATAATACAAAAACAGTAGTTTGCTGCTAGCGCCTAAAATGGTGCCCTAAATTCAGTAACATAGTAATAGTATATTGGGTTATCAAAACAAATTTCCATGTCAAAAAAGCAACTTGCCCACACTTCAGTTATCCTCATTTGTCGATATATTACAGTGTATATTATATATTGTGGCCATAAACCTGCCACTCCCTCCTTAGCAATAGTAATATATCCTTATTCCTACATACTAAATAGGGGGTATGGTTTCTTTGGTAGGAATAAGCCCATAACCAAATATTATATACAGACCCAACTCACAATGATTTCACTTCTCGCATGTATATATATATTTCTTCATCGCACAACTACTATTATCATTCCATCCACTTAAGCTCATAGGTTCTCTTGTTGTTCCAAGCAATCAATGGCTCCAATGAAAATTAAGTGCATTATGGTATTCATGATGGTCCTTGTTTCCTTGACATCTAACTCCGATGCCCAAGTAGAGAATTTGTTGGCATGTGTCGCAGGATGCCAAACCACTATAGCCACATGTACCTCCGCATGCAGAGTTGGGACCCCGCTTGCCAGTTACGTGGTGTGCTACGTTGGGTGTTACCTCAGTGGAGTTACATGCCTCGTATCGAAATGCATCCCATGTACTCAGTAGCCTTCTTTGGCTAATAGTCACAATGTGACTTGGGTTGAATTTTAAGTTTATCAGTAATCATATGTACTATCACCCTAGCTATATGTTTAAGTGTATTGCTGTGTGTCTGTCTGTATAAGGGCCGAGATGGCTTGCTAAGCCACTCAACTACTACGATGCTTCATTAATAAACAATAAAAAGCGAGATATCGCTTTCTTATGATTTACACTAATGTTTATACATTTATTATTCTGAGCAATAAAGAGCCAAGCTCCTATTTAAGTATTTATCAAGACTCCCAACCCAAATCCAAACTTAACTTCCACAACAGGCCCCAAAAATTGGGGTTTTCGCACGAGTTTGTACATCTCCCAGATTTACCTATCGAAATTTGCAGTCAGGAACCTTTCTCGGTGTACAAATGGAAACCCGGAAAAGGCTACGATCATGCTTGTGTACTCTTATAATTCCCACACTGTCAACAAGAGAGGGTCATGAGCCACCACTCTTGTACTTGGGTTACAATACTTGGATTAGTACCATTGCCATCTAACCTAAGAACTTGGGAGAAGAGTCCATAGAGCAACTTTCAAAGGGTAATTAATGGAAAAAACTCAGGGTATGTGGAATAACCGCTTGCTAAACAATCATCAAAAATCGGAACAAAATCCTAAAAGTACATTAAATTGGTGAGGGATCGACAAGATACGTATCCTCATGCTCATCAAGTGATGATGACTGGATACTTTAGACTCCAATAGCTAATATTTGGTTGTTAACGACAAATCAAGAAAACCAAATTGACTTCAACTCTACTTGTACTGAAAAAAGAAGAAAAGTAAATAATTAAATTATATAAATAAATAAATAGATAAGCCTTATAGTTCACCCTGTTTGAAGGTATCGAAGAGATTTTTTTGTTGGGGGAGGAATCTTCCGAAGCTCCTTGACCAGTGCAGCAAGTGCCTCGGGGTTCACACCCAAGTCGCATAGGGTAGTGAGGATAAGGTGTGTTGATCGAGCCCTGTATCTAGAATGTTTGAAATGTTAAATTCAATGTCCAATGACTCTTGAGCAGCTCTAGCAGACCACGGATCGATATGAATACACCAAAGCATCCTATATTTTTAAATCGATCTGGACATGTTGAAGCTTTGTTCTTGCTGTTATTCAGCTCCTTAGTTTGTTTGGACTTGTTCGCTTGTTTGAAGATTTTCTTGTCCCACAATTCTCAGTAACCATCCAAATACCAATATCCATGTATATGATTTGAAGATATCAAACCATAATTAGAAGTCTTTGTCAGATAGACCGTCTGTGTCTCAATCTCGATCATACCCCCTTCCAAATGGATCAGAAATACTGTGCCTCCGGAAGCTGGATTGACAATGTGGAAACCCAAAATTGGATAAAAACCTACCAACATAGCATAGAGAAACTTTTACTACTAACAGAAACTAGAGATTTAGCTCTCACAGACTTCCCTTACAATCTTACACATGCAACTACAACTAGTCTAGAAAGAGATGGGCTGTGTAAAACCAAAATAGTTAACTTCATCGTACAAGTTATTCATGAAGATATCAAGAGGAATACATTGCTATAGAACCAAATTTTAACTTCATCAAGAAGTCATCATCCCTTGGAAAAATATAAAACAGGAGTCAGCAGCTAGCACCTAAATTAGTGCCCTAAATTCAGTAACATATTAGTAGTATATTAGGCTATCAAAACGAATTCCATGTCAAGAAAGTAAGCAACTTGCCCACTCTTCTGGTATCCTCATTTGTTCATATATTACAGTGAATATTATATAGTGTGGTCATTAACCAGCCACTCCCTCCTTACCAATAGTAATATACCCTTAAATACTAAGTAGGCGGTATGGCCTCTTCGTTAGCAAAAGCCCATAATCAAATATAATATACAGACTCAACTCAAGATGATTTCACTTCTCGCATCTATATAAACACCCCATCCTCCTCTTCTTCATCACACAACTACCACTTACTTTCCATATACTTAAGCTTGCAGGGGTTTCCCACTTGTTCAACCAAGTAATCAATGGCACCAATGAAAATCAAGTGCATTGTGGTGTTTATGATGATCCTTGTTGCTTTACATACAAAGCAGATGCCCAAGTAGAGAATTTGTTGGCATGTGTGGCAGGATGCCAAACCACTATAGCCACATGTACCTCCGCATGCAGAATTGGCACCCCACCTGCCAGTTACGCGGTGTGCTACATTGGATGTTACCTCAATGGAGTTACATGCCTCGTATCAAAATGCATCCCATGCACTCAGTAGTCTTCTTTGGCTATTAGTCACTATGTGACTGGTGTTGAATTTCAAGTTATCAGTAATCTTATGTACTACCACCCTTGCTATATATTTAAGTGTATCGCTGTGTCTATGTGTCCTTCAGCAATAAGGGCCAAGATGGCTTTGCCAAGCAAGCCACTTGACCCCTACCGTGCTTCATCAATAAACAATAAAGAGCGAGATGTAGCTTTCTTATGATTTACACTGATGTTTATACATTTATTATTCTGAGCAGTAAAGAGACCAAAGCCCAGTCTATCAAGAACCCCGGACCAAATTCCTAACTGAAATTTCTAGAACAGGCTCTAGAAATCAGTGTCCTCTTGCATGAGTTTGACCGTCTCCCAGATTTTCCTATCAAATTTTGCAATCAGGAACATTTCTCAGAGTACTAGTTTCGACCAGGAAAAGCCTATGATCATGCTTGTGTACTAGTATAATTCCCATGCCATCAAAGAGAGGGTCGCGAGCCAGCCACTCTTGTACTTGGGGCTTGGGCTACACTTGGATTACCATCATTACCATCTAATCTAAAAATTTCTTATATATTTGACAGAGATAAATAACTAAGTCTAATCTAATAACTTGGGAGATGAGTCAATAGAGCAACTTCCAAAGGGAAATGGATAAATTCATGGTAATGCAATAATAACAACAACAAACAAGCAATCAAAAGTTGGAAACAAAATCCTAAAAATAATTTGGTGTGAAATTGACAAGTTACATGTGTTCATGCTCATCCAGTGACAGTAACCACATAACAAAAGCAACTGTTTGCTGGCTAATAACAAATGAAGAAAACCAAAAGAGCCTTAAAATTTACCTTGTTCAAGATGCCGAAGAGGCTGTCTTCATTGGTGAAGCTCCCTTCCGAAGCTCCTTGACCAATGCAGCAAGTGCTTCTGGGTTCTCTCCCTTCTCTCTTCTTTAGGTGTGAAGTGAAAGTGAAGAACCAAAGAACATAATAACCTTGTATAGCACGTGTATCTCACGTGCCAGTAAAAATGGGCCCACAATAAATAGGGTTTAAGCTTTCGTTGTCATTCATGGAGAGGTTTTAGAACTCTCTCTCTGAGGAGCTTTGCTACAGAGCGAGGGAGGGAGCGAGGGAAAAGGGGCGAGGGATGGGTGGTAACCACCCATCCGCCTCGAGATAAGCGCATCGAATTGGAGATGCGCGATGAAGCTTATCTCGAGGCGGATGGGTGGCTACCACCCATCCCTCGCTCCCTCCCTCGTTCCCTCCCTCGACCCCTAGAATTTTTCCTCTCTGAGACTCTCTAATGGCTTTTTCTCTGCTTCTCATTAGCCACTTCTCCTCCAAGAACCCTAATTTCCACTCCAAAATCTCAACTTTCATCCGAAAAATCCAATCTTTCTTGAACCCCAATGTCCCCAAACACTTGTCCACCACTTGTCAACCTGACCCGAACCTCGCCGATCCGAAAACGAGCCTCTCCTCCCGAATGAGCTTCGTGTTCGACCAAATCGACGCCATAGAGAAAGAACGGAACAATAAAGACGAGGCCTTGCAGCGGATTCGGGCCTGGAGAGAGACCAAGAAGAAGAATAATGATGAGGAGAGTAAGAAATTTGAGGGTTTGGAGAAGAATTTGGGTTCGGAAATGGAAGAAGGGGTGAGAAAGAGGGAGAATTTGGTGAAGAAGGATGTGGAATTGGTGCATCCATGGAAGGAGTGGATTGAATTGATGGAGAGATTGGTGCAGCAGAATTACTTTGATCATAGGAGGAATGAGGAGGAGAAGTTGCTTGAGGGTTTGTCGATTGATGTTGCGGCGGCGGGGTTGCCGGAAGAAAGGGTGGATTTTGATTTTGCTAAGGATTGGATGAGTGTGAAGACTGCTTGTCTCAACTTTGGGAGAGACCGGTTTGATATACTGAGGTTTGGGTTTTATTTTTATCTTGTTGAATTCCATTGTTGTAGAAGTTGAAACTAAAGATAACATATAAAGCATAGAACTTGGATAATTAATGATCTGATCAAACATGAAAATGAAAATGTAGGTGTTTTGTTAGCCTCAGTACCGATGTTGTGATTAATTTCCGTTTTGATAGTGAAACATGGGTTATCACTTATCAGATTCATTTTATCAAGTTTAGTACTACTATGTGAAGTGCATTTTTTCCTGATTAAATTTCGAAGAGGTAGAGTTATACTATAGAAATTTTTCCCTTTCATCAAAGCCATGTATAATTCCAAAACTTGAAAGAGTAAATATGGGATTTGTTGCAAGGTTAGCTCTTTTTTATTCTTAGCTACTAGAAAGAAAGTCGGCTTAAAAGCCGAACAAATACCTGAATTATCCACCAAACCATGTTGCCAAAAATATGTAGCTGTATTGGTTAAATTTGCAACCTAAGCATGACCATATGAGTAGGTTTACAGTTTGATATTATACTCTCAAGCTGTTTTACAGTTTGTACCTAGTTTATATTAGATTCATTATGCTTGGTACCTCTGTTAAACTAGCTTCGATTTCAGGTCTTTATCAAGGCAGGACATCCAAGTTCTAGTTAGTCATGGATGCCCTAGTGTAGACAAGAAGGTAGTCTTCTCTGCAAAATTGTTGAGGAAATACGTCCACCTCGATGAAGGAGATGTATGTATTACTTCCTTAGTTCCTTACTTTAAACAAATCGTGTTTAACTGTTTATATTGTTTGTTTCATAAGGATGCTCACAGATGCTGTTATCTAAAGCTTTAATTTCTATCTAGCTTACGAAATCAGTGATGGCTTGCAATCACAATCTCGTAATTTTATTAAGGAATTGAGAAAAGTGTTAAAAGGATTCCATCTGAAATCATCAGACATGGACCATGGTTGATTACTGAACTGTTTTTCCTTGCATTAGCCTAGAAGCCAAAATGTTTCCTCAGTATACATCTGTTCCTATAGGAGTTCACCTTAAATGAATCACGACGCGCGTAGACAGGCACATATTATGGTTTTACTAATCATGCAACTTTACATTTTTTCAGGTCTGCAGTTCCTGCAATATGAGAAGTTCCTGTGACAGAGCATATTTAGTGACAAGGATGAGGCACGAACTCTCGACATTATGCGTGTATTATTGACATATGGTTTTGATCCCATTAATGGATCGGTTGAAAATAAATCTCTTCTGAAAATGAAATCTGTGAAAACAGTAGTCCGTAAGTTACTTCATGAGGTTGTCAAGTTGAGTGCCGTGCCAATAGATCCAAATCTTCCTCCACCAGTATTCAAGAAGCCCCCATCAAAAGTAAAGCAGCCACCTCCTCCGCCAAAGAGACATGTAGGACTTGATGACGTTGAGATGAAGAAAGGAGACTGGCTTTGTCCCAAGTATGGTTCCCTTTTATATTTTTAATAATTTAATCCTACCCTATTCCTTTTCTGCTTTAAGGGAGGAAAATAAGTAAACCATATAAATGGTTTATGGACACAGTGCTGTTTTAATGCACACCTGCTGAATAAGTCCCGTCCGTCAGTCTGTCCATTTAGCGATCTCTTACGCCCAAGAGTGTTTTTTTCAAGTCTCTGTAGCCATCCATTGAAGGACATTTTGCTGAATCATTAACCTCTTTTTCAGCTGTTTAGGATATGATCTCGTGGACCATCCTTACATCCCAGAAGAGCATTCTTCTTATTGTGAATAATTTTAGAAGTCAAAATTGTATTTTCTGTTTTCTAAAGATGAGTATTTGTTTTCAGGTGTGATTTCATGAATTTTGCGAAGAACTCTGTGTGTTTGCAATGTGATGCCAAGCGGCCAAAGAGACAACTGCTTCCAGGGGAATGGGAATGTCCGGAGTAGGTTCCTGATGCACATTAGTACTTTTTATTGTTCAATTTTTAAATCTAGAAGTACATTTGTGGCATATCTAACAACTGATAACTGGTATAATTTGTGTACATGTTCAAAGGGGCTCTATTGATTGGTTCTTTGGCGAAAAAATGTGATTGAGTTTTCTCAGTAAATGAAGGAAATGTCACAAATTTCTCAAAAAAATAATTTGGTTTGTCTACTTTCCATTCATATATGCCCTTGAACATTTTCAACTGCAGCTCTAACATATACTTTATGATTGCTTCTGTCTGTTTTAGGTGTAACTTCCTGAATTATAGGCGAAATATGGCATGCTTCCATTGCGACCATAAGCGGCCAAATGATGAATTTATGGAGAATCAGATACACACGAGGGAAGATGATCCCAGGGAACGTGGTCCAAGAACGAGGTTAGAAAAGGTTGCCAACACCATGCCTGAGGGCTCTAATTCCTGGAATTTCGACTTTGATGATAATGATTCAGATGGCGCAGATGTTGCAGCTTTTGAGTATGCTGATCCTCCCAAAACTGCTGATAACTCTTTTGGAGAGAGCAACACTCAAGAGGGAAATTTTAGGGGATTTCAAGATGATTCACTTGAGAAGGGCCGAATATCTATGAACAGCGGAAGAGGCAAATATTCAAATCTTGGTCAAAGGAAATCTGGAACGGGATTTGATGACTTTGATGATGAAGAGGAAGATGATGTTAATAGCTGTGAGCTAGAGACATCAGATAACAACTCAATGCAGAGGGATTCAATTAGGAATTTCTCTGATGTCGAAGAGTATTCGGAGTCGGAAGATTTTGATTCTGCTGATCTCGATTCAGTTACTCATCGAGGTACTAACAAGTCCTCTCGCAACAAGCCACCTAAGTCAACACGAGATGCCTTCTCGGGCTCTGAAGATGATGGGAAAGATTTAGATTCTGATGAAGGGCTTTCTGTTTACTCTAATTGGAAATCTAGTCATATTGGAGAGCCTAGAAACAAAGTTAGGGTTCAAGGTCGAAGCTCTCCATACAGGAAAATGAATTTTGATTCAGACAATGAACTTGAAACTGATTCTGGTTCTGATGATGATATGCACCATGGTCTTGGATCGAAGCAGACAGGAAGGAATAATTGGAGTTCAAATAGAAGGGATTTTCGACGTGGACAACGCTCTGATTCTGAAGATGGACTTGCATTTGGCTCAGAATCTGATGATGACAATCTACCATATTCTAGAAATAAAACAAGTGGAAATAAAGCAGGCCTTGGTAGGGGAGGGAACGCTTTCAGGGGTCATTCTCCATCTGAGTCAACTAGAGGTGGAGGATTCAGACATAACGGTAGAACGAATGACAGAAGGAACTCCTCCGATAGCAATTGGGGGAGATCAATTCGAGGATCTCATACTGGACAGCCGGGACCTAGAGAAGATGGCTATGGTGAGGAACGGATGAACAGCAGGCGGGGTAGTAGTGGTCGTGGAAGGCAAGATGGATTCAGACATAACAATAAAATGAATGAAATAAGAGAAAACTCTTTTGGTGATTCTGATCGTGGAAGATCTTATCAAAGTTCTCGTACGAACAGCAGAGAATTTGCTGGAGGTGACTACGGCAGGGGGCGAACAGATGGAAGACGGGGTAATACACGAGATTTTCGTGGGGCTGGGAAAGATGAGCGGTTTGAATATCAGCAACGTGAGAGATCTAATGGATTCAAGGATAACAGGGATGGGGACTTTGGCGATGACAGACCAAGGAGGCGCATAATTGAGAGATGAAAATAAATCAGAGGATCATCAGAAATATCATTATATGCTTCATATCTACTTCTGATAGCAGCATCATGTTTGAAACAAGTAGGCATTTGACACAATAGTTTGGACCACTAAAACAACTAGCTCGAGCCATGAAAAACTTTCCATCTTACATGTGAATACAAAGGAGGACTTGATCAACAGATATTACACAACTGCAGCTGGAGTTCAAAAGCAGAGGATTGGCATCCGTTTATGTTTGAATTTCTTGATCCACTTAAAGAGATGTGGGTCCAGAAGGTTAGTCAATGAATACTTTGGTATCGGATATGAGATCTACTGACTGTTGTATTTATATGTTGATTCATTCATTATTGTTATATATTTGAGCCATTTAACTGTAACTTCTGCGGGAAATTTTTTGAGCAACGAGTTTCAGCAAAGTTTTCTGAAAATTATGTTCATAAAACCAGGTTTTCTATCTTTCTAACGTAAATGTGATCAAGTGAATGCTTGTAACTGATATGTCAATGTGTCTTTGAACTGATTAATTGGCTTCTCTCTTGAAAGGTAGCTTCTATTTGGTGGCTTTAGCATGTATTAGGTTTCTACAATGTGAATCATAGACTCATTAAGGTCAGAACTTAGAAGATGGTTTCATTGGATTCCCATTGTGGGGTCTCTTTTCTGTGACTTTTTGTACAAGTTTATACGTGATGTGCAGATCACACGCCAAAATCTTCAAAAATAGATAAATAAAACAAAATACAAGATAAATAACAGATATGAACAAATAAATAAAACAAAATACAAGGTTCTAAGAAACACGAAAGAAGTTCAAAAATAGATGAATAAGAGAGATATGAATTGAACCAGTAAAACATTGAACTTTAACTAAAACAAAGTTGTGATAATTAACATATCATCTTCAATAGTACACTTCCAAATATGTGCAAATCACATAGAAATTGATCCATCATACCATTTTTCTTACTTCACATTTCCAAGTTTCGACTCCTTGAACAGCACTGCAAGTATAAGATCCATTCTTTAAAACAAAACAGTCGGTAGTGATGAATCAAATGCCACCTCAGTATCAGAGGGAAAGGATGGTTTTTAGTATTGTGAGCCAGATTGAAATAGGAAAGAGAATCAAAGATCCTAGAGCTAGAAGTTGCAAATTGCTAGGGGTTCTTAAGCAGATCAGTTAATTTGTCGCTTCTAACCTTGTATAGGATTAGACTTGTATTAAGCGAGAAAGAAATAAATTAATAAATAAAATAAAATTATTGGCTGCATTAATTACTATAGATTTCTACATAATACACACCCTGTGATACTAACTACAAACTTGCTAGGCTACACCAGAAAGTTGAGGAGATGAATTCATAAAGCAACCAATCTGAAAACTATTGACCTGAGATTAAACACAATCATATTGTTCTGCTATACACTTGTACACACTGAGGTAATCAAGAAAGGGAGTGACGCCTTTGCCTCTGAAATATAAATCTAGGTTCGGACTTGCCCTTTGGACCAATGGGCTTACTGTTCCTCACCTGAAATAGAGCGTTGAGCTTGCCTAATTTTCTGGTGAATGATTTGAGCATCTTATTAGCAGGATTTGTCCGAACGAGCTCTTGTTTCATAGAAACATGATCCTTTTCTAGATCAGTTAGCCTCATCCTCATTCTTGCGACTTCGAGCTTTAGCTCTCTGTTCTCTCTTCTGACAGATGCATAATTGTCTCTTGGTGAGATGGCTCCGCTGCCTGCGCCACTGCTCGAACGATGAGGGAATTGGCTGTTCAAAGAACCGAAAAAGAATTGATTGGGGCCCCCATTCATTGCATTCCTAAGCCTGATCTGCTCAAAGTACAGCACTTGGACTGCCATCTGTACAGGTAGCCTTTCATTTTGAGCAGCATGGCTGCAGGCTTCCTGAGATAATTTCTGACAGTCTATTGTTTTGCACAGCCGGTAGCGTTCCGAATCCTTGATATTTGGATGAACCTGCAACCATGAAAGCTATTTTGCTATTTTATGCTATAAAAAGAGGGGTGAACAAGAGTGACTTTTGCAGTGTAAATTATGACTTACCTTGAGAAAGATATCTACTGCTCTGTATAATCCATCATTCATGACACGAGCATGATCAGGAAGAAGTTCTGCCAGAGCAATGAACTTCGATGACATCAAATTTGAATCCAAAGCAATTTCAGCTAGATAACTGTCCAGTAGCTTCGATACCTTTAGAATGGCACTCTGTTTAGGGGACCCAGGGCTATCGAAATCATAACCCAGTTCATTCTCATCCCTCAAGTGGTTCTCCTCATCGTCGTCCTCGTCCACATTTAGGAAAATAGAGAAAATCTTGAATATGGTATCTGTCTCGTACATTTGGTGGTGATTGTTACCGTGTGAGTTTGTGGGAATGAGGATGTCTTCAAGAATTGCCTGATCCAGCTGCAAACCAATTCTCCTCTCTAAGTCAGATCTGCAACTAGTAGAAGCTGAACTCACAATTGCTGTTTTCAGTAGGCTTGAAAGAAATGCCATCGGCACAGTACTCTTTCTGGATTGTGTCGGCAATAAACTAACAATTGCTTCAACAATAACTCGTTGCTTCCTCTGTGATTCCACATCCAAGTGGTTCTCTTTAACCATTTGAGGGTCTCTGACAGCAAGACCCTGTAGGGAGTTATGTGCATAGTTCATCAAAATCTTGCTTATCAAGTCTTGATTCAGACCCTTTGATTTAACTGCTGATAGAACCCGTTGGAAGAAATCCAGGTTGAGCACTGTAAGCGACTTTCCCCACCAGTCTGATGGGACTTCTGTTTCAACACTGACAATGGGTTTGACAGTGAAGTTCTGTTCAAGTTTGGATAAGCCAGATGTGAGCTGCTCTTTACATGCATTAGATGCAATTCCGTCGATAATCCTGTTAACCATGGTAGTGTCCTCCGCTATGGGTAAGAGATTTTCACAGCAATGAAGAACAGATATCGAGTTTGAGATGTTTGGGAGAACAATATCCTTTAGAAATATTTCTGTTCTAATTTCCAAATTCTTCTCAGTAAACTCCTCTGTCATTTCTAGGTAATAAGCTGCACATCGCAGCATGGCGACATTTGATAGTGTTATGTTTATGTTTACTCCGTAGCAGAACTTTGCCGCTAGCTCAAATGCCTCTGATCCACCAGGAACTGATGGAAGACCTATTCGTGAAACTTTTGCATCTTTTGCTTCCAACAGCAGTTTTCGGATTCTCCCACTCCTTGAAACAAGAGGAAACTGCAAAAAGGCAAGAAACATACGCATAAAAGCATCTGTCAATGTTGTTTCTATTTCTCGATTCCCTTCTTTACTCAAACGAAGAGGGATAATTATTTTTGAAGGAGCACTACAATCAAAAAACAGTTGCCATTCTTATAGAATGTGATGCAGATAACATGGAGACTTATAACTGAGTGAATATATGAAATATATTCCAAGTATAATCTTCTTACCTTGTGAAGTGAAAAGCTGGTTCCTCCTACTTCAACGATAAGATCACTAGAAACATCTGATATAGGCCTGAAAAAGCAAAAGACTATTTTATTTTTATATCACCAAAAGAGCCAGAAAGATGGCAGAACTAAACCAGTGGCATACATGCTTAGGAATACAAATGATAGAACAGATTTGCGGGACAAAAACATCTGCTACTGCACCACCTTGGTTGAGCATGTAATTCAAAATTTCATGTCGGTGACTAGATACTTCTTCCTTTAAAATGAACCATGCAGTATTCTGCAGATTTCCAGCCATCCGGATTTGTGGTTTGACACGCATGGCCCAGGTAGAAAAGCTGCTACTCATAATTGTCTAAGGAGCAGGACGATGCAAAAACTTAGGCATACCAAAGATAAGGTTTTGTTGCGAAGTCTTGCAGAAATTGAAATTGTCTGGAGTAAAACTCCAAGTAGAACTTCTGACAGGGACTTTTGATCAGTCATGTGGATTTATTTGGTTCTATCAGGAAACCTTGTTTGTTTCGTACACGACTTGTCATATTCTAGGATGTTTCTATAATTGGCCTTTAGAGAGCCACAAGATTTACAAGGAAAAAACTTATTTGGGTGTTCTTATTCTGCAGGATATGATAAGAATTTTTAGGATCCAAATTCTTGCCTTCGTTGTTAGAACGTAACTTTTCACAAGCTCAAGGTCAAGCTCGTAATGCTGAGTGGTCATGATCTGGTAGATAGATACACCAGCAAGATTGCGAGGTATAACCATAGACTGGTCTGCTTCCTGTTTTCTTTTATTGAAACGATGTGACACTAATTACTGACAAGTCTTATTTACTGATCTAACAGTTAAAATCCGTTTATTACTGATATGACTCTGTTATGTGAACCATTTTCCAAAACTATTTCAAATGCTTCGAAAAAATTTCTTACATAGTTGCGCTGATGCAGAAATAGCTGAAATCTGCAGTGTAAAAGTAGTGATACCATTAGTTTCCAAGATTTTATGTATTTTCTTTGGATTCACTGTCCACAGACCAGCTCTATATACCTCTCAAATTCCTCAACTTTCAGATCAATTTTTTGCATTATTATTCATAAGATTTTCGACTAAGGCCCGTGCCTGACGATGTTAGTTAAGATACAATTAATTTAGCCATTAAAAGAAACAGATTTAATTAGTGCAGAAATCTTAACAAAATTATTTCTAGTATAGAAATCGTATAATGTAGAACAAATGTCTATTCAGTAAAATAGTAAACAAATTAGCAATCAGAACCCAAAAACTCAGACTTCCCAGAAATTTAAAATTCATCAGCATATAGTTTTAATAAACATTCCCTTGTTGCAGCTTTTCCTCATTCTGCACTGAAATAAATAAAAACTAAACTACGTATTGAGTTAAAATGAAATTCTAGAACTTGCTCAAACACAGTATTTCATTAAAAAACACACTTCAAATTCGCAGCAAAAACTCGGTGCAGTGGAAAACCTTTAATTTGTTGATGAAGAGAAGAAGAAGAAGAAGAATACCATTCTGTAGCATGCCTTGCACTTGAACTTGGACGAAACGATCTCTTCCCTGAGATACTAGGCTTCAGTTCACCAACTGTAGCAACTCCCATCTCTATCAACCAATTGTTGAGTTCCAACTCTCCTCTTCACCACCCACCAAAGGAAACACAATAGAGTGTTATCTGTTTCTCAATGACCCGCCATGTTGATGACTTGTGATTAGTACTAATGTGAAGGACCAATACTTTGTTTAAGGAAAGTTTTTGTAAGAGTGCTCTCTGTCTCTCTTATTTTCACTGCATAAAGAAGACTGATGTGTTCTGAAGGATACATGAACTCATGCAGGATTAAAGGGATGGGGGAGACAAGTGATGTGCTTTAAGTGTGATTAATTTGCTTAATCTAAGGTCAGGAAATTTGCACTTCCTCACTGACTGACACTTTTCGGTGAAAGTTGGAGGGTGTTTTTCAATTTTGATTTGTTTTGGTTGCAGGATTCTCGATGGATTGCAGTGTTTTTTTGGGGGTGTAATCATGCCTAGTGAAAGCTACTCCCTTGAACAAAAAAAAGAAATTTGAATAAGTCTATTTAAGTGGAAAGTTAACTAAAGTGGCAATTAACAGGATGACCTGGATGAAATTTTATAATACAAGGCAAACTTAAAGTCAGCTTTACACACTGTGTTTTCGAGCTTTTGCTTAAAAGCTAATGACTCCCGCTTTATTATTTAGAAGAAAAAATGACTTCCCAAACTTTTTATACATAACATATATGCAGCTGACATTTAGGATCATTTCATCCATGATCAGAAAGAAGTTCAGAACATATAAACTTTGGTTGTGATAAATGGTGCATTTTCGTCGATATGATATGGTTGAACCAGAAGAAAGGATTAAGGATTATGTCTGTGTTTGAGGTTTAACATTTTATGTCCAGAAATTAGGGATGATTGTTTTGTGTTTTTTTTTTATTGATGGAAAGAAACAAAAGGGGACATAAATAGGACTAATTGATTATCACATGAAGGAGGGTGATATTGATTTGAATCATTAGAACAGCTGAGTAAAGCTGGTGGCCAGCATAATTAGTGTACATAAAACATTTGACCCTACCAACTCTCCCCTACAATATTTCGAGAAATGATAGTGTAGGTTGCATTGCATTGCATTGTATGCTCCGGCGCAATATCGCTAATAATAGCCTAATGTCATTCGCATGGTTTGGACACTGTCATCATCGAAAAACATCAATTTTTGTTTTGATATTTTTGGAGTTTGTCAAGTGTGATGTGCAAGTTTTGACAGGTTGCAATTTTCAGATTTTCAATTTACACAATGATAAAGTTTTTTTTTTTTGGTTCTTTTTCCTCATTTTTTGTGAGTGATATATGGATTGATCGTTATTACAGAAGATCATTTCTAGATTTGTGATCCCCACAGCTCAGTTGGAAAGCAAATGGGATCAATGTGAGTCTAAATCATTCACGTGAAAACCAATTTGCGCGGGAGGACTATAACGAGGAAGCAGGGGAGATGAACATGTGAGTGAAACTGTAACTGTGTTTTTGCTTTTACCTTAATTCACTAAGTAAAAGTTAGTTTACTAAGGTGAATTTGCATATTAGGGTTTGGTAAGCTGAATTAGTAATCATTAAACCTAGATGCTAACATGTGTCGCGTCACATATAATTGTACTGTTTAAGGTTTTATAATTCCCCACTGAAGAACACAACAAATAAAAATAGCAGAATGATGGATCAAAGCAAAAAATATAAAATGGGGAGAATAAATAAAGTAATCATCTTTGCAAGATATTATGAAAAGCGTATTATGTTAATCTAATTATAATTTATTTATGGTGATGAATAATTTTCCACATAATTGAAATTTAGGATCAAAATTCAGAATGTGCTGAATTTTTCATAGAGATCGTTTCGCAATATTTGCAGGTTGGTTTACAAGTTGAAAATTGTATACCTTTCACTTCCAAGAAGCAGTGATTTTGCTAATGTGATACTAACTCAACTGGTAGACTTGTGATGGATGGTATCACAAATTCAATGTTCGAATAACATGACGATACTAGGTCAACTGGTAGACTTATGATGGATGGTATCACAAATCGATCCAATAAAAACCCTGATCTTTTCTTCCTTTCTTTTCTTTTTTGCTATTTATTTGTGGTGAAATAGTAAATTTGATTTAGTGAAGAACCATTTGCTTGATTGTACAGAGGTGGTGGGGATGGCATGATTGAACTCTTTCATGACTTTGTAGAAGCCAATGATGGCAGGTTGTGAACACTTCTCAAATAACCCACTCTCCTAAACTAAACATAGTAAAAGAATTAAGTGAGATCTCTCACTCTCATTGACACTTTGTACCAGATGTGGATTGCGCGTGCCATTCTTTCCAAACTGTTTCTGGCACTTCTGCAATCATCATCACCATCTCAAAAACATTTCACCTTGCGAGTACTTGGGGCCACTCTCAACTCAAATGTGAAATGAAATGTGGTGCACTCATGTTTGGCAACATGTACATCACCTATGTTTTGAACTGTGTATGCATGTTTTAATCAGTCAGACTCTTCGGCGCCAATTTATTTGCGCCCCCATCAAGTTACCAAATAATCGAATAGATTTCATTCTTGATTTTTCATGGATTTTGTCTGGTTTAAAGTGATGCCAAAACCGCGGTTTAAAGGGAACTTGAACTATTTTGGAAAAGGAAAAAGGATATCTAAACGATAAACTCAATTGATCATCATAGTCTTATCTTAAGGAGGAGGGGTATTTACAGCTAAAGATTGAACAGACAAGGATTGGATGAACAGATTTTCACAACCATCAATCTGAATTTCATAAGATTCATTGCTAGTTGCAGTGTTTAAAATGGTAGTGTAAAGCTTCTGTCGAAAAGCTCACAATTACAACTGTAGTGACTTTGCAGAGAAGAAGAATTGCTAAATCTGCCCTTACAGAATGCTTGCAGAGTATCATCCAAAAGAAACATCAAAAGAGTGCACTTGTATGTACAACACAGCTTTCAGAAAGAAATGATTCATCACGAGATGTATAGCATCATATGTTGCAAACCAAGGGGAAGCAGAATATAGCAATCTTCTCAGCATTCAAGAAGGAAATCACATGAAATTTGTCGAGATGTCCATCAACAGCTGCCCTCTCAACTTTTAAAATAATTTTATTATAGACTAAACTTTTTAAAAAAAATCAATTTTATAATGTATTATACAATATGTTAATTGTTCATTCTACTATTTTTACATATTTCTATTGGTGGTGGTTGAAAGTTTGTAAATTTTTGTAAACAACCCAAGTTTGATACTCATCGAGCGCATATTTTTTTATGGTTATTCACTGTACATTTTTACTCGCCTAATTTTTTATTTTCAATACAATTTTATAGTAATTGCAAACATTAAAAAAATTGTTTAGTTTAATAAAAATTTATTTTTGATCCTCTCGAAGCGTATGAATTCTTTATGTCTATACAATTTTGTCATTGTGACATTTCCCTACTTTTTTTTATTTTCAACGCAATTTTATATGTAATTGCAAACATTAAAGCAATGAATTGTTTGTTCACAAGTGGTGTAAAACCTCCAACCAAAAAAATATTTAAAATTAATATCTAAAATAATAACTGAAGAATTCAATGAAAATATATGCCACTAGCCAACTCGTACAAAATTTGAGCCTCATATAATCATTTTTCGATGAAATTGTATTAGGATCTTATTATGTTCGTAAATTTCCGATTTTTTTTTTAGCTTCAAGATATTTATCATAATTATTTTGTGATTTTAGTTATATATTCTAATTATTACGTTCGTTTGCCCCTTGCTAATGTTATTGATATTGTGACCTTATTTTGGCTTAAAATTGAATTACACTTAATTCAATTTGGTATATGCAATGTATTTTTATAGTTGTATTTTTCTTATCCCCCCCCCCCCCCCCCCCTCGACTAAAATCCTGAGTCCGCCACTGTCCATCAACAAGAACTTTTGGATGACTGACCATTTTATATTTATAAAAGTAAAAGTTGAGCTTGGATGCTGGCATATCAAAAAGGAAAAAAGTTCACAAGCTAACAAGCATACGAATGCACTCAAGAATATATGAAAGAACTTGCTCTGCAGAGTACCAATAGCTACAGCAAAATCTTTAACAAAAATCAAAGTTTTCTCAGGCAAAATTGAATTAAAGAACAAAATTAAAAACAAACAAACAAGCAAGCAAGTACAAAGTCAAAGAGGATTCTTCTTTTTTTTTTTTTTTTTTTTTTGGGTATCTAAATATATAAAACAATCCAAGTCTTGTAACATAACTGTGTCCATTATCTGAGATGGTGCATTACTGAAATGCCCCATTGGAGTATTCTCTAGAATTACACTTTCATGATAAACCATGAGCAAAAAGAAGGGAACAAGAACTTCTTCCAATCCCTTTCCAAGAGTGTGTAAACTTGGAAGGAAAAAATTGGAAGCCTGCACCCAATTTGAAGAAAAGAGAGGTGCACTTACCCCAACTTAAAAAGAAGAAATTTGTGGAATTGGCTGATCTTTTTCGTTCCGAGATGATCAGATATAAATGAAAACGACAGGCTCTCCAAGGCAGCAAGATGGATGATGCAGTGTCACTTGTCGAAATGTTATTCTGAAATAGGTGGAATACTAAATGGCGTTGCTATGCCTTTCAAGGGTGGTTATAGCTTATTTTGGATGCAAGAGTCGGCCAAATAAAAATATACGAATGCAGTGATGACTGAACCTAAGGTGAAAATGATGCAAGATCCGATCAGAACCTTGACAACCCAGCAATAAAGTTCATGTATGAAGGACAAGAATGTACCAAGGTTTGTATGTTCAGATCCTGACATGGAATAATTGAAGGAAGGACTTTAGAACATTCTCAGCTCGATGTTCGAACTTCACCACCATGACTAGGGTTGCTGCCACTGCGAGAAGGTGTAGAACTCTGACTAGATATTTGAACACTTGAACGAGGAACAGCCCCACTCTTTGAAAAAATTGAACCAACAAAACCGCTAGATGTGCTCTCAGAAGATGGTACTCGGGTTGCGAAAGAATCCTTATTGGACCCCGCAATATATTCTTGACGCAACTCTGCAGACGATGACGATGGAGCCAAAGTAGCCAATGAAGAGCCAACTGGGTAGGGTGCAACTGGCATGTCTGCCAAAGAAGATGCAGATGAACTGTAACTCAATGGTCCCATTGGATGATCGAATCTGCACATTGGACCAAATTTGCATTCGCCGTGTTGTGAATAGAATGTGCAAGTTGGAGCCCCCTGTGATCATAAAAGAAGATCAAATATAGGCAGCCAAAAAGTATTACTGCCACACAAAGAGTTCATTTAGCACATAGTGGAATGGAAAAATGTCAACGTAAAGCTCATAAAAAAGACTACATCCCTCCCAAAGCATGAAAACAAAAACAAAAACAGAATGCAGTAAATAGAAATTGAGCAAACGTTGTCACTGACAAAAAACCAAAAAATTAATAATTATGTCAATGGAAATATAAAGCATAGCCCTCAGACACGTAAATACTCTTCCTGTCTTGACATGATAGCTCCATATCAGATGCGCTCATGTGAAGGTTTTTTATTTTTTTAATTGTATTTCAAGCAAGACCCATATAGAAAACCTCATATTCTACCCAGGTGCTCATATTCTTCAACCCAATTAGCCACCTGGGAAGCAACCGTCAACCCCATGATTATGAATCCAACATCCAAGGATTGAAAACCTCTGAATTATCTTCTTCAGTGTACTCTTTTGATTACCTAAGGACTTTTCAAGGATAAGTATGGACAACGTCTAAACCCTTCACATCTCTGTATCAACCAAATGAGTCTCTACCTGACGACTCACAGACGTCCTCCTCGACCTCTTCGCTGACATCCCATGAAGTCTAAGAGCATCGATTGTTAACTTGTTACTGCTCCAATATGATATGCAATACTATGGCCTTCCACCACCGTGTTATTGTCTCCATCAGTGTTTTGGACCTCCTCTCTCATGTAAACTCCAAGTCCCTTGAATTTCATCCAACCCAAAACATTGTAACCTCCGGGATGCAGTGATTTGAGAGGCTGTCATGCACAACCAAAATTCTGGCATATACCCCAAGTTTTCTTTTTGTTCAACCATCACCTAGCTTTTCCCCACTCTCTACTGTCTACTGTCTCAAATCATCTTTCAACCCCAACATATTCAAATTTCATCACAGAAGCAGCTAGCATCTTTTTTATATCTTTGCCGCTCCCAGAAGAGCATGATGATCTCCACTCTTTTTCTTCCGTCATGAGTCTAATCTTCCCATTTGATATTGCTTTTTAGAAGATATGATATGTTCCTCCTACTAGCCTCCACTAACCAATTGTTCCCATGAGAATCCAACAGACTGTAACTTCCTCCATTCCACACATGATCTTCACACACAGATTTAACCCTTCATGATGCAGGGAATAGACTATATTTCCTAGCAATTTCTAATGAAATTGGTAGCAGTGATACTAATGAGGTTGATATTTGGCGCGGTCAAATGCATTTGTTTTCTTCCCCTGCATCCCACTTCCTTCTATCTCCTCTCATGGAGAAGTTTTAGCATATTGAAGAAGGTGGAGAACCACTCAATTCACTTGAGACTTGGAACATATCCTTGAGAATCAAGTAAGAATTTATCCTCAATCAATCTTGTCTACTAAAACAATGAAATACTGTACCACAAGATGTTTCATCAGCAATGCATGTGTGTCATCACCAAATATTTTGAACAACTTTTTATGAGGACTTTATAGCAGTGTGAAGAATTAATTGAATCACCTCGTAATAGAGGAATATCTACCCCTGTTTAGTTCGCACAATAAACCACACAAATGCAAATGACCTGAGCTTTAGATCTCTTCTACATACACATCGCACATCCCATTTAGGTAAAGTGAATATGCAGTAAAGTGCAGGCTTATGAAGAAAAACACAATGCACATCCCATTTATGCAAGAATAAGCAAACAGCTCTAATACTTCCATTCCATGTATTAACTTCCCTTCCAGTTCCCACACATTTCGCTACTTCACTTAACCAACAGCTGAAAAGTCATTCTTCCATAACTCACTTGAACTAAATTTTTCCCTAACTTTGCTTTCCTGCTGTTTTTAAGTTTCAAAACCAAAATTTCACAAAATAGTTAACCAATAATTCAGGCATAAACAAAAGAATGGGAAGCTTCAAGGTTTTTTTTTTTAAATCAATTAAAAACATCTTTTAAAATTGGGCAAAAAGAAAGGGGAATAGAAAGCTAAGGACTGAGAAGGGTCACCTCGCTGGAGAACAGCCAAAAGAGACAGCTTTAAAACCAATGTTTTAAATAGATAAATAAAGCAAGGGTCACTTAGTGACTGAGAGGGCTACCTAGCTTGGAAGCTTCAAGGTTTTAAAACCAAACACAGGAGGCTTACATCAAGGCTTAAATTCATGAAAGGCTTGCATTCGAGCTTCGCAGCTAAGCTTAATTTATTTTTCCTAAACACGTAAACGTTTTTTCTAGATATGTAAACATTAATGAGAAGGATGCTTTAGTTTTTGTGTATTTTTAACACTATTGTCTTGAGTTATTGTGAACTACATTCAAGTAGTTTGGATTTTCCAAGTTTACAATAAATTCATTTGATTTGAGTGGTTAAAAAGGTTATCCATTTAAAACCACTAGGTCTTGAAAACGCATTAGTTATTTTACTAAGTTCCAAAACTTCTAACTTTAGGAAATGTATGTTTTCAATCTATAGACAAACCATTCACGTTTGTCGGGGGTTGGCACTCCAGCCAAGCCCAACCCCAACCCCGGTTAAGATGGGGCTCAACTTTTTGAACCTCAGGGCTACCCAATTTGAAATTAGCATGCACCAATTTTTTTCAGGTTGGGTTCGAGTTGATGCACCCAAGTTGCACCCCTACTCAAAGATTCTTTTTTTCTTGCCAAATTCCGCAAACAAGCAACCCATACAAGCGGACAGAACATGAGATGATAGCAGCCTGTCACGAGCCATCTCTCAAAATATCCCTCACCAAGGCAACAAGGCATCCAAGGCATCATATGGACGCTGGCAGTAGGCCCGTAAAGGACCGATGGAGCAACAAGCTTTCTCTAGATGCCTCCGGAAGGTTCTAGAGTGCTCTTGGACATTCTAGCTTAGCTTTCTCTAGAGTGTTCTAGCATGGATGAGTCTAGAACACCCTTGTACAGATTTGTGTAGTATTTTCTAGAAGTCTCCTTGTAATTTCTGGTTCCTTTGGAGGTGGGAACTTTCTAGATGAATAGAGAAAACACTTGTAAAACTCTCTCAAGCAATACAAAGCATTCTTTCAAGAAGCCTAAACACTTGTGCCTTAGCATTCTCCTCACTTAAGCTTCCGTAGCATCACTTAGCATTAGCCAAGCATCGAAGTGCCTTGACTAGTTAGTCCGACGGGAGTGTGACGCTAGTGGGCAGCGTGTTAGCCAAGGGAAAAAGGTCAGCACGTGACACGTGGTATCAGAGCAGCGACGATCGTAGGGGCGATCTTGCTGAAGTTGCGTTGTGCTAGCTGCTGTGTGTACGAAGGTTAGGTGCGGAGCAATCTGATCATGTCGGGAAACAAAGAGAGTGCTGTTGGAGGGTCCGTGATCGATGAGACTGGAAGAAAGACTAGTCGGACCAGCATGCTTGAGGATCGTATGGCCAAGGTGGAGCTGACCGTGGGCGATCTCCAGGACAGCGTCGGGGAGATGGAACAGAAGGTTGAGTCCTTCAATGGGACGTTGGCTAGCGTCACTATGGATATCGAGCAACTCGATAGCCGCGTCCATGACCTTGAGCTTGGCACTGTGGAAGCCAAGGACGAGACTCAACTTCTCGTCAACCAAGTTGTGGATGCCATGCGCAACGAGATGGGCCAGCTCAAGGACACGCTGATGGGGCAGCTCCAAGCCATCCGGGAGCAGGTTGAGTCCTTACAATCGGACGTCAACCTATGCAAGGCGGCTGTGGCAGGTAGTGCTACTGTACGAGAGGGACCAAGGATGAAGGTGCCCGAGCCGCCAAGGTACCATGGGAAGCGCGATGCTAGGGAGCTCGACAACTTCTTATGGAGTATTGAAAAATATTTCGACGCGATGCGCTTGGACGACGATGAGTCCAAGATCACCACCGTCACCATGTACTTGGGTGATGATGCCATCCTTTGGTGGAGGAGGCGTGAGTCGGATATCAAGAAGGGTCTTTGCTCGCTTAAGACTTGGGACGAGTTCAAGGCGGATTTCAAGCGACAATTCTATCCGGAGAATGCGGAGGAAGTTGCTATGAAGAGGCTGCGTGGACTAAAGCATACGGGGTCGATCAAAGAGTACATCAAGCAGTTCACTTCTCTTATGCTTGAAGTCTCGGACATGCCGGAGAAGACTCAGCTCGTCTACTTCATGGATGGACTACAACGATGGGCTGAGCAAGAGTTAAAGAGACGCAACGTTCAATCACTTGCAGAGGCCATCGCAGTTGCCGAATCCTTGTTCGAATACAAGGCTGATTCGAAAAGCCACAAGGGCGGCAGCAAGGGAAAAGGTGGGGGAGCAAAACCCACAGAAAGAAGCAGCAGTAGCAGCGGCGGCAAGCAGTTCGAGAGGAAGGACAAAGCCAAGCAGTCCTTCTCGGATAGCAAGGTGAAAAACCGCGACTGCTTCTTGTGCGGAGGGCCGCACTGGGCTAGGGAGTGCCCACAGCGACAGAAGCTCAATGCGATGATCGCTGGCAAGAGTGGATCGTCCGGGGAATCATCGGGGGACGAGGCGCAAATGGGGACTTTGCGCTTGCTAAGCAGCGTTAAGGCTACGGTAGAGCAAAGCAACGTGGCTAAGGTAAGTACGCTGCCCCGTTCGAAGAAATCCGCTCTTATGTTTGTGGAAGCCAAGGTAAATGGCAAGGCTTCAAAGGCACTCGTCGACACGGGTGCAACGCACAACTTTGTTGCTTTGAAGGAGGCAACAAGGCTGGGCGTGCAGTACACCAAGGAGCCAGGCACCTTGAAGACCGTCAACACAGCACCGGTGCCTATCCATGGTGTAGCACGAGGCGTCTCCCTTCATTTGGGCGAATGGAAGGGGACGGTGGACCTGACTGTCGTCACGATGGACGACTTCTCATTGGTGCTGGGCATGGAGTTCATGGATACGGTGAAGCCATGGACATTAGAAAGGGACGGGTCGATGACTATTGCAAAGGATCGAGAAGCATGCTCTGTCCCTGTCACTCGGGAGATCGTGGAGGCCAAGATGTTGTCAGCCATTCAAGTAAAGAAAGGCGTGCAAAAGGGGCAAGCAACATTTGTGGCCACGTTGATTGAAGATGGGCCTCAACCCAGCGAGGTTCCGAAGGAGGTAGCTGCGGTTTTGAAAGAGTACGAAGATGTCATGCCTCCAAAGCTACCCAAGAGGCTTCCTCCAAGAAGGGAAGTCGATCATATGATCGAGCTGGAGCCAGGGGCTAGGCCTCCAGCCATGGCGCCTTATCGGATGGCACCGCCAGAGTTGGAAGAGCTACGCAAGCAACTCAAGGAGCTGCTGGACGCGGGGTTCATTCGGCCATCCAAGGCCCCATTCGGTGCACCAGTATTGTTCCAACGCAAGCACGACGGGTCCTTGCGTATGTGCATCGATTACCGAGCACTTAACAAAGTAACCATCAAGAACAAGTATCCAATTCCTTTGGTTGCCGATCTTTTCGATAGGCTCGGTAAAGCCAGGTACTTTTCTAAACTGGATCTCCGATCAGGGTATTGGCAAGTGCGCATAGCCAAAGGAGATGAGCCAAAGACGGCCTGCGTCACTCGCTATGGGTCATATGAGTTCTTGGTGATGCCTTTTGGTCTCACCAATGCCCCGGCTACTTTCTGCACTTTAATGAACAGAATCTTTCAGCCTTTCTTGGATAAATTTGTAGTCGTCTATCTCGACGATATCATCGTGTATAGCGACAACTTGGAAGAACATGTGCATCACTTGTGACAGGTTTTCCAAGCATTGCGGGAAAGCGAGTTATACGTGAAATTGGAGAAGTGCTCGTTCGCCCAAGACGAGGTGTCTTTCTTGGGGCACCGCATCAAGGCTGGAAAGATCATGATGGAACGGGACAAAGTGCAAGCCATCAAGGAATGGGAGCCACCCAAGAACGTTTCGGAGCTACGTTCTTTCCTTGGGCTGGCCAATTATTATCGGAGATTCATTTTGAGCTACTCGGCGAGAGCAGCCCCACTGACCGACTTGCTGAAGAAGAAGCTGCAGTGGCATTGGAGTGAGAAATGCCAAGAAGCGTTCGATGATTTGAAGAAGGCAGTCACCGAGGAACCTGTCTTGGCCTTGCCCGATTATGCTAAGTCGTTCGAACTTCACACCGATGCATCAGACTTTGCCATCGGAGGGGTGCTTATGCAAGAGGGGCATCCCATAGCCTATGAGTCTCGCAAGCTCAATGATACCGAAAGACGGTATCCGGTGCATGACAAGGAGATGACAGCCATCATTCATTGCTTGCGGACTTGGAGGCACTATTTGCTTGGGAGTCGGTTTACCATCATGACCGACAATGTGGCTACGAGTTATTTTCAAAATCAGAAGAAGATCAGCCCCAAGCAAGCTCGGTGGCAAGATTTCTTAGCAGAGTTCGATTATGTCATGGAGTACAAGCCGGGCAAAGTTAATGTTGTTGCTGATGCTCTCAGCCGAAAGGCCATGCTCGCTAGCGCAAGCAGCGCCGCTAGCAACCTTCTTGATCGGATCAAGGAGGGGACTTCTCAAGACCCCTTGGCCAAGGGACTCATGGAGATGGCCAAGGAGGGGAAGACTCGACGGTTTTGGGTAGAGGATGGGGTGCTCTACACCGTCGGTCGTCGCATTTATGTGCCTAAGTGGGATAATCTTAGGCGAGACATCATGAAGGAGTGCCACGATTCAATGTGGGCTGGCCATCCGGGGATGCAGCGGACATTGGCACTCTTGGAGGTGAACTACTATTGGCCTCATATGCGGGACGATATCGAGGCCTATGTGAAGACTTGTCTTGTGTGCCAACAAGACAAGATAGAGCAACGTGTACCGGCAGGACTATTGCAGCCTTTGCCGATTCCAGAAAGGCCATGGGAGAGTGTATCGATGGATTTCATATCGGCCTTGCCCAAGTCTAATGGGTATGGCTCTATTATGGTGGTGGTCGATCGCTTTTCCAAGTATGGAACTTTCATACCTGCCCCACGCGATTGCACGGCCGAGCAAGCCGCCAAGTTGTTCTTTCAGCATGTGGTGAAGTATTGGGGCTTGCCTCGGAGCATCATAAGTGATCGGGACCCAAGGTTCACAGCAAAATTCTGGACGGAGTTATTCAAGCTCTTGGGTTCAGGTCTACACTTCTCAACAAGCTTTCACCCGCAAAGCGATGGGCAAACAGAGAGGGTGAATGCCTTGTTGGAGTTATACTTGAGGCACTTTGTGGGTGCCAACCAGAAGGATTGGGCTAAGTTGATGGATGTGGCTCAATTCTCATTCAACTTGCAGCGGTCCGAATCAACGCAACAAAGTCCATTCGAGATCGTCATGGGCCAGCAGCCCTTGACTCCACAAGCCGTTGCGTCGGGCTACACGGGTAGTAGCCCCGCTGCGTACAAGCTTGCACGAGGGTGGCATGAGCAGCTTGATATAACGAAGGCATACTTGGACAAGGCGTCTAAGAAGATGAAGAAGTGGGCGGACAAGCATAGACGCCCTCTCGAGTTCCAAGTGGGCGACATGGTCATGGTCAAGTTGCTGCCACAACAGTTCAAGGTCTTCCGCTCGGTGCACAAGGGACTAGTGCGGAAGTACGAGGGGCCATTTCCCGTCCTACAGAAGGTCGGGAGAGTTTCTTACAAGCTTGAGTTGCCGCCCAAACTCAAGATTCATCCGGTGTTCCATGTGAGCATGCTCAAGCCCTACCATGGTGATAAAGAAGATCCAACGAGGGGCGAGTCACATCGGGCACCAACCGCGGTTGTGACTTCCTTTGATCGAAAGATCGAGAGCATCGAGGCAAAGAGGCTCATCCGACGGAGAGGTGTGCCAAGCTATAATGAGTATCTCATTCGATGGAAGGGACTACCGAACAGTGAGGCCTCATGGGATAAAGAGGGCGACCTATGGCAATTCCAGGGCAAGATCGCGGAGTTCGAGGCACGGTCTTGACGGGGTCGTCAAGGACTTGGGTGGGGGAGAATGTCACGAGCCATCTCTCAAAATATCCCTCACCAAGGAAACAAGGCATCCAAGGCATCATATGGACGCTGGCAGTAGGCCCGTAAAGGACCGATGGAGCAACAAGCTTTCTCTAGATGCCTCCGAAAGGTTCTAGAGTGCTCTTGGACATTCTAGCTTAGCTTTCTCTAGAGTGTTCTAGCATGGATGAGTCTAGAACACCCTTGTACAGATTTGTGTAGTATTTTCTAGAAGCCTCCTTGTAATTTCTGGTTCCTTTGGAGGTGGGAACTTTCTAGATGAATAGAGAAAACACTTGTAAAACTCTCTCAAGCAATACAAAGCATTCTTTCAAGAAGCCTAAACACTTGTGCCTTAGCATTCTCCTCACTTAAGCTTCCGTAGCATCACTTAGCATTAGCCAAGCATCGAAGTGCCTTGACTAGTTAGTCCGACGGGAGTGTGACGCTAGTGGGCAGCGTGTTAGCCAAGGGAAAAAGGTCAGCACGTGACAAGCCGCCTCTGATCTTTACAAAAGCTTACATGCCTTATTCTTGCATAACGTTGACAATGGAATGGGAAAACACACCTTTTTGCGCTTTTTTTTCTTTTTTTTGGTCAAATGAGTGTCATTTCGTTTGATTTGATAACAAAAAGAGAATTACAACCACACTAAAGGATTTGGTGAGAAAATAAGAGTACAGCCGAATATGCCCAAAATTTCTCAAAAGTCACCCCGAGTAGCTTGTTCCTCATCAGGCCCAATGCCACACAAGGACTGGGCGCAATCCATACAAATCTTCGTCATGTCAACCGCTTCCTCATTAAAGATCCCTTTGTTATGTTCTTTCCAAAGGGTCCACCAAATAGCACACAGTGTAATTTTCCAAAGAAGATGTCCAGCTTTATTGAGGTTGGGGCACCCCTTCCAAGACCACCACACCTCCATGATGGACTCCGGCAGTACCCATTGAAAGACAAACTTGGTTAAAAAGAAGTTCCACTGATTTCTAATCATGTAGAACAATGTTAACTTTATAGCTTCGAGCCTAGAAACCGATATGAAATCATGAACAAAGTTTTAAGGGATTTTTATTTTCTTTATTGATATCTCGTTATTTTAGGGAGTTTCTCATTCCATAGGCTTGTCTTCTTTCCCAGTACAATATGATTTGTTGCTGTTTTATTTATCAGAAAAAAAAGAAAAAAAAAAGTTTAAACAAATATTTATCAATGTTCGATTTAAGTTAATATCAGGTTGGCTGAAAAGCAAAAGAATTTCAGTTAAATTAAACATATTAAACAACATAAATAATGAATAATTAAATAGTATATAATAATTTATTATAGTTGATGGTGTAGAATTAACATTGAAGAGTATGCTAATTCCAAGAAAAAATATGATCGATAACTCTGAGAGACAAGCCTATGGAATGAGAAACTCCCTAAAATAACGAGATAGCAATAAAGAAAGTAAAAATCCCTTAACATTGATGGTGTATAATTAACATTGAAGATCGATAATTCCATGCCTATATAATAATTTATGGTGTAGAATTAAACTCATCTTATCCAAGCCTATATAATAATTTATTATAGTTGATGGTGTAGAATTAACATTGAACATCGATAATTTCAAGTATAAATTAGAATAACTTTCTAAGTATCTAGCAGATTTCACTGATATAAACGCAAAAATTAGATGCAAAGATCAAATGCTATGCACAACTCAAGGGACATCCAACCGATATAAAGCGAATCAAAAATGGAAGAAAAAACTAAAGTGATTCATAACCCAAGCAAGCTAACCCTATCGAGATAATATGAGAACAACAGATATTACTCTATTGTTGATCTCAAATCAGGAAACATTGGATAAGATGAGTACTTCTACCAAACTGACTTTCACTTAAAGGCAAAGTGAAAAATAGTCTAAAGGTGCATACCGGACGCAAAGGAAGACCCGTGAGGCTAAGAGAATTTGTTTTCTGAGAAATCCTTTCTGGTGGATGATGATATCTACAAGTGGATCCAAATTTACAGTCCCCCGTTCTCATGTAATATTGACATTCAGGCAGGCCAGGTCTTTCAGGAAAAATATTTTCCTTCTGAATGCTGCTTGAAGGGGCAGGGGAAGATGGCAGAGGTTGATAATGCCCTGCATATGCTGGTGCTGAAGGGGACAACTGGGTTACGCTGTATACAGGACCTGCTCCAAGGGTTGGTTGACTGCCAGGAGAAGCCACTGGGCTTAAAGGTGCCTGCATCATGTGAAGTTTGGACCTAGTAAGGCATGCAGATAGTTGCTGGAATTCCTCCGTAATAAGAAAATAGGTATTTAGACATTTACCGCATAAGGACTCCAAGCTGGAAGTGGCACCATTCCCGGGGAAAGCATGACAGGACCATAAGGCCCTTGAATATATGAACCAGGTAACAGTGTTGGCCTTGTTGGTTGCCAACTGGCAGCCACTCCTCCATATTGTTGAGAAGGAACTGAAGGAGACTGCACTGTTGGGTAAAATGGAGGTGCAGGGGCCTGAACAGATGTACTGGCCGGTTGTGGATGATGGAATTTACACGTTACACCAAACTTGCATTGTCCCGTTTTTACATAATACGTGCACTCTTTCTCGCCCTGAGTCATTAGCATGCCAATTTAGTTCATCCAGAGCTGAAACAGTAAATACAGCAAACAATATTGAAAAAGGAGTAAAGTTCTAACCGGTCGAAGTGGATATCCATAATAATTTAATGGCACTGAGCTCATTGAACCCCCTCCATGTTTCGGATGGTGGTACTTGCAGGAAGCACCGAATTTGCAAGTCCCCGTTTTCATATAATACTAGCAGACAGAATAATGGTAATGAAGTCAACCTTAAATGGAACTTACACTGACATTTTAGAACAAATAAACAAAGTAGACGCAAGATTACTGAAATTCCACTAATGAGGACTAATCACTTACTAGTTTTCTAGTCAAATAGAAACGGAATTTACACCCACACCATTCTAGTAATCTCAATCAATCTAAACAAGTACACAATGAAGTACCTGGCATACAGGTTGACCCTCCCGCTCTGGGTACTCCTCTCCACCTTGTCTTACAGCTCCAGCGGCCTATTACCCAATTGATCAAACTATCATTAATTAAGATTACACTGACCATGCAGATATTTCTTTCAAAGCAAATATCCCCATATACAAACCAATAAATTCATTCCAATATCTACACATACAAATCAATAAATTCATTCCAAATTAAGTCCCTCTAGCCGTCACCAACAACACAATTGACATTGAAACATGTTCCCACTTGCACAAAATCAAAACAATACAAACCATCCAATAGAATCAAGTCGATTCCACCAATTCAAGTCGCGCAAAACCGACATCAACTTTAATCAAACAGTAACTAAATTGGGGCACATTACTGATTAACCTTAACTGAACGCAACGAATGCTAACAATTATTGACAAGAAAGATCAAACCCTTTGAATAAAGCCCTAAAGCTAATAACTTTATGCAGTAAACGAGAACAAAATGAACCAATTACCAAGGTCTGATCACGGGGATGATTAAAGCGACATCTGGCGCCATAGCCGCAGGTCCCTGTACGCATATAGTAGAGGCAGTTGGGTTCGCCAGGCCGCTCCGGGTACAAATCCCTGCTTTCCAATCCCAACTGCCACATAGGTTCTACATTTGCCAAATCAAAAAAATCAGATAACTCAAACGCAAATTCACTTCAAAAACAACCCCGCATTCTCCAAAACCCTAATTCCCCATCAATACCAACCCGAAAACCTCAAAATCGCACAAAATCAAAATGCAACAACAAGAACACTCACCTTCAAGCCCTGTCTCCGCCATCTGCGAACCCCAACCCGCTTGCGGACCCGATTGTGAGCCTTCCATTGCAGGACCCCGACTGTAGAACTCCATAGATACAACCCCAAACAGCCAAACTCACTCAATCAACTTACAGAATGTACAACAATAACACACAACAAGTAAGGGTTTTAGAGCTCTATAAAGGGGATCTAAACTGGTCTACACTCCTCTACGAACCCCGATCGTCTTTGGGGTTTCGAGGGAGACGATTACCAACAATGGGTTCTTCTCTTCTTCTTCTCCAACTCTCTGTTTTGCTCTCTCTCTGTCTCTCACTTTCTCTCTCCTGATGTTTCTTCAAAGCTTTCTTTCTATCTTTCCTTTTTTTCTCTCTCTATTTTTGGCTCCTTTCGTCTGTTTGTTTATATACCCGCCAAGTAAAAATAAAAAATAAATTAAAAGTTCAATTAAAATAATTACAATTACAATAATACCCTTCTAAACTCTAATTAGTATGAGCATGAGCAAATTAGTATGACATTATAGTCCTTCGTATTTTTTTCCCCAAACTACCCTTTGCTGCCGTATATTCGAAAAAGGAATCAAATATTTGGACAAGCTGAGGTAATCAGATTCAAATCTGAGTTGTGTTAATCAAATGCAGTATGGTACACAGTAGGTGGGGGCATCGTGAACCTTTTCATTTCAAAATCAAAATTTAGATCTGACTTCAGAATTCTAGTATGGCCTAATCACGAAAAATTTAGTAATTGGTACACATACCTACTAACATTACTAAAGGACTTGGGTGTGTGACGCTCACTATGTGAGTGTATATATTCAGGATGCGTACACGTAATTAATCAATGTTTGCAAAGGGTTGGTTTTTATCGTAAAAAAAAAATATATCAAATGCTAAGGGCAAATAGGAAATTCAAGAGTTTAGTCTGAAGGCATATTTATAATTTGTAGATAATTTGGTGGCTATAAATAAATTATGTTAGAGACTTGTGTATAAATGATCAATGTTTGCAGATGGTTGGTTTTATTGTAAACAATTTAAAAAATATGAAAGGCAAAATGGCAATTACAAAAGTTAAATGTTTGCGAGAGGCTAAAAGTATAATAAAGTAAGGTTTGCGAGAGATTGGTTTAGATTGTAAATTGGTAAGAAAAAAAGTGTTTACACGTAAAAGACACAAATGTCTTTGACATTGTTCATTGGTATTGATTTTTGCTTAAGATATTATAGAGTTTGGAGGGAAAAATGAAAAACTAGAAAACTTGGACAAAAAAGTGATGACAAGTGAATCATTGTTCATTCGGAGCTTCTATGTACCAAAATAACCCTAGTATTTGTTCACTCGCGCTGTTGGTTTTGTTGTAATTATCTATAATTGAGAAAGGCAAAATGGAAAATCTGAAAAATCATGACAAAAAAGTGATGAACATTGGTTATTGTTCATCCAACCATTTGTGCACTATAACTGTTTAGGTAATACGTGCATTTTGCTAAAACTTTGGCTTAAACAATTGAAATACTAAATAACAACTAAACATTGAGGTGGTGTCTGTTTTTTGTTTTGATCATAATTTTGGTTTTGAATAAGAAGTGGTACACTTCGATTCGGATGTTTTTTTTTTACTTTTAATCATAATTAAAAGTTATTTTGTTCTTCATAGGTTTTGAATTCAAAACAATTTAGTGTTGAATCAAAAAAAAATTAATTAATTAATTTAAACACCACCTAAGATAAAAAGGTTGATGATGTTCATGCAATCTAATAAATCGTCTCCTAATTATGTCACGTCTCATTGTATTGTTATATAACCTCGTACAGTGAAGAATTAAACATTCACGATCTATTTTATAAGTCAGTTATAATTTCATCATTCATAAGGACTTTGAGATAAAAGATGTCTAGGACTGAAAGTAGAGGAATACGTTTTCAGAAAAAATAAAAATAAAAAGTGAGAATTTTATTTTTTTATAGAATGTACATTGTGGCGGAGAAAAAATTTATGTTTTACATTTTCTCAAAATGAATAATTATCATAACTATCTAGTTAGTTGTCAGATTTTTGGAAAACTTATTATTTTGGAAATACATTTTTAACATATTTTCAATGAAAATCAATTATCAATACAAATAATTAAACCTTTCAAATATACATTTCACGTCATATGCATTTTAGGAGAAAAAATGTCGAACGCACGTTCAAACAAAGATCTGGAACTTGATAGTTTGGAAAAGTCAAAATTTTGCTTTTGATTTCGCAGGTAAAGTGTGTGCTCATGATAACGTAGGCATGAAGCAAAACAGGTTGCCATGTCACGAGGCAAACCCAAAAAAATTATATCGTTGGCACCGGGGACAAACTAATGGAACTTACGTGCACATGGAAAAAAAAAAAAATTTCCCTCCACCGACAACCCTTCTGTGTACCTACAGCACATAATGATCTAAATTTTTATTCAATAAACCTTTTTGATGATTGGGCCCTACAAAAATGCTAAGGGCCAAAACTTATTTGTTTTAGTGGGGGCCCATTGAGTGATCCAAGTGTCTGCTTTATTCCTCTTTTATCTCCGTACCAACTTGGAAGATCTCACTAAAGGGTAATATCGTCTATGCACATCACTTTTGTATTGACTGATTCGTAAATTAGTGAAAACAAAAGGGTATTTGTGTAAATTATAGGTCAATAAACAAAGAAATATACCTGAACAGATGGAAAAGAGCACAAGTCGTGATAACTTCGTGATCCACCAATCAGAAAGAGACACGTAGCTACTAACGGAGCCGCCGTGGGCCCCATAGAATAAGTTCGAAACAGGTCTTCGATACAATCGCTATGAAACGAACGGCTGTAATTAAATCTCCGAAAATCAAGGAAGGACACGTGGGCTTTGGTTAACTGGGTTGTGTCGTGTAGTAGAATAAGATGAGAATCACTTGATTCCAATTGCTCAGTCGGTAAATTGTTAACCGGGTATCACCGGTCAATATTTCCAAGCTCTTTTAAGTGGTAGCAGGGATTAGGCAGTCAACAGGTGGAAAGTGGTTTGACTTGGACACGAGTGGAAGCTTTTTAAAGATTTTGGTTAGTCTCTTCTCTCTTTTGGTTTCGTTGTGCAAAATCTCAATTTCTCGTGAGAAGGAGATCTCGAATTTATCGTGCGTGGGGTCCACGTGAGGTCAAATCTTGACTGTGAAGTCCATCACAGTGAAAGCAATACAAGTACTCTCACTATGTGAAAGTCCAATCAACATTGCCTAATTTGTCTGGTGATCAGGTAATTTAATCTCAATCAATCATCTAATTATATCCTAACTAGCTTGTAAAATGACCCCATTAGGAAGCTATGAACCCTAAGATCTTTTTTTTTTGTACACGATCATGATGCCGATGAGCATTGTGCATGTTTTTGATAGTGATATATCGTTGCCGTGTGTCTTGTAGTTTAATTAGTATATTGTTTGTTTATAATCTAATTTTATAAAAATTTACCCATAAGGGTAAGGTTGAAAAATGACAATCAAATTCTCAGTAAGAGGGAGTCAAGTCTCCCTCTCAAATAACTTGACTAAAATTTCAAATTGTGATTTCTTTGTTTTGTAATCTTTAAGGATAACATAATATACTTTTGTAAATGCCCTTGAAATATGTTATTATCGCAGAAGTTTGATTCCTAAAGTGAAATCCATACAATTTAGTCAATAAAGCCAAAATGTGTTCTTGTGTAGTATTTGTATCATAAAGCTTTATTTATTTTTGTACGTTTGCAAGGATGAGCATGTATTCAGAAATTGATGTCCACTATTATTTCTCTGTGAGCTAGTTGTCGATGTCAATGATCCTATTACTACATAAATGTTCGACGACAATAGATGCAGTGCAAATAATAATTATGGAATGACGCGTCATGACATGTACTATATATTGATATTGGAAAATTGACCAAGTCAAAAAGAGAGGCACACTGATAATGAAATAACAAGATACATGAATTAAGAACCTTTTGAGATCCAAAAGTGATAGACTCGAATCCAACAAGACCAATGGTGGTGGAATGGAGGCTAGACAATTTTCTATATAACTTTCACGGTTTGATTATTGCGTCCCTTGGTGGATCCCGAAAATATATAAGTCTTCAGTCGATTTATCTTTTTTGTCTCTGAAAGTTACTCTTGTGGCATCACGTAACACACTGCGATATCATGATATATACTGCATGTTTATACCATTATTTTCATGGTGCGTGCACATGACAGTTCGAGCATGTGATGAACGCGAGAATTCAGAGGCATAAAACTCTGACTTCCAAAAGAAAATGATGAAGGGAAATTTGCCTCGCGTGCTCGCATGTGATGCTATCTTATTGGGCAAGTAAGGAATGATCGAAGTGAGGAACAACTAAGTGGGAGGAATGTTGAATTGCTAGCAAGATGAGGTAAGCAACACATTAGGAATGAGGATAGCCAATTAGAAACATTAGAGGTGGGAACTGTAGAGGGTGAGTCATTCAATGGAGGGAACACGTTGAAAGTTTCAACAATAAGATTTAGTTAATTGTGTCGAATAGTGACTGTAAAACATTTATAGAAGGGATCCAAGGGACACAAACCAATTCGAATGTGACGCGTGGATATGGGGAGGGCGGAGACTCAGTAACCTAGACAAGTAAGTGACTGGAAATGAACTTTGGAGTTTGGCCATGTCAGATAGGGTTGGTGGAAAAATTAATTTTCACGAATATCTGCCCCGCTTTGAATGGGGTGGATATGGTTTTAGCTTAATGAATTTCGGCGTTGATTTGGGGAGGATACGGGTTTGGTCATATCCATCATCCATTATATATATATATAATTTTTATTTTAAAAACTCATTTATCTGTTAATACTAAAACAACCTTGAAAGAAAAAAAAAACCCTAATCCCTCTCCGAATGAATTTTTACAGACTTGGACTGCCAAAATGAATCACAAAAAAAAACCCTAATCCCTCTCCAATTCAAAGCCAAAAAAATCCTTGTAGGGAATAAACAGAACAGAGCAGGGATCTATCATCCATCACAAGCTGAGGCGGATAAATGGAGCAGGGCGGGGCGGTGATCCGTCATCCATGGCGGGGCGAAGGCAGATTATGTAAAAAATTTAAAATGTAAAAAGGCCATCCCCAATGTCAGACGAAAATAATCTAAGCCGAAAGTGCAGGGCTCAATAGTGGTAAATCTCAACAAAAGATACAACTTTTATCGGATTCTCTGGTAGATCATTAAATGCACATGATAGGGACATGTAAGTGGAGAAGGTAGTGTAAATGGGTTGGATTCACTGGGAGCTCTAGAAAAAACTCTACAACTCTACTCATGATTTCTTTCATCTTAGTTCTCGATTGTTCACAAACTTGATTGTTAGAGACTCGTGACATGGGGACAACCCGTCCTCGTGAATTGATTGCAAGTTCAGGGACATAGCGGTTTGTAGCAAAAGAAATATCAGACTGATTTAAATATCCCAATGCCACATTGCGTATCACGAACACTATAAATACCACATATCCGTAAACATTATATGCATTTGCTTCAATATGCATTAATAATAGCATGAGTGATTTGAATTTGTCAAACACACCTTACACTTCAACAACATTACTATGATAGTCATGATACGGTGTCCATATTTGGTGAAACGACTACAAACCTATTATTGCTCATAGAAGCATAATCCGATCACGGCATATAATCGACAACACGGACACGGACACGGACCGGGCTCAGACCCAGACCCAGACCCAGAACCCTAGCCACAGGTCACAAGATCATATTCCTTATCCTACATGTGCCCAGTCACCATGCAAACACCCTTCCAAATGACCCATGGCAACATTGATGACTCATCTCCAAAATGACGTTTTTTTTCTCAAACCTTCTTCACTCCGAGTCTCGATAAAACCTTCGTTTCTTCTTCAGTAGCCAAAGCTCCCATCTTCTATGCTCAAGAGACTCATTTCAACCTCCCATCTTCTGTTTCTACTCTCACAGACCCCTCAAAACACCCCATCGATACATACCCATTTCACTTCCGCCTCCCATTTCACTGAAATCTCATCGACCCATTCACTCTCACAAGGTTCTAGCCATGGCGGACGAAACCCTAGCTTCAAAGCAAGCTCATAAACATACCAATCGTCTCTCTTTAGAGCACAGTTTTTACCTTCTTCAACATGCTCATAACCCAGTGAGTTCTTTAAAAATTAAATCTTTTTGTGGAATTTGTTGCTGTTTGATTGACTAATATCTGTTATGTTGATTATTTGAAGGTTAATTGGTATCCTTGGGGCGAAGAAGAGGAGGCGCAAAAGAGAGACGTGCCAATCTTTTTATCAAGTATGTTTTAATGCTGATGTTGAATTTATGGAAAAATATTTGATGCGGTTTTGGTTAATTTTAACATTTTGGATTGGTAATCATCTTATCAATTTATAGTTGTATTTTTCGAACATATGGAATAATGTTTAGTGGGGTTTGTTTCGTTATTCATTTTGATGTTGAATTCACTGAGTTATATTTAGTGGGTTTTGATTAATTGTTTGTTTTTGGGTGTACATTGTTGGTTGATTGTTGTGGGAAGTTGGTTACAGCACATGCCACTGGTGAGTGATTTTCCGAACTAATGTTCATGATTTAAGGAAAATGAATTGTTGTTAAGGTGTCATGTCATGGAGGTGGAATCATTCGAGGATGAACAGGTAGCAAAGTTGCTAAATGATTGGTTTGTCAGTATCAAGGTTTGTCGAAACAGTAAAGTGAAGCTTTGACCACTTTGAGAATTATGTACGCCCAACTCTTCGTGTCTTATAGTGGTAAATGGCATGTAACAGGTGGATTGTGAAGAACGACCAGACGTTGATAAGGTAAGAGAGTAATGGCCTCAATTTATTGGTTTATATCCAAGACCCAATTCTATAAAATTGTTATGTTATTATCATAGTGACACTCAATTGTTCATCGTGTACTACCTAGGTTAGGGCATTTTTTTTTTGGAAAACTTACCCGTTTCACCAAATCAACAAAGCAAGCTGAGTCTTCAGGAGAATAAAATTTCCTTTACATAATTTTTGTCCAGTTACTCTGGACACAGCAGGATGGCTACAAATGGAAGGGGCTCCCTTGTTTATAGGCCCAAGGGAGTCGAGTGAATGCCCACGATACAACACAGTCACATGTCAGTACCCTGATCAGCGATCACCAATGTACAAGACGTGTAGACACTCTAAGACCTTAGCTATTTAAAAAGAAAATTAGCTTCCACCACCTCATTTTAGGACCTCCCTGCTCATAAGGAAGCATAAACATGTTGTTAATCATTCAAGAACAACTACCATATGGACCTTCTTAAAAAGGTTAAGAAATTATTATTTTTTTTCAAAAAAAAGCCCACCTAAAAGGGTTTTTCCCAAGTAGAGTGAATAACATGTTCCAGACCTCGTACATCTTCTTTGCGTCGACACTTTCACTCAAGTTTTTGTGTAATTAGAGCTGAATCACCATCTCCGCTTCCTACTTCATTTCTTATATTGATTTTTTTCTAGAAATGGACTCTTCCAATGGGAGGCACTTTTATATTAAAACTTCTATTTGTGGCACGAAGTTTACACCATGTTATGCTTCCTTGAGGTGTTACAGAAGTCATGCTCACTTTTTATGGAAATTGAGCTTGAACTCTATTACCCCATCCCCATTTTAACCTCAAACTTCTCGATAGGTTATTAATTGAGTAGATTACGATAGCACAATTCAGCTTTTCTTAGATTTGTATCTAACTGGGTTCACATTTCAATTTGGCCCGTGTAGAGCTCAATCGGATCGGTTCAACCAAACTGAATTTTATTTGGTGTTATTAAATTCTGAAAACATTTACAACTAATATAAATGTATCCATTTCCACTTAAAAGTAATGTGTTACACAACTTATTGGTAGACATGTCAAATTAGTAGGATCGTGTTGTATCTCGTCATAGATCCGAAGTTGGATAAAATTAGATTCGGTTCCCATTTTTAAGCAATGTTCAGATCCATTATTGATCTTGAAAGATCCACTATCCTGAATTCTTGATCAAAATCGAGGATCTAGATATGTCCCATATAGGATATCAGTCTAAGTCTAATCCATTTCATGCCCTTAGTTCTTCCGAATACACAATAACCCTTGGCTTCCCTAAGGATGTAGCTGCTCTATTGCTTCTGATCAAAATCAAGGATCTATCACTGCTAAATAACAACACCAACACAAACATGAGGTGTCAGTCACGTTGGCCAAACACACAATACAGAGACATGCTTGGCCGAAAAACACAATATGGGGACATGCTGGACACTCATGTACAGTTTATTACTCACTTTCAGCGATAAGTTTTGTATTTTAGTCATATTCTTTAACTCGTAGGTTGATAGTGCTATACATGTACTATTAATTTCCCATAATATGCTTCTAAATAGTGAAGATACGTATCGACACAAGAATTTATTTGAAAATGAAATGTCGTTAAATTTTATTCCATTTTAAGCCATTCTCCTGAATCAAGGGTCCTGAATAAACCATGACCCTTGGCTTCCCCAGGAGATTTCCATATGAATCTATTGACTTATCGCGTTCTTATGGAGTATTAAGATCCACTGGAGTATTATAGAGCTTTCAAGATCTCTTTTAAATAGGCATATTATTAGCATGCTGATTATATCACATTCATAGTAACATTGTACTATATAGATTTGATGCATCTTTCATGAATGCCAAGCACCAAATACCGTAATCGTATTACTGGGGGTCACAAAGCTATCAAACTCCTGTGATAATGTTGTATCTTGAAGTGAAAAAATTGATCTGATCAAGGGGCAGGGAATGATGAAGATTTCACAGATTCTGTTCCCCTTCCTTCAAAGGTTCAATTAAGTGGGAAGTAGCAGGAGTATGGTGGCTGGCGCTAGCAGTACAAAGACCTAACTGAGAAGTTGAGAAGATGGATGGATATGATTTTTATGTGTACGGTCCAGCTGCAAATGTGGAAGTTAACCGACGCCTCACAATTAACTTCTCTCTGCAAGATGTGGAGAGACGTGTTTGAATTGGTGGACTCCGGTTGTCCAGAGTCCAATTCGATGGACTTTTATGCCTTGGAAGCTTTGGGTCATCCCACAATGGAAGAGGGTCCATCAAATTCTGATAAAATCCACACATCGAGTATCAGTACAGCATAGGATGATGTCTTCCATTTGATTGAGAGCGCCAATAAGCTTGGTATAAAGTTTATCTCTAGAAAAGGGAAGGTGAAGAGAGGGCAGCAAGTGAGTGATTTGAAGAAGTGGGGTGATGAAGGGAGGAGATGCATTAGAATCTCATGTGATCCTTTGGGCTCAATCTAGGATGTGCTTGGTTTCGACATGGACAAGGAAACTAAAGACTGCTGCTGAGGTGTGCTTGAGTGGGAGGCAAATGACTTGTATGGGGGTGGGAGTACTGGATATATGTAATTTCTGTAATGGGCACGTGTAAGGTGATGCCTCTTTTAGACACATTGGATTTCATTGTACTCTTTGACATGAATGAAATATATGTAATTTCTGTAATGGGTTCGTGTAAGGTGATACCTCTTCAAACACCTTGGGTTTCATTGTAAAAGAAAACATTACCACAATCTATCCGTCTTTCTTTGAGCTTGTATGAGGTGCTCATGTGGAGTTGAAATTATCAAAATGCAAAATAGAAAGATACTTTCAACTATCGTAACCATGAATATCAATATAACATAAAATACCTGACACATAGTTCTCAGTATTCAGTACATGCATGTTCCAAAGTCAAAATTTAAAAAAGGACAGGAAACTATGGTCTTTTATGTGGTTTAGCTTCATAAAGTTTGTGAGAAAAACTCCACAGTAGCTTTATCACTTACACTAGCAAACTCCACAGTAGCTTTATCAATAAGCTTGGTATAAAGTTTATCTCTAGAAAAGGGAAGGTGAAGAGAGGGCAGCAAGTGAGTGATTTGAAGAAGTGGGGTGATGAAGGGAGGAGATGCATTAGAATCTCATGTGATCCTTTGGGCTCAATCTAGGATGTGCTTGGTTTCGACATGGACAAGGAAACTAAAGACTGCTGCTGAGGTGTGCTTGAGTGGGAGGCAAATGACTTGTATGGGGGTGGGAGTACTGGATATATGTAATTTCTGTAATGGGCACGTGTAAGGTGATGCCTCTTTTAGACACATTGGATTTCATTGTACTCTTTGACATGAATGAAATATATGTAATTTCTGTAATGGGTTCGTGTAAGGTGATACCTCTTCAAACACCTTGGGTTTCATTGTAAAAGAAAACATTACCACAATCTATCCGTCTTTCTTTGAGCTTGTATGAGGTGCTCATGTGGAGTTGAAATTATCAAAATGCAAAATAGAAAGATACTTTCAACTATCGTAACCATGAATATCAATATAACATAAAATACCTGACACATAGTTCTCAGTATTCAGTACATGCATGTTCCAAAGTCAAAATTTAAAAAAGGACAGGAAACTATGGTCTTTTATGTGGTTTAGCTTCATAAAGTTTGTGAGAAAAACTCCACAGTAGCTTTATCACTTACACTAGCAAACTCGAAAGTGGTAAAAGTTGAGGCACACACCTAGTTTTAATATCGTTGATCTTGTAGAGAGCTGAAAATCTCGTACATTGTATTGTGGTTAGAGCAGGTTGGGAGTAACATCCTATATCCTATATGAGTTATTAGTGTATCTTTTCTTCCGTTCTTATACTTATTATATGCTGAATTCATCTTATTTTTATAGCTACTCAAAAGTCTTATTTATCGAGCTTCTCACTCTAGACCGTTAGTTATATCAGTTCATTCTACCATTACAGTAGAAGGGGTGCTTCTTCACCAAAATGCCAGTTTTAGTATACTATCTGTTTAGTCATTCATGATTTTAGTGATGAGAATGTTACTTAAAAGTTCTTTGGGCTTGAGACTAATTTTGTATTTTTCTTACTTTTGTAGGTATACATGACTTACGTGCAAGCTCTATATGGTGGTGGTGGTTGGCCGCTGAGTGTCTTCCTTTCACCTGATCTGAAACCATTGATGGGTGGAACATATTTTCCTCCAGAGGACAAATATGGCCGACCAGGTTTCAAAACTATCCTTAGGTGAGGATTATTTGTTCTTTTAACATTGATTATGTACACCATATCCATATTAGAAAGTGGTTTCTAAATGTGTGAAACAACTGCGGTTGTTCCCTTGGCAACTTGAGGCTTTTTTTTTACTTGTGAAAAAAATTTGCCTGCAATGGAGACAAACAACCAAATAAATAAATAAATGAGCCTTACACCTAGAAGTCGCGCAGGAAGCTTCAATCTGCTCGACAAGGGTTAACCAACATTGCTAAGTAGCATGTAGTTTTGTATTTCAGCTCACAGGAATGAGCAAGTTTCCGCTGCTACTGCATGACATTTTATTTTTATTTTATTTTTTTAAGGTGGAAAATGGAGACTTGTACATTTTTACCCATTTGCTTGCTATTTTGTAATTTGGATGCCCCTAAAAGATGGGGTCAGGGATATTCAACAACTTCCAGGGTGTATGAAAACGAGTATTTAGTACAAGCTCATTGCTAATGTTCTGAAGTTTCAACTTCGCTTCATGCTCTCCTCATTCATTTAGTATGTGTGTGTTGGTTTAGGAAAGTAAAGGATGCTTGGGAAACTAAGCGAGAGATGCTCGTCAAGAGTGGAGCATTTGCAATAGAACAACTCTCAGAAGCACTGACTTCAAGTGCCAGCTCCAAAAGGTTGCGAGATGGCGTCCCTCAAATTGCATTGCGCTTGTGCTCTGAACAGGTGTTTTTTTTTTTGGAATCTTTTCAGTCCTTAAATAGACATTACATGCTTTGTGTACTTCATCAATCTTCCATGGCAAGCTGAAATCGGAAGTTATGGCTCTGTTATTATTCTGTCCTCCCTTCTTCTTGCCCATAAGCTTGTTTTCTTGGTAGGTTTTTAACAACTTTCTCCCTATTTTTTTCCCACCTCTTCAGTTAGCTGGGAAATATGATGCAGAGCTTGGTGGGTTTGGATCTTCTCCAAAGTTTCCGAGACTTGTTGAAATTCAGTTAATGCTTTACCATTCCAAGAAATTGGCAAAGAGGGAAAGTTGAGTGAAGCACAAGAAAGCTTGAAAATGGTCCTTTTTAGCTTGCAATGCATGGCAAGAGGTGGCATCCATGATCATATTGGTGGTGGTTTTCATAGATATAGCGTTGATGAATACTGGCATGGTAAGTTTTTATCTAATAACAACCATCATTTTCATAATAACAGATACTTTTTTTTTTTTTTTTTGGAAGGTGAGCCGGTGTTTGATAGGATCCGTAACCTATCCCCCGAGGTGCCGCCTATAGGCCAACATCACCCCGAAAGAAATAATGCCGCCGGAGGGTCTCGAAGCAAGGACTTGGGGATAAATCCCACAAGGCCTTAACCACTCGACCATTACTCCTTTGGCTAATAACAGATACTTTCTAGTTACTTTCTAGTTACTTTCTGTTAACTTCTTTCTAGGGTTAAACAGAATACCGAATAAACTGACCGAACCGATCGGTTCTTATTATGAACCGAACAAAGTATCCACTTCTTTCTAGGGTTGATCGGTTCGGTTTTAGATCGGTTCAGTTCAATTAGCTGTAATAGGAGTAGTAAGAAAATTTGAAACCGATATGGTCAGTTCATTTTTCAATTTTTTATATGTTTAGTTTACTCGGTCGGTTCAGTTTTTTGTCGGCTTTCCTAACATTTTAAGAGGTCGGTTCGGTTTGCGGTTTATATAAATTAACATTGGTTTCAGTTCGGTTTTTCTTGATGTTCGGTTCGGTTTTGGTTTACCGTTTTGTCAAGCCGACTGATTCGGTTCGGTTGATGGTTTTCACCTAGAACCGAACCGTGAACCCTACTTCTTTCTTCGTCAAACATTTTTGTATGCATTTTTGCATTTGTTCCTCAGTCCAATAGTTTATCCTTTTATTTGTCTCTTCATCTTGGCTTTCTATTTCTTACGTGCTATTTGTTGTTGTTATGGTTCTTGCACCGGTTTCACATTGCAGTCCCGCACTTCGAAAAAATGTTGTATGATCAGGGGCAGCTTGCTAATGTTTATCTGGATGCATATTCCATCACGAAGGACACATTTTATTCGTATGTAGCTCGGGATATTCTTGACTACTTGAAGAGAGAGATGATTGGAAAAGAAGGTGAAATTTATTCTGCTGAAGATGCAGACAGTGCTGAATTTGAGGGTGCATCAAGAAAGAAGGAAGGAGCATTCTATGTTTGGACAAGCAAAGAGGTCTTCTATGTTAACACTATTTGAACACTTAGCAAATTTTATGTGCCTGTGATTTTACTTCACTTCCAATACCTATGGCTATGTAAAACTATCAAAATTAATTATGTGAAATCAAATGTCAACTGGACTAGTAGAGGACAGAAAATTAATTTGAAACTCTTTATAAGGTAACAAAGAGGAAATATTATTCCTGAGAATCTTACTGAGAAAAAATGAACAGAAAAACTCTAGGGAAAGGTTCTACTTTTATATTTTCTTCTTTGCTTAACAAACCTTGCTCCTAGTTCTGTTCTACACTTAATTTATATATCCACGTGCAATATTTGTGTTCAGTTTTCTGCTTCTAACATGTATATATTTTTTATTTTCTTTCTTTATAATGAAGATTGAAGACCTTGTTGGAGATCAGGCAACACTTTTAAAGGATCATTATTATGTAAAACCTTCAGGAAATTGTGATCTTTCTAGTATGATTGACCCTCATCACGAATTTAAAGGGAAAAATGTGTTGATAAATAGAAATGATATTTCCGCAATAGCATCGAAGCTGGGAATGTCCAAGGATGATTATTTTGTGGTCCTGGGAGCATGTCGGAAAAAACTTTTTGATGTGCGATCGAAGCGCCCACGTCCACATTTGGATGACAAGGTACTGATCCTCCTCCCGGTCTTTTGTATATGTTTTGTCCATTAAAAACGTCAGGAGAATGTATACATCTGTCAACACTAGTCTTTTGGCTACCTTCGTTTTTTGAATAGTAACTAGCTAACTTTCTTATTAAGACCTTGATGGAAATTTATTTTTTCAAATACTATTTAGTTTCTCTCTCACCGTCTTTGATTGAATCGATAAATGACGAGGTGTTTCTGTAGGTGATTGTTGGGTGGAATGGACTTGCAATTTCATCTTTTGCAAGAGCTTCAAAAATTCTCAAGAGTGAACCCAGTGGTGTCAAATATGGCTTTCCTGTTGTTGGATGCAATGTGAGTTTCTTTAACCATTTCATAAATTTTAGATTCAGTGGTTTGAACGTGTTATCTCTTTTACTCTTTTAGTTTCTGATATGAATAGGATTTTTTATTTGTTTTTTGTTTTTGCTTTTGTTTTTATTCCATTCAACGCATGGGGGTGGTTGTTCACACCTCTGAAATGTCTCATTATTTAATAAAATGGTGGCAGTTACTGTCTGATATGTTTGGCTACAACCTCCATCAGAGGCTAGCAAAAACTGAATAAAATTGAACAAGACATTTACCTCTAGTTAGAGGTTCCCTCTTAATAAGAGGTTGGACATCCAACTCAAACAAACACCCCCTTGATTCCTTTAATTTAGATGGATCCAGGCAATTACGTGCCTTTCCTCGACATTTTTCCTCCACTTGAGTTGAAATCTTTCAAATGCCGAAATTACCTCGCTTTTATAAGAGAAAACTAATGATCTCTCTTCCTCGTCTCTGTAATGAAACGACTCCAGAGCCCTCTCCACTTCAAGCAGCGACTCCCCTCTCCTTTTATCTATTTCTTGTTCTTCAGTTAGCCAGCTGAAATTAATCAATCCTTGTTGGGCTTGGACAGCTTGGATATGTGGAGATTGTAATGGCTCTTAAGAGGGCTTCAAGTTGAAAATTTCAGATAGAGAGGCTGAATCATCAAGCTAAGTTGAAAAACAGGTTAAACCAATTTGACACACCACCCCGGATTGGCATGTCTTTGAGAACTCCCAAGTAATACTAGTCTAAAGTTCAAACTACTGGTGCACACTTTTGTGGCCATTGGCCATTATTACATTAGAGTAACTGATGTGAATGGTTTGTACTATTTTGTGGGCTTCTAGTTGACATGTGATGTATTAACACACAATGGCATCCCTATTTCAGCCCGAGGAGTACGTGCAAGTGCCGAGAAAGCAGCATCTTTTATCAAGAGATATCTTTATGATGATAATATGAAAAGACTCTACCACAGCTTCAGGAATGGCCCGTCCAAAGCGCCTGGATTTTTGGATGATTACGCCTTCTTAATTTCAGGGTTGTTAGATATTTACGAGTTTGGTGGTGGGACTAACTGGTTATCATGGGCAATAGATCTGCAAGATACTCAGGCAAGTGGACGTTTCTTCTTGGTCCTGCACATTATCATTATTAACACTTGTGCGCTTTGCGTTGTGACTTTCGGGTGGAATTACATCTCCAGGATGAGTTGTTCAAAGACAGAGGGGGGAGGCTACTTTAATACCCCAGGGGAGGACCCTTCTGTTCTCCTCCGTGTGAAGGAAGACCATGATGGTGCAGAGCCTTCTGGAAACTCGGTGTCAGCTGTCAATCTAGTCAGATTATCATCTATGGTTGCTGGTGACAAGGCCAACCAATACCGCGAGAATGCGGTGCACCTTCTGGTTTGCTCGAATTTGTGCCTTTTTACAATGATCCATTACTTTTTTTATTTATTTCATGTGTATGGTTTGCATTGCTCATAATATAATTTACAGGCAGTTTTCGAGTCCAGATTGAAAGATATGGCAATGGCCGTACCCTTGATGTGCTGTGCGGCAGACATGCTCTCTGTTCCTTCCAGGACTCAAGTTGTATTGGTTGGCTCTAAAACTACTCCAGAGTTTGACAGCATGATGGTAGCTGCTCATGCATCCTATGATCCAAATAGAACTGTAAGTTTTAGATGTGTATTTTTAAGTTTATATTCTCCAAAAATGTGTTGTGCTTGTTCCTTGGTTCAGGCGATGCTAACTTGCTATGATGCAACTTATTTGCAGGTAATTCATGTAGACCTAACAAACAAAGATGATGTTGAATTCTGGGAACTATATAACACCAATATAGCCGAGATGGCTAAAGGTAGCGCATCAGCAGAGCAAGTGGTGGCTCATGTTTGTTAGAACTTTTCCTGCAGTCCTCCCGTCAGCAATCCCAACTCTCTGGAAGCTTTCCTCGACAAAAAGCAGTAATTCTCCTATGTGCAGTAACCTCAAGAGCAATCCCAACTCTCTAGAAGCTCAACAAAAAGCAGTAATTCTCCAATGTGCAGTAACTCTCTTGAGGTGGATGTGAACAAAGAGGTATACATAATGTATGTGGATGCAAATTTCTGTCGGATCACATGCTGATCACGCGGAGCAATCTCTATAAGATAGAATCACGTGCTGATCGCGTGGAGTAATCTGCATAAGATAGAAGTTAATTTTTGTCCACGGTGTGATGCCCGTCACGGGGACTCCGATGCCAAAGTTATAACAATGTTTTCAGAAAAATATTTATATCGAGAAAATTTTGAATCAAGAAAGAGTTACCTCTAGATGGCTTTATGTTTGGCTATTTATAAAGGCAAAACGAATAAACTGCTGGCAGATGAGTGAGTCATCTGCTTGGAGGCGGTTGTAACTTCTCTTAGGTAGTTGTAACTTCCGTAGATAGTTGTAATCACCTGTTGGCGGTTGTAACTTCTTGTTTTAAGCCACCTCTCCTGCAAGCTTGGGTGCTCAGCTGAGCATGGTGGTTAGCGTCGAACACTATTCCTCTACTGAGAAAGAAATGTTCTGTTGAGTTGCATTGGGTTCAAACTTGGGTTTTCTCTACTTGTAACTTTCATGGGTAATATTCGTGCTTCTCGAGAACATCTCAAATCTTTGGGATTCTTTTTCCTATTGAGTTAGGGATTATTTTTGGCTCCCACAGGTGCCCCTCATCTCCTTTGCTTTTGAGTTGACCATTTTTCTTGATACAAGTAAAGGATCTGCATTTAGAGGCTTCTATTGTTGTTGAAATGTAGTCTGCTGAAGACAAAATGATCTGCATGTTGAAGCTTTTGGTGCAAATAAGGTGGTCTACCAGATGAGTCATACATAGTCATTTCATAGGTTTTTGGACTTTGTCCAAATAGCGAATCATCCATAGGTGAATAAAACAAATCATGTTTTGGCATCCTGGTGATTTAATGACACATCCTATATAAATGTCACATATCTTTGAGTTGATCTGCCCATGTTTCAGCATGAGTTGAGGAGTCTTCATTTATTGAAGGACGCGACATTGATTTAATGGTTGACTTTGTTTCTCCGGTTGAAATGGGAGCGAATTTTTCTATGAAATTTGTTTAGACTTTAGCCTTTATAGTTGTCATCGGCCGATAGATTTTGTTGAAGGTCGTGACACTGATCTGCTGGCTGACTTTGTTTCTCGGGTTGAGGAAGACTTGAGCCTTTACAGTTGTTCTCGGTCTGTAGATTTTGTTTAAGGATGAGACATTGATCTGCTGGCTGACTTTGTTTCCCCGGTTGATGAGGGAATGAATTTTGCTAAAGCTTGAACCTTTAAAGTTGTCTTCGGCCAGTAGATCAAGTTGTATTGGCTTAACTCTATCGCCCATTTCATGAGTTTTTAACAAATATCTAGGAGAAAGTTGTGCCTCCAATTCTTCGCTGATGAGAACTGAGCTAACTGCTGCGTTTGAAACTGCCAAGTAGATGTATAAGTTCTCTCCTGAATTTGTCTGCTGATCTACTCAATAATCGATCCAAAGTTGCTACTCTACTAGTAAGACTTTGAATTTCCTTTGGAGTTGATGGTGACTTCATGCCAAGTAGTGGTCTTGTTTGCTTTTATGATCCCTAAACTTTGTGTATGTTTGTTGGTAAACTGACTTAGAAATATTTGCGTTAAGGGCACAATAGTTTGATTGGTCTCTTTCACGAGTTTTCAACATGCTTAAGTCGAAATTTAAGCATAACTTGATAAAATTAATCATGGATTTAAATCTAATTATCTTCAAAATTGCACGAAAATATTGTGTGATCTGCTGATAATTTGACAAAACTTAAAGAGATTTAAGTATTTCAGAGTAAGATGTTTCTATGCTCAGTGATTGATTAATTGAATTACTCATTCACGGAGAGTGACATCCTCTACTAAGGTGTACATAAATATTTGTATTTCTGAATGTCTTCGGCTGTATGACATGTAGAACGAATTCTCGTATTTTCCTATTTCAACTGAGTAAGGTGTGTTATTTGTTGAAAAGCAAAATAATGTATAATCATCTACTGTGGTATATGTAAATATTTGTTCAGATGTTTTCTTTGCAGGTCTTTTTTCATTGATGGCGGTCTCTTCAGCCAAGGTTAGTTATTCTCATGGAGGATTTGATTGACCGAAACGGATAACACTGTGTATATTTTACCGGATGAGGAATCTTTTGTTGAAGAGATAAAATATAATAAACAGATAAAATACAATCAAGTTTTTCTTACATGTACATTGCATTTTTTTTCTTCTAAGAAGTTAAAAATGAAAAAGCTAGGATGCCTCAACTTCAATCTACTTTGTGAAATGGTCGGTTGCCACAATCATCTGATTATTCAACACCGGAGAGTTTGATTGATCGGAAAAGTGAACTCTGTGTATGTTCTACTGGTTGAAGAGTCTCTTGATGGGGAGCGTGTTCTACGTTTGTCACCAATTTTTTTATCCTCTTTCTGATCTACATTTGTTTGTGCAGGTTGACTATCTTTCTCAGGTATATCTGGTGCCTTAGCACTATTTGTTTTTCGTCATCCCACAATGCATAGCGTTTTGCCATGGAGAAGATTTCGGTAAGAGTTTTGTCCGGTTTCATGGTCAATTTGCCATACAATATGTGATCTGCGGGCAGACCCTTCTTGAAAGCTAATGATGCAATTTGGTCATCATACCCATTTATGCTCATCATTTCTGCCTTAAATCTGTTGATGAATTCTCGGAAAGATTCATTTGACTTTCTCTTTATGTTGAAGAGGTGGTCAATATGTTTTTTTATGGTTTTATATAATGAATTTTTTTTTGTGAAAATAAGGGAGAGCTCTCCAAAATTGTTGATCGACCGAGGGGTCAAAGTGTGAAACCAATCTTGGGCCACTACTTGTAAAGTCGTTGCAAATATTTTGCACATAAGTGAGTCATCATTTTTGTGTAGAGTCATGAGACTTCGAAAATGCTTCAAGTGTCTCTCAGGATCAGAATCTCTTTTGAAATGAGTAAAGGTTAGTATAGTAAACTTTGCAGGTGGAGGATCCCCTTCAATGTCATTTGTAAAAAGTGAAGCATTTACCAAAGCCACCTCTCTGCGCAGAGTATCATCTGGATTTCTCATAACTTGTAAATTCATCGACTACTATGCATTGGATCCCCTGTTTTGAGACACCTCTCCTACAAGTTTGGGTGCTAAGCTGAGCATGGTGGTCAGCGCCGAACACTACTTATCTGCTGAGAAATAAATGTTCTTCTAAGTTGCATTGGGCCCAAACTTGGGCTTTTTCTACTTGTAACTTTCATGGGTAATATTCGGGTTTCTTGATAACATCTCAAATCTTTAGGCTTCATTTTCCTATTGGGCTAAGGATTATTTTTTGCTCCCACAATGTAGATGCTAGGATGGGAAACTCACGTCAGATTCATGTCACTACACCAAATTGGTACTTTTGTAACAACTCTCAAAACAGTATCACTTTTGAGATGTTACAATCCACCAAACAATTTCAAGTCAAAACTAAATTTAGTCAAAAAAATGAAAAATAGTAACAAAAAAAAATGATACAATAAGTTGGATGACCATTGTGGGAGCAGAAAATAACCTTTAGCTCAATTGGATAAAGAAGCCCAAAGATTTGGGTTTTTCCTAAGAAACCCGAAGATTATCCACGAAATCTACAAGTATAGGAGGCCCGAGCCCGGGCTCAATAAAAATTCAGTATCAGTAGAACACTATTTCCTCAACAGAGGAGAAGTGTTCGGCGTCAACCACCATGCTCAGCTGAGCACGTGGGTTTGCAGAAGAGATATCTCAAAACAGGAAGTTATAACCAATCATGGAAGTTACAACTGCTTGCAACTAGATAACCTACTAATCTGCCACGCGTCTTACTCATCAGCCACGTGTCCTGCTCATCATCCACGTGTCTCACTCATCAGCCAACAGTTAATTCTTTCAGACTCTATAAATAGTCAGATGCAAAACCTTCTAGATGTACATTTTGCCTGACTTACAATTTTTTCTTCAAAGTATAGAGATATTGATCATTTTCCTAAAATATATTGTTCGAACTTTGGCATCGGAGTCCCCGTGGCAGGCACCACACCGGTGTCAAGAATTAATTTCTACCTTGTGTAGATTACTCCGCGTGATCGACACGTGATCCTATCTTATGCAGATTACTCCGCGTGATCAGCACGTGATCCGACGAAATTTGCATCCACAAATTGGTGCTTTCAATGAGAGCTTTAATCAAACTCATTGCATGCTCTCTTTCATTCACTAAAAAAACTTTCATTCACTCAATTTCAATTTCATTCACAAACACTGTTATTTTCGATTCAATACAATGGTGGAAACTCGAAAACAAACTAGCAAAAATAATGTTACAGGGTATTCTGCTCGTACTAGGCTGCCATCGTCGTCACAAGTTCAACCGTTACCAGCCGGACAACCACTGATAGTGGGTCTGCCACCGCCTGTTGACCATCAATCGCAACCTTCCGCCACAAGCCAAATGGAGATGACACACCAAGATGATCTTGCAGGTCAGATCGCCAATCTGACCAAAATATTGGAAGAACAAGTGTCACGCCCCGATTTTCGAAGAAAACGAATATCCTAAAATCCACATAGGATTATCCGTTTCCCCAAAACTCGGGACGTGAAAATTCAATAACAACAGAAACAAATAGCAGCAACAACTAAACATTTTTAAATTACTGAAACAAATAAAACTCTAACCCGGAAAGGACTGGCGTGGCTAGCTCGCTAGCGAAACTCCAGTAACGCTGCTCAAAATCTCTAAACCTGAAAGGCTAATCGGCAAGGAATGTACCCAAGAAGCAAAAGCTCACTTGGGTCAGCAATAAAGCTGGTGTGAGAAGTCTTCATCCCAAAATCAATAAATCCGCACATGACAACATCAAAATAAACAATAAACAACCACATCAGGTAGTTCCTCAATGAGGCAAGAGTGTCATCATCCTAATAAATAAATATGCATTTACGAGTACTTACACTATAGAAGTTGACTATGGCAAGTCTGACCTGCAGAAATATGAGTAAACTTGCCATCCTACATGAAAATGTTAGAAGCAACCGGATAATATTTCTAAGTTATCAGTCATCACAAAGGTGATTTATTTCCAAACAATGATACTATTCATAGTCATATTAGACTATTATTGAAACATTAACAAAACACATTTTCTACCTTTAGGAAGACATGTAGTTCTCATTCAATGGTTGAATGAGCATTTAGTTTCTTCCTTTAAGGTAATCATGCACATACACAAAAAAGAAATTTCGCTTCTTTTCCACAATCGCACTATCCTCCATGTGCCGAACACACCTCACCCAAGTGTGCCTCCCTTGCCATCGAAGCCACTCAGAGCGTACATGACTCAAGTGGGGTGCCACCTCGAGTGTCATGTCATTTCACCCGAAGTTCGATCACTGGCAAGTATTCTTCCTAAATCTACACGTACAACCGAACTCACATGGAATGGTGCACCGATATGCAAGCAAGTCTGCATACCCATAATAATATCACACGTATACAAGCAAGTCTGTATACAAAAATTTATTTTCTTTTCACATTTTTTTTCGGAGTTGTAGAAAAGAGCATAAAAATATCAACTAAAACTCAAAACTCTTTTATGGTGACACTTTGTCAACCATAAATAAATCAACCACAATATCCACCATTCTTTTGGGGAAACAAATAACATATTCATAACACGGTGATCAAGTGACATTTTGTCATTCATAATGAAATTCACCCCTTCCTTTGGGAGAACATAATCATAGTGCACAATCAAACACTATTACACATAGTACTCTCCATATGAATGGGATTTTAGGGATAAACACATACATCCTAGTTTGGCAGAAAGTATATCAAAAACTTAATCCAACAAAGCAACTACATGCAATCTCCGAAAAGACAATTTCAACACATAAACATGAAAGTGCATGACAATCATGGGTGAACACTAACTTACACCAAAGCAACCAACCTCATTCGGCTCCAAACAATATTTTTCTTTACATCAAATGCAACTCAAGACAACCCAAGGCAGACCCTAAACAACCATGTTCCCATCCCAAAACAGTCAAACAATTAACCTTGCCAACAACACCGAAAAGAACAAGTTGTCCTAACCGGATAGCTTGACCAACCATCACTCAAATGTACATAACTCTCACGTTGGAACTCCAAATTGCATACCGTTTGAGGCAAAGGAAAGTAGACACCAAGAGGTTTCTAACCATATAAGACATACCCCATGATTATGTCTATAACAATACAGATTTTACAAATAAAGCAGGCCATCTGTCAGCCTTCGGCTGATTTACCTATTGTCACTAAAATGAGTATATCTTCCTATACATAACTCAGATTATGATACCGTAAGATCCTTTGAAAACTAGACTCAAACATAAAACTTTTGGTATATAGCATGATACTGTACTTACTCAAAACCGCAATCAAAACCCTTGTAGAAACTTACACAAAATCAGTCCAACTACAAGACGCCCGCTTAATCAGCAAATCAATATATTAGAAATTAAAATTTATAAACTTAAATCTAGACATGGCACTAGCTTAAATTCAAATCAAATTCGAGGAATTAAAACAATCAGAGAATATGAATTGGCAAAGCAAACTTGGAACTAGATTTGAAATAGAAACTCCTTAACATTGAAACCAAAATCGGAGCTCAATAACTTAATGGTTTTTCGGAGCTCAATAACTTAATGGTTTTCAAATATCATATCAAAAACAAGATATAAAAAGCAAATATTCAGATCTACATTTAAAAATTCAAAATTCAAAATTCATATTAATCTCTTATAGAATAGATACAACCTAAAGATGATCTGAAAACTAAGAACAGTAGATTGATAAAGCCCACAAGTTCAAAAACAGATTTAGACAAAAAGTTTGTCCTTTCACATAGTATACAAGACAACACATTGTTCTAAAACTGGGGCAACAAAAAGTTCGACACAAATCAAAGATGCTAAAAAAAAGTACACATCAAACAGTAATCAAAACATATCAAAAGCAATAGATCGAGCTGAACCAAATCTCAAACGATCCTAATACAACCCAAAGAGAAATAAACATGTATCAAAAACAGATCTTAAATCTACACAAGGAACTTCCTAGCAACCCCACACATAAAAAAATCAGATCTTTAACCTACATCTAGAGATTTCAAATCACCCCATACATAAAAATCAGATCTTTACTTACACCTAGAGCTTTCAAGCAACCCAACACATAAAAAAATCAGATCCTTAACCTATACCCAGCACTTTCAAGCAACCTCATTTAAGCTACACATACAACTACAAAGCAATCTAATACATCAAAACATGCAAATCTAAACAAACAGCAGAACCAAAAAAAAAAGAACAACTCACCAGCAGAATCTATGCCACTGCAGCAACTTCACATTGCCTCCACCTATCAACAATCATCTCGCCACCATCACTGAACCAACCACTCTCGTCTCCAACATCAACAAAGAGACCACTGTCTCTCCATCGATTGCACAAAACAAATCATAGTAAAGAAGGGAGAAAGAAACAGGAAGGAGAAGAAGAACACGCAGGGAAAGGAGAAAAATGGGGAAGAAAATAGGGAATTTTCTCTTTATATGGTGGGTGGTTATCTACCCCCACTGAAATTCTGAGGGCACCCACCCTCTTTCACAAAATAAAACCCTAATCATTAGTTTAATAAAAGCCCAAAACCAAGTCCAAATACAATTGAGTAACAACCCATCAACATTAAGGTTTACAAAATTTTGGCTAAACACACACACCTTATCCTATTTAGCCATGGCAAATAGAAAAAAAATCGTTTTCCAAATAATTGAGATTACAATATATGCCATAATTAATAAATAAGAAATTTTTTATATTTATTTAATTAGGCGGATATTACAACAAGCACAGGTGGTAGAGCGATTAGTGAGCGAACAACCAACGCAAATGACACATCGTCGTCTACCAGTAGATCGTGTGCATAAAAGTGGAAGTGGTCATCCATCAAAGGGAAACAATCCCTCTGAAAGCATTCATTCGAGATTAGGGCCACAAGTAAGTGCGCACTCTAGGCTCAGACATCGAAGGGGAGTCTTCTCAAGGTTGGGTTCCCAAGCAACCGTGCACTCAAGATTAGGACCGCAAATTACACCCAATATAAGTGGTCAGCACAAAAGACAAAATCTCGATGGATGCAAATAACGCAGGAGACCAAACCACTACACTGATTTGTCCCACGTCCCACACTCATAGGCTCGTCAAATCAAGAGGAACCTTCAGGCGAATCCCATTGAGACTCTACCTCACTCACATGTAGGTAAGTCACAATCAAATTCGGAATGCGATAAGTCATCTACCGCAGATAATCAGAACTGAAATCACCATACGGCCAATAAGCAGGATACACACAAGCCCTTGGGATAAGATGATGTGGCACGAATGGTCAAATAACGGTTGATGAATTTACAGGTTATGAGAAATCCAGATGATGCTTTGCGCAGAGAGGTGGCCTTGGTGAATACTTCACCTTTTACAGATAACATCGAAGAGGCCCCTCCACCAGCAAGGTTTACCACACCAACTTTTACCCCTTTAAAGGGAGATTCTGATCCCGAGAGGCACTTGAAGCATTTTCAAAGTGTCATGACTCTACACAAAATTAATGATCCGCTTATGTGCAAAATATTTGCTATGACTTTACAGGGAGTAGCCCAAGATTGGTTTCACACTTTGACTTCCCAGTCGATCAGCAACTTTGGAGATCTATCCCTTGTCTTCACAAAAGAATATTCATCTTACCGAACTGTCAAAAAACATGTTGACCATCTCTTCAACATGAAGAAGAAGTCAAATGAATCGCTCAGATACTTCATTAAAATATTCAAGGCAGAAAAAACGAGCATAGTTGGGTGTGATGATCAAATTGTGTCCTCAGCTTTCAGGAAGGGTATGCCCGCAGATCACCCGTTGTATGATGAGCTGACCATGAAACCAGGTAAAACTCTTGCAAAAGTCTTCACCATGGCAGAATGCTATGCATTGTGGGACGATGAAAAAAATATTGCTAAGGTATCTGATGTGTTCAAAAAGGATAGCCAACCTACACAAAAAAATATAAATCAAAAGGAGAGTAAGAAGAACAGGGGTGACAAGTGTAGAACATGCACTCCAACAAAAGACTCCTCTACCAGTAGAACATACACAAAGTTCTCGGTTCCAATCAATCAAATTCTCTGCGAAAAAAAAACCAACCTTGGTTGAAGAGACCGCCACCCATGAAGGGAGATCCGGCAAAAAGAAATCCGAATAAATATTGTTCATTCCATGGAGCCACTGGTCACTTGACAAAAGAATGTCGAGCATGGAAACATCACCTTGAGGAGTTAGTCAAAACAGGACATTGCACAAAATATGTAGCCAAAAAAGCCTTTCAGCAAATTGAAGAAAGAGATGCAGCCAAGGAACCTCCAAAGAAAGTCATAAGAATCAATGGAATTTTTGTTGAATCTGAAATTTTTGGTTCCACCAATAATGAAAGGAAATGAAAGATCAAACAAGCAACTTCGGTTGCTCAAGTGCAAATTGCCTCAGTCGATGGCTCCACAACTAGTTCCTCAATAAAAAATCAGATGATTGATTACACTAAAAGTCACCTGCAGGGCCTTGATCTACCACATGAAGACGCACTCGTCATCAGCATCCAGATCGCTCATGCAATGATTGATAGAATTCATGTAGATGAGGGAAGTGCAACCAATATACTTCAACTTTCAGTTGTCAAACAGATGAATTTAGAATCACTTATCACCAAAAAGACAAAAGTCTTAACTGCCTTTAATGGGGCTACATCAGCAACAATTGGCACTATAATTCTAGACGTCTACTCACTACCAGTCACCTGCTCGCAGACCTTTATGATAATAGATGAGCCATCTCCCTACAACGGACTTTTGGGAAGACCATGGATAACTAAAATTGATGCCGTCACGTCTTGTCTACACCAAAAAATTAGATATCAAATCCCAAAAGGTGGAGTTGGAAAAAATAAAGAGTGATCAAGCCATTGCAAGGAGGTGTGCAGCCCGAGTCTTGAAGGAAACAAAACAGAAGGAATTTATTCCCGTCACTTCAGCCGAAGCGAAAGGAAAGAAACCTTCTACCCCCCCCCCCCCCCCCCCCAATAGCAATTACAGCACCAGGGTCAAGAAAAAGAAGTTCAATTTGAATCCTCAATTGAGGGATGGAAACCAGAATAAGACACATAACTTGTAATTCTTGATCCTAATTTGCCCGAAAGAAATGCGAAAATTGGCTCTCGCCTCAGCACAGATGAGAAAACAAAGCTTATTAGTTTTCTCCAAAGCAACAAAGATGTGTTCGCTTGGTCAGCCTCAGACATGCCTGGAATTGATCCAACTGTGATCTGTCATAAACTGCATGTAGACCCGACCTTTAGGCCTATCGTGTAGAAGAGGCGAAACTTTGCCCCGAAAATAGTAGCAATTATTGAAGCCGAGATTGACAAGCTCTTGGCAGTCGGTTTCATCGAGGAGGTATCCTATACCGACTGGTTAGCAAATGTGGTATTAGTCAAGAAAAAAATAAAAAGGAAAATGGAGAGTTTGTATAGATTACACTTACTTCAACAAAGCATGTCTCAAATACAACTATCATCTGCCTCACATTGATCAGTTAGTAGACTCTACATCTGGTAACTAGTTGCTCAGCTTTCTGGATGCCTATTCAGGTTATAATCAGATTATGATGTACGAACCCGATAAAGCCAAAACTTCATTCGTCATCAAAAGAGGGACTTACTGCTACAAGGTAATGCTTTTTGGTTTAAAAAATGCCGGAGCGACCTATCAAAGGTTAATGACCATAATCTTCAAGCATTTAATTTGCATAACCATGGAGGTTTACGTAGACGACATGCTAATTAAAGGTCCTCAGTGGGCAGATCACATCAGAAATCTTGAAGAAACGTTTGGAATTCTAAGGAAATATTGAATGAAGTTAAATCCAGAGAAATGCACTTTTGGAGTTTCATCAGGAAGATTTTTGGGGTACCTAGTCACCCAGAGGGGAATTGAAGCTCATCCAAATCAAATCAAAGCCATCGTTGACACGAAGTCACCATCAACTCCAAAAGAAATCCAAAGTCTCACAGGTAGAGCAACCGCTTTGAATCGATTCCTAAGCAGATCAATAGACAAGTGTAAACCATTTTTTAAAGCATTGAAAAAAGGAAAGAGAAAGAAATGGGATGAAGAGTGTGAAACTGCATTTTAAATTTTGAAAGCTTACTTATCTTCTCCTCCTCTACTGTCAAAACCTCAGCCGAGAGAGGACTTGTACCTCTACTTAGCAGTTTCAAATGTGGCAGTGAGTTCATCCCTCATCAGAGAATAACTAGGGGCACAACTTCCTGTATTTTACATATCTAAAGCTCTTCTCGATGCTGAGACCAGGTACCCAACAATGGAAAATTTAATTTTAGCACTTTTGGTTTCAGCAAAGAAGTTAAGACCTTACTTTCAAGCCCATCGAGTGATTATCATGACGGAATATCCTTTACGATCAATTCTCCATAGCCCGGATGCATCTCAAAGAATCATGAAATGGGTCATTGAGTTAAGCCAATACGATTTGATCTACCGGCCAATGACATTTATAAAGGCTCAAGCCTTAACAAATTTTATAATAGAATTCACACATTCCTCAGCCGCTGAGACAAAGTCAGCCAGTAGAGCAGTGCTGCACCCCTCAACAGTAGAAGATTCCTCAGTTCGTACTGGAACAGGGGCAGATCAGCACAAATATATGTGACACTTATATGTAGATGGGTCGTCAAATCACAAGGGTGTCGGAGCAGGACTTGTCTTATTCACGCCCGACGGAACCATGGTAGAACAAGCCATTACACTTGGTTTCAAAGCCTCCAATAATGAAGCAAAGTACGAGGCCTTACTTGCTGGACTACGCCTAGCAAAGGAGTTGTCCATTAAAAGGCAAGTCATCTATTCGAATTCTCAGCTTATAACTAGTCAGGCATCTGGTGAATACATTGCAAAGCACCCAAGGATGATCCTCTATCTAGACAAAGTCCAATAACTTTTGAAGGCTCTTCTAATATTCACAATTAAGCAGGTCCCTAGAGCAAGAAACTCTCATGCAGATACATTAGCGAACTTGGGGTCAACCTTAGATTATCAATTCAAGCGCTCCATCCCAGTAGAGCACTTGGAGACGACAAGTATTGAAGAAGAAGCCGAGATGATGATAATCGATACTAGTCCTATTTGGCAAGATCTTATTATCGATTTTTTACTAAATGGTAATCTGTCAACAGACAAGGTGCAAGCCAAGAAACTCCAACAGAAGGCTGCAAGATATTATGTAAAGAAAGAAAAACTCTATTGTAGATCATATTTGGGGCCAGACCTTACCTGTATTAGTTCTCCAACAGTACTCGAAGTTCTGAGTAACATTCATGAAGGATCTTGTGGAAATCATTCTTTGAGTGCTGGTTACTATTGGCCAATCATGCATCAAGATGCGAGAGACTTCGTACAAAGATGTGACAAATGCCAACGGTTCAAACCAATTCCTACTCAGCCCGCTGAAGAATTGAATCTGCAAATCAGTCCATGGCCTTTCATGCAATGGGCAATTGACCTTGTAGGGCCAATGCCAATGGCTCCAACACAAAAGAATATGATGATTGTGGTAACCGACTATTTCACATAATGGATTGAAGCTGAAGCCCTCGCCTCTACTAAGGAAGCAGGTGTAAAAACATTTATTTGGCAAAACATAATCTGCCGATTTGCTATTCCGCATTCCATTGTGACCGACAATGGTCTTCAATTTGTGGGAACGAAAATTACACTCTTCTTGGAGAAGCACGGCATAAAGCGACATAATTCAACTCATAGGTATCCACAAGGAAATGGTCAAGCTGAAACATCCAACAAAACTATTATGGATTGCATAAAAAAATATTTGATAAAGCTAAAGGAAAATGGGTTCAGGAGTTACATGGAGTACTGTGAGCTTACCGCACAACCAAAAGGAGACCTACTGGAGAAACGCCATTTTCCTTGGCCTTCGGAACCGAAGCTATCATCCCACCCAACATAATAGTCTATTCCTTTGAACAGAAGTATCCAGCTTAGCAGCAAATACCAATGAAATGGCAACTAACTTGGATCTAGTCGAAGAGAAACGAGAGAAAATTGTCACAAGAGTTGCTGCTTATCATCAGCAACTTATGTCCTATTACAATAAACGAGTCAAGATCAGACAATTCCAACCTGGGGATTTAGTTTTGAGAAAGGCCTTCGTCACCAGAAAGGTAGAAGGGTCAAAAAGTTAGATCCTAATTGGGAAGGACCATATGTAGTGAGTAGAGTTGGCGGTCGGGGAAGCTATACACTGGACATGCTTGAAGGCAAAAAAATCCCTAGACAATGGAATGCCAACAACCTCAAAAAGTACTATGTGTAACTCATCTTCAACAGAGGACCCTACAAGCAGATCATTCTGTCGTCGGTAGACTACCTATCAAGTAAATTATAGTATTTTAGCTTTTCAGAAATAAAATGCAATGTACATACTAAAAAGACTTGATTGTATTTACCCTTTCCAGTAAAGGAACATACCTATTGGAAATGTGTAAGCACTGCACTTTTCTTTCTTTAGTCGAGGAATGTAAAAGTCCTGCAAAAGGTTGTACTTGTATTTTTTCAAATAAAAATCATATCTCTCTTCAGCAGATGAGAGTATGTATGATACAACCCAAGATTGAGTTCTCACTCACAACTTCAGTTTGAAGTTCTTGTACAACAACGTATGGAACAACTATTATTTTAGGTAAGCAGAAGGTAGGACACCTCTCCTTATAAGCAAAGAATAAAATAACTCTCCTCAACAAGTGAAAGGTAAACCCTACTCAGCAGGTACATGAGATCAATCTCTCCTCAGTAGTTGAAGGGTAAAGTACCACTCATTGGCAGATGAAAGGATGCATCATCTCCTCAACCGAATGGCACATCTTCTTCTCAATAAGTGAAAGGTACATCCATGCACATATGATAAATTATTTTTTTATGAAAATATTTTCTAAGTTTATTACTCATGCATTGTTTTTTGTATGGGAGGCGACAGTTGAACATACTAAAAACAAAGAAAGCTTGGATTCATAATAACCAAAGTCGGTCAGCAGACCACAATTCAAATACATGAAAAAAACAAAACAAAAACAAAACTGATAAACAAAAATATTTTAAGACTACATGTTCTTAGAAAGAGCTGAAGGGCCAAGGTCATTAGCAGCAACAATATCTCCTTGCTCATCATGAGTAGAAGAACCAGCAACCTCGCCAAGAGAGGAAGGAATAGTCTGCTCGGGGGAAGTAGATGGAAGTTTTATAACCTGCAGTTGAAAATCAACATCTTCATCAATTATTGTAAAAAAAGGTGCACATCCTCCTTTACCCTCAACATAACCAAGCTTATAGGAGTCTTCTTCAGCTTTTGCACGCTTCTCAACTGCCTGAATGGCCTCCAATTGAATTTGTTGCATTCCTTTTCAAGTAATTCATGGGTTCTTTTTAAGGTTTCCAACTCTTCCATATCTAGTTTCATAGTTTCATATTTCTGGGTAAGATCATTAAACTTGAGATTCAGAGAGACCAGCTCAGAGTTTTTATTAGACAGAAAAGTTTGCAGATCAACACACTTATTTTCCAATTTGAGGATTTTGATACTTTTTTCTTGGTGTAACCGCTGCTCAGCGTCAAGAACCCTTTCAATACCTCCAAGGTCAACTTTCAACTTTTCAATGTCTTCCTCCAACTTTTTTAGCTGATCAGCAGTAGGGGTAGTGACAGTAGCAGATTCAGACAAATAAGATAAATGTCTCATTGACTCTTCAATCATAATGACACCTCTCAAAATAGAGAATAATGCCTCTTCACGTAGCTCGGCGGATGAACTCATTTGAAACTTACTGAAGTCGGCTGATCTATGTAGACGTTCAACCAAGTTAGTACACCCAAATTTGTCAGCTAGAAGATCTATTTTCAGTAGGTGAAGGCATGATCTACATATCAATAAAAACAGATCAACGAGCAGAAAATATATTTAAAAAAAAAAAAAAAATCAGCAATACCTTGAAAGTGGGTGCCTCAATTGGAGTGTTCACACTAACTTTAGAAGGAGACAAGACAATGTTTTCCTGTATAGGAAAGGGTCCTGGAACAATATTTAACTTAGAAGGAACATCCGTTGCAGGCGTATCAGAACCAAGACTTTTCAGTTTTATATCAGGAGTGTCAACTCTGTTGTGCTTCAAGAGATCAGACTTTCTGGAGATCAGCATGAGCCTAGCTTCAAGAGGAGTACGAGTTAAACTTGCGACACGATCTTCAGTTACTTGAGATTTTGATGCACCAAGAGAAGGAATAACCTTCATGGCCAATGGAGGAGGAATAACATCTCTTCGACTAGCAGATATCTCGGTCATGGCAGAACAATGTTGGGTAGAGTCAAGTTTCTGGGGAAGAGAAGAAGTAACTTTATGGCTAGTAGATTTATTGGTCGAGGCAAAACAGCGTTGGACAGTTTAGTATTCGGAATAAGAGGACGACCAGACGGAGGAGATGTTACATTCTTCAAACTGTTCTTTTTGGAAAGAGATTTTTCAAAAGAAACTCCAACTCTCGCGGATAATCCCTTTGCAACCAAGGGACATAGCCTAAAAGTTTTTTTCTTTTTAAGAGATTTAATAGATATTTCCTCCCCAGTAGAGGAGTCAACCTCAACTCTAGCAGATTCCTGAGGACTCTTATTTCTCTTTGACGAACCTTCAGAAGGAGCCTCACTAGTAGAGATGGAAAAGCCAATAAGATCAGGAGCATTCTTCTTCCAACTTTCAATGTCTTCAGCCGAAGGAAGACCTCTCTTTTCATTTCTCAATGGGCTCAACAACCATCTCCATTCGCGATATTTGGATGGTATGTCAAGCGCCCTTCGAATCTTTTCCATGTTAGGCTTTACAGATATTTTCTTCACTATCTCCTCACCTGCAAACAAATGTGACAAAGTAAGCAATCTGTGCAGAATACAAAAATGCATGTATAAAAGTATAGATTAAAAGGGTTGAAAATGCATACATGGGCAGAAGAGAATAGGCACAAGAAGGCCATCTGCCATATCACCCTCCCAGGCACCGCTGATCTCCAAAGTGTCATTCTTCCAGTCATGGTCGCCTGCGCTGAGCTCATCAAAGAGTTTGATATTTTTTACTCTAAGTTGAGCATAATCACTATGCCTTCTCACCTTAAAGCAGAAGAGAAATTATTTTTTAGTCAACTCAAGCCCAAAAAAAGTATTGAGATTGGAGAAGCACGTGATTGCTCTGTATACATTTGGGCAGCATTGAGCAGGGGCACACCCCATTTCACATAACACCTCTTTATAGAATTTTGGCATGGAAAACTTGAAGCGCAAAGAGATAATGAATGGATGAAATTTGATGGTTCTATTATCGGGTGCAATGCAAGGTTCTTTGCCACTCCTCGGGTCAACTGGTCTTACATGCACTCCTTCAGGAAAGGCGGATCGATTAACTTCAAACCATTTAAAAAAGGAATCATTGTTATCCAAATTGGGCAAGTTAGGAACAAATCTTCCAAAATGAGAAATGGAGCCTCCTTGGCGGTACAAAGGTTCCTCATCATAGGAGATAGAGCTACTACTGGATTTTTTCTTAGAGCCCACGGTATCCAGATACGGAATAAAATCTGAAAAAAAAGCCCACCTACAGATTAGCAAATAAACACAATTACAAGGGTAAGGCAAATGTATTTAAAAAAAATGGTGGTACATAGCAAAAATGGTGGCTGTGTATATTTGCAAACCTCTTTCTTTTGCAACTATTACACCTTCCTCTCTTCCAGGCGTCCAACTCTTATCCTCAAAGGGAACGAACAACATCCTTTACACCACCAAATCTCCAATTGAAGTTGGAGAAAACATCAACAGTAAGCAAAGTCAAGGGATCCATATTTGCACACAATCCGACCATTGGTGCAATCCGACCACACATGTGGTAAAGGGAAGCAAAGGCAAGCTCTTTGGTATCTAGTGCTATGCTTTAATTCTCATGTTAGGGAATGGCTCACGTGTTTCTTTTACTTATTCATCACCAATCATTGTGACAAATAGCCATGTTAATTTTGGAGATTGGACTCTTGGTTTGTTTATGTTGGTTGTGGGATTTCCTTATTTCAGTTCAAACTCATACTCAAGGGTCAGATTGCTCATATCCAGCATTGTTTTCATTGATGCTTTCTTGGGGTGCTATAAAGAAGTGTAATCGCAGGAAATTACAAGCCATAGATCGTCCAATGGAGGCTCAACTAGAATTTCGAACATCATATTTCTCATGACTAGGTTGATGTGGTTTATAACAGGTAATGGTAGTTCTTTCATAGCAGTTAACCAAAAAAAAATTACAATTGAAGAATACCACCGACGGAGATTCCTCCCAGTCCATGGATGAACAATTCTTATCATCGCCGACAATTAACAATTACTCACCCTCGCCGCACATCGTCGGGGTAACTAATTCAAATTTACAGAGACTTTTTTTTGGATTTGAATCCATATATTGGTGAAATCCAACGCTTGCATCAAATCGACAATTTCTTGTCTTCTGCGAATTAGTGAGTCAGTTAAAGAAACAATTGTCCCCTGCAACTGTAGAGAGGAAGATCTCTCGTATTCTCGAGTCCAACGCGCTACGCTCTTCCTCCACAGTTATTATGAAAACTGCTTCCTCCCAGTGACAATCACAATTTCAAGTGGGTGGCTTGTTAAGGTATCTACTGCCGAGATAGTAAGACTTATTAAAGATGCAAAGGCAAGGCTTTCAGTTGAGTTCAACAAGTGGGTAAAAGGCATCAACTGGAAGATGGGGATGATCCATTCAAACCACCACTTACCTACACCAATGAAGGGTATCCGGTTGATCATATGGTGTGTATCAGGTATGCACAAACTATCCTTGCTTGATCAGATGATGAACCTAAACTAACTTGACTACCCATGCTTGTCTTTTTTGAATGGATGAAATTTGTGCTTACTATCTTAATGATTGTCTTCTCGAAAATTTTTAGCTAATAAGTGAATGACATGAGCAAATAAGGATACTTTGTATGAAGAAAAAGAAAAAGCATGAAGCAATAAAGATCTTGTATTTCCATTATATATAAAAAAAAAAAAAAACAGAGAAAAAAAATCTTACCTTGCAATTAGCCAAGCCGAAAGAAATAAGAAGAAGTACAAGCTCCTGTGCTTCACCATCTACAGATATGGAGGAGAAAGAATAAACTTTTTCTTTTTGTGGGGAATAAAAAAAATATAGATCGGTAAATTCAGAAAAAAGGGAATAAAATAACCCTTTTGAAAATGAGAATTTATCTCAAGCTAGACTCCTAGTCATGATAGACTCCTCGATGAAGATATTTGAGTACAAGAAGACTCCTAGTCCTGATAGACTCCTCAATGAAGATATTTGAGTACAAGAAGACTTCTAATCCAGATAGAACTCTTAAATGAAGATGTTTCATTACAAGAAGACTTATAATCCAGATGAAACTCCTCGGTGGAAGTTTCTCAGTAGAGAAGGAGCTTCATTTTTTTTGCATGCTCCTTAGGCACATCTCCTTTGTTAAAAAAAAAAAAAAAAAAATTATTATTATTATTATTTTATAAATAAAGGAGATGAGGGGCATTTGTGGGAGCATAAAATAACCTTTAGCTCAATTGGATAAAGAAGCCCAAGGATTTAGGCATTTCCTAAGAAACCCGAAGATTATCCACGAAAGCTACAAGTATAGGAGGCCCGAGTCTGGGCCCAATATAAACTCAGTATCAGTAGAACACTATTTCCTTAGCAGAGGAAAAGTGTTTGGCGTCAACCACCATGCTCAGCTAAGCACGTGGGCTTGCAGAAGAGATATCTCAAAACATGAAGTTATAACCAATCATGGAAGTTACAACTGCTTGAAAGAAGTTGCAACTGCTTGCAAGTAGATAACCTACTAATCTGCCATGCGTCTTACTCATCAGCCACGTGTCCTGCTCATCAGCCACGTGTCTCACTCATAAGCCAGCAGTTAATTCTTTCAGACTCTATAAATAGTCAGATGCAAAACCTTCTGGAGGTACATTTTTCCTGACTTACAATTTTATCTTCAAAGTATAGAGATATTTCTCATTTTCCTAAAACACATTGTTCTAACTTTGGCATCGGAGTCCCCGTGGCAGACACCACACCGATGTCAATAATTAATTTATACCTTGTGTAGATTACTCCGCGTGATCCTATCTTATGCAGATTGCTCAACGTGATCCGACGGAATTTGCATCCACAACCATGAATAGTATCACTTTTATAACCATACTCTTCACGGTGATGCAATTATTATATCATTTTGTTTGTTAAAATGTGTAAAATTATTAGGTGGATTGTTACACTTAAAAAATGATACTGTTTTGGGGGTTGTTACAAAAATGCCAATTTGGTGTAGTGTGTCACTGAGTATATAGTTAAATAATGGTTTGTCACCTTCAATTTTTTTTCGCCAAAGTAGATCGCTCTTGGTAATAGTAGTCTTCAACTGTCTCATTTTGCCAAATTATAGAGTGAGTAATGCTTATAAGATTCCGGATCCAATGTTATAGTGAATGTATAGATGACAAGGAGTGTTCCCAAGAGTATACATCAACTCATGTCTATATTTCTTAAGAATTTTACTTTTTTCATAAGTTTTTCTTATTGTCTATCCTTTCTCTTTGGTTTTGATTGAAAGCTTTCTAAAGGGTCGTCAGTGGAAGTCTTGGAAAAGGATAAAGTAGTAATGAAACTCTCTCTCTGTGGAAATGGATCACTTTGATCAGTTTCCACTTCTAACTAGAATTACAAGTTTTTAATATGTTTTAAATTCATAACATTTTAGTAAACACGAGGGAGCGTGTTTAATGCTCAGTACTTTGTCGAAGTAGTTGCTAAATGAATTGACGAATATTAGTGACTATTCGCCTAAGAGTGTCTAAAGTAAAAGAAAACACTCACCATCCTTTGGTCAAGCGCGCAAGACAAAGGATGTTTGGCTACATTTAGCTCAACGTCAAAACTATTCACTATCTTAATCTCCCAAAGTCCTCCACGATGTTCAAAATGTTGCCAGTATCACCCACATTTGTTGCTAAATGCCTGAGCATCTCCACCCGTGGGGTGAAAAGAACAATTTGACTTTCCATCCCAAAGTACATATGGAGGAAAATACATTTTGTTTGGCTTCCACACGATTCATCGTGAATAAGTCAAGGTGTTAAACCTAATTTACACTCACGACATTCAAGTGGAGGAAGATATGGTAGTTCTCCTCTTTCAAATTTCAACTATTTTCTCCATAATATTTACCTCCAACCATTGTCTAAGGGTGAGGAAAGAGATGAATATAATGATGAAAAACTCATCTTTTGTTTTTTCACCCGTGAGTAGAGATTGGGGATGCTATAAGCGCGTGTTTGGTTGGATGGAATCTACAAGGGACCATACATTTAATGCTAAATTGAGACACACTTATTATCCAACATTAAAATTTGTGCTCAATGACAGAAATGAAAGTCTCATGAACATGAGCCTCCAAAACACGATTACGATGTTCATATGAACTTCAATTTCCATCAATGATAAAAAAAAACCTAATTATAGATTAGTGAGCGAACTTCAAATTAGCTTAGATATTCTCTTTCATAATTCCCATGAAACACCCTACAGTTGCACTCCCAAACAAAGATTTTCATCGGCTTGGGCTTTGACCCACATACTGCTACCAGTGCTACTAACGAATTACTCTAAAATGTCAAAGATGTGATGACTCAATGGTTGAACAATGACGGATGGTATCACTAGGTCACTAAGTCGATCACAGCCGGTGGCATATGGGGTTGGAGGGGTTAAGGCATAAAAAAATAATAATAAAAAAATCACCCCAAAATGATCTCATCCCGTACTCCCCACCACAACTTATCCACCACCACCAGCCACCCACATCCATCCATCACTGGCACGTACCCCCGACCCCACCCAACACCCCCTTCGTTTCTCTCATCAACCACACCACTCCATTTAAAAAAAAAAAAAAACTCACCCCTGCAAAGAAACCTCAAAATTCATTTTCAATTTTCTTGATTTTCGCGGTAATGCCCTCAATCCCTCCTCCACTTTCCCTCTTATTCTTTTTCCTCCTCCCATCTCTCCCCTCACTCCGCCACCACTCCTCACCTCTCTAGATCCTGACTCCATCGCTCAATTGAACCTCCTATTTATCTCCCTCTCTCCTCAATTTCACTCCACCTTTTCTCTACTTCTCCTCAGATCTTCGCTTCAACTTCTTCGCTCTTCAACATTCTCTCATTTCTATACTCCAATCAACAAATTAGGTCTCTGAATGCTAGCGAGTTTATTCAAGGTTTTATTCAACTTTGCTTGCTATTGTGTCGGCATCGATTTTTTTTATTTTGCTGATGATTTTTGAATTTTCTTGTGCAGATTTTAGGTTAGAAGAGGGCGAAGTTAGGATTGATTGAATCGGTTTAGGAAGTAAGGAGCTTTTTCGTTTCTGATCCTTCTTTTGGTGGTAATTTGAGTTTCTTGAATTTGTTTGTACCGATTTTCTTGGTTTTGCCCAGATTTTGGGTTTAAGAGACGAGTTCTTGATTGATTCAAGTGATTTTATAGCTGATGAACTTGTGCTTGTTTGGTTCTTCTTCTCATAACTTCGCAGAAGTTGAATTTGTGATTTGGTTCAGATTTTTGTAGATTTTGATTGGTTTGGTTATAGAAGAGGCGAAACTGTTTACGGTGATTGATTCGATTCAATCATTTTAGGGAGCAGTGAAATTGTGCATTTCTGATCTTTCTTTTAGTGACATTTGACATCTTTGTTATTTTGAGATTCTGTGTTTGTTCCTTGGTTTTAATGTTTTTCAAGATTTTGGGTAGAAGTGCCCATGCTGTCAATTTCAACAGTTTGGGAAGGGATTATGTTACTTTTTTGCAGCGTGCCACATGTTTTTAGTTTGATGTTTGGATCAGTTGATTTGTTAACTTACGGTTTGATATATTTGTCTTGTTTGGTTGTTTCAGGTAGACATCAATTTTTTCCATGGCGTCTACGAGAAAATCTAGAACAATAATCAAAAAGCTATCAAAAGTAAATGAGGAGTCCCCTGAGAAGGATGGAGGAAAAAGTAGGCAAAAGGTGAGTTTGTTTGCAATTGCACATGAGGTTCATATGATCTTTCTCCTTCTGATTCCAAGCTCATCATAAATTATCTTCATTGCTTTTCCAAACTCCTTAGTGTCTTTGTTGTAGTGTTAAATTTGTTACTATCAATTAGTTTCATTTTTTCATACCTCTTGAACTGTACATGTATTGTGTCAAACCTTCTATACTTTTATGTTTGTTTTCTTATTGTAATTCTCAGATGCTTAGTGTTTACCTCTGTTTTTTTCAAAAGCTTATCACTGCAACATATTGATGTATCATTGTTGTACACGAGAACTCTGAAGATAGAAGGAAGCAAAAAATTTATTTTCTTCTTGATATAGTAACGTTTAAGGAGTTTCACAATGAGAGTTTACATGGGACTATGTTAGATGGATCCAACTAAATGCAGAACTGCGGACCCAAAAGTGAATTGGCACTGCTATTGTTTGGATCTATCCTGCTTCTCTCCCCTGAATTTTCTTTGACTGCTTTGATGCCTTGCGGTCTTCCAAACTCGCTTGATATATCTTTGAGATTCGAATTTTGAAATACTTGAATGTTCAATTTTCAAGATCTGTTGATTGTCTATTGATTGCTGGAAAGATATTGGTGTTTTGCATAAGCAGTTTAATAGTCTACTAAAGTTTAAGATGATTCCATGTATATGCATGTTTAGGCCTATTGTTTGATAGTTGTATGCCATGACATTTAGCTTATCTTATTTCCATCACTGTTATATCGTCTATGTTGCATACCCACAATGATGTTATTGTGATATGACGCACACTGATTCTGCAGCTGTCTTACAGCAGCAGGATTGACTTATTGACTAGTTTTAGATATGTGATGTGCAAATTTCAAGTATTGACTACCAGACTTTTAATGCAGAAGAGGAAATTATCTGATATGCTAGGATCTCAGTGGAGCAAAGAAGAGCTTGAGCGTTTCTATGATGCCTATCGTAAATATGGGAAAGATTGGAAAAAGGTCTTTGCGTTTCAGTTCTTGAATTTTGATGCTTAAAGAAAAATTATGTTTTTTTATTTTTTATTATTTAAATATTTAAGCCAATGGAATCTTTAAGCTTAGTGGAGCATGCTCATTATTTGGTATTGAGTGACTTCTTAATGATTTGGTCTATACTAAAGTTAGTCCAAATCACTTAATGTTTTATCTTCATGCTCTTGACTTCTTTACTAATAGCAGTTGATTGGATCGTAGGTGGCTGTCATTGTTCGAAACAGATCCATAGATATGGTGGAGGCTCTTTATAATATGAATAGGGTAAGCAACTCTTTGTTTGTGAACACTTGAATAAGTTCTTTGACGGTCTGCTTCATATGTGGAAAAATGTCTTTGGCCAAATTTTAAGCTCAATCTTCTTATTCTCTCTCCCTCTCTCTCCCAATATATATATAAATTTTTGACTGATGAAAAAAAGCTCTCTTAAATTCATCCATTCCAAGTTCCAACCTTCTTTAGAGTCTTCACTCCCCACCTCTCGTTCTCTCTATTTTATCTCTTTCTTTTTCTTAGTTAGGGCAACAAAACTCGAGAGAAAATCGAAAGAAAGAAAAAGACTGAGTCGTCACTGAGTCAAACACACTGATTAAACCAGGGTGAGTCGGCCGATTGACTTGGGTTCAAGTTGTTCAAATCAAACACAAATTGTTTTCATGAAGAGAATTTTGAAGTGGAGGTAGGATGTTTCATTGTAGTTAAGGCATTGAGAGGGAGGCGAGACAGACGTGCCTTAAAACGCCTGAGGCGTGAGGTAGACAACTCACTTCATTGAGGCGGTCTTAACATTTTTAAAGTTTTTTTTATTATTATAATAAATTGGAACATATCAGTATAGTAATATGTATCATCATTTTGTTAAAGTGACACAACTACTTAGAATCGAAATGAAAATATAATAAAGTCGCATGACATTGTAAAAATATGCACTATATAAGTTTCAAGTAACTTACAAACATGCCAATGGTGTTATGGTCTAGTGGTTAGGCCTGTGTGGGTTTGTCCCCCATGTCCTAGGTTCGAGACCCACCAGCGACATGGTTTCTTTCTTATGGTTGTTGACCTGTATTGTGGGATCCTTAAAAACCCAGCTCTCCTTCCTAAAAAAAAAACTTACAAACATTCATTAAATCATTAACAATTTATAATCTTGAAAGAATAAAAACTTGAGAACGTTGAGCATTTGTTAGAAGATATTGTTGGAATTGTTGGTAAAAATCCACAAGTAAGATCACTATTAATATTTCAAAAGTGTAAAATCATTGATATGTTTTATAAAAAAAAAAGGTGACATATTTATCCAAACTTAAAAACATTTTATCTTGTTTGTTTGTTATTTGAAAATATCTTATTTGAAGGCAAGGAGGGGATGAAGACCTGAGTCTCTGACGATAGCAACAAGGAGGAGCAACAAGTATTACACTCAAAAACATAAAACCCTATTATAGAGTGGGCTGCAACCTCCTTTGCTGCAACTAGGCTAAAAATGGGCTGATTGCAACAATTTTTGGTCCGAGGCGGACGCTTCATTTCACCACACCGCATGGCTTCACTTTAAGGCAGAATTCTGTAAAAACGCCTTAGAGGCGCGCCTAGGCGGTCGCCTTGACTACACTGGATTGTTTTAGCTGCCACAAGTTTTCGGCGAGGTTGTCAAGGGATGGATTTGAGGTGAGGGTCTCTCGGGTTTCTTGGAGATTGAGAGCCCTTTGGTTCTTAGTTTGGATTTGGGGGTTTGGGTTCTACTCTATTTTACGGGGATTTCATTTATTCTACTATTTCTCTCGCAGTGCATTCTTTACTTTTATGAGTTTTAAGTCCTTCTGCAAAATCAAATGTAGCCTCATAACAATGCCTATCTTGATTTGCTAAATAGGTGCCCCTATGCCTAGGTGATGGGTTGATAGTAATCAATTTGACCATGGTTAGATCGTTGTTGATATGCTTCACAAATCTTATTTTCTTCCTGTATGGCTACGGGACTAGCTTATTTATGCCACAGACGGTGGGATTATTATAAGGACGGATCTTGTCTGCTTTCTTACCAAAGGCAAGAGATTTTGAAACCTCATTTCTTTCACACTTTTTGGTGTTTTTAGCTCGATAGAACTGGAAGACATTTTGGCAGGAAATTGAGAACTGTGGGAATGCATCATTGATATCAGAGGGTGACGATGTTCCTTGGTTGACTTGATGTCTCTCCCATTTGATATAGGCATTGGGGTAGTTTGTAGCTTTAAGCCTAGAGGGAAGGGGAAGATCGATTGTGGTGCGAGAGTGTGAAGCTGAGGAAGTCTTAGCAACTGTCAAGTGCGCAACACACCACACAACAAGCCCATCCTGAATAATCTGAATCCTATTTTTATTTTTTGCCTTCGCCCTTGTCCCTTCTACTTATAGCCCTTGTTCTTATCTTGATCTCGATTTTCAATTCCTCATATCACCGCCTTGCCCTAGCCCAAATCCGAATCCGAAATCCCTGTTACTATTGTATTTTGTTTGATTTTCGTCCATTTCTCTCGTGTCGCAGTGCCTTCCTTTATTTGTGCAAATGACATATCAGTGTCAGAGGAATTCTGTTCAAGTCTATTGGTTGTTCACTAGTTCAGCTTCCGTGAGTGTTTAATGATCTTTTTCAGTCTACAGCTGTTGCATTACATTTTTTTTATTAAGTTAAATTTCATTCATACAATCATACCTGATGGCAGCAATTACAAATAAAGACACGAAGGCCCACCGGTAGGAGGACCTAAAACAATAAAAGTAATGAACCCAACCCCACTCAACAGATCATCATCGTCCAGATTGACTGCCAACTTCAGCATTATTTACCTTCTATTCTACAACTTACTTATGGTAGTTTCACTCTTTTGCCATTAACAGAGAAATAATTGGCCTAATTGTTTTGAAAATCATTACATATTTTGAGCTACAGGTGCATGCTTATACTCGTACACACTAATCTTTTCTAAATGCCATTAAGAGGCAAGTATGACAAATATAAATATCCACAACCGCCCCCCGCCCGCCCCCCCTCTTTTTCCCTTGTGTAGAATAGGCAGAAAAATTCTAGTTGTCAAATATGACTATTTAATTGTTTTTAGTGGTCATGACGTGTAATATTTTCATGTCTTTGACTTCCAGGCATATTTATCCTTGCCTGAGGGAACGGCATCAGTTGTTGGATTGATTGCAATGATGACTGATCATTATAATATTCTGGTGAGATAGTATTACATTAATTCATTTTTGTTAATCATAACAACATTTCACGGTATATCTTTTTTTTTTTTTAGTAGAACATGGTTAGTTGGTGTTACAATTTTTTTGTTTGTGCTGTGATTTTCCACCTATGGTTAGTGGTCCACAATTATTATTGTTATCAAAGTAGCACAACCCTTATTCAGATTGTTTACTTTTATACTATGTAAAATGGACACTTCATTTTCAAAAAATTTTCCTTGTTGGACACATATTGGATACTCCGACACAAAAACACTCATTAGATACACTATCGGATACTCCTTGTTTAGGTCATCCACTTTTTTATATATCTTTCAAAAGTTCCAATTCTTTACAAATATTACAAGTATATCATGGTAAATATGCTGAAATAGTAGTATATATCAAGGTTTTTAAATGCAAAGGCGTGACGTGAGGCGTTGTAATGCTCAAATCTTACTTAGAATTATGAAAAATGGCGCGTGATAGGTTTTATAAAATTCTTGACGCAAACTCCTTCCTTGTATAAATAGTGTAACTTATGTATAATGAGATTGTATCTTGGTTTGGTTTTGTTTTGTTCTGTTTTGTTTAGTTTAGTTTTTTCCCCGCTCTCCATCTCCGTCTCTCTTGGTTGGTATCTGTATGCCTTGCCCAATTAGACATTGATGTATAGCTTGGTAAGATATCATAGTCCGTGAATAATAAATTTGCAGGAAGGGAGTGAGAGTGAAAGAGAAAGCAATGATGGGCCAGGAATGTCTCGAAAACCTCAAAAGCGTGGTCGGGGGAAGTCTCGAGTTAACATCTCAAAAGGACTAGATGATCATGTTCCAGATCTGTTGCAGCATACATCGCCTGTTCCAGCTCTGGCATTACTGAGGAAGAAGCGCACTGGAGGTAGTCAAATGTTTCATTATACAACACTAGATAGGGGATTTTGTTATGAGTTTTTGGAAATTATAGATATACAATGTCGTAATTCCAAGTGTTTTCAATCTTACCATTTCGAGGAACATCAAGTCACCTGACTCACTTGTAGTATTAGTGTCAATACTGAATGAATCACCAACCAAAACTGACCTTGATGAATAGTCTTTTTGGTTGAGCTTCGTAGTAACCGTGGGAGCTAAAAATGATGTCACCAACATTGGATAATAAGAACTAGGAAAGTTTGAACTTCAGTACATTTTGCTTAAGATAGATCGTTGCACATTACGAGCAAAATAGCTTAAAAACTAGCCTTGATGTAATTGAATTGGAACATCGAGTTGTCTGAGTTGTTTTCACTTAGTGGGCGTTTGTTTTTGCTTCTAATTAGAAGCAAAATCTGAATCAGAACTCTTGACTTATTCAGAATGTTTTGTGATTCTGATTTCTAGAAGCAAAACTTCTGACTCTAGTAAGCAAAAACAAAGTGCTTCATAAAAAGTTCAACTTCTTACTGGACAATGAGTTTTAAGGCAAGACTTTTTGAGTGTTCACTGTATCAAACTATCAATACAGCTGACCATCAGGATGAAGCTTTTTAGACCAGAATATTGAGTTTTCTTCATATGTATCAGGTAGATTTTTACATAGAAAATCATTGCCTCATTGGGTTATCATGTCCATCATGATGCCAATCGATTTTTGTAGGTAGCCGGCCTCGTGCTGTTGGAAAAAGGACGCCTCGTTTTCCTGTCTTCCATTCCTATGGTGGTTCACCTAACAAACAAGGTCGAAAATCAGAGGTAGACACCAATGATGATGAAGTTGCTGCTTTTGTGTTGGCTGAAGCTTTGCATAGGGGAGGTTCTCCAAAAGTTTCTCAAACACCAAAAAGAAGAACAGAGTCGATGAGAGTCTCACCTTTCAGGGATGGTGAACGGAGGGTAATTTTTACATCTTACTTTCATTTTCGCTTACCCTCAATGTTAATAAAATTGAATAGATTTGTTACTTTTTATTGATGAAATTCAGTGCAGCGGGTCAGAGCTGGCTAGTGCTAAGCTTGTTGGTACTGCAGTTGATGAAGATAATATGGAAGGTAGTTTAGGAAGCAGAGAAGCTGAAAATGGAGATTTTGTCAGAGATACAAGTTATATGATGGATACAGAAGGTGTTGGTACAGTAGAAGTTCAGCGGAAGGGGAAAAAGCTTCATCGGAAGAAGCCAAAATTCCAGAATACTGAAAATGATTGTTTTGATGATGTTAGGGAAGCATGCAGTGGTACTGAAGAAGGACTTGATGCAAATTCTGTTAAAGGAAAAGTCGATGATGAGGTTACAGATGCAAAAGCTGGGAAGTCCTCACCCATGGGTTCGAGGAAGAGGGGCAGACAGCTATTTTATAGAGGCAAGACCCTTAGTTTTTTAAGTTATTACTTCCTCTTGCTTGTGCTTGTGTTGTTTCTTTTCTTAGAGTGGAAATATTGTATTACTTATGTTAGCTTTTTTGCTTGACTGTGATTTTGGCCTCCTTTTGAGAACTCTTGATAGCTTCTTCTTAGGTTGGACATTACATCTGCTTCTCTCTCTCTCTATTTTTTTTTTTATTCACGCTTATTTAGTTCTACAACTTCTAGGCATTCGGGACACTTGCTGTTGTCCTTCGGGACACCCTGGCCACGGTTTAAAACCGTTGGTATATTTGACACGGCTTAAAACCGTTACTAATATTAGCAACGGCTACAGACCGTGGGAAGTGTTCGCAACGGCCCAAAACCGTTGCAAAAAAAAATTTAGCAACGGTTATGAACCGTGGCTAATCATAGCAACGGCTCAAAACCGTGGCATTAAAAAAATTTAGCAACGGTTTTTAACCGTGGCTAGGCTTAGCAACGGCTAAAAACCGTTGCAACAAAAAAATTTAGCAACGGTTTTAAACCGTGGCTAGAGCTAGCAACGGCTAAAAACCGTTGCAAAAACAAATTTAGCAACGGTTTTAAACCGTGGCTAGCTTTAGCAACGGCTAAAAACCGTGGCTACATGAAAAGCAAAAAAAAATTGGGCGGGCTATTTTTGGCGCTCGACCTTCCCTCCTCGACTTTCATCGACAAAAATTTCGCAAATTCGATCTCTCCTTCTCTCCCTCGACCTGCTTCCCTCCCTCGACGGTTCCCTCCATCGACCTGCTCCCTCCCTCAACTCGACTTCTCCCTGCTCCTTCTCCTTCCCTGCTCCCTCCCTCGACTTCCCTCCTCCCCTCCTTCCCTGCTCCCTCGATTTCCCTGCTCCTCCCTCGACTTCCCTGCTCCTCCCTCGACTTCAAAATCGACAGCCACTGCAACCGAACAGGTACTCTCTCTCTCTTTTATTTATGATGAAATTAGGGTTCATCAGGGTTCTCTTTTATTTAGGATGAAATTAGGGATCGATGATTGTTTATATTGATTGCTACTTTCGATTCAATGAAAAGTTATACTACAAGCTTAGATTCGAGGATTAAATATTCTTCAATCCTGAATATGTTTATAGAGAAAATGATTAGCAGTATTTTAGATAAAATAAAAAATGCACTCACTCCTTTTCTCTGCATATGATATTATTACCTTATGAGAGCCTGATATATGTAATTTTCAGTTTTTGGGATATCTTTACTGACCCCTATGAATATTAACCCAAATAAACCCCCCACCACCACCACCACACATACAAAAAAAAACAAAAAAGTTTATTCACATAAACCTATTCTATTGTCACTTTGAAGAAAGCCAGGCGATGAGAATTAACAAAGAGATGATAACACAAGCTGTCTGTCAAAGGTAGTTTTGATGGAACAATCCCAGGTTAGGAGTATAGGAAGTAGAAAGAAACATTAAACATGACATTCATAGAATCACGGGAATGGAATTAAAACATCATCAAACATGACATTTTCAGAGAATCACGGCAATGGACCTAAAACATGAATGGTTACTTACAATGAAACTTACAACTTAGACAAAAATTGAGAGGAAATCCATTTTTTCTGAGAGCATTGAGCCCAGGTAAGCCAACATGCATAATGCTAAAGTATTCACACTCAGCAAATAAAATTATTTACATCCCCGCACACTCCAATTTACATCTCTGCACTCCTACAAGAAACTGAAATGCGGAATCAGGTGGATTCGAACCACCATCCTCCCCTAACCAAATCTGGTTTGGGTTGCTCCACCATTTTGAGCTTATGATTCCAGACAAAGAAAACTATTAAAGAAAAACAAAGGGCACCTTGACAAACTTAACATAATCCAGAAATAACGTAAATTTTTTTTGTCTACCGAGATCACGCACGAGGTGTACAATTTTATACCTAAACAAATAGTTTCCAAGTTTTTTGCTAATATACATTTTTGTCTATAAACGATCATGTGTTTAAAAGAGACCCTAATATGAATTTCATACATCAACATCTTCCCTCTGTTTTATTACAAATAGCATAAATTGTTGCTGATATTATTCTTGATTTGGTTCTTTACATTGCATTCTTTTCTTCTTTTATTGCTATATTATAAAGTAATGATATTAAGTATGATCTAAAGCTACTTAACTGACAAAGTTGATTATATTGTACTAGCTCTTCTGATCCTCATATCAACTCTTACTTATTCATCAAATCATTTATAGAAAAGAAAACACTGATCTCCATGCTCAACAGATTGCCATTGCTTACCATGCATTGTTTACCTTTAGTAGGGAACTTCTCTGCTCCAATCCATTATCTAAGATCAGTTGTAGTTTTGTACTTTGTTAGTTTGTCCTTATATATTTTTATTTTGTTTTTTCTAAGATCAGCAATAAGCATGATTGTGGTATTTTAGAAACAATTAGTTTGGATAGGAGATCCAATGTAACTCAAGTAATTGAGTTGGATTGAGAATGTAGAAAGAAGGTCAATGAAACATTGTATAGGGTACCATAACAAATACGACAACACAACTGGATGAATTGAAGTTCATTAGATTGGTCAATGATTTTCAAGCAATTTGGCAATTTAGATTCCTTTGGTCAATGACTAAGGTTAATCTTTTAATTTTTTTGTGTGTAGAAATGTCAACAATTCCTTTAGACAAGTCATGGATGAACAAACGGGGAAGTGCAATGTATATAAATGGCGTTAGACAATTCCAACAGTTTGTTGAGGATAATGCAAATGGAGAGAGTCTTTTTCCTTGCCCATGTGTTCGATGTAGGAACTCGAGGGGAAACATTAGTGTTGACGACATAGGTGTTCATTTGTTAAGCCATGGCATTGATACCAATTATGTCACGTGGATACATCATGGAGAGAATATAAACAAGCATGTAATTGGTGTACCTATGACAGAAGTGGCTGAACTTGATGATGTATGTGAATATCCTAGGATGAGCGAGCTAGTTGATGATGTATTCCTCAACATGCAAACTGTGGAGGCTGATGATGGGATAAATGACTTGAATGACACCGTCGAAGAATGTTTTGGCGGTAATCCAGAAGGTGGTCCGGAACTTTCTCGTGAACCTGAGACAGTTATGAACAAGAAGTATCAAAAGTATCAGGAAAAAGCGACTGTGCCTTTGTACAAAGGGTGTCCTAAGGATAAGACCATGTTGTCCACCATTATTGAATTGCAGAATTTCAAGACTCGTTTTAGTTGGAGTGGTAATAGTGTGACGATGTTGTTAAAATGGCTAAAAACCTTATTGCCGGATGATTGTAATTTGCCAGATAGCTACCCAAACATGAAAACCACAATTAAAGATATGAGGATGGAATGTAAGACAATACATGCATGTGCCAATGGATGCATACTCTATTGGAAAGAATATGAGGGTCTGGTTGGTTGTCCAAAATGTGGGGAGCGTAGGTATAAGGTTTGTGTGGATGTCGATGAGAACGACTCCGGCAAGGTATACAGGAAAGAAGTTAAAAAGGTTGTAAAGTATTTTCCATTGATTCCAAGGTTGAAAAGATTTTTTAGCATACCGTGGATTGGTGAAGCAATGACTTGGCACAAGGATGCTTGTTCAGATGGGAATTTGATGAGACATCCATGTGATTCAGCACAATGGACTTTAACAAATATGAAATGGCCAGAGTTTACCTCTGATAGTAGGAATTTGAGACTTGCAATATCGACTGATGGTTTTAACCCACGTGGAAATCTAAGTAATGCTTATAGTTGTTGGCCAGTAATAATAGCACCTTTGAATCTTCCACCTTCTTTATGCATGAAAAAGGAGTTTTGTTTGTTAACCTTGTTAATATCAGGGCCAAAAGCACCCGGAAAGAATATTGATGTTTACCTGGAGCCATTAGTAGAAGAGTTGAAGGAATTGTGGGCAGATGGTGTTTCAACTTGGGATGTGTGTACTAAAAGCAATTTCCGGTTGAAAGCAATGTTGTTTTGGGGTATCCATGACTTTCCTGCTTATGGGACTCTAGCTGGTTGTAATGTTCATGGTTATAATGCATGCCCTATTTGTGTTGATGATGTAGAATCTGAACGTCTTTCAAACAGTCGGAAGATATGCTATAGAGGCCATCGACGTTTTTTACCTACAAAACACAAGTTTAGAGATGACAAGGGATTCAACAAAGATGTTGAACATCGTCGTGCTCCACAACGGTTATCTGGCGAAGAAGTTGAACGAAGGATAGTGGAAATTTTGGAAGGTAGTTCTACACAAGGTAGGGTTAGTGGGCAAAAGCGCAAGAATATGGTTGATAATGATAACGTCAATGATGAACCAACCAATAACATTGCGCCACCGTGGTCTAGAAGGTCCATTTTATTTGATTTGCCGTACTGGAAGTTTGTTGAGCTACGACATAATATTGATGTGATGCATACTGAAAAGAATGTCATTGAACACTTACTGAACATATTGTTGAATGTCTCTAAGAAAACAAAGGATGGTGAGAATGCTCGAAAAGATATGGAAGACATGGGAACTCATAAGAGATATTGGTTGAGCCATGACAATGAAACGGGAAAAACTTCAATGCCAAAAGCATCATTTGCCTTGACCAAGAAAGAAAAAAAAGTATTTATGGATACACTAAAAGAGTTGAAATTGCCGAGTGGATTTTCATCCAAGTTGAGTAATTGCGTTTTTGGCAATCCCCTGGAGCTAAGAGGACTAAAGTCACATGATTACCATGTCATTATGCAACATTTACTTACAGTTTTGCTTAGACATGTTTTTCGTGACAAGAAGGATAAAGATTTAAGAATTGCTATTCAAAGAATTAGCTTATTCTTTAATATCTTATGTGCTAAAGTGATCAACAAAACAGATCTTCAGTTGGCACACAAAGGTGTGATTGAGGCAATGTGTGTCCTTGAAAAGGAGTTTTCGCCTTCATTCTTTGTTATAAGTGTGCATTGCATGGCTCATCTAACCGAGGAAGCGATGCTTGGTGGTCCAGTTCGATATCGATGGATGTATCCCTTTGAGCGGTAAATAAATTTCTAATTTTAGTGCACGTCATCACGTTATCTTATTATATTATATACTAATTTATCCTTTTATTTATGATTGATAGGTTAATGAAACGATACAAAGATTATACTAAAAATTTCAGATACATGGAAGGATCAATAGCAGAATCATACCTTGTAGATGAATCTGTTACATACTGCATGGAGTATATGAGAAAGCCACGGTTCGGAACTCACAAACACAGTCAAGAGGAGTGGCTTGATGTAGATGATGAGTATGCCGATGAAAAGCCATTGGATAAAGGAAAAAACTATATGCTAAATAATGTACAATTTAAACAAGCTCGAAGATGGGTTTTCAATGCACTTGCTGATTCGAGTGATTGGGAAGAGTAAGATATATAATATTTTAGTCTTTTTTTATAACTAGAAATATAGAATTATGATAATATGGTAACTTGTGCAGAAAATACAATGAATATTGCATGGAGTTGGCTACACAAAGTAAAAAAAAAGGGTCAAGGAAAAATGTTGAGAAAGCTACAGATTTTATTCCTTGGTTGTGTGATGAGGTATATTATAATGTGTATTTATTCATATATATATACATATATAATTTTTTTTTATTTTCAGATTTCAGTTCTAAGATGATTTGTTTTACAATGTAGTTGGAGAAGGCTGGGGAAACAAATACCACACTTTGGAGGTTAGCCAATGGTCCAAAATTTTTGGCAACTCGATATCCAAAATATTGTGTAAATGGTTTCACATTTGCGACAAGTTCTTTGGATGAATGTTTGGTGACACAAGATAGTGGTGTCTCCATGGATGCCATTGCTCATTTTGTTGCTAGTAAGAAAGATAAGAGGCCAAAGGACCAACTAGTCAAATGGTATGGAGTTGTTAGAGACATACTGGTGCTAGACTACATTGATTTCAAAGAAACTGTCTTCTATTGTGATTGGGTCAAAGTGGAAGATAAGAAAAATGCATATAAGGTGGACCCAATTTGGAACCATGAGATGGTAAACTTGTCGAAGCTAAAAGACAAAAAAAAGGTGGAAGAGGATCCATTCATTTTAGCTCAAGAAGCAAGTGGAGTATTTTATTCGAAAGATCAATCAAATGACGGGTGGCATGTAGTTCTACATACTCAAAGAGGCTTGAACACTAATGTCGATAAAAAGGAAATTCCCACTGTGTATCAAAGCATCTTGAAAGACAACCCCAACCTGAAGAGCTTACTGGAATTTTAATTGACTATGCTACAATATTTTTTGATGCATTTCTAATGCTATTTTAGTCATCCTCTTTGGTTGAGACCAAATATTTTGTCTTTGTTTCTTATTTAGACTTTTGAGTTGGGAAAGGGAAGCTTTGTAGCTATGTATTCAGATTGGCTTTTCCAATGCTTTATAAAAAACTATTTGTGGTGATATGTTGTGGAATGAAATTATCTATAAATGTGGTGTATATAGTTGATTCTTATTTCTTTTTGTTTGATAATGGTTAATATCTATAACTGTCTTCATTGATAGAGATGGATAGTACTCGCGGCAATGATCTCTCCACCATTGATGTCACCAGATCTACAAATGATGACATTGAAGTTAAACAGACCATACAGTTCAACCTCCACGGTTTAGCAGTTGGACCTGGTGCTAGAAATTTCAATAAAAACATTGGAAAGCTTGTTGAAACCCTTGTGCCCATCAAATTCAAGGGTTGGCACCATGTTATTGACAGCTACAAAGAGGATGTGTGGAATGGCCTCAAGGTGAGATTTTACATCATTGATTTTCATAATGTCTTATTTTATTTTCAACTTATATCTCAATGGCTTATTTGCAGCGTGAATACGACATTCCAAATTATGTGAAAAAGAGTGTGCATTTGAAAATGCCTGAATATTATAGAAGGTTCAAGGCACATCTTAGGAAGAATTATTTGGATAAGTATCCTACCATTGAGGAACAAGAGAAGCATGTTCCAAATGGTGTAAGAGAGGAGGATTGGAAGGAGTTTGTTCGCCATGAGAGCACCCCTGAAGCGAAGGCAATTAGAGACCAAAATGCAAAAAACAAAAAGGCTTCAAAGTATGTATGGGGGGGTGGCCAAAAGAGTGCTGCAGAAGTAGAGTACGAAATGGTAATTGAGTTTCTAGCTACTAGTACAATATTATATACCATTTAACTTTATAGGCTGAGACTAATCTTTCAAGTATATAGGTTGAGAAGAACCCTGATGGAGAACCAGTCACACGCACTGACATATGGATTGCTTGTCACACGGGAAAGGATGGAAAACCTACGCATGGTTCTGAACAATATATGGTATGTGCCCAATGATGTCTTTTATACCCAATTCTTAATTTACTTTGTAGTTGTTTGAATATTATTTGTGTCCTGATTTATTTTATTTTTTTATTCTTTTGAAGGAACAAGTTAAAGCAAAAAAAGCTGCATTGCAAGAATCTTCAACTCAAGGTAACATTGACCTCACTATTGATGATGATCCTCTAAGCCAAGTGTTTGGCCAAGAAGCGAGGGGACGTACTCGTTGTGTTGGAACCACTGTCTCTAAAAGGAAGTATGATGCTGCACTTCCCGCTCGTTCATTGCTATTGGAAAAAACATTGGAAGCCAAAAAAAGGGAAGAAAAATATGAAAGATTGGAAGAAAATGTTAGATGGATACGAGAGAGACTTGAAAGTGGAACTTATGTAAGACCATCAACAAGTGAGGGAATACAAGGAGTTGTTCAAAGAACTGAAGATACACCGTCATCCGGTGCACAATCGACAAGGCAACCAGATAATCCATTACCTCCATCTCCATTACCACCATCTTCATTACCTCCATCTCCATTACCACCATCTCCATTACCATCATCTTCTCAAGGTGTTGCGAGGTTTCCTTCTCCAAGCAATCATGTTCCTTCAGTGTCAAGGAGATACAAAGTTTGTGATTGGGAAAGGAATGTCATTGCGATAGCATTAGAGGTTGTAGATCCTATCCATCAATTCTCTTGCGCTTGTCATGGATCATTGAACCCTGCAACAGAGATCAGACTTTCCTTATGCTTCAAATACAAGACTGGGGTGAAACTTTACAAAAGTGATCCAAAAGGAGACAAGATGGGGGATTTGGACGTTGGTGATTTTTTCGTATGGTGTAGAACTCATGCGGAACTTGATGATTGATAGGGGCATCTAAGGTCTATATTTTCTGAAATACAGTGGTGATGGACAAATTTCTGGGCAAGTGTTAGTCTACAGGCATCCAGGGTTGCACTTTGGTGATGTACATGTCTTGAATGCAATATACGTCAAAGAGTTGGAGAAATTTGTTGGCAATGCCAAATTTGTTGAATGCAATCCATGTAGTTGATCTTCAAGGTCCATCTGCATGTTGAATGAGTTATCGCGGGAACAAGTATACGAGTACGTGACTATCTTGGTTCGATTCTTATTCCTTTTATTTGATCTTCGTATCTGATATGGCCATTCACCATTTTTAATTTATATTTTTCGTTCAATTGTCAGCTAAAGTATTCTTTTTTCTTAATGTTCTTTTGGTTCAGCCATTGGTACAATCTTTTCATCCACCGATACTGTCTGCACACTTCAGGTTTGTCACATTGACTCTACTTAACTAAGCGCTTGATCACCTATCATTATTGCATCATAAGCATGTCAAGAGATTTTTTTTTCTTGGTATTTATAGGTGCTAAACCAAGATGAGACACCCCTTTTGTACAGTCTAGTTTTTGGGGAAGGCGTGGTAAATGATGCCACTTCAGTTGTTCTATTGAAAGCAATTCAAAAGCTCGATATATCAAAGCTTGATGGCTGGACAGTGACTCAGATAATTGGAGATTTTTTATATCTGTTTGCTACTAGTACCTGTCTTGGTGTTGCTGTAAGTAAACACGAACTAAATGCCCGTTGTGTTTGATTGTGTTTGTTCTGCATTTTTGGTTGATGTGTTTCTTCTTTCATGTAGGTGGGGCTTTTGACTTCATATGCTCTTAAAAGCTTATATTTGGCTAAGTAAATTCTGTGATCCTCTCTCATTATGAATGTTCAGGGAATAGCCAAGCCCCCTAGTCTACTGTTACAGTAGAAGGCTAAACCATTTTTCTTTTTACAGACATTCTACTGACCGTGAAATTGCGCTAATGGTCTTAGGAGCATATCTATCATATATTTTGGCAGAGGTAAGAAACAAAATTCATTTTTCGGGTTAAGGTTTAAAACCTATTGTTTGTATCCTTAGACTTAATTTTCCTGCTGCAGTTTGCAGGGAATAACCTCTGTGCTTGGCTGCGACACAGCTAAACAGGGGCAGATGCTGTTTAGGCAGAGTACTCTGTCGCAAAACAGAGTTGCTCTGTTCTGCGCTGCGTTGCTGTTGCTGATGTTGCTGCTGCGTTGCTGATGCTGTTGCGAGTTGCTGCTGCTGCTGCTGCTACGCTGAGTTGCTGCTGATGCTGGTTTTGCTGCTGCTGGGACCCCTGCTGTCTGTCGCAGCGTTGGTTGGAGCATTTGTTTTGGGCAATCCGGGGTACACTCGGGTCGCAGAAACGCGCGTGCTGCGTGTTCTATGGCTGAGAGCACTGCATGGAGCCATTTTTTGTGTTTCAGGTTTGTTATTATTCAAATTAGGCAGTTATAACATGTTGTTTGTTGTCTTTGGTCATTTTCCTCGGATTTTAAATCATTCTTCTAGATGAAGATGACTTTTTTCTCGATTTTTTTTCATTCTTTTTCACGCTCACAAGAAAATAGATGCTGTCTAATTTAATATCAAACTCATATTTTTGTCATCTTGTAGGGTGGGCAATTGATAATATTGGGGAAAGCACCGGATGGTAAAGTAGAAAAAGACTTTGATGGCCTTGCGAATTTGGTAATGGATTTGATTCTCACATCCTCTATATGAATGTGCACGCTAGTTTTTTTTTTTTTTTTTTCTATAATTCCAGATAAAGATATCTGGTTTGAGTTCTTGCATCAACTTAATAAGTTCTTCTATGTGGAGGATATAATTTAGGTAACTGAGAGAGTGATTATATTACCTTCTTTTTGCAGCATAATCAAGGTCCCAATATCCGTATCCTTCAGACATATAGGTAAGACTTAATAGAACTTGATCCTTGATGCTAAGCTAGGTATTTATTTGCTTGTGATGTTGAAAATACTTGATAAAAAAAATCTCTATAAATAGTTCATGAAAAAGAAGAGTAAATTGTCTTTTTTTATTTCCCTGAATATTTGATATCGCTTGATGTTGATGACCAGTGTCCTGTTCATTGATGATTGGCTTTCTTTTGTAGCGAGGAGCTGTCCCACATGCTCTATGCTGCAGCAGATATGGTGTTGGTTCCTTCTATATATGAACCCTGTGGACTGACCCAAATGATTGGCATGCGTTATGGAGCGGTATAAACTTTGTGGTTTACATCACTACATTTCATATTTTATGAGATTCTAATGGATTTGGTGTGTGGCCATTATTATAATGCTTGAAGAATTATATATTGGGAGATACTATTTGAGCCAGAGACAGACTAGAATGTTAAACTTTGGAGGAAATAATTCCATAATGCTCATCAAATGGAAAAAAAGAAAAAGAAAAAGAAAATTCAGTCCATAGAACATTCTTAACTTGTGCATATTGATGTCTTGAATTGCCACAATAGAGTACTTCTCATGTTTTATTAACGACTTAAACAATACATACTTAGAATTTGAATTTTTTTTTTTGAATGATCAGGGTGATATTATCAAAGAAGGCCAAGTGATAGGCTACGCAGATCAGTTTGATACTCAGATTCCTGTAAAGGTGATTGAATTTCCATAAATGGAAAATTGCAAGTTATTTAAAATTTCTCGATTTTTCATTCTTCTAGTACACGTGTTTCCCATTATCTTATCATGTCTAGGCAAATAACTTTGGCATCAATGGAAGTATGTATCCCAATGTGTCAATAGCTTTGGCATCAACATAAATATTTATCAAGAAGTTAATTTTTAATTTGATTTTGCATATACTTAGCTAAAAATAGGATTTGGAACTCAAAATTGGATCAGAGATTAAAATATCTCATAGTTAAACAAAAAGAATCATTTGGGTTTGTTATTCTTCTCGAGCATAGCAGTCTTAGATATATGTGGCTCTATATGTTAAGAAGCTTTGGAGACATATCAAATATCTCTGGTAACCACAAGAAAACATGCATTCGTGTTCTTCCATTTTATAAACTAGTATGAAGAACACATTATTCTTTTGAAAAAAAAAGGGTGTTTCTTGTTTCTTGCATCAGTGTCCTATCTAGGCATGTTTGGAAGTGTCAGTATGGGCCGGTGATGAATTCAAATAAATGAAGAGGCACACTAAGCTCACTATACTTTTGTTTTCAGTCAAATTTTTTATTTGTGAATGTTGCTCTGTTATTATTACTATTTTTTTTTATATAAGCTTAATGGTATTGATATTTAATTATTGTTTGTAATTATATTGTTTGTAATTATATTATATAAGCTTAATGGTATTTTTTTATTTGTGAATGTTGCTCTGGCGTACTTGCTGTTGTTTTATGCGGATACATATTGTGGCAGGGATGTTTCGGCTGCAGGAGAAGGGGCGGACTTTCGGAGATGCAGTGGGTTGCTCGCTGTCGCGACAAAATTCCAGCATTTCTTGGATGGAAGGGCAGAGCACTCTGTCGCAAAATTCCAGCATTTCGCATGTGTATGCCGGTTGATCTGGGCAGTCCGGTGTAACTTGATTTGTCGCAGAAACGCGCGTGTGCTGCGTGTTCTACGGTTGAGAGATTGCTGCGTGTTCTACGTGCGTCTGCTGTTCTCCAAGTCATTCCATATGTGAAGGTTAGTGTCCATAGTATTTATTTGAAATATTTATGTGCGCTTGAATATATACATATATGTGTGTGTGGCTCCTCGCCATGGAGATCCTCCTCATGGAAATCAACTCATGTCAACCTTTCTAACCGACATTTATGATTCAATCTAAGAGCCTTTGGTAACTGTCACACCTTTCTAACATTCGCACAAAGTACTCTTTTTCCTGCATCATCATTCATAGGTTTCAATTCTTTGTACATATATTCAGTTTGAGTTGTTCTAAATGGCGAGGAAATGAGCGAGGGGAGGGAGGTGGCGGGATGGGGACCGTCCACCTCCCTCGGGATGCATGCGCCGAAAAAGACGGCACACATCCCGAGGGAGGTGGACGGTCCCCATCCCGCCACCTCCCTCCCCTCGCTCATTTCCTCGCCCACTTCCTCGACATTTAGAATTTCTGATTCAGTTTAGCAAGCTAGTAAACTTATAACCGGAATCAATATGATGAAAAAATTGAAGTGATAACTTCACTTCCTCGACATTTAAGCATAAATGACTCTTTCGTTTGTGATTTCAAGCAAATAGGATAAAAAGTCTTATCTAATGTAGTAATGGTGCCTGTATTGGTGGATTTGTGGGTTGACGTATCTGGCACCTCACACCTGTGTCGGACACAATATTCATTCCCTTGTCATTGTTATATTGGTGTTTAATTATTACATGTACTCTTACAAGTTCCTTTAGTTCTTTTGTGTATCAATGGTTAATTAGCTTTGAATTGATGGAAGAAAAAAAGCCTTCGTGATCGAGAAAGTCTAGCGAGAAGTTGCTTTAGCTCATGTTAACATTTTTTTCCCTTCAGGTGGACATATGTTGTTTTGATAAGTCTGAGACTCTTACATCGGACGACATGGTATGTTATGATGTCACATGATCAAGTTTTAGCTTATGTAATTGATGATATATACTGTGATGGATGTAATGGATATATGGCAATGTTTTTTAGGAGTTCCGTGGAGTTGTTGGGCTTTCTGATAAAATGAATATAGAATCTGATGAAGTGAATATAGAATCAGACATGAGTAAAGTCCCTGTCCGTACAATGGAAATTCTTGCTACTTGTCATGCACATGCACTGGTGTTTGTGGAGAACAAGCTGGTAAGTAATTGGTCTTGGGCCCTAAGAGCATATAATCTGGTCTAGTAGAATTTTTTTTTCAGCATGAAACCTATATGTTGTTGATGATGATACTTCTACTTGTGCTTTTGCTACAACTTATTGTTACACCCAGGTCCAGATCATATGCAATAAAGTACTTAAAGAGTATCTATGTTGTCTTGTTTCAATAACTGTGCAATTATAGGTCATGTTTGTCTGTCGTTGGTTTATTAGCAATCTTTATAGGTCATGTTTGTCTGTCATTGAGTACTGACTAATTTTTATACTGCAGGGCTCTGAAGGTCTGAGCCAGTACGGGCAGCAGTATGTTGGACAGGAGAATGCGCATACATTGCTTGTTTCTGGGGTGCAAAGTGTGTCGTTGTATCAACCATCACCGGTGCCATATACAAGCAACTACCAGGTGCTGCATTCTCATCATTTTCAGTATATTGAACAAGCAACTACCGAAAGAAATGGGGCCTGTTCCTAAGGGCATCAATGTATTTTCTTACATTATAACTAGGGCGATTTGTATTGTTGGAAAAAACATAGAGAAATTTTTTTGTTTTAGATGCGAGCGAAACATGATATAACAAGCTATGTTCCATTTGTTCAGGTTAATCCTGTTATTGTACATTAGTGCTATTTGTTTACATGTTTTTGTTTGGCGTCAAAACTTGACAAGTTCCTTTTTACGGTTGATTTTGTATTTATCTAGCATATAGTTTGGTGGAATCTTATTCGTGTCGGAGGCATGACACAAACTATAGTAAGGACTGATTTTGCAGGTGCCACGGCTGTGATTTTGCTGAAGCAGCAAAAAATAAAATATAATTTTTTTTTCGATTATATTAACTTGCAACGGTTTAAAACCGTTGCAACAAAACAGATTTTTTTTTTTTTTTGAATTTTGTTTTAATTGCCAACGGCTTAAAACCGTGGTTCCATCTTGCCATGGCTACAAACCGTGGGCATTATTTCTCATTTGCTACGGCTTCAAACCGTGGCCATGGGTAGCCACGGCCCAAAACCGTTGCTAGCACATTTGCCACGGTTTAATTCACACTATTTAGCCACGGTTTGTAACCGTTGCCATGGTTAGCCACGGCTAAAAATCGTTGCGAATCTTAGACACGGTTTAAAACCGTTGCTAATATATGAACTTTGTCACGGCTTAAAATCGTAGCTAATTTTGCAACGGCTATAAACCGTTGCTATCTTGTTAGACACGGTTTATAACCGTTGCTAATATCTACACTTTGTAACGGCGTGGAACCGTTGCTACGTTTGCCACGGCTTAGAACCGTTGCTATGTTTATTGCAACGGTTTATAACCGTTGCTAATTTCTGAAAATAACGCCCCCCATCCAAACATAAAATCGTTGCTACAATGTTTAGCAACGGTTTATAGCCGTTACAAATGATTTTGCGATGCCCCTGTAGTCCACGGCTCTTAGCCGTGGCAATGGCTTACGCCCACGGTCTAGAACCGTTGCTAATGGGGGTTTTTGGTGTAGTGACTAGAAAGGTAGAAGGGTCAAAAAAGTTAGATCCTAATTGGGAAGGACCGTATGTAGTGAGTAGAGTTGGCGGTCGGGGAAGCTATACACTGGACATGCTCGAAGGCAAAAAAATCCCTAGACAATGGAATGCCAACAACCTAAAAAAGTACTATGTGTAACTCATCTTCAGCAGAGGACCCTACAAGCAGATCATTCTGTCGTCGGCAGACTACCTATCAAGTAAATTATAGTATTTTAGCTTTTCAGAAATAAAATGCAATGTACATACTAACAAGACTTGATTGTATTTACCCTTTCCAGTAAAGGAACATACCTATTGGAAATGTGTAAGCACTGCACTTTTCTTTCTTCAGTCGAGGAATGTAAAAGTCTTACAAAAGGTTGTACTTGTATTTTTTCAAATAAAAATCATATCTCTCTTCAGCAGATGAGAGTATGTACGATACAACCCAAGATTGAGTTCTCACTCACAACTTCAGTTTGAAGTTCTTGTACAGCAACGTATGGAACAACTATTCTTTCAGGTAAGCAGAAGGTAGGACACCTCTCCTTATAAGCAAAGAATAAAATACCTCTCCTCAACAAGCGAAAGATAAACCCTACTCAGCAGGTACATGAGATCAATCTCTCCTCAGTAGTTGAAGGGTAAAGTACCACTCATTGGCATACGAAAGGATGCATCCTCTCTTCAACCGAAGGGCACATCCTCTTCTCAATAAGTGAAAGGTACATCCATGCACATATGATAAAAAAATTTTTTTTATGAAAATATTTTCTAAGTTTATTAGTCATGCATTGTTTTTGGTATGGGAAGCGACAGTTGAACATAGTAAAAACAAAGAAAGCTTGGATTCATAATAACCAAAGTCGGTCAGTAGACCACAATTCAAATACATGAAAAAACAAAACAAAAACAAAACTGATAAACAAAAACATTTTAAGACTACATGTTCTTAGAAAGAGCTGAAGGGCCAAGGTCATTAGCAGCAGCAATATCTCCTTGCTCATCATGAGTAGAAGAACCAGCAACCTCGCCAAGAGAGGCAGGAGTAGTCTGCTCGGGGGAAGTAGATGGAAGTTTTATAACCGGCAGGTGAAAATCAACATCTTCATAAGTTATTGTAAAAAAATGTGCACATCCTCCTTTACCCTCAACATAACCGAGCTTATAGGAGTCTTCTTCAGCCTTTGCACGCTTCTCAACTGCCTGAATGGCCTTCAACTTGAATTCATTGCATTCCTTTTCAAGTAATTCATGGGTTTTTTTAAGGTTTCCAACTCTTCCATATCTAGTTTCATAGTTTCATATTTCTGGGTAAGATCATTAAACTTGAGATTCAGATAGACCAGCTCAAAGTTTTTACTAGACAGAGAAGTTTGCAGATCAACACACTTATTTTCCAATTTGAGGATTTTGATACTTTTTTCTTGGTGTAACCGCTGCTCAGCATCAAGAACCCTTTCAATACCTCCAAGGTCAACTTTCAACTTCTCATTGTCTTCCTCCAACTTTTTTAGCTGATCAGCAGTAGGGGCAGTGACAGTAGCAGATTCGGACAAATAAGATAAATGTCTCATTAACTCTTCAGCCATAATGACACCTCTCAAAAGAGAGAAACTTACTGAAGTCGGCTGATCTACGTAGACGTTCAACCAAGTTAGTACACCCAAATTTGTCAGCTAGAAGATCTATTTTCAGTAGATCGACTAAGGGAACAATGTCCGTCGAACTGGATTCACCGTCGCTATCAATCGACATCGGTTCAGAAGGTGAAGGCATGATCTACATATCAATAAAAGCAAATCAACAAGCAGAAAATATATTTACCAAAAAAAAATCAGCAATACCTTGAAAGTGGGTGCCTCAATTGGAGTGTTCACACTAGCTTTCAATATAGAAGGAGACAATACAACGTTTTCCTGTATAGGAAAGGGTCCTGGAACAATATTTAACTTAGAAGGAACATCCGTTGCAGGCGTATCAGAACCAAGACTTTTCAGTTTTATATCAGGAGTGTCAACTATGTTCTGCTTCAAGAGATCAGACTTTCTGGAGATCAGCATGAGCCTAGCTTCAAGAGGAGTACGAGTTAAACTTGCGACACGATCTTCAGTTACTTGAGATTTTGATGCCCCAATAGAAGGAATAACCTTCATGGCCAATGGAGGAGGAATAACATCTCTTCGACTAGCAGATATCTCAGTCATGGCAGAACAATGTTGGGTAGAGTCAAGTTTCTAGGGAAGAGAATAAGTAACTTTATGGCTAGTAGATTTATTGGTCGAGGCAAAACAGCGTTGGACAGTTTAGTATTCGGAATAGGAGGACGACCAGATGGAGGAGATGTTACATTCTTAAAACTGTTCTTTTTGGAAATAGATTTTTCAAAAGAAACTCCAACTCTCGCGGATAATCCCTTTGCAACCAAGGGACATAGCCTAGAAGTTTTTTTCTTTTTAAGAGATTTAATAGATATTTCCTCCCCAGTAGAGGAGTCAACCTCAACTCTAGCAGATTCCTGGGGACTCTTCTTTATCTTTGACGAACCTTCAGAAGGAGCTTCACTAGTAGAGATGGAAAAACCAATAAGATCAGGAGCATTCTTCTTCCAACTTTCCATGTCTTCAGCCGGAGGAAGACCTCTCTTTTCATTTCTCAATGGGCTCAACAACCACCTCCATTTGCGATATTTGGATGGTATGTCAAGCGCCCTTCGAATATTGTCCATGTCAAGCTTTACAGATATTTCTTCACTATCTCCTCACCTGCAAACAAATGTGACAAAGTAAGCAGTCTGTGCAGAATACAAAAATGCATGTATATGTAATTATAGATTAAAAGGGTTGAAAATGCATACATGGGCAGAAGAGGATAGGCACAAGAAGGCCATCTGCCATATCACTCTCCCAGGCACCGCTGATTTCCAAAGTGTCATTCTTCCAATCATGGTCCCCCTCGCTGAGCTCATCAAAGAGTTTGATATTTTTTTACTCTAACTTGAGCATAATCACCATGCCTTCCCACCTCAAAGCAGAAGAAAAATTCTTCTTTAGTCAACTCAAGCCCAAAAAAAGTACTGAGATTGGAAAAGCACGTGATTGCTCTGTATATATTTGGGCAACATTGAGCAGGGGCACACCCCAATTCACATAACACCTCTTTAAAGAATTTTGGCATGGAAAACTTGAAGCGCAAAGAGATAATGAATGGATGAAATTTGATGGTTCTATTATCGGATGCAATGCAAGGTTCTTTGCCACTCCTCGGGTCAACTGGTCTTACATGCACTCCTTCAGGAAAGGCGGATCGATTAACTTCAAACCATTTAAAAAAGGAATCATTGTTATCCAAATTGGGCAAGTTAGGAACAAATCTTCCAAAATGATAAATGGAGCCTCCTTGGCGGTACAAAGGTTCCTCATCATAGGAGACAGAGCTACTACCAAATTTTTTCTTAGAGCCCATGGTATCCAGATACGGAATAAAATCAGAAAAAAAAAACCCACCTACAGATTAGCAAATAAACACAATTACAAGGGTAAGGCAAATGTATTTAAAAAAAAATGGTGGTACATAGCAAAAATGGTGGCTGCGTATATTTGCAAACCTCTTTCTTTTGTAACTATTACACCTTCCTCTCTTCCAGCCGTCTAACTCTTATCCTCAAAGGGAATGAACAACATCCTTTACACCACCAAATCTCCAATTGAAGTTCGAGAAAACATCAACAATAAGCAAAGTCAAGGGATCCATATTTGCACACAATCCGACCATTGGTGCAATCCGACCACACATGTGGTAAAGGGAAGCAAAGGCAAGCTCTTTGGTATCTGGTGCTATGCTTTAATTCTCATGTTAGGGAATGCCTCACGTGTTTATTTTACTTATTCATCACCAACCACTGTGACAAATAGCCATGTTAATTTTGGAGATTGGACTCTTGGTTTGTTTATGTTGGTTGTGGGAGTTCCTGATTTCAGTTCAAACTCATACTCAAGGGTCAGATTGCTCATATCCAGCATTGTTTTCATTGATGCTTTCTTGGGGTGCTATAAAGAAGTGTAATCGTAGGAAATTACAAGCCATAGATCGTCCAATGGAGGCTCAACTGGAATTTCGAACATCATCTTTCTCAGGACTAGGTTGATGAGGTTTATAACAGGTAATGGCAGTTCTTTCATAGCAGTTAACCAAAAAAAAATACAATTGAAGAATACCACCGACAGAGATTCCTCCCAGTCCATGGATGAACAATTCTTATCACCGCCGACAATTAACAATTACTCACCCTTGCCGCACATCGTTGGGGTGACTAATTCAAATTTACAGAGACTTTTTTTTTGGATTTGAATCCATATATTGGTGAAATCCAACGCTTGCATCAAATCGACAATTTCTTGTCTTTTGGAAATTAGTGAGTCAGTTAAAGAAACAGTTGTCCCCTGCAACTGTAGAGAGGAAGATCTCTCGTATTCTCGAGTCCAACGCGCTACGCTCCTCCTCCACAGTTATTATGAAAACCGCTTCCTCCCAGTGACAATCACAATTTCAAGTGGGTGGCTTGTTAAGGTATCTACTGCCGAGATAGTAAGACTTATTAAAAATGCAAAGGCAAGGCTTTCAGTTGAGTTCAACAAGTGGGTAAAATGCATCAACTGGAAGATGGGGATGATCCATTCAAACCACCACTTTCCTACACCAATGAAGGGTATCCGGTTGATCATATGGTGTGTATCAGGTATGCACAAACTATCCTTGCTTGATCAGATGATGAACCTAAACTAACTTGACTACCCATGCTTGTCTTTTTCGAATGGATGAAATTTGTGCTTACTATCTTAATGCTTGCCTTCTCGAAAATTTGTAGCTAATAAGTGAATGACATGAGCAAATAAGGATACTTTGTATGAAGAAAAAGAAAAAGCATGAAGCAATAAAGATCTTGTATTTTCATTATATAAAAAAAACAGAGAAAAAAAAATCTTACCTTGCAATTAGCCAAGCCGAAAGAAAGAAGAAGAAGTACAAACTCCTGTGCTTCACCGTCTACAGATATGGAAGAGAAAGAATAAACTTTTTCTTTGCGTGGGGAATAAAAAAAAATATAGATCGGTAAATTCAGAAAAAGGGAATAAAATAACCCTTTTAAAAATGAGAATTTATCTCAAGCTAGACTCCTAGTCATGATAGACTCATCGATGAAGATATTTGAGTACAAGAAGACTCCTAGTCCTGATAGACTCCTCAATGAAGATATTTGAGTACTTTGAGTACAATAAGACTTCTAATCCAGATAGAACTCTTCAATTAAGATGTTTCATTACAAGAAGACTTCTAATCCAGATGAAACTCCTTGGTGGAAGTTTCTCAGTATTGAAGGAGCTTCATTTTTTTGCATGCTCCTTAGGCACACTCCTTTGTTTAAAAAAATAAAAAAATAAAAAAATAAAAAAATAAAAAAATAAAAAATAAAAAATAAAAATTTATTATTATTTTTTTATTTTATAAATAAATGAGATGATGGGCATTTGTGGGAGCAGAAAATAACCTTTAGCTCAATTGGATAAAGAAGCCCAAGGATTTGGGCCTTTCCTAAGAAACTCGAAGATTATCCACGAAAGCTACAAGTATAGGAGGCGCGAGCCTGGGCCCAATACAAACTCAGTATCAGTAGAACACTATTTACTCAATAGAGGAGAAGTGTTCGGCGTCAACCACCATGCTCAGCTAAGCACGTGGGCTTGCAGAAGAGATATCTCAAAACAAGAAGTTATAACCAATCATGGAAGTTACAACTGCTTGAAAGAAGTTGCAACTGCTTGCAAGTAGATAACCTACTGATCTGCCACGCGTCTTACTCATCAACCACGTGTCCTGCTCATCAGCCACGTGTCTCACTCATCAGCCAGCAGTTAATTCTTTCAGACTCTATAAATAGTCAGATGCAAAACCTTCTGGAGGTACATTTTTCCTGACTTACAATTTTATCTTCAAAGTATAGAGATATTTCTCATTTTCCTAATACACATTGTTCTAACTTTGGCATTGGAGTTCCCGTGGCAGGCACCACACCGGTGTCAATAATTAATTTCTACCTTGTGCAGATTACTCCGCGTGATCGACACGTGATCCTATCTTATGTAGATTGCTCAGCGTGATCAACACGTGATCCGACGGAATTTGCATCCACAACCATGAATAGTATCACTTTTATAACCATACTCTTCATGGTGATGCAATTATTATATCATTTTGTTTGTTAAAACGTGTAAAATTAAAAAGTGATACTATTTTGGGGGTTGTTACAAAAATGCCAATTTGGTGTAGTGTGTCACTGAGTATATAGTTAAATAATGGTTTGTCACCTTCAAATTTTTTTCGCCAAAGTAGATCACTCTTGGTAATAGTAGTCTTCAACTGTCTCATTTTGCCAAATTATAGAGTGAGTAATGCTTATAAGATTCCGGATCCAATGTTATAGTGAATGTATAGATGACAAGGAGAGTTCCCAAGAGTATACATCAACTCATGTATATATTTCTTAAGAATTTTACTTTTTTCGGGAAGTTCTTCTTATTGTCTATCCTTGTTCTTTGGTTTTGATTGAAAGCTTTCTAAAGGGTCGTCAGTGGAAGTATTGGAAAGGATAAAGTAGTAATGAAACTCTCTCTCTGTGGAAATGGATCACTTTGATCAGTTTCCACTTCTAACTAGAATTATAAGTTTTTAATATGTTTTAAATTCATAACATTTTAGTAAACACGAGGGAGCGTGTTTAATGCTCAGTACTTTGTTGAAGTAGTTGCTAAATGAATTGACGAATATTAGTGACTATTCACCTAAGAGTGTCTAAAGTAAAAGAAAACACTCACCATCCTTTGGTCAAGCGCGCAAAACAAAGGATGCTTAGCTACATTTAGCTCAACGTCAAAACTATTCACTATCTTAATCTCCCAAAGTCCTCCACGATGTTCAAAATGTTGCCAGTATCACCCACATTTGTTGCTAAACGCCTGAGCATCTCCACCCATGGGGTGAAAAGAACAATTTGACTTTCCATCCCAAAGTACATATGGAGGAAAATACATTTTGTTTGGCTTCCACACGATTAATCGTGAATAAGTCAAGGTGTTAAACCTAATTTACACCCACGACATTCAAGTGGAGGAAGATATGGTAGTTCTCCTCTTTCAAATTTCAACTATTTTCTCCATAATATTTACCTCCAACCATTGTCTAAGGGTGAGGAAAGAGATGAATATAAGGATGAAAAACTCATCTTTTGGTTTTTTCACCCGTGAGTAGAGATTGGAGATGCTACAAGCGCGTGTTTGGTTAGATGGAATCTACAAGGGACCATACATTTAATGCTAAATTGAGATACACTTATTATCCAACATTAAAATTTGTGCTCAATGACAGAAATGAAAGTCTCATGAACATGAGCCTCCAAAGCATGATTACGATGTTCATATGAACTTCAATTTCCATCATTGATAAAAAAATCTAATTATAGATTAGCGAGCGAAATTCAAATTAGCTTAGATATTCCCTTTCATAATTCCCATGAAACACCCTACACTTGCACTCTCAAACAAAGATTTTCATGGGCTTGGGCTTTGGCTCACGGCTCACCCACCTACTGCTACCAGTGCTACTAACGAATTACCCTAAAATGTCAAAGGTGTGATGACTCAGTGGTTGAACAGTGGCGGATGATATCACTAGGTCACTGAGTTGATCCCGGCCGGTGGCATATGGGGTGAGAGGGGTTAAAGGGATAAAAAAAATAATAAAAAAAAATCACCCCAAAATGATCTCATCCCGTACTCCCCACCACAACTTATCCACCACCACCAGCCACCCACATCCATCCATCACTGGCACGTACCCCCGACCCCACCCAACACCCCCTTCGTTTCTCTCATCAACCACACCACTCCATTTAAAAAAAAAAAACTCACCCCTGCAAAGAAACCTCAAAATTCATTTTCAATTTTCTTGATTTTCGCGGTAATGCCCTCAATCCCTCCTCCACTTTCCCTCTTCTTCTTCTTCCTCCTCCCATCTCTCCCCTCACTCCGCCACCACTCCTCACCTCTCTCGATCCTGACTCCATCGCTCAATTGAACCTCCGATTTCTCTCCCTCTCTCCTCAATTTCACTCCACCTTTTCTTTACTTCTCCTCAGATCTTCGCTTCAACTTCTTCGCTCTTCAACATTCTCTCATTTCTATACTCCAACCAACAAATTAGGTCTCTGAATGCTAGCGAGTTTATTCAAGGTTTTATCAACTTTGTCGGCATCGATTTTTTTATTTTGCTGATGATTTTTGAATTTTCTTGTGCAGATTTTAGGTTAGAAGAGGGCGAAGTTAGGATTGATTGAATCGGTTTAGGAAGTAAGGAGCTTTTTCGTTTCTGATCCTTCTTTTGGTGGTAATTTGAGTTTCTTGAATTTGTTTGTACCGATTTTCTTGATTTTGCCCAGATTTTGGGTTTAAGAGACGAGTTCTTGATTGATTCAAGTGATTTTATAGCTGATGAACTTGTGCTTGTTTGGTTCTTCTTCTCATAACTTCGCAGAAGTTGAATTTGTGCTTTGGTTCAGATTTTTGTAGATTTTGATTGGTTTGGTTATAGAAGAGGCGAAACTGTTTACGGTGATTGATTCGATTCAATCATTTTAGGGAGCAGTGAAATTGTGCATTTCTGATCTTTCTTTTAGTGACATTTGACATCTTTGTTATTTTGAGATTCTGTGTTTGTTCCTTAGTTTTAATGTTTTTCAAGATTTTGGGTAGAAGAGCCCATGCTGTCAATTTCAACAGTTTGGGAAGGGATTATGTTGCTTTTTTGCAGCGTGCCACATGTTTTTAGTTTGATGTTTGGATCAGTTGATTTGTTAACTTACGGTTCGATATATTTGTCTTGTTTGGTTCTTTCAGGTAGACATCAATTTTTCCATGGCGTCGACGAGAAAATCTAGAACAATAACTAAAAAGCTATCAAAAGTAAATGAGGAGTCCCCTGAGAAGGATGGAGGAAAAAGTAGGCAAAAGGTGAGTTTATTTGCAATTGCACATGAGGTTCATATGATCTTTCTCCTTCTGATTCCAAGCTCATCATAAATTATCTTCATTGCTTTTGCAAACTCCTTAGTACAACTGTTGTAGTGTTAAATTTGTTACTACCAATTAGTTTCATTTTTTCATACCTCTTGAACAGTACATGTATTGTGTCAAACCTTCTATACTTTTATGTTTGTTTTCTTATTGTAATTCTCGGATGCTTAGCGTTTACCTCTGTTTTTTTCAAAAGCTTATCACTGCAACATATTGATGTATCATTGTTGTACACGAGAACTCTAAAGATAGAAGGAAGCAAATAATTTCTTTTCTTCTTGATATAGTAACGTTTAAGGAGTTTCACAATGAGAGTTTACATGGGACTATGTTAGATGGATCCAACTAAATGCAAAACTGCGGACCCAAAAGTGAATTGGCACTGCTATTGTTTGGATCTATCCTGCTTCTCTCCCCTGAATTTTCTTTGACTGCTTTGATGCCTTGCGGTCTTCCAAACTCGCTTGATATATCTTTGAGATTCGAATTTTGAAATACTTGAATGTTCAATTTTCAAGATCTGTTGATTGTATATTGATTGCTGGAAAGATATTGGTGTTTTGCATAAGCAGTTTAATAGTCTACTAAAGTTTAAGATGATTCCATGTATATGCATGTTTAGGCCTATTGTTTGATAGTTGTATGCCATGACATTTAGCTTATCTTATTTCCATCACTGTTATATCGTCTATGTTGCATACCCACAATGATGTTATTGTGATATGACGCACACTGATTCTGCAGCGGTCTTACAGCAGCAGGATTGACTTATTGACTAGTTTTAGATATGTGATGTGCAAATTTCAAGTATTGACTACCAGACTTTTAATGCAGAAGAGGAAATTATCTGATATGCTAGGATCTCAGTGGAGCAAAGAAGAGCTTGAGCGTTTCTATGATGCCTATCGTAAATATGGGAAAGATTGGAAAAAGGTCTTTGCGTTTCAGTTCTTGAATTTTGATGCTTAAAGAAAAATTATGTTTTTTTATTTTTTATTATTTAAATATTTAAGCCAATGGAATCTTTAAGCTTAGTGGAGCATGCTCATTATTTGGTATTGAGTGACTTCTTAATGATTTGGTCTATACTAAAGTTAGTCCAAATCACTTAATGTTTTATCTTCATGCTCTTGACTTCTTTACTAATAGCAGTTGATTGGATCGTAGGTGGCTGTCATTGTTCGAAATAGATCCATAGATATGGTGGAGGCTCTTTATAATATGAATAGGGTAAGCAACTCTTTGTTTGTGAACACTTGAATAAGTTCTTTGACGGTCTGCTTCATATGTGGAAACATGTCTTTGGCCAAATTTTAAGCTCAATCTTCTTATTCTCTCTCCCTCTCTCTCCCAATATATATATAAATTTTTGACTGATGAAAAAAAGCTCTCTTAAATTCATCCATTCCAAGTTCCAACCTTCTTTAGAGTCTTCACTCCCCACCTCTCGTTCTCTCTATTTTATCTCTTTCTTTTTCTTAGTTAGGGCAACAAAACTCGAGAGAAAATCGAAAGAAAGAAAAAGACTGAGTCGTCACTGAGTCAAACACACTGATTAAACCAGGGTGAGTCGGCCGATTGACTTGGGTTCAAGTTGTTCAAATCAAACACAAATTGTTTTCATGAAGAGAATTTTGAAGTGGAGGTAGGATGTTTCATTGTAGTTAAGGCATTGAGAGGGAGGCGAGACAGACGTGCCTGAAAACGCCTGAGGCGTGAGGTAGACACCTCACTTCATTGAGGCGGTCTTAACATTTTTAAAGTTTTTTTTATTATTATAATAAATTGGAACATATCAGTATAGTAATATGCATCATCATTTTGTTAAAGTGACACAACTACTTAGAATCGAAATGAAAATATAATAAAGTCGCATGACATTGTAAAAATATGCACTATATAAGTTTCAAGTAACTTACAAACATGCCAATGGTGTTATGGTCTAGTCTTCTAGTGGTTAGGCCTATGTGGGTTTGTCCCCCATGTCCTAGGTTCGAGACCCACCAGCTACATGGTTTCTTTCTTATGGTTGTTGACCTGTATTGTGGGATCCTTAAAAACCCAGCTCTCCTTCCTAAAAAAAAAACTTACAAACATTCATTAAATCATTAACAATTTATAATCTTGAAAGAATAAAAACTTGAGAACGTTGAGCATTTGTTAGAAGATATTGTTGGAATTGTTGGTAAAAATCCACAAGTAAGATCACTATTAATATTTCAAAAGTGTAAAATCATTGATATGTTTTATAAAAAAAAAAGGTGACATATTTATCCAAACTTAAAAACATTTTATCTTGTTTGTTTGTTATTTGAAAATATCTTATTTGAAGGCAAGGAGGGGATGAAGACTTTGAGTCTCTGACGATAGCAACAAGGAGGAGCAACAAGTATTACACTCAAAAACATAAAACCCTATTATAGAGTGGGCTGCAACCTCCTTTGCTGCAACTAGGCTAAAAATGGGCTGATTGCAACAATTTTTGGTCCGAGGCGGACGCTTCATTTCACCACACCGCATGGCTTCACTTTAAGGCAGAATTCTGTAAAAACGCCTTAGAGGCGCGCCTAGGCGGTCGCCTTGACTACACTGGATTGTTTTAGCTGCCACAAGTTTTCGGCGAGGTTGTCAAGGGATGGATTTGAGGTGAGGGTCTCTCGGGTTTCTTGGAGATTGAGAGCCCTTTGGTTCTTAGTTTGGATTTGGGGGTTTGGGTTCTACTCTATTTTACGGGGATTTCATTTATTCTACTATTTCTCTCGCAGTGCATTCTTTACTTTTATGAGTTTTAAGTCCTTCTGCAAAATCAAATGTAGCCTCGTAACAATGCCTATCTTGATTTGCTAAATAGCTGCCCCTATGCCTAGGTGATGGGTTGATAGTAATCAATTTGACCATGGTTAGATCGTTGTTGATATGCTTCACAAATCTTATTTTCTTCCTGTATGGCTACGGGACTAGCTTATTTATGCCACAGACGGTGGGATTATTATAAGGACGGATCTTGTCTGCTTTCTTACCAAAAGCAAGAGATTTTGAAACCTCATTTCTTTCACACTTTTTCGTGTTTTTAGCTCGATAGAACTGGAAGACATTTTGGCAGGAAATTGAGAACTGTGGGAATGCATCATTGATATCAGAGGGTGACGATGTTCCTTGGTTGACTTGATGTTTCTCCCATTTGATATAGGCATTGGGGTAGTTTGTAGCTTTAAGCCTAGAGGGAAGGGGAAGATCGATTGTGGTGCGAGAGTGTGAAGCTGAGGAAGTCTTGGCAACTGTCAAGTGCGCAACACACCACACAACAAGCCCATCCTGAATAATCTGAATCCTATTTTTATTTTTTGCCTTCGCCCTTGTCCCTTCTACTTATAGCCCTTGTTCTTATCTTGATCTCGATTTTCAATTCCTCATATCACCGCCTTGCCCTAGCCCAAATCCGAATCCGAAATCCCTATTACTATTGTATTTTGTTTGATTTTCGTCCATTTCTCTTGTGTCGCAGTGCCTTCCTTTATTTGTGCAAATGACATATCAGTGTCAGAGAAATTCTGTTCAAGTCTATTGGTTGTTCACTAGTTCAGCTTCCGTGAGTGTTTAATGATCTTTTTCAGTCTACAGCTGTTGCATTACATTTTTTTTATTAAGTTAAATTTCATTCATACAATCATACCTGATGGCAGCAATTACAAATAAAGACACGAAGGCCCACCGGTAGGAGGACCTAAAACAATAAAAGTAATGAACCCAACCCCACTCAACAGATCATCATCGTCCAGATTGACTGCCAACTTCAGCATTATTTACCTTCTATTCTACAACTTACTTATGGTAGTTTCACTCTTTTGCCATTAACAGAGAAATAATTGGCCTAATTGTTTTGAAAATCATTACATATTTTGAGCTACAGGTGCATGCTTATACTCGTACACACTAATCTTTTCTAAATGCCATTAAGAGGCAAGTATGACAAATATAAATATCCACAACCGCCCCCCGCCCGCCCCCCCTCTTTTTCCCTTGTGTAGAATAGGCAGAAAAATTCTAGTTGTCAAATATGACTATTTAATTGTTTTTAGTGGTCATGACGTGTAATATTTTCATGTCTTTGACTTCCAGGCATATTTATCCTTGCCTGAGGGAACGGCATCAGTTGTTGGATTGATTGCAATGATGACTGATCATTATAATATTCTGGTGAGATAGTATTACATTAATTCATTTTTGTTAATCATAACAACATTTCACGGTATGTCTTTTTTTTTTTTTTAGTAGAACATGGTTAGTTGGTGTTACAATTTTTTTGTTTGTGCCGTGATTTTCCACCTATGGTTAGTGGTCCACAATTATTATTGTTATCAAAGTAGCACAACCCTTATTCAGATTGTTTACTTTTATACTATGTAAAATGGACACTTCATTTTCAAAAATTTTTCCTTGTTGGACACATATTGGATACTCCGACGCAAAAACACTCATTAGATACACTATCGGATACTCCTTGTTTAGGTCATCCACTTTTTTATATATCTTTCAAAAGTTTCAATTCTTTACAAATATTACAAGTATATCATGGTAAATATGGTGAAATAGTAGTATATATCAAGGTTTTTAAATGCAAAGGCGTGACGTGAGGCGTTGTAATGCTCAAATCTTACTTAGAATTATGAAAAATGGCGCGTGATAGGTTTTATAAAATTCTTGACGCAAACTCCTTCCTTGTATAAATAGTGTAACTTATGTATAATGAGATTGTATCTTGGTTTGGTTTTGTTTTGTTTTGTTTTGTTTAGTTTAGTTTTTTCCCCGCTCTCCATCTCCGTCTCTCTTGGTTGGTATCTGTATGCCTTGCCCAATTAGACATTGATGTATAGCTTGGTAAGATATCATAGTCCGTGAATAATAAATTTGCAGGAAGGGAGTGAGAGTGAAAGAGAAAGCAATGATGGGCCAGGAATGTCTCGAAAACCTCAAAAGCGTGGTCGGGGGAAGTCTCGAGTTAACATCTCAAAAGGACTAGATGATCATGTTCCAGATCTGTTGCAGCATACATCGCCTGTTCCAGCTCTGGCATTACTGAGGAAGAAGCGCACTGGAGGTAGTCAAATGTTTCATTATACAACACTAGATAGGGGATTTTGTTATGAGTTTTTGGAAATTATAGATATACAATGTCGTAATTCCAAGTGTTTTCAATCTTACCATTTCGAGGAACATCAAGTCACCTGACTCACTTGTAGTATTAGTGTCAATACTGAATGAATCACCAACCAAAACTGACCTTGATGAATAGTCTTTTTGGTTGAGCTTCGTAGTAACCGTGGGAGCTAAAAATGATGTCACCAACATTGGATAATAAGAACTAGGAAAGTTTGAACTTCAGTACATTTTGCTTAAGATAGATCGTTGCACATTACGAGCAAAATAGCTTAAAAACTAGCCTTGATGTAATTGAATTGGAACATCGAGTTGTCTGAGTTGTTTTCACTTAGTGGGCGTTTGTTTTTGCTTCTAATTAGAAGCAAAATCTGAATCAGAACTCTGACTTATTCAGAATGTTTTGTGATTCTGATTTCTAGAAGCAAAACTTCTGACTCTAGTAAGCAAAAACAAAGTGCTTCATAAAAAGTTCAACTTCTTACTGGACAATGAGTTTTAAGGCAAGACTTTTTGAGTGTTCACTGTATCAAACTATCAATACAGCTGACCATCAGGATGAAGCTTTTTAGACCAGAATATTGAGTTTTCTTCATATGTATCAGGTAGATTTTTACATAGAAAATCATTGCCTCATTGGGTTATCATGTCCATCATGATGCCAATCGATTTTTGTAGGTAGCCGGCCTCGTGCTGTTGGAAAAAGGACGCCTCGTTTTCCTGTCTTCCATTCCTATGGTGGTTCACCTAACAAACAAGGTCGAAAATCAGAGGTAGACACCAATGATGATGAAGTTGCTGCTTTTGTGTTGGCTGAAGCTTTGCATAGGGGAGGTTCTCCAAAAGTTTCTCAAACACCAAAAAGAAGAACAGAGTCGATGAGAGTCTCACCTTTCAGGGATGGTGAACGGAGGGTAATTTTTACATCTTACTTCCATTTTCGCTTACCCTCAATGTTAATAAAATTGAATAGATTTGTTACTTTTTATTGATGAAATTCAGTGCAGCGGGTCAGAGCTGGCTAGTGCTAAGCTTGTTGGTACTGCAGTTGATGAAGATAATATGGAAGGTAGTTTAGGAAGCAGAGAAGCTGAAAATGGAGATTTTGTCAGAGACACAAGTTATATGATGGATACAGAAGGTGTTGGTACAGTAGAAGTTCAGCGGAAGGGGAAAAAGCTTCATCAGAAGAAGCCAAAATTCCAGAATACTGAAAATGATTGTTTTGATGATGTTAGGGAAGCATGCAGTGGTACTGAAGAAGGACTTGATGCAAATTCTGTTAAAGGAAAAGTCGATGATGAGGTTACAGATGCAAAAGCTGGGAAGTCCTCACCCATGGGTTCGAGGAAGAGGGGCAGACAGCTATTTTATAGAGGCAAGACCCTTAGTTTTTAAAGTTATTACTTCCTCTTGCTTGTGCTTGTGTTGTTTCTTTTCTTAGAGTGGAAATATTGTATTACTTATGTTAGCTTTTTTGCTTGACTGTGATTTTGGCCTCCTTTTGAGAACTCTTGATAGCTTCTTCTTAGGTTGGACATTACATCTGCTTCTCTCTCTCTCTCTCTCTCTTTTTTTATTCACGCTTATTTAGTTCTACAACTTCTAGGCATTCGGGACACTTGCTGTTGTCCTTATCGAAAGTCTAGGAATAATACTGAATCGACTGTCTTTAGCTTTTTTTTACGTTGGACATTACATCTCTCTCTCTCTCTCTCTATTTTTATTTTTATTTTTATTTTTATTTTTTATTCATGCTTATTTAGTTCTACAACTACTAGGCATTTGGGACACTTGCTGTTGTCCTTATCGAAAGTCTAGGAATAATACTGAATCCACTGTCTTTATTTTTAGACCAACTGTCCTTAGCTCAAAATCCGTCTACTATATTAAAGATACGTATACTGAGCACAGAAGACTCACGAGCATGTTTGTTAAAACACTTAGGCTAGCCTTTAAAGTCCTGAATTCAAAAAAGTCCTCACAGGCTCACATTGTTTAATCTTTAAAAAAGGTCGTTACATCCAGCATTTAGCTTCATTGAATTATTTTTTCATTTAAACTTTAAATCAATTTCAGCTTTGATTATTAAAAAACAAACAAGTTTGAATAGTCCAGGTCCATGTGAATTTAAATGTACTTAAAATGTGAATCGAAGAGGCTAACGCACCCGTAGATGTACTTCAAATCTGAATTTACCTGTCTTGTGTGTGTGTGTGTGTTTTTTTTTTTTCCTACTAGTTGATCTTTAGAAGAGACATACCTTTTGCAAAATTTTAGGAGTCTATTATGTAGTTTTACGATAGAAGTTGTGGTACCAGTTTTCCTTAGTGAGGTCTTGTTTTTGTCCTTCATTCTGTGGATCCTGTGTATAAATTTAATTGTGCTGCATTCTTACTAATTCTTTGTTTATGTAGACGAAAGCCCTGGTTTAGATGCCCTATGCACGTTGGCTGACCTATCTATGAAGCTAGCACCAGAACCTGCAGTTGAGTCCGGTAAATTTTTTTATGCTTTTATTCATTTATTTTTAACCACTGATGGTTCATAAATTTGCGAATAGATGCTTCAGAAATTACAATCACTTTGTTCTTACCGTTTATTTGCTGTTGAGCATATGCACCGAGTTCCTTGAGTTTGACGTTTGCACTCATTCTCAATGTGTGATGAGGTGCCTTAACTGTTGCTTAATGGAAAGCCAGAATTGACAACTTTCATAGTACCGTGACAAGCAATTGCTCTTTCTGAAGGGATTTAATGAGCAAGATAGTCAATCCTTGAGGACAGTGCTAAGATTGCAACCAAATTTTCTTTTGGGCTTAATGCATCTGGTTGAGATGCGAAAGATCACATTGTGCTAAATTGCTTCAGTTATTTTAATATCTATGGATAACTCTGAAATGATGGTCCAAAATTTCATTCTGGGCCTCTTCTTTGAGCCTTGAAATAATGACCTATTTCAGAAAATTTTGTCTATTGTCGAAATATATCAATATTTCCTATTCCATAATGACTACTGAGGTGAGGAATATAGACATTTACCAGAAGAACAAACTTTTGGATGTACATGTTTAAATTTCTATGTTGTATTATTCACTTCCACACTTTTCTAACATTTAAACATATTATGTTATTATAAGGTCATAACATCTGTCCTACATTTAACTTTCAGTCCTGTCCTGTATGAATATTATTTTGCTTGTACGATCTTTTTCTGAATACTGTTATTGTCTTTAATGGGTTTTTTTTGTTATTCGTTTTTTATTGATCATATAACTTGGATGTCCATGTTCTTAGTCCATATTTTAAAATATAAGTTGGACATATTTATTCAAATATTGAACTGAAGATAAGCAATAAATCTCCACCCCCATGAATATAGCTTTTTGTCTCTTCCCTCATTTTGATAGTGATATAAACTGTGACTTTCATTTCTGTGGTTAGAATCGTCTGTGCAATTTAAGGAAGAAAAGGTAACTGCCGAAGAGAATTTAGGTGTACCTCGGGGAATGTCGACTAACCATCCAAGCAACAAACTTAAAGTTATGGGTGCTAAAGAGAGAGGAGACCACACAACACCTGGAGTTCACGTCAATACTCTTAAAAGAAAGCGCAAGCCCGCATCTGCAAAAGTAAGAACTTAGTGAACTTCTTTTTAGTCTTAGATGCATTGTGCGGGGTATGGTTTTTGGGGTTACAATCATATTCACTTGTTAACAATTGCAGATTACAGGAACTAAAGCACAATTTGAGCCTCCATTGAATGAACCTCGGAAGACTGAGGTGTGCAATAATATTCTTATTATTCATTATACATACATCCGCTTTCTTAACGCCTTTAACATGGAGTTCTTTTTTGTTCGTGTCAACTTGTTCTGGTCACCCTATTGTTACAACGAATTGGTTTTATTAGACTAATTTTGTTTCATGCATTTTTTACTTCTGCTAGCCCTCTTGGTATAATGCTCATGCATGTTGAGAGAACTTCATGATACTTGGACAGAGCAGTTTGTAAATTACATGATTACTTGCTCTATGACTAATTATGGATGTGACTGCAAACCTTAGCTAATGTGGTTGATGGTAATTGTGCTTTATTTTGGTGGGATGGTTGGAGCCTATTTAGTTTCTTTCGATAGTCGATGACTGGTCGACCTATACACTAAAGTAAGAGTTGAACTATCTCATTTTTTTGTACTAGTTGAAAGGCACATGCATTGCAAGTGCTGGAAGGCATTTAGATACATCAGGCTCATTACGTACCTAGTCAAATTTCTCTGACAAAAACTGAGATTATAAGAATTCTGGAGGATTCAAGAAATATTTTAAACCAGTGCACAGCCCTCCTAGTCGTATACTAATAGTTAATCAGGAAAACATTGCAGTTGAGAAGAAGGCAGAACACGTGATTAGAGATGGAAAAAATTAATAATTTTGTAAGTTCTGATTTAGAAGATAACGTTCCTGGTGATTTGTGGGTACAATTGTTTGTCTTTGTCTAATGATGATTGATCTAGGATTCTAGGTAATCATTTCAATATTTCAATTGAAGAGGTCAACTAGCACCATTTATTCTTTACTAGCTATGCCACTTAGTCATCTGCCATGGAAGGAGTCTTTCACATCCAAGAGTTCCACGTGATGTTCTACTGCTGTACTTCATTCAAAATAGGTGTGGATTTGAATATTAGGTTTTTATGTAATGCAGCATAACTCAAACTTTCTTCTATGATTTTGCCTCTTGTTTATATTCTGCTCTTACATTGTAGTCTCACTCTTATATTTTGAAAAGACTAGGCACGGGACGGGACGGGACGGGGTGAGGCATAACTTACTTGGATTGATAAGAGATTAAGAGTAATGATAAAATTTTAGCATTGAAGGATGTAAAGAGACACTAGCAAATAAAGAGCCCTTGACGATGGGGTGCAAGTTAATGGTTATGGGGCCAAACTAAAGTCATGTAATACCTTGACCTTCCTAGAAGGGACTATGAGGAAGGACTTATTACTGTTAGTGGTATCACCCTAAGATACAATTGAATTCAAAGAGAAATAGTTCATATGCTTCGGAACATAGTATGAAAAGAAAAGGTATCTAGCACCCCTCCTGCACAAGATTGTTTAATTCCTATTTGATTTATGAATAAGCTTACACTAGGAGCAGGCTTCCCTTAAAGTTTCAAGTACTTCTTCCTGAAGTTAGCCTCCACACTTGAGCCTCTACAGCCTTTGACAATGTCAATCTGAAATGCTCCTTTCAAGGCCATATTGTTATGACTACATTAGAACACATTAATGGATGCCACTGTAACTTTTCCCCTCATAGATGGTTCTATCGTACTCGTGTATCAGAGATGTATAATCACTTACAAAAAAGAAATAATATAAATTTTAGTAGTATACAGCTTTGATGTAGGCGTTTCCTGGTATTCATTTCGTTGATTGTGGAATCGTCATGATACATAATTTTTTTTTCTTGGTTTGTCAATAGCACTTCCCTGAAAAAGATATCTCATTTTAATGTGGATGTAGGTTCCTGTTGAAGAAGGAAAAAAATCTGTGAGTATGTCTAAACGCAGCAGCCAAATTTCTCCTCTTCAAAAACAGGGGAAATCAGCCAGACCTCCAGAGCGGTCATCTTCGAGCATGGATCCGCTCAGAATGGGTACTGACTCATTTGCATCAGTTGCACAAATTCCTCATGCAAACCAGGTGAACTTGCCAACGAAACTCAGGAGTAGGCGCAAGAAGGCATTTATATGGAAAGAACTAAAGTCTCCAGAGGATTTTGCAAATGATAGGCTTAATCCAGTTCCTAATGGAGCACTCGATCTTAAGGTTAAATATGTTCTTCCTCCGCCATTGTTGAAAATTAGTTTCATGAAATTTAACAATGCCCACCCGTTTTCTATGGCAGCAAAAGCTCTCCCGTTCCTTGTCATCCCAGATGCTAAGGCGGTGGTGCGCTTTTGAGTGGTTCTGTAGTGCTATTGACTACCCATGGTTTGCTCGGAATGAATTTGTTGAGTACTTAACTCATGTAGGCTTGGGCCATGTTGCAAGGTTAACTCGTGTTGAATGGAGCGTTGTAAGGAGGTATTTTTCTCTGAAGAAATTGAATATGCAGTTTCCACAAACTCTTCTATATTTGTGAAGGTGATCATGGACCAATTGCTGTTGAGTTTATTTTTCATAAAAATTCGATGTTGATGCAGCTCTCTTGGTAGACCTCGGAGGTTTTGTCAGCAGTTTCTACTAGAAGAAAAGAAGAAACTGGAGACATACCGGGAATCTGTTAGAACACACTATACTGAATTACGGGCTGGTATTAGGGAGGGACTTCCGACAGATCTTCCTCAACCTTTATCAGTAGGACAACATGTTACTGCTTGCCATCCCAAGACAAGAGAATTACATGATGGGAGTGTTCTAACTGTTGACCGGAATAAATGCAGAGTTCAATTTGATCGACCTGAATTGGGGGTCGAATTTGTCATGGTATAACCTCTCCCTTGCCTTGGTATCTTCTTCTCAATTACATGATAAGTGTACCACTTTGGTTGTCTTAAATTTTTTTTTTGAAAGGCGAGCTGGGTTTTTAAGGATCCCATAACCTATCAACTGGGCGACCTATAGGTCAACACCCATTAGAAAGTAACCATGCCGCAGGTGGGATTCGAAGCTAGGACGTGGGGGACAAACCCACACAGCCCTAACCACTAGGCCATAACACCATTGGCTGGTTGTCTTAAATTTTAGCTTTCAAAGTTCCTTTACATATAGTCTCAATGAATAAAAGAGCAGCTATGATTAATTGTTATGTTTTATTGCTAGCGGTATGGGGTGGTAGGTTTTGCTATGCAGCCTATTGAGTTTCATCTAAACACGTGAAGAAAGATATGGTACATATGTTAGCATTTTTTAAAATAGTCAAGCGTGCTAGGTCTGTGTAAAGTTGGATGGAGGAAATCACTATGAAAGGAGTTCCACGAATTGTTATCTTCTACCCCGAACCTCTATAACCACCTACCTAAATTAGAGCAGAATCAGTAGCATCCAAATTAACACAATATTACTGGAAAGAAATTTCCCTAAGAAAGCCATAATCTCCATGGCGCTCGTTCTTGAATAACCTTGCATTGTTCATATGTGCAAATAGATTGCGAAAGGTACATGTTTCCGTGCAAGTCTTTCCTTGGAAGAAACATGCAAAGAAGCTTTCCAACCCCTCAAAATAGCTTCACCTGATCCGGGAATCAGTCTGCCTCCTGGAGAGTTCCCACTTCTTTTGGAAAAGCTAAAGACCCATTGTTTGGTCTCGCTTTTTATTATTTTCATGTCATGCCAAATCAAACTGGTTAGAAATTGACGCCATTTATCAGTAGAAATTGATTGGACTAATCAATCTCTTAATACACCTCTTGAGGGTGAGAGCATGCCATCGAAATGAGAAACTAATTTAAGACATTGCTACACTATTCTCTGTGCTACTACTGTTTGTCTATTAACAAATATCCTATGGACACATGAATAGGATACATGGCCTTTAAACATTTTCTCATAACAGGATGTGGATTGCATGCCTTTAAATCCGTTGGAGCATTTGCCCGAATCTCTTAGAAGACAGAAGTTGGCTGCCAGTAGATTGCATGAAAATTTTGGTGACGTGAAATTGAATGATCGATCTAAAGATTGGAAGTTTGGAGGGTCTATGGGAGTTACTCCAACTGAGAATCAGGATAATTCAGATGGAGTGTCTCTTTCTTTGCCAACTCATCCTATGAACACTTTGTTAAAGCAGGCAAAGGTCAGTACTTCACAGCATTTCAGATCACCATATATACTCCTATTAGAAGTCGCAATCTGAATACCTGTGAAAGTTTTAAACAGGACTAAAACATAATGAACCAAAAGTATTCATGCATTTGATTTGTTTGCTTTTATGTCTATCCAAATTTGATTTGTTTGCTTGTACGTCTTTCAAATTTAGATTAAGGAAACTTATTCTTTCACATGCAACATCTAAGGTACAGAAACATAAGACTCGTTCTTAAAATATTTGGTATGATGTGTTCCGTCATTGGACAAAATGAACGAAACTCTCATTTCTCCAATCATGCCTTCCCTTTCTCGTCTTTATCATTCTAGAAAGTTGCTGCATGCATATATATTATAAAAATAGTGTCATGATGTAGATGTTTGATTTACGCATGATAATACCTTGTACTTGTTAGCTTTTGTTTGCATGGAAGGCACCTTCTGGGGCTACAATGATTGTATCTGGAAAATTGTTTAAACTGAAACCTGTTTGAGCAGGTGGACACAATCAGTGCCATTTCACAAGCTAAAGCTGCAGCTAGTGAAATTTTTAATGCGCAAAAGGCACCATATACTCATCCCTGTACTCTGGCACAGATACAAGCTAGGGAAGCGGACGTGCGAGCTCTTTCTGAGTTGGGGCGTGCTCTGGATAAGAAGGTATACTGCTTGATGCAGTTGAGAATTTAGGATAAATTTTTACCGTCGAATTTCAATACAAACGATAACTACTATTACAAGAAATGCATATAGTATTATCTTCAAATATTTCTTAGAAATATAACTGTTTTACTATGCTTTTGTTATAGATAGTAGAATAATGTACGGTATTGGTATTATAACCTTGAAGTTGTTGGGACTGCTCTTTATTAGACGTTCCCAAGTAACAAAAGTATCCAGCAACAGTCTCTTCTGAGTTGGCCTGGACAATGACTTGCAAACTGTTAATGGGGAACAAGTGATCTTCTCTCCTTCTCCTATGAAATCACTGTTCCACTGTGTTCAAGTATGGAAAACTTCTTTATTCAAGGAACCCATTTTCTTTCCTTTGAACATGATTGAACTCGAGTCCATCCTTCAACTTAAGATCTCTTCTGCACGTCATGGGCTTTCCAACTTGTTTCTATTGCTTTGGTAAACATTTATGTATAAAGTCACTATCAATTTTGTATCTTATCGATTTATTTAATTATTGTTTATATGTATTTTTTTTGTAACTAAATAATTCATTAACGAGATGATATCATGCAGTTAGCTGATCTCTGATTGACTTGTAGGAAATGTTGGTGTTGGAGCTGAGACATATGAACGATGAAGTGTTGGAAAAGCAAAAAACTGGAGACAATACTCTGAAAGAATCTGAGCCTTTTAAGAAGCAATATGCGATGCTACTTGTACAACTAAAGGAAGCAAATGACCAGGCATATTGCTACACCGTTCATCAAAAATTTGGATTTACTTATTTGACATGTCCTTATGTTCTGACCATCTCTTTTATAAGCCTTGCTTGCAGGTTTCTTCTGCTCTGCGTTATTTGAGACAACGGAACACATACCAAGAAAATTCACCACCTCCTTGGTTGAAATCTGGGGCCAGTTCAGGAAGTCTTGTTCGGCCTCCGATGCAAATTGATCAAACTACATTTCTCCCTCAAGAATCAGGGTCACGCGTGGTCGAAATTGTGGAGACCTCCAAACAGAGAGCCCAGACAATGGTAGATGCTGCTGTGCAGGTATGGGAAGCTCGCGGTCTTAATTTTCAGTCTTTCAATTTGTTGTCTCTTGTTTGGTTACAGCATGGAAAAATTTAACGTAAGTAAATATTCTCGCAAAATTTTGATTATGGGGTGGGATAGGCAATGTTTTCTCATCAAAATCGTGACAGAAAGGTAGGAGACTGAAATTTTTCAGGGTCTATTTTTTTAAGTTTAATTTTCCCTACCGCATACCATCACCTTATTAAAAATTATGTAGTTCAGTTTAATGTCCTCAATCCTCATGACCACCTTCATTTATATTTCTATTCAATTAAATTTTTGGTTTGTTTAATTATTCTAAATATATTTTTAGCTTGAGTCTTCTATTTTTGTTAATTCCAATGGAGGGAATGCACAACCTGGCAGCATCTCCATTCCACTTTTTATTTTTAATTACTCTATCCTATCACCTTGCTTTTATCTGGGACGTAATTCATGTTGAGTATTGTGTATATGCAAGGATGCAATCAGTCCATTATTAGGATTATTTAATGTTTTTTAGACGAGTTCAGTTTGGGTTGGTTATACCAAATCGTTAGCTATGATTCTTGTTCAAATTTTATTCTTCATGTACCACTTCTTTTGATCTGGTTGTAGTAACTTTTGCAAAAAAAAAAAAAAACATTTAGGCAATGTCCTCCTTGAAGGAAGGGGAAGATGCTTTCATCAGGGTTGGAGAAGTTCTGGATTCTGCAACTAATCGACAACATGGCCCTGATTCTGACACATCGACTGCCCCTCCTACGGTCTCTAATGATATGGGTCAAGGCAATTCAGCTATTCCAAATGGTCAAAATTCCCATACTTCAGAATCAATTGTGAAAGGATGTGCAACAGGCCCAAATACAACCAATGCTTCTTATCGAAGTGAATTACATATTCCTTCAGAGCTTATATCTTCTTGCATTGCAACGATGCTTATGATTCAGGTAAGATGGAAAAAATTTCTAAACTGTCCTTCCTTAGTTACTTTACCTTTTAAGATACACTACCATTCATGTACAAGTGTACAATATGAAGAGATCATAATATACAATGGTTTGTATCGTTGATAGAGCCTGCATTTGACTATTATTATTTTGAAAAATGCAGACTTGCACAGAGAGACAGTATCCACCTGCCGAGGTGGCCCAAATACTAGACTCTGCTGTCTCAAACCTGCGGCCTTGTTGTTCACAGAACCTTCCAATATATCGAGAGATACAAACGTGCATGGGAATTGTGAAGAATCAGATATTAGCATTGATACCTACTTAGATCCACCATCCATCTCTGTCGTGAGTATACTACAATAACAAATGAAGCAACTCTTGGTCATGTATGTCTCAACCCTCGTCTTAAGTTTAGAGACATGTTTTATGACTTTTGATTTACAGATCAATCTGCATTGATCACAACTCTTGACTTTTATGTTAACATGTTATTCATATTTCAACTATATATAAAAGGTGGTGCTTAGGTATTCCCTTTGTTTTACGAGCCTATCTGGAAGGAATATATCCGGGCTGTGATACAGGCTTGTTAGCATGCTGTGATATATGAGTATATCATATTCAGTTTGCGAACAAGCCTGATTTATTTGCCACATTTTGTTACGTTGATAGTGCAGACACTTCTAGCTAGATGACTGTGGATCTTGGTAAAATTTCTTTATTAAGTGCAAAATACTGCTTAAAGTTGACCGATCCCATGAGTCATTGGAATTCATGCAGTGACTGTTTAATATAAACACAGAACTGAAGTGTAAGCTGATAATGAATATGAAAGTCTGCATTGTTTGTTCATTTTTATTGTTTAATTTTAATTTTATTTTATCAAAGTTTGGTGACTCGTCAAAACTTTCTCCATTAGTTCACTTGACATCCTTATCTATCCAGCACCAAGTATACCTTGTGGATTAGCTTTGCTCGTACTACATCACTTTTATTTTCTTGCAAGGATTTCTGGTGATCATATCATCTAATGACACTATTTTCATTTATGTTTGGCTACCAGCATTTTTGTCATGTTAAAACAGGATTAGAGACGTGAATGTTGGTGCAATTTTTCTGACATCTTCATAATTTTTTCGACACAACTTCCATCAAATCCATCCAGGATGGCGAGGAGACATTATGGCCTAACAATATTCCCCCTAGCAAGTTACCTCTACTCAGCCATCCTTTACCTCGAGCAAACAAGTACGAGGGATAGGGTTCATACTTCCAGGATAGAAGAAGTATTTGGCAGTTGTCCTTAGCCCTATTCCCATCTTCTAATGAGTCTAGCCTGCCCCTTTAACGGGTTCTAATGAAAAATCTGTAGATGTAAACTGTGATCATAATCATTCGCAGAATTTTCCAAGTTAGACCCGGCAAAATGCTAAGTCATAACTGGTTTTGGCGAGAAACTAAGTTTTTTGGACTTGGTTATTTTGGTTCAACCCGAGTTTTTAGGATGCACACTGCATGGGAAATTCGCATCACTCTCAAATCTTAATAGTGGTTTCATATAATCAAGTAGGCAGTAGGAGAAACGCCCTTGGACTTGGTTTTATACCTGGTGAATGAAGGATTTTGAATTTGGTCCCATAGCAAGCATACCAGCTATACTATTCTGACTGCTGCTATTTTTACCAAAACCAACCCTGTAATTATACCATTGCCAAACAATACACCCTGGACCGTTCGTTGAGCCCCATTGTTTGATTTGAATGTCATGCTATCGACAAGGACACTGCATATCTTACTTTATACTCACAACTCACATCTTCCATACATATCGCATAATTTAGGGTCACACAAGTTATTGTGGCAACTGAGAAAAGCATGATCCCTTAATGGGAAACAATGAGTATCGCACATCAGATTGCAGAGCTCCCAGTATCCATCTCCAAGTAGGTGGTATACTGACAAAATCAAGGTGATTGTCAAGGGGAAGGAATACGAATATTCAAAGACATTGCAACTTGTTACTAGCTTGGATCTGTCGAGCAATGACTTGGTTGACGAGATACATGAGTGACTTGGTTGATGAGATGTATGAAGAATTAGTGATCATTTCTGCAATTCGGTCGTGGTTCAGTTTATCCAAGAACAAATTGGAAGGAACCATGCCTGAGAAGATTGGTTAAATGGAGTTGTTAGTCTCTTGTAATATAATAGTAGGCTAGCTTAAGTGCAAAATGCACTAGGACCACTCAAAGAATTAAGTAAGACAACGTGGATGTCACTATATCATTTCATGTTGGCTAGTGCAATTAATCATCAAAGCATGTGTGAGCTTGGGTAGTTGCTGGGAAAATGTCACAACGGGAAATGATGTTACAAGGTTCTTCAAAGAGGATGAAACACCCTTGTGTAACCTCATACACCTTAATGATCTTTGGAACTACGAAACAAAATAGATACTTGGGAGTCACTCCACTGTTTGAGGATATACTTCAAGAACGGATCGAATAAGACCGAATAAGATTACAACATTTCAGATTTTGATCTTGTACCTTCAAAGATTTCTAAGATGAAAATATTGTAGAATGACACAAGGAGTAAAATCCACAAGAACCAAAAGAACCCCAAGGTGACTTGTAATTGTTTATTTTCATTCATATTAAGGAGGTAATAGCACATAATCTACAACTAAACAATGAATGATAAATTCCAGGAAACTATACACTGCTAGCCATTGTTGCAATCCATTGGAGCAAATGATAATTCTCTGATATGTGCTAGCCATTGTTGCAATCCATTTAGTGCAATTTCAAAGTTTGCCCTAGCCAAGTGAAATGTTATGGTTGGTAACCTAATATCTCTGATATGTGCTCCACGATAACATAGATCAAAGTACCTAGAATTGTCATGAACTTGCTGCAGTGGAAATTTTCGAAAATATGATTGGACTGCCGGTTTAAAGTACCTCTCATATGGCTCCCTTATAAGAAGAGTTACTGGAGTACCGGTGTCAACAGAAAAGCCACCAGATTGACCATGTCGAATTAAAGTACCTTGAGGGATTTCAAGTCTATGTCCATCAACACTGATACCTAGCAAATTCACTTGGTAGAAAGGATTGGCAAGTATCAGTGGAGTTTTTTTGGGACGCACACTACGTGGGAAATTCGCATCACTACCAAACCTTAATAAGCTGCTAGTTTTCAGTGGTTCTGTATAATCATGTAGGCAGTAGGAGAAACGCCCCTGAACTTGGTTATATACCTGGTGAATGAAGGATTCTGGATTTGGTCCCATAGCAAGCATACCAGCTATAATATTCTGACTGCCGCTATTTTTACCAAAACCGACCCTGTTAACTATACCATTGCCAAATAATACGCCATGGACCGTTTCTTGAGCCCCATTGTTTGATTTGAATGTCATGCTATCAAAGCCAAGGACACCCTGGGTCGTATCTCCATCTGCATATCTTACTCTATACTCGCACCTACCATGACTATCACACAATTTAGGGTCACACAAGTGATTGCGGCAACTGAGAAAAGCACGTGTTCTTGATTGATTGTATTTAAAGGAACCACCCCTTAATGGGAAACAATGCGTACATGAATCAGATTGCACCCAGATTACAGAGCTCCCAGTATCCATCAGCAAGTAGAAATTCACCGGTGGTGTACCGATGCCAACTTCAACTATGTATATTGCATCAAGAGCAGTTAACATGTTACCACGTATGGTATCTGGATGAGTTTTTGTGGTAGTACCATTTATGGTCGCGTCTGCATTCTTCAATAATAATGAGGAAGAACGGCTTAAAGCTTCTTGGCGAGATAATTGTCGCATTTGCATGTGTGTTTCTTTTAGAGTGAGATTAGGCGAGTAAAGAGGGGACTCTGGGGAGAACCTGTGAATGATTCTGAGGCTGAAAGCCTGTTTGAATCCCAATATTTTTGCGGCTTCAGTGAGACATAGATCCAGAGGATACATAGAGAACAAGTATGGCAATTCTTCCATGGCTGGTTCTCCAAGTAGCCATTTTGTGTTGTTTGTTCTTGAGTCTGGCCATCCATTGTTATTTATAATGCAATGAAATCTATATATTCAAATCTAACTGAGAGATTACAGGATTTTGAAATTTTGCAAAATCTTTTGGGAAAGATTTTAGCACTTTTGTGCTACCAAAAAAAAAAAAGTTATAGAGAAAGATTCCTACACCAGATTTTATGCACATTAAAACTTTCGATAAAGAATCAGCCAAATGTTAATATGATTTGCTGATAAATCTTACATAGCTAGATGATGCCCATTGCCACATCAATTTTTTTCTCGTCTGAGCAAAACTTTCTCAAGATTTACATCAAAATTAACAAGTTTGGTGACTCGTCAAAACTTTCTCAATTGCTATAGAGCACAAGGATAAGACCAGCATGGATTGTTTCTAGAGCAACTCTAGTGTAACTCTTCTAAACATATGTGTATCTTCTTTGGTAACGAAACGATGTGTATGGGCCTAAGTCACTTTTGCGTTCAGAATTGGTTGGCTTATGCTCTTACTCGAGTAGCATGAGGTACGTGGAATCCCGTGTGAATCAGCAAGGACCCAACAATCCTTTATCACCTTGCAAAAAAGTAGTGTGAGTATTGTTCTTCTGAGAGTCTAAAGTGAAGCCAGCACGTTTGACAAGTGCATATCAGCAGTCTTTGTGGATGTTAAGTATCTCTTTGAAAAAACAAGTAAAGTGAGTAGGCCGAATTTCTATAAATTGAGACCATAAACACACTCATATTATCCCATCATTTTCATCTTGGTAACATTTCCATGAATATCATCATGTTGCTTTCTGTGCTACGGTGCATGCTGCTCACCATTATTCCCTCCTGCTGCAGCCAAGCCTCGAGCATGAACATGAGCATGAGCACGAGCACGCGCTGCTCACAGTTTGAAAGAGAGGCCCTTCTCAAATTCAAGGATTCCCTCACTGATCCTTCCAACAGGCTACGTTCTTGGGCTGGTGAAGATTGTTGTAACTGGGCTGGGATCCAGTGCGACAATAACACTGGACATGTCATCCAACTCGACATTCGCAACCCGCATCCATTTAATATGACCCGTTGTGAGGAAAACAACTGGACCGGTGATCCAATATATACCAAATCATGTTTGGTGGGCAAAGAGGTAAATCCTTCCTTACTTGACTTGAAACATTTGAGATACTTGGACTTGAGTTGGAACAATTTCTCAGGAACGAGAATTCCGAATTTCTTTGGGTCATTTTATGAATTGAGATATCTTAACCTCTCTTCCTCTTACTTTGGAGGTGTTGTTCCACATCACCTTGGAAATCTGTCTACCTTGCATTTTCTTGATCTAAATTTATTTGGAGGTGATGGTCCAGAAAATTATGGCCCCCAATTGAGTGTCGATAGTTTGCACTAGGTGTCACGTTTATCTCATCTCAAGTATTTAAATGTAAATAGATAGCCACGTTTATCTCATCTCAAGTATCTTGACATGAATTATCACCTAGCATTGCTAGCTATCTATTTACATTTAACATTCCCCCTCAAACTGAGTGTAGATCCATCAAGGACACTCAATTTGTCTCTCAGTAACAGAAATCTAGAAGTACCAAGGGCCTTAGTAAGGATATCAGCCACCTGATCAACTGCTGAAATGTGATGAACATTAAGAAGCTTGCGAACAACCTTCTCACGAACAAAGTAAATATCCAATTCAATGTGCTTAGTTCTGGAATGAAGAACAAGATTAGCACTTAACAAGACCGTGCTCTTGTTATCACACCATACAGTAGGAGGAGCACAAACAAGCTTAAGTTCATAAAAGAGAAATTGTAGCCATGTGAGTTCAGCTGTAACTGATGCTAGACTCCGGTATTCAGCCTCAGTACTACTGCGAGAGACAACACTTTGCTTCTTGGACGACCATGAAATGAGATTGGAACCCAAATAGACACAATAGCCTAAAGTAGAACGTCTGTCATTCGGATCAGATGCCCAATCAGCATCAGAGAAGCCAGTCAAACGAAAATGAGGAGCAGGTGCTAACTGAAGTCCAAACATAGTAGTAGCCTTAAGATACCTTAGAATCCTTTTGACTACTCGCTAATGAGATTCAAGTGGATTCTGCATGAATTGGCAAACTCGATTGACTGAGTATGCAATTTCTGGTCTAGTAATGGTGACATACTGCAAAGCACCAACTATACTGCGATATAAGTGGACATTTTGGACAGGATCACTCCCCGTAGCAAACATTTTCTCACCACCACTCATAGGAGTAGGTAGACCTTTAGCAAATTGCATCTTGGCACGACAAAGAAGATCATGAATATACTTGGATTGAGATAGAAACAATCCATTTGCAGTACGCTGTACCCGAATGCCAAGGAAGTAGTGAACAAGACCCAAGTCTTTCAAAGAAAACTGGGAATTTAGTTGCTGAATCAACTGAGAGACATCAGCAGAGTGGGCACCAGTGACCAGAATGTCATCCACATATACAAGAAGAAAAATTGGTGAAGGAAAGTGCCGAATGAAAAGTGATGAATCTGACTTAGATGAAGTAAAGCCAAACTTGAGAAGAGTCTGTCTCAGTTTGTCAAACCAAGCTCTAGGAGCCTGTTTTAACCCATATAATGCATTGGAGAGCTTGCAAACAACATTGGGACATGAAGGATCAACAAATCTGTGAAGCATGGGTTCAGAACTGCTCACAGAATTGGTAGGTCTATATGTTGACTGGTCTGTCAATAGTTTTCATAGACTGGTAGACTTGTATGTTGACTGGTTTGTCAATAGCTTTGTTCTTTGTGTGGTAAAACATAAAAGAGCAATTGTTAGGGTGCAACTAACAAGATATGTGGTCAAGCATATAAACACATATGTGGTAGAACATATGTGTAAGGTGAGAAGGTTGTATGAGTGGTAGAACTCAAGAGAGAAACTTGTAGAGAGTGTGAGCTTGGAGTGATTGTACAAGGAAGATGTTGTTCTTCTCTTGGGTAGATCAAAGCTCCTTCTTGGGACGAACTTGCGAGTTGTGCAAGTCGTCGGTGTTCTTCATTATAGTGGAATCTCTCGTCACCCCGTGGATGTAGGCATAACCGAACCACGTAAATCTCGTGTGTGAGTATCTCTACTTGTTATTTACATTCGTACGTAGTTGTTTACTTTGATTGGTTGCTAGTTGTGTAGTTCTTTGCTTGTTGGTTGTGGAACTTGGTGTAAGTTTCGGTACAAGGTGTTTCTCTTCAGGTGGTTAGCTTCCGCAGTGCTACAGGGTATCCCTCCTAGGGGTACAACAATTGGTATCAGAGCCCTTTGTCAGATTTGGGTGGTAAAGCTCCGATTTGAGGTGTTTGGGTTGTGCCTTGTGTGGTGCACACAAGGTGTTTGTTGAAATTCCTAAGAGAAGCTGGTTTGTGAAACAAGCGGAGAAATGACTTCTACAAGCAGCACAGTTAAAGTTGGGAAGTATGAGATAGAGAAGTTCAATGGGAAGAATGATTTCTCCTATTGGAGGATGCAAATGAAAAATTTGCTAATCTCACAGAAATTGCACAAAGCTTTGGCGGGTAAAGAAAAGAAGCACAAAGATATGTCTGATGAGGATTGGGAAGAGTTAGATCTTGAAGCACGAGCGTCGATCATTCTATGCCTTGAAAGGGATGTTGCTTTCTTGGTTGATGGTGAGGTAACGGCTGCGGATGTGTGGTCAAAGTTGGAGGCAAACTTCATGACGAAGACTCTAACAAATCGGATCTATTTGAAGTCCAGATTGTATACTTGCAAGATGGAGGAAGGTTCATCAATCCGGGAGTACATCAACAAGTTTGATAGGTGTATATCAGATTTGAAAGACATTGATGTGAAGGTAGATGATGAGGATCAAGCACTTCTACTACTTCTTTCGTTGTCGAAGTCTTATGAGAACCTAGTACAAACATTGATGCTTGTGGGTGACAATCTTACCATGGATGAGACTAGAACGTCACTTCTAGCGGATGATCTTCGGAAGATTGCAACTAGTGGCATGGCTACTAGTGGTAACAAGGAGCAGGCACAAGGGCTGTTTGTAAGAGGTAGAAGCAAGGAATGAGAAAAAGGCAAGGGAGGAAAGTCTAGGTCAAGTTCTAGACCTCTTGCGGAAAGGCCACGTTTTAAATGAGGTGAGCTTGGGCATTTCAAAGCAAATTGCCCTAACAAGAGAGCAGGATGGAAGAAGAACAACAAGAACAACAACAACAGAAAGGCAGAAGGGAAGCAAGAGGCTGGTTATGCTTCGGAAGAAGGGAGCAATGATGATTGTTTCTCCGTCACATGTGAAGAAGAAATCTCCGGTAAGTGGATTCTTGATTCTGGTTGCTCGTACCATATGTGTCCAAATAGGAAGTGGTTTACTACCTATAGAAGCATTAATGGTGGAACCGTGTTGATGGGGAATAACCATCCTTGTAAAATGGTGGGGCTTGGTTCAATTAGAATCAAGATGCATGATGGAGTGTTAAGAACTTTGATGGATGTAAGACATGTCCCTGATTTGCGGAAGAACCTTATTTATGTTGGTGCTTTGGACTCCGGTGGTTGTAAGATAGTTACATGGAATGGAGTGAAGAGGGGTGTTCGTGGTTCTTTGGTAGTGATGAAAGGTATTCGTCAAGGAAATCTTTATGCTCTTTTGGGTACGACGGTGACAGGAAGTACAACAGTTGGAACTAGTGGAAGTCATGGAGACCCATGTGAGTGCACTCGGTTATGGCATAGGCTGCTTGGGCATATGTCAGAGAGAGGTCTAGATCTGCTCGGTAAGAAAGGTTTGCTGAAGAATATGAAGAAGCCTTGCATGGATTTTTGCGAGCATTGCGTGTACGGTAAATCACACCGGGTTCAGTTCAAGTCAAACAAACACACAAGCAGAGGTATTTTAGACTATGTGCATACAAATTTTGGGGTCCAGCTTCAGTTACTTCCAAGGGTGGTTCCAGGTACTTTGTCACGTTTGTTGATGATTATTCTAGGTATGCTTGGATTTATTTCTTGAAGCATAAGAATGAGGTATTCAGCACGTTCAAGAAGTGGAAAGCAATGGTTGAGAACAGAACGGGCAAGAAATTGAAGACACTGCGATCTGATAACGTTACAGAGTATACAGAGGGTGCCTTCAAGGAGTTTTGTGATCAGAAAGGAGTTGCTAGACATTGGACAGTCAGGAAAACACCACAACAAAATGGGGTCGCGGAGAGACTGAACCGTACATTGCGGGAGCGAGCAATGTGTATGCGATCATATGCTGGTTTGGGCAGAGAATGGTGGGCAGAGTCGATTGCTACAGCTTGCTACATTTGCAACCGGTCTCCTCATTCAAAGTTAGATGGAGATGTACCTTACATGGTATGGTCAGGAGAACATGCAGATTATGAGAGACTCCGAATTTTTGGGTGCACAACCTACTACCACGTCAACGAGGGAAAACTTGACGCGAGAGCCAAGAAGGCAATATTCTTGGGGTATGCAACAGGTGTAAAAGGCTATCGCCTTTGGTGTGTAGAAGATTCTAAGTTCATAATCAGCAGGGATGTTACTTTTGATGAGAACTCCATGGTAGCTTCTTCGAAAGCTATGGTGCCCGAGGATGATGGTGTTGGGACTTCTAAGTCTCAAGTAGTTGAGATAGAACCTAAAGACCAACCAGGTTCTAGTCGTGTTCAAGAGGAGGATCATGGAGACACTCATGATGAGAGTGATGATGAGCTTGAACATGAGACGGTTCAACAAGAGAATGTACATGCACTACAACAACATCAGCTCGAGGATAGTTTGGCTTCCACTAGGCCAAGGCGAGCATACAAACAGGTTCAAAAGCTGGGGTCAGACCAGCCTTTGAAGCACTATGGGCAGGTGAATTTGGTTGAGTACGCACTCTCGGTGGAGGATGACGAGCCGGTCTCCTTCAAGGAAGCTATACAGAACAGTAATAGTGAGAGTTGGTTGGCTGCGATGGAAGAAGAGATGGAGTCTCTTCGGAAGAACCAAACATGGGAGGTCGTCCCATTGCCCAAAGGGAAGAAAGCTATTGGTTGTAAGTGGGTATACAAGAAGAAAGAGGATCCTTCCGAGCTCGGTGGTACAAGGTACAAGGTACAAGGCGAGGCTAGTGGCTAAGGGGTTTGCACAAAGAGAGGGAGTGGACTACAATGAGATCTTTTCTCCGGTGGTGAAGCACACTTCCATTCGGGTGCTATTGAGTATTGTTGCTCATGGTGATCTTGAGCTGGAACAACTCGATGTCAAAACAGCCTTCTTGCACGGAGACTTGGATGAGGAAATCTATATGCATCAACCTGAGGGCTACAAGGTTGAGGATAAGGAACGTCAGGTATGTCACTTGAGGAAATCACTATATGGATTGAAGCAATCTCCTCGGCAGTGGTACAAGCAATTTGACTCCTTCATGCTAAAGCATGGGTTCTCCAGAAGTGAGTATGACTGTTGTGTTTATATTTGGAAACTTCGTGGAGGTGATTATATCTATCTTCTTTTGTATGTGGATGACATGCTTATTGCTTCAAAGAGCAAGGTGGAGATAGATAGGCTGAAATCTCAGCTCGGTAAAGAGTTTGAGATGAAGGACATGGGCGCTGCTAAGAAAATACTGGGTATGGAGATCAGAAGAGAGAGGTCGAACCGTCGATTGTTCTTGAGTCAGAAAGGCTACATTGAGCGGGTTATCTCGAGGTTCGGGATGCAAGATGCTAAGCCAGTGGTGACTCCATTGGCTCCACATTTTAGGCTCTCTGGTAAACAATCTCCCACTACAGCGGAACAGAAGGCACACATGGAGCGTGTACCTTATGCTAGTGCAGTTGGCAGTTTGATGTATGCAATGGTGTGTACACGTCCAGATATTTCACAGGCGGTCAGTGTGGTCAGTAGGTTCATGGCAAACCCGGGGAAGGCACATTGGGAAGCAGTGAAGTGGGTCCTGAGGTACTTAAAAGGTACCGCTGATACGGGTTTGTGCTTTGGTGGAGATACATGTCAGATCAGTGGGTTTGTGGACTCAGATTATGCAGGCGATCTAGATAGACGACGATCTACTACTGGTTATGTGTTCAGTATACATGGTGCTCCCGTTAGTTGGCGATCGATGTTACAGTCTACAGTGGCACTTTCTACTACAGAGGACGAGTACATGGCCATGGCAGAGGGAGTGAAGGAAGCATTGTGGCTGTGGGGTCTTCTAGGCGACTTGGGGATTAAGCAGGATTGTGTGGACTTGTGGTGTGATAGTCAAAGTGCGATCCACTTGGCTAAACATCAGGTCCATCATGCTCGGACCAAGCATATCGATGTCAGGTATCACTTTGTGCGGGATGTCATAGAGGAAGGTGATGTTTCTCTAATGAAGGTGCACACAGATGAGAACCCAGCAGACATGTTAACCAAGGTGGTGACAGGTAGCAAGTTTCAGCATTGCTTGGACTTGCTTCATATCAGCCCGTGTTGATTGCCCATGAGGGCGGTGTTGGGGTGAGGTGGAGTCTTCACCCGGTTGTAAGAACTACGGTGGCTTGATCCCTGTGAGGGTACGTAGGCAGCCATGGCCAGAATGGTGCAGGCCGGTTGGGTCTACAGATCAGTCTTGTTGAGGTATAGTTCTAAGGTGTTTGCAGCTTCTTCTGGAGTTCGTCCAAAATTTGAGGTCTATCAAATGATGTACGAGGTGGAGAATTGTGAAGCATGGGTTCAGACTTGCTCACAGAATTGGTAGGTCTATATGTTGACTGGTCTGTCAATAGTTTTCATATACTGGTAGACTTGTATGTTGACTGGTTTGTCAACAACTTTGTTTTTTGTGTGGTAAAACATAAAAGAGCAATTGCTAGGGTGCAACTAACAAGATATGTGGTCAAGCATATAAACACATATGTGGTAGAACATATGGGTAAGGTGAGAAGGTTGTATGAGTGGTAGAACTCAAGAGAGAAACTTGTAGAGAGTGTGAGCTTGGAGTGATTGTACAAGGAAGAAGTTGTTCTTCTCTTGGGTAGATCAAAGCTCCTTCTTGGGACGAACTTGCGGGTTGTGCAAGTCGTCGGTGTTCTTCATTATAGTGGAATCTCTCGTCACCCCGTGGATGTAGGCATAACCGAACCACGTAAATCTAGTGTGTGAGTATCTCTACTTGTTATTTACATTCGTAGGTAGTTGTTTACTTTGATTGGTTGCTAGTTGTGTAGTTCTTTGCTTGTTGGTTGTGGAACTTGGTGTAAGTTTCAGACAAGGTGTTTCTCTTCAGGTGGTTAGCTTCCGCAGTGCTACAGGGTATCCCTCCTAGGGGTACAACAAAATCCAGGGGGTTGCATCATGTAAACTTCTTCCATTAGATCACCATTTAAAAACGCATTGTTGACATCTAACTGAAAGACTGACCATCCAAATGTAACAGCCACTGAGAGCACAACTCTGATTGTAGTGGGTTTAACAACTGGACTAAAAGTTTCTTCATAATCAAAACCAGCAATCTGTTGAAATCCCCTAGCCACCAAGCGAGCTTTGTATTTATGAATTGTGCCATCTGAATTTTTTTTGGTGTTGAAGATCCATCTACAGCCAACAATGGACTTATCTTGGGGAAGATTCACTAGTGACCAAGTATTGTTCCTGATTAATGCCATGTATTCCTCTTGCATAGCAGCAAACCAATGAGGAGCGTCTAAGGCCTCCTTCAAACTAGCCGGTTCAGCTTGGGCTATGTACACCTTAGGCTTGTAGATACCTACCTTGGACCTGGTTACCATTGGATGTCCAGGAATAGGCTCAGTATTAGCTCCAATAGTAGGACTAGGAGGGGCACCAGTAGATGCACCAGTTGTAGCACTAGGAGTAGGACTTGTAGTAGCACCATTTGTAGTACTTGCAGGAATAACATCAGTTGTAACATCAATTGCAGTAATAACATTAAGAGTACTAGAGACAGTAGGAGCAACAATAGGATGAGCAAGAAAAGTTCTATCTTGAACAGACAAACAAGGTAGGGATGAACTAGGAGAAGTGACCACTGGTCTAGAAAAAGAACCAGTGACTGAACCAGCATTGCTAGCTGGTTCATTGTTGATATTGTTGTTAATATTGGGAGACATTGATGAATGTGGAAAAGAGGTTTCATTAAAAAGAACATCTCTTGAGATATAAATCCGACCATTAGGAGATAAGCATTTGTACCCTTTATGTTGCAAACTATAACCAAGAAAAGTACACTCAACAGACCTGAATTGTAGTTTGTGAGAGTTGTATGGTCTTGTATTTGGAAAGTAAGAACAACCAAACACTTTGAGATTTTGATAATCAAGAACCTTGTGATATAGTAGCTCAAAAGGAGAGAGGCCATGTAGAGCAGAAGAAGGAACTCGATTAAGCAAATAGACTGATGTTCTTACTGCCTCATCCCAGAACTTCATGGGAAGAGAAGCATGAGCAAGAAGGGTCAATGCTAATTCAATTATATGTCTGTGCTTCATCTCAGCAACCCCATTTTACTGATGGGTAGTAGGACAAGCCAACCGATGTCTAATACCATGTTGAGCTAAAAACTTTGAAAAAGACCTATACTCTCCTCCCCAGTCAGATTGAATACACTTGATAGAGAGCCCAAATTCTAATTCAACCTGTGCTTTAAACTTAATGAAAGTAGGATAAGCATCAGACTTGTTCTGTAACAGATACACCCAAGTGAACTTGCTATATGCATCAATAAAATGGATATAATACTTATATCCAGAAGAAGAAACAGTGGAAGAAGGTCCCCAAAGATCTATATGAATTAGCTCTAATGGCTTATTGTACACAGTAGAAGAGCTAGAAAAGGGAAATTTATGTATTTTTCCTAAACAACATGAAGAGCACAAACCAACATTATTCTTGTTTGAAACAGAAATATTACATCTGGTAAGGATCTTGTTCACAAGTGGGAATGAAGGGTGTCCTAGTCGAGCATGCCAAAGATGCAGAGAAGAAGAGGAATCAGAAGTGGTTGTATGAACTGACACAGTTGTATTGAAACAGGAAGAACTTGTATTAGCTGAAAAGCTTTGATTACAAATAGAAGACAATGGCTCTTGTGAAGAAGAAAACTCTGATTCTCGGCCAGTAAGAGACATGGATGGGAAGACATAAAGCCCCTTGTTAAGCTTCCCTTACAAGAGAATTTGATTGGTGACCTGATCCTTGACAAAACACAAGTCAGGATGAAATTCAAAGAAGACTCCATTATCCCTTGCAAATGTAGAAACACTTAACAAATTTTTAGTAAGTTTAGGAACTTGAAGAATGTTCGTAAGAAGCAGTTTTCTTGAAGAATTTGAAGAGTTTAAGAAAGACTAACCGATATTCTGAATTGGCAATGCAGTACCATCTCCAACAAGAAGTTGGTCATTGCCATGATAAGGTACTGAGGATGCCAAATTCTGAGCATATGGAGTGCAATGATCTGTTGCACCAGAGTCAGGATCAGCTGATGTGGAAGAAGCAACACCAGATTGCATTGAAGACTGAGACTCTGCTCCCCAGTTGGGATGAATATACTGACTAGAGGAAGCAGAATAAGCATGCCTAGGTGCTAGATTTCCTGTTGGAGGAGTTGTGCCTGAAGAAGAGGTTTGTGAATTGAAGTTCCAAGGATTTAACATACCATTGTCAAACCGATTATAGCATTTGAATGCAAGATGGCCAAGCTTGCCACAAATTTGACACTGAGGTCTACTAGACTGATAGCCAGATGGCCTATACCCCCTCCCAGATCCAGGTCTTGCTCCTCTTGGTGAGTAAGTCTGTGAATGGAATGGATACCTTGCACCTCTAGGTGAGTTAGACACAAAAGATCTTGGTGATGGTTTGTATGATGTGTGAGCTACATTGACGGAACTAGAAACATCAAGATCTTTCAAATGTCGTTCAATTCTTGTTTCTTGTGCAAGCAACAAAGACTCGACCTCTGCTATACTATAAGCATCAGATCTAGAGCTTACTGAGACTACAAAAGTGTCATATGACTGTGGTAATCCATCAAAAATTGCATTAACATGATCTTTTGAAGAAAGTGGATGCCTAACTGATGCTAATTGATCAATGATAGACTTTAATTTCAGGAGATAATCATTGATGGATAGGTCTCCTTTCTTGAAGTTCTGTAATTGATTTCTGAACTGAGAGATCTTAGCTACGGTCTGAGAATTGAAGTAGGTTTCAAGAACATTCAAAATATGTTCTGATGTTTCACATCCTACTAACCTTGTGAGCAATGGCTGAGTCATAGAGGAAAAAAGCCATGAAAAAAGGAGTTGATCTTGCTGTTCCCAGTGCAGGAACTCTGGATTAACAATCCCGTTTGCTTGATCTTCAGCTGATAAGAATTATGATGGAGATGAACCTTTTTCAATAAACTTCTGAAGTTTATGACCTCTGATTGTTGCCAACACTTGTTGTTTCCACAACAAGTAGTTGTGTTCATCAAGTTTTACAGACAAAACATGAGTGAACATTACTGGTTTGGACTCTGTCATGAAAAAATTGGTGAGAGATGCAGCATTCGAAGAGGTTGCATCAGCCATTGATACTACTAAGAAAGCTTGAAATGAAGAAGAAGATTGAAAAGAAGAACAAGAGAAGAAAACGGGAAAAGAGATGGCTCTGATACCATGTTAGAAAACTAAGAGAAAGTATGATAATTCTGTATTCTCATTTATGTTCTGTAAATGTACATTGATCATACTTATATAGACAGTTCTAATTCTTGTAACAACAACATCAGTAACAAACTAACAATATTGCTGACTACCTATCCATGCTTAACAAACTAACAGCATTGACTACTCAGTTACCCAACATTAACAAACTAACAGCATTGACTACCTATCCATCACCTAGCATTGCTAGCTATCTATTTACATTTAACATGATCTATCAAATAACAACTTACGAGGAAGCATACCTAAGAAGATTGGTAAATTGGTTTCGTTGGAGTCCCTTGACTTGTCTGAAAATCAATTTTCGGGAAGAATTCCAAAAAGCATGTCGGATTTGACTTTTTTGAGTCACTTAAATTTGTCCCACAACAAACTTTCAGGAGAAATTCCATCTGACAACCAATTTCAAACATTTGAAGATCCATCCATTTACACTGGGAATCCTGAACTTTGTGGAGCTCCGTAGAATAAGTGTTTAGAAGTACTTGTTGCGATCGATGTTAAGTCCGAAAAGGCAAATAGTGGTATTGTTGAAATCAATTGGTTTTACATTGGCATAACATGTGGGCATACAGCAGGCTTTTGGGGAGTTTGTGGTGTGTTATTCTTTAACATGCTATTAAGAGTCGGCTATTTTCATTTTCTAAATTGTGTGAAAGATTGGTTGTTGGTAAAAATAGCCCAAGTGAAAAGGAGGCTGATGAGAAACCAAGTTGATGGATAAACATAGCTCAACTGAAAAGGTTGCCACTAAAACATTTGAGATACTTCACGTTCATTCCAACATTCTATCAATAAAATATACCCAAGACGATAAGAATTGATTTAAAATATTCTAACGGAGAACAAGTTGATTTAAGATATAATCATGAATACTTTCGTCAGAGTGATTATTATCCATTGTGTTTGTAAGTTTGGTGGCGTCTTTTGCTGCGGGTTTCTTATTGATTATAGTGTGTTGGAAATATGGCTTTTTAAATAAAACAAAATGGTGTTTAACAGGTTTCGATCTCTGGATCTCTCTCTCTAATATTAGTCCCATATCTACTATACAACTCTTTGTGGTAGAGTTTATAAGGAGATTGTTAGGACTTGGGCTTGGACCCCTTGGGGTACCACACTTTTGTGAGGAGAGGAGAGATAGATTCTCGCGCCCGCCGCCGCCATCCGTCCGTCCGGGTCGGGTCATTAAGAGAGCAACCCATTCTTTTTGCTACAAATTTATTTACATTAAATAAATTTTGAATCTCAAGAGAGGGATGAATCTAGACAGAATTTTGTACATGAATCTAGACGTCTTCCTATTGCCATGTTTTCCACGTTTTGTTTTTAAGTGCAATTAAGCTTGGACGTTTTCCATGTTTTGTTTTTAAAGTGCAATTAAGCTTGGGCGTTTTCCATGTTTTGTTTTTAAGAGCAATTAAGCTTGGACGTTTTTTCATGCATTTGTTGTGCCAATGTACCTAGTCGAGTTCTTTGTTTTGTCAATGCACTTATCCGGATTTTCATACCTTGATGAATCTATATTCTCACTATAAAAACAACACAAAGTTAGAGTTTATATAAATATGAGTAGAAAAACAAAGGAAAAGTATTCTGCAACAAGAGCATTTCGTTTTGCAATTAGAGAGAAAAAATCTTTTCCCTTTTGTAATTAGTTAATTCATTTTGTATTTCAATCAAAGAAGTGCTTTTAGCTTTGTTAAATTATTTACAATGTATTGATGATTCCGAGCAAAAACAAGAGTTTAAGGGTGATAGTATTCCGTTCATCACTGTGCAATTGTTTGAACGAGACAGAGAAGATTTTGGGCTGTTTTATCCTGGGAACGGCGGGGCTAGTACACTGCTTGCACAATCTTGGGCAGAGCCGCGAAACGTCTTAAAGAGAGCGACCTAGTCCGCGACTCAACCCAAGAATAATTGGTACCTTCGTTCCTAACTTTTTATTTGAATCTTTTACAGCATTTGAATCTTATACAGCAGTTACAACAATTTTAAGACGTGTTCTTTCTGCCATGATTACAAATACTGAATTTGCTAAACAAAGTTTGCATATATTTGTAATACAAGAATGCACACACTTGATCACACATAAGATTTGAGTTAATTGTTAAAGAAGTGAATCGTATATAGTTGGGTATATATAGATTAGCGATGAACAGTTAATATTCTGAACTTAATGCATTTCGTCAGCATAAAATTTTCTGAGTCAGGAACTTAGGCTTCTTTTAGAAATTGATCCAACTGTTGGCAACAATAATATTATTTGATCTATGTGCTTCACTTCCTACAAATGTAATGCACACTAGAAGTGAAGTTGAGTTATGACACTGACTTTAGCAATGGACTATTCCTTGCTTCAAAGGGATCCAGGGATAGGTTGCCAAACATTACTTTGATGTGAAAATATTAGGAAAAGTTGTGCTCTATAAGCTTGTTGACACACTGTTTTGTTATGCATTAATTAGAGAGGATGAATCTGTGCATTTTGATTTTGACTCTTAATCATGGTTATAGATTAGTTATATCCTCATTGTTCTCATGTATTAGTTATACGCTCATTGATTGGGAAATCCTTCAATTGAGTTTGAGAATCTTTTCCTGTCATGTAACAAGCATAAAATTGGAGTAGCAGCCATGTTTATGAAGGTTATATAAGTCTAAAAGTAATAAATGAGGATATGTATGTATGAAAGCTTTGAAATATTGCTTCTGAAGAGCCAAACAAAATATATGAATGGGACGCTTTCCTTGTTTTGTACAAGTTGGACTATTCAAGGAAGTGTATGTTATTGCCTTGTTGTTTCTATGTGTCTGTTAAATTAATTGTTTTGGAACCCATTAGCCTAAACAAACTTTGTTCCAAGGATTGGAGTTTAGTTTTGTTTGCACTATGTACCTTTGTTACCTTGGGTGGTAGTTCTTGTTGTCAAATTGGGTTGGGAGCAGTTTTCTATGCAAGGATACAACCCCATGGCAACATTTGAAAGGTTGGAAAGAGGGTTATATTTGTTTGGATTTATTGAAAAAAAAAATCCACATGATTTTGAGATTTGTGTACTTTTAATATTTGGCATGCTAAACTTTGTTATGTTCATAGTTTTGGATTTTGAAAGACGATTGATATTGTAAATATGCTCATAGTCCACACATCTTGAACCTTTTTAGAAAACACTTGGTGGATCATGCATCTGTTTTTAATTTTGCATATCCACCGCGTTTGACTGATTGTATAACATCTAGAAGCCTGGAAGCGCTTATGTTCATAACATTGTGAATCTTTTTAGGCTGCTTTAAAAACATAGTCAACTAAATCCCTGTCAGTGAAATCAAATTAGTTATCATTATGACTAGCGTGATTAGGGATTGACATATTTGTACACATGTTGACAATGTAAAATGTAGTCTAGACTCTAAAACCATGGAGGACTAACTAGAGGAGATTGTGTATGAATAGAACACCATGCTTTAAAGTTAAATTTCATAGAATTTTAATTAAAGGTGCTGCTCTATTAGGCTTTCTGAGTCGGAATATCATGAAATCTGAATCAATAAATTCCATTTGAACATTTTGTGAGAAGTGAACAATATCAACTATGCATGTTACTCCCATATATTCTTTAGATAATGAGTATGCAGTTCTATTATGTTATGCACTTTGGACGATTCTGTCTATTTTGGTGAGAACAATAATTGATCTATTGTGAAAATTGGGAATGCTTCTATTTCTCAATACTATTGATGGAAAGAAAACTTTGTGATTAATGTTACAGTTGATGTTTGATGTTAAGCTGACATAAGGAGGCTATAAGGAATCATTTGTATACAGATTGACCTGTGAATTTTGTTCTTGATGTCAATGCATAAATGATTTTGCTCAGACCATAAGTTGGTCGGACTTCCACATGAGGACATGAATTCTTATGGAAAGGATATGTTCTCATGATGATGATGTTGATGGCAATCTAGAACAATTCAAGCTATTGCTTGATTTTGTTGCGGAACTTTATTATCTAAGTCTGCAACTAAATTCCCAGAGGATGCACAAATCTAGCTTGGTGATTACATCAAAGTTTGAAAAAATTCAGAAGCTGAATTTAAGGTACGTTTTCTAATGATATTCTTAGTTGATCCTTGAACTTAAAAGAAAATGAGAATCGCGAGGTGAATAGAATGCGTATTTTATTCGATATTCTCATTTTGTGGGTCCTTAACAGTTGAATGCACGGTCTGCTTCAGATAGCAAGAAGACCGTCACTTAATATGCATTCAAAAGGTGGCTAAACCTGTTTTTGACAATAGTTAGAGGGACCGAAGTTCAAAAGTCCCTTAATGGAAAGCTTACGTATATTTTTAACATTATACATGCTAAAAATAATTTTGTGGATCCTGATTTTTTGTGCGAAGATTTTTTGTGTTTCACAAGGAATTATTCATGGAAAGATAAATTTCATTTATTTTCGAGGTATAGTGGGGGTTATTTCGAGGAATAGTGGGGGTACATCCTCAAATAACGTGCCTATGATAAGGATGAATGCATCTGATAAAGTCATAGAATCTGAGCCTAGGAGAAGTAAAAGGAAACGACCTTCTAAACACCTTGGGCCCGATTACTATGTCTTTTCAGTCGAGGAGGTTTCCCTTAGCTTTCAAGGAGCCTTATAGTTGTAATTGAAAAGGTCATGAGGTACCTTAAGAGGACTAAGAACCTCGGATTACATAATCAGAAGTTTTCCGCTGTCCTTGAAGGATATAGCGATGCTGATTGGAACACCCTTTCAGATGACTCCAAAGCCACCAGTGGCTATATTTTCAATATAGCTGGTGGAGCTGTTTCTTGGAAATCCAAGAAACAAACCATTCTGGCACAGTCCACGATGGAGTCAGAGATGATAGCATTAGCCACGGCTAGTGAAGAAGCAGGTTGGTTGAGAAACCTGCTAGCAGAGATCCTTTTATGGGAAAGACCGATTCCAGTTGATCCATTGCGATAGTACCGCGGCTATTGCGAAAATACATAACCGTTATTATAACGGCAAGAGATGACAAATACGTCGTAAGCACAGTACAGTTAGAGAGTTTCTATCTACTGGTGCTGTGAGAGTGGATCATGTACGAACTGATGCGAACTTGGCTGATCCTTTGACGAAAGGATTAGCTATAGAGAAGGTTTTGCAAACCTCGAAAGGAATGGGACTAATGCCCTTAGATTGATGAGTCATTCATGACGGTAACCCAACCTATAGACTGGAGATCCCAAGAAATAGGTTCAATGGGTAATAACAAGTCGTGAATGATATGATGTGAATCATGCTGACAAAATAGCAATCTCATTCCTAGATTAAAGCATGAATTCCTGAAGCGATTGTAGGATGAGTTAAAAAAACTCTTAATGAGGTCTATACTCTATGTGGAGTGGAGTACCTAGCTACAGGAGTACTCTTGATAGACTCACCTAAGTGATTGTGGAAGTTTGGCCGCTTCCTATGGAATTTGTGGGCAAAATTCCTAGAGCCTTCACTATACTGGGATATACGTGCATGGCCGTAAGGCACGGGCTTTTTAGACTTCACCCTGGTAAGGTTGTGCGTGTAATGTCTGTTAGAAATAGAGTTCAAAACTACGAGTTACTCTAGTATAATCTAAAGCATGAACACTACGTAAGAGTTCAAGTCGAAAGACACTTTTGTTTATGCACAATCTTATATTTTTAGATTGCTCGATGAAAATTGTTTTTTAAATCCAAGTGGGGGATTGTTGGAAATGTGCCTTTTTAAATAAAAGAAAATGGGTGTTTAACAGGTTTCGATCTCTGGATCTCTCTCTCTAATATTAGTCCCATATCTACTATACAACTCTTTGTGGTAGAGTTTATAAGGAGATTGTTAGGACTTGGGCTTGGACCCCTTGGGGTACCACACTTTTGTGAGGAGAGGAGAGATAGATTCTCGCGCCCGCCGCCGCCGTCCGTCCGTCCGGGTCGGGTCATTAAGAGAGCAACCCATTCTTTTTGCTACAAATTTATTTACATTAAATAAATTTTGAATCTCAAGAGAGGGATGAATCTAGACAGAATTTTGTACATGAATCTAGACGTCTTCCTATTGCCATGTTTTCCACGTTTTGTTTTTAAGTGCAATTAAGCTTGGACGTTTTCCATGTTTTGTTTTTAAAGTGCAATTAAGCTTGGGCGTTTTCCATGTTTTGTTTTTAAGAGCAATTAAGCTTGGACGTTTTTTCATGCATTTGTTGTGCCAATGTACCTAGTCGAGTTCTTTGTTTTGTCAATGCACTTATCCGGATTTTCATACCTTGATGAATCTATATTCTCACTATAAAAACAACACAAAGTTAGAGTTTATATAAATATGAGTAGAAAAACAAAGGAAAAGTATTCTGCAACAAGAGCATTTCGTTTTGCAATTAGAGAGAAAAAATCTTTTCCCTTTTGTAATTAGTTAATTCATTTTGTATTTCAATCAAAGAAGTGCTTTTAGCTTTGTTAAATTATTTACAATGTATTGATGATTCCGAGCAAAAACAAGAGTTTAAGGGTGATAGTATTCCGTTCATCACTGTGCAATTGTTTGAACGAGACAGAGAAGATTTTGGGCTGTTTTATCCTGGGGACGGCGGGGCTAGTACACTGCTTGCACAATCTTGGGCAGAGCCGCGAAACGTCTTAAAGAGAGCGACCTAGTCCGCGACTCAACCCAAGAATAATTGGTACCTTCGTTCCTAACTTTTTATTTGAATCTTTTACAGCATTTGAATCTTATACAGCAGTTACAACAATTTTAAGACGTGTTCTTTCTGCCATGATTACAAATACTGAATTTGCTAAACAAAGTTTGCATATATTTGTAATACAAGAATGCACACACTTGATCACACATAAGATTTGAGTTAATTGTTAAAGAAGTGAATCGTATATAGTTGGGTATATATAGATTAGCGATGAACAGTTAATATTCTGAACTTAATGCATTTCGTCAGCATAAAATTTTCTGAGTCAGGAACTTAGGCTTCTTTTAGAAATTGATCCAACTGTTGGCAACAATAATATTATTTGATCTATGTGCTTCACTTCCTACAAATGTAATGCACACTAGAAGTGAAGTTGAGTTATGACACTGACTTTAGCAATGGACTATTCCTTGCTTCAAAGGGATCCAGGGATAGGTTGCCAAACATTACTTTGATGTGAAAATATTAGGAAAAGTTGTGCTCTATAAGCTTGTTGACACACTGTTTTGTTATGCATTAATTAGAGAGGATGAATCTGTGCATTTTGATTTTGACTCTTAATCATGGTTATAGATTAGTTATATCCTCATTGTTCTCATGTATTAGTTATACGCTCATTGATTGGGAAATCCTTCAATTGAGTTTGAGAATCTTTTCCTGTCATGTAACAAGCATAAAAATGGAGTAGCAGCCATGTTTATGAAGGTTATATAAGTCTAAAAGTAATAAATGAGGATATGTATGTATGAAAGCTTTGAAATATTGCTTCTGAAGAGCCAAACAAAATATATGAATGGGACGTTTTCCTTGTTTTGTACAAGTTGGACTATTCAAGGAAGTGTATGTTATTGCCTTGTTGTTTCTATGTGTCTGTTAAATTAATTGTTTTGGAACCCATTAGCCTAAACAAACAACTATGTACCAGATAAAAAGTTTGAGATCGACGAGGTTGTTGTGCTATGCTTATCTGATATAATATCTATGAATGTAAAAATGAAGAGCTTTTGTATTGTTGAAATTAAGCCACAGCTATAATCTACGTTGTATATTGTGGTTATTGATGCTTGAATTGCAATGATGTTGCATCAACGGAATTGCATAGTGTTATATCAGGTTTTTTGCAATGATGTAACATCCAGTGAACATCAAATGAATTTACATTGTTGAAAGAACATCAAACTTTGTTGCAAGAACATCCAGTGAACATCAAATGAATTTACATTGTGCTTTAACACCCAATGTACATGTATTCCTTCAAAAACTTGCATACTTCAAACCTTTTATTCTCTTGTTTGATTGTGCTTGTGACACCATGAGATTTGCAAGAAAATCAATTAAGAGTTGTTAATTAGCAGTAACTTAACCCCTTAAAGTAAATTACTGGCAGGAACTTAACCCCTTAAAATAAATTTGAATGTAACTTTGCCCCCTGCAGCAGAAGTGACCTAACAGGTGATGAAGATGAGCTACAATTCAAGTTTGCTTTTCCACTTATTGATGCTTGAATATTTAATCTACAATGAAATAACATGTAGATGTAGTAGTAAAAGCAGAGGTGTGGGTTCTTGATGGTGAAGTGGAGACAGTGGTGGTAAAGGAGGAGTTGGCGGATTATCCCAACGTCTTAGTGGAAGTTTTAATTTCAACCTTCAATTTTAATTGCATCAACTTAGAATCTCAGCCTTCAGATCATTAAAAGGTATTTTGGACAGTAAAATATTACCTTTTTAAATCTAGCACATGCCTTGACAGTCAAAGCACGTTGACTGTTAGTCTGAGGAGGAAAGTGCAATATGAATGTTAATTGGGGGCAAAGCTAAATTGGCTATATATTTTAGGGGGGAAAGTGCAATTAACCCAAACATAATTGAAAAAAACAAAACATAAACTGCTTCTTCTTCTAGTCTGGCACAAAACAAATCAGAACACAATAGTCTTTCTCTTCCTTCTTTTTCTTTTTTCTTCTAGTCTGGCACAGTAGATCTGATTTGTTCCTTCTCCTTCTTCTTATCTTTATTCTTCTAGTCTGGAACAAAACAAATCAAACCAGATCACAACAATCTTTCTTCTTCTCTGAAATCAGACGATTCTTTCCTCAATTGCGAGTTTGTGATTTAGATTCAATGCGCCAACGATTTGTCACAATTTAGGGTAGTCATGAGATTTGTAGCGAATCGCCTAGTCCATCCTGAGTTGAAACTGGCCATAAATCGCAGCAACTTTCTGACAATTTGAACAACATTGTCTACCAGAACCTTGGGCTTTCCTCTTTTCCTCTAGCACCTGTTGCTAAGCAACCTTCATAATTCACTTTTTCTGCTTCTCAATCTGAACCTTCCTCGACCAAGGAAGGATTTAAAATGAAATCTTTAGAGTGCGTGCTACCCAAGTAAACAAACCTTTAGAAGCTGCAACTGATAGCAATCCGTGTTGAGAAGAGGCATGATCTGATACTTCACTCACAAGCTATGAACTAAATTTTGCCCACTAGCTACAATATCATTGATCTTGTATACGTTTTCAGAAAACTTGGTTGTTGTTAGTTGGTTTTGACTTTTTTTTACTTCCTTGTATTCTTATTCTTTCTTTTTACCATATTTTCTCTACATAAAGGACTCACACCCAGACACCTTCAACTTACCTCTACTTATGTACCACAAAAGTTGGGACACTTTCCCACGATGTACCACAACTTAAGACAACGTGATAAAATGTTGTGCTTAATGAAAATATCCTCACTGCACTACCCTTAACAAACCCAAGGAGGACAAAGGATATATATGCAATTTCATATAATTGGAAATAATATGATCTGTTGTCCCAAGAAATATCTTAACATTATAAATTTTGAAAGTGAAATTGCACTAAGTGAATCTTGTAAACTTCTCTGGAAAATTGCATTAATAGTTTAATAAATTTGTATAGTTTGTTTGAACTTGTCTTAGTTCTTTAATGGTTATAAACTTGAAATAAGATCAATTATATAAAATCTAGATTAGATCTATTTTCCTTCGATCCACCTAAAGGTGTATGTGGAAGTTTAGGGGTTGTAAAGATATATTTCGTAAAATTAGGGTTTGCTAGTAGTATAATTAAGAAAATATGCGGCTCACATACTCCACAAGATTAAGTACAAATTATTTCTATAGAGCTAAAAACAATTTTTAAATTCAGGAGGACTACATAGTTGTCTCATAAATTAATCAGAATTATCTAAAGTTAAGGGGGCAGATAATCATTTGTTCTAATTAGAGGGGGGTCTAATAAAGTGTGGACTGTAGGACCCACTTAGACCACATAGTACACATGAATTTCCTAAATTGAGGGGGACAGTTGCCCCCTCTAGGCGGTATGTGGCTCCGCCACTTTTGTTTTGGGGAGGGGGGATCTAAGAGCCAAAATAGGTGGTAAATTTTTTATTATGAATACGATAAATGAAGTTACTATATGATACGTGAAGCAGAGAATCAGGTAGATGGATCGGTTTTATAACACGTCTTGGATTTGACAAAAAATGAAGAATCTTGCTATACAATTAAACAAGGGAATGGACAAGTGGATCAAATTACAAATAAGAATCCAGAGATCAGCAAGTACTCTTTCAACGTTTTGCATTTGGAAGAGGTGGACAAAATGACTGAAGTGATTGAAGTATTCAATGTGGTAGCATGGAATAATGTGATTGCTAATCAAAGTAAGGACAATAGTTACAAAGGCTCAAATCTGCCTTCTGGACAGGAGATCGTGTAAGGTGATAAAGCTCGGATTAATAACATAGATCAATCCTTGAACGAGGTTGACCATGAGCCAAGTATGGACACAGAGGTCCCTCAATATGCTTTTTGGGACAATAAAGGAGATGATGATAATGATGAAAACCTCTCAAAAGAAAGAGAACGTGAATTTGATGAAGATAATTTGTGTGGAAACAATGTCAAAGCCACAAATGCACGTGGAACTAACATAGCGGAGCCTCGGGAGCAGGATGGGCCCCAAAAATATCGGGCTGTCAAAAGTAAAGAATACGAGAAACTCAAAATTTATTAAAATCTTATGAAGAAAATTATGTATCAAGCCCTCAGAAATCCACTAGACGTCGGAAAGAAAACAAGAAGTACATACCCCAAAACAAAGAAAGAGGCAAGGCCTTGCCTTTCCAAATGATTGTTATTGGACGTCAGTATGGAGCTTCCTCCTTTATGTTAAGTCATTAGGGGTGACTTATCACCTTGAGAGATTGTAATAGTGTTTTTCTATTTTTATTAATATAAAGGTATAAGGGTCCTTGCTTGCTTTAAAAAAAAATAATATATATATCCAAGCTTCATTGTTTTTGCTGAAGACAACACCATAACCAATGCAACCACCCTTTCATCCAATCAACCTGAAACCAGGAGAGAATTTTAACTTCCAGCAAATTTATACACTTTATGGCCCATAGACGAGCTAAACTGACAACACTAATGACTTCGCATCTCACCAGTCAAATTACCATCCTGCCGTCTGTGGTGAAGCTCAAGCCTCAACAAAGAGCACTTGCATCACTCCTGATATTCTAATAACTTGCTCATTTCAATGCATTTTCAAGTGATTCAAATTGTGTTTATTAGATAACTCAGAGTACTACAATTTTCGTGTTTTGATGAGCTTGAGAATCGGTCTCAAACGAGCATATAAGTTGACCGAAAGTCAGGGATAATACCTTGTTTTCAGAGACAAAGAGGGTGAGAGAGGTGGCGGGGTGGTGGTGATGCTTGATGAAAAAAAGAGGGAGAAAGGTGGTGGTGGCGGGAGGGAGGGAAAGAAGTGGTGGTATGGAAAATAAAGTAGGTGGTGTGGGAGAGTATGGTGGTGTGAAGTAGTCGTTTATGTTAGTAATAGTATTAGTAGTATTAGTAGTAGTAGTACTAATAATAATAATAATAATAATAATAATAATAATAATAATAATAATAATAATAATAATAATAATAATAATAATAATAATTGTTCTAAAAAACGGCCAAGGCGTTAGGCGTCTGAGAGTAGCCCGAATTTTAGGCTAATCGGCTAGGAAAATCAGCTAGGGACCTAGGCGGGTTATTTTTAAGGGGTTGCAAATAGCACCTAACTAGGTGCAAATAACACCCAGGAAGACCTCATTGGCTCACTCCCATTTGATCTAGGGCTTAGTTACAACATTTGAAGAAGGGAAAAAAAGAGCACATGCGCATTGCGTCTTTCTCTCTCCAGCGTCACCCATTGAGGTCTTCCTCTCTCCGGCGTCACCTCTACTTCTCTCACCCCCTCTCCAATCTCCGACAGAGTCTCAATGGGTTTATTCCTCCTGCCGGCGTCACCCATCTCCTCTCCGATATCTCTCAATGGGTTTATCGGTGTCACCTGTTGCAGGTACTCTCCTAATCTCCTCTTGGTTTTATCCTCTTGTGTGTTAGGATTTTTTTATTTTCAGTAATCAGTAATTATCAAATCCACTTTCAAAGCTTGAAAAAAAAATTGAACATAACACAATCAGTTTACAATCTTTAAAAAAAAAAATGAAGAGACACAGTAAATGCTATCATGCTTAATTTTTCATGTTTATACATTTTGCATATGTATATTGGCATTGAATTGGAAGTAATTGATATGTTACTATGCTTAACTTTTATAAATTATACATTATATAATAATAAAAATCTCGCCTAAGCCTCTAGGCATTACTCCCCTGCTCGACGCCCGCCTATAGCCTAGAGTTTTTTAGACACTAATAATAATAATAATAATAATAATAATAATAATAATAATAATAATAATAATAATAATAATAATAATAATAATAATAATAATAATAATAATAATAATAATAATAATAATAATAATAATCCATTAAATGTTATTTATAATGAAATAGAAAATAAATTATATATTTACGGGTGGGATCCGAGGACAAACATTTATGACAAAGAAATTTACACGCAATATATATATCGTTGGATAACATATAATCCAACGATTAGATTTAGAATGAGTTGTTACCTACCTAACTAATGGTGGTGCCAAGCCAAGCCAAACCAAGCCTGATAGAATTTAAAAGTTCTAACTTATAAGGAAACTAATAGTTTATCAAACCCTACTACATTTTCTCTCAAACTTTGTGATACCGTGAAAAAAAAATAGAGTACTCCTAAATTCAAAATAACACAAAAAAATAATCATTATTTTCTCTCAAACTGATTTAGATTGCCAAGATGACCACATTGATTCCAGTTAAGAGACTGCTACCATGGCAGACCTATGTTGCTAAGATTATAGCTAAAAACCAAAAGCCATGCACACACAAAGGTGTGAACTAACATGATGATTTTGGTGCTAATAATCATCGGAAAAATATTCTTTTGTGTTTGTAACAAGCTGATTTGATGTTCGAGTAATGCATATGTAAAATGTCACTTAGTTTTGTATATAAACCATTAAAAAAAACTTGAAAAATGACTGGGGTTTGGAGTTAAGCTTTGAATCTAATCTCTAAATGGAGAGATGTAAGGCATGGAATAGCACAAGTACATCAATGTAAAGTATTCTTTTAATCATCGGAAAAAATATGCTTTTAATCTAATTTCATTTAATTTTTCATATTTCATTTACTTTACATTGAAAAGTGACTATTATTTATATATTTATTTTTTATTTTATTTTTGCATCGTATCACAAAGTTTGAGAGAAAATAGAGGGAGAGAGAACGTAGTGGAGTTTGACAAATTATTAATCTCTTTATAAATTAGGACTTTTATCCGCATTGGCTCGGCTCCAACATTTAGTTATTAGGTGACAACTCACACCAGATTGCATGCATTGAGAAAATTTTTGTAAACGGATCAGCCAAATGCTAATATGGTTTTTTTTTTTCTAATTAATCTGCCAAATGTTATATTAAGCTAATAGATGGTCATTCCAACATCAATATTATCTCCTCGTTGCATAAATAAATTTAATGCACTGTAAATTTCCTGTGTGATGGAGATGTATTTGGTGGATCAAATCTCATTTCATGGGAATGCAGCGGAATAAAGAACGAATGGGTAAGAGGACACAATATAGGATAAGAGTGTGGTTGTAGAGACGATCAAGGATTTGTGAACAAAATATTTTGCACAAATTGAGTTTTACACTGATGGCAAGGTCACACAATAGGATTCTGAATTAGAATCCTGCATCAGTCACCTTTCTATATCAGCCTATAGAGCAACAAAACTACAAGCTGTGCTGGAAACACTGCCACGCCTGCCACCTCGAGTTCTCCACGCAGGGAAATATTCAGTCTTATAAGTTATCCATACATGGAAAGATATAGAAGCCCCAAAATGTTACGCTTTCCCCTTTATTGCAGTTCCCTCTTGTTAATTTGGTCAAAAACCAAATCAAAGCTGATCGTCAGAGTCCAGGAAACTCTTCGCACTGGAATCACAATTTTAATTTCTTCTGCCGCTTTGCAGGCTTCGTATGTTCATTTTTTTCCACCCTCTGCATTACAAAAGAAGGTGACTTAGTTAAACCAATTACGGATGAAAGATAGAAATCAAACGACAAGCAATGTAAAGACCATTGTCATTGATGAAAACCACTTTCCTAGAGCTGAACTACATTAAATGTTTACAACCAAGTTTGGAATTAATAGTTTGAAGGGTTCATTTGGGAGGACAAATTTTTTGTGTTTTGTTCATTCCCTAATGTTGGTTTTGAGGTTATACTAAGAACATTCAAGAGAAATTTTTCCATGGGAAAACATGAAATAAGAAAAAAATAAAAAAATAAAAAAGTGAAGAGGCGGGAGAGAAATTGAAAAAGATTTTCCACTTTAAGCATGAAGATAACCGTCTATTTGGGGAAATATTCTTGCTCCCCATAAAGAAAACAATTTCCACAATTTTAAGGAAAACCAAGAGGATAGAGATCAGTAACAGATCGCCAGCAAATTCAAGTTCTCTATTCTCTCCTCTCGTCACTTCTGGGCAAATTTTCTTGAAATTTTTATTTTTTTTAACCAAACACGCCCTAAGGTACATATTTTCAACTAAAAACAAATAAACAACACCAAACTCACTAAGTTTCACAAGTATGTGAGAGGGAAATGAATCAGTGCATAAATTTAGTTAGTGTGAAAAGGTACCTTGCTCTTCTTGTTTTTCTTTTTCTTAAGCTTCTTTGGCTTGGTTTCTTTCACTTTATCTACAATTATTCCTCTGTCTTCGTTGTCAGAATCCTGCAAAATAACACATAAAAAATAAATAGTAAATAATTACAAAATGAAGCATATAAGATCACAAAAATGGACGATTTTGCAGGAAATTGATAGTAAGACTTAAAAAAAGAAGAAAAAAACAAAGAGTACCTCAGAGTCACAAAAGGAAGCAACATGTCGAATTACTCTCCCAGAACTTGAATTCCCAATACCACCTAGAGGAAAATATAACTAAATATTAGATTATATGCTCAGTACAAGAAGATTATAAAAGATGCCCATAAATCAGGCACTTGCTCAACTTCAGATTTCCAGTAACAGTGAAACTAAGCACAGAAAAAAGAACACTCTATTGAGCACTTGTTAGACCAAGACCCAAATTGGTAGTCAAGGCTTATTGCACTTTTTTAATCAGTAAAACAAGCAAATATAAGAATAATTAAGGAAAACACTTTTGCTTGTGAAACGGCTTGGATAGCCAAAGACAAGGGAAGGGTTATATTAATACCTGTCTAGTTTTCTAACGGGTGGTAGCTCAGCTGGTAAGACTTGTGGCGGATGGTATTCACAAGTATAGGGAGTCCAGGGTTGGAACCCTGCCACATGCTTTTAATGGTTTCAGATCCATTAAAAACCAGCTCCCCTTCAAAAAAATTTAAATAAAAAAAACACTTTTGGTTTATAATGGTATCACCGCAACTAAGCATGCAAGAATGAAACCAAACAGCACTAAAAAGGCCCCAACTTCTACAGGTGTGGGTGTGGATTTATCTCTGGATTTATTTTTGAAAAATTCTAGAGTTTTTTTCTCCCCATATAATCCACTGGAACCCTTTTCCAATAGGCAATTACCTTCCACCCGAAAATCCCTTGCTTCTCACTGAGATGACCATTGGTGAAAAATCGAAAAACTGCTGAAACGACTTTCCCCATTCATCAGCCATTATATGCCAGATAGGATAGTCACTTTGAATGATGATGATGATGAGACCCCTGCTAGCTAACCCAACTGCTCTGTTGTGAGGATTTTTCCCAGAGCCATTAGCAAGTGGGGAATGCGCTCTTTGAGAGACTTGCTTTTCTAAAAAATAATTAGCTTCAAAATTGTTATTATTTTTGTTGCTGAGTAATGGAATAATGAATCCAGAGTAACTCAAAACTCGATTTTACAATAAAGCCTTTGGCCTTGCCATCCCATGGCTAGCTATCCTCCTCCTCAATTAAGGTATCGCTTGAGAGTAAGGCAATGAGACAGGTAACTTCATTAACATCCCAATCTTTGAAGTTCCTCCAACTCCCATGACTTTCACTATTACTCAGAGAGTAATCCACCACAGAGCAGACCCTTTTACTAGGGATAGCAGAAAGGGAATTAAGTTTTTATCTGTGGTCCACTTATCCTGCCAGAATACTACTCTGTTCCCTGACCCCACTTTGAAGCTAATATTTTTGTGGAATTCCATATTAACCATGAGCACCCATATGACGAAGCTATTTAGTTAGAAAAACCATCCGCCTTGGTTCATGCCATACTTTCACCTCACCACATCTTTCGACTCTTAAAGATTTGTTGCGACATCCAAGACACAATTTAAGTTGATGGAAGATTAGCGGTTTGTAAATTTTGTGCGAGGAAATAAGGCATTGAAATACGGGCTATGGGATTTGAATGCTTTTGGAATCAATCATAAATTCCATATTCATCTTCCTTGCAAGTCTTAGGTGGTTGTGGACTATGTTGTCAGAGGCTCCCAGCCTCACCCCAAAACTTGAGTATTGTTAATTTGTTATTCAAGGTGAGGGGCGGCCAAGACATACCTAGTATTTTTTCGACAGGTAACTTCAATAAAGACAAAATAATAATAATAATAAAATTAATAATAATAATAATAATAATAATAATAATAATAATAATAATAATAATATAATGTAAGCGGTAGTTAGTACTATTTGTAATTGGGCCAGATATAATAAAAACTATACTAGTTAGAGCATTAGCCAAAGTAGGGTTAGGGTTAGTTTACTTGTCAAAGAAGCTACTAAGCTTACAAATAAGGTATAGAGTTGAATATTGTAGATGGTTGACTGATTATTGAAATTTACATTATTTTATTTATCTCTTTTTTAGGGTTTATCATAGTTCTATTTTAGCTTTAGTGTAAAGTAGATATAATAATAATAATAATAATAATAATAATAATAATAATAATAATAATAATAATAATAATAATAATAATAATAATAATAATAATAATAATAATAATAATAATAATAATAATAATAATAATTCTTACACAAACTACTTAAATCACAACATAATTTGTTTTCACACTTCAACATGTTCAAAATCTAAATTTAGTATATACAAATTTTTATCCTTTGAAAAAGCGTCGTCATTGCAACACTGCGCCCCTGAAAACAACATAGGTTCTGGGATCCAACCACAATCCATGGAGTTTTATCACTTCACCTTAAATGGAGTTTGTTGCCCATATATCCTTTGCATTGTGATTACGGTTGGTGACAGAATAGTATAATATGTCAGAATAGTATAATATGTATGTTGGATTTGATTATATAAACGAGGTTAAAATATTGGGAATGTTATATCCAATATGTTTTCCCATGGATTTTTAATGAACTTTCCATAGAGTAAATACATTATCATTTTAATTGCCTGTAAATATATGATCATTTTAATTGCCTGGTGACCCTAGTTTTGATTTTCCCCCCTAGGAGTCAATTCGCATATACGTAGAAATTTGAGCACCCCATCGGACAGTTTTAGACCTCTTGTGCATAACATTGGACATGTAGCAACAACGGCCACCCCCAATTGCAATTAGACATGTTACATTACATATATTAGAAATTTTAACCGAACCTGGAAAACTTTCATTAACTTATCTTGAACTCCTAGTGATATCTTAAAGCACCATTCTTTGAAATTTTAATAAGGATCATTGACTTTATCAGTCTCAGAGATTTAGGTTACAGTGTCCTCCATGACCAAAGTTCTTATTCAACGACAATTAGATTATGATTTTACATAATTCTTAGCATCCTTGTCAAGAGAAATGAGAAGAATGCGTGGAAATAGAATGGTAGATAACGAAACAAAAACTTACTCGCATGTACAGTGTCTTTCGCATTTTTAACAGCCCGTTCAACGAGTGCTGGATTTATAGAATCCAATCCACCGGGCTCCTGGAGTTTTCTCTCGAGAAACTTTGCTAAGGCAGCAGCTTTATTTGTCGCTAAGGGTCCACCTGGGTGCGCAAGCCTAGATCAAAAGGCACAGAGCTGACATTCAATAACGAGTTCGTGAGGAGAAAGATACAATAACTTAAACATCTCCAAGATCTTTTATTATCACAGAAACAACACATTTTCTAAAACAAAGAATCCTTCGGGGAAGGGACATAAAGCTCATTGATATTGAATTAGTATCATCCATAAAATCAGGTAGTTTTTGGTCTAGTATACAAGACAATAGAAAACTTCCCACAGAAATAACTGCGCTAGGGAAGTCCTTCCTATACAACTAATCCAATTATATTGATCATAAATTCAACATAATCAACTACAACCCTTTGAATACCCCCCAAAATAATATAAAATAAAAATCAAGATTTTAGCTTTATCACTTTAGATCACAACATTCAATCAGAAAGACAACCCTAAACACCAGTGTTTAATCAAAACCACACAAAAAGGGACAATTGCCAAAGTAAAGTCTTTTTAAAAGGACAGAACCACAATCACATAGTTCATTAAAGTTTCTCATTATCAATCAACAAAACCAGTAAATCATCATATGGGTATCACTAAAAACCATCTAGTAAACACCCAATTGTGTCAAAATTTGATCTTTTCACCTTGCTGATCATAATCCATGTCAAAGGGGAAGAAGAAGAAGAAAAAGGCAAGATTTTGAAGTGGAAAGCCAGAAAATCAAGTAAAATAAAAATAGGGGTTTTGTGTAGAAGAGGAGACTGACCTTGATTGAGTTCGTAAAGGTGGAGGTGGAGCTGGTGGTAATGGAGCAAATTTGCTTCCTCTCAAAGCCTTTCGATCCTCCTCCGACAAACCCTCCATTGTTTTCCTCCCTCTTGCACGAGAGACGGATTATATGGTTTTTCCGGGTATGTGGTTGGTCGGATCCAGGTTTTACCCACCCGCTTTAAGAAAGGTCAGTTGATCCGTTGAGAGAAACTTTGACTTTGGTCACCCGATTTTGACTTTGGTCTGAGTTTGACTAATATAGCAATTGGTCTAATGTAGTCAAAAGCATGGAGATTGGATGAATTAGGGGTGTGCAGAAAGCCGAGCAAACCAACAAAATCAATCAAACTCAACAGAACCAAATATGATTTGAGCTTGGCTAGCTGTCGAGGAAACCAGCGAGGAAAACAGCGAGGGATGGAGGGTCCTCCCTCGCTGGTTTCCTCGACAATTAGAATTCTCCATATGATTTTTTGGGAGTTTCAGGATCTACTTCGGTAAATACTTAGGGTGTGTTTAGGCTAATTTGAGGTATAATTCTACATGCACTATTTAATTTTGTTATCAATAGTGAGAATGAAAGTGTCATGAATATGGAAATCACATGCCTTGAGAAACCAATGAGCGATATTCTCATGTTCATGGGACTTTCATTTTCACCATAGATCACAAAATCAAATGGTGGTTAAATGGTAGATGTGAAGTGATATATCGATTTAACCTAAAATATAAGAATCTCCTCATAAATTTCTATGACATAAAATTTCATACAACCAAACTCACTCTTAGTTTACCCACTTTTAGTTTTTTATTACCAATAATAGGAGTTAAAATACCCATCTATTAAAACTTTCAGCCCACGCCTCTAGTCTCAGAGTTAAAATACCCTTCTCCACTTTATTTTTCTCTCCTCAGCATATCTTTTTTATTTCTCTAACCCAACACATCATTAAAAACAATTCATTCCTTCAATACTTTTAGTTTTTGCAAGAGAAAATAGAATTAGTAAAATGAAAGAGAAGATTACAAATGTAACACATTAGTCTCTCAGTCCCATATACATTCAATTCATGCATTATTTCTCTTTCCACTTAGGGTGTGTTTGGTTGCATGGAATCCTATGTCATGAAAATTCTTGAGGAAACCACCACATTTTAGGCTAAATTGATATATCACTCCACATTTACCATTTGACCACCATTTGATTTTGTGATCAATGGTGGGAATGTAAGTCTCATGAACATGGGAATCTCACTTCTTGGCTCCCCCAAGGCATGTGATTCTCATGTTCATGGGACTTTCATTCCCACCATTGATCACAAAACCAAATGGTGGATGTGGAGTGATATATCAATTTAGCCTAAAATGTAGTGGTCCCCTCATGGATTCCTATGGCATAGGATTCCATGCAACCAAACACACCCTTAGTATTTATTTCAGACAAGTGAAAAAATAATAAATGAAAGAAGAAGAGGTGAATGAAAAATAACCATACAATCTTTTTTATTTAGGTGGGGGTATTTAATTCGGGATTTAAATGGACTCTGGACTCTGAAGAATTTTAAATCTCGTGGATTTTTAAAAAGTTTCAAATTATTTTATAAAATCCACTGGATTTTGATAGAGTTTAAATGATTGGATTTTGATGAATTTTAAATGATTGAATTTTGTATATTTTATAAAGGTTTGTTATGGATTTTTATAAATATTTATTAGTCATAGGAAACATTGAAAGAACATCACCTACATTGTTATCCATGCCAACACAAATCATAAAACATCTCTCAAAATATCATTTAAACAATTGTTTGTATGTTACGAGAATTTTACTTCAAATAAAAAAAAAATCAAATACATTGAAGATGGTCCAAAAGTAATACAAATAACTATTTTACTTATAATTGTTATCCCCGCCACCTCTCCTCACGTCTTCTTCTTCTTCTTCAATCATCACTACCACCACGCTACCGCCACCTCTCCTCCTCCTCCTCTTCTTATTTTTCTCCACCAATCACCACCGCCGCCTCTCATCCCACCTCCACCCATTTTCATCTTCTTATTCTCAACCTCCTCCCCCTCACCTCTTATTCTTCTCTGTTTTTTTTTCTTCTTTTCCTCCTCTACTTTTTTTTCTCTCTGTTTTTGTTTTTTTCCTTTTTCTCCTATCTTTTTTCTTCTTCTTTTTCCCCTTGCGAAGGTTCTGGCAAGTGGGGAACTTCCACTCGTAGGAACTTCCGCAAGAGCGAAGAAGAAAAAAAAATGGGAAAAGAAGAAGAGAGGAGAAAAAAATAGAAGAAAAAAAAATAAAGAGAAAAGTAGAAGAAGAAGAAATCAGAAGGGAAAAGAAAGATGAAGAGAGGACAAAAAGAAACGAAAATAAGAGGAAAAGAAAGAGAAAAAGAATAATAATAATAACAAAAAGGAAGAACAAAAACAAAGGAGAAGAGAAAGTGTTGGTGGTGGTGCAGCCAGCGGTGGTAGGGCATGGTGGTGTGACCGGAAGTTGTTGGGCAAGGTGGTGATGCTCCTATGAAGAGAGAAAAGAAGGGAAAGTGGTGGTTTCCTTCAGCAGATCACAAAAAAATGGGATGATGACATCCTTCAGCGAAAATGGTGGTGTTATTTAACAATAGCCAATACAAATCCGTTGAAATATGAGGAAAAAATGTTGGATTTGGAATAACTCTTGTTATATATATTTTTCACTCACAAATCATTCAAAATCCACAACTTTAATAAATCCATTAAAATCCACTACTTCTTGAATACCCCATGATTTTGGTGAACTTTTGAAAAACATGAATCGAATACCCCCTGCTTTTGATGGATTTTAAAACAATAATTTAAAATCAGTATTTGAATACCCCTAGATTTACATGTATTATTTTAAATCCTTAATTGAATACCCTTGAATTTTAAAATCCTTCACAATACATTAAAATTCGTAATTGAATACCCCCTTAGTAAAATTTCTTTCGTGAACACAAGTTACTAAAAATCAATAATAATCTTGTATTTTAAATTGATTGCATAGTTGCAAAAAAATTAAAGAACATAAAGTAAAATTAAATTTACAAGAAATTTTGCTTTCGGATCCAAGATTGGGTGTATGATGTCAGACCCGAAACAAGATTTATAGACCCTGAAAACAAAGAATTAGGGTCTCGGACCAGAGACAAACCATGATGAAGAGTACTTCGAATTTTTCATGGGCTTATTTTAAATAATCCACGAAAACAAAGTTGGGGTTTTCTTGGATTGATTTATCCTCAATAATTCAAGATGAATCATTTGAATTTTTCATTGGGTTGTTTTAGATAATCCAGGAAAAAAATTGGTAAGGTTTTCTTGGAATGATTTATCTTGTCGCGGGTGATCTGAACTGTGACAGCATAATTCACAGTTCAGATCACCCGCGACAAGACACGGGTTAATTTTGGTCAGAGTAATATATGTCATGCATTTATACTGCATGTCGAAAATTAGTAAGGTTTCAAAATGGATAAATCATTTGAACATTAGATAATTCCTTTGTGCTTGGGTAAGTCCATTGCTTTAAGCCAATTAGCAATTCCCAGCAAAGCTGCTTATCCAAGTGCTGCTTCACTACAGCAACTTTTAGGATCAACAAAATGCTACATTTTGCAACCAGCAACAGGAAGCGTCATAAAACCGTAAACCCAAATAACAACCAGAACGTCAGATTTTCCATGGCTTACAGTGTGATCAGTGTTTACATATGGACATTGAATGCATGCCCAACAAAAGTAATATCAAAGACTTGAACATATTTTTCTTAAAAGAAAGGCAAGCAGCCCTTCATTCTGCTAAATGATGGCAGATCACCAAATCAATGAAGCAACAAACAGTAACCACAAAGTAATCCCTCTCGCCACAAATTTCCGAGGGATATTAGAAATACCATCTAAGGCCAACTAGAACAAATAACATTGTAACATGAATCAATATGGATGCCCCTTCTCATCTAAGCATTCTGTATACCACCTGTGAAAATGCGCAACCTGCTATTGTGGGACTATTCTCTATAAAAACATGTCAAATAGGGTTGATTATAACCAAGGTAAGTGAACCATCAAAGATCAGACGCAAATGAAAATATCAGAGAGAAATTAAATCGCCTATAATTGACAGACCCCCTTTCTTTAGCCTTATATCCTAAAATGACTGCCCTGAAACATGAGGTCAATCCAATTGAAGACTCGCAAAGAACAAATGAGACCCTAAAACCCATGGAATCCAGATTACATGCAAGACAGGCGCTGGAGCAGGTGACTGAGCGCCACCAAAATCCCGAGGGTTTCTCCAAAGCCATCTCCACAATCATTTTAAACAAATACACGTGTTCCAACTAACCGAATAGGAACTTGAACACATCACTCAAAGAAACAATTCCTTCTACACGCTTGCTCCCAGCCTCCACAATGATGACCCGCCTCACACCTAATACCGGTGTATGGTTAAATTAGCATATTCAGAAGAGAACTCAATTGAGTCATGCAAGATGACACTAAGAGCCAAAATACTTACCTGGGTTTGCCAAGCGCTCCATCACTTTATGCAAGGGATCTGTGCGCAAACACATTTGACATCGTTGTTCATTAAACAAGCCATAAGCAGAACTTGTATCTTGGCCCAATTGCAATGCCTGACAACATAAAAGCCAGAGTGAAAATTGAGTCATCAGGATTGCGGACCTTGAGCATAACACATCCAAGTATCTAACAACTTATAGAAACTTCTATCACAAGACAATCAATTTTTAACAGAGCTAATGAACTTTGCAGCAAGTCAAACTCATGTGGTATTGAGATCACATCAAAATATTAGGAACGGACCAACATGATCATGCCATTTTATGTTATAATTGCATAACCTGAGAAAACCTTAATCTGAATAATTACCTGATGAATACTCATTTGGTCTAGGTGAATCTGAGCATACATTTTATCTTTAGCCAGAGCTGTAATATCGCTGCTCAAAGGAACCAAGAAAATAAATGAACATCTAAAAACACATTGATATTTACATACTAATAACAATAACTATCATTATCATTGTAATGAATTCTTTTGCCAATGACAATAACAATGATAAACAATATGGTACCAAGCACATGGATCTTACCTTCGAGAATATACATCAAGTAAAGAGTCGTTGTCATCAACAATTGGTATCGAACTAACTTGAGCTGTATAGCATAAATAATCACTGGATCAGGTGAGCAGAACAAGAAGAACAAAGTTTGGTTCACAAGGTCTGGGCATGCTTAACCAACCAACCCCACTTCTCAGACTCGATTTTATCAAAAAATGAGATACAAAGAAGAAACAAATGCAACATATGGAGACAAGAAAAAAAAATTCAGTGTCTAACATGAAGTCAAGTATAGCCAAATCAAAATTACAGATTTCACCCTATGAAGCTTGGAAAGTTGCAGTAACTTTCCTGACTAACTTTCTAAAATCACCAGCCTCATTCTTGAAATTTCCTCTTGTTCTTTTCCAACTCAATCAGATAATATAATACCCCTTTTGATGCATATTTTTTTAAGGGAAACAGTTTTTAACAGATTGAATATCATTAAAGCCATTATACTCGGTATGAAGATTGAATCGACAAAGGAAATGGAACTGGGTGTCATCATTTCTGAACCAGGTCGAGTATTCAAATCTTTTAAGGGTCTGCACTTTTCTCACATAATACACAACCAAGATCCCCAAATTTTGTATTTCCCATGTATTTTTCAAAGGTTTTGCATTCCATACGATCTATGTGTTTGATTTGACTTTGTGTCCAATAGGCGCCAGGCTTATCTTATATTTCAAGGCCATCTAGATATCATCCTTAACATCGCTGAATGATATGCCATCAGAAAATGTTCACGTGTCAACCATATGCAATGTCCCATGTGAAGACCTCTCCTTTTCGTAATTGATTTTACGACACTTCTTGGTTGAACATTTTTATTATTATAGAATTTTTTACACTTCTATTTGATCATTTAAGATGTTGGGGGTTTGAGTGCAAGTCAGGGAGGGGTGGAAACACTTATGTCCAGCCATAACTCTCTAAATTCAAAGTCAACTTCAGCTTGCCTCTTAATAAGAGCAGTTATACTGCTCGACTCCTTTTGGGAACATGACCACTTAGAACCTGGGCTTTAGAAGAGCTATTAGAGACTTGGAGCTTGCAGTTACAGATCCCAAACAATCAAGATGATGAGCGGAGATGAAATGACAAAACTGGCACTTTATATGTAGACAATAGTACATGAAACAAGTCAACGATTCCTATGCTACAGCCAACCAAGCAATTTTCCTTTCCATCTATGGTCAGAATCTTCTGGTTAAAGTCAAAAGACGTGCCCTCAAAAGTAAACATTTTCACTTGGCCTTTGGTCATGGTAAGATCTTAACAATTGACAACCTGCTAAGAAGAGGTTTAATTATTCCAAACAGATGCAGTCTCTGTGAAGCTGATGAGGAGTCAATTGATCATACTTTCTTTAATTGTGATTTCTCTAAGGAGGTTTGGCAGAAGATCTGTAGAGAAGCCTCAATCCCAGTTCCAAGAGCAAGCTGCGTTCTCCAAATGGCCTTTGATTGGAACAGCTCTGCAAGAAGGACTTGGCTCTGGAAGGGGTTCTGTTAGCAGGTCTTTGGGTTATTTGGAAAGAAAGAAACAACATTTTAAGGGGGTGAAGAAATATTGTGAATCAGTCTATAATGAAAAGAAGGACGGTGTTTGTATAGGAGAATTTATTCCCTGTACTTTGTTCGCATTATATACTCTTTTTGCCTCGTGATCTTCTCAATCACATACGCACCTGTCAAGATATTTGCTCTGTTTGATTGATCCAAAAAAAAATTTAGGAGTTCATGAAGGAGTATGAGGAGATGAGGTGGAAAGAGAGACTGGCCTGCTTGAACAGCCAAACAATGCAGGAGAGAAAAAACATAGGGACAAAAAATAACACATTTCAGTGCCACTCATCCATTTCTTATATTTTATGTGAAAACCATTCACTCGCCTGGGGGTATGGGTGTTTATTTCCAGTGTCATGGCGTTTATTTCCACAGTTTTGTGTTACAATGGGCATAGTAAGAAAATCTCTTAAGTGAATATTACAACCAAAGGTTGCAATTTACTGACAAAATCGTATTCAAATTTATTTTCACCAAAGTAACATCCTTATTTGCATAGAGATTGAGTAATTAAAATCTCTCCTCATTTCTCTTTCTCTTGACCCTCTAGAATGTGGCCTTCTTTTTTCTTTACTCACCTATCAAAGACATGCATGATTCTCCTTCTACAAAGTTTCAAGAGAATCCAAGCTTGTCACCTATGAAATTTTAGTGATTCACAAACCTAACATGGAAGTTCAGAGATTCAAACATAACATGGCTGAAACTGTAGCACCTAAGGTCGCCATTGTCTTACTCTTTCATGGTTAAAGGGTACCATTTAACTTTTATGATCCTAAAACAGATAATGGACATGTTAGGAGATGCAATGAGTTTCTCTTGAAGCTTTGTTGACTACTAGGACAGAGATATCTCATTCACCTCAACTGTTACAGACAGTTCTATCATGTCGCTTCCATTTAAAAAAAAAAGAACAGGATAGATATTTTGAGATTTGATATTTGAGAATTAAATTACTTTACTGTGTCACTTCCATTCATACGAACAGATTTTTCTCGGAGTTTTTGCAATTTTTAGAAGAAAGGGAAAAAGGGAATTTATTTAATATAACTTAAATTTTATCCCCCACTCTTTCTGACTTCAAACTTCCATTGTGATGATTCTTGCTGGACCAGACTAGGTTTGGAGCTTAGGGATATTTCTTTTGAGCTGTTTGCGGTCAACTTTCATATAAAATCGAGATCGAGGTGCTATTTTTTATTTCTTGATATTTAATAAACCCTCTCAGGCATCCACATTAAGAAAAACAAGATTAATCTCTGATACCAAAAAATTCTGTCATGCTCCGACTCATAAGTTACCATCTCCAAAGGCGAAAACCTTGAAGGAGACGGCACGCAACAGAATCAACCAAGTCATACAAATAGAAATATAAATACAATGCCTTACCAAACAAATGAAACTTGTGATTAATATTATATTATCTCTGAACATAGATATTTCCACTTTAAAATAAATTAATTGAGCTGCGAACGCGAGGATAAATCCCAACTTAGCATTAACACTTTGTTCTACAGTTCAAACGTTGAAGAAATTGGTATACACATTCTTTGAATTATATGCATAGTTGGAAATGTCACACATGAAAGTATAAGGTTCCAATCCTAAACAAGTTAACCAGATGATGAAAATGGCATCTATTTGTTCTGTAAAGATAAATTGTACCTTGAAGCAACAAAGATAGGGCAGAACTCAGAGATGCATTTGGTCTCAACATCGCTAATGGCCTTCCATTTGATTCCCCAATTTTCGGAACCCATGTACCTAATGGAATTGAACAAATCGGTTGTTGAAGAATCGGCAAGGAGTTAGAAGAATGTCTGAAATTCCTGCAAATACCTGAAATTAAGGCAACTTATAAGCAATATTCACGTGCCTTTCAACTTGTAAAGCGAGAGAACTTACATTTAAGAATTCCTGACAAGGAAGCCAGATGTAGTAACTGTGGGAACGAACCATCCTGCGAATAAGAATGGATAATTGGCACTGTAGCAACCTTGTTTTGCAAAATTTTTAAGGCAACATCTTTTAATGAATCATATGGTCCAGCCTGCATAAGTAACATTAAGGTTACGAAGCAAAAACTTTTAGACTGTAGGATTCAAAAAATTGTACACTGAATTCTACAATAAATAAAAGCCAAGGAACCTCACTTCATGTGGATAACTAAGTACATCAATAGCAACCACCAAAATGTTTCATCATGAATTTTCTTGAAATTTTCATGAAGCAGAGTGCATATACACTAAAGTTGCAGTATGAGATTTGCATAAAACAGGTTGCCTTTACTGCGTATAGATTACACTCTATAAGAATGTACAATCACGATGTAATCACTTGGAACAAGGAGTTGAGAAGAAACGTCAACAATTTGAAGTTTGATAGTGTTTCCTCTCTCTTGGACAGGATTAGCAACCCAGCTCAAATTCTTTCAACTGAGGACTTCCATATCCGCGGACTGGCAGCCTCAGCAGACTTTTTGTTCTTTTTAGCTCATGTAGACTATCTCAGCTTCCCCTTTCTACCTTTGTGGATAAATTACTCTCACCGGGAAACAAAATAAATAAAAATAAAATTCTACTAATATATAGAACGCAGCACTCAGCTACAGTTCCCATCCTCACACATAACCAATGACAGTTAATGTTTCTGTAACACTCATAATAAAAGATATTTATACCCAGCAGATACAATGAACGAAAAGTATTCCGGATACCTCGAACAAAATCATACTAGATACGGAGACGATTAACGATCTTACACTAGAATACATTTAGGGTGTGTTTGGTTGCAGGGGACCACCTAAATCTAAGCTAATTTTCAGGTTCATTCATCAATCCACCATTTGATTTTTGTGATGAATGAAAGGAATGCAAGTCCCATGAATATGGGAATCTCATGCTTTGGAGGGACCAAGGAGTGTGATTCACATGTTCATAGGACTTCCATTCACACCATTAATCACAAAATCAAATGGTGGATTGGTGAGTGTACCTCAAATTAGCTTAGATTTAGGTAGTCCCCTCATGGATTTCCATGTCATAGGATTCCATGTAACCAAACACACCCTAAGTATTTTTGGTAGCATGGAATCCAACCCATCTTAAAGGCATTTTCAAGAGTGTGGTATGGTCAACTTTAAGTTTTTTGACAAAATATAGGAATCATATTCTCATATCTCTCATAAAATAAAAACTAGACTCTTTATGAGATGGGGAGGGAGGGAGGAGTGTGATTCCAGCATAAATGAGAATTTGAATGGCATCACTTTCCTTATTTCCTGTTCACTACCCTTTGTAATCTCATATGGGATTTGAATTCTCATGTTTCTCATTTCATATTGGAATTGAATAATTTGAGTAGCAAAGCATCAAATGCCGACAAACATGGGAATTGGATGATCATCTTCTATCTCAGGTGTCTCTTCCACTTCTATCTCGTCCTTTGCTTTGCTCTCCCCCCACCTTGAGATTCAATTCTTGCAACCAAACACGCTCTGATTTAATTACTTAAGGGATGATCTACAATAAAGAACCTTTCAGAAAATACAGTTCACAAATCACAATCTTACATTACTATTCATTTCTGACAGTTATTTTTTCATTATTAATAGTTGGGGAACGAGCAATGAAGCAGACCACAATGCCGAAGGAGAGTAAACAAGAAACACTTACATGGATTAAACGCCTTGGGAGTGTTATTCCCCGCCCATCAGTTTGTCTGTCAAGATGCAATTTTCCATCTTTCCAAGCTGCTATAGTGTGTGTTTCAAGCTCTTCCTCCGTCAGATGTGAACCATGACTACCAAGCTGCAATTTAGAAATGCACCTCAATAAAAGGAAACAATCTTCCACTTAAATACAGATTTGTGTTTCAGACCCAAGAAAGAGAGTTCACAGAGTTGATGGTAAAAAAATAAAAATAAATAAAGGGATCCGCATGCCATGAGCTTAAGTAAACAATATCTGCTTTCACTGACACCCCATCCTGCCCAGAACCAAAAAAGAGTGGAGGAGAAAAATACAAAACTAAATTCATTGCCATGACAGAATCCATAATAAAATAAAATAAACTACAAAAATGCCACAACACTAACGAAATAATACTAAGATCCCTTATTAGTTCAAGTGTGATGAAGTCTATCTACTACTTGTCTTTTAAAAGGACAAAGTCATTTTGGTTAACCAATGATCTTAAAACAAAAGAAAATGTAATTGGACAAAGAGATTAAAATTTTCGCTTTCCAATTGGTATTTGGTACTAGTTAACTTCATAAAAAATATATTTTATAAAAATAAAAAATATTAAATAAAAATATCCATATATATATATATTGAAACACCAAAGAGCAAAAATGTCCACCCATACCTCTCTCAAAATTACGATGAAATCCAACGCGCTAAGTACACCAACAAATTGCCCCTTGCAGAAATCCCAAAGAGGAGCCAAAGGAACTCCCTGAAAAGATCAGAAGATGTATATCTAAGCAAGCTCTAAGAAACACCACAATTTCTATATTACTACAGAGAATCAAGGAAGCAAAATATAATAATAATAATAATAATAATAATAATAATAATAATGGTAAATTGTGACATCAACGCCCTAGATGACATAGGTGCCCCTAAAATATAACTCAAGCACAAGGTACCCCAGAATGTCCCAGTAATTTTTGAATATCAAAAATGTGCTCAATGGATTTCACTCAATGAGGTCAGGCTGTCAAGTGTCAACTGTTAATGACATCAACATTAAAGACCTCTACTTAAGTAGATGTAATTTTTGAAAAGAAGAAATGGTGTTTTTCCCCTGACTGAGTCGAGAGAGAGGAAAATCCATCCCTTATTTCCATATCAACTAGCAATATGGCATCCACGTGGCAATTCAAAGTCCAAGAAAATACTTATGAGTCGTCAAAAGCTTTGCTGATAACATAACGAAAATAAATTTATAAAGTTTAAAAATAAGAACAAAAATTATATTATCTCTGCGTCAAGAATAACTAAAAGATACAGGAACTTGAACAGTACCTGCTCATATAGAATATGAAACGCTTGCTTCACAGGTAAATTAACATCTAGTGCAAGAACCTGCATCCATAACACCTTAATCAGAAAAGGGTCCTGGAAATATTTGATCAAATTATCAACAGAAGCACCTAAAGGAGGCGAGGCATCCAAACCTTGCCTGACTCAGGTAGCAACTCATAAGCTGTATGGGTAGATAAGAATACAGAAATACGATGGCGAGAGACCTCCAAATCGGCTTCGGAAACTATGGGCACCACATCCTGCAGAAAACCAACCAGACTTAATTGTCTTCCAACCCTAAAATCTTAAGTTAACATACTATAAACAAAGTAAACGCACCAATACACCTACATCACAAATTTAAGAAAGAAAAACCGTTTTACTAATGATAGACTTACAACATGCTGAAAGGCATCATTGTCCACATCCATGTGTGATTTGGATCCTGGTACCTCCGGACTCAAGATCGGGGGAACTGGATCAGACTCCCTGGCTAAAAGAACAGTGTTCACTATCCCATGGTTCCCATTTACAAAGGGTTGGCATTCATCATGACGCCATTCTCCATCAACAAAAAATTTGTACTGCATGTAAAACAAAACATCGGGTAAATCAGTACCTCAATTTAATGACATAATGATGGTATTTAAAATATATTGATGTAGTAGATATGCTTAGTGATAAAGGGGGTGACAATTTGAGTGATCTTGTGATGCATGTAAGACAAGCGTGGGGGCCGTCTTATCGGAGGAAGGGCGGCCAGTGGCCTTTTATAGTGGGAATGTGTAGAAAACCGTGAATTATTCCACTAATGATGCCGAGTTATTTGTTGTGGTCCAAGCCTTTTGTCATTGGAAGCATTATCTTCTTTATCACGAATTTTTTATTCACTCTAATCATGATGCCATCTGTTTTCGACATGTCTGTAACCGGATTAGTAAGTGGATTAACAAAATTCAAAACTTCACCTTCACTTTGAAATATGTTAAAGGGTGGTCGATGTGCCATGCAGATTGTTGGTGGATTGCCGCACTTTCATTGACGGATTTGATGAGTTACCAGCATTGTATCTGTATGAATCTGATCCTTTCTTTGGTCATATTTATATTGCTTGTCAAACTGTGCCCCATCAATCAGGTGACTTTCTTCTGCAGGGATAAAGTTATGTGTATTCTTGTCTCTTCTATGCGGGAGAAGTTGATTGCGGAACTTCATAATGAAGGTCTAGCTGGTCAGTCTGGTGTCAGTAAGATGTTATTATACAAAAGCGCTTTTGTCCTACTATATGCTCGAATGTTAATACCTTTATGTGAAAGTGTTATGCATTGTAGTTAAAGCGTTGAAGAGGAGGCGAGGCGGACGTGCCTAAAAAGCCTGAGGTGTGAGCGAGGCGGACACCTCAGTGAAGTGAGGCGGTGTTAACAAGTTTTAAAGATTTTTAATAATAAATTGAAACATACCAGATAGTAGTATACATCATCACTTTGATAAGTATCATAAGCAAATATGTACAAAGACACAACTACTTATAATCGACGTGAAAATATAATAAAGTTGTATAGCATAGCGAAAAAATGCACTACATAAGTGTCAAATAACTTGGAAACATCCACTAAATTATTAAAAATCAATAATCTTGAAAGAATAGAAACTTGAGAATATTGAGCATCTGTAGGAAGAAATTGTTGGAATGGTTGGTAAAAATCCATTAGCATGATCACTATTGGTATTCCAAAAGCATAAAAATCATTGAAATATGCTATGAAAAATCAAGATTGATGTGATCACATATTGATCAAAACTTGATGTGTTTTCTCCAAAAAAAAAAAAAAAAGGTGAAATTTTTATCAAAACTTAAAAACATTTTACCTTTTTTTTCAAATTTATCAAATATTACACCAAGAAACAAAAAATCATATTATAGAATGGGTTGCAACCTCTTTTTACTATAATTGGGCTGCAAATGCGTTATAAATGGGTTGCAATTGGGCTGGCTGCAACCACTTTTGGGCTGAGGTGAGGGAGGCGGAGACCTCATTTCACCACACCGCATTGCCTCACTTTGAGGTGGAATTCTCTAAAAACGCCTTAAGGCGCGCCTAGGCGGTCGCCGTGACTACACTGGTGTTATGTATGCTAGACTGCTAAACTAGTGTTTGTATTCCCCCTTGCTTATTTCGAAGAGACCGTGATTGGATGTTTCCAACGGATTTTCTTTCAGGTTTTCATACATCACAGGGTTACAATTCGATTTTTGTTGTTGTTGATTGTTTCTCGAAAATGGCTCACTTCATTCCTTGTCGAAAAGTTAATGACGCACGGCATAGTGCTAATTAATATTTTTGAAAAGTGATGTGACTTCATGGAGTTCCTCGGAGCATTGTGTATAATCGCAACACGAAGTTTACAGGGGAGTTTTGGAAGACTTTATAACAGAGCTTGCATTGTTCTTTGAAGTTTTTCAATGCATTTCATCTGCAAACTGATGGGCAGGCAAAGGTTAAATCAAAGCCTAGGTGACCTATTGTGTTTGTTTGGTGGCAGAAAATGGTCGCACACCCAATGCGAAAAAACAAACAAGAAAACAATAATTCCAAGTGACGGTTGACGCGAAAGCTTCAAAGATCCAAACTGGCGGTTGGCTATGGTGGATGAATACAAAGTTATCCTAATAATAGTACCTGATCCCTTCTTCCATCTACTTTTTTAATGAACATTGTTGGCTCAAAATGGGTTTTTCACTTGAAACAAAAGGCAGACGGCTCATTAAAACGCCACAAAGCATATTTCGTGGCCAAGGGCTACAACCAGCAACATGGACTTTCTTATTAAGGAACAATTAGACACATTCCCTCCTCTGCAGTCTCTTATGGTATGATAGGTCAATTCGCCAACTTGATTCAATTTTGCCTCATGTAGAGAGTTTGCATATAATAATACCATAAACAAATGTACGAGGCATATGTTTTTCCAAATTGTGCATGGTTTTTCTCCTAACCCCTTCAATTTGACACCAATGAATAGTATGAGCTCTATGAGTAGTGATGCGACTGTTAAGGCAGAACAGAAGATTTCGATTCACCCGCAGGCTTGCAAAAATTTAACTAAAGTGTATGATAGACTGAAGGGGCATCGTGGATCGCCATAAGCGATTTGTTTCTTTTGAACTGGGCGACAATATGGTCCTTCATAAGGATGCGGCGGACTAGGAATGGCTCAAAACTCATGAGGCAGCGCATTGGACCTTATCCCCATTGTAGGGAGGATCGATGATAATGCTTACGAGGTTAATTTTTAAGAGTTTTCGGATGCACCGTATGGTTAACGTTGTTGATCTCACTCCATTCCGAGGTGATGTTGCATCTTCTATTCCTTTACAAATGGCGAGCTCCCTTCCTCCACCCCATATGACTGATCGTGCGAAATATATTCTACAGAGCTCTGATGTTAATCTTTTTTACAGTGTACCCAACCGATTTTTGGTTCAGTGGAAGAGACTACTTTCGACAACTTGTGGATTTTTTATTATCTTCTATCTTCTATGGATCTGGAACTATTGACTGCCTATGTGCACCCAAACTCGAGGTCGAGTTCTTCGCAACCCAGGAAGGATGATGCTATTTAGAATATATTACTGTAGTAAGAGGTGTGCTTAATAATAAAAGGGGTTGACACAGCGTCGTAGTTAGAAGTATTTAAGAGAAGAGTATGGTTTATTGTTTAGATTGTAATCTCAAGAAAACAAGGTTCTTGGTATGAACAAACTTGGGTTTCATTTTCTTTAGTTTTAGATCTTGAATAATTTGTTTACGTGTTATCCGCTGGGCCTATTCTATCACATATGCATGTGGTCCTACTTGTTAATAAATCATAATAACAACAAAAATAGCAATAATGATTAAAACAAAGTGGTAAACCAAAAATATCAATCATCAAGGTGGTCAGAAATGATATTGAACTAGCTATGAAAAAGGAAAATAAAACTACACAAAGACACCTTTCAAATTCACAATTGTTGGCTAGACATTCAAACTTTATTGCATCAAATAAAGCCAGGTTTGCTAAAATCACTTCAATTATGAGAATTCTTAGTACGTATCAAGAACATATTCAACAACCCACTCCAAAACCTAATCCCATCTGTAATGTAAAGCCAATTAGCAATATGACTTATATCCTCTTCCCAAACAACGTTTTCAATTAATGGAGACTTTAAGAATGGATTTTCAATACTTGAATATTTCAACTAGCACAACTCACCTACTTTCGTTTAAATAATACTAAAAAGTGTTGAAGCAATTGTTAAAAAAATATAGATAGAGAAATCTTTCCAACCCAGACTAAGCCACACCCTAACATCAGATAGAGTGTCCAAAAAAAAATCCCGCTCAACTCCATCCAGTTCCTCATCAAATGGACTAACAAAGCTCAAGCATCAACGATGCAATCCTCCCCAAAATACAACTAAAGGAAGGAATACCTTCATTTTGGTGCTCCGGCTATATACCGAGCACTACAAATGGGGACAGGGTCCTACAAGGCTACAACACATCGAAGAATGTAGATTGATAAACAAACCTCTTACTTGAGAAAGCATAAAATACAACTAAAGGAAGGAATACCTTCATTTTGGTGCTCCAGCTATATACCGAGCACTACAAATGGGGACCGGGTCCTACAACACGTCGAAAAATCTAGATTGATAAACAAACCTCTTACTTGAGAAAGCATAAGCCAGTAATAGTCTATTTGTTATAATTGGGAGAAAGCAAATTCTCCCCCTGAAAGAGAATATGCTTAACTAATGGAAGCAAATTTTCCATTAATTACACACTAGCACATATTAACCCATAAGCCAAAATACATTTTTTTCTCGAATTTTTTTTTTTTTATACCTTAACCCCTCCCACCCCAAATGCCGCCGGCTGGGATTGACCCCGTAACCTAGTGATACCATCCGCCACTGCTCAACCACTGAGCCATCACACCTTTGGCTTTTTTCTCGAAGTTATTTAAGGTAAAGATTTTGTTAAGGAGATTACAATTGGTATGAAAATTAACTTCAAAAATATCTTACTATTAATTTGGTACCTCTCCATTGTATTTGTTTATCTTCTTAATAAAAGCTAAAAGGCTTGCACTTGAAGATTGTATTTATTAGAAAATGGGGCTAACAAAGCTCGTGTGGACTTTCACTTTCTAACATTATGGCCTCTTCAACTATACAATGGAAAAACATTGTAGTTCCACAAGCAAGACAAGGTATAAAAAAAATTAATAAATAAACAATTCAACACACCAAATTATTATTGATTATAAAAGCTATGTTGTCTGGAGCGTAAAGCGGGTAAAGCGCAACCTCTGTTTCAATAGTCGCGGCGGAGTCACAATGAAGTTGAGGCAGAACCATAATATAATTTTTTTAATTTATATAGTTTATTAGTCTATCACATGCTAAACATAAATCATTATTCAAATAAGAAAATTTTGAATAAAGTATAAGACTACTGAATAAAGTATTAAAGTATGAGTATGTTATTAGTTATTATAACGAAGTTGACTTGAGTCTCTCGATTTAATTTAAGGTGGTTTGTTCCTCAATTAGGTTCACATTGTTGTATTTATATTAAATATTATTAGTAAATATTAGACTACTGAAAAAAGTATGAGTATGCATTTAGTTATTACACACATTATTTAAGTTGTTAACATGTTATTTACCTCCCTAAGCGCCCCAGCTAAAGCGTTGTATCGCGGTGCAAGGAAACGCCAAAAACTTTTTAGGCGAGAATTTTCTTATGAGAAGTGGCAAATTAAAAAAATAATAATAATAATTAAAAAACAGAGTTTTAGGAGTCACAGCAGAGCTTCAAACAACATAGTATAAAAGGGGGGAAGGGGAGTGAGAGGCTCACAATATAGCAAAGCATGCATAAAGGAAAGAAAATTACAAGATAAAATGTTGTCCCAACTGAACATGAAGTGATCAAATGCCACATTCTGAATAGAGTCGTGTGTTGAACCCCATTGTCATATATCATGCTTTAGAAAGATGAAACACTCCTCGATGATGAGAGTTTTCCCTAAAAAATTCTCTCATTTCTTTCTTTCCACGGGGTCAAGTGACAAAGTGGATGACTCTACCCCAAATCCAGTTTCCAATCCTTGAAATGGATCATACCCCTAGAACTTATATTATCCCAAATTTCATCGTACCCAAAACTCCAAATGCCTAAAATTTTCAAGCCTACTATTCATCATATTGTGCCCTTACCCTTCTACGATCAAAATAAACAAAAATGGAACAAAAGATTCCTTACCTAAGCCCTCTAGAACTATGAAGGAACCTAACTCTGGCGACCAATTAATTGAACCAAGAAAATGATAGTGAAAAAACGCAATGTATAAATCCACCTTCTCCATTGATAACCGCAGTAGGAGCCCCATTATTCGCCAAAAAAAGTAGCATGAATAACCCCTCACAAATCACCCCATTCCAATCTGAGCTAGCAATCTCATCCAATATTTCATTGGCCATCAAAACCCAATAAAGATTTGTCTTTCCAACACAAAAGCCCCATGTTTTAGTTATTATTATATCACTCTCTTACGCATTTGGCAAGTACCTTTGCAATGATTTTAAGTGTGATCCCCACCATATCCTCATGTCAAATAATTGTAGTTAAGGCGGAGGTGAAGCGCACGAGCCTGAAAACGCACCATATCCTCATGTCAAACAATTGTAGTTAAGGCGTTGAGGCAGAGGTGAGGCGCAATAGCCTAGAAACGTCTGATGCGTGAGGCATGACATGAGGCGGGCGCCTCAGCAAAGTGAGGCAGTCTTTAACATTTTTTAAAGATTTTTTTATAATATATTGAAACATATCAGCATAGTAATATACATCATTATTTTGATAAGCATCATCGGCAAATATGTCAAAAAGTGACACAACTACCTAGAATCGAAATGAAAATATAATAAAATTGTATAACATAGGAAAAATATGCACTACATAAGTCTAAATTATTAAAAATCAAATATTGAGCATTTGTTAGAAGAAATTGTTGGAATGGTTGTTAAAAATCACTGAACTCTGCTATGAAAAATAAGATTGATGTTGATCACAGACTTAATCAAAACAAGATATGTTTTCTCCAAAAAAATAATTAAAAAAAGTGTGACAAATTTATCAAAACTTAAAAATATTTTATCTTGTTTTTATCAAATTTATCAAATATTACACCAAGAAACATAAACCCTATTATAGAGTGGGTTGCAACCTCTTTTTTGTGCAATTAGGCTGGCTGCAACCATTTTTGAACTGACGCAGACGCCTCATTTCACCACAGCGATTGCCTCACTTTGAAGCGAAATTTTGTAAAAACACATTGAGGAGCACCTAGGTAGTCGCATTGACTACATTGTGTGTGTATCAAACATTTCTTCCAAGTACTAATTTCGGAATCTCACTATGTCCCAAAAGATAATACTGAAGACATGCTCCATCAAAGCCTCTAAATCAGTCGTTAAAATCTCCAAAAATCTCAAGTACCAAACGAAAGGGAATCGTCAGACTTGAGGTTCTATCCCATCCGTGACTCTAAGGGCATGCAAACTCCCCCCCCCCCCCCCCCACTCCACTCTTTGTCCACCAAACCAATGCTCTCAAATTCAACATTATAACAAACTCGACATTATCTCTGAAGACGTCAAACATAAAACAGTGGAAAGTTTTAAAGAAATCCAAATAGAATTAAACAGTACTCTCTAATGTATGCATTCATCATCTATACACCAATGAGCTTTTGCCTACAAATTCTTCACAGATTCACCAAATTATGGTATTTGGTAATGCATGCTCCCATCCTTCACTTTTGTTCACAATGATTCTAACGTTGAGCTTCAAATAAGATAAAAGCTATGATTGTAACACACTCCTTGCCCAAGATTTGAATTTCTTCAGGAAGCTCTGTTTTCCTCATCTCTTCACCAAAAATATTTTTATTCCATCTCTTACGATCAACTTTAAGTATTTAAGTTTTTGGCAAGCACAACTAGGTCTCCCCACAATCTTATCCTTAAAATTTGAGGTTCAATACTAGAATTAATCTACAGGACACAACATTAGGCTGAAGCAAAATAGGATGATGTGAGGTAACTATTGGAAGCACAAATTGTGTTGATAAAGAGCAAAGCTCATCCTAATGATTGTTAATAATAATTTGTCGAGCTTATTCGTCACATGCATCTTTTGTTCATTCGACCAAGAAGGCATAATCAATCAACTCGTTTTTTTTTTGCATAAACTCGCTAATGATCCCATCCCCACATATGCACATTCAAAAGGAATATTGCTGTAGATGGTGTTATTGCAGACTTTGGATGTAAAAGGAGCTAGTAATAAAGGTGAAATGTAGAAAATTTTGACCAAGAATTTACAAGTGTTGTTTGTAATTCAGATGCGTATGGCAGAGCATGTATGACTAGTTGCGTATGCAGAGATGGATAAATAGATACATCCTCTCCAAGATAAGGCTTAATGAATTGACCTCCCTGCTCCCTCTCAAATTTCTTTTGGGCCCTAAGTACCATAAGTATTTCCCTAACAACGAGCGAACAAATTCAATCCTTGTATCAATCTGCTATCTGAAATGGAATAGATAGTGTGCACAAAGGTCGTTCCCCAACCACAAATCACCAAGACAAGAAATTTTGAGTTCCTTAGCCACTTGAATGTGACTCTCTTATGAACTCCTTCAAAACCTTCATTATAATTGCTCAAAATCTGACACAGCACACAGCTTTTCATCCCTCCATGCTCTCACCCAGCCTACATATCTTAAAGCAATGCAATCACCAACATCACTGGCTCCAGTTTCAATCATTTGTAAGTCACATTAATAGACTAAGCCGGTTTCTTCATATACTTAAATCCACACCAAGTTCAATGAAGCTAATTTAACATGACGTGTGCGTTTTGTTAATTTAAAAATGACTGATTTAACAAAGAGTTAGCATGTTTCCTGTCTCATTTACTTCAATTCATTTTGATTTTCCTTTTTTAAACGCTTTGTAAACTTTATGGCCCTCTTTAAAAAAAAATATAATAACAGCTTATCTTGAAGGATTTAGAAGATATACCGTGATATCCAGAATATCAGAAGGATCTAAATGATATACTTGGATATGCAATGAATATGGGATTCTTCAATGACCAAGAGCAAATCAGGGTCAATGACGGAACCAATATCATGAATCATATTCAACTGAGATCAGTTAGATATCACTTATATAAAGGAACTGCAAAGCTGATCAGCGAAAAGGTTCCAGGTATGGACCTGATGATACCCTGGCGCTAAGCTGCAAATAGCCTGAAATACAGTGGGGCATCCTTCAACTGGAGACATCGGCAAATGCTCTGACCACCTATTTCAGATATATTCTAATTAATATATCAACAACATATCTATTATAAGGAAAAATAAATAAAAAATGGTTGACGCTGACCAAGAATTCAATCCAAAAATGAACACATCCACATTGATCAAAATTGTAGACATTGATTACAATGCAAAGCAATTGACCCTCAATTAACATGTCCAAGTCTCACCTAGTGAAAGAACCAATGAGATAAACCCTTCTTCCCCCATAAGGCCATACGAACCGCATCGGAATTAACACGGGTCCTGCAACTAACGTGGACTCCGGAGTAGACTTCCCACCCGAAAAGAACATTTTCTCCAATCTTATACAGAGAACAGTAAAGCAACCACCAGCAATAAAAAGATAAAATCTATCTCTTTTATATACAAAATACACCCCTTCATCTCACAGAATTGTCGAAAGGAGACATTGCATTCCCATGCATGAACACTTCCAACCAAGTGACTAACAAGTGCAGCAAATTAGCTTCCCACAACAGGGATCCTCCACATCCTGCAGAGGACCCCTTAGTACTTGCACATTCCCCGCCAGCAGATCAAACTTCACCCAAAAAAAAAAATCACAATTAACAAAGACCAATCACACCCCAATCCCCACCAACTCCCCAATTCCCTCAGCACACCAAAGCTTCAACTTTTCCCCTTCAAACCCTAAACTTCCACCAATCCAAGTACCCTAAACTTCACACTATCTCTTCCTCTTCTTTCACTAATTCAAGCTAAAACCTTTGCACCCCAACACTTACTCCTCCTGCAATGCACAAAACCCAAAATCAATACATCTCAAATAAACACGTATGATATAAAAATCAACCATTTCAGTGCAATCAAACCCTAAAAAACCAATCTTTACAAGAAAAAAAACAATAAACCGTATTCCTATAAATCAAATTCAAGAGTAAAAAAAAAAAACTCGCAATAAATTCGACATTGTTGGATACCTTGAAAACTCATCTGAGTGAATGAGTGAAGTAATTTAGAGAGAGATGAAGTAATTAAGAGGGAAATAAGAAAATATTGAAAATCGAAGTGAGAGATCATAAATAAAGTTTTTAGAGAGAGAGAGAGAGAGAGAAATTGGGCATCGGGCAGCCAGAATTGCCACGTGGCAGAGATGTCAATGAGATCCTACGGTTGATGTGTTGTTTCAATGGGAAACCATGATGTGCGGCCCACAGTGGTATCACGGGGTCGACTGTGACCGAGATTCTCGGGCAAGAAAAGTGAGTGAAGAGAGAGTGTTTGTGAACTTACGGTACTACCGCGTGAGGATTTGTTAAGTTGCGACTGTTGAGTTTGAAAGAGGTCACGTGTGCTGTGCACTTGAGTTGCGAACGTCGGCAGTTGCAATCAGGCCGCACGCCCGGCCCACATTTTCTTTTATGGGTTACCATAGTTTTGGCTTTGTAACCCCTTGGCTGGACTTGATGGACATTGTGATGTCAATTGGTTAAGTGGTTTTAAAACCTCTTGATCCAAAAGTGGAAAGGCAACCACTACTCCACACCACCATAAGTGTTTTCTCACACTATTTTACTCTCTCACATCGCCTACTTTATTTCTCAAACCACCATACTTTCCCTTTCCCACACCACTTATATAAATAAAAAACCAACATTTTTCCCTTTCCCATTCAAATTGAAACGTGATTTTTCCCTCTCCCACATTCAAATATCTTGCAAATCTCTTCTCTCTCCCTCAAAATCTTTTATCTCTCCCTTAAAGTCGAAACCCTTGAAAATCGAACCTCAAATTACAACCTCCCCACAAATTTTCAGAAAAAAAATAAAGTAATCTAATGAAAATTCAGAAATATTTTCAATCACACAAATAAAGTAAACTTCATAAGAAATTTCAGAAATCAAAAAAAAAAAAGCTATTATTCACCTGAGACAAGCAAAACCTCGCATTTATCTGGGCGAACAGTAAAAATTTTGCTGAAAATTTCCTGTTCACCCAGAACAATGCGAGGTTTTTGCAAAAAGTCACATTGTTCTGGGCGAACAGAAAATTTTCAGCAAATGTTTTCAGACAAATTTGCGTAACTTTAATAAAATGAATATAACTTTCTTATTTCAAAACATTTTCAAGTAATTCAAATTGTATTTATTAGATAACTCAGAGTACTAAAATTTTATCAACTTGATAATCGGTCTCGATCGAGTACATAAGTTGGTCAAGAGTCAGGGACACTATTTCGTTTTCATTGCAAGATAGATTTGTGCAACTTTAGTAAAATGATTATAACTTGCTCATTTGAAAACATTTTCAAATGATTCAAGATGTTTTTATTAAATAACTCAATACTACAATTTAGTGTTTCAACTTGAGAATCGGTCTCGATCGAGCACATAAGTTAGCCGAAGGTCAGGGACATTATCCCGTTTTCATTGCGCGACTTTAGTAAAAGGACCATAACTTGCTCATTTCAAAACATTTTCAAGTGATTCAAGTTGTGTCTATTAGATAACTCAGAGTACTACAATTTTTGTTTGTTGATGAGCTTGAGAATTGATTTTGATTAAGCATATAAGTTGGCCGAAAGTCAATGACTCTGTCTCATTTTTATTGTGCGCGACTTTAGTAAAATGATCATAACTTGCTCATTTCAAAACATTTTCAAGTAATTCAAGTTAGGTTTATTAGATAACTAAGAGTACTGCAATTTTTGTATACGAGTATAGAATCGATCTCAATTGGTGATCATACCCTGTTTTGCGTTTTTTCATTTTGAGTTTGGGTTTTTCTGTTAGGTTATGCATATTTATTGGTGATGTGAGTAAAAAATAAATAAATCAATGGTGGTGTGAGAAAGCGCTTTTGATGGTGTGGAGTAGTCGTTGCTAAGTGGAAATGTTTTTACTATAGGAGATGGGGTCATATGTAAAAGAGACTTGTTTTGCAAATCTACAATGGAATCTGCATTCATTGCTTTAGATATTGCTATAGATATATTTTCACTAGCATGAACTTCAAGTGATGTGCAAAACACAGTTCTAAATATGTAATTATGTAGACAATGAAAATAAATATATATATTTTTTTTTATTTAACTAATTTGGTACTAGTACATTAAACAAACCACTCGTGAATGTCTTGTTTGTAGACCACTTAACTGAAATGAAGCAAAATCATGTTTGGATTTTGGACCACGACTTGCTTTATATAAATATATGGACTCAATGCAGTAAAAATAAAACAAAGGCTCTGTTTTGTATACTGGAAAAAAAATTGCAAATGCATTCCTTTGCGGCGGTACAAAAAAAAAGTGCAAAATGCATAACCTCTCATATTTACGTTAGTAGATCCCGCATTATTTTACAGGATAAAATATCCTATATTATTTTGCTTAAGATTCTCGCGTTCATACATTTTCATATGAAAAATTTAGCTCCGTTGGGAGCACAATGTATATCTCTCGCCCTTAAGTGAGTGACGTGACATGTGTAAAGTGGGCCTAATGAAAAATGATGCCTCATTTATTTTCTTAACTATGCTTATTCTTTCTCCCCAAATCGATTATGAGTCAAGCTCAAAGTCAACTCTCATTTTCACCAACCCAAACCTGCAAAAATCATTGATTTTCATAGCAAGTCGAGGTAATTATCTACTGTTGGGAGCATGAATTTTTCATTATTCTTTCTATATGTTTTTGTATTTTATAGAGATCTCTACCGATCTCGCCCTTGACATGAACTTGTACATGCCGCATATTGAGATTTAAACAATAACATAAAATATATTAGTTAAGTTCACGTGTATTTCAATTAAGTTCTTCATTGATTAAATGGAGATCGAAAGCATTATAATGAAAAGAAAAAAAAATTTGAAAGGATTTTTTTTTTTTTTTTACATACCACTGACATGAAGTTTAAGGGAGAAATAAATCACACATAAGAATAAAAAGTAATAAGTTTCCTTGTTAGCATCAATGCTTCTAGGAATATGGTTTCAACTAATGGTAAAGACTTTAGAGGAGGAGAGTTGGTTCATAGTCAAAACCATTTTGAGAGAAAGGGGAGGAGAAAAGAAAGCTCATTGAGAAAATTACGGAGAATGATAATTTCTTTTGGGTTACACTAGTACTGTCGATTAGATAAGGGCGAGATATATGTGTTTGTTCCCTGCAGATGGAGTTAAAAAAATTATTTTCCATAGAGTCTATTTATAAGAGTTTTTATTCCTAGATGGAACTCAATAGAGTCCATATTTATAAGAATTCATAGTCAGAACTTAAGAGAGTCCATATTTATAATTATTATTGATGATACATCAAAATAGACCGACTATCACGACCACACACGTGGCATAAAGTCTCATCACGAAGATACATTGCCCGATCCATTGGATCGGCTCATAAAACCCAAAAGGAAGGAGACCAATTATAGAGGCCCAGACTAGGCCCACCACTAAGGAAGTGTAAATAAGATCCGAATCCAAGCCCAGATGAATCAAAACCCAAATTCAGACCTAATACATGTTATATCATAAATAAGAAGAACGTTGCACCAAGAAAGCTATGGAGGGACCTACGCCTCCACGAACGCATCTCCATTAAAGAGACTGCTACTGAAACATCTTATTCGGTTGCGCATCACATGCTTAAGTCACGCAAAGAGTTAACTATGACCAATATAAAAAGTAAAAGGAACATTCGACAAGGTATGCAACTTTAACTAAGTTTTATCCTGATTTACTTCATTCTTCCAACAAAGTTACTGACTTAGGCATTAGAGTGCCTTCGGCCATGAAAAAGGTGGTCCTTGGCAGTCTAACAGTTGTTTTGCAGTTCAACTCGCTGGAGGATGATTTTTGTTCGCGACACTTATAATTCAAACACTTCCAAATAGTCCTTATTTTTGTTACATATTATTTAGTTATATATCTGAAAGATCATATATGTAATAAAATATAAGATAACATAAGGTATGTGAAATGCACAACATCAAGTAAAAAAAAAATTTGTTGAACTTGCATTGTTTTTCTGTAGTCTAAAACCAAACAACTACAAACTAATGCATTTGCATTATTATGCAAAATGTATTTTTTACATTGTACCAACCGAAGCCAGATAAGCAAAAGTTTCAAAAGACACACAAACAAAAGTTCAGTTATGGTGTGTTTGTTTGCATCACTTATAAGTGGTGGAACACTTACAACCACTTGTAAGTGGTGGACCACCTTATTTAGCGTGTTTAGTTGCACCCACTTATAAGTGGTTAACGGTCAAATGACACTTATGAGTGGCATGAATTTTATCAGCTTCAAAATTGAGCTTATAGCCATTTACAAATTTTTATGAGTTTTAGATGAGTAAAATAACCCGAGTAAATAAACAATTCTCACTCGGTGTATTATAAAGTCATAAGCTGTAATAAGCTAATGAAATCTCAACATTTTTCTTCTTCTTGTAAGCTATGAGCAGGTTTTCATCAAAGTATGTCTTCCATAATAATTTTCTCTCGCATAATTCAATTGTTGAATATTTTGTTTATGGTTCCATTTTGTGCATGGTACTTTTGTAAGTGAGCTCTCATCAAAATCATATTTCTATTAGTTATGGAGTAGAAGATGGATAAGGGCTTGAGTAGTGTCAAAATTTAACTTTGAATGAGAGGGGTGACAATGAACGTCCCTTTAACCCATGCTCATGGACACAAACATATGATACTTAATTTGAATGAAAAATAAAATCTTACCATAAGGATCTAAAAGATCGATGGGTACCTTGACAATTTGTTATGTGATATATGTAACTGTATGTTCTCTTATTCATTTGTTATATAAGGGTGCAATTGTAAAATACCTTATTAGAATACTACATAAAGCAAATTCAATTGTCACTTGCAACCATTTATAAGAGGTGCAAACAAACACGTTTTTAAAATCATTGATAAATGCAACTTACAAGTGGCAACCACTTGTAAGTGATACGCCACTTAGGATGGAGGGTTATTACACCCTACTCGAAAAAAGATCATCAATGTGGCTCACCATGCAATATGACAAGTGAAAGTTGAGGCCAATGAGTACCCTGATTTTTCTAAAGAAAAAATATCTAAAATTCAAAAGTGAAATGCATACAATGATATTAACAAGTTAGAATAAGTGGATGCTATCATGGTTTACGACAAAACAAAATTTCATGTCATTGTTCAACTTGGGGTGAACGAGAACGATTTTCTCTATTATTTAAACACTAGATTAGTTGATACTAACTTTTTCATGAACAACAATACTCAAATGGGCAGTGTTGCTGAGTTTTTGTACAAGTGGGAGAAAGACGCGTTGGTGTTGAAAATATAAATCTAACAAAAAGAATTAAGTTATAATTATGTTAATAGTTAAATTTATCTAGTCTACCTAATTATGTAATGAGTCTATGATGTCTATCATACATTTTATTATTTTGATGTACACCGTTGTAGTTAAGTGTGTAAACGATATTTTAATCACTTATTTCATAATTTTTATTGAAAAATTAAATCAAATAAATATATAGCTTTATTTTAATATTTTGTTCACATCTAGGCTCTAAAATGATCTAAACCCCTTCCATGTTTATTGTTAATACCATTAACATATGAAGTTTGAAAATAAACTATACAAATATATGAATTACATTATTGGATTTAGTGAATCCATATCCGATCTGATAAGCCATTTGGATTTAATTTTTTTACATCCGATTTGATTCGAATCCAACATCGTGAGGAGGCTTATTGAATGTATTAAGATATTTTCCCCACCTCTTATTTAATAACAACCTCACAAGTAATTACTTCCTCATTTATTCTATACAATTTGTTCATAGCTTATTGTCTTTAATGTCCGACAAAATATCACAGTTAAAATAAAAAAAATTTCTTAAATCCACACAAACTCGTATATATTTTCTCAATACGTTTAGATCACAAATATATACGATCAATCACGAAAACACTAAACCTCCATCTGGTTAAAATTAGAATAAAATTTACAATCATTTGTAAACAAAAAATTTCTTAGAACCTTAGTTAATGCTACCAAATGATTATTGTGTCAATTTTCTCGATGATTGCATATTTATTGGCTAATAGAAAATTTCTAAAGTTTCCTTCAATGTTAGGCTCTACTGCATTATCAATCTTGTAAATACACTTCAAAATGAGGTCCAAGTTTATGTTGGATGACTCGGTATCCTCAAGATCTTCCCATTTGAGATACGTCGACCTAACTTAATAATGTTTGTCATATTATTGATAACGCAAATTGCTTTCAACAAATTATTTTGCCTTATTACACAGAAAATGACATTTATGAAGTCTTTAAAAGGTGTCGAATAAATTTATTGATTATACATTAATTAATAATATCTCAATCATAAAACAACAAGCGTCAAATTTAAATCTGATTATAACATATGATGATTTTTTAAACCATTTAATAGTGGATTAAAAAATTTCAGGACATGCATGACTATAATAATTAAACTGTCGGTAATTCATTGAACGTTGTTTATATATTCATAAAAAATTGAATACAATAAATTATTTATTTGAAAAGTATTTTAAACAAAAATATTAAAATACAAATCAATATTAAAATATGTTTAATCAGATTAGATATATACAATTCATTTAACATAGTAAATTTCTAACATTGTTATGTTGTTTTTCAGATTATTGTCAAAATAAATTTAGTTTTTTCTATGCAAATTTTTTGAAGGGTTGATGACAAAATGTGCTGAGTTTACTTAGCAAATAGTACTAAGATATGCTTAGTAGGGATCAGATATATATATTATTTATTTTATTTGGTTTTCTAGAATAATTTACAACATACTGTTACTTTTCGTTTGGTTTCAAGATATTTTAGTTTTTTGTTTAGTTTTCTATTACATTAATTTATCATCATCATTTTATTTTAAATTTGGTTTCGTCTAATCTTTCACTAGATATTGAATGTATATAATTAATTTGCGTTTGCATACAATTGTTTTTGCATTATGAAAAATTGGTGAAATGTTTTACTTAAATGTTCAAAATCAGTATAATATGGTTGAATAGTTTGTTATGTTATATTTCTTCCAAGATAATGGTATAGTTTGTTATAATAGATTCATGAAGGTGGTATGCAAGTCACGTGTGCCAATAAAAATAAATAACATTGCACTTAAGATCTAACCATCAGATGACAACCGGTGTGTGTCACAATAAATATTAAATAGATAAAACTATTATGAAAATTATGATTTTTTTTCTAATGTAAATAATAATCCCAACCATATTTTCAGAAAATGCAACTCATTAGGTCATCTATTTCATTTTTCAGATACGTATGTAAACAATTAACAAAAAAATATGCAATCAGTGAGACACAAAATTGACAACCATCAGATTCAATACTTTGTTGTTGGTTTATATTTCAGTGTCAAAATTTGAAATTTGAGGAAACAAAATTAAAAGAATGAAAAATCAAACTACAAATTACGAAAACTATAAAAATGTTTTATTAATGTCTTGCTAACTTCTAACAACGACCAAATAAATGTTTAAAAGACAAATTATAAAGTGTATGTCTTTTTCACTAACATAAAAGACATTGTTTTATAACATCTGTAGATTCAAAAAAAGCACCCAACTTGAAATCTCTCCATCGCACGTCATCTCGATCACAAATGATTTCTTAGGTTTCAGGGTTATTGGATCATGTATTCTAACATTTTATTTCAACTTATGTTTTATACGATATTTTAGGGTGTATTTAGATCGAGCTTTTTGAGGGAAATAACTCGTTTCCATAAAAGCATGCAAATTTTCTGTGTTTATTTCACTTCATTTCCGCAAAACTACATTTGTGCGTGTGACCTTATTTATTTGTAAATTTTATTAAAAACCCCATTTTATTTCTTAAGAATTAAGTTTTATTGTTTTTTGTATCTCTATCAAGACGTCGTCCTTTATTGTTTTTTGTGCGTGGGACATATGAAGTTAAAAATTTTCTAAGACCATCGCCCCTGACTCCCAACTCCATACATGGAAGGATCTAAGTGGGGGCACTTGTCCACACTGAATTTTGATTTTTTTTTTTTAGTTATTTGCAATTTGTTTATCCTGCGACCCCGACGATGTCGCCCCACCCCACCTTTTCCTCTCTCTCTTTATTTTCTGTGACGTCGACGACCTCATCTCGCCCCATTTCTCTCTCATGCTCTCACTCTCTGTTTATTGCAAGTTCGACAACTGCCCCGTCTTCTCCTCTCCCTACCTTTCTGTTTGATTTATTTTCCTTTCCTACCATTGCCACTAGCCACCGACAACTCCAACCCCTATTGTCTGTTTTGAGGAATAATTTTTTTAACGTATTTTTTCGAGATGAATTCGTATCTCAAGGTCTAGTTTTGTATTTTATTCATAAGTTTTTATGGAGATACATAAAATTTTGGATCCATTAAATTTTCCTCGAGATACATGTTTATATTTTGAGGTTCGTCTGTGAGTTATTGTCTGAAGGGCACTTGGTAATCAATGTGAGCCTTTTGACAATCAATGCATGTGGACTATTAGTTTTAAAGGAGACTGTAATAGTGATTAATAGAGTAACCTCTACTTAGTTATATTTTTATATAAGCAAATCTCAATTAACCCAATTAGATGGATCAAATTTCTTCCTGAATAGATTAACAATTGGTGTTTTGCATTGTTCAAATAAAAAAACATGTTTAATTAATTAATTAATAAATATATTATCATTAATTAACTATGATTCATCACTCCCCCCCCCCCCCCCCCCCACCCTCAACAAAAATTCCGACTCCATCACACTCTATATTAACAACACAATTGAATGATTAGAAACCTTGAAGGTGAAAAGATACTTCATCTTTTACCAACATGTTTACCTCTATCTATTTACTATTTACTATTTTTGAGTTCTTAATAAGAGGGAATGCGAGATACAAAAGTGAGTATAATCAGTGACGGAGCCAGGATTTTTGTTGAGGGGGGGCGGAGTGATGTCATAATTAATTAAATATGATAAATATAATATAAAAATTAGTTAATTTAACATAAATATATATATATATATATATATATATATATATATATATTTTTTTTTTTTTTTTTTTTTTATAACTTGAACAAGACATAAATGACTATACAAAACTTCATCTAATATAATAAAAGATTTTCATTCAAAAAAAGGATGAAGACCACTTTGGATATACAAAAATAGAGTTTTATAATTTGAACTTTTACATATCTACATTCATGAATACCAAAAAACTCTATCTCCCCCCTCCCCCTCCCCAGTTAGAATAAAAAAATATTACAACTGGCTTTGACGCGCTTTCATACCCTGAAATCGTTTCATGATTGCTTCGTTGTCAATGCCATCAAAAACTTCCTTTTCAATATACGTAACTAAACAATCATTCATCCAATCATCTCCCATTCGATTTCGTAACCGACTCTTCACTATATTCATAGCAGAAAATGCTCTCTCAACTGAAGCGGTGGCAACTGGTAGGATGAGTGACAATGTTATGAGTAAATAAACCAGGGGATAGACAAATTCCTTCTTGGTCTCAACCATCTTCTTAGCTAAACCGCTGAGTCCATTGACATTTGAAAATTCATTGTTGGAACGCATATCAATAACATAAGTTTCCAATTGATCATGAAGTACCATAAGATCAACATTTGAAAAATCAGCTGGATAAAATTGAGCGAGCCGAATCAACCGCTGACTATCAAAAGCTAAAAAAGAATCACTTGGATTTAAGCATGCCATACAAAGAAGCAATTCGGTGTTCACCTCATCAAAGCGGTTATTTAGCTCTTGGAGTTGCATATCTATGCTGGTATAGAATAATTCAACTCGATAATGATATAGGTTGGTTAATTTTTCAGTATTGCGTCGCGATCTTCCTCGTTGTATAAATGTATCATCCATCTCAAGAACAACAATATCGTGTTTTGCACAAAATGAAGCAACATTGTCCACAAGTATATTCCATCCATCTTCCCTCATCATTTGCAATCGTTGTTTGGAGATTTTAACTAAGGTCATCGCATTGACAATATCTTGATCTTTTATTTGTAATGCTATTGACAAATCCCAGGTTATCGCCAATATATCATTCATTAAGTGCAAATTGAAGATGAACTCAAAAGATTGCATAGAATCTAATAAAGCATATGCTTCTCCCTTTTGGTCTGAGTTTAAACCATGTTTCACAACAATTTGGAGCACATCAATCACTGAAGACAAATTAAGAAGCAAACTTATTAAGGTTTTATAGTAAGACCCCCAACGTGTATCACCAGGTCGTTTGAGATTGGTTTCTTGATTCAACCCTTGACCACTTGATAGTTCGCCACTATTGAGCTTTTCAAGAATTTTAACAGCTTGTTTGTCTCGAAAAATTTCCTTACGCTTGCATGAGGGTGCAACAATGTTCACCGCACTTGAAACAAAGTTGAAGAGTAAAGCAATCTGAGGATGATTCTTTGCAACATGTACAAGCGCTAACTGAAGCTGATGCGCAAAACAATGTACATAAAATGCAGACTTATTTTCCTTGAGAATCAAAGATTTAAGTCCGTTAAATTCGCCTTGCATATTGCTCGCCCCATCATAACCTTGGCCACGTAACCTCGTTATATTCAACTTATGATCAGAAAACATTTTTACAAGTGCTGTCTTGAGTGAAATTGCCTTTGTTTCAGTAACATGCATAATTTCAAGGAAACGTTCAACTATACATCCCTTCTTGTTCACATAGCGCAAGACAACAACCATTTGCTCTTTAACTGATACATCACGAGACTCATCAATTAAAACGGCAAAGAATGCATCTCCAAGATCTTTGAGTATAGCAAGAGTGGTCTCACATGCAGCGCACGTGTAATATCTTTTTAAATATCAGGTGCTGTGAGTCTGTGGTTCTCTGGAGCATTTTTTAGAACCACGCTCTTGATCTCTTCATTGTGATTAGCTGTATATTGTAAAAGCTCCAAAAAATTTCCATGGTTAATTGAATTTATTGATTCATCATCACCACGAAAAGCCAACCCTTGTCGCAGAAGAAACGAAATGCAATCAACTGAAGCTGATAAACGAACCCGGTATTCCATTTTCTCTGCATCTGATTGTTTAGATAAAAATGATTGGATATGATGTTTTTGATTCATTAAACTTTGACTCTTCATATAAGCTTGAGTATGCAAACTATTAGGCTTTCCTACATGAGTTGTAAGTCTTTTTTTTTTCCAATTACTGAATCCTTCACCAACAAAACAATCACCACCCCCTTGTTCTCCGATTTCGACACTTCTAAAAAGATAGCAATGGAGACAAAAGGCAGCATCCTTTGTTATGCTATACTCCAGCCAACTCTTATACTCCGTAAACCAAGCTACATTAAAACGACGTAGCGTACCTCCTATTTTTTTTTGTGGGAATGTGTAGTTTATTGGCTGACATGGACCCCTTTGCAAATAAGCTCTTCTAACAACCTCTTGATCATTCGGATGGTAATCAGAAATACAAATTCTTAAACCAGGATCAGTTGGAAGATTTGATAGGTCAACCTCTAAATGACTTTTCTTTGAGATTGGTTCTGATAAATTATGATCATCTTTATTTTGTGGTGGAGGTGGTAAATCACTTACTGACTTTCTTTTTAAAAACTTATCCATAACTAAAATAAAACAAAGATTATATAAGAATGCATTCTATATATTTATATATTCTAAAACTTTAAACGAATAAACTAAAACCATATTTTCATGTAATAAACCATATAATAAATCATACATATTTCCAAAATAACAAATCAATATACCTCTATTAATGAAGCACCACAATAGAAGTATCGCCACCAATAATAAAACGCCCAAAATTGAAGATTTTCAAAGCTGCAATTGACACACAAGCAGTTCAATGAGAAAAGGAAGAAAACTAAATTCAATGGCACATATGACAAAGGTTGTAACAACACCTATTAGCTAAATATCAACAATGCAAAGATTTTCATGATTTAGATAGGAGTGTTGTTACTATGCTTATTGAGAGAAAACAAAAAAAAAACCAGACTGACATATTCTGGATCATCATGAAAATTCAACGCCCAAGGTTAAGAAGTCAAAAATCGACAAAGTTCGATTCGCATTGAAAACAACAATGAATGAGATATATTTTAGGACATTAAAAACTTTGATATACCAAAGAGGCATCATTAGACCGTCCACACCTAACCACAACAAGAACTAGACCCAAACAAAAATTCAAATTTCACATACAAACATGAGGTAAAACAAGCTCCTTTAATCTTATCAAACCTTCATTTTGAAAGAATTAATCGAAAAACAAACTCACAAACAGAAATCTAAACTCAAAATTAGAAATTTCAATATCATATAAGATATATTCAATTAGGGCAGAACCAAAGAGAATCAAAACCCCAAAGTTCAAAACACAAGAAAAAGTTCTAAATAGTGTTCAAACACCAAATGAAGGTTTCTAGTTATTGGTTTCTAGTTTCCAAACACATAAACAGAGCACCCAAATGAAGACACCCTAAAACCCTGTTGAAATCAAAGCAAAACCCAAACTTTGAACCAAAACTCAGACTTCTAATCACAAAAACAAACAACCCAAACAAGATCAAATCACTTTCATACAAAAAAAAAAAAAACCCATTAAGCTTTAACAACTAAACAAGAACCCCAAAAGAAAATTTGGGTGTTTAGGTGTATATATAGATTCAAACCTGGAGACAGATTTCACAGATGTTGTTTCCCTTCTCGTTGCACCACTTCTGTATACACTCTCTATGAGCAAACTGAAACAAAAACAAGAGAATCAAAATTTCAAATTTCAAATTTCAAAGCCATAAAACACACCCATACAAAGAGTCAAGTGGGACATATTTTCATTCTTAAACATACTCTGATCATCAAAATCACAAAGAGAAGAAGATGAACCTGCAAGGCTGCAACCTGCAACTTGGGTTCCAGTCTTCCAGTCTTCCAGTTCCAGAGTATTGAACACGAAGTACGAAGATGAAGAAGGTGAAAAGGTGAAGAAAAGGTGGAGCTTTTCAGCATATAAAAAGGTGAAGTGAAGAAAAGGTGAAAAACTTTTCAGCATAGAAAAAGGTGAAGAAAACCTGCAACCTAGATTTGGGGGTATGCATAAAATTTTTTTTTTCTCTCAAAAGTCAGTGGGGGTAGGTGCCCCCACGTGGCTCCGTGCCTAAGTATAATATAATAAGAATTTATCTACAATCCAAAGAGAAATTGTACAAATAAGGGTTTCATATTTTATTTGAATTGTTTTTGAAAACCCTAACCATTCTATGTGTTATTTAAGAAACTACGAGGGTTTTCTACATCGATTATTCTTCTCATATTTACATCATTCCAACAAATCCCTTCGATTGGATAATTATGTAATTTTTATACATGTTTTCTGTGATAATTTAGCATAGCCTTCATTGAATATGGTGATTCGAGAAATATACAATTGCCATGTTTTATTGGTATCAGAGACTAATCTTAATCTAACTTAGTTGCTACATTTACCCACTAAGCCTAAGTTTAAGATTGAGTAAATACTAACTCCTCCTAGAGAGATTAGCTCAACACAAAAAATGACTCGAAATAAAGTTCTAACACTCTCCCACCAGTTTATGAAACAACATCTTCAGATAAGTTATTTGTGCAACTTCCATTCTCAATTGAGCAAACTCAAGTGGTTTCTAAAGTTTCACAAACACGTCGATATATGGCCATATATCAACTGATAAGACTAACATCATACAAGATATTTGCCTAGTAGCAGTTAAGTACATTGAATTTTCCACCATTCGTTTATACAAAGTTGATAGATATATAAATCTGATTTTTATGCCCTAAACATACAAATATTATGCCCAATTATATAACAAGAACCTCTCAGCATGTGCATTTTGTAGGAATTCAATGCTTAATCATCAAACTGGATACAAAGTTGCAAAATAAGGCCAAGTTTAAGCCCTACAAAGCCCAAAAACTTGCAAGCCCAATATTCATGAAATCAAGCCCACTTAAAAAACTTAAGTTTGCAGACCTCGAGAAAGTCAATATTAAGATTTGAACCTCCACGTGACCAACATATAAAATAATCTCTACGAACTCCCAAAGTGTTAAGTCAAAATTCAACCTCCATCATACTCTATTTGCTCATTTCATATGCAAACCACCATCCTTTCACATTTCACCTGCAAATGTTGTCGTTTTCATCATAAGTCAATCCCCATAATTCCCTCAAGCCCATGTGTTTTCCCAAAATGGAAACCACCTTTCCCAACAAGCAACAACTCCTCCATCACTTATTCATGTATTACCCTCACCCCGTTTCACCTATTAATACCCCAATGTTTGGAAAACATGTTTTGGATGAGAGTTATAGAGTTTTTTAGAGCTTAGTTTGTTTTAGGCCGAAGGTATACCGTGAGTGAATAAACTTACCTTAGAGCAACGACAGAGCCACATACAACATAAGGGGGGCAACTGCCCCCATAACTTTCACATATCATTAAAAAGCCTGAGAAGTACATGGATTTGGTTTGATTTGGTGCTAGTAATAGCTCATTGCCCCCTTCAAATACTACAAATTCTATTCTGTTCCCTCTAACATTGAGTTTTCAAAGCCTAAAGAAAGTGAGTGGTGGGTTTCAGAGCCTAGTCTCGAACTTGTCCCCCCCTTCAAGTTTAACAATTTATTTCATATTTCCGTCAACTTTACATTTTCATTTTAAGCTATATAAAGTGAGTGAGACCGAAGGTTAAATATTTAAATTATTGCTCAATTTAATCTTGAAAACTATTTGCTAGCCCAACTTTTATAAATTTCTTAAACTCAACACATTCAATCAATAACTATTTCAATTGTAAAAGTTTGTTGTATATTTTTCTATTAAAAACTATATTATAAGAACTATGTAAATATTAGTGCATTAATTCATCACTTCACTCTCTGGTTGAAGTTCCTAGCTCCGCCCCTACCTTAGGGAGTGATGAATCCCGTAAGATGATGACCCAAAATATGGTTATTTTAAGTTCTTATTTTATTTTTAATGTATTTCGAGAATCATGTTGTAATAAGATTGTTTTAGTACTTAGTTTTCAATGTTTCCATAAAACTTTTAGATGAGTTGTGCTTCAATTAGTTGGATATATCTCATGTTTACGTTTCTAGACGTGAAGTCCTAAAGTAGATATGTTTATCTTCATGTGTTCTCAACAAGCCCACATCCTCGCGATTATTCAAAGGCTTGAAATAAGTGTTTAAGGTTAAATCATTCATAGAAGGAGAGGATCAAAGTCCATCTTAGGCGAACTTAACACAAAATAGAGCAAATAGCTTAAGAGTGGTCTTTTGAGTGCCATCAATCCATGTTGGTGAGCCCAAAACCCTAAACTCATTCATTTATTTTTATCTTTTTAAATTTTTTTAATTTTTAGGATTTCATGAACAAGTATTTTATTTACTAGGTTAAGTATTTTAAGTTGATTTTAGAACAAAAATTTCAACTTATTTCAAGGCTATATTGTGGGGGTTCGACTTGTACTTGCCAATTTCTAACTTAGTAGACAATCGTGCACTCGTGGTAAGATTTGAGATCAATCAGAAGTACTATCAACCTTCATTGAGTGTCCTCTACAAGCTTTGTCCAACTTCAACTGGAGTGCGAGCTGCATTGCATTTTTGCATATGAAACCTCTTCAAAAATTATTGAGTATGTTTCTCCTATGAGATGAAAGTCCCTACATCTAATTTTAGTACTATACTTAGGAACTAGTGCATAAGTCCAAGACCATACATGCCAAACTCTGCCAACAATGATCGTTTGAATTCGTCGAACATAATAGAGTAATTGCCTGAACCAAATTTTACAAAAAGAGTCGGCTCATAAGGACATTTTTTTTAATGCAGCAACCATAAAGTAAGCCTCATAAGGACATTTCACGCCCATTCTGCACAAAACAAAGAGGTTGATCAACATATACAATTTCTTGGCGATTTCCATGCAAGGAGGCTGACTTCACATCCATCTGAAATATTTTTCACGAGTTTTGAGCAGACAATAAAAGTATCATCTCGATAGCATCGAGTCGAGCAACTATAGTAAATACCTCATCGTAGTGAATGTTTTGTTGTTGCTTGTAGCCTTTTGCTACTAACCTTATTTTGTATTTGTCAACTTCACAACTGGCTTTAAGTTTGGCTTTGGACACCCATTTAACTCACATGGATTTATGGCAACTAAGGAGATCAATCAACTCTCATGTGTTATTTTTCTCAATGCCTTGATTTCATTTTCATGGCATCCTTCCACTTTGGTTCTTGTGCCACCTCTTCAAAGGCAACTGGATCACAATCAACAAATAAAGGTAAGTGTGCAATTCGACCATCATTCGAGTTATGCAATCCACTAATATGGTGCTCGTATCAAACTAATTATGTTTTGAATGAATAAACACAATTATGTTCGAATAATAAATTTTTTTGCTCGAATAAATAAACTAACTATACTTGAACATGACTCAAAAATTATAAAATAATTTATTGTGCGTTCGACCTATCACATTATTTTTTATAGTACAAAAGTCATATGAAATAATTAAACTTCACGAGGACTCCACTAACAAAGACAATTGTATTTAATAATTTGAGGTTAAATATATATTTGCCATGACTAATATAAAAATTCAGAGAGAAAGATCAACAATTTTATTCACGTAATTCTTGCTCATCACTTTTGATGGACATTTCATAGTTAGAAGTTTAGTTTCACGTGACACTTAGCTTATGAGTTACGATTATTCATTTCAGTTGAGATAACCTCATAAAAAAAGAAAACATATGACACGTCTGAACGTCTAAACAACAAAGAATAAAATCCATTTACCATATGTACACATTTGCTCTTAATCAACTCAGTAAAGTGGTCTTAATCGGATTCGTGCTCATTTCATGCTATGCTAGTTAAGTATTTATGGCATTTCATTTTCATCATTTATTTTTGTCAGAATATAGGCTTTTTATTTAAACCCAGGTCAGTACAAATTAGAAAACAACATAAGCCCTAGTAAAGGGTAGGATTGCAATTACATTATATAAGATTTGATCATACAATGGCATAAGAAAAGATATTTAAGAAGTGCCCACCCCCCTCTGACAGAAAGACTCCTCATAGTCATAGAAAAATCTGGAAAAAATAGAAAATAAAGAACAAAAGATAAGAATTGTAAAAATAAAATAAAATTTCCCAAGTAAAAAAAAAAAAAATGTAGACAAGCTTCCTCCTTTTGTCTTCTCGTTAGGTCTGTTTCTGAGGGCGGACTTAAATTATTTCCTTTATTGAGGTGAAAAGAAGGGAAAAGGGGGAGAAAAATAAGAAATAAACAAAGAAAACAAAAACACAGCTCTTTTTTCTTCCTTCCTTGCATCCAACAAGGCCTGACCAGACTGTCTCTGTAAATCGAAACTAGCTCAATAGAGAGAGAGAGAGAGAGTATAGAGAGACGATCTAAGCGAAAGAGTGTTTGATTTTGTGCACCGATCATGGTTTTGAGGCTTGTGAGGGGGAGTTTTAGGGGTGTTTTTGGTGGGTGAGAAGAGGAGGGTTTGTGATTGTGTTTGATAGTAGGGGTTGTTTGGGGAGATTTGGGACACTGGGTTTTTCTGGGTTTTCGGGTTCTGAAATGGGTTTGGGAGGTTTCTTGATTTGGTGGTGTGTGGGGTGTTGAAAGGTCGGTTTTTGGTGGATGGGAAATTGAGGATTTGTGTGGGTGTGTAATTGTTTGATGATCTCTTTGGGGAGGAGGGATGGTGGGAGAAAGGGGTTAGGTATGGGGTTTGGTGGTAGAGGAGAGATGGATGAAACTGAACTCGAAGAAGGGGAAGCCTATGATTATCAGGATGATGATACCAATATCGACCCTGATGTCGATCTCTCATATCTTGTAAGTCTATTATGTTTGCTTTGGTTTAAGAAAGTTTGATTTTTATGGTTGTGTTGGTTTTTGTACTGTATATGTTTTGTGTAGGCAGTAGTGCAAAATTTGATTACATTTGAAGTATTGGATTGTAGTTCATAAAGCATTACACCTATTGTTGTGGTTTATTCATGTTTGCCACAGTTGAGAAAGTTTTGAACAGTTCAATTTATGTTTTCTGAGTGTTTAGTGATTGAATTTATTTGTTTGGGATTGGGGCAGGCAGTTGAAAAGGGGAAGGAACTCCAGTAAAATGGAAGAAGAGAGGAAATGGGAAGAGTAACATTTTTATATTTTGGGCTCTTTTTGAACTTCAGTCCATTGTTGATTTGTGTTTCCAAATGTCTGAAGTGTTATTTTTGTTTGTCTGATAGTTGGGGGATTACCTAGGAAATAACAAAATGGAACAAGAGGTAAAAGGCATCATGGTAGTCTCTCCACAAGATAATAGTGGGTCGCTTACTTTGGTTGGCTCGAGAACCTTCATGAATGTTGGTTGTTACTTGACACTGTTGTTGTTGGGAAACTTTAGTTCATTAGTTAATTTCTATTTTCTCAGTTCTGGGAACTGGTTTAGTATTTGAGGCAGTCAGAAGGAAAAAAAAACTAATGACGAGTCATTTTCTTGCTTCATTGGTTGGTTCAAGATATTTTGTTGATATTTGTTTGTAAGTTGTAACATTAAGTTGAGGATTGCTCACATGTCTATGACATCAGTAACTTTAATCATTGTTAGATTTAAGTTTTCAAGCTTACAATGTTGCAACTTCATTTTTTTGGTAACTGGGTCACGGAAAAATTCAACATGGGAGAAGAGGAAAAAACTTCAAAACTGAGAGCTCGACCTTTCGTCATTTGGGTTGGCTCAAGAATTTTCGGAAATGTCTGGTTGTTCTGTCATTCAAGTTGATGCAAACTTTCTCTTTGACCATTTTCCTAAATTATGGAAAAGAGTTGGAATGGTTCAAATGACATAGTTGCTTTTGGAAAACAATTCAAAAGGTTTGCTGGCTATATTTTGGTGTCTGTTTCCTTTAGTTACTGCTGTTCATCACAGTCTGCACTTAACCCAAATTGTAGCATCTTTCTATCATTAATTCTATCATGGCACCCTCCTTTCAACTATATATTTAATGAAGATTCTTTCTTCTTCCGCTTTACTTTCCTTTTCCTAGTAAGGTATGTATGACTACCCTGAGCTTGGTTTTTGAAACTTCCAAGTTCCAGATTCTTCCATTTACTTGGAAGAAGTAGTAAATTGTAGTGTCTTACTTTAGATGTATAAGAAACAATTTCCCTGACTGGCACTTTGAGAACAGTATTGTTGGAAAAACGAGGGGGAGTGTCAAAATTATGATATGGTGGACAGTGTCTGTGTTTGGGTGCATGCGTATTCGTTTTATGATCTGTGGTAGACAGTGTCTGTGGTTGGGTGCATGCGTGTGTGTTTTATGATCTGTGGCAGACAGTGTCTGTGGTTGGCTCAGTGCGTGTTACTCTTCCCTATTTATGGTTATACAAAATTAAAAAATGCATCTTGCTTCATGTAGATATTCTCCCTTTTGAGTAGAGTTTATACATTACAGCCCTTTGTTTTCCCTTTCTTTCACACTTGTTATTTAAGAAATTGGTTACTGTTTATTGAAGGATGAGAAGGTTCAAGATGTATTGGGGCACTTCCAGAAAGATTTTGAAGGTGGAGTATCGGCAGAGAATTTGGGTAAGTCACCCATGATGGATTATTTGATATATCGGGCCACGATAAGTTCAAATGCTTTATTCCTTTTTCTTCAAACGTGATTATAGGGCATTTATTAATTTCTACAGGGGCAAAATTTGGTGGTTATGGTTCTTTTTTGCCCACTTATCAGCGCTCTCCATCTATTTTGTCTCACCCAAAGACACCGCAGAAAGTTCAGAGCTATGGTACACCAAGATCTCCGAGCAATTTGCCATCAGAGGTATTCAAAGATGAGATTTGCGACGAAAGCTCTCTCTCCCCCCCACTCTCTCTCCCTCCTCATTTGTGTGTATATTTGTTCCATTGCCATGGAGAAATATGCTGGCAACCTCGTTGCCGACTTTATGGATTCTATTTCCTTTAGCATATTGACTTGTTTTATACAGGGTGCTCTTCAGAACTCTTCCGTTTCAACAAGCGTAACTCCCTTTGCAAAACTTGGAGCAGCTTCCACAAGTGCTGCACCGCCTCCTGTTTCAAAGGGCGCATTTGTGGAGAACTCATCCAGAAAAGTCTATCCATCACTTATCAGCAACGCTGGGGAATCTACTTTCAAACGTGAACCTGTGAAAAAAGTACCTGACTTGAGGGAATCAAAATCACTGAAGGTTCGACTTAAAGTGGGTGCTGATAATGTCTCTAAAAAATCTGCAGCAATCGTTAGTGGCCTTGGGTTGGATTTCTCCCCGTCTTCATCGCCAGATGAAAGCCCTGTTGAAAGTGGAGAGTTGTCTCCTAAACATTGCGAGTCACCAGATAAATCTCCCACAATTATACTTCAGGTAAATGTTCTTTATTGTTGATTAAGATTTTATTCTGATGGATGAACCATAAGTGACCTAGAATGACTCTTGGTCTTTAAACTATGATGAAACAGATTATGACTTCTTCTCCCATTCCCGGAGGCACGCTGTCACCTCTTCCTGATAGTCTGTTGTACTTGAAGGAAAAGAAACAAATCTTGAGAGACAATAGATCTTCCGTACTTCATAAGGGTAGCCAAGATAATAATTCAATGTTAGAAGATTCCTCTGCAGCGATGGGGGAAGGTAAAGTTTTCGGAGGAAAGAAAATAAAATTGTTGGAGAAAAGCAGGAGGTCGAAAGAAACGAAGAATAGAGTTGTCAAAGATGGGAGTGATATTGGTGCCTTTTTGAAGAAAGAGATAGACATTGAAACTGCAGAGGGTAGGGAGTTCGTCTCCAATTCATTGAAGCTTCCACTCCTATATGATGATTCAGAATGTACATCTCACGATCATCCAAAAGACACTGGTAGGACTTCTGATGTTACAGCTGAATACAAAAAGGCCAAAGTGAAGGACAAATCCCAACCCGTTGATGTTGCAAAGGAAGAAGTATTACACTCAAAAGCCATGCACAGTCCTAAGAGGCTTGAGAAGTTAAAAGCAAAGACAAGTATGAGAGATGAGGTTTGGGAAGATAGAGTAGAGAATGTTCGAAAAAATGCTCAGTCTTCCCCAAGGAAAGATGGGAAGAGCAAACGCAACAAAAGCTATGATCCATTGAAGTCTGATTTTGATGGTTCTAGAGGAAGGAGGGATCTTAGTGGTGGAACTATACCAAAGGACAAAAAAGCTCTATCGCGTGAACAAAAAGATGGAGCAAATGTACCTGGTAGAAATGAGGAATTGTTATCTGGGGGAAAAAAGAAATCAAAGGCAAGCAAAAGTAATGGATTTGTAGCTACAGAATTTTCAAATGGAAGGTTAGCAGCTGTTTCTTCTGCAACATTAGATAAGAAGAAGAACAACAGTGATTCCTCATCTAAAAGCAAATTGGATGATAGTAAATGGTGCAGGGAGCCTGGTTTACTGCGAGAAAGCCTTCATGATGTTGGAGGTGTAAAAATGGATCAGACAGATAATTCTCTAGAATGGCCTTCTAAAGGTAGGCCAAAGGACTATAAATCTGAGGCTTTTGAGAAAGAGACCCACCATTTTACTGACAAATCAAAGGAAAGGCTGAGCAGTAAAAGGAGTGATACGCAGTTGCCATCTGTTTCCTATCTGAAGCCGGCCCCAAGTGTAGCTCCCCCTACCACAGGAAATGGACCTGTTTCCGATACTGATACTGCTACTGCTACTGCTACTGCTACTGCTACTGCTACTTCAGCACCTGTAGTTATTGAAGAAAATTGGGTTGCCTGTGACAGGTGCCAGAAGTGGCGGCTCCTACCTTTTGGTACAAATCCCGATCACCTTCCAAAGAAGTGGCTGTGTAGCATGCTTAATTGGCTGTAAGTTCCTTTTTTCTTTGCATTCTAAGTAAGGTATACAATAGACAAAAGACTGGCCCTTTTTATTAATTTAATTTTTTACATTTAGTTTTGATATGAAATTAGTAAATCATTTAGTTTTTAAAGTGGTACTTCCCCCCCTTTTGATTCCTAGGCCTGGATTGAACCGCTGTAGTATTAGCGAAGAAGAGACAACAAAAGCTTTGAACGCATTGTATGCAATCCCTGTTCCTGGTGGTCAAAATAGTCAGCATGCTCAGCAAAATGGGGGTGCATCAGGAGTAAATTTGCCTCAAATCCGGCAAATTGACATTGACCAAGAACCTAACTTACATGGTGCGCCAATTGCGGGAAAGAAGAAACATGGATTGAAAGAGACATCTGATACAACTGGCTATGTACACCTTCCTCACTCCACAATAACCAACCAGCAGTCATCTATGAAGAGCAGAAGTTTAAATGACGTGAACCAATCTCCTTCGCAGTCTAACAAGGTTAGCAAAGCTGGCATTCAGCATGTAAGCAAGTCGAGTGACTCGGCTGTGGAAAAACATGGAAATAAACGCAAAGAGAAGCACAAACTGGCACCAGATGGAGGTATTCTGAAAAGCTAAAATAGATTAGAATTCTAACTTTCCTACAAGATATGCCATTTAATTCTTCTCTGTCAAACAATTGCAGGAAATGTTAATCGTTCAAAAGTGAAAATCAGACGGGAGGCTGACCCTGATGGATATAGAGCTTCTAAGAAAATGAAGACGGATGGTTTTCCATACGCTGATGCTGACTGGAATGCTGATATGGGTGGGGTCATGGGGAAAACCTCGATTGACGGTTTGTCAGCTACAACAGCTGGACAGGATGAACACAAGTATGTTGAGTACTCGTTTTCTAAGGATCAGAATTGTGATGCAAAGGAGAACATAGCAGCTTCTGCTAAGAGGCCAAAAAACCTAATTAAGGGTTCTTTGGATGGTAGGCCTCAAAATACAAGTAAAGTTGATAAAAAGGATACTTCAACAAAAAAGAGGAAAGTAAAGGAGTCGCAGGAGAGTCAGATTTATCCTTTAGATACTTCAAATCTTGAGGCCAATAGAAGTACTTTTAAAGAGGGGACCCATGAAAGCGAATTTAAGAAAGGGAAAAAGATCAGGCTACCAAAGTCAGAGGCGAAGGAATCCTATAACAGCAAGGGCAGTGTTACAGCAGACAAAAGGGATAGAGCGTCTGGGATCCCTGTTTCCCATAGTAGAGATTTATCAGCTGATGGAATGGAATATGACCGAAGTCATACTGAGAAGGGCCAGCAATTGGTGCAAAATAGAGGGGGGAACCAACGGATGGTAGATAATGTAGATTTGCTGAAAAGGGATTTGGCATATGAACAGCCTTCGTTGGCTGCTACCTCCAGCTCTTCTAAGGTTTCAGGTTCTCGTAAAAGTAAAGGAAATTTTCTGGAGGCAAAAGCATCACCAGTAGAGTCTGTTTCTTCGTCTCCTTTGAGAGTTTCCAATCCAGACAAGGGTACATCAGCACGAAGGATTCTACTGGGTAAAGATGATGCAAATGTTGGTTTGCCGATCATGGGTAGCCCAATAAGGTGCTCAGATGGTGAAGGGGATGGCGGAAGTGATCATTCTGGGGCAATGAGGAAGGAGAAAGCTTCCTCTGCTGTAAATCACGGATCTCTGGAATCAACAGTGCTTGATTATCCAGATGGAGATGCGAATGCTACATTTGGTGGCAAGGCCAAAGCATGCAATGAATCATCACATTATCATTTTGAAAGTTCCCCTTTGGTGAATGGTGGTGCCGATGCCTTTGACCAATGTGGTCAGCATGCTGAAGTGGTGGGTAAAGAACATAGCCATGAGATGGACAGAGTGAACAATAGCCGTATTGGTCCTAATGGATCGCTTTCGAAGTCTGGAAAGGGTTTTTCGTCATGGTCCAAAGATACTCAAAGGAGTGCTGTGTCAGATTTGGATAAAGGTAAGGTCAAGGTCTCTAAATCACACAGTGAGCAGGAGGAGTTCAATCCTACTAAAAACTCAAGGAACGAGGCAGGGATTGAATCAGAAGATCCTTTACATTACCACAAAGAACAAAAGGATGCAAAGTTTACTTTTCAGGAAAAATCTGGTGTTAAATCTGTCAAGGATGACATAAACTATTTGGCCAAGAAGGATTCTGCAGGAAAGTGGTCAAGTGAAAGTAGAATGGAAAACCAGTTAAAATTTGGAGGCTTTGCTGGAAAAGTGAACGCTACCAGTGCCAAAGATGGGAGATCTAACCCTCAACAAAACCTCCCGCCGGACTATGATGGCAGAAGATCCTCCCAGCGGTGTCTTTCAGATAGAACTGATCATTTGGAAACAACATCAAGAAGAGGAAAGCCAAAGTTGTTGTCATATTCTGGAGATGAACAAGAAATACAAACAGGACGTCCCCTACCAATGCCCAGTACCCACAAAGGCAGTGGGTCGGACGTATTGCCAGTTGATTCCTCTAGTGCTGATGGTGGTGATGCTCTGAAGGTGATAAAACTCCCTAAGAAGTCTGATAATAAGGCAGGAGCAAACCATAATAGCTTGAGACATTCTTCATCTAATGGGCTTGTTGGTAGTGATCTTGAGGGCTCTGGTCCACTTCGGAAGGATTCCTCCAGTCAGCCTGGTTATAGTGCCTTAAAAGAAGCCAAGGATCTCAAACACACTGCTGATCGTCTTAAGGTATTATTTATTCAATCTTGCGTGCTTCCTTCCAAACTTGATGTGGTATAGTATCTTTTCTTTGTTCCTTACTCCATGTTTGGTTGGATTGTACTATAGAATTCTGGGTCAGATCTCGACACAACTGATTTATACTTCCGGGCAGCTTTGAAGTTCCTTCATGGAGCATCACTTTTGGAATCTTGCAACATTGAGAGTGCCAAACACGGGGAAACATCAATGCAAGTGTATAGCAGCACCGCGAATCTGTGCGAGTATGTTATCTTTTCAGAGTTTATTAAAGAACTTTTGTTTCTTGCAACACGCTCATATATATTTTGATAGTATCCTTGATGTGACCAAGCATGAAAAAGTATCTGGTATAAATCTGTTGGACTCTCTTTCTTGAAATACTAACTTTTAATCAAAATGTTCCACTGGTACTATGTAATCTTCATAGCTGTTTGTATCAGTAATTTCTGATATGTCATCGTTCTGTAGCGCGCATGGCTTTTGTTGAATACTTTGTGTTCCGAGTAGGTTCCTATCCTTTTGGAAAAAATATAAAATGTTAATTGTTTCCTTTTTGAAGTTGAATCTACCTTGTGTATACTTGATGTTTTTGTTGTATTCGCCTTTTGCGTGGTGTCAGGAGTGCAAAACCTTTTGTGAAGAAACTTGTTTGGAGTAAAAATTGTCAGTTTGACATGCTCAGCCGAAACTTGTTTTCAAAGATTATGGCAAATGATAAATAAGTAATTCTAAAGTTGATGGTCCTGTGTACCTGTAATCTGGCGCTTGTTGACATTTCATTCTTAAAATTCATAGGTTTGTTGCTCGTGAATATGAAAGACGCAAAGAAACAGCTGCTGCTGCTCTTGCTTACAAATGCATGGAGGTGGCGTACATGAGGGTCATTTATTTCAAACATTCCAGTGCAAACAAAGATCGTCATGAGTTGCAAACAGCTCTGCAAATGGTTCCTGGTAATTAGAATTTATCAAAAGCCGAGGGTTGATCTTTGGATTCTTCGTACTAGATTTGCATGAATCGTAGATGTGCCTGTCAGGGGATGCTTGGTTGTTTGTGCCCATATTATTACTGTGAAGAACTACTAATTTTTGTCTGTAGTAGACTTACTGGTATACAGTCTTGAATGCCATGTGGAGTCACGAAGACTTCACATCAACTTCAAGAAAACAGAAAGCTTGAGCCTCTCCAGTAAGACTTGTGATGACTTTATCTAAGAATGGATGAGTCTACAAACACCGTTTTCATACCGACAGGACAATTAATCTATGTTTTAGTTCTTCCACATGGGAAACATGCACTTTTTGGATAACGAAAGCCATTTTTTGTTCATGAAAGTGATTGTGGTTCAACCAAGAGGTAAAGCAAATATTCAAAGGTTTTTTGCTAAGGCTGATTGATCTTGATTCTAACTCATGGCATCCCCTACCTTCTTAGGACGGTTGTTTGTTAGTGCTATCAGTGGCTCAATATCTGCAGTATTGGATCATTAATGTGCTGTGCAAATCCATATGATGTTTTTGCTAGCCTAGTCCAATCTCTGAACTAAATTAGTGACACCCTATGTAGTCGTAGAACAAGTCAAACCAGATTTTCTAAAACATCATGGAACATCAAAGCTGGTAGGTTGTGGAAATTTCTGGTGGCAAAACTTCCGATGCAATTATTTTTATTGGAGCTCTAAGGTGGTTGTGGGATGTCTTTGGAGTTGGTTGAAATTGAAGTGAAGGAGAGCCTTTTATCTATAGTTGGTTAGTTGGAGAATGCAATAGCAATACTGGTGGTAGGAACTTGGAAGACGATAGACAAGATGCATGTGTTTGAGAGTTCAGACATACTGACATAAACCTAAAACATCTGTGCCGCATAAGGGATTGGAAATTGATGGTTGGGAATAGCTGCACTCCAAGAGTCCTAGTCCATGTAATGGAATCCTTCATAGATACAATACCATCTTAGTAAACAGTCTTATGCCTATGGATGATGAATGTACACATGATATACACCAAGCTATTTTGGGAGCGTGGGTACCCATATATCTAGGGAATCGGTCTTGAGGTTAAAATATTTTTCTCCTCGAAACTTGAAAGGCTTCAATTATATTCTCTCTCTTTTATTTATTTATTCAGAGCTGCTTATTTGATTGTCAACCACGATCAATAATGATACAATTTCCTCATAAGTTGAAAATATTGCATCTGGCATCTCAGATGATGTATAATGATCTTTCCATTATTTAATATTTAAATCGCTTTCTCTAAATGGGTTTAACCCATGAAAATTGTCATTTTGATAAGTGCCTCAAATCAAAACCAAATAGTTTAGTTCCATTGAGCCTTGGATCTCCTATGGATAATTTGGCATGTACAAAATTTCCATAGTTGTCTATATTGAGCCATCAAATTGTTACATGTGTGGGTGATTGTTTTCACAATGAAATCTCCTTGTTGGCACAAGTCCTCATTAGCTCTAAGAGTTGACGTGTGGTTATGAAATGTTGGATGGGGAGGGAGTTTTTTGAACTTAACCCACCATGATTAGGGTATAATATGAGGGCTGATCCTCTTTGGTACTTGAGGCGGTGAGATGGCAATCCATTTGGAAATTATGAAGTTGCTATGGATTTATGTGGAAACAAAAGAACAAGCAAAAAGCTAACAAGGGCAGAGTTGGCACTTGCACTTGAGGAGGGCATTGAATGAGTTGAGATTGAGGATATGGGCAACATATTGGAGGAGACTCTGAATCCCTTGGGTATCTCAAATAGGGAGGATGATTTGAGATGTAAGTGGTCTAAGAATGGTTCTTTGTCATATGGACGTTGGTGCAACTGTGACCTGCTTCGAGGTGCTTTAGAGATTTTCCCCTTTGTAAATGGAAACTAATTTGTTGAAGATTCATTCCCCCAAAATCTCTTTCTCCATACGGGAAATGGTGGAATAGGCTACCTACTCTTGATGTTCTTGTTAGATGGGGTATCAATGTTGATGATGATTTTGATCATCTCTTCTGGAATGTAAGTAAGCTCAAGATATTTTTCCTTACTTTCACCAGGTTCAGTGTCTGTTTGGTGTTTCTGAAATGCATTGATGCGAGTCATTTGTTATGTGGGTGCCAGCTTCATATGCTATCCTTTGGGAAATTTGGTTAGAAAGAAACAGTCCGCTCTTCATAGGGTTGACGTGTGGTAAGGATTGAATGGTTTTGGACATCATTGCCATCTTTTGGCATTGATGTATTGACTGATTGGATACTAAATAGGGTGTGATTTCCAAGAGTTCTTTCTTCCTAATCTGGTACAACATTATGTCCATCATAAATCCCCCAAAAGGAGTACGTTTTTGTTGTATGGCTGGAAAGAAAGGACATTGATCAACGGAAATCAAGCCTAAGCTTGATGGGGATGCGTAAAGTTGGTCGATTATTGCAAAAAGAAAGATGGGAATGTAGACTCTAGAGCTTGGTGCAAGAAACTTGTATTACTGAATAAAACACCAACTTTGGGTGAGAAGTGAGCCTCTGGTGGCGAGGTCTGTTCAGGAAAAAATATTATCTGAAATAGTATAAAATGAAATTAGGTGAATTTACATGGATAGGTTTGAGGGATTGAGTGGAAAGTCTTTTTGATGTGGCAAGGATTGGAGAAACGTAGATTTGGAGCCAAGGATCAGTCTAATGAATCTAATAAGTGGTTTGCATCTATCTTCGAATTCTGTAATGGAAACTTGAATATAAATCTGATAACAATGAAGAGTTATCTATGCAGGAAAAAAAAGTAATGATAAAATACAAGAATGGAGCCAGGTTGCAGTTCACAATGACATTTGTTAATGATGGTTGAGGGCCTTGAGGCGATTTTGAGATCAAAATTCAAAAGGAATGTGGGTGGGTGTGGTTATAGTTTTTAAGAAATTTGACAATGTTTAGAACCTTTGGAAATGCAAGCGCTCTGTAGTTGGGGGAGAGGTTTTGAAAATAGCAGATGTGCATGTGCCTTGGGGGAGAGGTTTTGAAATTGCAGATGTGCACCTGCCTGCAGGTTATCATTTTGTGTTATGGTTACCCCCAAGGGAAAAAGTGAAGGGACTTTTCAGATGTGGAGTGTGGAAGGAAATTACGAAGGTGTTGGAGGATTTTTGGTTATTATTTAGTAACAATGAAGTCTAAGGTCAGTCGTGAATATACAATCATTTTTTAAAGAGTATACATAGGGTCTGTGAACAATGTAAGTGGACATGTACCGATAGAATTAAACTTGCAAATAAACAAGAATTGAAAAACAATGTGATAATTAAAATAAAATAAATCAAATGATAAAATAAATAAACCAAATAAAGTTCTCTTATTGAATCAACCTCATAACAATGAAAACCTACCACCCTTTTATAATTGACCTAACTTCTAGAACAAGAAACAAACCCTAACCTTAATTGGAAATTAAAACCCTAACTATTATGGATTGTTACTAAAGAGGCTCTTTGACAATATGACTAATAACTCTATTACTAAAAGAAACTTAATTACATCAACCTCCCCAAGTTTAAGAAGCTCGTCCTTGAGCTTGAATCCGAAGAAGTCCAAGGAACACAAGCAATCACTGAAAGAACACACGATGAAGTGCACGAGCAGAAGACGACTCAAACTGTGCTTTTGTAGTTGTTGACACCCCAAATAATCAAAATGAAAATCTGCATCGAAAAGAAAGACCAATTTGAATACTGAGCCGAAGTAGATCCACTGCCTGATGTGAATCTTGTTCGCAAACTTGTCCTCAAAATATGCTATAAAATGGATCCAAATTGGATCATAAACACTGTGCCGCGGTGGTACAGGACCCATTCTGTGGTGGCGAATAACTGCATCATCTAAGCAAAAGAAGGTGAAGGCAACAATGGTACAATATATTGCCTGTGGTTGTGAATAGCAATAAAATCAAAACCGTGTGGTGGCACTGACAAGTTGATGGCGGCGTAAATAGCCACAAGGACTAGGGATTGAAAAAAAAAATGAGGGTCTGGGATTGAATTAAAATGGGACCAGGGACCTTTTTGAAAATTGTTTCTTCGTCCTCAACACATCTACACAATCTAAGAAAAGGGGGTTGCGATGGGTTGAGGCGATGGGGGAAGAAAGAGAAGCGATGGTCTGAATCGATGGGGAAAGTCGATCGACTTGGTGGGTGGGTCGATCTGACTATCGAATCACATCGAGGGGGAATGGTGGATGGAACAGTGGGGTTTCGATCAACTTGGGGTGGTGTATGGGAGGGTTTGGCTGCGATGAAAAGGAGTGGGTGGTGGCTGGTTGGAGGGAATCGAGTGATCGATTGTTGATGGCTTGTCGATGGTCGAGGGTGTGTGTCGATCGAACTGGTTTGGATCTGGGAGGGACATTATCGACCGAGGGAGGTAGAGAATGGGACGATCGCTCGATTGGGGTTGGTGTCGATCAATTGCAGCAAATTGGTGAGGCTGTGTTGATCGATCGACTGATGGTGTTGATTGCTGTGGGAGTCGGTCGACCAACTGATGAGGAGGTCGATCGTCGCGGTGCAAGTGAGGGGGTGCAACGATCACTGCAGGCAAAGGTACATGCGGCTATTGACGCAGGCAGCGAGAGAGAAACATCGGAAAGAGAGATTTTCTGTGGCACTGCTGGTGACGATGGCACTGTTTGGGTTTGTCCCATTTTCTCTATTGAAAATCATATCCATCCTTGTTGACGACTCTCTGAGCTCTGCCCTATAAATTTTACAAAGTCTGCCCTCAATTCTGCCTTCAATTATGCGAATATTAGGTCTATCCCCTTCACAAACTTTTCTTCAGTCATCTTTCAAACTTTTATTTAGAAACAACTTTTCTTCGAATTTTCTTTAAAAAAATTTCTTCAAAGTGAACAAAATATGACTAATTAGAAACAACTTTTATTTAGAAACAACTTAACTAATTAGAACCGTATACTAATTGATAGAATTAAACTTGCAAATAAACAGGAATTGAAAGAAAAATAAATCAAGGATAAAATAAATAAACAAAATAAATTCTCTTATTCGATCAACCTCATAACAATGAACAACATACGTCCTTTTATAACTAAAACAAGAAACAAATCCTAAATCTAATTGAAAACTAAAACCCTAACCATTATGGATTGTTACTAAAGAGGCCCTATTACAATATGACTAATAATACTATTACTAAAAGAAATCCAATTACATCTTACTTTTTTTAGATACGAGTCCCTGTAAATACTTAGAGTTTCTTCATTCTTCTCCTAGGATTGGACCCCTTTCTACTCGTCTGTGTCAAGGCTTGTTTCAAGACGAGGCTTACTTGCAATACCCTTACACCTTTTTGTACGATTAAAGACCAAGGCATATGCCTTAGTTGCATATCAAAAAGTTAAATTTTGATATCGTGGTTATTGATCCATTCTATAATGTTTTTATTGTAACTCATATTTTATTATTAATTATTTTTAAGGCTCGAGACTTATGCCTTCAAGCATGTAGCGCCAAAACCCTTCCACTCACGCCTCAATGTTTAAAAACATTCCTGGGGACACACGCTACGGGGTTATGGTCAGCATTGTACATTCTTCGCTAATAGCCACTACACATTTTTGTTTTTACCATTTCACTTGCACCCATCTTGCACCCAGGGTTTAGAAAAGCTTATCAGGCACTGAGACGGTAACCTTTCAAGAGGCGTAGATTGTTAAAATTCAGATGATAAAATGCAAACAGTGAAAAAAAAATCAGAAAAAATGAGAACATGAAAATCAGAAAAATGAGAACATGTATAAACTATTTAGTGTAATCAAGCATAATAAAGAAAAGTGTTAAACAGGTTAGAATTTCTTCATTCCACCCTTCATTGTCTGTTATTATGGAGGGTGTGGAACTCTATCTTTGCGAAGTTATGTGTGCCTTCCTGACAGAGATGCATTTTTTTGTGTGCGCGCGTGGATGATTTTTGCCAAACGGCAAGATTGCTCCCAACCAGTTCTATAAGCAGTTTCTAGGTTATGTGCAATTGGATCATACGTACAATTTATGCTACTGATCATTGTTTGCTGATGTTGGATCATGCTTCTGTTTAGTCGTTAAATCCATTTTTTGCTGATCGAGAAAAAAAAATGATGACGACGACATCAATGACACCCAAGTAAAAATAATTGTTATTCTTCATTTCTTGAATAGTCATTTAGATTTAAGTTAATTAAGTCAAATGTGATGATCCTTATTTATTAGACTAGAAATATTCGCCTAGTTCATATTTTTCTCATAGATTTTATTTTGTGATTTGCATTTTTTTCCAGTGCCAGTTACAGTTTTTTTTGGTGACAACCTTATGAGTCCATTGTTTTTTGGTAGGCGAATCTCCATCTTCGTCTGCCTCGGATCTTGATAACTTGAACAATCATGGCACACAGGATAAAGTTGCTTTGACCAAAACAATTGGTTCTCCTAGTGTTGGTAACCATGTTATTGCTGCACGAAATCGTCCCAACTATGAGCGGTTGCTGAACTTTGTAAGTGACTCAGTTTATGCTTTTTTAATTCAAAGATCAATCTTGTAAGAAGCTCAGAGTGAACAAGTGAAGTATGCTGAAAACTTATTTTTTTTAAAATCAATAAAACACTTGAAGCATGCTGAAAACTAAGGGGGTGTTTGTTTGTGTCACTGAAAGCTGCTTGCAAGTGCTTGAGACTTATAAGTGGCTATAAGCATCACCCCTGGTGCTTATAGAAATCAAGCCAGCCTTAAAGACTTATAAGTAAGTGGTACTAACAAACACAATTTTAAGGTGGCCCGCCATTTGTAAGTGGCATACCACTTATAAGTGGTCCAAACAAACACCCTCTAATTGTTCAATTGCCTTGATGATGGATAAAACTAAAACTATCAGATGTTCAGAATTATTGATAGTCAAATCTATTAGAACTGTCAACAAGGGACTTTTAAAAGCCTAACTGAATCCCGCTTAAAACCCAAATAATCAAATCTGTGAAATCCTTCAGTCATGAATCTGGGAAAGACTCCTTTCTTCTATACCCAATTAAATTTTTTGTCTTGAGAAACAAGTGCATTCTTTTCCTCTCTGATTATCTGAGCATAGCAAAGGGGTGATCATGCAAGTTTTTTTTTCTTCTCACTCTCTCTGCCAAAGAGCTCTTTGATTTATTAACTTTCAAATTGGTTCTATAATTCCGAGGAAGTTCTTTGCAAGTTAATAGATCCTTGTCTAGTTTCCACATATCCCATTTAGAGACCCACATCCATCTTCGTTGTTTGGTAAACCTTGAAGGAATGCCCCAGTCAAATTATGCTTTTTAATTACAAAATATTTGGCATCAATGCAAGGAACAAACACAAAAAAATAGGCGCTGTGATGAAGCTCTGTATTTCATTGTTTTGTCTAGGAGTCCTAAGTCCTGACTAATTGTTTAGAGAAAGATCCAAATTTATTCGTATAAGAAAACTAGGAGGCAAGGTTCCTGGTTACACTAACAAACAAGGAGTTGGTGAACCACAAAGACATACTTCCAATAATGAAATGATCTTCACTAATTGCTACTTAAATGTTCTGGAGTGAAGCATGTCCTTTGTGTGCCCAACTCCCAAGTCTCAAGAGAAAGGGAAAAAAAATGATAGAAAGGGCTCTCGGACGGACGGGTGTTGAACTGCCTGTGCAGAATAAATCTCAGTCTAGACCTTGCAGTTGATAAATGGTATCAATTGAATGCTGAGGCAATGGTCTGAAATTTAGTGACATTCAACTTTTTCACCAGACACCTAGTTTAAATCATTCAGTCAACCTTTTCTCCAACTTGTCTCAGTCTGCACATTGTCATTTCTTTCGTATTTAATTAATGGATCATATTCAAGTTCATAAAGTCGGTGTGCATCTTAGTTAGCTAGGACGAGGTTTCTTATTTATTATCACTTGCTGGTAGCACACGATTTTATACCATAGGCAAGTATTCACAAGTATTCATTTTAAGTGTTTGTCTGCAGACACAGAATGTAAATTTTGCAATGGAAGCTACTAGGAGATCACACAATGCTTTTGCAGCGGCAACTGCCAGTCTGGAAGAGTCACAGTATGAAAGTATCACTACTATTAAGAGGGTGCTTGACTGCAATTTCCATGATGTACAGGGATTACTGCGCCTTGTACGGCTTGCTATGGAAGCTATTAGCCGTTAAAATCTATCTGAGTTGGTGATAATTTCAATATTGTGAATATCATTTTGTTTTGCATGCTGCATCACTTGGATAACCAGACTTTTGAGGAGGAAAAAGAAAGAAGCCAGAGCAAATCTCTTCACTGCACCAAGTGGTACTTCAGATTAGGGACACCTAATTGCTGGTCCCGTCCCTCCTTGTACAATTGTACAGAAGTGAGATTGAGTTGTGATTTATATAGTGTATTCTTTGTGGCCTAGCGAATGCATCTTAACATGGACAAGGTTGTGGCACACTAAAATTTTTTGGAAAGCGACAAGAAAATGTGGGTTCCTTCACAAGATATGGTGCTTGCTACACGAGTTGAAAATTGTATGTAAGATGTTTTTCTGGCTCCCCTGCTGTTGCACCTGGGTGCCTGATTCACTATAGTCAAAATTGTCGATTTTGTTTTTGGAGGCTGATTTGGTGTGTAGTAGGTTCTTGACTAATGCCATCTTTCTGGCTCTTTTTGAGTAGCTTCAAATTTTGTTCTTTTTCTTTGTTAATTTTTATTGAAAGGGGAAAGTGAAGGATTTCTTTTGGAGAGGGGTGGGGTGGTAGTTGTGGTGGCATTGATTGTTGCCTACAGATTTGTTCAGATGCCAGATGAATGCAAGATGATGTGAATTTGAGGACAGTAGTGAATGGCAACCTAATTAGGTATGCAATCCTTCGTCTAACTATTTTTTGCTCAGTATTTCACTTCTTGTTTACTTCTAATTTTTCATGACATTGATTTCCATCTCCTTGTAGGTTATATACCTCGTCATGTAGTAACTGTTGAAGTCATTTAGATATAAGGGCGATATGATATATTACTGGTGATCTTGCGAGTTATTTTCGTCTAACAAGAAAGGTTTGTTCATAGAGATTGTGTATTTGCATGCAATTGGTTGGCATTACTAACATTCTTTTTCTACTGCTACGTGCAATTTGTTTAGGGATTAATCTTGATATATGTTGCAGGTGGGTGACTGTCAATCAATTTATCAATAAACTTCATTAGAATATATCAGGAGTGGCGCAAGTGCTCTTTGTTGAGGTTTGAGCTTCACCACAGACGGCAGGATGGGAATTTGCCCGGTGAGATGCGAAGTCATTAGTGTTGTCTGTTTAGCTCGTCTGTCGGTCATAAAATGTAGTAAATTTGCGGGAAGTTAAAAATCTCTCTTGGTTTCAGGTTGATTGGTTGAAAGGGTGATTGCAGTGGTTATGGTGTTTGTCTTCAGCAAAAACCATGAAGCTTGGATATATATATATATATATTATATATTTTCCCTTATTAGATTGTACATGAAAATTCTTCATTTTTTGTCAGATCCAAGACTTGTTAAAAACTGATCCATCTACCAGATCATCAGCCTCAGCCTCATGTATCATATAGTAACTTCATTTATGGTGTTCATAATAAAATGCTTACCACCCGTTTCGGCTCTTAGATTTTTTTGTTCCGATGATACTATTTCTAGCAATAATTTACTTGTTAAAAGTGTTCAAGAATATATTTGTTAATTATTATTATTATTCAATTAGATTGAATGATTGATGCTATAGTTTTTGAAACTTAAAGAAAACATTGTACAGATCACACTACTAGCATAGGCATAGGCATATATATATAGCAACAGAAACAAAATACACTAATCTAGGGCCCAATGTATTATTTCCGTGGCAACCTGTTCAGTCGAGCTATGTTCATCCATCAACTTGGTTTCTCATTAGCCTCATTTTCAGTTGGGCTATTTTCACCAACAACCAGTCTTTCACACAATTTAAAAAATGAAAATAGGCAACTCTTGACGGCCTGTTAAAGAACAACACACCACAAACTCCCCAAAAGCCTACTGTATGCCCACATGCCATGCCATGCCAATGTAAAACCAATTCATTTCATCACCACCACTCTTTGTCAGGTGAGACTTAACATCGACCGCAACAAGTACTTTTGGACACTTGTTCAATGGAGCTCCACAAAGTCCAAGATTCCCAATGTAAATGGATGGATCATTAAGTGTTTGAAGCTGATTGCCGGATGGAATAGTTCCTGAAAGTTTGTTGCATGACAAATTTAGGTGACTCAAAGAACTCAAAGTCGACAAGCTTTGTGGAATTCTTCCGGAGAGTTGATTTTCTGATAAGTCAAGGGACTCCAACAAAACCAAATTACCAATATTCTTAGGTATGCTTCCTCCTAAGCTGTTCTTTGATAAATCCAAAGACCGAAGTGCAGAAAGGCTCATTAGTTCTTCAGGTATCCAGCCAACCAAATTATTATTTGATAGATCCAAACCAGTAACAAGTGGCAATGTCTTTGAATATTCCCATTCCCTTCCCTTGAGAGTCACCATGATTTTGTCAATATATTCATCATTATAAAACCCGATGTCACCATCTGACCAGACATTGCTCCAATCACCTATGCTTACCATGCCACTAAGTTTCGAAAAACAATGTGGTATGGTTCCAGATATATTGTTATGCGCAAGGTCTAACACTTGGAGGCTAGTAAAACTGCATAATTGTAATGGAATACTACCATTCATTTTGTTTTGTCGCAGCCTTAGGATTGCTAAAAAAAGGCAAATATTCACCAATCCAAGTAGGAACGCTTTCAGAAAGTTCGTTTTCTCCAAGATCGGGAATTCTTAAGCTTGTACAATTCTTCAAGAACAATGGTATTTGTCCATGAAATTTGTTCTTGCTCAAGTGCAATGATTGTAAACGATAGAAATTCGATATGGATAATAGGTCAAAGAGCTCTAACTCCTGCAAATTTGTTCATTTTGCTTGGAATAGTTCCTTGAATGTTATTGGATGATAGGTCAAAGAGCTCTAACTCCTGCAAATTACTCAAACACCAAGGGAGGTGTCCGGATAAATGGTTCAAGGAGAGATCGAGAATAACCAATGACTTCATTTCACCAAAAGAGTGTGGGAAGGTGTGAGTGAAAGAGTTATTGGAGAGCAACATGATAACCAAATTGGGAAATGTACCTCCAATATGATGAATAGGTCCAGAGAATAAGTTGTGAGAGACATCTAAGGTGAGCAGCCTGCGGATCTTCTCAGTAGTTGGAACAAATTTGAGAAGCAAATCACCTTTGAGAACATGATCATGTATGAAATGAAGATCAATCTCAATATGTTTAGTTCTGGCATGAAAGACAGGATTCTTAGCAAGGTGATAAGCACTAACATTGTCATACCAGAGAACATGAGGACTAGGAATAAAAATACAATGCTCTTTTATCAATGCTTGTATCCAGATGACCTTAGAAGTAGCAAGAGCAAGACCACAATATTCAGATTCAACACTGCTTCTTGAGACGACACGCTGTTTGGGAGCAGACCAAGATGCCAAAGTGCCACCTAAATAAACTAAGTATCCACTTGAACTACGTCTATCATCAGGATTAGATCCCCAGTCAGCATCAGAAAAGGCCTCTATAGCAAGATCACAAGTAGGTTGAATGAGCAAACCATCATGAGTAGAACCTTTCACATAACACAAGATGCGCTTGACAGCCAACCAGTGAGATGTCGTAGGCACTTGCATAAACTGGCAAGCTTTTTTTTACTGCAAAGGCAATGTCTGGCCTGGTCATGGTTACATATTGAAGAGCACCAACTATGCTGCGATAGGCAGTAGCATTCACAAGTGGAGTGCCATCAAACTGTGATAAGAGTTTACCAACTGCTCCTGGAGTTGGAGAAGATTTGCAATCAACCATAGCAGCATGGGTAAGAAGATCAGAAATATATTTAGTTTGGCTTAGGTGTAGGGCACCATTGCAGCAATGAACTTCAATACCCAGGAAGTATGATAAAGGCCCCAAGTCACGTAGAGCAAAAACTGAGTTTAATTGAGCAATGAGAGAAGAAATATGACTCGAAGAACTTCCTGTAACAATTATGTCATCAACATAGATCAACATGATAAGAATGGAATGCTTATCAAACTTGAAAAACATTGAACTATCAGTTCGAGAAGCAGTGAAATCCCAGCTTAGAAGAGCACAACTGAGTTTAGAGAACCAAGCACGAGGAGACTGTTTCAGGCCATACAAAGATTTCCGTAGTTGACAAACTTTGGATGGAAATTGTTTGTCTAAAAAACCAGGAGGTTGAGCCATGAATACTTGTTCTTCGAGATCTCCATTCAAGAAGGCATTATGAACATCAAGTTGTCGAATGTCCCATTGTAAACTTACCGCAATTGTGAAAACAATACGAATAGTTGCAGCCTTGACTACGGGACTGAATGTCTCAAAATAATCCAAACCATAGGTTTGATTGAAACCCTTGGCAACAAGGCGAGCTTTATATCTGTCAATGCTCCCATCAGGCTTGTATTTGAGTCTATAAACCCATTTACAACCAATGACATTCACATTACTAGGTGGATCAACCAATGTCCCCCAAGTATCATTCTTATGTAATGCAAATATTTCCTGTTCCATAGCATGAATCCAGTGAGGATCCTTAAGAGCTTGTCACAAAGTGGTGGGTTCAAAGACTTTAATAGCATAAAAATCAATTACATGTTTCTTCTTTGAAATACCAGCCATAGAGCGAGTAACCATCCGAGCAGGAAGAGGAGAAGCTGGCAGTGATTCAGTAACATCAAGAGTAGGAAGAAGAGATGTAGGTGTAGGTGCAGATATAGAATCAGTAGGTGTAGATGTGGGATCAGTAGATGGAACAAGAGGAACTGAACAAGTTGAAGATATAAGAGGAGGAATAAACGAAGAAATCACAGTAGATAACTCAGTGGAAGTGGAAACAGATGGAAGTAATGAAGGAGAACTGTGCATAGGAAAGTTGAATTCATCAAACACCACATTAGGTGAAACATAAACTCGACCAGAGACTTGATCTAAGCACAAAAAGCCCCTTATGATCTAAGCTATAACCCAGAAAAACACAAGCAACAGAACAAAATTGAAGCTTATGTCTATTATATGGGCGAATAAATGGAAAACATAGGCATCCAAAGACATGAAGTGCTCGATAGTCAGGTAGACGATTAAGGAGAACCTGATAAGGAGATCTATGACTAAGTACTCTAGTTGGCATGCGATTGATAAGAAAGACAGCTGCTTGAAAAGCATATTGCCAAAACTGGAATGGCATATGAGCATGAGCCAACATAGCAAGACCTGTTTCAACAACATGTCTGTGTTTATGTTCCACTCTACCATTTTGTGAAGAGGAATGTGGACAAGAGAAGCGATGACCAATACCAGATTCCAATAGAAAAGATTTAAAAGCCTTGAATTCACCCCCATTATCAGATTGAATATATTTAATTGAGGTGTTAAATTGGTTTTCAACTCGAAGCTTAAACAACTTGAACATAGACAAGGCCTGATCTTTGGACTGAAGTGGAAAGAACCAAGTGAACCTTGAAAAATCATCTACAAACAAAATAAAAAATCGAGCACCAGATGTAGATTTAACAAACGCAGGACCCCAGATGTCTGTATGAATAAGTTCCAAAGGACTGGATGCATGAAAAAAGGATAAAGATGTAGGTAAGCGATGACTTTTTGCAAGTTGGCAAGAAGAACAAACAGATGAATGAGATTTATTGAATGGAACATTACAAAGTTGCAATACATGGTGTACAATGTCAACTGATGGATGACCTAGTTTGTAATGCCATAATTGCTCAACATTAGCAATATAAGAAGTGGAAGAAATACTGGAAGCATTTGAGACAATATTAGAAACATTAGACATATCAGGAATACTCGAACTGGATGCAAACGCAGTCTTAGGAGTAGGAACAACAGGTAACTTGTATATACCATTTTCAAGTTTGCCTTGAGCTAGAACCCTCCTCGAATGTGGTTCCTGCACAAAGAAATGATCAGACCAAAACTCAATAAGCACATTGTTATCAGCACAAAATTTTGCAACACTGATAAGGTTAGTGGGTAAAGATGGTACATGGAAGATTTGTTTTAGAAGAAAAGGAGAAGATGAACTATGAGGAGAAGAGGAGAAAGTTAAGGAACCAACATTAGAAATGGGAAGAGAAGTACCATTGCCAACTGTGACTTTGTCTGAACCCACGTAGGGAGAGGAATTGGAAAGACCCACTTGATCATTTGTCAAATGATGGCTCGCTCCTGAATCCAAGTACCGACCCTCATTATGGAAAGGATTGGAAACTGCTGCCAATGCTGGCATGGTTGATTTAGAATCAGTTGAAGATCCAGAATTCAAGGAACCCACTGAATGCTGAAAGTTAACATCAAAACGATGATAACAAGCAAGAGCCACATGCCCATATTTACCACACAACTGACACTGTGATCTATCACTTGACTGCCTATTGTTGTGATTACTGGAATGACCATTATGTTGTCCATGATTGGAGCCATACGAAGGACCATACTGCTGAACATTGAAGTTTTTGGCACGACCACGTCCCTTATTAGACTGGCCACCATAGTTCCTTCCTCTGCCATGGCCAAAACCTCGACCAAATTGCTGTCCATATGACTGACCACTACTATGTCTATGACCAGAACTAGCCAAGTTTGCTGAAATAGGTGGAATACTATCCATAGAGCTTTGTTGCTCAAGTCTATTCTCAAAAGACAACAACATACTATGTACTGATTCAAGCGAGATCTGATCATCTCGGACATTAATTGTTGTAACTACTGCATTATATTAAATTATCTGCCGCACTCTTGATTTTCATTATATAGTCAATCATGGACAATGATCCTTTCTTGGTAGATTGTAAGTCTAATCGTAGTTGCATAATCCTAGTTCTTGAAGAAGATGAAAATATCTGTTCTAAAGCTTTCCAGGCTGAGAAAGAGGTGGTGTGACTAATGATTTGAGTATTTATGGCCGTCGTAAGAGAGGCATAAATCCAACTTAGTATAGTGCGATCTTGTCTTCTCCAAGCAACAAAAGTAGGAATGATAATCCCTGAACTTAATTCTTTTGTTGGACAAACCGAAATTCCTTCAATAAAGTTTTCAAAACCATTTGCAAAGATTACATTCTCAATTTGTGATTTCAAGAGTGTGTAATTTGTTCTATCTAGTTTCACTGGCAGAGTATGATTCAAGACTTGATAAGGAGTAGAAGATACAGTAGAGTTCTGACTTCTATTGAGAGAACCAGAAGAAAATGAGGATTGTGTAGGTTGAGTTGCCATTGATTAAATAAGAGATGCTCAAAAGCTCTGATACCAAGTTAGAAATGTTATATCAAAATGAATCTCAGCTTTTCTCAACTTAGAAAATGCAGAGTGTTTACATCTATTTATATTAATGTGGCAGGTTACACATTGAGTTTATGAAACTAATTACAGCTCATCATAACAAATTAACAAACTACAGCTCATCACTTAACAACCCTCTATGATTCTTGTTGACATGTCTAAGGCGTGCTAGCTTGGATCTTTTCTATCAATCTATAATATATGCACTTGAAGGGAAACTTGGCAATGGACCCTCAAAATTGTTGTGGTGTAAATACAACATAAAATTGCCAATAGACATTGGTATAAAAATCCTTGGAACTCTTCCTTAAAGTTGGTTGTTAGATAAGTGCATCTCTAAAGTATTAGATGAACCATGATAATTAGACAGGTTAAAAAACCATCCTGGCACCGTATCTTTGATTTCTGCATCAGAGATATCCAAATTGGAAAAACTGTTTTGTGTTTTAAGCCAGACTGGAAATTCAGGTCCCATTTTGCATGATCCTAACCCAATCCTATCAAGTTGAAAAGGAGGTATCCAGTCAGATCTTATTTTCAAAATCAAAGAGTTTGAGCTCAAGTTTAAGATTTTCAAATTGGAGAAATTTGCAAAGTGAATATTAGATAAAACACCTTCAAAGGAATTAGAAGACAATATCAAATCTTTGAGATGCAAAAGTGATCCAAGACTTTTTGGAACAGACCCGTTAAATAAATTAGAAGACAAGGAAAATATTCGAGATGCAAAAATTGTCCGAGACTTTCCGGAAGAGTGCCGATAAATTTTTTATTTTTTAGATCTAAGTATTTCAATGACGACAATTTCCAAAGAGACTTAGGAATGGGGCCAACAAAGGAATTACTACTCAGATCAAGGTGTTTTAGTTTCTTAAGCTGACCTAAACAATCAGGCGCATGTCCAACTAGCTCATTGTCATTTAAAAACAATCCCTCTAACTTGTTATTTTTGAAACATTTGGATGACGATGAGTTTTTAAAAAGGTTATGGACCTCTCCATGGAGGCTATTCCAAGATAAATCTAGTGTTTCCAAGTTGCATAGGTGACTCAAATCAGTGTGAATTGTGTCATCGATTCCATTCCCAGAAAGGTCCAAAACTCGAAGTGAAGTCATATTTCTGATTAAATTTGGAAGTGGACCATAGAAATCACAGCTGGCAAGATCCAAGATGAGCATAGAAATGAGATTGAGAGATGAAATAGACTCAAGGTTTTGAATATGGATACGACAATGAGGCAGATGCAACTCAAACAAATGAGAAGTTGAATTGATTGCTTGCATTGGATTAAATGCCTCATAAAGTCCACATAACCCATGTTAAGATACTTGAGACTAGATAAACGTGACACCCAGTGAAAATTGTCGACAGACAATATAGGAAAATAACCATCACTCCAACCTAGATCGAGAGAATGCAAGGTAGACAAATTTCCAAGATGATGTGGAATGGCACCTTCAAACAAAGAGGAAGAGAGGTTAAGATATGTCAATTCTAGAAATGATCCAAAGAAATTTGGGATTGGAAATCCTGAGAAATTGTTTCGACTCAAGTCCAAGTGTTTCAAGTAAGGAAGGATTTACCTCGTTGCCTAGCAAACATGATTTGGTATATATTGGATCATAGTTGGTGTATTCATCCCAACGGTCCAATTAAATGGATGTGGATTTCGAATGTCCAGTTGGATGACATGTCCAGTGTGTTTGTCACACCGGATCCCGGCCCAGTTACAACAATCGTCTTTAGACTCCAGTCCAAGAACGTAGCCGATTGGAAGGATCAACAAGAGAATGTTTTAAATTTGAGAAGGATTTACCTCTTTTCCCACCAAACATGATTTGGTATACACAGTGTGATACCCTTGTATGGGCGGACCTAAGGGGAGGGTGCAGGAGAGGCCCATAATGGCGAAGCCCAATAGACCCGTGGATCCCAAGAGCGTTCGGACGAGCTACCAATGAGAGATTAGAGTCTCACATCGCCTAGGTGAGGGAAGGGGATGTGCTATATATGTACAAGTTTGGATCTACAAAGTACTACCCATTTTAAAGCCGTGCGAGCTTTGGGCCCAAAGCGAACAACAGAGTACTCTGTGGATCAGGTCGTGATAGAATGGTATCAGAGTCGGACCTAGCCAGAAATGTGCCAACGAGGACGTTGGGCTCCCTTAGGGGGGTGGACTGTAATACCCTTGTGTGGACGGACCTGAGGGGGAGGTAGCGGGAGAGGCCCGTGATGACGAAACTCAATAGGCCCGTGGATCCCAAGAGGAGTTGAGCGAGTTACCAAGGGGCCCGTGGATTCCAAGAGGGGTTGGACGAGCTACCAATTTGAGATTATAGTCCCACATCGCCTAGGTAAGGGAAGGGGATGTGCTATATATGTATGAGGTTGAATTTACAAAGTACTACACATTTTAAGACCGTGCGGGCGCGGACAATATAGTACTTTGTGAATTGGGTGGGTCGTGACACACCGAATCATGGCCATGGGTTTCCTCACAACGGGTCGAATTAAATGAATGCCGGTTGCGAATGTCTGAGTCGGATGACATGTCCAGTGTTTTTGTCACACCGGATCCCAGCCCAATGACAACAGTCGTCTCCAGCCTAAGAACATAGCCTCTTGGAAGGATTAGTGAGAGAATGCTTGAATTTGAGAAGGGCCTCTCTTTCTACGTGTGAGCAGCTCGTGCTCATGTTCATGCTTGGGGGCTTGGCTGCAACAACAGGGAATGATGATCAGGAGGATGCACCATAGCACAAAAAGCAAAATGGTTTTCATGGAAATGATAGGAAGTTGATAAAGTCTTCTCGCCATATTGTCTAATTGTTTTTTAACACTTAAAATGATGGATAACATGAGAGTGCATTGGGGTCTCCTTTGATAGAAATTTGGCATAGATCATTGTGATTAAGTAGATGGAGCATGGAGGAGTGTTTGGTTGTGAGTCTTTTGGTAGACTGACTTTTGATAGATAGGTTCATCACATGAAATTTCATACAAACTGCAAAATAGAAAGTTTCTTCTCCCTTGGATGATTTTCTTCACCTTGTTGGCTTCATGCATATTATAAGTTCCCTTGATTCTTATTTTATTTCTTTCACATTATAATAATTGATTTGCATTGGTGTTCATGGAAATGATAGGAAGGTGATAAGGTATTCTCTCCATATTATCTAATTGTTTTTAACACTTAAAATGATGGATAACAAGCAGGCACGGATTTAGGGGGGTCAAGCGGGGACACTTGCCTCCATTGACTTTTGATTTTATTTTATTATTATTTTTTGTTTTGCCGATTATGCGACGCCGACGACGCCATCTCGTCCCATCCCTTCCTTTCTCCTTATATTCTCTGCGATGCCGAAGACTTCGCTCCTTTCTTCTTTTCTTCTCCCTCTATCTGTGCGAGACTGACAACCACCCCGCCTCATCCTCTCTTTGTCTCCTTCCCTATATGTTTAATTTATTTTTCTTTCCTATCATCGCCACCAGCCATTAGCAACTCCAACCTCTTTTGTCTGCTTTGAAAAATAAGTTTTTTTAATGCATTTTCTCGAGATGAATTCGTATATCGAGGTCTAGTTTTGTATTTTATTCATAGAATTTCTTGGAGATACATGAAAAATTCAACCCATTAGTTTTTCCTCAAGATACATATTTGTATCTCGAGGTTCATCTGTATGTTATTGTTTGAAGAACATTTTGATAATCAACGTGAGCCTTTTGACAGCTAGTCCTGGGGGAGATAAATAACCTAAAATTTTTATAAGGAAAAATAAAATTAACAAATAAACTAATTAGCTATTTTTCATAGGAAAAATAGCAAATAATTTTTTTTTTTTTTTTTGTAAACAAATAACTTTACATTTGAAATTAATTTTTGTCCCTTAACTTTAATTCCCCCATATACTTATCTTTTATGCTCCTACAAAGTAGCTTGTTGGATCCATTTTCCTCCCCCATAAATTAGATGGAGTTTTGTATAGCAATTGATGTTTTGTATATATTTATGTAGTGTTCAAATTTCAAAAAAAAAATGTTAATATAATTAGTTATTATATTATCATTAATTAACTAGGATTCATCGTTCGCCCCCCTTCAACAAAAATCCTGGCTCCGTCACTGATAACCATAGAGTGTTTCATTGTCTCATTTGATAGAAATTGGGCATATATCATCGTGATTAGGTAGATGGAGGTGTGTTTGGTTGTGAGTCTTTTGGTGGACTGACTTTTGATAGATAGGTCAAACGTGGCAACCTATAGAGTACAAGCGCCTACATACAAGGATTGTGTTTTTGTGAAATTTTGCTGAAATTTTCATTTTTATAAATTACAAAGAAAAATAGCAAGGAGGTGCTATGAGTGGTTTGGGCCCTTTGGTGGATGACTTTTGATAGATTGGTCAAAAGTGGCAACCTATAGAGTACAAGGACATGCAAGGATTGTGTTTTTGTGAAATTTCGTCGAAATTACAAGAAAAATTTACATTTTTTTGAAAATTTTCATAAAATTTTTTTTTTTTTTGTAAATATTGTTTTTCATTAAAATACAAAAATCAGCTATAAAAAATTACATATTTTTCGTAAATTTTGTGATTTTTTCTGATTATCATTTCTTCTAAATATTTATTGATTTGGAAACCACTACTACTACAAATATTAGCTTAGGTAACGCCACTTAGATAGCGCTTTTTTAAAGAGCTATCCAAGTGGGCACTAGGATAGCGCTTATTTGTCTTTAAAAAAAAAAAATCAAAAAAAAAAAAACAAAAACGCTACAATAGCGCTTTTAATTTTTTTTTTCAGTTAAGCGCTATCTTAGTTATGTCTTAGATAGCGCTTTAAAAAACGCTATGAGAAAAAACGTTACCAAAGCTACCATAGCGCTTCCGAAGCGCTATGCTACTTACATTTAGGATAGCGCTTCGGAAGCGCTATCCTATATATCACTACTAAAGCGCTTATATAGAGCTATCTTAGTCTAGCAATTAAATCTCATTTTTTCAGATCTTGATACGATCGGACGGTTAAGATCACAAGCCCTAATATAAAACCTAAATCTCGTTTTTTTTGGTTTTGCTATTGCCTTATTTTTCAAACACACAGAGAGGCGAGGAGGCGAGGAGGCAAGGAACCGAGGCGAGGAACCAGAGGAGGCGAGGAACCGAGGAACCGAGGAAGGAGGCGAGGAACCAGAGGAGGCGAGGAACCGAGGAAGGAGGCGACTCAGGCGAGGAACCAGAGGAGGCGAGGAGGCGAGGAACCGAGGAGTCGGAAGCTCAGGACCAGGTTCGTCTCTCTCGCTCGACTCTCATTCAGTCACTGTTGGTGTTTTGTGTTTTGTTGGCAAAAAAAAAATCTCAATGACTGCGACAAAATGAGATGGAGAAATCAAAAGACATACTACTTCCATCAACCTCAGTGAGTACTCCAAATCCTAAGAGCATCTCCATTGAAATAGAAAGATCAGACTGAAATTTAAACATTTTCGACTAATACAAGTTCAATTAAAAGTTAAAATTAGGCTAATGGACTAATCAGTCTTTCAAAGTCTACTGAGGAAGTGAGCATCTAATGTTCGTCTCTCCATCTCATTTCGTCTCTCTTGCTTCTTCTTGCTTTTTTTTTTTTTTTTTTTTGTGTTTTGTGTGTGATTCACTGATTATTAGCCTATTTTTTGTCTACTGAGGAAGTGAGCATCTAATGCATCTTTTTATTGTTTTTGAGTTATTTTATGACATTATGTTAATAATTTTTTAATAAAATATAAAAATATAAATAGGGTTTTTGAGATAATTTGTTACCTAGAACTTATATAAGTAGTTTTCAAGAAGTTAAACTACTGCTATTTATATTACCTAGAACTGTATAACTCTAATTTTTTTTTAAATGACATATGTAAGAAACCAAAACTTTGCACTGGCATAAATTGCAACATTACAATGTAGATATTTCTTTCTAACATAAAATATGATCCTGAAAAATTAAGGATTTATTGCAATGTGAAAGAAAAATACAATGAAACCCCATATCAAAAAACAGAGAGAGGAAACAAAAACTCAGGGAAGACATGAATTGATTGGTACTCCCCTACCCTTACACGACGATGCTCAATAAGATCTCAAGCCCAGAACAGGATTACTAAATATTATATGTTTTCTCCCCTAACCCTCATCAATAAGGCTAAGGCGTTCAAAGCAGCCTCGTCCTCTGAGACATAGCTATTTCTTCTTTTACGCTCCCCCTCCCTAAGCAATCTTAATTTGGGCAGGGAAATATTACCAAGGCTTGCTGTAGGTCCCAACTCTCTTTGGTTGTCTTCCGTTGACTGATCGAAATTCTCGACATATTGGCCTCTGCAGAAGCTTCCAACCTGGCAATAGCTTCCTTCCCACCTTCCCTAGATCAAACCCCTAGCATTTGAGAGGCAGACATTATATAGCATTTTAGCTTCATTGGAGAGGAATAACAATGATGAAAGTCCTCCCCCCTCTCTCACTTCCTTCTTAGTGAACAACATCAAAAACTGGATTATGGAATTCAACTTCATCGCGGATATTGATCAAATTATCATGTTTATGTTCTTATGGATATGAGCTTTAGTTACAGCTTTTATTTATCAGTTTACATGAGGATATTCATTACTAGTTCAAATGTGTAAATAGTTTTTGATGTCTCGACTAATAAGGCTAACTTTCTGGTCACCTCCTCCACTGCACCAATGCAAGCACAACTACGTAGTAGCTTACATGAACCACGGGAGGGAGAAAAGAGTTGACTAATGATAATTGTTGAGGTGTAGGATCACTTAGAGCATCTCCAGCAGCAAATCACAAAACATCCCGTAAAAAGCTGCTTCTTTTCATGGTCTTGAGGCCATAAAGAGAGACAGAGAGTATTGATACCCCAAATATAGGTTTCGGACCACAAACACTAGAGGAAATAAGGGAAAGTTTACTTCAGACCCTATATATTTTTTGGTTCCTAATCTAGCATCAGAGTGCTCCCTATAAACAACTAAAATGGTTAAGCCAATTTGTTGAGGTATTGGTATCCTATTGAAGATGCATTTCGATCAAGTAATTAGTTGGAAGATATGATAGTAGGTATATGCCCTTTTCTGGAATTGGAATCATTTTGTTTTCTAATATTTCAATAAGAAAGTTGTAGTTAACTCTCAGTTTTTATTCGTCTTACTGTGAAACTTTTTTATTGTAGGCTATTCAAAAAGAAAGAGAAGAAAAACTTGCAAGGTCGCTAAGAGTTTTTCTTAATCAATATGTTCATGGTGACAAACAAGGATTCATCCAACAGGCTGAATCCGAAGCAAAACGTCTATCTCATGCAGGTTGGTTAAGTTGTTTTCTGGCTGTTTGCTCTAACTTAATTAATTAATAGTTTTAGATAAAGGTTGTGCTATCCAGATATAATGCTTATTCGATCTATAAAGTTATATCATGGAAAAATTGCAAATGCATGTCACGATGACATTGCTCTCTAGATAAAACAACAAGACTTTTTGGTCGCATTAAAGTTTAGATGTAAATCGCCTTCAATGGAAAAAATAAACAAATTTTCTGGTGTTTGATTAGCCACATAGTTGAAAAATGTTTTTCAATGTTCTGCCTTCTACCCTCTTTTACTGCTACCTCCTAAAGAAAAATAAGAGTGTCGTAAGATCTTTGTCACACTAGCTCCCTGCTTAATGGGTTTTGGAGAAGTCTGTGTCATTGGAAAGCTCTTAATTCAAAACAATTAGGCCTCAAGAATTAGAAGTCAAGTCACAGTTAGTTGGTGTGCAATTTACAATCAAACATTTTAATGGGGTTCATTAGGTTATATATATATAGCTATAGCTCGTATTCATGAGCAAAAATGTGTACTGCAGTCTCATATCATTATTTTTGTAAGTGAACTCATTATGATCATCAAAGCTTAAGTTGGGAAATTAAAACTGCTTTAAATTAAAGGGTTTATTCTATGTACATACAGCTTTTGGAGTTGATATTCTACGAACTATTGGCTACATATATGTAAGACAGGCAGCACAAGAACTGGGCAAGAAAGCCATATATTTAGGAGTGCCTTTTGTAGCAGAATGGGTACGGAATAAAAAACATTTCTGGAAATCACAAATTACAGCAGCAAAAGGTATAATTATCCAATACGCTGACTCTATTCATATGTTATAACTTTCAGTGCTATGATAGTATGATTAATACTAGAGATATTTGATCCAGGGGCTTTTCAGCTACTCCAAATGCAAGAAGATATCCGACGACAATTCAAAATGGATGGTACTGGCCCAGAAAATGATGTTGCGTCACATATTCTTTCAAACAAGGACACACTGATGAACTCTTTGTGGAAAATGAATGTTGTGGACATTCAAGTTACCCTTTTGCATGTATGCCAAATGGTAAAGTTCCAGAAAGCCATTTACTTTTAATAGTATTACTAACTCCATGAGAAGAAATTGCATTTATGTGCAATCCATTTCGAATAAGTAAAATAGTTTATTAGATTGCACTTACAGTGATTTATTTCCAGTATTTGTCTACGATTGCTCTTACAGTATTTATTTCCAGTAAAATAGTTATTAGATTGCATGTGCATTTGTATTCCACGATTTCATTACTTTGTCTCTGACATATTTCCATTTTCAAAAACTTAAATTTTTTTCTTCTTTACCATTGAATTTTATATAGTTCCTTGCAGTATAAAGGTAACACTTTTTTCCTAAAATGTTGGCAGGTGTTACATGAAAATAATGTTAATTAAGAAGGAGGAGCTTAAAGCCCGTGCGTCGGCTTTGAAAATTCTTGGCAAAATATTTCAGGTGCAATGGTTGACACAATCAATGCGATATTGCTATTCAATAAAGAACCACTTAAAATATATTCAAATGCCAAACTTCCCTTCTTGAGATGATTGGTTAGTAATAATTTTTTGTTTTCCTTCCATGAAGAATCAATCTTTTCATTTATCCCCATGTACCACAAACAATGTGATGGATATTTGTAACTACCTGGTACCTTGCTTTCTTTGATAGCTAGGTTTTTCCATTGTTTGACGAGTTTAGAAAGAATATTAGTATTTTCACTAGGGATGTTAATGGCTAGGGATATGGCTGAACCATGCACAATTCGGCCTGAATACATACCTCAATAATAGACAAGATGCATTAACCCTAAATCTGAGTAAGGTCTATGCTTACTCTCGACATAAAAAAAAAAAACCTGTGCGCTCTGTTTTCAATCATGTGAAGCAAGTCTAGATCATGCCTATCGCTTTAGTCCATCTCTAAGCCAGGTTCAAAACGACATCAAGGAAACTGCTTATTGAGATCCAAGATATCTAGAGCATGGCAACTGCGCTATTAACTCTGTCCATTCAAATGACTGGAAAGCAGGCTTTACACAATACAAAGGATACAAAATGTATAGTTTTGTTCATAAATTAGTAATGGATGCACTCTTGTCAATTCATTGTTGATAATGTTCTCATGGTTTTGAAACTTCTATTAGCTTGAAAAGCACAATCAAAGCGGTGGAACATCAAAGAGGAGAAGTGTCTCCCATGCCTATGACGATGATAGCAGCTCTGACAGCAGTTCGGATGAGGATTCACCTAGAGGAATATCATATCGAGCTCCTCTAGTCACGCAGGCATGTGATATTTCTTAAAAGAACTGCCCCGTTACTCTTATTTGATGCATATGTCTTTTAGTCCTTATGTTTATGATTTTATCACGTTTCTTAAGGTTGCTTAGTTAGTTTTCTGCTATATACTAGGATTATATCTAATAGGATTCACAAATAGCAATATCTCACTACTTGCTCTAGTACCACCTGTTCCATGAAAATAAGGGACACATAAGTTATGTTTCATGAGGTTTGTGTTGCTGCCATATACTTGGTGCTATAATCTTGGAGACATGCCATATCATGGACTCTATTTAAAATTGCTGTGACATTTCAACTCTTCACCATTGGTCTGCACAATGTTTCTCGTCATCTTCCATTCACCACCGTCTTGCTTTGTTTATCATCCTGTCTTCTTAATTAGTTTCCGGTTCAATCGACTGAGTGAATTCAATCTGCAGGATTTGTTTTTTGTATGAGGTGTGCAGGCCTGTCGTTGGCCTTGCACTTTATACCTCGACTGTCTTCACTGTATTACTATCCCGTTTGACCTGGCCATAAAGTCATAACGCCTGTATTTTCTTAGAGGTTATGCCATTGCATTAGTTTCCCATTTCTCCCTGCTCTATTTTAGAAAACTTTATTTATTCTTATACATTGTTGATTGTTGAAGGTATTTGGGTGAAGTCTATCTATCCGAAAATGTCGAGTTAGCGGGGAAGTTTTCTTTTGTGTCGCCCCATATTACACCTATGCTAGGTAATGGGACATCATCCAATCATTTGGCCGAATGTTTGTTGAAGCATACAGGAAAAGACCATCTATTATTGGTGCCGTATAATGTTGGGTGAGTTCAATATAAATAAGATTCAATTATGTGTTTATTAAGTATCAGGATGTCTAAATTTTTTGAAACATTATGCAGTCAACATTGGGTATTGATTGGTATCAATACCAAAACAGAGATGATATACTTTATGGATCCAGCTCCGGGTACGAAGATCGCACAACGCGTTGATTTGAAAAATTTTGTTGAAAGGTAAATACATGTTCTAGTTTTATTTTTACATTACAAATGTATACATATTACATATGTATAATATTACTTTATACAAAATAGTGCATTGAGAAGTTATCGGACTCGTCGAGGCGGCTCTATAACAAAGGTTGCAATGAACAGATTTAATTGGGCAAACATTCAGGTAAATATTTTACAGTACTAAAAATTATTTTATATAATAAGACATGGTAACAAATTGCATATAATTAATTGGATGTTATTTCTCATAGTGTCCAAAGCAGATTGAGATGGATGGCATCCATTGCGGTCATTATATTTGTTGCTATATTGAGGATCTCTTGAATTCTGGTGATACAAGTATTCCTGTTTATGTAAGTAAATAGTTTTATTGAATTACTTTATTTGTTGATTTTTGAAGTATTTGATATCATCTAACTATATATTGATTGTAACTTTTGTATTTGCAGTTTGTTCATAAACAGCCAGTCAAATTTTATTCTCCGAAAAAAATGGAGAATTTCGTAATCAATTGGTCAGGATACTTGTACAACCGATTTCTCAAGGAGAAAATGGAAAGCTGAAGCAAAACATTTTTATTATGCCTGTAGTTTAAGATATTTATTAGTATTGTGCTACGAACAAATATATATGATAGCATATTAACAATTTTGTATGAATGCTTAAATTATATTTTGAATGAATGAGAAACAGTTAGTTATCATGTTGTGTCTTTATTGATTGATTGAACGTTGTCATTATTATATTAAATATTATATTTAGCCCAGAAAATCGGTATCGGAAAAATAGAAAAAACAAATCAAATACTTTAGATAGCGCTATCTAAGTTTAACATATATACTACAATAGCGCTTCTTTTAGCGCTATCTAAGAACAATCTAATTACTTCCATAGCGCTTATTTACGCGCTATCTTAGCAGATAAACAAATCTAATTTAAAAAATTCATTTAAATTAAATAGCGCATAAAAAAGCGCTATGGTAGTTAATAAAAAAAATTCACCGAAATTAAATAGCGCTTTCTTGAAGCTAATTAAAAAAAAATCAACAAAATTAAATAGCACTCATCAAAGCGCTATTAAAAAAAAAATTAGCGCTTACATAGCGCTTTCTAAGGCGCTATTGAAGTTAATTAAAAAAAAAATCAACGCTTAGATAGCGCTTTATTTAAGCGAAGCGCTATTCAAGTACGCGCCTTGCATAGCGCCTTTTGGAGCGCTATCTAAGCTACCATAGCGGTAGCTTAGATAGCGCTAAATCTAAGCCTATTTTTAAGCGCTATGCAAGCCTATATTTGTAGTAGTGCACTCTCCTGATTTTTCTAATTATCATTTCTTTCACGTATGATATATTTATTTTTAAAACCACCCCTTAATTTTCTAATTATATATCGATTTTATGTTTGTTTCATTTCTTGGTATTTAGGCTTATTTTACTTGCATGACAACTTGTATGACATAAAAACTGATAACACTTTTCATTAAGTTTCTCCAAGAGGTATAGATTTTGTGAAAATTCGACTTGCCAATTGAAAGCTTAAAATCACTTTGAAAGTTTCAAAATAAAAGCAGATTTGTTGAGCAAATAGAACAAGATGAGAGTGGTACCTAATACCTATCCAGAAAATGAACTCAACCAATTAAGCAAATCCGAGTTAACCTAGTCAAGTGGAATACATAAAATATTAAAATGTTTGCACCTATACCAACTCAGCTGGTACACATTTGTTAAATGGGTTGGATTGACTTTAGACTCTTTGATGGAAAAAGGCTAAAAACCACCACCTTATACTGTTATACATCTTTTTTCTCTTTGGAATTATTATTTGTGATCTTATTAATGATACAAAAATTCTGGCTCTGTTACTGATAATAAGAAAGTGTGTCATTGTCACATTTTTTATAGAAATTGGGCATTGATCATCGTGATTGGGTAGATGGAGGGGTGTTTGGTAGTGAGTCTTTTCGTGGACTGACTTTTGATAGATAGGTCAAAAGTGGCAACCTATAGAGTACAAGCTCCTATAAACAAGGATTGTGTTTTCATGAAATTTTGTTTAAATTTCCATTTTTTAAAATTACAAAGAAAAATGGCATGGAGGTGTGTATGGTTGTGAGTGTTTTGGGCCCTTTGGTGGATGACTTTTGATAAATAGATCAAAAGTGACAACCTATAGGGTATACGGACATGCATGGATTGTGTTTTTGCGAAATTTCGTCGAGATTACAAAGAAAACATTTACATTTTTTTGAAAATTTACGATGGTCTTTTCATAAATTTTTTGGTTTTATTTATTTATTTAAATTTTTTTGTAAATATTTTTTTCTTTAAAATTCAAAATCCAGCTATAAAATATTACATATTTTTTGTAATTTTTGTGGTTATTTCATATTTTAAATAAATTTTGTGGTTTTTTCTGATTATCATTTCTTCTAATTATTTATTGATTTGGAAACCACACTCTTGAATTTTCAAATTATCATTTCTTTTACGTATGATATATTTATTTTTGAAACCACCCGTTAATTTTCTAATTATATATTGATTTTATGTTTGTTTCATTTCTTGGTATTTATGATTATTTTACTTGCATGACAACTTGTATGACATAAGAGCTGATAACACTTTTAATTAAGTTTCCCCAAGAGGTATAGATTTTGGGAAAATTCGACTTGCCAATTGAAAGCTTAAAATCACTTTGAAAGTTTCAAAATAAAAGCAGATTTGTGTAGCAAATAGATCAAGATGATAGTGGTACCTAATACCTTTCCAGAAAATGAACTCGACCAATTAAGCGAATCCGAGTTCGACTAGTCAAGTGGAATACATAAAATAATAAAATGCCTACACCTCGACCAACTCAGCTGGTAGACAATTTATGTCCACAATAAATTTTCACTGACTTGTTAAATGAGTTGGATTGACTTTAGACTCTTTGATGGAGAAGGGCTAAAAGCCACCACCTTATACATCTTTTTTGTCTTTGGAATTATTATTTGTGATCTTATCAATGATAACAAAAATCCTGGCCTGTCACTGATAACAAGAGAGTGTGCCATTGTCTCATTTTTATAGAAATTGGGCATAGATCATCGTGATTGGGTAGATGGAGGTGTGTTTGGTTGCGAGTCTTTTCGTGGACTGACTTTTGATAGATAGGTCAAAAGTGGCAACCTGTAGAGTACAAGATATACAAGGATTGTGTTTTCGCGAAATTTCGATGAAATTTTCATTTTTTTAAATTACAAAGAAAAATGGCATGGAGGTGTGTATGGTTGTGAGTGTTTTGGGCCCTTTGGCGGACGACTTTTGATAGATAGGTCAAAAGTGACAACCTATAGGGTACACGGACATGCAAGGATAGTGTTTTTGCGAAATTTCATCGAAATTACAAAGAAAACTTTTACATTTTCTTGAAAATTTACGATAGTTTTTTCATAAAATTTTTGGTTTTTATTTTTTTTTATAAATATTGTTTTTCTTTAAAATACAAAATTCAGCTATAAAAAATTACATATTTTTTGAAAATTTTGTGGTTTTTTCTGTTTATCATTTCTTCTAATTATTTATTGATTGGGAAACCACTCTCCTGATTTTTCTGATTATCATTTCTATTACGTATGATATATTTATTTTTGATACCATCGCTTAATTTTCTAATTATATATTGATTTTATGTTTGTTTCATTTTTTTGTATTTAGGCTTATTTTACTAAAATGACAACTTGTATGACATAAAAACTGATAACACTTTTCATTAAGTTTCTCCAAGAGGTATAGATTTTGTGAAAATTCGACTTGCCAATTGAAAGGTTAAAATCACTTTGAAAGTTTCAAAATAAAAGCAGATTTGTTGAGCAAATAGATCAAGATGATAGTGGCACCTAATACCTATCCAGAAGATGAACTCGACCAATTAAGAAAATCCGAGTTCGACTAATCAAGTGGAATACATAAAATATTAAAATGCCTGCAACTCTACCAACTCAGCTGGTACACTTGTTAAATGGGTTGGATTGACTTTAGACTCTTTGATTGAGAAGGGCTGAAAACCACCACCTTATACATATTTTTCTCTTTGGAATTATTATTTGTGATCTTATCTATGATAACAAAAATTCTGGCTCTGTCACTGATAACAAGAAAGTGTGTCATTGTCTAATTTTATAGAAAATGGGCATAGATCATCGTGATTGGGTAGATGGAGGTGTGTTTGGTTGCAAGTCTTTTGGTGGACTAACTTTTGATAGATGGGTCAAAAGTGGCAACCTATAGAGTACAACCCCCTACACACAAGAATTGTGTTTTTGCGAAATTTCGTTGAAATTTTCATTTTTTTAAATTACAAAGAAAAATGGCATGGAGGTGTGTTTGGTTGTGAGTGTTTTGGGCCCTTTGGTGGATGACTTTTGATAGATAGGTCAAAAGAGACAACCTATAGGCTACAAGGACATGCAAGGATTGTGTTTTTGTGAAATTTCGTCAAAATTAACATTTTTTTTGAAAATTTTCGATGGTTTTTTCATAAAAGTTTTGGGTTTTTTTTAAAAAAAATATTGTTTTTCATTTAAATACAAAAATCAGCCATAAAAAATTACATATTTTTTGACAAATTTCATATTTTTCATAAATTGTGATTTTTTTTCTTCTTCTGATTATCATTTCTTTTTATAATTTATTGATTTGGAAACCACACTCCTGATTTTTCAAATTATCATTTCTTTTATGTATGATATATTTATTTTTGAAACCACCCGTTAATTTTCTAATTATATATTGATTGGTATTTATGCTTATTTTACTTGCATGACATAAGAGCTGATAACACTTTTCATTAAGTTTCTCCAAGAGGTAGCTTAAAATTACTTTGAAAGTTTTAAAATAAAAGCAGATTTGTTGAGCAAATAGATCAAGATGAGAGTGGTACCTAATACCTTTCTAGAAAATGAACTCAACCAATTAAAGCAATTCCGAGTTTGACTAGTCAAGTGGAATACATAAAATATTAAAATGTCTACACCTCGACCAACTCAGTTGGTACACAATTTATGTCAACACCTCGATTTTCTGTAAAAGATTACATGAAGAAATAAAATCGATTACATGAAGAGATTATAGTGAAGAGATTATGCTGTATGAGAGTTTCAAACTAACCTGAAGAGATTTCTGCTGTGAGAGTTACAATTCTCTTATATGTTCCATTTGTAGATGGTGAGAGGAAGAGATTGAGAGAGGAAACCTTAACTTTTCAACTTTGCAAATGGGGAGAGGAAACCCTAACTTTTCAACTTTGCAAATGGGGAGAGGAAGAGATGAGAACAATAGACTATTCTGCTTGAAGAAATCAGGCTTGGGGTGCCATGAAAGATGAAGAAGAGAGGAGCTTTTGAGAGAGATTTGTGAAGAGGGAGAGAATGCGCCAAGGAAGAAGAGAGAAAGAGAGGGGCAGAAAGGCAAAGAGGAGGAGAGGTCAGGGGAGAGCACCACTTCGATCTGCTGTGAATGGGGGGGAAAGAGAGCGAGACTGAGAGGGAGTTTTTTTTAAATATTGTTTTTCTTGAAAATACAAAAATCAGCTATAAAAAAGTACATATTTTTCAACAAATTTCTTATTTTTCGTAAATTTTATGGTTTTTTTTTTATTATCATTTCTTCTAATTATTTATTGATTTGGTAACTACTCTCCTGCCTTTTCTAATTATCATTTCTTTTATGTATGATTTATTTGTTTTTGAAACCACTCCTTAATTTTCTAATTATATATTGATTTTATGTTTGTTTTATTTCTTGGTATTTAGGCTTATTTTACTTGTATAACATAAGAACTTATAACACTTTTCGTTAAGTTTATTTTAGAGGTATAGATTTTGTGAAAATTCAACTTGCCAATTGAAAGCTTAAAATCACTTTGAAAGTTTTAAAATAAAAGTTGATTTGTTGAGCAAATAGATCAAGATGAGAGTGGTATCTAATACCCATCCAGAAAATGAACTCGACCAATTAAGCAAATCCGAGTTCAAGACTAGTCAAGTGAAATACATAAAATATTAAAATATTTACACCTCTACCAACTCAATTAGTACATAATTTATGTTGACATTAAATTTTCACTGACTTGTAAAATGGGTTGGATTGACTTTAGACTCTGTGATTATAGAAGGGAACTACAACAGTTCCTCTGCCTCTTAAACTGGCTTTCACTGTTAGATCAAGAGCTTATGTTCTAGGTAGATTAGTGAAACTAAAGTTCTATAAGACGATCGAATGTTCCATCGTCTTCAATCCCAAGAAGATCAACGTCCCTATTTCACTCAAGAAAGCTAGCATTTACGATTGATTAATCTTTTCTTTCTTCACTTGGAACAAAACCAGTTCAGTAAACCAAATGAAAACAGAGCAAAATTTGATTGTAAAATTTTTTTTTTTTTTTTTTTTTTTTCCTTTTTGTTTTCTGTTAAATTATGTGAAAAAGGAGGTGGAGACAGCTAGTACGGTCAGCATTTTGGGCTGGAAGGGCAGGGAGAAGAAACACGGTTTGGTTGCCGGAGTTGCCCAAAGACAGGTTGGAAGGAGAGTCGGTGGTGACTTTTTTGGTGTAATTGTTGTAGAGCGAGTGTTTTTAATAAAAAGAAGATTTTTTTTTTAATGTCATTCAATTTGTTTAGTTTATGTTTGGTTAGTGTGAGCTAATGATGGTTATGATCGAAAATTTTAGCCGGCTTGGTATTCGCGTCTGGTTTGCATGTATGGTCGGCTAGAATTACTCTTTTGTCCCTCTTCTTTAAAATGTTTGTGGTTGTGTTTAAAAGAAGAGGGACAAAAAGTGTAAATCTACCAACCAGACCGGCTGACCAGGCCGACATTATTTAGAAGTACTCTGGTTATGATAATGATTTAGACTGGCATTATTGACTGATAACACTGAAGAAAACATTAGAGTCATCAACTTGTTTAAAGTGTACTTTTTTTATTCATAATAATTGCATTCCCGAAAGGAGTCCGAAATATATGTAGAGATTTGTTGATTACACCTAAGAAGATCAGGCGCTTTCATCATTTGCTCGAACAATTAGGGTTTTTCTGAGTACATGTAGTTCCGAATGGAGGAATCACAATAGATACAAATATACACAGCAAACAGCCCCTAAAGCTTACCTGCCTATACTGAAAACCAAAATACAATTAGTTACGTTTAGGGTGCAAAGGCAGAGACAATAGGACTTCTTAAAACGTGCTTTCCATTTACTTCATACCAACTTATGTACCCATAATTTCCTATGAAATCACTCTTTGGTCTGATCCCTCCCATGTCTACGTCAACTGTCATTGTGTATTCAGCTTTGCTGAGTTTACCTTCAAATGTTAGTGTCATGGGTTGGACAACAATTTTCATCCCTGAAGGAGCCCATGTCATTGCGCGATAAACTGATGGAGAATCATTGACATTCGTTAACACCCTCTTGAAGTTATAAGTAGTAGTTTTAGTGTTGTTGAGGATGATGATGAACGATGGGTAGTTTAGGTCAAGATTGGCTTGATCGCAAGGGTAGTTTGATCTCTTAGTGATGACATTGATATGTTGAGTAGTGTAGTTTAGAGCACATAGGAAGTTGATGTAATCTTCAGCCTTATCAATGTCATACACCAGACCAGGGTCCAAGGCTTTGTTAGGATTCACATGCCCTGCTCCGAAGTCCAGGGGCGTTCCCGCTGTTCCAGTTGCCATGTCAATGATTTCACCATTTGTGTTATCAGTCACGTAAGCCGTTGTCATCATTGCTGATCGAATTGCAGCTGGACTCCAATCTGGGTGAGCTGATTTCAACAATGCAGCTATTCCGACTGCATGAGGTGAAGCCATGGATGTACCTGATAGAAGCATATAGTCAGTCATCAAGTAGTCATTACCTACAAGCACCTTGCCCAGGTCAGGCACCCATGCAGCTAGGATATCAACTCCAGGTGCCAATATATCTGGTTTCAACACCCATGGAGCTTTCTCATTTGGCCCTCGCGATGAGAAGTCGGCCACCTGAGGCGTGGGTTTGATACCCAATTTGGTGATCTGGAACTTGATGCTTGCCGTTGCAGGTACTGTTTCCGAGTGCTTCAAATAGTTTTCAACAATGTTTCCATCAATTGGACTAATAGCCACAAATGGCATGAAGAAGTCCTCGGGATCTAGGAATTTTGCATAATCCGTCGCAAATATTGCTCCTGCAGCACTTGTTCGACTAATCTCATTCATTTGCCGAGAAATACTTACTTGGTCATTAAACGCACAAAAAACAAACTTCCCTATTACGTCCTTTAGGTCTAGAGCGGAATATTCACAATTCTGCTTGCTAGTATTGCCATATCCATAGTAAATCCTGACATGTTCGACATGCAAACCTTCAGGATATATTGATCTTCCTATGATGGTTATATTACCATCTCCAAGCTTCAAGTAAGCTAAGTAGTCCCTATCAATTGTTCCAGCTCCAATTGTCGTGATCCATGGTGCACCGTTGTGGATAGTGGAAGCATGAGGTCCATCATTTCCAGCTGAACATGACACAAAGATGCCATTCTCCATTGCTGCAAACGATCCAATTGCAATGGGATTTCCATAAAAAGCCGTCTCATCAAACCCCAGAGATATTGACATTAGATCAACGCCATCTTCAATTGCTTGATCTATAGCAGCTAGTGTATCAGTTGCAGCTGAATCATCTGTGTCTGTCAGGAATAACGCTTTGTACATTGCCAGTCTAGAGAGTGGTGCAACCCCTCTTGCTGTGCCCCTTGCGTATCCAAAATAGTCTACGTTGGCCACCCTACTTCCTGCTGCAGTTGAGGAAGTGTGTGTTCCATGCCCCAAGAAGTCCCTAGGAGAATCATAGTCCGAGGTCGATATGTTTAGGCCTCGCTCTTTTAGCCCTTTGCTAAAGAACCTAGCTCCTATGAGTTTCCTATTGCAAAGGGTTGAATTAAAGTGAGTCCCATTTTCACACCTACCATGCCAACGGCTGGGGATTGGTGGCATACCCTGGTCGTTGAAGCTCTCGCTCTCAGGCCATATTCCCGTATCAATGATCCCAATTATCATGTCATCACCGAAGCCCCCAGCTGGCCATAAACCAGCATGCTCTTTAAGGCCTAGGAATTTAGGGGTGTGAGTCGTGTGGAGCTTACCAAACGTCTCAGGAATTGTAGCAACATGACCAGGCATTTGTTCCAATTGTTCGAGTTGTGGTTGGGACAAAGCGGCGCTGAATCCATTGATAACATGGTTGTAGGTGTAGAGATGGGTAGGAGGGATTCCACCTGGTGGCGTTGATAGAGATGATATAGATGACGTGTACCAGTTGTGGTTATTGGAGAAGATAGATGGCATCAATGATTTGTTCATGTGGATGATGTATGTCCTACGATTCTCTGAGTAGGAAGATGACGCGCCAGTGCAGAAGAAAAGGAAAAGAGAAAACAGAGTCTTGAATGCTATCATGGTCAAGGAGATGGATCAACACTGGGTGCAATTCATATATATATATATATATATATATATTTTTTAAAGCAAACAGGGTTTTTATATGATCCCAGAATAGCGATTATTTTGTAGGTTAGTTTCAACAGATAATTAACAGAGAAGAACACAAGAGAATTGCCCAAAACACAAAGAAATAACTCTAATGTCAATTAAATTACTCAAATCAAAGGTCTGTCTAAAATCAGACCACAAGCCGAGCTTTATAGCTAAAACTCGTGATTATTAGAATTTTACCAAAATTAACAAAACCCCAATAATCATGTAAAAACAAAATACGGAATAAAAGAAATAAACTGCCAGAAATTTGGCCCAAATTGGGTTCATAATCATTTCCTAAACTATAATTGAAATATTACTATAAAGGGAAAAACATTTACTAAAATTAACAAACAGCCTATTCCTAAAAGAAAATAATGCCTAATCCTAAAAGAAAACTAAAAGATTCCTAATTAAATTGAAAGACTACTCAAAGTTATTTAGTAGCTTAATTTTTGTCCCTTAACTTTATATTCCAATTGGATTTGTCCCCCATATACTTATTTTTTATGCTCCTACAAAGTAGCTTGTTGGATCCATTTTCCTCCCCCATAAATTAGATATGGAGTTTTGTATAGCAATTGATGTTTTGTATATATTTATGTATTGTTCAAATTTCAAAAAAAATTATGTTAATATAATTAGTTATTATATTATCATTAATTAACTAGGATTCATCGGCCGCCCCCCTTCAACAATAATCCTGGCTCCGTCACTGATACCAGAGAGTGTTTCATTGTCTCATTTGATAGAAATTGGGCATAGATCATCGTGATTAGGTAGATGGAGGTGTGTTTGGTTGTGAGTCTTTTGGTGGACTGACTTTTGATAGATAGGTCAAACGTGGCAACCTATAGAATACAAGCGCCTACATACAAGGATTGTGTTTTCGTGAAATTTTGCTTAAATTTTCATTTTTATAAATTACAAAGAAAAATAGCAAGGAGGTGTGATTTTTTTTTTTTTTTTGGTTTAACACAAGTCGAAGCGGTGCAACTCAACTAATAAGGAAATAGCATCAAATAAGCTATGATTCATGTGGGCAGAATTAATTTACAAAATCTAACTCAATACCTTAAGAGATAAGAAAACAAAGGTGTACCTTGAAAGTCAATTGATACCAAGCGTGGAGTGTACGTGGGAGTACCCTGTTGTGTTCAGGGGCGGATCTACCCTTTAGTTAAGGGGGTCAATTGCCCCCCTTATCAATTTAAAAAAAACCTAGTAAGCTATTTGTATTTTCCATATTGCCCCTCTTTAAATTTGTATCTTGCCCCCCTTCATTTAGGTTGCCCCTCTCACGTTCAAAAGAAGCTTTCATTCATTGAATTTCTGACTTTTTGATGGGTACAATGATGCATTTTGAATCTTGTTTATCATAATTCCTTGCGGCCGAGTTCAAGAAATTCTACCTTGGCATGGCCATCTCCTGGCTCCTCTGCTTCTCTGTTGCGTTCGACGGATATTTAGGACTCCCACCTCTACACAGGATCGCTCGATGATAGGTCCAATGCGGAAGCCTCGCACGTTTCGCTTGCTCATGACAACAATTGGTATGGGAAGCTAATAATTGAAGAAGGTAGAGTTGTGTCACTGCTGAAATTGGTTTAGTTGAATAGTTATGCATTGTTTGCCCCCCTTTATCTGCAATCCTGGCTCCGCCTCTGGTTGTGTTTCACCAGCACGATAGAATACATCCATGTCCAAGGACTGGTTCTTGTAGACTTGATCCCTAGCCAATTCCTCTGCCAATCCAAGCAAGGAGGTGTGTTTGGCTATGAGTGTTTTGGGCCCTTTGGTGGATGACTTTTGATAGATTGGTCAAAAGTGGCAACCTATAGGGTACAAGGACATGCATGGATTGTGTTTTTGCGAAATTTCGTCGAAATAAAAAAAGAAAAATTTACAATATTTTGAAAATTTTTAGTTTATTTTTTTTTTTTTTGTAAATATTGTTTTTCATTAAATTACAAAAATCAGCTATAAAAAATTACATATTTTTCGTAAATTTTGTGATTTTTTCTGATTATCATTTCTTCTAAATATTTATTGATTTGGAAACCACTCTCTTGATTTTTCTAATTATCATTTCTTTCACATATGGTATATTTATTTTTGAAACCACCCCTTAATTTTCTATTTATATATTGATTTTATGTTTGTTTCATTTCTTGGTATTTAGGCTTATTTTACTTGCATGACAACTTGTATGACATAAAAACTGATAACACTTTTCATTAAGTTTCTCCAAAAGGTATAGATTTTGTGAAAATTCGACTTGCCAATTGAAAGCTTAAAATCACTTTGAAAGTTTCAAAATAAAAGCAGATTTGTTGAGCAAATTGAACAAGATGAGAGTGGTACCTAATACCTATCCAAAAAATGAACTCGACCAATTAAGCAAATCCGAGTTCAACTAGTCAGGTGGAATACATAAAATATTAAAATGTCTGCACCTCTACCAACTCAGCTGGTACACATTTGTTAAATGGGTTGGATTGACTTTAGACTCTTTGATGGAAAAAGGCTAAAAACCACCACCTTATACATCTTTTTTCTCTTTGGAATTATTATTTGTGATCTTATTAATGATAACAAAAATCCTGGCTCTGTCACTGATAACAAGAAAGTGTGTCATTGTCTCATTTTTATAGAAATTGGGCATTGATCATCGTGATTGGGTAGATGGAGGTGTGTTTGGTTGTGAGTCTTTTCGTGGACTGACATTTGATAGATAGGTCAAAAGTGGCAACCTATAGAGTACAAGCTCCTATAAACAAAGATTGTGTTTTCGCGAAATTTCGTTGAAATTTCCATTTTTTAAAATTACAAAGAAAAATGGCATGGGGGTGTGTATGGTTGTGAGTGTTTTGGGCCCTTTGGTGGATGACTTTTGATAGATAGGTCAAAAGTGACAACCTATAGGGTATACGGACATGCATGGATTGTGTTTTTGCGAAATTTCGTCAAAATTACAAAGAAAAAATTTACATTTTTTTGAAAATTTACGATGGTTTTTTCATAAATTTTTTGGTTTTATTTATTTATTTAATTTTTTTTGTAAATATGTTTTTCTTTAAAAATACAAAAATCAGCTATAAAAAATTACATATTTTTTGTAAATTTTGTGGTTATTTCTGTTTATCATTTCTTCTAATTATTTATTGATTTGGAAACCACTCTCATGATTTTTCTAATTATCATTTATTTTACGTATGATATATTTATTTTTGAAACCACCCTTTAATTTTCTAATGATAAATTGATTTTATGTTTGTTTCATTTCTTTGTATTTAAGCTTATTTTACTAGCATGACAACTTGTATGACATAAGAACTGATAACACTTTTCAAAGTTTCTCCAAGAGGTATAGATTTCGTGAAAATTCGACTTGCCAATTGAAAAGTTAAAATCACTTTGAAAGTTTCAAAATAAAAGCAGATTTGTTGCGCAAATAGATCAAGATGATAGTGGCACCTAGTACCTATCCAGAAGATGAACTCGACCAATTAAGCAAATCCGAGTTCGACTAATCAAGTGGAATACATAAAATATTAAAATGCCTGCACCTCTACCAACTCAGCTGGTACATAATTTATGTTCACAATAAATTTTCACTGACTTGTTAAATGGGTTGGATTGACTTTAGACTCTTTGATGGAGAACGGCCAGAAACCACCACCTTATACATATTTTTCTCTTCGGAATTATAATTTGTGATCTTATCAATGATAACAAAAATTCTGGCTGTGTCACTGATAATAAGAAAGTGTGTCATTGTCTCATTTTATAGAAAATGAGCATAGATCATCGTGATTGGGTAGATGGAGGTGTGTTTGGTTGTGAGTCTTTTGGTGGACTAACTTTTGATAGATGGGTCAAAAGTGGCAACCTATAGAGTACAACCCCCTACATACAAGGATTGTGTTTTTGCAAAATTTCGTTGAAATTTTCATTTTTTTAAATTACAAAGAAAAATGGCATGGAGGTGTGTTTGGTTGTGAGTGTTTTGGGCCCTTTGGTGGATGACTTTTGATAGATAGGTCAAAAGTAACAACCTATAGGCTACAAGGACATGCAAGGATTGTGTTTTTGCGAAATTTCGTCAAAATTAACATTTTTTTTTGAAAGATTTCAATGGGTTTTTCATTAAAGTTTTGGGTTTTTTTTTTTAAATATTGTTTTTCATTTAAATACAAAAATCAGCCATAAAAAATTACATCTTTTTCGACAATTTTCATATTTTTCATAAATTGTGGTTTTTTCTGATTATCATTTCTTCTTATAATTTATTGATTTGGAAACCACACTCCTGATTTTTCAAATTATCATTTCTTTTACGTATGATATATTTATTTTTGAAACCACCCGTTAATTTTCTAATTATATATTGATTGGTATTTATGCTTATTTTACTTGCATGACATAAGAGCTAATAACACTTTTCATTAAGTTTCTCCAAGAGGTAGCTTAAAATTACTTTGAAAGTTTTAAAATAAAAGCAGATTTGTTGTGCAAATAGATCAAGATGAGAGTGGTACCTAATACCTTTCTAGAAAATGAACTCAACCAATTAAGCAATTCCGAGTTTGACTAGTCAAGTGGAATACTTAAAATATTAAAATGTCTACACCTAGACCAACTCAGCTGGTACACAATTTATGTCTACACCTCGATTTTCTGTACAGGATTACATGAAGAAATAAAATCGATTACATGAAGAGATTATAGTGAAGAGATTAACCTGTATGAGAGTTTCAAACTAACCTGAAGAGATTTCTGCTGTGAGGGTTACAATTCTATTATATGTTCCATTTGTAGATGGTGAGAGGAAACCCTAACTTTTTCAACTTTGCAAATGGGGAGAGGAAGAGATGAGAACAATAGACTATTCTGCTTGAAGAAATCAGGCTTGGGGTGCCATGAAAGATGAAGAAGAGAGGAGCTTTTGAGGGAAATTTGTGAAGAGGCAGAGAATGCGCCAAGGAAGAAGAGAGAAAGAGAGGGGCAGAAAGGCAAAGAGGAGGAGAGGTCAGGGGAGAGCACCACTTCGATCTGCTGTGAATGGGGGGGGGGGGGGGGGGGGGGGTGAAAGAGAGCGAGACTGAGAGGGAAGCAAATGTAGAAATGGGAGGGAATCGAGTAGGGTTAATTTTAGTTTTTCCCGCTTCCACTTTCATAGCGTTTTAGTCTTATAATGCTATTAACATTTGGGCTTTTATAGCATGAGTGTAAAAAACGCTATGGTCAAATGCTATTAATAGACATTTGTGTTGTAGTGACTTTAGACTCTTTTTTTTTATGGAAAAAGGCTAAAAACCACCACCTTATACATCTTTTTTCTCTTTGGAATTATTATTTGTGATCTTATCAATGATAACAAAAATCCTGGCCCTGTCACTGATAACAAGAGAATGTGTCATTGTCTCATTTTTATAGAAATTGGGCATAGATCATCGTGATTGGGTACATGGAGGTGTGTTTGGTTGCGAGTGCAGAAGAAAAGCAAAAGAGAAAAAAAGAGTCTTGAATGCTTTCATGGTCAAGGAGATGGATCACACTACAAAAAAATTGAAATCAGCAACGGCTAAAAACCGTTGCTAATTGTCCCAAAACCGTAGCTAAAAGGAATCAGCGACGGCACAACAACCGACGCAATACCGTAGCTATTTGAATCAACAATGGTAAACTAACCCGTCGGTAATTCGCAACGGCCAAAAAATCGTCGCTAGTGTCAAAAATTCCGTCGCTAAAGCCGTTGAAAATTTCGACCACGACTGTCGCAAATTGAAAAATAGCGACGGTTTTTGCTAAATAGCGACCGTTTTTGCCGTCGCTATTTAGCGACCTTTTTTGTCGTGGCTATTTAGCGACCGTTTTTTGTTGTCGCTAACGCTATTTAGCGACTTTTTTGCCATGGCTATTTAGCGACGATTTTCTGCCGACGCTAAATTGCAAATCTAATTGACAAAACAGCCACGGTATTTGCCGTGGCTATTTAGGGACAGCTTTGTTGCAAATCATATTGACAAATGAAATTTACAAATTATAAATTACAAATGATAATTCATTTTTTATAATGAAATTAGCTATTAATGATTGTCCATTCTGAAAATTAATATCAACTACTAGAACTAAACTTAATTGATCAAAATTATAACAAAAATTACACAGAATCTCTAGAATATCATACAAAAATTACAATTTTTTTTACAAAGACTCCATACAAAAATGACAAAAAACCACAAAAAAATAAAAAAAATTCAATCTATAGAATATCTGAGATCTGAGATTTCGTAGGCGTCCTAGTTCTACCAGGCCATCGTAGGCGTAGTTTAGGAATGAGATCTTCGTGAAGATTCTTCTCTAATTAGGAATCATGCTGTAGGAGGGAAGTTTCCTATTAGCTCCGTGCTCCTAGGTACACAGGAGATAATTTTTCAATACGAGAGTAATCCGTCGAAGAGAGTTTCCCTGTGTGGAATGTACTTTGGTATTTGCTTCCTAGTTGGAAGCAGATAACAACTGTAGTTACTCGTCCGAAGCTGATCCTCGAGAGACTTGCCTTAGTAGGACTTATGGGTATGGAGGATAGTTGTGAGACATGTAGGCCTAGCATGATGTGATACCCTTGTGTGGGCGGACCTGAGGGGAGGGTGAGGGAAGGGGAGATGATATAGTCTCGTAGATCCCAAGAGGGGTTGGGCGAGCTACCAAGGGGAGATTATATAGTCTCACATCGCCTAGGTGAGGGAAGGGGATGTGTTATATATGTACGAGGTTGGATTTACACAGCACTACGCGTTTTAAAGCTGTGCGAGCCTTGGGCCCAAAGCGGACAATATAGTACTAAGTGGATCGGGTAGTGATAAAATGATATCAGAGTCTGACCCAGCCGGAAGTGTGCCAACGAGGACATTGGGCTCCCGAGGGGGGTGGTCTGTGATACCCTTGTGTGGGGGGACTTGAGGGGGAGGGTGAGGGAGAAGCCTAAGAGCCCATGGATCCCAAGAGAGTTGGCAATCTATAAAGGGGAGATCATAGTCCCACATCACTTGGGTGCGGGAGGGTGATGTACTATATAGGTACGAGGTTGGATCTACAAAGTACTACGCGTTTTAAAGTCGTGCGAGCCTTGGGCCCAAAGCGGACAATATAGTACTCTGTGGATCGGGTTGTGACAGAATGGTATCAGAGCCTGACCCAACCGAAAGTGTGCCAACAAGGACGTTGGGCTCCCGAGGGGGTGGATTGTGATACCCTTGAGTGGGTGGACTTGAGGAGGAAGGTGAGCGGGAAGCCCAATAGCCCATGGATCCCAAAAGGGTTGGAAAACTACAAAGGGAATAGTCTCACATCGCCTGGGTAAGGGAGGGTGATGTACTATATATGTACGAGGTTGGATCTACAAAGCACATCACCCTCCCTTACCCAAATGATGTGGGACTATCCCCTTTGTAGCTTGCCAACCCTCTTGAGATCCATGGGCTTCCCCCTCAGGTCCACCCACACAAGGGTATCACAGTCCACTCCCTTGGGAGCTCAACGTCCTCGATTCACCATTTCTTTTACAAAAATACAAAAAAAATTTCATATTTAGGATTTATATTTGTATTAAACCCTAATCTTAATTAATTGATTAATCAAAAAAATAAAATAAAAGAGAACGAAAAAGACCCACCTTTATGTATCCAAAATACTAACAACATACATAATAAAAAAAATCAAATAATAATCAATATCAAAAATTGAATAATCCGATAGAGTTTAACTCACTATTTTGTCGAAAATCACAAAGTTGAAGTAAACTTTTTCTCTTCGCCTCCAAAGAGAAGAGGTGGCTAGGGTTTTCTTTTAAAAAGTTTTCAATTACGGATTTACTAGCTTTAGCTAAACACACCCACCACTCCTCTTTTACCCACCCTCAATCTAAACTTAGGTCCCAAAATTCATATCATAAAGTACTTACATATTTGTATATACTATCAATTAATAAATATTACCAATAAATAAATATTATTAATGATTAAAATAGTAATATTATATTGGCAAGTGATTTGGCGAGTATTACACATGATGTGAGAGTTCGGGTCCGCCTGGCGGACTAAATTGAGCAGGCTTAAAACTGCTTAGGCCGGATCAGTGTTGGGCTGACGCTGAGGCCTGTAATTCCTCGAGATCATCATGACACATGTATGGTTCTGGGATGTGACCGTTTTTATGTATCATCAGCTACTCCCCCCGAGTTAGTGAGCCGTCAAGTCATCTCTTGAAGGGATGCGCCGATCATGATGATTGAGTCTGAATCGTTGCTTGAGTCGTGCGCTGCATTAATTGAACATGCGTTGGTTCAATAGAAAATAGGCGGGATCCCAACCTTTATTTAGGTCATCCGCAGCGTAGAGTCTGACTCTTCTACTCTCTTTGCTTTCGAAGATATCGCTCTGATTAGAAAAGATTGTTCATATTCTTCATGGCCCAACAAAACCTTTTTGACGACGCAATCTTGGCCAAGGGCCTGGAGTTTTTCGAAGACCTGTCCGAACATGTCCTTACTGAAACTTGTACAAAGTTTGGAGTTCATGAGGACCTGCCATTGTACGTCCTCATGGGTGACCAAACGCCAATGTCGCTTCCTGCCAGTTTCACTTGCTTGCATCGTGGGATGCTTCAAAGCGGAGTGTGCTTTCCAGTTTTGGATGTGATTTGGGAGTTCCTCCGGCCCAGTTGAGGCCTAATGTATATAAGATCATCCACATAATTATGATCAGTGCTAGGGAGGCCAGTGTCAACGTGACTCCGCGGGTAATTCAGTTGTTGACCACTTCTCGACTGGAGAGTAATGTTGTCTGTAAGATGGTGTCGCTGGCTTGCTTTGTTAATCTGCTTGATGACTTCAAGTTCTGGCAGAAGTACCGCTTCTTAGCTCCCGCAGATTCCAAGTATTTTCGATACAAGGGTCGTCCGCTCGAGCGACAGTTCAGGTCGCTTCGTAAGTTCAACCATTTTCTTGTGACTTTGATATGCTTGATTGTGGCCTGGCTAATCGTCATTTGTGTTTGTTCACAGGAAGGTTTTATACTACTCCTCTTATCTTAGAAGAGCAGAATAATATAAAGACATTTCGAGGCTTGCCAAAGAGGAACGCGATTGATGTCATAAGAGTTTCCAACTTCATCTGTAGCAGGCTGTGGGACAACTGGCATGTTGCCCCCACTCTATACCAAACATCGCGAGTTAAGTTGGAAGATGAAGGCTATTGGGGCCAAAGCTCATGTTCTATCTGATGCGGATGAGCCGTCTGAAACGATTGCCTCCTTTGTGAGGAAGAAGTCCCATGTGAGGATTGGGTCGTCTTCGGCACGACTTGCTCTAGTGAGATAAGAGTGCGAGTATGTTTGGCCTTTTGGGGTGGAGACTGATGTTTTTAGCTTGGAGAAAGATTACTTGCAATTTTGCAGAAGTTGTAGACAGATCGAACCTTAGTGATGCACAGGTCGAAGCTCTGAATGATCGTCTGGTGCGGGTTATAATGGCAGCTTCCACTGGTGCTGATTTGTGTGAGACCGTTCCTGTAGAAGGCTCCCGTGAAGATTTCTTGAGGTTGTAGAATCTGATCTTCTCATTTTGATTTGCTTGTGAGTGGCCGCGGTACTGGCCATGTCTCTTGGAGTTCGAATTGCTCACCGTCTCGATCTAGGCCACAACTAGAAGTGTTGGAGGGTCCTTTGGATAATTCGCTTCATCCTCTCCTTCCGAATCTTATTGAGCCATCTCGTACCAAAGGGCTGACTGTTAGTGACCAAAAGAAGGCCACGAAAGAGAGCTTGAGGACAGTGAAAACCATGAAGGGTGGCGCTGGAGTAATCCCTGATCCGGGGAAGCTTCATTCGGGTGCACATGATAAGTATGTTTGCACCGGACTTGGTAAAAATGAGTTCACAAGTCTGGCACTAAGAGGTGGACGTAGAATATGCTTCGAGGAAGCATATAAGCAGACGTCACATCTAGCTGATGGACAACACTCCAAAACTCAAGGAGGATACGTTGGAAGGGTGTATGGATAAGGATTTGAAATACCTTATGTTGGGTATGTCTCATTTGAGCCATGTGGGTGTGCAAAGTCGAGGCGGCTCGTGAGAGGGTATACACCTTAGAGCGTGGCTTCTTGCACATGCATGCACTTTATAAAATTGAGCAGTAGAAGAAGCAAGTTGATGAGAAAAGGTTGGATCAGTCAACCGTGGCCCCTGAGACTTAGAGGGCGCGTTTGGTCGACCTTGAGCGTAATTTGTCAGGGGTGGTGTCCGAGAGGGATGAATTTAAGAAGGAGCTGAGTCGAATCCGTCGAGAAGTCGAGGCTGCGTTGATACGTAAGCAAGGTATTTCTGGCCTTTATAGAGAAGGTGGACCTATTTCTCAACTGATTGAATCAAAATTCAAAAATGAAGAAGAAACCTTTTTTTTATGGAAACACATTCAGTTATTTTAACTACTTTATAATAATCCTATTTCCTTTTATTGTCCCTTCCCGGAGTTCATTCTCGGGGGACTTCCCTTTAAAGCATTCCGATGAATTCCCGCAATCAATCTCCTTATTTAATGATCTCATTGGAAATTGTATATGGCTAGTTGTGCAAGAGTTTTTCGATTAAGAAGCAACCGTCGGTGTTCCGAAAGGCCCCTTTCGAATTCCGGGAGATGAGGACGTAACCTGGTTTGACCTATAGTGCAGCTTGTTAGACATATTGGGTCATATGGGATTTCCCCGTTCTCTCCCTTGATTGACATACCCCTACTTCGAAATTGGTGAAATATTCACCGTAGTTTGAAGTGGGTATAAACGATTAATCTGTATGGAGTCTTTTTTTTTTACTACTCCATCGCTTCGCCTAGCAGCACGACGCTTGTATTGCTCTCCCACAACCCCGTTTTCACGGTTTAGGCTGCTCCCATTTTGCTTGCCACTACTCCAAGATTCGTTTTTGCTTTCTTTTCCTTTGGTTACTAAGATGTTTCAGTTCGCCAGGTTGTCTCTTGCCTGCCCATGGATTCAGCAGCAGTTCGAAAGATCCGATCTGTGTCATAATATATATAGGGTTCCCAAAATTGTTATTAGAGGATGGATTGCGAAGAATATTCAAAGAATTACATAACCATGTACAAAAAAAAATTGATTATGTAAACAAAAAATCAAAACCTAGCTATTTACTGATACATAAAAATCCGAGTGGCTAAAGCTGAAGCAGCTACTTTTGAAGTAACAGGAAGAAAAACAACGACTGGAGTGGGAGAATTAGAGTCGAAAAGAGGATTCCTCAGGAACTGGACGATCCTATTTGGTCAAATACCTAGCGAAAAACTCCTACGTTCCTTTCATTACGGTATTTACGAACAAGTTCTTGGATGACAAGCCTCAAGGTTATTTTTATGAAGAGAGAAATTTTGAAGATGATGATGACGATTTTTATTATAACCGAGATCTAATCATGGGATCCACGTGCGCTCAACGAAATAAAATCGCTATTTTGGGGTTTTTTTCAACCAAGAGTGCAAAAAGCTGCGATTAAGGCGTGTTATGAACTACGGTCTCTTGCTGAAGAGAGTGATTTGAAGGAAGCTGACTGGGTGCTGATAAGCAAAAGTTGGAATCCAATGTGGAGTTCTATGCTCGCCAGATGAGAAAGGCTGAAGACCAGCTCTAATTGGGGTGGCACGAGCTTACTGCTGTAAAGATCAGTCTGGCCATAGAGCAGTCTCAGGTAGACGTGCTTACTGGCTAGTTAGAGCTACTGGAGCGTGAAATTGTTGACACGAATGTGCGAGAGGAAGAGTTTCTTCAGGAACAAGGCAAGTGTGAGTTTTGCTGGGTTGTACATGGTCGGCTGAAGTTGCTGACGCTAATGAAAGAGGAGCATCCAGAGTGGGATCTCGGCCTTTATAAGAAGATGTCGTATGTAGACTTGTCTGTTACCTCTGGGTCATCTGTCGAAGAAGACAGTTTAGGTCCTGATGTTTAGGCCAGAGCGCATGTGGACGCAGCTCCTGCTCCATTTTTCTCTAAGCTTAGCTCTTCTATTTCTGTACCTTCTCCTAATAAAAAATAAACTTGGGGTGCTTGTACCCCTCTTTGTTTTGATCATTAACAAAAATAATTTTATCTGTTTCGTGCTTGTTGTCTTTATTGCATGATAGTAGGCATGTTGCAAACAGTTTAGTTGGGGATTGAGTCGCCTGAGTTGTATATTGTCCCCGAGGTAAGCTGTTTGAGGCTTACCCTGTTTGTTTGATCAGTCGGCTACAGTTGCTGCTATGAGCGATTTGCAATGGCCGAGTGTATGTGTCAGAGTGTTCGTGTCGAGTCAGGCGTCGTAAGCTCGTGCTAGCATCCTAAGTAGTTTTTATTTGGGCACTGACAGTACAACCTTTGTATCGGTGCAAATGACCTTCGCTAATATTAGAATGTCAGTCTGTTTGAGCGTGAAGACGCTGATTCAACTAGATTCATGTTTGCGATTGCTGTTTTGAAGGAAAGCGGAGGTCACGTGGCGAGCTGCTTGAGACTCCCACCTTCTGAATCATTTAAGACCATACAAAACAGACTACAGATTCGGGGAGTAAGAGTTTGGCGACCAAGTTGAAAAGCGATAGTCCCGTGGCAAGCCGTCGGAATCAGTTCAAGATTGACTAGGCTCCCACCTTTGAATTGTTTATGATCGAGCAAAGCGAACTACAGATTTGGGGAGTAGAAGTTTGGCGACCAGGCTGAAAAGCAGTGGTCCTCTGGCAAGTCATCGAAATTAGTTTAGGACTGACTAGGCTCTCACCTTTCAAACCATCTACACCCTCCCCGTGCTGTGGGGGCTACGCATTCGAAAGAAGAGTTTGGCGACCAGGCTGAAAAGAAATGGTCTCGTGGCAAGTCATCGGAATCAGTTCAGGACTGACTAGGCTCCCACCTTCCAAATTATCTACACCTGTGTGCATAAAGCTACAAATTTGGAAGTTTTCGGCGGCTACGCTGAAAATCAATGGTCTCGTGGCAAGCCGTCAGAATCAGGTCGTGGCTGACTAGGCTCCCACATTCTAGACTATCTACACCCGTGCAGTGGGGGTTACAAGTTCATGGTTGGTGATTCGGCGACCACGCTGAAAAGCAGTGGTCCCATGGCAAGCCATCAGAATCAAGTCGTGACTGACTAGGCTCCCACCTTCTAGACTATCTACAATTGCGCAATGGGGGCTACAAGTCCAGGGTTGATGATTCGACGGCCATGCTAAAAATCAGTGGTCCGTGGCGAGCCGTTGAAATCAATTCGGGACTGACTAGGCTCCCACCTTCCAAACCATTTACACCAGCGCAGTGAGGGCTACAGGTCTAGGTTTTGATCAGAAGCTTTCGTTGCTAGTCGTCAACAACTAGGCTTACCTGATTAGGTTCGACGATCATTGACCACGAAGAGGGCAATGATCCATGACAAGTCGTCATCACCAAGCATGATAACGCTGATTAGACTCTCACTTTTTAAACCGTCGATGCTCGTGCTAAGCGAACTAGGTGTCGGGTTGAACCAGAAGCCATTGTCATCAGCTTGGTTGACTAGGCTTGCCTAATTTTGAAAAGAGATTCCGCCTGCTGGGGGGCATGCGAACCTAGTCCATCAGCATGGTGCATGGGGTGGACGAAGTTACCTTAAATCAGCTAGTGATTTGTACGTGCGCTCTGTATGTCAGAGTTAATTAGGATTTCTTGTGCTCGTGCCAAGCATGTGACAGAATATTGTTCGAATAATAGGCTGAGCCCATGGGCTCGCAGAGGAAGGGCTAGGGTTTCCTGCACGGTGTACTATGTGTACGGCGTAGATCGCGCAGTAACACGTGTATGGCATAGGTTGTGTGATGGTTGAGTATTGGTTATTCCCCCTCAGTTGATGGGATTGCGTGCAGCGACATCAATTTGAAGGACGTGGCCTGCGTAGTTTCCTTGGAAACCGTTGTGTCTTCGTATTCCATACGGTATTCAATGCTCGACAGTTAATGCTGGAGTGCCCGCTTGGTGAACCATCATGTCTATATAATGATGTTTCCCAATCGCTGTAGGCATTATCTTTCGCAGAGTTTATTTCCTATGTAATGTTCTTGGTTGAAGAGGACACTTGGGTTTTTCAAAGGCTGAAGAAAATGCTTTGGGTTTTCCAAAGGCTTAGGCATAGTGATAGTTGCTGTTATCCGTGGTCACCTGTTATGAGTGGGAACGTAGTTGATCTGCTGAGGTCTCGTAATTTCTTCTCACATTGCGGATAAGTAGTATAGATTTTCTCCCAAGGGAAGAGTTTGTCGTTCATGTGCTGGTGCCTTATCGTTGTTCCTGAATGTTTAATTTTAGAGATAGCACCAACATCCAATTCCGTGGTGGCTCCCTCCACCACTTCTCGGTCAACCCCGTTTCCTTGCATTGCGCTAGAATTCGAAATCTCGAGATGAAGAGGACTTGGACATGATCCATGGATTGGGCCATTGACTCTTGGACGCCCCTCATATCCCTGCAGTCGGAAGGTGCACTTTACCTGTGTCAACCTGATACTTGTCCCGGGTTCGTCCATTTCGCTGGATCAAGCGTGTGAGTTGGTCGTATCTGGTTGTGGCTTGTTGCAGGATTCCTAGGTACCGATTTTGTACCCTTATAGACCATATTTGAGGGTCACGTTTGCTCGATCATTATTTTGCTTGCGGTGCTTGCTTTGGATTGTTCATGTTGCTTATGTGGCCAGACAGTTTAAGCAAGTCCTCACTCCATGTTGATCAGATTCTTTCAATATGTAGTCTTTTGTATTCGCCTCAGAGCAGTCGTAATATGTATTGTATCTGCCTCAAGGTGCTTATTGTTACATCTCCAATAGAGTTTGTTTTCGTAAATGATTGCAAATCACACTAGTATTTTATTTCATAAATGATTGCAAATCAATAGAGTTTGTCTTCCTTTATTTCTTAAATGATTGCAAATCACACTAGTCTTTTAAGAACTAAAACGCAATATTGACTATGGAAAGGGAAACAAATAACTTAAAGCAAACTAACTATTGATGGAGAGAAATTGATCATGGCCTTGAAGTGAATTTGGGTTGCTCTCGCGCGCGGATCATTTAGCTGACTGTCGAGGCGTTACATAGGTTATTGAAAAGTAAACCTTGTAGAGGGGCAGATCTCCGCACCGACGGAATGTCGAGGGGATGTGTTCCCACTTGCCGTGGATTTTTTGTCTCGCTTGGCGGAATAGCTCATTATTCCTGTCCCGCTCGAAAGTGATGTCTCTGTCATGGTTTGGCCTGGCACTAGGTCAGGCTGCCTGCAAGATGTAGCTGAATCTGGGAGCATTCTATCTATTTCTGTGCGGCATAGTAGCAACCTCGTTACGTAGGTTGGTATCCACGTATTGTCCTTTCGGAGTGGTTAGCAGTATACTTAATACACTGGTGAAGGGGAGACACCACTGCTTCCATCTGGTGGAGCCATGGTCTTCCCAGGATGAGATTGTAGGATGATGGCGCGTCTACCACCATGAAGTTTAGAAATAGGACCTTCCTGAGCTGCGACTCTCCTGCCATCATAGCTAACCTTATCTTTCTGATGGGAAAGCATTTCTCCCTGCTGAATCCGATAGCAAGTGTTCTGAAGATGACAAATTTTCTTTCTTGAGGTCCATGTTGTGGAACACGTTGTAGAACAGAAAGTTGAGCGAGCTTCCTGTGTCCACTAGATCTATCTTCACTTCCCACCTTGTTATGGAGACCGAGATTACTAGAGCGTCATTATGTGGCGCTCAGACTCCTTCAAGGTTTTTGTCCTTAAAGGTCAAAGTAGAAATGGGGCTCTGGATCCTTGAGTGGCAGATGTGTATGTCCTCATCCGTGGGTTGTGTCTGCATCTCCATTATAGGGATGGCAATGGGGAGGATTTGAGCAAACCCATCCTCGCCCCGAAACTACCCCGCATATCCGTTTATCATTTTTTTTAAACCCTCCCCCCCACCCCCCCCCCCCCCCCCCGCCCCGCCCCATTTAACCAAAAAAAAAAAACAGATCTGAGATCTGAAACCCAAAAAAAAGAAGTAAGAAGAAGATCGAGATAAAGATCTGAAACCCCAAAAAAAAAATCGAGATGAAGATTTGAGACTCTCAGATTTTTTCAGTCTTGAGTCTAGGTAGTTTTTTTTTTCGAAAGTGAGTCTTAGAGTGAGAGATGTAACTGATCGAATGGTAGGTTTTTTTTCCTTTTTAAAGAGCCAGAGGTATTTATGTAAATTTCATACTTAAATGGATATCCGTGGGGCGGATATGGCCAAATTTGTATCCGCCCCGAATATTCGACGGATGTTGTTTGGATATATGTATCTGCCCCGAAACCCGTTTAGCCATATCCAAATCCGCCCCATTGCCATCCCTACTCCAGTAAGGTCCGCTTGCGAGACTTGTACGACTAGTCTTCATTCGGTCCAACTCCTTGAATGACGTATATTATCCCTGGGTCCTCATTCTATATTTCTTTAACTGACTCATGTTTGTTCTGTTCGCTTATCAGACTTCAGGAACTCTTTCAGTTTGCCTCTGTGAATCCAGTATTCGACCTCATACCTCAGACTCTTGCAGTCATTGGTGTTGTGGCCGTCCTCTTTGTGGTATGCACAGTACTTGCCGTTGTCACGCTTGGAGGGGTCTCCGCGTGTCTTCGAGGCCCCTTCAGCTCCTCCCAGTTCTTTATGGATTTAAGTGCATCTGACAAGCTAACATTTAGGGGTGTCGTAGCTCTGGATCCAAGAATGGAGCCAGGTTGCTGTTTACAATGACATTTGTTAATGATGGTTGAGGGCCTTGAGGCGATTTTGAGATCAAAATTCAAAAGGAATGTGGGTGGGTGTGGTTATAAGTTTTAAGAAATTTGACAATGTTTAGAACCTTTGGAAATGCAAGAGCTTTGTAGTTGGGGGAGAGGTTTTGAAAATTGCCGATGTACACGTGCCTGCAGGTTATCATTTTGTGTTATGGTTACCCCCGAGGAATTAGTGAAGGGACTTTTCAGATGTGGAGTGTGGAAGAAAATTACGAAGGTGTTGGAGGATTTTTGGTTATTATTTAGTAACAATGAAATCTAAGGTCAGTGGTGAATATACAATCATTTTTTAAAGAGTATACATAGGGTCTGTAAACAATGTAAGTGGACATGTATTAATAGAATTAAACTTGCAAATAAACAAGAATTGAAAAACAATGTGATAATTGAAAGAAAATAAATCAAACGATAAAATAAATAAATCAAATAAATTTCTCTTATTGAATCAACCTCGTAGCAATGAAAACCTACGTCCATTTTATAACTGACCTAACTTCTAAAACAAGAAACAAACCCTAACTCTAATTGGAAATTAAAACCCTAATTATTATGAATTGTTACTAAAGAGGCCCTTTTACAATATGACTAATAACTTTATTACTAAAAGAAACTTTACATCAACTTCCACAAGTTTAAGAAGCTCGTCATCGAGCTTGAAACCGAAGAAGTCCAAGGAACACAAACAATCACTGAAAGAACACACGATGAAGTGCACGAGCATAAGACGACTCAAACTGTGCCTTTGTAGTTGCTGACACCCCAAATAATCAAAATGAAAATCTGCATCGAAAAGAAATACCAATTTGAATACTACGTCGAAGTAGATCCACTGTTTGATGTGAATCTTATTCGCAAACTTGTCCTCAAAATATGCTATAAAATGGATCCAAATTGGATCATAAACACTGTGTCGCAGTGGTACAGGGCCCATCCCGTGGTGGTGAATAACTGCATCATCAAAGCAAAAGAAGGTGAAGGCAACAATGGTACAATATATTGCCTGTGGTTGTGAATAGCAATAAAATCAAAATCGTGTGGTGGCACTGACAAATTGATGGCGGCGTAAATAGCCATAAGGACGAGGGTGTGTGTCGATCGAACTGGTTTGGATCTGGGAGGGACATTATCGATCGAGGGAGGTAGAAAATGGGACGATCACTCGATTGGGGTTGGTGTCGATTGATTGCAACAAATTGGTGAGGCTGTGTTTATCGATCGACTGATGGTGTTGATTGCTGTGGGAGTTGGTTGACCGACTGATGAGGAGGTCGATCGTCGTGGTGCAAGTGAGGGGGTGCAGCGATCACTGCAGGCAGAGGTACATGCGCCTATTGACGCATGCAGCGAGAGAGCGACATCGGAAAGAAAGGTTTTCTATGGTATTGTTGGTGTCGATGGCACTGTTTGGGTCTGTCCCATTCTCTCTATCGAAGATCATATCCATCCTTGCTGATGACTCTCTGAGCTCTGCCCTATAAATTTTACAAAGTCTGCCCTCAATTTTGCCTTCAATGTTGTGAATATTAGGTCTATCCCCTTCACAAACTTTTCTTCAGTCATCTTTCAAACTTTTATTTAGAAACAACTTTTCTTCGATTCTTCTTTAAAAAAAATTATTCAAAGTGACCATTCAGCTATGATACCAATTGATAGAATTAAACTTACAAATAAACAGGAATTGAAAGACTACAAGATAATTGAAAGAAAAAGTAAATCAAGAATAAAATAAATAAACAAAATAAATTCTCTTATTCGATCAACCTCGTAACAATGAACAACATACGTCCTTTTATAACTGACATAATTTATAAAATCCTAACCATTATGGATTGTTACTAAAAATGCCTTATTACAATATGACTAATAATACTATTACTAAAAGAAACCCAATTACATCTTATTTTTTTTAGATATGAGTCCCTGTAAATACTTAGAGGATTGGACCCCTCTCTACTCGTATGTGTCAAAGCTTGTTTCGAGGCGAGGCTTACTTGCAATACCCTTACACCTTTTTGTACGATTAAAGACCAAGGCATATGCCTGAGTTGCATACCAAAAAGTTAAATTTTAATATCGTGGTTATTGATCCATTCTATAATGTTTTTATTGTAACTCATATTTTATTTTTAAGGCTCGAGACTTATGCCTTCAAGCATGTAGCGCCAAAACCTTTCCACTCAAGCCTCAATGTTTAAAAACATTCCTGGGGACACACGCTACGGGGTTATGGTCAGCATTGTACATTCTTCGCTAATAGCCACTACACATTTTTGTTTTTACCATTTCACTTGCACCCAGGGTTTAGAAAAGCTTATCAGGCACCTTTCAAGAGGCGTAGGCCTCTGATTGTTAAAATTCAGATGATAAAATGCAAATAGTGAAGAAAAAAAAATCAGAAAAATGGGAACATGAAAATCAGAAAAATGAGAACATGTATAAACTATTTAGTGTAATCAAGCATAATAAAGAAAAGTGTTTTTTTAACAGGTTTAGAATTTCTCATTATGTTAACAGTAGCATAATGAGAACATGTATAAGCAAGAATGCTCCCAACCAGTTCTATAAGCAGTTTCTAGGTTATGTGCAACTGGATCATACCTACAATTTATGCTACTGATCATTGTTTGCTGATGTTGGATCATGCTTCTGTTTAGTCATTAAATCCATTTTTTGCTGATCGAGAAAAAAAAAATGATGATGTCTGACATGCAATGACACCCAAGTAAAAATAATTGTTATTCTTCATTTCTTGAATAGTCATTTAGATTTAATTAAGTCAAATGTGATGATCCTTATTTATTAGACTAGAAATATTCGCCTAGTTCATATTTTTCTCATAGATTTTATTTTGTGATTTGCATTTTTTTCCAGAGCCAGTTACAGTTTTTTTTGGTGACAACCTTATGAGTCCATTGTTTTTTGGTAGGCGAATCTCCATCTTCTTCTGCCTCGGATCTTGATAACTTGAACAATCATGGCACACAGGATAAAGTTGGCTTGACCAAAACAATTGGTTCTCCTAGTGTTGGTAACCATGTTATTGCTGCACGAAATCGTCCCAACTATGAGGGGTTGCTGAACTTTGTAAGTGACTCAGTTTATGCTTTTTTAATTCAAAGATCAATCTTGTAAGAAGCTCAGAGTGAACAAGTAAAGCATGCTGAAAACTAATTTTTTTTTTAAATCAATAAAACACTTAAAGCATGCTGAAAACTAAGGGGGGGTTTGTTTGTGTCATTGAAAGCCGCTTGCAAGTGCTTGAGACTTATAAGTGGCTATAAGCATCACCCCTGGTGCTTATAGAAATCAATAGAAATCACCCCTGGTGCTTGAGACTTATAAGTGGCTATAAGCATCACCCCTGGTACTAACAAACACAATTTTAAGGTGGCCTGCCATTTGTAAGGGGCAAACCACTTATAAGTGGTCCAAACAAACACCCTCTAATTGTTCAATTGCCTTGATGATGGATAAAACTAAGACTATCAGATGTACAGAATTATTGATAGTCAAATCTATTAGAACTGTCAACAAGGGGCTTTTAAAAGCCTAACTGAATCCCGCTTAAAACCCAAATAATCAAATCTGTGAAAGCCTTCATAGACATGAATCTGGGAAAGACTCCTTTCTTCTATGCCCAATTAAAATTTTTTGTCTTGAGAAACAAGTGCATTCTTTTCCTCTTGGAATATCTGAGCATAGCAAAAGAGTGTTCATGCAAGTTTTTTTTTTTTTTTTTTTCTTCTCTCTCTCTGCCAAAGAGCTCTTTGATTTATTAACTTTCAAATTGGTTCTATACTTCCGAGGAATTTCTTTGCAGGTTAATAGTATCCACTTGAACTACGTCTGTCATCAGGATTAGATCCCCAGTCAGCATCAGAAAAGGCCTCTATAACAAGATCACGAGTAGGTTGAATGAGCAAACCATCATGAGTAGAACCTTTCAGATAACGCAAGATGCGCTTGACAGCCAACCAATGAGATGTCGTAGGCACTTGCATAAACTGGCAAGCTTTATTTACTGCAAAGGAAATGTCTGGCCTGGTCATGGTTACATATTGAAGAGCACCAACTATGTTGCGATAGGCAGTAGCATTCACAAGTGAAGTGCCATCAAACTGTGATAAGAGTTTACCAACTGCTCCTGGAGTTGGAGAAGATTTGCAATCAACCATAGCAACACGGGTAAGAAGATCAGAAATATATTTAGTTTGGCTTAGGTGTAGGGCACCTTTGCAGCGATGAACTTCAATACCTAGGAAGTATGATAAAGGCCCCAAGTCACGTAGAGCAAAAACTGAGTTTAATTGAGCAATGAGAGAAGAAATATGACTTGAAGAACTTCCTGTAACAATTATGTCATCAACATAGATCAACATGATACGAATGGAATGCTTATCAAACTTGACAAACATTGAACTATCAGTCCGAGAAGCAGTGAAACTCCAGCTTAGAAGAGCACAACTGAGTTTAGAGAACCAAGCACGAGGAGACTGTTTCAGGCCATACAAAGATTTCCGTAGTTGACAAACTTTGGATGGAAATTGTTTGTCTAAAAAATCAGGAGGTTGAGCCATGAATACTTGTTCTTCGAGATCTCCATTCAAGAAGGCATTATGAACATCAAGTTGTCGAATGTCCCATTGTAAACTTACCGCAATTGTGAGAACAATACGAATAGTTGCAGCCTTGACTACGGGACTGAATGTCTCAAAATAATCCAAACCATAGGTTTGATTGAAACCCTTGGCAACAAGGCGAGCTTTATATCTGTCAATGCTCCCATCAGGCTTGTATTTGAGTCTATAAACCCATTTACAATCAATGACATTCACATCACTAGGTGGATCAACCAATGTCCAAGTATCATTCTTATGTAATGCAGATATCTTCTGTTCCATAGCATGAATCCAGTGAGGATCCTTAAGAGCTTGTCGCAAAGTGGTGGGTTCAAAGACTTTAACAGCAGAAAAATCAATTACATGTTTCTTCTTTGAAATACCAGCCATAGAGCGAGTAACCATCCGAGCAGGAAGAGGAGAAGCTGGCAGTGATTCAGTAACATCAAGAGTTGGAAGAAGAGATGTAGGTGTAGGTGTAGATATAGAATCAGTAGGTGTAGATGTGGGATCAGTAGATGGAACATGAGGAACTGAACAAGTTGAAGATATAAGAGGAGGAATAAACGAAGAAATCACAGTAGATAACTCAGTGGAAGTGGAAACAGATGGAAGTAATGAAGGAGAACTGTGCATAAGAAAGTTGAATTCATCAAACACCACATTAGGTGAAACATAAAATCGACCAGAGACTTGATCTAAGCACAAAAAGCCCCTTATGATCTAAGCTATAACCCAGAAAAACACAAGCAACAAAACGAAATTGAAGCTTATGTCTATTATATGGGCGAATAAATGGAAAACATAGAAATCCAAAGACATGAAGTGCTCGATAGTCAGGTAGACGATTAAGGAGAACCTGATAAGGAGATCTATGACTAAGTACTCTAGTTGGCATGCGATTGATAAGAAAGACAGCTGCTTGAAAAGCATATTGCCAAAACTGAAATGGCATATGAACATGAGCCAACATAGCAAGACTTGTTTCAACAACATGTCTGTGTTTACGTTCCACTCTACCATTTTGTGAAGGGGAATGTGGACAAGAGAAGCGATGACCAATACCAGATTCCAATAGAAAATATTTAAAAGCCTTGAATTCACCCCCATTATCAGATTGAAATATATTTAATTGAGGTGTTAAATTGGTTTTCAACTCGAAGCTTAAACAACTTGAACATAGACAAGGCCTGATCTTTGGACTGAAGTGGAAAGAACCAAGTGAACCTTGAAAAATCATTTACAAACAAAATAAAAAATCGAGCACCAGATGTAGATTTAACAAATGCAAGACCCCAGATGTCCGTATGAATAAGTTCCAAAGGACTGAATGCATGAAAAGAGGATAAAGATGTAGGTAAGCGATGACTTTTTGCAAGTTGGCAAGAAGAACAAACAGATGAATGAGATTTATTGAATGGAACATTACAAAGTTGCAATACATGGTGTACAATATCAACTGATGGATGACCTAGTTTGTAATGCCATAATTGCTCAACATTAGCAATACAAGAAGTGGAAGAAATAGTGGAAGCATTTGAGACAGTACTAGAAACATTAGACATATCAGGAATACTCGAACTGGATGCAAACGCAGTCTTAGGAGTAGGAACAACATGTAACTTGTATAGACCATTTTCAAGTTTGCCTAGAGCTAGAACCCTCCTCGAATGTGGTTCCTGCACAAAGAAATGATCAGACCAAAACTCAATAAGCACATTGTTATCAGCACAAAATTTTGCAACACTGATAAGGTTAGTGGATAAAGATGGTACATGGAAGATTTGTTTTAGAAGAAAAGGAGAAGATGAACTATGAGGAGAAAAGGAGAAAGTTAAGGAACCAACATTAGAAATGGGAAGAGAAGTACCATTTCCAACTGTGACTTTGTCTGAACCCATGTAGGGAGAGGAATTGGAAAGACCCACTTGATCATTTGTCAAATGATGGCTCGCTCCTGAATCCACGTACCGACCCTCATTATGGAAAGGATTGGAAACTGCTCGTATGGTTGATTTAGAATCAGTTGAAGATCCATAATTCAAGGTACCCACTGATTGCTGAAAGTTAACATCAAAATGATGATAACAAGCAAGAGCCACATGCCCATATTTACCACACAACTGACATTGTGGTCTATCACTTGACTGCCTATTGTTGTGATTACTGGAATGACCATTATGTTGTCCATGATTGGAGCCATACGAAGGACCATACTGCTGTCCATATTGCTGTCCATACTGCTGAACATTGAAGTTTCTGGCACGACCACGTCCCTTATTAGAATGGCCACCATAGTTCCTTCCTCTGCCATGGCCAAAACCTCGACCAAATTGTTGCCCATATGACTGACCACTACTATGTCTATGACCAGAATTAGCCAAGTTTGCTGAAATAGGTGGAATACTATCCACAGAGCTTTGTTGCTCAAGTCTATTCTCAAAAGACAACAACATACTATGTATTGATTCAAGCGAGATATGATCATCTCGGACATTAATTGTTGTAACTACTGCATTATATTCAGTACCTAAACCACTTAAAAGATTCATTACATGATCTTGATCTGAGACTAACTCACCAATGGCAGCTAAATTATCTGCCGCACTCTTGATTTCATTATATAGTCAATCATGGACAATGATCCTTTCTTGGTAGACTGTAAGTTTAATCGTAGTTGCATAATCCTAGCTCTTGAAGAAGATGAAAATATCTGTTCTAAAGCTTTCCAGGCTGAGAAAGAGGTGGTGTGACCAATGATTTGAGCCATTATGGCCAGTGTAAGAGAGGCATAAATTCAACTCAGTATTGTGCGATCTTGTCTTCTCCAAGCAACAAAAGCAGGATTGATAATCCCTGAACTTAATTCTTTTTGTTGGACAAACCGAAATTCCTTCAATAAAGTTTTCAAAACCATTTGCAAAGATTACGTTATCAATTTGTGATTTCAATAGTGTGTAATTTGTTCTATCTAGTTTCATTGGCAGAGTGTGATTCAAGACTTGATAAGAAGGAGTAGAAGATACAGTAGAGTTCTGACCTGTATTGAGAGAACCAGAAGAAGATGAAGATTGTGTAGGTTGAGTTGCCATTGATTAGAGAAGAGATGCTCAAAAGCTCTGATACCAAGTTAGAAATGTTATATCAAAATGAATCTCTGCTTTTCTCATCTTAGAAAATGCAGAGTGTTTACATCTATTTATATTAATGTGGCAGGTTACACATTGAGTTTATGAAACTAATTACAGCTCATCATAACAGATTAACAAACTACAGCTCATCACTTAACAACCCTCTATGATTCTTGTTGACATGTCTAAGGCGTGCTAGCTTGGATCCTTTCTCTCAATCTATAATATATGCACTTGAAGGGAAACTTGGCAATGGACCCTCAAAATTGTTGTGGTGTAAATACAACATAAAATTGCCAATAGACATTGGTATAAAAATCCTTGGAACTCTTCCTTAAAGTTGGTTGTTAGATAAGTGCATCTCTAAAGTATTAGATGAACCATGATAATTAGACAGGTTAAAAAACCATCCCGGCACCGTATCTTTGATTTCTGCATCAGAGATATCCAAATTGGAAAAACTGTTTTGTGTTTTAAGCCAGACTGGAAATTCAGGTCCCATTTTGCATGATCCTAACCCAATCCTATCAAGTTGAAAAGGAGGTATCCAGTCAGATCTTATTTTCAAAATCAAAGAGTCTGAGCTCAAGTCTAAGATTTTCAAATTGGAGAAATTTGCAAAGTGAATATCAGATAAAACACCTTCAAAGGAATTATAAGACAATATCAAATCTTTGAGATGCAAAAGTGATCCAAGACTTTTTGGAACAGACCCGTTAAATAAATTAGAAGACAAGGACAAATATTCGAGATGCAAAAATTGTCCGAGACTTTCCGGAAGAGTGCCGATAAATTTATTATTTTTTAGATCTAAGTATTTCAATGACGACAATTTCCAAAGAGACTTAGGAACGGGGCCAACAAAGGAATTACTACTCAGATCAAGGTGTTTTAGTTTCTTAAGCTGACCGAACCAATCAAGCGCATGTCCAACTAGCTCATTGTCATTTAAAAACAATCCCTCTAACTTGTTATTTTTGAAACATTTGGATGACAATGAGTTTTTGAAAAGGTTATGGACCTCTCCATGGAGACTATTCCAAGAGAAATCTAGTGTTTCCAAGTTGCATAGGTGACTCAAATCAGTGTGAATTGTGTCATCGATTCCATTCCTAGAAAGGTCCAAAACTCGAAGTGAAATCATATTTTTGGAAGCGGACCATAGAAATCACAGCTGGCAAGATCCAAGATGAGCATAGAAGTGAGATTGAGAGATGAAATGGACTCAAGGTTTTGAATATGGATACGGCAATGAGGCGGATGCAACTCAAGCAAATGAGGAATGGAATCGATTGCTTGCATTGGATTAAATGCCTCACTAAAGTCCACATAACCCATGTTAAGATACTTGAGACTAGATAAACGTGACACCCAGTGAAAATTGTCGACAGACAATATAGGAAAATAACCATCACTCCAGCCTAGATCGAGAGAATGCAAGGTAGACAAATTTCCAAGATGATGTGGAATGACACCTCCAAACAAAGAGGAAGAGAGGTTAAGATATGTCAATTCTAGAAATGATCCAAAGAAATCTGGGATTATAAATCCTGAGAAATTGTTTCGACTCAAGTCCAAGTGTTTCAAGTAAGGAAGGATTTACCTCGTTGCCTAGCAAACATGATTTGGTATATATTGGATCATAGTTGGTGTATTCATCCCAACGGTCCAATTAAATGGATGTGGATTTTGAATGTCTAGTTGGACGGCATGTCCAGTGTGTTTGTCACACCGGATCCCAGCCCAGTTACAACAATCGTCTCCAGATTCCAGTCCAAGAACGTAGCCAATTGGAGGGATCAACAAGATAATGTTTTCAATTTGAGAAGGATTTACCTCTTTGCCCACCAAACACGATTTGGTATACACAGTGTGATACCCTTGTATGGGCGGACTTGAGGGGGAGGGTGCGAGAGAGGCCCATGATGGCGAAGCCCAATAGACTCGTGGATCCCAAGAGCGTTTGGACGAGCTACCAACGAGATATTAGAGTTTCACATCGCCTAGGTGAGGGAAGGGAATGTGCTATATATATATGTACAAGTTTGGATCTACAAAGTACTATGTGTTTTAAAGTCGTGCGAGCCTTGGGCCCAAAGCGGACAATATAGTACTCTGTGGATCAGGTCGTGATAGAATGGTATCAGAGTCAAACCTAGCCAGAAGTGTGCCAACGAGGACGTTGGGCTCCCTTAGGGGGGTGGACTGTGATACCCTTGTGTGGGCGGACCTGATGAGGAGGTAGCGGGAGAGGCCCGTGATGACGAAGCCCAATAGGCCCGTGGATCCCAAGAGGAGTTGAGCGAGCTACCAAGGGGCCCGTGGATTCCAAGAGGGGTTGGACGAGCTACCAAAGGGAGATTATAGTCCCACATCGCCTAGGTGAGGGAAGGGGATATGCTATATATGTATGATGTTGAATTTACAAAGTACTACACATTTTAAGGCCGTGCGGGCGTGGACAATATAGTACTTTGTGAATTGGGTGGGTCATGACACACTGAATCATGGCCATGGGTTTCCTCACAACGGGTCGAATTAAATGAATGTCGGTTGCGAATATCTGAGTCGGATGACAAGTCCAGTGTTTTTGTCACATCGGATCCCAGCCCAATGACAACAGTCGTCTCCAGCCTAAGAACATAGCCTCTTGGAAGGATCAGTGAGAGAATGCTTGAATTTGAGAAGGGCCTCTCTTTCTACGTGTGAGCAACTCATGCTCATGTTCATGCTGGGGGCTTGGCTGCAACAGCAGGGAATGATGATCTGGAGGATGCACCATAGCACAAAAAGCAAAATGGTTTTCATGGAAACGATAGGAAGTTGATAAAATCTTCTCTCCATATTGTCTAATTGTTTTTTAACACTTAAAATGATGGATAACATGAGAGTGCATTGGTGTCTCCTTTGATAGAAATTTGGCACAGATCATTGTGATTAGGTAGATGGAGCATGGAGGTGTGTTTGGTTGTGAGTCTTTTGGTAGACTGACTTTTGATAGATAGGTTCATCACATGAAATTTTGTACAAACTGCAAAATAGAAAGTTTCTTCTCCCTTGGATGATTTTCTTCGCCTTGTTGGCTTCATGTATATTATAAGTTCCCTTGATTTTTATTTTATTTCTTTCATATTATAATAATTGATTTGCATTGGTGTTCATGGAAATGATAGGAAGGTGATAAGGTCTTCTCTCCATATTATCTAATTGTTTTTTAACATTATCTAATTGTTTTTTAACACTTAAAAATGATGGATAACAAGCAGCCACGGATTTAGGGGGGGTCAAGTGGGGGCACTTGCCTCCATTGACTTTTGAATTTATTTTATTATTTTTTTTGTTTTATCGATTATGTGACGCCAACGATGTCACCTCGCCCCACCCCTTCCTATCTTCCTATGTTCTCTGCGATGCCGATGACTCCGCCTATTTCTTCTTTTCTTCTCCCTTTATCTGTGCGAGACCGACAACCACCCCGCCTCATCCTCTCTTTGTCCCCTTCCCTATATGTTTAATTTATTTTCCTTTCCCATCATTGCCACTAGCCATTAGCAACTCCAACTTCTTTTGTCTACTTTGAGGAATACATTTTTTTAAAGTATTTTCTCTAGTTAAATTCGTATATCGATGTCTACTTTTGTATTTTGTTCATAAAATTTTTCATGGAGATACATGAAAAATTCAATCCATTAGTTTTTCCTCAAGATACATATTTGTATCTCGAGGTTCATCTGTAGGTTATTGTTTGAATAACATTTTGATAATCAACGTGAGCCTTTTGACAACTAGCCATGGGAGAGACAAATAACCTAAATTTTTTAGAGGGAAAAATAAAATTAACAAATAACCTAATTAGCTATTTTTGATAGGAAAAATAGCAAATAACCTAATTTTTTTTTTTTGTAAACATACAACTTTACATTTGAAATTAATTTTTGTCCCTTAACTTTATATACCAATTGGAGTTGTTCCTCATATACTTATTTTTATGCTCCTACAAAGTAGCATGTTGGATCCATTTTCCTCTCTCATAAGTTAGATGGAGTTTTGTTTAGCAATTGATGTTTAGTATATATTTATATTATTCAAATTTCAAAAAAAATTATATTAATATAATTAGTTATTATATTATCATTAATTAATTAGGATTCATCGTCCGCCCCCTTCAACAAAAATCCTAGCTCTATCACTGATAACAAGAGAGTGTGTCATTGTCTCATTTTATAGAAATTGGGCATAGATCATCGTGATTAGGTAAATGGAGGTGTGTTTGGTTGTGAGTCTTTTGGTGGATTGACTTTTGATAGATAGGTCAAAAGTGACAACCTATAGAGTACAAACCCCTACATACAAGGATTGTGTTTTCGTGAAATTTTGCGAAATTTTCATTTTTATAAATTACAAAGAAAAATGGCATGGAGGTGTGTTTGGTTGCGAGTCTTTTGGGCCCTTTGGTGGATGACTTTTGATAGATCGGTCAAAAGTTGCTACCTATAGGGGACAAGGACATGCAAGGATTATGTATTACAAAGAAAATTTTACATTTTTTTTGAAATTTTTCATAATTTTTTTTTTTTTTTAAATATTTTTTTATTAAAATACAAAAATCAGCTATAAAAAGTACATATTTTTCGTCAAATTTCATATTTTTCGTAAATTTTGTGATTTTTTTTCTTCTGATTATCATTTCTGCTAATTATTTATTGATTTGGAAACCACTCTCCTGATTTTTGTAATTATCATTTCTTTTACGTGTGATATATTTATTTTTTAAACCACCCCATAATTTTTTAATTATATATTGATTTTATATTTATTTCATTTCTTGGTATTTAGGCTTATTTTACTTGCATGACAACTTGTATGACATAAGAACTGATAACATTTCTTGGTATAGATTTTGTGAAAATTCAACTTGCCAATTGAAACCTTAAAATCACTTTGAAAGTTTCAAAATAAAAGCAGATTTGTTGAGCAAATATGTCAAGATGAAAGTGGTACCTAATACCTATCCAGAAAATGAACTCGACCAATTAAGCAAATCCGAGTTCGACTAGTCAAGTGGAATACATAAAATATTAAAATGTCTACACCTCTACCAACTCAGCTGGTACACAATTTATGTCCACAATAAATTTTCACTGACTTGTTAAATGGGTTGGACTGACTTTAGACTCTTTGATGGAGAAGGGCTAAAAACCACCACCTTATACATCTTTTTTCCTCTCTGAAATTATTATTTGTGATCTTATCGATGAGAATTTTAGTTGTTTGTCATTGTCGTAACACAAAAGCTCCATTAACTTTATGTCAATAGATGTTTGTGACTTTTTAAATTACAAAGAAAAGGATTGTGTTTGGTCGAGTCTCCCTCTTAAGCATATCCTCAAATGAGGCATCTAAGGGTGTGTTTGGTTGCAGGAAATCCTATGTCATGAGAATTCATAAGGGAACTCCTACATTTTAAGCAAAATTGATGTATCACTCCACATCCACCATTTGATTTTGTAATCAATGGTGGGTATGAAAGTCTCATGAACATGGGAATCACATGCCTTGGGGGACCAAGGTGTGAGATTTCCATGTTTATGGGACTTCTATTCCCACCATTGATCACAAAATCAAATGGTGGATGTGGAGTGATACATCAATTTAGGCTAAAATATAGGGATCCCCTAATGGATTCTCATGGCATAGGATTCCATGCAACCAAACACACTCTAAGGGTGTGTTTGGTTGCATAGAATCCTATGCCATGGGAATCCATGAGGGGACCACTACATTTTAGGCTAAATTGATATATCACTTCACATTTACCATTTGACCACCATTTGATTTTGTGATCAATAGTGGGAATGGAAGTCCCATGAACATGGGAATCCCACTCCTTGGCCCCCCCAAGGCATGTGATTTTCATGTTTATGGGACTTCTATTCCCACCATTGATCACAAAACCAAATGGTGGATGTGGAGTGATACATCAATTTAGGCTAAAATATAGGGATCCCCTAATGGATTCTCATGACATAGGATTCCATGCAACCAAACACACTCTAAGTCTATACTTCGCAGTTCCAATGATCATTGAGGCGTATGAGATTACACAAGGGTGCAGGCATCCTTGTAAAAATCTTTTCCGAATAGTTCAAGCACCCACATCTTGCATACATGCCAACTAGTGCACTTGTAACCACATCATTTCCACTCTAACCTTGTCGAATGACAGCTTCATGTATCACTTTTCCTGCAACTAATCTACGCAAGCTTGCACAACCATTAATCACACTTGCCAACATGAAATGATTTGGTGACATAGACATTGTCTTGGTGAATTCTCTAAGTAGCCCAAGCGCATCCTCCACTAACGCATACAAGTCCAAGTAACAACATTCCTATAACTCAACATTTGGATCGAGCATTTCATGTTTGATGAATGGTGGTGGCTCTTATATAAACGAAGGTGTTAATAACACAACATCTTAAGCCCAAGTAAAGCTTACCATACAATTGCAACCATGAAGGTACATGAACCCATTGATGAGTGTGAAAAATAAAGCACACCCAAAGAGAACATCGAAGGACGCTCTAAAGATAGCCCATTATATTGAGGAATAGCAAAGTAGGATTCTTGTTGGTGAATTTAACTTTGTAATAAGGGCGACATTTGTGAACGGTCGTCCTTTCGACAAATGTATGTTTTGTACCTGAATTCCCTTATTAGTATTGGAATGGTTGTACATCGCGTACTCTATTATTTTTTGCTAGGTTAAAATAAAACTTTTTCTTATGTGATCCAACTAAAAGCTAATCCATAGAAATTCTCCTTTCCACCTGCTTGAAATTTTTATATTTTTTTCAAGATTTTTATTGGATATTAGAACCATTAAAAAGGTAGACATTAAGACATCTGAAAATGACGTAAAGAAGAGTATTTTCAATGGTGATGAACATTTGAGTTCGCCAAGCCAAACTCAATCCGAAAATGAACCTACTTCATGTGTATATCACGCAAGTCCATAATAACGCAAGCATCGGAGTTCAAACTTCAAAGGGGGTTGGCTAGGCAACCTTAAGATGGACTTAATTAGCCAATAGTAGTATGATTGGATGGTTAAAGCAATGGTGGTTTAACCTCCACATCTTATATTCTATACTCATTGAGAGCAGGCTCGCCTTTTAAAAAAAAAAAAGGATGGACTTAATTAGGCCAGGCTCGTCTCATGGGGACCAAGGGTGGCCTATGTTAAGTAACCCTTGCCACACAAACACTACCCTTATGCATGGAGGTACAACAAAGCTAAGTCATGAAAGTGAAAATGAAAGCAAAGACAGGAAGTGATACTCTCTTATGAGTGAAGACTGCAAATTGATAGGCACTTGAGCTTCTAAAGGTCAAAAAGTTTTGCACACGTTTCAAGTTGGGGTTCGTACGCAACCTCATGGCCCATTTGCCCACCCAGTACTAGTCCACTCCACTGCCACTCCCAACAATTTTAGTCAGTCTGCTGGTCTCTTTTAAGTATTTTTTTGATTTTTTTTTTATTTACTAAACTTGAAAATTTTGCTAGCTAATTTTTTGTTTTGCTTGCCTTAATATACTTACTAAACTATCCTACATCGATGTGTGTTAAGCACATTTTACTATCAAGACACCTCAAATTCATGAAAACCCATGATGACAAGTCATTGACAATTTTCTAAGGAATGGTTGTTAAATGGTGCCACTTCCTCTACGATTCCCCTTCAAGAAGGTCGCAAATAAATAGGGGAAATTCTAAATGGCGAGGGAACCAGCGAGGGAGGGGGTGAAGCCGTTCATTTCCCTTGAGATGCGTGAAAGCATGTATCTTGAGGTGTTTTCACGCATCTTAAAGCGGGTGAACGACTTCACACCCCTCCCTCCCTGGTTTCCTCGCCCCTTCCCTCGCTATTTAGACAAACCCAATAAATAGTGATTTATATATTGCAAAAACTTGATTTTCTAGTATTTTCGTTCATTGTTTTTTGTCAATTTTTTTTAATTAGTATCATATAAAATATGGTGCAAAGCTTCGGTCGTCACCGTAAGAAAAGAAAGTGCCACAACAACTCATTCTATAGACTATAGGCTTGGTAAATAGCACTACCTGAAATACAAGGTTGAAGAATAAGTAGTTGGGTTATTTTTCATTTGGCTCCCATTAATTTATAGTTATTCTTATTTAGCTCTTATTAGTTTTTGTGTCTTAGTCTAACACCTTGACCATGTGTTCAACTATATTGACTAACCGGCTTCATCCCAAATTTTTTTTTTATACTCCATCCAATTTTTTTTTATAAAAAGCGAAAGGTAGTAAGGTTGATTGGTTAAGGCTGCGGTGGTTTGACCTCACATCTTGGGTTCTATATCTATCAGCGATATCAGGTGGGAGGGGATAAGAATTGTTGGGTCAAAGGTGTGATGGCTCAGTGATTGAGCAGTGGCAGGATCAAACTCAGCTGACGACATCCGGGATGGGAGGGGTTAAGGGATTAAAAAAAAATGTACAAAATCACTCAAGCACACACAAAAAAAAGTGCAAGATTGATCATTCCGTCGTAGAATGTATGTTAGGGCCTTTATTGAAGCCATGGGTGAGAGAATATAGTGCTTCTCTTAGGAGCTGTTTCATGCGCAAGTAGATAGGACATGATATCTCTTCACACTTTCTTCTAATCTGATGCTCTTTGCCCCTAGTACCCAAATACGGTGAACCAGCAGATAGCATTTTATGCGCATGGGGTTCTCTTGACCATTCCCCAGGCCTGCATGGCCCCTACCAAAGCCAAGAAGGAAAATTTCAAAAGGGAAAGACAGAGTTGAGTGCTCACCAGAAACTACCAGACAAGAAAGACCCAAGAATTTCTTCTACTCCATGAATGTCAATCAATTAGGCTGTACGTGGACAGCCTTTGAGCCCTTGTGAGGAAGGACCACTTTGTGTGTTTTCTTGAGCTCAAATCAGTGAGATCTCTCTTCTTTAGATGACATCCACAGCTATCCACAACACACATTTGGTTATATATCCACAATTGTAGACATAAAGTACCATCAAGTTGCCAATGGCATGACAGCTTAACGATTAGGTCTTGGTGAATAGTACCACTAGGTCATGGATTCAAACTCAGTTTGTGGCATCTTTATGAGTTTTAGGATCCTATAAAAACCTTGTTTGCCTTTATAAAAAAAAATAAATAAATAAAAAAACTACCATCAAGTCATTCAGTCTTATCTTCAACACCATGGCAACTGGGTCATCGTCACATAAGAGAATAAAGCAAAATAAAATTGAAGGGTTATGGGATCCTATAAAAACCCTGACTGCTTTTAAAAAAAAAAAAAAAAAAAAGTACCATCAAGTCATTCAATCTTATCTTCAAATGATCCTAATCTGTCTCAAATGCTTGCTACAGTTACCACAATAATATGCTACCAGTTGATTGGATGAGCAATTAGTGGGCAAGTAGGATTGTCTGCTTCCAATAAGATTCGGCACTTCAGTGCTGAATCATAATCAGTGTTTATTTAAGTAAATCAACACTTAATGCCTGATTATTTAGAACAAAAGAATATGATTCGGCATGCTAATGTTGGGATGGAGTTGGCTTGAATAGTCCTACATAAGTAAAGAGGAGTCGTCACTAAAGTTTATAACGGATGGTCCGTAATACTAACGAAGCATTTTAAGCAAAAAACCCCACACCACCTACCGTCCATTTCTCTTGCTATAAATAGAGGCACCTCCTCACCAAAGCTACTACAAGTCTTAAGTCAATTTTTTTCAATGGCACCTACAACGATTTCTCCCCTACAGGTTGGTCACATCATTGATGTCCAAGAATTGAGAAAGGTTCGACCAAAGACAATCCCAAGGAGGTACATCCGTGCGGTGGCAGAACGACCAATCTCTGCTGCTACATCAACCATGCACATTCCGGTTATCGACCTCTCAAAGCTTATTCAAGGAAATAGTGATCAATCCCAAATGGAGCTATCAAAGCTGGCCTCTTCATGTGAAGAGTGGGGCTTTTTTCAGGTAAAATGACCATTCTAACTTATTAAACCCAAGCTTCCTTTCACATATCTCATCTTCTAAAGCTTTTTTGGGAAGATTGATAAGCATTTGCTACAATTTTGTTTATAATAGGTCATTAACCATGGGATTGACATATCAATGATGGAGAACATGGAAAAAGTTGCCAAGGAGTTTTTCATGTTACCTGTGGAGGAGAAACAAAAGTATCCCATGGCACCTGGAACCATTCAAGGATACGGTCAAGCATTTGTGTTCTCAGAGGATCAGAAATTGGATTGGTGCAATATGTTAGCTCTAGGAGTTGAACCCCATTTCATAAGAAACCCAAAACTCTGGCCTACAAACCCAGCTAACTTCAGGTAATGCTAACACTATTGACTTCAACACTTGGGAAGCAATATTTCATTGACTACAATGTTTACAAACTCTGTCTTGCTTATTGTTGCAGTGAAACACTAAAAACATACTCCGCAGAGGTAAGGGAGCTATGTCAGAACCTACTGAGGTTTATAGCCACGAGCTTGAGCTTGAGGGATGAAACGTTCAACGATATGTTTGGGGTGCCAGTGCAAGCTGTGAGGATGAACTATTATCCACCTTGTCAGAGGCCTGACCTTGTCTTGGGTCTCAGCCCACATTCAGATGGGAGTGCCCTGACAGTTTTGCAACAAGCTGCAGGTAGTTCAGTAGGCCTTCAAATCCTTAAGGATGACAAATGGGTGCCAGTGCAACCCGTTCCAAATGCACTGGTTGTTAACATTGGAGATACTCTAGAGGTAACGATTCACTCTACCGAACAAATGAAATTGTTCAATTCAATGTTCCATATATCTGATTATTAATCATGCAGGTTCTAACAAATGGGAAGTACAAGAGTGTAGAACACAGAGCAGTGACACACAAGGACAAGGACAGACTTACAATAGTAACATTTTATGCCCCAGACTATGAGATCGAAGTTGGACCTCTGCCTGAATTTGTTAATGAGAACCGACCATGCATGTATAGAAAATACAACCATGGAGAATACAGTCGACATTACGTCACCAACAAATTACAAGGGAAGAAAACTCTGGACTTTGCCAGGATTCAAACCAAGCTCTCAGCTTAAAACCCTACCAGCCTCCAACTTGAACTTCGCTTTTGGAATAGAAATTCAGTTGCCTCACCTTGTTGAATAAAGTAACACAACTTGGTAATGAATTTCTAATCATGTTTGACCTTTACTGTTCATATGTAACCCCCCTCTTGTATTTTTCTATCATTATTGGATGGTTCCCTTAAAATTCTATTCTTGTTGCACTTTTCTGATTCTGGTCTAAGAGCTAAACAACTGGGAATCAAGAACAAAGAGAGAAGTGACTTTTACTATTATATTGTTTAAGCCTAAAATTGAAACAAGAATGCAATCGTAAGCGAAACCCAACTATACCACTACCCAAAGTTCCTCTAAATCAATCGGATATTGGACGAAATTATCGGTGTTCCCTTGTTTATGGAGGAACTTTTCTCAGTGGAAAGTGTGGGACATCCCGAAATCATATGTACATTAGATGTATGGTCTAAGAGCTAAACAACTGGGAATCAAGAACAAAGAGAGAAGAGACTTTTACTGTTATATTGTTTAAGCCTAAAATTGAAACAAGAACGCAATCGTAAGCGAAACCCAACTATACCACTACCCAAAGTTCCTCTAAATCAATCAGATATTGGACGAAATTATCGGTGTTCCCTTGTTTATGGGGGAAACTTTTCTCAGTGGAAAGTGTGGGACATCCCGAAATCATACGTATATTAGATGTATGGTCTGAAATAGTATTAAAAATGCAACTTGTCTCTGATTGTTCATGAATTCTAGATGGCATTGAGTGAGTGCCAACCAGAAGAACAAAAAGGAATGCAAGGTCAGTTGACCAACAAAAAGAGCAGCTGTCGAAATGGCAATGAGTTTTAGGAAGCACTGGAATGCTACAGAGCACAATCGAGTTCAAAACAATCCCAAGTGATTAGGAGCCAAGTAGGTCCCGTCCCACAGCAAAGAGTGACAGGAAGCAAATGAACGATCATGCAATGGTGTGCTTGGGGAAACCTTTGGGAGGTTACCTCCATCAAAGAATAATAACAAAAAATCTCATTCTAGTGGCAGTGGAACCTTTCGACCAACATAAGCTCTTAATGTCAAAGTCCAAGTGAGGAGAACCTAAATGAAAGAAACCAAAGACAGAGACTGGTGTCTTGGGATTATGTATGTGGACATCTTGATAAATTATTTGAAGTAGCTGATCTATCCTAAAAAGACGATTTTTTTTTCTCTGGAGGCCAGAGTTGAAGTTAGAAAGATCACAAACAGTAGAAAATTGATAACATATATGTTGATAAGTAGCTTACACATCAACATCTTTACTACAGATCAATGATCGGAGCCCAAGTTCAAACTGAACCTATACCCTTCCAGCCAATTGCTATCACTACTCTATCCCGTAAATTTGTTCCCTAAATACAAACCTAGAAGTCTCGACTGAATGGTATCAGCAAGTTGGTCATAAAGCATAGTGCCTAACAATAATAAGGAAAGCTGAAAGGAAAATTTAAGCATCAACCAATAACAAAAGTGCACAAGAAAGTGCCAATGGCATGACAGCTCAATGGTTAGAGCTTGGCGGATAGTACCACTAGGTTATGTGTTCAAACCCAGCTTGCCTTTCAAAAAAAAAAAAATGTGAACAAGAAAGTGTGAGCAGACGGCATACAGGCATTTTACGAACCAATAACAGAGTTCTTTTTAGTTGTGGAAGAAAGCCATCATAGCATACTTCTGTCATCATCATGCAATATGCTGAAACCTCCCACTTCCTCTCATCCAATGAATCTTCTCTCTCCTAAGGTTTTGACTGTTTTTCAATCTCTCATATTTCTCTTTGGTTGGTTCAGAGTTTCACTAATTCAACATCACATTTGACGAAGGAAACACTTTTACTTCCTCAACACAGATTATGCTAGACTTTGCTTTCATGTCGAAATTATACACTCACTTCATGTCGAAATTATACACTCAAAAGCATTGCAGCAAACTTGTACTACCAAAGGAAATAGCTGCAACTTGGTTAAAAGTTTCACCAAATGCTGCACTCAACAGCAGATTTGACTGATAAACACTTTTATGCCCTTGACACAAATTGGTTAGACATGGAGTTGTTTACATGCAAGGTACTAACATTCGAGCACCTAGTATCTCAGGAAACCTATAGACATTGGAAAGCCAACATTATATGGTTGGGATCGATCTTTCAAGCTTTCAAATCTCTACAGGTGTGGTCGACTCGGGAAAAAAACGAAAACTATCCATGAATGACAATTGACCAGTGTTTCACAAATAGAATTACAGAAGTTTGTTATATTCACATGCCAAACCAAAAGAATTATTACCATTGAATGACAAAAAATAGTTTAAACTCTATTGGTAATAGCCCAAAAGATCTGAACCTGTACATGCTACAAAGGTAATCTGATTTTTTTTCTTTTCCTTTTACAATGTTTGTGATAGTAAGCCACCAAGGAAGGGCAAAAAATGTTTATTTTCATCTGGGGAAGTCCTCTTACCTGATGCCCAATACTCTAAATGAAGGCTTTGTAAGAATACAGTGCAAACACTAGCTCAGTACCACTGGAATCTTCTTTTGGTACCATTGCCAGTGACTAACTACTGCCACTCAGCTGAAATGGTCCAAACTGACAATTGGCAAAATCAGGCCAGGTACCTGTATGTGTTGGTATTATCTTTATCTCTTTCCAAATATTCACGAGTAATCAGGTCTTCAATTCGCTTCTTAATTGCTTTAATGTCAGGCTGCAAATCCAGAGTTAAGAATGTGTCAGCACCAAGAAGATTTGTTTTTTTCCAGAAAATAACTGCTTTAGTAATTTAAGGTGAGGATACCTTGAACATCTGACTTAGCTGCTCTACGCATTCCATTACTAGCTGTTGATGACCCAACATTTTCCTACTCTTCATGATCCTCACGATCGAGGCATCAATGGCATGCCTCCTATCCTTGTCAACATCTTCGATGACTTTCTTTTTCTCGTCCACAGGAGGGAGAGGAATCTGCAATTTCCATCATGTTATTTCATCTTTAATCTAAAAACAAAAAAAAATAACCGCATAAGATGAAGCAGAGCAGAATTACGAAACGAGCCCAAACCTTGATCCTCCTCATCTTGTCAGTAAACTTGGAATTGAACTCAAAATAATCTGTTGGAGAGATGGTTTTCGTGTTCGGCTCTTTATTGAGGATCTTGTATTTCGCACAGGAAAGAGAATGAACCAATCTAACAATATCATCATCTGATAAATTCATCTGCGACTTGATTTCTGAATAGCTTAATTTATCTGAAGCATTGAATAGCAGCAACAGAGAAGCCTGTAGTAAAAAACACTAAGAGTTCAAACCTTTACATTCATGCTAAACCAACCCATTCATCAAGACGCAGAAGGATCACAACAAATTACCTGATAAGTTGTGACAACCATCTCTATCTTCTTTGGTTCAAAATGGCCAGTGACGTTACAGTTACCCATTGAGTATATCCAAGACAACTTTCTATGCTTGGTTTTTGTTTCGTAATACTCTTTGAAAATCTGCACACACTTTACCTGGAAGAAAATACGACCAAAAGCTTTACCAAAGAACATGCACTCAAGGAACATCCACATAGATAAAATAAAAGGAAAAAATACCTTGATGGCTGGATATAGAAAACTTGAAAGGATTCTTACCATCTCGATCGGTAGATTCAAATCAAGTGATTTAAAAGATGGCCAAAATCCAGTAGTTAAAACTGTGACAGAAAAGTCAATCCCAGGTTTCACATTAGGATTATCGCGAAGATACTCCTCAAAATTGGTCTGGTTTTCCCTTCCTAATGCTACGTCTGTTATCTGAAAGAAGGCAAGAAATAGCCATTTAAAATTTTCATCTAGGGAAATTCAGAGAACACATGCACAAGGTACTAGTTCGTATGTAGTGATTATCAGAAGAAACTGACCATTCCCTCCATCTTTGAGGTGAACTGTCCACCACATTGTTGTTTCAGCTTAGTCAAAATACTTCGTTCATGGTCATCATTTGCACTGGTTTGAAATAGCAGCCGCCGAGCAAGTTTTTTTCTGCCAAAAAAAAAATAAATAAAATATTTGAAAATTCTCTAATGTTAACCAATGCCAGAACCAAAGCAAATTATGACCAACAAATCTTACCTATAAAATTCAACAAAAAGATCTTTATCACTGATATAAGCAAGCAGCCTTACTACCTGCTCAGATAAGTAATGAGAGAAATTAAATCGCAAAAGAATTATGATAAGAAATGCTTGAAAGGGGTAAAAACTAAAAATACTCATAAAAGCAAAGATAGGAACTACATTCTCGAGCGTTTCTTCGATTGCTTCATCACTCAGTTTCTCATTTCCACCTTTCTTAAGAACATTATCACAGAAAATAGCTAATAGTTCTGCAGTTGTGCTGCCAGCAACATTCTTGTTGCAGAAGACCTCAAAAGCCTCTTTGAGTGCCTGCAAAGAAATAAAAAAGCAACCTCTCAAATATAGATATAAGAAATATTGATACTAGGAAAGAGCAACAAAACCACTGTCCAATACAAACCTTGTGGAAAAGAGAACTGCTGGAAAAGCAGTTGTTCACATAAGCCAGATACTTTTCATGCAACTCAATTACTTTCCTGATAAAAACCTGCAAACAACGAGAAATTAGTATGCTAACAACATCTCCTAGCTATCAAATTATAAGAATTTTGAGGTTTACGAACCTGCTCTGGCAAACCGACCACATCCCTTTTCTCTGCCTGTGGAATACATAGTTGCAATGACATTAAAATACCATATAACAACTTGAAAATATGTGTTATAGCTTTATATAAAGGAGACTTTGGTGTTGAAGAATAAGGACTGAAAATTGAAAAAAAAGCTGGTTTTTGTTCTTTGAGGACTAGTCAAATCCTTTCCTTGGTGGGCTTTGTGTGTAAATTCTTGTTTCATTTGCCACATTGTGATCCCTTGTACGCATAGAATAGAAGAGATGTACATTACGTTCATATCTTCAATAGATTGTTCAGAAAAAAGGTTCCATCAAAAGGCTTGCGCCATTAATGTAAGAACACACCAAAAATAAAGCAATGACTAAATCCATATATGGAATCTATGAAACTTAATCAAGCAAATGTATGTATTTATATATATAGAGAGAGAGGGAGAATTATGAGTAAAATATATGAACAAAACGAAGTTTATAATTGGAGAACTAATAAGTGTGTAGCTATATGAACATGTTCCCGAAATGGTGGGGTTTGAGTTGACAGTGTGGGACACTTTGTACTCATGGTGGACACCGAACATGTACCCGTGTCATTGTAAAATAGCATCAAAGTAACACGTGAGACATAAGAAGACACAATACCTACTTAAGATAATAGCTAGGATCACGCAAAAGAAATGTAAGCAACCAACCTTTTTACTGTTTGCAGCATCTTCAGCTTGTTTGACTAAGGTAGCACCTTGCGCAGTTACATGCTACGTCAACAAAAAAAATCGGATAAGTAAACTCCATGTTCAAATCAATTTTAAAATAGTTATAAACATGTCTTACCTCTTTAAAATTTTTAGAAATGGGGTCTAAGCCATTTGGTATTCGGATGAAAAGTCTATACATCCTTGAGAGATCTTCCACCTAATCCACAAAAGTAACAACACAATTTAGCAATCCTCTAAATTTTGATTAAAGTTCACAATAATGCATACCTTGTCATCTCTAAGTAATGCATTACAACCAGAGTTTTCCTTTTCAAGTAATTGGCTTCCACAAACAGTCAGCAATTCATATTCCACTTTCTGTAAAATGAAGTCAAGTTAAAAAATTAGTTATGTTCTTGCCTCTTCATTAAAGAGAATACCCATCCTGAAATCTAGTTGCTCAAAACTAACAATGAATGATTGAACAATACCTGCAGCAAGTTTGGCTCACTACTAAAATGCAAGTAATGAGAAACCCTATCCTTCTCCATTTTCAAATGTTTCTCGGCCTAAGAAATTTCAAGGATACACATTGTCAATCATAAATCTAAATTATGCTGACTAAACACCACACGATATACAAACAAGATACCTTTAACATGTAATCCGGACAAGAATCTTCTTGGATCCAGCTAGAAGCTTTACGTGAATAATAAGAGCTTGCATCTGCAAGTAAGGCTTTTTCAAAGTCATTTTCATAGCAATCCATTCTTCCCATGCCAATTTCAACAAAAATGTCCACCACATTTTTCAGCAAAGCTCGATCAATCTGCTGCCCTGCCCGCTCTTGATTAATCTGTATGAGTAAGAAACAGAATTTAATAAAGGCCAATTAAACACAGAATCAGAAAATGGAACTCATTTGTGAATGGTAAAGGAATGTTATGCACTGCTTTAATATACCAAAACAATTACAGCCGCTTTCACTTCTTTCTTCATATACTGATAAACCTGAAAATAGAGAAGAAAATAAATAATAGATAATTTTAATGTATATATGTGTGCGCAATATAAAAGAAATGTAGAGGAAAGTGATTGTAATATAAACCAATAAGAGACCAATGAAGAAGGTGTAGACCAATCAGATCTTGAAACAAACTCCAAGGGTTTAGATGAAAAGCAAAAACAAAAAATTACAGGAAACACATATAACATAAGAATGGAAACTTTTGCAATTGCATACCCGGTCACGGAAGCAAGTTAGTCCAACTTCATTCAGTGTTGGAAGACCCTTCCGCGCAATGAAGTAACGATCAAGATAAGTGAAGAAACGAGAAAGCCATTTGACCATAACCTTGTGATTTGCCCACCTCTTCACAAACTCTCTCAGCAGAAACTCGTCATGCTTTTCTTTTAAAGATGGCAATATCTGTGCGGGTTGACATGATATAATTAAGGAGAGAATTTAATATAGATAATGAAGCCATCCAAAAGATTTTATTTAACTTAGATTAGTCGATAAAAAAACTAAAGGCAGATATAAACAAAAGACCAAAAACAAAAGTCCAGTATGACCGATTTGGAAACATTGAAATACACATTGAAATACATTCTATGCCAAAAAACGCCAAGGTTGCTACTTTCTGTATGAAAGTACTCAATCCAGACTGTCAGCCTGTTTTGAACCTCTGTTATTTTCCTTTATGACTTTAGTGGAACTAACATGCCATTTGATGGCCGCATTACTTGGAGTAAACTATTTATCTCTGAAGTGCACTAGATGAATATCAAATTAGCTTCAAATGCAAGGAAACAACCTCACGTATTTTATGGAGTCCAAAAAGTGCATAAATTGCATACTGCATCTGAATTTGCAAATGAAAATCAAGATACTGATTCATTCCTTTTACACAGACAAACAAGAAAAAAAATCAATATTATGGTGTCAACAAAAAAGCTGAATCAATGAAAAAAATCAATATTATTTTTATTTTTATTTTTATTTTTATTTTTATTTTTATTTTTATTTTTATTTTTATTTTTATTTTTATTTTTATTTTTATTTTTATTTTTATTTTTATTTTTGCTGCAATAACTTATACCTCGAAAAAAATTACTTTACTTTATTTGGCGAAACAGGGAGGGCTAGTTCTGACTTAAATGCATGAACTTCCCTGCCTTGCTAATGAATCAAACAGCTAGAACATTATTAATTTCCACAAAAAAAAATTTCCATGAAATGTAAACAAATACGCCTCAACTTACTTCCCACTTTCTCTGATTTCGATTGAGAAGAGGTTCTACTTTCTAGACTACCAATGTGCCAACAAGAGGCAGGACCAGTATCTGAGAGTAACTAATCTTAATCTACATACCTTCCAAAAGGGGAAGCAATGAATACATGATTGAACGAGAATTCCAATAAATCCTGGCAGATTCCTTAACCATTTAACAAACTCTAAACCAAACTATGATATGTCGGATTTTGTACCCTTTACCAGCTATGTCCAATCAAGAACTCCACATAATTGGAAACCAAATGCAACAAAACCTAAAATACCCAACTGTGTGCTATAATAACAATCATCAAGATTCAATGCAATTAGACAGAAATAGAAAATTTTGCATCAAACTGGGCTTACCACTTCTTTGAGGTACTCAACAACAGCTTCCTGATATCTACAGTAAAGTTGCTCAGAGTAATCATAAGGGGATTTCTGAATACACATATTGTAAATGGTTCTGTACAAAAAAAACAACCTTAAGAACTGATAAAACACATTACGTAAGCAATTACAATCAATAACAACAATTAAGATGGGATTACGTATAGAGATTCATGTAATCTTCCGCGTTGAATGGTGACTCCGGTTTCCCTTCTAGAATCCTTTTGAGCTTTGTAATCCCTTTCAGCATACAACCCCATCCTTGCTCTAAATCAACAAGTTGTTTTTCGTTCATCGTCATCTTCACAATATATCTGCAAAACAATCAAGTCACCAGTCAACAACATTGCCTTCTTGAATCCTAAATAATCAACTTAACCAAACAAACTTCAAGAATCCACCATGATCGGAGATCACAAAACATAAACCCTAAACCCTAGCACAATCAACAACAGAGTAATCACAATCAGAACGGAAACTCAATAGAAAATCAGTGGAGTGTTACACAATAGCTTGATAGTAAGACATAAACACATTGAAGTTGAAATGACGATCAAATAGTTCAAACGAAACGATCACACACTACTACAACGAGAGTGATTGGATAACAAAACAAGATTTCTTGATTCTTGATTCGAAACTCAAAAGCAAATGAGTGTTACACAACAATCAATCAATGAAACTAGATTGCTAGTAAGAAGATACACATTGAGTTGCAAAGACGATCAAACAGTTGGAGAGAACGATCGTAAAGACTAAATGAGATTGGATTAGAATACCTTAGCAAAGCAAACCCTAAAGATTGGTTTTCTATGGAAGACGAGGAGCGATGGAGTTGAAGAGAGAGCGAAAGCGAACGCAGTGGTGTGAAGTGTATTCGGTCAGGTGGAAGGCAAGAAGGAATTTATATTGACATGTTTCCAATTTGGCTAATTTTAATTTGTTTGTGGAAAGTCTGAAACGTGTATTGCACGCACAATACTCAGGTATCTAAAAATCTAGGAGCCAGCCAATCAGAGCCGGGACAGCGACAGGGGGTTTTCTATCCCTGTGATTGTGTTTGATTGGGCATTTATAAGCATCTCTAGGATGATGAATGGTATTGTCAGGTGTAGATTGAGGGAAAGAGCGGGGGATGGGTGTAGCCTATCCCTCACCCCCTAGAATTCTTGTACTTGTAGTATTGTATCTCTCATAGAGCTAGTTATCATGTAATGCAAAGTGCGTACTCATTATCCTCGAACTACCACCTCTTCCTTATGTGACCACTCCCTCCAGTACTCTCCTCCACCAACAATCCTCACTGATTGTCGCAGCTTCGCCCACATCTACCACCTCCACCAAAATCATAGTGATTAAAAAAATTAAAATTAAAAAGAACTGTCAAAACTCCGAATTTTACGAGTTTTTATACAAAAATCTCGCAACATTTGTTGTGAATGTCAACCATATTCTTGCACCCTATCGAGATTTGGCATAAATTTAAAAAAAAAATTGCTAAATTTCAGCAAAATCTCACGATATCTACTACGAAATTTTGCAATATACAGATGGGTGGTGGAAATGGTGATGTTAAAAAGCAACACCTAAAAAAAATTTACACAAATCAAATCGGGGTGCAATTTTTTTTTACCATAATAGTTATCTTAATATGAGATAGCACGAAAAAGTATGATGGTTACAATTCACGCCAACCACTCTTTTCACATCGTATGTCTACTCGGTGGGTTCAAGCTTTCCCGATCCATCTGAGATAGGGTCATTGCTATGCACACTCTGTTAGCCAAGTGTCAAATACTCCACTAATAATAATGTGCAAAGTTGCAAGCTTTTTTGGAATTATCGGAGGTGCTTGAGTGTGTAAATTTGCACATTCATATTCATTTTGAGTTTACGGTGAATGCTCTCAGGTCTTGTAGTACGGGGTTAAGTTTGCTCTTATATATCAAACCTTTTTCGTTTTAATAATGTTTTGTTGGAACGGGATGTATGTTGATTCTTGTGTTATATTGATTCGCTACGGTCCAACCTCCTAGTCAGTCGGTGTAGTTTTAGACTCGTTTGATGCAGGGAGAGCCTAAAAAATTCATGATACAGGTTGGTGGTGTAAAAAAATGGTTTATACTCTAGATTGAAAGGATTTGCATTGATGTGCTTATTTTCATGTAAATTATGGAACTACTTTAGGCTTCCCTTTACCATTACAATTATTTTCTATATGTCACGATGTTTTAGGATGGAAGGGGAAAAAAAGTAGGAATTGTTTCACCACCACATATAAATAATGCATCACAAAACTAACATTCAACATTAAGGCTCCGTTTGGTATATGGTAAAAGAATATAAATGCAAAAGTTTACAGTGGTTATATAAATTTGGGTGTTTAGTTGGCTTTATGGAGAATAGTTATTAAAATTTAAATTCAGGACCTCCACATCTTCTAGCTATAAAACTCTCGGGACAAAATCTCTCGCATTATTTTGCAAAACTCTCATCGCCTCCTCTTACTTGAATTCTACTATTTAACTCCTTAAAAACACCCCAACCCTCACCCCACAACCACTACCATTGCCACCACCACAACCACCATAGTCATCGCCACCACCACCACCTTTACCACTATCGCCACCTCTGCGATCACACTATCATACTTATTAACCACAACCACCACAAAATTTCACTACTACCGCCATAACCATTGTCGCTACCACCACCACCACTATAGCATAATCACTACAACCACCACCATCACTACTATCATCATTGTGATCAGCATAACTGCCACAACCACCAACCACCACCGTGACTACAGCTACTACCACCCCCACCATTATAATCCATCGAACCACCACACTCACCACCATTTCAACAACTACCATCATTGTCACCACCACCACCATCGCCCACATTTACAATCACTATCACCACAAATAACTTTTTCGAATTGCTTTGATTCTCTTCAATTACTACCAAACACTTGTAAAGTAATGCATTGCAAAATCAATGCATTGCAAATTAATGTATTTGCATTCATTTGTAAAATTTTTACACTGTATCAAGCCGAGCCTAAATGCGTAAAGACATATCATCATGTGAATAAACCTAAGACGTGTAATTAATAAAGCACACTATATTATGATTATCTCACTAATTCATCGTGAACATTAACCATCAATACACACATGCATGTATTAGACACATGCATGCATCTATGATACAAAGTAGCTTGATTTTTTCAGGTTTGTATAGGTTTACAAACAAATTAATGGTCTAGATTTAATATAACACTAAATCTAACAGTGGGGTTTAAACATAAGAATCACCGGTTGGGATTTGTTCAATCCTTTGGGGCTTAAAGCTTGGCATTTATGTCACACTCTCAATTCAACCACAATAAGTGGTCATGGGCTTAAAACCCATATATAGCTAACATTTTTTTTATAATGGTTGATGGTGGTTGGGTATGTGGAAGAGCGCTTCTACCTGTCGAGGGAGTGGGCGAGGAAAACAGAGAGGGAGGGAGGGGATTGTCCATCCTTTCGGGATGTGTGCCATCATTTTCATGCACACATTTCGAAGTGGATGGACGGTCCCATCTCTCCCTCCCTCGCTGTTTTCCTCGCCCACTTCCTCGGATGTGGAATAAGGAGAATAGATTGAGTACCTATTAATTAAAGCCGACCAAAAATATATTTACTATATACTACGAAGGGTGATCAAGAATATAGTGACTATATATTATTCCATCTGTTGGATCCAATTAAAATAAATTTAACGGTCAAATTAAATCTCTCACTCTATCGTTACAAATAAAATCTTTCTCCCTCTCACGTTACAAATTAAAGCACACATCACTTATTACTAATTAAAAATAATTTAAATTTAATAGAACACACATCTCTAGATAAATTTAACAGTTCAAATTTATTAGTGCACTCATCTCGAGAAAAATTTAACAATCCAAATTTAATAATTCACACATCTCGAGAGATATATTCTCGAGATAAGTGCATAATTAAATTTGTACCATTAGATTTAACTATAGATCTTTTACCAAAATCTAAACAGTTCAACACGTATCTCGAGGACAGTTCAGTAGTTTGATCTTTCACCAAAATCTAACAGTTAGAATTACCTTGATACGTGTGTTCCATTAAATTTGGACCGTTAGATTTTTCTTGAAATGAGTGTACTATTAAATTTGGACCGTTATATTTACTTAGAAATGTGTGTTTCACACTCACTCAATTTTTTTCAACAAATAGAACTCATATCTCTAGGTAAATCTAACGGTCCAAATTTAATATTACACTGATCTCAAGAAAAATTTAATGGTTCAAATTTAATGAAACACACATCTTAAGAAATTTTTAATAGTTACCTTGATTAATTTTTAATTTTGTCTTTTGATAGAAAGTGCATATGAGAAACAACTTTCCTAGCCGTAGAGTTTTAGTTGGAAAGGTCAACCTAACAAATCTTTTTATTTTAACTTTTTCTAATTTTTGGTATAAGGATTAAAAAAAAAATTATATCATTCATTCGATCGAACGGCAGAGAGCATCAACCTCCCCAAATGACCTCAGGTTAACCTCATGGAATCACCACTCGTTTTTTTTTTTTTAGGAAAATTTGTAACTTGACAGCCAAGAAAATCTTTCTCCACTATAGTATCTCTTTTTAAGTATTTATGTCAATACAACAATCTTTTAAAAAGTAGAATTAAGAAAAGTGAAAGGACTCTTTGCATTGTGTTGCTCTACTACATTGTTTTTGTTGATTCATCTCCCATAACAATATTAGTGGATGAGGAGGAAGGCATGGCTAGCAAAAACAACAGCAACATCAAAGGAGACCATCATCAGAGAAGGAGGAAGCCAAGAGACAAGCATAGAAGATTTTCCAGAGGAGATAATCCAGATCATCATCTCCAAGTTTGCACTAACTTCCCTCTATGACTTCAGATTAGTATCTCGAGAATGGGGCCATCGTATAGCCCAAGACCCACATCGTACATTACTCAGCACTCAACACTAGAACCATGTAAACAAGGACTAGAAAAAAGTCCCACGGGTTTGATCTTGCAATTGTTTAGTACACATGATGTGTATTTTGTACCAGTACCACACAGAGATATACTGAACCAAGCTTCTCTGAAGAAGTTGAGCCACTTTCATAGAGGATTAGAAATGAGCAGGTATGATTATTATTATAGGCTACGTAAGTTAAAATTCCTATTATTAAGTTCTTGCAACGGCGTAGTTTGTTTCTTAAGTACGACCAGTGATGTTGTATTTGTTTGTAATCCAGTCACTGGAGATTACATTTTAATCACTGATTTGAATTTGTGGAGTAACAATAGCAAGGACGGTGAACGTGGAATGGGATTTGGTTTTGATTGGAAAAACAAGGAATTTAGTTCATTTGGGTTTGCATGGATACAAAAATCAGAGACAGATTACATGTAAATACACAGATACTGGGTACCTCTACATGGACTAGTACAGAAAGTTCAGGAAAGCAAATCCTGATCATACAAACACAAAAACCTGGTGTGTTTGTTTAAGGAAGTTTACACTTGTTGTGTATTATTTGGGATGAAGATCGTCAAACTAAGGTCATCAATGTTATAGCGATTAGTTTAGCTTACGAAGGTAGTTTAGCAGATGAATTTAATTTTGATGACGAAGAAGAACAAGTACAATACTTTCCGATTTCATTTGCTGCTTGTGATGAGAAGAGTTTACTGTATCAGTCCCAGCTACATTTGGGAGTGTTTGGAGGTAAGCTTATTATGGTCGATGAAAGTCGCGAAAAATATGTGGATGTGTGGGTTATGAAGGAATATGGCGTTAACGAGTCTCGGAGTAAGATTTCGTCATTCGCATGCCTATTATATGTGAAGTAGCTTGGAAGAAGCAAGATCGTTGTTTTCGTCCACTCATTCTGCAAGATGATGGTCAGATTTTAGTAGAATGGAATGATAAGATAATGCTATATGATCCTAAGACCGGATCATGCAAGAATATTAACATTCCTGGACTAGATTACCTCTGCAATATCTTTCATCATTCATTCATAGCAGTTCCTCACCAAGCAACTCTAATCGTGCCCTGCACTATTGCAAAATCTATTAAAGATGAAGATCGGACTCCAAGGCGTTGTTACAAGTGTAATAGTTATTGGCATTCGCGAGTACAATGTCCACTGGCAACGAAATCAAGTTGTAAAGACAGTAAAAGGTCTGTTCCAAAATTAGATGATCCCCAAAAGCATACAGAAGATAGACGTTGTAAACCAGCAAATGTCAGTAGAAATGGAGCAAGGGCTACGCAAGTAGGAAACTATCAATAGGTGCCAAAAATCCCGACTTTGAGTGGACTTCTGGAGATACCTCAGTTGTGGACTGTATCACTGCCCCTGATGTTGTGAGATTTGGTGCTCTTGCACTTGGTGCTAACAAATTTAACATTCTTGAAGAAGGGCAAGAAGATGAGGAAGGTGAAACAAGGGAAGATCCCACAGCCAACATAGCCTACAAGGACTCTAGTTCAACTCAGCATCATTTGGAAACCAACGAGGCTAAGGAAGTTGCAAGTAGTCCTCTCAAAGAGGAGGGGAGTAATGACAAGAACACATTGGTAGTCGAAGAGGATGAATGTGAAGGAAAAAAGATGCAAGACAGCTCCCAAGACCTGGTTGATAATAAAGCTAAAAACAATGACAATCCAGATGAATCAGAGAGGAAGTAGTTCTTGGATATCATGGCAATGAAGCTCATAGAAAGAGTTGAGATAGCTTAGTGAGAAGCAATGTGATCAGATGGCAAATCAAAGTTCAAGAGATTCAATGCACTATTGTCATCCAAAGCATCACCGAAAATGAAGTTAGGTCAAAGAGTTTCTATAACCTAGTCGTAGTTGATGTGTTTAGTTGTTGCCTGTTTCCTTGGCTTTCTTCTGTTTTAGTTGATCTTTCATTTTGAGCACTATAAGAGGAATTTTTGTTGAGTTTTTCTTCAATACATGCGTAAAAATCATTCAATACATAAGTGGTTGAAATAAGCTAAGCTAAGCTATAAACTCTCTTGATTTGCATAATTTAAGCACCCTATACGCTATGCATATTAATAAGAAAATATATATATAATTAAACAATTAGCTTTACTATCGTATAAATAAGCAAACTTTAGTTCATATTTTGGATTTAACTTTAATAACTCGTGACCAACACAACGACACAGATTGTTGGATGACATGCATCTCAAGATCAGCCACAAGCATATTAACAAGCAGGTCACAAGAATAGCAACCTTGTGCTGATTCTTGAATGATCGACCAATTTCTATAAGGACACGGGAAATATGGTTTGATTAGAAAAATTATTTAGTAGTGCAATTTGAAATCTAATCTCTATAAGGACACAAGAAATATGAATCCTATCCTTTCTGAAATTTTATTTAATAGTACAAATTCAAATCGAGCAGGATAAGTTGTGCTCAATCTTTAATATTAAAACCCATAACTTATAAATTTTCGAGCCAAATTGGAAAAGTATATGATTGAGATTCTTATTGGATCAGATCAGAACAAAATCTGAGCATTTGAATTCAATCCAAATCCATTTATGGAATCGGATCAAGTTGGATGTCAGATAAAACCAGCCTGGTCCATTGACAACCCTGTTTTTCTTGGTGCACAATTGTGAACATGAGTACACCAATACTAGAGTGTTCAAGTACATGCGAGGAACAAAGGTTGTGATAGTGTAACAGTTTAACAGGAAACTGGAAATGGGAGAGCTAATTCTCATTAACAAAATCAACTGAAGAAATTGGAACAGTGAAAAACATGTATTAAGTGGCATGGTGTTCATATTATTAATTATTTCAAGGAGCTGTTCTTCAATCTGAAATGAAATACCCAATGCATATTTGCAAACATCACTTATATCAGATATTCAGATAAGGAACTTTTGTTAAAAATATATGTTAATTTCTTATAAAAAAATATGAACCCTAAACCAATTAATTGCAAGTCCTAATTACATTAAAATGCTAGGAAATTAAAACCCAAAAGGTTCCAAAGCCCCCCTAAACAAAAAAAACATAATTGAATAAATCAACCCTAAAAAGAAAAACCTAAAAACATGACGAACCCGAGGAGCAAAGCAAGAATAGTAGCACCAACCACAGAAGTTGTTGAAGACACAGCACTGTTATTTGGTGGACTATGTGATGGAGAATGACTGTTATTTGGTGGACTATGTGATGGAGAAGTACTGGTGACTGATACTAGAGCCGGTGCAGCACTTTTATTTGGTCGACTATGTGATGGAGAATGACTGTTATTTGGTCGACAATGTGATGGAGAATGACCGGTGAATGATACTGGAGCCGGTGCAGCACTTTTATTTGGTCGACGATGTGATGGAGAATGACTGTTATTTGGTAGACTATGTGATGGAGAAGAACTGGTGACTGATACCGGAGCCGGTGCAGCACTTTTATTTGGTCGACGATGTGATGGAGAATGACTGTTATTTGGTCGACTATGTGATGGAGAAGCCCTGTTATTTGGTGGAGCAACCCTAATTGCAACCTTCTGACCATCCTGACAATGTTCCGCTATTCCATCGACAAAAAAGTAGCGTCCGGCCTTGGTGATGGTGACGATGTCATAGCCAGTACTGTCTGTTACCAGCAGGGGCTCATCCAAGTTGCATTCTTTGTATGCATCATGGCTTCGTAGTTGCACAACATTATGGAAAATGGGCTTGTAAATAAATACTGCCATTGACACTATAACAATCAGAACAACAACATGACAGAAAATCCAATAAAAGAAAGAAGTAGGATTTACCAAAGGAGTCGCCAACTTCTAAAGTCCGATTAGCGGCCCAGTGTCTGTATGCTTTAGCCCCCTTGATCGACCATCCGTCTATAAAGCCTACATGGTAAACTTTAGCAATTGAAGCTTGAAACAGTGCTGCTGCAAGGCAGAAGAAAAGAAGACATCTCTTGGAGAAAGCCATGGTTGATGAACTTGGAAGAGGAGAGAAATAAAGATTTTGGTGTTGTGTCGTCTGACTCTTATATAGGCTATTAGACAAAGCAGTCGAGTTCTATAAGACATAAGATAATTACAGTAGTAGAGTTTTAAGACATATAGGATATAGACAATACACAATAGTAGAGTTTTAAGATCATATAGAATATAGACAATACACAATAGTAGAGTTTTAAGACATATAGGCTATTATTAGATTGAGTAGTAGAGTTTAAGATGAATTATGAATGTTTGATGAATTAAGCACGAAATAGGTGTTTACTGCCTTTCAAAATTGTTTCAGGTTTCTTTATTTTAGGAAATCTAGAGGTTACACCAAGTTGGTAGTAAATCACAGTTGTTGTGTTGGGTTTAGATAATATAAACATATAACTAATAATTTCGTAAAGTTGATATCAACTTAAAATTATGTACAACACCAAGGAATTTGCCTATTGCCTATGACATCTAATGGAACTGTACTCCTCTTTGAGTACTCTGTGCAGGTTCTAATAGCTGAAAATAGTCTCTGTTGTTTATCTTGGACTGATATTTGGTGCAAAAATTTACATCTCTGTTAGAATTAGATATAAGTATAACCTATACCCGCCATGACTTGAATAACTTCTGATGGGTGGAGGAATGACATAGTAGCACATGACCACATGGTGATTATAGCTTGAAGAAATGGAGAGCAGTAGGGATGGCAGTGGGGCCGATTTTCACGGATATCCGCTCCACTAGCTCCGTTTGGGGCGGATTTGGTTAAGGGTATATGGAGGTTGGGGCAGATACGGATATCCAAACTGTATCCGTTTATTATTTAGGGCAGATACGAATTTGGCCATATCCGCCCCACAGATATCCGTTTAATCGGTGAAATTACAAAAATACTCTTAGACTATATAAAGGGAATAAACCCTAGATCCAATCTCTCACTCTCATCTCACATTCTCCCCTGATTCTCACTCGAAGATTCGAAGAAGCCTCTCACAGCGACGGTCCGACGATTCGAAGTCTCTCGCTCACACAGTCGAAGCCTCTCACAACTCTGAGCTCTCATAGCGACATACTCACAGTCGCTCAACTCTTTTACAACAGGAGCAACAACCACCTATCCATTCTCCAGCAACTTCTGCTTCTTGAAAGACTCCCCCACCAACTCAGTTTCAGTCTCCTCAGCGCTCTTCTTCTTCTTCGAATTCTTCAGCTGCGCAGAGTCATCGCTGTTTGGTTCCTCCACTTTGGGGCTCTTCTTCTTGTCCGTTGATGTTGTTATCTCCATGGCGGCGGCATCGCTTGTCTGCTTCTTTTCTTTCGAAGATTTCTTCTTGTCTTTGGGTTACTCTTCGAAGATCATTGAATCAGTGATTGGGATTGAATGCATTGCAATGATGAAATTAGGGTTTGGGAAGATATTAGGGTTATGTTTTAAATGTCTACGCTCAACCTGTCAACGCTCAACATGGATCGGGGCGGGGAACCAGCAACCCAACAGCAGAACCGCAAACCCGTAAACGGATTGGCGGGGCGAGGCGGATATCCGCCAATCCATACGGGGCGATTATGGTTTTTAATTAAAATTATAAACGGATTGGCGGGGCGGATTTGAGGATCCGCTATTCTTCACGGATCGGGATGGACTTGCTCAAATCTGCCCCAGTCCACCCCACTGCCATCCCTAGAGAGCAGTGTTGGTTTTGCTATTGTAGAGGAGTGTAAGGTAATGTTTTGATCAAATTATAGAGTAGTCCTTATAATTAGGAGCTGGACAACTGATCTATCTCACGGAATGGGCCAGCTGGCTGGTATAGCTCCCAAGGTGAGCTCCAGACATAAATCAAAATTATTTGAAACTTTGACACATTGTTTATGTTGTATGATCTTTAATTTACAATGAAAAATTAACGGACTCTTCCAAAGTTACTAAAAACCATATTTTTTCCCTAACGTGTCAATATATCTACTCTCTGACGGCAATTTAAAAGGTGGGGTTGTATGTGTGTGGTGTCATTGCAAATATCGAAAAAGCCCTCCAAAACTTAAAGAATTATTGCCGCCTTCCATGCTACGTGGCTCACTCTCAATTGTTCACTAGGTCATCTTTTTAAAGTCCAATTACCAACGTTACATTGAATAATATCGATTTGATTCCAATGCCACCTTGGGATGGAACTCATACTATTTTCAAAGCTATATATATATATATATCCCAGTATTGTATAAAATTTTGTTACACCTTACAGTGTCGCGCCATTTCAAAAATACAAGCGTTGCATCATAATGTGCGAAAGAACCCAAGATCACAAATACATGAAATATTTGTGACTATGTCCGGCTAGATCGAACCACCCAAGCCTCCACCTCTCAGGAATCATACTAACATAGAACAATGTCCTTGTTCCATAAGATAATGCCATGCTAGACTTATAAGGTAGAATTATACATCGTTGGGGTTCACTCCAACTGACAATTAGAGCATGTATGGCAGGAACAATGCTAGAGAAACTAAAAAAGAGGCCAAAGTTTCCTAAATTTGTTGTTTGAGAGTGTCTAGGATAACAATGTGAAATGGTGAAGGCACCCATGATGGTAATTCCACCGAGATAAACTATTTGCCACTAGGGGTGGGCACGGGACGGGATGAACCTCATCCCTATCCTATCCCGTTTGTTTGAGATGGGATAGACCTCATCCCGACCTCGTCCTATCTCAAACGGGTTCGAGACGGGACGAGATGGGCATGTGCTAAATAGTTCTCAAATGAAGAATAACAAAAAAAAAAAAATTCATCTCACATTGTTCAGAACTGTTAATGCTTAATTTATGTACATGTAACTTTCATTATAATATTATAAAATTTCATCCCACATTGCTCCCAATTGTATTTTCTATGAATGATATAAGTTCTCAAGCTGTCTTAATATAAGTTCAAAAATGAAAAAATTGCCCATTGACCAAATTTTCAACTACATAACTCGTAGTGCAAAACTAAACCAAATCATCATTTGTCTTTATTTTATACAAAAATAATTTGTCCTATAATCAATCTAAAATGTGAAAAAAAAACATAAAACTTCATAGGTTCTATTTGACCTAAACTATTCAAAATGAAGTTTCTATCTAAACAAATAGTACCAAATCAAGCAAGTTTTCAAACAATGAATGTTTTGATTTAATTTCAACACATTCTAAACTTTCATTTAGAAGAGTAGTTTATTTTTTTTTGTGAAAGGCAAGCTAGGGTTTTGAGAAGGGGTAGGCACGGGACGAGATGGACTCATCCCTATCCCATCTCGTTCATTCGGGATCAGGACGGGACGAGACGGGATAAACCTCATCCCGACCTCGTCCCATCTCAAACGGGATCGGGATGAGCACGTACTAAATAATCATCCAATAAAAAATAACAAAAAAGTTTTATCTCACATTACTCACACACCAATAATGTCAAATTTATATACATATAACTTACATCATAAATAATAATAGATATTAAATAAATAAATATTAAACTTTTTTTGGAATGCAAATAAATATTAAATTTCATTTAGAATTAATGATTCAATTCATTTAAATTTCATATAGAATTTTATCTTACATTGATTTAACTTCAACATATCCTAAACTTTAATTTAGAAGAGTATTTTGATTAAATTAATAATTATTATTATTAAATAAAGAAATTCGGAACGGGACGGGATAGGCGAGATTGACAATCTTCATTCCGATCTCATCCCACTCTAGATCGGGACGGGATCGAGATAAGTTTGATCAATCCAAAAATGATCCAAAAAAATCGAGACGGGACGAGACGAGATCGCGGGATGGGATGCCCACCCCTAGTTTTGAGGCTCTCATAACCTTATCATTAAATCAAAAGCATAAGAGTACATCAAAATTACACCACTCGCTTATTCCTTCATCATACATTACATCATCACAAGGAAATAAAATTTCCTTAAAATCACCAATCGAGCTAAGAGAATCGTCCATGAGTTTTAAGCTTAAGGTTAAACTCACCGGGTGAATGGTTGTCTAGATGGTTCCTTGGTAAACGCACTTTAAACTCGCGATCTTGATAGGCAACAATCAATTGCTTAATCATCTTGAAAATAAAGGATATACATCCCCTTGCCTAACAAGTAGAAAAAGTCGGAATGATATTCTTGAAGCACACGAACTCGAAAAGAAAAACAGCTAATTGCTAGAACTAAACTAATTCTTGAGAGATTCCAAAAGGTAATGTTGATCTTCATTAACTTTTATAATTATCCTTTGAATTTAGGGTTTACTTTTTTTATTCGGGAAGATCGTCGGGGAGCGTCTTCCTTAGGAGACTGAAAAGTGGTTGCCTCACATTCATCTTCAGTAGTGTTATGACCCTCCATAAGAATTTCTTTTTCAAATTGATCTTTTAGATCTACGAAATATACTCTATTGCTTCCTTATCTTCACTGGTAACTTCGTTTCCATTATGATATTCTTCTAACATTTTCAATGTGTTTTTGACCTTAATTAAGGTTAGGGGAACATCTATCCCTTCCACGTGGAATGCACGTTCATTAGGAGTTCTTGAGAACTGTGTTTCTTCATCACAGTCACCTTCACCTACACCTTCGTTCTCATGTGTACTACCTACAATATCTTTACCTTTCCTTGCATTTACTCCCTCTTCTGGTATATGCTTCAGACCCTCTTAGTTATCAATATCATCTTGTGGGAATGGAATTCCCACTGATTGAACAACTTCTTCTCGACCATCTGCATGTTCCACCACATGCTGCATCTCTTCCTGATCCTCTACTCCACAGTTATCATTGTTCTCTTTAGTATTCTGTGCAATGTTTTTTTTTTTTTTTTGCAGCTCGTCTATTAGTAATTGTTACCCATCCATCATTGTTTCATTTGTTCCCTGTTTCTTAGTTTCCTCTTTCTCATTTGGTTTCCAATACTTTGCAGTTTGACTCTTTTTTTGTTTTGGACACTTAGTTGAGCTGTGGCCAAACCCCACACAATGCTTGCACCTTTTCAGGTTTCTAGGAGTACTCTACTTCCACTCGAGTAACTCGTCCATCATCAAAAGCAACTTATATCTCAGTAGGGAATTTACTATTAGAATTGATTTCAACGCATACCCTAGCAAATGCTAACCTAGTTCTTTGTTCAATCGCTTTATCGAGCATTAAGGGCACTCCCAATGCACTCGCTATTGTCTGCAGACCTTCAGGGCTCCACAAGAACAACGAGACTTTTCTTAAATTAACCCAGACAGGAACTGAGTTGAGAACCTCTATATCATCTTCAATGTAAGGTTTTCCATGGTCGGGTGAGAAACAATTTGCTAGTTATATGCACAAGCCTTATGCCAATTGCTTTCAACTTATCTGCTTCATTCAATAACTTAAAGATAAATGCCTTCTCATCGTAGATAGACATCTCAAAGCCACTCTTAAAACCCCATATACGCTTCAGCTTTCATGAACAAACCCATAGGATAGTCTCTTCCCCCACAAAGTTCCCAATTAGGTACTGCTCACATTCTACAATGTGTTTGTCATGTTCTGCCACTTTGATGTGCACCATTGCTTCCCCGTCCACCATAGATGGAGGGACGTACTTTTATCTTGGATGTACCATGTTCCTTTCAATGTGTGAACAATGAAGCCCAACTCTGCCTATTGGTAACTTCTGCTCTCCATCGCTTCAGCATCCCCATTCAATGGTTCCACATCAACAGATCTTTGTTCTCTGTTTGTAGGCTCCTTTTCCCGTCTATGTTCTTTAATAGTCTGCTTCTCCGATTCATCATAGGTTCGATCGCCTCTCTCACTGATAACTTATTTCCCCGAAAGGCATTAGGGGGGAGAGGACTGGGTGTACCTTGCTGCATCACTAATCCATGAGTAATCAAACAAAATAGGAAGGAGATCAGATCAAGGTTCTGTAGATGTCATCCTTGATCATTCAGAGATATGAAGAAGACGCTGATCTGAAGTTGTTCACGCGGATCTAAAGCAACGCGTGGTCAGATCCGAGCGGTGGAGGCCAGATCTGAGCGGTGGAGGCTTGATATGAGGGTTTGGGGGGAGGTTTGGTGGAGGGTAGAGCTCCTCTCACAGGCTTGGGGAGGAGCTGAGGGGGCTGGTAGAGGGATAGGGAGAGGCGGGGAAGGGTGATGGAGAGAAGAGGTGGAGGGGGCGATGGGTGGGGGTTAACCGCTCAGTTCTCACTGCGCTCCATAGACTCTTTTATTGTTTGATTTAAATTAATAATATTAAATAAATAAGTTCGGGATGGAACGAGATGGGTGAGATTGAAAATCTTCATCCTGGTCTCATTCCACTCTGGAACGGGACTGGATAAAATCAAGATGAGTTTGATCAATCCTAATAAGACCCAAACAAATCGGGATGGGATCGAAATCATGGGATGAGATTCCCACCTCTACTTGCTACAACCCATGTTGTCCGGCACAACCCAAAGACCATGATGGCAAGCTAAACCCGTGCCAAAGCAATGGCACAATGTGGAAAGTGTATCGTTGCCACGAGTATATTTTAAAAAATAATAATAATAAAAAAATACTGTGCAATATAATCGACAGTTTTCACGACCTTGCACCACAGACCATGTAGCTGACTAGCTACATCTGCCACAAGGGGAGCGAACGATTAGAGGTATCTACATCTTCGAACCATCCATCCATCCGTCAACGCTTCCTCTTTTTCTTTGCGTGGAATTTTCTTGATTTCAACCAGGCGAGTCTCCGATGGTTTAGAAATTTGTTTCTGCTTAATTTAGGGCGCGGATTGATGGTTTTAGGTGTTCAGTTTCTTGTTAGGTTTTCAGATTTGTAAGTTAGGAAACAATGTAGAAACTATGGATGATTCTTGATTCAGCATTGTTGACGTGCTCTTCTGAATTCATTCGTTCTTGGCGTTTTTAATTGCATTCAGCACAAATTGAATGTTCAGTGCGGCATTGTTTCAGTTGATTTTTTTTTGGTTGAACCAGGTGAACTTCTCATTGTTTCAAAATTTTGGTTTGGCTTAGGTTTTTTTTGTTCAAATTCGCTTCTCGTTTGGGTTTTGGAATTGTAAGGTCAGGTAGCAATGTAGAAACTTTGAACATTTCTGATTCAGCATTGTTGAATTGTTCATTCTGAATTGATCGTTTTTTAGGGAGCTTTTACGTGATTATTGATTTAGAAATATTTTGCATATGAATTATGAATGTGTGGTTAATGTTTCTCTTAGCGATCTTTGATTTCGTGAATTATTGTCAATCTTTGGAGATGCAGCTTGAATTACATTTTGCTGGCGAAAGAGGGCAGGGCTTAGTAGTATTAGATGGTCTAAGAAGGTGAGTATATTTGTAGCTGTAATTTACTATTTTGTTTCTTAGTTTATGTATTTGACTATTTGGTATCGTTTTGTTTCTAACAAAGAACTATGGTCTGGTGGAATGGTACGTTCATGTTTTTTGCAGACTTGCAGTGGCAGAATAATTACAATGGGATGCCATTGTTGTTGTTGGCAGTTGGGATCTATGTTTAGAAATTAACGAGGAGATCAAGGTACATCAAATTTAATGTTGGGATCTCCCTTACAGCTTATTCACTTAAAATTTAATGTTGTACTACCCTCCCCCCCCCCCCCCCCCCCCCCCCCCCCCAAAGCTGAATAATGCGCCAATGGTAGCCTGGTTGGATGGTTAAGATTGTGGTGGTTTAACCCCACATCTTCGGTTCTATACCCACCGGCGGCACACTTGCCTTTAAAAAAAAATTTGAATAATGCCAAAGTCGTGACCTGCAAGATGTGTTTTTAACATATTGGTATCTATGTCTTCTTATGGTCCAAGTGGTGAGAATCACAAGAGTCGGAGATCAACGAGTGTGTCATTTTAATGCTGGTCACTGTTGAGGTTGAAATCGCTGTGAATATTTATTTATTTATTTTAGGGGGTCATTCAGGAGTTTGATCAAGTGTTGGTTTTATCTCTTTCACACTAACATTACAAGTTAGTGATGAGTATTGATGAATAGTCAAATAAGTACCTTATATGTTCCATTTAATTGGATAGAGGAAATCATGAGTTATCTTTGGCTATTACAAAAATTTTAGAGGTAAGATATAGTTACCTTCTTGAAGGTTATTTCTTGAACCAACTTGTTATAACTACTGTTGCTATGTACTTAGCTTTCAGTTATTTACATATTTATGATGGGATAGTTGATGCATGTATGGCTTATGCATCGAGGAATGTGCCCTCAAGTGCTTTTGATGAAAATTCTTAGCCACAATCTTATACACATCCTATAAAACTAATAAGCTGAAAATTGAACAAATTTTAATCTAAAATACACTCCTTAGACTGTAATTTCTAGCGATACATTCCAGATCAGCTTGTGCTTGTTCAACTATTTTCCACCTTGCTTTGTTTTGTTCTGGCAAAATTCTAGGATGTCTTGGCTGAAATGTTTAGCGACCTTATAAAATATAAATGACTTGAATTGAGCCACGTGATCAATTGAAGCCCTGCAGTGTGCCTTTATTATTTAATCATGCTATCTGTTCGGTGACAACGTTTCAATATTTAGGGGCTTGTCTAACTTGTGGTTGAAATTGGTTATCTTTTTGAATATTTCGTGGTAACTGATGGTTGTGTATAATATTTAGGTTTCTTTGGAGTCAATGGTATGCACATTTGGAAAGGGGCGGATGTCAGCCATGCTTAGGCTTTTGGGTAATGGAAATTACCCTGAAGTAAGTACAGGTATTGTTAGCTACAACATTAGAATACTGTAAAATTTAATGTTTTGATATGAATGTGATGTGAACCTAATATGCTATTGTCTGCTTAGATACTTTTAAATTTCAATATTTCCTTTCCAATATTATTGGTCAGATTCATGACTAAGGGCCCTTTTTTTGTGTGTGCGTGTGTGAAAACTTTTGCAAAATGTAGATGATGTTGGTTTTTAGACACATCCAATATTATACTCACCTACAATGTCACTACAAAGTCATCGCGGCTTTTGCAGCAAAGGATTGTGTGAGAAAAAAATGTTGTGGCTGAAAAAGCTTTATCTCATGAACAACAAAGGTCGTGTTTGGTTGGTGGAATCTCTTTCCAGTGTAATGTAGGTGAATGAAGGAGTGATAGGAGAGAAAGAGAGGTTGTAGATAAGGCTCCAATTCCCATGTATGTGGGAATCACACTTTTCCTCTCTCTCCCCCCACCCCAAAAAAAAAAACCAGTTTCCATATTTTATGAGAAACATGGGAATGCAATTCGTATATTCTGTCAATAAACTTGTGCTTTTGCATAACACTCTTGAAAAAGGCTTTGAGAGGGGTTAACCTTATTACAGGAAATTAAGCATTCCTTTAGCTTTTTTGTACTTTTTCAATTTCTCTTTCTGTGAGTGCCTTGCTCATGTTGTATTCATGCCTCCTTTCCGTTCTTAATGCAAGTGTTTTATTGATCCAAAAAAAAATAGGGCCTTGGGATGGCTTGGGGAAATGGGATTCCTTATAGAAAAATGTACCATAAAATGTTGGTCGTAATGGACTGCATGTTGCATTTCAATGAATTCTGATGAATCTGGGAGCACTAAGGATATATTTAACCTCATATTGAGGTTTAAGTTGAACAGTGGTTGAATGCCTACTTGGAGCTAATTCAACGAATTTTAAGCTCTTCAAGAAAATATATGATGATCAGTTAAAATCTATTCTGTTGAAAGCAAGCGATCAACAAATTGAATGAGGAAAACAAGGGGTTTGTAGAGACTATGGAGTAAAGAATGGTGAAAATAGAAAACAACAATTGAGGTTTCAACATAGAAATTGGAACATCTTTGTAGCAATACTGTGCAAAGCTAACCAAATGCTTAAAACCCATTAAAAATTGGAAAGTTAAGGAGAAAGAACAAGATAAGGTGTGTTTGTTTTTAAGATTCAATTATGGATTAGAAGACGGAGGACTACAAAGAGCATCTTCAACCATGGGGTGGAAACCTTTTTTTCATGGAAAATTCCTGCTCCAACCATGGGATGGAAAAAGATAATTTAAACCCCCCATCACCACCACAACACACACACACGTATGACCTGTGTGGAGAAGTTGGTTGAAATGTTCTACATCACCTACTCCTGGATGGGGGCCGACCCAAAGATTGGCATCCCATAAGGATTTTCTTTGTGTTTGTTATTTTTTGTCCTTCTCCCCCCATAGAGAATTGTTAGATACAGGATCTGTTGTTCTCTGCATTGGTGGCATGCCTTTAAAATTTTTTTTAATGTAATTCTAAATAATGATATTGCTCTACTATTTAGTATAAAAAAGAAAGAAAGTGGGGATTTTTTTTCTTCTTTAATCCCGTAACCCCCCCCCCCCCCCACCCCAGATATTGTCGGCAAGGTTCGAACCCTGGACTTGTGATTTCATCCGCCACAGGCCTACCACTGAGCTGGTACCCATTGGCAAGAAAGTGGGGATTTGATATTATGTCCAAAGTAATGAAAAGCCCGCAAAAGTCATATTGGATGGATCTTGAATTATGCTACTCATTGTCAATGGGAAAAGCCAGTATGGAAATATAACACTTTTTTAAAGATGGCATGGATGATTCCCGGATAGTAGAGTCCCTTTTGAGGGGCTGTACAGTGTCACACATCTCTCATCTAAAAGAAGTTATGCCATCTTCTCTGTGTTGAGGTATTTTGAAGTAGCAAAACTTAAGAATATTGAACGAAGAGGGCATGGAATTTGGGTAAGTTAGTGATGGAGGTTTTAGCATTGACATGGCATTGGGTGCCACTGCATTCATCATTCAGAATTGATGGTAAATTGGGAGTCCATTATACATGTTCCTAAGTGGGCATAAAATACTAAAGTTCAAGCTTTAATGTAGTTGAATGAGAAAACTCAGAAAGTGAGTAGAGTGACACTGATGAAAACCCTAATACTTGGTTTGCCATATACTCCCCTTTCATTTTTTGAGGCAGCTATTCTCATATAAGTTAGAAGAGATGCGATGGTCAAGATATCACTTGGTAAATTGGGTTTAAGTGGATAAGAGATGGGAAGTCTTATGGATCAAAGACCTAGATGTGAATCAGTGCTCCTGAGCTAGTGCTTGTTGTATATGGGAGAAACATTAAGTTATGGAGGAGAGTTCTCGTCTTGAAACTTAAGGGAAGCAGTCATCAAGTATTAGTTCAAAGGAACTTGTTGGCGTGTTGTTTTTGAGATAGAATGAAGTATGTCAAGAAAAGTTTTCTCTTTGCATTTTTCCTTTGCTTCTTCTGTTTAGGTTCTTTCTTCTATGTATATTTGTATAACCAGTAAACTATTGCACATTTTCTAACAAATTGAGGCTACATGTTTGACAGAGCATGCTCAATTTGGTTTGCAACTTCGAGAATGTGGCTAGTGGTGCAAGGAAATTGGTGATGGAAGTTTTGGCATTGGGACCCGATATTTCCTTTGCTTCACATGGTCCATTTTGTGATTTGGATTTGATGTTTTAAACATCATGTAAACCCTAAACTCTCTTTGGGGTTGTGGTTTTATCCTTGTTTATTCTTTCTTTGTATCCTCTTCTCTAATTAATAAAATGTTACCTCTTTTTTCAGAAAAGAAATAATAAACAAGAAACTGTATAATATCTTTATATATTTTTACTTCCGTAAATCAGGAATTTGTCACATGTTTATGACTGAGAGTGATCACTGACATTATCTGCTGACCTGATAGTATTTATATATAATACAAACATAATATCCTTCCTAGTTACCTGATCTTGTCAATATTTATGGCAGATGAAACTGGCCATGATAGATTAGCTGCTAAATCCATCCATGGGGTGTTGACTGAGGCCGATGAAGCAAATTTACTGGCAGAAGAAGGTAGATTTCCCCTGTTAGTTAAAATGGTTGTTTTCAGGTACACTAATATATTCGTGATTTGTCTTGAAATAGTTAAAAACCCTTGATTTTTTTTATTTTTATTTTTCATTTATAGTGTTGCATGGAAACGGCCATGGTTTATGTTACTTGTTCGCCTGCTATGAGCTATTAAAACAGTATCTCATGTAGAAGAAACACAGTCCTGATGTCATGGTTCTTAAACTTGCTTTTTATTTTGTTCTTTTTATTTTTGTAAGATAAAAAAGACACCATTTTATTGATTGAAAAGGCAAAATGAGTGAGAAACTCACAATACAAATGTAAGAAAAAAGGGACTAGATTATAAACAAGGTTACATTCGGGATTGTCTTCATAAATTTTTCCATTGCCATATTTCTTCCTTTATGGTTAGGAAGCATTCACAACTGTGAGCATTTCATCTTCAAAGATCCTTCTATTTAATGACAGTATACTGGTGTAGTCATTGATAGATGTGATGGGTGTGATACCTTGTTCAAGGACCATGTGACGATGGTGGGTGCTATGACAGACCGTGTAGTATTAGTTTCACGTCAAGTAGGGAAATGACCATTTTAAAGATCCAAGGTTGTGGTGATCCATCTCATGCAAGATACCCTTAAAAGTTCTACCAATACTCTCCAACCAAATGCCTCACATGCTCGTGAAATGAATGAGGCTCCAAAGCTTCCTACCTTTGCGAGTGTGGTGACTCCTTTGTGTAATGACACTGAGGTCTCCTCAGTCAAAACCCCACACCTTCATGCAGGGTTGGGAGATTAAGTTGGGGTCATCAATGTTTTTAAAGGATGAGGCGCGAGGCCAGGTGTAACCTGAGGAAACAACCATAATTAATAAAATGAACTCCTTCAAGGAAAGCCAACATAAATTAATTGGCTAACATAAAGTTGATATTAGAAAATTCGTTATGGATAATATGCCATCTTCCATGACATGACTAGATCATAAGAACCGCTTCAATTTAAAACAAAATTCATACAACTTTATTTAAGATTTATCTTTCCCAATTGAAGAAAAATAGGAAAAGATAGTATTTCCATTTAATTAAATTGTTACTTGCCCCAATTAGTTCATAAATATCCAACTTCTTAAAAAAGAATGGAATTCCCATCTAATTTACACCAAAAAATAAGACAAAATAAAGCAAACGAATAAAAAGGACAGTTTTGTCTCCATGAAATGATTTATCTCATGCCTAAGGGGAGTTTCAGGTATCCTCGCTTCATGGCAAATGCCTCTGGGGTCACTATAGTTGGATAGTGAGGGCGTCACAGAGGGTGGTTGTACTGGTTATATTTTTTATTTGGGTCAATGGGGTGCCGGTCATCATTAGACGCTACCTTAAATGTTTTCATGAGTAGGCTCTGTTTGTTGCCATATTTGATGTCATGATTTTCCTAATTGCCTTTTCTTCCTCCACAGATATGCATGTCTTTGATTGCAAGCCAATGGTGGATCCCTTGCACTTGGTAATATTCTCTAAATTGTGTTTTTTATTTTTGGTTCACTCATTTAGCCATATTATTGTGGAAAACTTTTGAATTTGCATCGCTGTTATAATGTAGAATACCTTTTCTAAGGTTAATTTAGAAATTGGGAATACATCTTAGTCTTTCGCCACTTTTGTATATTTGGATATTTCGTTCATCTGGACAAATTGTTTTTTCCTACATTTTCATAAATTCATGTTGGGCAGCGTTAATCTTAGATTGCAATACATTGTAGAGCATCCTTTGATGAATTTTTTGTGGCATGATACCTTGAGGTGCAATTGCCACTTGCTACTAACACTATTCTAGATTTGCATGGAATACATTGAAGTACCTGTGAGTTCAGCCTGAATATTTAATTGAAGAATTTAGTTATTTGGAGCATTGTACTAGAACACCCTCCTGCCTTATAAGATCGAACTGCTTAGAAATAATATTTCGTAAAGCAGGACCCTTAGAAATCAAGGTCCTTGTCACAAGGAAGTTGACATGTGTGCTGGTGCTCGTCATGATGTCCTTAAGAATCTTTAAAATGCTGACAGGTACCCACAGTTTTCTTTGGGAAAGGGTAGAAATCTATTAAATCAAAAATAAAGTACTAAGGTGTATTGTCAAAGCAGGGTGCACTGCGATGCAAACCAGGTGCACATAATCCATCAAGTTTGCATAAGCGCGTATCAAGTTTCACTAGACCTTTACGCAACAACAAAAAAAGTATTAAGATTCGAGAGAAGATGAAATGTCACCGAAACAGGATACAAAGGTCATCTTAGGACCCTACGGCCCAATCAAACGAAATATAGAAAGGATGCATTCACAATCTTTTTTAGTGAATCTCCCCATTCCACAGATATTCTTTCATTGAGAGGGACACTTGAATATCAGATTTGCATTTGTCATTGAAAATACACACAATTCTTTCTTCCCAAATCAACCACATAATTGTGTGTGGACTTGTATATCATAACTGCATAAGGAGCAGATGAAAGTTAGATTCAAACCAATCTTCCTAAATAAAGTTGGGAATAAAAATGATGTTTTTACCTTCTTTATAAAGATTTAATGTGTTGAATTCAACTGATCTCATGTTTTATGTACTATTATTTTCAAAAAACTGATGGTCTAGATTTCAAAATGACATCTTTTGGTATGTTCATGAGAAGCGACTTTGAGAATATGATTTCTGCATGGATAGCACATTTTCCCCCTTTTTATCTTTTAATTTGTATATAAGCCTCTGATAGTTCATATTCTTTCTAAAGGTTTGTTGCAAAAACTGTAAAAAACCAGTCAAAGCTAGTCAATATGCAACTCATGCAGGTGTGTATGTCTCCTTTTTATCATAGTGTGTTCTTTGAATATGTTGTTTACGAGTTTCATTTTTTCTTCATGCGATATACTGATGATTGGCTCTACTTCATAGATAATTATTGAAATTGTTTCTGCTAACTGGATTTACATTGAAAAATTCTTCACTCATCCTGCAAAAAATGTAGAGATCCATGGAGTTTATGCCCTTTGTAGAGCAGTTTCACATTCATATATACTTACTGCTCTCACCTTGGGAACAAATGTAAAAATCCATGTAGGTTACAGGTAATGTATATATATGTAGTTAAAAGTGTCGAGTGACTCCTAATAGGGGTCATTTATGTAAGTTAAGGCAACAGATTTTCTGTGTCATGTAGTTCGGTGACTTGCTTTAAGGGTCTAATTGTTTGTTCCTTGTACGCTAATCTCCATGTCTGATCTTGGTGATTAATGCCAACCTCTCTGATCTACAGTTGAATACATGTCAACCATAGGGATGCATACACTCTTACCAGTTGCACTTATGCTGCATCTCAAGGTGTGCTTGTTATGCATCCTTCATGTCTCAAACGTCTCTAGGGAGACAATCTCTTGCTGCCTTCTTTCATTTCGACGGACTTTTATCTTACCCCATGATCATTTCAAAAAGAAAAAAAATAAAATCATTTAGATATATCTGCAGTCACGAGGTACATCATGGGATGACAACCATTTTGCTTTCCACATTTCATATTTTTTACCACTGATCTATTATACTAAACCGCTGACATAATTTGTTTCAAGCCCCCAATTGTCTATAAATTATTAAAAAAAAAAACCATCTATTGTCCATTCCATTGGAAAATGATACATTTCTTCATCAAGAGAGGAATGTAAGTTGCTGAATTGTAAGATACAACATGGACATCCTGGTAGCCAGCATACTTGTTTGAAGAAAAATGTCTTGATATGCACACTCCAATTAAAATGGCCACCTAGATTTAATCAAAATTAGATGGCTTCTGATGTTTAAGATTTACGATTTTGTTATCGTGCCCTGACAATGATTTGTTGGAAAGCCTGACAATTTTAGTTGACATTTCACGAAAATGAAGTTTCGTAATTTCTGCAGAGCGTTGTAGGACATTACATTTTACTGAAGAAACTTTTTTGGAGCTCAATGGTGGTACAGGACATAAGAAGCCTCCACGAAAGTGGAGGAAAAAGTTGCAAACAGCTCATGAGAGTATCCTATACTTTTCTATCATTTTTTTTTTTTAATTTCGAAGTTGAAACTTGAGTATAATGAGATTGGACTGACTATTCGTCATTTCTATTTTGAGGTTGGAGCATTTTTTATTTATTTATTTATTTCAGTGAAGTGTTTTCGTCTTTCTTACCATGGTACTGTTTTATTCAAATGATTCTATTTGTAAAATCTATTGGGGAATGCAATGTTTAAAAGGGCTAACTCAGGAACTGGGTCATTTGGGGCTCTCAAAAGGTCGGGGTGCCTCAAAGTGTTAGCCTTTGTTATGCCTTAATTAAAAAAATGAAGAAAAAAAATAATCTGAACATCTGTGCATATGAGGACATCTAATAAATTACAAAAGGGAAGCATTGGTTTTATATGTATTGTTAACACTGCTGAGCTAAATTCTCAAGATTTTAGGTTGCAGATATGCAGAGTAATCTCATGTTTTTTTTTTTTTCTTCATAAGTGCTCCTTGTATCTATATTACTTGATTACTTCTTCTCCTTAAGATTTCATAGAGCAAGGTACAACAGTCAGGGAGCAAGAAAGATTTGGGACAATTGGTGGGGAGAATACTCCTGCTTCAGAACCAAATGCAGGTGGTCTACCTGGGACGACCTCTTTTTCTAAAGAAACAAAAAGTAAGTATTTTTTTTCTTCTTCCCTGCATCATGCAATTTTTGGAATACCGGTGCTATCTACGTATATTTTAAATACAGTTTGCCAGTTGCCGTCATGTTATCTTTTCTGGTTTTGGTGATTAAGAAGCAGTAAATCACCTTTTAATTTTTATTTCCAGACAGATATAGCAGCTAGAAGTTAATTGTATCACTCTTTGGCTCAGTAAGAGCTATGGTCTGGTATGCTATTCCGTGATATGCTAATTCACATTAGTGTACTATATATTTAATTTCTTAGGCTAAAAAACAACTACGATATTTAGCTTAGGACAATTTTGTGACGTACAAGGGGTATGCCATATTCTCCTTTATGATATTGGTACGATGAAATTATGATACCTACTACAATTTATAAGTGGCTTATATCGAGGTTCAACAGGGAAATTACATCGGTAATTCATTAGGATAAACCACTATAAAATCGGGTACAATGGGATAATATGGAACTGGCCATATTGAAAACCCAAGCCAAAATTTCTTTTAATGGCAATAAATGTGCTTTAAGCCATGAGTTGCATGGCCTATAGAAATCCTTTATTATGTCCTGAGAAACACCGTTTTTGAGGATCTGAATAGCACTTACACTCCTGTAGATATTCATACAGATTATTTGGTTATCTGTTTCACAAATTATATTGTATCATTTATATGTGATCTTAATTAGTAAGTGTTTTCATCAGTAAAAAAATTCCCTGAATTAATCTTTATGTTTAACTTCATTCTTTGGGGGGTTCTTTTATGTTGTGAGCACTTTTTTTTTTAATTGCTTCTTGCTCATGAAGATTTCATTGTAAGTTTGAGTGAACAAGTATCTTATGTGTTCATCAGGCTAAAATGGAAATGCTCATCAGAGTTGTTACAAATTTGAAACTTATTTAACCTTTATGTTTGTCTTCAGGAAATGCACCTTCTTTAGGTGGGGCTTCTGTAACAGATGGTTCATCTATTAGTCCTGGAAGTACAAAGTGGCAAATGGTTGTGAATCCTTCAGAAAAGCGCACCAAGTTGTATGTCACATTACCTACCTGACTATAAATTTATTATCTGCTGCATAGCTTTCAGCTCTCCAATATTTTCTTATGTTTAGCAGTTTCATCTTATAGGATTGTTACTTGTTATGGTAACATGACATGGGCAGAGCTATCCAGTTGTACTTTGTTCTGTATTATCTTTTCTAGTTGGAGCCCAGAAGCTCCCAGGAGATAAGATTATTAGAGTTAATGTGGTTTTCTTCGCCTGCACTTGTAGGATAGCAGCCGAGAATCTATTAATATCAGACGGTCTAAAAACTGCAAGTGGCCCAAACTCTCAAGAGACATTTATATGTAAGGAAGCTTCACTTTTAAAAGTTATTATCAGCAACTAAATTTTGAGAGTTTGAACCATTTATTTAAACATCCTTAAGACAAATTTTGTAGTTCAAACTAACCTGGAATAGCACAAACAAAATCTGTATTTAGCTACAAATTATTCATTCCTTTTCAAAATAAAAGAAAAGTTGCATGATTTTCATTGTTCCAGCAAAATCAGAATATTGATAAAGTATTTCCTGGACCATTTTCATGACTGAAATTAAATACATTTTGGGTGAACATAATCTCCATGGAAGAGAAGTAAATGAAACATCTCCATAATTTTCTATTTAGAGGACGCAAGTTTAATCCGCTACATGCCATGTCATGAATTTGTAACAGCATGCGATCTTGATAAATTTCTCATGGTTTTGTGAACCTGATTCAAGATTGAATCTAGGGGCCGAAAGCCTTTCATACAAGAAATATTGATTGAAACTATAGTTAGACATTGGCCAAACATAATATGGCATAGGGGTCTACATGAGATTTTGTGTTTTTTCTTTTTTGGAAAAAAAGCTTCACAAGCATCTTAAAACTCAAATGTTAATTAAAGATTTTACTATCACCTGCATCATTATTAAAGCATCTTCAAGGTGAAAGGTTAACAAATTAAAATATTAGAACAAACCTAGTTATGTTAACATTTTGGGAAATTATTCAAATCTGATACTATATGTCTCAACTTTAAGTCATTATTGTTTTGTACTTTGCGGGTTCATGAATTGACTTTCACAAATGAATGACTCAGGTCTTCCGGTACCTCTTGCAAGTAAAATGTATACCTCACATAGAAATCTTCGTCTACGATCGGCACTCAATCATCTTTACCATGAATCATCACTGAATGCGAAATCTGGTGATTCCCCAAGTCCACTACTAGCACAGGAAAATGTGATGCTACCAACGCAAGTTTCTTCACCGAAGAATTTCTCACGTGATTCAGAATCCGACATCCTGCCTCAAAAGGTCTGTGGTTTAGTTTATTTGTGTCATCTGCACATGTTTGATTTGATTGATCCTTTGTGATAAGTGGTTGAGTGTTGCAGTGTTTTATCCGGAAATATTATCATATTTGATAACAAACATGACTGTGTCATATATGTATATTCTGAAGAGTATGATTGTGTCATCTTCTTTACCTGTTATTGTCTTTTCTCTTGTATTAGTGTCTAACGCAAGTTTTTTTTGTGTGTGTGTGTGTGTGTTTATGTGTGGTGTGTGTTGTGAAGGGAGGGGAAGAACAAAGTGTCCTTGTCACAGTGTGAAAGTCATCAATGTATCCATCAACTAATATTTGGTGAATTAGTGTATTCTACGGTGTTTAGAAAAGTCAGAAAACTCTCTATTTTTTTGGACCTCATCGAATGAATGAAATTGAAGCATCTTTGAAGAGGTAGGGACTGTGCATGGAGGTCATTCTGTTTGATTGACATACGCAAGAATAAAGCTTAAAGGAGGGTTGCTTTTTCTCTTTTTTTCGTCTCTGTGTGTGTGGGGGGGTTGGGAGAGGTGTCCTACACACATTAAGCTACTCTTTTTCTGTTGTGACTTCTAAGATGCTTTCTCATTAATGAATAAATTCTGAACGGAGCAACTAACTTATGTTCTTTTTATTAAAAAACAGAAAGATACATATGCCTCATCTGGTGTTCGAAAACCTGATCAGGTTGTGGCACAACCTTCAGAGTTGCACTTAGAAAATTCACCTGGGTACTCATCAACTGTGAATTTATCTAATCAGCTCAGAGACAAAAACTTCTCAAGACCAGCAATCACTGTTGATACTGCTGCTCGGGGAATGATAAGAAGTAGATATCTTCCAACAGCTTATTCTTGTCCTGGCAACTCTGGTATTCTCTCAACTATTTTGAGTATGATTTCATCTTGCGATATCTTCATTTCCAGAAAAGTAATATTGTATAAATCTAGTATAAAATACCCTTCATATATGTACTTAAAGGAATTTATTTGCTCACTCAACTATTTCTCATTTAAGTCACTGATTGGCATTGCTCAAATTCCTGCTCTCCTTTAGTGGTACATGGTCTTGATTTTTGAGTAGCATGTATATGATTTCAATAACTACTTGATAGCATATGTATGTGTATCAGCGTCCATCTTTTATGTATATATTTCTGTAAGCGGGTGGTGTGTTTGCACGTGGGTGTTTATTTATTTATTTTATACAACATATGGTTATAAGCTCAACTGGAGAATAATAACTAACAATGATATTAGTAGAAATCGGTATTGTTTCAAATCTCGGTTCTTTTGGAATTCAGCCAAACTGACTGGTTTGATTTGGTTTGGTTGACGATTTTCCCCAAATCCAAACCTTGAACAACCCTACTATTTTTATTTTTTGGGTTGAGTTTTGTATATGTTCTAATTTTCTTTAATGCATTTTTCGGAAAATTGGCATCTCAGTACTCCTGACAAGATATTTTTATTAATGTTATTACTATTATTATTATTCACTGTTGAAGATACATTATTTTTTGGGCAATAAGAAATTGAAAACAACTACTGTGATTTTTGTAATAAAAAGTAACTGCATGAAGAAAAAGGGTGTCACATTGCACAATTTAAAGTTTAATAGCTGATGATGTTGGAATTGAATAGATTCTTAGATAATTGTAAAATCTTAATTCTTAAATTTTACATTTTTAACTCATGTTTAAATCACTAAGCTGTCCCTGCGACAACACATTCTCAATTTATTCTAGGCCACATTTTAGAATAAACTCAATTTTGGTTATACTATTTTTGACAAACATTATGCATACAATGGATGACATTGTGATATGGGTGTTGACGTTGAAATTGGAAATTTGTTAGTACATTGACTAATTCTGGATAAAACATGTATGGAGGGAAACTCCAAGCACAGCGTCGATTCACCACATCAAAAGATACCAGAACACATTCTCAATTTATTGTAGGACACATTTTAGAGTAATCTCAATTTTGGTTATAACTATTTTTGACAAATATTATGCACACAATGGATGGCATTCATTTGTGTGGCATCCGATGGATAATATGTGTTTAGCTGGGGTCTGTTTGGAAGAATGTGAAATTGTAAGTTGCAAAACGAAATAATATGTATGGAGACGAGAGGAGCCGCAGAAAGGCTTCATTTTTGCTGTAGTTTAATGCTTAAAAATATCAATAAAATTTTGCTCTCATTTAATTGTGTTTTGTGAGTAAAACTAGTCATTTTGATGGAAGGTTTACATTCCAGAATGCTAGCTTTCTCCTAGATGAGAAATTACCTGTTTATTTTGTGCAAAACTTCAAAACCACATATATTGTGTTCCCACTACATGCACCATTCTTGCATCCAAGTCACTCCATCATACCTGTTTCTTTCACTCCTGTCGGTCTTTTTTTTATATAGAGCCTGAATATTTGGAGAACTGACATTTCCATCATAATTAAATTAGTTGATGGGTTTGCAGGGACATCGATGGCAAGCATACAACAGTCAAATGGAAGCGTTCCTGTCATATAATAGAATGGTCGAGTAAAAACGTGAACAAAAGTTGCTACAACTCCAATTCTTGATTTTTGAAGCCCATCATTCACAGTTGGTAACTGCCATTCTGATTAATTTTATTGCATAGCTAAAACTGAACATATACCTTGTCAATAAATTTTTGTATTAAATTTGGCGGCTGAATAGACTTTCATTGTATAGAAATCTTATCAAGTTTATCAATGACAATCTCAAGTCTTCTTACCAATGAAGGCAGAAAACTTTGAAATGGCAGATACTTATCTTGTTTATGGTCATTATCTGTGATTATTCCTAGATGACACATGCATCGTGGTAGTCTATATCCATGTCACCTAAATCCTGTGGACTCATTGAGCTTGGCTATAGTAGGCAATTGCGGATGCGATTGAATCTAACTGGATGATCTCATCCTACGCAGAACCAGTGGGTTGCAGCAAGTCTGTATCAGAATACGGCAACCTGTAAGTATAAGTAGTCACACTTGGTAAGATTGGGTGCCAACCATGATTTTATAGTTGCTTTATTAGTAGTAGTTTCTCGACCAAGTGAACTCCTGACTTGAGCCATCTAAATCTCGGTTGCCTTTAATGATTTTATGGAACTCACATCTTACCTACATCACTTACTGGGATCTTTCAACTTATTCGAAGAAACTATGTGGAGGAAAAGCTCCTCAACTTTATGCTTGAGTTTGACATGTAGATTTAGAACTTGTATAACTAATCAAAATGATAAATTACATCATCACAGGAGGGATAAGGGCTTGCCTAACAGAGAATATATCTTTTCCATTGATTAGTTTGTAGTGGAAAGTTTGTTGGATGCTAGGTCATAGTCCATCCATACATCGAGAACTTGGTGGTTGTGTCCATGACTTCTAGAGATCAAAAGAACCTAGGCCTATGGGTGCTAGAACTTGGTGGTTGTGTCCATGACTTTTTTTTAATATATATATACATTTTGCATATGTATCTTGACATTGAATTAGAAATCATTTATATGTTATTATGTTTAATTTTTATAAAATCATAAATTATAATACAAAAAAAAAAATTCGTCTGGCCCTCCGCCTAGGCCTATGGGTGCTAGTCTCTTACTTATCGCCTAGCGATTTTTAGAACATTGAAAAAAACACTCAACAAGCTTACCCCTTGTTGGAAAAAGTTAATTCTAAACGACTAAAATAGCTTTTATAAAGGTCAGTTGGTATTCAAAAAGTGATTTATAAGCTAATACATGATTGCGAACGCAATCATAAACAGTGACTTCGTAGTTCGTAGATAGTATTGTTTGTTGTATATAATGTATTTGATATACTAAAAGTAGGTATTCCCATGTTTGAATTTAAGTTCTACTAGTGGGATGGTTGGGATGTCTAATCTTTCCTCCACTTATTGACTAACCAGTTGAGTTCACTGAGAAGTAGTTGGAGACATCTCCATCTGCACAATCTCAAGCATCTCTTATTTTGTAAGAAGTCAATTTATAGAACTAATTGTCAGCTTGAAATGAGTAGACAATCTTTTTCCATTTCAATTATCAAATTTTAGGATATAATATTTGGAAAGAAAGAAATAGACACTTTCCTTGCAAACAAAGCAAGAATTATTAGTAGTAGTACATGTTTCTTTTTTTGATGTTTTGTGGCCTTGTTTATGGTAGAATAAAATGTGGCTGAATAAAGTGAAAGAAGAAAGTATAAGGAAGGAATCAAGGTTTAGTACTATTGTCTACTGGTGCCCGGACCCTGTAAGGACCACGATTGTAACACTAAAACTAGCCCGGACCCGGACCCTGACCCTGACCCTGTAAGGACCACGATGAGGACCACGATTGTAACACTAAAACTAGTCCGGACCCTGACCCTGTAAGGACCGCGATTGTAACACTAAAACTAGAAAAGTTTTGGGTACCCCATCCGATAGGGTTGAGATTATGGTACCACTTGAAATAGTATGGGCTGGTACTTCACTCCATATGATATGGATAGGAATTTAGTAGCCTTTGGTTCACTGCAGCTAAAATGGCTTATATTGTATAAATTACTGTGATCCCGAAAATACTTGGGAATCAGGTTTTTCAATCAGGATGATGTTATGATGACGAAAATACTTGTAATGCAGTCCCGAAGGCTCAATTGGCTAGTTTATTTATTTTTATTTTTTTTGCCCTCAACCCTATAATAAGAATTGCTCACAACAGGTAGTCGTGTAATCCACGTTGTTAATTATTGTTTTCGGATTATCATCATCAAGTTGCTTGCCAAGAAAACTGTACATCTCTATAGATTCCCTAGCCACCCAGGCACGTTATAATAGCTTCAATAGTATGGAGCATGTTATAATAGTGATTAATTTGTTTGCTTAATATTCCTGTATTTGACGGGCAGAGAAAGCTTTAGTCTCACGATGATAACAATGCAAAAGCATGTTTTGATTTCGGCACAATTGGAATTTCTTCTGTCTCTACCACCACTCTTTCCTTTTGTTATAATTTTAAGATTTGTATTTTTTCTCTAATTGTCTCATCTTCCAAGTATTCTCCCCTATGCCATTTTATTTTATTTTATTGAATCAATCTAATTAGATATTCAAAATATCTCACATTATTTAGAAGAAAACATAATGCTATAAGGAGATGTCATAATGCTCTTAAGGTTTTTTTTTTTTTTTTTAATATCCCTTAACCCCTCCCACCCCAAATGTCGTTGGTTGGATTCGACCCTGTGACCTAATGATACCATCCGCAACTGCTCAAATACTATGTTATTCATTTAAGACTAATCTACTTCATCTAAGATTGAACAAATTTTGCAGTTGTCATAGCGATCACTGACACTTGGTGAGATTTTTAGGATTTACATGTCGTATTTATTACAAACTACATCTCTTCAATTCCAACTAAGAACTAGGACATTCCGACATCTTAAGTACTTAGGTTATTTCATTTGCTTATGCAAAAAACGATTAAAAAAGACATGTAAGTCAAACCACCACAGCCTTAGGAAGCCAACTTGGCTACCTTTGCGCCCATCGTTTTGATTAGAATATTTGGAAAAAGTGCATAAACAACATACAAAACTTGGCATGAGATAAAGATTATACAACATATAAAAAATAAATAAAAAAATTGACAAAATAAAAGATAAAATTTCCCCACGGCATATATCCATTTGGAATTTATTGTCCATAAAAATACATTCCCCTAAATATCACTATCAATCACTTTCATTTTCACAATCTAACCTTTCCTCGATGTCCTCAATTATCAAATCTCACAACAACCCCAAGTGCTCATAAGGAGGACCTCCACTATTCTTTGCATCAAACACTTTAACGGAGGAAAGAGAGATTCAGACATACAGATCGAAACCCCTAAAATTTCTCTCGCAATTCTCAATAGAGAAAACTAAATCTGGGTTCTTTCCCTTCCAAGCTGAGCTTCTGATCGACCCTATATTTGTAGCGTTTACGTTTAGTGTTTAGTGTTTAGTGTTTAGTGTTTAGTGGATGCATCTGTTCTTGATTTCGGCTGTTGAAGGTAAATAGTGTTGGGGTTTGATTGATTGATTGATTTTTACTTTTCTAAAGGAGTTTGATGCGTTGAAGTAAACCCAATCGTGAAAGTTTCGTTTTTTCTTCTCAAACTTAGAAGTAACGGGCCAATTCAGTATTGGTAGGAAAAAAAAACGAGCTTTATGTGATTGAGTTTGTGTTTCTATTCAGAGAATCTCAGTTGCTTGAGATTTTTGGGGTCTGGGGGTTTGTTAAAAGTACAAAAGTAGAGATTTTGTGGGGATGTAGTGATTGGGGTTTGGAGGAATTTGATGTCTACGAGGACGAGCGTTGTTGAGGAAATGAGGGGAGAAATGGGGAGTGTGTCATCGAGGAAGGGGTTGGAAATGAAGCTAAGTTATGGGTTGAGATCCAAGTCTTCAAATAGATTGGTGAGAGATGTATCTGTGCCAGTTGATGCTTTGAAGCAGAGCTGTTGGGCTAATATGCCACCTGAGCTACTGAGGGATGTGTTAATGAGGATAGAGGAGTCCGAGGATGCGTGGCCGCCACGCAAGTATTTGACTGCTTGTGCTGGGGTTTGCAGGAGTTGGAGGGAAATTATGAAGGAGATTGTTAAGACCCCTGAGTTCTCTGGGAGGTTGACTTTTCCGATTTCATTGAAGCAGGTTTGAAATTTCTAGGCTGTACTTGTGATTTTGATATTGATATTACAAGCTCATTATTTTTGTTAGCTAATTATGTTCATTGTTGATTTACTAAATTTTTAGGTAGTTCGATAACATATATCATTATTGAGCATCACAGTCCTATGCACTCTGTACCTTTAATTTCATATGAAATAATTTTTTGTTTAAAAGAATGTTAAGGGTAACAAAACTGGGGTTGATTTTACCATACGTTGGACAAACCAGTTCATCTCTGACAAACCTTTTACTAATCCTAAAGCTCATCTTGGTCTTTGTTACTTTGAATGTATGTACATTTTGTTTATATGGTTGAATTTGGTTTCAATGGGAAAACTATCATGGGAACATCCTTGCATATTGAGTAAGTTGCACATTTAGAATTAGAAGGTATTGACATTTCCTAAAATGACTCGTGAACGTTCCTTGTTTTCTCGTCACCGTGATAAATTCATTTATCAACCTCCCACGAGACAGTAACTTCTCACAGAGCTGAAGAAACAAGGTATGCTCATGAGTGATTTTGTACGTGCAATCAAGTGAATATTTAAGTATTACTTATGAAGAAAATTTAATCCTAGAGCACAATTGATCTGAATGAAATCTTAGAAATTGTTTTGCAAACTGATTGCAAAACTATTTTAGCCTTTACTCATCCATTATATTTCTTAGTTAGCAATACTGGAATATGGACATCGCATATGCCTTTGAGTGATAGATTTAAGACATTTTGTTAGATCAATTTGATTGCTGTTCACAATTACATTATTCTCATGAAAATATTGCTTAATTTGGAAGTATGTGCTCTGAACTTGATAAGATGGTTACATTATGCAGCCTGGACCACGGGATTCTATAATGCAGTGTTTCATAAAACGGAATCGGGCCAGCCAAACATATTATTTGTACATTGGTTTAACTCAAGGTTAGTGTTGGGGTTTAGCAGAATTTTCCTTTTTCTTTTTCCCCTCCATTTGCATTGAGGCGACATGATATCCTCTCTTTTTTCCCTTCATATAAGTTTATTTGCCTGTCTGTTGCAATTGCAGCTCTGACTGATAATGGCAAGTTCCTTCTTGCTGCACGGAAATTTCGTTGTCCCACCTGTACAGACTATATTATCTCTTTAGATGCAGATGACATGTCCAAGGGGAGTGGAACCTACATTGGGAAGTTGAGGTGAGCCACTCAACCTCACTTGGCCCACTCTATATATGTAGTATGATATTCGTGACCACTACTTAAAATTTCTTACTTTTCTTAACAGATCAAACTTTCTGGGAACGAAGTTTACTGTTTATGATGGCCAGCCTCCTCATGCTGGAGCAATGATTGCTAATAGCCGCTCTGCTAGGCTGGTTGGTTTGAGACAAGTTTCTCCAAGAGTACCAGCTGGAAACTACCCAGTGGCACACATTTCCTATGAGTTGAATGTTTTGGGTTCCAGGTGAGAAATTGGGTGATGCAAGATTTTCCATGAATGTAGGTCGTAGATTAGGCCTAATTTGTTAAACTGTTGGTAATTGAATGGTGGCTCTGTGCTTTGTATGTTCTGATTTATGTATATTTTGTGAATGAAATTGCTCAACTGATTGCGTACACTTTGTCACCACTAGGGGTCCAAGGAGAATGCAATGTATTATGGATGCAATCCCTGCTTCTGCAGTAGAACCAGGGGGTGTGGCCCCTACACAGACTGAAATTCCCCTTAGCAACCCAGATTCTTTACCATCAATCCCATTTTTCAGATCTAAATCTACCTGCATTGGAGGTCTCCGGTCAGGAAGTTTGGCAGGCCAGCAAGAAGGAATGCTCGTATTAAAGAACAAATCTCCTAGGTGGCATGAGCAACTGCAATGCTGGTGCCTTAATTTTCGAGGTCGGGTGACAGTTGCTTCGGTGAAGAACTTTCAGCTTGTGGCTTCTTTAGAAAATGGACAAGCTAGTCAGGAATATGACAAAGTCATTCTCCAGTTTGGAAAAGTAGGGAAGGACTTGTTTACCATGGATTACCAATATCCAATTTCGGCATTCCAGGCATTTGCTATCTGCCTCAGCAGCTTTGACACTAAGATTGCTTGTGAATGACTGACAACAGGTATGAATCTACTCTGAATATGGAATCCCCTGGATCTCGGTATTGGAAGAAATTGGACAAATCTTTAGTGAACTTGTTAGTTTACATGAAACTTAAAACATTATTCTTTTTAGTCACTTTTTGTGTAGCAGAGTACATGTATATCCCTTATCCCAACGTCTATTTTGTGAAAAGAGAATTCAAGATGTGTATGTTAGAAGAGAGAGAGAGATCTTGGAGATGGAGGAAATAGTAGTTGCAAAAGAGAATTCAAGATGTGGGCGTCTCTTTTGTGAAATAAATCTGAAATTGTGCGTATGTTAAAAGAGACGTAGAAAGGAGGGGGGTGACAATGACATTAATCAATGGTTATTTAAGAAAAACTGCCCTTGAATCACAATTAAATGAAGGTTTTTTATTTTTCTTTAGTACTATGTTTGTTATTATTATTACCATTTTCTTTTGTTTAGGGCGTATTCTTAGTGACTAAAGCCATGAAGCATAAAAACTAAAACTTGATTATGTCCCATGTACTCGGAATCATATTAGGATTTTCAGCTATTTCTTATGTGAGACAACTCAATATTTCTCCTGTGAAATTCAGATAAACTAATTCCCTCTTCTTTTCTTTTAGCAACCAACGCTGTTCTTCATAGAGGATCCAATGATCATTGTTTCTTTGGAAGATGAGAGTTGATCACTTAATGCTACTGCTGATGACCGAGGGCTAAAACGACAGAAGTCGTTGGCTGTCAAATCTGTGTGACGGCCATTTACAGTGTGTGTTTCTGTTTCATTTTGTGTACATAGCTATTTGAAAATGAATCAGTTAACCTCTGGCCTATGGATTGCACTTTCTGGAAGTGAGGTTTGAGTATTGTTGTTTAGATCTAGGAAAGTGGTTTTCCAAATGTTGTTAGCTCAGCTGTTGTTTATGTCTATTGTTTTGTATGGCACACAAGTTGTTGTCTGGTGTTTAGCTCATTGTAACTCTAGATCTTTAGTGAAATGTTGTTCTGTTCATCTTAGTAGATAGCCCCACCCCCAAGTGTTCCTTATGTGGTTGGGCTTCGAGAGACAAATCTAATATCTTGTTGGTAACAACTAAATGACACCACCCCACCAAATTTGCTGAAGTATATCACCATTGCCCTTCTTTCTGAAAGATACCACCACTTTTCTAATGAACGCCAAAAAAAAAAAAATCTATCGTCTCTTCCTAGCTCTCTCTCTCCTCCATCAAGCACCATCACCATTTAGACATTGCCACATCTTTTTTCCACTGCCAACTCATCGGCCGTCACTTCTCCCATCACATTTTCTTCTTCTTCTCTCTTTGCTCCATCTTTTCTCCATCAAACATCACTGCCACCTTTCCCTTCGCCTCTTCTGCTCTTTTCCTTCTTTCCTCTTTTCTCTTCTTCTTTTCCTCCACTCTCTTTCCTCTTCTTCTCTCTCTTCTCCATTAACATTATGTCATTTAATCCCTCTAACACCATGTTTACGAATCACCCAACACTATGTTTTTGAATCAAATCCCTTCAACGCCATGTTTACAAATGCATACTAATGCCTTCCAATACCATGTTTTTTAATCCTTTCAACACCATGTTTACGAATCACCTCCAACACCATGTTTACGAATCCCTTCCAAAAAAGTGTTCCAGAAAATTATATCCTTCCAACAGTGTATTTATGAATTCCTCCAAAAACTGCATAAAATAACTATCATACCATCCCTAGGAAAGCTCAACATATCATCACACCTAACACCTCAGAAAAATCATATGTTTATTTCTTGATAACCATCATGAAAACATAGACCAACTTGTATTGGATTCAAGATTTCTTGACGAATAGGGCTGCTCTATTGAGAGAACTTACGAAACTGAAAACACAAACATTGTACAACCAATCGTCACACCTATTCATGATTCTGAATAATGCTCCTTCCCCTGGTGTTATATTTAATGTCTTCTCTAATCTTGTAATCACCCTTTCTTGAAACTACACCCAAATAATAGAAAACTTAGGGAGAGGAGAAAGAATAAAAACTCAACAAAATGAAAAGACTGCAATTGAGTTTAGAAAGGATGTATTCATCATCATCAGCGTAAGAAGATTATGCATACTGTTAAAGTCTAAGAATAAATTACCTCATTTCATTCATCATCATCAGCGTAAGAAGAAAGGATGTATTCATACTGTTAAAGTCTAGGACAGATTATGCACTGAGAAAGCATTTCATTTCAATACACTCAAATGATCTTTGTACATTGCTTATATAGAAATCTAGACATCATGAATGGTTGTCAAAACAGAATGACAGCTATACAAACTTAAGCTAACAATCTGACTAACTAACTAACAGACTAGTATGCTTAACATTCCCCCGCAAACTAAGGATAGAACCATTAACAACACTTAGTTTGTCTCGTAACAGTAAAAATCTAGACTTGCCAAGAGCTTTTGTAAGGATATCAGCTACTTGATCCTTGGCAGTAATATGAAGAACATTAATGAGTTTTCTAGCAACCTTCTCGCGCACAAAATAAATGTCTAGCTCAATATGTTTGGTCCTGGCATGAAGAACTGGATTTGCACTTAGCTGAACAGCACTCATGTTATCACACCAGACATTAGGAGGTGCACAACCAATTCTTAATTCAGAGAAAAGGGACTGTAGCCATGACAATTCAGCTGTGACTGAGGCTAAACTCCGGTACTCAGCTTTCGTGCTACTCCTAGAGACAACACTTTGTTTCTTGGAGGACCAGGAAATGAGATTTGATCCTAAATACACACAATAGCCTGAAGTAGAACGTCGGTCTGTAGGATCTGATGCCCAGTCAGCATCACAATACCCAGTGAACTTGAAAGAAGGGGTAGGAACTATGTGAAGACCAAATGCTGATGTAGCCTTCAGGTACCGTAAGATCCTCTTAACTACTCGCCAGTGAAACTCAAGAGGGTTTTGCATGAACTGACATACCCTATTAACAGAGTATGCAATGTCAGGTCTAGTTATAGTAACATATTATAAGGCTCCAACAATGCTCCTATACAACTAAACGTCTTGAACTGGATCACTCCCTGTGTCTATCAGCTTCTCACCACCACACATAGGGGTAGGCAATCCATTTGCGAATTGCATTTTAGCACGACAAAGAAGATCTTGAATGTACTTGGATTGTGACAGAAACATTCCATCTGCAGTGTGAGTAACTTGAATGCCAAGAAAGTAATGAATCAATCCCAATTCTTTCAAAGAAAACTGAGCATTCAGTTGAGATATCAAATGTGAAATGTCAGACTTGCTAGATCCAATAACTGAAATGTCATCAACATATACTAAGATGAATATAGGTGATGGTGAGTGTCTGATGAACAGAGAAGAATCTGACTTTGTTGTAGTAAACCCAAACTGAATAAGAGTGTGCCTAAGCTTGTCAAACCAAACTCTAGGTGCCTGTTTGAGACCATAAATTGCTTTTGAAAGCTTGCAAACTGCATTAGGACGAGTTGGATCTACAAATCCAGGGGGTTGCATCATATATACCTCTTCTTGTAGGTCCCCATTTAGGAATGCATTGTTGACGTCCAATTGAAAAATTGACCAATAGTAAGTAACTGCAACAAAGAGTATGACTCTGATTGTAGATGGTTTTATCACAGGACTGAATGTTTCTTCATAATCAAAACCAGGAATTTGTTGAAAGCCCCTAGCTACTAGACGAGCTTTATACTTCTGAATTGTCCCATCTGTAACCAAGAAAGGTACATTCTACTGACCTATATTGGAGCTTATGTGTGTTATAGGGTCTGATGTTGGGATAACAAGAACACCCAAAAACCTTAAGAGTTTTGTAATCATGTGCTTTGTGATAAAGAAATTCAAAATAAGAGATACCATTTAGAACAGAAGAAGGAACTCTGTTAAGAAGATAAACCGAGGTTCTAACTGCTTCATCCCAAAATTTTAAAGGAAAAGAAGCATGAGCAAGAAGTGTAAGAGCTGATTCAGTTATATGTCTATGTTTCCTCTCAGCAACACCATTTTGTTGGTGAGTAGTTGGACAAGCTAACCGATGAAGAACACCATTTTGTTCTAAAAATTTTGAAAAGGATCTGTATTCACCACCCCAGTCAGACTGAACACACTTAATAGGAAGATTAAATTCTAGCGCTACATGTGACTTAAACTTGAGAAATGTAGGGAATGCATCTGACTTATTTTGCAATAGATATACCCGAGTAAATCTACTATATGCATCAATGAAATGTATGTAATATTTGTAACCAGAGGAAGACACAGTTGAAGCAGGACCCCACAAGTCTGTATGTATGAATTCTAATGGAGAATTGTACACTGTTGATGAACTAGGGAATGGAAATTTGTGAATCTTTCTTAAACAACATGAAGAACAAAAGTCAGATTCATTGTTGTTTGAAACAGAGATATTACATTGACTAAGTATTTTGTGAACTAATTTCAATGATGGATGGCCCAATCAAGCATGCCAGAGTGACAATGGTGAAGAGGCCTTTGTAGAGACTGTATGAACTGACTTGCTTGGAATGACCGGTTCAACAAGATGAGAAGATGGAAAAACATATAGCCCATTGCTAAGAATTCCTTCCAACAGAATCTGGTTCGTGACCTGATCTTTCACAAAACAGACATTAGAATGAAATTCAAAAAAGACATGGTTATCTTTTGCAAATTTGGATACACTTAAAAGATTCTTGGTGAGTTTGGGTATTTGAAGAACACTCTTAAGAGTCAATTTTCTTGAAGGATTGAATGAGTGTAATGTAGACTCACCTATATTCTGAATTTGCAGCCCAGTTCCATCCCCAATGAAGAGGTGTTCATTGCCAAGATATGGAGAAGAAGAGGTCATGGTCTGTGTGAAAGGAGTGCAATGATTTGTTGCACCAGAGTCTGGATACCATCTCTGATCAGATGTAGTAGATGATGAAGGAAACGTTTTCATCTGAGACTCATAATTAGTTCCCCAAGTGGATTCAGAAGGTTGACTGGATGATACTGAGAAAGCATTTCTAGATGCTATGTTTGCTTGTTGAGATGCAGTGCTTGAACTCCATAGATTTGGAAGATTATCATCAAATCTGTTATAACATTTGAAAGCTAGATGACCTATTTTTCCACAGATTTGACATTGAGGTCGATTGCTTTGATGACCAGGGAATCTTGAGACTCTACCAGATCCAGATCGGCCACTTCTGAATGAGAAAGAGGTTGTTGGAGATCTGAACCGAGGTCTCCATGTATGTGGATTTGAAGCAAAGGATCTAGGTGACGGCTTGTAATTACTGTGAGCAACATTTGCATAACTAGATGCATCAAGTTCCTTTACATGTCTCTCAATTCTTGTTTCTTGAGCCAGTAGAAGTGCTTCAATCTCTGCAACACTATAAGAATCTGATCTGGAACTGACTGACACAATGAATGTATCATAAGGTTGAGGTAATTCATCGAAAATAGCATTAATGTGGTCTTTAGAAGATAGTGAATGACCTACTGAAGCCAACTGAGATCAATGATGTTCTTGATCTTTAATAAGTACTCATTAATGTTCATACCACCTTTCTTGAGATTCTGAAGTTGAGTTCTAAATTGTGAAATCTTTGCTATAGTTTGAGAATTGAAGAAAACCTCAAGTATATTCCAGATATGTGCAGAAGATTCACAACCTACTAACCTTGTTAGTAACGATTCAGTCATGGATGAAAGAAGCCATGAAAAGATAAGTTGATCATGTTGTTCCCAACTGATGAACTCTGGATTGACATTACCATGAACTTGATCTTCAACAGATAGAAATCGTGGTGGAGATGAGTATTTTTCAATGAACCTTTGTAACTTGTGACCTTTAATTGTTGCTAATACTTGTTGTTTCCACAAGAAGTAATTGTTCTCACTTAGTTTGACAGACAATACGTGAGTAAACATGACTGGTTTACAGTCTGTAATTGAAGAATTGCTGATAGATGCAGCATTTGAAAGGGTTGAATCAGCCATTATTACTGCTGATTGAGAAGATGGGAAGAAACTGAGAAAGAAAAAAGAAAAGAAGATGAAAAACAATGAGGAAGCTCTGATTCCATGTTAAAGTCTAGGACAGATTATCTACTGAGAAAGCATTTCATTTCAATACACTCAAATGATCTTTGTACATTGCTTATATAGAAATCTAGACATCATGAATGGTTGTCAAAACAGAATGACAGCTATACAAACTTAAGCTAACAATCTGACTAACTAACTAACAGACTAGTATGCTTAACATGACAGACTAGTATGCTTAACACATACATGGTCCAACAAGTTCTTAATACCCTAGCTCTTAGGTGATTTCTTCGTTTTCTTGAAACCAACTACATTGCCGTGTGGATAAAAAAATTCATCTTCTTCAAACATAGCAATCCAAGCACAAAAGAGCAATCAATCTGATGCAACTTTTAGCAATTTTTATCATAAAAGAACAACCAATCTATCACGTGTACAAGTTCTTTTCAAGATATATAAGCAAATGGTGCATATATTTTGACAGAGCAATCCATTTATCCCAAACAGTTTCCATTGCTCGCCAATTATCTCATCTTCAATGATGAAAAAAGTTGAATTAGTAGTAAACTTCTGTTGATTTTTATTCGCTCATGTTTCTTTATTAAAATCTTGAAGATTTTCTTAATTTATATTTTTAAAGTGTCAATGTACATGTTTTCTATCACTCCATTGAAATTTATGAATGATAAAAATAATGTAAACACCCACTTTATTCTAAGCTTAATTATTGATTAGAGTTGTGCCAAAAAAACGATTAAACCGACCAAACTGATTTAACGGAAGTGTTTGGTTTGGTTATTCTTATATTCGATTCAGTTTCTATTATTAGCAATTCGATCAATTCAATTCCATGGCATTTATGGTTCCGCCAGCTATAAACTAGTAGAGATCAGATTGAACCCAAGAGTATTGTACACCCCTAAGTTCAATTGTTTGGAAGGTATGAAATGAAAGGTATAGTTTCCACAAGGTTCGAAGTTAGACAGCAATGTAAAATTTTAATTACCTGTATCATACTCCAGGTTTTTGTAAGTTATACGGAGAAGATACGGAAATTAGAGTCAACGTGATCTTGGGACCTAGACTCAGCCAATGGACAAATCAAGGACAAACACTCTCCTAATACAGATGAAGAGACCTAACATCTAAATATCCCTGATTGATTTCTTACTGGGTTTAACGAAAATGTGGGGTCGAAATATAACTATACAAGATTTAAACTTGCTTCAGTAACTGAACAAACATTCAAAGCAAAGAGAAAGCTAGGTAAAATAACAAAGTTATGAAATATTAAATGTACAAATTTGACCCTAGATATAAAATATTTGCTTATATATTGAGTGTCGGTAGGGGCATGTGATATATCTTTTAGCCTTTATAACTAAGTATCCGAAAGCCCTCCGTTTCTATTTTCAAAATGTACTATTGTTTTTGTTTCACTTATAATACTCGCTCAAATGAAAAGTTGGAGGAAACCAAAAGTACAGTACAGTAGAAGTCACATTCTAACCATCTTGGATCGGTAATGGCTGGATAGTGGTCAATAAATTTGACTATCCAAAACAATTTCTAAAAAAATCCTTAGAACAATTTAGAAACAATTTTAACAAATCATTTTTATTTTTATTTTAACAATTTAGAGACAAGTTTTTATTTTTACGCACAAATTGCTTCCAACCATTGGATGAAAAAAATCGAGAATTTTAATGTCATAGGGCCTAGGTGAAAAAGTTTACACACCAACTATGAACAAGTCTCCGAGATTGCCAAGTTTTTATTTTTACGGACAAACTGCTTTCAACCAGTGAAAAAAAAAACGAGAATTTTAATGTCATAGGGCTTAGGTGAAAAAGTTTACACACCAACTACGAACAAGTCAGCTAGTTGATAACGGAATTAGCAAAGGGTTTTTGATGTTTTAAAGAAAATAATTAGATAATTGTATTATTGTTGTGTTGTTCTTGATTGAATACAAGTTTATATAAGTTAATTTTTACTTAACTTTGTGGAAACAATAAAGTTAAAACTCCATGTACAAAATAGAGTCCTATTTTAACTTTTCTATTCAAACTTTTTTATTCTTGTACTTTTCTTTTTGTAAAAGTAATCAATCTTGAATTTGGACTCAACTATGTTGAGTGCAAACCTTACTTGCTATACTGATTATACTAAATTCTTGATCATGATTTCTATCAGGAGTTGAATAAGATGCAACTTGTCGATCAAATGGATCAGAATTTATGTGCAAGCGGAAACAGGATTTATGTGCAAGCGAAAGCATTGAGTAGAAACAACTGCTTGATTCATATAACATAGATTAATTATAGCCAAAATTTTAACTGTACAGCTGAGAAATGAGTTCCTAATACATGCGAGGCGGTGGCATTGAAAATGAGAGCAAATTACAGATAACAAGCATTGTCTTGCCTCCACTACTACTTATGCATATCTATCTGCCATGTATCCTCCAACAGGAGAACCCCATAGTTGTAGACATCTCTAAGCATGGAAACTAGACCACCATTGTCCATACCATAATCTACCATTTGAGTTTTATTAAAATTAAACTTGGAGCTAAAAGAGGACATCAACTGATTAATGGATTTACTCAGAAATTACTGATCTTTGCTAATAATTTGTTGGATCCAAATATCCCTATTTGATTTTCATTTAAAAAAATTATGCATTCCAATTAATAATTGCTAATTATTAATACAAACGCTTAAAGTTTTCATTTAAAACAACACAAATAATTTATTTAAATGTATAGGTATAAATATTTAAAAAATATCCCTAAATTTTAAATATCTCTAATTGATTTTCTTATTAGGTTTAACGAAAATGTGGAATCGAAATACAATTATACAAAATTTAAACTTCCTTTGTGAATGAATAACAGTTTTGCTAGGCAATTATTTTTTTGTTAGAATTGGACATTTTTATAATTTTACCCATTCTCTTAAAACACTAACTACAAACATAGTTTATAGAAAGATAAAATTGCCAAAAAGCCAAACCTGGCAAAAAAAAAAAAAAAAAAAAAACTGCCTGTAAGAACAAACATTCAAAGTAAATAGAAAGTTAGGTAAAGTAACAAAGTTACAAAATACTAAATTTACAAATTTAACCCTAGATATAAAATATTTTGCCTATAAACGTCGCTGTCATTAGGGGCATGTGACATCTCTTAGCTTTTATCAACTTTATAAGTATCTGAAGCCTCCCTTTCTATTTCAATAGCCTGTTCAAAATGTATTATTGTTTTCGTTTCACCTATTATCTTATTCAATTTTATAAATAAAAGATGGGAGGAAACCAAAAGGACAATAAAAGTCATATTCTAAGCATCTTGGATGTCGGTAAGTCAACTTTGGTAAAAAAAAATTGATTTTTTTAGAGTAAATTTACATATACAGTAAATCATTTATATGTAACTTATTGGAGCAAATTATACTTGCATTGACTACAAATAAAGTTATGAAAGTTAAACAAACACTAAATCATTTGAAAAATAACAATAATTCGAGAACAACACATCGATTCTAGAAAATTGACAAATCAATCTTAGAATCTACGTAGAACAACAATTCTAGAAAAATATATGCAACAATTCCAGAAAAATCAATGTAGCAATTGATAAATGTATATGTATCACTTCTAGAAAATTGACAAAGAATCTTAAAAATGTATATATTCGCTACCACAATTATTGTGTCATTCATAATTTGGCATTTGAATTTATTTGAAAAGGAAAACCGTGAACATCATAAATATTGACAATGTGTTACATATGTAATATTAATTTCCTATTAATTAAGGAGGAAATCTCTGTAGCTGGAATGCATATATGGCACAATGTTTTTCATCTTGTAACAATCTTATAGAGAGCTACAATGCAGCAAGGAGTATTGGCGATTGTAGCAATAGCACAAAGACTAGCAACCCAAATCTAATCTATGTATATGACTGTATGTTGATGATGGTTTTTTTTCATGTGAAATCAAGATCTTTTGGACTACTGGCAAAAAACGAGCAAGTACAACATATTCGAACACCGGTGGAACTTTTGATGTTAGATCCACTCCAAAGCGGAATTACTCAGCTATTGTTAGATAGTGTATAGAGAATAGCTGACAGGAAATCTTTCGTGTTTCCAGGGCTTTAGATATCATTTGAAATGGTCTCAGTTAGCTTTCATGTGTGTATGTTGAGACCATAATATAAGTCCCATAATAAGACCCATACAACTTTTCATGTGGTTGAGTTTTTAGTGAATGCATGCGAAGTTAAGATGATAGATTTTATGGAAGAAAAAAAAATCAATCATACCATAATGTTTATTTGTAAAAAAAAAAAACAACTTTTAAATAATTCACATCCTAACTTTATTCATCTCATAATGAGGTATTTATAGGGATACAAATATAATCTTAACTAGAAAATGAAAAATAAAATTATAATTGCGGTTAATTCAATATTCATAAATAACTGTAGTCTCTGTTAATTAGGTATTCATAATTATATAACTACTATAATTGTTAACATTGCCTCGCAAGATGGGCATAGATATCGCAATTGCCCAACTTGACAAGTGAATCAGTAAAGATAAACTATACAGCAACTCAACAGCAACAAATATGTAGCAACAAAAAGAATAACCAACGGCAAGTAGTCTCGATGGCACGTAGGACGAATAACCGACGGAAAGTAGCCTCCGAGGGCACGTATAATGAATAACCGACTAGAAGTAGTCTTCGAGGGTACTAAGAAAACGAATAAACAAATTTGTCACATTCATATCCATGGCACCAATGAGCCAACTTTCACAATAGCATTATCCATTAGGACGAATAAACAAATTCATCACATTTAGTTTTATGGCACGGATGACCTAACTTTTCACGATAGCTTTTTCTTCTCGAACCATGCTTTGATACCATATCAAATAAAACAATTTTTAATTAATTCAAAACATAACTTTATTCATCTCACAATGAGGTATTTATAAGGATACAAATATAATCCTAAATAGGAAAGGAAAAATAATTTTAATACGGTAATCCTAAATAACAACAATTTATGTTAATTAGGTATTCATAATTATATAATTACTATAATTGGAACACTAATTATTATGTTATAATCAAGGAAAATGAAAACACATCAAATTTCACGCCATACAAAAGATCTAGCCGAGCAAAGTCATTCCCTCAACAACTTTCTTACTAGCTGGACGAGAATAGATGTCATCCCGCCAAGCCTTCACATGATGGCGAGAGTCAACAAGTTGAGCCTTGAGAGTCTCATCAAATAGTAAAGGTATGGAAAGTGGTGTACGTCAAGAATTTTTGCAAGTTTTTCAACATTGGATTGAACGATAATGTCATCCGGGGAACACTCGTAGTACATCGGGATGACTGCCCTTTGATAAAAGATGGGCGCAATTAGATACCTTCAATAATAGATACCTTCCTTTTTTTACCTTTACTAATGTGGTTGTAACATATAGAATATGCATATATTCAATATCTAATTTAATTTCTGGAAAACAATTTATTTTCTAAAATAGTATACATTTGAATTATAAATAGGGTTATTTTTCTTTTGGCCCCGATTAGTTTATGGTTATTCTTTGACTCCCAAAAGTTTATGTATTCAAGTCTAACATTCATTTTGGAGTTTGACTGTTACGTCAAACATGTTGACCTACTAATGTTATTCATAAAAATGTAATGACCAAAACGCCCAAAAGCCTTGCCATTGAGATATGGAAAAGTTTTTGGCGTCGGTGGTAGAAAAAGTGGAAAATAAGCAAAGTGAAGAAAACGAAACGAAGTAAAGAGACATTTTGGTCAATTGGCTAGTTATGGAGGAGTGTGTGGTGGATTTGGAGAGAGATAAGAGTTTTAAGGGTTTGGTTGATGGTAAAAGAAGTGAGAAGAGAAGAAAGGGCTTGGCGAGAAAAGATTTTTGTGTTCCTAGTAAGAGGTTATTACTTATTATTTTGATTCCAAAAATCTAGAGAATCATGTCCGCGCCAAGCCAGCCCAATACCATCCATCATTCTAGAGATTGGCCTGGTGCGGGCCTGACTTTTGGGTGAAATTTTGAAGAGATGAACAAAAAAAGAATATATTGTGGAAGGAAAAAGACGATTTGTGAAAGATGGGTTTAGGATTGCATCAAAGAAATTATGGGCAATCCGGTCTTTAAGAGAAATGTGGATGGCTGAAGCTTTTCAACATGTTTGAACTAATGGACAACCTTCCAAGCGATTTTTAGAGTTTGTATATTAAACAGTTGAGACTTGATTTTTTTTTAATGCTGATTATATGTACAATTTTAAATAAAAAAAATTGGTTAACCTTATTGAATCATCACTTTTTTGTAATTGGTCTCTATGATAGACTATGAATTTTTAATAATCTTAGAATGTGTTTGGTTCAAAAAAGATTTTCTAAAAACAATGTCGAAAGTGGGAAAGGGAAGAAATTGAAAGTGAGAATAGAGAACGTAAATTTTGTGATGACCTCTATCCTCTTTGAGTTTTTTCAAAATCGCGAAAATTGTTTCCTTTGGAAGAAGCAAAGTATGGTTATATTAAGTTTGTAAGGATAATTGCCATCTCTAAAAACTATCCATCTCTAAATTGTATTGTTCATGCCAAGTACAGGCAAATGCAGATTTCTATATCAAAATGTATATTACAAAAACTATCTCAAACAATATATATATCGCTTTTGTAATTGATTCATGAAAAAGAGAACATAACTATTTAATTTCTTAGAAGTAAAGGATTAATATAAGAAAATCCGTTTATTTAATTTCATAATAATTCAAGTCCATTGATCTCTCTTCTCGCAAACTCAGATTATGCGTTCAATGTCATTCCCTCAGCAACCTTCTTGAAGGCGGGACGAGAAGAAATATCCTCCCACCAAGCCTTGACATGAGGGCGAGCGTTGATGAGCTCAAACTCCGGAGTCTTCTTAAGGTAGTAAGTGTAGGAAAGGTGGTGAAGATCAGCCAGAGAGTAAAAATCACCAGCTAGGTACTTAGTCTTGGACAGCTTATCTTCATATATATCAAGGACTTTTGCAAGTTTTTCAGCATTGGATTTGAGAATTTCCTCGTCTGGGACACCTCCGTAGAAGACTGGGATCACCACTCTTTGGTACACAATGGGTGAGATTGCTGGGCTGTATTGCTGAGACTCAACTTCTAACCATGCATTTACAAGGGCTGATTCCTTGAGATTGTCCAATTTCAAAAGATCAGTACCATTGTCCTTGTATTTGGTTGCTACATATCTCGAAATAGCACGCGATTCTGGCAAAAGATTCAGATTATGTTTAGTTACACATTTACATTCAAGTCATAATCTTACATGATTTTACAGATTCTTCTAACTCTATTCAGAAAAAAAACAAACACTCTAAATCATTATCCTCTCACATAATAGGGTGCTGATTACTTGCACAACCTAAATTCATTTAGAGATCAACCAAACAAATTTTTAAAACATCTAGTTGAGACTCTACTCATAATAGCTAGTGATGATGAAGCCTTTCAACACTAAAACATAAACAAATAGACAAGCATGTGTCACTTAGTCAAAAATTAATAATAATAAAAAAATTAATGCATTAAAAAGTTGTATGATGGATGTTTTCCACCAACCAGGGTCTTTTCTTCTATTAAATCAATCCTTCAATTGACCAAAAAATCAAGGTCTATGGTATGCACCATGATATGTTTATAGATCTAGAATGATTCCAAAACCATAAATACGTTTCGATCAGGTTTGAATATAAACTTCTAATACCATCTATCACAAGTCTTATCAACGAGTCCATGACCTATTAAAATTTAAAGTTGGACTTGGAACACAGTAAATAGAAGACAGAATCTCAATGGAAGGGGTCTAACCAAAGATTGTGAGATCTCCATCTTCAAGAGCTGGGATCAGTCCAAATGGCTACAAGTAACAAACAATAAGTTTTACGCTTAGTATTTAAATAACAATAACAAATAAACATGAACAATAACAAGAACAAGAGTTTGATCGATGTATATATACGTTCTTGGCAAGGAAAGTGGGCTGTTTGTGTTCACCAACAGTGAGATCAACCGGAACAAGTTCGAACTCAACCTCCTTCTCATACAAAGAAGCCAGCACACGAGCAGTGCATGTCGACATGGGCACTCCATAAACTTTCAGTGCCATTTTTTTTTCTTATCTTTATCAAATATGTATGAACTGGTGAAGAAGAAGAAGAAGAAGGTGTAATATTTATAGAGAGGGTTACAATATTTCCACCACCTTTACATCACATTGATGGACACTTAAATATTATATTTACAAAATGAGCATTGATTTAAATGGTAAAAAACAGGTCCTCCAAATAAAATTATAATTTGTTTTACTTATTATACATTGTGACTTCTCTCAACATAATTTTCATAAAATATTTGAAATCTTATCAAAAACATGATCTGTTTGCAATTTTAAACAATATTATAAGAAAAGAGCCCTTCTAGGGAGTGAGGGAAAGAGCGAGGAAAAGGGGCGAGCACCCATCCCCTTCGAGATGAGCAACGCTGCGTATCTCTAGAGGGATTGGTGGTTACTTCGCTCTTTCCCTCGCCCCCCTAGAATTCCTGATAAGAAAAATAACAATAATATCCTCTTGACTACCTGATTAGTGATTACTACATTATTACATACAGAATCAAATTAAAAAAAGGAGTTGAACACTTGGCCAGATATTATATAAAGGCCAAATAGGAACTCAAGCAACAAAAGCTCTGTTTCTTTCACACTCATCCAAATCAAGACTTTAGAATAGACATAATTCGCATTTATCTTTTTTTGACTTTACAAGAAAAGACACAAAAATGATCCCCATTGCATTCTAGGACACTAATGAGATAACAATATAATTAGAGATTGCTTGTAGTTTAAGTTGTTTGAAAAAGTTGCTTTTGATTGGGATATAAATCAATTCATCTTCTCAAGACCAGCTGTTTTGGGTTATAAAAGTTTTTTATAATGTCAAAAAGTCATGATTTGTAACGTGACATAGGAGCAATTTGTAGAACAAATCAAACTTTGACAATCTAATTTCCTATTTTTCCAAATGAGATAAAATTTAACATAAACATGCAGGTTATTCTGAAAAAATATTAATAAATATTAGGTAAACTCATATTTTATAGCATTGGTAATTTGTTGATGACAAGATTTGAACAAAAGTTGTAATGTGATTTGGGCATCTTTCAGTGATGGTAATACAATAATGGGAAATCACATTGTAATCTGTGAAAAATCAGAGATGAAATCTTGAATTGCTTGAAGAAATGAATAAAATTTTCATTTGTTTGGCTAGACCAGACAACTTGGTCGATTTAAAATCCAAACTGGGATCTCTCTGTTTCAACTAAAAATTTGCACATATAGACTTTTAGCTCTCTGACCAAGAAATCATAATGTATGAACAAATGTAGATGCTGTGATTCTTTCTTGTATTGAACACACAGCGTGTTTCATGGGCTGATTAATGGAGATTGGAGAATCAAATGCAACAATGAGATCTGGTCAAATAGAAAGTTCAAGAAACAAAGAGTGATTGGTTGATGAATTTGGTCAATACAAGTTTTTTGGGTTTCAACATCCACTCTGCTACCTTGTTGTCAGTATTACTGTGATTAAATATTGACTAAGTTGTACTGAAAACTTTGATTAAGAGTATTCAAAATCAAAGGCTACAGTCCACATTTTCAGAGATGTGGGCAAGCCTGCAAACTGTAAAAATAAACATGTTCACTAACAAGATGTGAACATAGTTGATATAGGAAGTCACTATTTCACATAACTCTGTGACTGCAACTACAAAAGCGATCACGGATAAAGAGCTTTCAACATGTAAACGATGACTGCAAAATGGAAAGTTTAGGAATTTGACGGTATCACCAAAACTATAAATGTTTTTGCATATATGCACAGGCACGTCTAATTTACAATGTGGCTGAAAGTTTGTATGACAAACTCTAAACCCCATCAATCTAGTCACTTTTAATTTATAAGTTTTCCACCAAAGAAGCAGAGATCTACAGAGGATTAACAGAGACTGATTCTCAGCCAGGATTTTAGAAAGATTCCTCTGGTTTGAGCAAGTTGTAATATTCCAGCTGAGTCATCTCTCCACCAGTTGCTGGGTCGAACTGACACCTATAAAAGCTGCAGAATCCAATTGCACGGTTACTAAGGCATGTGCCGGTGAAATAAAATAATACCTTAAGCTTAAAAAATGAGGTCGATAAATTTTGGTATTTTGTTATACCTTCCATCCATGCCAAGAATCACAAGAGTATTCTTCTGGTGTCCAAAAGCAACGATGTACTGAGATCCTTCGTGCAAATGAAACTTTGCAACTGACCACTCCGAACTGAAGTATTTTGGCAATACACCTACAAATAGAGTTAACCCAGAATTTCAATTAAGACTAAAAACTTAAGCTCGGGTTCTTTAACATGCACAACTAGTCTATAAGATCTCTTTGACAGCTTCCAACCTCTTTAGCTCATTTCTACTCCAGTATACCACTCAATACACCCAGGTAAGGAACTTCATAGGATGAACTTATCTAGCCACAAGTTCAGATCACCCAAATCAAGGAATGTAAATTTTTTTCACACAAAATCAAGTGAACACATCAACCTACAATGCAGTAAAGTTACCACGGGCTGCTACTGCATGACTCAGAAATGCGCTAATATATGCCTTCTTATCATTTTTCCAAAAAAAAAAAAAAAAAATCAATGGAGCATCCCTAAGTGGTAACTTGCTGCAATCAGATGATTAGACCCTACTCCTAAAAATCAAAGGACTCACCTCTAATAAAAGCGAGAGATGAACCAGTTGGTGAAGCAGGAAGGTGGGGATCAGATGAAGTGCGTGAGTGGTTATTCCCTGTCACTCCAGGATTAACCTTGAGGCTGAATACATGGACTGTGCCTTTGTCACTTGATACTGCTAGCCATTGTGCAGTAGATGAGAACGCCAGACTGTAGATCTCTGCTCTGTCTGCACCCCTTCGTACCTATATTGAATATCAAATCAGCATATGTTTAATTGGGTCACTGGATAGCTTTTGTCACTAACAGAGGTATAAGTGCCTTATGAACATATGGAATCATTTTAACCAGATATTCTGGAAGGATCAGGCTGGGGATGTTCAAATTCTGAATATCCGACCTAACCGAACCAATCTGAGCATTTTGGTTTGTTTTTCAAGCAAGTGAGGTCAGTTTATGAAAACTAAAAACCAAGAATATCAGTTCAATTTTCGGATAGAAAACTTTTTAAGTACATAATCAGACAGATGCAGGGCTGCAAGTGGACAGGCTGGGCGGGTTGAAAGCACCGCCCGTGTCAACACATTGTTTCGATGCTTTGCCCAATCCCAAACCAAACCTCGGGCTGGCCTCTATATGCTCATGACCAACCCAATCTTGACATCTTAGTGTTCAGGTTGCCCATTTGCCCACATCAGTCGTGTTAATAAACCATGTTAGTAAACCAGATGTTTGTCCTAAATGCTAGAGTTTTAACAAATAATTTCAATAAAAATTTGATAGAATCATATAGATTGACATATATTTCAATTCCATCATCTTTAATTTGTTCATGAAAAAAGCTCAATTACCAAAAGGTTAAACTCCTAACATACTCCCCCCCCCCCCCCCAAACAAAAAAAACTAATAATAAGTCTACAAACTTGCATTTTCCAAATTTGTAATAAATTGATTCTCATCTACCTAGCAACTACATAAAAAAAAATTATATAAAATAATCAATGTGGATAGAATATAGAAAAAGTAATTTGAATTTAACATTCATGCCAAAAGAAGTGAATATATAAGTCAAATTGAATTCATTTTGACACATTCTATAAAGAACATTTAAATATGAAATATTCAAAATTTTCTAATATGATATGTTTTTATAAATTATTAGCGATATGTATATGTATATAAGGCTCGGATTGGTTCGGGCTATGAAACTCAATTGCCCATGCCCAACCCAATTTTTTCGGGTTGATTAAAATCATGACCATGACGACCCTAACCCATCCTAGGGATTGCCCATTCCACCCAAATTTCGGGTTGGGCGGATTGAGCCCACCCAAGTTGCAGCCCTAGACGGATGCAATACATTGTTTTAGGAAAGTAAGTTTTAAGTAGTATCAAACGCTCAATTTATGGAAAGATCGGTTCTCTTTGATTTACAAAGTAGTAAAACCTAGAAGTTTGATTTGGTTGTTTGGTTCTGCTCAAAGCTCAAAACCTACCTGAACCAAGACAACCATAAATTAGGATTAGTGACGTTTATACAACAATAAAAAATATTTTGGCAAAAGACCACGTTTTATAATGACATCGACATGTAACCGAGCATAATAGTAGTATATTAGAGCATCTCCAATGTATAGCTCAACCTCGAGCTCAAAAAGGTGGACCAATTTGAGGTTGAGGGTTCCAATGGGTTGTTCAACAAAATCTCCCCAAAATGCTAAAAAGATTTTTTAGAGAGCAAATAACCATCCTTGTAACTATATATCCTTGGATACAGGGTCAAAATACTCAATTGAGCTACACATGCAAAACTATTTTGTGTGTCTAGCTCCGCCCAAATCCTCTTAGCCCATACCCAAAAGCTCAAATCAATTGAGCTTTGCGCTTTCCATTGGAGCATGAATATCCACTCTCAAAGCTCAAACAATTGTCATATTTGGCTTTTGAGCTTTTCCATTGGAAATGCCCTTAAAGGTTTGATAATCAAAACTTCCCAAAAGCATCAATTTATAATACAAAAATACAAATAAAACAAAGTTGTTAATCAATCCAAGAAACTAAAGGGAACATCAATAAAACAAATTGCCGCTTTGATAATTTGGGTCGTCATCAAGATTACCTTGTAAAGGTGCCTAACTACCCCACAAACACCATCCACGACAAAAGAGATCTTTGAGGAATCTATTTAAGGATATTGCATCTCCACGGAAAAGTTCCTATGGGCCAACATTGTAGTGGAATCAGCAAGGTTTTTCACAGAAAGAGTTCCCTGTAAAGGATGTATCTTACTCCATTTCCATTTTTAGTGGTCTCTTACTACTTATGCCATTATATGAAGATGGCTTGAGAAATGTCGCTATGGATGGATGGATGAAATATCTATGAAGGACTGGGTCTCCTCTCTCCCATCAAAATCGTTTATGCTATGCTACTTGTAGGTTTGCCTATTGTAAAATTATCTATTTTCCCATCATTTCACTTTTTAGCTCATCTAAAACAATGATGTTCTTAAGCATGAGACATGTGGAAGTGATTGGTTTATGTGTATAAGGTGACAAAGTGATGGGGACTCCTCATCTCATTTGCTCTTGAGGTGGAATCATTTCCTTAGTGGACTTGGGATTTCATGGGTGTTGTCAGGTGACCTTGTAAGTGTACACAAACTTTGTAAGCATGTGGCCTTTAAAAGTGTTGGGCAAAGGCAATTAGTGTGGAATTTGGTTCCCTATGCAATTTGTTGGTCCTTATGGCTTGCCTTGGGAGAAAGATGAGGATTTTTGTACAATTTCCCCTTGAGGTTTCTAGAGCTTTGTATTAATGTATTCATTATTTTGTGGCATTGGTCACAACCAACAGCAAATTGTTAAGGCACATTCTTTGAACTGTTCTTGGTAGATTTGGGAAGGACTTCTCCTTGTACATTAAGAGCATCTCCAGCCATTTGTAATGGGTAGGACTAAATATATCCATTGAAACCTTGATTTCACCCAATTTTCCCTTGTTTTCACCCATTTTTGGTCTAAATCACTCCAATTTGAGTTAGTCTTGCCCCACTCAAAATTTCAAGCTTTTGACAGTGAAAAATGAGTAGATGGGGAGGTTTATGCAAATATCTTGTTGCGGATTTCGAGGTGATAGTGGAAAAGGAAGAAATTGGGTGAAATCAGAGTTGCAAGGCTAGGGTTTTCAAGTGGGTGAAGAAGAAGAAAAGAAGAAAAAGGAGGCGAGAGATTTCTCACGCAGGGTGTTGACAAAGCCCATGCACTTTTTGAAAAACCGTCAACACGCCCGATGCACCGTCGGGGGGAAAATGGATGGAATTAGAGATGGATAGATTTAGTTCTATCCATTGAAAATGGTAGGAGATGCTCTTATCCATCTTTTGATAGGGTTTATCCATATGGTTGGAGCACCCAAATGGATGAACATGAATAATTCTATTGGAGATAGTCTAAGCTCATTCTGAGAACACCCACAATAGGTTCCCTAAACCACTGCATTACTTATTAAAATGAACTTATACAACGTTGTGAAAAATCTCCTTGAGAGGCTTATCCTTGCATCAGATATCCTCCCAGACTTAACCTTATTGCCTTTCCTCAACTTGAGGCAAATCCAGCACCAAAACACTAATTTCCCCATATGTTGACCAATAAAAACTCCAAAAAGTTTCCAATATGATATCACAATTTTCCAATAATCATGATTTCAGGTTATTGACTCTATGCAAGAGAGTGCACAAGACCCAAAGTGGAACCGTCAAACCAGTTAATCATGACTGGTGCAAAATTGCAAAGCCATATTGTAAATTTCCCTAGCCTCAGTCTATTAACAAGAAATTTTCAGGAATTGTTTGTTAAGTACCTGACTGATTAGTCATCCTAAGATCATCTCCACCAATGAAGTGGAAAACAAAACCAATACAAAGGGTTTTCATCCGCCCCCTCATAACAATTAGAGGGAAAAATTATAAGGTGGCACTTGCACTACTGGCCCCCCCCACTCTTTACGCCGCCTGATAAAATTTTGAGTCAAAGAAAAGTTGGAATTGTGGCGTTGGGAAGGGGGGCACCTTATCTACCTCCACTCTGAATGTAAAACTGCATTCAGAGTGGAGAGAGCAAGGATGCACCGACTCTCCGAAAAACCTCCGTATCACGAGTCAAATACGTGTCGGACACGGATTCGCGTCCGACACGCGCTGGACACGTATTGGACTCGGGGTCAACGGTCAAAATTCGTTGACTGGGTTGGACACGGTCCAGACTCGGCCAAAGTAGTCAAAATTCGTTGACTTCAAAAATGTAAATAAATTGCCCGATTCTTCCTCTCCCACAGACCACCAAAAAATCGAAAAAACCAAACCCTAACCCTAAATTGATCGACGGAGGACAGTAGAGAGATCGAGAGACGGAGAAGAGAAGTCGGAACAAAGAATCCATGGCGTCCTCATCGACACCAGGTACTTTCGATCGATCGACAGGATCGATCAATTTCATTTTTTTTTCCTGCTATTCTGAGTATTCTCTGTTATTGTTTCCTGTGATTTCATCGATCGATCGATCGATCTTCCTGAGATTGATTTCTGAGATCGATCGATCGATTCGATTTGTTTTGTTTTTTTTCCTGCTATTCTCTGTTAAGAGTTCATCCTGTTATTGTTTCCTTCCTCATTTCTGTGATTTCATCGATCGATTCGATTTCGTTTTTTTTTTCCTGCGATTTCCTGATCTTGCGATTTTGTTTCGTTTCCTTTTTTTTTCTGCGATTTTTTTTTTCCTGTTTTTTTTTTCCTGCGATTCCTTTTTTGCTGTGTTTTTTCTTTTCTTTCTCTGCATATGTATGAAAGCATGCATGAAATACTTCAAATACCCCATATTGAACTTGCACCTATTGGCTAAAAACTAAATAAGAAATTAAAACTGGTTTTAGGCCAAGTAACTGGAGATGATCTTTGGAAGCATGTGACAATATTAGGAAGAGCAAGTGAAGGTGGGGGAAACCTTAGATGTAGGTGTAACTTTTGTCAGAAAGACTATACGGGCTCTCTTATTAGATTGAAGGACCACCACTTGTTGAAGATAAGTGGTCGTGGGATAGCTATTTGTGACAATGGATCCGCTAGTTAATGAAGAAGAAGAGATGTAGCCGCCTCGCTGGTTAGTTTTTAAAATTATTAATTTACATTTTATTTACATTATCAAGTTAATGAAATTATATTGCTTATGCTTTATGAGTATGACTTGAGCAGTTGAGTTTGACTTTATGATGCATTTGTAAATTTGAATGAATGAATTTGAATTTATTATTGATATGTTTGGATTGTTTAATAGTATTATTAATTTATTTATGATTTTATGTTCTTATTATGAGTTACAAAAAAAATACATTAAAAAATTAAGTTTGACCGTGTCGCCGAGTCCTATTTGTTTGAAAATTGCCGAGTCGCCGTGTCGTATCCGTGTCCGAGTCCGAGTCCGTGCATCCTTGGGAGAGAGATAAGGTGGTTCTCCAACAACTTCCTTTGTTGTCTTGATTGACTTAAATTTATAATACAACACTAAGAGTTTACTCCCCAGGTGCTACAAAGGGGATGAGATGTAAAATATGAGGATGAAAACCCGTCTTTTTTTCTTTTTCTTTCCATGAACAAAATTATAGGGAAAATCACGGTTTCCTGGCAAATGGCCAAAAATAGTGCGTTCGTTTGGAAGTTTTTGCCTCCCATGCCCCATTGTGCCTCAATTTCGTTTGGACCAAAGACTACTACCACCTCCCTAGGACCAGGTTCTCAAGGAAAATGGTAGAAAATTAAAGCAGTCATAAACCCAATAACAACTCTTCATCACTCATAAGTCATAACACCCAAGCTCTCATAAGTTACAAGTTCGCTCGCTCATCTCCCCTATATTTGCCCTTCCTATCTCATTCCTCTACCCTGCATAATATCTCTCGCCACCTCCTGTTTGTTTAAGCCAAGGAAATCTGTAACTGATTTGTACACAAATCTGAACATCTGTTATCTCTCTTAATCTCACAATCTCTTGTTTAGATACAACTCTAAATCAGAATTTCCTAAGTCACAATATATAAATAAATCTTTATCTAAGTTTTCAATTATTTGCTATGTGTATTTTTTTCACAAGAACACCCATTGATATGGTTACGTTCATACAGTTTGTTGAAGTCAAACAGTTTGTTGAAGTCAAATTAACTTCCCTCTAGTTGCCTTTAGTTTGTTCAATTTTCCATGCATATGGGTACAGTCCGCAATTTATTGTTGCTAATCCATTATATATAAATAACCTATTGATTATATTAATCTCGTTTGCATCTTTTGACATTTCTTCTAAAACTAATGACAGACAACGCAATAGGGTGAGAGTGCGGCTTAAATATGTTGAATCACAATAACATTATATTTCCTAGGAGAAATTCTACAGTGTCTGGTAGGGCTGAAAACCGAGCCGACGGTTCGGTTTTTCACCTAAACCGTGAACCGAACCGACTTAGGTCGGTTTTAAAATTTTCAAACCGAAACCGAACCGACCATTAACAAAACCGATCCGAAACCGAAACCGAACCGATTCTAATTTATACAAACCGTAACCGAACTGAACCGACTAAAATCGAACCAAAATCGAAATAAAACCGAACCGACCGAATATTTTAAACCAATTGTATTATTTATATATAAAATATATATTATTTATTATATATATTCTTTCGATTCGGTTTGGTCGGTTAAAATCACATAGAAACCGAAAACCGAACCGACCACTTCGGTTTTGAATTTTTTGAAACCGAAACCGATCCAAACCGAATTTAAACCGAACCAGATCGGGTCGGTCGGTTTAATCGGTTTGATCGATTTTTTGTTCAGCCCTAGTGTCTGGTCCTCTATACTTGTTTTGTGCCTGGATGGTATGAAGCACATGCATTGCTGATGTGGCAGTGAAAATGAAACTTGCTTAGTGTTTTTTCATGGCACTCAATAGGGTCTCTTGTGAAGGAACACTTTGACACTCCTACCATATTGTTGTTGTTATTGAGAGAGACACAGACAGAGGGAGTAAGCATATCTGAAGGTGTATCAAGGTAGGCGCTACGTATAGGTGAGATAGGAAGTAAGCATATTATTAATCCTGATGATTAAACTTGGTTAATCATGAAGATAACTCTTTGAAAACATTCATTAGACCTAATTCAATGAAATAAGTTTGAAAGGGATGAAAGAGAGAGAAAAGAACAAGAACAAGAACAGAGACAGCAAGATAGAAAAATAAATAAATAGAAAACCAACATTTATAAATGGTAGGATGGATGTGTAGGTTGTGGAGAAATAGAGACAGCATTATAGGGATGGCAGTGGGGCGGATTTTCACGGATATCCGCCCCACCCAATCCGTATGGGGCGGATACGGATATCCAAATAACATCCGTCGAATATTTGGGGCGGATACGGATTTGCCATATTCGCCCCGCGGATATCCCTTTAAGTGTGAAAATTTACATAAATACGGCCCTTTGAAAGGAAAAAAAAAAAAAAAAACCCTACCCATTTGATGAATTGCATCTCTCACTTTCGATTTTGAACAAGATAAAAAAAACAAAAATTGATGACTCTCAGACTCACACAAAGCAAATGTGATGTGAAGAATGAAGGACTCATGGTGGAAGAAGCATCAGAAGAGGCGGATGGCGGTGGTGGCGCCGAGGCTAATCAGAGAGGCGGGTGACAGTTTCCTCTTCTGAAACGAGGAGGATCCAGTGGAGTTCAAGAAGAACTAGGTTGTGGTGCAGAGGCTAATCAGATTGGCGAGAGAGGAAACCGGTTAGATCAGAACCAAGTGAGCAGGTGTATGCCGGATCAGCGGTTGCTATGTCGCCTTCTCCGAGGGGTAGGGAGGGATCTGAAGGAGAGTTTAGTTTATTGGTGCTTCTAGGGTTTTCGGGGAGAGATCTGAAGGGAGGGATCTGAAGGAGGGCGGTGGCTATGTCGCCGTCTCCAAGGGGTAGGGAGGGATCTGAAGGAGAGTTGCTACATCCGCCATTCTTATTCACAATAGCTATCTCAGATCTCGGAAGGAGGGATCTGAAGGCATTGATAGGCATCTGAAACTAACTTCTCCATTCTTCTTCTTCACAGATCTTAGATTTGGATTTTTTTTTTTTTGTTAAATGGGGCGGGGCGGATATCCGCCTATCCGTCCGGGACGAGAATGGTTTTAAAAAAAATGATAAACGGATATGCGGGGCGGTTTCGGGGACCCAAAATCCCCAGCGGGGCGGAGATGGATTTGCTCAAATCCGTCCCAATCAGCCCCGTTGCCATCCCTAGACAGCAAGATAGAAAAATTCTCCCAACAAATTTTCACTACCACATCAGTAATGTGTATGTGCCTGGTCCACACTGTAGAATTTCTCTATTTCCTAGACATTAGTGGACTTCTTAATCCACTATAAGCCCCACTAGTGGTGCACCCTTGCATTACTTATTGTACATGAACTTTTGTTGGTTGCAGGTGTTGAATGTACTAGCATTGTATAATTCTTGCCTTAAAACTAATGTTTGATCATCAACAATACATAGCCTATTTTCTATCTTTTCTAACATAAATAACAGTGAATTGATAAGCTGTGAATGAAACTATTTCATCAATAGAAATCATTTTTCTTGAATAAACCCATACCTCTTGAAGCAGCGATCCATCCAAAGTATCAAAAATCCTAACCAAAGTCCCCTTACTACTAGCAGTAGCAAGCAAGCAGCCATCTTGCGTAAGCGCAAAACACGCAATTCTCGAATCATGAGCAGTAATAAACTTAGTCCTCTTCAATCCATAATGCTCAACCCTAACCTGCCCCTTCTGCATCCCAGGACACACCAACACAAGCGGCCCGGAAACCTGTGAAACTTCACAGAGCCCTTTGGGGTTGGCAATGGTCTCAATTTGATGCAACAGCTTCAAGTCGGCAAAATTGTATACAAATATCTTCTGCTCAAGTACAACAACAATCCTATCCCTTCGCAACCTCACTGCCCTTACTTCAGATCGAAACGAAAGATCCCCAATGCACCTGCTCTGGTGATCATCCCAAATCATGACCTTATTCAATGGATACTGCGGCTCGGACCCGCCACCAACTAATGCAAGAATATTGCACCTGAACAGCATTTCCACCACCCCAATTCCGCCTCCTTGATCGAAATCACGGCGGAAAATCTCGCGAAAAGGGTCGCAATTGTAGATACGGAACCCATGGTCGGTCCCTGCTGCGAAGCAGCCGCGGTCTTGGTTGAATGAGAGGTGGAGCAATGAATTTGAGGAATTAGGGTTAGGGTTAGGGTTTGAGTCGAAACCTGATGAGGGTTCGGTCGTCGCAGTAGTGGTGGGGGTTTGATCGTATAGGGAAGGTGGTGAGGAAGGTTCCAAGGGGGTTTGAGATTGATCGGTGAAGATTGAGGGGTCGAAGTAGGAATTTGGAGGTTCTGAGTGGGGTGGTGGAGACGGAGGTGAGAGGGTTTCCATTGGAGGAGCTTTTGTTTAATTGTGAAGAATAAGAGGGGTGATTTTAAAAACAGCTACATCGAAGGCTCAGTAGAGAGAAATTGAGAGAGAGAGGGTTTTGAACCAGTTGATGACGAAGAAGAAGAAGATGAGTTTCAGATGAGGTGATGCAAATACGGTTTTGTCCTTTGGGAAGAAGGGGACCGTCCGTGTGTTTAAGGGTATGATTGGGATTTTGTGGTTAGGCAAGGAGAGCAGTTTAGCGCGAAAGTCAAGAAGTGTTTGGCGTGTTGAGGACCGTTGGATTGGAATGAAACGCATCTGGTGACGTAATGATACCAAACAAGCATTTCACGCCAGCAACTGTTGAATATAGAGAGCATTCTCAAATGATTCAATCTTTCTACGTATCGAGGGAGGGAACGAGGTAGGGAGCGAGGATGCTCCCTCGCACGTCGTCCTGCGTCGTGCCTCGCACGTGATCCTGCGTGAATTAAAAAAAAAAAAAAAAAAATTGAAAAAAAAAGAGGGAATCGAAAACTTTGGGGAGAAAAGGAGGGAACCTCTCCCTCTCCCCATTTCCATCTCCATCTCCACAGCAATCCACAGAGACAGAGAAAGAGCTTGAACCCCAAATCTCAAAACCCCATCGAATCCTCTCTGAAGGTATTTCTCTCAAAACCCCATCTCTCAAAACCCCATCGACAGAGACAGACAGAGAAAGAGAAGAAACCCCATCCCTCGCTCCCCAACGAAGACCGAGGATCACTCCCTCTCCCCGTACGAAGGTCGACAGTCCATGAGAAGACGAAGACGAACCCTCTACCAAAAGGTAAAGCTTCTACCTTTGTTTTAGTTTATTTTCCCTCACAATCTCTCCCTCTTTGTGTGTGATTTTCTGTTGGGGGTGACTACATCTAGGGTTTCTACTAGATCTAGGGTTTATTTGCTTTGATTTGGGAATTTTGATTTGTTTTGCCATACTCGTGAAGTTTGTTCATCTAGTTCTCCTTCATCATCCCAAGTATTTCCCCTGTTTTTTTTTTTGTTGTCAGTACCCTTACAAATTGAATGATTTTAAGATTTTAATTTTGAGTTTTTTTTATAAACGTGTTCAATCAGTAGATTTCCTTACTCTATGATGTTATGCAATTTTGCAAACAAATCAGTGATTTTTGCATATCAGTGAGTTGTCCATACTCGTGAAGTTTGTAAGATGTTATGCAATTTTTTTTTTTTTTTTTTTTTTGCATTCTATGATGTTCTCCCACAAGGTATCATAGCATTGGAACGAAAATTATGGATAACGGCAACCTAGAAGACTTCCATTTGTGCACTATATTGTTCAAATTACATATCATAATTATTTTTTGAATGTCATGGGAGAGGCAAACTGTGCCTTTGCTCGGAGAGTGCACTTGAATGAACACTACACAAGTTTTTGGTTTCGATGTTCATTTTGCTACTACTACTCAAACTCATAATCCATAAACAGAATTGGACACTACTTTCAGGATTTGGTTTATCACTCGAGAGTTTTTTTTTTTGCTTGTCAAGACCACTAAATTTGTAGTTGCTAATGTAGTTTTTGATATTATGTTTGGATGTATTAACTCAATTTTTTTTACTTTCTCATAGGTGGATCAAGCGGCGATAAACATGTTGTTAGTAAGCTTGAAGGTAAAAGTTTGTTTCCCTTGTAATTGTGCAATTAATGGTTTGAGCTGATGTTTTATTGTCAATTTGACTGCGATAATGACATTCTTTTGAATGAGGATTTGGTTTAATTGTTAGTTATTTGTTTCATAGACAATGGTTGTGACAAAATGCAGTTGGGATCCATGTGGTTTTTGTTCGATACTGTTGGTGCCGCTTGTCATTATTTGTTTTATGTCAATCTAGACCATCACTATAGCCCCCTCCTTTACTTAGGCGTTCGAATGCAACGAGTTAGGAGTACACCATAAAGTTCCAGTGGCTATAATAACTTAAAAGCAAACTATTTAACTTTTGTTCTCGTGTAGCTATGATTGGCAGACTTAACTTTTAATTGGTATTACCCCCAATAGGTTACCTACCAACAAATTGGTTTAACACATAGCAAATTGAAACACGAGTGCTGGGGGAGGGAGGATTATGTCTAATAGTTTCCTTTAAAATGATACAGTATGACATATCTTGCTGGCGCTCCTTTCATCCCTGAAATTTTTTCTGTTCCTCTAGTGATTTACGTTCTAGTATGGTGGCCATATATGTTGGAAGATTATTTCCAAATTCCACCATGTTTCTTTATATATTTTCTCAAGTAAGGGTTTCAAGCTATCGGTACATGATAAATGATTTCTGAACTTCTCTATTTTTCTTCAATATGTGTAGGTGATCTTTCCTGCACGTTAGAAGTTCAGAGGGCAATACCTATTCTCAAGAAAGCATATGGAGAGAACATGCGTAAAGTTTTGCATATAGGCCCTGAGACGTGTTCAGTAGTCTCTAAATTGCTAAAAGAAGAGGATATTGAAGCATGGGGGGTGGAGCCATATGACATTGAAGATGCTGATGGCAACTGCAAGAGTCTCATTCGCAAAGGAATTGTTCGTGTGGCTGATATCAAGTTTCCTCTGCCATACAGAGCTAAATCATTTAATCTTGTTATTGTGTCAGATGCATTGGATTATTTGTCTCCAAAGTACCTCAATAAAACTCTCCCAGAATTGGCCAGGGTAGCAGGAGATGGCCTTGTTATTTTTGCAGGTAAGCCCTGAAAAGATAGGTATATGGTAAACTAATGACATTTATGGTATGTACCCACTACCCATGCATTAGTTTTTATACACTACATTTAGTATCTTGTTAATTTGTCGTCTCCTGATTAGGTGATGAGCATTCTTTTTTAACTAGTTAGTTTGGCAAAGGCATGGTTCAAAATTTCAGTGTCCCTACCTCTGTACATGTAGTTGCCTTAAAAAGTTATGTTTTTATAATCGTTTGACATTCGTCCTTTTTTTTAATATTCAGAAAATGCAGTTTTATCTCAGAAAGCTTGGGCATAATTTTGCAAAACAAAACTTGAGCTATAGTCTTGCACTTAATATTTTGCTTTCATTCATTATGTTTCTTTTCTTCGACATGGAGGAGTTGTTGATCTTGGTTTTGATTGCTTGATGCCTTCATTGTGTAGGTTATCCAGGTAAGCAGAGAGCCAAACTTGCAGAGTTATCAAAGTTTGGTAGACTGGTATGTGCTTATTTTCGTGCTTGTGGAATTTTACATGATACATGCATTGCACTCGGACCGTTTTACTGTTTACTATGTTATCTGGATGTGAAGTAGGTAGTCAATCAAATTGTGCACAAGGTACTAAGCCAATTCTAAAAAATTTCTATCCTGAAATAGTTTACTTTATCCAATTGAACTTTGTTGCGCCCCATCTAAGTTTGATCTTCTAGTAGGGCTGAAACCATAACTTACATAACACCTAGGCAACAACTTTCCTTTTTAAGGAATTACTTTACAGGCTTCTTTTTAGATTGCATAATCAGATTCTAACTTTTCAATGTTCTGTTTTGGAAGGCGAAATTGCGGAGCTCGTCTTGGTGGGTAAGATATTTTGTCCAGACTGGTCTAGAAGAGAATGAGTCAGCGATAAAAAAATTTGAGCAGGCTGCAGTCAAGAAGGCATACATCCCAAGTTGCCAAATTTTCCATCTGAACCCGTACCATTGAGACCCTGCAGATAAATATCATATCGATGGGAATGCTTCAAAGAAGGGCTGAGGCTTCTGGGCACTCATCAGAAATACAGCTTGATTTGTTGTGTGATATTAATTTATTAAAAAATTTCCATTCTGAAGATGGTAGACGTTATTTTGTTTATTTATTTCATAGTGTAGGGCGAAAAGAATTATGTCCACAAAATGTATTTGGTAAATTAGTTTTCTTCTAGGCACTTTCGCTGTACCAGCAACAGACATTAATTTTTGTAAGCTAATGAGAATTACTTTAATTTTTGGATATTATTCATTTTGGTCTCATGGGGCTGCTTGACTAGGAAAGAGCTGGGCAGTTCCAGGCTGTTGGACATTGGTGGGAGTTCAAATGGCCAATTTCAGATCTTCTCCAAGTGCGAATAAATTTGTGAATCCACTTGTGCAAGTTTAGCAGGCCAATTTAGTTTGATATCTCGGAGTCCTAGAGGACAAGAACTCAATACTTCTCGTGTATTTTGGGGTTCAAGAGAAGGATTGGAGTAGAAACTGCTGTGTTCAATAAAACTGCTGTGTTCAAAAACTGCACCAAAAAACTGCACCGTTCAATAAAAACTGTTGTGTTCAATAACTTCAATAAAAATGCTATGTTCAATACAACTGTTGTGTTCAAAAAAACTACAGCAACAAATTAGATTGGCGGTGTAACAAAAAAATTGCTGTGTTCAAACAAACTGCACCAACAAATTACAGTGGCATTGTAACAAAAAAAACTGCCATTTTCAAAACAGCATAAAAATAACAAACTAGGTAGAGAAGTTGCTGCAAAAGATTGCTGACTCAACGAGTACATGAAGATGCAAATCCAGTTCTTCCTTCATATTGAGACTTTGTGGGAGGAGATGTGGCACCGGAGGTCATTTTCGAAGATCCAAATCCTCATTTTCTTCAACGTGCTTACGGACATTACCATCCACTGATTGGGCATTGAGAAGCACTTGTGTTACTTCCATAGCCATCATATAACTAGTATACAAAAAGATGCAATCAGATTAGATGAATGTACAACCTAAACAACCAAAGGTCAAATGAGGAATGATAAGCTTAATCAAGTTATTTTTAGAAGCAATAGCTCAAGAGTGATTCTAAGTGTCGAGGAAACGGGCGAGGATATAGGCGAGGGAAGTGACGTGGCGGGGTGGGGACCGTCCACTCCGCTCGAGATGCGCGCAACCAAACCGACGGCACGCATCCCGAGCGGGATGGACGGTCCCCACCCCGCCACATCACTTCCCTCGCCCATTTCCTCGCCTGTTTCCTCGACATTTAGAATTCCTGATAGTTCAAACAAGACTCTCTGCCTTTTTGATTTCCCAAGATGAACCATTTCAGAAAATATCAGTTGTTTAAGACATACCGATGACAATATCTGAGAGAGAACATTTGAAACTATGGTATCCACAGGTTGAAAGTCTGCTACAGCAGCACCAGGCTCTCCATGCTAAAATACAGATGTTTAATGAACTTCAGTGAGTTGCAGAAAATTGCAAGGAAAACAGAAAGATACAGATAGGCATAACGTGTGTTGACTGTCCATGTCAAACGTATCAAGCTAACAACTACCCTGCCAAACTTATGAAACCGAGATGTCTGAAAAACAGTATCGAACATGAGCAACTATGGTATATATATATATATGAGAAAGAAAGAGGTAACTCCATAACTTACAAATGGCACCAACAGTATCGAACAAAAACCACATGGATCCCAACTGCATTTTGTCACAACCATTGTCTATGAAACAAATAACTAACAATTAAACCAAATCCTCATTCAAAAGAATGTCATTATCGCAGTCAAATTGACAATAAAACATCAGCTCAAACCATTAATTGCACAATTACAAGGGAAACAAACTTTTACCTTCAAGCTTACTAACAACATGTTTATCGCCGCTTGATCCACCTATGAGAAAGTAAAAAAAATTGAGTTAATACATCCAAACATAATATCAAAAACTACATTAGCAACTACAAATTTAGTGGTCTTGACAAGCAAAAAAAAAAACTCTCGAGTGATAAACCAAATCCTGAAAGTAGTGTCCAATTCTGTTTATGGATTATGAGTTTGAGTAGTAGTAGCAAAATGAACATCGAAACCAAAAACTTGTGTAGTGTTCATTCAAGTGCACTCTCCGAGCAAAGGCACAGTTTGCCTCTCCCATGACATTCAAAAAATAATTATGATATGTAATTTGAACAATATAGTGCACAAATGGAAGTCTTCTAGGTTGCCGTTATCCATAATTTTCGTTCCAATGCTATGATACCTTGTGGGAGAACATCATAGAATGCAAAAAAAAAAAAAAAAAAAAAATTGCATAACATCTTACAAACTTCACGAGTATGGACAACTCACTGATATGCAAAAATCACTGATTTGTTTGCAAAATTGCATAACATCATAGAGTAAGGAAATCTACTGATTGAACACGTTTATAAAAAAAACTCAAAATTAAAATCTTAAAATCATTCAATTTGTAAGGGTACTGACAACAAAAAAAAAAACAGGGGAAATACTTGGGATGATGAAGGAGAACTAGATGAACAAACTTCACGAGTATGGCAAAACAAATCAAAATTCCCAAATCAAAGCAAATAAACCCTAGATCTAGTAGAAACCCTAGATGTAGTCACCCCCAACAGAAAATCACACACAAAGAGGGAGAGATTGTGAGGGAAAATAAACTAAAACAAAGGTAGAAGCTTTACCTTTTGGTAGAGGGTTCGTCTTCGTCTTCTCATGGACTGTCGACCTTCGTACGGGGAGAGGGAGTGATCCTCGGTCTTCGTTGGGGAGCGAGGGATGGGGTTTCTTCTCTTTCTCTGTCTGTCTCTGTCGATGGGGTTTTGAGAGATGGGGTTTTGAGAGAAATACCTTCAGAGAGGATTCGATGGGGTTTTGAGATTTGGGGTTCAAGCTCTTTCTCTGTCTCTGTGGATTGCTGTGGAGATGGAGATGGAAATGGGGAGAGGGAGAGGTTCCCTCCTTTTCTCCCCAAAGTTTTCGATTCCCTCTTTTTTTTTCAATTTTTTTTTTTTTTTTTTTTAATTCACGCAGGATCACGTGCGAGGCACGACGCAGGACGACGTGCGAGGGAGCATCCTCGCTCCCTACCTCGTTCCCTCCCTCGATACGTAGAAGGATTGCAAATGATTTGATGCAAAATTGGCACATGCATTATAGGATTGATATTAATATATAGAAATAAAATATGTACCTCGGACATAACAAAAAAAAAAAAAAAAAAGTATCAAAACACACATCTTTTTCCTCTCCAAAACCTGAAATTCCTCCAACAAAAATTACATATCGAAACCACCACCATCATCGAACCCTCCATCATACCCTCCATCATACCCATTATCATAATCAGCACCATCAGAAACCATGTCTCCTATCAACATACCACCCAATGCACCTCCAAGCAACCCTGCTCCCATTCCCATACCAAAGTTGTTCTTCTTCTTTGGTGCTTGTTGCTGCTGAGGGTACCCACCTCCGTATCCACCCTGAGGCGGGTATCCGTACCCACCTTGTGGAGGATATCCATACCCACTTTGTGGTGGTGGTGGATACCCTTGCCCATAACCTGCATTTGGCGGTGGCTGCCCGTAACCTGCAGACGGATATCCGCCTGAAGATGGTGGAGCAGCATAAGGTTGAGCCGGTGGCGGGTATCCGCCACTCGACCCAGCAGGATAAGCTGTCACCGGCTCATCACCTCTCTTTTCGAGTTCATCATACTTCGACCCATGACCCGGCTCACTATTCATTATTGGTTGTTCATAACCGGCTGTTGCACCATAACCACCACCATATGCGGCGGCGCCGTACCCAGCCGGCGGCTGGGCGGAGACTCTTTCTCCGAACTTGTAGGAAAGATTCAAAACACCCTTAGCCTTACCATTCGGTTTTCTGACCTGATAACTAACAAATCTCTCACCATCGTCACGTCCACGATTATCTAAGAGTTCTTTGATAGGCACGTGAACTTCTCCAATATTGCGATCACCGAGCACTCTGTCAGACCGGAGTTGCACCACGAGAATCGATCGATTCTGGTTCGCTTGGGCTTCATCTATGTTGAACCTCATGGAGAAATTCCAGTTTGGCGAAGTCCCACCTTCTTTGTCAACTGGGGTCCTCTGCTTTGTCCGTGGGTCTCCCGAGATGGAGACGAACGCGTAGACGTCCATCTTCGTGAAGAAGTTCACGTACTTGATTTCCTTAGCGGAGATCAACATCACATCCAATGGCCTGTATTCCATCGCAGTGTTTTGATGTTTGATCAAACGATTGTGATCGATTGATTAAAGAAAGAAGAGAACCAACAGAGAGACAGAGAAGGAGAGACGAGAGGTTTGAAACGAAAGGGAACAAAACAGGTGGGTGTATTTATAGAAAAAAGTGGGGGCGGTTAGCAAAGAAGGGACAAGGAAGTGAGGATCCCGGTCAAAGCGGTCGTCTTTTTATCTTTGTACGAGTGGAATCATCAAGGGTTGGATAAGAGGCCGGGGGTTTCGTGTAAATTACGGATATTGCCACTCGCTTTTTGGGTTGCTTAGCCGTGTTGGAATTCTAGAATAGTAATTTTGAGGTGAGATTTGTCGGCCTACGAGATTACAAAGCGTGGGTGTTTAATTACGGTTAGGCTGGGAATTTAGAACGAAGTTGTGCCGATCGAGTATTGGAACAACACATTTAGAATCAATCATTCCAAATTGGCTTAAAGTTCAAGAAAATAGCTGTCAAATATTTGATTCTTTAAGTTTGGTTTGCCTAGCCTCTAAGGTATCATGTTAGCAGAAATTCTAAATGTCGAGGAAGTGGGCGAGGAAAACAGTGAGGGGAGGTACACGCTCTCCCCTCGCTGGTTTCCTCGACAGCTAGCAAAGCTCGATATGTTAGATAGTGATGCTTGATTATAATTTTCAAACATTAATTGTTTTGATCAATGATACCATAATCTGTCAATTTAATCTTAGAATATGTGCTTGGTTTCTTTCGAATGAGTTCCAAAATTTTTCAATTACAATTTGTCATCACTTTGAGAAGAAAAACCAATACTAATAGCATATCCTTGGGACTATAGAAGGGAATTATAAAAAAAAAAATGTGCTTTGATTAATACAAAGCATAACAAAAATACTTGGAAGGTTGAAATTGATCGATTCGTCTTGACAAATTTTAGAAAAAATAGTGATGTTGTTCGTTCTTGTTATTTACGGGCCTTAATAATTTCCTTTTCTCCTCTCCATTTGGGAACTTTCAAGGATATTATACTCAATAAATTATCAAAAATTAAACAAGTAGAAAAAAAATTGAAAAAGATTTACATTTTACCTAAAAACTACTTGAGACTATTCAACATGGTATCACAACAACGGCCTCAAGAACAAGGGCAGAACCACGTCGATTGTCCCCCCTCAATTTTGAAAAATCTCGTTTACACTTAGTCTGATTGCCCTCCTAAAAATTATGTATTTCTTCTTTCATCACTCTCATTTTGCCCCTTGGCCCTTCTTTAAATGATGGACCCATTACTCTACTAATTCACATAATAATTAGTTGCTCTCCTTTTTCAAAAATTATGGCTCCGTCCTTGCTCAAGAGGTTACAGGTATCCTAAAGAGATCCCACTTCCTCGTGAATTCATCTCAGGATATTCTTTAGTTAGACCTAGACATCGATCACCTTGGACATTTTATTTGAAAATAAACTTGTTGGCTAATCAGATTTGAGGTAGATTATATGGTTCTCTCTCCATGACAGAGATTGCTAACAATTGATTTTGTTTCCCATTGGTTATAATCATAAAGATAAAGTCGGATGGGATGTAATAGAAACAAAGAGACGTGACCATACGCATATAGTATCGTCGACATTAAAAAGAGACCTGACCATAGGCATGTAGTTCTGACTTTAGGATTACGATTGTTGATTCCATTTCAACATTTTTTAGAATATCATGATATTATTAGACTACAAATTCCCCATCTAAACATTTTGAAATATAAAATAAATAAATAAATAAATGGTTTAACCATTTTGTTCAGAGTATAAAAAAGTTCAAGGTGAATGAGTAAATTTAAATTACATTACGTAATAATAATAGTAATATACCAAAAAAAAAAAAATCATCTTTGTTGAATTCTTATAGATGATATCCAGTTAATACTAATATTTCAGCAACATACTACATGCCATTGTCTCTTGATTTCACAAAACCATATTAAAAAGAGACTTGCCACCAAAGCAATTTCAGTGTGGCACAATATCAAGCAGTTGGGGGTCCTAGTATCCAAACAAAACAAACTACTGGCCTCATGGTATTAGCAAACTGATTATATTTAGTATCGAAACAAAAACTCGTCGATATGAAACCGAGACCCAAAACAAGGTCCAAATGCATCTTAATATGATATTAATGTAAAACTCATGGCCACTATAAAGAGAGATTATAGTCTCGGACTACCATACTAGCATCTATTACAAAGCACTTTACAATAAAACAGGCTCAAAATGAAGCACCCAAAAATAAAGGCAAAGCTTCCAACAAAACTAAAACAAGATATTATTATCATGTGTGTGGGTGTGTGTGTGTATTGCATAAAATTAAACTCCCACAAATGAAGTAAAACAGAGCAAATGGCATCACAAACTGCGGTTACATGTGGTCAATACCTCTACAAGCCTCACACATTTACTTTTGTCACATGCTTTTCTTGAACGTCCCTATGCCCATTTGGTCCTTTTTTCAGATTTCGGCAACATGTTTGAACACCATCAACTTATTTTTAGAAAGACCCTGGGCTTCTCCTATCTTCGCGACCGTCAATCAGCTGTTTGGCTAAATGCAGCTGGGATGGAATCGCACAGTATACAACCAAGTCAAGGCTTCTATCAAAGAGGATGGTATGGAACATAGCCTAAGGCCTGGGAGACATCGGAGACGACATCATTGCATCTCACCAGAAGGCGCAACATCTGGCGAGAGATTTCCTTGTTATTGTTGGTGCTGTAACTGTTTGGGTAGGTGTTTGTGGAGTTACTGAGATCTATTTGAGGCTCAGTGACCTCACTATAATACTGTGCTTGGGGTGGTTTAATGAAATGACCAATTCCATGATTCTCATGCAAATCCATGTTACGAGGAGGTGGAAAGGGAAGAATAACAGGAGGCAGTGTAGGAGGAATAACCTTCTGTATTGATTTATTATTAGAATCCATTCCAAGAGATGCTGATGGTCCACCAATACTATCAACACCACCAATATCAGTGTTTCTAACACTACTCATCACCTGCTCCTCCCGACTACTTCCCTCCCCACCTAACATAAACTTTACCCGTGGGCTCTCTCTGGGAACACCGACTGCTGGACCAGCCTCATCACCAGAAGGCTTCTTCAGGATGGACTTCAGCTGGGTATTTGACTGCTTTGGTCGCTGCACAACCTGCATTGGTTTTAGCTCGCTTTTAGACACAGGGGCATCAGAAACATCATCGAAACGCCGCTTCAGAGACTCAGCTACTTCGGTGGATGGAGTTCCGAAATCTCTCAATTGGTAGTTAACAACCAATTGGCCGAAGGGCTTAGTTCGGGTCGCATGGTTGTAAGCCGCCACTGCATGAACCTTTTGCATGAAGACCACCCGGCAGGTTGAGGACTTCCAAAACACTCTCGTTGCAGAGTGGTCCAGTGGTCCGAACCTGGCAAACCTTGCCTTCAGTTCCGCAATGGATGGCAAAGCCGTCCGAGGTGGGAACATCATCACCAGCATGGTGGGATCTGATACCCTCACAGGTGGCTCTGACTTTTTTATTGATGCAGGTTTGATACTAACTGAAGATGCAGGCCCACTTGGCTCTTTCTGTTCTCGCTGCACCTCCAGATTCTTCTGGTTACCAGCTTTCTTCTCCACAGTCATTGACTTTAGCTCAGTCAACTTCTTTAACCTCTTTGCAGACATTTCCTCCTGGCGACCAGAGAGGCTGCGTTTCCGACCTGCACTAGTAGGATCTACAGGTCTGATCATCGGTTTGCGAGGTTTTGACACCAGCTCACGCACATCCTCAGCAGTATGAATACCAGCAGAATCACCAACCTCAGCATGAGGTTTACTGAATAGCTCTTCAGAAATTTCACCTTCACTTGGAGCCAGACTCTGACTCTTTTGATAAACAATAGACCGGAATCGGAGGAAGACCTCCCGTACAACCTCCGGACTATTTTTTTCTATGCCATAAAAAGGGTGAACTGCAAGAGCCAGTAATTCACTCACCAGTTCGGGAAATTCAATCTTGACATTTCCCAGGTCAATTTTGGGATGTTGGGCTGCAGAATCAGAGAGAACTGTACTGCAGGCCTCTTTGTCTTTCCCCAGTGGGTGTAACTCTGAATTCTCAGAGGGAGCAGAAGAATTCCCAATAGATTTGCCAGCAATTTTCCTTAGCATTTCTCCATCTGCTTTAAGACGCTTCTTTGAATAGCCAGAGCTGGCGTCTAATCGTGCTTCCTTCTTTAGCTGCTTCTTTTTTTTCTCAACCATGAAAGATCTCTCAAAGTTGAGGTCCTCTGAATTTTTCTTAGTGGCCTTTTTCCTGGCAGAATTCTCTATACCAATAGCAGGGACCTTACCAGAGAGTTGAGAATCACTAGACAAGGGGGGAGTAACCACAGACTCTGAAATGCCACTAATGCCAACTCCATTCCAAACTTGATCTGAGGGCTTGTGATCTTCAACCAGAGCTGCTAGTCCTCCTATTTCTTGCTCAACATTTTCAGACTTGGTTGATACTTCTGAATTAAGCCGCTCTGAATGAGCTGAAGATCTATCTACTAGCAGTGCAGGGTCTGAACCATCTACAACTGGGACTTCCCGTTTCCCAATAGAACCATCGAGGCTAGTACTAGTAATAACTAGATCCCCACTTGATGTCATTCTTCCATTCAACTTCAACATTGTCTCCTTATCCAAATGCAGTGTTTCATCTTCCAGGCTTCCAGAAGCTACCAAGTTCCTATCAGCAGAGTCGGCTTCTTGCCCATGAGTCAAAATTGCATCTCTGCTGACTGTTCCACTTCCTTGCTTCGCCATATCCTGGACCTTTCTCGTGACATCTGTAGTTCTCTTATGTAACACATAGCTCCCAGGTGCCTTCTCTGCCACGCTATCATTGAGAGCTGATGGAGCATCAATTTCTGCATGGCCTTGAATGACATGATGTGATCCATCACTCGGTTCATCTCTCCGTTTGAACAGATACTTGTCCTTCTTGGATTTTTCTTTGACTTTCATCGATTTTCTGATTCCCTTCCTACCACCTAATACTTCAGCAGTCACCATTGGACCACTTAAAGGAGCTGAAGAAAAACAAAACAGATAAAGCAGATGAGAACAAGAGAGGGTAGTATCAAATTTACTTCTGACAATTAGACAAAAGTTTCAACTATTGATTTAAGATGCAATTAACGAGAAAATTATCAATAACAAAAGGCAGACCAATGAATTGCCTGCACTGCCATTTCTAAGCAAAACCTATACCAATGAAGGATTTATAGAACTGAGAATGAAAGACAACAAAATGATGAATTCAGTTTAACACGTTATGCTAGCTCAAGCAAGACATAAGAAAATTAATAGACTGGGAAAGAACAGTCACTACTAAAATGAACAACTTGAGGGAAAAACACACGAAGCTGTCTAAGCATGAAGTTTAAAACAGGCTAAAATGGGAGTATGAAAACCCTATCAAATGTTTGGCGCCACAATAGGACTAGCACTTGAACAATCATTAGGTTTCCAAATCGGACTCATTGTATGCCCTTCAGAAACCCTAGCTGAAAGCAAGCTCGAAACATAATAGAAACAGTAAAGAAGTGCATCATTGTAATAACGAGTAGGATGATAGATACATCGATTAAGATGAGACTGTATAATGCATGTGATACCATGGGAAATTCGAAATTCTTGCGTTCACTGACCAATAGCTAGGTATGGCAATTTAGTCTAACCCAATGGGTACCCAGAGTCGGGTCAGTGCCCTTACCCAAACTGATGTGTTGGTCGGCAGCAATGCAATCCAACTGAAGTCATCCGACCGGGCCCAAGTAGGATTTGAAGACAGGACTCAAGCTCTGAAAGAAAAATCCTGGTTGTTTATAATGTGAATGAGGCTTAATTCTCAATGCTCGTTTTGAGGCAATGCTGACTAGCAACGTCCCAAAGGCTCACATAAAGGCTTAAACTCATCAAGGACCTACACCTCAAGTTGATTCTGGTTTTGTCCAAAAGAATCAACTCTTTCCACAAAAATCTCAAAGGCTTATAACTATTTATGTGCTCTTTCCTAGGGGTGGGCAAAAACCGATTTAAATTCGGTTAACCGACCGAACCGAAATATGAGTAGAAAGAAAATAATTTAAACCGAACCGATTATAAACGGTTCGAAATCGGTTTACGGCTTTGAACCGACCGATTTATAACCGAACCGACCAATTAATTAGATATATATAAATAACTAAATAACAGGTAGGTGTCAATACCTGATTAGTGCAACAAATGCACTGCAGTACACCCTGTTGCACTAAATCGCCCCCTTCTCTCAAAGTTTTCAATTTTAGGCTAAAATTTGGGTCTGTAAAAAAATTGGGCCTGTAAAAAAATTGGGCATGTTTTAATGAAAGTCTTTCAAGTGTTTGAGCCCAAAATTTCGGCCCAACCGAACCGATCCGAAATTCGGTTCAACCAAATTCATCGGTTTACAAATACAAAATTCGATTTCGGTTTGGATTTTGGGCAAACCGAATGAAATTGGTTCAAAATCGGTTTGGGGCTCAAAATCGAACCGAACCGACATTGCCCACCCCTACTCTTTCCAATCCTCTACCATTTTCCAAAATTTATCTCATTTACTTCTTTCAAACAAAACGAGGACGAGTTCCTTCAAAGAGGAGAATATCAGATGTAGCTTTGATGACTCATATGGAAAGATCTGTAAAAGGTTGTGGTTCACAATGTTTCTTTTAAGTTGTTGTTAGGAAGTTCTGAATTTTATTGTGGGTTATCCGCACTTTGGCCCCCATTATTTATGTCATAAATCACTTTGGGCACCAAAATTTACACTAATTACAGCCTAACCCCCCCCCCCCCCTCTTTTTTAGGAAAACATCAAGTCAACCATGTTGACTAGTCAAGGGGTCTTTAAGGACTAAAATACCCCTCACATGAGGGTTAGACTGCAATTAACCAAAACTTTGACACCTGAAATGGTTTCCCATATAACTAATGGGTAAAGTGCAAATAACCCTTTTTTGTTCGCAACTTAAGAAAGTTCTTGAAATTTTTCAAAGGAGGTCAAATAAGAAAAATAAATGTTGTAAAGATCAAGGTACTTATCTCTCACGTCTCACCACAATAATGCTCTTATTGTCCGAGGCAAGTTATTTTCCAGAAGAATAAGATTCTACATGTCATAAAACATCAATTTGTTGTTTTGACTGAGTCAACTGAGTTTGACCAGATCAAAGGTACAACCAAGCTCAAATTTTGATTTTAAACTTAGTTCCTGGCTCTAGATCAAATAATTTTATCAAGTATTAAGAGTTTAAGTAATTGTATTTTTCTTGGTTTCACTTGTTTTGAGTTTTGTGACTAATTTTAAAAAGTTTTATCCCATTATTCTACTAGTCTTAGGAAGTTGCTCTATGCTATACATGACTTAGCATAGCTAAATGCATTGTTATGGTTAGCTTCTAGCATTTTTTCATGGAGTTAATTATATATGGAGCTCCTAGTCTGAATTAGTTTGAATTATGTAACCAATTGTTCGACAATCAATACAATAATTTTCAAATATTCATCTAAAGTTTTACTTCTTTTATCTAAAATTTCCTTAAGTTGTGATTTACTTCACGCTTCCGCCATGTTACGGCTTCAAGATGTAATAAATCCAAAAAAATTTGGTTGCAATAAAAGAGAGAAACTTTGTCGAGCCCACTCGAACCCAATTCAAAAATAGTAGGGTGCGACTTGGACAGGCCAACCCGAACCCAAGAACGCAAATATTTTTAAATGGAAAGTTGAAAACTTAATAAGGGTTGGGATACAGGGTCAGAGATTCATGACCCAAATTTTATTTCACCCACTTAGAAGTTTCGAAATAAGCTCATCTTTTATAGAGATAATCTCCTTATTATATAGATCACCTCCAAGAAGTTCCATCAATTATTTAAACTATTAACTTCATCAAATGGGGCGTTCAAGTTAACAGTTACATTGAACGGATGATAATTCTCTAACTTGAGTAACACATGTAGCCACTCTAAATCTCTGAGTTTTTGTGAAAGTACCAACTCCATAAAAGATGAACTTTTCAAAATTTCCAAATGGGTCAAATAAAACTTAGGTCTAGAATTGGGTACAAATCTGCTTCCCCGGATCCAACCCTTTTATAAAAAGGTGAATGAAATTTGAAAAAATATAAATATATCATTATATTAAAGGTAAAAAGCACCCAAGTTCAAACTACACACAACCTATAAATGGGGTTAAAATGATTGGGCTCAATTTCAGGTTGACCCCTAAACAATTTGAATTGATCTTGTCAAGATGATTTCAACTATCCAATTAGATTGGAAAGATAGGGAGTACTCTTTTCATCTAATTTCCTAGTGGGGGTGGGCACAATACAGTTTGGTTCCATTCGGTATGTAGTTGTACTAGTATTGTTCTTGTATAATTTTCTCGTACAGTTCGGTTAAGTTTTTTAAGTTTTTTTTTTAAGTTGATAATGTATCGTACTATACTGATCAGTGGTACGATACTATACTGATCACTCGTACTATATTGAAGACAAGCAACACAACAATTGGATGAATAAATATTATTAAAAAAAATCGTGTTTACCTACTTTCTCTTTTTTTAGTTTTTTTACTTTGACTATGGCATTACGCTTGTCCTTTTTTGCACAATTAAAATAAAAATAACGTCTACTGCCCAATTTTAATAATTAAAAAATAAATTTAATTTAATGTCGGTTCAGTCCAGTATTTTCAATATTCTAAAACCCGAATCGGATATCGTACCAAAGAGCAACGGTTAGATTCCGTTTTGCAAACAGTAAAATAGTGATCTTTCCAATTCGGTACCGTATTGATATCAACAATTTCAGTTTGGTTTCGATTGTTCAAAAAAATTTGCCCACCCCTATTTCCTAGTGGTTATCTAATAGTTGAGAAAATTACAGTTTGTTCTAACATCTACTTTTTTTACCATTTCAACAAAGTTTTAAAGTGAATTTGATTGTATAACACTACTATTGGGGGATTCCCTATTTATGAGTTGTGCACTATTTAATAGGCACATAAACTGAATATATGATAGACACATAATTATGTTTGTTTCAACATGGAAAAGGTTTTTTTAAAGGTTAAATTTCACATAAAGGAATCATACACATCTTATGGGGCTTTACCAAGAAAGGTTTGCAAATTTTGAAAATTCTACTAGAATATATTACACATTTTCTGCTAAGTGTCTCCATAGTTTATACACATAACTGTGTTGTAAGTTCCATCAACTCCCCTTTACGGATTCTGAAAGTCCTATTGTGAGGTTGTTTCGAACTCAAATATCAACCAAGATTGACGGATTTTGATAGGCATTTTGCTCATAGAATAAATGTGTAGATAAGAAAATGGTTATCAAGGCATCTTGCATACTTATATTTTCTAAGGCAACATGTATGTCCCAAGGATTCCGAGATTATAAAATGAAGCACAATGGTGTCTCAAGGATTCTTAGATTATCAAATGAACCATATAGGTATTTACCGCCATTAGATGAATAAAGATTTTTTGTTTATTCTTTTCTAACATAAACAAAAACAAAATTCAAACAATTTCAAAAGACCTAACATAAAAGTAATCAATTTGGATTTTAGGTGGAATGCCCCATGTGTGATGCCACTACTACTAGTCTCCAATTTGACAACAATGTGACCTCCTTTTCACTTCATTGAATCCATTTATGAAGTCAAATGCTTTTGTTGGATCCATATAGCAAATTCTAGTGATGTGAAATGAACAAGCTTAAATTAGTTGAATCTATGAACGCGGCAAGTGTGGTACGAGCTGCTGAACCACACTCATAAAGCGCATCACAACATTATAATCACAAAGGCGCTTCCAATGATTAGATTTTTCGTGTGGTGATTCAACCATAATCTTACCAGGAACTTGGTGGCTACAACAACAAAGGCACTTAATTCAATGATTGAATTTTTGCGTGGTTGTTCTACCAATCTTATCAAGAAACTGATGGCTACCCCCCAACCTAAAGTCACTTTGAAATATGGGCACCAATGGTTAACATTACCACAAATGTCCCAATAAAAAATAAACAAATTCATATACGTATTTTCAAAGCAGTTGTAAAATATGCTATCTACATCCAAAAGGAAAATTTTGACATCTCACTTATTTGAAGCTTTATGGGGGTGGGCTGCTTCAGGTATTTCTCAAGTTTAAAAGTATGCATCAACCAAGTATTTCTCCAATATAAAGGTAAGCATTTTTTTTTTGGTTAGGTCGGGTTCTTTTTACCCCATTTATTCGGATTGTATCACCTCCCTTGAATTTTCCTTTTCATATTTTTGCTATTAATATGTTTATTATACCAACAAAAACACTAATATTCTATGATATGTGTGAAGTGAATTTAATGAATCAACTAACCCATAGTAAGTTAATTAAAACACTTGGGCCTCTTATCCCAAATGAGTTGATTCCATGTGGGTCCAAGCCCTGCCACATAAAACATTGGATTGGTTCATTACTAAGGTAGGTCCTAATCGGATCTCAAAAGCCTAGTCCAAGTCTAATAAGAATCCTACAACTTTCAGGGTCGATACTTTCAAATATATATACTTAATTACAAAGGACTATCTTGGTAAAATATCACTGTACATCAAAAGTATCATTTAAAGTAATGGCATTTACTTGAAATTCATTTCAGATTTATTTATCTAAGCAACTAAATTATGTATTGCTTATCTATTGTTGAAATTTCCATCATGAGCATGTAAAAAATTGGTGTACTTCTGACTTTCACATACATTATTGGGATGTGTCCTTATAAATCCGACCTAAGAAGGCCCAAGATCATTTAAATTGACTTAAAGACCTGGATCTTAAAATCAGGGTCAAATATTCAAAACTTGTTGAATAAGATCCACTCAGAGATGGATCGTAGATTACAAAACTCCTCTCTTTGGTAAATAGGAGTTTATTCATAGAGCCCTGAATATGAAAGGGCCAAAAGTATTCCCATGCTCTTAGTGAACCATGATATATTTTTCAGTTACATTAACAGTTTACACATTGCGTTCCGGAAATGACAAAACACTCACAAGAGATGAGACGGGATAATGTATGCGGGAATAAAGGTAGGCGGTTCATCCCTTCCCTTTTAAATGTTTTATGCATTTAACCATTCTCCAGAAGGGGAACAAGAGACCAACCATACTAATGCATTTTTCATGCAAAACACAGATCTTATCTAGGGGTGTGCATAAAAGACCGATAAAACATTTTCAGACAAACAACACTACTACAAAGCCAACAATGGGCCATGATGATCGTGGTGTCCAAGGATGCACGGACTCGGACTCGGACACGACACGGCGACTCGACAATTTTTAAAAAAATAGGACTCGGCGACTCGGCGACACGGTCAAACTTAATTTTTTAATATATTTTTTTTAACATATACATGACTTCAAATGCTTACATGCAAATAAAATGAGTAAAACAAGGAGCAAAAGGCCCAAGGGGCAAAACTAAATTTTGTTAAAAACATGGAAGCAAAAGGCCCAAAAGTTAGTTTGAGGCTTGGTCAAAGATGTTTAGTCCAAGAATAGTTTTAAATGGCCCAATTTCAAAAGCCCAATCTCAAGGCCTAAGTTGGGTATTAGGGTTTTTTCTGTTTTGAGAAGAAGACCAAGAGTATCATTTTTCAATGCCACCATTGCATAGAACACGCCCTTGTTCCACAATTGTACACCTCATAGATATCTTTAGGTTTTTGTCTTGATACTACGGTCCGAAGTCATTCATCTACTTTGTCTAACCAAATCCTAACAAGCAGAGCATCACACATTTCAAACTTCATAACATCTCAAAAACCATCAAGTGGAAATGTTATCTCTCCCATATATTTTGGTATCGACCCAGCATTAAGAATATTGAGTGAGTCGTACTTGCACAATTCTATTTCAACTCTTGCTGTTTTGAGAAGAAGAGAAGAAGACCAGATGAAGGCTGTTGTTTTGAGAAGATCAGAGTAGAAGAGTCCCTCTCGATCAGTCCCTCCTCTCGATCGATCAGTCCCTCCTCTCGACAGATCGATCGAAGAGAAGAAGAAGAGAAGACCAGAGTAGAAGAAGATCAGTCCCTCGGTCCCTCCTCTCGATCGATCAGTCGACAGATCAGTCCCTCCTCTCGATCGATCAGTCCCTCCTCTCGACAGATCGATCGAAGAGAAGAAGAAGAAGAGAAGAAGACCAGTCCCTCCTGTCGATCGATCAGTCCCTCTCGATCGATCAGTCCTTCCTCTCGACAGATCGATCGATCCCTCCTCTCGACAGATTCCCTCCTATCGACAGATCTCTATCGATCGATCGGTCCTTCTCCCTCTCCCTCTCGACAGATCTCTCAATCTCCCTCCCTCTCGACAGATCTCTCAATCTCCCTCTCGAGATGTCCATCGATCTGTCCATCGAGATGCCCATCGATCTGTCAACGTGTCCAGACCGTGTCTGGACCGTGTCCGAATCCGTCAACGTATTTTGACCGTTGACCACGTGTCCAATACGTGTCGAGCGCGTGTCCGTGTCGGACACATATTTGACACGCGATACGGAGGTTTTCCGGCGAGTCGGTGCATCCTAGGTGGTGTCAAAATCCTTCCATGACTATGTGGGCACATCTAAATGCAAAAACAATCACATGTTACAAAAATTGCAACTGGCACTTTGAAATTAAGATGCATATTCTCAAATCAATCCTAAAAGGTTGAATGAATTATTTTTGTTCGAATGTTGATGCATAACCAATGGGATGCTTAGAGTGTCTCCATTACCTTATAGGCCATCGGAATACTCACAACCCATAATGAATGTTAGACCTGTGGATTACTCTCTAGCACCCGACATTTCACTAAGGATGATTTCATACATTCACTTCATGAATCTCTAGTGAAGCACGTATTTAGTCAAAATCTAAAAGCAAGTATCCATGATAGCTTATTTTGCACATGGATTCTCCAAACAATTGCTCATAATAAATAAATAAATAACCCATGATAGAGAACCAGTGCTTGAAGTCCATGAACAACACGCTACAAGCAAATGCATGCTTAAATACAGGCTATCATTCTCCATACCACATAGTTTAAGACAGGAAATCAGTGTAGTAAGTACCATATATGAAACTTAAATATTATACCTTTGGCGGGCATTTTGGCAGCCAGATCCAATGCCCCTGTTGAATCTTGAGCTGGACGTACAGGGGTCATGCCGAATGCTTGTGCATAAGTCTCATCAAACTCTTCATAAGAGGCCTTCCGGTAAGCAAGAATTTTAGCCTTGTTCTGTAAGGACTCAATACTCTGCTGCTCATAACTATGCGGATTCAATGCTAACTGCTGTACAAAACTAAGTGTGTTCGCAGGCTGAAAGTTTTCTCTTGCCTTCTTAATTTGCATGACCGAATACACACCCCCTGGCTCAAAGCCAGGCACATCAACAGCAAAAAAACCACGAACTTTAGTCGGACGAAAATTAAAGGGATTCCGACATTTGCAGGTCAAGCCAAGAGCAGCCCTCCTGCTGGACTCATCAACACCCTCCTCCACAGCCTTCACAAAACTCCTAGAGCTCGTCTGCCGTGACTTCTCGGCATAATTCGGATTGAACGGAATAAGCTCTGCCGTATCAAACCACCCATAACTACTATCACCAAAAAACGCCACCAACAAATGCCCCACCCGCTTCATCCGCCTCACCGAAGGCGATGCAAATGCTTCACTAAAGATATGCCCCGGCCACCACGGATGCGATTTCACCTTCCCCCACACCATATCCCCTGGCTCAAACCCATAACTCAATGCCCTCGACGCTTCTGCCCCAAACGCTTCATTCCTCCAAGCATCAGCTCCTTCATCAACCATCGAATACTCCAAAGCAAAATCATTTTTCTCATCTACCCACTTATCCCCTCTACTCACAGAAACCATAGCTTCATTTTTCCAATCTAAATCCCCTTCTACCCTCACCTTCTTCGACCCCTCATCATCGGAATCGATTTCTCCAACAACTAAATCACTCTTATTTACATCAGAAACCCTAAATTCACTTTCTACCCTAACATCCAAAGCAGAAACCCTAGCTTTCTCCGGCTCACCCACCGATTCATTCGAAACCCTAACTTTATCCGGTGAATCGACCCTATAGACATCCGATTTCCTCTCGATCTCGGCGGAAATCATGACGACCACCCACTGTTCAGAACAAGAATCAAGACCCTAAAAATCCAACATTTAAAAAAAAAAAAGACGAAAAGCTCAGTACCCAAATTCCGTACCTCTTCAGTTGTTCTTTGATGCGTGATTGAAGATCAAAGGCTCCACATTTGAGTCTCGAAATGTATCAAACAGAGAGAGAGAGCAAAAAGGGTTTTTTGGTTTATCGAAAGGAGGAGAGAGAGAGCAGCAGCAGCACGACACGCACTCGATACGGCATTTGGTTTTGGGATAGGTTCGGATCTGGATTCAAGCTCTATGCTAGGGTTTATGTATAACCCCCCCACGCCGTATTTATCACCTCCACCACAAATGGGTCTCATGCGCTCAGGCAGCGCCTATTTGGCACCACAAGTTACACTCACCCACACCACTTATCTTTTTTTTTACCTTCTCTCCCACACCACCAATAAAAGTCAATATTCATATTCTTCTCTCATCCTATCTTCTCAAGAACAAGAACAGCATAAACAACATGAAAGTGGGTAGCAAGGAAGGTGGCGATCGATTGCGAAGGATGGCGAAAGATAGGGAAGATAGAACGACAACCATTGTCGCCCCTTCTTCATCTTCTTCTCCTTCCCCTCTCCATCATATTTTTCTCCTCCTTTCCCTCTCCAAGAATTCCCACTATCTCTCCTTCTCCCACTCTCTTTCAATTCCCCTCTCTTCTTCTCCCACTTTTTCTTCTTCTCGCATAAACCATCGCCCCTCTCCCTTTCATTCTTCTCCTTCCCTTCGCACTCTTTTTTTTCGCCTCTACAACTAAGAGTTCTCCATTCGCATGTACCTCTTCGAGGGTCAATTTTTTTTGCCCTCCAAGCGGCCCATGCGAGTAGGGAACCCATCCTTGCACGGGCAGTCGTGAGAGCAAAAAAAATAGAGTACGAGGGAAAGGAAAATAAGGAGAGGGAGAGGGGCGACGATAGATTCAAGTGCTTATTCAAGGGGTGCTTTAGGGATGCCCCCAAATGTAGGGATGGCAGTGGGGCAGATTTTCACGATATCCGCCCCGCCCCCTCTATTTGGGGCGGTTTTGGTTATGGCTATATGGATATTGAGGCAGATATGGATATCCAAGTTGTATCCGTCAATTATTCGGGGCGGATACAGATTTGGCCATATCCGCCCCCACGGATATCCGTTTAAGTATTGAAAATACATATTTACCCCTGGCCTTTAAATAGAAAATAAAATCCTAACCTAACCCTAGACTACCCACGATCTCTCTCATCTCACATTCTCGGTTCTCATCTAAGATTCACTCTCCTTGAACTCTTAGAGACTGAGAGACTCATCCTCTCAACTCTTTCTTCAGTCTTCTCTGTCGGAGGACGGTCGGATCCCGGGCCGCAACCAATGTCGCTGCGAAGGTCGTCAGGTTCACTCCTCTCTCACCAAAATGGAATCGAAGCAAATCGAACAAAACCGACTTGATTTCCAATAAAATCAAGGATGTGAACGGTGCCATCACGAGTGCCAAGCGCGATCATCCATTCAGCTACAGCGACGGCATCACTTGACAGCAAAGAAGGAATACTTCCTCTGATTTTCTGGTACTTAAGCCTCGGCTCGTGTTATTCTTTTTCGTCTTCCTCTTCCTATTCTTTTCTCTCGTCGTCTCCATCAACTCCATTATCTGATGGGTTGCAAGCCCTATCTATTTAGTGCTTCACTTTTTTCTTTCTATTAGTGATGGTGGTGGGGATGGGGAAAGAATTGCTTTTCTTTTGTGCCTCAATCAAGAAACCAAGATTCAATTTCAACTTCAAGACTTCCTTATGGGGATATTGTTTTGGGGTTAATCATTTATTTGCGACAAAGAGTTTCAGGTTCTACAAATTATTTTTTTAACTGAAACATGAAGTCTTTTTGGACGGATTGGCGAGGCGGGACGGATATCCGCTAATCCGTTCGGGGCGGAGATGGTATTTATCTAAAAATTTAAACGAATTGACAGGGCAGATTTGGGGATCCGTGATCACTGTCGGGGCGGGGACGGATTTGCTCAAATCTGCCCCATTGCCATCCCTACCTAGATGGGGAGGGAAAATAAAAAGAAAAATAAGAGAACGAGAATAAGATTAGAGAATAAGAATAAGATCATAGAAAAAAAAAGTGATGGTGGTGAGAATATAGGAAGTTGGAAGGGGAAAGGGAGCTCTCCATCATTTTAAATTTGGAGGGGAGAAAGATTTAAGTTTTTCTTTTTATAGGTGGTGTGGAAGAACAGTGGTGTAGAACAGAAAGTGCACGGTGTGGGAAAGTAAAAATTAAATGAGTAGTGTGATTGAGTGTAAGTTGTGGTGCCAAATAGGCGCTACCTACAATAAACCTCGATAAATGAATGTTTGATATAGTAATAACTTCGTTTAGATAATACAAAAGTTTGGTCCCTACTTCGTACCTTTGTATTAAAATAAAGTTGGTATTTTTCCCAACTTTCTTTAGGGCCCATCGAATATATAAATTAATAACTGATTAAAATACATAAAATGAATAATGCCTATATTTTTCTAATTTAGGATATTTTGCTTATTTGTGCCTCTTCACATTGTTATTTTTCATCTCATTACAAATACTTTGTTAACCTTTTAAGAGTGTTTGATATTGTTGATTGGTTTATGGAGAGCTGATACTTTTCTTGAACTCATTATTGCAACAAAAAAAAAAATAGTAGAAGAAGGATGCTCATTTTTATATTCGCATAACACTCTCCTCGTGTCATTGGTTAATGTAGATTTTTTTTTCACTCCTTTCACATGAGACGCTATAGAGGAACAAGGTGACATGATTTTGGGTCTCATAGATTGTTTATATAGAGATCATGTTCTATGTATATACACGAGCATTAAGTTATTAACCACTTTATCTTCTAGTTTTGGGAATAAGTATGTACATATATTTTTAAAACCCTTATATCTTCTTATTTATAGTGTTTATTAGAAGATTTGCCTATTACATGAATCTATGGCTATGCCTTTTCATAAGATACATGCACATCTTTGCTTTGAAATAGAAAATTCTTTATTTATTAATTTATCAATAAATTAATTAATTATTAATTCAGTGATAAATAAATGATCATGCTAAGATAATAATTTTTCCTAGTCCCGAGAGTATTCATTTATCGATGTTTTAATGTATTTGAATGTTATAAACTTTATTATTTTATTTTGTTACGAGAAACAATCATATATTTGCTCTCATCGTAGATTACATATATTTGATATTCTCCCGTTTTGCAGGCATTTCTGTCTCACTTTACAATTTATATAAAGGTCATTTGAGGGTGGAAACAATCTAGGAGGGAGAGACTTGAAAACATGTTTGTATATGTGAATATTTTCATCTAGGTTGTGTTTGATTACACCATTTGTCATGGAAAACAAAACATTTTCCTGACAAATAAGATTTTCCATATGCTTGATTTGTAATTTCTGAAGTGGAAAAAATTTCCCAAGTTGCACTTTTTCCGTGCTATAATGGAAACATAATTACTCATATCCCCTCCCACCGAGTAAAGTTTTCCCAGTACAAAAAGGGCCAAAACCTAAAAATGTAAGCGAAAAAATTGGAATATATTTTCCCAAGTCCATGTTAATTAATATGTAGACACGTCTTTGGGACTATGTAATCTTATATATTATGTTGATAGATGAAAGCGATAACAATGCCAAAAAGCTATTCTCATTTAGACTACATCATACAAAGAACTTGCAAATTCAAAGGACATATGGAGAAAATAATAACCATGTGGGTTTTAGTATCAATTTGGGGAAATTAAATTTTAAGGAAAATAAAAGAGTAAGTGATATTGTACCTATATTTGTGTTTGAAGTTTTGTGAACGAATCCATTCAATTTGGTATTGTTACCCACCCGACTCTTATTATTATTCATGAACAACGTGGGTTTTACTATCAATTTGGGGAAGTTAAAATAAAGTGCTTACTAAAAAATTATGACTTCTAGAGTAAGAAGTTCTTGAACTTGTCTAGAGAGCCAGACCAGGCATGTTAGGCTCGCGGCAGGCCAGGCCCAATACCCTCCATCATCCTAGAGATGCTCATAATGCCTCAATCGAACACAATCACACGCATAGAGAGTCCCCCTGGCTCTCTAGAATTTTTGGAAGTTTTTACTTCTTAATGAAAACAAGCACCATGTCATGTTGAACATTCAAAACACAGTGTGGAATTAGGTGGGGCCTGACAATTCTAATGTTAGGTTTGGGTATAGTCGTAGCTCACCCAAGTTACATCTGTAATTTGGGCTTAGAAATACTGGTAATAGATTGTCATGTGGCATTGAGTTTTTACCCAATGAATAAATCATCCAAGGAACAATAAAAGCTACAATTTTTGTTCATGCCTGTATGTAAAAAAATTCTATATAATGTGCCCCAATGGAACAGTTTCGATTAGAATGACTTAGAAAGAAGATTCAATAACAGTCAAATCTTTCTCAAAGTCTTATGCGACCAAAAATTCTACAGTGCCTAATATGTTGTGCCTGGTTTATTCCAGGATAGTGCTATGCACCTGTTTTTGTTGATGTGGCATTAAATTTTGTTTGGAGAGGGGGCCTCCTAAACATGCCTCCAAAAAGGGACGGGATGATGGGTTTGGTTGTGGATGGGGTGATGGGTTTGGCCATCGATAAGATGATGGGATGGGATGATGAGAATATGGGTTTGGCTATCGATAAGATGATAAGATGGGATGATGGGTTTGGCCATGATGAAAAGTAATTTTGATGGATGGGATGATGGGTTTGGCAAAACAGATATTAAGTGCCACGTCAGCAAAACAGGTGCATGGCACCATCCAAACATAAGCCCGGCACTGTAGAAGGACTCTTCATCCACATTACTCTGAAATGTCAGGTCACCATGTAAGTTGAATTAACTACTTTAAGCTCATAAAGATATTACCAATGAAATATCTTCTTTTCATGAAACATGCCAAAAATTTACTATTTTTACCAAGTTTATTGTATAATCACATGTAAAATTCATTCATTAATTATATGTACCTACACATTTACTTTTAGTTTATATTTGTATTCGTGGACATTGTTAATCAATTACATAACACCATGTGTTACATTTTACTCTAATGTATAAGATATGTCTTATATCGGAACAAATTTTAACATTTGAATTTCAGACTATACACATTTCAAACAATTTGATCGAGTTGTTTTTGTTTGGAACACAAAGGCTTAGACTTCACAAGTTATTTTATTGATAGTTTTATAAATCAAGATAACAATGTAACATAATCTACTCTCGTTGTCCTACAAAGCGTATATTAGACAATCCAATAAAAGCTTCAAATATTGTGGAGTTAATGTTGCGATCAATGTATACAGCGTAGATGTCAAACCTGCCCAAGGTAACAGTGCTCAAGTATGGATTGAATAAGGTCTGACGCGCCTTCAAGTCGGATGGATGGTAAGTCGTGTTCCAACCATTATTTTTACACTATCTTACTTTGTTCTGTACGAGCCATAGGTATTGGCACATAAGGGACAAAAACTGGCCATATAGTTATTGCATAATAATAATAATAATAATAATAATAATAATAATAATAATAATAATAATAATAATAATAATAATAATAATAATAATGTAAGTTCTGCAGTTGCATTGTTTATACAAATGCATCAAACATTATATCTCAAGTTTCGTTGGGTATTGGGAGTAAGGTGTATGATAAGTCATCCTAAAAATATATCAAATTATCATATGGATAAGCTTATACATACAGTAGACTAAAGAAAAGTAAAGAAAAATGTGATGTAAGTTCATCTTTTTTGTAAGCAAGCAGAGTTTTAAGGACCCTTTAACCTTTATATTAATGAAAATTGTAAAATTTTCAAATACAATCCATTGAGTAAAACATACACCCATAACGACTCAAATTTTCCTTCAGAATGCAAGAAAATTGGAATAATGCTCCATATTGACAATTAACAACTATCATTTGGTAAATGTGATCCATGTTTTATGTCAATAGCTAGCATTGGGAATTTAAACCTTACCTATCTCTTTGTTGCGGAGGTATGTTGAGTATACTTATTGTTAGTTTTTCTAGTTCTAATGAATTTCTATGGGTTTAGTCTAAAATTTCGGTTGCAAGCTTTTTGAATGTATACTTACTTTATAGCCTAACCCATTGCATGCATCATTTTCACTGGAAGGGATTGACTCACGTTCTTCTTCTACTCCATGGACATCAAAGTCATATTTGTTTCCTTTTTATTACTTTGCCTCTCATTTGTTTATTGGCTCCCATTAATGAAAGAAAAGACAAAATTTTCAAATTGCAAAGATTATACGGTTCTATTATCTTTCTCTATATGTTTTTCCGCCATCTCTTCTTCTTTTGCTTATTATTTTTTTAGTTGTCATCTTTATGGTTTTTTTTGTTTATGCAAAATAAGAACGAAAAATGAATGTTATGCCTGCAGTTTTTACGTGTGTTATTTTTTGTATTTTTTTTTTCTGTTTGTATGAACTAAATACCAAGGTGGAGAGAAAAAAAAATGTGAGAATTGAATGTATATGATTAGAGAGACTGATGTGTTGGTTGTACACCTGCCATATTTTCGTTCATTTTACAAATTATATCTTCTCTTACGAAAACTTAAAGCATTGAAGTAATGAATTTCTTTCAATGATGTTTTGGGTTGAATGTGCATATGTATGTCAGATTCTAGATTAAAGGCATGACTTTAAGTGTGTATGTGTGTGTATATGAAAGAGAGAGAGGAGCAGAAGAATAAGGAAAACATACCAAAAGGGGAAAAAAAGATGGAGTCGAAAAAAATACATGTTGAGGATTGACGGAGAAGAAGAATAAACTTTTTTTAGTATGCATTTTTTCCTTGATCTCGGACCTTTACTAAAAGAGTATTCAAGTCCTCATATACATATTAAAAAAAAAAAAAAACTAAAGTGGGTGAACTAAGTATTTATTGGGGTGGATCTAGAAGCTTCCATTTTTGAAATTTTTTTTTGGTAAAACATGGGATTTTTCTAATAATTCCCTTAAATGTTTTTTTTTTTTTTAAATATCCATGGAGTTAGAAAAATAAATAAATGGATACAAAATCCATGCTTTTATTTATAAACCAAAATCACCTTAACGACACTTAGGGTTTGTTTGGTTGCACGAAAAATATAATGAAAATTGAAACCATTTCCGTGAATCTGATTCCGAGGTCTCCCCTTCGAACTTAGATTTCCATGAGTAATGGAAAAATAATCTTATGAATAATCGATTTTCTGTAAGTAAATAGACAACCAAATGATATAAATATGCATAACAACGGAAATGAATTCCATTTTACATGGAAAATGACTAACCAAACAGACTCTCATCTGAAAATACGATGTTCCTTCTTTTTTCATTTTAAGAACATGAAGAATGAGGGTGTTTGGCAAGCCTTCACGGGAAGGATACAAGTTAATGCCATTTTACTTTATATCACTTGAAGGACGTACGAGGATTGTTTGAAAGACACAACAATGAAAATGTCTCTCGAAAGGCCTTGTTTTAATATATGATTTTATAGTGTTTTAGATGCTCAATTTAAAGTTGTAAGAATTTATCTTTATTTTCTATGTAGTTTAGTTCCTTTTTAAGTAAAATAAACTACCATAACTTTTTCATTTTTTTATAATTTAAATTATTTCAATTTATTCACCATGTAATTTTTTTACAATAGTAAAAAGAAATTAGTGGTTGGTACTGAATAGTAAAATACACATCGACTATTTTCCCAAATCATTAGTCCAAAATTTCAATGATGATGCTTCTCTTATTGGCTAGGGATGAAAGGTTGTGAGCCCACCAGGTGGAGATAGCCCAGGTTGTGATCTCATGGTAATATATCATTGGTGATTACATAAGTCCCTTAGATGAAATGGCATGGAAATGCCAACGAATGTTATTTTATGAACAATTAGTAAAAAAAATATTTATAGGTAATAAGTGTATTAGAAAATTTACACTTACATAGTCTGGTTGAGGTTGCAGATTACAATGATTTTTAAGCTGCAGTATAGCATTATGCCGATGTATGAATATCATGCCAATATTGTTCTTATATTATTTTCGCTAAAAATTGTCGTTGCAAGGTGAAGCTGGAGAAATATGTATCCCGCGATAGTGAGAAGCACCATATATATGTTGGAGTTTGTATAGCAAATAACCAACATTGAAGAAAAAATATGTGTCTTTTGCACTTGAAGAGAAAATATGTATCTTTTGAATTAAGAAAGGATGTGTCTGATCAACACACCATTTTGTTTTCTATATATTGAAGAGAAAAACAAGTTCTTAAAACACATTAATTTTTTATAGAGTTATTCATTATTCTTTACTTCTGAGAGATATTACATTCGGTAAATTCTCCAGAACCAACACCCTTGTGCTATGGTGTTGGTATTAGATAGTTGAATTCTGGTAGTCAGGCGTCTAAAAAACTACAACACCGGGGCGAATTCTGTTTGTAAGACATAGCGAATCCGCTAGCCTATATCCACAAATCAAGCCGTACCAATTCCGCCAATTCAAAATAGTAATTTTGCAAGCCTCGATATGCAATACAAGTTAGTATAATTATTTATTTTATTTGATTTTGTTGTAATCAATTTATAATACAAATAGTATTTGTATTGTTACATTATTTATTTCAAATAAATTTATACATTGTTCTGATTGTTCTCCAACAATCTATAGACAAAATTATGAACACTTATGAGTTCGACGCCAAAACCAATGTTGTTGAGGATGGAAACAAGTCCAAACCTAAGTACAAAATTTAGAAAAAGAAAAACAATTATGATGGAAAACGTCCACACTCACATGCACTTATTGCTCCAAAAGGGAAAATTTTCAAACAAATTAAAGGTGCATATTGAGTATGTGGAAAGCCTGGAAACAACGCACAAGACTGCCGCCACTAAAAGGAGAATCCTACTACAAACAATAAAACCCAAGCCAATATTGTTGAAGAATTTGTTGGTGTTGTTTCTGAAGTCAATATGATGACAGATAGTAAAAATTGGTGGGTCGGCACTGGTGCAACAAGGCACATATGTGGAAATCGAAATATGTTTGACACCTACACTCGTATCAATGGTGAAGAAAAGTTATTCATGGGCAATGCATCTACTGCAAGTGTTGCTGGCAACGGGAAAGTGATCCTGAAATTTACATAAGGCAAAGACCTTACCCTGATGGATGTATTGCATGTTCCTCAAATTACTAAAAATCTTGTGTCTGGTCCCGTTCTAAGTCAAAAAGGCTTTAAACTTGTATTTGAATCTGACAAGTTCGTTCACACTAAATAGGGAACATTTGTTGGGAAATGCTACTTGATTGAAGGGCTTTTTAAACTCAATGTATTATTTTTGGATGTTAGTAATAATATAAATAATAATTCTACTTATTTGCTTGAGTCTTCTACATTATGGCATGATAGATTAGGACATATTAATTTTAGATCTTTACGTAGAATAGTTAATCTTGGCTTACTACCTAAATGTACAATTGACAATTTACATAAATGTGAAACTTGTGTAAAATCAAAATTTGCCAGTAAATCTTATAAGTCTGTAATGGAAAAATTAAATGGATTGTTAGGATTAATACATACAGATTTGGGTGATTTCAAATCAAACCCAACTCGTGAAGAAAATAATTATTACATTACTTTCATAGATGATTACAGTAAGTATTGTTATGTTTATCTACTTATACCAAATATGAGACTTTGAATATGTTCAAGACATATAAGGCTGAAGTCGAAAATCAATTAAACAAGAAAATCAAAATTCTAAGATCAGATAGAAGAGAAGATATGACTCCAATGCCTTTATAAAATTTTGTGTTTCACATGGAATTATTCATCAAACGACTGCACCTTACACTCCCCAACATAATGGGGCTGTAGAGCGTAAAAACATAACTCTGAAAAACATGATTATTTCCACGTTGAATAGTTATAAGTTGTCATTAAAAATGTGGGGTGAAGCCTTGCTTACTGCAAACACCGTCTTGAATAGAATTCCACAAAAGAAAAGTGATCAAACTCCATATGAATGGAACAAAAGACAACCAATCTATAAAATACAGAAAATGTGGGGTTGTCTAGCAAAGGTTCAAGTACCACTTCAAAAAATGGTTAACTTGGACTTAAAACGGTTGACCGTGTGTTTATTGGATATGCTAACAATAGTGCAGCATACCGGTTTCTAGTCATTAAACTGGGAATTTAAGATATTCATATAAATACTATTACTGAGTCCAATGATGTTGAATTTTTTTAGAATATATTTCCTTACAATTATAGGCTTACTGAAAATAAAATAAAAGCACATGATTTTAATCATGCTAATGACGCTTCATCATCCGGTATTCAAGACAAATACTTGGAACCGAATGAATCTACACCGGTTGACCAAGAGCAACAAGTAGAGCCAAGGAGAGGGAAAAGAGACAAGATTGTTAAAGATTTTGGACCTGACTTATTAACGTGTCTCAACGAGAGTGAACCACAAACCTACAAAGCAGCTATCACCTCTCCTGAATCTATTTATTGGGAAGAAACAATAAATAGTGAAATTGATTATATCTTACAAAACCATACGTGAAAATTAGTAGATTTACCTTCAGGTTGTAAGCCAATAGGTTACAAATGGATTTAAAAAAAAAGTTAAAGCCTGATGGTATAATAGAAAAATATAAGGCTCGTCTAGTAGCCAAAGGATATCGCAAAAAACAATGGCTAGATTTCTTTGACACTTACTCACCAGTGACTAGAATTACATCAATTAGGATGCTAATTGCAATTGTTTCTGTTTACAATTCAGATATACACCAAATGGATGTAAAAACAATATTTTTAAATGGTGAATTAGATGAAGAAATCTATACGGAACAGTTTGAAGGTTTTGTGGCAAAAGGTCGAGAGAAAAAGGTTTGTGAGCTTGTAAAGCCTCTTTATGGACTTAAACAATGACATGAAAAGTTTGATCATACAATGATATCACATGGATTTCGGATCAATGAATGTGATAAATGTGTTTACATCAAACAATTTGGCAATGGTTCTATCGTTATTGTATGCTTGTATGTTGATGACATGCTCATCATGGGATCAAACTTAGATATCATAAACTCAACTAAGAAACTATTGAACTTGAGTTTTGGTATGAAAGATATGGGTAAAGTTGATGTAATTTTGGGAATAAGAATTCTAAGAAATAATGATGGCTACATACTTACCCAACCACATTATGTGGAAACAATTTTGCAAAAATTTGGTCATTTTAATAGCAATCCGGCTAAAACACCTTATGATCCAAGTTGTCATCTCAAGAAAAATAAGGAAGAAAATGTCTCTCAATTAGAATACTCGCGTATCATTGGGACATTACAATACATTACAAATTGTACTAGACCGGATATTGCTTACTCAGAAAATAGATTGGCTAGATATATTATCAAACCATCAAATGACCATTGGATAGCTTTGGTCAGAGTATTGCGATACTTGAAGTTCACAATCAACTATGGATTACATTATACAAAATATCCTCCAGTTTTGGAAGGATATACGGATGCTAATTGGATATCCGGTAAAATGGCAAAATCCACAAGTGGATATGTATTTACACTTTGTGGGGCAACAGTGTCGCGGAAATCACAAAAACAAACGTGTATAGCACGTTCCACAATGCAGTATGAATTTATAGCCTTAAATCAGACTGCTGAAGAAGCAGGTTGACTGAGATTTTTTTTAGAATATATTCTTTTATGGCCTCAACCTGTGACTACTATATGTATTCATTGTGACTGCATGGCAGGCATTGTGCGAGCAAAAAATAACATTTACAATGGCAAGTCTAAGCACATAAGACGGCGGCATAATACAATAAAACAATTGCTCAAAACTGGGATCATTTCAAATATTTACTATGTGAAGTCAAAGGAGAATATTGCGGATCAACTTACAAATGGTATACAAAAAGAGCAAGTGTTAAAATTATCGAGGAGAATGGGCTTAAAGCCAATCCAATGAGGGAGTATACCTGGCGGAAACCTAACATAGCCAAATGAAATTTCAAGGCCTATGTTAAAAAAGGCAAACTAGTTAGGTGAAACTCAGAGAATAGAGTGTAAACACTTACTCATTCATATGATAATAAATGTATACTACCTGTGATGGTTGGGGTGCATAATTATTTATTTTTAATAACACTAATCTTTTGAGATATAAGATGAATACAACATGATATTAATAATCTAAGTGTCACCTATATGGGAGTAAATGTGGGGCCGCGTTTATGAGAATGATATGGCTGAGTTATCTAAAGCTCTCGTGAATCCATGATTTGTTCAAGACCAAAATGAACACAACCGTATGAATTGAAAAATGTGAAGATATAATATGTGTGATGCTCATTATCTTGATTTACTAAACATGGTGAATAGTTCAATGTCTCCTATACACACTGCGTCACCGAAAATTCGATAAGTATTCACTATGGAAGGTTCAAGTAAAAAATACACCTCTCCCGATGCATATTATGTCTAAGTTTCTCTCCAGAAGACAATTTTATATATTTACTCTACAAATGTGGAGTATTGTTGGAGTTTGTACAACAAATAACCAACATTGAAGAGAAACGATGTGTCTTTTGCACTTGAAGAGAAAATATGTGTATTTTGAATTAAGAAAGGATGTGTTTGATCAACACACCATTTTATTATCTATATATTGAAGAGGAAAACAAGTTCTTAAAACACATTAATTTATTCTAGAGTTACTCATTTTTCTTCACTTCTGAGAGAGATTGCATTCGGTAAATTCGCCAGAACCAACACCCTTGTGCTACGGTGTTGGTATTAGATAGTTGAATCCTGGTAGTCAGACGCCTAAAGAACTACAACACTGAGTAGGGGTGAATTCTGTCTATAGAACATAGCGAATTCGCTAACCTCTATCCACAATACAAATTCAAGATAGTGATTTCGCAAGTCTCAATCTGCAATACAAGTTAGTAGAATTATTTATTTTATTTTATTTCGTTGTAATCAATTTATAATATAAATAATATTTATATTGTTACATTATTTATTTCAAATAAATTTATACATTGTTCTGATTGTTCTCCAACAATATATTATTTCGCGTGTTAAATGTCTCATATTCTGAAGTGTCACGACGAGAAACATACGTAAAAAGCACGCTTATTGATTTTTTCAAAAATAACAATCGCAAAAGACAAGTGGAGAAAAATTTGATTAAGTACATGTTATTCTCAATTGCACTAGATTTAACAAACAAGATATTAACACTTTAAAGATGTACAATTATAATAATGTAACGAGTATACACAAAAGTGCTACTTATTTGTGTGGCCGATTGAGCTCACAATGTGAAAACTCGTGGTTTAGTTTCAATTAATCAATATTTTGTAATAGTATTTTGTTAGGAAAAACCTCACCTCTAGTTTCATACAACATCAATGGTTGATTTTGTGCCATTTAAAAGTCAAGAGTGCGGAGTTCATCGAGGCCACCAAATAATCCAGTATCATGAAAATGTTGTTTGTGAACTAAAGCAAAAACAAGTATTGATTAAGCTTATAGATCCAATATAAGTTGAGTGGAAAAATATTGCAAAAATATATGACAAAATTATAAAGTCGTGTATATTGGGATGTGAATGATCGATGAAAGTAGATCACTCAAATGTGAAAAAAAAAACTGAACCAAATGCATCAATGCAACCAAAGTCAAAGTCAAATTCAACCAAATACGAAGTGAATTCGAGAAATCGAAGTCAAAGATGTGATGGTCGGTTAAACATTCTCAAAACTTCATTAAAACAAATTTAAGATGATTGAAGTCCAAGACAGTGGACCAAGTTATGAGGCAAATGAATACATAAATAAAATATCGCAAAAAACATAATCCAGTTTCCTTATTATTTGAGTTCATGACATTCACAACTCCAAACTATTGACGACGCATTGAGAAGTGCATTGGCAATAGACTGTTGCTAAATAACATCACCATTTCTGCTGAAGGACACCACCAATCATTACTTTTTAAAGGACACCACCAATATAAATAAACAAAACCCTATCTCTCTTATCACCTATCCCTTTACTCTCCTCTCTCCATTTCTTATCCATCAATCACCACCACCACCACCTCTCATTTTTCCATTTTCTTCCTCTTCTCCATCAATCACCACCGCCACCTTTCCTCATCCTCCTCCCACCTTATTCTTTTTTCTTATTCCACTCCTCTCATTTTTCTTCTTCTTCTTCTTCATTTTCTTTTTCTTTTTCCTTTTCTTTTCTCTTTTCCCAAGCACCACCACTACCACCACCATAGTCGCCCGACGGTAGTAAGGCGTGGCGGACCAAGGTGGTGGTGGGGCTGGCTAGATGGCGTCTCTTTGGTGAAGAGAGAAGAAAAGGTGAGGGTGGGTGGTGGTATCCTTCCGTTGATAAAAAAAAAAAGTGGAATATTATTGTTAAAAACAAAAATGGTGATGTTATTTAAAAACAATGGACTTTCCTTAACTCAAAGCCCACGTCACCACCAAACCAAAAGCCAGAAAAAGGAACTAAAAAGTTAACAATCAAACATAGTTGATTAATTGAAACAAAGAGTTTAATTAGGCAACAAATAAAAAAGGGTACATAACCAAAACCATTCTTTAGAGATTCTTGGTTGGTGGTGGTACTGCTCTAGACAACATTGGGTGGCGCTCAATAGTCTCTCTATCGCTCTCTTTCTCTTCTTCTTCGTCTTCTCCTTCTAGACAACATTGGGTGGCTCCCTAGAATTATAAAAAAAAAACCCATCTTTAAGCACCCCAAACTTCTTCAATGGCGGCTCCCCTCTTCCTCTCACCTCTATCTCGGTTCAGGTACCCTCTTTTTTTCCCTCTTCCAGTAAACCCCATTTCTTGTTTTGCCGGATTTCGTGGGTTTTTAATTGGTTTTGAAATAAAAATCGAATCTTGATATCTTTGGTTCATAATTGGAGTTGTTACATTAAACCCTAATCTTGAGTTGGGTGGATTTGGGTCTGAGGGTTATAAGCTTTATATGTGTTTACTTATTGTGGGTATGATTTGGTTTGAGTTTTAGTGGTAATTGAGGTCGAATTGGGGGCAATGGAAGAGCCGGGGCAGCTAAAGCGGGCATTAATAGACGCTACAGCCGGTGCAATTTCTGGTGGGATTTCTCGAACTGTTACGTCGCCTCTCGATGTTATTAAGATAAGATTTCAGGTGGGTTTGATTTCATTTTCCCTTTATGATTATTTCAATAGTTGATAAGTGGGTGCAATTTGTGATGTTTGTGAAGGTTGTGTATTGAATTGTGATGAAGAATTTTATTGATACTAGAATCGTGTGGATGAATTTGCGAATTTATTGCAATGAGAAAATTTTGAAGTTGTGATTTAGCATTAATAGAACTTTCATATCTAGGAACATGCTTTTTGAGTTGTTTGTTTTCTCTAATTGCTATATTCACCCTGTGGAATCCCATTGGTGAGTGAGACTGAATTATATATTGTTGTTTTCGAAGGAACATGATAGACCTCTAAATAGTTGATATTGAAATATATAGATTCTTATCATTTTGTTTTTTTTTGTTTGGAAACCATTAAGGAACATTCTTTTTTAACAAAAAAAGAAGACATCTATCATGATGTTGCAAATTTTGAAACCAAACATAACTACTAGTAGCTATTAGGAGTTACTGTGGTGAGGTACATTTCATCACCACAGTAAACTTATATGTACACCCATGTAGAAATAAACTTATATGTACACCCATTTCGTCTTCTTGGTACATTTCATCCTCAGACCCAAAATAAACTTATATGTACACCCATGTAGAAATAAGATGGGGAGGTTCCAATCAAGTTGTGTGAACACATGATGGTTGAAGGTGAAATGGAATGGCAAGAGGTTATTGGTTAGAAATTTTGAAGTGTAGCTGTCTTTCAAAAGTGTAAAGGTTGGTGCTAATAGGACCTACCCTCAGGTTTTTGGGAGGTCAGATGGATCTTAGCAGGCCTTTAGAGCAGGACTTTCTCTTGTGCACATCTCAGCTATTGAAAATGGCAAGACTTTGGCTCACAACCAGTTTAGAACAAGAGGTTTCTAGGTGGACAGCAGGAGATTATGAAATGCTGTGTTGCAAAAGCAAATTTGGGGTGGGTTTATGCCGGAACTTCACTTTCAAAATTGTATCCAATCCTCCAAGGTTCTTTAAGTAGTAGGTTGATAATTGGAAGGCAAGTGTTCATAACTCATTGGGAGCTCTGTTGTGGAAAGGGCTCCTCATGCTATTCTTCAGGTGTGGCCGTGTGGGGCATTTTTGTCCTTCAAGGAAAAAGCCAGTTCCCATGATCATCTAATTCTTCAAATCAAATTTCTTTTGTGAGCTGGGCTGACTTTGCAAAACTGATCTGAAACATTAAGTTTCAGAGTTTCATGTTCTTCTGTAATCTTCAGTTGGTTGTATTTCCTTTTCCATTGTCTTTAGAGAGCGTCTAGGTCACCCTCTCCCCTCCCATTTTATATGAATCTCATCGATTTAGTATTGTTAATTTAAAAAAAAAACTTGACCTGAGTCATAATAACTTTTAGCTCCGCACACTTTCAGCAGTTGAAACTCATAAAATGACACATTATTCCGATGCCCCGTTCTGGCGTTTTTAACATTTACTAGTTGAAGATACTTGAGACAACATGTTAGATTTCTCTCGTTGCTAAGAACGTGCAACAATATCCACCTGACATGTTGACATGATGAGGTTCAAGTAAAAATTGAGAAGGTTGATCAAATAGCACCAGTCTTGTAGGATGCACTAGCATACCGTACTTGATGGATATTGCTTTCTACAATAAAAAATTCTTTCAAAAAGACAACTTTAGTGCAGGTGGGTGAATTTGTCTTAAAAAAACTGTGGATGCCATTGTAGAGAGGTTTTACTTCTAACCCCAACATCATATTGACCGAGTCATCCCACATCCATATAATAATTTGGGTTATTTTGATTTTGGGGTCCAATTGATTTATCATAGTTGATTTTGGGGTATTTTGAAACTATTTGAGTTTGGGTCGAAAATGCGTAGTCAGTTCAAAGTCAAAATTCTTTTAATGTGACAACAATGCCCTTAATAAAATTCAAGGATGCACAAATACAGACACGCGTGTCGTGTCGAACACGGTAACAACATGCCGACTCGACAATTTTAAAAAAACTAGGACTCGGTGACACGTCATACCATTTTTTTAATAAGTCATATAAATAATAATCTAATAAAATGCATTCCTAGAGTGTCTTGAAGAAGATGACACTGTTTTAAGAAAAAAATTAACGTAGAGAAAAAGTATAGTAGAGAAGAAGTAGAGGAGAGAAGAAACAAATGAGAGAAAAATAAGAAGCAAAGATTAAGAAAAAACATAGACTACTTTTATGCATTAGTGGCTTTTTGCCCTATTTGTCTTAAATCGTAATTGAAATAGTCATTCACTTCAGATGGATTAACAAACATTATATTACATGGTTTTCGACTCTCGACTCAGACCTGAACAAGTTTCGGGTGTATTGGAGGCGTGTCCGATACGTTGACTATATTGACCATGTGTCTGACATCAGCAGACCAATGACCAAGTGTCCGACACGCGTCAGAGGCGTGTCGAGCGAGTATCGGATACGTGTCGGACACAGATACGGTAAGTTTTTGAAGAGTTTGTGCTTCATTGATAAAATCAAATGCTTAGTTTTATATTATAAATTTTTTTTTATGAAATCTTAATGGAGTCGAGAACCTCGATACGTAGATGTATTTCGAGGCAATACCAATGGCGATGATTAACAAAAAAAAACTAAAAAATATGTCTTCTTCTCCCATCAAGCTAGGTGTAGGATCTTGGGGGTGAAGCAAACATGGGTCGGGCGAGGGTTCCACTGGGAGGGAGAAATTCTTGGATGATTGAAGGGTAAGTTCGGATTAAATCGATTTCACGAATGGGCAAATAGATAGATTGTTCTCTGCTAGATTTGATGAGTTTTTTGAAGAACTTTTTGTACAAGTCTTCCTTTGATTCAAGTCTAATGTCTGCTTTAATGTTTTTGTCGTTGAAGAAGATTCAAGATGGTTCCAAGCTATAAGCTTTTTCTTTAATGGAAAACTCTCCCCTCATCAGATTTATTGCAAGTTCTCCATGTTGTCTTAGGATTCAACCACCACCACTAATGATGTCCCCCAAAAGATGATGGAACCACAATAGTAACAATGATATTGATATCATCTCTTCTCACCCAACCCAATGTGTTCCTAGCATATGGAAGATCAACTTCTTGGGGTGTTGGAAATATCATACCCATTGACTGAAACAATTATTAGAAGCAAGAATAGACAGAAGGTCTGTTTATTGACTACGTCGCACATTGTCGAACATCTCTATGCAAGTTCTTCTCCTTCTTCACTTCATGGTCGAGAGCCATTTCTCATCAATGGGGTAGGGTGGCAATGGTATTGTTAAGCTTGGTGCTGATGGGGCTTTTGAGAAAATCGAATGATGGTGGTATGGGTTTGCAAGGATGGGGAGGGACGATATGAGAAGAAGATATTTTTTTGTCACCATTGTTATTGTCTCAAAATACATTTTCATCAAGAGGTTCTCTGAGCCCTCAGCCCATTAATATCTTGTCGAGATTTTTTTTTAATCTACAAAAGGGCAATGTTGTCGCATTAAAAAAATTGCTCGTCAACTGGATCCTAAAATAATTTTCAAAATGGATCCCAAAATCAATTATGATAAACTAAATGGACCCTAAAATCAAAAGAACCCTAATAATTTTAATACTTAGATAAATCTGGTTATCTTAAATTTTTTAGTCTTTTTTATTTTTTTAATCCTCTTATGTTCTATAGGCATCCGTCTTATTTTCCATATTTGGCGATGGGTACATTTTCTTATTCTTTCCTGCCATGTATAACAGGTTCAACTAGAGCCGACCACTTCGTGGGCTTTACTTCGCAGAGATATGTATGGATCATCAAAATATACGGGGATGGTGCAAGCAACAAAAGATATATTTAGAGAGGAAGGTTTGGCGGTAAGGGTTACTGCTTTATACACGATTCCATATTAATTTCTTCTTGTTTTATTTTCCAAGTTTCTCTCATGTCAATGTTCTTGTCGAGTAGCTGCCTGGTCGTCTCTAAAGAGATCCATTTCATTATAGTTAAATGCATTTCACTTCTAAATAAGTGGTGCTGGGATTTTCGTTAGACATCTGTTCATAATCTATCATGAAATGCAATGTTTTCATGTACCTCCCTCAAAAGGAGTCATACAACCTCAACCTTTTTTTACAGCTCTTTTTTCTGTTTCAAATACTCAAGGTTTCTCTTCCTCAGGGTTTTTGGCGAGGCAATGTTCCAGCACTACTCATGGTCATGCCTTACACTGCCATACAATTTACCGTGTTACATAAACTGAAGTCTTTTGCATCAGGTTCATCCAAGTCAGGTACTACTAATTTGGAATAGCGTCATAATAGTTTTTGAGCATTTGGACTCCGTACTAAGTTGTAATGAACATAGCGAAACCATGGAGATCAATACATATTTGGGTGTTTGAGTAGTCTTCCTCGTTTAGGGACCACATTGCGATGGATTTTATGGGTTTTTGTTGATAGATACGATCTTCGGACTGTTCTTTAAAAGGGTGTCCACTTTTGAGATTTCGTTTCAACATTTGAACATGTCATGAGATTTCAACTTTTCCTTGGTATTGTAGCTGTGGTTGGGGCTTGGAGTACTTTGGGTTTTCTGAAAAGTCTTATTATTAAATAAAATTTGAATATTTCTGAAAACAAAATTAAAAAATCCGGGCGCAGTTCCATAAATAGGTAAAAAAAAAAGGTCGAATTATTTTTCTAATCATATTTATTATAATAAATATTTGAAGGGGGCACAAAGGACTAGATTAGTGGTCACTATGTCTTCTGTCCAATAATGTCCAGGTGTGATGCCCCTATTCAAGTTTATCTGTCCTTGTAGATTAAACTGTAACTAAGAATACTATTTATGCAACTATTTCTGTGTTTAAATGTTTTAGACCAACTCCTCTCTTAGCTGTTTATGTATTTTTCTGATTTATTAGTGAAATTTATCCAGTTCTGTTTCAGTGTATATATATATATATCAGTTATTCCTTTGCTTGGAGTGTGTTTGGATTTGCAAGGTTGGAGAGTTTGGAGAGGCCGAGAGTAATATTTCTCATATCATAATTTGTCTACAATCAAATGATTGAGATTTTATGTTTATATATCGGTCAAGTTGTACTTATGTTAGGGTAGTTATCCATCTTCCGGAAGAAAGTTATATTGGGTCTAAAACTTGTATTTATTCTCTCTAGCAATCTAATTGTCATGTTGTTATTATGCAGAGGATCACATTAATATAAGTCCGTATTTGTCTTACGTAAGTGGAGCATTATCAGGATGTGCTGCAACTGTTGGATCATATCCATTTGATCTTCTACGAACCATATTAGCATCACAGGGTGAGCCAAAGGTATGCTGTCCAAGTATGTAAAATGACCTTATATCCCTTGGGCCAAGAAAGTTCTGGATCATCAGGTCCATCACTGGGCCTAAGTCGAATCCCCAGAACTATTCCCTCAATTTTAGCAATAAATGATAAGTATGGCGGTTTAATTTAACTTTATAAGATTACTTGAGTTAACCTGGTGTAGAACATCTGCACCATTCGAGACTTGTTTGGGATTGTTCCTCAAACAAGAACCACACAAGAATTTGCAAGAAGCCTGTTGGATCAATCTAGAGCAGTCTGGACCTTTGGATCGGTCCAATTCTCAAATGTAAACTTTTTTTTTTTTTTTTTACTTCAAATGGGATTATCAGCCCATTGTTTCATTGCAGAAACTTAGGAACATGCTAATTTGTAGTTCTTTTCTCTTGTAGTTAGTTTAGAGTTTAAGACATGGTCTCGTACCGATTATTTGGTGTCTTTAGGTAAGTTGTAATTTTCTGTTCTGGTTGGATCGTAATTGATTTTGAGAACTTGAATCAGTAAAAATTTCAGAATTTGTTGGTTATTTTCTTCTTTCTTATGGTTGATGAAGTAAGAGATCACTTCATCTTCCTTGTGGAATTGAGGTTTTCTTTTTCAACTTCATCTTGAATATTTGTTTAATTTTGGTTAGGCCGTTCATGTGACTCCATTGTTAGCATGGATTGGACCGCAAAGCACTTCATTTACTGGAGGGTGCGGGGGAGATAACGTGCAACCATTTTTTTTTTCTTTTCTTTGATTAGTGGTTCCTCAATAAATGCTCCTTCCTTTCAGTACCTCTATGGATCCCAGCATAGAGTTCCCGCCTTCTCGGCAGTGGATCAATACTAAATACGGGATTTCACGTTTTGTCTCCGTTTCCTTCACTTGCTCTGCCATATCTACAACTGGGCATATATAGTGCAACCCTAACCAGAATATAGTAGCATCCCCATGAACCATACTGTCCTATGTTGGTTTGTTATTCAACTGATATGGGTAAAATGGTACCATAGAACATAATTCACTTGCACTTGTAATCAAGACTGAGGTGGATACATTCAAATAAAACCAGCGGCAGGAATTCACCACATGTATGCCTCTTTACTGCTTTACATATTATTACTACCAGTTCTTACGTCCAAGTATACATTGTTTAAAAAAGCTTAATCGGCAGTGAGGTGGTCCCCCTTATTGAGGCGTGAGGCGCAAACTCTTTTTTATTTTTGGTTAAACTACAGTTGAATAAATCTAAATAAATAAAAGAGAGAGATTTACATATTTCTCTCAACTCTTCAATAAAGACATTCACAGTCGTTCAATCACTGTTTTTATCAAATGTTAGCTACATACATGGAAGAACATATCAAATGTTGATAGACAACCAATCAATGGGGGGTACTGTTTAGATGGCTAGAAAACTTTCCGTGTTATGCTAGGAGATCGAATTTCATCATACTTGTATGACATGGTTCTCCTGAAGTCCAAAGTGATACTGGAATCATCACGAGCGTGTTCCCGGAAATTGTGTCAAGTGTTCTGCAATTGGGTTAAGTTTGTTAAGAGCAATTGATACTGGTTGGGACTTTCACAAATTGATGTCTTTGTTAGCTCATCAAAAGTGAATGCTTTCCTTCTTGCATGCGTATCAATTTCGTTTATATTGTATAAATATACTATTGACCTGATATGCACAATTTTTTTCCATTGTTAGTTGAAACTATTGAACAACAAGGAATTCTTGCCTGCACAGACATGCTTATGTAGCTATGTTGATTAGGCACTCACTTAGTTGATTTACCGTGTTCAGATTTATTCCACCATGAGATCTGCATTTGTTGATATAGTCAGAACACGCGGCGTTACAGGATTATATGCTGGGTTGACGCCTACACTAGTTGAGATCATTCCTTATGCTGGATTGCAATTTGGGACCTATGACACATTCAAGCGTTGGGCCATGGTATTGCTCTATTCCTTTTCCATGTTGTAAACATTCTCAGTTTATGAGATAAGTATGCCTTATTACTAGTGTATATTCCACACGGGGGAGAAAAAGCTTCATGGGTAGAGAAGAGTAGTGCTGTGGGTAGAGAAAGGCACTTCTTAGTCTTTTGAGGTTGAGATGGACTGTCTATATTCATCCTGCTTTACTGATGGGTTCTTACCATGTTTTCCAAAAACATTCTTGAAGTACCTCACGTCTATCTGATTGGATTATATCTTAAGTTCCAAAGTTTGTGTATTACCTGTAAGGGTGGCTTAGCGACCCCATGGTTTAATGCATTGCTGTCTGGACCGTCTTGGACCATTGCAACCATAGATGCGCCTAAAAATGTGTTTGCCTTGCTTAATGTTCGGTGTTGTTTTCATTTTTATTTTTTGTTACCATAGTACACCACATTATACAATTTCTTCTATTACAGAATTCTCATTATTAGTATCGGATATATGTTGTAAACTGAAAATTTATTATAAGAAAACTTTTAATATCATTTTAGACAAGGTATTGGCATATGTGATATGTTGATTGTTACATAGTTATAAACTGTTAAGGGAAAAGCAATAGAATCTTTAAATCAGTGCTTTATCTACAACTTTAAAACACCAGAAACTGCTTGTCACAACAGACTTCCTCCCATGATATGAGATCAAATTTACGAGATGGAAGTCCCTCATAAGCTCCCCACCAATCAAGGGGCCACTGATGCAGGGACCGACACACTTGATCATGTACTTAGGGATGCTAGCAAGCGTTAACTTGATGAGGACTAGCCGACCGGTCTTGAAAGATATTTTGTCTTCCATATGGAATCCCTAAATTCTTAGAAGGGAGAGAAGAGGTGCCACAACCAAGATGCACGCCTGAACAACACTCAAACCACAAAAGAATGGTCTTCAGGTCATTGAGTTGTCTTAGATTGCGTCACAGAAGAGAATGGTATCGTCTGAACACTGTATGGGGATCGGAATACTGTTTTGAGACACTCTAAACCTGCTGATGAAGTTATGATATGAAGCCCTTTGCACTGTTTGCTCCAGATCATTAAAACCCTTGTTCACCTTTCACACACACCCCAAAAAATAAAATAAAATAAATAGAAAATAAAAGAACGGCCTTCATGGTTTCCTTAATATTCTTGGCATTACTTCTGCAGGCATGGAATAGGTTCAGATCTTCTAGCACAAACTGGTCAGATAATAAGGTCTCAAGCTTCCAGCTCTTTCTTTGTGGGTTGGCAGCTGGCACGTGTGCTAAAGCTGTCTGTCACCCACTTGATGTAGTCAAGAAGAGGTTCCAGGTACAATCTACATTTTTTAAAATAGTACTTTTCCAGGATATTGTTTGCTTGATCTCTTTGAAAGACGTTTCATTTCATGGTTGTTAAACAAGCAATTTTCCGAGGTATTAGAGCTAGCACAGAGCATTGAATTAGCTGTTGCTAAATACTTTGTCAGTTAACTGCCAGGAGTTATGTTCCCTCGGACTTTCCTAATTTATCTAACATTAAAATAAGAAAAAAATCCATCGTTGGAGATGGTTACATATCATTAAACTTTGCATGAGAGAGGAAGTGATATCCACTGATTTCCCGGCAGCTTCAACATCACTGCCATAGTGGTTCATCTTCACCACTTCTGATTGTTGTCTTGTTTATTCATTGGAGAGTGAGGCAGCATGCTAGTCTGTCAAAAGCTGTTGGAAAGAGCGCTTGATGAGAATGTAGTTGATATTCATAAATATAGAGCTATAAAACTATGTCACTATTGTTGCGTAGAAAGTAGTAGCAATATTTAATTCTTCTTCTGTCTGCAGATTGAAGGATTACAAAGACATCCAAAGTATGGAGCCCGAGTTGAGCACCGTGCTTATGCAGGCATGTATGATGCCTTACGAAGGATTTTAAAAGCAGAAGGTTGGGCTGGTCTATACAAGGGGATTGTCCCATCAGTAATCAAAGCTGCACCAGCTGGTGCCGTCACTTTTGTGGCATATGAATTCACTTCAGATTGGTTGGAGTCGCTAATGTCTTAACACTAACCTGATTCCGTCTCCATCACCCCATTCTTTTTCTTGTAAGATTCAGAGTTATGAAATAACAAAGGTCTATAGGTTCACCATTCAGTATCTAGTCTAGTTCATATAACACAGTTTTACAATTTTTATGAGGGAAAAGAAGAGAGGAACATAATATGTGTATCTACTCTTTTGCGGCATTTTTTATTTCTACGATAGTAATTGAGCTTTATACCACAAGGGAGTTTCTAAGGCTAGATTTTGTGCGAGATCATTTTCATAAAAAGTCAGTTATTGATTCATCTTGCATGTTAATTTGGCAAGGATTGTTGTCACAAAAAGTGAGCTATTGATTCATGTTACATGTCGCCAAAATGGCTATTAAAAATTGTCTCTTGTTCTCAAGTCAGTGTTTAGCATCCGAGTAAGCTGTTGTTACCACATTTTGAGAATTATTGTCAAAGAATCCTTAACTAGCAATGGCTATTAGAGGCCTGGGTGCCATTTGAAAGAACACAAAAAAATTTGAAGTGGTCTAAGCCTGCTCCAAGTTCTGCGTGATTGATGAATAATAAATAAATAAATAAATATCCTGTGGTGGTATTCCGCTATAAAGAATGGAAAAAAATTATCGTATTCATTAAACTCGCCACAACTTCTAGACATCAGAAGTACATAACATTTCTAATTTTGCGTCGCAAGTACATTATTTTATCAGAAGGTACTAAACAGCTCTACCCAATTTGAAATAGGCACTGAACCATAATGTACACGAGCCGAAGAGATACTACAAAGTATCATGATCCATATATTCAATATATTCTACCCAGTCGCATATCTTTGCTTCAGAAAATTTTCAGGTACTCAACTCATAATGTTGATGGCATAAAATAAACCTCATTTATTGTCACTATGTAGAATCTGTATTATCCATGGTAATCCCACAATTACAGTGGAGCATACAAGATTCTAAGTACAAAACTTTCTAGAATCAAGTTTCTTCAAGCACCCTTGTTTGTTTTCTCCACCATGAGTAAAGGAAGCTGAAACCCTTAAGCGTCGTCATTTTTTTGCTCACTGCTGTTACTGCCTTCAGGTGGAAGTGATGCATATTGCAAGATCTTCTGTACTTGTGTCGCATCAATTTGGAATCTTTGAGCAATCTGCTGGGCATCCATAGAACCATTTTGGTCTTCAGACTTTCCTTGATGCAGAAGAAGGATCTGGCGTAGCTGAGCCACATTCAGGGTTCCTGCAGGAACTGGCCTCTCCTCATCGTGACTAGTATCTGATTTTGTATTTCGCAGCTTTGGCATTGGTCGATTATATTTCTCCACGACATGAACCTGCAAGATAAAAACCCAAATGAATGTCCTAGTCATTTGAATTTTGGATAAGACTGCAAAACTGTAATTTGATGTTTGATTTCATGAAGCCATGGAATTAAGCGAAGCACATGCAGTAGAATTGGAACTCGTGATTAGAGGAGTATGATGTGTTCCTCTAAGTCCTTTTCTACTACAAAGTACTTTATCATTCACCATGAAAAAGTAAGTAAAAGGAAGACAAGGATAAGAAGGTGATGTGGTGTTAGTATTGATCTTTGTGGGAACTCAAGGTTTGCATGGCAGCCCAATGAACTGATAACAAAATGAACACATACTGATTGACAAGGTATTTTGGGATGCCATAACACTGTGATAGTTGAATAACCACGAATGCGATTGCATTCATTCATTCACAGATTTTGTATTTCTTTTTTTACATGTCACAGGAGCCAATTATTTGTGTATTTATTTATTATTACTTTCATAATTTGCACAAATAATGACACTACGACAATTATTGCAAAGTTGAAGCTTATAAGTGGGACGTGTCGACAAGTAAGGCGTGAAGAACCTAAAATGCATGACCTGGGGAACATCTGATTTCTTTTTTTCTTTTTCATTTTTCAAGAATTAGAGATTTACAGTATAATGTTGTCCATTTATACAATGGGAGAGAAGTAGCAGATAATATTCTCTTAGAACTGTTGTCTAGCTAGTCAAAAGTTACATGAGACTTCGAATGAGAGTCAATGGCCTCGAAGTGAATACCCTCATTGCAGTGATCAAGTGAAGGGAGGGAATCAGCCGTTTCTCCACCATGAAAGATGTGCTAGCAGTGTGGAGCTGGGGTGTTGGCCTCATCAAATTTGGGTGAGGCTAGGTGAATTGCCACCTCCTTACCCAAAGCGCGATTGCGTGTGTTTTTGGGTTGGGGTTCGTTCGTCAGATTCACAAGGAGGTATCCTCACACCCTCCAATAAAAGGGCAATCACAGTCTTAAGCATGGTCTCCAAAGAGTCAACCAAACCATCTTCTCTCCGAGCCCCTCCTTTGCCTCTTTCTAAAACCGACTCACTTTACTCACAATAGCATTTTTCTCATATCCACAATTTTGTTTGGAAAATCCTCAGGAACAGAACCTAACTCTAATACTAAATGACATAAGGTTCAGGATGCAGAAGCATTTGACGCACAATCACACTTCGCGTGGCATGGGATAGTGTTTTATTTATGAAACTCGCTAAAATACTCAATGATAGTTCCCTAACAGAATTAATTTCACAAAAATAAGATGATTGTTTAGGGGTCAAATAAAAGATCAGGGCCTCTTCAGTATTGCAAGAACAGGTGTTGAATGCAATCGTTTGGTGTCAAAGTATAAAAATTCTGGGGTTGATTGTTTCATTTTATTTTTTTCTTTTAAAGTACAATGGTATATTTTAAGAAATTTTGTAAGTTCCCATATTTCCCTTATTATTTGTTGGTACTAGCTAGGTTTTGTGGATAGTTACCATGCTGAACTTAAACCTATAATTTTTACGATGCTAGAGGGATACTTTTAGAACGAGGAGGATGGTCAAACATATATTAGTTAGCTATCCCTTTGTTATAGGGTGTTTATTTATGCTATACCTTTATCCTTTTGTTTATCGTATTAGACTATTAGTTATGGATTCCAATATGCTAATTATGGCTTTTTATTTATTTATATTTATTTTTTATGGTGAAAAACGTCAAACATATATTAGTTATTGGCCCAAACTAGCGAGTTGAAAGTACATATATTTTACTTTCATCATAAAAAAGAGATTTTAAGTTTGTGTGGTTAGTTCCTCCTGTCGACCCAATAACTTGATCAAAGCACCTAATATTAATTCCAAAAGCAGTAAATAATGAAATTAGGAATTCAAATGATTGCATCATCTATCAGGGAAAAGAAAAGACCAATTACAAGTTGAAAACAACTATTCTTAGTAGACAATAGACGGTGAATCATAAGCGAATATAAACTCACCTCACCCATTTCTAGTTTGCCTCCAGGTTTTGATTTAATTCTGCCTACCATCTGACTAAGCATGGCATCATACCCTGGGTCTCGCTCTTCAAGAACATTTTCAGAGTTGCTCTGTGAAATTCCATCTGGAGAACAAAAAGAAAAGAAATCACCCTTGGTCACCTACAAAATACTCTTTTCCCATGCACAAAACACTATGGTTTAATGTGCGCGCCTTATCACAAGATATCTTTCACAACTATTCAAAAGGTAAATCACATCAATGGTTTTCTTTCTCCAAGGTTGATTCATCGACTCTTCAATACTTTTGCGCTTATCCCATCTAAATCAGAAATTAAGAGCAGATCTTTTGTGTTGTACCCTCATAAGTAGTAGTCCCAAAAGTCGCCAGAACATACCTCACAATATTTAATGCTGAATTAGAGATTGGTTTGGTTGGCCATGTATCATTGACAAAGTCTTGCAGAATGGGTATGCTCATTGAATATTCAAGCTTCACTGTGAAGATAAAGGTTGGAAATCCACATGATTGTTGTGAAATAGTCATATCTTGCAAACTGTAACTAAGAAAGACATGCTTAATATCAAAACGGCGGCATATTGTTTACTATTGTCTTATGGATTGGTGATCAATTTATCAAAACACTGAATCAAAACTACAATCTAACAATCCAATTAGAGAACTCTCACAATACTCGTTCACACTTAATGAGCTCTTAAAGCCAGTGCCTACATGGTTATCCTACCAACTGTACATACACCAACCCATATACTCATCTCATCTACAAATGGTTGCACAACACTCACAACGTCGACCTCAGTCAATTTAACCACAAGGTCCACACCTTCCTTGGAGGATTGTGAATGAGTGGATGTTCTTTCACAAGCAAGTACAAATATTTTCCATCCATCACACAACACTTGTCTGAACTCTGAAGTTTCCTCGTCTTGCTAACAATAGTAACAAACATCCACGGCAACCGGTTGATTTTACCATAAACTTCAAAAGGGGTTCTTCTACTTTTTGAGAGAGACCCAAAGTTTATTCATAAGATGGAATAAAGAAAAGGCCCTCCGAGGCTCTGACAAAACAAAAAGAGGGTACTGAATTTAACTCTTGGAAACAAACTCCCTTAAATGCCAAAACATTGTCAAGAAGCTGATCCCAAGTTGAGGACCGTGTCCTAAAAACTCTGACCCATTCTTGTCAAAGGACCCACGTAATAACAAATGGAGAATGGAGTAAGGGACAATGAACTTTTCTTCATCCTCTATGAAGGGATTCTACTGTGTGTTGATTCCCAATGAATCCCCAGAGAATCAGAGAACAAAAGAACTGGAGCTATTAATCTAAACACCAAATTTTATAATTAATATACCCAAACATGATGATTATATAAACAAACACAAAAATAAAATAAAATGTGTCTCATATTTGTCAGCAACCAAACCCTAGAACTCCAACCAAATCAAACATCTAGAACTTGGCTAACAACCAATAAGTTTGCAAACTTAATCCTAATTGATAAGAGACATTGAGTTAAACACGGCCTAATATTTACCTAACTAAACCCAAAAGGGGAAAATCTTACAAAATATCTAGGTAATAAAGTGCCCAAATGTCAAAAACCAGGAACGAAAAATTTGCAACGCAATTAAACTCCTTCATCTACTCAATATAGTGTTTGTGCATTCTTGAGATTGGCCCATTTTGCAAATTTTCTTTCATTCTTCAAAGCTCAAATTTAATAGATCCCTTTAGCCCACATCTCCTATAAAATATTTCAAACAATGTAAAATGCTACCTCATAAAACACCATTTCTTGAAATTGCCTAATTAGTAACACAAATTCATCCAACAACAATATAATGAATTCTCATTGATTTGTGAATTGCTCAGAAACTACCCACACCTTAAAACACTTTTGGTGGACAATGGTGCTGCTCTGTTTGTCGGGTCGAAGTAGTGAAGAGATTGAGGAGGGGATTGAAGAGAAGAGGGATGGACCTCTCGCTGCTGCTTTAGATCTGACTCAAATCCGTTTTGATCTGCTTCAGTGGAGGATTGAAACGATGATGGATAGTTTACCAGCTCGATCTGATCCCCTGCAACTCTCTGTCACTGGTTAACTCCGATATGGATCACGACGGAGGGGGTAAATCCCCTCCCTACATCATTTTAGATCAATCATCATCGCAACCTGATCTACGGAACAATACCAACCACGACCTTGTTCGAAGTTCAAATAAGATTGTTAAGAAGTTGAACCAACATCAACAAATGAATCCAAGCAGTGAAGCTGGAAATTGGAGAGGATTGTTTGGACAATCAAACAAGAGTAAGGAAGGCCCTCCTTACTATAGAGAAGCGATGGTGGAGAATGGAATTCTCAAGTGCCTACCAAGTATTTGTGAATATGGGTCTGAAATTTGGAAGAGTTATTTGGTAGGGCTCTTCCTGGAGAAAGCTATACCTTATACTCTAGTGAAGAATGTTGTGCAAAGAGCCTGGAAGCCGAAAGGGAATTCAAAAGCTAATGGAGAGTTTTTCTTCTTCAATTTCTTGGAGGAGACAAACAAATGGGAGACTCTTGATAAAAATTTCATTAAGGTTGGTGGCAAGATGATGTTCATAAGGCCTTGGGATGAGGACTTGGAAGGGATGAAGAGGGGTCTAACAACAATTCTAATGTGGGCTCACTTCTACAATGTGCCAAAGGTGCTGTGGGGCAGAGAAGGTCTAAGTTTTCTCGCTAGTGCTATTGGTAAACTATTAAATTTGATGCAGCAACAAAGGAGAGAAAGAGGTTGGGCTTTGGGGCAGTCAATATTGAGGTAATTATGGTAGATACTGGCAGAGCTAGTGGGGAGCTCACTAAGGTTTCATCAATTGCCCATGGAAACCCTTGATGTGCGCCTCATGTCATTCCTTTGGCCATGCAAATGGGGAGTGCAACAAGAAAATAGACTTCAAACCATACGAAAGACGGAGGTGTCACGGAACTAGAAGCCCCAAGGCAGAAATGTGGAGCAACAACAAAATAGGAGTGAAAAAGAGAATGGACGAGAAGTTGCTAACGGTAAGGGACACAACAAGCACCAAAATAGAGTTAGAATGAATACAAAAAACTCATCCAAATACAAAAAATAACGAGGGAAGTAATCCCTTTGAGCTGTGGTGTGTAGATCTACTGGTGGAAAAAGGCGAGATTGAAGGACATACTAATACAAGTCAGGAAGCTGAACAAGGTACAAAGTGAAATTCGGAATGAGGTTGTGGAGAAGTTGGTTAGTGTTCAAAACCTAAGTGATAGCATTAACAAAGATAGTAATGAAGGTGAGATACAAAATCGAGAATAGGGGGGAGAAAAAACGAAGTCTCCAAGAACCCCAAACACCCTCCAAATGGCAGCTACCTCTGCATTCATGGAAATAGAAATGAACAGGATACCATTTTGACGATATAGATGGAGGATCAGTAACCTTATCTTTATCTAAGGTTAAAAATGTGTTGAAGATGTTAGAAGAATATGACAATGGGAACATAGTTAACAATGAAGTGAAGAAAGCAATAGACATAATCGGCGGGGATGTATTGAATGAAGGTTACACAAAGCTAAAAGTTATATTGGAAAAAGACGCAACTACAGTGAGTCAAAACACTATTGAAGATGAATGTGAGGTAACCACAACTAAATCTCCCAAGGAAAACGCTCCTTGAAGATCTTCTCATAGCAAGAAGGCAAACCCTAAGTTTGCAAATAATTCAAGGTATAAACCAACAAAGAGAAGTTAGATGAAGATCAACACTAGCTGCTGGAATCTTTCAAGAACTAATATATATCTAGTACTTAATTGCCTTACTTTTCGAGTCCAGTTAGACAAGCTCAACAAAAAGAAATTCAGATGAATGGGTTAACTCACCTTGATCAGGAGGACCATCAAGTTGGGTCTTGGAGACTATCTTTGGCTCCGTCACTGGAACCTCTCGGGGTGGTGGTGGCTTGTTGAGCTGCAAAGAAGAAGAGGGTGTTGTTCTTCTTGGTGGTGGTTCAAGATTCGAACTCCGAACCCGGCTCGAGGCTCGCCTTAGTGCCTGCCCCATCTGCACAAACCGAGTCGGCTCAATGGTTGGTGGATGGAATTGAGAGTTAAAGCCAAGGTCTGGTTTTTGGAACAAAGGAGGGGTTTTTGTTGAAAGGGGTGATTGGGTTGGAAGAATGGAAGATGAAGAAGGTGGGTTTTGGAGGAAATTGGCGATGGAGGTGTGTGGGGGAAGTGAAGTTGGACGAAGGATCTGATGCAGAGTGAGAGGCACACGTAGTTGGGGCGTTTGGAAACCACGTTCCTTTGTTTAGAAGTGAGTAAATGCACTCCTGAAACTTGTACATACCACACTCACTGGATTTGGTTACGAGCACACCGAGCATCATGAAGGTTCAATGTCTAAGGGGACCGAAGCCATTTAATATAGGTAACGACTACTTCACACCACCTAAAATAGTGTCTCACACAATTATGTATTTTTTTTCTTCTACTAACCCACCCCACCCAAAAAAATATTTTTGAAGAAAACAGTAACATAAAAATAAAGTAACTTTTGACCAATTTAAATCTTCAATAGAGACCGATTCTCAAGTCTTGTTCATTTTACTAAAGTCATGCAAATCTGTCTTGCAATGAAAACGAGATAGTATTCCTAACTTTTGACCAACTTATATGCTCGATCGAGACTGATTCTCAACCTCATCAAAACATGAAAAATGTATTTTTATGAGTTATCTAATAAACACAAATTGAATCACTTGAAAAAAGTTTTAAAATGAGCAAGTTATGGTCATTTTACTAAAGTCGTGCAATGAAAACAAGATAGTGTCCTATGCAAATGGGTGAAAACACTGTTTTTTATTTATTTAATTATTATTATTATTAATTTTTTTAACAGTTTGAGTGTTTGTCGTAAAATGACAATAACTTTATCATTTCAAAACATTTTTAAGTGATTCAAATTGTGTTCATTAGATAACTCAGATTACTATAAGTTTCGTGTTTTGATGAGCTTGAGAATCAGTCTCGATCGAGCATATAAGTTGACCGAAAGTCAGGGACACTATCCCATTTTCTTTGTGAGATAGATTTGCGTGACTTTAGTAAAATGATTATAACTTGCTAATTTCAAAACATTTTCAAGTGATTCAAATTACTCAGAGTACATTTTCAAATTGATGAGCTTGAGAATCAATCTCAATTGAGGGTTTAAATTGGTTTGAAAGTTATACTGTTTTTCGTTTTGAGTTTGGGTTTGTCTATTATGTTAAGTTATGCATATTTATTGAGTTTGAGTTTAAGGGTTTAAACTTTATAGAGATTTTGAGAGTTTTCGAGGGAGAGGGAGAAAATTTGCAAGAGATTTGAGTATGGGGAGAGATTTAGAAGAGATTTGAAATAGATTTGCAAGAGATTTTGAATAGGGGATGGATGAACCATTGTCGATTTGAATGGTGATGAGGAAAAAAATGAATGGTTTTTATTTATATAGGTGGTGTGAGAAAGAAAGTAGATGATAAAAGAGAGTAGAATGATATAAGAGAAAGAAAATTGTTGTGCGAGGTAGTCGTAGCCTTTCTTCTATGTTAGTATGAAAGTTTTTGTCCATCTAAAAAAACCAATGCGTGCTTTGTGCTGATTGCTAATCCTTAGTTATCAACTTATCATACTGCGCAAGGTTCAAGCCCAAGAAATGAGTCCAGATGGAAGCAAGACCGAGGCCCAAGAGAAGGATGACCCAACTCTAGCTCAATGAAAGCACGCATTTTCATTGAGCATTTTTATGCACATGCCAAGAAGATTTCAAAATCTAGGGAGATTTATGCTCGTTTTATTTAACAAATTTATAGCATTTTTAACAAGAAATATACTATTGTTATTTCATTGGTTTATGTCTAATAGTGTTTGGCACGTGCCATTGAAGATATGGGTATTATGTGGTTTAAGTTGGTCAAGATGAGTTAACGTGATTGACTTAACATTTTCATCCAAAAATAAGGGTTAGAATCTATTAAATAAGTGTCAAAGTCAATGGCATGACAACTCAACGGTTGGAGTTTGGCGAATGGTACCACTTGGTCATGGGTTTAAACCCAGCTTGCGGCATCTTTATCAGTTTATGGTGTGTTGACCAGTTCTGGTCTTTAATGGGTTCCGAAATTTTATAGACATAAACTAAAGAGTGACAAACTAAAAAAAAAAAAAACTCTTAGTTTTATATTAGTTTTTAGTGAATTTTAGGTCAAATAAGTATATTTTTTTAATAAAATTAAATTAATTCTACATTTTATATTCAGTCTTACTCAAATATGGTTTTTTTCCATTCATATGGCCATTCACATGGGATGAATTCTCAAAATTTTATTTCACAATTCACGCCTTACTAAACTCACAAAATAAGAGTACAAGATACACTGAAGGCTCTTTTGTCAAGCATCCCATATGGGTTTCTCCATTACTTCTTGTCCATAGGAGAGATTTTGTTGAAATGGTTGTAAACCATGCAATCCCTGCTGGCTAATGGCTTCTAGCTCCAAACCCTGTTGCTGTTGCTGTTGCTTTTGTTGTCGTCGTTGATGTTCATGAAAGTTAGCTGATCTTGATCCTCCAACGCCTAGGAAATCCACAGTCAGCATATCTTGGGCACTAGTTGGGATCCCCAGAGTCGAATTTGGTTTCCTTGCTTGTGATGTACTAGTGTTAGTAGTACCATTGTTGACATCCTGATCTATATGCTTCAAATACCCATTTTGATCTTGACTACCACCAACACCACCCATGAATAGTCCAGACAACATTCCTACGTCGGTCATTGGTGAGATTTCCCCTCCGCCTGCCATATCAAAGTAACGCGAAGACATCTCCCTTTGCAAGAATTGGTTACTTGGGAATCCTCCATGATCCATTCCAACTAGTTGTGTTTGATGGTCGGCTTGTGCTTGAAGGTTATCATATGAACCGTTGTGTTGTTGCTGCATTCCTCCTCCTCCATATGATATTGGTCTCACACCAGACATTTGCATCATTGGTGCAGTGTTCACATTACCACTCACACTTGCACCCATTTGTGCAGCTTTCTGCAACAAGGCTGTAGCAGACATATTGGCTGACCCTGTTAGTTGTCTATCTTGGAGTCCATCAAAGGTGTTGGAGCTCAGTTGGAGACATGAAGGAGATGAAGAGTTGGTTCTTGGCGGTCCACTGAAGAGAGTTCCGGAATTGCTTGAGAACATGCCACGGCCCATAGGCATGAGATGGTCATGATGCAGGGGCTTGAGCGGGTTCTTGAGATCGAATTCAGGCATTGAAATCGACGTGTTGGTCATATTGGGCATGGGCATTGTGGACATGATATCAGAAACATGTTCTTGTATGTTTCCTCCCATATTGTTGTTGGCCATCAGTCCTTGATTTGCTACTTTGTTGTTTTCTTCTGTTAGTGCATCACAAAAGGCCCTGTGGGTGATGAAGCTGTCTCTCCTGCACAACAAAGATTGAGAATGTTTCAGGTCAAGCAAAACCTACCCAAATTCATGGACAGAAGATTGTATGTGGACTATACTAGCTTTTTTCTCATGTCATTTAACACAAAAAGTTTAGGCTGCGGGGTAAATCTAGCGTGGGGTGTCTCAAAAACTGTATACGTGTTCATTAATTATTACCCGACCATGTATTTAAGGCAGAAGATCTGGAGACCTCATCCATTGAAGAGGTCTTAACTTACTAAGTTGTATTAAAGATCTTAAACTTAAGGAATTAGAAGTACCATACAAAGACACTCCTACTATTAGTATGGCAAATTTTTCAAAAGTGGGGTATGAGGTTGAAAAAAAGTGTTTTAGGCTTTAGATAAAATGTTGATAGCTTTTCAAATCTCCGTATTTTAATAATTGAAAGTTAGAATAAAAGAAGTAAAAGGGAGATCTAAGAGACCCTATTGAATTATCGCCATCAATGATTATTGCATAAGAAAGTTCATTAAGAATTCTTGATCAACTAATCAACTTTCTCCGGATTACTAATCCATGGATGTGCGGAAGAAGAAACAACCTGATCATTGAAACCATTTTGTCATGATCAGATGAGTAGAAAAATCAAAGGAAGTTTGTTAAACCTGGAGAACATGGTACCACAGTCACATTTGTATTCTCTAGTACCACAAGTCTTGGAATGAGCCTTCCAGTCCGATTGAACAGCATATTTCTTCGAACACTTATCACATTTCCATTTCTTCTCACCGTGTTTTCGACTGAAATGCTTCTTGATGCCTGTAAGATCACCTAGTGCCCGAGCCGGGTTGTGGTGGACACATGATGGCTCTGGACATATGTAGACCCTCTTCTTGATCTCTGTGGTAGACCTTTGCCTTAGCTTCCATGGCAGGTTATGACCTCTTCTGTGCAATTGAAGGTTCTGATCTCTTTGGAAGCCTTTGTTGCAAATCTCACACACAAACCGGTTTGTCGCCATCAAGGTTGTAGGTGATAGAGCAATGACTTCTGCTGTTGGGTCTACATATATCAACCAAAGAACCATGCTTAGAATTCCAAGCCTTTAATCCCATCATCTACACTTCATTAGTTGATAAAAAAGTTGAAAATTTTTCATACATTTGTTTAGTTCATGACTTGAATTCTAAAGATACTTGCAATCCAAAAGCAGATCAGAATGGATTGAGTTTCACTTCAAATTAGTAAAACATCAATAAGCAAGTACCAAGTAGAGTAGGTGTTCCACACTTCCACAAGAGAGTGAGAGACCAAAACATTTAAGAAACTAAAAGAGAACAAATAGAAATAGGAAGTCATGCACACAGTTTTAAGCAATAATTGTGATCTCTCTAACCAATAATTGAACCTTTCATCAAACAAAAAATAACTTTTCTTCCAAAAAAAAATCCAATTTTTATATCAATAAAGGAAATCCATCTCTTATCAGGAAAAACACAGCTCATGTTCTTCGATGATCTTGATCTAAACTGGCTAAATCACAAAAACCCATATTTTTTACTGTTTAAGTTACCAAACATTGTGAAATAACATATCAACTTGGTTTGGATTCAACAACACTAAAACCAAATAGAAGTAAACATGAAAACATGTCAAAAGGTTTAACAATCAAATGATCAATACTAAAAACAATAATCAAGGTTGGTTGTAAAATAACCTGGTGTCCCTGGGAGGTTTCTTTTCTTCTTGACTGGTGGTTGAGGTGGCTGTTGGGAGGTGGAGCCATTGCTGTTTGAAGTAGTCGTCGGTCCTGAATTCGTTCCACTAAAATGATTCTGAAGCTCTTGTTGTGGTTGTTGGACTTCTCCAGTATTACCAGAAGAGAAACTCCCACCATCATCACCACCACTTATATTTGACATTGAAGAGAACAAAATCAGTTTAAACTCTCTCTATATATAAACCAAAAAACTCTTTTTCATAGATGGTGAAGAAGAAGAGAAATCAGTCTTGGTGATGTAGCTCTAGGAAGAACAAAAACACCAAGGATTGAGTCTTGTTTGGCTTTGGATCTCAATATATATTTATGTCCAAAAACAAAAAAAGACTAAAAAATTTATGGTTGTATGACCCTTGCTTATTTGGAGTATTATGGAGTTGCCACTGTTTTCCACTTTGTTTGATTAGCTCAGTCTCAGAGAGAGTAAAAATATTTCAGAGTTAAAATTCTTCTTACCATCCCCCTGTCTCTATCCCCTTTGCCTCTCTGTAATTTAATCTAATTTTTTTCTTTTATAGTAAGAAGAAAGAAGGTTTTAACCTACTATTGAAATGAATACATTAATTGAGTTCTAACCAGAATTCAAAGGAGTTGAGCCTAGTGTTGATCAGAGTTAAAATATTTTGTGCCCAAGTTTACATCAAATTGACATATTTGTAACAACTTAAAAAATAGTAACACTTTTGAGCTATTACAATCCACCAAACAATTTAAGTCAAAACTAAATTTAGTCAACAAAATGAAAAAATAGCTACACAAAAAAAGTGATATAATAAATTAGATCACCATGAATGATATCACTTGTAAGCCCATACTATTTGTGGTGATACAATTATTGAATCACTTTGTTTGTGAAAATGTGTAAAATTGTTTTGTGAATTGTTATAGCTCGAAAGTGTTATTGTTTTTTGGATTGTTACAAAAATGTCAATTTGGTGTAGTGTTAGTATTGGATGATCTTGTACTTTGTGAACTAACGCAATGTTGTATTTGAATTTTCATTTATAACCAACACTTCTAAAATTGGATTGTAAGCTTTCACAGTACTATATATGCAAGCGAGAGTTTTTCAATGACCAATTGTAGCTCGGGTGGTCTAGCATCACTCTTTATTGTAAAAATCATGGTAGAAAAATCAAAGCTATACATATTTTGAAAAAAAAAGCATAAATTATATGCATTTAAAAAAAAAGTAATCATGTCAAGAAATTTCAAGCATGACTGTCTTTTCTCCTCTTACCCAAAGGTATCCCATAATACTTTGCCCCACTTTTTTTAACTTTGGAAAAGGTAAAAGTTCATTAAGAAATCGAAGTAGATAAGAAAAGGAGATTTTTTTTAGTGCAAATCTACATGGCAATTGATATCATAAAAAATGAGCAAATAATTTGGTTTATGTTGATCAGATTACAAGGATAATTTCATTAATTTTCATCACATAATGAAATGGCTTTGAATTCAAATTTAGATTGGAGAAAGCTCAAATATGTCAATGGATCCCCTTTGTGGGGGCTTACTAGGACTTGATCCATTTTCCTTAAAAAAGTGCATAAAATATTTTTTGTAGTGCAAACATGAAAACTTTGCATAGATGTTCACCATGAGATTGTTTTAAGATAACAAATGAAATCATTTATAGATTTTTTTTAATAATATTCTTAAAAAATATATAAATTGTCATCAACAAAAAACAGGGTTTTTAAGAAAAGTTGTTTAGTTACTTATAGCTATGTTTTCCTTACTATTTTAGCACTTGTAGACTTGGCTACTATTTACATTATGTTGCATGTTTATATGGACATTTAGTATAACTTATCATAAAATATTTATATAAACTAAGTATTTAGCTTCTTTAACCAAAAAACTAATATACAAACTATATGGTGCAAGTCTTTTTCAATCAATTCAATCCCAGACAATTTAAGAAATCAAGAGTCTCACTAGCTTCTGTTTTCTTTTTACCTATTTAAAAAAGTTTAAAGATTAAGAAAAGAAGATTCCCCTAGTTGTTTGTTCCAGTCCATTTTACTGATGGAATGTTAACTATTCAAAATTAATTCAATTTTTTTTCCTAATTTGTAAAATTTTAGAAGGTGTGATAAAACCAACCGAAAGAAAAATTTAAAAGGTATAAATTTTTGTTCCCATCAGTTTATCTTTATATGCGCCTTTTGAGATTTTGAGAAGAGCCCTGGTACGATAAAAAGTTGTAAAGTGTGTTAGGGCGGGAGAAGTTATTGTCTATCGTTAGCCTCTATGACAAAACCAACCGAAAGAAAAATAGAGAGAAAATGATCTCTACTTTTTTTAGTCATGGTTATTATTTTATTTTATTTAGAACGTTAGTTATTTTTCGTAATTATATTGGTGACTCTATTCACCTTCTTGTCAATGCACAACTTAGGGTTTGTTTGGTTGCACAGAAAACAAACATGGAAATTGAAAATCGTTTTTGTGAAGTCGATTCTGAAACTCACCCTTCAAACTTGGATTCCCATGAGTAGTGGGAAAATTGTCTCATGAATAAACGATTTTCTGTCAGTAAATAGACAATCAAACAACAAAAATCTGCATAATAAAGGAAATGGATTCCATTTCCCATTAAAAAATCACTAACCAAAATATACCCTTTAGAGAAATTTATAACGCAATCAAAAGCAATGAGCAAAGCATACAATCATCATGCAATTAAGTATTAATAATATTAAAAATCATGCATTTTATAATTTATGTAATATAGTGAATGATATTTTTATCCACACCAGATCACTTGGTTATTATCGATGATGATCGATGGATTTGAGGAAACAAACACCAAACACAACCAATTGATTAGGACAAAAATATTTACTATAATGAATTCTAAAGCAAAAAAACACTTAGAAGAGAATTTTATAATAATGACACATGCAAAGCAACCTCTTGGAAAAATCCATCACAAGAGACGGCCAACTCTATATTCAATTTTGTTAATTCAAGAAAAAAGAAGTTTAATAAAAGAATAATGTTGAGAATAAACTATGGCTAATGAACTTGACGTTTAGCGATTGGAAATAAACAAATCATGCCGTGAACTTAGTTTGGCATCATGGTGTCCAAATTATGATAAAGACATTAATATAATACCTGCAGCTTGCACGCGAATTGCACATGATCCTTATGTAACAATCTTGTAATTTCTAAATTAGCAATCCGTAGATTTGAGTTACTTGAAGTTTTAGATAATCAAATAAACAAAACATAATGCAAAATATGAAAATATGACACATATAGATGATTGAAAGTTAAGTAATTGTAAAAAATAGAAAAGCATGGAAAAATATGATGCACATACAGAAAACAAATCTCAAAGAAAATGACTGCTGGATTACACAATTAAAGAAAAACTAAAATACAAAAACAGTACTATTTATTCAGAACATTGATGCTTATGATTAGCTGGTATTGCGCTAATTTGCTTAATGGGTATTGGATAAAATGGAACAAGAACGAAGCCTGAATCCACAATGCATGTTTTAGAGTGCCTCTAACCGTGTCTAGTAAAATCCTTCGCCTAAATTCCTATGTTTAGGTCTAATATGGGTATCAGAAAGAGTGGCACGGGTCAACAAGCAAGCGGTGTCAAAACCAGAATTAGGAGACTACAAAAACTTAGGTTATCACAAGACATCTCACTTAATTTTTAGCGTTTAGGGTTTAATGTTAAGGACTTCTTCCCTAAAACCACTTGAGACCCTATTTCAGGGGGATTCCATGAGGTTAACCTCATGCGAATGTGTATATAAAATGCCTATTATTATTAACAGGCTCTGAGGCTTTATCCTCTTTGGGTCCTAGCCCAACTTCCGGCAAGAAGTCTTACTAAACAAGCCCCATCACAGCATAGGTCATTTGAAATTAACGGGTTAATCATGATTGGTGTCCTAACTTGACTTGTTGATGGCAATGAAGCTATCTAGTAATGATTATACAGTAAATAGGATCTATGAAGCAAAGTCGATATGGAAGCCCTTCAATGGAGAAAAAACAAAAAGGTGCAAATACATGCATTTCAACATTTATAGAAATGGAAATGAGTGCACAATATTGGAAAAAACTGAAGCTCCTATCCTGAATCTTTAATTGTAGTTAAGAAATGAAAGTTAACAGACTGTATACTATATGAGACCAACCTGCAGAAACTTGGTTCATTATTACGGTCGTAAGCTTGGATATCCAGGAGCCACACTCACTAACAGGACTGCACTGACGAACATTTATGGCCATTGATTGGACACGGACAACAGTTGTAAATATGTATGAGATTGGAATGATCACCGATTGACACTTGGAATCACTCTCATCTCATGCTGGAGAATAAGTTTTCTAGTCAAGCCCCTCCACCGATATGCAGTTCCAATGCAGGAGGCGAAGTTGCACCTGTCGGAGTTTCCTGTCAATGAAACATGACCCAGCTGAGATTCTAACTTCTGGTTTCAAATTACCGAATATCCAGGTTTGCTTCTTCTGATGTACACTGTCACCATTAGACCATGAAACTATTTGTAAAGACGTGTTTCCTCAGCAGTCGCATACACAACAGACATTTGAGGAGTGAACAAGTTCGTTGTACCAAAGGCGGGCTTTCGTATTCCAAACACTCATTTAGGTAGCATAAGAAAACCCATCAGTGATCCTGAAAGGTGTAAACCTTACATTTCATGCATGTAGAAATTACCTCCATCAACGAATCTACAATCAAGTAAAAAAAGGGGACATCAGGACCAAACTCGATCAATTGTTTCTATCTGCCAAGAGATGGTATGTAGTATCTGGGACCCCTAATAACTGATGAGCAACTTTACTTTCGGACTGAACTTGAGAGTCGTTAACCATGTTGATGCCAGTATTGCTACTGCTTTCTTCTTCAACTCCCTCGTCTACTTTGGGGTCCACAACACCAGTAGCAATAAAGTCAGTATGTTCCACAGCACCGTTAGCAACAGTATCAGTATTTTCCACACCTCCAGCTTTACGACGGACACGTCGTGGTGGTCTTGGAACTGTATCTTTTGTACCCTTCCGCTTTTGGGTTGTGCTAAAAAACCCACAGGCAAGAGCTTCCAATGCTTTTGTGGTCAATGGCCGGTTTCTTGTGCTCTGCCTTCGAGCATTACCGGCAAGCTGATTTTCCTCACCAATAACAGCACTAGTGTTTTTCTCTGTTTGGGAATCTTCTAAGTGATTTGTTTCAACCAGAGAGGTAGTAGGGTCCTGAACCTTTTGATTGCCTTGGCTGTCTGCAACCTCTGTAATGAAGGTTTCGCCATTTTCAAAATCTTCTTCAACATGGGGTAGATTCAAGTCAATCAAAGCCCGAGTTCCAGCTTTCTGAACACAATTCTCACTGAGAATGCCTAATCTATTGTCATCTGGATTATCTTTAGTAGAAGAACAAGAAACTTTCTCCTGGGACAGACCCACTTCAGAAACCATATTCTCTCTGGCACGAGATGAATCAGGGTGACAAGAGGGTCCCTTTTGCTTTATATCAGAGTTGGTGGAAGAATCATTTGCACGGCGTTTTGTCTCTGCATGCTCACAAGCAGTTAGCCTTCTCCTTTTAGTGACTGGGGCCAAATATTTTGATTTGCCAGGTTTCATCTTCTGGCTCAATTCACGCTTTACAGTCTTTCTTGAATGCTTGTCATTACATGTATCAGCATACTGATCATCGCAATTATCTACTGGGATGTTGGTATTATCCAGACCATTAATTGGCGCTCTTTCCTTCGGAACACTAACCACACAATTCGACAGGTCCGCATAAGCTCCCTTAGCAGGCTTTTTTCTTCTGGGCCTAGAAGTAATAGAACCAACATGATTGTTTGAGAATCTATCAGCACACCCCAACTCATCTTCAGGCTCTTCAGAGCTACTACTGTCTGTTTCCCTGGAAAGGCTTGTCGGAGTGGAAGCCACAGTATTGTCGACTGGTAAAGTTCTCAGTTCTCTCAACTTGAATGGTCCTTCTTCGTGACACAAACTAGTATCAACAACAGTGAACTTCATAATGTCGGAATTGCAATTTGAGATTTGTGGTCGAAGATAACAATGGCGTCGGTGATCTGGAGAACTGTCTTGGTCCAATTTCTTCTCTGTGTCGCATCCGTTTTCTTCATTCCTGCCATTGACTCTTGGTGCTTCCGATTCAACCTCAAGAAGTCCAGGTTCTGTTGCAACTTTGTTCAAGACATCAGTGACCGAATCAAAATAGTGGTTTCCCTTCACATGTCGTCTCCTTGAGAACTTTTTCACACCAGGTACAAGAAAAACCAAAGAATTCTTGAAAACAGCATAACCTTTATTCTTGGGCTGCTCAGAGTGCCATCCTCTTGCAAGTAATCGGGGCCAAACAGCTTCCCAGAAAAGATCACTGGACTTGGCTTTGCTTAATCGAAAATCTCCAGTTAGAAACTTGACGATGTCTCCAGAAGAAAGAGAGTTGCACTCTTTGCCAGTGGGTATTTCTTGACGCACTGGGGCAACTTGTTTGGTGTTTATCGGGTCCATCATGCCAGTGAGATCTTGCTTCCCTTTGCCAATTCCAATAGCTTCTACAAGGTTATTCGTGCCAACTGTCGCCTTTAAGGAGAATACATAGTCTTCTAGTGATATTTTGCCTTCTGAAAATGTCCTAGAGACCTGGTATAATGAAACATAATGACAGACATTTCATTCATCTCAGATAAACAACAAATTAAACCATAGCACTACCATACAAGAAACTAACTGGAACATTAGCACTTGGCAGAATAGAGGATAACATCAAATTAACTTATCTCAAATTTCCAATCGAGAATTTAGAATTCGTGGTCAAGATTTAACCTTGAGTTCAATTAAATTATGGATATTTCTGTTTGAACTTGTAATCACGCATGCTTATACAATGTACAAGACTGGCACATGATACAATGGGGAATAAGATTTAATAAAGGATTTTTATGGCTTATAACATTCACAATTGAATCTGGAGGCTTTCAACAATTTCAGACAGGAGTATTAGTAGGTATTGACGTATTGTAGTGTAATACCTAAGGTATTCCTTGAATACCCTGGATTTGCTGAAATATATTGTTGAGAGCTTTGCCAAGGGTCTAAACTCTAAACTCTAAAGGCTCCATTTTTTTCTTCAACACACCTCAAACAATGTTGGAGCACCACAGTGTCGCACCTTAGTCAAGACGAGGGCGACCAAGGCTCCTTAGATACCCTTAGGTATTTTTTAAAATGTAAATTAAACAAAGAGAAAAATATAAATAAATAAAGAAATTTCCTATGCAAATAACTAAAATGTAAAATCACAATTTTTTTTTTTCTTTTCACAATCATGAATTTGAAATAGATAACTAATAATTCTACCCTTTTAAAAAAAGGATTTTCAGCTTTTTTATGAAATAAAATGGGCCATTTCAGAAAGTACCCACCACCACAAAGATAGAATAAAAACCTTTAAAGGTCTTAAAAACCTTGGCTTGATATCCAACAAGAGATGGAAAACATGGACACGGTGACCTAAATAAAGTGTCAGTGCTTCCTAGCCTACCGATATGTACTTTCCAGTGCTCAATGTTAAATTGGCTCTTTCTTTTCACCAACCAAAAATATGTATGCCCCTCAAGATTAGTAGGTAAGTTTAGTGTCAACCTAGTTTCAAACTTTTCATGGGAGATGTTTCTCTTGTATACCATCTTGGGAGTTTTAGATCATAAGCAGATATAGCTATAACCAACCCAAGCGAAACCATATGATGAAGTTACTATAGTGCGCTTATAAATTTTTTGCTAGTTTGATCCTAAAGCTTTGAACTCCATTCGCTCCATCTCCCATGAAAGAACATCCTTCCTGCTTTTGGGGATGCAAAGTCCCATTGAGTTCTTACGCAATAATTAGATTGTTCAAGGAGCTGAAGCAGAAGCAAACTACCATTAATTTTCACTCCTAGGGCAAAAGGATTATTCTAGTATTTGCACTAAGATTTCACAAATATGTTTTGCGAATTCAACACCTTGGGTCAAATGGCTGGGGTAGGTTATGACACGATTTTTCTCAAATACCTTGGTTATGACAGATTAGGGTATATCTATAGCTGTGTTGGAAGTTCTAGCTTTCTTCACAATTGTGTCTTTCAAATGAAATTTGACCTCACAAAAAAGCTTGAAAAATATCGAATGTGCTTGATTGTTGATATCTCTTATTGTCCAAAACTCTATACTGTATGAATATTTAAACTAGGAGCCTGAATGTTAAAACCTATTTGTCAGACATTTGGAATTCAGTTTTTATGGATCCTAAAATGCACTGTTTCAAAAAGTGTTTTTCAGTACCTATGCCTTTGGGCTTCTGTAAGACGAAGCGTAGCCTCGAGATGTGTATACAATGCGTAATCAAGGCATAAGCCTAGATTTTTCAAGAAAAAAATGTGATGAAAAAAAATAAAAACACACCAAGAAAAATATAAAACAATCATCATGCAAGAGATAACATGTAATTATTATTTCTAAGCAATGAAATTCGTAAGATTTATGAATATTCAATCTTAATGTTATTTCTACTTTTGATGTCATTACTATGTTAAAAGGTTTATTTCTTTCAAATGCCATTGGTACGAAAGATTACATTCACCCCAATACTAGGCAGTCAGGCTTTATAGCCACTTTTTGGCCAGGTTTTGGGCTTTTTACACTTCTACCCCTTCTATAGATAATGTTTGTAGTTGTATTTTAAAGAGAATGGGTAAAAGTGTAAAAAAGCCCAAGCCTGGCAAAAAAATGGCTATAAAGCCTGGTTGCCTAGACAAACTCGGAAATTTTGGACAATAATGAATGCAGCTCGTCTTGTTCTTCTTCCATATCCCCATTAATGGAGGTCGTCAATGGAACAAACAAAAAACAAAAAGTTATTCGGCATATTCCTAGAAGGGTTGGAATTTCTATGCATAATGTGACTACTTATATTAAAATTAGTTAAGATGATATATAAGTTACTACCATCATACTTTGTTAGTTAATGTGTATTCAGGTAATTCAAAAATATTTTACAGTTGCATGGCTAGCTATGCATTACTATAGTACCTCCAGCAAAGTATTTTTGCATTCCTCTGAAACTCTGGGAAGCAAACGTGATAACAGTTCCTGCTGCCTTGATCCTGTAAAGATCCGTTGTCCATGTATACACTTCCTGCTTCTCATCTTCTGACACTCTGACCATCTACGATATCTGTCCGACCTATAAAACTTTCCATAATAGTATGACAGTAGATCTCCCATCTCTTTACTTTCAACAAATCTTTTCACTTGAACAAGATTCTTTCCAAAAATATAGAGACCAAGAAGAAGACTTTCCAGCTCTATATCACTCCAAGAGTTACTTGTGGATCCAGGAAGTGGAGAATACCCTTTTCCAGAGCACTTCTGATCCCGATTGGATTCCTCATCTGTTAATACTCCAGATCCTTTCTCGTGATCAAGTGCGAAATCCAAATTTTCAGCTTTAAGGTTTGGATGTTCCTTTTTCAAATTTATATGGCTCTCTTTGCTTTTATTACATTTTGCCAACCTATTCAGATCCTGAGTAACAGCAGGATCTCCAAGAAGTTCAATTTGCCCAAGCTTAACGCTGTTAACTCGTTTGTGGACCCACACAATTGAAACAGGCAACCCAATTGCAAAAGAATGGTCAACAATGAATTCTGCATCAGCTGGGTTCTTCATAAGCTGAACACGCTCTGAGTCTGTCAATAGCGAGGGTATTTCCACCTGGTACTGATGCCCGACTCGAGGAAGTATATCTGAATCTCCAAAGATATCATTTGTATCAGGAGAATTAGCAGATGTCTCTTCCAAAATGCACTCCCCATCATGGCCAGGTTCAGCGGAATCCATCTGTTGATATAATGATATTTTAAAACATGAGCGCAATAAACACAATAAAATACTACAAAAGTAGGGAAATCGCTGTTGTATAAGTTGAAATTTGAAATTCAATATGTTACTGATAGAATAAAACTTGCAAAACAATGAAAATTGAAAGATAATGCTGGAAATCAAATAAATTGAACGACAAAGTAAATCAACGATAAATAAACGAAATAACTTCTTTTCATCAATCAACTAACTAACAATGTGCAACCTATTCCTAATTTATAACTAACTTCTACATCGAGAAACAAACCCTAAACCTAATAGGAAACCAATGTTCTAACTGTTACCTAATTACAATAATACTTTAACTCATGATAGTGCTAAAATATACTGTTGCTAAAATACCCAATTACATCAACCTCCTGGGTTGAAGAAGCTTGTCCTCGAGCTTGAAGGCAAGGAAGTCATATGAGCACAAACAACAACAAAACGTGAAGTGTTCAAGTAGAAGTCGACCTCGAACTATGCCTTTGTAGTTACCGGCACCTCAAAGAACTCAACACCAAAAATAAAGTCTAATATGAATACTGAGTCCGAAGTGAATCCTCTGCCTGAAATCTTATTCGTAAACTTTCCTAAAAATGTCATAAAATTGATCAAAATTGGAACATCAACACTGTTATGTGGTAGCACAAAATATTGTCTATGGCTGTGAATAGCAACAAAATCAGAATTGGCCAGTGGACTGAATGAATCTGTGAGGGAAAATAGTAAAAGACCGGGGGGTTTAAGTGAAAAAACAGGGGGAGGGATTGAATTAAAATTTGAATCAGGGACTAACTTAAAATTTTAGATCAGGGGAGACCTAGTGTAAAAATAACTTCCCTTCTTCTTTACGATCTGAAAAAGGATCAGGGAGGGGAAGGCTTTGGGGTGATGACGGCTGCGGAGGGGTAGGTGCTGGTTGCGATGGCAAAGAGGGAGGGTGTTTCGAGGGAGGTCGAAGAGCGGAGAGGGTCGAAGGACAGGATTGAAGTGGGTTGTGATGGGTTGTCAATCGACTCGGTAAGGCTGGGAATAGGGACAAGCCGTGATGGTGGATGATGCCGGGGAACGGAAGGTTGGTGGGGGAAAGAGGAGGCAAGATCCGTGGGAACATCATATGTTGTGGAGGGAACAGGTTTGGTCGATCAATCGATGCAAAAAAGTTGTGTGATCGATCGACCCTATTGGCTTGTACGATTGACTAGAAAAGGTGGAACATTGGGGGGACTAGTAGCACATAGCGTCTGGTGAGCTCGATCAACTGTTCTTGTGCTCTGTCGATCGATGGAAAGTTGTGGATCAAGAGGACGATCTTGTTGTTGGTGGTGGGTGATAGGCGGACGAAGGAGGTTTGATCGAACGACAACAACACTGCAAGTCGTCCGACCAACCGAGGTTGCATATGGCCTGTCGATCGACATGGTGATGCGGAGACTTGAGTGACCGATCGACTGGGTAGAATTGGAGTTGATCGATGCAGGGGAGGCCATCAACCTAGACGGCAGGCTGTCTAGTGGATGTGCGGCCCTTGATGGTGGTGGTTGGGTCTCCTGTTGTACTGCCAGTGGCAGTGGTTGTCGTTGGGTCTATTCCATGTCCTTGTCGCAGATTAGATCTATGGTTGACCTACATTCTGCGAGGTCTGCTTTCATTGCTATCCTAAATTCTGCGAATTTTGCCTTTATTACTGCCTCGAATTATGTCATCCATTATGCGAAGAATAGGTGCATCTCCATCACAAACTTTTTTGTTTTTCATCTTCGAATCTTCAATTTTTTTTTCAAATCGAACCAAATAATAAGAATCGACCGGCTCTGATACTAATTGATAGAATAAAATTTACGTAATAACGAAAATTGAAAATACTGCTGGAAATGAAATAAATTGAACGACAAAGTAAATCAATGATAAATAAACGAAATAACTTTCTTTCATCAATCAAGCAATATATGCCTTATTTATAACTAACCTAATTCTAAAACAAGAAAAAAATCCTAAACTTAATAGGAAACCAGTGTCCTAATTGTTACCTATTTCAATAATACTATAACTCCTAATACTGCTAAAATACCCAATTACATCAGTTACCAACAAAAATTAATGAGTACTACTATACACCAATGGAGAAACAAAAAGATCGCCAAAACAGAACATGCAACTCAGATACTCACATTTTCTACTCATCTATGCATGTCAATTATTTAATAACTAAGGTTGTTTAACATCAAAAAATATAGTGTGTCAAGAAAATGAAGACAAAAATATACATATTTTTTTTATAAATAAAAGCATATTGTAGTTAAGATTACTCCTAGAAGCCAATGACTCAATGAGGTACTAGCTCAGTTGGTAGAGTTGTGGCGGCTAGTATCACAAGTCCAGGGTTTGAACCCTGCCACGACATTTAAGGTGAGAAAGGTTAAGGAATAAAAAATAAAAAAATCAGAGAAATTATGGACAACGTATTACTCGAGTCAATCGCACAAGCTTAAATTTGTTTAATCGTCTCTGGGAAGATTAGAAGGATAACAAGAAAAAAGGATGAAAAAATCCAATACCCATGTAGTGAGTAAGTTTTAATTGAGAGTTGATTTCTTACGATATTACTACATTATCAAAGAGTTTTTTTTGTTTTAGTCAAGGTGTGTCATTCTTTATGAGGTTTGTAGGCTTCCATGGTATGTCTTATCTATTTCAACATAACATTAGTTATTTAATTTTTATTTTAAGTTGTTTTAATTATCAATATTCTTATCGATCTTAAAAGTGGGAAGCCACAATGTAGCTAGATATATGATGGTTTTGTTCCTTTCTTCTCTTTAGAGTTTATACTCCGATTGAAAACATCACATCATTTGGAATGATCACATATTGAAATTCACAAATTGAATTTTATAAGGAATATGGAAATTTCCTTCAATGTTGTTTGTATTGGTGATGATCGTGGTGGTCATTGGCTGACTAGGTGGTGACGTTGGAGGTGGTGGCCATAGTGGTGGTTGAGGTGTGTAATGACGACAGTGAATTTTTTTCCCATATGCATTATAGGTTATCTGACCTATCTTTTTATAGGCTCGGTAACATTTGTGACATAATAAAAAGTGCGAGATCCCATATTTCCGATAAAATGAAACGCGAGAACGAAAAGCTTCTCATGATTTTGGATGTTGTTATGCGCCTTCATAAATTTGATAATGATGAGATACAGTTTGTGCTTCGCTTGGTATGTACAAAATGGATGTATTTGGATTTAGATGCAACTGCACTAGTTTGTAATACGTTTGCATGCAACCATGATTTTCATGGCACTTTGTTATTGCTTGGTGGGCCAAACAATTAACTAAAATTCTTAGCATTGGAGTTCAACATTTCAAGGCTAAAATAGTAAGCATGATGCACTCTTTTCGGTAGGTTAACCAAGCACATTTCCTTGCAACATGACATGCCAAGCAGAGCCTTGATGCAACTATTGGCGGAAGCAAACAATACTTAAAACGGGATTTCATCAAGAAAAGGGGTTTTTTCACCTCATTTTTCGAAATGAAAAACTAAGACAATCATCTAAGGAGGTGTTTATTTGCACCACTAACAAGTGGTTTGGAAGTGGTCATAAGATCCAGTGGCACTTGGTAAATGCAACTTCATAGATGAAGCTTAAAAAGCAAAGGTGAGCAAGAATTTGAGTAATTTACCCCTAAAATTGGATCCTCACAAATTGGTGCAAAAGTTTAAGTAATTTAAAAAAATGGATCCTCACGCTTGTGATATCAATCGCATTCAACGTGATTGATTAAATATAAGTTCAACTTCATCAATCATTGTCAACTTCTTTTAAGAAAAGGTTTTTTTTATGGATCCTCCAACATGATAATTGCATGGGTAGCTTCCTATGCAAAACTGCAACCAGTGAGACTAAAATCTGCAACTAAAGGATGGTACACTAGTTGAGCTAAGTGGTTGTCTATTAAAATGTTCGAGTAAGCCTATTTAAGGTTGGCAAAAATTATCATAGGTTCATAGGGCTATCACTCGAAAGTCGAAAGCATTACCAACTAAGCTAGGTGGCACTACAATCATTTTCAAGTTTGATTGTTGGACATTTACTACATAAAAAATTACAGTGGCCATGATCAACCCAATTACACTAAAGTTGATTTTTTTAGTTAACATTTCATTGATAATCTCAATAGCAATGAGAACCAGGGACACGCAAGAAACATTCATCAAGACACAGCAAATGACCCAACACCTCCACATAAGTGGTGTAGCTCCCATAGCATATCTACCCCATCCCAATCATGTTCTCAATCCTCAACTTTCTTAACCCCACCACCTCATCAACGGTTGAGCTTCCTACATTTGTTGCCAACTATGAACCTCAGAGTGTACGCTACCTCTACTTCCTCTAAATCCGAACACCGAGCTTAGTAGGGGTGGGCAATGTCGGTTCGGTTCGGTTTTGAGCCCCAAACCGATTTCATTCGGTTTGCCCAAAACCCAAACCCAAACCGAATTTTGTATTTGTAAACCGATGAATTCGGTTTAACCGAATTTCAGATCGGTTCGGTTCGGTTGGGCCGAAATTTCGGGCTCAAGCACTTGAAAGACTTTCATTAAAACATGCCCAATTTTTTTACAGGCCTAATTTTTTACAGACCCAATTTTTAGTCCAAAATTGAAAACTTTGAGAAAATGGGGGCGATTCAGTGCAACAGGGTGTATTGCAGTGCATTTGTTGCACTAATCAGGTATTGACACCCACCTTGTTATTTAGTTATTTATATATATATATCTAATTAATCGGTCGGTTCGGTTATAAATCGGTTGGTTCAAAACCGTAAACCGATTTCGAACCGTTTATATTCGGTTCGGTTTAAATTATTTTCTTTCTACTCATATTTCGGTTCGGTCGGTTAACTAAATTTAGATCGGTTTTTGCCCACCCCTAGAGCTAAGCATCTTGATAATAGATTTAGTTTGTATTTTTGACGACATCTAACAACTATAATGTGTTAGACAGTTTGTGATAGTAATTTGGCAAGTTAAAATCCCAATTTCAAAAAAAGTTCAAAAATTTAACCATAAACACTCAAAATTCAAACAACCACATTAGAAACACACTAGTTCAAGCAGAAAGATTGTTTATTCAACTCCAATCAGCCAATTTGGGGGCACAAGTAGCATTTTTCTTTCTACCAGGATTCATAGTCAAGCTCATACCAGCAATGAAATCAAAAAGCTTTGAGAAGAAAAATCCCAATGTTGCTTTCAAGCTAAACACACGCATTAGTGAACTCCGCAAAGGCCCACAAACCAGATTCCTCCAAACTCCACACTATACATAACACTGATTATTGACACATTCACCCACACACTATATCCCAAACCCAGAGCAAATACACCAACCCCAGATCCAATTTCAACCCAAAACACACACCCAACACTAAACCACATTATCCATTCAAACACAACACCCCAACAAGCAAAAAGATACAAAATTTAAAAAACTGTATTGACTTACAGAAGACCAAACACCCCATGATCTCAAGCAAGCAAGCAACATCAACCCCCAAGACCCAAACAATTCTCAAGTGATCCCATGGAATTTCACTTATTTCCAACACTAACAAACTATTAAACCACTAAACCAATCACATTAAATCGCAAAACCAAGAACAAGAAAAATAGTACATAAAACATGCATAAAACACAAGTGGGGGTTCGTTCGTTCACTCACCTCCATTGCAAGAGCTCCGACGTCAAACACCACGTGAGCAAAGCTACCTGGAAAAATGGGTATCCTTGTTTATGCGTTTATTGACCTTGATTGCAAACATGAACTCAAAACAACCCAAAACAAGAACAAAAAAAAACACATGTTGAAGCACAAAAGAAGAGATGGGGGTACCTTAAGCTTCCATGGGGGCGCTTGTAGAGGCAAGAGTCGAGGAAACGTGAAGCAAAGGTTTTGGCTTCGCGAGAGAAGGAGAGACCAAGAAGAGAGTAAAAAAACTATACGAGTATTTAGAGAGAAAAAGGAGATGGTGGGGGATTTAAAGGGGAGAGAGGAAAGAGAACAAAATGGGAGATTTATTTACGCAGTCGGGTTCTATACTTTTGTTACCTAATGACCAAAATGCCCCTTGGTTTTTGTTTTTTATTTATAATTTAAAAATAAAAATAAAAATAAAAATAAATTGGATCCATTTCGTATTGTGAGGATGATTGATTGATGGAGTGAAAAATAAAGTAAAATGAAAACATTATTAGTATCTCTCTGTGTGTTTTCCATTTGTAACGATAAATTATATATCGTTCGTTCAGATATATACTCTCAAAACAACATAATGATAGCTTCAGATCTTGTATCATGTTTTCTATCTCTTCCTCAAAGCGAGATAGTGCAACTCGTCTTGTTAAACTTGTTTTTCTTTCCTCTTATTACTTGGGTTTGTCGTGACTCAATAGCAAAAGTGTATATTCGCTCCCCCCAGGCAGTGGGGCCCAAGCCAGCAAGAATTACTCTATCTGGATATAGTGATTTACTCGGTTTGTTAGTCACAACCACGAGTTATCTTTGTACTTGAGAAATTGCTGCATTTTAGGATATATTTCTTCTTCTTTTCTCACTCGTTTTTTTTTTTTTTTTTTATAGAAGTTGAGTTTACGAATCATCTAAAAAATAACGAAGAGTTGAGACCAATTCTAATTATCCTTTTTATAAATGACCATATCACGTGTTATTGAAATCAAAGCCATGGAGTTTGTTGAAGAATGAAGAACACATGTTGAGTCATTACAAGTGGATATATCTACTTTAAATTAGCACTTGTTGACCCAAGAATGACCCACCAAATGGGAATTTATTTACAAATATTATAGTATATATATATAGACTTCATTGTTGTAGAAAGAAACAAGCAAAGTATTAACTTGTATAATTTAAAATCTGAGATGGAAATAAAATGCCCCCTTTAATTATTTATGTTTATTTTATTAGAAACTTTTAGCCTGCAAGTATAAAATATTAAGAAAATTACAAGTATTTCACTTTTTTTAATGACACGCATACATCGACTTATCAACTAGATCAGATGTGGTTTTCAATATATAAACCATTTATTTATTATAAGTAAGATATACGTGGTTTTTAATTATCAACTAGATCAAATGTGGTTTTTAATGACAAAGCTTCTAAGGAGTTTGGTTCAAAAGCATTTATTTGTACTTGGGAGAGTGCTCCGCACATGATCGGATCATCCTACCATTTTTTTCATGGATTTAAAGGAGTTTGAGAGGAATAGAGTTGGTCCAATCACATGTAAACCACCCTTTCAAACATAAATTAGTGCTTTCGAATCAAACTCTCTAGAACTTTTTGATAAAATAATAACAGAAAGTGAAAAATATATGTATTACTGCTTTTATACTTGGTACAATTGAGTTTCCAATTTCTTTTTTTCGATTTAAGTTGTGACTGGATCTCCGGAATGGTTCATAAATAAGTATTAAAAAATGACTTATATGTGGTCACGTACATAAGTTTTTATTTTATTTATTGTGACCTCAAAATCAAATTAATGTGAGAAAAAAAAATTTAATTTTGAATATTGATCTCAATTACTACAATAAAATAAAATAAACTAGAGAAGGGTATTTAGGTCATTTGTCTAATTGAGTACACAGCAATCACACAACAGAAGAAGACATTTCAAAGGTGCTTTGTATTTATCGCGATACATTAAAGTGGCCTTCGATCTTCCGCTACAATACCAAACATCTAGTTCGATGTTCCATCCGTTCTTCCGACGCAGACGTAGATTTAGATGTCCTAGATTGATCTAGTTATCAAGATCTATGGTCGTAATGTGTTAGGTACATCGGATTTGATGACTCGTGTGTATTCTAGTGGTGACCTATTGAAAGTGAGGTTAGGTGACAGTTTGGAAGAATCTTTTATAATTTTCAAAATAGAGAAAAGATTAAAGAATTTTCTACATTTTTACCAGTGGTGCTCATTATCCTAAGAGCCAGATAAAGGGTTTTATATCTTTAATTTTTTTTTTTCCGTTACATATGTAAGGATGTTGAGCCAAATAGTTGAGTACATGTGTATTATATTTATTTTGACAAAACATTACAAATTTGTATATTTTTGTTTTCTAATTGAACATGAACTTGGTAATAATGTGGATATTAGAATAATTTATTATGTATGCGTGCATGGAAACCAATTTATGTTGGTAATTTGGGCCTTAAAAAAAGTCCATTGGATCAACTGAATTCTTTTGGGCCATTTCTTCTTGACTGGGCTCCTTGTTTTGGCAAAAAAACTTCCCTCTACCAAGCCCACTCCAATATGGTGAACCAAGAGTCCAAGACTCGCATACTATTCATGTTACGACCACAAGATCGCTTTCTTGGTGACGTGCAAAAAACTTACATATCTCCTTTGCACCATCATCACTGTTGATTTCACATACAAATCACACCTCCGCTGTTGAATTCTCCGGCCGACTGCTGTGCATGCAATGTCAAAAGGAATACCTCCAGTTTGAGAAGGAATGCCTTGAGCTTCCCTCATCCTCAAAGGAATTAGACTTTTGGCATGGAAGTGATGGTTATGTGTTTCTTGTTGCTAAGTAGTTGTTGTATTTTTATTTACTTGATTATTCACTAACACTATTGTTAAAACGCTAGCCAATATCAAATATAAATGGTTAAGGTCTATTACATACTAGATGGGCAAATTATGGGCCTCCACATTGAGATCCCTATAACATATTTACACTCTTGAGGGAACAAAAGACACTAATTTCTCATATGACTAATAATCGGCCGCCATACCCAATTCAATTTGCTAAATAGTTGATATGGAACAATAATGAATTGCTCTAGCTCAAATTTAATTCCTTAACCACTCATTCCCAATATGAAAAATAAAAAACAAAAAAATCATGTGGCATTTGTGTCTTGTCAGAGTATCTTGAGGAAATAACTTAGGTTCAAGGGAATAGTAAAATAAAAGGTAATTAATTAGAAATATTTGTTTTGTAGCGAGAGGGCTGCGAGGGGCTCTGCGAGAGGGCTGCATCTCGGCTTCCTTCAGATCAACTCTCCTTCAGACTGCATCTCCTTCAGATTTGCTTCCTTTAGGCTGCATCTCCTTTAGATCTGCCGGCTCCAGATCTGTGTTCTTCAGATCTGCGAGAGGAGGGTAGCGAGGTCTGCTCTCTGCGAGAGGAGGGCTGTGAGGCTCTCTTCAGATCTGTGAGAAGAGGGTTGCGAGGCTCTGCGAAGAGGAAGGTGCACAGCTGCAAGAAGAGGGTTGCGAGGCTATCTTCAGAGCTGCTCTCTGCGAGGGTTGCGAGGTCTGCTCTCTGCAAGGGTAGCGAGGCTCTGCGAAGAGGCTTCAGATCTGCTTCGAGAGGCTCTGCGAGAGTTTCAGATCTACCGGCCACCGCCAGTCGCTATTCAGGCCTGGCTTGATCAGGAACAGTGGGTTACGACGACTCCTTTAGCCGTCATCCTCCTCCTTTGGGGGGCAGGGAACCTACTGAAGCAGCTCCTAAGCCTACTTTCGCACAGATATTGGGGAAAATTCTAGTTGATGAGATTAAGGAAATACAGGTGGAAGCAACTAGATTTCGGAAAGAAGGAGAGCTTGCCATTGGGATTACAGTGTCTGATGAGACACGTGGGGAAGCTTTCATGGAAAAACATGTGATAGTTCTAAAGTTCTCTAGTTACCGGCCTACGTTGGATGACATTCGAGCTTCGATTCACAAAACTTGGGGTATCCTAGGAGATTTCTCGCTAGGATTACTTGATCAACGTCACGTTTTGGTACGTCTTCAATCGGAGGTTGAAGCAAAGAAAGTTCTATCGAGAGATTCCGTTTTGATTCGTGGAGTCCGCTTTAAAGCCTTCCGCTGGCACGATGGTTTCAGTCTGAGAGCGGATCCGATCTCGGTTCCTTTATGGGTAGAGTTGCCTAACTTGCCTTTGCATTTATTTCATCCCCCTCTTTTGAAAACAATTGTGAACTCTTTTGGTGGTTTTTTGCGCATAGATGATCATACTCGATGTTTATCTCGGCCGGGTTCTGCTCGTGTTTGCGTGGAGATGTCTTTGGCGGATAAGTTACCTAATAGAATTTGGCTAGACAGGGCTAAAATAGGGGCTTTTGGCAGAAAATTGAATACCCGGGGTTCAAATATTGTGATTATTGTTCATTGCTAGGGCATCAGAAGGAAACTTGCAGAAAAAAGTTAGGTCATAAGGGCAATGTGACAACCTTTAATTTGGTGAAAGAAGAGAAGACTGAGAAACAAAAGGTGGAAGCCAAAATTATCAAGCAACAATATGTTCTAGTGGCCAACAAAAATAAAGCGACAAAACCAGAAGTTGGCACGAGTGGCGCAAAGAATAATCAGGGTGAGGAAATCAAGGAGGGAGTTGGGGTTGAGCAGTCAGTGACCAACGATCCGGTGAAAGTAAATTTATCAAACAAATTCGAGTCACTTATGGAACACATTGTCGAAGATGAGAATAACCAAATAGATAATCAGTTGGTTAGTAAGGAGAAGTTTCCTGCCAGTGACACGACCTCTCAAGAAACAACGGCTGAAGGCCTTTTCGAGGCGGGGTATACAGCTAGTGAGATTGAAAAAACGATTGGGAAGCAATGAGAAACAACTAAATATGACACAGCTATGCTCAACAGCTGTGCCCATAATGTGAGTGACATCAATGTTGCAGTGACAGAAGAAAATCAGGCAGCACTTGTAGAAGACCTGGCAATAGACAAGAATGACAACGAATTGGTGGCAGAACATGGAAGTAAGTACCCAAATGAAATTGTGCCCAGAAGTCAACAACATGTCGGCAGCCAATAGTTCAGGTGCAAAGAAAGACAACAGCTCCCAGGATGATGGTGTGCAAATTGGGCACCACAGTGTGATACAACTCACCGAAGCAGAACTGAATAAAGCGAAATGTTTCCTTCCTCTTCCTGAGATTGAATATGCGTTAACGATGATAAATGAATACGAAAAGGGGAATGTAGTTCTTTCTACATTGCGAGAAGCTATTGCAAGTCATGGCAAAGATGTAGTGAATGCAAACTACATTTGGTTAAAAGATGTATGGGAAGAGGATAAGAACCACACATGCAATAGATTGAGACATGAAATTTGTCAGGTTCCTGAAGAAGAGCATGAACTAGACCTCTCCAGTGATGATGATGTGTTTACAGAACTGGCTGTAAAGACGTTCTCTAACACCCACACCAAAGATTTTCGACTCTGTCCCCGGAAATCCAATAGAACTAAGAAAGCAAACAAAAGGTACAAAGGCTGAGTTGGTTTATAGTCTAGGTTTGTTTTGGTGAATCCTCTCTTGTGAGAGTTTGTTTCAGTATTTGCTTTTACTTTTGTTTCATTTGTATAAAGGTTTTGGGGTCCTTAAAACCCAGCTCGATTTCCAAAAAAATAAAAAAATAAAAATAAAAGGTAAAGAAGAAAAATACCAAATGGCATTTACCCTATATTATTGACTTATGCCATGGAAGAGTGCCCTTAATTCATATCACAAATGGTTGGTGTTAACTCCCTTTTATAATACTGCAAAAGAAATTAGGATCGTCCAAATCGTACAGTTGAAAATGCTTTGCAAAAAGGCCGTATAATACCTTCTAGGATTGGTACAACTGCAAATCTGGCTCGACGACGATTTGATTCCTATGGTTCAATTCATGGTGAAGAAGATACAGTTAGTGAAAATCAAAAAACAAAGATGAAGATCATATCATAGTCCAATTACTATACTTGTTCTCTATTCCTAGTGTGTTCACTATCATAAGACGCAGATAATGTTACTGGGCTTAGGCCCAAATCCAGCCCAAAACTTTTCGCATTGTAGCACATTAAGGAAAGAGATTTTCTTGACAATTTAAATAACTAGCTCTAGATATATATTTTTGCCACCTATAGTTTCCATCTCATCTTAATCATAATAGTTTCATTTGATGCAGATTACCATTGCAAATTTGCAACTAATCAAATCTAGGTCCAATCTAGTTAAGTTGTCAAAATGCTTGGATTTGTCATTTTTTTTTCCGGGTTGATTAGTGATTAGTCAGTCATCCGGTTCATCTGCCAATGACCAATGCAAACTTCTTCGAGTTAAATCTCAGGTTGAGCATGGGCTAGAGCTTAGATGGATGAAATAAATCTATTAAGCCTGGTCCTTGTGTTTGGTTAGTATTTGGGGAGAATGTCTAGCACATGAGTTCCAACTCTACCTTGGAGAGAGGGGTACAGTTGGCACTCACGTGCTGAACACTTTACCGTGGCACTAATTAGTGCTCTCTCCTCAGGCTATGTAGAAAGGTTCTAGATGGATATGACATAATGCAACCCTAGCAATAACCATATCATTTATTTCTTATTGCTTTCAAGTAAGCTGGGTTTTTCCTTATCATTTATATAGGACCTAGAAAAGAAATACCATCTTCATGTACTCCTCTATGAATGGATGCATGAACCCTTAAATGTGCCAAAATTCAAGCAGTATACTTAGCTTCACAAATAAAATAGTCCCCATAACATCAAATCTTCTTTCATGCTTACAATTCTTAATCACAAAAATCATTAAACCCATCCAATCATATCCCCACCCCATTACTATTATATAAACCCCAACACTCAATCAATCTAGTCCTCAACAGAGAATTACAACAAATTGTTCACCATGAAAACCAGTGTTGTTGTTACCTTAACAAGCCAAGACATTGAGAAAGAAGAAGTCCTAATGCTAGTTTCTCCAAACAATCCAACACCACAAGATACAATTTTCCTTTCAAACATTGATCAAACAGTTGCTTTCCCTGTTGAAACTGTCTACTTCTTTGAAGTACCCGAAGACCAAAAACCATGGACGACACTTGACATTACGGATAGAGTGAAGAGATCTGTTTCGGAGGTGCTTTTGGTGCCTTATTACTTCATGGCTGGTAGACTTAAGTATAATCGCGAAACAAGTAGGTTGGAGCTTGTTTGCAACAATGCTGGGGTCCCTTTTTGTAGTGCGAAATCAGAACTTAGATTGAAGGATCTTGGTGATCTTCATGTTCCAAATCAGTCTTTTCAGCATCTTATTGTTAGAGCAGGTCGATACAAGGACTATGCTACCGCCCCATTGTTCACCATTCAGGTGATCTTAGCTAGTTTCATTGCTAGTTCAACTTTAATAAGAATCTGTCCAACTTATGATTAATAGAACGTGCAAAATATAATATGTACATTTTCAAATTTCGATGAAATGCTATAAAACTAAAATAGTATACGAGTCTTATTGGTTTTATTTATGGATGGTTTCTCAGGTTACAAGGTTCAAGTGTGGTGGTTTCTCAATTGGGTTTGTGACAAACCACAGCTTACTTGATGGCAGAGCAGCAGCAGAGATGTTGAACAACCTTGCAGCCATTTGTCGTGGTGAAACCCTTGAAACTAATATGTTGATCAATGATAGAACATGTATCAAAGCAAGAACGCCACCACAAATCAAGTACACACACAAAGAGTACCTCAAACAATCAGAAATAGCATCATTTCCATCCTCAACATTCACTTCATCCTCCATAATATCCTTGGACGAACAAACTCACTCGTGCCGCCTTTTTTCCTTCACTCCAAACATGCTCAACACACTTAAACACAAAGCAAACACCAACAAGTGTTCAACCTTTGAAGCCATTGTAGCTCACCTATGGAGGGCAAGAACAAAAGCAGTGTTTGATGACCCCAATGAAATTTCATCAGTGTTATTCGCGGTGGACATTAGGTCTAAACTATGTCCACCACTACCAAATGAGTTCACTGGAAATGCTGTGGTGACTGCCTCTGCCACAGCCAAGGTGGTTGAGTTGGGTACTAGGCCATTTTCATTTTGTGTTGAGAAAATAAAGGAAGCAATAGAAGGGGTGACAGATGAGTTTGTGAGATCAGCTATAGATTGGTTGGAGGTTTATAAAGGGGTTCCTTCAACTAGTTTGAATGGGAACTTCTATGTGTCAGCTTGGTGGAAATTGCCCTTCCATGAGATGGATTTTGGGAATGGAAAGCCTGTTTATGGGGGCCCTATTTTAGGTGGGATGAATGATTTTGTGGTTTTGCTCTCTGGCGGTAAGAGTAATGTTGGGGGTGTTAATGTGTGGATTGGTCTTGAACATGAGAGGATGGAGAGGTTTAGTGCTCATGTTTTTGATTTACAAACCTTACACTAAGAAAAGGTCTTGATGGTGTCGAGAATGGGAATGGCATGTAATCTTTTTTAAGGGAGTTGTATTTCGACTCTTTCATGGTCTTGTGGCATTCCATGTTTTAGGAATGTGTCATTTGTAACGCTTTTCCTTCCATTTTCAATAAAAATCTTCGTGTTTGGCAAAAAAACAAGGAAGGTCTTGATGCACTTCTTTGGTTCCCTACTATACAAGGTGCTATTTAATATACAATGTAGTCTTTGTTGGGTTGGGTCTAGCCTATTAGGGTGGACTAGACTCTGAATTTAAAATAGCAACTAGGATTACTATTGATGCTTATAAATATTATAAAAGAAAAAAGAAAAAAAAAACAGACATGCGTTTTTGTTTTGTGCAACAGCTGCGTGCTTTTAATAATTGTTTGGTGATATTACTTGGTTCTTCCATTGGTAGAATTTCTTTGTAGTTGTTTGCGTTGTTTTCCCCAACAAAGTGGTATCAGAGCAATTATTGGGAGATTGTTAGTACTGTTTGGAATTGACATAGAAAATAACAACACAATGATGATTAGCTTTAATGGCTCTAATTATGTGATATGGAAAGCAAAGATGGAAGATATTTTATATTGCAAGGATTTATATGCCCCAATTGAAGGGGATAATGCCAAACCAAAAGATATGTCTGAAGATGAGTGGAAGAAATTAAATAGAAAGACCATTGGCTATATTAGACAATGACTAGATGATACAATATTTCACCATGTGTCCACTGAGACGTCTGCCCATTCTTTTTGGACAAAACTCCAGAATTTGTATGAAAGAAAAAACCGCTGCGAACAAGGCCTTCTTGATTAGAAAGCTGGTGAATCTGAAATTCAAGGAAGGTAATTCTATTGCTGAGCACTTGAATGAGGTGCAAAGTATAGTGAATCAGTTGTCAAACATGAATATAATATTAGATGATGAAATGCAAGCATTGTTACTTCTCAGCTCGTTACCAGATAGTTGAGAAACATTTGTGGGGTCTGTTAGTAATTCGGCACCGAATGGACAACTTACCATGAAGTTGGTTACGAGTAGCTTACTCAATGAAGAGTCTAGAAGGAAGTCTGCAGGCACCAATCAATCACAAGCACTTGTAACTGAAAACAGGGGGAGTGATAAAAATAGGATATATCATGGTTATGATAAAAACCGTGATAAGTCAATAGAGAGATCAAAGTCAAGTGATAAAAGGTTTAAGTGTCATTATTGTGGTAAACTAGGTCACAAGAGAAGATACTATTTTCGTTACGTAAATGATTTGAAAGAGGGAAAAGTGATAGTACAGATGCTACAGCTGTTGTTTCAGATGAACCCGTTGTTCTTTTGTGTGACGAAGGTGAATATTTGCATATTGCAAACGAAGGGAGTGAATGGATTGTTGACACTGGTGCATTTTTTCACGCTACTCCAAGGAAAGACTATTTCACTACTTACAAAGCAGAAGACTTTGGCAGTGTGAAGATGGGTAATACTGGTTTCTTCAAGATTGTGGGAGTGGGTGATGTATGTATCAAAACTAATATGGGATGCACTTTGACTTTGAAAGATGTATGCCATGTTCTCGATCTTTGCCTAAATATGATTTCTGGACTTACTTTGGATAAATAAGGATATATGAATTACTTTGGTAATGGTGCTTGGAAGCTTACCAAAGGTTCACTTGTTGTGGCAAACGGCAAGGCGTGTTGCACCTTATACAAAACTCAGGTGAAACTGTGTAAGGGTGGTTTGAATGCAACTGAAAGTGATACTTCTCTGAACTTGTGGCACAGGCGACTTGCACACATGAGTGAGAAAGGTATGCAACTCTTAGCAAATAAGAAATTGATTCCCTCCTTGAAATGTACCCCTCCTAACCCCTGTGATCATTGTTTAGTTGGTAAGCATCATAGAGTTTCATTTCATAAATCATCAAAAGGAAAAACTGGTTTGTTAGATTTGGTTTACACTGATGTGTGTGATCCCATTGAAGTAGATTCTCTTGGTGGTAGTAGATATTTCTTGACATTTATTGATGATGCATCAAGAAAGATGTGGATTTATTTCATCAGATCTAAAGACCAGGTTTTTCAGTGCTTCCAGCAGTTTCATGCCAAGGTTGAAAGAGAAATAGGTAGACTTTTGAAGTGTCTTCGTAGTGATAAACATGTAGACTTTTAAAGCTTATTGTGATGAACATGGTATACGGCTTGAGATGACAATTCCTCGCACTCCACAGCATAATGAGTGGCACAGAGAATGAATCAAACTATTGTTGAAAGGGTCCGATGCATGTTTCACATGGCTAAGTTGTGAAAATGTTTTGGGCTGAAACTGCTCGTACTGCTTGTTATCTCATCAATAGGTCTCCTTCAGTTTGTTTGGATGGTGATATTCCAGAAAGAGTGTGGAGAGGTAAATATATTTCATACTCTCATCTGAAGGTGTTTGGGTGTAAAGCGTTTGTTCATGCACCCAAGGAACAAAGATCAAAGCTTGATGAGAAGACATTTCAATGTATTTTCATTGGCTATGGAGATGAACAGTTTGGATACAGATTGTGGGACCCTGAGAATAAGAAGATTGTTAGAAACAGAGATGTGGTCTTTTATGAAATCATACCATTGCAGATTTTGAAAAAGTTGAGAAGCCCAAGCAGACAGAGAGTGAGGTACCAGATCTTAACCCACTTCCTCCACCTTCGTTGCATGTTGAAAATGGGGGAGAAATGCCAGATGATATAGTAGGTGACCATTTGCCTGAAAATGAAGTTGTTGGTGATGATCATGTACAAACAGATAAAACTGAGCAAGAAAAGCAACCCCTTCAGCAAGAAATAGTAGAGCCTCAGGTAAGAAGGTCTACTAGAGAGCGTCAACCATCAAAGAAGTACCTTGATTCTGAGTATGCTTTGCTTACAAAAGAAGGTGAGCCAGAAAATTTGCAAGAAGTACTGGCTCATAAAGATAAAAATAGTTGGATGAAGGCTATGCAAGATGAGATGAGTTCCTTGCATAAAAATGGTACTTATGAGTTAGTTGAGATTCCAAAAGGTAAAAAACCTTTGAAGAACAAATGGGTGTACAAGCTGAAAAGGGACAGTGATGGGAAAAATGTGAAGCACAAAGCTCGGTTAGTGGTGAAAGACTTTGTGCAAAAGAAGGGGATAGACTTTGATGAGATATTCTCACCAGTTGTGAAGATAACCTCTATTAGACCAGTGTTGAGTCTTGCAGCTAGCCTAGATCTTGAGATTGAGCAGTTAAATGTTAAAACTGCGTTTCTTCATGGAGACTTGCATGAAGAAATTTACATGGCACAACCAGAGGGTTTTGAAGTGAAAGGGAAAAAAACATTTGGTTTGCAAATTGAAGAAAAGTCTTTATGGGTTGAAACAAGCTCCAAGACAGTGGTAGAAAAAGTTTGACTCATTTATGGTGGGTCACGGGTACAAGAGAACACTTCTAGATCATTGTGTTTATGTCAGATATTTTTCACCTAGTAGCTTCATTATTCTCTTGATTTATGTTGTTGATATGCTAATTGTTGGAAAAGATGTTGATATGATTAACAGGTTGAAGAAAGATTTGTTTATGTCTTTTGATATGAAAGACTTGGGGCCAGCTCAACACATTTTGGGAATAAAGATTGTACGTGACAGAAAAACTTAGAAGTTGTGGTTGTCACAAGAAAAATATGTTGAACACTCCACTTGCTAATCACTTCAAGTTAAGTGTCAAGTTGTCTCCTAGGACTGAGAAAGAAAAGAAGGAGATGACATGTATTCCATACTCTTCTGCTGTAGGGTGTTTGATGTATGCGATGGTTTGTACAAGACCAGATATTTCTCAAGCAGTTGGCGTTGTGTGTCAGTATCTTGATAATCCAGGAAAAGAACATTGGGATGCAATTAAATGTATTCTGAGGTATTTGAAGGGTACTTCAAAGCTTTGTTTATGCTTTGGTAATTCAGGAGCCGTATTGGAAGGGTTCACAGATGCAAATATGGCAGGTGATCTTGACAGGAAGAGGTCTACTTCAGGTTATGTTTTCACTTTTGCAGGGGGAGCTGTATCTTGGCAGTCTAGATTGCAAAAGTGTGTTGCCTTGTCAATGACTGAAGCCGAATACATTGCCATTACTGAAGCAGGGAAGGAAATATTATAGTTGAAAATATTACTCAAGGAATTGAGTGTGAATCAAAATAAAGAGAAACACGAGTTCTATAGAGAGCTCATTGGAATGGCCTAACGTACTTAGGCTATGGTTTCCCCTTATGGTCTGGAGGGGGAGATTTGTTGGGTTGGGTCCAGTCCATTAGGGTGGACCAGGCCCTGAATTTAAAATAACAACTAGGGTTACTATTGATGCTTATAAATATTATAAGAGAAAAAAAAAAACAGACCTGCATTTTTGTTTTGTGCGACAGCTGCGTGTGTCTCCATTGTGAGAGAAGAAATAAGGGAGGAGCTGATTGTTGGGGTTTGATTAAAGACTCACAAGTATGTTTTGAATCCGTTTCTTGTCGGATTTTGGTGCTGTTTGTTTTTGTGTATTCTTCATTTGATTGAGAGTTGTTTGAAGCTCTTGTGAGGTGACCCTTGTATTGCTCCTTGTATTTCTCAAGCCTTGGGCAAAAGGCTTGAGAAGAACATTGTACTTCTTTTATTGATTAGTGGATTGATTGGATTTGCCCCGTGGTTTTTTACCCTTCACCTTGAAGGGGTTTTTCACGTATATCTTGGTGTCTTTTATTTTGCATGAAATATTTATTTGGCGATATTACTTGGTTCTTTCATTGATAAAATTTCTTTGTAGTTTGCGTTGTTTTCCCCAATAGTCTTTCCCCTGTTTCATATTCTCCATTTGTTATATTTTTAAATAACTTGAGAAATCTTTTTAAAAAAAATGTTGTTTTAGTTTTTCAACTAGTAAATATAGTAGGAAATTTGAATCACATATGTGATTAATAAGATTATTTGGATAGACCAGAGATCGAGCTTTCATAGCTCAGTTCGTTATATTCTTGGTCAGATTGCAGTTAACCCATAAAAATCGACGTTCTTATTTTTATTTTTTAAATACAATGATATTTAGTGATCTGTTGCAAATATCATTTCTAGGGCTGAACAAAAAACCGATAAAACTAATTAAACCGACCGAACCGCGGATCGGTTTCGGTTTTAAAAAACTCAAAATCGAAGTGGTCGGTTTGGTTTTCGGTTTCTATGTGATTTTAACCGACCAAACCGAACCGATCAAATATATATAATAAATAATATATATTTTATATATAAATAATACAATATGTTTAAAATAGTCGGTCGGTTCGGTTTTGGTTCTATTTTAGTCGATTCGGTTCGGTTACGGTTTGCATAAATTAGAATCGGTTCGGTTTCGGATCGGTTTTGTTAATGGTCGGTTTGGTTTCGGTTTGAAAATTTTAAAACCGACCTAAGTCGATTCGGTTTTCAGCCCTAATCATTTCCACAAGAAATATAATTACATACAAAAAATGGATATATCTCTGGTATTTCCGGATTATTTTCAACGACAGTTCAAAGTCCTTATTGTTTTCCCACATGAACTTGGAAGTACTTCAAATGAAGAACAGAAAAATATAGGTACAAGTTAGTTCTTAATCTCTAATTAGACTTCCATAAACTAATCAAAAGCAAGGGAATCCAATATGTTTTATTAAAGTCGACCACAATGAAAAGAGAGTATTCCAAAGCAGGGAAGCTACAACACATAGGGAAACTTCATCAATCAAATGACCAAAAAGAGTATTACAAATTTTTTTTTCTAAGAAACCAACCTATCTCCTTTTAAGTTAGACTTTGTGTGAGTGTTCATACTTTATAGCTTTGGCCCCAAACCCTAATGAGCTCTTAATTCACAACCTTAGATCAGATCAGATGCCCACTTAATTAAGCAAGTGAAAGGAATCTTAATAATGTGGCTCTGTCCTCTAAAGCAAGGTTGGAGAGACATAAAATATATAATTTTTTTTTTTTTAAGATCCTCAAAAGACTTATAGTTTCTAGGCTTTTCCAAGTCCCTTTCCTGATTTGAGTGCCTTCACCACTTCTTTCATTTGTTTATTGCTTAATTATCTCCATTAAGTCCTAATCTTAGATTAGATGGTACTATTTATAGTGTAACCAATTCAAACAAGGTACAAGCACAAACTCTCTTTACCAAAAATATACAAATAAAAACATTTTTTTTTTAAAATAAGTGAGTTCAAGGACACATATGCGACATATAATGTCTTACATTTTTTTTGTTTATCACGCGTTCCCTTTTAAAATTGTTATAGATGTTGTTACTTCGATGACACCTGTATCCCGTGATGCTAATTCATTATAAAATCGACTTTTGTTATTATTTCTACTTTTCTAATGCTGATTATTGTTGTAGGGTTATATCCACTCGAAAAAGCTCAAGTTCTATGAAAACTCAGGTAAAATTTATATATGAGAAGGGTGAGGTCATGGATAACGGGTGTAGACTTTAGTCTAAATACTTTTTTCTTTCTTTGTCCTTTTTCCTTATCGTTACAAATAAACCATTAATTATATGAATATTTTGGTACTAATAACGCTAAACTACGAGTTAACAGCTCTGCCATTACTACAAGTTCAAAGTAGGGTTAGAGTTAAGTTTCTCGTCTACAATTTACTACGGAAGGAACATACTAGACCAGTATTTCTTTATACATGAAAGGAGAATGGTGTAGATTCTCTCAGCATGAAAATATAGTTAGAGCATAAACAAAGAGCAAGTCTGAAGGATTTCCTTAGATTGGTTAATCTACTTTAGCATACTGTTTTTGTTTGAACTACCAATCAGTTCAGTTTCGGAAAAAAAAATCCTTTCAATGGGATGCAGGTTCCCTAGTAGTCGTATAGATCCACGTGTTAAGTGATTCGCTGCTATCTATTAAGCATATTGGTCGGAAGTTAAATTATGTTAAACACTGATATCGTATTTGCTTTTGTAGCAAGCATGCAGATGAGTGGTCCTAACTCCAGAATGATCAGTTGCTTACAAACGTATATGACAGAAATCATGGAACATAATTTAGTCATATTTTGGGAAATCTAACCACAGGTTTTGTTGTTAGTATTTTGACATAAACATTTCAAACTGTGAAATTCAGAATATGGGTATTGATCCAGTGATGGAAAACAGTGAAATTCCCAAAACTGAATTCCTTTTGTAGAATTGATTTGCAGATATATATATAACCATTTCCTAGTTTTTGGAGTTATATTATGCAGTTTAAGATGCATAGAAACTAGTAGCATAGCACAATGATTAACAGTTTAAGTCGAATCTTTGACAACTTTTGAACTTACATGAAATTTTATTCATTTTTTCGAATCGAATCTTTTTTGACATTTTTTTAGTAGTCCTAACATCTGTAAGAGATGTAAGATCGTGATCTTTGATTCGATATCTGAAAGCACCCATTTCATTATATTTATAGAAAAAGTAAGAGCTGATGATCCAATATGAACGTCACCTGAAATCACTATGCAAGTCATTTTCATCAAGTCGTAACTGCGGAGGAGCTATTTACCCACATGACTGTGACCATCACAAAGTAATGAAACATAAACATTCATTTTGTACTCAAAAATCAAAATTGTCTTACACTTACATGTGAGGAACTGATCTTGATTAGAGATCAAAAATTACATTGTAGTTGCCAACCTCATGCAATTCTCATCCTTAGCTTTACCAGAGTTTGGGAGAGATGAGTGGAAAAACACTGCACAAAGGGGTTTCATAGAGTGAATCATGTGATAGACAAAGACATAGGACTCATAGTCCTTGTGTAATTGTGGTTCCCAATTATAAGGGAGGAATTTAAGAGGGAGTTAAAGTCCTTTATTTTTTTTATTTTTTATTTTTTTCTTTATTCACATGACTTAAACTCATGTTCTCTCGTTTGTTTATATAGCAAGCAACACAACATGTAAAGGGAAGCAAAAAATACAACGTGAGCAGCAAGCACACAACGATCAGCAGCAACACAACGCAGCAGGCAACACATACACAACATAACAACGCGGCAACAACGCAGCAAAACAGAGTCAGACAAGCAGCAACAACGCAACATCAACACAGCAACAACGCAACGTCAGATTGGCAGCAAATACAACGCTGAAACAGAGTAGCAGTGTGGCGTGAGTGCAACGTGAAACGGGCTGCGATAAGGGCGTGAAACAGGCTGCGAGTTTGGTGTGTATGCAGCGTGAAACAATAGCCAAGTAGAAGGATTGGAATCGAGTGATTTCAGGTGTTCTTTGTTTGCGAGTTTCGTCAAACTTTTGGCGGTATTGTTGGCTTGAGATTGGGTAATCTCAAGGATCGTTGCTTGACAACGTTGTAATCTTCAAGTAAATGTTTCCATATCAATAAGATAGTTATAGAGTCGTCGTCCGTGGAGTAGGCAAAGCCGAACCACGTAAATCTCGGTGTCATCTTTATTTTCTGCATATTGCTTGTTGTTTGCTATTACTTGCATAGCATTTTAGCCATTCACTATCACCAACTAGGTCTAAGACTTGTGTTGGGATCATTTGCATTAGCAGGTATTTCCTTACAAGTAGTATCAGAGCGCCAGTTAGTTGGTGTTTGTGTTTTGAATGTGTCAATTAAAATGGCTGAAAGGTTTTCTTCATCATGTGATGATGGCTATGTGAAAGTTCATGGGTTCAATATTGTTCGATTCAATGGTAGGAACAATTTTAAAGCTTGGCAAATGGATTGTAAAGATATTCTGGTTAGTTTGGATCAGATTGATGCAGTAGATGAGAAAAAGAAACCATTATCAGATAAGGCGACGGTTGAGGTTATCGAGAAGTGGAGTAAAATGGATCAGAAGGCATGTAGTACGATTCGTTTGTGTCTTTCTCGCAATGTGGCTTACAACTTCGCTGATGAGATGACGGCTCAGGGTATTTGGGATAAGCTTCAGGCTATGTATCTTCAGAATGATCAGATGAGTGTAACGTAACTACAGAAAAAACTCTTCACTTTCAGGTTGCAGCCAGGTAAACTCATGACTGATCACATAAATGAATTTGAATGTTTATACTCAGATTGTATTAGCTTGGGAGCTAAATTTGAAGATAGTCAGAAATCATTATTCTTGTTAATTTCTTTGTTACCGGAATGAGAACCGTTTGTTGATCAGATGACAACATTGAAGAAAGAGAAATTTGTGTATAGTGATATTGTTCAAGTTGTACTTGCAAAGACTTCCAGAAAGAGTGCTTCGAATGAGGAGGTTCAAGCACATGGTCTTTCAGTGACAAGGGGAAGGAATTACAAAATGAACAATTACAAAATGAACCGGTCTAAATCAAAAGGCAGAGATATGTCTAAGGTTGAATGTCACAAATGTAAACGCAAAGGCCATTACATAAGGAATTGTCCAGACTTGAAGGATAATCATAATAAGCAAGAGAATGAGAGTAGGGGCATAGTGAATGTTGTTGAGACACCGGATGTGGTAGAGGATATTCTAATCGGGGGTGACTTAGCACATGCACTGATGGCAAAATCTTATGACCATTTGTACGACGGCTGGATGTTGGATACATGAGCTTCGTATCATATGTGTCCCGTAAGGGAATGGTTCAACACTTATCGCGAGGTTAAGGGCAGTTCAATTAAAATGGGTGACTCTCGGCCTTGCATGACGTACAATGTGTGTTGGTACAGTCAAATTCCAGTTGGCAGATGGGTCATGTAGACAGCTTACCGAGGTACGTCATGTTCCAGATCTTTCAAATGGGCTGATTTCTCTTGGGGTGCTTGAAGCTTAGGGCTACAAGTATATTGGTGAGAATGGGTATTGCAGTGTTTATTTTGGTGATAGGTTGCTTATGACAGCGGTTAGGCATGCCAATTTGTATTTCCTTCAAGGCAATATAGTTGAAGGTGGAGCTATGGTTTCTACAGTTGTTGATGAGAAAAGCTTGACGTGTACACAGAAATGGCACATGCGATTAGGGCATGTAGGTGATAATGGACTAAGAACTTTAAGCAAGCGGGGCTTGCTTGGCGGTGATAAAATAGCAAAACTGGATTTCTGTAAACATTGCATCTATGGGAAGCAGTGCAGAGTCAGTTTTAGTGATGCTACTCATAGCACCACGGGGATTGTGGATTACATCCACACTGATGTTTGGGGACCCTCTAGAGTTGCATCCAAAAGGGTTCCAGGTATTTTGTGTTTTTTATCGATGACTTCAACTGGAGAGTATGAGTGTATACCATGAAACATAAAAATGAATTCACTGATATCTTCAAGAAGTGGAAAACTATAATTGAAAAACAAACAGGAAAAGTGATCAAAGTAGTGAGATCTAACAATGGCGGTGAGTATACCGAGGATCCCTTGAAACAGTTTTGTTTGGAACATGGCATTAGAAGACACTTCACAGTGAAGTTGACACCACAGCAGAACGGGGTAGCAGAGTGGATGAACCGTACCCTGTTAGAGAGAGCACGGTGCATGTTGTCCAATGCAAGTTTGGGCAGAATATGGTGGGCTGAAGTAGTAAACACGGCGTGCTATCTCATTAACCGCTCTCCTTCATCAGCTATTGAGTCTCAGATTCCTATATAGGTATGGTCTGGTATTTCTTCAGATTATATTCTAACTTGAAAGTATTTGGTTGTCCAGCATATTTTCATGTTAGGGAAGATAAAATTGGAGTAAGGGTCAGGAAAGCTATTTTTCTCGGTTATCCAGATAATGTGAAAGGGTATAGGTTATGGTGCCCTGACTTGCAGAAGTTTGTGATCGGTCGAGATGTGAAGTTTCATGATGTGGCTTTGTTAAAGGCAAAGTGTGAGAGATGCAAAGATGATTCCTCTATTTGGAGGGGTGATAGCTATGATGAAGATGAGGATGCTGGAGATTTTCTGCAGGTGGATCTTGGAGCTCCTAGATCTCATACAGAGCATGATGTTCCTTCTACTGGGGGAATGAGCGATACAGATATGATGCCTGATGAGACAATGGCAGAAGATGAGTTCCTACTGATGGGGACATGGATCCTACACAACAACAGGTTCAACAGTTACAAACACTGTCTTTAACAACAGGCAGAGAATCTAGAGTCAGACATGCACCACTTAGATTTGGTTATGAGGATGGCGCAGCTTGCACATTCTCAGTTCTTGATGGGTATGATGATGTTCCTACCACATATACGCATGCTTTGCGAAGTGTTCAGAAAGAGAAGTGGAAGGAAGCTTTGGATGAGGAGATGTTATCTCTTCAGAAGAATCATAAATGTGAGCTTGTGACACTCCCTAAAGGGAAGAGACCAATTGAGTGTAAGTGGATTTTCACAGTGAAAGACAAGATTTCAGATTCCAGGGGTACTTGTACAGGTATACGATACAAAGCAAGATTGGTAGCTAAAGGATATGCACAGCAAGAAGGTGTGAACTACAATGAAGTATTTTCTCCTATAGTAAAACACACTTCTATCCGAGTCCTTTTGGCTTTAGCAGCACAGTTTGACTTAGAGCTCGAGCAACTTGATGTCAAGACTGCTTTCTTGCATGGAGATTTGGAGGAGGACATATACATGTTTCAGCCCGATGGATATGCTGTTGTGGCAAGGAAAAAAATGAATGCAAAATAAAGAAGTCACTGTATGGATTGAAGCAATCTTCGAGGCAGTGGTACAAGAGGTTTGATACTTTTATGATTGAGCAGGGATATGCGAGGAGTAAGTATGATCCTTGTGTATTCACACAGAAGCTCAAGGATGGGTCTTTCGCGTTTCTCTTACTTTATGTTGATGACATGCTCATTGCTGTGAAGAGCGTGAAAGAAATTGATAAATTGAAGTTGAAACTTAGCATGGAGTTTGAGATGAAAGATCTTGGTTCAGCAAAGAAGATACTTGGGAAGGAGATAGTGAGAGATAGGAAGAAAGACAGACTGACATTCTCACAGAGACAATACTTAGAGAAGGTTATTCATCGTTTTGACATGGATACGTCTAAGTCAGTAAGTACTTCTTTGGCTGCTCACATATTTCCTATGCTAGTGCAGTTGGTAGTCTTATGTATGCCATGATCTGCACACATCCGGATATCGCTCATGCGGTCAGTCTGGTTAGTAGGTTTATGTCAAACCCGGGAAAACAACATTGGCAGGCAGTGAAGTGGATATTGAGATATCTTTGGGGTACGCTGGATGTTGGTTTAGTATATGAGAGAGGAGATGTGTCAAATATGATCCAAGGTTATGTAGATTCGGATTATGCTAGTGATCTTGATAGGCGCCGATCGACTACAGGTTATTGTTTTACATTGGCGATGGGGTCTACAGTTGCTTTGTCTACTACTGAAGCAGAGTACATGGCTCTATATATCAGAGGCGGTGAAGGAAGCCATCTGGCTTCGAGGCTTGGTTAATGATTTGGGTGTTACTCAGGATGATGTGACAATGTTATGTGACAGTCAGAGTGCTATCCATTTGGCGAAGAACCAGGTTCATCATGCTCGGACGAAGCACATTGATGTGTGGTATCATTTTCTGAGGTATGTCATTGAGGATGGTGAGGTTCTCTTGGAGAATGTGAGTACTAAAGATGACCCAGCTGATATATTGACAAAACCGGTTCCAGTGATCAAGTTTGAGCATTGTCTCAACTTGATCAGTCTCTCTTATGTGTTGACGCCCCAAGGGGGTAGGGCCCTTAGGGGCATGACGACGATTCTCTAACCGAGAAATGGATATTGGCAGTTTTTCATGCCAAGGTGGAGATGCTTATGTGGTTATTTGTGATGCTTGTGTGGTGGCTAGAAATTGTTCGCCAAGGTGGAGATTGTGAGACAAAGACGTAGGACTCATAGTCCTTGTGTAATTGTGGCTCCCAATTTTAAGGGAGGAATTTAAGAGGGAGTTAAAGTCCTTTATTCACAAGGACTTAAAACTCATGTTCTCTTTTTTGTTTATATAGCAAGCAACACAACATGTAAAGGGAAGCAAAAAATACAACGTGAGCAGCAAGCACACAACGATCAACAACAGCACAATGCAACAGGCAGCACATATACAACATAACAACGCGGCAACAACGCAAAACAGAGTCAGACAAGCAACAACAACGCAGCATCAACACAGCAGCAATACAACGTCAGATTGGCAGCAAATACAACGCTGAAACATAGTAGCAGTGTGGCGTGAGTGCAACGTGAAATGGGCTGCGATAAGGGCGTGAAACAGGTTGTGAGTTTGGTGTGATTCAGTGTGTGTGTAGCGTGAAACAATAGCCAAGTAGAAGGATTGAAATCGAGTGATTTCGGGTGCTCTTCGATTGCGAGTTTCGTCAAACTTTTGGCGGTATTGTTGGCTTGAGATTGGGTAATCTCAAGAATCGTTGCTTGACAACGTTATAATCTTCAAGTAAGTGTTTCCATATCAATAAGATAGTTATAGAGTCGTCGTCCGTGGAGTAGGCAAAACCGAACCACGTAAATCTCGGTGTCATCTTTATTTTCTGCATATTGCTTGTTGTTTGCTATTACTTGCATAGCGTTTTAGCCATTCACTATCACCAACTAGGTCTAGGACTTGTGTTGGGATTATTTGCATTAATAGGGTATTTCCTTACAAATCATTCCATTCTTTCCATGCCTAATACTTCACCATATGGTAACACGCCATCTAGGCTAGATATATACAAACTAGGCATCCTAGCATCTCATTGTAATATGACGTTGTCCTGAGTTCCAGGACCTTGACAGCTACCTAACTAAATTTAAACTAGGAAATCAAGTATGTGCCGTCGTAGTGTGTGACAAAATCCCCTCATAAAGTATGAGATTTGATTAAGAAACTCTCTTTAAGTGAAACCTATGTGTAGTAGGTTATCCAACATAAGAAATTCTGACAATACACAAATGGTTTTCGTAGGTATGGTTTGGTTGCATCAACAGCATCACATGCACACGTGCATTATTGCTAGGCCTCCTGTTGATTATTTAAAGTTTCTTAATGAAGACTTATTGAGAGCATTAAAGCTTAAACAGAGGATTAGTAAGTGAAGTGGAGGGAGAGGAGGGGACCATCTGTACTGCAGATTGAAAACTAGTTGTAATTGTATATAGGAGGAAGACCTAACTCAAACTCAGTCAATCTGTTCGAGTATTGAGTGTGGTGACCCACGATACAAATGCTGAGTATGCTGGCATCATGACATGTTAATTTAAATTAGAAGGACATCGGGGTATGTATGACTCATGTCTCATGCATCCACATAGCGAACATACCCATGTTACATATAACAAGAACATACCCATACACATGTCGAACCTATATAGAAGTATAGAACTGGTTTTGGACTGAGGAGCAACGTGTCTATGTCCGAGAGGACCGAAATTGTCCATTCTAGAGATAGTTGATAACATGGGCGATGCTGAAGCCCATAAGTGGAAGGTTGGAGGTGGTGCTACTACAAACACAAACTCTGGAGATGAAAACTGGATCAAGGAGCAAGATCGGTTGCTGCCAATTGCTAATGTAGGCCGGATAATGAAGCAAATTCTGCCATCCAATGCCAAGATCTCTAAAGAAGCAAAAGAAACCATGCAAGAATGTGTGTCTGAGTTCATTAGTTTTGTTACTGGTGAAGCATCTGACAAGTGTCACAAGGAGAAGCGGAAGACGGTTAATGGAGATGATGTTTGTTGGGCTATGAGCACACTAGGTTTTGACAACTATGTTGAGCCATTAAAAAGGTATTTGCATAAATATAGGGAAATAGAAGGAGAGAAAGCTAACCAAAATAAGGCTTCCAATTTGAATGAGAAAGATCAACCATGGATCTTACAAATTGACCAAACAAAGAATCGATCTTTAACTCCCACTCCCTTGAAGTTCAATTTAACTGAAAGAAATGCTGCTGACAGCTCTAAATAAAGGCCATTTTAGGACCCTTGAGAAGGGGTCATGTAAGATTTGATGAACAAGACGATAGCACATGTATGTGTGTTTTTATTTGTAAAAGATTAGGAAATTGTGGTTTTCAGTCCGGTTTGAGCTACTAGTCATCAGTGTTACAAATAATGTATAATCATGTTTGGAGCTAATATATATCTGTGTTTTATTCTTCTGCTAATTATCGTTTCTTGTAGAAATAACCTTAAGTTTGTAGTACTTATAATCTGGAATTCATGACAGAAACTTGGACTTTATCAATTTAGTAGATTTCATTTCAGTAATGAATCATATATCTTACTGAACTTAGTTTCAATTACCCAAGATGTTGGGAATTCGGGTCCTTTGCTCATAAGTGCAGAATGTAATATTTCAGGTTAGCATTCTCATGATCTCATCTTCATTCTTACTGTCAACGTTATGTTGTTAATTCAGGTGTACATAAAACCTGGAGATCTGGCACAAAATCTTATTTGTATTCTAGAGTCTGTCTATGACCTTATTGAAGATGTGCCGTTCTCTGCTTTTGAATCAAGAAATCAAGATTTCATGCTTCTAGTCTCAGCCCTCAACCTAATTGTTTCTTCTTTTGATTTTATCAGAGCTTACGCTTAAAGAAGAGGTGTGGCTGAAATCAGAAGTAAGACTTTCATCGCACGCTAGCTCATAATTAATCATCACTTGCACCAAGCATTTTGAGGTATGTTTTGATCTCACTACTTAAGCTTTTATGTGAACTCTCCTCATTCATGTAATGTCGTCATAGCAAGACAGTGAAAGATTGAGTAATGTTACGTAGGGATCTGGAGATGGGGTTTCTTTAAATCTAGAGAGGAAACTAGTTGTTGAAAATTACATCAAAGAGTTGGCTGTTTGAGTTTTGCTTTATTGGAATGGACTAGTTGTTTCATCCCCACTAATGAGAATAAATGAAAGACCGAAACTACGGTTTCTAGGGTTCCTCTTCAAATAAAACTATGTACTAATTCTCGGGGTCAGGGAGGGGGAGAGGGGACCATTTTGGAGACAACATTTAAGTTAATTTATTTTGTATTAATAGGGTTTACTACTTTGGTTCCTGTGTATAAGGATTAATGTTTCACATGCTTAATTTTTAGATCAACAGTCACACCTGTAAGGATTTGTGTAAGACAGCGCATATGAGTCCGGGCTAATAGGTGTGCGAAACTATTCAAAGTTGTCTAACTATCATATGGAAACCATATAATATTAGGTAGCAGGAGAAAGCACTGATAGAGGGATGGCCTGCCTTACAGAAGGATGATACAAAAGCCTGAGACAGGATGGGTGGAAAACCAAAAACCTAGAAGCCATTGGGCCAAATATATTCAAAGCTGTATACTAATGATCAAGTTTCCTCCTGGAAGAGTATCTCTTGTTGGAAGGCACCATTGGTCTGCTAGAAAGGCCTTCATGGAGGCCATCTTCAAGGGCTCATTTCCTTAAGAAATCCGTATTGACAGCCATAGACCGTGTTGGCATTTCATAATTTGTCTGCGAGTGTTATTTTAGGAAATGTATAGTAAACTACGGGAGGCTCAGAGAATGGCATGTGCCTGACAGTTTTCCATAAGAAGCCAGTGGCTCAGTTGTCCATGTTGACACCTATCATCATGGAAACGTGCCAGATGTTCTAAGGCACCTGACAGAAGGCGACAAGCAGCCCGTGTTTCTCGCAGTTGCAATGTTCTTTGCTGGCCAAGCAAAATGATCGATGCATGGTACTATCTTAATGCATCTTAATACATACATGATCATATCCTCGATCTATGGTATGCTCATCAGTGTTCAATGCATAGCATTGGCGTATATCGCACCATTGTATGAATTAACAGTGATAAGTTCAACAAAAGGCACATGGTGTCACATGCCATGCGATGCACTGAGAAGTTTAACAAATGAACACACAGACAGTTAGTTATACATAAGGATTGGACTAGTTATTATGTCCAATCCTAGCTTCTTATGTTCCTGCTATTGTAAGTTCTTTGCTCTCTCTCCATTTAGTCTTGACTTTTTATTTTGTGGTAGTAACAGAAAACAATTTGGGAGTTCAGGCACACATATATAACTAGGTTATATGGGTTCCAATTCCCAAATCAGTTCTTCAGAGTTGCTATAGGTTTTAGAGCACCCTAGGGTTAGTTATACTTGAGCTAGGATTGAACTAGTCATCATGTTTAATCATAGTTTATATTCCTACAATCAAAGTTCTTTCCTTGCTTTTCTCACCATTTTTGTTCTAACTTCTAGTTTTGTAGTTGTAATAGAAAACGACTTCGGTGGCCAGGGATATATAAATAACTAGGCTGTATGGTTTCCCATTCCTAAATCATGAGTTCTTCAAAGTTGCTAAGTTCTTAGACCACCCTAGGGTTAGATCACACTACTTCAGGGTGCTAGGTCATTTTGTTTCCCCTAATCCAGCATGCTAAAGTAGAGGACATACTTCAACCTTCAATATTTACATGATTTATATTTGGAGTAAAACTAGATTTGTCAAGAGTAACTACAGAACATTTTGCTTGACATATTGCACCCTCTTTAGTCTGGTTGCAGATACTCAGTAGCCTATACTGCTAATCCATGTTTTGTTAATTCATGTTGTGCCTTGAAATCAACACTTCGTTCAATAATTTACAGTAGTTACATGAGCTGATGCCATGAATCAGCTTACTACTCTGTGATTACATATGTGATCGAAATCTCTTGATAAATAGGGTGTCATTAGAATTTCATCATTCACTAGTGTTGTTTCTAACTCTAGCCTAGAAGATGCCTACATGATTGTGATATCTGCATATCCTTCTGTTAAACTTAAGGTTAAGTTAAAACTATGAGAATTCCCACTGATATTATGTTCAACAGGATTGTTCTTGTTGCATCATTAAATCTTTCATGGATTTCTGCAGGTCATCAAGTATCCTCAAGACTGCCTCGAAAGATTATGGAAAGCAATAGATAGGTTGTACCACAGCGGATTCATCAGGGGACTAAAAGATGGCCACTCAAATTGGATTTGTTTGAAAAGGTTGGTATTTTTGTCTCTTCAAAAGTCAGAAATCTTCTTAAAATGCTTACTGATAGTTGTTGTCACATAGAATACCTAATGGTAGGTTAAATGAATGGAAGTCAATAAACCTAATTAGCTCCATCGGTCTTGGCCATGGTATTCTTGTGGTCCTTCAAAACAATTTAAGATACAGATCAATCATGAGTTCAATCCTAGGTAGTTTTCTTTGAACACGATGGATCTCTAAACATCATCGATAAGCTGATCAAGAGTGATCTAAAGTAAAGGATAATAACTTTAGTAAAAGTCTTTGGGGTTTAAGCAATTATGCTAATATTTCACACCATTACACAAGATGAACTTTGAATGGTTTCTATTTGATATTTAGACTGCTTTCTAAGAGGAAAAATTTTATCCTAAAACTTGTAAACAAAACCATACATCGACTTAAGACAACAGAAAACAAAGAAATGTAAAGGATCTGACCTAAGAAGACCACAATTCCAATCTATAGCTTATAAGTCGTCCCTACCTTCAGCTTACGCCCACGAGAATGGAAAACACTTCATCTTGCTGCCTTAGGAACCTCTTGGATGCTATAGGCGTGGTTAATCACCACTCTCTTCCTTAGGCAAGATCTGTTGACAGCTACCCCCACACTTTCACCAATTAGATGAATCAGTCCACTGTTTTTGCATTCACTGTCAATCATTTGGACTGCTCTTTCCACTTGCTCATTTGTTAACACTTCTGATTTGTTTTCATTTTATCCTCACTTCCCACTAAATTGATCAGATCCTCCCTCATGAACTCTTTCAATTTATCCACCAACATCTCCTCAAAGGAATCCAACTTCTTGTTCATGTACCCAGACCACACCACACATTGGAAAAATAGGTAACTCTTGAGGTCCAAGCCTTTGGAACAAAAACTGTTCCTCCACTGGAACCTTGCTTATAGGTAAAGACTTGATGGATAGGAAAAAGACTGAATGCAATGCAGGCACATTGGCAACATAGTGAGAGAATATTAGGGAAATTCAATGGACCAATTCAGAGCAGAACAAGGCGATTCCAGGGATATCTTGTATATTTGGATCATTGGCGAACTATTTGAGTTTTTTCCATTGGAACCTTGTTCTCTAGCTCCTAGTTGTATTTCTTCCGGTAAACATACTTCCAACTGTACATGACACCCCACAGAATTGCAGAAAAAGCTATGGGAAGGTATCCACCGTCAATGAACTTGTAGAGAGCTGAGCTTAAGAGGAATAACTCAGCAAGGTAAATGGTTAAAGTGTATGCAATGATCAAGAAAATGTTAGTTTTCCATATCATGATCATCACGGGTACTAGGAGCGCCAATGTGAGTGTCATAACAAAAGCGACAACAAGCCTTGCGAGAATAGCACAAGAATAAACAGTTAGATTATGTACATTAAGTGAAAAATAAAAATAAAAAAGTGGATTGAATAAATGAACAAGCATGGCTGAGCTAGCAGTACTGGCAATTTTTATTTAGTTGATATGCAATGGAATCAAGGAAGCTATGGATACTATACCTTAAGCATTGCCAAGCTTCAGTGTGGTTTTAAATCCAAGTGTGAGTCCAATACATGCAATCATAAGAATGTCATTGATTTCAGGTATATAGACCTGTCCTTTATACTTGGTGGATGTATGTACGATTTTCACCCATAAAAACATTCGAGAGACTGTTGGACTATGGAAAATGCTGCTGAAACTAATGACTGATTGGCAATGACTGCAGACATTACCCTACACCCGGGCGTGACAGCTGTCTAAGTTGGAAACAATAAAACAATTTTGTCCATGATTAAAAACCTCACACCCAGATGCGGTAGGTGGCTAATTTGAGGACAATATCATTGCTTGAGACAAGTATTGTGAGCACAAGTAAAACAATGAAGAAATAAGAGGAAATATTGATCCATTAACTTTTGAATAAAAACAATTTTGTTCACAATTAAAAACCCCACACCCGGGTGTGACGGGTATCTGAGTTGGGGACAATATCGTCGCTTGAAATGTGTCTGTTGGCCAACAATCTCGTGTGCACACTGAGCTGTTTGCGATACTTTGGATTGGTAGATGCAATACAGTCCACCAATCCAAGACCTTAAGACCCCCCCCCCCCCCCCTCAACCCATTCTGCGGCACATTCTTTAGTTCCTTTGTCATTGTTCAACTTAGTCTTCCTTTCAAAGTTCTTTCTTCTAGATGATATCTTCTCCTTTTGTTCCATCATTTTATCATGTCCATTCATCATACACTGGCTTTTTTCATGCCCAAAGACACAACACTCAGAACACATCAATGGTTCCCAAGGATAGTCGATTGCAATTTCATCCAAATCACCTCCTTCTCTACCCACATCTAATTTAATGAAGGTTGGAAGCTCCTTATCTGGCTTCACTTCCTCACAAATTGTTGCTTATGTGAGGCAAGCTCTAGCTGAGGTGGCTCGATCAAACCTAACAGGTTTTCCAATCAAGCTAGCAATGTAGCTCTACCCCTCCTTGGACCACATGCAAGTGGGAACATTGTAAAGATGTACCCATATTGGAATTATATTGATCTCCTTCCGTGGACTCCCTAAGTCTTCCCTCCATGGCTTAGTCACCATGAGTTTGTCCCTAACTTTGAATGGCGTTTCTTCAAGTGCTTTGGCTCGATCATCTTCATTCATGAACTTGAAAAAGAAAAAATTTCCATTCGATGTAACCTCAAGATCTCCTTTTGGTTTCTACTTCCTTTCCACAACTATCTTGACTTGGCTGAATGGAGGAGGTTTCTCAAGGAACATCCCCACCAACTGGTCTGACCATATATGTTTGGCCTTTTCTCGAATACCTAGAGGGCAAAGTAACACACCTTCCTCAAACATGAGATTTGAGTAGTAGATCGGAGCCTCCAACCCATCCTTATTCCTACTTCCACCACCAAATAAGTGAGCCCATTTAAGCTGAGATTGACTCTTGACCAAATCTTCTCCATCTCCACTAAGACCATCTCTGCAGACAACCTCTTCTCAGTCCGAAATCGGATCGGTGGAGGCCATGAGGGTCTAGGAAGTGGTAGTCATTGGAGATTTGTGTAGAATAGGGCCAAAGATATCTGGGGAGCACAAGCTTATTAACCTTGAATGAAGAGGATAACTGACCTGAAAGAGAGATCGGGAGCAACACAACTCTCTCCTCACGCCGACAGTGCACCACTTTCTCCTCCTCGCCGACTCTAAGAAATGTATCTTAATGAGTAATTGTTATTACCACAATATAAGACTAATAATTGATGAGTGTAGACATTGAACCACAATGAAATTCTAAACACTTGAAGGACATCAAATAGAGCTTTGGCCAAGAGGTTGTCCCCGCCATCTATCAAATCATCAGCAAAGCTCAGATGTGTAATAACGTACTGAATCATTACACCTATGGTGAAGTTTATATTGACCTTTTTTATTTATTTATTTTTAATAACAACGCATGCAATATCTTCATCACCATAACAAATGAATACGGGGACACAAGGCATCCTTGAAGAATACATATTGTAGCTCTTATATATCCTTTAGGGACCCGTTTAGGCCGATTGAGAATTTAGGTGTAGATATGCATGCATTCTTTCACCCACTTGATGAAGACTGGGGAAAAAATTAAGTTTTTTCTAGTAGCTAGGTGCAGAATAGCTTCCCATCTTACCATATCATATGCCTTCCTGAGATCAATCTTAGCTGCACAGGGGGAGGACGTTGATCTCTATGATAATTTTGCACCAATTCATGAGCTAACATAATATTATCATGTATGTGCTTTCCCTTAATAAAGGCTGACTAAGAGGAACTCACGACTCTTTGGACAACATGCTTCATTCTGATTGTCATGATCTTAGTTATGCCCTTATATAACACATTACAACATGTTATAGGCTTGTAACAGAGACGCGTTAATAATATTTGGAACTACTGTAGCATTTACCTCACCCAAAAGCTTGGCACCCTTGATTTTTTTTTTTGGATAGCTTTGGTAAAATTATCTCCAATAATTCGCCATATGGTTTTGAAGAAATAAGAAGAAAACCCCCACTACTTTGAAGTCCTGAATTTTCCAGTCGCAGATTGAATCCCCTCTTTCAAGTGTCTTAAGATCTACAGATTCATCTCTACCCCCATGTTTCATACGCCATCGTCCGGTATATGCTAGATATTGACGGTAACACTATTTGTCTTGTTGATTTATTGTTGTTGCTGTGGTGGTGCCTTTGTCCTACACATTGTCTAACACACCCATTGTACCTGTTATGCCTACGTTTGTTGTGACTGTGGTTTCATAACCGATGTCTATTCCTTATGGTGTTAAGTTGAACAACACAAACTACACTCTTTGGACTCAAGGTGTTTATATGTTTACTGCCGAACGAGGTAGGATGGGATATCTTACTAATACTATTCAGAACCCGCTTCTCACGATGCAACTTATGATAAGTGGGTGATGGAGAATGTTATTGTGAAAGGTTGGCTCATAGATGCTATGAAACTGAATGTGGTGAATTTTTTTTATTCGTCTTCCTACTGCAAAAAGTGTTTGGGAGATGGTGTTACAGACATATTATTAGCACCTTCATAAGAAAAACTCGATGCCTATCGCGCCCGAGTTTTGCCCGTGTTTGCGTGGAAATGACTTTGGGGAGAAATTACCAACTAGAGTTTGGATTGACAGGGCTAATAATAGGGGCTTCTGGCAGAAGATAGAATATCCAGGCTTCAAATACTGTGATTTTTGCTCCTTGATAGGGCATCAGGAGGATTTTTGTAGAAAAAGTTGGGCCTAAAGGGCGGTAGCAGAGTTTCTGAGCTAGGTCAAGCAGCGAAGGCAGTCAAACCAAAAGTCGAAACCAATACTATCAAGCAACAATACATACCAGTTACCAAAAAAGAAAAATTGCCCATCCAAGAGGTGGGTACGAGTGGTGTAAAAAATGACACGGGTGCGGAGATTAACGAGGAAATTGGGGATAAGAAGCCAGTGGCCACCGCTCCGGCAACGGTGGTGTTGTCAAACAAATTCGAGTCACTTATAGAGAATATCGATGAAGATGAGGGTGCTCAAGAGGATAAGCAGCTAGTGGGCATGACAATGGCTCATGACAGTGCCGTGGTTGTACCAGAATCTACGGAGGATTGCCTCTTGGAGGCGGGGTATACAGTTTCAGAGATTGAGAATGTTATTGGTCCACAAGCACAGTCGTTGCTACAGGAGGATACTGTCGACTCAGGAGACACTAGCAATCACCTTGCTAAGCATATTCTTGTGGCAGCGTCGCGAGACGCGGCAAGCGATACAGTGATGCATGTCGATTCAGGGAGGCCGAGGGATGCAAGTACCAAGACAGGGGCCATGGCCTCGCCCCAGCCAGCGCCCTGCACCAAGGAAGAGGACGCGGCTTGCCCCAATCCGGCACCTGGCACCAAGGCAGCGCTCTACATCACACCAGAGAACAATGATGATCTTCAGTCTGTGATCAGGTTCAAGAGACGTTTTGACAAATATGGTATCAAAACTTCCCCGGATTATAAAAGAGTCGGCGACAACTTGAATAAGGCTATATTTCTCCTCAAAGAAAATAGACAACTTCGACTGCCGAAATTGAATATCGATACACTCGAAATGACTAGTGAGGATAGTGATGAAGTCAACTCAGAATCTGAGCTAGGTCCACAGGCAGCAAACATTGATTTGGATTTAGGGGCTATGTCAGACGGAAAGATGAATACGAGGCGTTACACCAAATATATCAGCATTTGTCCCCGAAAGTCCAATAGAACTAGGAAAGAAAACAATAGGTACAAAGACTGAGTTTTTTGTCTAGTTTTGTTTTGGTGAATCCTATCTTTTGTGAGATTTTGTTTCGGCCTTTTAGTTAACCCTATAGGGTCAGTCATGTAGCCTTCGGGCGTTGATTTTTAAATTAATAAAATGGGTCACCATCCCAATTTGATTAAAAAAAAAAAAAAAGGTGCTAATAGGTCGATTGTCTACGACTTGTCCCACAAAGCCATGGAGACTAAGCAGGCAGGTAGACCAGTTGAGCTTGATCACCGTAAGTCGATCAGTTTTATCCAGGCGGGGGTGATTCGGGCTTGCAAGAAGGAGAATGACGAGGAATGTGTTTATTTGTTTTCGATTGGTCTTGATGATATTTATGATGCTATTCGTGGAGAGATTCTTCACACTAAACCGTTTTCTACTCCGAAAATGACATTTGCAACTGTCCAACCTGAGAAGCAACGCCCCATACCATGCTTAATCAGGGCACCACTTCTAGTGTTGTTATGGCTGTCAAGAAATCTGGGAGCAATTTACTTACTCAACATTCATCTCAATGTTTGGTGATGGAAGTTGTCCTCATTATGGAATTATTGAGCATGTTGAGGAAATGTGTAAGCATGGATTTCCCGAGTGGTGGGAATAATTATAAAGAGAATAAGGATCATAAGGGATATACCAATCGCCCTAGTCGGAAGGAAGAATCAACACCATCTGCTGCCCTTTCTGACTCTCTCGTGGATTCCGCTTTGCTACAAACAATCAGGATCTCAACAGCGGAGAGATAATTGGACGTGGTACTAAGAGAGATATTACTGCCTTTGCTGATTCACTTGTCAAGTTGAGGATTTGCAATATATTGAGGGGGAATGTTAACATGAATAATATAACTAGGAATATCAAATAATTAGCTATTTAGGAATACTGGATTAACCGGGATTTGAATTATTTTTCCTTTTCTAGTTAGAATTATATTTGATCTCTATAAATACTTCCTTGTGAGATGATTAAATAAGCTCTGAGCCATTATTAATTATTTGAAACTGAAAAGCAAGCAGGATTTTAAGAATCCTTAACCTTTATATTAATGAAAAAGAGAAGAAAAAAATTTCAAAATACTAGTTTTAAGTACTCACTCATGCGCTCTCTTCCAACAATAATCAAGTACAATACTAACATCAATCACAAATACACAATTACATAAGAAGAAAGGGAAGAAACTATTGAGAGATATAAGCATATTGTACATGGCAAGCATTGTGCATAATACCTCTAGCAAAAGGTTGGATTCATAGTAATCCCCTTTCACCATTCATGTTCTAAAGCTCGTAAATCATCCCTACTTTCAAGAGACGCTTGCGAGGCATATCAAACACCTTATCAGTTTGTCTCAAGTTCCTCTTCAACAAGTTATAAGCATAGTCTATCAATATCTTCTTCCCAAAACCAGTCCCTTTGCCTGCAACCACCTCACTCTCACCCATTAAGTGGACAATCCCTGCTTGCAAAGCGCGTTCCACCACCTCCAAATCCCCTGCTGCACCACCATCCTCTACAGCCACTGTGCTATTAGGCCGAGATATCCAAAAATCCTCCTTTAGATACTCCTTCAACCTCTCTACTAATGTTCTCTCAAAGGACTCATTTTCATTACGAACATCAGTGTAACCATATCTGACAATGCAACGGAAGACATTCAGTTCATGGGGCTCAACTCTTTGAAATAAAAAGCGTTCATCCAAAGGTACTTTGCTTATAGGTAGAAACTTGATTGAGGCAAATATTAGAACAGAATGCAATGCAGGTACATTGGCTAGATAGTGCTTGAATATGGGTGGAATTCCATGTACAAGCTCTGAGTAGAAGATGGCAAGTCCAGGAACCCGAGAGACGTTCGTATCCAATGCAATTTGCTTAAGCTCTTTCACAGAGACTTTATTTTCTGTCTCATATACGTATTTCTTCCGATAGACATAGTTCCACACATACATGATGGTTGCTAGAGCAGCTGTGAAGGCTAAGGGAAGATAACCTCCTTGGTTGAATTTGTAGAGGACTGAACTCAAGTAGAGGAGTTCGATTGACACGATAACTATGATATAGCAGATTACAAAGTAAATTTGTGTTTTCCATATCATGATCATTACGAGTACAAGTAATGATGATGTGAGTGTCATTACAAATACGACTGCGATACCTGCAGATCAAAGATGTGTTCATTAGTAACTAGTAATGTTTTACGCACATATACAGTAGATATTAGATAAAGTGTCAACAGTACTAAGCATCAATCATCAGTAAGAAGGAATTCTTACCATATGCGTTCCCAATTTTGACGGTAGTCCTGAACCCTAAGGTAACTCCAACACACGCTAACATGAGGAGGTAGTTGATCTCAGGTATATACACTTGTCCTTCGTACTTGTTTGAAGTATGGATGATCTTGACTCGAGGGAAGCAACCGAGGGCTAGAGACTGTTGGATGATTGAGAATGTGCCGGAGATCATGGCTTGACTTGCAATAATTGCAGCCATAACAGCCACCGCAAACATAGGCCAATATAGAGAACCTTCACAACAGTAAAATCAATGTAAGTTAACTGATAAAACTATCAGATACACAATTACAGAGAATGGGAAGAAAACTAAGGACAAAATGGTATTTGAGTTGGCACCTGGTATGGACTTATAGAAGGTATGTTGAACGTTATCTGTATGCTTACGGAGGTATGCTGCTTGCCCTGTATATGCTAAGACAAGTGATGGAAATACCACAGAGCACATACTTATCTGAATTGATTTGACTGAGAAATGTCCAAGATCTGCAAACATTGCTTCAGTTCCTGTAGTATATGCAAAACGGTTTATATTACATGTAAACACAGTTCAAATCGGTTATTTCTTACTAACATTTGTAAGAAATTAGAAACAAAAAGTTACCAGTTATGGCAAGAACAACTCCACCAAGAGAAATCCATGCTTTTCCTTTATTTCTTCTGAAATAGTCTACAATGTATTTGGGGTATATGGCTTTGGCTACGGATGGATCATGCTTAATGAAGTTGAAGACACCAATACCCGCGATCATGGCAAACCAGAGGCATATAATAGGTGCAAAGCTATACCCCACTTTATCTGTTCCATATCTTTGAACTAGGAATAGACAGATCAAGATCGCAACTGATATCCAAACAACCCTATCTGTTTACCAAAAAGAAGTAGAAATTGATCAGTGAGTTATAATTAACAATATACAAAAGTCACCATAACAATATCAGTTTGTTTTTTGTTTTTTTTTGAAAAAATGTTTAAATAATACTCTTTGAAATCGACAATACAGCTGCCTATTAATTGGGATAAGCGTTAACATAGTATGATTACTAGTCCTGAAGACTATCAAAACCATCATGGAGGGTAATTGAACTTAGAGCCTTTATTGGCTCTAACGAAACCAGGCTTAAAGGATATCAATTACCTTCCCCCGTAGGGTAAGGATGCACAAAGCTGAGCCATTGATTAACAAAAGTAACCAGCAAGAGCGTCAACTCGTTACAACTACTTCTTTTTTGTCATCTCTTTGTTTTTTCCCACCATATCACAGAAAAGAAAATTGAACTCAAAATCAAGATTAATTATTTTTTAGTGAGCATATAATTTGGATAGATCATGGGATTCTTAAGTTAGAACATTGTAAGATTTTTCCTTTCTTAAATACTTGGTCAATACCTTCTGTCATCTCCTTTGTGGCTTCTGTGATCCCTCCAACTGCAGATAAAACTGCATATAATATAGGTTGAAATTTAGAAAAACAGAGGAATCCTCAATATATAATTAGAAATGAAAAAATAATTAAGACCTTAAAACCATTAGATCATGCAAATCTATAACCTGAAAATCTATTCAAAGTTAAATTCTTGTGTTACCAACAATTCATGTATGATTAGTTGTGGAGGTTTGGTAACAAGATTCAATATCTTAGATTGGTACTATAAAATTTACTATCAATTTTGATCATGAAAAGGACCTGAAATGCAAGGGGTTAGGACCCCATCTCCGATCACCATAGAAGTACCAAGCATCGTCACAAACAAAAGGAAGTACTTGGAAAACTTGCTATTCTCCAACATTGACTTTAGTCTTGAAGCACGAAGGAGGCGATTGTTTGGCAACTCAAGCTTAAAGTTTGACACATCTTGGTCCTCAGCTTGCTGAGTTGGGATCAAACTCACCCTAGCATATCGACATATCAAGGAATATAACGCAAAGGTTCCTCCTGTAAAGTAGTACAATATGTTGATTAAACACTCTTGCTGTAGGAACTGTGATTGAATACTATAAAAAGTAAGGCTTATCTATTTTTCACATCCAATTGAAACTGAAGCCACTTAGAACCAAAGTTCAGAGAGATGTTACATCCACATTATTACTTATAGGTGTGTCTTTGGGGGATAGGGTTTATACCAAGCACGCATGATGAGGAGAGACTACTAACCATCGCCATTGTCGTTAGCTTGTAAGACTATGAAGACGTACTTGATCAAAGTAATGAAGGTGAGGGTATAGAAGATCAAGGAGAGAACACCCAAGATGTCGTCCTCATGCTTTATTCCGTCAGGGAAGGTGCTTGAATAGACATACAACGGGGACGTCCCAATGTCACCATAAACGATCCCGATACTTTGGAAGGCTAGATGCAATACAGTCGACCAATCCAAGAACTTCAAAAAACAAAGAAAATTCATGAATTGTATTATGGTATTAGTCATGAATGGTCCTGGGTCTTGTCCAAAAATGAAACAATGATTAGATAATTAAGATGAACATGTTGTTTAAAGCAACCTTTGATCCATGACCATGATGATTGCGAATCCTGCTAGATTGAGCCTCTAACGAGTCGTCACCATTACTACCCTTCATTACAACTACTTCATGTTCTTCCACCACATTTATTCCCTGACGACAATTTTCTTCAACATTAAGTCCCTCCTCCATTGCAACTACTTCATTACCATCCATTTCTGCAACTTCACAACTTCAAGATAGACAGAAAGAGAGATGTAAAAATGTGGATTCATGAGTGATACATGGTGTGCCTTAAATAAGAACAAAATCTGCATGTGTACAACTTGACAAATACAATATTGGGCTTATTGGACTTTATTCATTTTTATTTTATTTTCAATTATTATTTGTTTTTTATGGGTTAATGTTAATCATGGTATTTTAACAACATCAGGAGTTTATCTAACTCCTAATCCTCTTCTAGCTAGACACTCCCCCAATCAACACATCCTACATGTTTTTTTACCCTATAACTGATTATCAAAGTATTGAAAATATGCATCACGGTACATTGTAAAATTCAGGGTAAATATCGACGATATATTAATATGCATCACGGTACATTGCAAAATTACTTATTATTATTATTAAAATTATTTTGTTTGCGAATAATTCCCAAATAGACATGCAGACATATCATCTGATGAAAGCCCAAGTAAATGATGGATAAGCTAAAATGGTTAACAAATTGCTTTGCAACCACTGGGTTTTTGTGTTCAAGACTTTAACTCCAGCTTTGTTAAGATACAAGAACATAAATTTAAACTAAGTACATAAAATACAATTAGATATTAATAATTGGATCAGGTGGTGAAATCTTATAGGTTATTTAAAAAAATAAAAATAAATAGAAAATGCGTCTTTAACGTCGATATATCAACTTCATGACTCATCGCCAGTTGAAATTACTAGTAAGAGCAAACAAATCAATCAATTTCAATTTGCCATGAAATTCCATATATCAAAACCCTCATAGAGTTTACTTATTTTTAAATAGAGCTTACTTATTTTTAAATAGAGCAACTTCCTTAAAGTAATCCAAAAGCACCCTAATTGGTTGGTCAAGAAGTTAGTTAATTAGCCAATTAATCTTAATACTTTGTCAAACAATGAAACAAAATTGAAATATATATATAACTCCATTATTGTTTTTCTCGTCTTAATGTAGTCTAATGTTTTTTTTTCGTAGGAAAGGAATCGATAACATTCATCAATAAGACTTGCATATGGCCATGGTGAACGCGTGGATAAGGCGTCGAAATCTATTTCAAGCTATTTGTTTTTTAATGACCTTCGTTAGTGAGCTAAACCCTATAAATAATCTACACAAAATTGATGAAGACAGATGGTACATTCGGGACAGTTGCTGTTGAACCAGTTAAGACATTCATATAATCCACAAATAATAACCATGTTTACAAAGAGACTGCGACGAAGATTCATGGAATATGCGCTGAGCTTTGTTTGATATTTCTGAGTTTCTAGTGGATAAAGTCAGAGAAGACTACTTTACTCCATAATTTAAGCTCTAATAATTCAATGACTAAAACAAGAAATTTGTACTATAATCATTTTAAAGGTGTATTATTGAAGCTGTTATAGGTTAAGCCAAGGATTTAAGAATGATTTCCATTTCTTAATTAGGTATAAATATGCATGCACATAGTCTTCACTCAAGCTGGAGAGATTCGGCCTATATACCCTAAGCAAACGAGGAGCCATGCTAGCAGTGACGGAGCCAGAATTTTTGTTGAGGAGGGGGGGGGGGGGGGGGGGGGGGGGGGGGGGCGGAGTGATGTCATAATTAATTAAATATAATATAAAAATTAGTTACTTTAACATGAATTTTTTTTTAAATCCGAAATTCTTCCTGGCCTGGAAAAACCAGCGAGGTTGCTGCCTGGGGAGGCAAAAATACACTTTTGCCCCCTATTTAACAACCTTTTTGGAAAAGGTGTTTAAAGAGTGTATTTTTGCCCCCCAGACAGCAAACCAAGCAGGGGGACCCAGGCCCTGTAGAATTACTACTATATTCATTAATTACTACTATAGCAAAAAGGGGAGTACAACAAAGACAGTCATTGAAGATGATTACTATTATATTCATTGAAGATGATTACTACTTATAGAAACACAACAGAAGAGAAGGGTTTGAATCGTTGATTACTACTACATGAAGAAAAGGAGGAAGAGATTGAGTTGCTTACGATTTTTTTTGTGGAGATGACCAACACAGTGATTAATGAAGGCACCTGGTACCTAGAAGAAGAAGAATAAGGTGGTTTGGATCCTACTGGATCTTGTGAAGATGAGCTCAAATAACTCAATAGTTATAGATCTTTGAAGATGATGAAATATAGGGGTTTCCCTCATCTTATCCAATCGATGGAGTGTGAAGAAGAAACTGTGGATTTTGGTTTCTTTGAGGAGCAATTCTAGCTGGCCTGGAAAATCAGCCTGGTCCCTGCCTGGGGGGCGAAAATACATTTTTGCCCCCCTCTTTAAAACACCTTTTTGGAGTATGTGTTTAAAGAGAGATGTCATAATTAATTAAATATAATATAAAAATTAGTTACTTTAACATGAATTTTTTTTTAAATCCGAAATTCTTCCTGGCCTGGAAAAACCAGCGAGGTTGCTGCCTGGGGAGGCAAAAATACACTTTTGCCCCCTATTTAACAACCTTTTTGGAAAAGGTGTTTAAAGAGGGGGGGGGGCAAAAGTGTATTTTTGCCCCCCAGGCAGCAAACCAAGCAGGGGGACTCAGGCCCTGTAGAATTACTACTATATTCATTGATTACTACTATAGCAAAAAGGGGAGTACAACAAAGACAGTCATTGAAGATGATTACTATTATATTCATTGAAGATGATTACTACTTATAGAAACACAACAGAAGAGAAGGGTTTGAATCGTTGATTACTACTACATGAAGAAAAGGAGGAAGAGATTGAGTTGCTTACGATTTTTTTTGTGGAGATGACCAACACAGTGATTAATGAAGGCACCTGGTACCTAGAAGAAGAAGAATAAGGTGGTTTGGATCCTACTGGATCTTGTGAAGATGAGCTCAAATAACTCAATAGTTATAGATCTTTGAAGATGATGAAATATAGGGGTTTCCCTCATCTTATCCAATCGATGGAGTGTGAAGAAGAAACTGTGGATTTTGGTTTCTTTGAGGAGCAATTCTCACTACTACAAATATAGGCTTGCATAGCGCTTAAAAATAGGCTTAGATAGCGCTATCTAAGCTACCGCTATGGTAGCTTAGATAGCGCTCAAAAAAGCGCTATGCAAGGCGCGTACTTGAATAGCGCTTCGTTAGATAGCGCTTTATTAAGCGCTATGTAAGCGCTAATTTTTTTTTTTTAAATTAGCTTGCATAGCGCTTTTATGAGCGCTATTTAATTTTGTTGATTTTTTTTATTTTTATTTTTATTTTTTTTTAATTAGCTTCTAAAGCGCTATTTAATTTCGGTGAATTTTTTTTATTAACTACCATATAATATTTTTTTATATAATATTTAATATAATAATGACAACGTTCAATCAATCAATAAAAACACAACATGATAACTAACTGTTTCTCATTCATTCAAAATATAATTTAAGCATTCATACAAAATTGTTAATATGCTATCATATATATACACCAACTTTTTTGGCCACGACACGAGTTTTCTCATAAATAAGAGAAATGTTGCACCAAAAAAAAAGTTGTAAAGAGAGTTACACCTCTACGAACACATCTCCATCAAGAAGGAAACTGTTAACCACACAGCATGATCAACCTGTGATAGGAAACCCATTTTTCTAGTCAAGTTTCACAAGTCTAAACACGACTTCCTATATATCTCCAAGGTATTAATCCTGCCGAGTTGAATCCATATATTGACTCTTCCTTAACAAAACACAATCCTATACCACGGGCTTTGAACTGTCTGTTCATACTGCATTACTCAAGCAGTTCAAAGGACGTTACAGCCAACTTGAAGCTTCCGCTGAGATTTGAAACTCATTGTCATTCATCTTATAACATGATCAACTTGCCATTGAAACCCATTTAACTGGCCAGCTACGTATCACCATTACTAAAAAAATCCCCTTTTGCGACGACTCGTAGCGCGACGAGGCAAGTTTTGTTGCTCAAAATTAACTTGGCGCGACGACATATTTAATATCGTCACGCTATTACAAAAAATAGCTAACTATTTAACGCGACACACTGTTTCGTCGCTTAAAAACCTCTTACGCGACGAACTTGAAGCTTTCGTCGCATAACTAATATGCGACAACATGTCGTCGCTTAAAACCAAATATTTTGTCAGCCTAAAATACCTAGGGCTACGTGTCGACTACTTTGAACGACCAACTTGAACATCCTCGGGTGACAAATTGTTTCGTCGCCTAAATATATCTTACGCGACGAACAAGAAGCCTTCGTCACATAAATAATATGCGACAAAGTATTGTTGCTTAAACCCAAATATTTTGTCACCCTAAAATACCTATGGCTATGTGTCAGCCACTTTGAACGACCAACTTGAACATCCTAGGGCGACAAACTGTGTTGTCGCCTAAACTGGAAACCTTCGTCGCATAAAGTATTCACGACAAATAATCGTCGCTTAAAGCCAGCAGGTTCATCGCCTAAAACATCCCAGGGCGACGAACGGTGTCGTCGCACAAGCTCTGACCTGTTCATCTTCTCCAGGTATTAGAATAATCAGATATGCGTTTTTCACTATTTTCTCCTCTCGTTTTATTCTTTTTCTCTACTCGATTGATTTCTCTCACTATATACTCCAACCTTCCAGCAGTTAATTAGGCTTCGTCCTCTCTCTGCGTTGCCGGTGTCGGCCACACCTCCAATCGTCTTTCTCTTTCACTTGGAGAACGGTGAGGAAATTGCTAATTTTTATTTTTTGAAATTTCATGAAATTGATTGCTATCATGTGGCTTTTTGGGAGTCTCACATTTTTTTCGAGTGCATACTAGATATTTATTAATTAATAATATCTACATCGTCCACTTGAAGAATTGTAATTGAGATGCTGCCGAAATTTTTCCACATTGAAACCTAATCGCATTAGTGTCGTTAACTCTCTTGAATTCTCATGTTTTGTTTATAAACTGAAAACAGGCGTAATGGAAAGACAATGGATACAAAATCAGGACAAATGTTGTGATGAATATTTAAATGGGATCGAGAGTTTCATTGAGTTTGCAAGGGCACATGTCACTGGTACGACGAATCATATCAAGTGTCTGTGTCAATGTTGCAACAATTGTTTGTGGCAGACATTCAATATGGTTCGATATCATTTGGCGAGGTATGGGATGATTCATAATTATACGAGGTGGATTTATCATGGGGAGCAACGAGAATTTGGTTCGACTTCATCGAATTCCTAGCCACTTGTGCCGCACATTGATGAAACGTCCATGAATGATAATGACCAAGTTATGGGTATAATAAATGACGCTTATCCATATGCATCGATGAACGAAGATGGCATTGATGATATGGTAGGAGATACCGTACCTCCCAACATGCTGCAAAGTGAAGAGTTAGAAAACTATGAAAGACTGTTGAAACAAGCCCAACAAGCATTATACCCCGGTTGCACAGAGTTCTCCCTGCTTACAGCCATTGTGGAGTTGATGCATTGCAAAGTGAAACATCATATGTCGAATAAGTGTTTTTCTCATTTAATGGGAATTATGAAGCGGATGCTTCCGAAGGAAAATGTTTTGCCTGAGGATTATCGTAATGCGCAGAAATTGTTGAATGGTCTCGGTTTCGGGTATCAAAAGATTCATGCTTGCAAATACAACTGTGCATTATTTTATAAGGAAATTGAAGGGATGGATGCATGCCATGTGTGCAATGAGCCAAGATATAAGCCTAATTCTGGTAATAAAACGAAGAAAATTTCACAAAAGGTTTTGCGTTATCATCCACTGAAGCCCAGATTGCAGCGAATGTACATGTCGATGCACACTGCGAGTCATATGAGATGGCACAAGGAAGGAAGGGTTGATGATGATTTTTTGAGACATCCTGCTGATGGAGAGGCTTGGAAAGCATTCGATACTATGTATCTTGATTTTGAAGAAGACTTGCGCAATGTCAGATTGGGGCGTGCAACTGATGGATTTAATCCGTTCGGGAATATGAGCTCTACTCACAGCACCTGGCCCGTCGTTGTTGTTCCTTATAACTTGCCCCTTGGAAGAGTATGAAAAAAGAATTTACAATGATGACTTTATTAATTCCCGATCATCCCGGAAAGGACATTGATGTTTATTTGCGGCCGTTGGTTGATGAGTTAAAAGACTTATGGGAAAATGGTGTACGTACATTTGATAAGTCTACCAACACAATGTTTATGTTGAGAGCAGCAGTGATGTGGACTATACATGATTTTCCCGCTTATGGAAATATTTCAGGTTGGAGTACTCAGGGCTATAAGGCATGTCTGATATGCAACGATGATGTAACGTCTGATTGGCATGCGGGAAAGGTTTGCTAGATGGGTCACCGTAGATGGTTGCCCCAGGATCACGAGTGGCAAACAAATAAGGTGGACTTTGATGGAAAAATGGAGAACGACACTAGACCTAGAGAACGGTCGGGGGATGACATTTTGGCTAAGTTGAATAGCTTGGAATTTGGTCAGATTGGCAAACATCCCGATAATCGTGATACGAATTTGCACAGGTCAGCTACACATCTGAACTGGACGAAGAAGAGTATATTCTTCGAGCTTCCGTACTGGTCGAAATTAAAGATCAGGTACAACCTAGATGTGATGCATATTGAAAAGAATGTGTGTGATAGTGTGGTTGGGACAATTCTTGGCATCGAAGGAAAATCGAAGGACACTGTGAAAGCAAGGCAAGATTGTATGAACATGGGTATAAAGAAACGGTTATGGTTTAAGAAAGTCGGTGACAAATGGGTACAGGGACATCCCTATTTTGCAGTTAAACCGCCAGTAAAGATAAAAAAATTTAAGTTTTTTTCTTCTGTGAAGTTTTCAGATGGGTACGCATCTAATATTGCTCGTTGTATGAAAATGAGTGATGGGAAAATGTCGGGATTGAAGAGCCATGACTGTCATGTACTACTGCAACGTCTTCTTCCAATCGCTATTTGAGGATTTTTGCCATCGGGTGTTGTTGGCCCTATTACAGAATTGTCGAGATTCTTCCAGCAGCTATGCGCAAATCGGATATAGAAAGGTTGCAAGATGATATTATGAACATCTAATGCAAATTTGAACAGATATTTCCTCCGGCATTTTTTACTTGCATGATTCATTTGATGATACGTTTACCGGGTGAGGCAAAGCTTGGTGGGCCGGTCAATTATCGATGGATGTACCCAATAGAAAGGTAACTCATATGCTTGTTTTCTAACTATTCTTCATTTATTATAACGAGTCTGGCATATTTATATTTTGCAGAATACTAGGCACATACAAAAGGTACGCACGGAACAGGGCAAGACCTGAAGGATCCATAGTGGAGGCATATATTGCAAATGAATCACTTACTTATTGTGCAATGTATCTCCATAATGTTGAGACGTCCTTCAACCAAACTCAACGAAATAATGACGGTGGTACTAGAAGTGAGACACTTTCTATTTTTGAGCAACTCTCACGACCTTTTGGCGAGCCACCAACAAATGATCAATTTAGCGATAACGACATGGAAGTTGCGCATTGGTTCATACTCAACAATTGTGACGAGGTCTTGCCATTTTTGGAGGAGCATGAAGAACTACTTAGGCGTAAGTATCCTGCACATTTACGGGTCGAGAAGCACCGTCAATTGTTTCCTGAATGGTTTCGCAAACACGTAAGTTGATAACTATAAGAAAATTTGATAATATTGCATTATTATTTTTATAATTGGTATTCAACATATTCTAAATATATATATATATATATATATATATATATATATATATATATATATATATATATATATTAATAGATGTTACAATTGAAGAAAGTAAATTCGCCTCTTTACGATGATGAATTATCAAAATTGGCGAGAGGTCCTATTCGATCTGAAACATTTTCGGGTTGTTATGTGAATGGTGTTAAGTTCCTGGTTATCGAGCGAGATAACAATTTGAGCACTCAAAATAGCGGCGTATCAGTACCTGGGGACGGCGATACCGTCGATGTTGATTTCTATGGTAAACTGACATCTGTAATTCAATTACTGTACAAAGACCGTTGCCAGGTGATTTTATTCAAGTGTCATTGGTTTGATACAAACCCACATAAAGTCGGGAGTATTAAACGAGAATATGGTCTAGTAAGTGTGAACACGAACACACTTTGGTACGAGCATGATCCTTTTATTTTGGCAACTATGGCAAAACAATTTTTTTATCTAGATGATCCTAAAGCCGGTGGTGGATGGAAAGTAGACCAGACGATCCAACACAGGAGTATATGGGACATTCCTGAAAAGGCTTCTGAGGAGCATAGTGATGACGACACCGCTGATCAAGAGAATTCATCTTCAAGCATTCCCATTATCCAACAACCATTTGAGTTATTTGTCGAACTTCCTCCGATTGATGACGAATATGATGTTGAGGTATCACCTGCAAAAGATGGAGTTTTTGGAGAATCTGAGGCAACCATGTCAGATGAACTTGAAGAAGAAGAAGTCGAAAGTGATTACTCTACTGATTCAAATTAAATACATTTGAAGGAATATAGTTTATTAGGTCGTTTACAAGATGTTAATAATATAATGTATTTTGTTAGTTCATTTAATTAAATTTGTTAATGTATAATGAATTTTTTACCATAAGTTTGTTAAATGAATGTCGAAGTTCAATTAATTAATTAAATAATGATATAAAATATTTTCCCTAAAATAAACAAATTTGATGTTTGTGCGACGCACAAAATGCTCCCCCCCCCCTTAAAAATCATGGCGCTAGCTTCTGGAGGCAAAAAATTTGGCGTGAAATTTTGAAACCTAGCACGACGAATTATCTGATATATAGTGACGAAGGGTTCATCGCGCAAACTCAAACCCATCGTTTCCTCTCAGTCTGTCGTCCCCAAATCACTGGTTGAAGGTAGTTGGCAGAGAAGGTAAGATCTCATTTCCTTTCTTGTTTCGTTGCTTTTCTCTTCATTCAATCTCTCTTGTTACAAACGATCATGATTGCTTTTCATCGATCTCAGATGCAACATCTTTGAGTTTCTCTCTTTGAGTTTCGTGATTGCTTCTCATCGATCTCTAAGTTTCTCTCTTGGCAGAGAAGGTAAGATCTCATTTCCTCTCTTGTTTCATGGAGTTTTGTGATTTACATCGTTTCTACGATGGGTTTTCATAAAAATTGAAGCTTTGATTATTTGGTTGGCTAATCATGATATTGGGTTTCTTTGAGGTGGGAGGTGGTATGAAGGGGAAGGATCTGTGTGGGTTAAGTTAATTAGATTGGTAATTTCTGTTTATTTGATGGATTGGGTTTTGATAGTATTTGAAGTTTTGTTGTTTAGTTATGATTTTGGGTTTCTGTTCTAGAGGAGATGGGTAAGGGGGTTTGGGGTTTGTGGGGGTGATAAAATAGATCAATTAAAATTAAATGAGTAAAATGTCGACTGATGGGAAAAGCTTCACCCTTGAATGATTATTGTATAAGCTTCACCCTTTAATGATTATAATAGAATGGTGAATACATTAAAATTATTATTGTATAAGCTTCACCCTTGAATGATTTTTGTATAAGCTTCACCCTTTAATGATTATAATAGAATGGTAAGTACTTTTTTTGCCTTTCCTGGATTTGAAAGTGGTGATCCATGCAAAAATCTTGATTATGTTATTCTATTTTTTTTGTCTATGTGGGGGTTGTTGTTTTATCTGGAAGACATCTTTCACTTTCAGTATAATGCATTATCTGAAACTCAGCTGTTGTATACAATTTTTTCTAGTGTTCTCTAAGTGGTCTTAAACAGTACTGAAGCTTTGTGTTTTTCGCGTTACACTTTGTATTCGCAAATCAAAGTTTAGGAATACAGTTTGTGGGGCCTTTCATTAAATCCTATGAGTTGCTATCTTTTCTTTTGCCGAATCTTTTGGCATCAAGTAGGAGTTCGTTCAAGTTTCATGGAAGTATTTTCCTTTCATGAATGGTATTGGTAGGTGGGTAGTAAACTTTTCTAAGTTTCAGCAGGTTGGTTTCATTTGTATAACTGATAATAGGGATTTTTTTGGCTAACGTAAGAGTTTAGCTTAGCTAATGTTTGAGTTGATTATGAGTCTGGGACTGAACATTGTATGTAGCCTCTTAAATACTGAAATAGTTCACTTAGAATTATGAGTTATTAATGGACTGAAATAGTTATTAATGGACCGAACATTTTGAGTTGATTATGAGTCTGGGACTGAACATTTTGAGTTGATTATGAGTTGAATACTGAAATAGTTCACTTAGAATTTTCATTTGCATATATTTTCATTTAAAATTGGTTCTTTTTGTCAAATAGTATAAGTTTTTATTGAATTGAGCTCGATTTCAACCAAGGATAAAATGTTCTGGATAAAATGGATAACTCTCTCTGCTTCAATGATTGTTCTTTATTCACTCTCTCTGGTCTTATACTTCCAAACGTTTTTTGATGTGGATAGTGCTAAGGCACAATCCCCAATCGAATTGGAGCATAGGCCTGATGAGTGGGTGTGGTTGTGCAATCATTTTCGAACTCCCACATTTCTGGTAAGCATTAACGTTTTTATTTAATTAAAATAAACATATTTATTTATATATATGTAATAATGCATATGTTTAATATATATTTTGAATAATTATACAGAAAAGATCTGAAGCGAATAAGGTGAACCGACGTCAAAAGAAAATTCTACATCACTCTGGTTCATTGCCCTTCTCTTACAGGGTGGAGGAACGACGCCTAGTAAGTGAACTTATATGTTTCATTTCATTATTTTATTTTTAGTCAATACATTCAATTAAATATTTATATTAGTTGGTTTATTATTTTAACAATGTTTTGTAGGAGGGTTCAAAATTCCCAGAAATCGACATGTTCAAGGATGTTTATGCACTACCTAGCAATGAGGTGGTTGTGAAATTGCATGTAAGTTTTATTCTTTGCATTTTTTGCATGTTGTCACTTCTGTTGTTTTAAAAGTTTATTAATTTTTAATAATTTAATCAAGGAAACGATGGTGGAGAGACGGGATGCCTACATGGAGCGAGTGGCCTCGCAGCATCCTCCAGAAACTCCGTTGGAACAGCTCACAATGGACAATCCCGATGCAGGATTACATAGTTTGACGGAGACATTGGAATCGCTAGGTCCAAGACCCGGAAAGATTGTTCGGGGGATAGGGAAAGCTAAAGTTTGTGAGGTCAACACCTCATCTTCAACTTCGCAGCGGAACCGTTTCATCATTACAGTCGAAAGTGGAGGAATTACAGAATGAGTTAAATGCTGCCAAAGCGCGTGAGGCGGAGAGGGAGGCCCGGGAGGGGGAACGACAAGCACAAGAGGCAACTAGGTGGAGTATGTTATTAGGGGCTCTCCAGCAGTCGGGGATTAATTTTTCGAGCCTCTCGCTACTGTCAACAAACCATCATCACCCACCACATCCCTAAAAAATGTACTGATGTGTTTTTTTAATTTGTAACTGATACAGTACGGTTTAAAATTTTTAATTTGTAATGGATACATTACGATTTTACATTATTAATTTGTAAAGTTAATAGTATTTAACTAAATTAGCAAAACCTTTCTATGCGTGAGACGATTCAATTAATAAATATTTCAAATTTAATTAAAATAAATATTTGAATTAAAAGATTTCAAAATTATTAAACAGAAATTTAAGCGACAAAAATTTTTGTCGCATAAGAATAGATCAAGCGTGTCTGGATCGATGGAACCTGTGTGAGAACATTAGAGTGATGATTATTGTTGTCGCGTAAGGAAAATCTTGCGCGATGAAAGGTTCGTCACCATTGAGTTAAGCCGACAAAGTCTAACGCGACGAAAGGGTTTGTCACGATTGAGTTATGCCGACAAAGTTTAGTGCGACGAAATGGTTAATCGCGTAAGTATATTTTGCACGAATAACCATGAGCGTCACGCAAAACAGTATTACGCGACGCACCCTTTCGCAACGATCTTTGTTGTCGTCGTTCAAAAGGACTCTGTAGCGACGAAGATTTATTTTCGTCGCACAAACGCTTGCGAGACAGAGCTGTGGCGACAACCTTTGCGCGACAAATATTTTGTTGCCCAATATTTATGGCGACGAAATGTTGTTTATAGCGACAATTTTGACTACGTTCCTAAAGGCCTTTTTTTGTAGTGATAGTAGTTTGACTCTTCAATAGCGGGCCGGGTAACTCGAAAACACTTCCAAAAATAAAGAATGGTTCTACTCAAGGGCAAACAACCACCCCCAACATAGGCCAATATATATAGAGAACCTTGTCCATAGAAAAAATCAATGTAAATTAACTGATAAAACTATCAAATACACAATTAAAGAGAAAGGGAAGAAACTAGGGACAAAATGTTAGCCGATGCACTTAGTATGGATTTATAGAAGGTGATGATGCTACATTAAAATAGGCCATCATCATTGTTGTACACGTGGCAGAAATCGTTCATTACAAGGATCAGGAATCTCAAAACCGGGTTAGCTCATAAAGCTCAAAGAGGCTAAGACCAATCATAAAAGCCCAAACAGGACCCGTCAGAAGAAGTCATAATTAAGGCCCAAATCCAGGCTCGAGCGAGTTCTCTCATAAAAAAGAGAAATGTTGCATAAGAAAAGAGTCGTGGAGGGAGTTACGCCTCCACAGACGCGTCTTCATAAAGGAGGAGACCGCCTTACATGCTTAAGTCACGCAGAGAATTAACTGCAACCATTATATAAGGTAAAGAGAACAATCGACAAAGGTATGCAACTTTAATTGAGTTTTGTCCAGATTTACTTCCTTCTCAAACAGAGTTGCTGACTTAAGCATCAGAGTGCCTTTGGACACCAAAAAGGTGGTCCATGGCAGTCTAACATCTATTTTGCAGGTCAAACTTACAGGAAGACAAGATTTGGACACATCAGTTTGGCGCCGTCCGTGGGGAACAACAAGTTTCCTTTGAAAAAGAAAATCTACAACATCACTGATCAACGATCAAAGAAGCCATCAGAACAAATGGAATACTCTACAGACCCTCAATCTGGCAATGATCGCCGCAATCCATCTCATGATTCTGATCCGGCGACGAAGACTAACCGCACCAGAAAGTAGGGAGCCACAACATGTAACGACTCAGACGTCTCTGACATCTTGTGGAATTATCGCGGACCCTCGTGTGGAAGTGCTCATGACCTAGATGAACCACATGATAAAAAAGGTGGATAAACTCACCTTAGAGCGGGATCAATCTACCGCCCAAAGGCACATCACTCTTAAAGAAATGGTAGCCACTAGAAGAAGAGGTGGATCAGAAAGGAGACATGCTTCATCCGATCGGGAAGAAGAGAAGGAGGGCAACAATCCTCGAGAAGAAAGTGCCTAACCTAAGAGACATCGAACCAATGACAGTCCCGAGTTTGATCAACGAAAGCTTGGAAGGCTCCAACAGAGGAGATCTAGACAGGCGAAGTCCCGAGTTGGGAAATCGTTCACAACCTTGAAGACAGGTTGAGCCGAAGTCCTTAAAGCTATAGCAAAATGGGAAGATGTCAAGTGGACGTCAAAAATGAAAGGAGATCCAGACAGGCGAAGTAAAAGCAGATACTGCTCCTTCCACGATGACTACGAACACGATACCAAAGACTATTACAATTGGAAAGACGACATCGAACACCAGGGACATACTGGTTAGTAAACATGGAGGGTGAAAAGCTACCGCGACTATGAAAAGCACAAAAGTTTAATCGGGATGAAGAAGTCAGACAAAAACTCTCACTCATGAAAACACTCAACATGACTAGAGTATCGAGTAACGAATAAATATATTTATCAGGACGAACGAGTCGGGCATAAACATGAAACTTCTGGTTTGATCAACCACAAAATAATAAAGTACCAGGACATATGAGCCAGACTTTTTCTCGTCGACTATAATGTACGACATCGTAATCCAGACATTTAATCGGATTTTGTAAAAAGAGCTTCTACGCAACTAGTACGTGGAACATTGAAGTCATTCACAAAAATTCGGACGAACGAGTCAAAATTCTACCAGGAATGTCAAAAGCAAAAAAGCTAATAAGCTAGACATACTGGATACAATCAATGAAAAATAAAAATTTCCATTGGTATTCTAAAAAGAAAAGATTACAAAGGTGCCAATGGGGGCATTTAAGAAGGGGCATCAGGATTAGCAGCAACATCACTAGCTAGCGCAAGCTCAAACAGATGATGAGACGATTGTTCTTCGACAACAGGGTCACTCAGCGGACCTAGAACAGTTTCTCTTCATTCTCAAATACTTGCTCAACGTAGCAACAATACTCGGTTAATCCAAGCCTTGCATCTCAAGGAAATCCAAAAGGTCGTGACGACCATCAACCACTCTCTTCCAATCCGCCGCCTCTGCAGCCTTTAGCTTGTTAGTAACAAACGAGAGCTCAGCTCGAGTCAACACCAATTCATTCTCAACGACCATAAGTCTAGCGAAAATCGCAAACTTGGCAACAATAAACTCAGAATTCAGCTGAGCAATTCTTGCATAGAAGACTTGAGACTAGCGGAATACTCTTTAGCAAAACGATTGGCCTCGTCACGCTCAGCCACTCGGTCGGACAACTCCTTCACAACAACACTCAGACGGGATTGCAACATATCTAGCTCGACTTCGGACATTTTGAGATCAGAGGCAAATTTATCCCGAATAGCCTCGACCTTCTTCAATGAAGTCAGCGCAGTCTTAGCAACCCTCGCATGCTCTATACACTGCGTTCTCAACAAATCAAATTTGCATAGAACATGAAAAAGAACCAAAGGCATGCCCCGCTAGCTTCCACTTGATGAATGTCACCTGATCGCAGGCAACCTTATAATTTGACCCATCACGGCCGCATAAGTGAGATGGGTCATTCCTTCCATGAGGTACTAAAGCCCTCATCAACATGATGATGTGGTGGGCGCACAAGCATAAGAGTCATGTTAGCCAACCGCCCATGACAATCGGCAATGACATTATGAGCATTGTCATGCACATTAATCTCAGAAGGTCAGCAGAACTTCTTGGGCACAACCGAGACAAGACGAGAAGCGGAGGGAGCAGTAGGCAATCCCGAGGTCCCCGCGGCAGCAGGAGACGCGGGGGATTTGAAGCCCCGTGCTCGAGTAATGACTCGATCTTCCACTAACGGATTATACTCGAAATCATCTAGAGTCTTGGTACTGTTCGGATTCTTAAACAACTCGGCTTTGAATTGAATCATTTTGTTGTCAATGATGCGAGAATCATCGACTGTCAGGTTGGCAGAAACAGACAAGTCATATGAAGATACAAGACTCTTCTCACGATCGTCCAAAGGACGAGAAACCTCCTTTTTGCTCTTCTCAAGAGCTTGATTTATCTCTTCATTTTCTTGGGCAGCAAAATCACCTGCGTCGTGACCTCCCTTCCTGGGAAGTGTAGGAGGGGAAGGAGCCCTAATGGTACTATGAACCAAAGTAGCGAGCTTTTTTTTCTTCGGGACATGACCAGGACTAATTGCCAGCATCTTAGACGGGCTCGGAGGCCTGAGAACTTTCCTCTTTCTAACACCCAAGCTAACACTCCCAGATTTTTTGACAGCAACTGAAGCAATTCGGCCCACAGGCTCCTTAGCAAAGCTCACTCCCCGGCCAACATCCACATCACCAGCACGAGCAACAGTCACCTCTAAAGCACGAACCTCCGTAAGCTCCACGCGACCTGCCTCACTTAATGAATACAAGCCACTACGGACAATAACATCCGTAGTAAGGAAATTCTCCATGGAGTCTCGAGGAAGTTTGTCAAACCGATTACAGAGCTCCTGCTTCTCTAACGACAACGATAATTCGATTCTCTTAGGCTTTCAGAACGATCGCAAAATCTTATTTTTGTGCAACTTAAAATTGGTATGAGGCAATGGACGCATAAAACCAGGGCCTCGACCAGCCTCCATACTCCTCTCGCAGACTCTTGAAACAAGATGGGGAACAGAGATAGCAAGTGCGGTTAGTGTTTATGTCGAACCCCGCTAATAAATGCAAAACCCTGACGTTCATAGAGATACCAGATACTACGGCCCTCGCTAAGGTTGCAATCATCACCATCCAACCATTAGCAACCAGTTGGGCAGGAGCAATGCCCACGAAATCTAAGTATTCCAAGATGATCTCAGGAATCGGAAGCCTAAAGCCAAAGTGGAACATGTCGGGGTATAGAGCAATATAGCCATGCATTGTACGACATGGACTGTCGCCCTCTTAAGGGAGAATGATTTCGAGATCGGCCTACAACGAATAATCATGACGAATGTTATCCAAAGTCGCATGTGTCGCCTGCTTAGGTGAAAAGAAAAATCTCAAGCATCAAGAACATTGCCACTAAACCCCTAAAGCTAGAAAACGATACTCAACAATGTAAATAAAAGGGGCATAAAGGGGAGAACCCTGCACTCAACTCCTCTTTCTATAAGGATAAATAGCGAAAGGCGCGCTCTTAGGAGAACGTGCAAAATGTGACAATCGCACGAAATCCCAAAAATCAAGCAGAAACGAACAGACGGACGGAACATCGGAGAGACAGAAGCAACGACAGCTAGTAACATTATTAAATGCGCTGTAATGATGAAATCGAAAATCCAACCGCCACACAGTTAGTGGGCACGCACGGTAGTTAGTGGATACATGAGCATACCCACTAACTAAGGGGGGAGTAGCTGATGATACATCAAAATAGACCATCATCATTGTCGTACACGTGGCAGAAACCGTCCATCACAAGGATCAGAAATTCCAAAACCGGGCCAACTTATAAAGCCCAAAAAGGGCAAGACCAATCATAAAAGCCCAAACAGGGCCCGTTAGAATAAGTCATAACTAAGGCTCAAATCCAGGCCCGAGCGAGTTCTCTCATAAAGAAGAACAATGTTGGATAAGAAAAGAGTCATGGAGGGAGTTACGCTTCCACGAACGCGTCTTCATAAAGAAGAAGAATGTTATAAAGAACGTTTCTCTCGGTTGCACCTCACATGATTAAGTCACGCAGAGAATTAACCGCGGTCATTATATAAGGTAAATGGAACAATCGACAAATGTATGCATCTTTAACTGAGTTTTGTCCAAATTTACTTCCTTCTCCAATAGAGTTGCTAAATTAAGCATCGGAGTGCCTTCGGCCACCAAAAAGGTGGTCCTTGGCAGTCTAACATCTGTTTTGCAGGTCAAACTTACAGGAAGACAAGATTTGGACGCATCGAGATTTAGACGCATCAGAAGGTATAATGAATGTCGTATGTATGGTTACGGAGGTATGTTGCTTGCCCTGTATATGCTAAGACAAGGGATGGAAATACCAGAGAGCACATACTTATCTGAATGAGTAAGGCTAGGGAACCAGGTTTTGCAACCAGGTTGATGTGGCATCATTAGAGGAGGTTTTTTACAACCTCGAGATATACATAAACACTTTGGGAATTTCATCATTCTTTTAAGATCACGCCACACACCCTGATTACAAAACATGGTTTCCTAGCATTTTCATATCTGAATTGATTTTACTGAGAAATGTTCAAAATCTGCAAACATTGCTTCAATTCATGTAGTATTTACAAAACGGATAATATTACATGTTAAACACGGTTCAAATCGGGTTATTTCTAAACATCATTTGTAAGAAATTAGAAACAAAAAGTTGCCAGTTATGGCAAGAACAACTCCACCAAGAGAAATCCATGCTTTTCCTTTATTTCTTCTGTAATAGTCTACAATGTATTTGGGGTATATGGCTTTGGCTACGGATGGATCATGCTTAACGAAGTTGAAGACACCAATACCCGCGATCATGGCAAACCAGAGGCATATAATAGGTGCAAAGCTATACCCCAATTTATCTGTTCCATATCTTTGAACTAAATAGACAGATCAAGATCGCAACTGATATCCAAACAACCCTATCTGATTCCAATGAGAATTGTGTGCGATGAGTGGGAACATCCCTCACTGTATTGTCCCGATCCGATTGTAAGCTGAGCTTACAATCAAATGCTTATCACAATTTCCCAAACCATGCATGTTGAGTAAAAATACAACGCTTAATTTCCAAATGCAAATGCAATATTAATATAAACTAAGTCATCGAATTGCACCATTACCATGTGTTTGTAATCCCTCTATTGTATAATGCAGGGCAGAGAGTAGTTGAGGAGGCGGTGTGGTGCAGTGAGCGTACTCTCGGTATTTTCAAAAGATCAATGTGGACGATGAGATTGTGTAGTTGGTATATCATGCCAAATATAATCCATCTACAAGTTCAATCATACTTCTTGTGAACCTTGATTATTGTTTCCTCCAAATATAAGGAGAAGTTAACTCTAGCTGGGTAGAGAAGGAAAGATTTGGGGGTTATCGATATATGATATAGGGAAAGCTATGATGATCATGTCCAGTCCATTGAAATTATGGGGACCATTGAAATACTAGTACTACGTACTCACTCATGCACTCTCTTCCAACAAAAAATCAAGTACAATATTAATATCAATCACAAATATATAATTACATGAGAAGAAAGGGAAGAAAGTATTGAGCGAAATAAGCATATTGTACGGGGCAAACACTGTACTAATCCCCCCTTTCACCATTCATGTTCTAAAGCTCGTAAGTCATCCCTACTTTCAAGAGACGCTTGCGAGGCACATCAAACACCTTATCAGTTTGTCTCAAGTTCCTCTTCAACAAGTTATAAGCATAGTCTATCAATATCTTCTTCCTAAAACCAGTCCCCTTGCTTGCAACCACCTCACTCTCACCCATTAAGTGGACAATCCCTGCTTGCAAAGCGCGTTCCACCACTTCCGTATCCCCTGCTGCACTACCATCCTCTACAGCCACTGCGCTATTAGGCCGAGATATCCAAAAATCCTCCTTTAGATACTCCTTCAACCTCTCTACTAATGTTCTCTCAAAGGACTCATTTTCATTACGAACATCAGTGTAACCATATCTGACAATGCAGCGGAAAACATTCAGTTCATATGGCTCAACTCTTCGAAATAAAAAACGTTCATCCAAAGGTACTTTGCTTATAGGTAGAGACTTGATTGAGGCAAATATTAGAACAGAATGCAATGCAGGTACATTGGCTAGATAGTGCTTGAATATGGGTGGAATTCCATGTACAAGCTCTGAGTAGAAGATGGCAAGTCCAGGAACCCGAGAGACGTTCGTATCCAATGCAATTTGCTTAAGCTCTTTCACAGAGACTTTATTTTCTGTCTCATATACGTATTTCTTCCGATAGACATAGTTCCACACATACATGATGGTTGCTAGAGCAGCTGTGAAGGCTAAGGGAAGATAACCTCCTTGGTTGAATTTGTAGAGGACTGAACTCAAGTAGAGGAGTTCGATTGACACGATAACTATGATATAGCAGATTACAAAGTAAATTTGTGTTTTCCATATCATGATCATTATGAGTACAAGTAATGATGATGTGAGTGTCATCACAAATACGACTGCGATACCTGCAGAACAAAGATGTGTTCATTAGTAACTAGTAATGTTTTATGCACATATACAGTAGATATTAGATAAAGTGTCAACAGTACTAAGCATCAATCATCAGTAAGATGAAATTCTTACCATATGCGTTCCCAATTTTGACGGTAGTCCTGAACCCTAAGGTAACTCCAACACACGCTAACATGAGGAGGTAGTTGATCTCAGGTATATACACTTGTCCTTCGTACTTGTTTGAAGTATGGATGATCTTGACTCGAGGGAAGCAACCGAGAGCTAGAGACTGTTGGATGATTGAGAATGTGCCGGAGATCATGGCTTGACTTGCAATAATTGCAGCCATAACAGCCACCGCAAACATAGGCCAATATAGAGAACCTTCACAACAGTAAAATCAATGTAAGTTAACTGATAAAACTATCAGATACACAATTACAGAGAATGGGAAGAAAATTAAGGACAAAATGGTATTTGAGTTGGCACCTGGTATGGACTTATAGAAGGTATGTTGAACGTTATCTGTATGCTTACGGAGGTATGCTGCTTGCCCTGTATATGCTAAGACAAGTGATGGAAATACCACAGAGCACATACTTATCTGAATTGATTTGACTGAGAAATGTCCAAGATCTGCAAACATTGCTTCAGTTCCTGTAGTATATGCAAAACGGTTTATATTACATGTAAACACAGTTCAAATCGGTTATTTCTTACTAACATTTGTAAGAAATTAGAAACAAAAAGTTACCAGTTATGGCAAGAACAACTCCACCAAGAGAAATCCATGCTTTTCCTTTATTTCTTCTGAAATAGTCTACAATGTATTTGGGGTATATGGCTTTGGCTACGGATGGATCATGCTTAATGAAGTTGAAGACACCAATACCCGCGATCATGGCAAACCAGAGGCATATAATAGGTGCAAAGCTATACCCCACTTTATCTGTTCCATATCTTTGAACTAGGAATAGACAGATCAAGATCGCAACTGATATCCAAACAACCCTATCTGTTTACCAAAAAGAAGTAGAAATTGATCAGTGAGTTATAATTAACAATATACAAAAGTCACCATAACAATATCAGTTTGTTTTTTGTTTTTTTTTTGAAAAAATGTTTAAATAATACTCTTTGAAATCGACAATACAGCTGCCTATTAATTGGGATAAGCGTTAACATAGTATGATTACTAGTCCTGAAGACTATCAAAACCATCATGGAGGGTAATTGAACTTAGAGCCTTTATTGGCTCTAACGAAACCAGGCTTAAAGGATATCAATTACCTTCCCCCGTAGGGTAAGGATGCACAAAGCTGAGCCATTGATTAACAAAAGTAACCAGCAAGAGCGTCAACTCGTTACAACTACTTCTTTTTTGTCATCTCTTTGTTTTTTCCCACCATATCACAGAAAAGAAAATTGAACTCAAAATCAAGATTAATTATTTTTTAGTGAGCATATAATTTGGATAGATCATGGGATTCTTAAGTTAGAACATTGTAAGATTTTTCCTTTCTTAAATACTTGGTCAATACCTTCTGTCATCTCCTTTGTGGCTTCTGTGATCCCTCCAACTGCAGATAAAACTGCATATAATATAGGTTGAAATTTAGAAAAACAGAGGAATCCTCAATATATAATTAGAAATGAAAAAATAATTAAGACCTTAAAACCATTAGATCATGCAAATCTATAACCTGAAAATCTATTCAAAGTTAAATTCTTGTGTTACCAACAATTCATGTATGATTAGTTGTGGAGGTTTGGTAACAAGATTCAATATCTTAGATTGGTACTATAAAATTTACTATCAATTTTGATCATGAAAAGGACCTGAAATGCAAGGGGTTAGGACTCCATCTCCGATCACCATAGAAGTACCAAGCATCGTCACAAACAAAAGGAAGTACTTGGAAAACTTGCTATTCTCCAACATTGACTTTAGTCTTGAAGCACGAAGGAGGCGATTGTTTGGCAACTCAAGCTTAAAGTTTGACACATCTTGGTCCTCAGCTTGCTGAGTTGGGATCAAACTCACCCTAGCATATCGACATATCAAGGAATATAACGCAAAGGTTCCTCCTGTAAAGTAGTACAATATGTTGATTAAACACTCTTGCTGTAGGAACTGTGATTGAATACTATAAAAAGTAAGGCTTATCTATTTTTCACATCCAATTGAAATTGAACATAGACAACATGAACTGAAGCCACTTAGAACCAAAATTCAGAGAGATGTTACATCCACATAAATACTTATAGGTGTGTCTTTGGGGGATAGGGTTTATACCATGCATGTATGATGAGGAGAGACTACTAACCATCGCCATTGTCGTTAGCTTGTAAGACTATGAAGACGTACTTGATCAAAGTAATGAAGGTGAGGGTATAGAAGATCAAGGAGAGAACACCCAAGATGTCATCCTCATGCTTTATTCCGTCAGGGAAGGTACTTGAATAGACATACAACGGGGACGTCCCAATGTCACCATACACGATCCCGATACTTTGGAAGGCTAGATGCAATACAGTTGACCAATTCAAGACCTTCAAAACAAAAAATTTCAATATCAAAAACAGGTTTAGTAGAGATCTTTTTCTTTTACTAAAAATCTACACATGTATTTTGGATTTTTTATATGGTAAACTTTAACAAGTATAAGTTCCTGTACATTATATGTTTTTGGGCTTCCAAATCATATTACCCACAAACTTGTATTTGCAGCAACAATAGACAGGAAGTGTAAATGGCATAAACAATGACTTAACAAGGTATTATAGTATTAGTCATGAATGGTCCTGGATTTTGTCCAAAAATAAAACAATGATTAGATAAAAAGAACATGTTGTTTAAAGCAACCTTTGATCCATGACCATGATGACCGCGAAGCCTGCTAGATTCAACCTCTAACGAGTCATTACGATAGAGTTTATCAGGGAAGAACTTTTTTTCGACCATTCCATTTACTCCTTGATGATTTTCACCATTACTACCCTCCGTTACAGCTACTTCATGTTCCACCCCATTTATTTCCTGACAATGATTTTCTTCAACATTACTACCCTCCTCCATTACAACTATTTCATTACCAGACATTTCTGCAACTTCACAACTTCTTCCTTCACAAGCAAAAGGTCTCAAGAGAGACAGAAAGAGAGGTGTAGCAATGTGGACTCCTCAGTGATGCACGGGGTTCCTTAAATAAGAACAAAATCTGCATGTGTTGACAAGTACATCATTGGTCTTATTGAACTTTATTCATTTTTTTTATTTTCAATTATTATTTGTTTTTTATGGGTTGATGTTAATCGTGGCATCCAATGGAGGACGGTCAAGATGGCCCGCTTCATCCATTTTCAGGCACAGGTGTCCTCATATGTGAACCTTATTGTTGATTTTGTATTTTAACAAAATCAGAAGTTTATTTAACTACTAATCCTCTTCTAGCCACTCCCCAATGTTTTACCTTATAACTGATTATCGAAGTATTGAAAATATGTATGGTGGCCTAATAAGGAAATAATTGAGGGTAAATATCGCGGATATATGAATATGCATTAATCACGGAACATTGCAATATTTTATTTTGTTTGCGAATAATCCCTAAGTAGACATGCAGACATATCACCTGATGAAAGCCCAAGTAAATGATGGATAAGCTAAAAATGGTTAACAAATTGCTTTGGAACCACTGTGTTTCTGTCTTCAAGACTTCAACTCCAGCTTTGTTAAGATACAAGAACATAAGTTAAACAAGTACATAAAATACAATTAGACATTAATAATTGGATCAGATCGTAAAATGTTATAGGTTATTTTTCAATCAGGCCCTTGTTGCCATCGAAAAACAGATTATTCACAAAAACAAATAGAAAACTGTGTCAACTTCATGACTCATCGCCAGTTGAAGTTGTTAGTAAAGGGAACAAATCAATCAATTTCAATTTCAATTCGCCATGAAATTTGATGTATCAAAACCTTCATAGAGTTTATTTATTTTTAAATATAGCAACTTACTTAAAGTAATCCAAAAGCACCAAATCAATCAATTTCAATTTCAATTTCAATTCGCCGTGAAATTTGATGCATCAAAACCTTCATAGAGTTTATTTATTTTTAAATATAGCAACTTCCTTACTTAAAGTAATCCAAAAGCACCCTAATCGGTTGGTCAAGAAATTAGTTTAGCCAGCTAATATTAATCCTTTGTTAAATGATAACAAAAAATTGAAATATATAACTCCATTATTGTTTACTCGTCTTAATGTAGTCAAATGTTTTTGTATGAATCGATAACATTCATCAATAAGATTCATAACATTCATCAATAAGACTTGCATATAGCCACGGTGGATGAGGCGTCGGTTTCTATTTCAAGCTAACTTTTTCTGAATGAACATCATTAGTGAGCTAAACCTTAGAAATAATCTACACAAAAATTATGAAGACAGATGGTATATTCGGGATATTTGCTGTTGAACCAGTTTAGATTCAGACATTCATATAATCTACATAATAAGCATGTTTACAAAGAGTCTGCAATGAAAATTCCTCGAGAAACAACAAAAAATAAATCAATCCATTTTATTTTGGTGTTATTGTAAAAAGAAATATTAAGCTCATGGAATATGCAGTGAGCTTTGTCTGGGTTTCTTGTAGGTAACGTCACCGACGACTACTTTATCCATAATTCACATTAGTCCAAATATTGATCCCCGATTTAAGCTCTAGTAATTCAATGACTAAAGCAGGAAATTTGTACTATAATCATTTTAAAGGTGTATCATTGAAGCTGTTATAGGTGAAGCCAAGGAAAACGATAAGAGAGTTGTTCATGTGAAATCAAGAATGATTTCCATTTCTTAGTAAGGTATAAACCATGCACAGAGTCTTGACTCAGGCTGGAGAGATTCGGTCTATATACCCTAAGCAAACGAGGAGCCGTGCTGGTATTTCTAAACATTGATTGAATCGACCAGCCCAAAATGCACAGGTGATCATGTATTGTGGAGACTGTCAATTAATCAAATTTTATTAGGGTAAAGGCTTCTCAAATCCTCCACCCGGCGCAAGTGATATCCATCCTTTCAAAATAATTGTTACTGTAACCATGAAGATTTAGCATGTTTTACGGAGTGGTCAATACTCCATAAAACTCTTCGCTCACTAGCAAATGGTTATATAATAGTAATGAGTATGATAATAAAAGTAGGACTAGCCAATAAGAGGGGGAAAACGAGTGAAACTAGAAGTTTGACAAAGATCATCAATGGTCGAGTTTAAGGCCAAATTAATTATATCACAAATAAATTTTACTTTCCCCCCTTTCTATGTACATTGCCTATGCGCGTATGCATTTGGAATAGAGAAACTTTGCCTTTTAGCATTACGTATTATTGAATGTTTATTTATTTCCGTCTTATTTTTCTTTTTTCATTCTCTTTGTTTTTCTCTTCCCTAATTATTGATGCTTTCTAACTTTTTTTTTCAAAAAACATTGAACTCAGCTCTTGGATATACAGCTTAGCAGGTGATCAACAGTGACTGATAACCACACAGCATGAACAACATGTGATACGAAACCCATTTTTCTGGTCAAGCTTCACAAGTCCAAACACAACTTCTATCATCAAGGCATTAATCCTGTTGAGTTGAATCTATATATGGACTCTTCCATGACAAAACACAATCCTATACCATGGGTTTTGAACTGTCTTTACTAGATTGTTCATACCGCATTACTCAAGCAGTTCAAAGCGCGTTACAGCCAACTTGAAGATTCCGCTGAGATTGGAAACTCATTGTCATGCATCTTACAACATGATCAACTTGCCACTGAAACCCATTTAACTGTCCCTGCTACATATCACCATTTTTCCTCTATAATAAGTAGTTTGACTCTTCAATAGCAGGGAAACTCGAAAACACTTCGAGAAATAAAGGATTTGGAGTGATTAGGATGGATTTCTATATTGGGCCTACACACGAACAGCAATGGACACTTTCCCGCCCCATAGCCCATTCTAAGTGCCCTAATTAGGTGTCCTGTGACATTAACCTGAAGATCGTGTTTTAATTAACTGATAAGATAAAAAAAATTCCATTTGAAACCACCTGATAGAAGTTCTATCTGATGAATAATTATAGGATAAAAGTTGTCATAATAATCATTTAACGGTAGGTTAATTTTGTAATGTTGACTCCATGTATATTGCAAATTGTAGTCTTTTTCAACATGTGAAACAATTTATGACCATTTTTGGTAATATTTCTGAAGAATTCAATCGTATATTTATTGATTTGTTTCTTTGGGTATTTAAAGTTTTAAACATTGTATACAACCTTAATTACAAGTAATCAAATTAGGAAAACAACCAAATCCTTCCTAATTAGGAAACAAGAATATCCTAAAACAGAACATAAGAATAATGTCGACATAATTCAAGACTTCCCCTTAAGTTGGTGCACAAATCCTGCGCATGATCAATTTGTCCAAAAAACTCAAGAACACATGTCTTGAGTCTTGACACAACCTTCGTGAGAATGTAAATTGATCATTCATCATGATAGTGGGCAACTCAACGATTCTTCCTTCCTGATGAGACATCAAACAGTCACTCGATCAGCTGTACACGTGGCATGGGCTAACCCTAGCACATGAAAGGCTTCAGCGCAGCCCCAAGCGGACTCATTCACAAACTGTTGTTCAACCCGTAAATCAGGTGCCCAGGCCCAAGACACGCCAATCCATGAGGCACGGATCTTAGGGCTTGGCTCAAGACAATAAGGCCCGAACACAGATCTCAGAGCTGTCACAGGCCCGAAATCCACTCGCATGTAATCATCTCTTAGCCCAATCAAACATTGGATCCTAAACAAAGTCAAGTGTCGAAGAGACTCGATCATGCACAGGTAAGATCTTATAAGAGATCCCCCCTCCATCACGCCCTGGATCACGTGGACAGTTGGTGAGGAAACACTCGCTATAAGAGATGATGAAAGGAAGAAGAAAGGTATGCATACACATTGCAATTTACATACAGTCTTCACTTTTCCTTGCATTGATATCTGACTTAAGCATCGGAGTGTCTTCGGCCACCACCACGGTGGTCCCTGACTTAACCGCTGCTCATTTTTGCAGGCTTGAGATCAGCGCGATTGGCAAGGACAGATCTGAACACATCAATTTGGCGTCGTCCATAGGGAACATGCGATAAGTTTTCCCTTAAACGAACATACAAAGTTCTTTCTAGCTAAGCAAAACATCGAGAAATGGTCACTAACACCAGATCTCGAACACTCAACTACGATGTTGAGTCAGACAACGCTTTGGCTGGCGAAGCCCAACCACATGACCGAATCGATCTGATCAAGGAGGCTGAACAACCGCGGTTGCCCCCGACATGAGTCTGATCCTGCTCCACCTAAATCATTTAACAAGGGTGGTGGAACAGATCACTCAAGATCGAAAACAACGATCTGAGACCAGTTGAAATCCGATAGGATCTCAGATCTGAAAAGACGCACAGGAGCACGTCCAGGAGGGTGAACCCTCCCCTTCCCCTCGCGCAGAGGACCGGATAGCTTGCCGAGAAGGAAGCCCAAGAGGAAGAGGAGAGGATCGTGGGACCATACCCCAAAGACAAACAAAACCATGGTCGAGAACCCGCTCCGACTAGGAGCGTCTGACCCTAATGTCATGTATGATCTCACTGTCCCTCCATTCTCGGAGGAGATCATAAGTGCCCTTCTTCCAAAGAGGTTCGTCCGACCGAAGCTCGAGTTCTATAATGGAACATGAGTTCGTCAGATCATCTGCGCCATTACCACCACATGATGGCGCTTAAAGAAAGTTCAGAAGCCATGAACATTTAGCATGTTTTACGGAGTGGTCAATACTCCATAAAACTCTTCGCTAACTAGCAAATGATTATATAATACTAATGTAATGATAATAACAAGTTTGACAAAGATCATAAATGGTCGATTTTAAGGCCAAATTAATTATATCACAAATAAATTTTACTTTCCCCCCTTTCCATGTGTGTTGCCTATGCCTATGCGCCTATGCATATGGAATATAGAACCTTTGCCTTTTGGCATCATGTATTATTGAATGTTTATTTATTTCCATCCTCCTATTTTATTTTCATTCTCTTTGTTTTTCTCTTCCCTAATTATTGATGCTTTCTAATTTTTCAAAAAACATTGAACTCAGCACTTGGATATACAGCTTAGCAGGTGATCAACAGTAACTGTTAACCACACTGCATGAACAACCTGTGATACTAAACCTATTTTTCTGGTCAAGCTTCCCAAGTCCAAACACAACTTCCTATCTCCAAGGTATTAATCCTGCCGAGTTGAATCCATATATTGACTCTTCCATGACAAAACACAATCCTAAACCACGGGCTTTTAACTGTCTTTACTAGATTGTTCAAACCGCATTACTCAAGCAGTTCAAAGCGCGTTACAGCCAACTTGAAGCTTCCGCTGGGAATCGAAACTCGTTGTCATTCATCTTACAACATGATCAACTAGCCATTGAAACCCATTTAACTGGCCCAGCTACAAATCACCATTTTTCCTCTATAATAAGTAGTTTGACTCTTCAACAGCAGCGCAACTCGAAAACACTTTGAAAAGTAAAGGATTTGGAGCCATTTTTCCTCTATAATAAATAGTTTGACTCTTCACAGGGCAACTCAAAAACAAAAACAGTTTGAAAAATAAAGGATTTGGAGTGATTAGGATGGATTTCTGTATTGGGCCTACCCACGGTCAGCACTGGACACTTTCCCACCCATAGCCCATTCTAAGCGCCCTAATTGGGCACCTTGTTACATTGACCTGAAGATCGTGTTTTAATTAATGGATACAATAAAATTTCTCCGTTTGAAACCACCAGATAGAAGTTCTAATTGACGAATAATTATAGGATAAAAATTTTCATAATAATCATTTAACAGTAGGTTAATTTTGCAATGTTGACTCCATATATATTGCGAATTGTAGTCTTTTTCAACATGTGAAACAGTTTATGCTCATTTTCGTATTTTCAAGCAATAGAGCAAGGGATGCAAACATAACAGTTGTAGAAAAAAGTAGAAGTTAATCTAGGTCCTGCAAAATATAAAACTTGAAGTAGATGATTGATGCATTCAAAGCATTACCTCAGGTCAAGTCTCTGATAGAAAAAGAAGGATCTCCGATAGAATAAGAGGATAACGCAGAATTGCATGAGTTTTGGCACAATGACCGAGTGTTACATAAAAAAGAAGTAAATTGCCGATTCAACGCAATCAGCCATAGGAAGGTCCATGGTATGAGTGCCAATGTAAGATGGATACACTCCAAGCGTGTATTGCTGCATGTCAAAATAGCTCTGACACCGTAATGGGGTCAGTCAGTTCATGAACTCCCCTGAATGTTTTTCTTCTTCTTCAATTTACTTGTATTGCTTCCTTGTACGTCATTATCTTTATGGAATGAAATTCAACACCTAATCTATATCCAGAAGAGCCTTTAAAAACTAAAAAATCCGATCCACAATAGCTTCTATATAACCACATCCATCTTCAATATCAGGTTCCACCCAATATCCTTGTAATACTGTACTGACAGTGGAAAATCCAAATAGGTTTCTAGAAATGGGTCCACAAAACTGTTTAATTGGTGTTGTGAGAAGGCCATGATATCTTTGACATACAATGTATCTGCCTCTTTTTGAACCATTGTGTGTAAGAGATTTTGTTGCTGCAAAGCACGCCAGTAAATTGTCACAATTGCGCCAAAATGATAATGGATTCTCTTTTTTTATCTCCAATTTAAAACCTGTTGTAATGGTAACTCATTAGCAATTAATTTATAACAGTTTATTGGGGGAACTAGCAAAGTAGAAAGAGGGAAACCTATTCTAGCAGCACTTTTGCTTGACTTGCTGCTCAAAGCTGAAGTCTCTAAACCAAGTTCCTGTTGCGAGAACCCAGCAAACTGACAGTGAACACTATATTCAAATATCAAAATCTAAAGTATTCAAGGTAAGCATAATATATTAATCCTAACACATACGGGTCGATAGGTTGCCAGCCCAAGGAAACTTTGATTGACAAACATCATTTACATTTGAGAATTTGACTCAAAGAAAATACTAAATAGAGATACAATCTCGGATGGGGGGGTTATTTACTCGAAAGTCAGATGACAGGTGAAGTACTGAAGCTCCATACTCGGGTTTTTTATACCTAACAACTTGGCGGCATCAGAAAGTAGAAAGTAGAAAGTTCTAGAAACTTTCATCTCTCAATGTGGAAAATTAAAACATAGTAGTACTATCAAATTACCAACAAACAAGATTCTTTTACATTTTTCTAACTTAAAAGTATGAGCAATACCCTTTACAATATGATACAAACAGGAAAACAAAATTTTGATCTGGGATTTGCCACATGGCATGAATTGAGGTAGCAAACATCAAGACACATACACAGTGGTAAAATCTGACATGCAGAACATGTAACAAATCAATTGATAGATTATTTGTCAATATTTGAAGAACTGTTCCAATCTGATTGAAACCAATCACTTAAAATTTACAAATCTACTTAGTCCTAGCTTACCAATGCCCCATTTCCAATTACTTGGTATTTTATCGATTAAACTTTTAGATAACACATTAAGAATGTTCTTTCCATGTTCCATAACCTAACTAAATTTCATATCAAACAAACCCAACTAATCTTCAGTGTTAGGCGTGCATTTTAAATTCGATAACCCTTCCCAGTTTACAAATTTCCAGCTTCGGGGTTTTGTTATTTTCCCATTTCTCCTTTTTATTCACCAATCCAAAACTAGTCCTAGTTCATAATGTCTCGAAAGATTCTCAAAACATAAAATGCCACCACCATTACTCCAATCTCTGAAGAACAAATAAATGACTGAGGATGCAAATTTAGGCAAAGAAATTAAATATATTTGTCTTAGAACCAACCAGGACGGAAATGTCTTATACTGTGAAAATTATGGAATACAATGATACGAATATGTATGCATAACTATTTCAGACTTCTCAGAGGCCTCATAACAAACACATTGAAGACATATCAGCATAAATGAAATCTTGCTTCGCCAATCACACAGTTAAACACCCCCACCTTCGCAACATTGTTGTTCTCCATCAATACAATGTTGAATCAATTTGAAGAGAACATGGTGGTCTCACTTTTCTATGGGTTTCATTTAAGCTTACGAGTGAAAAACAGAGATAGCTACAACTGCAAAGCAATAACGCTAGAAAATGCGGATATGAAATGAAAGAGAAGGAAATACTAACCTGGGTTCTTGTTCTTGGAGATGTGAAGAAAACGCAGCAGCACAACGAGAATGTAGAAGAAGCCATTACGATGAGTGTTTGGGGTCTGTGAGAGAATCCACTATGAACTATTATGGAACTTATTTTTCAGATGTGTGTGTGCGTTTGGGTTGGGGTCTGGGACTAATTTTGCAACCTCAAATTGCCGTTGTATACACCAAATAGAAATTTAAAATTGTTTCGCGAGTATTTGTTTAGGTTTGCGTTATTAAATAGGCTGATAAACATTATTTCTCGGTGTTAAAGGGCTGCACGAAGGGGTGGTTTGAGACAATCACATTGGTTGGTCTCCGGGCCTGTGTCAGGCTCAAGGTGCTCTCGTTGGCTTTGTGATTTATAATCATCGTTGATACATCAAAAAAGACAAATTATCACGACCATACACGTGACATAAAATCCTATCACGAGAACACAGTGCTCGATCCGTTGGGACAGTTCATAAAGCCTAGAGGGATTGAGGCCAATTATGGAGACCCAAATTAGACCCACCTCTAATGCGACATAAGCAGGATCCAAATTCAGGCTCAGAAGAATCAAAGCCCAAACTCACGTTCTCTCATAAGGAAGAAGAATGTTGCACCAAGAAAGAGCCGTGGAGGTATCTACGCCTTTACGATCGCATCTCTATTAAGGAGAAAACTGTTACAAAAATATCTCCTTCTGTTACGCCTCACATGCTTAAGTCACGCAGAGAGTTAACTACAACCATTATAAAAGGTAAAGAAAACATTTGACAAAGGTATGCAATTTTAACTAAGTTTTGTCCAGATTTACTTTTTTCTTCCAACAGTTACTGACTTAAGCATCAAAGTGCCTTCAGCCACCAAAAATGTGGTCATTGGCAGTCTAACAGTGGTTTCGCATATCAAACTCAAAGTAGGATAATTTATGGACACATCAATCATCATCAAAGCCCATTTTCAATACTTTCGGTCTCGGTTACACATATTTTGGTTATCCAAGCAATGCAATATTTTCACATTCTTGCCTAATTTAAACTCAAAGATGTCTTCTTTCACCGCCTTCATCCAAGTTTTCAACAATCGTCCCCTTCGTCTATACCCTTTATTAACTTGCCAATGTATACATTTTCTAGTTGGCGTCATGCTTGGTTTCCTCCACAGGGATGACGATTTCTGGACGCATCAGTTTGGCGTCATCTATGGGGAACGACGAGTTTCCTTTTCTAAAACAAAATACACTTGACAAAGCTCACCACAACCTAGCAACAGATCGAATAAACCATCAGAAGGAATAATGCAGTCTATAAACCCTCAATCCAGTAATGATCGTGACAACTCTCTCATTGATACATCGCTAACAGCTCAAGGAGAGGATGTAGCCCGAAACACTAAATCAATAGTATCCGAGAATGCGGATCCGCTACACGCAATAGTTCAGATGGCCCAGACATACGTCGGCGCTGCCACAGACCCTCGGGTAGACTTGCTCGTGGCCCAGATGAAATGCATAACAGATGCTGGAAAATATCACTTAGGAATGCGTTCAGCCGAGCAACCCTACTCCAGCACCGCCTCAACAAAACTCCATATCCAAACTCAAGGGAGTGACAAAGTTTTAGTGGAACCCCAACGTGGAAACATCGAGAGCAGCGAACTCAACCGAGACAAAACTCTGCAATGCGACGGAACGGTTGCTGAGATCTCGTTCAGGATCGGAGTCACGGATCCCAACGTACTATACGAGTTGGCCAAACCTTCATTCTCTGACGAACTCATGAAGAAGGCAATGTCGAAGAAATTCATTCCGTTGAAGTTCGAAGTGTACGATGATACCATTGACCCGACTGATCACCTAAGACATTTCCACCACATGATGGCTCTTAAAAAAACCACACAGTCAATCATGTGTAGAACGTTCCCAACCAGCCTCACATCCATAGCAATGAACTGGTTCAACAGCCTGCCACCGAGGTCAATAGATTTTTTTCAGGCCTTAGCAACTGTTTTCATCACTAGATTCATCGGGAGTCAATGGATGAGGAAAGAACCCCACTACTTTCTACACATCCGACAGAAGCCAGAAGAAACAATACGAGAATATGTTACCCGCTTCACCGACGAGCTAACAATGATTGATGGATGCAGCGACGACACGACCGTCGCAACTTTCGTCGCCGGATTGAAAATATGCACTTTCTTCGACACCCTCAACTTGGAACCTCCAAAAGGCATGACAGTCCTACTAAAAATAGCACATAAACATGTCACACTCGAAGAAATGAAAGTTATGAGGAGAAAAAATGACCAGGAGAGGGAGAAGCATTCGAGAAAGCAATAAAGGATAGATGAAAGAAGACGAGATAACGGATCACGGAATGACAATAGTCATTTAAAAAAGCATTGAAGCGATGGACGCACGGAGCCCAACCAGCAAGAATCCAGAAAATACTGGCACAACCCAATCACGAGCGAATAACCAGCATAAAAAGGAAAGAGTATAAACCATACACAGCCCTAAAAGCAAGTCAGACCGATATCTTAAAACATGTATCCAATTGGGAGAATGTCAACTGGCCGACCATGATGAAAGGAGACCCGGAAGGATGAGACAAGAGCAAATATTGTTCATTCCACAAGGATCATGGACATGATATCGAAGACTGTTATAAATTAAAGAAAAAAATTGAACATTGGATCCAGAGGGGACGACTGGACGAGTTTGTTGGCATATCGGATAAACAGTTCAAAGGCAAAGAAAAGGCGAACACAATAGCCACAGGATAAAAAATGGAATTGATATATGCTCTACACCGCATCCACCCTGGGAACTAACAAACTCCATCAGCCCTTAACAAGCAATGCCAAAAGGGGAGCGATAACGACCCAAGCTAATAGGGTCGTAAATTAGAAGGAGTAGCGGAGGCACAGACACCAACACAATGACAAACACTAGCAACCTAAGAATAAAATAAGAAAGCTCTACAATGTAACGGAGCCATTCCAGGAGAACGACTTCTAAAAATGGTCGAAGAATCAACGAAGTTTCATTTTCAAAACCGACGTCTCACAAAAGCAAAACAGTTTCGTAGCACACTATGAAAAACAATCGGCGTAAGAAGCTTAAAAGAAATCAGGACACAAGTCAGATACCTAAAATGAACTTCTGGTCTGATCAACCAAAGAAGTAAAAGTTAGACGAACGAGCCGACTAAATAAAATGACTTCAAGTCGACTAGAATGTCGCACAAAACAAAGCAAGTGTTGGACACCGGAGTCAAACTAAAACAAAAACTTCAAATTGATCAAGGTGTCGAGTTAACGAAGTAAAAGTTGGACAAACAAGTCGACTAAATAAAATGACTTCGAGTCTACTAGAATGTCGCACAAAACGAAGCAAAATGTTGGACACCTGAGTCAAATTAAAACAGAAACTTCGAATCGACTGAGGTGTCGAGTTAACGAACTAAAAATTGGATAAACAAGTCGACTAAATAAAATAACTTCGGGTCGACTAGAATGTCGCACAAAACGATGCAAATATTGACACCCGAGTCAAACCAAAAACATAAACTTCGGATGAACCAAGACGTCGATTTGACGAAGTAAAAGTTAATAGGTAAAATAACTCCAAGATGACTAGAGCATCACACCAACAAAACAATCTGAGTGAATGAATCAATGGAGCCAAAACACCTTCGTGTCATGACGAGATCGAACAGACGATTCAACAAATTAGAAAAAAAAAATGAGTGAAACGATTTTCCACAAAATTTTGGAGACAACAAACACAAAATCAAGACATGCGTACTAAAACATGGGGAAACTCAAATCACTAAAACATTGGTACAAGCATATCTGTGGAACATCAAATACAAATTATCAACAAAGTCGATACAATGAAAAATAGAGAAGTTGATTCCTGTCATTCAAAATCTATTCGATTACATTCAGCAAAAACATTGGAAGACTAAGGGAAAAGATTTATAACGTCCTCAACACCATTTACAGGAGTCGGATTGCCAGCAGGAACTCTCTCTTTAGGAGGAAGAAGCGGTTCTTCAGCGGCACCTTCCACGTCCTCGAAAGTCTCATAAACCAGATGACGATACTGGGACAAATCTACACCAAGACCCTCGATATAGTCCAAAAGTTGAGTTCGACCATCAACAACGTGTTGCCAGTTTGCCACCTCTATAACAAGGAGTCTATCCTTAACAAAAGCAAGCTCACTTCTTGTAGCAATAAGTTGGCCCTCGACAGTAGTGAGCATCGCGGAGGAATCAGCCTTGACCTCACTAATCAAATACAACAATTGCTCGACCATTTTCTCAGCAATGCTCTATCATGGCCCGCGCGGTTTCATCATGAGACTTTTTCTTAGAAGAAAGCTCTTTCTCCACATCAAGCAAACAGGTGCAGACGCCCTTTAGGTCAACTCTCAGAGATTCGAGTGCGGCCACTGATGGATCCCGTGCACCCTCCACCTCAACCGCTTGGTTCGTTCAGAGCATCGCTCTTTTAACGCGCCGTACTGGTAAAGAACATGGGAGAACACCAACAACATCACAGAAAGCTTCCTCTCGAAAGAAACCATGAGACTGTGATTGGCCTGATGACTCAAGCCCATCACTCTTGCATAGGCAAGATGAGTCATCCCCTCCATTACAAGCCTAACACCATCATCAAGATGAAGGTTCAAATTCAATACGGACATTGAGGGCCCTTCCACTGACCGCCTGTGTCATTCATTTATCAGCTTGCATGCACTATCTTGCACACCAAGACGAGCGAACCAACAAAACTTTCCATCCGACTTAACCCGGATCTTCTCAGAAGAATGTTTTTTCCAACTAACCCGCGAATGAATAATGCGAGGATCAGGTAGTATGGAGGAACCACCACCACCCACAACTGGGAAAGACAAAGAAACAAAAGGAGAACCTCCATCAACCTCTCGTTGTCCAGCGGAAACGGAACGGGCAACAATAGACAAATGCAAGTAAGCTGCGGAAGAATGAACATCCTTCTTTCGGCCAGCAGGAAGGGAAAAAGGAGAATGAGGCTGTAATTCAATGACCAAACCTCGATTGCCAAGTTCTTCAGATTGAACAACAACCAACTGGAGCATCTTATCATCCAAGGACTGTGGATCCTCATCAGAACACTCGACAATGTCAAGGCTACCGTAAGCAGAGAGAAACTTATTTTCACCATTGTCTAGCAGACGAACAATATCCTTCTCACTCCTCTCCAGAGCCAGTTTCATCTCATCCGCCTCATGCAAAGAGCAGCAGTCCTCCATTGAAGGATCTCTATCCACAAAATCCGAATAAATAGTCGTGCGACACACAGAATCAACAAGCCATTTTTTCTTCGGCTCATGGTCAGAAGACAAATACAACCGCTTTGACGGACTAACATGCCTCACTACCTTCCTCTTTCTAGAGGGATCGATAGCAGTGCGGATATGAGCATGAGATCCGTAATATCAGAGCTCACTTTCTGATCAATGACCGCTTCATCGGCAATAGCACGAGCAATGATCTCCGCAGCCTGCCTTTCAGTCAACAAAGCCCTTTCGGTCTCATTCATGATGTATAAACCATTGTGCCTCACCATATCATCAGTAAGATAGAATTCCAATAGAACCACCGAAAGCCCCAAAAAGCTCTCGCTGATAATTTGCTCCTCGACAGTCAGTTTCATATTTCGATGTTTAAGAGGAACTCAGAAAGACCTTACTATCGGAAGACCGTGCAAATTGAAGTGGCCAGAACCGACAGACGCATAAAACCAATCCCGCGACCAACCCCTGATGTTGTCATTAAGATTACCAAAACTCGCAGGAAAATGCAAAAAACATGTATGATTGGGCCTCACGCTGAACCCCACCAAGGAATGCAAGATTCGATCGAGGGGTTAAAGAGATACCAGAGATAATGGCCCTAGCATACTTGGAGACCATAACCCTTCAACCGTTCAACCCCATTTGAGCAGGAGGAATACCCAAGAAGTCTAGATACGACTAGAACAACTCCAGAACAGGGAATCAGAGACCAGCGTAGAACATGCGAGGATAAAAGGGTGATATATCATTTTCTCGGACAACAAAGACTGTCGGTTTTGTGAGGAATAATGATTTCAAGATCCTCAAGCAAATTATAGTTGGAACAGACACTATCTAGAGTAGCTCGAGAGGCTTTGTTCGGAGAAAAATGAGCTTCACAAGTGAAAAGTTGATCACCAACCAACATGTCGCCAGCAGACATTGCAAACAGGGAAGAACGAACGAGAAAAAAAGAGACAGTAAAAGAAAAGAAATAACACTAAAGATGGCGTAAAAAAGAATGAGAGTAGCCACCGTGCCTTTTAAGCAACTGGGAAACGAAGAGATCGCTCACGGAGCGACATACGGGACATAATTGCGCACTGAAAATATGCGCGAAAACGAACAGACAACAAAGTAACCAAAACGATTAGGAAATTAAAAGTTATTAGGTATCAAGTTCAGTGCAAAAACACAAACAAAATACCAACCGCCACACAGTTAGTGGATATGCAAACATACCCACTAACTAAGGGGGGAGTAGTTGATGATACATAAAAAAAAACCAATCATCACGACTGTACACGTGGCATAAAGTCCTATCCTGAGAACACAACGCTTGATCCGTTGGGCCCACTCATAAAGCCCAGAGGGATCAAGGCCAATTATGGAGGCCCAAACTAGGCCCGCCTTTAAGGAAGCGTAAGCAGGATCCAAATCCAGGCCCAGACAAATCAAGGCCCAAACCCAAGCCCGTTACACGTTCTCTCATAAAGAAGAAAAACGTTGCACCAAGAAATAGCCGTGGAGGGACCTACGCCTTTACGAACGCATCTCCATTAAGGAGGAGATTGTTATAGAAACAACTCATTCCATTTGTGTTTCATATGCTTAAATCACGCATAGAGTTAACTACGACCATTATAAAAGGTAAATGAAACATTTGACAAATGTATGCAACTTTAACTGAGGAGTTACTGACTTAAGCATCGGAGTGCCTTCGACCACCAAAAAGGTGGTCATTGGCAGTCTAACATTGATTTTGCGAATCAAACTCACAGGAGGACGATTTATGGACGCATCAATCATCATCAAAGCCCATTTTCGATACTTTCAGGCTCGGTTACACATATTTTAGTTCTCCAAGCAATGCAGTATTTCCATATATTCTTGCCTAATTTAAACTTAATGATGTCTTCTTTCACCGCGTTCGTCTAAGTTAAACGTTAAACAAGGTCCTCCATTAACTTGCCAATGTATACATTTTCTAGTTAGCATCATGTTTGGTTTCCTCCACACGTGACCAAACCACGTTAAACGTCTTTCTCAAAATTTTCCCTCAATGGACGTTACACCTAAGTATCTCTTAATTTTTCATTCCTATTTTATCCTTACGGTTTACCACACATCCATCTTAACATACACATTTCTGCTACCAACATCTTATGCGTATATTGTCCCGCAGTAGTCCAACATTCTGAATCGTAGAGCATGGCTAGTCGAACAATTGTGTTATAGCATTTCCCTTTTAACCTTGGCATCCTTCTATCGCATAATACTCCTGTCGTCATTCTCCATTTCGTCCAACCAACTTTAATCATGTCTACATCTTATCCAATAGAAAAATTCAACTATGATTATGATAGAAAAATTCAACTATATCACTTTTTAACACATAACTCGAGGAATGTATGTCGAGACGAGGTAAAATTTTTGCACGTTATTTCTGATATGAATTCTTAAGTTTTCTCAAAATTTCAACTTAAACAAAACTCTGTATGTATGTAGTGTTTTTAACTGTAAATGAAAACTGAGTGGACCGTTGGGAAGTGATCAGAACACAAATTTGTTTCTTTTAAACACAAATTATTATTTATGAAGAAAAAACATTTGATAATTTCAACTACCGGGCATAAAGCTTCAAGTTAACGATGAAACTGAATAGTTGAATGCATGCGACTATAACAATTCCCACTCCATTTTAGTCATTTCATCATTCTCATCATATTTTGGCTTACCTTACTAAATAATACTTGCGCAAACAGGGGGATTTAGAGCAATTTGAAACTAGGGGTGGATATACCATCCAACGATTCCGATCTTGTTTTGTCTCATCTCATCTCATTCCGATTTTTTGGGTCCTTTTGGGATTGATCGAAGCCATCCCGTATCGTTTCAAACTTATTTATTTAATATTTATTATTATTATTAATTTTAATATTTATCAACTCAAAATTTTTGTCTGTCAAATTAAATGTGGTACATGAAGTTTCGAGGAGTAGTGTTAATTTAACATCACAAATAATTGTTTTATTGTTTAAAACAATAACACTTTCATAGATAATTCCTTAACATGTATAATGATAGAAATAGATTATAGTATTCTTCAATTGATAACATAAATAATACCATAAATAAAAACTTACAAAAACAAGACCTAGTATATTTTAGAGCAAAAACATTGTTTGCTTAAAGTGAGAATGGGGTGGTCTATTGTGCTTCGAAGAGTCGTCATCTCTTATTGGACTTGGACCTTGTATAGCTGCCTAGACTATACTTGAGTATTGCCCCTATTTTAAAGGTTGAAATAAATAGACCTATTAGGAAGAGTTAATAACATAATAATTATACGATTATACATTTAAATGTGCACATTATAATAATCTAGTAATAAGCTCAGACTGCAAAAAAATTCAGTCATACTCATTCTATCTTGATTCATCCCCCGAGCTCGTTCAGGACGGGATCATCTCGTGCCCACCCCTAATTGAAACTAGAGCTTGGGATATAACTTTTTTTTTTTTATGCTCCAACAGATGGCCCATATTTCTAATGCGTTTGATGTTTTATTCCAAACCATTGTAAAAAAAAGAAAGAAAAAGGGAGAGTATAGAATGATTCCAATTGGAGCTAAACAATCAATACATGCATGACCATTCGATCACATCCACCCTCAAACTCAAATAGATCCAACCTTTTGAGTTTGGGGTTGAGCTCTCCAAGAGTTGCACAAATGGATGTTAGATCTCCTATATGCACCAACACAATAGCCAAGTACCACCAACAAGGGTTTTCCACTCCCATCGAACCATCTGAGTTGTGTGAGAGACCAGAACACCAGCTGAGCTGAAGAAGAACAACTTTTTGAAAATGAAGCAAATGTGGCGGCAAAACCCTTTCCCGGTAAATCGCAAACCTCTACAAACTTCAATCCAATCCAATCTTTCAAACCCCATCTCTGATTTTCATCTTAAATTTTGCAGGAGGAAAATCAAGATTCCGATCAATGCATTTCAGGTATTCTTCAATTCCCATTTCGAAATTGTTCTTGTTCTATTGATTTCTCAAACTATTAATTTACAGTTCACTTGGGTTTCCTTTCCGAAACAGATGATGAAGATGGGGATCGCAAATTTTCAAGAAACCCTAGAAACCCATTTCAAGAAAGCAGAACTAGTAAGGTAATGTTGCTTAGTGATTGGATTATAAAGTGTAAACTAAGATCATAAGTTAACCCCTTTACTCAACACATTGAAAAATCATGATTTAGAATTTTTTATTTTTTATTAAAAAAAGAAGAAGAATGACCTAGTAAACACCCTGTAGCTGTAGTCTAGAGTTGATGCTATTTGTAGTTCAGTGGACTTCGTCTTTGTAGTTATTTTTTTTAATGGAGCATACCCGAGTTTCAAATTCAAAGCTATGAAACAAGGTGGTGCGCGGTTGGTTTTGACATAAATTTCAGCTTATAAACTCTTCAATGTAGTGTAAGATATAGAGTCCTCAGATTAGTCCAATCCCGTGTTATTCTTTATTAAGATTCATTTGATGCATCAAGTGTTATTATGTGTTTCACATTACGCTTTTCCAAAGTTGGTGTGTTGAGGTTGTAAGTAATGCTTTCCAGAATGTATAGGATGAGTTCTTCGTATCACCAAAGAAGGTGTTGGATGAGATTTCTGATGAAGAGGTAAGCTTTTGAGAAGAATGTGAAATGCAGTGCCAATGGTAGCCTGGTTGGATGATTAAGGCTGTGGTGGTGTAACCTTCACGTCTTGGGTTCTATACCCACCGGCGGCACGCTTGCCTTTAAAAAAAATAAAAAATGCAGCATTGATTGGAAATATCAGTTTTTTCACTCAAATAACCTTACAATCTAATGACACTGTATACTCTTATTTGAAATGGACTGACTCAGTATTTGATGATTTACTTCTTCAGGAGAACAATGAATTGTCAGAATTCTCCTTCATCTCTAAGGCAGCCACATCACATCATGAATATGAGGTTGACAACCAAGATGGAGCATCCACCTGGGATACAGTTCTTAAAGAAACCAAGGAGTTGATGTGCTTTCGTGAAAATGAATCTCACGCTTCAAATTCCGAAGCCAAGAAAAATTTGAAAGGTATTAGTAAGCCCCTCATGTATTTTTTGACGTGTTCATGATCATCATATCCAAGAGATTCTTTGTAGTGGAGCTTTGGTTGAAAAAATCCTTAGACTTCTGGGTATAAAATTTTGGTTTCTAGCTCTATCACACCTTAATATATCTGAGTTGCAAAATTTGTATCAATTAAAGAAGTAGATATCTTGCATGCTACATAGATCATGAACCAATGTGTCCTTTGAGGTATCAAATTTTGATAGATACACAACGAAGACATTTTTAATTTTTGAGAGGGAAATAAAGGAGGGGAAATTAACCTTACATGGGGAAACATTGGAAACATATTTGGGAGAGGAGAGACGAGGTGTCTCAAAATTGTGGAAATCAACTTTTAGGGCCAACGAAATATTTCACAATGAAAAACTGAAACACTTGCTCATCTTCAACCTCTCTGTTTTTTCTCTCCTCCCCTCCCTCTATTTGCGTTATCCATAGATTTTTATTTGCTAAAAAACAAAAACAAAAACCGCACTGCCTTAGTGCTAGTTACATTTAAAAAAAAACCCAAAACTCAAAAGCAAATATAATCTTTGGAGTTCACTGAATCTCTGAGCCTGAACATGTTTGTCGTGGATAATCCTGCCTCTTGCAAGAATCCATGCAATGTCGGAAGTTGGAACACAAATGATTCCGAACATTGTATGCGTCAGACCAACTTTCTCAGTTTTTTATTTTTATTTTTAAAATTTTTAAATTTAAAATTTTTTAATTTTAATTTTAATTTTTTATCTTTCTACTTTTCCTCATTGACGCTGCGACATGCTGGCATGTTAAATCCATCTCATGTTGTCATGGGCATCACACCTTTCACTACTGCTGAACTCAGCTTTATTTGTTTAATTAATAGCTGATCTACTTAATTATTTGAAATCCATGCTGCAGGCAGTGGAGGTAAAGTTAAACCCAGGTTCTCGTTTCACTTTCATCCAGATAAGGAAGAAGTTTCTTTGCTGACGACTGCAGAGGGAAAAAAGAAAGTTCCTCAAGTACTTGAAGGATTAGAAGATCTTGACCATGGACCTACAGAACTCTCAATCACTGAGCGTTTGGAAGGTCTTCAGAAAGCAAAGAAAAAACAGTCTGAGTATCATCATGTATCATCCTCAACCTCAAGTATTGGACCTCGAAATATGGAGCATCCAATGGCCGAGATTCTGGATGGCCTTCTGCAAAATAATGGTCCATTTAAAGGAACTCCCAGAAAGGTTGGCATTGTCCTCTGTTAACAATATTTATGCGATATGGTTCTGTTTTCTGAGAATTGAGTACTTGTTGCAGAACTATAAAATCAAAGGTAAAAGGTTGAGAGTGAATGCAAAGAAAAACATATCTTCCTTGAAACATAGAAGCCTTGGCAGTGAAGAACAACCTGAGGCTTTGGATAGTGGTACATCCAGTGAAGAAGAGGTACCCCTTGTTCTATTGTTCTTTCTTTATTCCATTGGTCAAAAGTCACTGGGATTTTCTTAATGTTCCACATGTGCAGGGTGACGAATTTCTGCTTGAGGCTGATGACCAGAATTGCTTGAAGCTTGCAACCTCAAAAAATGAAGGGCAGATGATCATAGACAGATTTCATGACGCTTTAGATGCAGCTGCTGGAGAGTGTCATGAACCTACTTTTGCAATTTCTAAACAAACTGGGTAAGACTTTGATGACTTTTAGTATCATCTTTCCAGTTCTTTCCCTGCCCCTACTACATGTATAATGGGCATAATATTATTAGATAAATGCATAATTGATGGCAGGATGCAATTTATTTTTGATATTTTCAAAATGAGAATTGGATTATGTAGTTGATGGATGAACACATTTACAAGTTATTTTGTTTTTCAATTGATTTATTAATTCAGTTACTGTACTTGTGAACTAGGTGTTACGGTGCTAGTTTTGGCCAAAGGTTTAGAAGTGAAATATGTGAACGGCTTAATTATTATGTCGTTTTATATTGAACTTTGATACTAATGCTCTGTGTTATGATATATATTAATATAAAATCATGTTATTTATTGATGTATTCATGTTATACCCATATTTCATTTTTTGAAGATTTGTCCTGTCACCATTACTGTATCGTGTAGGGTACAACATCTGTAATCTGTGCTTCCAAGATTATTATTTTATTATCAGCTTCTAGCTGTTACCTAGTAAAAAGATATGAAAATCAAATAATATTTTCATTTGCGATTGTGAAGCACTGGATACCATGGAAGGTTGCAGCAAGTTATGCAGAGTGACAGGGAAAGATTGATGGAGTTCCTGAAGCAATCACATGGCAGAAGAACTACACATGGTAAAATCCTTGAACCTACTTGTGTATTTTTATGAGGTTTCTATATATAGCACTAGGAAATTAGTACTCACTTGAAATTTTGGGATCTGAAGGGTCTGTGACACCATGGATTATGTTTTCCACATTGCCTGTGCATTACTCTCATCTCTTCCTTATATGTTCAGATGAAGCAAGATGTATTGATGTGAAAATATTGTCAAGATACTTAGACGCAAAGCTAGCAGTGTGCCAGTGCTCTTTTACTGATAATATTAAGGTATTCCTTTTTTTTTTTTTTTTATCATTGTACATCAACTTTTGATCCAAAACAGTGTGCATTCTCATTGTACATCAACTTTTGATCCAAAACCATAATTACCAAGGCTACTTGCTCCAGAGATCTCAAAGTGCACAGAGCCTCCCCCAAGAACTTGTGACTACTGAGTTGAGAAAGACCATTATTTTCAGCTCAAAGGCATCTGACAATATTGATCTGGAAGTTGGGAGTTTCATCCGTGTCCACCCTCCATGGTAAGAACTGTACTAGTACAAACCCCTTCTTGAATAATCATTATTCTGTAGAATTGATCGTAGGCTTTTATGTGCTATTGAGGTTCACTTAAATTCTTGATGCATAGAAATGTTCAGCAATTACTAGCCTACTAGTTTCATGGTGCTTTATGAACGATGTTATGAAAATTATTGAATATTCTAAACAGGAAAGAGGTGAAAGTCTTGGGGAAAGAGGAGAGTATCATTTTATGCACATACTTCTCCCAGACACCGGTAATGACTGCCCCTTCCTCCTGATTTTATTTGGTAAGTGATAAGCACTTGGCTAACTGCATAGTTAACCCTTTTTTTTGCAGATATAGAGTTACCAGCTCATCTTCTACTTTACAGCGTGCATCAATTGCATAAAGGTGCGCATTGGTATTACCACATGAACTGGTCCAGGCTCTTGATTCTTATATTTTGTAAAAAAGTCTTAACCCAATCGCACTCTTGCAAAATCCTATGAGATTAGTTAATTTCCTAGAAGTTAAAACTGAATATACCCTTTAGGATTAGAAACTCAGAACATGATTTGACAAATTTTTTGAATTGTGAATAACATTAGATTGTTAAGTCATTAGCCAAGGAATACTTGCGATGTGAAGACAACATGAATCAAGGGTGCAATGGGCCGTGCCTTGTTGTCTTCGACTTCGTGACAGGTTAAAGTCTGGTAATTATAAAATAGAAATCCCAGCACAACATTGACTACTATGTTTTACTTATCTCGTCAACTTCCACCAGTCAGTAAATCAGATTATCATAAAATACACAGACAATGTGTTGCTGAAAATCTAACCAAAGACTATCCATCAAGGACCCATTTGTATTCCTTTAACTCGACTGTTTTTCCACCCTTTTACATTCATACCACAGCCCCTATACATGTATGACTTAGTTACTTAGCTAACTTACCTAAGGATTTGGCTGGCACCTTCCCAAGTTGTGATAAGGTCATAAGTAATATGTATTGTTGTAAGGGTAGGCATTGACCTACCCAATGCTATAGGTGGCAGCGTCACCTGATTATTCTAATCTGTATTACTGAACACATACAGTATAAACCAAAACACCCAAGGGCAGATATTTCTGCATCTGGACCACCTAATTCCATGCACGTCGAGCCAAGATATCAGCAGACCGCACACTAACATGTGGGTGCATGTCGAACAGCTTCTTCACTGGAGTCCCCATTAGAAAATACAGGTCGGGGACATGAAGCAAGTCAGCTCTAGTGAACTTATCCATGTCCAAGTACTTAGGACTTTGGTGAGCTGAGCTTCACACATGGAGAACCTTGGGAAGCTTGGCTTCTGCCTCAGACACCACTTTCTCATCAGGGCTTGACACACACCCTAAATAATCGTGTGCTTTAGCACCAGTTCCCGGAGGATCTTAGAAGCTGGTGGTCCTCAACATCGACCCACAAGGCCACCTGCGCTTCCTCCGTCGCTGTCCAACATATCAGCTCCTCGGGTTTCTTCGGATGTTGATGTGCAATATATCCAATAATCAGTCTCGACTCTGCCCTGAAGACAGACCTAGAAGGAAAGTATTTGCATCAATATTCAATTACGAAATTTTATTTGATTTTTTTCATCAAAATGGGATCGTTTACATCCATTAACAAATCTCAAGAACATATATCAAATTAATGGTACTAACTAAAAAACTTATAATCTCCATCTTCATAAACTGGAACCTGGCCAAACGGCTTCATTAAAAATGAATATATAAGATCGTGTATGTGAATTAACAAATCTCACGAACATATATAAAACTAATGATACTAACCAAAAAGCATATTATCTCCATCTTCATAAACTGGAACCTGGCCAAACAGCTTCATTAAAAGATGAATAATCATAATTTGTAACAATAACAATAAATGATATTTTATGTATCTGCGTTGTGATTTGTGAATGAAATTAGAGCAAGTTACATTCATGGTGAGGGAAGATTCCTTGTCGATGAGGACAAATTCAAATTCGAGATCGTGTTCGTAAAGACATGCCAAAACTGGCAGGGGATATAAGACTTCCATAGAAACTTTTGTAGCCATGACAATCTGATCAAATATCAGTAAGGAATCAAACTAGTTTTAGTCACAAATTTAAATCTCAACAATCTTTATTTACTAAGGGGAGAAGTTACATTTTTTCCTCACCAGTTAAATAGATTATTTCCACGGTCATCCTTTATTCCTTCCATCATTTTCTCCTTTTATATGCATTACAAAGAGAGATAGAACTGCTGTAAAAAATAGAAAAGTTGGATTCTTAGAAGAAACCTTGTCGAACAAGTCGTGTAGTTGACGACCGTTACTTTTTCTGGGATACTTGTTTTGTGTGTACAAGGGTCTGAATTGGTGATAGAGGTTGTTGATCAGGGAAAGCCAATCGAAGGTTGTATAGGGACATAATAAGGAGTAGTTTGTGTTGTTTTAGAAAGAGTTTTGATTCATTAGGAACCCATCGTTTGAACCCATGATCAACCTTAGAGGTGAATCACGTCTGACAGACCATCTCTTTTTACCCAGTGTGTAAGAAAAATAAGAACCTAAGTTTGGTATGAATGCGGGCATGGAAGGCACCACCACCAACAAATAAACATATATGGTTTTGAATTATATGTATGAACATCAGCTGATGAAGACAGTTTACCTGCAAGTTTCTAAGTCCATGTATCTCAAACTCCTGGAAAACCACAAAACTACTAGTTATTATGTCGATTTTTTTCGCTAAATAAAGAAACACTCTGTTGATGAAAACATCATCCATTCTGGGTTCCAAAACTCCATTTTCTGTTTTTTATAGGAGTGTTTTTTTTTTTTAATCTTATGATAATACCACATAGGATAAAGACCCCTGTCAAAATTTCATTGTTGTATTTGACATTTATCCACTACACTTGTAAATGAATTTTAACTGAATCCCCTTTATAAATAAAGCTTGTGAAACTTAAAATTGTGACTGAAAATATTTCCATTAGTTCATTATATTTTATCAGATTGCCATGCCTACTAAGAAAGTCTACGGAAGTTTTAAATCCCCTGCAACACTCAAAGTTTTGGCATGTCTCTATGAACATGATCTTGAATTTGAATTCGTCCCCATCGACTTGAAAGCTGGAGAACAAAAGAAGGAATCCTTCCTTGCTATGAATGTAGTTCACTCTAATTTTGTTCCAGAAAGGATACATACTTTAATTTGGCTTTTGATATTGTTGTTGTTATTATTGTTGTTGCAAATTATGATTACCAATTTTTATGCAGCCATTTGGACAGGTTCCAGTTTACACAGATGGGGATTACACTCTTTTTGGTGAGTACCAGTAATTATAATTTTGTTCAATGCATGTTCTTAAGATTCGCTATCCAAGTGCATGATCACAATTTTGAGAAAAATAAAATGAAGTTGTGTCAATTAAATATGAGGTACTGATGCAAGTTCTTTTTCTTTGGATCTGACTTTGGTGCAGAGTCGAGAGCGATTATTAGATATATGGCACATCAACATCCAAAAAACCCTGAGGAGCTGATATGTTGGAATGCAAAGGAACAGGGGCAGGTGGCTATGTGGGTTGATGTCGAAGACCACCAGTTTGAGCCACCGGCTTCGAAGATCATTTGGCAACTGGTGCTAAAGCATATGATTATTGAGGGTGTGTCAAGCCCTGATGAGAAAGTGGTGGCTGAGGCAGAAGCCAAGCTTGCTAAGGTTCTTGATCTTTATGAAGCTCAGCTCACCAAGTCCAAGTACTTAGCAATGGATAAGTTCACTATAGCTGATTTGCTTCACCTCCCTAATCTGCATTACCTGATGGGGACTACAGCAAAGGCGTTAATTGACTCGCGCCCACATGTTAGTGCATGGTCTGCTGATATCTTGGCTCGACCTGCATGGGCTAAGGTGGTTGAGTTGGCTATTTCGGTTTAACCACTATATGATGACATGTTTGGTTATGTAGATTGGTATGTTGTAAACACTGAGGATGCACCACCACCTATTATTCTGCCCACCCTTACGCCAACAGTACGTATTACATCTTTTTATGGCCTTATCTCAACCTCTAGGAGGGGCTGATCAAATTCTTAGGTGAAGCTCATACATAGATCATATGATGTAAAAGAGGTGAAAATTAAAACAGTGAAGTGAATTGAATTGAATAAAAAGTTCTATTGATACAGAGTGAGGTGAAAAACACTGATACATAATTTAACCTGTAATAGATAGAGGTTTACACAAAAGTTCTAGCGACGCTCTTCATGACTCTTGAGTCACTAAAGATCAACCTAACGAAAAAGTTTCTACTGATACAAAACGATATTGAAAGATAAAAGGGTTAGATTAAAGTATCAAATAGACGTTTTTGTTGTGATTTTCATGAGTGCTAATTTAGTTGGCAGGATATTAGAAATCACATAATGTAAATACAATCTTCGTTGTTTTTAACAACCTGCACGCATTTCGATCACATCGGTAGTTGTATGACTCATTATGTGCTCACCCTGTTTACGATTGTTGCTTTAATAACATACTGGCCGGGCTATGCCCAATTGTTTATAAGCTCAAACAAACAATAAAAGTAGCCTAATTTTAATTAACTAAAGTGGATCATTACATCAAGAATGACCTCTTGATTTTTGTCATTGCAAAGATTACAAACTGTAACAAATGTGTAGATTACTATAACAGAACCCCTAAGCTTTGTCTATGTTGTAGTTAATTAAGTATTCTTCCATCTCTCCCCCTTTTATAAAGCTTATTGAGAGATTAAAGTCTTGGTAGAAGCTGTTTGTCCTGGATAATTAAGTTTATCATAGCTACGCGCAGAGTCTATGGACACTTCTACTCGCCGCCTGCACAAAGAGTTCTGGCTTGTCTATTCGAACATGATCTTCAATTTGAATTCATCCCCATAGACTTGAAAGCCAAAGAACACAAGAAGCATCCTTTTTTTTTCGATAAATGTAATTTTTTTCTTGTAGTTTCTACTATCTTTTTTTTGGAAATTGAGCAGGGGTTATTAAAGGATACCCGAACCTAAAGAAAAGAGATTGTTACATGCGTAGATACTGTTTTCCTACACTGTTCTCATACACAATTTTTTTTTAAGTCATCTGCAAAGGAACTGGGAGTAAATTCAACAAAGCTATGATTTGGATATAACTTGGCTAGGAAATCAACTGCCTTGTTTGTCTCTCTATAGTGGTGTCGTATCCTATATCGTTCCAACTGATCTAGGTCCCTTTTGATTCTGGCATGGATGTGTTGAAGGTCCCAAGGTAACCTGTTTTGGTTTGTGAGCTGCAAATACATACAGTGTGAATCTGTGCTAATCTCTAGTTTAGTCACTCTGTGTTTTTTTTGCCAGTTTAAGCCCAGCTTCAAGCCCCTGCAATTCATGCTTTACTACTGACTGGGCTAGATCATCTCCTGCGCATGCTGAAATAAGCTCGCCTATCTCATTGCGAATAATAGCTCCAAAGCCTCCTCTCGACCCTTGTTTAGAACCATCAGAGTTTAGTTTAAGCCACCCTGCCTCAAGCCTCTCCCAAGCACATGTAATAGGGCTTGGTAACCAAAAATGTACATCGATTCCCTATCGCTCCAAGAGCTGTCGGTTGGCCTAGTTGTCCTCTGCTAAAAGATCAGTAGTGCTGAATCGCATTCTTACATCTTCACGTGTGCGCCTAACTATCTCAATACCATCTACATTGGACTGCAGATATACCCTTCTGTTGTGTTCAACCCAAATATGGTATATTGTGGCATTAAGGGTTACTTTTTTCACAAGCGAGCTCGTGCCATGTCCCCTGAAATTTAGTATGCACCATCAAAGCTCATCATCCCATCCACTGATTGACCTAGTGTAGCAAAGAGAGTGGAGCATATGTTTCCAAACGAACTGAGTGTATGTACATTTCAAGAACAGGTGATCCTCCGTCTCTGTTTCACATGAACACAGTGGAATTAAGTCAGATTGAAAACTTTCCCCTACCGCTTCAATTTGACAAGAGTTTTCAACGCACCATGAGCAAGGGTCCATGTAATAAAGTTGTGCCTTGGGATATTTCCCTTGAACCATATGATTGCAGCCCATTCTACTGTCCTATTCTTGCTCCGCAACACATCATATGTCACCTTCATTTGGAAGTCTCCAATAGCACCCGCGCACTAGTGAGTGTGAGCAATTTTTGGTCTAACGGCAATTCTTGGGATTTTTCCGTTCGAAAATCCCTAAATACTGGGGAGCTAGAAAAGTTCGCTAATCTAATGCATCTGTTGGATAGACAGATGCTCTTAGAGGCATCTGACAGTTTGGTGTGGAAGGGTAAAGGTGTGGACTTCTCGGTGAAAGATTTTCGGATATGTTGGCTGCATCTCATTATGAGACCCACTCCAACCCATTTATTTCCTCTCACAAAAATCTGGTATGGGTGAAAAACTTTTTTCCTCGGATTAATTTCTTTAGTTGGTCGGTGTTGCATGAGAAGTTCTTGACTAAAGATAGGTTAAGGAAAAGATGAATCCACACAGGGAGTCTTTGTGTGCTTTGCAATGAAATTGACGAGACGCTGGACCATTTGATGCTTCACTGCAGTTTCTCCAAATCCATTTGGAGCAGTTTCTTGTCAGAATTTGGTTTGAGTTTGATGTTTCAAGGCTCCATTTTAGATTGGCTAAGTTGGTGGTCTCAAGCTAATCCTTCCCGTCGAGGGAGTGGTTATGGCATAGGGTCTCTCATGTTCTCATGTGGTGTATGTGGAAAGAAAGAAATAAAAGGGTATTTGAAGGACTCAACAGATCAGAGCACTCAATCTTTATCGAGATTAGAGAATTGCTGTGGTGGATGGGTTCAACTTGTAATTTGTTTAGGGATTTGGGTTTTGACACTTTCATGGTGTCTTGGCATTCCTTGATATAGGAATGTTTCTCTTTGTTTTATGTTTATTTTTTTTTCCTTAATAAACATCTTCGTGTTTGACAAAAAAAAAAAGTTTCTACTATCAGTATTGCTGTTATTGTTATTTTTATCCCCAATTCTAATTGTCGAGGAAACCAGCGAGGGATGGAGGGAGAACCCTCCATCCCCCTCGTGATACATGCAAAGAATGGGATGCACGCATCACTGTTTTCCTCGCTGGATTCCTGGCCAGTTAGCCAAGTTCTATTTTTATTGTTCCTACAATTATCTGAGTTCATATTTCATGCTGCCATTTGGGCAGATTCCAGCTTATGAAGACGGCGAATTCAAGCTTTTTGGTTAGTCTTAAACACTTGACGATAAAATTTATGTGTCATTAGTAAGAAAAGAAGAAAAAAAACCTGACATGTTAAATTTGTAAAAATTGAGGTGCTAATGCAAGTTTTTCATTTCTGATGGACTGCATATCACTTGATTAGGTTCAAATTGCGCATTACACTAAATTGACATTTTTGTAGCAACTCTCAAAGTAGTATCACTTTTGAGATGTTACAATCCACAAAACAATTTCAAGTCAAAACTAAATTTAGTCAAAAAAATGAAAAACAGTAAAACAAAAAAAATGATACAATAAATTGAATCACCATAAATAGTATCACTTTAATAACCATACTCTTCATGATAATATAATTATTGTATCATTTTGTTTGTGAAAACGTGTAAAATTATTAAGTAAATTATTACACTTTAAAAATAATATTGTTTTGAGGATTGTTATAAAAATGTCAATTTGATGTAGTGACGACAACCTTGATTGATTTTTTTATTAGAGCCTAGAGGTGGCCGAAGAAGAGGCCAAGCTAGCTCAGGTTCTTAATGTTTATGAAGTTCAGCTCAGTAAGTTTAAGTACTTGGCTGGTGATAAGTACACTCTAGCTGATATGAGCCATCTCCCTAAACTGCAATATCTGAGGGGGATTCAAGTCCAGAAACTGTTTGACTCGCGCCAACATGTTAGTGCATGGTGTGCTGATATCTTGGCTCGACCGGCTTGGGCTATGGTGATGGAAATGAAGAAGAACAACCCAGGACTCTAATGGCGTATTTGGTGTAATATGTGAACACAACACCAAAAGAATGTGTAATAAGGCATTGTAATATCCACGCATCTACTCTCACCTCCATTAATGTGTAATTAGATTCGCCTCTCTATAATTTCTGATACGTTGATGGTTCTTCAAACACAATAGAAAAAAAAAAAGATGCGTGAATACCAATAGTACAACTGCATCGTAAACTTGGGCATTCACTTGGATAAACAGATGAAAACAAAAAATCATAAACATTTTAATGTCGATTTAGAAGGTTCAAATTTCAGTGAGAGCCCTCGCCACTCTATTAAGTCAAGTGATCTGCTTTCATCGATGTTTCCATCCATATTGTCACATTCCCAGAACATTTCAAAGAAATTTATTATTAAGACTTTTCTAAGCTTCCTGTCTCTATAAAATCCCTCTAGATCAATTTGAACTTTCAACATTTCATCTCAGCACACAAAAGCTTTTCACTCTATTAAAATTTTTTTTTGTCATATTTTTCGGAGATTCAAAATTCCTACATATTCTAACACCTTCCGGCTATGCACTATCACCTGAACACTAAAGTGTTCGAGTCACGCCCACACGTGAGCGCTTTTACACGTTAGCTAAGTACTTTGTCTCAGCTAGCCGAGCTTCGTAAACATTGAGAACCTTGATCAGCTCGGCTTCAAACTCCTCAAACTTGGTTGCCGGAGCTGTCGTCAAGCCCAACATTCTAAATGATCCTAAATAATCCTGGTTCAATTTTCTTAAAAAAATAAAAAAAATAGACTTTTCTTTATTTATGAGATTTACATACAGAGGATAGGGGTGGGCAAGAATCATGGTCCCAACCTAAATCAATATGGTACCGTTCCATTAAAAATTGAGACCAACTAGTTCATGTTGTTTGCATCCTGATTCCGAATCAGTTGGAACTGAGACGGAACCAATTTTCACACATTCTATCCTACACCGTGTGGCCTTAAAGCCACTTTTGTGATTCAAAGTTATCAACAAATGGATAAGAGGATAAAGAGGATAAAACCCACCACCTTCATTTCCTATATATACATGCTCTTGTTCTTCAAAATATCATCCCATTCCATTTTGGGCTCAAAAGCAACCATAGAGAAAGAAAGAGTTATAGAGAGAAAAAGTGAGATTTCTCCTAAATATTGTCTTTCCTTCTATAAGTGAGAGTATTGTTAATTGTGCTCTCCTTTGTTTTAGAGAAAAACTCTTCTAATCTTTTTGCTATAGTAAAATCCTTATACAATTTGCCAAAATTTTCATTTTTCTCATTTCTACTTCAGTTGTAATATCGTGCCCCAGACCACAATGCACTAACACACCGTTCGGCCGGTCTCAATTACTGTAGCAAGGCCAAACCAAATGCTAAACCCAACTTAATTTGCATCCATACCAATACAGTAATCCAAGCCCAAGCCCTCCTCTTCCTTTAGTTCATTTATCCTCGAGCTTTGCTAAGGGTCGAGGGAGGGGTCGAGAGAAAGGAGCGAGGGATGGGTGCAACCACCCATCCTCCTTGAGATGAGTGCATTGTTTTGGAGATGCACACGGACACTCATCACGAGGAGGATGAGTAGTTACACCCATCCCTCGCTCCCTTTCCCTCGACCCCTAGAATTTTCGTTTATCCTCACAGTTCATTCTCCCCTTCATTTTTCTTCTTCCTCTCCACCTCCTTCTCCTTCTCCATCACTCCCTCCAAAGAGTCCCAACATTTCCTCTGTCTTGCATTCCACATAGACGAGCCTATGTTCTGGACCCCCTTTGTACCTGAAAATCCAGATTACAAAATCAGAGTTTATATTGCAGCATACCTGATCTCAAGTTTGACCCATCAATTGATAAAAACCCATATTATATATAGATTTAGTTAATAAAAAATTTGATAATCATCCCTATGCATGCGGTCAACTTGAAAGAATGAATGGGGAATATGCAGCTTGTAAGATTAAAGAATATGCATTTATTTTCTAAATCAAGAATTAAAGTTCCTACTTTTAGAATCAATGATAAATGGATCTAACTTGTATGGTGGGTTTGCTAGATCAAATTGATATATTTGTAATAACTCAAAAAAGTATCATTATTGTGCTGTAATAGTTGGCTAAACAGTTTCACAAATGAAGTGATACAATAATTGGATCATCATAAATAATACGGTACTGCAAGTGATATTATTCATGGTGATCCAATTTACTGTATCATATTATTTGTGAAACTATTTTTCAAAGTTTTGCCTGAATTTAGTTTTGACTAAAATTGTTTGATAAACCGTTACATCACGAAAGTGATACTGTTTAGAGATTGTCACAAAACTGCCCATTTAATGTGGTGGTTGTAATATAATAATATAAGTTTTAGCAGCAATTTGTGCATGTGTTGTGTTCATTTGAATATGGATAAAAACCCCAATTCTAGCTGGCCTGGAAAAGAGGCGAGGTTTGCTGCCTGGGTGGGGCAAATGTACACTTTTGCCTCTCCTTTTTAATCACTTTTTGAAAAAAAATAGTCTAAAAAGGGAGGGGCAAAAGTGTATTTTCGCCCCCCAGACCAGCAACCAGCCAACTGGGCCCAGGCCAACAAGAATTACTCGGATAGAAAGGATGGAATCAGGAAGTACTTAGGATGACGCTCACATTAGTGCCTGATGAAGAAGGGAGACCAATGTTTATGTTTTTTTTTTTTTTTTTTTTGAAAGGTAAGCGTGGGATATAAATGGGCTTCCCAGACTACAAAAATAAGATCAAAAGCATGAAGGTACATCAAGTTTACACCACTCACTAATCTTTTCATCATACCTTACAACATCACACGGGAAAAAAATTACCTTAAAATTTTGAGCAAAGCTAAGATATGGATCGATGAGATTTAAGCTAAGGGATAAATTCACTAGGTGGATAGTTGTCCAGGTGGTCCCTTGGTGAAGCTCGTGAGCTTGGTAGGCACAAATCCATTGCTTAATCATCTTGAGAATATGGAAATTCCTCCCCTTCCCTAGCAAATAGAAAAGGTCGGAATGGAAATCTTGAAGCACATGAAATTGGAAAGCAAAACAATTAAACGCCAAACATAAGCTAGTTCTTAAGAGATTTACTTATCCCATGAATTTTGGATTTGCTTTCCTGATTCGGGAAGAACGTCGAGAAGCGTCTTCCTTAGGGAAACTGAGTAGCGATTGCCTCACATTCATCTTCAGTAGTGTTTTGATCCTCCATAAGAATTTCCTTTTCAAATTGATCTTTTAATTCTAGGAAAAGTTTTCTGAAATCTTCCACGCCGATATACTCTATTGTGTCATTCTCTTCACTAGTAACTTCGTTCACATTCTCATATTCTTCTAACATTCATGTTGCACCCCATTTGTTGTTGCTGCTCTCTCTCTCAATGAGTTGAGTTGGGTTGGTTTTGTTTTGGGGTTTTGAAATTGGAGATGTCTCTAAACAAGCTGGGGATGGGTTTGGTAGTGGTGATAAAGGTGGTGTGGATGAAGAACCACTTGTGAATGGATTTGGCTAGGCTTAGAATTTGGTTAATTGGGCTTTGGACTCTTTTTTTAATCGGAATGATATATGATGTGATACCCTTGTGTGGGTGGACCTGAGGGAGAATGTGAGGAAGAAGCCCTAGAGCCAATAGATCCCAAGAGGGTTGACAAGTTACAAATGGGAGATCATAGTCCCATATCGTCTGGGTGCGAAGGGTGATGTGCTCTATATGTATGAGTTTGGATCTACAAAGTACTATGCATTTTAAAGTCGTGCGGGCCTTGAGCCCAAAATGAACAATATAGTACTCCGTGGATCAGGTCGTTACAAAATGGTATCAGAGCCTAACCCAGCTGAAAGTGTGCCAATGAGGACGTTGGGCTCCCAAGAGGGGTGGACTGTGATACCCTTGTCTAGGCGGACTTAAGGGGGAGGGTAAGGGAGAAGCCCACGAGTCCATAGATCCCAAATGAGTTGACAAATTACAAATGGAAGATCATAGTCTCACGTCGCCTGGGTGTGGAAGGGTGATGCGCTATATATGTACGAATTTGGATCTACAAAGTACTATGCGTTTTAAAGCCGTGCGGACATTGGGTCCCAAAACGTACAATATAATACTATGTGAATCGAATCGTTACACATTATCTCGTATGAGATTTGCTTAGGAAAATCTATTCTAGTCCCATTTTCATTGGACCGAAAATAGGTCAGAGACAAGGCCAATCCCGAGCCATGCCCACCCCTACTAGATAATGCATGTCACTAGAAGAGGAGAGAAAGTAGAAATGAAAAAAAGTTATTGGAGAAGGCAACTAGCTTTCCTCTTGGGTTTAAGTAAGATTGCCCTAATATGCATTACTTTGACTTGGGAAGCCAATGAATTATTTACCAAGCTTCAAAGATAAAAGCTGTTAATTTTGGAAAATAATGCATGACGTTTTCCTTGTTGATTTTTTTTGAAATATGCGACGTTTTTAGCAAGCTTCAAAGATGACGGCTGTTCATTTTTAAAAAACAATGCACGACACTTCCTTATTGAATTTTGTGAAAAATGTCAAATGATTCATTTTCAATGATCCAAAATGACTAGATACACTGAAGATATATATCTTCCTAACTTTTTTTTTTTTTTTTTCCAAGGCCTAACTTATTCACTTCAATCAAAGATGCAAACGCAGAATACATCACATAAGAAAAATATTGCATGCCATATTGAAATAGCAACTAATTATACGCTCTCTCGATCGATCGGTCTTAAAATCTCAAGGTTTCTCATCAGATTGCTCCAACATCTTGACGACTTTTTTCCAGCTGGGTCGAGCCATGAGGTTGTCACGCCATGCATTAACATGAGGTCGTGACTCAAACAACTTGTTAGTCTGTGTTCTCAGAAAATAGTACATGGTAGGAAGGTGGTGGAGATCAATTAAGGTAAACTCATCACCAGCTATGTACTTGGACTTGGCTAGTCGATCCTCGTACACATCGAGAACCTTGCTCAGCTTGGCTTCATTATCTGCAACTACAGCTCGATCTGTGATCAAGCCTATCATCGGGTAAACAATAAACTCCAAAATCAGCTTGAATGCTGGTGGATCAAATTGGAATGCCTCCACTTCTGACCAAACTCCCAATCTGGCCATGGTTTTTGAGTCCCCATGCAGCAATTGAGTCCCACTCCCTGCGTACTCCGTGCTTATGTACCTTGTAATGGCCCTTGATTCTATTATAACAAAAATAAATTAAGTAATTTATTACAAAAACAAAACATGAAAAGAAAATACGAAAATGCTAGGAAATCATATTTATGTAATCAGGTTTTGTAATCATAATGATATGGTCTGATTTTGAAAGAATGATTAAATTTTCAAAGTGTTTATGTATATTTCGATATTGTAAAAAATCTCCTCTAACGATGTCATATCATCCTGGTCATAAAACATTATTATAAAACCTGGTTCCTTAACCTCACTCAAGAAAATATATATATATATGTGTGTATGTATGTATATTACCGAAAAGTAACAAATCTCCATCTTGAAAAGCCGGGACCTGACCAAATGGCTGTGGAGCAAAAAAAGAAAATTAAGAGAAGGAATTAAAAACTTAGGGACTATATATATATATGTAAGCAATTTTTTTTATGTGCGAGTTTGAGGTATACTTACATTTAGTTGAAGAAATGGTTCTTTTTTGTGTTGTTTGGCTCTCATATCGACGTTAATGAGCTCATAGTTGAGTTTTTTCTCATGGAGACAAGTAAGAACTCGCATCACCGTAACGGAAAAAATAGGTCCATGAACTCTGAGGGCACCCATAATGAGAATGACAAAGAGGATCCGAGAAAAATGAACAAGGATCAGAGAAATTTATGTGAAGGAAGGCTGAGTTCCTCAAGAGAGATTATTTATAATTAAAGACGGGAAAGACTTACAGTATTACTATAGCAAGATTTTTTAACCCTCCCCACTACCCCTTGCAGCCGGCGGCTGGATTTGAATCTATGACTTTGACTCACAAATCTTATTTTAATTTTTTATCTTTCTTGTTTCACTAATCACTACTGCTGAACTCAGCTTTATTTGTTTAATTAATAGCTGATCTACTTAATTATTTGTAATCCATGCTGCAGGAAGTGGAGGTAAAGTTAAACCCAGGTTCTCGTTTCACTTTCATCCAGATAAGGAAGAAGTTTCTTTGCTGACGACTGCAGAGGGAAAAAAGAAAGTTCCTCAAGTACTTGAAGGATTAGAAGATCTTGACCATGGACCTACAGAACTTTCAATCACTGAGCGCTTGGAAGGTCTTCAGAAAGCAAAGAAAAAACAGTCTGATGAGTATCATCATGTATCATCCTCAACCTCAAGTATTGGACCTCGAAATATGGAGCATCCAATGGCCAAGATTCTGGATGGCCTTCTGCAAAATAATGGTCCATTTAAAGGAACTCCCAGAAAGGTTGGCATTGTCCTCTGTTAACAATATTTATGCGATATGGTTCTGTTTTCTGAGAATTGAGTACTTGTTGCAGAACTATAAAATCAAAGGTAAAAGGTTGAGAGTGAAAGCAAAGAAAAACATATCTTCCTTGAAACATAGAAGCCTTGGCAGTGAAGAAAAAACCTGAGGCTTTGGATAGTTGTACATCCAGTGAAGAGGTACCCCTTGTTCTATTGTTCTTTCTCTATTCCATTGGTAAAAAGTCACTAGGATTTTCTTAATGTTCCACATGTGCAGGGTGACGAATTTCTGCTTGAGGCTGATGACCAGAATTGCTTGAAGCTTGAAACCTCCAAAAATGAAGGGCAGATGATCATAGACAGATTTCATGACGCTTTAGATGCAGCTGCTGGAGAGTGTCATGAACCTACTTTTGCAATTTCTAAACAAACTGGGTTAGACTTTGATGACTTTTACTATCATCTTTCCAGTTCTTTCCCTGCCCCTACTACATGTATAATGGGCATAATATTATTACATAAATGCATAATAATATTATAAGGTACATCAAGTTTACACTAGGGGTGGGCACGGGACGGGATGGGACGAGATATACACATCCCGTTCATACAGGATCGGGACGGGATCAACGTGCCAATCTTCTTCACTTGTAGAATTAAAGAATAAACTGCTGAACTTCTTCTTCAGTATTGGTTAACAAGCAAATTTCACAATAAAACAGACATCAACTGACTCTTTAGGACAGCAGTCCGAGGCTTCATGCCCATTTCCTTTACTAGAAAGGAATGATAATGTATTAAAAAACACTAGCAATTCTAAAGTTGCAATTTATATCTTAAAAACATCATTGGTCATATAGTCGTGCTATAACCATCTTACTATTTGGTCACATGGCTACATATGAGACCATGAGCTCTCATTCAAAGAATGCAAAACCTACCACTACCAGTTTCTTCCTTTATTGAAACTTACCTATTACCACCTCCTCCCCCTCATTCATAGATCTGATTTTTCTTGGCCAAATTAAGAGTGGGTCATGAGGTTTGTCAGGGACTACTATGTGATGTCATTTCTATGTATGCTGCTAGTCTGCACAAGTCCATCAGCAATCATGAGCTTCAAGCAGTTTCGGCAGGCCTTGATATCTGCCTGAAACAGAACATCTCCATAGTCTGGATATAGAGAGATTCATCTCAAGGAGTTCAAATCATCTCCAAGACATCCAAAGCTCTGTCTGGGAAGCTGGGGATAGTAGTATGCATTTTTCAAAAGCTTGACAATCTGGAATAAGTGAGAATTGAACAGTATTACAAAATACAAATTTAGAGATGTGTGAGAGATTCATTGAGATGCTAAAAAAGTAAAAATGTTATATACATCAGTATATTTTTATGGGCATCCACAATTTTAAAATAAATAATTAAATAAAAATATTAATAATTAATATTAATAAATTAGTTCGGGACGGGACGGGATTGGCGGGATTGAAAATCTTCATCCCATCCCATTCTAGATCGGGATGAAAATTTTCAATTCCATTAAGACCCGAAAAAATTGGGACGGGAACGAGATCGCGGGATGGGATGCCCACCCCTAGTTTACACCACTCACTAATCCTTTCATCGTACCTTACAACATCACACGAGAAAAAAATTACCTTAAAATTCTGAGCCAAGCAAAGATATGGATCGATGAGATTAAAGCTAAGGGATAAATTCACTAGGTGGATAGTTGTCCAGGTGGTCCCTTGGTGAGGCTCGTGAGCTTGGTAGGCACAAATCCATTGCTTAATCGAATGTGGAAATTCCTCCCTTTTCCTAACAAATAGAAAAGGTCGGAATGGAAATCTTGAAGCACATGAAATCGGAAAGCAAAACAATTAAACACCAAACATAAGCTAGTTCTTAAGAGATTTACTTATCCCATGAATTTTGGATTTGATTTCCTGATTCGGGAAGAGCGTCGAGAAGTGCCTTCCTTAGGAAACTGAGTAGCGATTGCCTCACATTCATCTTCAGTAGTTTTTGATCCTCCATAAGAATTTCCTTTTCAAATTGATCTTTTAGTTCTAGGAAAAGTTCTCTAAAATCTTCCACGCCGATATACTCTATTGCGTCATTCTCTTCACTAGTAACTTCGTTCCCCTTATCATATTCTTCTAGCATTCATGTTGCACCCCATTTGTTGTTGCAGCACTCTTTCTCTCAATGAGTTGGGTTGGTTTTGTTTTGGGGTTTTGAAATTGGAGATGTCTCTAAACAAGCAGGGGATGGGTCTGGTAGTGGTAGTAGTGATAAAGGTGGTGTGGATGAAGAACCACTTTTGAATGGATTTGGCTGGGCTTAGAATTTGGTTAATTGGGCTTTGGAATTTTTTTTTTTTTTTAACCGGAATGACATATGATGTGATACCCTTGTGTGGGTGGACCTGAGGGAGAAGGTGAGGAAGAAGCCCAAGAGCCAATGGATCCCAAGAGGGTTGACAAGTTACAAATGGGAGATCATAGTCCCATATCCTCTGGGTGCGGAAGGGTGATGTGCTCTATATGTACTAGTTTCGATCTACAAAGTATTATGCATTTTAAAGTCGTGCGGGCCTTGAGCCAAAAATGGACAATATAATACTCCATGGATCAGGTCATTACAAAATGGTATCAGAGCGTAACCCAGCCGAAAGTGTGCCAATGAGGACGTTGGGCTCCCAAGAGGGGTGGACTGTGATACCCTTGTCTAGGCTGACTTAAGGGAGAGGATAAGGGAGAAGCCCACGAGCCCATAGATCCCAAATGAGTTGACAAACTACAAAGGGGGGATCATAGTCTCACATCGCCTGGGTGTGGAAGGGTGATGTGATATATATGTACGAGTTTGAATCTACAAAGTACTGTGCGTTTTAAAGCCGTGTGGACATTGGGCTCCAAAACGTACAATATAATACTATATGAATCGGGTCGTTACACATGATCTCGTCTGAGATTTGCTCAGGAAAATTTGTTCCAATCCCGTTTCATTGGACCGAAAATAGGTTCGAGACAAGGACAATCCCGAACCATGCCCACCCCTACTCGAGAATGCATGTCACTAAAAGAGGAGAGAAAGTAGAAAAGGAAAAAAGTTAATGGAGAAGGCAACTAGCATTCCTCTTGGGTTTAAGTAAGATTGCCCTAAGAGGAATGCTCGTCGCCCCTTCTCCTTCTCCTTCTCTGAACTCTGATCTTAGATCTCATCTCAGATCCTGATCTTAGATCTCATCTCATCTCAGATCCAGATCCAGATATCAGATTTTTTTTTTTTTTTTTTTTTTTTGTAATATAGCAGAGATCTAATTTTTTGTAATATGTTGTAATTTTTCTTTTTAATTTGTTGTAATTTTTTTTTAGATCAGAGAACTCAGATAGTCAGATCTGATCTTTAGAATTTTTTTTTTTTTTTTTAAATTTGTTGTATGTATGTATGTATTTTTTTTTTTTTTTTTTTTTTGTAATTTGTTGTATTTTTTTAAATTTGTTGTATGTATAAATGATCTGTAGTAGTGTAGTGTAGAAGTATTTTTACTGTTATGTATAAAATATTGCGGTGTAAAATATATCTGTTAGGGACTATTCCAAGTTGGAACTCCGCATAAAGAAGTTAATTTTGGGGGGAACATCCTTTTTCCAAACCTCGCCAAAAGGAAAATAGTGGAGTTAAAATCTAGAAGTTCTCGTTGTTCCATTTCTCAGCTATATGTAATAACGTATTTGATGAATATTTTGAACAAGGCGAACTGAGGTCAAAAGAAAATTTTACATCACTTTGATTCGTTGTCCTTCTCTTACAGGATGGAGGAACAACGTCTAATAAGTGAACTAATATGTTTAATTTTCATTGTTTTAATTTTAGTCAATACATTCAATTAAATATTTATATTAGTTGGTTTAATATTTTTATAATGTTTTGTATGAGAGTTCAAAATTCCCAGAAATCGACATGTTTAAGAATGTTTATGCACTACGTGGCAATGAGGTTGTGAATTCCCATTTTTTGCATTTTGTCACATCAGTTATTTTAAAATTTATTAATTTTTTAATGAAGGAAATGATGGTGGAGAGGCAGGATGCCTACATGGAGCAACTCACAATCGACAATCCCAATGCATGATTATATATTTTGTCGGAAACGTTGGAATCTATGAGTCCGAGACCTGGAAAGATGGTTCGAGGGATGAGGAAAACAAGAGTTCGTGAGGTCGGCACCTCATCTTCAGCTTCGCAGCGGTCAGTCATAATTGTTTCATCGTTATCGTCGAGAGTGGAGGAATTTCAGAATGAGCTAAATGTCGCCAAAGTGCGTGAGGAAGAGCATGAGGCCTGAGAAGCAGAGCGACAGGCTCGAGAGGGGGAACAGCAGGCCTAGGAGGCAACTACGTGGAGTATGTTACTAGGGTCTCTCCAGTAGTTGGGGATTAATTTGTCAAACCTTCCGCTACCGTCGGCAGCCACTCCAACCCTAGAAAATGTATTGACGTGTTTTTTTAATTTGCAATTGATACAGTACGGTTTTAAATTATAAATTTGTAATGGATACAGTACGGTATTAAATTATTAATTTGTACAGTTATTCATATTTAACTAAATTAACAAAATCACAATGCATATCAAACCCTCGATGTGCAAGACGGTTCAATTAATAAATATTTCAAATTTAATTAAAATAAAATTTGAATAAATATATTTCAAAATGATTACACTGAATTTTAAGCAACAAATATTTTCGTCACACGATAATAGATTGAACATGTTTGAAGTGACGAACCTGGAGTTGCAACATTAGAGTGATGAATATTGTCGTCGCTCAAACGTAATCTTGACCGACGAAAGGGTTCATTACCAGTTAAGTTAAGCAGACGAAGTGTAATGCGATGAAATATTTAATCACGTAAGTAAATTTTGCATGATGATGAACCGTTCTATTTCCTTCGTCAAAACTAACACCGCCCAAAACAGTATGATGCGATGAACCCTTTTTGCAACGAACTTTGATGTCATCACTCAAAAGGACTCATAAAAGACGAAAATTTTCTTCGTCGCACAAAAGTTTGCGAGACAGAGTTGTGGCAATGAATTTTGCATGACAAATATTTAGTCCCTCAATATGTATGGTGAGGAAATATTGTTTATAACGAAGATTTTGCCTACGTTGCTAAAGGTTTTTTTAGTGTGTAAGGCCTAACTTATTCACTTCAATCAAAAAAATGCAAATAAGTTTTCCAATAGGGCTGAAAACCGAACTAGGTCGGTTTAAGAAATTTTCAAACCGAAATCGAACTGACCATTAACAAAACCGATTCGAAACCGAACCGAACCGACTAAAATCGAACCGACCGACTACTTTAAACATATTATATTATTTATATATAAAATATATATTATTTATTATATATATTCGGTCGGTTCGGTTTGGTCAGTTAAAATCACATAGAAACTGAAAACCGAACCGACCACTTCGATTTTGAAATTTTTAAAATCGAAACCGATCCGAACCTAATTTAAACCAAACCAATCGGTTCGTTCTTGATCGGTTCAGTCGGTTTGATCGATTTTTTGTTCAGCCCTATTTTCCAATTCTCGTTTGTTTTCATTTTCATTCTACCATAATTATAGACACTAAAATTTTTATTTTAAACAATAATCACATCGGGTTTCTCATGCAATATCACTAATGAATCTATAATTGCATTGTCTACCTTTTTTTTTTTTTTTTTTTTATCAAGAGAAGCTCTCGACTTTTTAACATGTAAAATTCAACATGCCTAGCTTGTAACGATCCGATCCGCACAGTAACAATATTGTCCGCTTTGGGCTCAACCGGCCCGCACGACTTTAAAACACGTTGTTACTATGGGGATCCAATCTCGCACATAAATAGCACATCCCCCTCCCGCACCCAGGCGATGTGAGACGTCCACATTGGGTTCCCCTTACTATGGGGATGCAATTATGTAAAGGATGTAAATACTTAAATACCCTTCCTTATTTTGAGTTCCCCCATGTAAATTGGGTTTAGAGGAAGGCATGTTAATGACGTGTCCTCAAAATTTTAAATCTCATATTTAGAGGAAGGCAACAACTTCTTGACATCATCACTTTTGTTAAAGAATATCATAACCCTTTACTTTTTGAAACACACCACCACCTAATGAATGACACCACCAGTATAAACTTAAATTCATATTCTTTTTTTTTTTTTTCATATGAACAACAACAATCAATAGCAGCAACTCTCATCCCACCGTTGGATGCACCATCCAGTCGTTGGCAACACTATCCCACCCCACCGTTGACCCCTCGCCTTTTTTCTCTCATCCACTTTTCTTCTCCTTCTCATATCTTTATCTAATCCTCCTATCTCTTTTGCCTAGAATAACAATTGGAGTAGTGGGCTTCTCAGGAACAACTACAGGGATGATGTAGTAACAACAACCTGTCGTCGCTGCCAGCTGCAAAGCCCCTCCCCTCCCCTCCTTTCTTTTTTTTTTTGTTATCATTAACAACTGAAATAAATGTCATGAGATTCCATTATCAACGTGCAACGATGTCATTAAGAAATGAAAATTAAATTTTCAATGATATGTAAAACACGACGTTTGATCCCAGATACACGACATGCAATGTATGTCGTTGAAAGAACCTCAAAAATTCAACAACGGGTGTTGTTGGTCGTCAAATGTCTTTTTTTTTTTCCCAGTCATTTCCAGTTCACTGGATCAACTGTGGACAAAAAATTTGATTCTGTCCAATTTTCAAATTTTTGTTTTTTTGTTTTTTTTCAATTCCTAGAGCACAGGTGAGAATTTAAGGGAAAAAAAAATAAGTTTTTGATTTATTAAGAAATATTTGAAAATGTTGTATATTGGGTAATTAGATTAATACATGCATACTATTGATTGTTAACAACCCAATTGTGGGTTTTCTCAATTGCAAGAATTTTCACCCTGAATCAGGGTTCAATCCCTTGCTCCATTCGTATCCGGCGCTCGTTTGCTTTAATCGTTATTAAAAAAAAATGCGATTGATATTTGTTAATTTGCAGTGATATATATATAGATCCAGTTATGTAAGAAAGAAAGAAAAAAACAATAACAAAAACAAAATATCACTTAGAAATTCTTATAGCATTTTATTTCTAGCTTGTACACGGAAATGAACATCAGAAGAAATAATTATAGTTACTAATTACAATCTTCTCTGGCAAATTGCATGTACTCATGTTTAATATCCATCAAGAACCGATAACCTACTTGTTGGAATGCACCAAACACAGCAAATTCATCAGTAGCAGCAGAACGCGCAATAGTCATGCAAAATGTATCACCGTCGAATCCGAACAAAGCATCCTTGTCAATCTGAAACTTGGCATCTTTAAAATGAAAAGTAACCAAAGGCCATGACACCGTTCTATTTGGTAATCTATAGCACAAATCAAAATCATTTCTAGTGATTTGTGTTAAATTCTGAGATCTAAACGACAATTGTAATTCTCTTTTCAAGCGTTCATAGGGAATATTATACAATCTAGTCACTACAGTTCCCATGTCAGATAACAGTCCACCAGTTCCATCTCGTCGCATTTTGAAAGTTTTTGGAGGAAGTTTAAACATATTTCCATTCACACTGATATCCTTTAAACGTAGGAAATAACCTGGATGGTTTTTGGATTTGAGCATTGACGTAGTTTGCACAGTTGAATTTGTGTTGAGTGCAGCATCCTTACCAAACCGTAGAGTAGTTTCAATTCTTTCATGTGGGTTTAAAGGCTGTAGACAATAAGAGAAGCGCCCGTTCGCAATTTTACCCAGTTGTGAAACAAATGAACTAGGTCCCCTCGCCATGCCTAGAATCCCACTGAGAACATTTTCAGATTCCTCACTATTCTTGAACCTACGAACAACATTTTTTAGCCCACACCCGAAAACTACATTCCTAACAGTCTCATATCTTCCTTCCGATCCATCAAACCTGAAATCATCCGTTGAAACTACACCTTCGCTGGTAGCATGATTGACATATTCAATCTTATATCCACACTTGTTCTCAGGTATGGGCACTTTATAAGTATTACAGCGACGATCATTATAAGCTATCTCTTTATATGTACTTGATCTACCTGGTATAAAATTACCATCCTTTATATGGAAGCATGGGTGACATCCTTCACACTGAATCCAGGTAAAATCTGAACCTGTGTCAAATAGCAAGTAATGCTCCCTTGGAGGTGTGCCGATAAATGCCTTCACTGAGTACATCCAGCTGCTGAAAGTAACACTTACCTTGGGGTGTAAGTAATTCAAGTCGCCATTTTCAGTGGTTCTGGATGAAAGCCATGTCCGGGGTTGTTTAGATAGTTGCCTCAGGAAATCAAGACGAGTGAGATTGGCCTGGTAGATCGGCGACGATGTGGAGAACCTTGAAATGAGTTTGAGGGTCAAGCCACCGGATTCTTTGTCATTGTCATTGTCATAGGTAGCACAGGCGACACATATTAAGGATACAGATAGAATGAAAACTCTTAAGAATTCATGGCTTGTTTTTTGAGGAGCCATGGGTTGTCTTGGTTAATTAATTTCGTTTGGCTACAGCAAGATTACTGAACATTTTATGTAGAAAATATTTTAAAAAGTCTAGGTGAAAAATCTTTAAGAAAGATTTTGTTTGGAAGAAAATCTATTTTCCAGTCATTAAATCTTTCAAAATCTTAATTAACGTAAATCTATCCGAAATCCGAATGCCCATGGTATGACATAAAATCTTTCAAAATCTTAGTTCAAATCATGGTGGTTAAAAAATAAAAATAAAACCTAATTATATGTGATGAGAGATTTAGAATTTGTAAAGGGAGTTGTTATGTGTATCCGATCATTTAGCTCGGTTGTACCAACTCTTTGTTGCACCGATTTTTAAGATGTTTCGACTTTGTTACATCAACCTAAAGATGTAATAACAAATTAACTTACATTTTTTAATAAATGAAAACCATTTGGTAATGTAATTTTCTCGTTTATGAGCGTCAATAATAAGTTATAAGAAATGTAAGTGGTTGCAATTATTAAAAAAATACATTAAATCCAAGAACTCTATATCAAAAAATTTATAATAAGAATCATATGTACAAAATCCTAAATCAATAACTTACCATAGTGTTGCTATTTCTTGTAGAATACTAATGGAATACCTGTGCCGTTGGCACTATCGCAGAGTACATTATACTTAAACGGCTATGTTGAATACTCAAATTTGTGGTTTTATTTAAATTTATAAAAACACTTGCATAATTGTCTATTACAACAGTTATGATGAATTAATTTTGTAAAAATTTAATACTATTGAACAGTAAAACAATGTTAATAAATCTGATCAATGCAACCTATGTGCTAAGAAATTTGATCTCCACCAAATGTCAGCTTAACTAAAAATAAGAAGGAAATATATCATGTTTGTCCAAGTGAGTATTGGATGAAATTGATGCCCAATTTAGTAAAGCATCATTTTGAAGAAACATAATTTAATTAATTTGGACAAACAGAATGGAATACTCGTGCCGTTGGCACTATCGCAGATTACATCATACTTAAACGGCTATGTTAAATACTCAAATTTGTGGTTTTATTTAAATTTATAAAAACACTTGCATCATTGTCTATTACAACAGTTATGATGAATTAATTTTGTAAAAAGTTAATACTATTGAACAGTAAAACAATGTTAATAAATCTGATCAACGCAACCTATGTGCTAAGGAATTTAATCTCCACCAAATGTCAGCTTAACTAAAAATAAGAAGGAAATATATCATGTTTGTCCAAGTGAGTAATGGCTGAAATTGATGCCCAATTTAGTAAAGCATCATTGAAGAAACATAATTTAATTAATTTGGACAAACAGAATGGCATAATCGATTAGGAAGAATATCAATATGAATATTTAACAAAAATTATAAAATATAAAAAATTTTGATAGAGTTTCCCAATTTGAAATATTTAAACTTGTCATAAGCATTTGTACCTCACGTAATTTGGCATAAAAAAAAACTTGTTGCCTGAGCGCAATATATGTTCACCGTTTTCAGTATACTAAAAGTGTTTTTTTGGCGGTTGAAGAGACACGCACACAAAATTATATCCAAAATGTCAATTTTATGAATAAAGTAATTTATCCGAACAAATTTATAATGGCAATCAATGCCATGGACACCAAATAATATATCCACACGCCAAAATAATATAAAAACGTGTAAGTACATCAAAGCCATACATTGTTTATACCTATACGCATTTAAAGAGCATGGTTTCCACCATTTCTCTTTTCAAAAAATGAGAACAAAAGGAACCCACAATATACAAAAATGGATTAAACTGCATATGTACATCAAAACTATGTATCAACAACTGCTCCAAACATCTTTTGCATCACATTATCAAATGACTCGGCGTCTATATGCACCAACTTAGAGCAAGGAGGGAATATATATGACTGAAATCTACAAATTTATCACACACAATATTAGAAAAAAAATGTGAATAAAATAAGCTATTTTCAATCATCTTTAGAGATAAACTACCTTATTTGCCAATTTCCAATGACGCCCACCATTATACTTTTGTTTTTTAATGGTTTTTTTGAACTCCTCGACAATGATATCCCAATTCTACAAAAATGTATAATCAATATTAGATTCATATCGTATGAAAGCAAAATATAAATATCAATAGAAAATTTATTAAAACATACCTTTAAAAAATTCTTACAACAAAACTTCTGGATAAACAATATTGGTCGTAGAATCAAGCCCATCTTGAGGTAAAAGGACACTTATTCTATTAGAAGCTGTGCATCTAGATAATGCAACATAAAGTTGGCCATGGCTGAATACCGGTGTTCGTAAAACAACTCCAACGTATTTCACAGATTGACCCTGCGACTTGTTTATCGTCATTGCATATGCCAATCGCACTGGAAATTGACGCCTTTTCATTTTGAAGGGAAACTCGGAAGATGATGGCGTTAAAGAGATTCTAGGAATGAAAACTAAATTGTCAGCCTTATCCCCATTTAAGATTTTTGCTTCAATTATACGCTTTGCACAACGCATAACCATAAGACGTGTTCCATTACAAAGTCCATCTTTAGGTGCGATGTTTCTCAGCAACATAATTGGACAACCTACTTTTAATTCTAACTTAAATGGCGGTAATCCAGAAGGATTAAGCGAGTTCAAATACTCAGTTGGATAACGGTTGGCAATGGAATGATCATTTTCAAAATGTTCCGCCATTTTATCTGCGGCAAAATAAACAATAATTTCTCCTGGAAAAGCAGACAATGCAGCTTTGTTAATGTCCCAGACATCGTCATTTCGTGCTGAGAGAATTGTTCGCTCAGTCAAATAATTCGGAGACGATGTGTCTATTACATTTAGTTGAGGATAAACCAAAGAAATTAGTTCACTTAAATCTTTGCACTTGTGCACCGTTGTTGGAATACGAATAACATCTTGTGCGGTGCTTCCAATCTATATAAAATAAAAATAATCAGTAATTCAAAAAATAGCAATGTAGTAAAATGTAGAATTGTTTACCCAAAAATAATACCTCAGTCAAAAACTTCGTAAACCCGTCATTGCCTACCCCATTGTCCAACCGCATATTCAAACTCAAAGTCAGAACTTGTATGTTTAACCAAAGCTTAGAACGCCTAAAAGATGCAGCCACAATTTGCTCGCGGACGCCTTTGGGTATCACTGGCAATATCTGTCGAAAATCACCCCCAAGAACAACAGTAATACCACCAAATGACTTATTGGTGTTGTAAATGTCTTGTAGTGCACGATCAACTACTTCAACACAATATCTATGTTGCATCGGAACTTCATCCCAGATAATTAGTTTGGTCTCCCTGAATAACTCAGCGTGCAATGACTGTTTACTAAACCCACACACTGAATTTTCCATGACATCCAGCGGAATACGAAACATTGAGTGAGATGTTCTACCTCCCACTAATAGTAACGACGCAATACCAGATGATGCAACGGTAATGACAATGTGTCCAAGGCTGCGACATTTAGATGCAATGGCGTTGTATAAAAAAGTTTTTCCTGTTCCTGCACCTCCATTCAAAAAAAAATGAATTCCCTTATTTTCAAGAACTGAAGTTACTATTGCAGTATAAGCAGAACGTTGTGCCTCATTAAGACGATCGACGGATGATTGTGCATCGGATTCTTGACCATCATACTGAAGTTGTCGGTGTTCCCATATGAGTCTGTTACCAACTATCATGTCCCAATTTTCAATTGGCAGGGGCATAGGTGGGAACTTCGTTAAATTCTTCCCTCCTTCTTGAAGAAATTGATTTATGAGATACAAACCATAATCCAGAGTTTGAGCATCAGTTGGATTTGAAATACCGAACCTTGTTCGAAGTTGGTGCGAAAGATCATCACATATATTCAATGAGAACCTTGTCCATAGCAAATCTCAAATCTGGGTGAAGTGGATGACATTCCATTAGAATCACACTAAACAATCTTCTCAACTGATTCCCAGTTTTCATGATCGCAGCCTCTTCAAGGCACTGAATCCATTCATCATCATCTTCTAGGAGTCCTCGTGAGGTGCAAGCTAATTTGAAGGTGTCGTGTAAAACATTGTCATATGTGCGCAAATGTTCAAATGATTGTGGCCCTTTTACAACCGTTAGAAGCAGTCGCAAATAAAACATTTCACCTTCATGAGGACCGGCAAAGTACATTCTTCCAATTGCATAGCCCATTTTTCTTTTTGTCCACATTTTTTGTGATTTCTGCCAAACAAAATGTTGAGGGAATTGTTGGTAGGTAAATGTACGTGCAAACGGATCTACAGCACAACATGCAAAAAATGCAGTTAAAGTCGACATTTGGTGTCTAGCTCTAAGTAAAATTGATTGTGCTTGATCTGTAGGATTGAACACAACATGATGCATTCCAGGTAAATGAAGCGCCAATCGAACCACTGTAGGATTTTCTTCGTGTAAAAGATGACCAAATATCCGCCAAGCAGCTTCTGGCGGACCAATATATCGAGCATCAAGATATTGCTGGATTTCATCTACTCCCCCTAGTACCATTGTTGTTCTATCATGACCTTTATAAATGTACTTGTGTATGTATTTAACACATCTAATTCCCTCACACACTTCCACATTAATATGACAATCAAACATCCTTGAAAGATATGGATTATATGGCACCACATCTCTATTATCAACTGGTTGACCCTTCACATTATATACTCGGCCAGTATTGCGGCGTCGATAAATAGGATATCCATCTTGGCCCATTGTTGTTGTTTCTGAATATTCGCGAGGATATCTTTTTGTGCACCTCCCATTCTCCATACACGGTGCTCCAGAATTTTGAACACCACACGGTCCATGCACCATACAATGTAAAACTGTTTGAAATAGCATCGGATCTTTATCCGGGTCAGGAAATTCTGCACACACAATCTTATCAATTTGAGCGGTAGTGCGAATTTTTTGTAAATGGTGAAGGATATAAGTGCGTGCATATGAGGTAGCCCACGCTTTTGGAATTCAATGGTAAAGACATGAGCTACAACATCACCGAATGTGCCTCTTTTGATAATCTTATCCATTAGACATTTTCTTTTTAACTCAAAAACTCGAGATACTAAATCTGGGCGATCCGTAGGCTTTTGGTGAGGTAACAGAGCATCCATAATTTCAGGCCATTTTGGATTTGCAGTCATGGTTAAGAAAACATCTGGATGATTGTTGTAACGTGTGATAGCCATTGAATCTTGAAATATCTCAAACATGTGTCTTGGACTACCAATATGGGATGACGGCAAAATAAGTCGCTTCCCAACTTGATCTGGTCTTAACCCATCGGGCCCAATGTCCGTAAGACTTTCATAGAGCTCAGCCCTGAGCTTTGTTTGATTGTTCCTCACATACATTAATCGATTTTGCTCTGTTGAAGCCCAAGCATCTACTAAAAACTCCTGGAGCAATTCTCCACCTCTCAAAATTGTTGAGTACTCAGTTGGTCGTTCGAACAAACGATAACTGTAAAACTCCATCTGAGTAAGTCGTTTATTTGAACACCTATTAGTGGTAACATCCCACTGAGTTAATTCAGGTTCCCAACCTAAGTCGCCATACGGAAATAATAGCACATAATGAAGCGGTAAGTAAGCTGGGTGACATTCATTAATTTTCATCAACTCTTGATTTCCTCGCAAATATACGACAATATCTCTGGTTGTGTTTACTTCAGGGACATCTCCAGGCAAAATAATTGCTATTTCATTTGATGAAGGAAGATTGTAACGCCGCCAATCTTTATGACAACTATAGTGTAAATACACAGGTATGTTTTGGTCAACAGAATTTGTTTGTTCAGAATCTCGTATGCTTGACGGTATTTCTCCACAAACACATTATACTGCAACAAAGCATCTTGAATGATTTTGAGCACATCTAATCTCAAGCGTGGATTTCGACGACTGCGGGTATGTAATGCTGAATCGGGATCATAAATGTAAAGCTGTGAATAAACTGCATCTTGGCCTTGTTGAGGAATTAACGCTCCCGTTTGATGTCGTAATTCTCCATGAATAATAAAGCTTGTGGGACCCCTCCCATTGAGTACCCTTGGCTCAAATTTAGTACCAAGACTCGTAAATGCATTCGCAGCATTATACTCGCGAATATGTGTACGAAAATTATTTGATTGAACATCATCTCCCTCATACAACACTTGAAGCAATGGTGGAGGGGTAGATAACAGTGGCAGCTTCACCTTTCCTTGCAAACAACACGTCCCGAAAAAAGGATTCCTTAACGAAGATGCCTTCAATTTTTCATCATTCCAATGTAGTGCTGAGCAATGAGGACACAAAAAATTCATTTTGCCTAAGAAATGACGTGTTTCTTTTTGATGAGCTTGTGAGTCAATTTCATGCCGGAAATCCAAACCACTATGACGGGAAGTATCGTCATTAGGAAGTCGGTCAGTTGTAATTGGCCTAAACAATTTGTAAGATAGATAATGAGTTAATATTTAGAAAACTTGATAAAGTTAAATAATATGAGAAAATAGAAAAAAAAGAAGTATACATGTTTGTTGGTGCATTTGGGGATGCGTTAGGCGTAGAAAATGAACACCTCATTGGTTGTTGTGGTGGCAACACATTTTGATCTAACACAGTAAAAAATTCATAATCCATGCATCGGGGAGAGATGATATTGAGCACAGTCGTTCGTGATTGTTGCCGCAGCTTTTGTGGAATAGCGCGATCATTGGGTGTGAATGAAGAAAAATGTATTTGAACAGGAGGCGTCCTACATAAAATTCCCTCTTTTTCTCGACGCAAACGTTGTGCGGATGAACGTTTTGAATTATTATTCTGAACAATATTGTTATCCTAAAATACATTTAAAATGGTAAATGATTACACACTAAAAAAATTAAGGCATGCATATAATCTAAACAATGAAAACGTGCATAGACAATGGAAAAATAAGAAGGGGCCTATAACACATACATGACATACTTTGAAATAATAATAATAAAGTTACGCACTTATACATACCTGAATAAAAACAACTTTTTGTTTACCCTTTTGAATAGAACCGGCATTTTCCTTTCCATTGCATAAAAAACTTAAGCGAATAAGCATAAGATAGTAAAAACAATTAATATAAATAATGCAGTACACAGATCAGCACACGCATTGAAAGTTAAGAATGTTGTACACACCCCAACAAATCTGTTTTTCCCCTTTTCAGCAATTGTGGCTTTTGTTTTTCCTTTTCCCTAGAAAGAAACACACACAAATATAAATTTAATTTTTGAAGGTGTAAGGTTAAAGAAGCATATGTACATACTTATATACAGAAACAGACACCAATATAAATTTTGTTAGGAAAAAACATATGTACATAACCCAAAGCATTGGAGTTTGGATATTATCTGTTTTGTAGTATTCACATTAGCAGTCAAGGTAGTGTCAAACTTAGGTTGATTTTTTTCTCTCTCTCGACGCAAACGTTGGCCTAGCGCACGCTTGGAAACGTTACTGTCTATAGGGACATTTTCTTTTCCCTTTCCCATATCCATAATTGGCTTTAACAAAAAAAAAACATATAACTTGGTATAAATAAATATGTATCTATTTATTGTTAGAAATAGTGAAAAAGAAAAAACAAATAAATAAATAGAAATAATACCTGTTGATTGGGAACATTGGACCTGAGGCCATTATCTATAAGAAATTGCTCCTAGTAAAAGGATGACATGTTAAAATCTTTGGCTAATTTATTAAAAACTAAGTGAAAAGAGAAATTAACAAAATTTCTTACTGTCCTCGGCAAGTTTGAATCAACTTGCTCATCACGAACTGTAACCATGACGCCTTGTTTTTCTAGAAATTTGATCTATGGCAAACATATAAGTAAGTGAGTAATTTTAAGGTGAAAATTGTAAGATAGATGGCGGAAAAACTATGCATTTTTCTTACAGTTCTTTCTACGGCTGAATCCACCTGCAAACAAAGAAGGTGTCATATATATGAGACAACCAATTCGAAGTAAGATGTAGTAGTATCAACCTACTATAGTACCTGTCCGAAAATCATCATTTTGGAGTAGGGTGAATTTTGAGGAATTTCCTAAAAGTGTGACAATGAAAAGTGTGACAATGAAAAGTTGAGGGGTATATCTGCAAAGACACCCCAACGCTTAAATCAGTTCAGAGCTCTAGAAGTGTGCATGTACAATTGAGAAAGATGACATACCTTGAAATGTGTATGACTGTTGCATTTACAACAGTAGCCTATAACTAGTCATATGGTTATCACGTTGTGAGTGAACCAAAATTCACGTTGTAGTGGAGGAAAATTCTACGATTTGTGATGCCATCTCAAAGTAAATATAAATGACTTGGCTCAATACTCATAAGTTACGTTAGTAATCATGGCCATGCAATGGCCTTTGAATCACCATTATGCTCAATACTCATAAGTTACGATATGGTTTTTGAATCACCATTAAGCAGTTGGTTCCATTCCCTGAATACTCTGTATTTATGTACCTTGCAATGGCCTTTGATTGTATTAACAAAAATAATATTTACTCCATCTTGGAAAGCCGGTACTTAACCAAATGGATGTGGAACAAACAAAGAAAATTAAGGGGGTTTTCTTAAGTGCACTGGTGGTGTGCCTGGTGGCCAACCAGGCATTGTAGTATTAAAATATAGAATGAAAAATTTAGCGACTGTTTGATTCATGGGGTAAACTAATTTTTGAGATTTTCGGATAACTTGCAAGAGATTAATAAATGGTTCTTATTTTTGTGATTTTTAGTTCTCATCTCGACCCGAATGAACTCATAGTCGAGTTCTTTCTCATGGAGACAAACGAGTGTTGGGTTGTTGGTGTTGGCATAGTTCCGACATTTACCAAAGTGAAGTTGTTATAAAAGAATATAAGAGTGGTCCACTCCCTAATAGCAATGGGTCTTTGAGATAAAACTCACACTCGAGAACCTGGTGCTAAAGGTGAATAAGTTGAAGTGAGCCAAGTTGTTGAGATTTGGGCTATGTACTTCATTTGGGCTAACCGTGCTTTGTAGACGTCTAGGACCTTGCCCATAGGGTTGAACAAAAAACCAATCAAACCGATCTAAACCGAACCAATCGGTTCGGTTTAAATTCGGTTCGGATCGGTTTCGGTTTTAAAAAATTCAAAATCGAAGTGGTCGGTTCAATTTTCGGTTTCTATGTGATTTTAATCAACCAAACCGAACCGACCGAATATATATAATAAATAATATATATTTTATATATAAATAATACAATATGTTTTAAAAAGTCGGTCGGTTCGGTTTTATTTCGGTTTTGGTTCAATTTTAGTCGGTTCGATTACGGTTTGCATAAATTAGAATCGGATCAGTTTTGTTAATGGTCGGTTCGATTCACGGTTTAGGTAAAAAACCAAACCGTCGGTTCGGTTTTCAACCCTACTTGCCCAGCTACGCTTCGTGTTTCTTCACTGCGTTGGGATCTGTGGTCAATCAAATTGTCGATTAATCTTGAATAAGATACATACACCTAAATGGTTAGAGTTCGGCGAAGGGTTGAAAGCATTTTTTTTTTTTATAAGGCAAACAAGGTATTTTATAGGATTCTAAAACACATAAAGATGTCGCAAGCTGGGTTTGAATCCATGACCTAATTGTACCATTCGCCAAGCTTTAATCGTTGAACTGTCATGCCATTGGCGAAAGCATCTTAACATTTGGAATAACATTTAACATTCGGCAACAAAAGAAAATACCAGATAGTTAGATAAGACTTGTCAGTGATAGTATTGCAAGATTGAACCCTGCCACGATCGATCTAGAGCAGGATTTTTTTTTTCTTTTTTTCTTTTTTTCTTTTTTTCTTTTACGCTCAACTTGCCTCATGGATCTAGAGCAGGATTCTAACATGAAGAATTCCAACTATATATACACTTTCATTAAGATAAATATTATGTCAAAATCATTTTCATCCTAGATGGATTGAATATTTTCTTTAGGGAAATTTGGACTTTAGTCGTACTTTATCGACATAGTTTCATCGTCCATTCCATAATAGGGAAATGGACTTTAGTTGGCATTCTCTTCCCCCAAATTTCAAACGATTTCAAATTTCCATTTTTTAACTTGTTTTGCACAATCTATTTTTAAGGGAATCCTTGGATTAAAACTTTTATAAAAAAAAAAAAATTCAGTAACACACAAATACATATCAAAATAACAACCAAATACACACATATATCCTTTGATAGCACAACTGATCAAGACCAGCATTATAGCACAAATTAAGCATTCCATAGAGCCAACTAGTGAGCACTCTTAACCATCTCCTCAACCTTGGTCCAGCTTGGTCGAGCCATGAGGCTGTCGCGCCAACCCTTGACATGGGGGCGCGACTCAAAAAGCTCATTAATTTTTGTGTTCTTCAAATAATGCAGGGTTGGGAAGTGATGGAGATCGACTAAAGTGAACTCATCCCCAACCAAGTACTTAGTCTCAGTTAGTCGCGCCTCGTAAATGTCCAAAACCTTGCTCAGCTTGGCTTCGTACTCCTCGACTACCACTGGGTCCGTAGTCATGCCAAACATCGGTTTGATGGCTATTTCAAATGTCAGCTTTGAAGCTGGTAGATCAAATTGATGGGCTTCCACTTCTAATCCAACATTCAAGATGGCCATGGCCTTTGAGCCCTCTAGGAGCAATTGGGTTCCTCTCCCAGCATATTCTGTAGCTAAGTACCTTGTGATTGCCCTCGATTCTATAGAAACAAAAGTATAAATGTGAGAGCAAATCTTGCTTACAAAATTATAATTCCCAACATAAGTTGTCCTAATAGTATAGGGATGTCACGTGACAAGATAACTCAATATTCGTCACCATGTATTTCTGACAAGACAATTCAATAACTGAAAAATGTTTCATCATGTTAACTCTTACCAAAGAGCTTGCAATCTCCATCTTCAAAAGCCGGGACTTTACCAAATGGCTGCAAATAAAGAATTTCAAAAATTATACGAGTAAGGATTGGAATATTAGTCCATGTTTGGTTCATTAGTTCAAAATGGATTTTACGAGACGCTTACATTGAGTTTAAGAAATGGTTCCTTCTTATGCTCACTAGCTCTCATATCAACCCAAACAAACTCATATTCAAGATCTTTCTCATGAACACAAACAAGAACTCGCATCACCGCAGTCGAGAAAACACTTCCATGAACTTTAATGGAACCCATTATGTATATGACAATAATCAAGACTTTAACACAACAAATAACTAGAGATTTAAGTTATGAATGAGATGCTCTGAAAGCTTATTTTCTTGAAGGAATTTATAACCCAAAAATACTTGGAAAGAGTCAACAAGATGGGTTTTTTTTTTTTTTTCCTTTTGATAAAAAATTGCAAGTAGTTGAATAGGAACAAAGAATTGAATTCAATGGGAAGCTTATGTATATTCCACTTGGTGGATTTGATAAGATATGGTCACACACATTAACCCAAATAATTAAATGACAAACAATTACATGTTGGTCACAATCTACAGATTAGCTGATTATGAAGTTTTTATTTCATTAATTAATTATCAAATGATCTACAGACTAGTTTGATTGTGACCTATCTTTTCTTCCATCTAAAATTAATATATGCAACTAGGGAAGGGGTGATGTGGTGTAGTAGTCTCTATGGCTCCATCTGCAATATTAGTCAAATGTAACTTGAGATGCAAACCTTATATCTCAAATGTGGAGATCATCTTTGCCTCCTCCTTCTCATTGACTAAGACTTCTTCTCTGTTTTCATTTTCAATATTTTATATATACAATGTATCCTTACATATACCATATAAGATCACTAGAATATATGGTCAATGGTTGAATAAATAACTTTATCTCTAACTATTTCTAGGAATAGCTATACTGCCATTGAGAATTGGTCCTCTATCCAATGGCTTTTGGCTTATAAATACTGAAGAACTCAGCTAGGAATACCATCTCAATCTCTCTTTCATTCTAGCTATCTCTAAGTGAAATCAAAGTTTCATTAGAAGAAAATTATAACAATGGCTGTTCTCAAAGTTTATGGACCTGCTATGTCTACCAATGTCATGAGAGTTCTTGCTGCTCTTTATGAGAAAGAACTTGATTTCGAGCTTGTTCCCGTCGACATGTCCAAGCATGAACACAAGAAAGAGACCTTCCTTGCTCTCAGTGTAAGTATACACAAAAGTTGAAGTGTCATTTTTTTCTTAACATCTTTCCATCTATGAAGTGTTCATTAACTTTGTCATTTGCTTTTTATGTAGCCCTTTGGCCAGGTTCCCGCCTTTGAAGATGGAGATCTGAAGCTATTTGGTAAATCCCCAATATTGCCATAGTCTAGTTTGGTAACAAAGTTTGCAACTCAAGGAGTTGAATTGAAATTCAGGTTTAGGTTCAGTTCAATATGTATATAATAAATTGATGATTACTGATATTGTGTCTATTTATTTTGTAGAATCAAGAGCAATAACTAGGTACATAGCAACCGAATATGCCAGCAACGGAACCCCGCTACTACATGATGGCAGTAAAGCCAATGCGGTCTTGGATGTTGGACTAGAAGTTGAGGCTCACCAGTTCAACTTTCCAAGTGCCAAATTGGCATTCGAGATAGTCTTTAAGCCCTTTTTTGGGATGACCGCAGATGAAGCTGCGATCAAGGAATACGAAGCCTCCCTGAGTAAGGTTCTGGATGTGTATGAGTTTAGGCTAAGTGAGTCAAAGTACTTGGCTGGAGACAAGTTCACATTGGTGGATCTCCATCATGCACCCAATATTCACTACCTCCTCAACACACCGGTCAAGAAGCTGTTCGAATCGCGCCCACATGTCAGTGCTTGGTGCACCAACATACTGTCCAGGCCAGCTTGGCTTAAGGTGGTTGAGCTCCTAAAAAAGAACTGAAGAGGATGAAACTATCTAGTACACAGTTTCATTGAGGAAGAATAAAGTTGATGTATTTGTGTTTGCTTGTTATGTGAATGTTTCTGTTACATTTATATCAAGAAAATCTATGAAAATTTCAAATGGACGCATTCAAGTTATAATTGAACACAAATCAGAATCACTGTAGCTATGTTCTTAGCTAGTTTTGGAATCAAAACTGCATCCATAATTAATAAAAAAAAAATTCGTAAGAGATGCAAAAGAGTGCCGAACAAACTGGGTCATCGTATGAACCAATTAATGTGTTAGCTAGTCACAGAATTACTAACCAAAGACTTGTTAGGAGATGGGAATTTGACCTGCAAAACCCCATGTTTTTCTTTCTCTGTCTCTCAGGATGTAAAACAAGTTTGTGACATAAGTCATCAGAGTAATCGAATTACAAAACTTGATCTTATTGATTATAAATTCTAAAGTAATTCAGGCTTGCCCCCATGAAAACCACTTATACATTATGTTTCTCTTTTCTTTGAAAGGAACATAAAGACAGCCCCTTATTTATAAGTTTCTTGATTCCCATTGCCAAGACTTTTTTTCTTCTTCTACAAACATTCTTAAACAAACCCAAAAACATTACAAGATTTGGGTCTAAATTTTTATTTTTTCTTTATATTCTGGAGAAGTTTGTTCCTTGTGTAAATTTGGGATAAGCTAATCGCAATAACCGTTTGTCTTTCTATACTAAGCAATGATTTTGCCCTCATGTTATTTATTTATTTTGGAAAGCGACCATGCCGCAGGTGGGTCTTGAACTTAGGACATGGGAGACAAACCCACACAGCCCTAACCACTAGACCATGACACCTTTGACCCCTCATATTATTAGCACAACACTCTAACTAAGTTACTAATAATTACATGATTGTCATGGTTTTTTGCCAGATGTTTTTTTTTTGCTGTTCACGTTATTAGCACAACCAACTGAGCTGCTAATCATTACATGAAATTTTTTTTTGTCTTGCCTTCACGTTATTACGACAACCTAGCTATTAACCATTACATGGTTTTTTGCCACACTTTTTTTTTTTTTTGCCTTCATATTATTAGCATAACAATGCTCTAACCAACTGATTGAGAAACTATTACATGAGTTTCATGGGTTTTTTGCCAGACTTTTTGTTTTGGCCTTCACAGTATAAGCACAACCATCATGAAGTATACTGTCTAGGCCAGCTTGGCTTAAGGTGGTTGAGCTCCTAAAGCAGAAGTAAAGTAGCTGTATATGCAGAGTTGACAAGTGAGGAAAATAAGTTGTTGTATTTGTGTTTGCTTGTTATGTGAATGTTTTTGTTACCTTGTTTTCCAGTTTTGTTATTAGAAAAGAAATAAAAGATTCTTCATTTGGAGCTTTATATGCTAGTATCTATTACTCTATTGTATACCAAACATCATTAAGTATGATTTTAAGAAGTATTAAGTTCTGTTTTTTCATTAAAAAAAAAAGGGGTATGAATTTTGTAAGCACATGCAAAATCATTTTTTCGTAATTAGCACCCACTTCTTGGAATTATAAACTTTTTTTTCACCTTTTTTCTTTTCATAATTCAAAAAAACGAAAATTTCGCGAAAACTCGTTACATATTTGCATCCAATTATGACAAACAAATTTAATGTTGATCACAATCTAGACATTATCTTATCCCAATCTCTAATTATCTTATCATGTAAGTTGTTTCATTAACTATCGAAAGATATGCAGACTAGTATTCTGAAATGTCTATGTAATTGAGTATGGCTCGTGCCGTTGGCACTCCATATAATTTTATTTCACTCCATCACTATCCCAATTTTCGCTCTCAATCGGTATTGAAGTGTAACCTATTCTAAGGTAAAAATATATATTATAAAATTTTAGGGTTAAACTCATTTAAATTTTAATACTTGGGGGAGAAATTTAAACGCCAAGAATGAATTCTCCCCCAATCTTTGAATTCGCCAAAACATGAAGTTTAAGATTTTTGTTTAAATGTGCATTAAGATGTCCGACTCATTTTTTTCTGGTATGATCGGCATGTCTCATTGCTTTGAAAAATATTAAAGATGTGAAATATATTATATGTTTTCTAATTATAAAATATATATTTTTAAAATTTTAGCTCTTGTATTGATTATTTATTTTGTTGGAAAAATCTTCAAAAATGCATTTCAACGATACTAAGTTTTCCAAAATCCGACAATGATGTAGATATATAGTTATGATAATTTTCATTTTGCTAAAAAGAAAACGCAATATTTTCTCTCTCTGCCATATGTACATTCCACCAACTTTTTTCAAAAGTTTTTCATTATTTTCTCCCCCTTTCAAATTCAATCTTAATTGTAAGATAGATTCTGAAAGGGATGACACTACCTTTTCTTCCTTCTTCCTATTGATTAACCCATAACCTATCAAAGACCAGAACTGGTCAACACATCATAAACTGATAAACATGTTGTCGGCTGAATTCGAACCCATAACCTAGTGGTATCATTCGCCAAGCTCTAACCATTGAGTTGTCATGCCATTGACAAGCAAACATATTTAATTGGTTAAGCTTACACTGTATATATCCTAGAAATAATAACCATACTACCATTTGAACTTGATCTTGATAATAAAAGAACTTGACCTTGTTGATTATAAATTTTAAAAGTATTTAATGTAGGTTGAAAACCGAATCGATTCTAATTTATGCAAATCGTAATCGAACATATCGACTATTTAAACATATTATATTATTTTTATATCAAAAATATATTATTTATTATATATATTTAGTTTTCTCGGTTGAAATCACATATAAATCGAAAACCGAACCGACCATTTCGGTTTTGAATTTTTAAAAACTGAAACCGCACCGAACCAATCGGCTTGGTCGGTTTTTTGTTCAACCCTAATTTAAGGCATGCTCCATGAGAAGCACTTAACATTCTGTTTCTCTTTTTTAAAAAGAAGCGTGAAGACAAACCCATTATTTTTATAAAAATTCTCAAACAAACCCAAAAATTTATTGCAATATTAGGGGTCTACCTTCTTTTTTGTATCACTTGTTAAAAAAATCTTCCTTTTATAAATGTGAGATGAGTTGCCCGTGATGACTGTTTTAAAGTTGTGAGCTATTTAAATTGGCTTAGAAGGTCATGTTCATTTTAAAGAAATAAAATCCAAAAAGTGATCAGTAGGAAACAAAGTAAAAAAAAACACAAATGTGAACCCTTCCGACGGAATAAATTGCTCCGGGATCTAATAAAAACCTAAGAATAATTTTTGGTATAACTTAGAGCATTTAGGTAAAACTTTTGGCGTCGTAGCAATGAATGTTGATCTACTTTTGGACTCGTAGGGAGGTGTTTTGCAAATCAAGGTTAATTGTAGCTTTGATGTGGAACTACTGGCTGCACAAAATGCTTTATGTTGGACACTTGACAAAGGATGGAGGGAGTTTCTTCTTGCTATGGATTCGCTCGACGTTGTGAAAGCTCTTAGGGGTGATTATGATCATCTAAGTTGGAGACAGATGGTGTTTTGTTTTTAGGTGCTGACTTGAAGTTTTTTTTTTTGCCCACCACCAACCACTAACATTAACCCCCTATGCACTTGTTTTCTCTCATCTAAATATCATTGAGATTAGTTTTTGCCACTACTTGAAACCACCATAAATTATTGAAATTTAAAATCCAATAAGTTTATGAGGTTGCAGTTAATCCAAAAATTCCAAAATTAAGTAAACGAGTCATGAAAAAAATTTGCATTTTTTATATAATATTAAAATTATTTTTTTAGGGTCGTTTACTTGCAAATCGCTTCATTATCTTATCATGTCAGTAGTTTCATTAACTATCAAAAGATATGCAAACTAGTGTGTTCCCCTTAAATTTTTATTTTATTTTTTAAAAGGCAAGATGGGTTTTTATAGGATCCCATAATTCATTAAAGATCAGAATTGATCAACACACCACAAACTGATAAAAATGTCGATGGCTGGATTCAAATCTATGATCTACTGATATCATCTGCCAAACTCTAACCAGTGAGCTGTCATGTTTTCCTTAATTAGCACTTCACATGTCAATGTATTCTGAAAGGGATGGCACTACCTTTTCTTCCTTCTTCCTATTAGTCAAGAAATTATACCATTTGAACATATTTTTTTGACGACCAAAAACTTTTTCAATTTCTTCATTTCTGTTTCGTGTTTTATTTGTTATACAAATATCCTTACATACATTGAACATGAATATGGTCAATGGTCCAATAAACAATTTTGTATATAGGAATTGTGATTGATTTGAATGATTGATAATTTTATAAGGTGTCTATTTATAGGGCTAATACAATAATCTAGATTTTATAGTTTCCTAAATTATTATTATCCTATATTTTCGATTAAGCACATATTAATTACAAGAATCAATTATTTTCCTAAACGATTGTTATTCTATCTTCCTGATTAAGTACATATCAATTACAAGAATCAATTACAACATTTATGCTGGTTAAATATTTTGAACGCGCCTCTTCAAGTTGGCGAGTGAATATCGCACACTCCCAACTTGCCAAGTAGAAAGACAAAGGGTGTCTCGCCTAGTGGTTTCGTGAACAAGTTGGTGAGTTGCATCATTGTGGATGTGTACATTGTGGAAATCGGTTTAGAAGTAAGATGTTGTCACACTAAGTGGCAATCAAGTTCAATGTGTTTTGTTCACTCATGGAAGACATGATTCCTAGCATGCAAAGCCGACTGATTGTCACAATAAATTGTTGCAAGTTTAGAATGTGTGACGTGCAAGTCTTTGAGGATGTAATTAAACCATTTGAGCTCGCAACAAGCATTTGCCATTGCTTGATACTTTACTTTGATTGATGATCGTGAAACGGTGTTTTGTTTCCTTGTTTTCCATGAGATCAATGAGTCGTTAATGAAGGTACAATAACACGTCACAAAACGTCTTGTGATAGTACAAGTGTCCAATCTGAATCACAATAGGCTTTGAGTTTGTGAGATTGTTTTGTGCTGGAAAGATGTCCAGAAATTCTAAATGGCGAGGAAAACAGCGAGGGGGGGTGTGACCGCTCATCTCCCGAGATGCGCGTCTACATCATTGAAATACACAAAAAGCACGAATCTCGAGGGAGTGAGTGGTCACACCCCCTCCCTCGCTGTTTAAGATGTCAGGTGACTCAGAAAACGAAATCACAATCCTTGACCAGTGACTAATTGCCACATGGCATTCCTTTGCAACATTTTGTATTTCTTCTGCAAAAAAATATTGACTTTTATTCATATGTTACACGTGGGATGCATGAAAGAGTGGCAAGATCTTTGCATGGGAAGCACGTGGGAGGTATGAATGGCTGGCAAGATCTTTGCATGGGAAGCACGTGTGAGACCAAACCCAGATTTCCCGCCCCCACCAAATCTAACTTTAATTACATTGTCAACTTAGTTTGGAATTAAAACTATAACTTTTCATTACAACGGGACGCTTTTTTTATTTTTTATTTTTTTATACCTTAACCCTATCCATCCCAAATGTTGTCGGTTTGGGTTCGATTATATGACTTAGTGATATCATTCGTCACTGTTCAACCACTGAGCCATCACACTTTTGACCATAACTGAACGTTTATGTGTTGCATGTTATAGGGTTACCAAAATTTTCTAGGAGATGTTAAATTTCCGAATAAACAAACAGGGTCATTGCATGAACCAATGTGTTCTATCACTGAAGGGAAAGATTCGTTAGGAGATGAGGATTTGATCCCCCAAACCTTCGTTTTCTCTCTGTCTCTGATGTCGTAAAACTAGTTTGTGACACAAGTCATAACAATAATCAAATTGCAAGGTCATTGTTAAGCAAATAATATTTAATTGGTTAAGCGACACTATATATATACATTCTCAAACAAATCCAAAAATCATCGCAAGATTAGGGGTCTATATTTTTAATTTTTTTATATATTTTTTTTATCACTTTCTTAAAAGTTTTCCTTTTATAAATGTGAGAGGAGTTGCCTGCAATGACTGTTTTAAAGTTGTGAGCTATTCAAGCTGGCTTAGAAGGCCATGCTCGTTTTAAAGAAATAAAATCCAAAATGTGGTCATAAGGAAACAAAGTGAAAAACACAAATATGAACCCTGCTGATGGAATAAATGGCTCCGGGATCCAATAAAAACGCAATAATACATTTTGGTAAAACTTAGTGCATTTAGGTAAAACTTTTGGCACAGTAGCCGTGGATGCTGATCAACTTTTGGACTCCTGAGTAGGTGTTTTGCAATTCAAGGTTAGATGTAGCTTTGATGCGAAACTATTGGCTGCACAAAATGTTTTATGTTGGGCACTTGACAAATGATGGAGGGAGTTTTAACATTTTTTTGGTTGGAAACAAAAACAAAGGGGAGGAAAAAAAAGGGAATGAAAAAGTACTTCATAAAAAACAAAGGGGAGGAAAGAAAAAGTATGGACTTGAAAATCACTTTTTTGGCTAATGCAGGTCCTGAGCTAATGGGCTAGTACATATTAATTTAAACTTTTAAAAATGAAATTTTGCATTAGCGATATTAAGGGGTGTATTCAATTAAAGATTGTGAAAGACTTTTCAACAATATTTAATTAAGGATTTAAAAGAATACATCTAAATCAAAGGGTACTCAATATGGATTGTGAATGATTGTTTAAAATACATCAAAATCAAAAGGTATTCAATTCACAATTTTTAGAAGTCCACCAAAATCAGGGGTATTAAAAAATAATGGATGATGATAAATATGTCAAATTGTTGGATTTTGAAGGATTCGTGAGTGATAGGTATAAATAACAAAACCCTTCCAAATCCAATATCTCCCTCTTGGATTCTCAATCTTTCTCTCCATTTCCTCTGTTGATGCAGTCGTTTTTCGCTCTCTGCTCCAACATGTTCCCACTAACATATTTGACCTGCACAAGTAGCACACGTGAGCCACAGACCACCGTGGGGTGATCGATGACACTTCGATGCTAAAGTCAGATAATGATCTGAGGAAGGTGTAATGCTATAACAGAAAATTTGTAGCGTACTTTAGTTTAACAACCTCATGTCTTATTTATAGTGCAATGAGTCTTAGGTTAACCATGCCATCGTAGGCGTAAATTAGGGAGGAGATCTTCGTGAAGATTCCTCCCTGATTAGGAGTCGTGTTGTAGGAGGGAAGTTTCATGTTAGCTCTGTGCTCCTAGATACGCGGGAGATAGTTCTCAATCCGAGAACATTCCATCGAAGGGAGTTTCCTTGTGTGAAAGATAATCTGGTGTTTGCTTCCTAGTTGGAAGCAAATAGCAACTGTGGTTGCCCATCCAAAGCAGATCCTCGAGATACTGTTATGAAGATAAACCCTCCATTGTTGTTCGAATCCGTGATATTTTTTCTTCCAATGGCTGACAGTGTCAAAATTACTCCCCAAGATCCATTATCCCTTGCCTGTATGAATTTCTTTGATGGCAGTCTGGTTGATGAATCTGAGTTGAGCAGGCTTTGCAGCTTGTACTGCATCCCTGATGATTTGCTGATTGTTCCTGCGTCTGGAGTGTTAGGTCCCACAGTGCCTCCTCATGGGTTCATAGGTTTGCAATGCGGTATGTTGGAGTCCATGCTTTTAGTTTCCTGTGTCGGACGACGTCTGGCGCTTATTTACCCATTTCATATTCCTCCTGCTCAAATGGCACTGAGCGGGTTTAAAATATTGTTGGCGATTCTCTTGAGGGCCCATGATGCTGGCCTTTGTTTGACTGTTCCGGTGATTCATCACTTGACTGATGCTCGTCTAGATACCAGGGGTATTTGTAGGCTGACTTGTCCTTCTAGTTTGCTACTGACGGTGAGCAACACCGAATCTTAGGAGAAGCGGTGGTTCTGGGCTTCGGCGGTGGACTCCGGTTACTTCATAATCGGGAGTCATAGAGTGTCTCAGTACTTTCAGTTTGACCTTGGTGAGTTCCTTGGTCGATGATGCATGCATACCCTTTCGTGTTTCTTGTGCAGTTCTGACGTTGTTTACTTGTCTAAGGGAAGTTTATTATTTCGTCCCTCAGCGAGGAAGATAAGTGAATAGAGAAGAAGTTTCTTGGGCTTCCTTTGATTTATGTTGAAGAAGTTGTGATGCCTAGCAATGTTGTGCCCAGCGGGCTGCTGTGGTGCTCTTATGGGACTCACCTAGCGTTTGGTTCCCCGGCTGAATAGGATATTGCTCGTCGCGCGAAGAAGATAAGTTTAGCCCCGCCCAACCCTTTCAGGCTTGTCGAGTTGGAGGTGAACGTGCCTTTTGTTATTGTCCCGATGAAGAGGCGAGCTTCTGTCATGGTGACCTCTCCTTTCAGTGCCCGTGCCGTAATGTCACACGGGCCTGTCTCGGTGCACCCTGAGGCCCGTGGGAGGGCTCTCGCTTTGGAGAAGGCATTTGCTAACCTGCAGATGTCGTACCCGAATGCTCTTTATCGGGCGATGGGTTCCTGTACTGTCGTGGGCCGCGAAGGCGCGGAAGCCACAACCCTTATTTCTGACTCAACCGTTGAAGGTATGAGGGCTCAGGACGTCAACCTGTGCTAACGTGTGGTGGACCAAGGCCGAACTGGAGCATTTGGATACTGCCATGGACATGTGTCTTTCGAACAAGAGGCTGAAAGGAAGCAAGTGGAAGCAATATGGGCTGTTGAGAGGCAGCAGCTGGAGTTTGCGGTTGACGAGGGGCTTCGCGTGCCTTTGAGGCGGAGAGATTGTTGGCGGAAGAGCGCTTGCACTATGAGGCTTTGCTGGGCGCGGTGGATTTCGATGCCCCAGGCAGGAGGCCGCAAATCTCATCTGAAATCATCCGTGGTAGATTGGAGCTTCTGGAACTGATCAGGAGAGAACACTCCAATATTGATCTTGACTTCGCCCGTTATAGGAGTGATGGGGAGGGTTCTGGTGCTGCGAGGCTGATAGATGAGGAAGATGTTTCTCCTTAGATCTGGTATAATGTTCCTTTATGGTTAGATATTATGTAAACATATTTTTCTTTGAATGAAATTATACTTTTGTCTGCATAGCAGTGTCTGCTTTTGTTGCTGTATGGTCTGAAGAGTCGTCGAATGTAATGACTCTTCAGTGTTGGTGGACTAGCCCTAACTAGCTCTAGGAATAGCTATACTGCCATTGAGAATTGGTCCTCTATTCAATGGCTTTTGGCTTATAAATATTGAAGAACTCAGCTAGGAATACCATCTCAATCTCTCTTTCTTTCTAGCTATCTCTACCAACAGAAGTGAAATCAGAGTTTTAGTAGAAGAATATTATAACAATGGCTGTTCTCAAAGTTTATGGACCTGCTATGTCAACCAATGTCATGAGAGTTCTTGCTGCTCTTTATGAGAAAGAACTTGATTTCGAGCTTGTTCCCGTCGACATGTCCAAGCATGAACACAAGAAAGAGACCTTCGTTGCTCTCAATGTAAGTATAATAAAAAGTTGAAGTGTCATTTTTTCTTACCATCTTTCCATCAAATAAGTGTTCACTAACTTTGTCATTTGCTTTTTATGTAGCCCTTTGGCCAGGTTCCCGCCTTTGAAGATGGAGATCTAAAGCTATTTGGTAAATCCCCTCTATTGCCATAGTCTAGTTTGGAAAAAAAAATTGCATATGTATATAGATTGATGATGATTGATATTGTGTCTATTTATTTTGTAGAATCAAGAGCAATAACTAGGTACATAGCAACTGAATATGCCAGCAACGGAACCCAGCTACTACATGTTGGCAACAAAGCCAACGCGGTCTTGGATGTTGGATTAGAAGTGGAGGCTCCCCAGTTCAACTTGCCAAGTGCCAAATTGGCATTCGAGATAGTCTTCAAGCCCTTTTTTGGGATGACCGCAGATGAATGTGCAATCAAAGAATGCGAAGCCTCTCTGAGTAAGGTTCTGGATGTGTATGAGTTTAGGCTAAGTGAGTCAAAGTACTTGGCTGGAGACAAGTTCACATTGGTGGATCTCCATCATGCACCCAATATTCACTACCTCCTCAACACACCGGTCAAGAAGCTGTTCGAATCACACCCACATGTCAGTGCTTGGTGCACCGACATACTGTCCAGGCCAGCTTGGCTTAAGGTGGTTGAGCTTCTAAAGAACTAAAAAGGATGAAACTAGCTAGTACACAGTTTCATTGAGGAAGAATAAAGTTGATGTATTTGTGTTTGCTTGTTATACGAATGTTTCTATTACCTTGTTGTTTTGTAGTTTTGTCATTGAAAAATAAATAAAATGATTCTTCATTAGGAGCTATCTATGCTTGTGTGTTTTGTACTAAAGATCCATTCATACCTGCAAAACCCCATGTTTTTCTCTCTCTCGGGATGTAAAACAAGTTTGTGACATAAGTCATCAGAGCAATCGAATTACAAAACTTGATCTTACTGATTATAAATTCTAAAGTAATTCAGGCTTGCCCCCATGAAAACCACTTTACATTATGTTTCTCTTTCGGAAGGAACATAAAGACAGCCCCTTATTTTTAAGTTTCTTGATTCCCATTGCCAAGACTTTTTTCTTCTTCTACAAACATTCTTAAACAAGATTTGGGGTCTAATCTTTTAAATGTTTATTTTTTCTTTATATTCTGGAGAAGTTTGTTCCTTGTGTAAATTTGGGATAAGCTACTCTCTGTTTTTTTATTTTTTTTGTAATATTCTGTAGAAATTTGTTCCTTGTGGCAAATTGTTCGGGATGGAAAATTTATTATACTAAGGGCACAAAGGACTCCACCTTTTGGCAAAAAAAATCATTGCATGGTTTTTCACCTGATTTTTTTTTAAATTGGCAATGCAGGTCTTGAACTTGAGACCTTTTTAGCACAACACTCTAATGTTTTTATTTTTTATTTTTTGGGGGCCTTCGCATTATTAGCACAACGCTCTAACCATTTGAGCTACTAATCATTACATGTTGTTAGATACTTTTTTTTTGCGTTCATGTTATTGGCACAACGCTCTTTTTTTTTTGGCCAAACACGAAGATGATTATTAAAGATGAGAAAGAAAACAAAAGACAAAGGGAATCATTCCTACATCAAGGAATGCCAAGACACCATGAAGGTGTCAAAAACCAAGTCCCTAAACAAATTACAAGTCGAACCCATCCTCCACAACAATTTCCTAATTTTGATAAAAATAGAGTACTCTAATCTGTTGAGCCCTTCAAAAACCCTCATATTTCTCTCTTTCCACAAACCACATGAGAATGTGGAGAACCTTACGCCATAATCACTCCGCCCGCCAGAAAGGATTAGCTTGAGACCACCAACTTAGCCAATCCAAAATGGAACTTTGAAACATCAAACTCAAACTAAATTCTGACAAGAAACTGCTCCAAATGGATTTGAAAAATCTGCAGTGAAGCATCAAATGATCCAGCGTCTCATCAATCTCATTACAAAGCCCACATAGACTCCTGTGTGGATTCCTTTTTTCCTTAACCTATCTTTAGTCAAGATTCTTTCATGCAACACTGGCCAACTAAAGAAATTTATCCGAGGAAATTTTTTTCACCCAAACCTGATTCTTGTGAGAGAAAATGAAGGAGTTAGAAGTGCAACCAAACACATCCCAAAACATGTGATTCTCATGTTCATGAGATTTCCATCCCCACCATTAATCACAAAATCAAATGGTGAATGTGGAGTGATACATCAATTTAGCCTAAAATATATGGATCCCTTCATGGATTTCCATGACCTAAGATTCCATCCAACCAAACACATCCAAAATTACTAATAATTACATGATTTTCATGGTTTTTCGCCAGATTTTTTTTTTTTGTTCACGTTATTACTGTAAGGGAAAATTCTAGCTAATGCAAATAATCCCAACACAAGTCCTAGACCTAGTTGGTGATAGTGAATGACAAAAATTGTTATGCAAGTAATAGCAAAGAACAAACAATGTGCAGAAAATAAAGATGACACCAAGATTTACGTGGTTCGGCTTTGCCTACTCCACGGACGACGACTCTATAACTTTCTTATTAATATGGAAACACTTACTTGAAGATTACAACGTTGTCAGACAACAATCCTTGAGATTACCCAATCTCAAGCCAACAATACAGCCAAAAGTTTGACGAAAATCGCAAACGAAGAACACTCGAAATCACTCGATTCCAATCCTTCTATTTGGCTATTGTTTCACACTGCACACACACTGAATCACGCCAAACTTGCAGCCTATTTCACGCCCTTATCGCAGCCCTTTTCACGCCATACTGCTGCTCTGTTTCAGCTGCGTTGTTGTTGTTGTTTTGCTGCGTTGTTGCTACATATTGCTGCTGCGTTTTAGCTGTGTGCTCTTTGCTAAATCACATTGTATTTTTGCTTACCTTTACATGTTGTGTTGCTTGCTATATAAACAAAAGAGAGAACATGAGTTTAAGTCCTTGTGAATAAATGACTTTAACTCCCTCTTAAATTTCTTCATTAAAATTGAGAGCCACAATTACACAATGACTATGAGTCCTATGTTTTTGTCTCACAATCTTCACTTTTGCGAACAATTTCATGCCACCATATAAGAATATAAGCATCTCCACCTTGGCATGAAATACCGCCAAGACCCATCTCTCGGTCACGAGAATCGCCGTCATGCCCCTAAGGGCCCTGCCCCCTTGGGGCGTCAACACTGAGAGTCTGATCAAGTTGAGACAATGCACAAACTTGATCCCTGGAACCGCTTTTGTCAACATATCAGCTGGGTTGTCTTTAGAACTCACCTTCTCCAAGAGAACCTCGCCATCCTCAATGACGTCCCTCAGAAAATGATACCGCAAATCAATGTGTTTCGTTCGAGCATGATGAACCTGGTTTTTTGCCAAATGGATAGCACTCTGACTGTCACATAACACTATCACATCATCCTGAGTAACACCCAAATCACTAACCAAGCCTCGAAGCCAGATGGCTTCCTTCACCGCCTCTGATAGAGTCATGTACTTTACTTCAGTAGTAGACAAAGCAACTGTAGACTGTAACTGAGACTTCCAACTCACCGGACCCATCGCCAATGTAAAACAATAACCTATAGTCGATCGACGCCTATCAAGATCACCAACATCCAGCGTACCCCAAAAATATCTCAATATCCACTTCACTGCCTGCCAATGTTGTTTTCCCGGGTTTGACATGAACCTACTAACCAAACTGACTGCATGAACGATATCCGGACGTGTGCAGATCATGACATACATAAGACTACCAACTGCACTAGCATAGGGAACCCGTGACATGTATTCCCTCTCATCCTCCGTGCTAGGAGACAACTTACCCGAGAGCTTAAAGTGAGCAGCCAAAGGAGTACTTACCAGCTTAGACGTATCCATGTCAAAACGGTGAATAACCTTTTCTAAGTATTGTCTCTGTGACAATGTCAGTCTGCCCTTCTTCCTATCTCTCACTATCTCCATCCCAAGTATCTTCTTTGTTGAACCAAGATCTTTCATCTCAAACTTCATGCTAAGTTTCAATTTCAATTTATCAATTTCTTTCATGCTCTTCGCAGCAATGAGCATATCATCAACATAAAATAAGATAAACACGAAAGACCCATCCTTGAGCTTTTGTGTGAATACACAAGGATCATACTGACTCCTCGCATATCCCTGCTCAATCATAAAAGTATCAAACCTCTTATACCACTGCCTCGAAGATTGCTTCAACCCATACAGTGACTTTTTCAGTTTGCATACATTTTCTTCCTTACCAACAACAGCATATCCATCAGACTGAGACATGTATATGTCCTCTTCCAAATCTCCATGCAAGAAAACAGTTTTGACATCAAGTTGCTCGAGCTTTAAGTCAAATTGCGTTGCTAAAGCCAAAAGGATTCGGATAGAAGTGTGTTTTACCACCGGAGAGAATACTTCATTGTAGTCCACACCTTCATGTTGTGCATATCCTTTAGCCACCAATCTTGCCTTGTATCGTATACCTGTACAAGTACCCCTGGAATCTAGAATCCCGTATTTCACTGTGAAAATCCACTTACACCCAATTGGTCTCTTCCATTTAGGGAGTGTCACAAGCTCCCATGTATGATTCTTCCGAAGAGATAACATCTCCTCATCCAAAACTTCATTCCACTCCTCTTTCTGAACACTTCGCAAAGCCTGCGTATATGTGGTAGGAACATCATCATACCCATCAAGAACTGAGAATGTGCAAACTGCGCCATCCTCATAACCAAATCTAAGTGGTGCATGCTGACTCTAGGTTCTATGTCTGCTGCTAAAGACGGTGTTTGTAACTGTTGATCTTGTTGTTGTGTAGGATCCATGTCCCCATCAGTAGGAACCTCATCTTCTGTCACTATCTCATCAGGCATCATATTTGTATCGCTCATTTCCTCAGTAGAAGGAACATCATGCTCTGTATGAGATCTAGGAGCTCCAAGCTCCACCTGCAGAGAATCTCCAGCATCCTCATCTTCATCATAGCTATCACCCCTCCAAATAGGGAAACTATATTTGCATCTTTCACATTTTTCCTGTAACAAAGCCTCCTCATGGAACTTCACATCTCGACTGATCACAAACTTCTGCAAGTCAGGGCACCATAATCTATACCCTTTCACATTATCTGGATAACCAAGAAAAATAGCTTTCCTGACCCTTACTCCAATTTTATCTTCGCTAACATGAAAATATGCTGGACAACCAAATACTTTCAAGTTAGAATAATCTGAAGAAATACCAGACCATACCTCCATAGGAATCTGAGACTCAATAGCTGATGAAAGAGAGCGGTTAATGAGATAGCACGCCGTGTTTACTGCTTCAGCCCACTATATTCTGCCCAAACCTGCATTAGACAACATGCACCGTACTCTCTCCAAAAGGGTATGGTTCATCCGCTCTGCTACCCCGTTCTGTTGTGGTATTGACTTCACTGTGAAGTGTTTTCTAATGCAATGTTCCAAACAAAATTGCTTCAAGGGATCCTCGGTATACTCACCGCCATTGTCAGATCTCACTACTTTGATCACCTTTCCTGTTTGTTTTTCAATCATGGCTTTCCACTTCTTGAAGATATCAGTGACTTCATTTTTATGTTTCATGGTATACACCCATACTCTCCGGCTGAAGTCATCGATAAAAGACACAAAATACCTGGAACCCCCTTTGGATGCGACTCTAGAGGGTCCCCAAACATCAGTGTGGATGTAATCCACAATCCCTGCGTGGCTATGAGTAGCATCACTAAAACTGACTATACACTGCTTCCCATAGATGCAATGTTCACAGAAATCCAATTTTTCCATTTTATCACTGCCAAGCAAGCCCCACTTGCTTAAAGGTTTTAGTCCATTCTCACCTACATTCCCTAATCGCATGTGCCATAACTGTGTACGCGTCAAGCTTTTCTCATCAACAACTGTAGAAACCATAGCTCCACCTTCAACTATACTTCCTTGAAGGAAATACAAATTGGCATGCCTAACCGTTGTCATAAGCAACCTGTCACCAAAATAAACACTGCAATATTCATTCTCACCAATATATTTGTATCCATGAGCTTCAAGCACCCTAAGAGAAATCAGCCCCTTTGAAAGAGCTGGAACATGACGTACCTCGGTAAGCTGTCTACATGACCCATCTGCCAACTGGAATTTGACTGTACCAACACACATTGTCTTGCAAGGTCGAGAGTCACCCATTTTAACTGAACTGTCCTTAACCTCGCGATAAGTGTTGAACCATTCCCTTACGGGACACATATGATATGAAGCTCTTGTATCCAACATCCAACCGTCATACAAATGGTCATAAGATTTTGCCATCAGTGCATGTGCTAAGTCACCCCCGATTAGAATATCTTCTACCACATCCGGTGTCTCAACAATATTCACTACGCCCTTACTCTCATTCTCTTGCTTATTGTGATTATCCTTCCAGTCTGGACAATTCCTTATGTAATGACCTTTGCGCTTACATTTGTGACATAAACCTTAGACATATCTATGCCTTTTGATTTAGACCGATTTCTTCTGTAGTTGTTCATTTTGTAATTTCTTCCCCTTGTCACTGAAAGGCCATGTGCTTGAATCTCCTCATTCGAAGCACTCTTTCTGGAAGCTTTGCAAGTACAGCTTAAACAATATCATATTACACAAATTTCTCTTTCTTCAATGTTGTCATCTGATCAACAAACGGTTCCCATTTCGGTAACAAAGAAATTAACAAAAATAATGCTTTCTGACTATCTTCAAATTTAGCTCCCAAGCTAACATAATTTGAATATAAACATTCAAATTCATTTATGTGATCAGTCATGAGTTTACCTGGCTGCAATCTGAAAGTGAAGAGCTTTTTCTATAGGTACATCACACTCATCTGATCATTCTGAAGATACATAGCCTGAAGCTTATCCCAAATACCCTTAGTCGTCATCTCATAAGCAAAGTTGTAAGCCACATTGCGAGAAAGACACAAACGAATCGTACTGCATGCTTTCTGATCCATTTTACTCCACTTCTCGATAACCTCAACCGTCGCCTTATCTGATGATGATTTCCTTTTCTCATCAAGTGCATCAATCTGATCCAAATTAACCGGAATATCTTTACAATCCATCTGCCAAGTTTTGAAATTGTTCCTACCATTGAATCAAACAATATCGAACCCATGAACTTTCACATAGCCATCATCACGTGATGAAGAAGACCTTTCAGCCATTTTAATTGACATCTTCAAAATACAAATACCAACTAACTAGCGCTCTGATACCACTTGTAAGGGAAAATTCTAGCTAATGCAAATAATCACAACACAAGTCCTAGACCTAGTTGGTGATAGTGAATGACTAAAATTGTTATGCAAGTAATAGCAAAGAACAAACAATGTGCAGAAAATAAAGATGACACCGAGATTTACGTGGTTCGACTTTGCCTACTCCACGGACGATGACTCTATAACTTTCTTATTAATATAGAAACACTTACTTGAAGATTACAACGTTGTCAGGCAACAATCCTTGAGATTACCCAATCTCAAGCCAAGTATACCGCCAAAAGTTTGACGAAATTCGCAAACGAAGAACACCCGAAATCATTTATGCGAGTTTAACTAACCTAAATAAATAGGTTAATTCAGCCCACTTGTAATAACCGCAAGTGCACGGTGCCTAACTGGCAGACAACGGCAAGTACGGGTCGATCCCACGAGGAAGGTGGATTAAATTGAATTTTAGAATTTAATTAAACTAATTTAAATGGAAAATGGGGTTACAACATTTTTAAAACTAAACTAAAAATAAATTAAAAATAAGAAAAATAAAATAAAAGATAGATGAAATGGGTTTTTGTGGCTTGGACTCACCAATGAGTTAGTAAAATTATTGAAATCTAAATTACTGAATTTAAAAACGAGAAGCGTTAGGGATGGGAATCCTTGCTTACACCGAATATGTGATCGTTAAAATCCAATTAAACTTATATCATGTTTCTATCAAACATTAACAAATTATTTCAAGCAAATACGCTCTTACCAAGTATTAAGTGTCTTTTTAGGGCACACTTAATCAAAGTTTAAGCTTAATATTTTTAGCACATGCTTTGAATATTGATAAAGGGTAATTCTAACTACCAAACATATCAAGTTTAATTTCTCGAACATGCAAGGTGAAAGCAATTTATCAAAAATTCAGAAATAATTGTAATTAACAATTAAGCACATAATTCAGTAAAATAAATCAAAATAACTTATACAACCCATTTAGTTTGTCACAAACTCAATGTGGTGGCACTCAGCAGATCAGCAGGTGGTCCGAACACGAATCCCGAGAAAATTGGGCCCAAAACGCTCTGTGGTGGTACAGAGCAGAACCGGGGGTGTGAATAGCCAAAAACAGATTTTGACTCATTCCCGCCTCTGCTACAGTACTGCGCTGCTCCGCCTTCTTCTCCAGCAAATGATTCCAGAACCTGCGAAAGAAGAGCAAAGGTGAGGAAACACCAAGAAAACAGAAAAACAGAGAGAGAGCAGGGAGCGATGACTCCCCTGTTTCGGTGGCAGTCGCAGCGGTGGTTGTGCGCCGTGGACGAGGTGCTCTGTGGTGGTTGGACGGTGGCGGAGAGACGGTAAGGAGGCCTGGACGAAGAGAGGAGAGGAGGACGGCCTGTGGCTCTGTCGCGAGGCGGAACAGAGTCGCGGTGAGACTCTGTTTCGCGGTGGTTCTCGTGCTGGTTCTCGGTCTGTGACGGTGGTCAGTGGTTGTTAGGTGGTGGCGGAAGGACAGATGGTGGATGGAGTGAAAGTTTGACACGAAACAGGGTTGTCACGCCCCTGTTTCGTGGTGGTGGCGTGATGACGGCGGCGGAGCTCGGTGGTGGCGAGGTGACTGTCCGGAGGTGGTGGTGGTGCTCGGTGGTGGCGAGGTGGTGATTGCTGAGTGATCTGGACAGAGAATGAGTGAGAGATGGATAGGTGGTGGCTTGTGATGAGAATCACCTTGAGAGGAAGAGGTTTTGATATTTTTCTAATTCTCTTCTTTTCCCTTCTCTTCCTCCCCTCTTTCTCACCCTATTATCTTCTATTTATAGAAAATTATCAAGATTAATGGGGATGAAATGATTCATCAATGAGGGTAGGACAAGGATTGGGCTTGGCATTGGGTTTGGGTTTAGGTTATGGATTGGGTTTAGGTTATGAATTAGGTTTTGGGTTTAGGTTATGAATTAGGTTTTGAGTTTAGGTTTGTGACTGCTTTATACCACCGTTGGAATCGACTAATTGTCGTTCCTTAACTTGTCGCCTTAATATGATTTCATCGTTTACGCTCAAATTCCTACAAAGACATGAAAACGAAATAATTACTATAAAATATAATAATCGAAACACTAACATGTATAAATTAAGGGATATATTATGTAATAATTATGTGAATATCAATCACTCGATTCCAATCCTTCTATTTGGCTATTGTTTTACGCTGCACACACACTGAATCACGCCAAACTTGCAGCCTGTTTCACGCCCTTATCGCTGCCTTTTTCACGCCACACTGCTGCTCTGTTTCAGTTGCGTTGTTGTTGCTATTTTGCTGCGTATTGCTGCTGCGTTTCAGCTGTGTGCTCTTTGCTAAATCATGTTGTATTTTTTCTTACCTTTACATGTTGTGTTGCTTGTTATATAAACAAAAGAGAGAACATGAGTTTAAGTCCTTGTGAATAAATGACTTTAACTCCCTCTTATATTTCTCCCTTAAAATTGAGAGCCACAATTACATAAGGACTATGAGTCCTATGTTTTTGTCTCACAATTTCGACAACCTAGCTATTAAAAAAAAAAAACAACCTTGACTCATATCGCTTCAGTTTTAGTACATAGGTGGTAACGAGTCCTATTTGTTGAACCAAAACCGAAATAAATAAATAAATAAATCTAGCATAGCGCCGATGATTTCGGAAATCCCCAAGGTGCTTTTGAATATTCTACTAACAAGATAAGGTCATACACATGACACATCCTTTCATACAATTAATGACAAAAAAAAAAAAAAAAAAAAAAATTAATGTTGGTCACAATCTATACAAATTATCTTATTATGAATTAATTGTTATTAAATGGTATGCAGATCTTAAAACCCAGAATTAACTATTGATCAAGAAATTTCACAGACAATTTGGACAACTTTTCTTATGACCAAAGACTTTTTCTTTATCTTCTTCTTCTTCTCTGTTTCCAATTTCATTTGTTATAACAATATTATTCTTGCATACAGTGAACATGAGATCTCAATTTTATAAGGTCAATGGTCCAATAAACTAAATTTAGCCTTATTAGTCCTAGAAACAACAATATTGCCATTCAGAATTAGTCCTCTACTCAATGGTTTGGAGCTTATAAATACTGAAGAAACTCAGCCAAGAAAATCATCAATCTCTACTCACACATTCTATCTATCTAGCTATAGCAAAAAAAGTTGAATCAGAGTTTTTATTAGTAATGGCTGTTCTCAAAGTTTACGGACCTGCTATGTCTACCAATGTCATGAGAGTTCTGGCTGCTCTTTACGAGAAAGAACTTGATTTCGAGCTTGTTCCCGTCGACATGTCCAAGCATGAACACAAGAAAGAGACCTTCCTTGCTCTCAGTGTAATTAGTATACACAAAAGTTGAAGTGTCATTTTTTTCTTAACATCTTTCCATCTATGAAGTGTTCATTAACTTTGTCATTTGCTTTTTATGTAGCCCTTTGGCCAGGTTCCCGCCTTTGAAGATGGAGATCTGAAGTTATTTGGTAAATCCTCAATATTGCCATAGTCTATTTTGGTAACAAAGTTTGCAGCTCAAGGAGTTTAATGGAAATTCAGGTTTAGGTTCAGTTCAAAATATATATATATAGATTGATGATACTGATATTGTGTCTATTTATTTTGTAGAATCAAGAGCAATAACTAGGTACATAGCAACTGAATATGCCAGCAAAGGAACCCAGCTACTACATGATGGCAAAAAAGCCAACGCGGTCTTGGATGTTGGACTAGAAGTCGAGGCTCACCAGTTCAACATGCCAAGTGCCAAATTGGCATTCGAGATGGTCTTCAAGCCCTTTTTTGGGATGACCGCAGATGAAGCTGCGATCAAAGAATATGAAGCCTCTCTGAGTAAGGTTTTGGATGTGTATGAATTTAGGCTAAGTGAGTCAAAGTACTTGGCTGGAGACAAGTTCACATTGGTGGATCTCCACCATGTCCCCAACATTCACTACCTCCTCAACACACCGGTCAAGAAGCTGTTCGAATCACGCCCACATGTCAGTGCTTGGTGCACTGATATACTGTCTAGGCCAGCTTGGCTTAAGGTGGTTGAGCTCCTAAAGCAGAAGTAAAGTAGCTCTATATGCAGAGTTGACAAGTGAGGAAAATAAGTTGTTGTATTTGTGTTTGCTTGTTATGTGAATGTTTTTGTTACCTTGTTTTTCAGTTTTGTTATTAGAAAAGAAATAAAAGATTCTTCATTTGAAGCTTTCTATGCTAGTGTCTATTACTCTATTGTATACCAAACATCATTAAGTATGATTTTATATCAGAAGTATTAAGTTATGTTTTGGCTCAAGTATGATTTTAACAACAATATGGCCATTTACACATGGTCCTCCATTCAATGCCTTTTGGCTTATAAATACTGCAGAAACTCGGCTACGAAAACCATCTCAATCGATCACATAGTCCTAATGGAAGAGCTCTCCACTTGATTACTTATTCCTTAGGACACATTCAATCACAGTTGACTCCAAATCAAAATCACCCTTGTTTTATCTTCGTCTCTGATGTTGTAAAACAAGTTTGTGACACAAGTCGTAACAGTAATCAAATTGAAAGGTCAATGTTAATCAAACATATTTAATTGGTTAAGCCGACACTGTATATATCCTAGAAATAATAACCATACTACCATTTGAATTTGATCTTGATAATAAAAAGAACTTGACCTTGTTGATTATAAATTCTAAAAATATTTAAGGTAGGTTGAAAACCGAACCGATTCTAATTTATGCAAATCGTAACCGAATCGAACCATCCAAAATTGAAATAAAATCGAACATATCGATTATTTAAACATATTATATTATTTTTATATAAAAAATATATTATTTATTATATATATTCGGTCGATTCGATTTTCTCAGTTGAAATCACATATAAATCGAAAACCGAACCGACCACTTCGATCTTGAATTTTCAAAAACCAAAACCGCACCAAACCTCGATTTTTTGTTCAACCCTAATTTAAGACATGCTCCATAAGAAGCACTTAAACATTCTGTTTCTCTTTTAAAAAGATGCGTGAAGAGAGACCCTTTATTTTTATAAAAATTCTCAAACAAACCCAAAAATGTATTGCAATATTAGGGGTCTACCTTCTTTTGTATCACTTGTTAAAAAAGTCTTCCTTTTTATAAATGTGAGATGATCGAGCTGCCCGTAAATACTGTTTTAAAGTTGTGAACTATTCAAATTGGCTTAGCAGGTCATATTCGTTTTATAGAAATAAAATCCAAAAAGTGATCAGTAGGAAACAAAGTAAAAAAAACACAAATATGAACCCTTCCGACGGAATAAATGGCTCTGGGATCTAATAAAAACCTAAGAATATTTTTTGGTATAACTTAGTGCATTTAGGTAAAACTTTTGGCGTCGTAGCAATGAATGTTTATTTACTTTTGGACTTCTGGGAAGGTGTTTTGCAAATCAAGGTTAATTGTAGCTTTGATGTGGAACTACTGGCTGCACAAAATGTTTTATGTTGGACACTTGACAAAGGATGGAAGGAGTTTCTTCTTGCTATGGATTCGCTCAATGTTGTGAAAGCTCTTAGGGGTGATTATGATCATCTAAGTTGGAGACAAATGGTGTTTTTGGTCAGCCAATTAGAGTTCATAAACTCTTTTGCATTCAATTTAGGTTGTGCTTTTTTTAAGTGGTTAGAAGCTAACTTCTAACTGAACGAGTTTCTAAATGAACTGTTTGTTTTGCTTTTGAATGAGTTGCTGATTAGAAGTTGTAAATTAAAATGGTGTTTGTTTTTAGGTGCTGACTTGAAGTTTTTTTTTTTTTTTTTACATTTTTGCCCACCACCACAATTTCCACCACAAACTACTAACATTAATCCCCTCTGCACTTGTTTTCTCTTCTCCAAAGATCATTGAGATTACTTCTCACCACTACTTGAAACTACCATATATCCATCTTCATTCCTCGTACAATCTTCAATAGAGAGAAAGAGTAAGAGGAAGAGGAGAGGGAGGAGGAGCGGAGGCCAAGGAAAGTGGTGGCGACATTGCTCGCATAATAATGATGGGGTGGAGAAAAGAGGAGATGGTTGGTAGAGAAGATTAATAGCAATCGTTACGAATTTATTGTGAGGTTATTAATGGAATGAATTTTTATTAAGCACTCAGTTATAAGTGATCAGCACCATGGGGGTGCTCACTCTAATCAGAACTGCAACTTCCGATCACAACTAAAAACAAACACTTTTTATTAAGACTTCTGAGTCTAATCAGATAAAAAAGGGGGGAATGAAAAAAATAGTTCGCTTCTTATTAACACTTTTGAGTCTATTCAGATAAAAAAATAAGGGAAACGAAAAATTTATTTTTAATAAAGTATTTTCTTGGCCCATGCAGGTCTCGAACCTGCTGCGACCTTCGTGTTATTAGCACGACGCTCTAACCAACTGAGCTAATGGGCCAATACATATTAAGCTAAACTTTTGAAAATGAAATTTTGCATTAGCAATATTAGGGGGTGTATTCAATTAAGGATTATGAAGGATTTTAAAATCCAGCAATATTCAATTAAGAATTTAAGAGAATACACCTAAATCCAAGGGTAATCAATATGGATTGTGATCGATTGTTTAAAATCCATCAAAATCAAAATCAAGAGGTATTCAATTCATGATTTTCAAAACTACACCAAAATCAGGGGTATTAAAAATAGTGAATTTTGAAGGATCTGTGAGGTGAGTGGCATAAATAACAAAACCCTTCCAAATCCAACCTCTCCTCCTTGGATTCTCAATCTCTATCTCCATTTCCTCTCTCATTCTCTTTTTCTTCTTCGATGAAAATACAAAGAACCCTCACAGAAACCTCTCTATTTAATGGATGACGATGATGAGTTTGGACATTTCTATTTAATGGAGGCGATAAAAGGAAGAAATTTGCTCAAACTTTTGAGAATTCTTGCAAAAACTATAAGTTAAACTCTATTTATGATTTCACTCGTGATTTTGATTTTTTATCTCATTATTTTATTGTTGTTGTTTAAGTATACAATCTATGATGCACTCTTTACAACCTAAATATTTATTGTATAAAAACTTAAATGAATCTAAAATGACGTCTTTAATAAATTTTATTTTTAAAAAAAAATCATTATTTCAAGTTTGAACCATGTTACTGTTTAAATCACAGTTTGAATCATATTCTAAACCATAAAATTGTTTTCTCTCTTTAAAGTATCTGTATCATTAGATTAATTTGAGGACTGGACAACACCACATGGTTGTTATGTAAAACCGTTTTGAGTTGTGATATGAAGAGAGATAATCTTTAAAAGTTTCAGGAAGGAAACATTGGTCAAACTAATATACTTGAAAGTTTTCAAAGTAAACAATCTCATTTTATTCATTTGGGTAAAGAGTTGGATTACTTGGATTGATATTGTCAGTAAGTAACAAAAGTATATGTTGAATGTATCTTTACTAGAGTATGTTTCGTGTCGTTGGCATTTCACATAATTTTATTTTTGTTAATTATTATGTACTGAATATTTTTGTTACTATCCTCATTTTCGCTTTCAATCAGTATTGAAGTGTAAGCCGATTATAAGTGTAAGCCTGTTCAATCAAATTTGAATCTGTTGGGAAAAATTTTAAACACTGAGAATGAGTTCTTCCTCAGTACTTGAATTTGCCAAAATATGAAATTTAAGGTTTTTGTATAAATGTGCATTAAAATGCTCGATTCATTTTTTCTGGTATGATCAACTTGTCTTATTGCTTTTAAAAATATTGAAAAATATTAAAGAAGTGTAATACATTAAACTTTTTTTTTAATTATGAAATATATATTTTTTATATTTTGGCCCTTATATTGATCATTGATTTTGTTCGAAAGATCTTCAAAATATTGAAACCGATTTGAATGGCCATGTTGTTCCGAGGGTTGTCGAGGTAGACCGTTGCGGTTTCTTTTTTCGGCTGTCCGACATTAGGCCTTCCCCGAGGGCTCATCGGTGCCTCGTCACCCAATGTTGGTTGTTCTCCTCTTGGGTTTCGGATTGAGCGGAGGACGGTCTTAACCATTGGGCTGGCTATCGATCGAGATCTGTCAGATGGCAAAGCCACCATGTATTGGCATTCCCTGGCTAGTAACTGATCTCCTCTCAACGTACCAATCATTCGGTCTGCAAGATACTTGAGGCACTGGTGCAGGGTGGAGAATGTTGCCCTCATCTAATGTATCTAAGGTCTTCCTAAAACCATGTTGTATGCCAAAGGCGTATGATCACAATGAACTCTTGAAACAGGCTCTTATGGGTTAGTCGCTCCCCTGCTGTTATCGTCAGTTGTATCTTTCTCAAGGAGAGTTGTTTTCCGCCGCTAAATCAGTTACTAGACGACTATCTGGGGTTAATGTCGTTTTGTCCAGTTGCATACTGCGTAGCGTGCGAAGGAATAAGATGTTAATCGAGCTCCCGGTATCAATCAGAGACCTCCTTATCTCCCAACCTGCGAGGGAAATTGTTACAATCAGGGCGTCATTATGTGGGCGATGTATGCCGTGGAGATCCTCCTGTGTGAACGTCAGAGGCGTGGATGAGCCTCGCCTTCGCTTATGTTGCGTGAATGCTCACCACGTATAGCTTGAATCGTCATCCTGCGCAGAGCTTTTTTTCTGGACCTATTGGATAGTTCGAATTCAGAATATGTTCCATGAAGCACATTTATTTTGTCGGGTGGTGACGCCTCGTATCCGGTTATTGCCGACTCTTTTCCCAAAGTGAGGGAGTTTTGAGTTTCCTTCGTCGGACTTGACATGTTTGTCGGAGGGTCCATCGCGACTGCCGTCGGCGCAGGGGCGTGAGCTGGGATGCCCATGGCGGCAGGAATTGCTGGGAAAGATGGTATAGGGATCGCCTGAACGTTAAACGAGTTCCCTGGTTCTCCATCGTCGCGCGACCTAGTGGTCACCATCTATCTGGATTTTGGTAGGAGACAACGCTTAGTCTAGAATTAAGAACTATGTCGTCCCCACGGACGGCGCCAAACTAATGCAGTCGTTTTTTGCTCCCTACTCTAACCTGTTCTTTCTGACCTGTTTGACCTACACAAGTAACACACGTGAACCACAAACCACCGTGGGGTGGCCGATGACACTCCGATGCTAAATTCAAACAAGAATATGAGGAATGTGTAATGTTGTAATAGAGAATTTGTAGCGTACTTTAGCTTACCAACCTCATGTCTTATTTATAGTGCAAGGAGTCATTGGTTAATCAGGCCATCGTAGACATAGATTAGGGAGGATATCTTCGTGGAAATCCTTCTCTGATTAGGAGTTGTGCTATAGGAGGGAAGTTCCATGTTAGCTTTGTGCTTCTAGATACGCTGGAGATAGTTCCCAATCCAAGAGCATTCCATCAAAGGGAGTTTCTCTGTGTGGAAGATACTCTAGTGTTTGCTTCCTAATTGGAAGCAAAGAACAACAGTGGTTGCCCGTTTCGAAGCAGATCCTCGAGATACTTGTTTGAAAAGGGCTTACGGGTATCGTGGATAACTGTGAGACGTGTGGGCCTAACGTGCTGTGAGAGTTCGGGCCTGCGTGGTGGGCTAGAGCTGAGCAGGCTTAAAATCGCTCGGGATGGATCCGTACTGGGTTGTTGCTTGAACCCATAATTCCTCAAGATCATCATGACACATACGTCTCAGGGGTGTGACCATCATCTATCATTCTATTTTTCTTCTTCTTTGATGATAACACAAAGAACCATCATAGAAATCTCTATCTCTTTAATAGATGACGATGATGAGATTGGAGATTTCTGCACCAGAGTCATCCACCCCTTCTCAGCGGCTTCAACTCTACCGTCAGCCACCGCTGCAAACTCCCTACCCGAACTTCACCAACCAAACCAAACCAAACAAAACCAGTCTATCTTTCGTCTTCATTGTAAATTGTTCGAGATCTCTCTCTCTCACTTTCCCTATCTCTGCAACTTCTTCAAAGGTTAGGATTAGGGTTTGTAAAAGAAAAATAAGATGGGATAGAAAACTCTGATTTGGGATTGGAAGTAATGGGTGTGGTTGCTTTGAAATCCATAAGAATTCATCAAAATCCATCAAAATTCAATCCTTTAAAATCCATCAACATCCACATAGATTTTGTAAAATCCATGAAATTTAAAATCTTTCACAATCAATTAAAATCTTTAATTGAATACACCCCCTTAGTTATACAATGTGAGTTTGTGATCGACGCACGAGGTCTTAAGAGAAATTTGTAGAAAATGATATGACAAACAACTAACACTCCTTTAAGGGGGTGAGAAGTCTTTACCGATGAAGAGAAAATGAGAAATGATTGGATTTGGGAACAAAAAGATTGTGGGGTCAAAGTTATATATGGTTGGTGTCAAGACCCATGAGTAAAAATTCATTTCGAAAGGCTTGGCTCGTCTCAATTCATTCGGGTTTAGTATTTATAGCCAAACTAGAATCAGGAAGGCAGTACGTAAATCTCATTTCTTAATCAAAACCAGACAAAATAAACAATCTAAACTATATAATGACAACTCCCCTTATGAACAATATTTTTGTGTCTTTATCCCAATTTATGGGTTGTCCAAAATGCCCTCCTAATTTTATCATATTTACAAGAAAAATCAATAGGCAGGTGAATAGTGACCATGTGTACTTTTGTCATTTTAAATGAAAAAGTATTACACATATGTACCATTTTACCCTTTAAATTCAGATTATTTATGATAAAAACCTGCATCTCTCAAATATTGTTAATTATAACTAAGCCCCTAACATAATTTATTTGAAGCCTCTAATTATTTATAAACTATATATAGGACCTTAAATGTTTAAAATTTCAATAATAATTTTTATTTCTCCCCCAAGCTCATGTTATTTACATTAAACCCAACCATTTAAACATGTATTAATTACATCCATCACCCTAACATATAATTTTTTTATTTTCAATCAAAGCTCACCTGTAAACATTTATTAATTATACTTAAGCCCCTAAAATAATTTATTTTAAACCCATCAATTATTTATAAATTATAAAAAGACCATTACATCTAACATTTTGCTTTTCCATATTGCCCTTCACATTTCATAATTTTAAAATCAAAATTAGCCATCTTAAACCTTGATTAATGAATTGTAAAAGGTGTATATTTTCAACTTGATTTTCAATTTTCACTTTTGTCCTCGCCCAAATTAAACAATGCCCATCATATCTCCGTCATCTCCCTCCCTCTTCGTTCTCCTCCTCTTTTCCACCTCCATCGGCTCGCTTCTTCCTCCTTCCCCCGCCTTCTTCTTTCTCTCTTTCACAACCACCCATCACCTTCTTCCTCCCTCTCTGTAATCTTCACCTCTACTATTTACGTGCACATAGTGCCCTTCCACCCCCTGTTCTAGCAATGTGTCAATTATTTCAAGAATTCCCAACAGTACTCTTGACATATATCTTATCCCAACCTCTAATTATCTTATCATGCGAGTCGTTTCATTAACTATCAAAAGATATGCAGACTAGTGTGCTCCCCTTAATGAGCACTTTCAAATGTCTATATATTCTGAAAGGGATGGCACCACCTTTTCTTCCTTCTTCCTATTGATTAAGAAATCATACCATTTGAACAGTTTCTTTTGATGACCAAAGACTTTTTCTGCTTCTTCATATCTGTTTCCAGTTTCATTTTTCATACATATATCCTTACATACAGTGAACATGAATATGGTCAATGGTCCAATAAACAAACATTAGCCTTGCTAGTCCTAGAAACAACACCTTTTCATTCACATATGGTCCTCCATTCAATGCCTTTTGGCTTATAAATACTGAAGAAACTCAGCTAGGAAAACCATCTCAGTATCTCATCCATTCTATCTATCTACCAAAACCAAGTGAAATCAGAGTTTTATTAGCAATGGCTGTTCTCAAAGTTCATGGACCTGCTATGTCTACCAATGTCATGAGAGTTCTTGCTTGTCTTTTTGAGAAAGAAATTGACTTTGAGCTAGTTCCCATCGACATGTCCAAGCATGAACACAAGAAAGAACCCTTCCTTTCTCTCAGTGTAAGTATACACCACAGTTGAAGTACCATTTTTTCTTACTATCTCTACCTATCAATGAGTCTTAACTAAGTTTATCATTTGTTATTCTATGTAGCCCTTTGGTCAGGTTCCAGCTTTTGAAGATGGAGATCTAAAGCTATTTGGTAAGTCTATGTTGGTAAAGAAGTTTACAACTCATTAAGTTGAATCAAAGTTTGGTTACAGGTTAATGTTTCTAATTATGATGAATGGCATTGTATATGTATTGGTTTTTTCTTTTGTAGAATCAAGAGCAATAACTAGGTATATAGCAACTGAATATGCCAGCAACGGAACCCAGCTACTCCATGATGACAACAAGGCCAATGCGGTCTTAAATGTTGGACTAGAAGTAGAGGCGCACCACTTCAATCTGCCAAGTGCCAAATTGGCTTTCGAGATAGTCTTTAAGCCCTTTTTTGGGATGATCGCAAATGAAGCTGTGATCAAGGAACACGAAGCCTCTCAGCAAGGTTCTGGATGTGTACGAGTCTAGGCTAAGTGAATCAAAGTACTTGACTGGTGACAATTTCACATTGGTGGATCTCCATCATTCCCCCAACATTCATTACCTCCTAAACACACCCGTCAAGAAGTTGTTCGAGTCACATCCACATGTGAATGCGTGGTGCACCGACATACTGTCTAGGCCAGCTTGGCTTAAGGTTGTTGAGCTCCAAAAGCAGCAGTAGATCAAACCAGTGCAGAGTCCTAATGAGGAAGAATACATAAAATTGTTTGTTTGTGATTTGAACTTTTTTGTACCTTGTTTATATTTCCAGTTTCATTGTTAGAAAAAAGAAATAAAAGGTTCTTCATTAGGAGCTTTCCATGCAAATGTCTTCTGTACTAAACATTCATTCATACCAAATATAGGGTAATTATTTTGTTAAGTATTAATCCAAAAATCAGACTTAAAATAAAAACTGAATCCAAAGCCCCATAACTTTCACCACAATGTTTCTAAAAGGTGGTGTTAAAATGTGTTCTGCAACACGATTGATAATTTAAAAAAAAAATACTAATGCAAATTATTATACTGAGCAAACAGGGCCAGCATAAATAAGTGGATTAATAGTTGGTACTGAGAAAAGGACCAACAAGCGGAATATAATTTAAGGAGTTGGTAATGACTTGAAATGTTTATCATGGTTCGAGAAAGGCGAGCTAAGTTTTCATTGGATCTCATAACCATTAAATGCTTTCAATATGGGTTGAACCTTGGAGATATCTTCCGTCACAAGTCTACCACCACCACAATTCTACCAACTAAGCTAATACCCCCATTGGCCTAGATTTGTAGTTACAAACGGGATAATCCTCTTTAGCAAATGAGAGGTTTCACTCCACATATATATAGTTGTAGTATTTTTTTTCCAAAAAATACAGAGAGCCAGGACAGAGACAGCGGTTCTCTGTTGGTATGATTGTGTTCGATTGGACTATCATGAGCATCTCTAAGATAATGGATGGTATTGAACCTAGCGTGGTGCGAGCCCAACTCTATAGAAAAAGTTCATTTTTCTCATGATCTCGATAAAAATCCTTTATTTTGATTATAAAATCACGTGCATAAATTTTCATGTAAAGGCTAAAAAGGAAATAAAAATCAAGGAAGAAGAATACAAAACATACACACTAAACAAATGATTAGGCAAAAAAGGAGTAACTTAGGGTGTGTTTGGTTGCATGGAATCCTATATCATGAAAATTCATAAGGAGATCCTTACATTTTAAGTTAATTTGAGGTATCATTTCATATCCACCATTTAATTTTGTGATGAATAGAATTCTCATGAACATGAAAATCACATTCATTGGGATCAAGAAGTGTGATATTCATGTTCATTTAACTTTCATTTTCACCATTGATCACAAATCAAATAGTAAATGTGGAGTGATACATCAATTTAGCCTAAAATATAAGGATACCCTAATGAATTTTTATGACATAATATTTCATGCAACCAAACACACCCTTTAAATAGACGATGGGATGGGCACTGCGAAGGAAGGAAAAGAGGATGCGATATCATCCATCCCGGGATAAAAGGAAGGAAATTTTAGAAAAAGGCAAAAGGACTATGACGAATTAAATGCAAACATATAGGGATGCTTTGACAAATACAGAATTTATCACCACATTAGGGTTTTGGGAACTTTATAAACCCTGAAAAGCGCTCGAAGGGGCCATCTTCGTCGTCGTTCTTCGCATAGTATCTTTGCTTCAAGAAGGTACAATTCACAACTCTTGCGCTCTCAAATAATCTCTATATAGCTGTAAAGTTCTTGGATCCTTGTTGATTTGATTTTAATTCATTTCAAACTATTGATTACATATTCTTGATTTAGGGTTTTGCTAAATCTGTCTTCAAAACACTAATCAAGATGCAGAACGAAGAGGGATTGAACATGGATCTTTACATTCCAAGAAAATGGTATTCCATTATTATAGTTTCGTCATCAATTGCATTATTGACCTTAAGGACTAGTAGTTAGGTTAATTTGAGTGTATTTGAAATCGCAGTTCTGCTACCAATAGGCTGATCACTTCAAAGGATCACGCGTCCGTCCAGATAAACATCGGTCATTTGGATGAGGATGGAGTTTACACTGGGCAATTCAGTACTTTTGCTCTATGTGGTTTTGTGCGAGCTCAGGTGCTTGTTTTCTTTAATACTGTTTCATAAACTGAGAATTAATACTTTGCATTGTATTGTTCCTTAGGCATTTGAGTACTATCGTCCATCTAAATTGACTTCTTGCATTATATGGTCTAGCTGCAGCTAGAACTGTTGTTAGTGCCATTTCCAACAAAATAGGTATCAGAGTGGGCAACAACTAATGAGTTTTTTTTTTTTTGTCAATGTTTGATCATAAAACTTACTGAGTTATCCGTACTCAGTTTTACGTTTTACAATGGACCCAAATAGGGATAAAGAGAGAAAATCCAAAGAATGTAATAGGCAAAGACGCTCTATCCAAATCCTCAATAATTTAAACAAACATCAATTACTAATTTTGGTAGGTATCCTTTACATGTAGTTGCGTGCACTTTGTTACCATAGTTCAACATCCCCTAATTGAGGATATTGCTGAATTGAGTTGTCACGAGTTGATGTTGTTTGTGCATGAACTCGAAATGTGAAGAAGTTGGATAAGATCTTATGTAAGGAAGTGACCAAGCTGGCCACCATGGGCAAAACTCCAACCAACAAACCCTAGGAGGTTGAATCTTTGTATCATATAGGCCTTAGAGTTGAAGCTATAAAAAAAGGGAGAGAAAATAATGAATCTATTTTCTTGTGTCACCTTTTTTATATTTATAGTGGAAGACATAAGACCCCAAATTTGTATGACAACTCCCTTGTGGTTGTGGTCCGAGAATCTTAGACTTTGACGTGTACATCAGTACATGGACACCTTTTGGGACCTCAGATGAGTACCTGACATCTGTTCTCATTATAGTTTAGAACTTTCCTTGGCCACACCAAAATGTGACGATAAGAAAAGAATATCCCTTTTTTTGTTTGTTTTGTTAGAGTTTGTCAATGGTTTGCAATTCACTCGAACTGCTCCCCATTTGCATAAGACCACCTGCTTGCCCACCATATAATGACTATAAATGTGGCCTTTTTATGAGCTTGATCACTATGGATTCGGAGGCGTTATTAATATCTTATCGGCTTAAGCATAATGGAAAGTTCGTCAGGTTGTAACGCTTAGGATCTCATTCAACAAGAATATAAAAATAAATTTTAGGATGTCGGGTTGGTTTATGTGTGAGATTAGGATATGTGGGTAGTCACGACAATGAGAAATAACTGCAATAATGATATGTTGTTGGCAAATTGATCAAGGTGTGTTAGACAAACTTTGATTTGGCAACAATAAAGACAAAGCAAAGGTGAGAACATTGATCTTATACCCAACATACTTTGCAGTAGTTGTGCCTACCAGTGATGAAAAACCAAATATGTTCTCTTTGTGCTTGTTTGAGAGGCTATGATACAATATTATGAAACTATAGATGGAACCTTAGAAAATCTGATAGCAAATATCAACTACTTTTTTAGAAGTGTAAAGGAAGCTTTCGTTCATCATACAAGTGTAACAACACATGGATAGGAGAGATTGGTGATTAGTATTAGGTAGATATTAATGTGCTTCACTTCCTCAGTCCATGTGTGGACATTCTTCGTTTTTTGGTTGGATTGTTGACTAAGGTCCAGTGTGCAGGTTAACTCTTAATGTTATTTATTTACTTTATCACGTCTAAACTGGTAATATCTAAAGGACCTTTGGATCCATAGAGATCAAACTCATATAAATGGGCTCGTTGATAGGAAACGTAATTTGATGTGGGGTGGGAACAACAAATGGAGACATTAATATGCTGTGTTAAACAAAAAAAAAATTTGTTTTTGGTTATAAAAAAAGGATAATTGAACAATCTCATACCAATTTCAGTGAAGCGGTTGAGGGAATGTTATTGACTGATATCAAAATGCATGCAACTATGTTTGTATAAATGGATATGGAGAACTAGCAGCTGATCATGTTAAGACTTATCCCGATTTTTAGTTTTAGTATTTTTCCTTCTGAAATTCTTCGGATGAGTCAATTTACACCATATTTCAATGTTCAACAATAACTTTAGTTTCATTAGAACCTGAGGTCAAACACCAATGCTTTCAATTAATCTGGGTGGTTTGGAAAGACAGAAATTTAAGCATCTTTGAAGATGAGTACAGGCTGGAGGGGATATTAACACCATCAAGGAGGTGCTGTGGCGCAAATTAGGGATGTTTCTTTTTTTATGTCTCTGGTTGTTTGGTTCTGTTTAGTGATAACTGATAACTGATAAGGCAAACTTGTAATTTTTGTTCTTTTTTTGGGATGCATATGTGTGAGCTTCACTCTCCTTTGAATTCTCCGCTTTTCCTCATAACTTGCTAAAAGATGAACTTGCATCAAGTTCACACGTGAACAAAAACTTACTTTTTATTGAAAATTTTGTTTGTTCTTCTTAAATCTTCAATGTATACTAGATATCCAATGTATATTGATTGTGAGAATTTAACCTGTGTGTAAGTTTGAATGTGGAGATAAGAAGACATTTGAGAAGTAACTTGGTTTGAGATATATATGAGACGTCACTAGAATTTAACCTGTGCTTCACTCTCCTTTGAATTCTCCGCTTTTCCTCATGACTTCCTAAAAGATGAACTTGCATCAAGTTCACACGTGAACAAAAACTTACTTTTTATTGAAAATTTTGTTTGTTCTTCTCAAATCTCCAATGTATACTAGATATCCAATGTATCTTGATTGCCCGAAATTTACCTGTGTGTAAGTTTGAATGTGGAGATAAGAAGACATTTGAGAAATAACTTGGTTTGAGATATATATGAGACGTCACTAGAATTTTGCTTTTGCCCTGTATTGCCTAGTGAATATGAAGTTGCCTATCTCATGAATATTTTGTTCATTCTCTGATTCACCTGCTCTAAGAAATGAGCTTGATTGAAGCCTTCTAGCTATTCTTTTCTAATTTTTGTAATATCTTCATCTTTTCATTTCAACGTGGATAAAACAAATAAGAAAAAAAAATAGTTATTGGCTCCAATATTTTTTATTCCTTGGGAATGTAGATCAAGGAATGTCCCAATAATTACAAGGGTTGGTGTATCACTAGAAAGTACCTGCTGCTTCATTCAATTGTATACATTTTTTTATGTCAGAATGTAATCTTGCTTGGCAGTTAAGGGTGTTTGATATGTACTGTATTAATTTATGTGTATATCTCCTTTCTGTTTTTCCAAATCAGGTGGTACTTTATTTTCAGTAAGTTTCTTTTGCCTATATTGACAGGGAGACGCTGATAGCGCACTTGATCGTCTTTGGCAGAAGAAAAAGGTTGAAGTCCGACAACAGTAGTGTGTCACCATTTACTAGGTGGTAGTTTTGGTTCTTCCCAGTCCTCTTGAACAGAGCAAATCTTAGTGTATTCTGCCTTTATTCATCAATTTTTGTGTTGAAACAGACTAGCAAATTTTAACAACTCTGTAATGCATTACTACCCAATATCTGGTTAACCGTTTTGTCCACAATTAATGTTGTTTGAATCTTATGATGAATGACTTGATTCTTTAAATTTGGTTTTGATTAGCGGTATTGTGTGATCTGATTGAGGATTCCTTCTTGATTGTTGATTGTGGAGTGTTCAAAAGTATCTTCAAGATATCAGTTAATTCTGTTAGCTTTGAGACGCAGAGCTTACATATTTCTGTATGGATGCAATAGCATGTATGACTGCGCATAAGATATCTGCTTTCTTCTATTTACAAAGACTGAAATTTATTCAGGACAGACCTCTCAGTGAACGGTCACTTTACTACTTTAGCAAGTTGTGCATGTGTAGTGTCGGTACATGTTATGTTCCATTAGCTTGAATTAGAAATGCTTAGTATTTCACAGAAAAGAAGCCAATTTAGGCCTTGCTTGGTTCACAGAAAATCTGCATTTTGGCCTTTATCTTGGTTATGCACGAGTATGTTTTCCCATGGCTTGGGAAACTGGAGACATTTTAATTATGGGGCTTATGGACAAGTGATTTGCACTCAGTTGGAAAGCAAGTTATCATAATCAGCTATACTGCATTATAGATATTTTGGAAAACTAGAAAACTTCCCCTATGCGAGATTTTAGGTCCTATCTGCTTACAGTGAATCTGTTTCAACAGGTTTTTCGAACAGGGTGTTTACAACAGCCCGTATCCAGATGAAAATCAATGGCTGTACATGAACCTGTCAAAAACCTGTTAGAGCAGAGTCATTCGTACTACTGTCTCAACGTGTGAAGTTTACGCCTGTCCACCACTGGTAAGTATGAGTACGCTTATGAAAACAGCTTTGACTTTTTTCATACATTTGTCACTCAACTTAGTGAAGGCAACGTGTGAAACATTGATATACATAATTTTCTTGCTCCTTTGTCGCTGCCATACTCCCTACCTAGCTTCATCATTCCCGTAGCATTTAGCAACAATTTGACCCAGACTTCTTTCATTCTGCAGTATCTTGTGGGAGTTCATTCTGCAATATGGTAAATCCTTAAGTTAGGGTTGCCGTATACGGTTAGGTTCAAGTTCAACCTGAAATAAAATCTTCCTGGAGTTGATACCCTAGACCATAGGCTAGTAGCCATTATGTACTTTGTTCTTTATTGGATTATATTATGGATTTGGATTCTACCCTGAGGCACCTGAGCATGTGACCTAATTCTTTCAAAATGGTTCTAAGCCAACTTCTAAGAAAACAAGATGTTTGATTCTGATTCTGAAATTATATGTGGTTTGATATGTCTGGATTTTATTACAAAGCAAGTTCAGGGGTATAAAACTACTTTCACTCGCAAGTATGAAATTGTAATAGCAACATCAATCAATTTTTTTTTATTGAATTAGTGTTAGAAATTAAAGACTCTTAATATATCTGCATATTGCCTTAAGAAATATTCTAATTTAGTAATTTTATCCAAATATTTAGACAAAATGAGTTTTTTTTAAGGTTTTTTGTCACCCTCTTTATTGAATTATTGTTTTGTTTTGAATACATGAAAAATTTAGTATTTCTATTTTTAAGACTATATACCAAGTACTCGTACAAATTTGTCTTTACTATTTGATCTTTAAATTATATTTCAAGCTAAGATCATAAATGAATGTTTCAAAAGATATGAAGAGGATAAGATAATAAAGATGACTTAGAATTAAATTCAAGGTTTCTAATTGCCTCGTCTCATCTTCATCTACTCAACTTTACTCTCAACTAAATAGTGAAAAAAGAAAATTTCTTGATATTACTCATTGAGATAGAGACAGATGCTTAGATAATTGAAGTAATGGCTGGGGAGGAAGGATGTATTGCTTCCATGAATGTCTCGTAGTACAAGTCCTTTTTGAGAATAGCCAAGCCCCTATCAAATGTAAAGTGTGTTTGTGTGTTTAAGAACCACTGACATCACCAAGCAAATGAATTTTTTGCACCAAGGAAACTTTTTGTGATTGTGGGGTGGGGTGGGGTCTAAGATGAGTGCACGAAACCACTTGCACGATACCGTTCGTCACAAGTCTTAAGTGTACCAACTCATTTCTCATCTACGCCTACATATCCTGTTATATCTTTGTGCAAATGGTGTATGAGTAATATTTTCTTTTAAGGGCAAGTGTGGTTTTTATCCCTGAACCATTTGAATGCCACAAGCAGGGATTCTAAAAGATCACTGAACGATTTAAATGCCTTTAGAGCCCTGGACTTTTGATGTAAATCTTCAGAAAATGTTACCAGCCAAGCTAGCACCTGTTGGTGCAGGTATATAAATTAATTTTGTCATTTATCATTGTATATTTTGCTTAACCATCATTTTGAAATTAATTCCACAATATACAATAGATGAATATTGTTTTTTGAGGGAAAGTAATGTCACTTCGGACGTTTTTCTTGATTGCACATATGACACATTGTTCCCAATTTTAAAGAAACCACAAGCTTTCAAGGACCACGGGGATGGTTGTCATGTATTGCTCATTTTCTTCAAGGCATCATTGTGCTCCCTACAACACCCAAAACCTTTATTGAAAGTTCTGGGTTATTTGTTTTGTCTCGAGTCATCACCACCACCTTACACAGCCATGAAAGTGATCCGTTCGTGGAACTCATGGTACATCTTATTAGCACTTGAGAAATCTGTGAAGAAAGGGGGCGGAGCCTATCGATTTCGCCATGTGGAACCAATAATAGGGATAATTGAGTTGATGAATGCTCTTTAGATGGATGCCGCGTAGACCAACTATCCCTGATGGTCCAATGTGAAACCCCTTCACTTTAGCAGAGTTAAATCCAAATCACTAATGGGGGACAGTGTGATTTGAGTAGGAAAGAAGAGGAAGGACCTTAGTACTACAGCATTCACTTTCTCTTGCATTACCACTATTTCCCAAAAAGGGTAAAATGATGTCCTTAGCACTATCACTACTATTCTCATACTAGAGTTCTCAGGAAGGACGCGGCACGAATAGGTATGCAGTGCACCAACATGTACTTGAGTTGACACATGGTATGATGTGTTCGATTGGGAAATAATGCTCTTTATTTGGATAAGAACATTGATCCAACGGGTATGATCCGTTCGATTGCTAGGAATAATGGGTTTGATTCATTCTAATCCAATTTGCATGTAGGAATAACTTTATATCAATGGGGTTTGAGTGAACTTTTGATACTCTCAACTTGATTTGGGATGCCACCTTAAGAAATGCTTTCAAACAGAGAATGAGTAGCTAGGTTTTCCTTTTCACTTTTTACACATGACATTCTTAATTAGGTGAGGAAGCAAGAACGTATACGGATTTTTGCCGAGGGAATTAGAGGCCTAAAGAGCTCCATCGAGGAAATTTGCTTGGTACACACGTCAGGAAATTAGTCACAACCTGTGCTTGGGAATTAATATGGTACTAGTCGTACTTTATTTGTGAACGCATCATAATCGAATGGCATCGATTGTGAATCCATCTTCACCATGTTAAAAATGATTGGAGCTTGTTTCAAACTAAAAGACCCACATGTGATGAAACAAATTTGCAATTATGTTGTTGTTGATGTACTAAATATAATTCCGACATTTCTAAATTTGGGGTGATGGATTCTTAGAGTAAGTGTAGGGAACCTAGCTGTTGACCTTTTTTCACTGGTGAATTGTATCTGGCATGAACAATGAGGTTGAGGAACAAATCAATAGATTTTGCTTTTCATTCAGTGTGCCATTCTGTACTTGTTAAAGCATACAAGGTCCTCCAGTGAAACAAGCACATGGACCTTTGGCCTCAGGTGGACGGTGATCGTGCATCACTCTCCTCTGAGAGGCTTTAGATTCAATATAATTATTAGAAGTTTATGTTTTGCTAGAGTCTCCTAACCATCTAGGAGAAATAGCAGAGCACTTAGGTGGCTTTTAATTTTACTATTGGTATTATTATTATTGTATTTTTTTTGTTCTGAATAAGAAGTTAACCACTGTGGACTACTTCTAATCAGAACATATGTTTTTAATATAGGTTCTGAGTTCAGAACTTTTAGCAAACACCAAAGAGGGTTCTGATTGCCGATTGCTGATTGCCGACTGCTTATCCCCGAGCACAGGGAAAAAAAATTGGAAAAATATAAATTAGTCAATTTTCCAATAGGTTGAGATATTGAGCAACATAATATTCGTGGGTCTGGAAAGTCAAATATAACAGAATGAGCTTTTATTGTCGGATTTGTAGACATCCATTGGGTGAAAGTAGTCATTTTTGGTTGTCCAATGAAAGTATTGGAAGTGACGAGATCATAATGATTATTCCATTTGGTTGATTTTCTCCTCAGACACAAGAATCCTTTTCTAATTTGAGTGCATCTCTTTCACGTATATAGTTTTCAGCCACTTTTACATAGTGTGTCTAAATGGTGATTTACAAGCATGCTTGCAGTTGCAGAGATATCTGTTATCTGATTTTTTTGTAGCTAGGGTGTCTCTGGATGCTCTTTTAGATCGTGTTTTGTTGTAGTGTTTGGAAAGGAAAATTTTTGTTTAGGGTGTTAACTAAGTAATATTATCAACTAAACACCTAAAAATAAATTCTTCAAGAAAGATTTTTTTTTTCGTTCCTTCAATTACATCCTTCTATCAACCAAATACATCCGGAGAGGAACTCGAATTCAAGTGGTAGTTGCAGATCAAATTATTCTGCTAGCTCAAACCCACAAAGAAAGTCTTCCATACTCTAGAACTTATGTATTGCTTTTGATGAAAACATAGAGTGGTTATATAGCTAGTTCAGTTTGGGAGACAATTATTGCAATACAGAAAGGATATTGGTTTCAATTCCACGCTCTCTGCAAGTGGTTTGCCCACTTCCTATCATTCCGTGGAAAACACATGCCAAGAAGTTCCCACATGCCAAGAAGATTTTTTTTTTTTTTTTCCTTTTCTAGAATGGTAGCAATAGTTCCTCCACACAGAACCCACGGGTGAGAGATACGTCCCATCCTTATTAGTCTTTACTGATTGTGCTTTCTACCCTGTGTTGGACTAATCTACATACTAAACTACAAATTCGAACAACTATGTTTTAAGGTTCTGTATCCCCAAAGTTTTAAGCTAATATTCCCAATATAACTTGTTGATGACAAATCTTCATCGACTAAAACATGTAGTCACAAAACCACTGAGAAAATTATTCACTCACAACATCACACAAGCATGTAAAAGAACCTCATGAATAACAGAGAGCTTCTACTCTTAGCAAGTTTTTGTGACACGTTAAAGTGGAGCTAAGATACACCAAAATACATGATGTTTGTATTCCGAGGTCCATCAGTGAATCCACCCCAACCTGCTGTGAAAATATGTTACATAAATCTGTTAGAATAGATTTACTCCACAAAGAATCACCACAACTAAACCAAGGGTACCCATACTGAAAATCACTAGCAAAAGTTCACATAGCCATAAAAATTTCAACAACTTAAATAGTAGCTAGCAAAGATAATGGTGAGGCCTCAAAAGTGTTACTGTCAAGAAGAAAATAAAGAACTAGTGCTTGTAGCTGTACACATGTACCAATGGTACGTTATGCTGTACTCTACTGTGCTAAATGACAATATATGCTTGAAGTTAAAAATCAGATAAAAGCAAATAATACCCCACAACATTAGACTTGGAATCTCTAGCCATAATAGGCAGAATCCGCATTGAAATGATGTCATAAAATACCCCATTTCGCTGAATTGTCTTAGCCAATAATATTATATATAGACCCTCCAATGCAGTTCCAAAGTCCATCCATTGGTGTTTCTAAACACTAGCTAGTTAGGGTTCCTTCTTCTCCTTCTCTGGTGTGTTTGGCGTTATGGATGGGAAGAAACTGGAGTACAAAGGTGAGGCTGCCCTAAAAGAGCTTGAGAATTTAACCAGGAATGCTGTCGAATTTCAGGAAAAATTATTGAAAGAGATCTTGCAAAGGAACAGATCGACGGAGTATTTACACAAGTATATGAAAGGATCGCAAATGGATGTTTCATCGTTTAAGACACTTGTTCCTGTTATTACTTATGCAGATATTAGGCCATATATCCAAAGGATCGGTAATGGGGAAGATTCTAGCGTTATTTCAGGCCACCCTATAACTGAAATGTTATGCAGGTAAGATTTATGTATAATCTCTTAAAGCTATCTCTACTTGTTTTTGGCTTCACTCTACTGTACTTTTGCATTCAGCTACCCCCGGCCTTTAAGGTTTAGTATTCTATGGGAATTGCGTTTGTAGTATTATTTATTTTTATAATTAAATCACCCTCTTCATCTTAAACTTTATATCAATGTGTATTTTCCAGTTCGGGAACCTCAGCCGGAGAACCAAAGTTGATGCCATCAATCGCTGAAGATCTTGATCGCCGAACATTTCTTTACAACCTCATCATGCCAATTATGAATCAGTAAGACCTTGTTTCTATCTGCATTTCTCTTAAATAGGAAGGTAAAACAAAAACCTGATGATGTGATAAATCCATTTCGGGATTTTTGCTTTTGATGGTGATACCTAATGTCAGTAAAATATTTAAAGGATAATTTGATTCTTATGTGAAATGACTGAAAAGGGGCATTAATAGGTGGAGTTGGTGTGTCGCGCACGATAGAACAGATATGTTATGTCAAATATATGGACTTCGTGTATTGCTTTAGTGACCGAAAATTTATTATGGTGCGTGACTAATATAGTCTTATATATTTTACCGATATTAGGATAAGAATGGTGCATAATAAAATGGACTCCTTTGGTTTCTTAAGGTGCCAATTTTGGTTTGGATTTCCTTAGTGCAGTTTTTATATGAAAATTTTAAATAATTGTGTCATACTGGAATGATTATTTTTCTAATTCCTTTTATACCCTTTCACCTGAATGTATTTCTTCAGATTTGTCCCTGGGCTCGACAAGGGCAAAGCCATGTACCTCTACTTTGTCAAGGCAGAAATGTCAACACCATCAGGCTTACCAGCTAGGCCGGTTCTGACAAGTTACTACAAAAGCAAGCACTTCAAATGTCGACCTCGAGACCCATTCAATGACCACACAAGTCCTGATCAAACCATCCTGTGCATTGACAGTGATCAAAGTATGTATTGCCAACTCTTAGCCGGTCTAATATATCGACGCCAAGTTCTTCGCCTTGGTGCAGTTTTCGCTTCTGCATTCCTCAGAACTATTAGCTTTCTTGAGCACAATTGGGCCCAATTATGTGATGACATCCGAGCAGGCCAGCTAGGCCCCATGATTACAGACTCTGAGTGCAGATCAGCTATGTTGGACATACTTAAATCACCTGATCCAGAACTAGCTGATGAAATTGAGGATATCTGTGGGAGCAAATCATGGAAGGGGATACTGCTCCGCTTGTGGCCCAAGGCTAAGTACATCGAGGCCGTGGTGACTGGGTCCATGGGCCAATATATTCCAGCCCTCGAATTCTATAGTTCTGGGAAATTGCCCTTGGTGTGCACCATGTACGCCTCGTCTGAGTGTTATTTTGGTGTGAATTTGAAACCATTATGTGATCCTGCTGATGTGGCGTACACGCTGTTGCCAAATATGGCTTACTTTGAATTTATACCTTTGGGGGAAAATGGGGTTGCTTGGCTGGATGAAGATGAAGAAGTGCCCAAGGACAAGCCTGTCGACATGGCCCATGTTAGACTTGGCTGCCATTATGAACTTGTCGTTACGACTTATGCTGGTAAGTTATGATCCTCTATTACAATGGTCGTAATGCAACAATCAGTAGTGAAAAACTGACTAAAATGCATGTTAGATTCCAAGTAGTTTTCCATTATAATGGTCACTATGGAATAATGAGATCGTCAATGCTGGACCAAGCCCTTATAGATAGATCGTAGAATTATCTTATTCTACAGTGCAATCTGATCTTCAAGTTAGATAAAATTCAATTAAAGGATTTTATTGTGTTTTGGTACCAGGACTATACAGGTACCGCATTGGAGATGTTGTCCAAGTGGTCGGATTCCATAACCAAGCCCCACAACTCCGTTTCATCTGCAGGAGGAACGTCATTTTGAGCATCGACAATGACAAAACAAATGAAGAAGACCTTCATAAGAGTGTCATCACAGCGAAGAAACTCTTGGAACCCTACAACGCATTACTCGTAGAATACACCAGTTATGCAGATACATCATCAGTACCAGGCCACTACGTACTGTTTTGGGAGATTGTACACTACCATGCAAATGGGGTGATAAATCCAATGAGGTCCCAAATTCTTGAAGAATGTAGCATAGCCGTGGAAGAAGCCCTTGATTACGTGTACAGGCGATGCAGGAGTCACGATAAGTCCGTAGGCCCATTAGAGATTCGTGTGGTCGACCCTGGCACATTCGATGTGTTGATGGATCATTTCATAAAGCAGGGGGCTTCCATTAATCAGTACAAGACCCCAAGGTGCATCAAGTCCAGTGCTGCTCTTGAACTGCTAAACTCTAGGGTTAAGGCTTGCTATTTCAGCCCAAGAGACCCTGCATGGGTTGCTTGATTTTAGTTTGAAGAAACAAAAACTCATTTTGCAACCACGGTTTAACCTTATAGCGTCCCAATCATAAATGCTGCAAGTGTACGGCTAACTCGATTTATTACTACTTTTCTAGGAAATTTGACATGAGTTACGGAGCTATGTATTAGATTTTTACCCAATAACTTGAAAGCCATTGCAAAGTAACATCGAAAACTTCTCGCTTAGCTACTAAATTACGAAACAAGTTAACAAAGTTACAAAATAAGATACTTACAAATCACTATATCAAAATATCTCGTTTTGTTTATCTTTTTTCGTTCGAATTTTCTACGAACCATATGATTCTTCAAATAAGTAATGATTAGTGTGTAGATCATGAGTAGCCATTTTCTGGGTGATTAACAAATCATGAGTTACCATTTCTTGGTGATATCTAATCACATTGTCAACAATGGAACAAATCGTATGTTTGAAAAAGAAAAAGAAGCCTTTAATAGACTATTTCAATCCAAAACATCGATGTTGCCGACATGCATTAGTAAGGGGGAGTCAAAATTCTAAAGAGATCTAGTCGCAAGACAATAAGCTATGTAAAGAATTACATGAACAATACAAAGAATTCTTCACATTATGTATGATGTTGGGTTTGATTTTATATAATTGCGGATTGGTTTTAGAGTACTCTGACTTGAACTCAAAATGAAACATATTAAAAGCAACACTCTAGGGTATGTTGAGTTAGTCAGTTTTCTTCCATTTCCATTGTTATGCAGTTTCCGTTGTTTGGTTTTCTATTTACTAACATGAAATCGATTCTTCGTAAGACTGTTTTCCCATTACTCATGGAAATTCAAGTCCAAGCGAGAGGCCTCGAAATCTAATTCATTGAAACGATTTGTTTATTCACGGAAACGAAATCTAATCCAAGACCCTTAAAGGAAAATTTTGCGTTTCTTTCTTTTTAGCATGATAAGCAAACTATATGAAATAATCTTTCTTTTAACATCGTTGATGGTTGGGGACAAGAATTGTTACGAGGAAACTCCATAAATTTGGTACGTAATTGTGAAATACTCTACGGGTGTGTTTGGTTAGCCATTTTCCTTATTATGCAAATTTCTGCTGTTTGATTGTCTATTTACTGACAGAAAATCGATTCTTCATAAGATTGTTTTTCCACTACTCATGGGAATCCAAGTCCAAGGGAGAGGCCTCGAAATCGAATTCCTGAAAACGGTTTCAATTTTCATGTCTATTTTTCGTGCAACCAAATAGACCCTACTAGTATAACAGATATATACATCGTATTTGTGGTGGCCCTTATCTAACTAGATGGTGGCAACTAGAAATAACACTCTCGACTTGGAAACTACTACCCACACCCCACTATTTAACCTTCGCACCCCACCCCCACCTCTTCCATCGAACCACAAATTTCCTCCCTCTTCAATGGGCAATCGAAAACCCTAAACGCACCCCCACTTCTTCTTCACCGAAGACACACATACCCTCTTCTTCTTCTGCGGTAATTCTTCGAATTCTGTAGTTTTGAAGCCTCCCCACACCTTCAATGGAGGTAAAGTTTCAATCTTTGGTTCTTCTTTTTTACAAAAATTCAATCTTGCTTTCATCAACAGCTACCCTTGTTTTGACCTTCTTCCCCATTGTAGGATTCAATAATCGTAGAAGGGTCTTATGCCTTTGATGACGGTATTACCATCGAACCCATTGTGCCTCTCCAAACCCAGGTCAGTATTTTATTTATTTATTTATTTATTTTTGGTAAGGTTTTATTTTCATGATAAATTCAATAAATATTTGATTTTTATTTTGGTAGTTGTTGAAAAGTTGTATGTTTGTCCATAAGAATGTGGATTAACTAGTGATGGCAACGTTCTTTCTTGATAAATTCGATAAGAATCCATTAGAATCTGAATTTTGTAGTAATGTCAATGTTTTTTCATGAAAAATTCAGTAAATTATTTTTTTATTTTTATTTTGTCAGTTGTTGATAAAGAGTGTATTCTGTATTCTGTAATCCATTAGAATCTGAATTTTACTAGTAATGTCAATGTTCTTTCATAGTAAATTCAATCAATTTTCGTCGTAGTTGTTCTAAATTTTATGTTTGTTCGCTATAAATTTGATAATTTTTTGTTGTTTATTTTGTTAGTTGTTGATTAAATTGTATATTTGTTTTGTGGAATTGATTAGTTAAAACTTAAAACTAGTGATGCCAATGTTCATTCATAGCTCTTATTTAATTTTTTTGGTAGTTGTTGGTAGTTTGTATATTTGTGATGTAGACTCCATTAGAATGTCAATTAACTAGTGGTCTCAATGTTCGTTCCTGATAAATTTGATAAAGTTTTGTTTTTTATTTTGTTAGTTGTCGATGAATTGTATATTTGTATTGTAGAATTGATTAGAATATAAGTTAACTAGTGATGCCAATGTTCATTCATGACAAATTCGATAAAGTTTGTTTTTTTAGTTTGTTAGTTGTTGATAATTGTATATCTTTCCTTATTGTAGAATCCATTAGAGGCTGAATTTGCCAGTGATGTGGACTTTCAAATGGAACCACTAGTCCCATTTCAAGAAGAATCTGATGTGAGTTTTATAGCTCTATAGGGTTTATCTTAAATTTGGAATTTGGTTATGAATATGCTAGCGAATTGTAGGGCCTTTTTACTTCTCTCATGTATTGATAACTTGTTTTTGCTTTAGAAACCATTATCATCTCAACCTATAAGTGATGGTGATTCACAACAAATAGAACATATCGATGTGACGGATTCATTTACAACTGACATGGTATGTTATTTGTTATCCTTTGTTATAATGTTTTTCAGAGTGTTTGATTGTAGGAATGTAGTATTCATGCATTTCTGTTTGATTTGTAGATCTTTGATAGTCGCGAGGAGCTTGTCAAATGGACTCGACATGTAGGGAAAGCAATTGGGATGGTTGTTGTGATAAGTAAGTCGGATATGGGTGCTCCAGGTAGGATCCCTAGAATTTGTTTTGCTTGTGAGAGAAGCGGGGAGCGGAGGGATAAAAAACGACGGTTCAACAAAACTAACAAAACACGACAGAAGGGAACGAAAAGATGTGGGTGCCCTTTTGCATTGAAAGGTATAAAGTTGCCAAAAGATGATCAGTGGAAAGTTGGAGTGGTATGTGGATACCATAATCATCCAATTACACAGTATTCCTCTAAGCTCAGCTGGGAAGAAAAAGAAATTGTGGAACAAATGGTGAGAAGCGGTGTAAAACCAAAAGACGTTGTTACTTATTTCAAGGCACATGATGAAAGTAAGAATGTGAAACTGAGGACAATTTACAATGCAAGGATGCAGATGAAAATTTCTGAATTGTCTACGAAGTCTCAAATGCAACAGTTGTTGAAGAAGTTGGGAGAACACAAGTATATGGAGTGGCATAGGACTCATGAGGATGAAGACTCTGTCAGAGATTTGTTTTGGGCTCATCCTGAGTCCATTAAGCTTGCCAAATGTTTCCCTAGTGTATTTGTTATGGATTGCTATAAAAGAAATAACTTCAGACCGTCACTGTTGGAGATTGTTGGAGTTACATCTACGAACAAGACATTCTCCTTTGCTTTTGTGTACCTGGAAGCTGAGAGGGAAGACAATTACGCATGGGCTTTAAATTGCATGAAATCAGTTCTTACCTCTGAATCGCTCCCGTCGATCATTGTAACGCATAGAGAAGTGCCTCTTATGAATGCAATCAACATAGTTTTTCCTGAAGCACACAACTTTCTGTGTCGTGATCACATCTCAGCAGATTTGGTGTCCAATTGGAAGGCCGTGTTTAATTCAAATGAAGCATGGGATGCGTTTATATCTAGATGGAACAATTTGGTTTTTTCATCTACCGAGGAGGAATATTATCAGCGACTATCTACTTTTGAGGCGGATTTGTTTGAATATCCTGAGGTTCTTGATTATGTGAAAAACATTTGGCTGTCCTATAAGGAGTGTTTCATAGCAGCATGGACCGATCAAAACATCCACTTTGGAAACACAACCATCAGTAGAGTAGATAATGATCAAGCAAGATTGAAAAGGCACCTAGCATCTTCCCAAGGGAACTTTAATACAATGTGGACTGCTATAAACTCATTGTTGTTGTTGCAGCATTCAGAGATTCATGCCTCTTTCAAGGAATGTTTAACCACTACGACGCCAAATTATATGTCACCATTATTTGATGAGATCAAGCGTTTTGTATCAATCATTGCTCTTGATCTACTACTGATGGAAGTGAAGCGTGCAGATTCAATAGGTCCAGAGGATGCTTGTGATTGCACTATTGGACATACACATGGGTTACCTTGTGCCCATGAGATAAGTAAGTACAAAAATGATGGCCAACCCATCCCCTTATCACATATTCATCCACACTGGAAGAAACTGTCTAGTGTACCCACCATGAGTCCGCAGCATGAGTTGTACTACCGGCCCGAGGTTCAGCTGTTCATCAATAGATTTGAAGAGGCCAATGAGAATCTTAAACTTGAGCTTTTGAATAAGCTCAGGGAAATAGTGACATCTGTGTAGGTTCCAAACCAACTTTTTTTAGATGATCTATCCTTTATATTTATCAGAAGTTGTATATAGACCTCTTGTCGTGATGGTAATTCTCGAATCACTTTATGTTTTTTCTTGGGGAGTTAAAAGAAGATTTCTTTAATTAGAAGACTTTTTTTTTCGCTGGACATAATTTTTTATTTGTGTTGCCACTGTTGGTGCTACTCGATCTTCGTCATTTGTATTGGTTTCATTATATTTTTTCTTTATCTGGCTTTCTGTAGCTACATAGACAATGCATTGTTAGTAGTGCAGGTGTTTGTTTGTTTTGTAGGTCAAGATCTTCGTCATCCATTATTTGTGTAGCACCTGAAGACAGGGACCTTATCAAATCGCAACTGTAAGAGTGAGCTGACCTTGTTCCCTATGATACAGTGTATGTCAGACGGTCCGGTGAGATGGAGGTGCATCCCATCCAAGTCTGGTGAATGTCATATTTATTTAGCTTTGGCCGTGGGCTTGCCCAAGTCAATTAAACAGTTTGCATGGACTGCAATGATCAGAGGGTTTGTGGGGGTCAAGAACCCAAACAAGGCTATTGAGTTCTGCACTTCGATGAGATCACAAGGTGTTAAGCCTAACAAGTTTACATTTTTATTTGCTCTCAAGAGTTGGTTATCATGAAGGGAAGATTGTTCATGGGGAGCTTACAAAACTTGGGCTCGGCGCCGATATGTTTTTGGGAAATGGGCTTATGCGAATGTACTCCAATTGTGGAGATATCAAGGCTGCATATGGTGTGTTTGAGGAGATGCCACGTAGTAATGTGGTTAATTGGAATACCATGATAGGTGGTGTTTTGGTTGTGGTGATACTGAGGGTGCAAGGAGACCATTTGATGAGATGCCTGATAGGAATGTTGAGTCATGGAAGTTGATTAATGGGTATGCGAAGTCAGGTTTGGTGGATGTTGCAATATCGGTTTTTGAGGTGATGCCTCAAATGGATTTGTTCTCTTAGAGTGTGATGATTTCGAGCTATGTTCAGAGTGAAAAGGCGCGAAGCCTGCCTTTGGAGTTGTTTGAGGAAACGCAGAGATGTGGGGTTAGGCTGGATAGTATTATACTAGTGAGCGTGTACTCAGATTGTTGTGCTTGACGTAGGTAGGTGGATTCACGCTTATGTGCTTAAAAACAAGTTCAAATATGATGCATTCGTTTGAGTTTTTAAGTGCATGTAATCATATAGGCTCAGTGGGGGAAGATCGGAAACATTTCAATTGCATGTGCACTAAATTTGGCATCACACTAAAGATTGAACATTATAGATATATGGTTGATATACTAGGTAGAGCGGGTCTCATCATAGAAGCTAAAGCTCTCATAAAGAGCATGCCGATGGAACCAAATATAGTAGTTTGGGGAGCATTGCTTAATGCTTGCAAGATGCATGGTTTCACCCATGTTGGTGAGGATGTTGTGAGCCATCTGATTAAATTGGCTCCAGGAGACGGAGGGTGTTATGTACTTGTTTCAAACATATATGCTGCTGAAAGTCACTGGATCACAGTTGCGGAGATGAGGAAGGTTGTGAGAGATATGGGTGTAGATCAGAAGGTTCCTGGGTGGAGCTCCATTGAGATTAACAGTGTGGTTCATGAGTTCCTTGTTGAGGACAGAGTCCTTCCAGACTGGGGAGAAGCCTATGACACACATAGACAGACTAAACTTACACCTAGAAGTTGAAGGCTATGTACCAAATCCTTGGTCTTGTTCAATATAGAAGAATAGGTTGGACATCCAGGGCAAAACCACAAAACAAGATATTTCAACCATGGTTATGCTACGAAAAGAATGATCATGGAGTTCACGTGATGTGGTCATCGTATGGTAGACGAAACCCTCACTGTTCATTAGTAAAACAACTCTCAAGAGATCATCCCTTCTTTTCCCCTTTAGGGGGATACAGAATCCAATCAAATTCGGTTAGCCTATTGATAGTGGTTCAATGAAATGAAATCGCACAAGTAGAGAAATCCAACTTGTTTTTGCTTCAAAATGTTGGTGATTTTCAGCTCTATGTTATGCGTTGTGCAAACCACAATTTTTCAATTTTCTAAAATAACATCATCTTTGATTTCTCCTACTGATGCACTAAATAGTAAATAGTATGGCATGCTGAATTGAGTTTCGCCAGATTAGCAATTTTATTCATATATGTCGTTAGGCGCACAATATAAAGGATGAAACGCGTGTACGAGCGTTTCAAACGCAACATTATCAGTAGAGCACTGTGAAACACAAAACCTAGAAATAATCAATTACTCTGCATACATTTTGGCTAATTATTTTGTTTAAGGAGGTCATTGTGACCGAAACTGGTGCTATGGCTAAACTTATGAAACTTTAAAATGAGTAAGAACATGACCACCAAAAAAAATAAGAACGTGCCAAGTTTTTTCATTTGTCTTCAACCACAATTATCACAGGCACAAAACATATCACAGAACAAATCAATCTTACAATCGTTCTTTTTCTGTTCTGTGAGAGGAAAAAGGCTCGACAAACATAAATGGATAACTAGCTCCTCCAACAGAAGTGCCGGCTTTAATAGAAGAGTATTCAATGGATTAAACAAAAAACAATCAAAATTTCATGAAAAGGTCCTCACAACTCAGCCTGTGCAATCAAAACCTTTCCGCTAGCCTTGCAGTAACTGCTCTTAGTTTGGAATAGACTTTGCCTGCAGGGGAACCTAAAATTAGACTACAAAGAGAATCTCTGGCAACCTTGATGTTTGTGAAGGATCCCAATATATGAATCTTAGTATCGGCTATCACAATCCTAGTTCTTGTAGCATTCTCAATAGCGAACTTTGTTTTCCCTCCTTTGCCAGACAATCTACCAATGGCACGGGATAGGTGCTCGCCTCGCAGTGTTTTGACATCTTTGATCTCAAAGGAGTCCACATAGAGCTCATCCATACGCAACAGGGCAACAGCATCTATGACATCAAATCCAAGCATAAAAGCATGGACAAAGTCGGCAGATTTTTGAAGATTGCTAACATCGGGTGTATCCGACTTTGTTTTCAATTCAACCTTGCGGGCCTTGAGATTCATACGAATGTCAACTTTCATCTGCTCATATACTGGAGTGTATATTTCCATCCAAGCCTTCTTCAAGGGTGTAAAACGATGTGGAGGAACTGAGACTTTCCGAAACTGAACTTTTCCATCTGACATATCATGAGCTTTTAGAGGCTCAAACTTGGGCTTTGGAGGAAAGATGCCAAATCCAGATTTTGTTTCTGATGGAACCTTCTCAACTTCCATGGAGGATACGGCGTCTTTAGATTCCATCTGAAATAAGCAGAGAGACAGTACATTGTGTTCAGTCTTTGAAGTTTGAAAGATTCAAATAAAAAATGTGAATCATTTTGCTAAGTCAACAACTGTGAAACATTTCATGAAATATAAATTCAACTGGTACTACTGTAGGTCTTGAACCAAAAAAAAAATACCAAGATTATGCCCTTATAAAGCAGAAAGAGACGCATAGGATAGAAACAACATTAAGTTGTTCAAAACAAAACTACATTGTCTTGAGACATCTGGAGGAACAATCTAGCGGGTAATCCTGAATCCCTGATAGATGTACAAAACAGGCCCTGGGTTTGATAGTTCCCAACCCCAAGGCAGTTTGCTTAAATTTTGATATTAAGAACAGGTAGTGCTATGTTAAGACCACTAAAAATCTAGGGGACATCTCTTGCTGCCCTTGGTTCATATCTGAGTGTAGCTGTATACTAGAGTTTGGTCACTTTTGACGAAATTAATTGTAAATGAATTGTTAATGGGTTGTCTATGAATCCACAACTTACCCACCCAGTTGAAGCCCTTGAAAGTGGTGTCTGCAACATCTCAAGGAACAACACATTGGAATGACCTCAACTTGACTAAGGTTTGAATTTCTTTGTTGAAACGCCTTAATTGTTGGTTATTTGTGTACTAACATAATGCTACTACATGTTTAGATAGGCAACAATAGGCTGAGCTAAATCAGCCAAACGGCCTTGTTTAAGAGCAAGATACTATTGTGAATTGACTGGCATCTGCTGACCACGAGACCTTCAAGAAACAACATGCGTGAAATACGATAAATCTGAACTATTGCCACTGTTTAGAGCATCTCCGATGGAAACCCTTAAATATACACCCCCAAAATTGTGAAAATAACATTGAGAAAAAACTATTTCAATTGAATTTGAAATGCTCTATCATGAACCAACCAACTCTCCCAAAAACCCGAGCTGTCCAGGAAGGGAAGGTTCATGACTAGATCGTGACATTGTCCACGCTTCCAAGGTCAACGTCCTCGTCGGCCTACTCTATCGACACTAACTCGATGTAGCTTCACTCAACCAGTGTAGTTAAGGCGTTGAGGCGGCGAGGAGGCGGATAACCTTGAAAACGCCTCAGAGGCGAGGCGGTAGGCGAGGCGGACGCCTCACTTCACTGAGGCGGTCTTTAACATTTTTTAAAGATATTTTATTATAATAAATTGAAACACATTTAGATAAGTAATATTCATCATCATTTTGATAACTTGCATATGCTAATATGTACAAAAAGTCATACAACTATTTAGAATTGAAATGGAAACATAATAAAGTTGCATAACATAGCAAAAAGATGCACTACATAAGTGTACTTAACTTGTCTATCCACTAAATCACTAAAAAAGAAACAAACAAGAAAAACATCAAAGCATAATGTAAACTAGTTCATCAACTTCTCATTGGTTTAACTTTGGAAATTTGAAAGTGTTTGAAAAATTAATGGTTGAATTTGAAACAGTGTTTGGAAAATTGCAATTTGGTGAGGCATCGCCTAGCAGGTCTCATTGGTTTAACTTTGAAAATTTGCACCAAATTTCGATCCATATACTAAAATATTACGATCCATACACTGAAATATTACTTATTATTGTTTATTGTGAAAAAAAACGCAGCAGAACAGATCATATAAAAAAAGGAGCTGAACAAATCATATAAAAAAACACATAACAGATCATTAAGAAAAGGAGTAGAACAGATGATATAAAAAAGAGTAGAACGGATCATTAAAAAAAAAACTGCAGAACAGATCATATAAAAAAAACACAGGAAGGAGAGAGAAGAAGAAGAAGAGAAAGGAGGAAGAAGAAGAGAGGAAACATCCTGATATGAAAGAGGCAACACCTAATTTGAAGAAAAGGAACCTGATTAGAAGGAGAAGAACACACACAACAACAACAATAGCCCCCAAGGAGTCCTTCTCTTGTTTAAAACTCTAAATACCCCCCTCTTAACCTTAAAAGACAAGTGGGCTGCAATAGGCTTTTGATTTTTAAGCTGTAAATGGGCTGAGGCGGCCCGAGGCGGTCTGAGGCGGTCCGAGGCGAGGCGTGAGGCGGCCCGAGGCGGACGCTTCACTTCACCGCTCCGCCTCGCATCATTTTGAGGCGCTTCTTTGCCAAAACGCCTCGAGGCAACACTGCACTCAACACACAAAACTTTAAAGAAACAGGAGACGCCACCTTTAAGACATTATAACATTTTAGGGTTTAAGTCAAGCATGTCCACTGAAACCAAATTGTGAATTTGGGTTAGGTCAAGCATGCTCACTAAAACGAAATTGTGAATTTGGGTCCCCTGAGATGTTAATCTGTTTTCATATTTTGTCATCACAATTCAAGATTACATATTACATACATCATATTAATAAGACCAATTAGTAAATTATCGAAGAACTAAAAAATACAATGAAACCCTAATCTCATATCTTGTTCAATAAAGTAATCAACCACAAAAAAAAACGGATAGTATCTAAGATGAGCAGACCTTCAATCTCTAGTCTTCAACAATCGCTGTTTTTGAAAGCTGGTGGTTCACGCAAGATTACTTACTGCAACAAAAGGAGTAGGGCGCTGTAGAAGATAAGGGGGAATTAGAGAGAGAGAGAAACACCAACAATAGGAGAGGTGGGAAACATAAATACCTTGAGAGGTATGAAGACCCGTTATCCGCCGCGCAGCTCCGCTCTGCTCTTCGTTCCTTTGGCTGAGAGGTTTTTGAGAGAGGGGTCATGAACGAGAGCGAGAAGGAGGCTTTGACAAAGGCAACGACTATACCGCACCATCATGTCCTCTTTCTCACACCACCATTGAGTTTTTTTTTGGTTTTTTTTTTTTTTTTTAAATCCAAACTCAAAACAATAAAACGCAAAGAGTAAGGCTACGTGGCGAGGAAATGAGCGAGGAAACCAGCGAGGGGAGTGAGGTGGAGGGAGGGGAGCCATTCACTCCCCTCGAGATGCGCGCAAGAAAAGTTAACGCGCGCATCTCGAGGGGAGTGAATGGCTCCCCTCCCTCCACCTCACTCCCCACTGGTTTCCTCGCTCATTTCCTCGACATTTAGAATTCCCCAAACGCAAAATATGGTAACTTTTAACCAATTTAAACTCTCAATTGATACTAATTCTCAAGTTCATCAAAACACAAAAATTGTAGTACTATGCGTTATCTAATGAACACAACTTGAATCACTTGAAAATGTTTTGAAATGAAAAGTCATTTTACTAAAGTCGCGTAAATCTGTCCAAAAATGAAAATGAGATAGTGTTCCTGAATTTCGGCCAACTTATGTGCTCGATCGGGACTGATTCTCAAGTTGATCAAAACATAAAATTTGTAGTACTCTGACTTATCTAATAAACACAACTTGAATCACTTAAAATATTTTGAAATGAGCAAGTTATGGTCATTTTACTAAAGTCGTGTTTACAATGCTCCGTAGTGCACTCTGCAAACAAAAAAAATTTCGAACAGATTGCACAACTTTAGTAAAATGATCATAACTTGCTCATTTTCAAATAATTCAAGTTGTGTTTAGTAGATAACTCAGAGTACTACAACTTTTGTGTTGATCAACTTGATAATCGGTTTTGATCGAGCAGATAAGTTGGTCAAAAGTCAGGAACACTATCTCATTTTTATTGCGAGACAAATTTGCGCGACTTTAGTAAAATGACCATAACTTGCTCATTTCAAAATATTTTTCAAGTAATTCAAGTTGTGTTTATTAGATAACTCAGAGTACTACAACTTTTATGTTTTGATCAACTTGAGAATCGGTCTCGATCGAACACATAAGTTGACCGAAAGTCAGTAACACTATCCCATTTTCATTATGAGACAAATTTGCGTGACTTTAGTAAATGACCATATCTTGCTCATTTCAAAACATTTTTAAGTGATTCAAGTTGTGTTTATTAGATAACTCAAAGTAATACAACTTTTGTGTTTTGATCAACTTGAGAATCGATCTCAATTGAGAGTTTAATTGGTCGAAAGTTACCCTGTTTTGTGTTTTTTTCGTTTTGAGTTTGAGTTTCTCTGTTATGTTAAGTTATGCATATTTATTGAGTTTGGGTTTCAGGGTTTCAACTTTGAGGAGATTTTGAGGGAGAGGGAGGAGATTTACAAGAGACTTTAATGTGAGGAGAGATTTGGAAGAGATTTGCAAAAGATTTCGAATGGGGAAGGGAGGAACCATTGTTGATTTGAATGGTAAGAGGGGGAAAATGGATGGTTTTTGTTTATATAGGTGGTGTGAGAAAGAAAGTAGGTGGTGTGAGAGAGTAGAATGGTGTGAAAAGAAAGTAGGTGGTGTGAGAGAGAGAAAACGGTGGTGTGGTGTAGTCGCCACCTTTGACAAAAGATTGTAATTTCGTTTTTTTGAGTTAATTTCGCTCTCCTAATTTTAAGAAATATTTCGAAAAATATTTAAAGAAAATCGTAAAAATTTTGAGGATATATAAAACATATATAATGAATTTTGAGGACATTAAATCTGTAAAAAAAAAATATGCATGTAAATAAATGTATTAAACGCATTTAATGAAACTAAAATACTTATAATTATAAAATCAGGGGTAGTTTCAAAAATCAATATATAAGTAGAATAAGTGATGGTTTCAAAAAGCAATAAATAATTATAATAAATGATAATTAAAAAAAAAAAACTTGAAATTTACGATAAAAAAATTTCAAAAAAATGTAACTTTAGTAGCGCATTTTTGTATTTTTACGAAAAAACACCAAAATTTACAAAAAAAATCCTCTGAAATTTACGAAAAAGCCTCGAAATTTTTTGAAATAATCCTCAAAAAAATTACATTTTTTCTTTCACCCTTTTTCTTTTTGTAATTTCAAAAAAGCGAAATTTCGCGAAATCACAATCCTTGGTTATGAATAAAAGCACCTCAAGATTTCAAGAGGTACTTTGATTTGTGTCGCCTCTTATCCAAAACTTGGGTGCCTATATCTACAGCCTCTTAAGCTAAAAAGGTCTCAAGTTGTAGAAGAGTGAAAGTCTTCTAAAGCATTGTGTTCATGGCGAATGACTCTTAGAAACTTTAATAATAATAATAATAATAATAATAATATTGTCGACTTGTACATGTTCACATGCAATCTGTGGCACATGAAAATCCAGAAACTCTACAAATTAGGATTTTAACCACCGGAAATGGTGGTGGGAGTGGGAGCGGCCATAGGTGGTGGAGGCAATTGGCTAAATGTTGGTGAAGTGAAATGAGAAAGGGGAAGAAGAAAGAAATCATGTACTAGTAAATAAGTTTTTTTTGGTACTAAATTAGAAAGAGGATGTTTTTAGGTCCGCTCTATAGTTTTCGGTTTTCCATTAACTACTTCATCGGCTAGGCACTTTTCTACACCATCATCCTTTCATCGGTTATGGATTGATTGAAGGGTGACCCTCCTTGGAAAGTTCCTACATAATCTTACATCTCAAGGGGAAGCTGGGGAGATTTTGCATAGTCTCATACAGTAGTAGGTGTTGTTACATAACCAATGCTTGAAAATGATTTCACCAACATATTATCCCCATCAAATTGAAAATCAAAGCATACTTCTGCAATCATGTTAAGCTCAAAACACATGAAAATAAGTCATCTGACAAATTTGCTTGAATGGTATGTATATCCTTTGAGCACTGACAAGTATACGACAACCTAAACATGTTCATACATACATCAACCAGCAACAAAACAGGTTATTGGACACAAAAAGCCTCTGTATGAATATGACTATAAGCCCCCGAGAACATAACAACTCCAATGGGATCCTCTTTCTTAGAACTCTTTCTTTGTTCTTTGGAGACCAAGTTCCCACTTCCCTTCTTTGCTAGAAAAGAAACTTCAGCAATTTCATATGCCTTCCTCAGCTTCTCCCCGGCCCATAACCTTCTCTTTGTCTCTTGAATTGAGTACTCTTGCAAGAGTAAGATTAGACTGATCTCTTTCAAATGAACAAGAGGTATATTTTCATTCTATTTCCAAACTTCTTGTGTAATCATGTTTTCTGCTGTGCTTATCCTCTCTTTCTCCTTTGCCAATGTGTGAGCAATGGGATTATTTAACTCACTACTATACACTTATCAAAGATGCGCATAAACACTGAATTGTGACTTGCCTAGAATATGCATCTCATCACACATGTTCCATGAGAAACTCCTAATTTTTTTTTAAGAATTTGCATATATTCTCCGACAATGACTTCATCTCTGGGTGTCATATTTGAAATTGAAAATGGTTTTGATGAAGAACTGGAGGATTAAGAAGGGATCAAGCATGTAAGTGAATAAACTTGAATAATAGGATTAAGTTATAAATTGGAAAATCATAGCACCATGACATGGTTTTGATCCTACTTCATAATGAAATAAAGCACGACGAAATCAGCTTGTGATCCTAAGTGAATTCCATAACCTTGCAATTTCCGATTAAAACTTACAATCAAAAAGATGACAAAGGAAGGGAGAAAAGTCATTCTTAATTCTTGATTACTTTCATGAACAATAATATATATCCTTATAGCCCAATACTGAATAATTTTTTACAGGATCCATTAATTCATTCTTCAACATAGACCTTACAACCTTCCGATATACATGTTCATATCTTGATCAATTATTAATGTACACACAAAAATCCAGTCTAAGTGTGACTCCAAGGTCCCAAGAACATAACAATTCTAATGGGATCCTCTTCATTAGACCCTTGTGGCCTTCTCTCCCTTCTTTCATTTGAAACCAAGTTATCACTACCCTTTTTTGCTAATAATGAAACCTTGGCCATTTCATAGGCCTTCCTCAGTTTCTCCCCCATTATGATCACCTTCTCTTGAATTACAGAAAGGACTTCACTTTTTTGCAAGAAAAAGAAGAAGAAGAAGAAGAAGAAGAAATTAAGGGTAGTATTTAGACAAATGGGACCTTAGGCCTCTATTTATAAGGGACCTCATCCACTATACTAGATGCTAAAGTGTATGCATTTGCTGTCTTGGCTATATGTCACGTGCTAGGTAAGGCCCCAAGGCCCCAAGGCCCCATGTGTCCTGTTCCGATAGGGTATATTCGTCATATTTGTCGATACCACATCAACTAAATTGGTAATTAGTTTTAAAAAATTTATCGTAAACTTTCATTTTTTTTTAATTATATTTTTGCACTAGAGTATGCCCCGTGTCGTTGGCACTTCATATACTTTTATTTTTGCTAAATATTTTGTACTGGACAGGTAAAAATATATATTATAATCTTTAGAGTTAAACTCAGTCAAATTTGAATCAATTGGGAAAAAAATTTAAACGCCAAGAATGAGTTATTCCCCAATCTTTGAATTCACCAAAATATGAAGTTTAGAGTTTTTGTTTAAATGTGCATTAAGATGTCCGACTCATATTTTTGATATCATCGGTCTGTCTCATTGCTTTGAAAAATATTAAAAACGTTAAATACTTTATATGTTTTTTTATTATTGAATATATATTTTTAAAATTTTAGCCCTCGTGTTGATCATTGATTTTGTTGGAAATATTTTTAAAAATGCATTTCAACGATATTAACTTTACCAAAATTCGATAATGATGTAGATAGTTATGATAATTTTCATTTCAGAAAGGCTAACTCTGGAGGAAATGGGCGAGGAAACCAATGAGGGGGGGTGGCGTGACCGCTCATTCCCCTCGAGATGCGCATTGTTGTTCATCTCGAGAGTGCTGATGCACATCTCGAGGGGGATCAGCGGTCACACCACCCCTCTCGTTGGTTTCCTCGCCCATTTCCTCGACAGTTAACCTTTCTGCTTTCATTTTGCTAAAAGCAAAACACAATATTTTCTCTTTCCGCCACATGTATATTTCATCAACTTTTTTCAAAAGTTTTTCATTATTTTTGCCCTTCTACATATTTTATATTTACAAATATGTCATCATGAAAAATTAATCTCAACCTTCAAATTCAATACATTTCTCAACTTTTAATCCTAACCATCTTTTATCTCTAATTCTTTCGATTTGAATTTGTCCCAGTCAGTAATAAATAGTAAAACACCACTCTGAATTGTAATATAGATATCAAATGCAACGAAGAATATATTTACGCCTGATTCCGATTTTATATTAATATATTGAAAATTGTAATACGGCATTAGGCCATTTGTGTTTGTTTAAGATTCTGATCCTGTTAAATTGGAATTTTATTTTTGATATGATGCCATTCCAAATACCATAAGCATGATGAGATGTTTTATGCCCTTTTGAGAGTTGAGTGGGATTGTGAGGTTGAGAGGATTGGGAGGGAACCTTTTGGTGGAGTGGAAAAGTAGGTTTGGAGATATTGACACCCACTTGGATATGTAGGTTGTACCTTTATCCGCGCTTGCGAGTAGGATGAGAAAGGGCACATAGTAGCTCCCCATTTTCAATGCGTTTGTGATGTCCCGAAGCATTGGTTGCAATGCCCAAACCTAAATTTGACTTGTACATTTTTTTTTTGGAAGGCGAGCTTGGTTTTTAAGGATTTCACAACCTATCAATAAGGTGCGACCTACAAAGTTCACATATTTTTAGTGTTTAGGGACTCTACTCTATTTCTCTAAGAAGAATTGTACAACATTGTTCATCCTCGTCCTTAAATGAGTCAACAACTAGATTTTTTGATAATGCCTCTAAAACTTTCATTTATTTACATATTTTTTGCATGTGTAATACATAATTTTGGATGGGGGCAAAAATGTAATATAATTTAAGGACATTTTAGTTAAGGTATTTGTAATCATTCAAATTGTGCCAGGTAGTAACACTCTGGCCCACTCCGCGCTCCTCTTTCTTGTTTATTTATTTGGAGTAAGTCTAGGCAGTCGCATTTGATAGTTATTTTTTTTTTATCAAGTTTGAAGTTTTTTACATTTTTACTCTTTCTTTTTAAAACACAATCACAAACATTATTTATATAAAAGGTAAAAACGTAAAAAGTTCAAACCTAACCAAAAAATGACTACTGCCTAGAATTGTGGAATTTATTTGTATCAAATTGCCTTGCACAACGCTTCAAATTTATCTTAGCGACCCTCTTCAGTTCAAAAAAAAAATTGTCATGGGTAAATGGGTACATGCAATCAACAGTTGTCATTGTTGACGTATCTAATTCAAATACAAAAATTTCTGCAAAGAGACAAGAATAAGAAGGATTTTAACCCCTTTGTGGTGGTAGGGTTGAAGGTGGTTGGTCCAAAAAAGTAGCAAAAGGATTGATTGTATATAAAACAAAATTAATAAGCCGATGATAGTTTGGTTGGATAGTTAAGGTTGTGGTGGTTTTATCTTCACGTCTTGAGTTCTATACCCACCGGCAGCACGCTTGCCTTTAAAAAAACAAAAAACAACAAAAAAAAATTAAAAAAAAATTAATAAGTACAAATTAAATTTGATGATTTGGCTAAAAATTTGAAGTTGACTAACAAAATATTATACTAATTTTGGGACATTGATTTAAAAAATTGCATGCGCCAATTTTGGTAGTATGCAATAATATGGTATAATTTTACTGAAAATCATTTATTAGTAGGACGCAGATACCGTTTGTTATTGATATTGCTGGTAAATATTAAAAAATTGTGATGGCAATTTCAAAATACCAAAATATAGACGAAATAGTAAAGATGTAGTAGTGTTTTTATGGAATAGAAATGTAGAGAGCATATAATATTAAGAAATGTATAGGGCATATTCAGAGGTCCAAAAGACTGGTAAAAATGTTAAAACATTTAATAGTGTTTTATTGAAAAGACATAATTGCCCTTTATTAATTTTTCACCCACCCTAGTTTTGGCTTGTAAATAGTTAAACTTTGGAAGGACATTTTCAAAAATACAAAAATAATTAGTTGCCTAAATAGTCGGCAGTGACAGCTTCTAAAATTTCTATTTTATCCTAAATAGTCGACAATGACAGCTTCTAAATTTTCTACTTTATCCTTGGGAAATTCTTAAGTGCATTGGTGGTGTGCCTGGTAATATCCCGTAAGAATTTGTAAGACTCGTACCTTGTAACACATGCCGTCTTTGGTTCATCTCCTTCGGCTATGCGGACTTGGTAATATCCCGAGCGCAAGTCAAGCTTGGTAAAGTACCTTGCATCACCAAGTTGATCAAAGAGATCCGCAATAAGTGGAATCGGGTACTTGTTCTTGATAGTGACATTGTTGAGTGCCCGATAGTCAATACAAAGTCGTAGGGATCCATCATGTTTCTTTTGAAATAAGACCGACGCACCATATGGAGCTTTGGAGGGTTGGATATAACCAACATCAAGTGAATCCTTCAATTGTCTTCTTAACTCCTCGAGCTCAGGAGGTGCCATACGATAAGAAGCAAATGCGGGTGGTTTTGCTCCAACTTCTTACTCAATAGCATGATCCACCTCTCTCCTTGGTGGAAGCTTCTTAGGCAACTCGGCAGGCATAACATCCTTGTACTCCTTGAGAACATCTTGGACGACCTTAGGTGCATTCACCCCTCCATGCATGGGACATTCGTCTTCCTTGAGGGTAGCCAAGTAAGTAGGCTAATTCCTCTTTACTCCTTTAGAAAGTTGGAGAGCAGACATCATTTTCTCCTTACTTATTTCTCGTACCACGAGCACAACACAATGTTGTCCCTTCTTCATGATGCACATGGTATTGGCATATGGGACCAGGAAAGTCTTCACCATGTCCAAAATCTATATCCAAATAGAACTTGTGATCATCAATTGGAGCAATAGTTATGTCGACTTTACCTCGCTATTGTCTAAGCCGAATATCAGTGTCACGAGCTACTCCTTCAATTAGGAGACTTTTAGCATTGACTCCCTTGATATATCATTTATCCTTAGTATATGATAGGCCAATTTTTTCAGCAAGGTCTTTGGTCATGTAGACTATGTCGGCTCCGGTATCCACCATGGCTTTCAAAGTCTTGTTCCCGATCTCGGTCTCCACGTATATCCTTCCACATGGTTGTTCCTCGACCTTAGCTTGAATGGCACTTAGGAGATTCATTTTGAATGGCACTTAGGAGATTCATTGAGGCAATCCTTCTTTCTTCTTTTGCTTCTTCCTCCATGACAAGTGCGGCAAGTTTTCCCCGGTTGGGACACTTGAATGTCCGATGGGTTCCACTACATAAGAAGAAAGATATCGTCTTGGGTGATCCATTTCTTTTCTCCTTCCCCTTGTCTTTGGAGTACTTGTGTTCCTTGGAGGACTTCTCTTTGTCTCCCTCACCTTTGCCATCATTACTCGGCTTTTTCCCTTGCCCCTTGGATGAGTCCTTTATCTTGAACTCAATGAAGGATTCAGCCGCAGCCATAGCCGTTGCAAGATCTTGCACACCTCGCCTCTTCAATTCCAACTTGGCCCAACCTGTTAGGCCATTAAGGAAGCTAAACAAAGCATCATTTTCTCCCATGTCAGGAATCTCCAAGAGCAACTCCGAGAACTCCTTCACATACTCCCTTATGTGGCCTTCCTTATGTTGAAGGCGGCGAAGCTTGACCCTAGCTTCGTTTTCGGCATCCTCTGGGTAGAATTGTCTTTTGAGTTCCTTCGTGAATTCTTCCAAAGTGTCAATGGTGCACAATCCCTTCTTGACATCATCAAACCTTTTGCGCCACCAAACTGTAGCAACATCATTCAAATATAAGGAGACACTACGTATCTTTGATGCTTCATCTCTTATGCCAACCGCATCAAAGTAGCGCTTCATGTTCCACAATAAGTTGTCAATTTCCCTTGCACTCCTTGCCCCACCATAGGCCTTAGGTTTGAGAGCTTCAACTCTGTGAATGATTGTCCCTGGTGTAGCCCCACCACTGGCTACCGCAGCCATACACACATTGAGTTGAGTTTCAAGTTTCTCAACTCTTTATCTGTAAGCCTGCATCTCCTCGTCTTTAGTAACAATTTAGGCTTCTAAGGACTCAATCTTTTTGGACACCATGTCCACTATTGCGTTTAAGGCTCCTTGCATTTCTTCCCGGAGCTCTTGGTCCTCCCTATTGGACGCTTGTCCCTCGATGCGTTGGTCCATGTCTTCGACTTTCTCCCTCAAGTCAGACATGTTGGCACACAACTTAGCCAACCTTTCATTCATCGCAGCGATCATGTCCTTCGACTTGTCCTTACGAACTTTCCCACCTTTGTCGTTGTTGCCAATTGATGGGTTGTTGACCTCCGATGACATTCTCTTGTGTATAATGATTTCACCAACCTTGCCAAACCTTGCTCTGATACCAGCTGTCATGGGCTTTATTTTCTCAAGTACTTCCCGTGCGGCACTAGCAAACTTTGCCCCGACTTATCAAAGAAAGCTAGTCAGCCTTGCCCACGAAAGACTTAGACTATGGAAAGCTAAGCAAGCTAAGAACACACAATAGAGCTTAAGAGAACTAGAACTTGTATTGCTTGAATTTTCTGAGGTGATTACAACAAATGGGGCCTTAGCCTATTTATACAACTCATACTCCTCAATGGACGGTGGTGATCAATTTGATCTAACGGTTTACAATGATCTTCTACACATTTCCTTATAAAATATCTAAGGACTAGGATCCTATGGAACTCTATGAAATTTTATGGAAAGTTCTAGATAACATCACTTCCTTAGAAATATCTTCTACTCTACATTATTTACACTTGTTAACCTCACTTGGCTAGGCAAAAAGATAGTTGTGACACATAGCACAATCACCATCACCACCACTATATCATAATCACCACAACCACCACCACCTTCATCATTACCACTGCCGCAACCACCATAGTCATCACCACTACTACCATTATATTCACCAAACCACCATAGCTTAGCCATCACAACCACCACCATTTTAAAATCACTGTCATTGCCACCACCACAACCACCATAGTTACCACCATCCCACCGCCACTACAACCATCACCACCACCACCACCACCACCACCAAGATCACCGATACCATAACATACCACAACCACCACCAACTTTACTAATACCACCATAATTGTCCTCTCTGCCACCACTACCACCACCACAACTACCATAACACAACCACCATCACCACTACTATAGCATAATCACCACGACCACCATCATCACCACTATAGCATAATCACCACAACCACCACCATTTTCACTACTACCATTGCCGCAACCATCACAAGCATCACTACCACCACCTTTATATTAACTGAACCACCATAGCTTAGCCACCACAACCACCACCATTTTAAAATCACTGTCATTTCCATCACCATCATCGCCCACATTCGTAATCATCATCAACACGACCACAACCACAACTACAACTACAATTACTGCCATCATCACCACCACCACCAACAATCACTTATTCGATTACATCAATTTTATTTAATTATACCAAGCGCCCATAAAATAATGCATTGTAAACTAATGCATCTGCGTTAATTTGCAAAATGCATTATTTTACAATGTACCAAGCGAAATCTTAATGGGTTTGAGAAACGAATTTGAAGTAGAAATCGAATCCAAACTTGAAATTTTTTCAAAGAAGCTCTCGCCGCCCTAGTTCTAGAAAGAGTGCAATTTATTCTTATGGTTATGTGTTTTCTGGAAAACGTGCAATTTTTATTAAAACGTGTCAGAGAGCCTCCCCTGACGCTAGGGGTCTGGCTCTCTAGACCGATTGCTCTAAAATATTGACATATATTTAATAAAGTAAAAATGGAGGCATTTTCGTAAACCCAGTTTCTTGACTCGTTTAAGCACACCGATGAACATTGTCATCTAATTCTCGCTAGAGCAATAGATTTTAAATTCCAAATCGTTTTAGTTTTAGATTAACAAATTCTCTAAAAATTTTAATTTGCACTTATTAATTTTTATAAAGTAAAATAAAGAAATACCAAACTCATATGGACTGGCGGAAGTGTCAACTCTTCTTCGGAAGCGACTGCGATCACGACCTCCTCCTCTCCTCTTCTTCTTCATCTGACAACGACGAAGACGAGTTACTGGACACACTACTCGTCTTAGAGTCAGGAGCTCTCGCCGTCGAAGCTCTTCATCAACTCCAAAAACTCGACGAAGACGATCTTATTTTCGAAACCTCCAATTCCGATACTCAAAACAATAACAACAACTCGTTAAACATGGACTCATTAAACCCTACGAAACTCGCTTACTTTGATGACATGATGTCGCTTCAATTCAGAGCTTCTTTCCTTTCTTGTATTCAGGTTTTGCTCTCTTTCGATTCTGGTTCTTGAGTTCTTTATTTTGATTTTGAAGTGTTAAAACTAGTTCTAGGGTTTATTGAATAATCTTGGTTTCGTTTTGAAGTGTGATGATGGACGACTGGCTTTGATCTTGGACTCCACGATCTTTCATCCACAAGGAGGTGGACAACCGGCGGACACTGGCTACATTGAGAATGTGAAATCGGATTTTAGGTTCGTAGTCGAAGATGTGAGATTGAAAGATGGATTGGTGAGTATTTATTATCGATTTATTAGTTGGTTTGGTTTGATTGTGTAATTTAATGTGATTGAATTTTAAGGGTTTATGTGGTTATTGGATTTTGAATTTTTGTTTTGTGAAGGTCTATCATTATGGTAAGTTTGGGCATTCGGGCGGTGATTGCGAGTTGAAGTTGGAAAAAGGGCAAGAAGTTTGCTTATTTGTTGATGAGCAACGAAGGCGACTTAATTCAAGGTATTGAAATGCAATTAAATTGTTCAACGTAACACAGTTAAAACTCCTGAACATAATTAATTTGTATGCTTTTTCAGTTTTTAAGTGCTAGTGATCAGCATTTAGGGAAGAGACATTGGAAAGGTTGTCCAAGTATACTATGAGGCAATACATGTCAATGGGGTGACTTGTGGCAGATGAAATCACAAGTTTAGGGTTCGAACCCTGCTGGCGGCATTCGGAGTGGGAGGGGTTAAGGGATAAATTAGGCAATTCATTGATTACAGTTAAATTATCAAATTAGTTATGCTGAACTGTTGTTTTCTTTACTTATTTTGCTCTGTTCTATTTAACCAGGTTGCATTCAGCTGGTCATTTGCTGGATATATGCTTGGTAAATGTTGGTTTGGGTCATCTTGAGCCGGTCAAAGGTTATCATTTTCCTGACGGGTATGATGAATGTTAAAATACATAATAGTTTCAGTTTAAGAAAAAATTATCTATGATTTGTATATGGAGTAGTTCAAGTGATGTCATTGTATGTTAACTTTGTGAGCAGTTCAATTATACACTGGAATGTTATTTGCTTTTTTCAATTATAAATTCCATTTTACTAGTCATATTTTTTTACGTGTAGATAAAATATTGCTACATAGGTGCTACTAGCATGCCATAGTGTACAGTGTACTCAAACATATAAGATCTGAAAATCTCAGAAAGACATGAAAAAGATGATGATTTACGTGGGAGCTATTCGTTGGAGTGTCCAATACATGTCTAACTCGAGATTGTGTTTGAAAACGAGCGTCCTTGTTACATGGTTATTAGTGGTACTATTAAGTACTGAATAAACCTTTTCCAAAAAGATAACGGGAAATTTCTATTGAATGTCGCTGTTCTATACTCTATGGAGCGAAATATTATGGATGAATCAATATTTCGCATGTAGTGGGACTAGTGCATGTGATTGATGAAGTATTTAGAGGGTGGCTGGCTAAAACTTGCACTAAATGTATATTTACAAGCACAGCTATGCCATTATGTGATAAACTAGGAGGAAGTTGAGTGAGATCAATATCTTACATTTGCATGGCCAATGTTGACAACAACTCTGGTAGTAGGAAGAAATATCTTACAAGTTACATTACGAACATAGTCTCACCACTAAACTACAATGATCCATGGTTTATAAGGTGTTGATATCTAAAAGATATTTTCATGTAGAGTGATACGTTATTTAGATGCCAATTTACATGGTAATGTTTACTTCGAAGTTAATTTAGGAACCTGATGGATATTGAAGTTATTGTCATAATTTTGTATGCGTGTTCCTCGGTGAATTGTTAATTTGTTAGTGATTTTTTTAGGCATATAGTTTTCTTTGTGGATTATTCCTTAAGTTGTTTTGTTTTCCCTAGACATCCCCATTTAACTTTTAGCACTGCCCTAACTTGGATAAGTTTTTCGTTTATCATTTCTTTTACCAAGTTGCATAAGAATTCATTATGGTAAAAAAATAAATTTCCAGGCCTTTTGTTGAGTATAAAGGAACAGTTCAACAGAGTGAATTGCAAAGTAAGCAAAAGGAGTTGGAGCTAGACGCAAACACACAGATTTCAAAAGGAGGCAAAGTATGTATTTGAAATGTTGCTTTAAATTGTAACTTTTGTTTCCTAATTGTGTTGTACCACATGATCCATCTATAGTGTTTGATTGCAATAGTGTTTTATTGAATCTGCAGGTTCATGCTGCTGTCCTACCATATGGAGAAGCATTAGAGTTGTGTGGTGGACGACTTCCTGATTACATTTCTGAGGTTGAAGTTGCTATTTTTAGTTTTTATGTTCAGCATTTCTTAACAAAGAAGTGTTCTGCTAAGATGAGGTTGAAGAATATAATTATGGGTGTTGTAGGCCAAAAAAAATTTTAGTTTCACATAGGTCAAATGTGGAAGGTTATCATTCAGCCGGTGAAGGTTGTCTTTAGTTCCTCTCCATGTAAAGGGACCACAATCACTTAACTAAGCATATCACCATATTGGGGTTTATGTTTCATTTTTCAACAGTGTTAGAGTTAGAGGGGGTTGTCTATAACATGTGCTATACTGACCACCAAGCAATTATTCTATGCTTCTATGGTGACGTTGCATCATAAAAGGATCTGCCACTGCTCTATCCTTCATGTTTTCCTTGTATGTTGTGTGTAGCTGCTACATTAAGAGAATTGGTATCTCTTAATGTAGCCGTAGGTGTTAAATAATAGTTGCTTAAGACTTTTAGTGTGTGTGCAGGATTTTTTTAGTCTACTAGTTTGTAATCACACAAGGTTTTTTTTTTTTTTTTTTTTTTCCCCTAGTGCCACATCATGGACCACAACATGGTCGGGTGTTATCCCAAGTCATCTTATCTACTTCATCCTAAGTCAATTTCTTTCTTTGTTGTGGGCCTATGACTCAATTCACCAACTCCAGCAACCAGTGTAGGATTCGAAAGAAGCAATTCAAAAAGTATGTGCATTACTATGATGTCAACAGTGACCCATTTTCAGTGGTTGAGGTATCACACTCCTGTTAATGAACAGAGATGGGCTAGCACTTCCAATGTTCATTAACAATATCCTTTAGAAGTTAATCTGAGTCTGGTCTATCTAATTGGAACTTGTAGAGAGTTTTAATGTATGGGCTTGCCAACTCATTTCAAGAAATAAATCTGTGTTTGTATGACAATTCTTGCTTTTCTTTTATCCTTCTGTTTTCATTTCAAGCTAAAAAAAAAAAAAAAAACTACATTGTGCTTCTTGAAGGACTTATTATCTATTGTTGCAACATCTGCAGAAAAGTGCTCCACGTATTGTGAAGATGGGGGACAATCCTGGCTGCCCTTGTGGAGGAACCCATGTTGCCGACATTTCAGAGCTCAGGGGCTTGAAGGTACTGTTACCTGAATTATAAATGCATCAAGTACCAAACTTTTTCTTTTTTCTTCTTCTTTTATTTATTTATTTTAACCTTTTTTTTTGTTAGAAATAAACAGTAAACACCCCCTCTTCTCCTTTAGACACATGAAGGTCATTTTGTTGTTTGGTAGACATATTCTGACATTCATAGGGCTCTTAAGCTCTTGCAATGCAAACTGCAGATCGTGTCACCTTGCATCAAGAGAATTTAATGTTTTAAAGTTTCTTTTGAAATATGATCCCTTCACCATTAGATTTGTCCTAGCAAATTTTTCATTCTTTGTAAACTTCAGTCACTTGAAATGTAGTTTTTAAGTGTATCTAAGATTAATGGCTCATATTTTCAAAATTCAGACCCACATTTGAAAAACTGCTGGAGTGTATCGATTTCCACTAGAGCAAGTCAGCCATGAGCTGTCTCCACACTTATGAACTAGATGTCAGAAAATTGTCAAGTTAAAATATGTTCCTTTATTTTTCTGGAGAAGCCTATGTTACTAATTGTATTGTGGTTTATCCAGGTTTCTCAAATTCGAACAAAGAAGGGACTAACCAAAGTCTTCTATACAGTTGATGGTATGTAACGGGTGAAAGTGCAAGATTTCTTCAACTTGTATACTTGAATAAATCTTGGATTATGTTGTCCTAAATCGATATAGTGTGATGAAACTTGACTGATGTATTTAAAAACAAATTGTCTGTATATCAAATATGAAATCCATAAGGGTTTTTTATTAAACAATATCTTCCTTTAGGAGCGTAGAGGTTAATTAAGGAAAGTTTTCTATTTGGATAATTATTCCTTAATTAATTAGGACAAGGAAAGTTTCTTTGTTGGATAAAAGATTTAAATTAGTTTTCCTTGTTAAATTAAGTCAATTAAAGTTTTTTATATTAATTAGGAAATTGGTAAGGAAAGTTTTTCCTTGAGGGAAAAGGAAAGTAATAAGGAAACATTTTCCTATTAGGAGTAGATTTTCCTAATTTCCATATTTGATTCTCCTTGAGAGAAAAAGAAAATAATATGAGAATATTTTCCTATCAGGAGTAGGTATTCCTTGTTTAGTTAAAACAATAAAGTGTTCCTTGATAGACGAGGAAAGTAATATGAAAATAGAAATCGAGGAGATCCAGGCTAAAGAGATGTAGATTCATAGTTTGTTCAGAAGAGCTCTCAAGAGAATTGTCCTTCAAGAGTTTGTTCTCGAGGGAGTATTTTTAATCATTTTAGTTAATAAGATAAAGGTTGAGCTTCAAAAGAGTTTGTTTTTTAGAAGTTTGAGCCTCAAGAGAATTGTTTTCTTGAGAGGTTGGAGCATCTCGAGTTTGTTCTCGAGAATATTGTAATCTTTCTAAGATAGCAAAGGTTGGAGCTTCAAGAGAGTTTGTTCTTAAGAAGTTTGAGTCTCTAGAGTTTGTTCTTGAGAGGTTGAAATATTTATTCTAAATAATATAGTGGAATGATTGGAAAAGAAAAAAAAACTCTAATTGTCTTGCCTTCTTTATTTATTGTTTTGCATTTAGCTCCGTATCATATTGTATGTAAGTTTTAAGATCATATGATGTCTAAATTGAATAAGGGATGAGTTAGTGGTAAAAAAAACTGTCCTAACATGGGATGGAACAAAAAGTTATCTGAAGAATGGAGAAAATGTGCAATGTTGCACTAAATATCACGCACTAATGTTAAAAAATCAGGTTTTGCAACCAGGTTGACGTGGAGTTAATGCGTACATCCACGTCACCATCTCAATGGTGCACTTGTTTGTCACGTGAAGTTTATTTAAAGAAAGGAATAAAACAAATTAAAAAGAATAAAGCAAGATGAATCTTTACCCATGAAGTCAAATCCATACAATCATAATGGGGAAGACTGGCATTGACACTCTCGACGAGGAGATCGGCCAAGAAGAGGAAACAGAGAGATCGTTCTGCTTGATGATGGCATCGAAGGCAACACTCCCTTTCGAATCGACGGTGAGTGGGAGGATTCGTGATCCAACTTTTGGTGGTTTGGGTTATGGTTTGAATCTTAATAAATTTGAAGAAATGGGGTGGTGGGTTTGATGCTTATAGGTGAAATGAAGAAGAAGAAGAAGAAATGATGATTGGAGTTTGTTGGAGATAGTGGTGGAGAAGGGTTGAAGGTGTCAAAGGTGGAGCCGTCGGATTTGGTGGCGGATAAGCGTTGTTTGAACCATGGGTCGTTTGTGTGGTCGTAGAAGGTGGAGGTTACTTTGCTGGTGGGAGGAGGTCCTTCAGTGCAACCATGGATTGAATGGAGATGTAGAAGCCTTTGACTATTGACTTTTTTTCTTTAAACAAACCTCGGTTGGTGAGGTGGATGTCCACCTTAGCTCCATATGAGCCCGGTTGCCTAGAACGACTCAATATCACGAAACCAAACTAATGAAACACACTATTTTGCCCGTTCAACAAAAGTGACATAGACCGACGTAAGTTATTTTCCTTTTGGCCCCCATTAGCTTTGGTCTATTCCTGTTTGGAACCCAAAAGTTCTTCTATTCCAGTCAGACACCCAATTTGAGTTTTAACTGTTAAGTCAATGACATTGATCTACTGCTATATGTTCAATCAAGAAAAGAAAAGAAGATTCAAAGATAGAGAGAGAAAACACCCGCCATTAGATAGAGGAGAGAAGAAATAAAGATTTCTCTCTCTTCTCTTCTTCTTCTGGAGATTTAAATAGTTATGAGACGAGAGTATATTACAGAGGAGTAGAAGGAGGAGTAAAGAGTGACTTACCTTTTTTGTTCTCGAGATTGAATTGAAGCACCTCCCTCTCTGTGGTCTTGACTTTATATGGAAAAATAGAGTGATAGAGGTGGCTTTGCCTTGCCTTTTGTGAGAGAAGGGACTTGGGGAAGATGGGTACAAGTTACATCGAGATGGATACATGTTTGGCTCATCTTGAAGAGATTTTGACATGGCAGTTTGGTGTTTTAAAACAATATGGATGACTTAAGTCGGTCAATGTCATTGACTTAACAGTCAAAACTCAAATTGGGTGTCTGACTGGAATAGAAGAACTTTTGAGTGCCAAACAGGAATAGACCTAAGTTAATGCGGGCCAAAAGGGAAATAACCCTAGAAAGAAAGAAACTTGAAGTTAGTAGAATATTTTAGACAATAGGAAGGATGTAGATGACCTTTTTTGAACAAATGTATGAGAGGATGTATAGAAAAATGCTCCAATAGTCAAAAGACAAAATGTTTAAAAACAGGTTAAAAATGTATAAGAGAATAGGTCCGACATTCAGGCGTGATTCGAAGTTTCAGATTCGAGACCTGATACAAAACCCTTACTTTCCTTACTACCACAAAAGGCAAGATACGAATTCAGAGTCGGATCCATCACAAACTTACTAAAAGTTATACATCCTGCTGGAGAGGGTTTTTTTTAGTATGTATAAAACATCCTACTTCCTCCTAAGAAAATTTACTGCTAGAAATGCTATTAGGAAAGAAAGAGTCCTAGCGAGAACAACTTAAGCAATAATAATCCATATACAGACGATCGATCACCAGGAATAATGATCAGTAAAAGTCAGTGATCAATCCTCAACTTATCATCCTATAAATCCTTGAGTAAAACTCTCAGTCTCTTAAGTAACATATCTGAGCATATACAGATATACTCCTCAAGCCGGATCCCTAGCTTTCGCCATCATATCATGTAAAAAATGTGCAGTTTTGTTTTGGTGAATAAAATTTGGATGTAGATGCAAAAGCAAGCTAGAGGTGCAACTAGGACCTCTTCTTATTCTGTGATGACCAGAGTTAGGACTTTGTTAGATTTGACTCAAATCTTAGAAGGTCAGAAAGGAATCAAGTGGGTGCAAAGAATAACGATCAACTGACCTTTCTAGACTTTGGAAGGACAATAAAAAAGCTTGTCACTTGGGAATTGGCATTTCGAATTATATTATCTGATCAAATAGTACAATATTCTCTCTTCAAGATTATGCTTCTCTGTCTAGTCGTTCCCTATGAACATGCAAGAAAATAGATGTGATGAGGGAGGAAGATGATACGTATTGATATAAGAGGTTAGGAGTTCTGAATCTGTAAAAGGTGCCAGCTAGTTTGCAGGTATTATGAAAGGTGCCGAATGGTCTGAACTATACCAATTACCTTACAAAGACTAATATATTTATCGTTAAAAGATATAAATCTTTAGAGATACTAAACTTAATAAAAGCGTTTAAAATAAGGAAAATAGAGAATAAAAGACATCAGCATTTGCTAATAACTTTTAACACATTGTAGACAGACTTACAAATCAACAAAAAGCAACACAAACCACATTCAGTGACACCTTAATTACAATTTCTCCCTACTTTCTTCTCTTAATATTGCATTGTATATATACATTTGTCCAAATATTCCCGGGATGCAGTTGCGGAATACAATAAAGTTTAAAGTGTCAAAATACTCATTGGCATCATCACATGATGGAGCATCCATTATCATAATAATCCTCGTTATCATCATCTTCATCATCATCGTTCGCATACATGTTCGTCAAACCGAATGGTGATGGCGCATACGAACTGTATGATGGTGTATATCTATATGTGTACGGTGGTGGTTCGCTATGATACAATGTATTATAGCTAGTGCTAGGATATGTGGTATTGTAACTTACGCCGTACATAGGAACACCATACTGAGGAGGAAGACTGTAAGATGGATATGGATACATATGAGGGCTGAGATTTACTGGACCGGAAAGATTAGTTGATCCAACGTTCCCTATCACCTCCGCAGTTGAAGTCACCACTCCATCAACACCATTACTATTTTGTGCTTTCTTCTTCTTCTTCTTTTTCTTCTTTTTACCTCCATTGCTACTGCCAGAATTCTCTGTCACTCCGTCGTTAGTTTTAATTACTTGTTCAGTAACTTCCTTATTTACTACTTCAACTTCCTCCTCCTCCTCCGTATTGTCACTGCTATCTTCTTCACTGCTTTTTGGTTCTTTTTTCTTTGATTTCTTCTTCTTTTTCTTCTTTTTCCCTTCATTATCTGTTTTCTCTGGCCAAAGCTCTGCGTGTTTCCCTGATTTCTCCAATTTCCTGATAAGAGTATTGGCATCCACATCACCTGTTACTGTGACTTTATGCTGTTGAGGATCAATTGTTATGGTATAAACACCTACAAAAACATGAAAAACAGATAACAAATGAGAACCCAAGTTAATAAAATTTAAAGAGTGATTCTACAGGGCGAGGAAATGGGCGAGGAAATGAGCGAGGGAAGTGAGGTGGCGGGGGTGAGAGCCGCTCATCCCGCTCGGGATGCGTGCGCGAAAAGTCAACGCGCGCATCCCGAGCGGAATGAGCGGCTCTCACCCCCGCCACCTCACTTCCCTCGCTCGTTTCCTCGCTCATTTCCTCGACACTTAGAATTTCTGAAATTTAAATCTTGCAGCTTAAAACCCAGAATGGAAAAAGCTTGAGCTTTTATATATGTGTTTATGATGAAAAGAGATGAACTAGGGAAAATTTGTTCTTACTTACCATCTATGGTTTGAAGAACTTTTTTAACTTTTCTCATGCATCCCTGGCAATGGATGGAAACTTTCAGTACCCATTTCTGAAAATCAGGGAAAGATGTTAGAAACAGAAGGAATTGAAGATAGATGAAAGATATGATATGGTATGTTTGAAAACAGAAGATTACCTGATATCTTAGAGGAGGTTCAGAAGGTTGTTCAACCACAGTTGCTGGTACTTCTGTTGGTGTTGTTGCTTCTGCTGCTGTTGTTGCCGGTGCGGGGTGTGTTGTTATTGTTGTTACTACTGCCATAGCTATAGGGGTTTGGTTCAAAGGAAGGTAGAGAGTGTTCCAGAGAAGAATAAAGAGAAAGGAGAGTGCAGAGTGAATAGAAAGATGCTTGAGAGGAAGTGAAGCGAATGAGATTTTAAAGGGAACAAAATGTGGTATAATAAGAGAGGGTTAAAGGCTATGGAATATTGATCTTTTGCTCCAAGAGTGGGATAATTTCTACGTAGCAGTGATAAAGGCTCTACAAAATCTTATCAGAGGCACCCTGTTATAGAAAAATACTCTACTATGGGAAAGGGCACATTATTTGTTTTGTATTTTTGTATTCTCCACTTTTAGTTTTTTTTCCATCTTCTTTTGCGGTTATGTAGTCTTTTGGTTTTTCATATTTTTCTATTTTGTTTACCTCTACTTCATTTTGTTCTCCAAACAGAAAGGGATTGAAAATGAAGAAAAGAAAACAAGTCACAGATGCTTGGATTTTTTTTTACACATTCATCTTTTGGGTTGACCTACATCACAAAGAACATAATTCAAGCCAAAGCTAGTTGGTCAGGATTGTGACGGATGGTATCATATGTTCAGGATTCGAACTCTAATGGCAACATTTGGGAGTGGGAGGGGTAAAAAAAAAAAAAACCAAAGCTAGTTGAGTTCATGTGGTTGTCTTTATTGTATCCCACCATATATTTTAGTTTCAATGGAAGTCACATTTACCAATTTACAAGGCTGCCGTGTCCCATCTGAATTATGATTACCACTCTTTGGGCGTCCAAATAGTTCGTAGTTTAAGCAAAACTTATGTTTGGGTATCTATTCCATATCTTTTACTGCGTCCTGCATTATTCAGTGAGATCAATTAAGAACTCTAATTTCTCAAAAGATGGACTCTGATAATTAGTAATTATGTGATCGTTTAAGAATTACATGAACATTTGATATTTACAAAGCATAAAACAATATGACCTTTTCAAAATAAAAAACAATTTGATTATAAAAGGTTGAATACTGAATGTAATCGAGACTATGTTCATGAAGTGGTCACAAGGATGGAAATCCCGGATACATTCAGAGAAGTGGTCACATTGATGCATATCCAGACTATGTTCATGAAAAAAAAGAGAGGACAGTGACACTGGCACCATCAGAATCTACGCATAACATTCACAATGAGAAGAAACCATCGAGCCTAGTCATTTTCGTAACGCCTTTGAACATCTAACACAGACATATATTTTCAGAAGTATGTAACATATGGTTCACTAGATAAATTAGAGAGTTGCAAAAAAATTCTATATTTTTTCCAAGTAAAACTAATAAACCAGTGACTAATGCTTTGCCACCCATTTCAGGGTTTTTTGTTTCAGTAAAATATGGAGTTTTTTTTTTATCAGTTCTCTAAAACACAGAAAAACTTCTTCAAAGATTCTGACATTTTGCTTACAAAAGCTTTACTAATGTTCTAATTCAAGGATTCTAGTCAGCTTTGTTTGCTAGCATTTTTTTGATCTCTTTTGGATTTTTTAACACTTCTATCCCTTCTATAGATAATGTTTTAAAGAGAATAGATAAAGTGTAAAAACACTAAAAACGACTAGCAAACAAGGCTGGCTAGATTTACTCGTTCTAATTAGGACCCAATTCTAGGCAACCATGTTTTATAGTCACTTTTTTGCCAGGTTTTGGGCTTTTTACACTTCTACCCTTCTATAGATAATGTTTGTGATTGTATTTTTTTAAAAAATGAGTAAAAGTGTAAAAAAAACCCAAGCCTGACCAAAAAATGGCTTTAAAGCCTGGCTGCAAGTGCAAACCAACTCGGACAAACGAGAAATGTGCAATGTTTCGTATTAGCAGCAAAACCGTGATTCAGCATAAGAAGTTTGATTACGTTAATCCATTTACTTGCTAATGCTTTTACATACATGATCAAACACTAAGATTAAATAGCATTGGTTTTGTTTTAAGGTGTCCATTGGGATATCAAGGAAAACACAAATAAAATCATGTCTATATGCTTCGATGACTCTATCAAGCAACATGTACTAATATTCTATTTTTCTTCTCTAGTTGCATACATAATTGAAGTAACAACATAATTGCAGATATATAGAGCACTCAAATAACTATAACTAATAGTTTCAATGTTTCATTGACCCAGTGTACATCGTACAATGATCAAAGCAGAAGATGAATGGGGCAAATTAATCAAACGTATACTGGAATACTAATAATTTCATCGACTCACCATGCTATTCGTCAACAAGACATATAGCTGACCTCAAACATCATAGATATTCATAAAGACTGACATTGTATTGAGATCTGCTTAATTTTCCGAATTTAACAGATACTGTCGTAAAAAAAAAAAAAAAAAAACCAGGGTGGATAGCTACAACTTGAGATTGAGCAAGAGAATATCCTTAGTGAAATTCAGTTGCGCCATCAAGTGCACATAAAGAGATGGACTCTTCAACGAAGGAAAACCAGTAAAGTGTATAAGCAAAGGTGGTTTCAAGCACGTTCACTATATTCTATTTTCTTTATGGTTTTTAGCATAACTGAAGCAGCCAACCTAATCTCAGAAGTAACGAGGACTTGGATATTCCTTTGAACAAATGGTGTGTGTCGACAGGATGTAAGCCAAAGATGAATTGAGCAAATTAGACATGTCATAATATTGACAGCATGTTATGGAACTAATTTTAAGTGATGTCAGAGAGAATGAAACATCTGACAACAAGTGCTCTGACAGATGGTTGAGCTATAGACAATTCATGTAGCCAACCTCACAGAATTAGAACATAGATGTTCATATCATGATGACATTTTCTTAACTAATTAAATTTAATTTAAAAAAATTAAAAAACCCATCGGGATGTATTGCAACAAGTTGTAATTGAACAACAGAACAGAATATCCCTAGTCAAAGTCACTTGCACTATCAAGTGCAAGTAAAGAGAAGGACACTTCAAAAAAAGAAAGGTAGGAAAGTATATAAGCAAAAGTTAGTTTCAATGCTGAATACATTAAAGAAGCTTACTAAGTGGTAGGGTATGTATACAAACCAATTATCATGACCCCTTTTCCAAAAAGAAAAGAAAAGAAAAAAAGCAAAAAAGTATAGCATAACAATGATGATACTATTAGTAATGCAACAAATGACAAAAAACCAAGTGTGTGATCACTGCAAGACACATTACAAGTTGCATAACTTTGGGAAAGTTCATCACAATGATAAGAAGACTACTACTGAAAACAACAAACCAAAAGAGATATTACATATATTTCATGGTGCCTACCTCAATCTCCTTATCGCTTATCTTTTACTTTGTTCAGAAAATAGTTACAGCAGCTAAAATTGATCCACCAATTCTACCAAACTATTGGTTTCACTTTACAGTTTCACTAACAAATCCCAACAGAGGTACATTGAAAGACATTCCTAATAATGGCCTCGTATATCACAAGTCACTTCTCAAAGACAATAACTAGATAAGATAACCCTAACCATACAATGCATCAAAAGAAACCCCCTTAAATGAAGTGAGATCAAATTCCACAGAGAAGTTCATATACCATACAAATCCCTCTAATATCCAAAACCATTTTGTTAGAAATCCCCACACAACTTATAGCAAAAGGAATGGACCTTCCATTCAGAAGAAAAAATGAGAAGGGTAACTTCAACATCTAAAAAGGACCTCCATAGATAACCCAAATGAACCTTTATTTCAAGCCAAATTCCTAGCTGCGGTTTTTTTTCAACTCAATGATGAAAACATAGCAGCTAGCATAACGTCTCTCTACCAATCTTCCAGGGGATATAAGCCATTTTATGCCCCTATCCAATCAAAGACAATATTAGCAAGATTATACATGTCAATTCTATTCTCTTCAAAAAAAAAATTTTGTCAAGTCTATTCTTATGTCTTGGATTGTTATATCATAGCCAATCAAACCTAACACTGATGAAGCCAAAATGCTTGAGATGGTAGAGACCAGATGTCACATAAAGCTCTGACTAGAGAAAATATCTTAACAATTTAAAAGTTATAACTGTGCAGCGTGCACATTTATCAGTTTACTAACAATCAAACACAAAGTGGTGTAATTAAAAGCAAACATAGAAATTTACTTTCCATGGTACTGATACACTGCAAGACAACAATGTCAAAGTCTTTAGTTTATCAACATTTTCATAATCTCAAGAGTGATGTGACGTGTGAGATCCCCGCAGAATTTTGCATCTCATATGACCCTGAAACATCATGACTGGCGAGATAAACTAAGATGGGGAAGTCCAAATTTTAGATCTCCTTGCCATTTTCCATTTCTACTGGAACGTGAACTTCCTCTGCGTTCCCTAGTGCCTCCACATTGTGTGTTTCAATCGCATTTTCCTCACCAGATTTCTCTAATGCTGAAACTTCAACTTCCTTATCCCCTTTTTGGCTTTCATTAGCATCTTCTGCTTCATCTTGCAGCTGCATGAATCTCAAACTAATTAGTCAAACTAAACAAATGCAAGCATCTATACAAAAAATCAGAATGGTGAAAAGGAGTCTAAAAGATAGACTACCCCCAAGTTCCTTAGACTAGCTGTTACATCCTCTTGTTGCTGTTGGAGAGTTGTCCTTAATTCTTGAAACTCCTAAATGCATTCAGTCAAACAATTCTTCTAAGTGAAAGATAACAGAAACTCAAAAGGACCATGGAGAAACGAAGGAACTTACTGTTCTCAGATGCTCCACTTCATGGTTAAGAGATTTCTTTAGATCTGACAGCTCCTGTATGTAAATACAAACACCATTACAGATAAGTTTACTTTCAGATACCACTGAAAATAATGAAAAAAAGTCGTAGTCTTGTACAATGGTGAATATGAATAAATAATTGTAATGCTAAAATATCCAAAATCATCATATCGCAAAAAAGGGGGGTATATTGGGATATAGATAATCATATCCGTAAAGATGTATAGTTAACTATGCTGATTTTCAAAAAGGATAAGATTGTAATAAGATTATCACCATCCAAGTTACTTCTTAGGTAAGGAAAATTTCATTGCTAATGCTTAGTCAATCAAGATGAATAAATAGCCATGCTGGAGTTAAGAAAGTGTATGGACGAAGTTCAAAAAAACACCAACAGGACTGATAAGTGATTAGGGATATAGCATGTGGAGTGACCGTGCCAAGCCTAAGAAAATGAAGAAAACAAACACAAGTAGTCTGCTCTAAACTTTCCACGCCTTCCCTCCTGTCATTTCCTTCTGTCTTTATGAATCCACTCTGTGAAGATGCATTGGATATATTGACATAATTCTCATATAGCGTCATCATACAAAAATGTCAGCATCATGTATGGATAATGACACTGTAAACAAGCAGCAAATAAGCTAGCTTCTCTTGCAAGACCAGCAGGAACTTCAGCCCCCTACCTAACTGATATCTGAATCAAACTTCATACGGATGCGAAGGGCATTGTATATCAAAGTGTAATTTTGAGTGAGTAAATATCTATTAGAGGTAAACCTATTCCAGCATGGTTTGCAAAATAATAATAACCATAAGACAAGTGTTTTGTCTTTAAAAAAATCATATACCTCTCCTCTGCTTTCTTAAATTAACAAGATCATTAACATCATCTTGTCTAATTGTATTTGCCGTTGCAGGTGTAATCATAACGCCCCAAACATTTTGATTACAAATGATTCCAATCTACTGTTACATCAAGTTTTCATCACCGCAGCAGCAACTACTCTTCTTTGTTTCTCACAATCTCTCCCCATCTCCCCCTCTCATGCTCAATGTTTAAACAGGGATGAAGCCGAGGAGGGAATTGAATGTATTAAAGCCTAAAACTCCCATTGATTTAAATCAGATGAAAAATAGCCCTCCAGATCAAAAAATTGTTTGTAAACTGAGAAACCATAAACTAAAGACTATATCAATCCCCCACACCACCACCGCTGCAATACACATAGATGCCCCCTCCACCATGAAAATCTAATAATCAAGTAAACTTAATAGCATTGCAAACAACTTAATAAGCAACATTCACAGAATGAGTAGATTTTTCTTGCAGCAAAGAATAAATTATACAGAACGCACTCACCTCACGATACACTTTCACTTGAGTGTCTAACTTGGATCTCCAACTTTGCAGATCCTGCAACACTCACCACCAAAAAAAGAAAACACCCAAACTTCAGTACAACATAATAGAACAAATCAAAATCCACATTCAAAAATCAAACCCCCAAAATGATAAAACCCTAAAGATTTCATTTTGACCTGTTTGAGCCCTTGAATTCTAGACAACAATTCAGCCCTGGATTCACTCAGTTCCTGCAAACAAATCAAATCCAATAAAAAACCCTCAATATGAAAACAATTCAATTGCACAGAGATGAAATGAGGTTTCCAACGTACAGTGACTTTCGAACCTATCGGTGACACGTTCTCTTTCTTCTGCAAATTGAAAGATAAATCAATTAGTAAAGATCAATCGAATCAGTGAGTTGAAACCCTAAAATGAGGTCAATAGAGAGAGAGAACTTACGACGGAGAGAGGAGCGATGACTGGAGGAGATGGGATTGAATCGGATTCCGCCATTGGAGGAGTTGAGATCGATCGAGATTGAGGAGTAGTGGAAAGGTGTGTTTTTTAGGGTTTAAAGTGAGTGAGTGAGTTGGAAATAAATAAATTGATGAATTTGGGCGGGCGAAAAGGAGAGATCTGAAATTTGAAGTACCGTACGAGAGAGGAGATGTCAGATTCTCGTGAGACGGTCAGGTTTTTGTTGTCCCTGATTTGGGGTGGTGGAATGATGGAAAATTTTTTTTACCCACATTAGCACTAACCTCACGCCATCTCATATAGCGCCAGAAAATATGATAAGACGCAATCTAACTCACACATCTCGTAACGATTTCTTAAGTGAATGATTCGAGTGTTCTCTTTCCTCATTTGCCTAATGAAGGACACATATGACATCAGGAATTACGTCTTTGGTTTCTTGTATTGTTCCTACGCCTTGGGGCAGCATGTTTACGAAGTCGATGAACTACTTCAATCATCCTTTCTAGATCCAGTATTGGATCTCATCTCTGAGGCTCCTACATTTTTTTGTATCATGTCCCATCTCCTTATAATAAGAACAATGTTTATATTTATTGTGTTTTGAATGATCTCATTTGAGTTTCTATGGCCACTTAATGTCTTCCCATTTTTTCATGGCAGATAAAATGTCAGACAAACTGGAGTTGAGTGGAGTGTAATAGGGATACCTGGAGGCATTGGCCTTGTATAGCTTCACTTGGCCGAGCCCGCTTTGGTTCTCGCTCCATTTTATCTTGGAACTGTCTCCCCTCTCATCATTGTCCTTGGCTCTGATGGAGTGCTTTGGCTCATTTTTTTCCTTCCTGACCGACAACATATTTTTCCTGGGTGATATATTCTGGACGCTTCTTAATAGGTCTGCCATATCCATGAGGGAGTTGTAAAACTAACCTCCTCCAAAATCGGAAGTGAAAACAATGATCGATGTGTTGTCACTGCAACCATCGATCAAGGTCAGTTCATCGTTAAAACGAATGATATACTCTCCGAGAATGTCGTGCTTTTGCTTTAGGCTCAACAGATGTGGAACCAGATCTAACTTATGCGGGGTTAGCCTTGGTTGCCTCGGTGGCTGGGCCATGCAATTATTCAGCTTATTCGATCAGATCAATTCAGCCCTGGGTTGGGCTTCCCCAGCCAGAGAGTTGTCCGGTTCAACATCGTCGTTGAGTATTCGAGATCTGGTGTTGGTGACCACGTCTCGATGCTCTGCTTAGTTAAAAGGGATTTTATATGTTTGTTTCATGGAAAACTTGTCGTTTGTTCCCCTATATGACACCAATCTGATGTGTTGAAATCCATCCTCACTGATCTTGAGCCTGCAAAACAAGCAACGGTGAGCCAGAGATCACCGTTGTGGTAGCCGAAGGCATTCTGATGTTTAAGTTAGGTAACGATGCAATCAATGTATGCGTACCTTTCTTCTTTCCTTTTCTCACCTTAAGTAGCAGGTGTTCATTCCACAATTGTCCCAGCTATCGAGTGCATGATAGAGGGATAAGATATTGCCCAGAATCTTACATGCGCATGAATGAGCCTCTTTAGCACTTGGCTTTGTTTATAACTCAATGTTTTATTTAGCTAAAAGCTGATTTGTGCGAGTGGATCTTGGGCATATGACAACTCAGATATTTGTGTTCGGGCCTTTTTGTCTTGGGGCAAGCCCCAAGACTCGTGCCTCTTGAACTTATGTGACTTAGGCTTTGGCACCTGACTTACAGGTTGAACAACAGTTTATGAATGGGTCCACTTGGGACCCTGTTTAAGCCTTTCTCGTGTTAGAATTGGCACATGCCACGTGTACAGCTATGATCGGGTTATTATTATTTGATGTGTCATCAATTTGAATCAAGTACCAAAAGAATATAAATGTATATGGCCAATAGAGCTTTTACGGAGATTGGTCCGAAAATACTGATTTGTGTGTTGGGAGGGTGGTCTGCACATGATCAGACCACTCGAACTTTTTTCTCCATAGATTTGGAGAAGTTGAAGAGGAATAGAGTTGGTTCCATTGGGCTTGAAATTACAATATGTGTCAATAGGCACCAAATATAAAGATGGAAAATTCTACGGGTCGAGGGAGGGGTCGAGGGAAAGGGAGCGAGGGATGGATGTAACCACCCATCCTCCTTGCGATGAGTGCCCGCGCGCATCTCCAAAGCAATGCGCTCATCCCGAAGAGGATGGGTGGTTACACCCATCCCTCGCTCCGTAGCAAAGCTCTATAAAGATATCAACCTGATTATTTCCTAGTTTTTTTTTTTTTTTGGTTTGTGTGATTTCCATTTACTCATCATCTAAGCTCACCAGTTATGCTCTAAATATTTGTCAACAATTATAGGCAGCCATTATTTGTTATTTAAGTTTCCTGTTATTCAGCAAATTTTTATTGGAAGAGCAGACACCATCGAATCGTTATTTGATGCTACAACCAATAACCAAAATCCAACATATATTGTTGTCATGAACTTACTAGGGGGTGGATTCGCTTCACGTGCGCGAATATTCACTACTTTTTTATTTTATTACAAATATTCAATAATAAGTAAAAAGTATATTTGTATTTCTAAATAAAATAGTTATTTATAACTTTGAGGACATATGTATAATTTAAAAATAATTAGAGGAATTTAAATAATTATGTAGCGGCTTAAGTATGCTTAATCAATGTTTAAAAGGTGTTGGTTTTTATTGTAAAATTATGAAATGTAAAAAGCAAAATGGAAAATAAAAAAAGTTAGGTATAAGAGCTTTTTTATAATGTATATGAAATTTGGGACTTCATATAAATTTACAATAGGAGCCTAGGCATAATTTACAAATATTTATGAGGAATTGGTTTGAGCTATAAATATTCTGAATTTGAAGGATAACATAGTAAACATGTATAGTAGTATTTATTGTTGCAAATTTGTTTATCCGTGCTTAAAAGACACCAATATCCCTTGTCATTGTTCACCCACGTACTGATTTTGTTCATAAATACTAAGAATATGTAAGAGTACAATGGAAAAACAAATTTAATGTAAGAGACAAATTACTGTTCATCATAATGATGATTAATAGTATTATATTCCAAAGTAATGTCTCAATGTACACAATTACCCTTTTTCACCATTCATCATCTTTATGGTTTTACCATTAAAAAAAATAATATATATATATATATATATATATATATATATATATATATATATATATATATATATATATATATATATATATATATATATGAAATTGGGAGGAAGTTGATGGAATCTGAAAATCATCGCTCATAGTTTCAAATTTTATTTTCAATTGTTGAATGTACCAAAAAATACCCCCGATCACTTTTAACTCGCATATTGGTTTTTTTTATAAATATAATAGAATTGAAATGACATGTTTCAAAACAAATGTTAGAGTCGAACTTATACAAATTTACTATTTATTTGGGGAAGAATCCGAAGATAAGTTTCTAAAGTATTTGTGCAAGATGCAAGGAAAGACGCATACTAAGCAGTCAAAGAGTTATTGATTTCCATTGTTGTAAATATGTAATTCCATCTATGAATTTACATTTCATTTTGTTACATTCTACCATCCTATCTAAACAATTATAACGATATTTCACTCCGATGAACAGTGAATTGGTGTCTTCAATTTGATTTTCGTTCTGGTTTTGCCTTCCAAACTCTATATTATTTACCAAAAAAGTAAAAAATTGGTAAAAAGTGCAAAGGGTGTTTATGTAATTCAAATAAAAATACTTTTTTTTACTATTTGACCCTCCTACATTTAATTATTTATAATAAAAATCAGACCATGTAAGTATTAATTAATTATACTTAAGCCCTAATATAATGTATTTATAGTCATTCAATTATTTATAAATTATATAAAGGCCCTTACATCTAACTTTTGCATTTTTTTTTATTTTTCTTTTCACATTCATACTTTTACAATCAAAACCAACCGCTTTCAAACATTGACTAATTATACATATTCCGCTAACATAGTTCATTTGAAGTTTTTTATTTATTTATAAACTATACATGGGCCTTTAAATTATGCCTATTTATTTTTTAGAAACTAAATAATAAATTTTTTAATATTGTATTGATGTAATAAAAAATTTGAGCATCCACGCACGTAGAGCTCATCAAAACCCTAGTTGATGAATAATTGTTAGAACATCTACTACTATCAAAATGCTAGCAAGATAACAACCATCATGACACTTTAGTTTGATTAGATCACTTGCAAAGAATAAAAATAGGGCTTATCTTATTAGCGAGGAAACGGAGAGCATATACACTTTTTTTTTTTTTTTTTTTTTTTACAACTAAAGATCATAAACATTGTCACAATTTTTTTCATAAATATTAAATAAGACTAGGGTGTTGATGCATTCAACGTGCGTGTATATTAAGTGATTCATTTTTTAAGAATTCAAAATACAAATTAAAATGTTAAGGAATTTGGCTAGAAGTCGTTTAATCGTTGTAACTTAATGTGTAATATTCTAATTTAATGATAGAGAAGTTTATATTCGCATCCATTTTGCTATGTTACATTTATATCCTTGCTACCAAATCATGTGCTAATATCAAAATCATTTAACTAAAAGAGAGTTTGAGGGGCATTTTTTTTTGAAGCAAAATTTGGCTATGACACAGAAAGGGCCACTGTTGCGAGATTGAATTTTCGTTGTAGTATACGAAGAAAAAGAAAATGAAGATGGTGTCGAGGGTTTATGCAGAACTAAGAAGAGGAGGTGGGAATTAGGTCATTTAGGCGGGGCAATTTCGACATTTCAAAATTTGGCAATGACACGTGTTTCACTCTTGTGGAAGCGAATTTTCGTTATAGTGTAGTAGAATTTGAGGGACTTTCTCAGTGGTTTAAAAAATTGCAGAGATATGGAGATGGTGAGTAAATGGAAAGGCTTCAGCTTCCTGACACCACTAATTCTACTGATGGACACCATCACTCCCTACTTTTTGAAGCATATCACCACTTACTGAAGAACACCACCAATACTCCCACCTCTTATCCATTAAACACCACCACCACCACCTCTTCTATTCTCTAATTTTTTTTCTCATATTTCCCTATTCTCTCTGTTCCTCTTCTTATCCTATATTCTTATTCTCACCTTTAATTATTCTCCTATATTTATTTATTATTTTTTTCTCTGCCATCGAGCAGATTCGTGCAAAGGTTCTCCAGTCGCAGGAACTTGCTTGGGCAAGAATGATGAAGGGACGAGTGGTGCGGACGAGTGGTGCTACCGACGGTGGAGAATTAGAGAAGAGAAAAAAAAAAGTGGAAGAGATGTGAAAAAGAAGAAGAACAAGGAAGAAGAAGATGAGAGGAAATGTGGTGCAGCCGACGATAGCAAGGTATAGAGTGTTGATGCAGTCGGCGAAAGGTGAGGCGGGTAGTTGTTATTCCTATGAAGAGAGGAAGGGAAAAGGCAAAAGAAGAAGAAAAGAGAAGAGAAGAGAAGAGAAGAAGATAAACATTGATCGAGATAAAGCTTATAATAGCAATGTCATTGAGCACATTAAAAAAAAGGGTGGTGATGTTTTTCAACAACAAAAGTGGTAGATTCAAAAAGCAAAAAAACACAAAAAAATTAGGAGAAAATCAGGTTACAATCTTTACATGTAATCCTACTGACACTTGTTGAAATTTCAAACCCAAGGGATCACAACTTGCTCCAGTTAGAGATAACCAAAAAAAAAAAAAATTCCGTTTTGATTATGAGTTGAATTGGCCAATCCAATCATCCTTCCTCAATAATTGCCCTCCCCATTAACAGCTCATATTCACTGTTTTCCATGCCTCTCTACACTCTTCCTGCTATCGATCTTTTTATAGCATATTCAAATTCCAATCGTTTTCATCATATCAAATCATTAAAAAAGGCTTGAAATTTTTTATTTGTTGTTGTTGTCGTAATTTCTATTTGTTTGTCCATCAATGAAATCATTGTGCTAAAAATATCTCAATACCTTTCACCAAATGCAAAATATCTCTTAACTTTTTCTCAATACAATGATACTAATATGCAAATGATTTAATTTCTTAATTACACCCCACCTTCATCATAGTCGTCTATGTTACGATCACATTTTTACAAGCATAGTGCTCTTAAAAATCACAAATCTTAATGCATCATTAAATGGTTCAGATTTAAGCAGTCTTTTAAAGAAAGAACTAGCATTAGTAAATTAAAATTGTGAGATCAGAAAAAAGTGCTCCAACTTGTTGGAGAATTTCTGGAAACAATCGTGGAAATGACAGCATGCAGCAAATCCCATCGTAAAACATTACAATAATTGATTCCTCTTAGGTTATAAAAACCTGTATTTCATCAAACACCACAGCCATTGCTGATTCCTCAGCTTTGCCCATGCAGACTTAGGAAATTATTCACCTAAAAGGCCCGGTTTAGGCTGAGGTGCTTTGTATAGATTATTAATAGTTAATCATAGTTCTTGGCTTCCATATTCGAAGGAAAGATTAGAGTGTTGTAGCAATGGAGGTGAAGAGTTTGTTGTGGTCTCTAATGGAGACATCATCAACCTCTGCACCACCTTCATCATCATCATCATCACTTCCTATTCCATGGATCGATACGGAGACTATGAGAACGCTGAAAATATTGAGATTTGGCGTCGGAGTCATTGGTAGACTATCCTTTGTTTTTCTTCATAATCTTATGATGACCAAAGTAATTTTTTTTTTCCTGACTATTTGATTTGTTTTGGCAGCTGATGTGGTTTGTTTACTACTATATACGGCACCCATGTAAAAAATATAATCCCTTTTTTTGTTTGGTTTTTTATTTATTTTTTGAGATTTTATTTGGTTGTTTTTTGATGAAGTGTGTTTTTGTGATGGTATTAATCAGATTGACATTCTTGAGAGTGATTAAGAAGAGAAGTACTGAGGAGTTTTCGTGCATACCGTATGTGATGGCATTGTTGAATTGTGTTATATACGCGTGGTATGGTTCGCCAGTGATTAGTAATGGCTGGGAAAATCTTCCTTTGGTTACGATCAATTCGTTCGGATCCTTTCTAGAATTGGTTTTTATTATAACCTACTTCTGCTATGCTTCTCCTAAACAAAGGGTAAGATTTCTTCCTCTTTTTTCGTTTCTTTTCTTTAAGCAGTGCAAATATCTTCTCAAAAATACTAGGAAATCAGTTTTTTACAACCAGATAACGTGATCTTGAAAGAATGATGAAATTCCTAGTATTATGTGTCTCTCGAGATTATAAAAATCATCCTTTGATCATCTGATTGCAAAACCTGAATTCATATTGTAGATCATGGGCACTAATTTGAATTTATTAGTTATCCCTTTTGGTTTTCCAAAATAGAGAAAAAATTTTAATGATTTAATTTTCTCTGTAATCCAGCAAAGTAATTATTAGCATTTGACGAAAAAATCATTTAGCCTATGTATGGTAGTAATTAAATGTTGTAAATGAGTGCAGAAGGCTGTGGCGATGATAATGACACCAGTAATGCTCTTTTTCATTGCCATGTTTGCATCAACAATCACAATGCAAGATCGCGCTGTTAGGAAAGCCATGGTTGGAAGCATTGGTTGCGCGGCTTCTATAGCAATGTATGGTTCTCCGTTGGTGGCTGTGGTAAGTATTTATTGTTGCTATGGTTTTTTTTCCTAATCAGTTTATACTTGAAAAAAAAAATGTATAACCCTTAATGGAAAATTTTTGTGATTGTAGAAATTAGTGATTCAGACAAAGAGTGTGGAGTACATGCCATTCTTCTTATCATTCTTCTCATTCGTTACAAGTTCACTTTGGATGATATATGGGCTGCTTGGTTTTGATGTTTTGCTCGCGGTAAGATCTAAAACCTTGATTTACCAATGAATAAGTTTCGTTAGATTTGTTAATCAAAATGTAAAGAACTTGATTTTTGATTGCGCCTTTTATGTTTTGGGTTTTGCAGTCACCAAATTTCATTGCTGTACCATTAGGAGCTTTGCAACTTGTGCTCTATTGTATCTATAGGAACAAGGATGAAAAACCTATCAAGGATGTTGAGAAGGGAGATGATGTTTCAAGTCTGATTGCTCCTCTAATTAGTGATAAGGTGGACATGGAGGTCAAGAAATTGAATGGTTAACTTATGTTTGTTGCATGTAATGTAGTGTTATTGAGAAGGCAGTTTGTTTTTCTTTTGGGGTTGTATCAAAATGCATCCAAACCTTTTAGTAATAGAATGTTTTGTTTATGGGATTTTTGTTATACCCTCTCTTCTTGAGATTTTGACCATGTCTGTTGGGGCTTGTAGTTAATGCACTGATCAAGTTAGTAATTGATGGTCAATGGAGGAACAACTCAGGGCGTGTTTGGTATCGCCATTGACCATTGTAATGTAATGCTTGACTGGTGTAATGTAATAGGTCAAACACATTTCTTTGTTTGGTATCACAAAAACCTATCGTAATGGTCATTCTCATTACCGATTTCGTTGTAATGGCCATTCATACCTCCCCCCTATGAATGGCGATTACAATTTCCATTGTAATGGTCAAGATCAGTATAATGACTTATTTGCCCTCCTCACCCTCCCTGTAATAACCCCTCATCTCCTCTCCTCATTTTCTCCACCATCCTCATCTCCTCTCCTCATTTTCTCCACCATCAGCAGCGACAGATGGAGAAACCTCCACGAGCTCCTCCCCCTCCCTCTCTGATAGGCTGATAAAAGTCATCGTCACCGTCGACTCACCACCACCCACCTACCTCCTCTTCAATGGTTTTCTCCTCCACTCACAGTGATAGATACACAAAACAATCTCTCAAACCCACACACATAAAAGAAGATAGGGAGAGGAGGAGAACCTTGGCTCGTGATCCTCCTTCAAGAAGCTTTGTCTTCTCATCTTCTCTCGTGATCCTCGCCATCAACAAGAGCAAGTCTGCTCTCAACGAGCAGCATCTTCAAGCAGAGTTGTCTTCAAGCAGAGGAGGAGCACCATCCCCATTATAGTAATACCCAACCAATAAAATCAGGGCACATCAACAATATCATATATTTAATAATACCATCCCCATTTTTATATTATAACAAAACCATTGATTTTTGCAATAATGCATCAACAGTATATTTAATAATACATCAACAATATTATTTTATATTATATATTTAATAATACATCAACAGTATACTAATGTTTTGCAACAGTATAATACATCCCCATTGATTTTATATTATATATTTAATAATACATCAACAGTATCATCAATAATGGTTTGCAAGGAATCAACAAAACCATTGATTTTTGTTTATCACAAAATTTGGCACATCCATAGTTATAATAATTGAGGGTATTTTGGAAAATGCACAAGTCATTCCCATTTCATTCCTACCTAAATTCACATACCAAACAATGTCATATACTATTACCATTGTCATTCATAGGTATACCAAACATACACATTCCTATTACCATTACCATTCTCATTACATTTCCATTACATTCCCATTTCCATTCTCATTCCCATTCCCATTCCATCGAATAACCAAACGAGGCCTCAGTGATATGCTTGTAGTGGATGAAATCATAAGTCACAGGTTTGAACTTTGAACCCTAGCGACTTTTTGGAGTTTTTTTTTTTTTCTTCTTTTCGGTGGAATGGTTGCAAGTTGATTTTTTGGTGGAACGAAGTCATTCACCATCAATCGCAGCACAAGCCTATAAATAGGCCTCTCTACCTTTCCATTTAAATGATCTCTTCGGTATCTCATTCCAGAGATAAGAGATTCGTAATATTCGAGAAATGTGAAGGCCCTTTAAGTATGTAGTTCATTAATAGGAGCATTTGGCTCCTCTAATGTGAGTATGAGTTTACTTGGGTGAGAGTGCTTTTTTGGGGATATTGTATCCAAGTAAAGAGTAATTTTCTTGGGTTTAAATGGGTGTGGGTTGTGAGTATTTGTAAACACTTGTTTTCTCCCTTTAGTAAAGATCTGTAGCAGTCCGTGGACGTAGCCCAAATTGGATGAACCATGTAATAATTATATTTTTTCGCATTCTCATTATCTGCTTAACTGGGAAATTACGTTTTTCCCCTACAATTTTGTAAAATATACCAGGGTTTAACATTTTAAATAGGCAAAAAATATCAAAAGCAAGCAGAAGTTATTAGCTCTGTTTGTAAGACTTGTGGTGAATGGTATCATAAATCTACAATTCAACCCCATTATGGTAATGACATTATGTTTTCGAGTCCATTTAAGCACAATACACGTGAGAAATGACCAATCCGAGTGACTAAACCAAACTATTTTTGTTTGTCATTGATAAAATCTTACCAACCGCAATTTGGTTGGACGTCTTGAAAATTTTAAAGGCAAAAGCAATTTGACACCATAATTTCTACTATCCCACATCACCAAACTATTTCCCTCTCACATACCACCTATTTTTCCCACATCACCACCTTTCTTCCACACCATCAATAAAACAACCTAAGAAAACTCTCCCCTCTCAGATCCAAACTTGTGAAAAATTATCCCTCACCCCACACAAATTCATCTTCTTCCCTCCCACTCGATCGAGTCTCCCACTTTTAAAATCCTTACTTTCTTCCCGTTCCCCCCCCCCCCCCCCCCAAATTGGAATCATCTTATTCCCCTTTCATAGTTGCTCTTATTCAAACAAAATGAAAAATATTATCCTCGAAAATAGGGCATTGTCCTTGACTTTTGGCTACTTTATATAAGCTCAATTGAGACCAATTATCAAGCTCATCAAAACATTAAAATTGTACTACTCTTAGGCATCTAATCAACACAATCTCACTGTGTTAAAAATATTTTGAATTGAGTAAGTTATGGTCATTTTACCACAATCACTCAAATCTGTCCAGCAAAAAAAACACGGTATTGTTAGTTGAGACCGATTCTCAAAATTATCAAAACACAAACATTATAGTATTTGAGTTATCTTATAAACAAAATTTGAATCAATTGAAAATAAGTTGAATTGGGCAAGTTATGTTCATTTTACTAAAATCACTTAAACCTGTAATTAAAAAAAAAAGGTATTATCCCTGACTTTGGGCTAATTTATACCCTCAATGGAGACTGATTCTAAAAATTATCAAAACAAAAACATTATAGTACTCTTAGGGTGTGTTTGGTTGCATAAAATTCTATACCATGAAAATACATGAGGAGACTATATTTAATGCTAAATTGGTGTATTACTCCACATCCACAATTAGATTTTGTGATCAATGGTGGGAATGAAAGTCTCATGGGAAACCAAATAATGTGATTCTCATTTTCGTGGGACTTTCATTCTCACAATTGATCACAAAATCTAATAGTGGATGTGGAATGATACATCAATTTAGCCTTTATTTTCATGACATAACATTTCATGCAACCAAACACACTCTTAGTTATTTTTTAAACAAAATTTGAATTAATTGAGAATATTTTGAAATAAACAAGTTATGGTTACCACAGTCACTCAAATTTTAATTCACAGGGGAAACAAAGTTCTCACCCTAATTTGAATTAATTGATGTTTTTTTTTTGTAACACAAACAATGTTTGTGGTGGTGTGGATTAGTAGGTCAAAAAAATTATAATTGTGTGGTGGTGTGGAATAGTAGAGAAAGGTGGTGTGGAGTAGTGTTTTCCAATTTTAAATAATTGAACCTAACAAACAATAATTTACTTTGTTTTCTTAAAATATTGAACTTAACTAGGGGTGGGCACGGGATGGGATGAACCTCATCCCTATCCCATCCCGTTCATTCAGGATCGGGACGGGATAGACTCATCTTGACCTCGTCCCATCCCAAACGAACGAATTCGGGATGAGATCAACAGGTAATAAAAAATTTGTTGTAAATGTGCAAACATATGTTCATTTGTACAAGTTGCGGAGACAATTTTGCTGAAAATTTTGTATACTTAATTTGCAGAGACCAATGAAAATAAGAGTCAAGCATTGAGCTTTCTAATAATGTCACGAAAAAAATTATTCCAAGATGAAGTTTATAATTACATCCAGATAAGTAGTACAATATGTAAAATATTGAGAAATGAATGGTAGAAAAATGAAATGGACAAGTGTGAATGAGAGAGAATATGTTGGTGATACAATCAAATGATCAATATGTATCTCATAATATGATAATTTGATCTAAAGAAAGAATTACACTCTTAAAAATATAATAAAATTATTAACTATAAATATTTAAAAAATCAATTTGGGATGGGCGAGATTGAAAATCTCTATTCCGATCCAATCCCACTCTAGATCGTGACGAGATGGGATCGGGATGAAATTGATTAATTCCAATAAAGTCCGAAAAAATTGGGACGAGATGGGATGAAATCGAGGCGAAATTGCAGAATGAAATGCCCACCCCTAAACCTAACAACAATAATTAACTTTGTTTTCTTAAAGAAAATCTAAACACTATAATGACAACCCCTTATGAATAGTGATTGTATTTCCTCAACTATAATTTCATTTTCCAAACTATCATCCCAATTCAGTCATATTTATAAGAAAAAACCGAAAAGTGAACAGTTATCGGGGTATTTTGTAATTTAAATAAAAACACCATTTTACCCTAAAAATTAATATTATTTACGATCAAAATTAGCCCCTCTCAAATATTGTTAATTATTGCTAAACCCCTAACGCAATTTACTTTAAATCTCTCAATTATAACATTTGAATTCCCATTTTACCCTTGACATTTCATACTTTTTATAATCAAAACCAGTCATTCTCAAATATTGATTAATTATACTTAAGTCTTTAATATAATTTATTTGAAGCTTATAATTATTTCTAAGTTATAAAAGATCTTTATATCTAACTTTTTGATTTTTCATTTTGCGCTTCATATTTCTATAAATTATAAAAAGCCACTCACAAACATTAATTAAAGCGACGCGTGATAAGTGGATGCTCTTAGCATAATAGCATGTAGCCCACTAGCCCCTAGTTCTGTTGTTTCTTCCCCTCTCCAGTTTCTTCCAGTTTGTGCTTTCATCCTGAACTCTCGAGACTCCTTGACCAAGGGGACCTCAGTCTTATCCACGTGGCGTATTGCAATTTGCTAGCTTGCGTGTAAAATAATGTTCACAACAAAACTCTCACATAATCCGACGTGGCAGATTACGATTGGACAAATTACTTCACAGTCACCAAATTATACAAACAAAACTATATAAACCGGTCCCTTCCACTTGAATCTTAGAACATTCAAGTCTTCTCTCCAAGAAGAAAAAATGGCGGCAAAAGCAAAACCCACTGCAACAGTGCTTGTAATGCTATTTCTTTCAGGTAAAAAAAAGCTCAAATTCTTGAAAGGGTTTTTGAATCTTGCGATTTCAAATCACCCCATTGATCTAATTTGTTTCAATTGTATATATTTTTCAGAGTTTTTGGTTGGATTGGCTGTAGCTACTGTGGAGTCCCAGAAGCTTGGTACTGTGATTGGGATTGATCTCGGAACGACGTATTCATGTGTAGGTGTTTATAGGAATGGACATGTTGAGATCATAGCGAATGATCAAGGGAACAGGATTACACCATCATGGGTGGCGTTTGCTGATACAGAGAGATTGATTGGAGAGGCAGCTAAGAATCAAGCTGCACTTAACCCCGAACGAACTATATTTGATGTTAAGAGGCTAATTGGAAGAAAGTAAGTTCATCCATTCATTAAAATGTTGTTTTAGTGAAAACCCTATTGATTGATAACCTGTTTCTTTGATTAATATATGTTTTAGTTTTCATGTTGGTCATAATTGGTTTGGGTTTCTATTGGATTGATTTTAGGTTCGATGATCCGGAGGTGCAGAGAGATATGAAGTACTTACCTTACAAGATTGTGAACAAAGATGGGAAGCCATATATACAGGTGAAGATTAGAGAAGGAGAGACTAAAGTTTTTAGTCCTGAAGAGATTAGTGCGATGATACTGGGGAAGATGAAGGAGACAGCTGAGGGTTATTTGGGGAAGAAAATTAAGGATGCAGTTGTTACTGTTCCAGGTAAAATTAAAGCTCCAATACATTGAAATCCATTGTTGCTTCCATTGAATTATATATCTAATATTCAATGTCTATATATAATCAATATGAAACACTTGAGATTGCGGTGAAAGCGGAAGTATTAACATCTAATGGCTTTTGTTGTTGTAGCTTATTTTAATGATGCCCAAAGGCAGGCCACCAAGGATGCTGGGGTAATTGCAGGGCTCAATGTGGTTCGAATAATTAATGAACCTACAGCCGCTGCAATTGCTTATGGTTTAGACAAGAAAGGAGAGAAAAATATCCTGGTTTATGATCTAGGTGGTGGTACATTTGATGTCAGTATATTGACTATTGATAATGGTGTTTTTGAGGTGATCGCTACGAGTGGAGATACTCACTTGGGAGGGGAGGACTTTGATCAGAGGGTTATGGAGTATTTTGTTAAACTGATTAAGAAAAAGTATAACAAGGATATCAGCAAGGACAATAAGGCACTTGGGAAGCTTAGAAGAGAGTGTGAGCGCGCAAAGAGGGCTTTAAGTAGTCAGCACCAGGTCAGGGTTGAAATAGAGTCCTTGTTTGATGGTGTTGATTTTTCAGAGCCATTGACAAGAGCGAGATTTGAAGAATTGAATATTGATTTGTTTAAGAAGACCATGACGCCTGTGAAGAAGGCCTTGGAGGATGCCGGGTTTAAGAAGACCGACATTCATGAAATCGTGCTTGTTGGTGGAAGTACCCGGATTCCGAAGGTGCAACAGATGTTGAAAGACATGTTTGATGGAAAGGAGCCTAATAAAGGTGTCAATCCTGATGAAGCTGTTGCATATGGTGCAGCAGTTCAGGGATCAATTCTAGGGGGTGAAGAAGGGGATAAGCCCACAGGTAATGAATGCAATTCTATTACTACATGCTCGGACTGGAATTACAATTTCTTGCTTACACTTTGTTTTTCATACAGATATTCTCTTGCTTGATGTTGCACCGTTGAGTCTGGGCATTGAAACAGCGGGCGGTGTGATGACCAAGCTAATCCCTAGAAACACCGTTATCCCAACAAAGAAATCTCAAATCTTTACAACCTACCAAGATCAGCAAACCACAGTGACCATCAAGGTAAGCATACAGTATGTGTGAATTATCACATATTGCTCATTACACTTGTTGATGTTAAAGACCTCTTGGCAAACTTTTAGGTCTTTGAAGGCGAGAGGAGCTTAACAAAGGATTGTCGTGAACTTGGGAGGTTTGACTTGTCTGGCATTCCACCGGCTCCAAGGTAAATACGAGGAAATGGTTGTATTTGTGAAGGTTTCTTGTATGTTATAACAAGTGTACAAATTTGCATGCCTTGCAGTAAAACTAGTTAATAAGTTTTTGTTGATTCATTTCTCACAGGGGAGTTCCACAAATTGAAGTTACCTTTGAGGTTGATGCAAATGGTATACTGCACGTAAGGGCTGAGGACAAGGGGGCAAAGAAATCACAATCTATTACCATTACAAACGACAAGGGACGACTCAGCCAGGAGGAGATTGACAGGATGGTGAAAGAAGCAGAAGAATTTGCGGAGGAGGACAAGAAAGTGAAAGAAAAAATTGACGCAAGGAACAAGCTGGAAACCTACATATACAACATGAAGAGTACTATCAATGACAAAGACAAACTATCAGACAAGATCGAATCGGATGATAAGGAGAAGATAGAACGAGCACTGAAGGAGGCACTTGAATGGTTGGATGATAACCAAAATGCGGAGAGAGATGATTTTGAAGATAAGTTGAAGGAAGTGGAAGAAGTTTGCAATCCTGTCATCAAACAGGTTTATGAGAAGAATAGTGGCAGAGCTTCATCTGGTTCTGAAGATGAAGATGATGAATCACACATTGAGTTGTAGAAACTAGAAAATGATTTTGTTGTTCACTCTCATCAAGAATTACTACTTTGAGATTTGTATGTTGTAGAGTTGAAGAGTGGTAGTTTGTAGTTTTGTTTCGTGTCCATTTCCTCAAATGTTTTTGCATATGTTACGGGCGGAAGCGTTATAAATGCCAAAATGCGCAGCTACAAACAAAAAACTAATAAATACTGGAGACAACTAATTTACGTGGTTCGGCAAACTCGTCTACGTCCATGACAAATAACAACTTTACTGGTGAGAGCGAAAGATTACAAATGGAGAGAGCTACAAAACGTCAGGGACGTTACAAATACAAGTGTCTAAATGACACCACACAGATATGCTGGTTGCGTATAACACAAAACCAAAACCAAAACCAAAACCAAAACTCTATCTCCTCACACCTCCCTTCCTTCCTCTCTCACAGATACCAACTCACAATATGGATAAACCCTAACAACAAAGATACAAAGATCTCACATCTTTCACAAACAGGGAGGATCTCTCCATTTTTGGAGGATGAAGGAGAAGGGGAACCCCTCATTCTTTTATAGCCTTCATAGACGGTAGAGATCCTTCCACCACCTTCTTCTTCCTTCTTTTATTTTCTTTCAGCCGTTCCAGCTGTTGCAAGCCTCATCTTCAACGATTTCTGCAGCCGACATGCCTCACCGACCTCACAGGTTCTTCTTGAACTCTCTGTTGTCTTCTCTGTTTCAACATCATCAACTTGCAGGAAATATTTTTTTTTTTTTTTTTTTTATTCCTTAACCCTCCCCCACCTCATGCCGCCGGTCGGGTTCGAACCATTGACGTATGATTCCATACGTTACACCTTTACCAACTCAACTCATCTGATAAACCTTTGGCTTGGGAAAAATACTTACATTTGCTCTGAAAAAAACCACATGTACTAGCTTATTTCCCTTCAAACTAAACAATGGAAACCTTTAGTTTCTTCAAAACCCAGTTGTTTCCATAATTTACATGAAACACACACTCAACCAAACACAACCTTACAGGAATCAAGCATTTGTTTAGTATGATGGAAAATAACATGGGAATTGAAACCGTTTTAGCGTGAAATCCTTTTAAAAATGCTAGGAAATCAAGTTTTTGCAATCATATTTTACAACTAGGGTGACATGGCGTGATCTTGAATGAATGATGAAATCCTTAAAGTGTTTATGTGTATATCGAGATTGTAAAAAATCGCCTTTGATGATGCCACATCATCCTGATTGCAGAACTTAATTGTAAAACCTAGTTCCCTATCCTCACTCCTTTTTCAAAGGGGATTAAAGATTTGAATTCACACTAGAGATGAAAAAATTAAGCATGTGCAAAATTCTTTTCATATCGTTAAATACACGACCAAACAACGAAAAAAACGTACTATTCCAGGTCAATACACAAACCCAAATTTTTAAAAATAATTGTTATATATCTATTTATTTATTTATTTAGTATGGATCGAACCTTTTTTTTCTTCGCACTCTTCACACTGTACTACTTACTTTGCTTCCTCTCTACCAAAAAAGCAAAAGCACCGAAAACGACGACTCATTAGAATCCCTAAAACCTGATTTGCAAGTAAATCAAATCTCCTTCGCCTCCTCTTGAAGACCTCTGCTTTGGGGGATCGCCACTGAGTCGTCGTCGTTGTTTCTGAGTCAGAATCCGCCGAGTTCTGACTCAGAGACACCAAAGAAGGAGAAGGAGAAGGAGAGAAGCAAGAAGAAGAGAAGGAGAAGAGGAGATGAGTCAAGAATCGTTCATTTACAGCTTCGTGGCTCGGGGGACGATGGTTCTAGCCGAGTACACTGAGTTCACTGGGAACTTTCCTTCCATTGCGACTCAGTGCCTTCAGAAACTTCCTTCTTCAAACAACAAGTTCACTTACAATTGCGATCACCATACCTTCAATTTTCTCGTCGAAGATGGTTACGGTAAGCTTTAGGGTTTTAGTTTTTTTTGTTATTCATCTGTTGGAAATTGAGTTCAAAGTTTGATTATTTATGGGTTAGTGTTTGTGAAGATAGTTTGATTTGAATATAATTCCCATATGCTAAAAAAGAGTTTAGGAGGAACTTGAAATCTTGCATAATTTTGGTTTAGGACTTTTGGGGTGTCTGGGGTTTTCTTGATTTGCTGATATCCTTGTAAAGTTTGTTCCTTTTTAGCATATTAGTTGTAATTCTAATGCTAAGGATTTAGGGTTGAATTGATTCAGAAACTCAGTTGTTATTTGTTTCCCTAATTATGAAGAATCCATTAATTCATAGTCTTTACGAATGTACGGGTAATGAATTCGTGATTTTACTAATCAAGAGTCTTGAGAAGTTAATATAACAAGTGTACAACTTTCATAAGAAATGTATTTGTATCTGATCATGTATTCATATCCATTAAACTACCACCCGAGATGTGGATGACATAACTTGAAGCTTCAGATACGTCCGCTTGTTAACGAGCAACTGTTTATGTAGAAAGTTTACAGTTTTGAGTGAGATGTGTTGGAGGGCCAAAGCAACGCCCTCACCTTGCAGCGATTTCATCCCTAGTTTACCACCCAACTGGGCCTCATCTTGGGCCTTGGGTAGGGGTGGGCATCCCATCCCCCGTTCCGATTTTTTTGGATTCTTTTGGGATTGATCAAACTCATTCCGATCCCGTCCCGATCTAGAGTGAGATTAGATCGGGATGGAGATTTTCAATTCCGCTTATCCCGTCTCGTCCCAAATTTATTTATTTAATAATAATAATTATTAATTTTAATCAAAATACTCTTCTAAATTAAAATTTAGCACGTGTTGAAATTAAATCAATGTAAAATGTAATTTTATATGAAATCTAAATGAATTGAATCATTAATTCTAAATGAAATTTAATATTTATTTGCCTTTAAAAAAAGTTTAATATTTATTTATTTATTTAATATCTATTATTATTTAAGATGTAAGTTATATGTATATAAATTTGACATTATTGGTATGTGAGTAATGTGAGATAAAACTCTTTTTGTTATTTTTTATTAGAGGACTATTTAGTACGTGTTCATCCCGTCCCGATCCCATTTGAGATGGGGACGAGGTCGGAATGAGGTCTATATCGTCCCGTCCTGATCCTGAATGAACGGGATGTGACAGGGATGGGTCCATCTCGTCCCATCCCGTCCCGTGCTTACCCCTAGCCTTGGGTGTGGGGTTTTAACTTAAAAGGCCTCGGTGCAACCTAAGGGGATCTCCCAGCTTGGAGTAGCTTCCTCTTCAATGTGAGACTAATGGGTTTGTGGAAATTCCCAATAATCTCTCTACCTTGGACTAAAGCCATTAGTCTCAACCCATTCAATTGCAATTTTTTTACTCTCCACTGTTTTGTTGAAACTATCAAGGGTCACCATCTCGAGGAACTCAAAGCAACATGCTTGTTACGCCTCGATTTTTCGAAGAAAACGAAAATCCCAAAATCCACGTAGTATTATCTGTTTTCCCAAAATTCGGGACGTGAAATTCAATAACAATAGAAACATTTAGCAGCAACAACAACGTAAAGACGATTTAATTACTGAATCAAATAAAAACTCTAACCAGGAAAAATTGACGTTGCTAGCCCCACTAGCGGAACTCCAGTAACGCTGCTCAAAAGTCTCTAAACCTGAAAATCTAATCGGCTTCATTCCCAAAAATCTAAACCCTTTGTCAAACCACTTACAGATCAAATGAAAAAAAATAACAGAACACAGTAAAGAAAATGAGGAAAGAAGAAGATTAAATACCAAAAACATAACCTTGATTCCAAGAATAATTTCAAACAAAAATATGAAATAATATGAAGAAAACTCACATTTGAACAGAGAATCGAAACTTGATCAACATATAGGTGGACGAACGAACGAACACGCGCTAACCATCGCCACATCGACCATTCTCTAATGCAACACCACACATTGCCAAATCCCTTGCGTGCAAACCTATTTTTGGCACCGAAATCTAAAGGGATTGAAAGGGAAGGTAGAGAAAGGAGAAAGGAAGAACATAAGGGAGGTTGAGCGAAGAAACATGCGGCAACGTCCTGATGCTAGCCACCGTCACCGAAGAAGGATAAGAGGAAGCAAAACTTGCTCTCTTTCTATTGCACCAGCCACCAGGGAAGAAGGAAAGAAAAGGGGTTTTTATTTTATATTGTGGGTGGCTATTCACCCCCACTAAAATTCTAATTGTAGTCCACCATAAAACTCATAAAAAATAAACCCTAAAATTTAAATTAAATTAAATGTAACTCTCTTTTATTTAATTCCAAATAAAATAAATTAGCTTTATAAAATTTAGGGGTGTTACAATGTTCCACCTTGAGGATCAACATCTCAATTGGACTTCACATCTCAAAGATCACACACTTTGAGGATCATCAAAGACGTGAACTCACAACAACGTGCTCCGCTTTAAGGATCAACATCTCAATCGGACTTTACATTTAAAAGACACACAGTTCAAGGATCACCAGAGCGTAAGAGTCACCGTGATTGTGCCCACCAGACCCGTGGGCTCTGATATCATTTGTTGGACCCAGATGCCCACCCAAAGCATGGGCTCCGATGCCACATGCTGGAGGCCACAACAAAAAGGATTTGCACCCACCCGAACCATGGACTCCGATACTTGTTGGGGGCCATAGCAAACCCACTTTGCATTGATATTCTCCAACTTAACCACCCCAAATGTCCTAACTTAGGCCTAGGGCGAATGATTGTATCTTAAACAAGCTTGGTGCAACTTAAGGGATCCTCGCACTTGATATTCAAGACTTGGAATAGTTTCTGCTTCGATGTTGGACTAATGGGTTTGGGACAATTCCCGACAAGGTGCAATATGATATGCAACATAGATGTTGTATCCATTATTTCAAGTCCACTCATAGAAAAAATTGTCTGTTTGTTAATGCATTCCTATAGCGAGCACACATATTGTAGTTTGGATCATAAATTTTGTTAGCTGACACGTGTGCTTCATAATATCTTGATTTTTAATTTTTTGTTTGGATTTTGCAGCATACTGTGTCGTTGCCAAAGAATCTGTTGCAAAACAGGTGTCTATAGCCTTTCTGGAACGTATGAAAGCTGATTTCAGAAAGAGATATGGAGGCGGAAAAGCTGATACTGCCATCGCCAAAAGTCTTAATAAGGAGTTTGGGTATGTTTTCACAAAATTCTGCCTTGGTTAGAATTTTAGTTGATACTTGTCTTTTCATTTCTTCTCTCCCTCTTGCCCGTACTTCTTCATACTGTGATGTCAGAGTTTCTACCTAAAAAGGGTGCTGTTTTCAATCCATGTAGACCTGTAATTAAGGAGCACATGCAGTATATAATTGACCATGCCGAAGAGATTGGGAAGCTTATAAAAGTTAAAGCTCAAGTTTCAGAAGTTAAAAGCATTATGCTCGAAAATATAGACAAGGTATTACTTTTCAATAGGCATGGTTATTAACTTCAAGTTCACACACACAAGGTTCCTTTAGAAATTCCTGCATAAAGTTTACTTTCACACAGTGATGATAGTTTGTGATGTATTTTCCATGCTCGAGTACTTTTAATTCCCCTGTAGTCACATTTATTATTTTTTTGGTATTCATCCTCATCAACTATCCCATGTCTCAGCTGTTTGGATCAGAAATATGATTTTATAATCTGATTTTTGATGATTATATTTTCCGATAAGTTTAAGAATGTGACCAGTAAGCTTCTGTGAATTAGCTTTATTGTTGTGATTCGCAGTGGTACCATAAGACAGAAAGAAATCACAGGGACAAGTCTGGTTAAAGTAGCTATGATGACATGGTTGTTTAAACCACATGCATGTTCTTGTTACTTGGGAAATATGCTCCTTATTTGTTTATATCCAAGTAATGTCATTAGGTTAAAGTTGTCATCTTAGGCAGCTGAATATGATGGCCAGGCTAGAGTTTATAAGCTGTTACTGTCATTGTTTCGAGAGGAAGAATTGTGAATTAGGAGCAATTTAGAATTCTAGCCTGACCATGAGAACCGGTTCCATTGGTCAGGCTAGGGTTTATTGATGTGAAGGAATTTAGAAGGATATTCTGTTGGACATAATATTCGGCCATGGGTTGCATTTGAGGTGAAGGAATGTAGAAACAAACTGTCTAAGTGAGCTTCAGGCTGCTACATCTGGAACTGGAATCCCACTAGATACTGGATAGCCTCAATGCTTCTAAAACATAAAGAAATTAGGTAATGTTTAATGAGCACCCAAAACACTTTTCTCTCACTTTGTTTAAAGAAAAAAAAAAAAAATAATAATAATAATTATTATTATTAATAAGAACAGTTTAGTACCTGTTTTTGGAATCCTTGCACATGACCTTTCTTCTTTCCTTTTTTCATCTTCTTCGACCCTTCTTCCTTCTTCCTTCAACACAACCACCACTACCGATCTCAAACCTGCAACCACACCACCCACAAATCCATCACCACCATCATTACCAAATTCATTTCAGGTGACCCCCACTGGCACGGTGGCACCCATCATCCATGATTCAACCACCACCACCAAACATGATTCAACCACCATTCCTAAAACTTAAATACTAAAAAAAGACCAAAAAAAAACAATGTTTAGAGCCTCCCCCGTGCAACTTGTGGCTCGTGTTCCTCACTTGCCCCCCCAAAACTCAACTGGTCTAGTGTTTGGGGTGCAGGCAGTTGGCCCATGCCTAGCTTCAAAAGGGGTCAGGAGGTGGTGGCTGAATTAGGTTTTGTGGTGGTAGTGAAGGGCGTTGGTGGCTGAATCAAGGGTGATGGGTGCCGGTCATGGTGGTGGCCACCGGTGATAGATTTGGGGGTAGTAGTGGTTGTACGTGAGAGATTGGTGGTAGGTGGTTGGGAAGGAGGACGAAAAGGGTTGAAGAAGATGAAAAAAGGGAAGAAGAAACGTCACGTACAATTTCAAAAATAGGTACTAAATAAGTATTAAAAAAAATTTATATTACTAAACAGCTAAGAGAGAAGTGTTTTTGGTACTAATCTAATGTTATCTATCGTATTTTTAGTATAAGTAGATGATTATGGCATCTGTAGGTCAGTAGCATGTCTAGACGTGTGTTAAATTAGATTTTCAATAATTTGCAGTGATAATTTGTAGCAATTGCACTGTGGCTATTATTTGAAGATGTTAAGAAGAGGCCAGGACTGAAGATTGAGCAACACTCAAAACATGTGATGGCCTTGTTGATACAATCTAGATATCCATGAATCATGTTTGATTACCTACATTTTTTTGTGGATTGTTTCATTTTTGCCAATGAGAGCCTTTTCTAACTCTCATCAGGATACCTTGTAAGGTTTACCTTCAAATTAAATCAATTGAAAAATGGCGTTTTATTCTTCTTAAACGAGAATTGAGAATCGTGGTTCCTTCTTATTGGCCTTCACTTTTTATAATGACACACTTGGCACAACATCATGTAGTGTGTTATATACTATCTATCAATCTGTGAAAATGGCTATGTATCGCTTGAGGTGCTCTAATTGAACTATTCGTTGCTGCCAATGGATCCGGCCCTGTTTTGGGCTTATACAGTTTTTGTGGACACCAGGATCAGGTTTCATTTGTTCTTCAAGGGATTTCTGTCTGTTCATGAGTGATACATGTCACCATCCCCCTTGTCATTGTATGTGCCTATCTGATTTGCTCACCAGTCATTATAGAAAATTGTAGGTTACAGGTATTACTATTGCATACTGATTGTTGACTTTCCCTTTTGCATCATGCTATATGGACGAGAAACGTTCTGACGAGGAATCAATTCAGTGGCTAATAGATCTGTTAAATAAAATTACGCCCAAGATTAACTGCATGATCCTCATCACATTCCACAGGATTCTGAAGCTGCTGAGAGATGCCATAGTGCAAATACACTAAACCATGTTACGCCTGCCCTCGGACTTCGTGCATTTCATGCAGACTTGAATATTTATGATGTTAATAAAAATTAGCTATTACAGATTGGAGGACCCTTCAATTATGTTTGGCAGCCATGCATATATAGTGTAACGAAGCATGTTAAGGTTTTTGTGAAGTTGTGTGAATCACTTCCTACCGTTCTTTGCTGATATTCGTCTGTTAAGCAAAAACTGCATCTAGGTCTGTTGTCAGTGAGGAAATGCTGATATGTTTCAGAAGCATTATGGAAGATGTCTAGTTAAACGAAATGCTTTTGGTGGGAGAGGATATAAGAGTACCATGATCATAACATGCATCAGTCATTGCCTTCTTTTAGTAGTTTATTCACCATTTACTCCGTCGCTCCTCTTTGTGTGAACAGCTTTCCTAAATTATGTCCTAGAAACCTTTGTTTTCCATATAATGAATTCAAACTTTTGTTAGGAGTTTTCCTTTGTTTTTTTGGCAATCAAGCTTAAACTATAGAGACATTATTGATGTTGTTTTTACACTGGTCTATGCTTTCAGGCTCTTGACAGAAAAGAGAGGTTGGATGTTCTTGCTGACAAGACTGAAGATCTGCGTTCTCATGTCAGAGGCCATTGACTTGGCATAAAGAGTTTATTATTGCATGTGCCTATACTAGTTTATTGAAGATCCCTGATGGTTTTTGTTTTATTTCAGGCACAACAATTCAAGAAACAAGGGACACAAGTGAGGCGAAAAATGTGGTTTGAGAATATGAAAATAAAACTAGTTGTTCTTGGAGTCCTCTTATTTTTGGTTCTTGTCATCTGGCTTTCTGTTTGCCGAGGTTTTGATTGTACAAACTAGAATTGCTCCACAATACAAATCTAAGCATTCAAGTAAACAGATCTACACACCCAGCTGCATTCAAAAACCTGAATCAGCAGAGAAGAGTTTATGTTTCGCCAAGGAGAAGTAACAGCCACATGTCAGGACTTGTCTAGGAGCATTGGTTGAACAAAGTTTGCGAAAGTTGCTGTGAAGCAGAACTTCTCATTGTATTGTTGGACTGGATTGGTGTGCTGTTATAAATTTTTTTTTTCAATAACAACATAGTATTTTCTTGTTTCTTCCCCATATTTTCATTGTTAATATTAGAAAACAGAGTATTCAATTAGTTGAAATCTTACTGTTGGTCATAATGTGCCTTTCAGGTGATAAGTTTCAATCATATAGTGTTTATCTTTTGGAATAAGGAAATGGATTGTTGTTCGATTTGTAAGTTTTGAATTAAAGAGCTACTAATTTCTCTTCACTTATTGAAGCATACTGTATGCCTTTGCAGGTGCCACATAAGTAGTCACCTTGTACAAAACCCAAGTTTCGCAAATGGATTTTTCTGCATCTAGAACTGTTTTGTTTGAGACGCTCCGGTAATGACCTCAAACAATCATTTTCATGTGTTGAGTTGAGTCTGGAGATGCTGTTAAGACATTTTTGTCACTGTGATCAGTTTTGGTATTCTTTTATTTGCCCAGGAAATTGATTGTTAAACTCTAATGGTGTGTGATTATGCCTGGTTTACGAGTTTGGATATTCTTAAACTGGTCTTGAAGTAAATGTAGTTTTTTTTTTTCTTTTCTTCCATTCCATCAAAGTAGAATAAAAGATGTCTCTTTAGGCGACAATCCTCTTGAACTCTTCACTTTGAATTCCAAACCTAAATCCCAATGACAACATTCATACATTATAAAAAATCGACATTGGAAATGATCCTCAACTTAAGAAAATGATCCCCAGGAACAATTGAAAATTTTAAACTTTGGACTCCACAAAATCGACTCATTTATTTGTGCATCACTCCACTAGTTTCAATTCAACATACATTGTCTCCTCCATGTCCCTTGAGCAAACCTACAAGGCTGCAGCAACCCTAGTGAAAAAATTGAGATGGTGGGTTTGGCAGAGTGAGTTTTAGGCTTTCCCCAAATCACATCATATGAGACATTTTCACTATTAAACTAAAGAAAAAGGAGAGACAAACAAGGTCCCTTTGCTTCAAAGCTCATTCATCTCATACTCTAAAAACTTATTTTAAAACTATATGCTAGCTAGTTAGCTATAAATGTCACCATAAGTCTTCTCTTGCCAACTATTCTCAGCCTTTTTTTTTTTTTTATAAATTACTATATGATGTCTTGCATGAAATGAAAATATCTCAAAATCCCAAAGCACCAACTTTGATGGAAAATGAACTTATTCACATCGAATTAAGGTGAGCACTGTAATACACTATCGTGAACCTTTCATTTAAAGAAAAGGAAAAAAAAAATTCTTGATTTAAAAACCATTAAAAGCGAATTAGTTCTCGTTCGATGAGAATATTAACAAGTATAAACCGAAGGGAAATTTCTACTTTTGTTATACTTTTTTCGGACACTTTATACTTCTGCATGTATTTATGTTCAATATGTTTGACCTTGTGAAATAAAAATCTCAAAAAACACAAAACTAGCAACTAGAGAGATGATTGTTTTAAAATTTTCTCAATAATTATGGTGAAGTGAACTAATTGTACTTAGGTTCTTATATGCCATTTGTTCTTATCTTCATGATTAACTATGGTAAAGTGATACTAAAGTTGTATTGTGGAAGAGGATAGCATCTCCTTGAAAGGGAAAGGGCCCTAACTTTGGGAACTATAATCAAATCTTATAAAAATACATATGGCTTTAAAATACAAAAAAGTTTATCTATCCCTTCTTTAAGAAGCAAGAACAATTCTTCCAATCCTCCCTTGTGACTAGCTCTGCTTCCCCTCTTGTCCATCCTGTACATGTTAAGAAAAGGGTAAGTCTTTGCAACCAACTCATTACGTAATGACATTTAATAATATCGAGTAAATAATATTTTTGGCCGGTTTCGACTTTTTTTTTTTTGAAAGGCAAGCAGGGTTTTTATAGGATCCCATAACCCACTAAAGATGTCGCAAGCTGGGTTTGAACCCACGACCTAGTGGCACCATCCGCCAAGCTCTAACCGTTGAGCTGTCATGCCATTGGCAAAAAATAGGCGAGTAAAGAGTATTGAACTCGAATCGTTTAATTCCGACTTGGGACCATGTGTTAATTAATAATTCGTTAAATTTACAAAATAATACGTTTTAACAAACACTTAGGTCTCACTTGATATATAACCTAATAATCTCCTCATACATCAACATTATATATATATAATACATTTATAAGATAATATATTTTAGGTGCAAGTTGGATTTTCTATGTTGTTCTAAGATAATGCTTTACGCATTTCATCTATGGTTGTTGATTTTTTTACACATTTGAGATGAGAAGCCATTGTGTTTAGTTTTACCGTTTGTGAAACTGTATGTTCTTTTTATAGATGTTTTTGCTTGATTCAATGTTCATGAATTTTAAGATGTATACATCAAATGTAATTTTAGTTTGTTGCAAAAATTGATAGATCCATAACTTCTATTTAATAAGACTAATTAATATATGAGTTAATTGCACTTTTCCCCCTAAAACATATAGCAAATTCAGCTTTGCCCCAAATTAACATTCATATTGCACTTTTCCCCTCAGACTACTAGTCAATGTGCATTGAGTGTCAAACACTTCACGTGCCTTTCACGTGCTTATCACGCCTAGATGTGATACCATGTCATTATCATCACATCATGCATGCTATCTCTATCATCATCATCTCTCATCTCTCATCTCTCTCTACTCTCTACTATACACTCTCACCACCTTACAGACACCAAAACAAAACACATCCATGGCTAAAAATTGGTTTTATTTCAAAATTACCCCTATCACCTTCTCATATTTCCTCATCATCATTTCCTCCTCCACCGACATTAACATCACCACCTTCCTCTCATCATACCCTAACTTGTCCGATTTCACCTCCCTTCTCACCTCCTCTGTCGCCTCAGATCTCTCCCAACACTCCTCCCTCACTCCCCTCGTCGTCCCCAACACCTTCCTCTGCTCCTCCTTCGACACCGATCTCACTCACCCTTCTTTTCCTGCTTCCACTGTCGACGTCTTCCGATATCATGTCCTCCTCTAGTACTTCTCCTAGTCCTACCTCCGCCAAATCCCCGCATCCGGCAAACTAGTAACCACTCTCTACCAAACACTGGCTGCCATCGACAATCTTGGTGACGCCAACATTACTTGCAATCCCATTGATGGAACCATCTCAATTCAATCCCTAGTAGCTTACTCTGGCTCTTCAAATGTCACAATCCTCTCGAGCGAGAGGAGCATAGTGAGTGGCGCGCAAAGCCAGCCGCTGATGCGATTCACTAGGTCTTCGTTGTCGTCGGCTTCGCTGATGAGCACTCGTGGATCTGGAAAAGAACGCTTGAAGAGGAAGAAGGTCAGCACGCCTTACATCATGCGCCGAGCCAAAGCCATACTGAAGTTGCTCATGACAAAGGAGATCAATCACTTATGTGTGAGTTAAACTATTAGAGGTGGAAGGAGAAGAATAATGAACAGGAGAGAGAAAAAAGATACAATCTTTAAGTTTTAGTAGATGAGCAAATACAATCTTCTCAAAACGTCTCTTAATATCAAAATCAACCCAAGATTTCGATCATTTCAGAGGCAGCGAACACTCTACTCTGCTCTGCGGAGCCACTAATCCTTGGAGTCAGACAATGTTAGAAGAAGTTCTCTTGCTTCAAGTCTCACTGGAGGATGAACAATGATAGTTAACTCTCCTTCAAATCAAGTTTCTCTCGTCTCTCTTGGTTTTCTTTGTTTTCTTGCAATACCATTCAATGGGTTGATAAATTTCAAGAATCGATGAAATGTTTCACGTTTTCTTTCTTTAATCGAATCACGTTTCAAATTTGTGACATCTTTTGGTCTCTCCAACACCCCCATGTTTGAGTTTTTGCATTCTAAATGTTTGATGAATTTGAATGGGTTTTTATGATGTTGTTATTGTAGTATTGGCTTGAGACGGACAAGGCTGTGTACCTTCTGAGGCAGTACTTCTTCAATAACCTACATGATCGATTGAATACTCGCCCCTTTCTCAATGTTGTCGAGAAGAAGTGGTTGGCTTTTCAGGTACCCTTTTGTGAAAAGTTATGTTTTTTGATGTTTTGGGATGAAATTGTGGTTACCCTTTTGTTTTTGTTGTTTTGTAGTTACTCTATGCTGTGAAGCAAAGCCATGAGAATGGTGTTTGTCATGGTGAGTTCTTTTGTTGAAAATTCTTGAAGTTGTTTTGGATTTGAGAAAAAGTTTAGCTTGATAAGTTGTTGTTGCGATTGGTGTAGGTGATATTAAATGCAAGAATGTATTGGTTACATCTTGGAATTGACTTTACTTTGCTGATTTTGCACCGTTTAAGCCAACTTATATACCTCATGATGACCCATTATTTAAGCCGTATTGGTTGCGCTTCAGAGATCAGGATTAGACAGATTCTCGGTGACCTCTCAGAGTCCAATGGCTCCCATCTTTCTTCTTCTTCTTCTTCTTCACAAGAAGATTCCTCCACCCCTCTCTCTTGCCGCACTGATCACATCCTCTTCCTTGACAGTTTGTATATGTCAGAATGGTATTGAATGCTTGTAAATTCAGATTGGTTTTGTGCAATAATGCAAGGATGTCAGATTTACTGATGCTTGTAAATTTATGTTTTTTGCAAGGATGTTGTGTCAGGTTGTTTATTGATGCTTGAAAGTGACATTGTTATGTCGGGTTTTGAATTGCAAGGATGTTGAAGTCATTTGAATTGCATTGTGTTACATATCAGATTTTTGCAAAGATGTTAAGGCATTTGATTACAATGTGCTATTAACATCCAATGAACATCAAATGAATTTACATTGTTGCAAGAACATCCAATGAACATCAAATGAATTTACATTGTGCTTTAACATCCAATGTACATGTACTCCTTCAAAATCTTGTCTACTTCAAACCTCCTATTCATTTGTTTGATTATACTTGTGCCACCATGAGATCTGCAAAAAAATCAATTAAGTGTTGTTAATTAATAGTAACTTAACCCCTTAAAATATATCACTAGCAGAAATTTAACCCCTGAAAATAAATTTGAATGTAACTTTGCCCCTTACAACTGAACTGACCTAACACATGATGAAGATGACCTGTAACTCAAGCTTGCCATTAAAACTTGGCAAACTTTTCCATTTATTGATGCTTGAATATTTAATCTATAATGAAATAACATGTAGATGTAGTAGTAGAAGCAGATGTGAGAGTTCTTGGTGGGAAGTGGAGACGGTGGCGGTGAATGAGGAGTTGGCGGATTATCCCAACGTTTTAGTGGAAGTTTGAATCTCAGCTTTTGATTTTAATTGCATCAACTTTGAATCTCAGCCTTCAGATCATTAAATGGTATTTTGGGCAGTAAAATATGACCTTTTTGAATCTAGCACGTGTCTTGACAGTCAAACCACGTTGACTGTTAGTCTGAGGGGGAAAGTGCAATATGAATGTTAATTGTGGGCAAAACTGAATTAACTATGTGTTTTAGGGGGGAAAGTGCAATTAACCCTTAATATATTCATGAACTTATTTTGGTTAAACAAATTATAAGTATACATCGAATGTAATTTTAGTTTGTTGCAAGAATGGATAGATCCATGACTACTATTTAATAAGACTAATTACATTCTTGAACTTGTTTTGGTTAAACAAATACAAAGAATAATGACATTTCACAATTCAGTAATTAGGTAATATTCATATAATCACAATAAACAATACAAAAAAATAAAAATAAAGAAGACACTGATAAATTAATTTTTATTAATTAATGCATAAATTAATTATTTATTAATTTTTCGATTAAATAATATCTCGATTAATTAATAAATTTTCATGGTCTCAATGACATTAATTTATAGAGGTTTAACTGTATTTTGCGAACACTTCACTAGTTCACTTCGATGCCACCTCAAACTTCATACTTCATAATTAGTTATCAGCATGTTTGAAAGCTTGAACTTGTACGCACAGAGAATCTAGTCACATATCATGTGAAAGTGGAGGTGTGAGACTACAACATAAGTCACAAGTAGATACAAATTACGATATACTTGCACAAAAATCACCGTAGATAAAAGGCCTTATGGATAACCGGAGTTGGCTTCATGCAACATAACTTTCATACATACTCTTGGGTCATCAATGTACAAGGAAATATGTGACAATATAGTTTGTAGGCATATCACGTATGCACAACCCTTGAGACAAAATTTATGGCTAGAACAAGTAATGATCTAGTTACAGGACTGGCAGTTTCTTTAGCGATTTGATTTTTTTTTTTTAGACAAGTTGGGTTTTTTTCGAGACTATATCTGTCACAGCAAAGTTTGAATTGCATATAATACTTTATGCCTCAAATCTTATCAACTAAGCTAATCGTAACTTCTAATATGTCATTTATCAATAACTTGAAACAAAACATATATGCATGTTTTATCTACTAATTAAACCTAAAATATCAATCATGCACACTTTTCACAAAATGACATGACAATGGCTGGTAGGTAGCTAGCCATAGAGCCCACAAAATTTAATCAAACTCATGGCAAAAGACAAAATGGGATCTCTTTATCTTCCCCATCCTTTGTGGATAGGGTTTAGGGATCATGGAACTACTTATCTTCTCTCTCACTCAAAGAGGCAGAAAGATATATCCAGAACACCACAACCAAAACACTTTTTCAGGAACATTTCCCCCTCTTTTGTGAGACTTAACAAGGGACTTGTTACAACACCCATCTCATATTGAATGCAGAGGGAATGGGCATGGTCACTGGCAAGACCAATGAGAACCCTAGCTTTGAGGGGTTTCTTTTAAGCACATGTTCATAACATATCTATCTTCTGATTATGGATATATAGATTCACCAATGGATGTATGGATATACAAAGTCCAGCTATCCATCCAATTCTCTTTGTCCACACATGGATACACCATGTGTTACATTGAATTCTAGTTGTCAATTAACTTTGATTTCTAGCTAGTGTTAATCTATGAACACTTTTGTAAAAATGCAACTTGGTTCTAACTTCTAACAAGAATCATCCACAATTGTTGGAGGTGCGAATGGTAAAATCTGGATAACCTCAGTCAAACTATGTTTTCTCGACGGCAACTTATCAAACATGTTAATGGATACTTAGATCAGCTGGTAAGATTTGTGACCGATAATATTATAACTCATAAGTTAAGGATTTAAACCCTCCTAAAAGCTTTAAAATAGTTCAAAGATTCATTAAAAAACCTCGCTTGTACTTATTGAAAAGTTCTGTTTTTCATATAAATTTTAAGATAAGGTCATATTTTTTGGATTCTCGTTCCTAAATGTCACTATATTCCAGCTATACATTGTCAACACCACTTTTGGTTGTCTAAAGACAATAAAAGATAAAAGTCGATGTAGCTGTCAAAATAACTAAGATATTAAGACCAAAGTTAGGAAATACGAACATAAATCTCGCAAATTTCCTCTATATGTGCTCTTGGTTAACCTCAAAACAAAACAAAAATATCATCATCGTCAAAGCACATCTCCAATACTCTTGGGGTCGGCTACACGTATTTTGGTTCTTTCTCTAAGCAATGTAGTCATTCCACTTGCCTAATCCAAGTTCAAAGATGTTTTCCTTCACTACCTTTATCCAAGTTTTCATCGATCGTCCCCTCCATTTACAATAGAATATTGTGGATCTTGTAAATCACGAGGAACTAGACTACATACATATCGGATACATGGCACGACACCTGACATTTCAATTATAATCAAATCAACTGATAAAACAGAGCACACAATTCAAACTAAAGTTTGGCTGAGCCATTGTAACAGGGGAAAACAAAGGACTTTACCATCCTTTGCTCTGCCATGGAGAGAATAAGACCCAAATAGACTGAGCCACTTAAAAATCGAAACGTGTTGGAAATGCACGAAATTGATTGATGGAATCCCAATCAATCACTAGTTTCTTCTTTTCATTTTGTTCTCTACCTTTCTTTCCAGTCAAACCATTCCTTCTTATTTCTCTCCATGAATCTAAATCTCTCTGGTATGACCCTTTTCCTGTTCTTACACTCCACCACCATTTTAATCACTGTTAAGCTGTGAATGTTGAGTTTAACAAACACAATAAGGAAGCACAAAAAAATCGACATGTCAAATGCATGTTAATTGGTGACAAAGTTTAGCCGCATGAAATTAACATTAAGAACGTGCATGTTGCAATAAAAGCACCAAAACTGTGTGGCCGGGTTAATAGTAAGAACAACTTCTCTATAAAAAAGAAATGATAACACAAATGAAACTTGTTATTTGATGAACAAGGATTTACACTCACATGCACTCAAATCGAAATCAAATCACTCAACTCATATTACAACATACCAACAATACTAACACTAATAAAAACCAATTCTACTTAAAACTTAGCTTGGTCATGGAAGAGTAAGGAAATGGAGTAGATAGACAAATCACATGTCCCTAACTTCGAAAATATTGCGGTTCTTCACAACAATATCATACATGTGAACAGACTTGAATTTGTTGAAGTCCTTGGGGAGGGAGATAAGGTCAATGGAATTTCTCTTGTGGAATTGGTAGAGGTCAGGGTCATCATAGTACCTTTCCCACCCCAAGTCTGATAGTTTACGTTCAAGAATGGCGTAGGATGCAATAACATCATTACTAGGCTTATGAACCAAGACTTTGCGACGGCCTTCTAAGGAGTCGGCTCCAGGGTTCTCGACAAGTCGAACCACACCTTTCTTGAATACCCATACACCAGACATGATGAAGGAAAATTGAAGGCAAAATTGTAGTACTAGTAGTGATAGTGTCTGTGAAGAAGGTGATGAAGTGAGTAGGGATGGATGGAGGGGTATTTATAGATGAAGGTGCAAAGAAACATGTTTGGGCCAAGTGTTGGGCTTTAGATGGAGGCTCATGAGGTTGGATGGATGGTGTTTGGGTCAGGCTTAGTGAGAAGAATTCTGTTTCCCACTATAGAGGAATCTTTGTCTTTGAGAAGACATGTGAAATTGAGAATTTTCAAGAAAATTCAAATCGAAAAAGACTCATATATTAGATTGTGTGAGTGTACATCATGTCAAGTTCTATGTATCTTCAACACGACACACACTTTTAATATTTATCATTTGACAATTTTTTTTTGATAATTTGGAGATCGTACAGTTGCCAACTTATCATAGCGGTCGAGTCATAAAGGTGGGTATTTTGAAAGTTGAACCTTCAAAGTGTGCAATGGTGCATGAACAATATACATGTAGTTTGAATAGTCAAAATTTGGTAATGGAGAGGGAATCTGGTTTGCTAAAACCATAGAAAGTTATGTTGCATTTTCTTTCAAATATGAGAATAAGAAGAAGAAGAAGGGAAATAATCAAAGCCTTTTGGGTGGTGGGACATATCAAGAGGGATTCTGATTCTCTATAGTAAAGAAAGAATGGGGTGTATCTGTCTGCTAACTATTGCCTATCCATTGAGGTATTGGTCCAAAATTCTATACACTTGGAACGTGTACTAAATGTTGTAGATTTGTGGCGGATGTAATCACAAATCACAAATCACAAATCACAGGTTTAGGTTCGATCAAACTTAATTAACCTTTTGCTTTCACCATTAATCAGTGATGAAGCTATTTGCAAAAGAATTTGGCTTTAAACACGATTTACTTTGGAAGTCGTGTCAAAACTCTTATAACTTTTTTTCCCATAGTTTTCAAATTAACCTTGTTTTTGCGAAAATATCTGAAAAGCAAATGAATCAAAATCTCTATCTCCATAAGCTGTAGAGCAATATTGTCTAAAAAAAGTAGAAGCAATATTGCTAATGGAAGCAGCTCGACCCTACTCTGTTTCATCAGTTCACAATCATCTCTCAAAAGCTCAGATGTTACTATAGTGAGCTAGGGAGTGAAGTCTCTCCTTTGCTTCTTCATCTCTATCTTCAAAAAAGGGGATGCAATTTGGTATACGCCTTTTAAAGATCAGAACATGAACCATTAATACACAGTTTCAAGCTCTCAATGTGACTCAACAGGTTGGTCACACCATGCTATTTTGTGCCCTTTTGTTCCACCCCAGCAAGGCTAATTGGCGTAAACGTAATGCGACGAGACGAGACCACCTTATCCAATTTACCAGACAAATCCCATTTGCCTCCCTAACTCCCCCTGGTGTTGTCAATTTCAATAAATATTCCTAACTTTCCCAGACCAAATCCCTACAGTCTAGTCTATATGCTAGTAGTACAATGGTTCATTCATTCCTGCATTTCTTTTGTTGTGGATGAAATTTTTTTGGTAGGCAATTCAACTAAAAAAAATGAGTTGAGTCCATAATCCAAGTAAAGCATAAAGATCGATTATAACACAGGATTACTTGCGCAACATGACGTTGCCTTCCTTAATGTAAAGTTGTAGGTTTCAGTCTCACTATAGTGACAATAGTTGTATTTTCTGTTGTACCTTAGCTAGATGTCGCCCAAAGTTATAGGCTTGCGTCTCACAGGTGACTATTGGACCTAAGAGTCTCACCTCTGATGTTTTCTCAAGTGTGCAACATTAGATCAAAATTCAAAATTTCAAAATATTTTCCCAAAACTCTGGGATTTCTTTTTATGGTTCTCAACTCAACTCTTTCAGTTCATTTTTCTTCTTCTTTATAATTAATCAAGAAGTACCACCATAAAAGCTTTCTCTTCTCAGTGATCAAAAACAAAAGATGTGCATTGTTCTACAATTTTGTGGTTTTCAAATCAATCTTCATTTGCATTCAACATCTACTTCAAAAAAAAAAACGAAGAACAAAGTCTAATTCATAAGATGTTGATATAGCCACTTAGGTAGCATGGAGGGGCTTCGACAGCACCCCCATATGATCAACCATGACATGTAGGACATGGGATGATTTGCCAAGTCGAACATTCTTCCCCTTAGGTTTGTTTTGTGGACATCTTATATCACATTATGTCCACCTTTACCTTTCAAACATTTTCATTGTTTTTTCTTTGTGGTATAAAGTTTTATTCAAGGAACATTTTCTTTCTTTTTAGCTCCCAACAGACTACCCTTTCACAACATGTATTGCTAGCTTTTAATCCTTCTTCAAATGTGATCAGAATCAATACAAGAATACCCTACATGCATGAATGCTAAGTCTCCCTCACACAAACACAACACCCATGTACAATACAAGCCCATGTGATCACCTCATCTCCATCTCCATCTCCATCTCATCTACCCTAGCTACAAAATCCAAATTCCAAGTCCGCCTGTATGAGGGGACAAGATATTCTTGTAATACTCTTTTATGTGCATGTGTCCATGCTATTAAGAATAACATCATTATCAAATAACTAAAACCAATGGGAGTATCAGCTCAGCAGTAGGCCTGGGATAGATGGAATCACAGGTCCAGATTTTAATGCTATCGGTGACATCTGGGGTGAGAGAGGTTAAAGAATTAAAAAACAAAAAAAGTAAAAGTTATCCATGTCTCAAAATTCTTCGAATCATTTTGAGAAGATTTGAAATTTTAGATTTTTCCAAATGTTCGATTAAGCTAATAAACCAAATTTGTATAGGTCTTTGTTGGATATAAACATCATCACTATGCGATGTGGACAGACACCCAATCTATTTGTATTGCTAGCACACTGAAATCATGGTTAAAAAATAAGGAAAATGAATGGAATACAATGAAAAAGAAAAGGAATTTTTGTTATCTATCATTTTGCACTTAAGCTTTAATTACTTTTTGATTAGGAGAGAATAAAGCCGTAAACAAATGGATTTTAAGGGATCAATTCTCTCAAATGCTGAAGTTGATTGTGATTCATTTTTGCTGTTAATTCTTTACCTTTTTCCTTAGGGGTACAAATGCCTTGTAATCAGATCAATGACGAAATGGAATTCGGGTAAATGCCGAGTACTCTATATGCCTGTATGATTAGATTTAGATGCACGATTCCTAAAAATGATTAGATTTAGATGCACGATTCCTAATTCTTATTTTATCCAAAATTTTGTTAGGAATGATTACTACATGATGACGGATCTCTAAGTTGGAACCATGTTTTCTATGGATCAATTTTCACCATGATTCCAAAAAAGGCCAAGTCAAATCTTAATTTTGCTTTTCCATAATCTTTATCTCCAACGAAAATTGGATTTCACTGTAGTAGGAATAGTGAAATACGTACATGTCATCATTCGGAATGCTGAAAGCGCCCCCGCATAGTTCTTACTATTAATAAGAGAAATCAATAACATATAAATAAGTCAATGGTAGCTTGGTTGGATGATTAAGGTTGTGGGGTCACGCTTTGGATTCTATATCCACCAACGACGCCGTTAACTTTTCAATCACAGATAGTGGTAATTAGATGCTGGGCCTGGGTTCTTTGATTGGCTTTTTTTTTAAGGGTCATGGCTTATAAATACCATTTGATAAATAAAAAAAACCATATAATAAACTATAGTGCACTAATTCTTTTTATTTTTTTAGTAAATCTTGAATTATATTTTTAATAATAGCAAAGTCAACATGTAAATTTTCTAACTATTGTCTCGAAAGTAGATCAATATTGAATATATGTACATGTAGAGCGCGTAAAACCCTAATTCCAATAAAGTGTTATCAATAAAATCAGGTGAAAATGATATCGACAAAAATAGTACTGAAGTGGGCTTGAGTAGTTAAATAAATGAGCCCAAAACTATATTGGGCTTTAAAATGGATAGGCCTGAGATCTCACTGTGCTTCGAAATTTAAGCCCACAATATGTCTGGCTTCTTGAATATCTTTCAAACAAGTTTCGCGCCATGAAAAAAATAAAAAAAAGCCCTAAAAAGTTCTGAGGTTTCACTCTCGTATTCATCAAATTCGTTCCATTCATGTAAAATTTCTTCAACCCGGTAAGTTCATCATCGACTATTGCTCAATGATTTATCGAATTTCCAATTTCAATCGTAGTTAGGGTTTATTGAAGAAATTCTAGCTAGGGCTTTATAATTTCGCTAAATTTCATTCGCGATTGTTAGGGTTTTTAATTCTTTCTCATTGAATTGAAAGATTGTAACTTGTTGGATCTTTAGTTACATCTGTTGATAGGTTTGTTAATGAGAGATCTTTATAAAGGACCACTTTAGCTATTTGGATGATTTACTCGTAATAGAACAGCTACTTGTTATTTAGGGTTAAAATGTGAAACCCCCTTTTGAGTATTTGTGTGTGATTTGATAGTTATGAGCGGGGTGTTTTGGCAGTCATGAAATGGAATGATGTATCGTCAGATCATGTTATTGTAGAGCTGGTTGAAATGGGATTTGAGTTTCCTAAGATTATGGAAGCTGTATAGACAGTTGGTCCATCAGTTGACGATGCGGTTGAGTTTATTTTGAATGGTCCTCAGAGGAAAAGTGTAGCTCCATTGAAGCGTGCTGACTATTCGACTAGTAATTCGAACATTTTGGGAAAAAATGGGTGGTTTCCAAGTTGCGTTCTTTGGTCCAAAGAGGGTTTCTAGTTGTAAACAGCCTAGTATCATGGAGCAATTTGAATCATCGAAAGATTTAAAAGAATAAGGACTAATGGTGCAGCTGGTATCATTAATGTTGAATGAAATGCTGTATTCATTCCAGTATCTTTGCTTTTCTAGGAACGAAACTGGGTAAGGGCATTGATTGGTTTAGACACAGATGGTGCTTATAGTTCAAGACTCTAAACTACTCAATAATGGAAGGTTGGATATAATGCCAGATTCGGGCAAAAGATTGTTCTATTCTTTTACATGCATTGTGCAGAACTGCAGATCATGTGACAAACACTTGCTTTATTGGTCTTTCTTTTCTTGGTCCGTAAAAATGACTTTCATTTAAGATGCGTATTCACATTCTTTCTCCAGGCTGTTGTTGCCACAATTGCTTTTGGAATGAGAATCGACAAATCGAATGTCCGCAGAATTATCCATTATGGTTGGCTACAGTGTACTACTGTGCGTATCTCTTGTTTGATGCTTTTTTTTTGTTTTGTTTCAAAGCTAGGAAGCATATTACCAAGAAGCAGGTCGAGCTGGAAGGGATGCCAATTTGGTGTAGTGTAATGTTTTCCTGCACTTGTATACTTCTGGAAGCAGCATAAATATCGTATTGTTTTGACTTAAACTGATATTTGTTTATAAGCAGGTGCAACATCTGCGTGGCTGGATCACCTGCAATGGAAAATCTAAAGGAGGAAAGCAGACATTTTCATGTCGGTTACTTGCATCTAATTATGTAAGCACTGTGGCATTCCAAGTGGTTTATATTTTTATTGAATTTCATATTATTAATGGTTGTCATGGTATTATTAATTCGAACCCGTCTAATTGTCGAGGGACGCAGCGAGGAAAACAGCGAGGGACCCCACGGGGGGAGGGGGAGCCATCCATTCCCCCTGGGATGCGTGCGTTTATGTTTCCTTTCTGCTCGGCCATTTTGTTGAGGAGTCCCCACACAAGAAGTTTGAAACAGAATGCCATTGACCAAAAAATAATCCTTTAGGCAATTAAATTCAGTACCATTATCACTACGAACAATCTTCAATTTCTGAGAAAATTGTCTATCAATCATAGCTATAAAGGACAGAAATATTTTAAAAACTTCTGTTTTATCAACTAACAGATAGATCCACACAGCGCGGGAGAAGTCATCCACTAGTGTCAAAAAATAGCGAGCCCCACAAGACGATGGTGTATCATATGGCCCCCATAAATCACAATGGACTAACTCGAAAATGCGAGTAGAGTGATTGTCACTTAACGGAAAACTATCCCTAGAATGTTTAGCACGATGACAAACTTCACATGCTTTATTCAAGTTACCACTAGAATTACTAAAAAAAGGAAGCAACTTCACCACTTTCTCAGAAGGATGCCCCAATCTGCGATGCCATAGCTCCAAAGAAGTTGAAGGAGCAACTGAAACTGCTTTCACATTTGTCTCCTCCCGTAAGTAGTATAGTCCATCCCTTCTGTCACCCGTTCCAATCACCTCCCTCGTGTGTCGGTCCTGGATAGCACACAAGTCGGAGTTAGTTATGAATTCACAATTTATATCATCACTCAATTGTGAAGCCGAAATTAAATTACAATTTAATTTTGGAACATAAAGAACATGGTTAAGAATAATTTTGTCAGTAAGCTTGACAATTCCTTCCTTCAAGGCAACAACGTTTTGACCATCTGGGAGGCCAACAGAACAGGGAGTCACAGTTCTTAGATCCGACAAATACGACAAATCTCCCGTAACATGATTGGAGCATCCAGTGTCAATAATCCACTTACCATTCAACCGATTAGTACCTGATCCGATGTGAAGATTGAGAGCCTGCCATTGTTGGTACCTATTGTTGGTAACATGGGCGTTTGATGGAATTCTCTAATGTCCATGATAGCTCCTAGCTTATTGCTTGGTTTTAACCTTGCTCTGATACCATGACAAGTTTAAGGCCAAATTGTATTGAAAAATATTGTTCTCTCTTCATTGAATAGAATACAAGCTTATATAGAGCTAACTTTGACATAACCTAATAGAAATAGGAAACCTAGCAAACTTAGGAAACCAAAATACAATAGGAAATCTAACCAAACTTAGGAAACCAAAATACAATAGGAAAGTCTTCCTAACCCCATAAAACTTCTAACCCCATAAAACTTGAAACACAATATGCTAAAATATATTTTACTAGGATGTATTTCCTAATAATAGGATGTATTTCCCAATAAATATCATGTTAGATTCCTAAAATAATTATCTATTGAACATTGAAGCTTCTTGGTGTTGGATAGCTCATACCTTGATTGTGCCATCTGAGTGTCCACTGTAAAGCTGTCCCTTGTAGTAGATGAGCGCACTTGCTGCCCCTCCGCAGTTGTGACCCATCTCCAGAATTTGTGTATGGACACAAGAAATCCGCTGCTCTTACCAATGTAATTAAATGGGGATTGTCAGTTGTTGCAGAAGGATGACTGATGAACAATGAACAATGATAAGATGAGGACTATCATATAGCTATCGGGAAGCATATTTCACCTTTTTCTTTTTCCAATGTTGCCTAAACTGCTAATTTTGATGCCATGTGTTTTGAAATGATTTACATTTATAGAAATGAAATTTAACATTCCATTCTTTTTTAGGACAAAAGAATGCTTTGGATATTCACACATAATAATGAAGGAACAAATCTTCTCATAGTCTTCATAGGGATGGGAACTCATTTAGTACATGCAATAATTCGTGGACTAGGTAAGGGTAGGAATGGTGACTTACTGAGTTAGCTGGAACGAGATATTCAGTTACTTTCACCAATTCCTCAGCCATCCAGCTGACACTTGAAAGACGTCTAAGTGATTTCTGAACCCCTACTGAGAAATGACTCAGTTTCGTCATGCCTATACATAATATATCCAATGCAAAACAAAAGAGTAATTCTAAATGTCGAGGGTTTGGGCGAGGGAGCCTCCCTCGCACGTGCATGAGTAAAAAAAAAAAAAAAAAAAAAAAAGAGAGGGAAATTGAAATTTGGGGAAAATAAGAGGGAGGGAACAAAGCAGAGAAGAGAAAGTGGGTTGAAGCAGAGAAGAGAACTCGACAGACCTCGCCACCCTCTCCCCATCATCGAGTCAACCGACCGAAGAAGGCGAAGAGAAGAAGCTTCGTCGTCCCTTCCCTCGCCGAAAAGCTCAGTCTCGAAGAAAAGCTCTCCCCAATTTCGATTTTGCTTTTGATTTTTGGCTCCATCTTCTCCCTCCCCATCGAAGAAGAAGCTTCATCCTCCCTCCCCATCGTCGACTCCACCGAGAGAAGCATCGTGAGAAGAAGCTTGGTTTTGGTTTTTGGCTCCATCGCATCCTCCCTCCCCATCGAAGAAGAAAACCGATTAGCAATTTCGAAGCTTCGTTTTGGTTTTTGGCTCCATCGCACGAAGAAACCAGAGAAGGTAAGTGCCTCTCTCATTCTTCTTCTTGATTTCTTCTTGTGGGGTTCTAGATCTAGATCTAGGGTTCCTGACAAACTTTTTTTTTTTTTTTTTTTTGTATGTGGGTTTTTAGATCTAGGGTTTCAGGGGTTTTCTTGTTTTGCTGAAATGTTTTGCTGAAATGTTTTTGTATGTAAGAAGAAATCAAGAAGAAGAAATCACATAGAAAGGGCAAGAAAATCTATAGGATATGTACTAAACTTGATCAAATTTTACTTGTTCACAACTGAAAGAGTCAAGTTAATGTTGCCATAATCTCATTAGGCACCAGTGCACCGCACTTGCTTGGTTCTATTAGTATAATGCGTAGAATAATTGTATTAATTTCTGTCTTTGATTCAACAGCTGGTCAGTTCGAGAAACTAAAAATTGATCAATTGTAAGGTTTACTTGAGGAAATATGGCTTGAGGTTAACGGGTACCAAAAGGATTCTCATAGAGCGCATCCAAGAGCATCTCGGGTAATTCTAGACATTTGTAATACCTAGTCAATGCAGGAGTTATTATAGACTCTGCTTGCTTATTTGACTCCTTTGATATCTTTACATAGTTGATTTAGTTTAGAGGGAGTCTTTGCAATACTCTGGCATGAACAACTTTGGCATTATGCAAGTTTAGCTAACTACATAAAGAACTGAGAAACAGATCAGCTAAACTGCTTCTTGATAGACATCAAAATAATCATGGAATATGTGGCTTTGGGGAAGGTTAACAAGTGTTTCATACTTTCATTTATCAAACCATATTTGTCGAAAGGTTACACAAGTTACAAAGTTACCACAGTGAGTCCGCAATTTTCTGATGCAAAAGCTTTTGAACGTTTTCCACTTTATGTGCAGAGTTATGTATGATGTTCATGTCTGATTTTTTTTTTTTTTTGGCAATTTCTTAGAAATACTTCAGTTCGTTATGAGCAAATTATAACCGTTTCATTTTGTTTTCTAGACTCGGGCCTTGATGTGGATGAATTGCTCGAAGTGTAGCTATTCTGCCTCTTGTCAATGCACCTAATTATCTTAGGCACTAATGATGGATGAGACATTTACAAAGATACAGAAAGAAGAAGAGGAAGAGGTTTCACTGTGTAGCTTCAGCAAGGATACAGGATTAGAAGAAGAGGAAGAGGAAGAGTCCTGCTAGACATCAAGACCATGATAGGCGAAGGAGCAACAAAATGTCAGAGTTGCTACTGTTTTGCTATTAGCAGTCAGTAGGCGAAGGAGCAAAATATAACATGTCAGAGTTGATGAAACGCTCACTGTGCTATTATCTACTTAAGTTGATATTTTTTCCTCAGTGAATCAATAACTCTGTATCTGTTACTGATGCAGGATGGAAGCTCACACTACATGAAAGGATTGGTTATGCTGCTATGCTACATTGTTATCGCTGCATGTTTTTTCGTTCTCAAAACTCCTTTCAGTAAGTACATAGCTCTTCAAAACAACAGTAATCTACTTTATACAAAACCTATGAACATACTCATCTTATGTAAATTTCTTTGATGTCAGAATCAACAAGCATCCTCAACTTGGGAAGTGAATTGTCATCTGGAGCCATATCTGCTTAACTGTTATGAACCTGAAAATCATCATTGTGCTTCTAGCATACATGGTAGATGCACCTGGAAATCGATATCATTTGTCATTCTTTCATTTGATTTTGAGCGCATTTTACTAGTCCTGGAGTGGTTCAGAATTTAAGTTGTGTTTTGTGGAGGGTTCTGTAGTGAATCGGCGGCTAAAATGAGTGCAAACCTACTAGAGGTTTCTTATATATATATGGTATCATTGTAGCTTGGAGAGGAACAGAACTCCCTACAGATATATTGTTATGTAAATTGGTGTTTCCTGTTTGGTATGGTAAATCTCATTATTTGCAAATCTGTGTTCCCTGTTTGGTATATTGATTTTCATCAACCAGTATTTCTTTCAGAATCGCCTAAACATGGAATCAAATTTCTCATTGTTCAATAATTTATATGAGGCTTCAAATTCATTTAGAGTAAATAAAGCTAAAATCTCCCTAAAACACAAATGAGCCAGATCCCCAAGGATCTATAGTTTACATAAGACTGGATTCTACAGAAAGTTTTAAACAAGATAGAAAAGCAATCACCTAATAGAATTAGAAAGCAATAAATAACCCATTTGAAATTACTAAAATTATATAAGCACAACAATAAATTCACAACATAAATCACCAAATGGGTACAGCTTGAGCAATCTTCGGTCTTCACTATCCTGAGTAATTCAAACATATGTTCAAAGATAGATTTAAAACTTCGTTTATAGTTGGGTTGGCTCTATCCATCAATGCAAGAAAAGTGCGTCTAATCAAGCCCAACTCCCTAGTGACATCATCCATGGACATCCGTTCTCCGGGTCGTTCAGCTGAGCCTGCAACTCCAATTCTGATCAGTGACACTTGGCATTCTTGTATATAATCCCTGTTAGAGCTTGAACTTGCCATGTTGTTCCGATTTTCTTCTGGGTGTATTTCTTCACCTGCTAGTGTTGGATACACTCTCTCTGGAACTCGTTCTGGTAATGCTTCCCTAGCGAACTTATGAAGATTTAGACCATCTGTGAACATTACATCTGTCGGTTTCTTTCCTAAAAACTTTTCCAGCAAAAGGATCCCATAGCTGTAAGCATCTCCTTGTGTCGATGCCTTGCCGCCCATGCCATATTCTGCAATTTTAATACATTCTAAGGTTCGTAAGATATCATTTATCATCCTATAGCACATGAATATAGAAGTACAAATTAGACATGTTCAACATGGAAGTGTCAAAATAGAACTCCACTTGAATACTACTTTTCGTGAAATAAGTCCAGAATATATATATCTCATTGATAGGTTACTAAAGTAATTCTAGTGGTTATGGTTGATGATGATTTACAACACTAATTTTATGTGGTGTGTCAAGATTAATATACCTGGAGCTGCAGCCAATAGCCTCCTCTAAACTAAATCAACTATGTAAAGATATCAAAGTAAATGTTACTAAAAAGTTCAAGTTATTCTCATTTATAGTATTTTACTGACATTGCTTAAGAATGCACAGGATGTAAAGTGTAAACTACAAAAAATAAAAGCAAGAACGAACCATATCATGTTATGTTTGAACATATTGTGAAAAATCTTGACAATGAAGATTATCTTTGTGATTTAGAGGAGGCTTATACGCGATATATCGGGATCTTGTTTGCATTTTGATGCATTATCCATGGTTTCACAATTGGGCTATTTACTATCTAGTAGACAAGGGTGGACCCTGGCATTGCCCAAGAAGAATGTACTCAAAATCTTCTGAAACTTATTGTGGACCTTTTCCTTGACTGTTCAACAAGTGAAATCAAATGTCATATATGAAATTGATCAACTTGATATATCTTGACCAACGCACATACAAACACATACATGGTGAAATGTCGACAATGTTGTCATAGTACTATTAGTTGTTCAAATATTGCTAAACACAAAAACAAACCCAAGGGTCAGTCTGTACTAGATGTCTGGTGTAATGAATTCTCAAGAAACAGGGTAAAAGCTTACATTTCATAAACGTTCTGTTCAAACATAACCACATCACCAGTGCATGCATCCCCTGCACACAATTTTGTCAATTAGAGAAGGAATAATAAAAATCTAAACTAAACTTTAAGTAGTTCTATTTCTTCCAGCATTGGATCAACCTTTGCAATTTAACACAAAGCTGGATACTGGGTATTTCTCTTCTCCACCTCCATTTATGATCCTGAAAAAACATGGTTGATTAAAAAAAGGAGTCAAATAAGCAAGCAGAGTCTATAATAACTCCTGCATTGACTAGGTATTACAAATGTCTAGAATTACCCGAGATGCTCTTGGATGCGCTCTATGAGAATCCTTTTGGTACCCGTTAACCTCAAGCCATATTTCCTCAAGTAAACCTTACAATTGATCAATTTTTAGTTTCTCGAACTGACCAGCTGTTGAATCAAAGACAGAAATTAATACAATTATTCTACGCATTATACTAATAGAACCAAGCAAGTGCGGTGCACTGGTGCCTAATGAGATTATGGCAACATTAACTTGACTCTTTCAGTTGTGAACAAGTAAAATTTGATCAAGTTTAGTACATATCCTATAGATTTTCTTGCCCTTTCTATGTGATTTCTTCTTCTTGATTTCTTCTTACATACAAAAACATTTCAGCAAAACATTTCAGCAAAACAAGAAAACCCCTGAAACCCTAGATCTAAAAACCCACATACAAAAAAAAAAAAAAAAAAAAAGTTTGTCAGGAACCCTAGATCTAGATCTAGAACCCCACAAGAAGAAATCAAGAAGAAGAATGAGAGAGGCACTTACCTTCTCTGGTTTCTTCGTGCGATGGAGCCAAAAACCAAAACGAAGCTTCGAAATTGCTAATCGGTTTTCTTCTTCGATGGGGAGGGAGGATGCGATGGAGCCAAAAACCAAAACCAAGCTTCTTCTCACGATGCTTCTCTCGGTGGAGTCGACGATGGGGAGGGAGGATGAAGCTTCTTCTTCGATGGGGAGGGAGAAGATGGAGCCAAAAATCAAAAGCAAAATCGAAATTGGGGAGAGCTTTTCTTCGAGACTGAGCTTTTCGGCGAGGGAAGGGACGACGAAGCTTCTTCTCTTCGCCTTCTTCGGTCGGTTGACTCGATGATGGGGAGAGGGTGGCGAGGTCTGTCGAGTTCTCTTCTCTGCTTCAACCCACTTTCTCTTCTCTGCTTTGTTCCCTCCCTCTTATTTTCCCCAAATTTCAATTTCCCTCTCTCTTTTTTTTTTTTTTTTTTTTTTACTCATGCACGTGCGAGGGAGGCTCCCTCGCCCAAAACCTCGCCCAAACCCTCGACATTTAGAATTACTCAAAATGTTAGTGCCCTGTACTATATTGTTTTTAAAAATTGATGAGTCAGGGAAATATTATCAACTGCATAGTGTACAGTACCTTTACCAGAAATTTCATATCCAATCCATGCAACTGCTATTAGGCCGTCACTTGATACACTCTTTATAATATAATATGTTTAAAATAGTTGGTCGATTCAGTTTTGATTTAGTTTTAGTCAGTTCGGTTCTGTTCAATTGCGGTTTGCATAAATTAGAATCGATTCGATTTCGGTTAAATTTTTTGAAATCGACCAAAGTTTGTTTGATTCACGGTTTACTCTAGAAACTTGACTCTATGCCATGAGCAATGGACTCTTAATCAAATTCTACATACTCTCTTTATCGCTACTAGAAGTGAGAAAATTTACGCATGTCCTAATTCATATGTTAATGATCATCATTCAAACTAAAATTTTCCCAACGTGGGTTGCGTTCTTAGTCTAGTGTATGACCACACAATTCAAATAAATAACTTACATATAAAACCAAATAAATTCAAATCAAGTCCTCCAAACAAAATAAGGAAATTCTAAGAGCACTTCATTATAGATAGTGGATGCATGTCCAAAATGCAAAATTTTTGATTTATTCAAATTTGTCTTTGTTGATTTTGACCTACAAAAATGAGCAGTAGTGAACTAGAAACCACCGTGTTAGTGGTCAAAGACACTCCGATGGTAAAGTTAGAGGATGTTTGCTTTTGCTTCACAAGTCTTAATAAGAAGTGAACCACCTTATTTAGAGTGTTTGTTTTTTTTATTCTGATAAGAAGTTATACTACTGATTGGAGTAAGCAAAAGGGAGGTGCTGATCACTTAGCACTGAGTGCTTAGTAAAAAATTATTCCAATAATAACCTTAACATAACTTTGTAATGAAAATTGATGCACCATCTTCTTACAAATAAGTAGCGGCTAAATTTAGACGACGCACATTCATTCTCTTCACCAAGTATTGTGGTTTTACCTATATTCACAAGGAACCGATAAGAAATTTATCTCATTTTTCTCATTCATCTTTGTTTTCTTTCTCTGTATTTTCGAGTTTTTCTTTGTCTCTTCAACTCTCCACCTCATGTATATTTTCAACTCTCTTTCATCTTTGACCATATTTTGATATTCTTGTAATGAAAGGTATAGTAACATTTTCTAGGATTTGAATAATTATTGGGTATAATTTTAAGTACAATATTTATGTCATAAATTTTTTAGCTAAGTGGGGCAAAATTGTCAAATAGTTTTCATTCATCACTTAAAAGCAAACACATTTTAATTTTACAACTTCTAATCAGCAGCTCATTCATAAGCAAAACAAACAGTTCATTCAAAACTTCTAACTCCAGTTAGAATTTAGCTTCTAAACACTTACAAAAAATAAACGGCCTATCAAGTTCTTGAACAATGATGAAATTAGTTTATTCACCTTATGTAATAAGAGCATTTTACTCCTTCAGTGACTCTATACTCCTTCATTGACTCTATCTCTGAATGCGCAATGAAGGGAGGAGCTCGCTTATAATCTCCCCTCAACATGTTACGTCCAGTCAAAGGTGTGATGACTCACTAATGGTATCACTAATTTAGTGTCGAATTTAACCAGCAACACTTGGGGTGAGAAGTGTTAAGGGAATAAAAAAACAAAAATTGTTACGTCCAGCTTGGATAATCCAAAACATAATCACTAGCTCATGGGATTCTAGCAGTACCATGAGCTTGTAATATCCTTGACAAACAGTCAGAAGTTTCTTACTGTCGTCGTAACAACAAGTGGAGAAGAAGGGATCAGTGGGTGTTTTATTTTTCTTTGAGGTGTTGTAGATGTGAGAGATGTTTGGGGATGCTTTTAGGGTAGCTTGAATCAGAGTGAACGGTGTGTTGGTTTAGATTATGTTATGTAGAGAGTGTGAGTGAGCTTCTTCGAGTTCATGACGGCGAACGCAAACCTCTTAGGGAGAAGATGAAGTTCCACATCGCCAATCAGATCACTGGTTGACAGAATAAGCTCGAAATCGATGGCTATTAGAAACAGTGAGTTTTTTCTTTCTCTCTTTTGGAATTTTGGGTATTTTTCTTTTATATACAAAGATCATTGTAAGTTAGATTCTGGGATGATTTGAGCTTATGGGGTGATTGAAATTGATTTTTTGAGTCTGGGTATTGTTTGGGTTTGTGAGATTTGTTTTCTGTCGAATTGTTTGTGTGAGGAGGAACTTCTTCCCATTATCTAATTAATGTCTCTTTACTCATACCCATTGATTTGTTTTCCTTTAATCTTCTTCTTCTTTATATTGTAGCTCTTTCATTTGTTTAACTAATCACATACTTTGTTTTTTCTTCTTCTTCTTCTTTTCTTTTCCTGTTTAATTAGTCTATAATAAAAGGATTTATTCTGGACATGCTTTTGATGTGAACTCTTGTGGTTGTTTTACATTTTTTAAAATATGTATAATGTGTTTTTTTTTTTTTTTTTGGAAAGTGAATTGGGGTAATAATAAACTTGCTTCAAAGCTTCAACAAAGAACCTAATTAGTTCTAGCTTCACCGTCTCCAGGTTAGTGAGTAACCTTGCAAAGTTTTCTGCTACTAAAGTGGTTGCATGATAGACCTGCCATAACTTTTCTTCCTCGTAATTACCAATCAATCCTTTAAGCACTCTCATGACCTGATTTATACCTAATGTGGGTCCTAGGATGTATGAGAAGTCGTCGTAAAGAATCGAAACACAATGAATCATGATATAGAAACCATTGAATGCTAGCACTAATCTAGCATCCCTACAAGGTTTTAATAAGCATTTGCATTCTACCTGTATTATCATCATCAGTTACCTGAATTTAGGATTTGTCTTCTTGCTTCGAGAAGACCTTCGAGGAACATATTCCGTGGAAGGCTGTATTGTGGTAACTTCATGTTCTTCTTCAATCGTGTTTGGCCTCACCTTTGCTGTTTTCGCTTCAAGTATGCTTTTAACTTCAGTGACCAATGCATCCCTGCCTATTCTTGCAATTTCTGAATTCAAAACATTGATGACTTGGGGTGTTAGCCAATCCATGGGCGTTGTTGGATCTTCCCCCTGTCTTTCATCAACTATCTCTTGTCTTACTTCAGGAAATGTGGAAGTTGGTTTTGAGGTTGCATCAACCTCTTCACTGCATCTTTCCTCACTTCTTTTACTGTGTCTTGGCCCCTGTTCTCGGTTATCTTTGGGATAGCTACCCCTGGTTCCACGCCCACCATCTGATTTGTGATGGGAGAAGTAGAGCGTATCTGATCAGTGTTGAGCAATTCATGCTCACCATTTTAACACTCCAAATCTGGTTGTTGACACCCCAATGCAGGTTGAAAATGTTGTGCCCGTGACTGTGTCCCAGGGACCGTAAGGATCAGCTCATCATCTGCCTGGGGGGCTCGAGGTCCCTCTCTCTGTAATATTTTAATTTGGCTGGTTTCAATACTTGTATTCACATCTTCAAACTCAGGACTTGTCGTCCCCGGGATGCCTAAATCATCATGATTAGTTGGGTCTCCTTGCTTCGCTTTTTCAATCTCACTAGCTGTGTATTCCGTCTCTTGAAGGCCTTCCTCGGTTGTTTCTTGTACGAATATGTCACTGGCGGTTGCCTTTTCTTTACTAGCCAAAAAATTCTTTGTTTGATTACTCTCATCTTCAACATTATCCCCCGTAAGCATCTCAAACTTGTTCGACAACAATAAATTCACTGGCTCTTTGGCCACTGGTTTCTCCGCACCCACTCCCTCCTTTATTACCTCCCCCATATTATTTTTTGCACCACTCGTGCCAACCTCTGATTTTGTAATTTTATTTTTATGAGCCACTGGAATATAGTGCTGTTTGACAACTTTAGCTTCCACCTTTTGTTTTTCATTATTCTCTTCGTTTACCACATGGGATGCTTTTACATTGCCCTTGAGACTTAATTTTTTCCTGCAAAATTCCTTCTGATGCCCTAGCAAAGAACAATAAATCACAATATTTAAACCCTGGGTATTCAATTTTCTGCCAAAAGCCCCTATTGTTAGCCCTGTCTATCCAAATTCTATTAGGTAGCTTATCCGCCAAAGACATCTCCACACAAACACGGGCAGAACTCGGGTGTGATAAACATCGAGTATGATCATCCATGCGCAAAAAACCACCAAAAGAGATCACAATTGCTTTCAAAAGAGGAGGATGAAATAAATGCAAAGGCAAGTTAGGCAACTCTACCCATAATGGAGCCGATATCGGATCTGCTTTCAGACTGAAACCATCATGCCAGCGGAAGCTTTGAATCGAACTCCACGAATAAAAAAGGAATCTCTTGATGGGACTTTCTTTGCTTCTGTCTCAGATTGAAGACGGGCTAGAACGTGGCGTTGATCAAGTAATCCTAATGAGAAATCTCCTAGGATACCCCAATTTCAATGAATCGAATCCCGAATATCTTCCAAAGTTGGCCTATAGCTAGAGAACTTTAATACAATCACATGCTTCTCCACGTACTTCATCCGATGCTGTATGACCAATTGTCGGCTCTCATTCTTTTCGGAATCTAGTTCCCTCCACATGCGTATCCGTAACCTCATCTACCAAAAAATTTCCAACGATTTGGCTGAAAGAGCACTTAGGAGCCCCTTTGTCATGCTCCGACCCGCCATGAGAATCGCAGCGTGCCGATGTGTAAACTAACCCGTAATACAGGCGGATCGTAACCGACCACAACATCATAATATAACATATTCTTGATACGAGAATGAAACGGAAATAAAAACTACGATAAAAATTTAAACAAAATAAGAATATATGATTCGCCTCGCCAGAGTCATAGCGACAAAACCAGTATACAAGCATCTAGTATAGCAAGATAATACACTTGATAATACAGAGGAAACAAAACATACCCGTACAGGGTGGATACGACCAAACAGCACAAAACGTGCCTACAACGGAAAACTGGGCCTAAGCGCCACGATCAGAAGGAGCGCCAACACTGTCTGCACTCCAATAGAAGGACACCCCTTGCAGGGTCAGCAAAGCACAAAGCTAGCTGGTGCGAGCGAACTAAATACAAATAACAGAATAATATACAAGGAAAATTCATGTCATACGGATAAGTAACAAGTTCTAAAGTCTAAATCACACCGTGTCTCTAAGGATAATAGTTCTAAGTTCAAGCACCAACACAAGCATTTCAGATTCCACAATAACTACAAGTTTATGAGATACGCCGATCATTATCTGTGATTCAAACATGGTAAATATCAAGCGAAGAAAATAGAGACAATCTCATAATTCTTCATAGTCTATTAGGTATAGCAATCAAGTCGAAACAAAAAATCCTGTAAAATTCTGTATAAATGTCTCATATCGTAGGTATCCGCATATACTACGAATGTGTCTCACCCAGACACATCCCACAACGTGCACCAGTACCACTTCGGGCTTGTTTGTATCCTAATGGGGTAACATCTGCCAGGATACAAACTCAAACATCCCGAACAACTGGCCTTACACGGCCAACCTAGCACAATCAAACTCAAGCGTGCTGGGAGGGAAAGCGAGTAATCTCCAAAGCACGTCCTCCGGGACCCGTCCTACTGCACTATCTAGTGGCAAGTGCGTGCGGGAGCTCACCACACCTCAGCAAGTTTGCCACATGCAATAGCGTCCTCAATGTCAAGTGCGAGTCATCTCAAGCACCATCCAACTCATGATGCGAGCAAGCTCCTAAGCATTGGCACAACAGACATTATAGCAGGGTAAAGACACTTATACTAATATCAACATGCACAAATGACGAGTCTGTACATAATCAAAGGTAACAGACGTGCAGTCATAATCAATTCGACAATTTTTATAAAACCACGATTATGCCAGGGTCCCAACATGACCCAATTCACCACGATAAATTTATTCGAGTCGATTATCATACATGCTCAAGACTCGGCAATCCACGGTAAAACAGGACATACTATGCTAACTCGAAAACGAAACATACAAGTCTAATGTCATTACACCAAAGCCTAATCACACCAAAATTCATTCACTATTTGATTTCATTCAAGTATATCATGCTTTCAGAAAAATCAATGCGTAATTCATTCACAAAGAAACAACACAACCATCGAAATCTCTAAAAACCTCAGATTTCGAACTTGGATTCAATTATACATAATCGACGGTATCATGTAAAAATTAAATTCAGGATTTCAAATAATTATTTCTCAAAATAAATATTATAGTTCCGCTCACCTGGGCGGAATGGGTTTTCAGAACCCAATTCCTACCGGTCGAAGCTCCTAACTCGCAAAACAACGAATGCGAGACCACAAAATTTTTTAAAACTGCAAGGCAGACTCAATGTGCGGCTCACCCACGCACCCAAAGTCCGGATTCACGCCGAAGAACCCTCAAAACGAACATGCACCTTGATTTTTTTGAAAAAATCGGCCAACCCCGAAATCACCCTTGCATGTCGAGTCTACGGGCTCCAAACGACGCCACCAAGGCCCCTCAACGACTGATCGGAGCTACAGAAACCGATCAAACAAACCAACACCAAATAAGCCCACACAACATTTGAAATTCGATTTCTTAAATGAAAAACTGAAACAAGAAGGAGAGGGGATAAAGAGGAAGAAAAATGAGGCGAAGGAGGTGAGATTTGGGGGAAGAAAATCGACAAATCCGTCGAAGTTTTCGCTGGAGAAGAAGGGTCGAGAGGAGAACTCGCTCCCTGGAAAAAGAAAAAGAAAGAAGGAGAAAGAAAAGGGGGGAAGGGTTTTGTCTCTTAAAGGGTGGGTGGCTATGTGCCCTACCACATTGCCTGAGTACAACCCTGACCAAGAAATTAAAAAAAAAAAATAGATATTACACCCTTCCATGGCTCCCCCACTTTCCATTGGGGGAGAAGGTATGGCAGCTATATGTGCCGACGTACCAAAACAAACAACCTGGTCAAACCAGGCCCGTACCTAGCAACAATCAAACCAGGAAATCAGGGAGCGTAACAGTGGCCAGAATGGCCGCTGAGACGTGATGACAGCCTAGTGTGACGGCGGCCTAGAGTGGTGGCGGCCTAGCGCGACGGAGGCCTAGCTTGCGAGCGGCCTAGTGCGGTGATGGCCTAGCTTTGGCGGCCAGAAAACAAGCTTGATGGCTGCTGTTTTTCCTAGTTTTTCTTGCTGAAACCTAGCTGCCACTTTAATCAATGGGTGAGATCGTCTCCAATGATCTTGGGACGGCTAAGATTGAAAGAATCAGAAACGAAAAATTAATACCCACTCTGCCCTTCAAATCGCCTCAGAGCGCTCTGCATTGGACCCATTATAAGACTTCGAATATTGTTTCAGTTTTGTTACTTATTATATGTATAATGTTGATAGACGTGTTCTCAACAACTCTTGATGATCGCACAGGAATTTTGTGTAATTTGATCAGCAATAATAGTATACTACTACTTGTTTATCATGCATCAACTTTATTTATTGATCAGGAAATCTCAACACAACTTACTCCTGCCCCACAAATCTGCGGATAATTGATTTAAACTCTCAAACAACCCACCTTCAACCTCCGTTATAAGAGTGGGAGAATAATCAAAGCATTGGGTTGTAGGTGTTTATGGAATTGAAAAAGATGGTATGTCTGTCTTCTCTATTTTTCCTTGTATGTCTGTGTCTAACAGTATTGAGTTTGGATGAAAACACCCCAAAATTTAGTAGAGACAATTTTCCATCAGACTTTGTTTTTGGTGCTGGAACGTCCGCTTATCAGGTCTGTCTCTGTACTTCCTCCCATCTTGATTGAACAAATTTATTAAAAACCAAATCTTACTTATCATAATTTGTGTATGCTTGTAGTATGAAGGAGCAGTAACAGAGGATGGAAAGACACTCAGCATATGGGACACTTTTACTCAAGCTGGTAAACCACTGATATTAGAATTCATTTTTGACGTCTTATTTTCCTAGTGAAATATTTTTGTATATTATATAGGATTTTCAGCTCCTGTTAAAGATGAATTAAATGCATGAATTATGTAGTTTTTACTAGAGAAATTGCTGAATTGAAGTTTATTTATTGTGAGCAGGTAACATGCCTGATAAGAGCACTGGAGATGTGGCAAGCGACGGATACCACAAGTATAAGGTGAGACATGCCCGTCTTTGTACTCATTTCCTTTTTCTTTATTGTGTGCATGTTTACTGTGGTGCCGTTATAGGTTCTTCTGTTGAGATGATGTTGAGATGAAGTTGACTTGAATAGTCCCATATCAAGTAAGGAGGACTCGTCACTACGGTTTATAAGGAGATAGTCCACTCCCTAATAGCACAATATCGTTGCTATGTATAGTGGACCTAGGTGCGCACACAGACTCGAAGAAGTGTATTTCGAGATGTTGATATGTAACTTTTCAAATTAAAACTTGCAAACATATAGAATTAGAAACTTTTCACTAGTTAGGTTAAAACGCATTAGGGTAACCACATATATACGTCAAAGACTACCACTCCATTGTTATCAAATCTTAACATTAGTTTTCCAGTTTTATATTCCAAAAGAATTAGAAAAGTTCAGTTTAATTCAAACTTTCTGAACTAGGCGCTGAAATAGCGTTGGTTCTCTCGTTGTCTTGTCTTGCACATAATTAAATCACTTACCGAAAAAATCAAACTGATCTAGAATTGTAGCTGTCTCTTGAAAGAGTCATATATAACATTGTTTCTAATTATCTGTAACTATTGTTATCAATCGTTATAGGAGGATGTGATGCTAATGAGTAAAGTGGGACTCGAAGCCTACAGATTCTCCATATCTTGGTCAAGACTCCTTCCTAGTATGCTAAGTCACACGACTGTTTTACTTTGCCATTTACATCTTTTATGTTGGTATAAACTTGCCATTGTTCGATCCATGTAGATGGAAGAGGAGCCGTCAACCCAAAAGCCCTCGAGTATTACAATAATCTCATCAGTGAATTGGTCCATCATGGTATCCTTTTCATCCATTAATTTGAGCTTAATGAGGCATATATTTTAATGATCTTCCTCATGATTTATCTGTGAACTATAGGGATTGAACCACATGCTACCCTTTACCATTTAGATCTTCCTCAAATACTTGAAGATGAATACGAAGGATGGCTGAGCCCAAAAATTATGTAATTTCATCCCTTTTGTTTATGCGACGTACCCTCCTTTCTAACTATAACCCAATGTACATAATTTCATTTTGACCTTTATTTTGTGTTGTTTTCATCCAGTGGTGACTTCACTGCCTATGCAGATGTGTGTTTCAGAGAGTTTGGTGACAGAATCTCCCATTGGACCACCATAAATGAACCAAACATAATGGCCATATCATCTTATGAAACTGGACAGTTTCCACCTCAGTGATGTTCACCTCCAGGGCGCTGGTATAACTGCAGTGCAGGAAATTCGTCTGTTGAACCATACAAAGGGATGCACAATATTTTACTCGCACATTCATCTGTTGTGACCATGTACAGGGACAAATACCAAGTAAGTCATACGCTACCTCTTATTAGAAGGTTTTTCAAGACAATGAGTTCAATAAGTGTATTGCAGGCCACGCAAAATGGTACGATAGGCTTGAATGTTTATGCCATCTGGTTTATTCCTATGACAAATGCAACTGCAGACGTTATGATTGCTTCACTGGTTGGTAAGTACATACATATGTATATTTATAAGTCTATCTAGTGTATGAAGTTTTTCTACATATTAGACATTTCTTTCACAACAGTGTTTAGGTGTATGTTCTTTGAGTCCAATTCTGATTCCAGTGTATTTCAGATGGACCAACCACATTCAGACGGTTTGTTTTTGTGACATGAATTGCAGGCTTATTGAACCCCTCATTTATGGAGACTATCTATTCACCAAAGGGATGAAATGTGATATGCATAAAATATAATTGATTTCGAACGATGAGATTTGTTCACCAAAGGCCCTGGGAGGTGATTGAATTCATAATCCCGGCTACTGATGACGACCGCAATGTTTATTATGCATATCTATTCACTGTTCTAAGGAATGAGGAACTAACTAGGGAGCAGCTGTTGGCCTATTATTACTCAGTGTTCACTACATTCGTCCCCGACCTGAATTTGAGATTACAGGAGAGCCTTGGTGATAGAGGGTTGGTTATCAAGGAGATCAGGCTGCCAATAGAGGCGGACGACAACAAAATTGATCTCCCTAATATTGGATTCTCATGGCCGCACACGCTGGCCTATCGCCCAGATGATCTTCATCCTATTCAAGAATATCCAATCAGTGAGCTATCAGAACTTTTGGTTAAGTAGAACAAGTGCTCTGTGCTCTTTCATAGGTGTAGATCCAAGTGAGATAGATATCTTCATGCTTATAAGAAATGCCTCAAAGATCATCAGCTCCATCCTGCATGGACGTCAGCTGTTAAAGGCAGCACTAGTGAATCTGATGCTTGCTAACCAGAACGGAGGTAGCCTGGAATCTAAGTTTAGTTATCTACTCGGAATAATCGAGTGGTATGAGATGTCCGAATTCAGGTACATCTATGATGTGTTGATTCTGTCCAAGTCCCCTGTCTTACGGGACTATCGTGTGAGACATGAAGTCCTACACTTTGCTAGAGCTGTTGCAGATGTCCGCACATTCTCTCAACCCCAGTACTAGAGCAAAGCTTGTAGGAAGGACTATGGTACTAAATTAATGTTGCGTTTACTTTGATTCACAGTGAGAACTGCGAGGGATAAGGCGGTAGTGGTGTTTAAACGTAGTTCATCCCGTGCAAGATTCCGACTATCCTAAGAGTAGTCAATGATTATTACATGAACCTATGAACCTAAAGAGAGAGCTAATGTAATCCTTGAAATAACAAGGACATACCAGTAGTGATTGGTAAAAGGTAATGATTAAGTAATGGAAGTCAGAAGTCCAACGAAGTATGTATTGGCGATTCAGACTAATCATTTTTTTTTGTCTAAACTGAAGGAGTTATTCTACATGGCGAGGAAACGAGAGAGGAAATGAGCGAGGGGAGGGAGGTGGCGGGGTGGGGACCGTTCACCTCCCTCGGGATGCGCGCGCCAAAAAAGACGGCACACATCCCGAGGGAGGTGAACGGTCCCCACCCCGCCACCTCCCTCCCCTCGCTCGTTTCCTCGCCCACTTCCTCGACATTTAGAATTTCTGAAACTGAAGAGATCTCTTGTGCATGAACTCATCCTTTTTGTTGCTGCATCAACTTTGTCTAATTAGCAGTGACTTGCAGATTGTCCTCTCTGGTTTTGGGTCAGGAGATCAACATTTAAAGCTTACAACTATAATGTTTCAGAATATATTTCCTGCCATCGATGTTAATACTGTAAGTGCCTCATGTTATCTTTTTATGAAATATTGACTTTGCTTCCCTTATATTGTATTGTGTTTTGTTCGACTAATATCATTATTTTCTTCTCTTGTTTTTTAGGTTAAGCTTTCTTCATGCCAGCGTATTGTGTTACTTTATTACAATAAGGAGACAAAGCTTATTGATTTCAGGCATTATTCAATCACATTACAGCCTGTTGGTGTCTCGCGTAGAATTAGAAAAATTGTGCAGAATCGTCAGTTGCCTGATTTAAGGAGTCTCCAAGATGTAAGTGAGTTTGTTACCAGGTAATATTTCTTTCTTTTCTGGATATTGGAAATCGTCATTCAAGCTAGTAGTGTAGTTATATACCATTAAGACAGTTGATGGTTGCCTCGCTTTACAACATTTTTTAGGTATAAAACCCAGAACAATAGAACGTAGATTTTTCCTAAATTTCCACGGAAACGCTCCACTTCCACAGTTCCACCTAAGGCTCCATCTCAACCACTATCTTCTAGGTTGATTCCCCACCAATGCACTTGCCTTGCCAGACTTTGTACCACGATACACAGACCTTGCCATGTTTGATTTGAGCTTCCGAGCTTGAAACTGTGGTTTAAATTGTTGTGTAGACCAAACCTGTTTAACTTCTCACCACCACCACTTGGAACCAATGACTTATACCTTTGGATGGACAAGAACACCTGGCCATCACTATCTGACTGTCAACAAACAACCTCCATGCATCACCACCCCCACCCCTAGGTATGCAAATATGCCTTCAACATTCTGTATTTCATCTAAAACTGTCAATATTAATCTCTCCCGCATTTCTGTTCTGCATCTTTCCCCTCCAAACACCTAAAATCCATCTCCATCCCCGAATTAGGCGAGTGCTTACTTTCCGATCCACATTTGCAAATGTATACAGATAAGGTTATGAGCACAGCAATACAACAGATCTTTAAATATATAATGTAAAGGTAAAAAACGTACATTTTTATGTCTCTTGTGTAAAAACTGGGTTAGGATTCTGTGGTAGCTGATTTTGCTAGTACAAAAGAAGAAATGCAAGGTAAATCAATGAATTGCCTTTCGACATATATGATGGCGTTTGGAGAGAATTAACACTGATTCCTTTAGCTGCACAAAGAAATTAAACAATATTGATGATTGCTCATTTTTATATTTTTATTTATTTAATAGCCTTTGAGTGTTTTTAAAGCTTAATAAGAATTCTTGCTCGTGATTTTGTGTTATCATTTTTGAAGAGCTGGTTATGGATCCGAAAGTGAAGGAGATGAAGAAGCTGCGACAGTTAGTCTTACAAATGATGTTGGTAGAGTGAACCGAGCTACTAACAAAAGTGCTGTAAAACTTCAAGAGATTGGTCCGAGAATGACACTGCAACTAGTTAAAATTGAGGAAGGATTGTGTTCTGGGGGAATCATATTCAGTGAATATGGTAAGTGTGTAGTTTATATAATGCTTTATGGGTTGTTAAGGCGTGAAATAAATTGAATTGAGAAAAAAAAAAAAAAAAAACACCAAAATTTGAAAAAGAAGCAATTAAGGTCGAGTGAAATGCTCTTATCCCACTACTTTCAAAACGATAGCAAGTGAAAAGCTTTTAACTGTTCTTGTTCTTTCTCATCAGGAAATGGAGATGGGGCAGGTAAGAAGGCGACTAAGGAAAATCAGGAATCAGATGAAGCCGATTAGTAGTTCTTGGAATGTCTGAAGATCCCAGGAAGAAATTCCTTGCCACCTCGAACAGTGTAAGCCAGATGAAAGAGGACTAAGAAAATTCAAGTCAATATGATATTTAATCGTTTCTGATCGGAGGGAGAGATGCTTCTTTTGTGTTAAGAGTTTTTCTACGTGGGGATAAGAATTATGCAATTTTGGTAGATCAGCTTTTCGAAAAACAGAAAGCACAGTTGTATGAATTATCATAATTTTACTACATTATTCGCGGTGAACGATTTTCTTTATTACTATTTACTAAAATAATCTGCCTGCTCACACAATGCAATTTCCAATGTCTTGATATGCAACTTTTTAAGAAAAATAACACATCTATGCGTAGACTTGCAAAAATCAATATTGGGTTGTAATGGAGTCGACATGGTGAAATAAGAACTTGATTAATCAACCCATGAGCCACATTTAGGAGTGGTATTAGGTTGATATTAACCAAAGTCTAGTCTCAAATCTCTGTTTTTTTTTTTTTTTTTTTTTTTTTTTTTTTTTTTTTCCTTTTCTTCTAGCTTTTTGATGACTGTTTATGGTTGTGGAATGCTTATCAATTATCACTAAGGTTGATGACTACCTTCATGTTTCCTTCGTATCGAAGGTGAGAAACTAAACTACTCCACAATTTTCTTAATCGTCTATGCATTAATAAATTTAGGGTTATTTTCCATTTGACCCCTATTTATTTATGTCTATTCTTGTTTAACTCTCATTTGTTCTTATATTCTAGTCTAAACAAAGGAGAAAAGGAAGAAAAAAATAAATAAATAAAGAAGGTGAAAAGAGAAAAAAGGAGAAGAAGATGAGAAGGGAAGAGAATGAAAATAAGAATAACAAGAACAAGAACAAAGGAAAAAAGGAAGAAATAAGTGGTGGTATAGCCGGAAGTGGATGAGGTGTAGTGGTGCGACAGGCGGTGGCAGTGGGGTCGGAGCGAGTGGGATGGTGTTGCTTCTGTGAAGGTGGAAAAGAGAAGGCGGTGTCATTCAACACATCTAAAAAAAAAGTGGAGTGCTAGTTGGTAGCATCATTACTGGCCCCTATTTTAGGCTTTGGGTTTTCTCCAAAAGACCTCGTTGCTATTAGAAGGTAGACCATTCCTTATAAACCTTTATGCCAATTCATCTTCCTTACTAATCAATAATGACTTCTTGATCTAATTTGGCGGAGCCAATTGATTGAGAGCAGGCGCAAATTGTTTATATGACAACATCATCGTCACTTGCCAACTTCGTATCATCCATGCTTACACTGCAAGTAATCAGTACCAACAACTCTTAATTTGTATCTAAGTACTTACATAAAGCAAGCTGCAATGCCTCAATATTATAACATCCATATGCTGCTACTTAGTCCATCGTGTGGGCAACCATCAGTTCAGTAATGGAAACTGATGGTGTATAGACTTTTGGTAAGTTTCAGAGTTCCAATAGCACAAAAGCATCTCAAGTGAAGTGGTGGAATGTGAACAAGAGAGATGAAACATCAGCAACCCGATAAGTTATCACCCTGTGGTAGGAGAGTAACTGTAAATTTGATCCCAGGATTTGCTCGAGGCCGACTATTCAGATACTCCTCAAAATAGGTCTTGTTTTCTCTTGCTAATGTCAAATCCGTAACATGAAAATAACAGAAATCAACATATTGGAAGCAAGTGCTCACTTAAGAATCAAATGACTAACTGCACTGACCATCTGTTTCATCATTGATGTGACTCGACCACCTGATTGCAGTTTCAGCTTTGCCAAGAAACTCCTCTCATTATTATCATTCTCACTCCTGTCAATTAGAAGTCCGCAATATTTTTTTTATGTCATCAGAAAGCATTGATAAAAGTTGTATCAAGTACGTTTCCAGGATCATCCTTTACTGGGACAGTCACAACCTACTCTTACACTGACATTGTCCTCGTGAAACCACCCCTCGTGGAAGAGTGAGATTTTTAGCTCAAAACAAGAATGAGCTACTAAAATATTTGTAACCCAAAACTGAATGATCTTGACTGTCTGAAATATTCACCATTATCATGGAGCGAAAATAGAGAGTCCAGAATTTCAACCAAACAAGCCCAAATGGTGCACATTCTTCACGAACATAGTATCTTCTGTAATCACCTCCGCACACAATCCTGCAAAAACAATCATACACAACTTTGCATAAAAACTCTAAATCATGGAATAACTTATTCCCAATTAAGACACTTTTTCATCTTTTCAAGTGAAAATCAGTCAATTATGGCCTTGCATTCAATTAGACATAAACACAGCAAAAATTTTGCTTTTCAAATCTTTGATAAGGCAAGAATGAAAGTTGCGAAATTCAGATTTCAATGTACTTGTGGTTCATGAGAGATGACTGATCAATGGTTAGCAAATGAAATATTGGTTAAATCCCTTGACATTTGTTGGAAAAATCTGAAATATGGTTTCAATCTTTAAAGCTATTATCTTCAAAATCCATTTCATTGGCTATGAATCATGATCTAATTATATTAAACACGAAGTTAAAAAAACACAATTGAGATTTCGGTAAGCTTTCCAAAAACATGTCGGAGAGTATAAAAACAAGAGGAATGCCATAAACACAACAATCTCAAAAGATTATATTAATTGGTTCTTGTGTTTAAACTTCTAATAAATGGTACAATTTCTCTAAACCAAAATCCTGTGATGTGAATGGAAATGTACAAAACACAAATAAGAGAAAACAAAATGCAAATAAACCTGAACACCAATTTCCACCATGCTCAAAGGCCAAAACAGTTAAGAGTAAGAACAAAAATAACGCTCACTCGAGAAACAACATAATAAAAACATTTGAGAAATTACAAAATATCATTGCAAATATTCAAAACAAACTTATATTGACATTACCATCAGGCCTTGTGGTAAAGGACATCTCAGATGAGACAGAACACACCAATTTGAGTTTATCAGTTCATCTGATAATTGTCTCTTGACATGTTCTCCCTCCTTTAGCCATCACACTTAGCATGTTGCAAAATGATCCTCTTTGTGGGCTTGTCCCAAAGTAACTTATGGCATCCTCCAGAGTGTTGCACTTTCCTGCAATGGAAGATATCATCAATGAAAAACAACAAAAATGAAGTATTGTATATCTTCTAAAAAATAACTCTTTAATGAGATGCAAATACATGGAGACAACTAATTGAAGCAAAATATGTATTTGACTATTCTTCCTTAGCGTAATCATTTCTAGCTAAACAAAAGACCGAGAAACAACATGTAGACCACAAAATTCCAGAGACAGAAACAAACTAACCTCTGGTAAATTCTGCTTGTTGCTAGAATGCATGTCTGGCCCCTTTTTTCGCTTGACACAATCTTACAACACCACGAAAAACACCAATCAAATTGTTTATCACAAATTGATCAGACATCACAGGGTAAGGAAATATTGTGGAAAACTGAAGGAACGCGCTGATCAAATCATATAGGAGACGTAAGGATTAAAATAAAGATTTTTTTTTTTTTACTGAGAATACAATGACCATCAGAAAATTTCTTTAAAGGTAACTCAGAGAACTAACTTGTTTTTGTTTGGAGAGAAACCACTTAATTCAATACTTTGATGTCACAAGAAAAAAAAAAAAGGATGCAATAAAAGGAATTGGGTAAAACTATGTCAATTTAAGTGTAAAAGGCAGTAACTGAAGAAAGCTAATAATGACATATATGACATTCTGAAGAAGGGAGGGAGATGTTTTAGCTCTTTTTTTTTTTTTTTTTTTTTTTTTTTTTAAATTAACCTCCAGTGGGGAGGGGCAACTATGGAATGCCAGACCTTAATTACTTATAAAAAAATGACTTACAAAAGCTACGGGGGTACATTACGACGTTACCCGTATGAAAGCTAAAGCAAAAGCTAAAAGCAATGAAAAAAACAATACAAAACTAAAAGCAGTTAACTGAAATCAGCTCACTGTCTGTGCCCAGCAACCCGAACAGCGCCAGCAAGCTCTCAGCCATAGAACACGCAGCACACGCGCGTTTCTGCGACCCGAGTGTACCCCGGATTGCCCAAAACAAATGCTCCAACCAACGCTGCGACAGACAGCAGGCGTCCCAGCAGCAGCAAAACCAGCATCAGCAGCAACTCAGCGTAACAGCAGCAGCAACTCAGCGCAGCAACAGCATCAGCAACGCAGCAGCAGCATCAGCAACAGCAATGCAGCGCAGAACAGAGCAACTCTGTTTTGCGACAGAGTGCTCTGCCTAAACAGCATCTGCCCCTGTTTAGCTGTGTCGCAGCCGCGATTTCGCAGCATCATCCAGGCCGCATACCGTCACTAGACAGCACCCAGCATCAGTCCACATCCGCAAGCCAAGCCGCGGCATGCTACCTAGCTCAGCCCCCATGTCAGCACCAGGTTGAACCCAAACTGCCAGAACTGAATCAGACTGCCTGCAATCCAGGCCACAGCGTAGACCGCAGGAATCAGTGGACAGTCCGGCCAATCCCATACGAGTCCGCAGCGACAGCCTGCTTCAAAAGAACAACCAAATAGAATCAGGGGGCCCTCTGTTTTACAGCAGAGTGCCCTGCTATCCCTCTGTTTTACAGCAAATAGCATCTGCCCAATATTGCGACGCCTAGTCTTCCCCATGTTTTAGCTCTTACCATGATCACAGATTGGATTTTAACCCACCAGGATTGAATCAATTGAGATAAATATGGGGAACGTGGAAAATCATGTTGAAGCGGTTGTCTTCTCTCTGCTCATCAAAGAAGGGAGGGAGATGTATAGCTATTATCGTCAAAGTCCATTTCATTAGTTAGGTATCACGATCCAATCTTAAAGATGAAATAAAAAACGCAATTGAAATTTCTGTAAGCTTTATAAAAACATGTCGGAAAGTATAAAAAACGAGAAGAATGCCATAAACACAACTATCTCAAAAAAATTTAGAATCAAGTAGTTCTTGTATTTTATCTTCTAAGGAAAATTCTACTCCGAGTCACTCTCCAATTTGACTCCCAATCTGATTTTCAGACGTGGCATCCTATGAGTCAGGCTGATGCGGACAAAAGTGGACTCCACCAAAGAATCCTAATCGGCTTCTAGAATCACTCATCTTGTAAATACTCACTTGGGGACTGAACATTTATGCAATTTATTTGATGTTCAAATGTCACATTTCACTAAACCAAAATTCAGTGATGTTACAAGACAGAAATAAAAGAACAAAATACAAATAAGCCTGAACACCAAATTCCATCATATTCAAAGGCCAAAACAAATGAGTAACAACATAAATAAGGCTCACTCGACAAAGCACATCACTAACATTTGAGAAATTGCAAAAATGGTTGCAAATATTCAGAAAAACAAACTTATTACTGACATTACCATCAGGATCCATTGTAAAGGACATCAAGGAAGAGTTAGAACACATATTCTCCCGCCTTTAGCTGTCATGCTTAGCATATTGCAAAATGATCCTCTTTCACCAATCAGATTGTTTGTCTGAAAAGAGTGATGACAAATCTCCCAATTAGTTTGTTAATGTGTAATCATTAGGGTGAACCACAAAAATTCATTCAATTCCAAAGCTCGTGAATAACCAAAAATCATCCACAAATGTTTAGCTGGAGACTATTTCTAACAAAATTTATATTCATCAGACATAAAAAACTCAAGGAACCGTGCAGATCAAATCATATAGGAGACGTAAGGTTTGCATAAATAAAGATTTGGTGACAAAGAATACGATGACCATCAGAAAAAACTCATTAAAGGAAAGTCAGAAAACAAACTTGTTTTTGTTTGGGGACTTGAAGGATGAGGCTTCATGTTGGACAGGGGAAAAAAGAAAGGATTCACACTACTTGAATAAAAGCAATAAAAAGAACTGGGAAAAAAATAATGTTAATTTAAGTCTCAAAAGGCAGTAATTGAAGAAAGGTAACAATGAAATAAAATATATGACATTCTGAAGAACGAGGGTTTAGGGTGCTTTTGGATCTTACCATGATCACAGATAGGAGCTTAATATGTGGAACGTGGGCAATCATGTTGAAGCTGTTGTTCTCTTCTCTCTGCCTGTCTCTACTCTCCCATCGTTCTGCAAGTTCTTCATTGCATCCCCGAATCACTAGATCTTTAAGAGCAGTGAGGTGTTGCATCCATTGTGGCAACACTTTCCAGTTCTCGAGAGCATCAATTTCCAAATACTCAAGTGAGGTTAAAGTAGTACCAATCCAATCCGGCAAGTCCACCACTGCACCATATTCGGAACAAGGATGGAGTTCTAGATGCCTAAGTGTTGCAGCAGAGTGTTTTATCCCCTCCGGAAAACACGTCAACTTGGGTAACCAAGTCAATCGAAGTTCTTCAAGGACTACAAGTTGCTCAAAATCCTCCTTGGAGAATTCCATCTCAGGACAATAAGTGATTCTCAGATTAACGAGAGAAGCCTTGTTGAGCTCAGGCAAGCGCTCCAAAGCTGCACAATTATCAATGAAAAGGGTTTTGAGAGAGCGGAGGCTTTTGAGTCCCCCCTCTCTCTCCCCTGCCAATGAAACCAACTTGGGGCAATAAGAAATCTCCAACTTTGTCAGTGTAGTGAGACTATACAGTTCTACAGGAAGAGCTTTCAGGTTGTCGCAATACCTGATCTCCAACTTGTGGAGAGCAGTAAGGTTAGTTAGCGCGCCTGATGGAAAATACTCCATCTCGCCAAACCTAGCAATTTGAAGAGAAGGAAGGGAAGGGAGGTCTCGCAGTGAAGCCAGAACCATTCCATTGCAACTGCTGCCATCAATGTAAACATCTTGGACAGGGGACCATGCCAATGGGATTCCTCTTCTCAGTTTTGGACAACTAAAGATTCTCACGCTTTTGAGGCAAGGGAATACTGCTGCTACCTGTGTTGTTGCTGCTGCTTGAGACAAGGATGACGATGACAATGACAATGGGAGTCCTCCTCCTGTTTTCAGTTTTGGGCATCTTTCAAGTTTCTTCGCGCTTTGGCTTTTGAGGCAAGGGAATGGTGCTACTGCTGCTGCTTGAGACGTTGATGATGAGGATCCCTCCAAATTGTGCATAGGCTCCTCCAACCTTACTCCTTCTAGCCATTGGAATCCTTCTTCTGCACTTGCTGCTGATGCTGCTTCTGCTTGAGATGATGATGAAGATGACCATCCCTCCAAATCAGGCATCCTCCACAAAATTAGTGTTTCCAGCGACGGGAATCCTCCTCCTGCACTTGCATCATCCACCACCTCTTTCTCCTCAATGAATTTCAGTGAATCAAAACGAGACAACTCCAAAACTTTAAGGGAAGGAAGTCTCCTTAGAGATCCAAGATGTTGCCATGTACAATCAATCAAAGATATTTCCACCAAATTTGGGACTAACATAGGTATCAACCAACTTGGAGAGGTCACTCCTTGATACCCAACAACAACCAATTTTCTGACATTTACGTGAGGTTGGAGGCCTTCCATCACCTTCCGTTGCCGCCGTCGTCCACGTCGGTTTAACTTTAACCGTCCATATCTTCGTCCAGGGTAGTTTGACCAAAATAGACTCAATGTATGTACATTTTTCTTGCTCATCAAATTTGCCTCCCTTGAAGTTTTCGCGAGCCAAAGCCCAAATATCATTAAATTTTCTCTAAGGTTATTCAGCAATTGCAACCCAGCAATACCACTTCTACTCCCCTTGCCCACCATAAAGTGACTTAATGTTTGAAGACAAGCTAATTGCCCAATCCCAATTGGCATGCCTCTTAACCTCTCACATCCTTCAACATCTAGGTGTCTCAGGTTGCTCATGTTTCCAAAATTTCCCCGCAATGACTCAAGTTTAGAACAATCACTAAGTCTCAAAGTTTGCATATTTCTAAGCCTACAAATAGACTCTGGCAGCGATGTAAAACGATTAGAAGAAAGGTCTAGATACCTGAGATGTGTCATTTCACCAATGCAATCTGGCACCACTTCAATTCTAGATGATTTCAAATCCAATGCTCGTAAGAGGATAAAATCCGAGAAAACAAACTTTAGAGTCACGCGACGCATTTCACGTAACCGAATTAGAGAGCGTAAACATGGCAAGGATTTGTGTGATACTTCCCCATAAGACAATAGGGACAAATGGCGAGTTCTTTCTGTAATATTTCGTGCACTACCAACATCCTCAACAAAATATTCATCCCCTGCAATATGATTTGCGAGATCATGCACAAGATCGTGCATCTTACATGTTATTATGCCGCCATCTATGTCCACATGTACTTCTTGAAAGAAGGATCTCTCTAGCAAAGCAGTGAAAATCTCATTCCCAACATCCTCCAACTCTATTTTTGCTCGGGATTGCACCAAACCGTTAGCCATCCACAATTTAATCAACCTTTCTTTTTTAATGTAAAAATCTTTGGGAAAAATCGAGCAATAAACAAAACATTGTTTCAACATCGATGGCAAGTGGTAATAACTCAATCTCAATGCTGGTAATATGCCTTTCATGCTACTTTGAGGGAGCTCCCAAATTGCACTGTCTTTGACTTCATTCCACTCATTTACCTCATTTTTGAAGCGAAGCAAGCCTCCCATAGCTTTTGTAGCCAAGGGCGAACCTCTACACCTCTCCACAATCGCCTTGCCGATCTTCACCAACTCTTCCCTTTCTTCATTTCCCGGACCAAATGCATATTGCTTGAATAAAGCCCAACAATCTTCACTTGATAAACCGTTTAGGCAGTGAGGAGGAAGTTTGCTCATGATGGATACTACTGTTGGTAGACGAGTAGTCACAATAATTGAACTACCTTGTGCTCCACCTTCAAGAAATCTCATAATTTTGTTCCATTCTTCCTGGCTTTCTTCCCATACATCATCTAGCACAAGCAAAAATCTCTTGCCATGTACCTCCTCTCGAAGGCGCTGTTGGAGAGGTTCCAAGTCTTCAAGATTACATTCACTTCCTGAAATAGAGGCTACGATCGCTTTCATAAGACGTTTGATAGCAAAAACATCTGAAACACAAATCCATGATCTATGTTTGAAATGATTCTCCACTCGCTCATCGTTGTAAACCAGTTGGGCAAGAGTTGTTTTGCCAAGTCCCCCCATACCAAGGATGGGGAAAACGGAGATAGGGTCCTTGCTACTACTGCTGCTTGCCTCGTTAAGCACTGGCCCCCGACTAGCTGTTGGGTGCTTAGCGCAATAATTGCTTCCTTGGGTACGAAATTGGTTCAAAGTCAAGTAAGCTGAGCCAAGCAATTGCTTCACCAACTTTTCTCTGTCTTCGTCTCTCCCATAAACTTTGGGTTCAGTCGAGAGAGAAATAGTTATACGTTCCCGAGATACTACCACGCTCTTTTCCTTTTCCTTTCGCAACTCAAGCCCTGAACATTCTTCGGCCAACTCATGAAAATTCTTATTGATCGTTTGAATTTTCCCATGAAGTTCGCTTACATCGTTGCTGCTGCTTGTGGCTTCCTCAGAGGCTAGTTGCTGTAGACCTTCTTCATATTCAAAATCATCAAGGACATCGTCAGCCTCATATGCTGCATCGTTCAGCTCTTGTAACCATAACCGAATTCCATCAGCCTCTTCCTCGAACTGCCTCTCCTCTGCATCATTGAGGACTTCTTTTATTTTAGTGAAAGTTTTGTAAAGCTTCTTCAGCTCTTTCACTAATGGACCAAGCTTCTTGATATGGTCCTTGTAGATTAAAGACTTGAGTCTTTCAAACACAACTCCAAAGAATGGACATACTACTTGAGCTACTGCTGCCATCTCCTCTTCCTTTTGCAGAAACAACTTTAAAGAATTGACAAGAAGAATTGTTACAGTAAGGAAACTGAATCTGGATTTGGAGCTCCACAGAGAACAGAAGAGAAGAAAGTGACAATTCTATTGCTCTCTCAATTATTTGTATGAAACTCCATAAAGAGATAAACAGTAAAGCAAGACTTTGAAAGAATCAATTTTGAATTGAATTATTCTCCTTCAGTGGATTTACAGCTGGTTGCATGACCTGCTATGCTAGTCCTCCTCCATCTGAAAGAAGGACAACATATGGTTGAATCATGATTTCAAGGGTGCCCACTGGTGGGTCTAGTGAAAAGGAAAGGCACTTGCTGAATGAAGCATTATTAGTAGCCATCTTAGTGCCAGTATCAGTTCACATTATTAGTAGCAATGCGATGCTACACGACACAAAGAAAAGGAAATGTAAAAGCAATGTTTACCATCAATAATTCAAATAAGCAACAATTCAAATTGTACACATAGAAAGGATGCACTGATTGGTAAGACTTGGAAGAGACTAACAACAACTAATAAGGTATCAAACAAATATAGTAATCAAGAACAACTTCCCCATCATGTTTTATGAGTCATTTTAATCAAATAATTCTAAAAAAAAGTGGAGTGCTAGTTGGTAGCATCATCAAATAATTCTGTAACGTAGTATCTTATACAAGACTTCAATGCACATAAATAATGACATCTCATTCTACTTCAGCTAAATTGCAACTTATCGTGTACAATACAACTATGAGATAATAGTACCAAATCGTGTGGGCTACCATCAGTTTAGTAATGGAAACTGATGGTGTATGGACTTTTGGTAAGTTTGTGAGTTCCAATAGCACAAAAACAACTCAAGTGAAGTGGTGGAATGTGAGCAATGGACTCTTAATCAAATTCTACCATGTCCTAATTCATATGTTAATCATTATCATTCAAACTAAAATTTTCCCAACCTCAGTTGTGTTCTTATTCTAGTGTATGACCACACAATTCAAATAAATAACTTACATATAAAACCAAATAAATTCAAATCAGGTCCTCGAAACAAAATAAGGAAATTCTAAGAGCACTCCATTATAGATAGTGGATGCATGTACAAAATGCAAATTTTTTTTATGTATTCAAATTCGTCTTGGTTGATTTTGACTTACAAAAATCAGCAGTAGTGAACTAGAGAACATTGTATTGGTGGTCAAAGACACTTCAATGGTAAAATCAGGTTCTTAAATAAGGATGTAATTAATTTATTCACCTTAAAAATAAACCAAAGATATGAATTATGGGATGCAACTTTCAAAGCTCTGCTAGGGTTGGGAACACACCACCGCCGTGAGGGGCTCTGCTAGGGTTGGGACCACACCGCCGCCGCGACGAGGGGCTCTGCTAGGGTTGGGAACCAACCGCCGCCGCGAGGGCTTGCTAGGGTTGGAAACCCTCCTTCACCTTCGCGAAACCGACCGGCCTGTGACGGCTTTAAGACGCTCGCGATTTGCGAACGAGATCTGAGGAGCAGCCGCCGCCACCACTCCAGGCTGCGAGATCGACCGACCGCGTTTCTTCACGGACGCGAGATCGATCGGCTTCAAGGCCGGCAAGAACCTGAACCGCAGCCGTGAGGGGAAACAACCGTCGCCATTCAGGCATTTCAAGGCCGCGAGACCGGCCGCCTGTTTTGCCTCTTCCTGGAGATCGACCGACCGCCGCTCACGGCTGCGCGACAGACCGGCTATCACCTTCTTTCACCTTTCTCTCTGCCTGGTCGCCGGCTTTGGCGACGGGAGACGGGTACGGGGTGATCCGACAGGACAGCAGCCATCCGCTAGCCGGATTGACATCTGGATGTGATGTGCACGGGCCCAGTCTCCACCCCTCCCCCCACGGGACCGGGTCATGGGGATTCTAGGCCCTCTTTCGCCCAGATTTTGGGAAAAATTTTGGTGGCTGACGTTGTGGAGATTCCGATTGAAGGCACTAGATTCCGTAAAGAGGGAGCTCCCGCAATTGGCATTACGGCAACAGATGAGTTCCGTGGGGAGGCGTTTATTCTCTAGTTACCGCCCAACATTGGAAGACATCCGAGATTCGATTCACCGAACTTGGGGAATTCTGGGAGATTTTTCGCTCGGCTTACTCAATCAACGGCATGTGTTAGTTCGTCTTCAATCGGAGGAGGAAGCAAAGAAAGTTTTGTCGCGGGATTCCTTTTTGATTCGTGGCGTTCGTTTCAAAGCATTTCGTTGGCATGATGGCTTTAGTCTGAAGGAGGATCCGATATCGGTGCCACTGTGGGTAGAGTTGCCTAACTTACCTTTACATCTTTTTCATCCCCCTATTTTAAAAGCTATTGTCAATTCTTTTGGTGTTTTTTTGAGAATGGATGATCATACTAGATGTTTATCGCGCCCGGGCTTTGCCCGCGTGTGTGTTGAGATGACTTTGGCGGACAAATTACCAAACAAAGTATGGATTGATAGGGCCAATAATAGAGGTTTCTGGCAGAAGATTGCGTACCCAGGATTCAAATATTGTGACTTTTGTTCCTTGCTCGGGCATCAGGAAAGTGTTTGTCGCAAGAAGCTAGGCATTAAGGGCGGTGGCCGGGTTTCAGAACTAGGTAATGTTGAGAAGGTAGCCAAATCAAAGACCGAAAGTAACAATACCAGGCAACAATATGTTCCAGTGATCAGAAAAGGAAATTCTTCGAACTCGGAAGTGGGTGTGAGTGGAACAAAAAATAGCAAAGGCGAGGAGATTTCGGACGGAGTCGGGGATAGAAAGCAGGTGGCCATTGACCCGGTTAAGGTGGGTTTGTCCAACACTTTTGAGGCATTGATGGAGAATATTGAGCAAGATGAAGGTCCTACAGCGGAATTACAAATAGCGGGTCACAAATTAGAGCATGCTAAAACCGGGGTCCAGCATGAGTCTACGGAGGAATGCCTACTAGAGGCAGGGTATACAACTTCAGAAATTGATAATGTTCTTGGACAACAACAAAAGTTACCCCTATACGAAGATGAGATAAATCCGGAAACAAAGGACAATCCTTCTATTCAAAGTGCAGTGTCGCCAACTGTGACGAATGATTTCACATGTGAAACTCAGATTGGGCAGACTGTTTAAGAGTCGTAGAAGCCAGTGCTCTACCCTTCAAGAGGGGCCATGATTTCTCCTCAGCCACCGATCTGCCTCAAGCCAGAGGCCATGGTCTCGCCCAAGCCAGCGCCATGCACCAAGGCTGTGGACGTGGCCTGCGCCATTGCCGCGCCATGCACCACACCAGAGAACAGAGTCTCGCCTCAGCCAGCGCCCCACAACAAGGCAGTGGAAGTGGCCTCGCCCCAGCATACGCCCTGTTCCAAGACAGGGCTCGAGCCTTCGCCTCAGCCAGCGCCCTGCAACCCATTTATCGGTGCTACTAGCACAGAGCTAGGGGATGCTATACAGAGTCAGCAAGTGCAGGAATTCTCGGATGATGATTTGCAGTCTCTGCTCAGGTTAAAGGGACATTTTGAAAAATATGCTATCAAAACTTCCCCGGATTATAAAAGAGTCGGAGAAAATTTGAATCAGGCTATATCTTTGTTCAGAGAAAATAGGTTACTTCGACCGCCGACATTTGACCTCAGTACACTCGAAAGTTCTAGTGAGGATAGTGATGACGTCAACTCAGAACCTGAGCTTGATCCACAGGTAGCGATCAGTGACTTGGCTTTAGGGGCTATGTCAGACGGAAAGATGAATAAGAGGCGCCACACCAAAGATATCAGCATTTGTCCCCGAAAATCCAATAGGGCTAGGACAGTAACCAAAAGGTACAAAGACTGATCTTGCCTAGGTTTGTATTGGTGCATCCTAGCTTTTGTAAGGCTTTGTTTCGGCTTTTTAGTTATCCCTATTGGGTCAGTCATGTAGCCTTCGGGCGTGGTTTTTTATTTGAATAAATTGGATGTTCTTATAAAAAAAATAAAAAAAAATAAAAAAAAATAAAAAAAAAATTTATTCACCTTATATAATGAGAGCATTTTACTCTTTTATTTACTCTATCTCTGAATGTACAATGCTTGCTTAGAATCTTCCCTTATCATGTTATGTTCAGTCAAAGGTGTGATGGCTTATTGATTGAGCAAGAGCGAATGATATCACTAGAACTACACAGTCGAATCCAACCTACGACATCTGGGGTGAGAAGTTTTTAAGGGATTAAAAAAAAATTGTTATTTCAATGAACGATAATTCAAAAGATAATCAACTAGTTCATGGGATTCTAGTAGTACCATGAGCTTGTAGCATCCTTGTTTCACAGTTAATTGACAAACAGTCAGAAGTTTCTTTGTTGTAGGTTCTTACTATCGCGGTAACAACAAGTGGAGAAGAAGGGATCAGTGGTTTTTTTTTTCTTTTTCTTTGAGGTGTTGTAGATGTGAGAGATGTTTGGGGAAGCTTTTAGGGACAGCTTGAATCAGAGTGAACGGTGTGTTGGTTTAGATTATGTTATGTAGAGTGTGAGTGAGCTTCTTCGAGTTCGTGACGGCGAACGCAAACCTCTTAGGGAGAAGATGAAATTCCACATCGCCAATCAGATCATTGGGTTAACAGAATAAGCTCGAAATCGCTGGCTATTAGAAACAGTGAGTTATTTCTTTCTTTCTCTCTTTTGGAATTTTGGGTATTTTTCTTTTATATACAAAGATCATTGTAAGTTAGATTTTGGAATGATTTGAGCTTATCGGGTGATTGAAATTGATTTTTTGAGTCTGGGTATTGTTTGTCGAGCGGAAAAAGATATCTTAATATACTAATCAAGAATGACTTTTGGTCTAATTTGGTGAGCCATTTTAATAAAATACACTAATTAATAGTTGTTTGAAATGGCTACCCACTGGATTGTTTATTTTGTTAGGTAGCGCGATTTCACATCATCAATTCATAGCGCAAGTGGGAGTAGAATAAGATATCTTAATATACTAATCAAGAATGACTTCTTGGTCTAATTTGGTGAGCCATTTTAATAATATACACTAATTAATTGAGAAAAGCTGGCACAATTATCACAATTTCACATCATCAATTGATAGCGCAAGTGGGAGTACCTTAATCAAATATACAGCTCAAGAATGACTTTTTGGTCTAATTTGGTGAACCATTTTAATTATACATACTAATTAATTGAGAAATGCAGGCGCAATTAATCGATCAATCTCAAATTCTACTAATGAAGAAAGGAACACACACATTCATATCATACTGTCCTCTAAAGTCTAAACCACTAAAACAGCAATACATAGAAACGATTGAAATGAAAGAAAGTATAGATATCCACATTGGGTTCTCTTGAACCAAAACATTAAATTTGAGTTACCATTCTGTAACAATAGCATCTCATACAAGACTTCAATGCACACAAAGAATGACTTCTCATTCTACTTCGAGCTTTGCTAGGGGTCGAGGGAAGGAGCGAGGGACCCATCCCCCTCGAGATAAGCACGCTTCCATCGACCCCTAGAATTTTCGTTCTACTTCAGTTAAATTGCACCTTGTCCAGCTCACTTCACTTGTACAATACAACCGTGAGATAATAGTACCAAATCGCGTGGGCTACCATCACTTTAGTAATGAAACTGATCTTGTATCGACTTTTGGTAAGTTTCTAAGTTCCAATAGCACACAAGCAGCTCAAGTAAAGTGGTGGAATGTGAACAAATGAGAGAGATGAAACATCAGCAACCCCATTGGGTAAAAGTAAGTTATCATCCTCTGGTAGGAGAGTAACTGTCAACTTGATCCCAGGAGTTACACGAGGCCAACTGTTCATACACTACACTAAATTGGCATATTTGTAACAACTTAAAAAATAATAACACTTTTGAGCTATTACAATCCACCAAAAAATTTCAATTCAAAACTAAATTTAGTCAACAAAATGAAAAATACCTATATAAAAAAAGTGATATAATAAATTAGATCACCATGAATAGTATCAATTGTAAGCCCATATTATTTGTGATGATATAATTATTGAATCACTTTATTTGTGAAAATTTGTAAAATTGCTTTGTGAATTGTTATAGCTCAAAAGTGTTACTATTCTTTGGATTGTTACAAAAATGTCAATTTGGTGTAGTGATATACTCCTCAAAATAGGTCTTGTTTTCTCTTGCTAATATCAAATCCGTAGCCTGAAAATAACAGAAATCAGCATATTGGAAGCAAGTGCTCACTTAAGAATCAAATGACCAACTGCAGTGACCATCTGTTTCATCATTGCCAAGAAACTCCTCTCATTATTATCATTCTCACTCCTGTCAATTAGAAGTCCGCAAGATTTTTTTTATGTCATCAGAAAGCATTGATAAAAGTTGTATCAAGTACGTTTCCAGGATCATCCTTTACTGGGACAGTCACAACCTACTCTTACACTGGCATTGTCCCCGTGAAACCACCCCTCGTGGAAGAGTGAGATTTTTAGCTCAAAACAAGAATGAGCTACTAAAATATTTGTAACCCAAAACTGAATGATCTTAACTGTCTGAAATATTCACCATTATCATGGAGTGAAAATAGAGAGTCCAGAATTTCAACCAAACAAGCCCAAATGGTGCACATTCTTCACGAACATAGTATCTTCTGTAATCACCTCCGCACACAATCCTGCAAAAACAAACATACACAACTTTGCATAAAAACTCTAAATCATGGAAAAACTTATTCTCAATTAAGACACTTTTTCATCTTTTCAAGTGAAAATCAGTCAATTATGGCCTTGCATTCAATTAGACATACACACAGCAAAAATTTTGCTTTTCAAATCTTTGATAAGGCAAGAATGAAAGTTGCGAAATTCAGATTTCAATGTACTTGTGGTTCATGAGAGAGGACTGATCAATGGTTAGCAAACATGAATGAGAATATATATGTGAATTCTCTCTCATTATAACAAATGAAATATTGGTTAAATCCCTCGACATTTGTTGGAAAAATCTGAAATATGGTTTCAATCTTTAAAGCTATTATCTTCAAAATCCATTTCATTGGCTATGAATCATGATCTAATTATCTTAAACACGAAGTTAAAAAAACACAATTGAGATTTCAATAAACTTTCCAAAAACATTTCGGAGAGTATAAAAACAAGAGGAATGCCATAAACACAACAATCTCAAAAGATTATATTAATTGGTTCTTGTATTTAGACTTCTAATAAATGGTACAATTTCTCTAAACCAAAATCCTGTGATGTGAATGGAAATGTACAAAACAAAATGAAAATAAACCTGAACACCAATTTCCACCATGCTCAAAGGCCAAAACAGTTAAGACTAAGAACAAAAATAACGTTCACTCGAGAAACAACATAATAAAAACATTTGAGAAATTACAAAATATCATTGCAAATATTCAAAACAAACTTATATTGACATTACCATCAGGCTCTGTGGTAAAGGACATCTCAGATGAGACAGAACACGCCAATTTGAGTTTATCAGTTCATCAAATAATTGTCTCTTGACATGTTCTCCCTCCTTTAGCCATCACACTTAGCATGTTGCAAAATGATTCTCTTTGTGGGCTTGTGCCTGTGACAATGGTCAACATACCTAGTTGTCCCAAAGTAACTTATAGCATCCTCCAGAGTGTTGCACTTTCCTGCAATGGAAGATATCATCAATGAAAAACAACAAAACTGAAGTATTGTACATCTTCTAAAAAATAACTCTTTAATGAGATGCAAATACTTGGAGACAACTAATTGAAGAAAAATATGTATTTGACTATTCTTCCTTAGCATAATCATTTCTAACTAAACAAAAGACCGAGAAATAACATGTAGACCACAAAATTCCAGAGACAGAAACAAACTAACCTCTGGCAAATTCTGCTTGTTGCTAGAATGCATGTCTGGCCCCTTTGTTCGCTTGACACAATCTTACAACACCACGAAAAACACCAATCAAATTGTTTATCACAAATTGATCAGACATCACAGGGTAAGGAAATATTGTGGAAAATTGAAGGAACACACTGATCAAATCATATAGGAGACGTTTTTTTACTGAGAATACAATGACCATCAGAAAATTTCTTTAAAGGTAACTCAGAGAACAAACTTGTTTTTGTTTGGTGACCTAAAAGAAAAAGTTTCATTGGAACCTACATCTTACATAGGAGAGAAACCACTTAATTCAAGACTTGATGTCACAAGAAAATAAGAAAAGAAAGGATGCAATAAAAGGAATTGGGTAAAACTATGTCAATTTAAGTGTAAAAGGCAGTAACTGAAGAAAGGTAATAATGACATATATGACATTCTGAAGAAGGGAGGGAGATGTTTTAGCTCTTACCATGATCACATATTGGATTTTAACCCACCAGATGTCTCTGCTCATCAAAGAAGGGAGGGAGATGTATAGCTATTATCAAAGTCCATTTCATTAGTTATGTATCACGATCCAATCTTAAAGATGAAATAAAAAACGCAATTGAAATTTCTGTAAGCTTTATGCAATTTATTTGATGTTCAAATGTCACATTTCACTAAACCAAAATTCAGTGATGTGAATGGAAATATACAAGACAGAAATGAGAGAACAAAATACAAATAAGCTTGAACACCAAATTCCATCATATTAAAAGGCCAAAACAAATGAGTAACAACATAAATAAGGCTCACTCGACAAAGCACATCACTAACATTTGAGAAATTGCAAATATGGTTGCAAATATTCAGAAAAACAAACTTATTATTGACATTACCATCAGGATCCATAGTAAAGAACATCAAGGATGAGTTAGAACACGTATTCTCCTCACATATGTTGTATATTTATCCTCAAAACACGCCCGAACCTAATTGGTACTTGCAAGTAAAAGTAAGAGTCTAGCAATCAGTAACAGTAAATAGACAAGATATACGTGGTTCGGCAATGTGCCTACATCCACGGGACAACGACGAGCTTCTTTATTATGAAAGAGTAATCTGAGAAGTACAAACTCTTGAGAACAGTTTCCAGTTCTCTCAACTCTCAATCTGAAAGTAATCCGTTATACTCACGGATTGTACCGTTCTTCCCTACACTTTCGATACAAAGAAAAATCAGCAGATTCTCTTCAGTTTTCTGCCTTGGTAATACTCAAACCTTACCTTGAAAACTGTGATCAATGGCTGCGAATAAACTCCTGTTTTCTGTCAATAAAAACAGCCCCAATATTCTGTTTTCTCTCAATAAAAACCAGCCCCAATACCCTGTTTTCTGCCTCAGAAAATACCATAAATAATCCCTGAAATAGGCTAATATTTATAGCAATTGTTGCTTCCTATTTTGAGTCCTAATAGGACCTGAAAACCCATCTGTGTCCTTGTTTGAATACAAAAGAAAACCTGTACGCCTGATCTGTATCTGACTTCTGAATAAGAATAGAAATCCCTATAGAATAGGGATCCTATTTTATAAGATCTGTATTCTGTCACATATATAGCAATCCTATTCCATTTCAAACTCTACGGATTGAAATTGTGAGCCACGAAATCCCACAATCTCCACCTTGGCGAACAATTTCAGGACACACCTCCATCAGCTCCATCAGCTCATACATCTCCACCTTGGCATGAAATCCCCAGCCAAGGTAACCTGCTCGTCGTCGTCTTCCCGGCCTAAAGGCCGTCCACCCCTAAGGGCCATGCCCCCGTGGGGCATCAACACTGAGAGAGTCTGATCAAGTTGAGACAGTGCTCCAACTTGACCCTGGGTACTACCTTCGTCAACATATCAGCTGCATTCTCCTTTGTATCAACTTTCTATAGTATCACAACTCTGTCCTCGATGATATCTCTGATAAAGTGAAACCTGACATCAATATGCTTGGTCCTCGCATGATGAACCTGATATTTTGCCAAATGGATGGCACTCTGACTATCACAAAGAATTGTAATATCCCTCTGAGTAACACCCAAATCTTTAACCAGACCTCGAAGCCATATAGCCTCTTTCACTGCCTCTGTCACTGCCATATACTCTGCCTCTGTAGTAGACAGCGCAACAACTGACTGTAACATGGACCGCCAAGATATAGGACCCCCTGCCAATTTAAAACAGTAACCTGTAGTAGACCGACGCCTGTCCAAATCTCCTGCATAATCTGAGTCAACATAACCTGTCACAGCTGAAACTGACGATCTCTCATAGACCAAACCGACATCCAACGTGCCTCGAAGATACCTCAAAATCCACTTGACTGCCTGCCAATGGGTTTTGCCTGGATTAGCCATGTACCGACTAACCAAACTCACTGCGTGTGCAATGTCGGGACGTGTGCAAATCATGGCATACATCAAGCTGCCAACCGCACTAGCATAAGGAACCTGTGACATGTATTCCTTCTCTGCTACAGTAGTAGGGGACTGCAAACCAGAGAGCCTGAAGTGAGCTGCCAAGGGAGTACTGACCGACTTGGCCCTATCCATGCCAAATCTACTGACTACCTTCTCAAGATATTGCCTCTGCAACAAAGACAATCTACCAAGCTTCCCGTCCCTCACTATCTCCATCCCGAGTATCCTCTTCGCTGGACCCAAATCCTTCATCTCAAATTCATTGCTCAACTGAACCTTTAGCAGCTCTATCTCACGCTTACTCCTAGTAGCAATAAGCATATCATCCACGTAAAGCAATAAATAGATGTAGGAACCATCTTGAAGCCTCCTGAAATAAACACAATGATCATACTGACTTCGTGCGTACTTTTGCTTCAACATAAAAGTATCAAACCTCAAGTACCACTGACGAGAAGACTGTTTCAACCCGTATAGAGACTTTTTTAGTTTGCATACCCTGTTTTCCTTCCCAGCAATAGCATATCCATCTGGCTGAACCATGTAAATATCCTCTTCCAGATCGCCGTGCAAGAAAGCAGTCTTGACATCTAGTTGCTCGAGCTCTAAGTCATACTGCGCCACCATAGCTAATAGGACACGAATAGAAGTGTGCTTAACCACCGAAGAGAAAACCTCGTTATAATCCACACCTTCTGTTTGTGCAAATCTTTTTGCTACCAATCTTGCCTTGAATCTTACACCTGCAGAATTCCCTTTGGAATCTGGAATGCCGTCTTTCAGAGTGTACACCTACTTGCATCCTATCGCCCGTTTCCCCTTTGGAAGTGTCACCAGCTCCCATGTATGATTTTTGTGAAGAGACTGTATCTCCGCATCCATAGCCACCTTCCACTCATCCATATGCGAGCTTTTACAAGCTTGCTTATACGTAGTAGGTGCATCATCATACTCTCCGAAAACTGAAAAAACATAGGCTGCCATTTCCTCAAATTCATATCTGATGGGTGCTCTAGTATTCCGACGCTCTCTCTGTGCTGCCAAAGACGGCTGACAAACCTGCTGCTCATGCTCATGCTGTACCTGTGGCTCCTCAACAGGAACCTCCTCATCTGCAATAACCTCTGGATCACCCTGTACTGTATCATGAATCCCATCATCATTACCATGACCTGAATCCGAAAAACTATCCTGTGTACCAGACCTAGGAGTTCCAAGCTCCACCTGCAGAAAATCATCCTCATTATCAAAGCTATCACCTCTCCATACCGGAGATCCATCCTTGCATCTCTCACACTTAGGCCTTAAGAGTGCCTCCTCATGGAACTTTACATCTCTAGAAATCTCCCACTTGCCCGTTTCAGAGCACCACAATTTGTAGCCTTTGACTGAACCTGGATAACCAAGGAATATAGCCTTCCTTGCCCTTACCCCCAGCTTATCATCCTTCACATGAAAATAAGCAGGACAACCAAAAATTTTCAGATGTGAATAATCCGTAGAAGTACCAGACCATACCTCCATAGGAGTTTTGAATTCAATCGCTGATGATGGAGACCTGTTTATGAGATAACACGCCGTAGATACGGCTTCAGCCCACCATATCTTGCCTAATCCTGCATTAGACAACATGCACCGTGCTCTCTCTAGAAGTGTGCGGTTCATCCTTTCCGCCACTCCGTTCTGTTGTGGTGTCTTCTTCACTATGAAATGCCTGCGAATGCCATGCTCCTGACAATACTCCTTCAAGGGGTCTTCAGTGTACTCTCCACCATTGTCGGATCTGACCACCTTGATAACTCTGCCAGTCTGCTTCTCTACCATCGCCCTCCATTTCTTGAAGATGTCAGTGACTTCATTCTTTCTTTTCATGGTGTAAATCCATACTCTCCGGCTGAAGTCATCAACAAAACTGACAAACCACCTAGAACCACCTTTGGACACTGTCCTGAATGGGCCCCAAACATCCGTGTGAATGTAATCCACAATACCCGCAGTAGTATGCTCCGCTGAACCAAAACTAACTCGAGTCTGCTTCCCGAAGATGCAGTGCTCACAAAAGTCCAATTTCCCAAGCTTTTCACGGCCAAGCAAGCCTCGCTTGCTCAATGCCTTCAACCCTGCCTCACCCACATGCCCTAAGCGCATGTGCCATAACTGAGTCTGGGCTACGCTCTTCTCATCAAGAACCTCTGAGACCATAGCTCCACCTTCAACTGCGTCTCCTTAAAGATAATACAGATTTCCATGTCTAACTGACGTAAGCATTACCCTGTCACCATTGTAGACACAACACATGCCATTCTCACCAACAAATTTGAAGCCCTGAGCCTCAAGCGCACCAAGAGAAATCAGACATTTCGAAAGATCCGGTACATGACGAACCTCTGTAAGCTTCCTAACTGAACCATCTGCCAAACTGAAATGAACTGTGCCAACACCTCTAGTCTTGCATACTCTGGAGTCTCCCATATAAACTGATCCACCCTTCACCTCACGGTAACTAGTAAACCACTCTCTAATAGGACACATATGAAAAGACACACCGGTATCAAGCACCCATCCTCCATACAGATGGTCACCATTATCTGCCATAAGAGCCTCTGCTAGATCTCCTGTAATCCTGATATCCACATCATCATGTATAGATCCAACCAGATTCGACTCGCCATTTTTCTCTTCCTTGTTGCCATTATCCTTCCTAGTAGGACAATCCCTTTTGAAATGACCCTTCTTGTGACAAGTATAACACTCAACCTTTGACATGTCTCTTCCGCGAGACTGTGAGCGGCCTCTATTCTTCCGACCATTGCCTTGCCTGTTATTGCCCTTGTTATTACCCTGATTCCGGCCTCTGACCATAAGACCATGAACTTGTGCATCATCAGCCATATCCTTCTTGTGAGCAGCTTTCGTAAGCACCACAGAAACCACATCTGTATAAACTAAACTTTCTGTCTTATTGGTGACCAACGTGTCGACCAATACTTCCCACTCAGGTAATAAAGAAGTCAATAACAACAAAGATTTGACATTATCATCATAGTTTGCACCTAAACCGATGCAATCTGAAAATAAACACTCAAATTCAGTAACATGATCGGTCATGAGTTTACCTGGTTCAATCTTGAATGTGAAGAGTTTTTTCTGAAGGTATAGTAAACTCATCTGATCCTTCCTGAGGTAGGTATTCATCAACTTATCCCAAATTGACTTTGCCGTCTTTTCATCACGGTAGTTATACGCAACTCCCGTATCGAGACATAGCCGGATAGTACTACATGCCTTCCTATCCATTGCCTTGAACTTATTTGCATCCCAACCAGTTGGTTTCACATCTGGTTCACCTTCTATCGTGTCTGCCAGATCATTGTTAATCAGTATATCCATCACCGTTGTCTGCCAACTGCTAAAATTGTTCCTTCCATTGAATCGAAGAACATCGAATCCATGAACCTTTGCGTAGACTTCACCTTTCCTTTCTGACATATCGTCAAACCTTGTAGACACCAACCCTGGAGCTCTGATACCACTTGTATATTTATCCTCAAAACACGCCCGAACCTAATTGGTACTTGCAAGTAAAAGTAAGAGTCTAGCAATCAGTAACAGTAAATAGACAAGATATACGTGGTTCGGCAATGTGCCTACATCCACGGGACAACGACGAGCTTCTTTATTATGAAAGAGTAATCTGAGAAGTACAAACTCTTGAGAACAGTTTCCAGTTCTCTCAACTCTCAATCTGAAAGTAATCCGTTATACTCACGGATTGTACCGTTCTTCCCTACACTTTCGATACAAAGAAAAATCAGCAGATTCTCTTCAGTTTTCTGCCTTGGTAATACTCAAACCTTACCTTGAAAACTGTGATCAATGGCTGCGAATAAACTCCTGTTTTCTGTCAATAAAAACAGCCCCAATATTCTGTTTTCTCTCAATAAAAACCAGCCCCAATACCCTGCTTTCTGCCTCAGAAAATACCATAAATAATCCCTGAAATAGGCTAATATTTATAGCAATTGTTGCTTCCTATTTTGAGTCCTAATAGGACCTGAAAACCCATCTGTGTCCTTGTTTGAATACAAAAGAAAACCTGTACGCCTGATCTGTATCTGACTTCTGAATAAGAATAGAAATCCCTATAGAATAGGGATCCTATTTTATAAGATCTGTATTCTGTCACATATATAGCAATCTTATTCCATTTCAAACTCTACGGATTGAAATTGTGAGCCACGAAATCCCACAACATATTCTCCCGCCTTTAGCTGTCATGCTTAGCATATTGCAAAATGATCATCTTTGCCGACTTGAAAATGAGTTGTTCCAAAGTAACACATGGCATCAGACTGTTGCACTTTCCTGCAAGGAAACATATCATCAAAATTGGAGTATTATTGTACATCATCTAAAAAATAACTCTCTAAAGAAATGCAAATACTTGAAGATAACTAATTGAAGCAAAATACGTATTTGTCTTCACATCCTTTGCATAACACAACATGATCCATCATCATTTCTAGCTAAACAAAAGACTGAGAAATAACAGATGTACCATAAAATTCCAGAAGAAACAAACCTGCTGCTTGTTGCTAGAATGCAAGTAATGAGATGCCCTTTACTTGCTCCGCACTCCTACAACACCAAAATCACCAATCAGATTGTTTGTCTGAAAAGAGTGATGACAAATCTCCCAATTAGTTTGTTAATGTGTAATCATTAGGGTGAACCACAAAAATTCATTCAATTCCAAAGCTCGTGAATAACCAAAAATCATCCACAAATGTTTAGCTGGAGACTATTTCTAACAAAATTTATATTCATCAGACATAAAAAACTCAAGGAACCGTGCAGATCAAATCATATAGGAGACGTAAGGTTTGCATAAATAAAGATTTGGTGACAAAGAATACGATGACCATCAGAAAAAACTCATTAAAGGAAAGTCAGAAAACAAACTTGTTTTTGTTTGGGGACTTGAAGGATGAGGCTTCATGTTGGACAGGGGAAAAAAGAAAGGATTCACACTACTTGAATAAAAGCAATAAAAAGAACTGGGAAAAAAATTATGTTAATGTAAGTCTCAAAAGGTAACAATGAAATAAAATATATGGCATTCTTAAGAAGGAGGGTTTAGGGTGTTTTTGGATCTTACCATGATCACAGATAGGAGCTTAATAAACTTAACCACTTGGGGTTTAGTAGCTTCCTGAAAAGAGTAATATGTGGAACGTGGGCAATCATGTTGAAGCTGTTGTTCTCTTCTCTCTGCCTGTCTCTATTCTCCCATCGTTCTGCTAGTTCTTCATTGCATTTATAGATCTTTAGTTGTTCAAGAGCAGTGAGGTGTTGCATCCATTGTGGCAACACTTTCCAATTCTCGAGAGCATCAATTTCCAAATACTCAAGTGAGGTTAAAGTAGTACCAATCCAATCCGGCAAGTCCACCACTGCACCACATTCGGAAAAAGGCTAGAATTCTAGATGCCTAAGTGTTGCAGCAGAGTGTTTTATCCCGTCCGGAAAACACGTCAACTTGGGCAACCCAGTCAATCGAAGTTCTTCAAGGACTACAAGTTGCTCAAAATCCTCCTTGGAGAATTCCATCTCAGGACAATAAGTGATTCTCAGATTAACGAGAGAAGCCTTGTTGAGCTCAGGCAAGCGCTCCAAAGCTGGACAACGATCAATTACAAAGGTTTTGAGAGAGGGGAGGCTTTTGAGTACACTCTCCCCCCCCCCCCCCCCCCCCCCTCTCCTCTGCCAATGAAACCAACTTGGGGCACTTAGAAATCTGCAACTCTGTCAATGTAGCGAGACTATACAGTTCTACAGGAAGAGCTTTCAGGTTGTCGCAATAGCTGATCTCCAACTCGTGGAGAGCAGTAAGGTTAGTTAGCGTGCCTGATGGAAAATACTCCATCTCGCCAAACCCAGCAATTTGAAGATAAGTAAGGGAAGGGAGGTCTCGCAGTGAACCCAGAACTATTCCATTGCAACTGCCGCCATCAATGTAAACATCTTGGACAAGGGACCATGCCAATGGGATTCCTCCTCTCAGTTTTGGACAACTAACGATTCTCACACTTTTGAGGCAAGGGAATACTGCTGCTACCTGTGTTGTTGCTGCTACTTGAGACAAGGATGACGATGACAATGACAATGGGAGTCCTCCTCCTCCAGTTTTCAGTTTTGGGCATCTTTCAAGTTTCTTCGCGCTTTGGCTTTTGAGGCAAGGGAATGGTGCTACTGCTGCTGCTTGAGACGTTGATCCCTCCAAATTGTGCATAGGCTCCTCCAACCTTACTCCTTCTAGCCATTGGAATCCTTCTTCTGAACTTGCTGCTGCCGCTGCTGCTTCTGCTTGAGATGATGATGAAGATGACCATCCCTCCAAATCAGGCATCCTCTCCAAAATTAGTTCTTCCAGCTACGGGAATCCTCCTCCTGCACTTGCATCATCCACCACCTCTTTCTCCTCAATGAATTTTTGTGAATCAATTCCAAACAACTTCACAAGGAAATCTCCTTAGAGATCCAAGATGTTGCCATGTACAATTAAACAGAGATATTTCCACCAAATTTGGGACTAACATAGGTGTCAACCAACTTGGAGAGGTCACTCCTCGATACTCACCAACAAACAATTTTCTGACATTTACGTGAGGTTGGAGGCCTTCCATCACCTTTCGTTGTCACCGTCGTCCACGTCGGTTTAACTTTCCATATTCTCGTCTAGAGTAGTTTGACCAAAATAGCCTCAATGTATGTACATTTTTCTTGCTCATCAAATTTGCCTCTTTAGCCTCCCTTGAAGTTTTTGCGAGCCAAAGCCCAAATATCATTAACTTTTCTCTGAGGTTATTCAGCAATTGCAACCCACCAATACCACTTCTACTCCCCTTGCCCACCATAAAGCGACTTAATGTTTGAAGACAAGCTAATTGCCCAATCCCAATTGGCATGCCTCTTAACCTCCCACATCCTTCAACATCTAGGTGTCTCAGGTTGCTCATGTTTCCAAAATTTCCCATCAATGACTCAAGTTAGAACAACAACCAAGTCTCAACGTTTGCATATTTCTAAGCTACAAATAGACTCTGGCAGCGATGTAAAACCATTAAAAGAAAGGTCTAGATACCTGAGATGTGTCATTTCACCAATGCAATCTGGCACAACTTCAATACTAGATGATTTCAAATCCAATGCTCGTAAGAGGATAAAATCCGAGAAAACAAACTTTAGAGTCACGTGGCGCATTTTACGTAACCGAATTAGAGAGCGTAAATATGGCAAGGATCTGTGTGGTACTTTCCCATAAGAAAATAGGGACAAATGGCGAGTTCTTTCTGTAATATTTCGTGCACTACCAACATCCTCAACAAAATATTCATCCCCTGCAATATGACTTGCGAGATCATGCACAAGATCGTGCATCGTACATCGTACATGTTATGCCCCAATATTCATCATGCTTTACGTTTTGAAAGAAGGATCTTTGTAGCAAAGCAGTGAAAATCTCATTCCCAACATCCTCCAACTCTATTTTTGCTCGGGATTGCACCAAACCGTTAGCCATCCACAATTTAATCAACCTTTCTTTTTCAATGACAAAATCTTTGGGAAAAATCGAGCAATAAACAAAACATTGTTTCAACATTGATGACAAGTGGTAATAACTCAATCTCAATGCTGGTAATATGCCTTTCACGCTACTTTGAGGGAGCTCCCAAATTGCACTATCTTTGACTTCAAGCCATTCATTTTTCTTGTTTTTGAAGCGAAGCAATCCTCCCATAGCTTTTGCAGCTAAGGGCAAACCTTTACACTTCTCCACAATCGCCTTGCCGATCTTCACCAACTCTGCACTCTCTTCATTTCCCGGACCAAATGCATATTGCTTGAATAAAGCCCAACAATCTTCACTTGATAAACCGTTTAGGCAGTGAGAAGGAAGTTTGCTCGTGATGGCTGCTACTGTTGGTAGACGAGTAGTCACAATAATTGAACTACCTTGAGCTCCATCTTCAAAAAATCTCATAATTTTGTTCCATTCTTCCTGGCTTTCTTCCCATACATCATCTAGCACAAGCAAAAATCTCTTGCCATGTACCTCCTCTCGAAGGCGCTGTTGGAGAGGTTCCAAGTCTTCAAGATTACATTCACTTCTTGAAATAGAGGCTACGATCGCTTTCATAAGACGTTTGATATCAAAAAATCTGAAACACAAATCCATGATCTATGTTTGAAATGATTCTCCACTCGCTCATCGTTGTAAACCAGTTGGGCAAGAGTTGTTTTGCCAAGTCCCCCCATACCAAGGATGGGGAAAACGGAGATAGGGTCCTTGCTACTACTGCTGCTTTCCTCGTTAAACACTGGCCCTCGACTAGCTGTTGGGTGCATAGCGCAATAATTGCTTCCTTGGGTACGAAATTGGTCCAAAGTCAAGTAAGCTGAGCCAAGCAATTGGTTCACCAACTTTTCTCTGTCTTCGTCTCTCCCATAAACTTTGGGTTCAGTCGAGAGAGAAATAGTTATACGTTCCGGAGATACTACCACGCTCTTTTCCTTCTCCTTTCGCAACTCAAGCCCTGAACATTCTTCGGCCAACTCATGAAAATTCTTATTGAGCGTTTGAATTTCCCCATGAAGTTCGCTTACGTTGTTGCTGCTGCTTGTGGCTTCCTCAGAGGATAGTTGCTGTAGACCTTCTTCATATTCAAAATCATCAAGGACATCATCAGCCTCGTATGCTGCATCGTTCAGCTCTTGTAACCATAACCGAATTCCATCAGCCTCTTCCTTGAACTGCCTCTCCTCTGCATCATTGAGGACTTCTTTTATTTTACAGAAAGTTTTGTAAAGCTTCTTCAGCTCTTTCACTAATGGACCAAGCTTCTTGATATGGTCCTTGTAGATTAAAGAATTGACAAGAAGAATTGTTACAGTAAGGAAACTGAATCTGGATTTGGAGCTCCACAGAAAACAGAAGAGAAGAAGGTGACAATTCTATTGCTCTCTCAATTATTTGTATGAAACTCCATAAAAAGATAAACAGTATATCAAGACTTGGAAAGAATCAATTTTGGATTGAATTATTCTCCTTCACATAAATAATGACATCTCATTCTACTTCAGCTAAATGAGCAATTTATCGTGTACAATACAACTATGAGATAATAGTACTAAATCACGTGTGGGCTACCATCAGTTTAGTAATGGAAACTGATGGTGTATGGACTTTTGGTAAGTTTGTGAGTTCCAATAGCACAAAAGCAACTCAAGTGAAGTGGTGGAATGTGAACAAGAGATATGAAACATCAGCAACCTACTTTTACATCCAATTACATTTGAAAAGAGAAAAATTTATCCCTGCTTAATTCGGTAAAAACAATATTTCTATAATCCAAAGCCCCACTCTTAAGAAAACCAACAATAACGACAACAAAAAGCTAAGAGAAACAACAACAAGAAGAAGAAGAAGAAGAAGGAAGATAAACAACAAGAAGAAAATGGAAGGAAGACGATGAAACACTCTGAAGTAGAAAAGATAAGCAAATAAAGAAGCTACCTGAAACTCACACCAAGTGCAACATGGACAAACTGATTGGATTCAGTCTCAATTGATTTCTTCTGGAAAAACACTTAAGCTTGATGAGAAGAAGCCCCATTCTGGAGTGGTGGAGCCTTGTCTGGATTATAGATGCAAGCAGATTTTCAACTTCTGTTTCTGTTTGGAAGGAGCTTCGTTATAAAATAAAATAAAATAAAATAAAATTTAAGCAAGCGTAAAAAAAAAATTATGTACTTGTAACAAAACAGAAGAGAAAGTGAAAAATACCTTTCCACTTGAAATGGAGATGACAAAATATTATTTGCTTCATCCTTAATATTTTTGAACAGTTTTAAGAAGACAGATGAGTAGGGAAGAAAGATGAGAAGGGTTCGTCTTCGATTTTCTATCGTCAAACCTCTTCCCCCGCATGGAAAAGGATTGGACACTTTTCTTCCAAAACAAACAAAAGCATGGTGTGTTTGATTTTTGGGTGTTTCATGGAAAATGAATTTTTTTCTCCAAAATTTAGTTTTTTAGCTTTTGATTTTTTCAAGGACTGAGAAAAATTTTCTATCGATGAAATGTTTTCCGCTTGAAGTGAGAAAATTTTTGAAAAACTTTTTCATGTTTGATCTTTTTCACTCACCGACGACTCTTTCCTCAACTCAAAAACCCTCAATAGACTCGACATCAGAACATTCAAAGCCTCATTGAATAGATTCATCTTTTCTACTCAACAATTCCTCCACCAACATACAAATAAAATATAAACAGGGAAGAAGTATCCAGTATTCTTATTAGTTTAAAAGCAATCATACTAAGAGATTTTCTTAGACTTTGTTCATTTTTCGTTTTGAGTTTCATTTTCGGTAAGGGAGACCCTTTTTAGTATCACTATATTTTAGTTATTACGCTTTGCTATTTCAGCATCGCGCATCTGGTGTAGTGGTATCATAGTACCCTCCCACGGTACTGACCAGGGTTCGATTCCCTGGATGCGCAACTCTATTTTGATTTTTCCTTTCTCAGACCCAAAAGAATTCAAGTTTCAATCACTCCCAAAACAGTCACTTTTTTTATCTGACTTTGTTCAATCTCTTCTTGATGTTTAAGCTCTTAGAACACTCTAAACTACAAACCCTATGACAACAACATACCCACAACTCACCACTCTATCAAACAAAATCCTCATCCACTTACACACATGCACTTCCCCATCCCAACTCTACCAAATCCTCACCCAAATCATCCTCCACAACCTCCACCTAAACACTACCATCACCTCCCACTTCATCACCACCTCCCAATCTTTAAACCTCCTTAACACATCCCTCCTCCTCTTTCACCAAACCCCAAGACCCCATGTATTCATTTGCAACACTCTCATTAGAGCCTTCTCACATTCCCACACCCCCCATACCTCCCTCTCCATCTACACTCACATGCACAGGACTCACATTGCCCCAAACCATTACACATTCCCTTTTGTTCTCAAGCCACTAGCTGACCATAAACACCTAAAACAAGGCCAATCTGTACATACCCAGACTTTGAAACTCGGTCATTTCAATGATATTTATGTGCAGAACTCGTTGTTGAGTCTGTACTCGTCGTGTGGGGAAATGAGTGTGTGTCGAAAACTGTTTGATGAAATGCCTCACAGGGATGTTGTTTCTTGGACTATATTGATTGAGGGGAATAGGAATGATGGGAAGATTGACATGGCATTGGTGACTTTTGAACGAATGATGGTTGAGGGTGTGATGCCGAATCATGTGACAATGTTGAATGCTTTGATGGCGTGCGCGAGTTCTGGGGCGCTGGAAATGGGTGTTTGGATACATGAGTTTGTAAAGAGAAATGGGTGGGAGTTGGATGTGAAGTTGGGTACTGCTTTGATTGATATGTATGGAAAATGTGGGAGAATTGACGCAGGGTTGAGTGTTTTTGACAGTATGACTAAGAAGAATGTTTTTACTTGGAATTCAATCATAAGAGGGCTTGCTTTGGCTAAAAGTGGTGACGAAGCGATGCAGTGGTTCTTTAGAATGGAGAAGGAAGGGATCAAGGCTGATGAAGCTAGTCTAACTGCAGTGCTATGCGCTTGTAGTCATTCAGGATTGGTAGAAGCAGGTCGAAACATTTTTAGCTCCTTGATGGTTGGCAAATATGAGTTTGCACCGAGTATTAAGCATTATGGATGCATGATTGATCTATTAGCGCGTGCGGGTTGTCTTCAAGAGGCATTTGAATACATGGACAAAATGCCTTATGAACCCAATAAGCCTATGTTGGGAGCATTGCTCGCGAGTTGTAGAGCTCATGGAAATTTGGAGTTGAGTGAATTTGTAGCAAAAAAGCTCATCGAGTTGGAACCTACTAATGGTGCTTATTATGTGTTATTGTCCAACTTGTATGCAGAGATGGGAAGGTGGAATGATGTTATCGAATTAAGGAGCTTGATGAAAGGGAGGGGGATTGAGAAAGATTTGGGATGTAGTAGTTTTGCAGAACCTGAAGAACAAATGAACATGTTTGTGGACTATAACTTTCCGGGTGGAACAAAAAAAGAATGACAGCGATTTCTAGTTTGATTATTCATATTTGTGATCTTCGTTCGTTTGTGCCAAGTAATTTCAACAGTTTTTTCCCCTTCTATTGAAGTAATTTTTTCCTTTAACGTTCTTTGGTGTTTTAGATCAAAACTTGGACGATTCTCAAGTTCCCATTTTGTTCAACATTTGAATTGGATGAATGAGAAATTCAATCAGCCAACACTTCAGGCAAAATCACTCATGGGATGTTGAATTTGCAAATTGGTAAGCATTACGCACTACTTGCTGAGTTGGTTTTAACTCCAAGGATCACGAGCTTATCTAGAGAGCTAGGCCGCGCTAGGGGAGGCTCCCCTGCACACTTTTAGGAGAGAGAGATCTTGAGGGGATCGTTCTTGAGGTGATTTTGAGGAGTTCTTAAGGAGTTCTTGAGATCTTGAGGATATCTCTCTCCTAAAAACATGCAGGGGAGCCTCCCCTGGCACTAGGGGCTTGGCCCTTGAGAATTTTTTAAGGATCACACATGCATTATTTGCGCCAGTGTGGTTCCAATCCATTGGTCTTCCCGAATCTAACGATATGACAAAGGAAAGAAATTCCCATGGAACAACTCGGGCCTGTTTAGTTCTGAAGTCAAAATAGTTCTCAATATGAATTGACGGGGTGTTTGTTTTTGGGAGTTGCTATATATACTGTTTGGCTCGATGTTCCTAACTTTATCTTTTAGATTTAATTTTTAAAAATTGTTTGATGTACTCAACTACATTTTGTTAACCCTAAAACAAAACACCGAGAGAAGAACATTACTCATGTTGTTGATTGAAGACTTTGTATGAAGGAGCCGTAATGTAAATCTTTAGATGTAGAATTTTTTTGGTTTTAAACGCAATTTATTCGAAAATGATCTAATAGTTGCAACAACTTCAAAATCTATGTATTGATTTACATTTATTTATTTTTAATAGGTACTGGTTTTGTCAACCCATTTATACTTGATGAACACATTAAAATTTTTACATTTTTTCTTTACACATCAAAATATTTCTTAAAATCAAGAAACCGAAATTAACTCGAAAAACAAGTCACAAACCTTGAAAACACTCAATAATCTTCATGCAGACGATGCAAGTTGCCTCTTGAGGCATTCACCACCTAATCACCAAATCTCCCGCCTAATCCAACTTTCCAAAATTTCAAACCCCAACAAAAGCTATAAATACACTAGGGATGGCAGTGGGGCGGATTTTCACGGATATCCGCCCCACTCGCCTTGTTTGGGGCGGATTTGGTAATGGATCCCTAGATCTTGGGGCGGATACGGATTTCAAATCTGTATCCGTTTATTAATCGGGGCGGATACAGATTTGGCCATATCCGCCCTACGGATATCCGTTTATCCGATAAAATTACAAAAATACCCTTCCTCTATATAAAGGGATTAAACCCTTATTTGTCACTCCATCTCACATTCTCTTCCTCCCCTTACCCCCACTATCGTTTCCAGTTTCCTTCATCACAACGAAGGGTCCCTTCTTCTCTCTCAAAACAGCGAAGGCCGTCGCGAAGGGTCCCTTCGTCTCTTCCCGAAGGGGGTCCCTTCTTTTATCTCAAAACAACGAAGGCCGCGAAGGGTAGCGGAGGCCGACCATCCCTTCTTCTCTCTCACAGCGAAGGCCACGAAGTGTGGCGGAGGCCGACCCTCCCTTCTTCTTTCTCACAGCGAAGGCCGAACTCCGAAGGGTCGTCCCTTCTTATCATTCTCACGGACACTCGAAGAAATCTGAGATCAAGATCTGAAATCAAGATATCAGATCTGAGATCAATTTTTTTTTTTTTTTTTTAATTTTCAGATCAAGATATCAGACCTATCAGAGATCGATTTTTTTTTTTGTTAATTTTTGTTATAATTTTCGTATGGATTCTTTGTAATTTCTGTAATTTCTTTGTAATTTTTGTATCTTTGTAATTTTTGTTATAATTTTTGTAGTTAGATGGATAACCGTAAATGGATTGGCGGGGCGGGGCAGATATCCGCCAATCCGCACAAGGCGGTTACGATTTTTAATAAAAATTGCAAACGGATTGGGGGATCCGTTATTCCTGACGGATCGGGGATGAATTTGCTCAAATCCGTCCCAATCCGCCCCGTTGCCATCCCTAAAATACACTCTTCACATCCACAACTCATTCATTCTCTCTCAAAGAACATTTCAATCTCTTCGTCTTCTTCAAATGGAAGCCACAAGGTCCATGAAGGGAGGACGCCGAGGAGGCGATGGCAAGAAGTCAGTCACAAAGTCTGACCAAAGTCGAGCTCCTGTTCCCGGTAGGCTTTATCGCCTATTTGTTGAAGAATGGTCAGTACGCGGAGCGTGTAAAATCAGGTGCCTCTGTTTACATGGTTGTTGTACTCGAATACTTAGTAGTAGAGGTACATCTCTCTTCTTCACTTTTTCTTCACTGGGTTTCTTCTTCTTCGTGTTTCTAACGTGGGTTTTTCATTTCAGGTGCTGGAATGGCTGGAAGAGAAACATTTCAGTTGCACCAAATTAGAGTCGTGGAGGAAGTTACTCCTCCACGAACGCATCTCCATAAAGAAGGAGACTATTACGAGAAACATCTCATTCTGTTACGCCTCACATGCTTAAGTCATGCAGAGAATTAACTGCGATCATTATAAAATGTAAATGGAACATTCGACAAAGGTATGCAACTTTAACTGAGTTGTGTCCTGATTTATTTCCTTATTTAAACAGAGTCGCTGACTTAAGCTTCAAAGTGCCTTCGGCCACAAAAATTGTGGTCTTCGATAGTCTAACATTTATTTTGTAAGTCAAACCCTCAGAAAGACGAGATTTGAATGCATCACTAATCATAATTGCATTGGGGGCGCTATAGATTACCACTCTCAAATGGAAGTGTGTGAAATAAGGTGACAAACCCTTTATAATCGTGAAATGCAATAAATCCACTACAAAAAATTGGTAATTTAATGGCGGTTATTTAGCGACATGTTGGCAAAACTGTCGCTAAATACTTTATTTAACGACGGTTGTTCCACCGTCGCGGAATAATATTGTTACCGACGGTTATATATAATTGCGACGGTTATAAATAAAAATCAATTTTTTTACTCAATCGTCCCTGAAAACCCTATCCCTTTTCTCTATCTCTACTCTCAATCATCCCCTCCTCTGCTCATCCACCACCACTATCACGGTCCCTAGAATCAGGGATCACGGTATCACCACCTCCCACCACAGTTGTTGGCTTCTATTGTCGGAAAGACCACCACGATCCGAATCTAACCCACCATCACTTCCTCATTCGATCGTCCCCAGCCTTTCCCTCCCATGATCGCAACCCCTGCTACACATTATTGATCGATCGATTGGTCCCTCAACACAGTCAGCGATCGAAACAATCCTTCGTCACTCGTCAGTCAGTAATCAAACCCCCCTGGTTCAACTTCTTCTTCTGCGTACGTCCTCCGCCTGCTCTAGCCACCGACGTCTCCCGCGTGCGTCTTCTTCTTCAGGTTAGTTTTTCACTTCTTCTTCATCAACTCTTTCTCTTTATAGCTTCAACTTCAAAGTCTATGACAATGGAAGCATATTAACAGGTTAGGTCTTTATTTTGTAAACATTGTCAAATTTCAGATTCTATTCAGTTGTTCTGAACTTTGCTTTGTTTTTCTTGTATATCTTATTAACTTCTGTGTGTTTGATTGTTAAAAAAAGGGAAATAAAAAATCTTATCAACCAATTTCGTACCAATTTTTCCATATCATCGTGCATTGCTTTTGTTTGCTGAAATGTGGCATCAACAATGAAGCAAAATTTTCGTAAGAAAATTAGACTTTTACTTTTCATTGAATGGTTTGCATTCGCATTATTGACATCTTTGTTAATTTTAAGTTTAATAGTTGATAGATTGCAACATTTTATGATTTGGGAGCTGGAAATTTGGAAATGGTGTGTGCTGTTCATAGTGGTTCTATGTGGCCGATTGTTTTCAGAGCGGTTCATTAATTTTGTAACTTTCTTGATTACAAAGAACTTCTTTCTTAAGATTGTTTACCAACCCAAACGTTAACAGCAACAGCAACTTGAAGAACAAAAAAAAAACCCAAATTTTCTCTTGCTTACAAATGGAGAACAAATTGGTCTACATTACATTTCTTTTGCTTTCTCAAAATTCTTCGCTTATGATTTGGTTCCCTTCATTAGTATGTAAGGTTGAGAAAAGAAGATCATTTCCATTGCCTTCAGTGGGATTCCTGATTCTAACAACATTTAGGATGTAGCCTAGTCAATTAGTATTTTGTGTTATAGTTTCTGAAACAATTATGAAGTTGAAATCTGTAAATGTGTGCCTTCTTTAGGTAGATTTGGTTTAGACAGTTTTTACTGTTATTTCTGTTATACACCAATTCTTCTCTTTCTCTCTGTAGGCTTACTGCTTGTATAGACAAACAAGTTAGATGAAGCTTTGGAGTCACTGAGAAATCAGGAGAGGACGCCTGCTACTATGCAATTAGAAGCTCAGATTTTCTATCGCATAGGAAAAATGGATGCTTGTATGGATGTCTATTAGAATCTGCAGAAGTTCAAGATTGATTCTTTGGAGATTAATATTGTTGCTGGGTTGATTTCTGCTGAAAGGGCTTCTGAGGTCCAGAGAACAATGTACCAATTATCTGTTTTTAACTTTTCATTGATGTGTTAACTATCTTTTCTGTCGCAAATTATCTACCCTCTTTTATCTCAGATTGTTCTCGGGCAAATTAAACAGGATGATTCCCGTTCATCGAGTGATACACCTAGAAATGATTATTTGATGGCTCAGGTTTGTTTGAGGCTCCTCTATTTTCCTCTATATTAATTTATTATTTAAATATTTATGATTAATATTATGAATGCATATTGACCTAGTAACACCTGTTGTTTGCTGTTTGTTTACCTCTTTTATTATTAGACAAGGTGTTGTAGATAATGATATAACTGTTTTTGGTTTTACAGGTTAACAGCTTGAAGCAGGAGCTGCAACTCTTGGCATCAAATAGACTAGTTACAATTATCACTGGAAGTAGTTCAGGTTAGATATGACAAGTTTTTCTTTTTCTTATGAAAGAAGAGACATATTGTGTTTTTTTTTGGTGTTAACCTTCAGGTTGAAAATGGCTGTTCTTTTGGAGCACTTGTTAAGTAACATTGGGTTTTAATATCAGGACCATTGTCTACCAAAAGTGAGCTTCTCCTTCTTCTCCCACACTTTCTTGTTATATGTTTTGTTTTTGTACTGCTTGTTTGGTACATCCACACATGGAGGAGACGAGGGGTGGGGGTTGTATCAAGTGTTAAATTTTTCGAAACCTGAAAGAAGACTCAGTATTATAATGACATGTTTAATTAGGACTGATTACCTTAAAGTTTAAGGTGGATGAAATGATGAGTTCCCTACTTCTGATACATGTATTATATGAGTTGTTTGTTAATGTTCATGTTAAGCTAAGAATTGAATGGTGAAGTGGGTGCCTGCACATGCTGCGAGCCTCAATTTCTTTGAACACATTTGTAATTGACTTTAAAATTCAAGTTCTTGCTCATTATAACCAACTCGTATGCAGCTTGTGGAGTGCTTGCCACATTTGTAATATTCTTTGTAGTGCTTTTTGTTGGTACTGTGGATGGGATTGGTTTCCATGAGAGTGGTCCTATGGTGAACTGGAGTGGTGTACCATTTGCCATTGGAGTCTTTGGATTTTGCTATTCTGGGCACTCTGTGTTCCCAAATATCTACCAGTCTATGTCTGATCCTAAACATTTCAGCAAGGCATTGATCGTATGGTATGTACAATAATCTTATGTTTTGTGGTCATTAACATTCTCAACTTGGTAAAGGTTATGCCTTCTTGTCCTGCAGCTTTGTGATATGTACCATGCTATATGGAGGTGTTGCAATCACGGGATATCTCATGTTTGGTCAAGCCACGCTGTCTCAGATAACTTTAAATCTGCCAAAGAATGCTCTTGCATCCAAAGTTGCGATATGGACAACAGTGAGTATCTTGCCCTAAAATAACCTTCTCATTCTTAATCTATTAATGTTTTGCTACTGGACTTCTATCGTAGTTCTGAAACTTGTGGCTCCTGTTTTCTTTGCAGGTTATCAATCCCTTCACCAAATATTCTTTTGTTTGTGAAAATTCTTAAGCACTACTTAGTTGAGACTATTGCTTGAACAATATCTTGCATTTTATTTCCAATGACATCCTTAACTTCCAGCACATATGCATTGTTGATGAATCCATTGGCTAGGGGTTTGGACACTACAACAATTAAGGCATTTTTCAAGAAAAAATGTCATTGACAAAACTCAAAATTTTGTTGAAAACTACTTTTAACAATGAAAAAATTTGTTAGTGGGTTCCTGGAGGCATCCCCGTAGATAAAGGTATTTGCCAAGGAATTACAGTTTTTGTTGGTAAAAAGGATGCTAAGTCAATAAAATATTTTGTTGGTAATATTGACAACTACCAAGGAAATTCGTTGGTAAAAATCAAATATCGTTACCAACAAATTGTTTGTTGCAAGAACTATATATTTTATTTACCTACAAAAATTTTCTAAAAAAATCTTTAAATCATCAAGGAAAATTGTTGTTGGCAAAGGTAACAACCTTTATCACAGAACTTTTTCATTGGTAAAATGCATGAATATCAACGAAAGTTGTCATCGGTATCGTTACCAATTACCAAGGAAATTATTTTCAATAAAAAAATTATATATTAAAGTTGTCTAAGAGACAACCTAATCTAGGTCCCAAACTCTAAGGACACCACTCTTGATGATAAGACCCCACTATGGAATTCCATATATAATATATTTATTTTTAGGCTGAACGGGAATCGAACTCTTGACCTATAGTAAAATCTGTTGTAATATTTACCAATTGAGTTATTTGAATAATTGTGTTATGTGAAGCAACTTTATAGCTTATTAAATCAAATTACTCATTATTTGCAATAAAAAAATCATTGCTGCGTATATAATAGAGACCAATATATAATATTTCGTCACTATAAATTAGAACTAAATATTTTCACGATTATAAGATTTATGTTAAATATCTACCACTTTTAGCAATGAAATTTTTTTCGCAATAACACCATTATAATTAGCAACAAAATAGTAATAGCATTTCAATGCTATATGTTATTGAAATTGGTTATATCCTCAATGAAATAAAATTAAATTGTTGTAAATAATAAAATGAACCTTAATAAGAAAAAAATTCGTGGAAATTTTATCAATATTTAGCAACGAAATAAATTGTTACCATTAATATTATAATTAACAGTAAAATAATGTTGTATTGTTAAATAAATTTTATTTGATTTTTCAGATGAAATAATATCAATGCTACTAATAAAAAATTTCAACGAATTGATATTTTTCCACTATAAAAAAGCTAGGAGCTTTAAATATAAAAATATTTCATGAAAAAAAAGTCATTATAAGTAACCAAATAAATCGTTGCAATAACGTGGTAATTAACTAGAGAAAATTTAGTTTCATTGTTGAAGAGACACAAACAAGTGTTATAGTGCATTTACTAAGAAAATGTTTGTCAATAATATTAATATTTATTAGCAATGAAATAATTTATTGTACATGACGTCATTATAACTAAAAAACTAAAATTTCGTTGAAATAGAAATATTTTGTTGCTAAATAATGTTGGTGGGAAATTGGTTTTGGAATGAATATTTTTCGCCACTTCTTTACAAAGAAAAGTTGCCAACAAAATAGATTTTGTTACAAAAAGTGACAACTCTATGGTTTTTTCAATGAAGTTTATTTTGGTTAGAAATAACAACATATTAACAAGGAAATAAATTTTGTTAGTAAATAAAACATTTTTTGTAGTGAGTATACCAATTTCCAACAAAATAATGACTTATCGCTATAAAATAGTTAGTGAACTTTAATGAGAAACAAATTTTCATGAAAATAATTATCAGTTTTTACCTAGAAAACAATTTGTTACGAACAATGTTATAATTACCAACAAAATCTTATTTCATAGCTACAAAGATTTCATTAAAAAAGATATTGTTTCCAACAAAATAAAAAACGTTGCCAATAGTGTGACAATTCTCAACGAAATATTACTTTGTTGACAAGAAAAAGCCTAATGGAAAAAATTATCAATCATTATCAACGAACCGAATCATTACTAATAATGTGATTATTGTCTAGGAAAACATATTTCCTTACTAAAGAGGGATGAATAAGATTTAATATTCGTTAACAAGGAAAGTGATTTGTTTTTAAAATTAGTCTTCTTTAGCAACAAAATATTTCATTCCAGATGATGTGATAATTACCAAGGAACAAGTATTTTGTGGCCATAAAAATAACTTCATTGTTAAATCAATTTGGCAAGAAATTGGGTTTGGAGGGAATGTTTCCCGCCACCTATTTAACAAGGAATGTTTCTACAAAATATATTTTGTTGGAAAACAGTAACAAGTTTATGGTTTTTTCAAGGAAATTTTTTATTCGTTGACAATGCTACAATATTAACAAGGAAATTAATTTTCGTAGCAATAATTTTGTTGGTAAAAGATAGATTTCTTGTAGTGGGAGGAGCTGCTACCCCCAGGAATCTCTACTAGTCCTTGGCTGGGTATGTAATGAAATCACAGGGAAAATATTTGATGAAACAGACTTTCTCTGACACTGCAAAGTCAGAGGGCTTTGTGATCCAACGCTAGTTTCTTCACTGTGCATCTACTCTGTTATTTATTTCTTGTTTTTTTGCAATCTACTCTGTTATTTATTTCTTGTTTTTTGCTTTAACAGTTTTTTGGTTGCCACTTGACATACAATTGTTTGTAAATTGTCAGACTTCAAGGGCTTTCCATTCCAGGCCTTTCTGATGAGCAATCTTAAGACTAAACTTAGATAGCTTAATCTTGGCCAGCAGCTTACTGATGAGCTCAAGGTCGGTGAGGCCCTGTAGACAACGCCCTTGAGACAACCATTGTACAACTTCGGTTTTGTTGTTAGATGTAAGCATTGACAATTTGTAACAATTTTAATTTGTATTTTTCTTCTGGACCATGTATAATATTGATTTTGAAATGAAATTAAAGTTCCCCTTAATGTATGATGATGGTATCATATGAGTTTAGCTTAGTGTCGTTGTTTATATTTGATTTGAGTCTAAAAGTTGTAGTGCATATGTTGGATAGATTATCTGCACCCAATGAAAAGAAAACACTACAGGTTGAAAATTTTGATTTTTCTATGGTAAAAAAATTTGAATTATCAAAGGGAATTTAGCGGCGGTTGCAAATCGTCGCTAAAAGGCAAAAAGTTGGATTGTTCATTGAATTTTGTCGACGGTTTATAACCGTCGTTATATTGTATTTAGCTACGGTTATAAACGTCGCTACATTAAACCGTCGCTATATAGTATTTAGCGATGGTTATGCCAGCGGTTGCTAAAAACCGTCGTTGAATGACCTAGTGACGCCTTTATTAGCGGCGGTTGGCCAAGCGTCACTGTATTATTTAGCGACGGTCAAAATCGTCGCTAAATTACTGTTTTTTTTGTAGTGATGAAAGATTAATTTGCATTTGTACTAGTTTTGAGTTTGGGTCCAAAGTTTGCTCAATTTTGAATTTAGGTTGCAAGATCACATTGTTAATTTTTCGTCCAGTCATTGAATGAAATTTTATTTTATTGAAATAATATTGACTTTGGTATAAATAAATTTAGACTTTATATCCTATAATTAACAGTGTTCAAAAAATCGCTAGGCAGCAGGCAGGCGACAAGCAGGGGATTAGCGCCCAGAGGACTAGACGGAGCCTAGGCGATTATTTATTTATTTATTATAATTTATAAATTTTAAGCATAATAACATATATATTACTTCAAATTCAATGCTAAAATACATATGCAAAATGTATATAGAGTCTTTATTTTTTTTTGAACTAGAAATAAAAAAAATTAAAAGAATTTTCAAAAAATCGCCTAAGCCATTTTTTAGAACACTGTTAATTTGTATAAGCTTTGCATTTAGGTCCTATATTAGTAATGAAGGGTTTATAGTCAACGTGGTATCAAAACCCAGACTTAAAGCTGAATAAATTTGAGACCCAAACTAAAAACTGATAAAAACTATAGGACCCAAGCATATATTAACCCATAAATGAAGTGAGCCGAACACCCTCAACTCCATGTAAGCTCAATAAGAGACAACACACATATTAATTTACTATTTTAACAATATCCCTAGTTGCCTATTAAACAAAATGTGGGGTTTTAGCTCCAACCAATTACATCAAAAATTATATCTTATGTGTTTCAAAGTCCAAACCTGTGAAACTTCCATCACAATCTACGCTAGTTAATATATATATATATATATATATATTTTTTTTTTTTTCTTTTTTTTAAATGCATGTTGTAGGTCAACACTCAATAATCTTCAAGCGTACAATGCAAGTTGCCTCTTGGCGCATTCACCACCTAATCTTATGCTATGCGCATTTTCAACACACCACCTCTTCCCGTCATTAGAAGTTCGTGTGTCACAATTTATCAATATACTGCAGTCCAACAAAAGCTATAAATACACCCAACCAAAACACTCTTCACATCCACAACTCATTCCCTCTCTCTCAAAACATTTGAAGCTCTTCGTCTTCTTCAATTTCTCTCTACTCTTATCGGAATGGAAGCCACAAGGTCTATTAAAGGAGGTTGCCGAGAAGGTGACCGTAAGAAATCCGTCACAAAGTCGGTCAAAGCCGGGCTCAAGTTCCCGGTAGGCCGTATCGCCCGGTACTTGAAGAAGGGACAGTACGCAAAGCGTGTTGGTACAAGCGCCTCTGTTTACATGGCTGCTGTACTAGAATACTTAGCAGCAGAGGTACATCTCTCTCTCTCTCTCTTCACTTTCTCTCCGTTTCCTTCATTGGGTTTCTTCTTCTTCGTGTTCCCAACGTGGGTTTTTTTTTCAGGTGATGGAGTTGGCTGGAAATGTTGCAAAAGACAACTATAAGATCCGGATCAACCCCAGGCACATGTATGTAGCTGTGATGCTCGACCCGGAGTTGGAGAAGTTGTTTGGTGAAGTGACGATTCCGAGCAGTGGGGTTTTGCCTTATGTAAGAAAACATTAAGGCTAAATTGATATAACCACTCATCATTCACCAGATTTTGTGATCAATAATAGAAATGAAAGTTTTGTGAACATGAAAACCACACGATTCTCATACTCATAAAATTTCCATTTTCATCATTGATAACAAAATTTAATGGTAGGTTGGTGAGTGAACCTCAAATTAGCATCAATTTAGGTGGTTCACTAATAAATTTCAGCAATATAGGATCCATGTGCAACCAAAAACACCCCAATATCAATGTAATGTTTTGTGTTTTGAATTCTCTCGAGTGTTGTGGAGTTTGAGCAATACCCTTTGATTCAAAAGTGAATTTCTAGTTTAATTTTCGATCTTGATTGTTATCAATCTTACTTGCTAATGTTTCAGTTCTGATCTGGATTTGGAAATTTTCAAAGAATTTTGCAATATTTGTAGTAATTAGTAAATATTGGTTTGTTTTCCAATCAAATATTTTTAAGGTTCTTTGATTCAGTTTTTTTATTTTCAACCTTCAGTAACTTGAATCCTGTATGTATCAGTTTGTATATCACACCACTGTCATACAAACAAGTAATTCAGTTTGAAAATTGGTTTGAGTGCACAATTGAAAGAGACATCTTTTGTGTGTTTTGTTAAACAAGTAATTCTTTTATTTCTTTTCTAAAAACTCAATCAGCAATAACACAATCTAGGAAATAGTACTAATCAAGAAGACATTGAATTTTTTGCAGAATAATAAAAGTAAATTATTGATCACTTAGGATCGACTTCGCCTGAATTCAAAGAAGGAAACACGTTCAAAATGATTTAGCGTGCACCCCAAAACGCCGGGATCATCAACGCGTACTTGGAGCATCTCCATTGCCTTTCCTCAATCTTTTCCCCTATTTTCTTAAAATTCCCAAGCACCCAAATCAACACATAATAGAAATAGCTAGCAATGTAGCTTATGTTTACGTTACTTTTGTGTTTGAGGATTTCCAGTTCTAGATTCTGTTGTTGTACATCCTTATCCTTCATCTCTTCTTTCGGAGCTGCTAGAAGAGCTGCTGGTGAAGGATTGAGTTCAGAACTAGTTTCTTCTGGAACTGGCATGTCCTCTTCTTTAGGAACTTGTAAGGCTGTTTGAGGAAGAGGAAGATACACAAGTTTGAAATTGCAGTCTTCTATATTTCCAGATTCTTTAAATACTTCCGGGTTAGTAGCTTTGCTCACAACCATGCTCTCACGAAGACGGTAAAACTTGTCCTTCGGTAATTTTCTTGGAAAGGCAAACAGGGTTTTTAATTTATCCTTGAACCACTTGTTTTTCATTGTGATCACCACATAACACCCAGAAATAGGTTTGATAACTCCCTTGTCTGGATAGACAGAATAGTTTTCCAGAGCTGTACCATGGAACTTGAAGATGATTTTTGTGTCTGTGGAGTTTGATAACCGAAGCTTCGCAGAAGTTGTACCATCTTTACCAGCTGACAACTCGAAGAATACTCTAAACCGTTTGCTACCTTCCATGTTAGAATTGAATAAACAGAACGTGCAAGAACTTGTTTATGGAGTTGTTTATATAAATGGTAGATGCATGGCTCAACTCCTAATCAACTTATGTGAACCTTGTTGAAGCCAAACTGGGTTTTGTTTTGTTTTCCAGATCGAATTGGGTTTCAGCAAATAATTTTGAATTCCAATTTGTTAAAAAAAAAAAAAACTCAGACTCCAATTCCAGCTAGGATTTCCCCTATATGGTTGGTAATTTTCTCACCCAGTGGTAGAAGGTTTATTTAACAGTGACCTTGTGGTATGATAATTACTCTAATTTTTTATACAGAGTTTTGGAGATCTGAAAGAGAAAAGAAAATTAGAGAAAACTAAAAAGTTACGGGGCTTTGGATTCAATTTATAAATAAAGCGATTTTGATTCTAATTTGTAATCAATGTGATTGAATTTGTCCTGACGAATATGTAACAAAACAATCATCCTTTTACGAGCTTTCGAGATTTTGATTTCAAGAAAAACTATATTGTTCATTTCCTCATTTAGTACAAAAGACACTTGTTGCATAGCTTTAATCTCATGACACTGGTCGAAATGGCAGGTACATAAACTTGAGAACAGCCATTGCTATAGTACTCTGCGCTCTTCTAATAAAACTATGATTTCACTTCTTTTGCTAGCTAGCTAGCTAGATAGATAGAATGAGAATGTAGAGGATGGTTTCTTAGCTGAGTTTCTTCTGTATTTATAAGCTCCAAAGCATTGAATAGATGAGCAAGGATCACTACTACAAATATAGGCTTGCATAGCGCTTAAAAATAGGCTTAGATAGCGCTCAAAAAGGCGCTATGCAAGGCGCGTACTTGAATAGCGCTTTATTAAGCGCTATCTAAGCGTTGATTTTTTTTAATTAACTTCAAGAAGGCGCTATTGTAAGCGCTAATTTTTTTTTTTTAAATTAGCTTGAATAGCGCTTTGATGAGCGCTATTTAATTTTGTTGATTTTTTTTTAATTAGCTTCAAATTTCGGTGAATTTTTTTTTTATTAACTACCATAGCGCTTTTTTATGCGCTATTTAATTTAAATGAATTTTTTAAATTAGATTTGTTTATCTGCTAAGATAGCGCGTAAATAAGCGCTATGGAAGTAATTAGATTGTTCTTAGATAGCGCTAAAAGAAGCGCTATTGTAGTATATATGTTAAACTTAGATAGCGCTTATTTGAGCGCTATCTAAGTTATTTGATTTGTTTTTTCTATTTTTCCAATACCGATTTTCTGGGCTAAATATAATATTTAATATAATAATGACAACGTTCAATCAATCAATAAAGACACAACATGATAACTAACTGTTTCTCATTCATTCAAAATATAATTTAAGCATTCATACAAAATTGTTAATATGCTATCATATATATTTGTTCGTAGCACAATACTAATAAATATCTTAAACTACAGGCATAATTAAAATGTTTTGCTTCAGCTTTCCATTTTCTCCTTGAGAAATCGGTTGTACAAGTATCCTGACCAATTGATTACGAAATTCTCCATTTTTTTCGGAGAATAAAATTTGACTGGCTGTTTATGAACAAACTGCAAATACAAAAGTTACAATCAATATATAGTTAGATGATATCAAATACTTCAAAAATCAACAAATAAAGTAATTCAATAAAACTATTTACTTACATAAACAGGAATACTTGTATCACCAGAATTCAAGAGATCCTCAATATAGCAACAAATATAATGACCGCAATGGATGCCATCCATCTCAATCTGCTTTGGACACTATGAGAAATAACATCCAATTAATTATATGCAATTTGTTACCATGTCTTATTATATAAAATAATTTTTAGTAATGTAAAATATTTACCTGAATGTTTGCCCAATTAAATCTGTTCATTGCAGCCTTTGTTATAGAGCCGCCTCGACGAGTCTGATAACTTCTCAATGCACTATTTTGTATAAAGTAATATTATACATATGTAATATGTATACATTTGTAATGTAAAAATAAAACTAGAACATGTATTTACCTTTCAACAAAGTTTTTCAAATCAACGCGTTATGCGATCTTCGTACCCGGAGCTGGATCCATAAAGTATATCATCTCTGTTTTGGTATTGATACCAATCAATACCCAATGTTGACTGCATAATGTTTCAAAAAATTTAGACATCCTGATACTTAATAAACACATAATTGAATCTTATTTATATTGAACTCACCCAACATTATGCGGCACCAATAATAGATGGTATTTTCCTGTATGCTTCAACAAACATTCGGCCAAATGATTGGACGATGTCCCATTACCTAGCATAGGTGTAATATGGGGCGACACAAAAGAAAACTTCCCCGCTAACTCGACATTTTCGGATAGATAGACTTCACCCAAATACCTTCAACAATCAACAATGTATAAGAATAAATAAAGTTTTCTAAAATATTTAATAAGACTGAGCTATATCTTTTTAATAAAGTATTACAATCCTACTAGCTTTGAACTATATCTAACCATCATTGATACTTGACTGCACTTTCAATAATCATAAGGAATCAACAAAATAACTAGCTTTCTCTTTTAGGTCCTTCCACAAACCAAGTTAACACCACATTAATATTAAGATGGCATATTAAACATTATGCTGAAATTTATCTAAGGCCATCTAAAAAAAGAAGCAATGCATAAGGACAAATAAATTTTTTTAAAACATTAACATCAAATAAATTTATTTTACTAGTTTTATCACCTTATATAGAAGGCGATGCTTGAGGCACGTAACCATCGATCCTTTAGAATCTCCACGACATGTTCATGAACAATGCATTCGTTCCAAGGCTCCCCGTCAAAATAAGTTGTCATGGGAACTTCGATACCACCATTCATGATGTTTGAGGGTAAGAAACGCAAAATATGCAATACCATGGAATTATGAGGAGAATCTCCACACTTAGGATATCCTAATGGCTTAGCACAAACCGTTGATTCTACACTTTTCATGATAGGCTTATTAGCATCGTTCCTCTTATCCATCTTCTTATTCTTAGGAGGTGGGCACTGCAAATCAAAAATTAACTTGTGAGGTAAGTATTGAATTTGAGCTATATGTTCTCCTACTTTCAAGAATAGCTTTCTAGCACTAAGCTATATGTTCTCCTTATCAATTTCAAGAATAGCTTTTTAGCAATCTAAATAAGCTATATGTTCCTTATCAATTCCTAGCAATCTAAATAATTTCATCAACATGAACAACAAACAACAAAGATATCCCAGACATGCTCCTAATCGCAAGAAAAAAGGAGAAAATACTTAATACATAAATAATTGTACCTCTATTCTCAAAGACACCAGCTTTTTTGGCCACGAAATGAAATGGCCAACAGCTTCTCCTACAGTCCTAACTTCGTCTGTACATTGCGGCACCGCTGAATGTTTCTCAGATTCTACCGCCACTTCAAATTGTATCCTCGCATAACCTGAAATTGCATCATGGCATTGTATAAGTATAACAACACACACACACTAAGTCGGTATATAAATCTTAAAGTAATATGTTCAACCTTCTGGTAGTGGAACACCATGAAGAATTTCATTCGGGCGATTATGCAAAATACCTTGCCCAACATGTCTACGAGGGTTCTCAACATACAAATAACATCTAATAGGACCCTAGAAACGAAAAATATGTTAGTCTTTTATCCAATAAACATATTTATTAGCCAAGTTTGAAAATTAAATATACCTCAGGAAGAACCTCATTCGGAACCTCATCCTGAAAATGAAGGTCATCATCAGAATTCATGTCATCATCATCCACATTGAAATTATCCTTATGACTAGAACCACAAGATGATGGCACAGTAGGTTGGTAGCCTTTAGCCTTCATCTCCTGCATGTCTTTCTCTAATCTATTGCATTGCCTTTTCAACTTTGACATTTCGGACAATTCGGGTGCCTGAGCTAAAGATTTCTTCGTAACACCCCATCCACATCCTCGGACACGTCCGGAATACTCTAAAGGAATTGCTCGATCAAGCAAGTCGCCAAGCTTAATATCATTTAGCTCATCCTCTTCCAACTGTTGTGTTATGCGTACCTAATACAACTTAATATCATTTAGATTCTTGATATAGAATAGTTCATTTTGCAGTGTAATTCTATTTGTGTAAATCCCATATTATTAACAGTGACTATATTGCAATGCCGAAACAAAATATACAAAATTGTCCAAGTTGTGAGTTCCAGTGTCTTCATCATGGCAGCAGAGTATAATTTAATTTTAAACTATTGTCTCTTATCATATTTACCAACTTTTAGTATCCACTTTTTGTAAAAATACCAAACAGTGCTATATATAGTGACAAAACTGAAACTCCGTGATTTTAAAGTAGGATAGTGCTATCAGGTGAAAAGGATGGTATCATGTCCAAACAGTGCAGATTTGTTTTCAAACAAAGGAAGTAGATATTACCACATCCTCAAGTACTTGCAAGGCAGTAGGATCATCAACCTCATGCTCACCATTCATCCTCGCATACTTCCAAGTATCCAAGCGAGTCACAACATGATCCTCTTCCCCTTCACGTATTTTTTGCTCAATCTGCGAATTTCAAAGCCACATTTAAATTTCATATCATAGTTACGTAATGTAGATAATTAATACATACAATCTGCTCTCTCAGCCGTGCATAACCCACACATGCCCTCCTATATCGCGTTTCCATCTTTTCCGCTCTCTCTTTGTTAAGTTTGCTTGTTTCCTTCAATTGAATGTTGTCATTAGTTGGTTTAAATTGAAATGCCCCAAATTGAAGTAATATAATAACTTGAACGTACCTTAAACTCCAGAGTTGATGAGTATGCTACGAAATCTTTCCAATACAGAGACACAGTGGACAAGTGAGAGTATATGAAAGGCGGCTCATCCGAAAAGTTACCCTCACTATCTCTCGCAAGATTCCTTAACCTTGTCCTAAAAACTCTATGCAGGTAACCGGCACGAGAAACAATCTTTTTTTTGTGTGATTCGTCAACTCCCGCAAATGTTTCCTGTTACAAGAGTAAATAATGTCATGTTAATCTATAGTCAGTAGTTTGCATGACAACACTTATTTTCTCACCCCCTAAACACACTTAAAGAACCAAACAGTGGAATAAGATAACAACTAGGTAAATTAAGTAACACCAGAAGCATCTATCAAGAATAAGAAACAAAATATCAAGTTTACTTATCTTTTAAATAGTCAATAAAAAAATAACTTAAGTTAGCACTTAGCAACAAGAAATCGTTAAGTACCTGAATCTTAGTACAATTAACAATCAATATTCCTTTAAGAACATAACAGGAAGACAATATGTATATCCAAACAAACAACCACACCAATTACTAAAATTTAAACGCAGATTGAGGAAAAATTCTAATTGTCGAGGGAACCAGCGAGGGACCCCACAGGGGGGAGTGGGAGCCGTCCATCCCCCCGGGATGCGCACTTGAACCTTCGGGATGCGTGCATTGATAATTCAAGCGCGCATCCCGGGGGAGATGAACGGCTCTCTCCCCCCCTGTGGGGTCCCTCGCTGGTTTCCTCGCTGTCTTCCTCGACAGTTAGACGGGTTCCAGATTGAGATAGCAATATACCTTGACTTCATCCCAAAGTTGTTCTTTCAATGGCAACAAATCATCCTTACGCCAATTGGTAATCGTGATTGGAAAAGTTCGTCTACAGCAAGATCCAACAAAGTGTGCTAAGGTCATCGACTCTTTGCCAATTGGTTGGCCCATTTCATTCCAATTCACCTTTATTACATCTCCTTTGGCCCTTCTTTTCTTAACACTCACCATAGTGACTATTCCTCGAGACTGAACCTGGGACAAGCCACTATTTACAGTTGAACCTCCTGTCTCACCTCCTCTAGAATCATCTTGACCATCCCCTCGACCGTTCTCTCGAGCACGACCCTTGCTCTGGCGCTTGCTCGGGGATCTAGCAGTCATGATCCTGTAAAATAAAGAGTATAAGCGTGAATTAATACACAAAATCATAAGTAACAAGCCAATATTGCAAAGGATAATGAGTACTTACTACAAATGCTTCATTTATTCTGGATCTTACAACTTACTTACACAAATGACTCAATAGGAAAAATACATACTAGATCTTACTACTTAATGTTTAATGGACATAATTCAATAGGAAAAATACATACATTACTTTGGATCTTACAACTTACTACTGGATATAAATTACAAATATATAATAGGAAAAACACATACATTTCTTTTTGGCTTTTTGGCTTTAGATATCCTCTTTCGTTTGGTAGTTGACTTTGATCGTTCATGGCCATGTACATTAACTAAATCTGGATTTACATATTCACCCTCATCATGATCATATCTTAAATATAAGTTTTGATGATCATCATAATCGTAAGTGCTCGGGCAAACATACACGTCCCCAAAAGGATAATTAATTGTATCAACGTCCTCATCAACATGGTCACTAACTTGGTAACTATTATTGAACTTGTTCGACAATACAACGATGGACCACTTCTTATCAACTGGGTCACTCACATAAAACACCTGCTTAGCTTGCACTGCCATGATGGTAACCCAACATCCTCTCTTAAGCCATCACACATATCAGGATGATCCCGCAACTCTTCATTGACAACACTTGGGGAATTCTTCACAGGACTAGATTTTTCATTACCATCTCCCATATCACTTGTGTTCATTTTATTTATAAACTCAAACTGGGAGCCCAATTGACTTGATAAACTATGTTTACGTTTGCCAATTGAGCTACGTTTATCTTTGCTCTCACCATGATATGTCCAAACCTTATATGTATTGTCAATACCATGACACATTAAATGCTCGTGCAACTTCATTTGACCACTAACCTCTTTTACATTTAAACATTTTCGACACGGACATTTAATGAACATTGGATTTTTAGCATTCTTAGTTGCATAAGCACAAAACTCTTCCACCCCTTTCTTGTACTCTTCAGATAATCGATCCGCATTTACCCATTCTCGATCCATTAAAAACAATACTACAAAAAAACATCAATACATCAATCTCCATTGCCATGAATCCACATTTTTTACTTGTTCTTTCCACTCTTGGGACTTAGCAAGATTCTTACTAGCACACAATTCTATGAACAATCACTTTAATTAGTGGAAGCTAAGCATGAAATATTTATATTTGTCCAATCTATCATACACAAAGAGAAGACAAAGATCGAATCCAAACAATTTCGTAACAATAAATCATAGAGAAATGACTTAGAAACCTGGTCGGAATCAAAATATGAAGAAACATATACGGAGTACTACATTTTCATTTTGAATAAGTTATATTAATACACTCTGTCACAATTTGATTGAAAGATTTTTTCAACAAAACAGTCCATATATCTTTGAAACAATAATTCATTCATACGAGTATAACTATACATTTTTAATAACACATTCATTCCATTCCATTAGATACTACACATGAAACACTAATATGTCAACATTTTGAACATAAAGCTATATGCCTATATGAAGTTTTATGTTTGTAAGTTCAAAGTTTACTACTCCGAATGACTCAAAAGCATGCTTATATAGAATAATGCTTAAAATGATGTCAGAATAGACCCAACATGGGTAGAGTGGTCCTGCTTTCCTACATTCGACAAAATTACGATCTTTATTTTTTCTCTTGGTAACTTAACACCACAGGAACAGATAAAGCCAAAACAAGTGTTGGCCTTATGATTCAGAGCCAATTACTCTGCAGCTTTATGCATCAAGCATTTACCTCTGATTTCAGTAACACTCTCACCATCCCTCACATTTCCAAGATATTAAAGACTAAATTGCAGAAAGTTACAGAACAGTTGCAAAGAAGATTCATCAGAAGTAATTGTTTCATAAGCAAAGAAGATAAGAAGACAATTTTAATGCCAACAAAGAACCCTACGTTGCATTTATATACTAATGAAAGTTCTAACTAATACTGAGTAAACTGAATATAAAAAACAAAAACAGTGAGGGATGGTGAGAGCTACCATGGACATCAGAAACAACAAGAATCATCTCCATAAATTGAACATTTGAACAACTACTCTTTTTTGCCCTTTCGTTTGAGTAACAAATAAACAAGAAGTATCTAATTTGCCTCATCTACCAGAAAATGATGAGGCAACCACAAAAGAGAGACCAAACCAACCTGAAGCAGATTCTTTATCAGGTAAAGTGCAGCAGGTAACGGTGGCTGCAATGTTTGGCAGTCGTTGTGTGAGCTGAAGCCGAGTGCGAAGCAACCGGTAACGGTGGCTGGAGAAACCGCTGCTTGGCTGGAGAAGTCGATGGAGAACGGTGGGTTTGGAGGCAGCTTGAACGGTGGCTGTTTCGGTGGTTTAGGGGCACCGTTTTTTTTTTTTTTTTTTTGTTAGGTTTAGGAGAACAGGGGCGCTGCTTCGGTGGTTTAGGGGTTTAGGCGGGCTTTTTTTGTTAGGTTTAGGTTTAGGGGTTTAGGCGGGCTTTTTTAATTATTAGACTAAGATAAAGCACTATAGTAGTGATAATTTAATTTTTTTTTTTTTAATTGCTAGACTAAGATAGCGCTATATAAGCGCTTTAGTAGTGATATATAGGATAGCGCTTCCGAAGCGCTATCCTAAATGTAAGTAGCATAGCGCTTCGGAAGCGCTATGCAAGCACTTTAAAAGCGCTATGGTAGCTTTGGTAACGTTTTTTCTCATAGCGTTTTTTAAAGCGCTATCTAAGACATAACTAAGATAGCGCTTAACTGAAAAAAAAAATTAAAAGCGCTATTGTAGTGTTTTTTTTTTTTTTTTTGATTTTTTTTTTTTAAAGACAAATAAGCGCTATCCTAGTGCCCACTTGGATAGCTCTTTAAAAAAACACTATCTAAGTGGCGTTACCTAAGCTAATATTTGTAGTAGTGGATTATGATTTCGTTTTTCGAGTTAATTTCGATTTCTGATTTAAAGAAATATTTCGGTGTGTAAAGAAAAAACGTAAAAATTTCAAGAATACGTGAAATATATATAATGAATTTCGATGGTATATTAAATATGTAAAACAAAAATGCAAGTAAATAAACGTATTAAACACATTACATGAAATCAAATATATCGATAATTAGAAAACCATGGAGTAGTTTCAAAAATCAATAAATGGGTAGAAGAAGTGATAATTAGAAAATTAGGGCGTGGTTTAAAAAATCAATTAATAATTAGTATAAATAATAATTAGAAAAAAAAAGTCAAAATTTATGAAAAGACCCATTTTCGAAAAAATCCTAAAAAATGTAAATTTTAATAGCTGATTTTTGTATTTTTACGAAAAAAAAACCCCCGAAATTTATGAAAAAACCTAAAAAAATTTCAACAAAATCATCGAAAAATGTACTTTATTCTTTCGCCCTTTTTCTTTTTGTAATTTCAAAAAAAACGAAAATTTCAGTGAAATTTCGCAAAATCACAATCCTTGTAGATGAGCAAGTGTGAATGGCAATATTGTTGTTTCTAGGACTAATAAGGCTAAAGTCGGTTTATTCAACCATTAGCCATATTCATGGAAGAAAATGTGATGTCTACATTAGGAGTGAGGCTAGGAAATCATGTTTTGTAAACATGTTTTGCAACCATGATGATGTGGCATCGTTAGAGGAGTTTTTTACAACTTTGAGATACACATAAAATCTTTGAGGATTTCATCATTCTTTCCGGATCATTCTTTGGGGATTTCATCATTGAATTGTTGAGGAATGCTTCGGTATATATACAAATTTGGATATATGATACATTGACAAAAAAGTTAGCACTCAATATGCATAAATTAACCACTTGATATAATTAAGGTTACCGTCATTCTACAAAAATTACCAATCACTTAATTACTAACATGGAATACAAAATTACTACTTACATTACTAACCAAATTCACAAAAGTTACAACTTTTAACACCGTAAGGTGATGCACCGTACATCCAAAACACTTGGGTGCATAGAGGATTGTGCATAAATTGTTTGTGTCATTTAATTGGATGCAAAGGATGTGTATGACCTTATCTTGTTAGCTGAATATTCAAAATCACCTTGGCATTTCCAAAATCATCGACACAATACTAGGTTGTTTATAACTAAACCTTAAGCGAAATGAGGCAAGACTTTCTTTTCACTATTCTTCACCCAATCTGAAATGAATTGAATAAGTTCATTCTAATAACGTGAAGTCGCAGATTTGTCTATAATTCGAAAAAGTAGGTGCTAACAAAAAAAAAAACCTTCTTAAAATCATACTTAATACTTCTTTGTGCCATTAGTAATAAGGATTTTCCATCCCAAATAATTCGTCACTCCTCGCTTCGCAAGGATTTGTTAAGGTAGGGGTTGGTATGGGATGGGATGGACTTCATCCTTATCTCATCTCGTTTAGGGGTGGGCACGGGACGGGATGGGACAAGATATACCCATCCCTATCCCATCCCGTTCATACGGGATCGGGACGGGACGGGATGGGAAAAACCCCATCCCGACCTCGTCCCATCCCAAACGGGTTCGGGACGGGACGGGATCAGCGTGCTAATCATATATAATTTTTTTTTTTCCCAAAAGCACCATTTTCTGTGAATGAAGATACAAATATGTTAACTTGATCATTATAGCCTACATAATTGATACATAACAAGCTTTGTAAATATAACAATTAAATAGAGAAGATGCACGTTCAATGTAGCATATATGATAAAATTATGTAGTGTTTGATTCATACCTTTTAGAATTGTCTTCTCTAAGCGTAAACCTGTAACTCTACCACCATTTTCATCTTGATACCAAAACTTGTTAGTTTATTTTACCAAAACTTGAACAATATGTTGTTCACTTCAGATCAGTTCTTCTAGTCAATTTTGAATTATGATTTTGTTGGCTACTTGTTTGAAATCAAGGTAATTAAGCAAAATTGTTTGTAATTTTAGTAAATTATATTAGTAGGGTTTGTAGAAGTGCCCTAAGACATTGGCCCAACTTGACTAACCTGATCCATTTGTTTGGGCAGAAACAGGGCCATCTAGATCGTGATGTGTATCGATGCAATATAGTAAGCCTGATAGGTACCGTACTACAAAATATGTTTCCCCTTATACTTGTTTAAAACATAAAACTTGATAAAATATGAATTGGGTATTGAATTAGTGTCAAATGTTGCTGATGAGGAACCCCATGTTCCTCTCACTTTATTAAATACATCAGTATATTTGTATGGGCATCCACAATTCTAAAATAAATAATTAAATAAAAATATTAATAATTAATATTAATAAATTAGTTCGGGACGGGACGGGATTGGCGGGATTGAAAATCTTCATCCCATCCCATCCCATTCTAGATCGGGACGGGACGGGATCGGGATGAAATTATTCAATCCCATTAAGACCCGGAAAAATCGGGACGGGACGGGACGGGATCGGGACGGGAACGGGATCACGGGATGGGATGCCCACCCCTAATCTCGTTCGTTCGATATCAGGACGGGATCAGGACATGTTAGACCTCATTCCGATTTTGTCCCATCCCAAATGGGTTCAGGACGTACGGGACTAGATGAATATGTACTAAATAGTCTTCCAATGAAGAATAATAATAAAAAAATTCATCTCACATTTCTCATACACAAATAATGTCTAATTTATGTATCTATAACTTTCATTATAACAATATAAAATGTCATATGAAATTTCATCTCACATTCCTCCTAATTGTATTTTATATGGATGATACAAGTTATCAAATTGTCTTAATATAAGTTTAAAAACATTGCACATTGATCAAATTTTCAACTACATAATTCATGGTACAAAACTAAATCAAACTATCATTTGCCTTTGTTTTCAACAAGAATAATTGTCCTCTAGCAAATTTAAAATGAGAAAAAGTATAAATTTTCATAGATTCTATTTGAGCTAAAATAATACTAAATCAACTAATCAAACAAGTTTTTAAATAATAGATGTTTTGATTTAATTTCAATAGATCATAAACTTTATTTTAGAGTAGTTTAATTAAAATCAATAATAACAACGACAACAAAAATTTTGCCATGATTTTTGGGTTTCTTTAAGAATGTTTGCAGAAGAAGAAAAAAGTCTGTTTCTTTTAGAAGACAAACAAATGTAAAGTGTTTTTCATGGGACATGCCTGAGTTACTTTTAGAATTTAGATTCAACAAGTTCAAGTCCCAATGGTAGTATTGGCTTGCAATTTGATTACTCTGATGACTTAGTGTCACAAACTTGTTTTACATCTTGAGAGACAGAAAGAAAACATGGGGTTTTGTAGGTCAAATTCAAAACAAAACACATTAGTTGGTTCGTGCAATGGCTCATATGTTCAACACATTTCGCATCTTCCTAGTAAACTTTTTGGTAATATTGTAAAAAAAATATTGGATAATTGTATTTTATTATTTTTATTTTTTAATTGAATATAAGCCAACTTGTACCTAAATTTATGAAAACAGTAAACTTAAAACTTGCTATACAAAATAGAGTCATATTTTAATTTTCCTATTTTGACTTTCATTTTTTAATTATTATGACTTTCATATTCTCACTTTCCTATTGACTTTCCTTATTGTAGATATTCTGACTTTCTTTTTCTTTTTTGTAAATATTCTAACTTTCATTCTTGTAGAGGTAAATCAATCTCGGACTTGGATTTGGCTATGTTGAGTGCAAGTTCTATATATTCTAACACGCCCTCTTAAACTAGACATGTAGACGCAGATGAAATGTGCAGCTTGGAGAAAACTTTGAAGTCCAATGTAATACCCGCCAAATTCACTTACCAATATACTTGCATTATTTTAGAAGTTAATAATATTTATTGGTAGTAATTATTAATTGATAATAATTACAAGTAATAATAGTTTATAATTTTTAATTTCAAACTTAGGTTTAGCCTAGTGGTGGGTAAGAGATAAAGGGTGGGTGTGTTTAGCTAATGCAACCCTAAATTTTTATTTAAAAAGATAAACCCTAATTTCTTTCCTCTTTGCACACACAAAAGAAAAAAAAAAAAAAAAAAAACCTGCGTTGAAAAGTGGGAGGCACTGGAAGAAGAACTTTGAAATCTTGCAAAGAAAAATATTGGTGAGTAAAACTCTATTCCCCTTCAACATTTTTCCAATGTTAATATGATTATCTTGATAAACTGAATATGATTTAGACATTAAAACTCTTGGAAATTTTTGTTTGAGATGTGATATAGGAAATCTAATGCTATCTTTCTGTGTGGGGATATCGTCGTGCTTTCCTTTATCAGTGAAATTTGTCGTGTATGAGTAGAGTGAAAACATTGCTTGTGTAGAGTTCCAAGTCGAGGTTGCTATCATGTTTTTTTTTTTTTTTTTTTGGGAATTTTACCGTACTATTCTTCACCAATGACAACTGTGCCTTGTGCACAAGTAGGATTGTAGAGTGAAAACTTTAGGATGTGAAGGCTTTTCAAAGTTGTGGTGGTCCCACAGGTTCTCTTCTCAAAAAAAAAAAAAGAGATAGATAGCATGGGAGATGAATATCTCATTGCCTCAGAATGAGGTGACATGTACAACATCATCCCTTGATGTCAAGATAATGTCATCTTATTCTTTCTATCAACTCCAATTAATTTGGGCACTCTACAAACAAGTAGGTTTTTGCAATGATGTGGAAATTTTCTTTTTTTTCAATGTCTGACAATCTCATGAAATGGAGGGCTATTACCATGTTGGATGTTTCTTGTAGCCAAAAAGGGACACAATTTAATATGTCCACTGGGCATACTGTTACAGGTTAATTTGAAATAGGAGTAGTTGCTAAGCATGTGAGTGGTATATTACATATGAGTTAATTACAATGAGCGTTGAAATACAGATGGCGACCTTTGAATTTTTGACCTATGATATTTCTATTTTTTTTTTTAATCTTGTGTCATGGAATGATTTTTGTTTTTGTGTTCCATGAATGATGTCCGAACTTGTGTGACTGTGTAGTTTGGGAGTGATATATACATTGGTGCAGAAATTCTTACCAAGTGGAATATCATTTCTTATTGATTGTTACGAATTAGTTTATTTACTTGATGGGATAGTAAACTACATTTGATACTTAATTGACATTTAAGCTTTCTTTTTCCACAACTCCGAAAAAAAAAAAAAAAAGTGAAGAGAAAAGAAATTATTTGTATACAGACTTGCTTGTATACGTGTTATAGAATTATGGGTATGCAGACTTGCTTGCATATCGGTGCACCGTTCCATGTGAGTTCGGTTGTACGTGTAGATTTAGGAGATGCTTGCCATGGATCGAACTTCGGGTGTGATGACATGTTCCTCGAGGTGGCACCCCACTTGGAACATGTACGCTCCGAGTGGTTTCGAAGGCAAGGGAGGCACACTTGGGTGAGGTGTGTTCGGCACAGGAGGAGAGTGCGATTGTGGAAAAAGAAGCCAAGGATTTGAAATCAAAAACAAATAATTAAATAAAACCATTTAATTGAGCATGTCATTAAATTGTGTAGAGATTATTTTAGCTCGTACTAGGTTAGCCTTGAGGCAAGAAACTAACAGCTCATTCAAATCTTGAATGAGAACTACCTGTCTTCCTCAAGGTGAAATTTGCAGTTTGTACTTTTATATTTAATTGTTTGATTTGTAAGTTTGCTCACACCAGTATGATTATACTGACCCAGATTTTGTATTGTTTTACAAATTTGGGTACGTTCTTAATGAGCGTAGTCCCAGAGAACTATCAGGGTTAATTGGTGCGTAAGGAAGGATAGTAGCTGCGTGGCGATAGCTGAGGAGTCGACGCGTTTATTTATTTATTTTTTTTATTTTAGTTTTTTATTATTATTACCTAGGTAATCAGATGTAGGATTTGGAAATAAATGCTAAGTTTTGTCAGATACTTATTTGGGGAATTGATTATTGTAATTTTCATTTTTGTTGTGGACCTCATTTTAGGGGAAAAATAGTGAGGAAACTTATTAGTTGTTTTCCACCTTATGACTGTACCATTTTATGTGTTCCTGTCATGCCTTGGATTTTGGACAATCTATTTATTTATGTTGTTCGAAAATCGGGGCGTGACATCCAATTTGGTGAAGAAATCATGACCGTTGAGTGAAGCTGCTAATGGTTTGACTCGAGGCATCATGATTGTCAAATTCTGGATAAAAATTCTGGATGAAATTCTGGATAAAAGTTTTGGATGAAAATTTGGATAATATTATGGTATGAAGAAATCATGACTGTCGAGTGAATGACCAATGGTTCGATTCGAGTGGTCAACATGACTCACAAGGATGCAGCTCGCCTTGTTCACAAAACCACTAGGCAATGCACCCTTCATTTTTCTACTTGACTAGTTGGTAGTGTGCGATATCCACTCGCCAACTTGAGGAGGTGTGTTAAGATATTCAACGAACATAATTGTTGTAATTGATTCGTGTAATTGATATGTACTTAATCAAAAAAATACGATAACAATACTTTAGGAAAGAATCTTGTAATTGATATGTGCTTAATCGAAAAGACAGGATAATAATAATTTAGGAAACTATAGGATTTAGGTTGTTGTATTAACCCTCACTATATCAAATTGACATTTTTGTAACAACCCATAAAACATTAACACTTTTGAGCTGTAACAGTCTATTAAACAATTTTACACATTTTCACAAAATACAATAATTGTATCACCATGAAGAGTATGGTTCTACAAGTGATACTACTCACGATGATCCAATTTATTGTAACATTTTTTTTGTGTAACTGTTTTTCATTTTTTTTTTACTAAATTTAGTTTTTACTTGAAATTGTTTGGTGGACTGTTACAGCTAAAAAAATGTTATTGTTTTTTGAGTTATTACAAAAATGTCAATTTAATATAGTGCTTATAAAATGGACACCTCCATATCATTATCAATTCATTCAAGTCAATCACAATTCTCGTATCCAAACTTTATACAATGCTCATGTGTGTTTATTGGACCATTGACCATATTCACGTTCATTGTATGTAAGGATATTTGTATAACAAATAAAACTAGAAAAAGATATGAAGAAACAGAAAGAAAGAAAAAAGGCTTTGGTAATAAAAAAAAACTGTTCAAATGGTATAATTTCTTAATCAATAGGAAGAAGGAAGAAAAGGTAGTGCCATCCCTTTCAGAATACTAGTCTGCATATCTTTTGATAGTTAATGAAACAACTTACATGATAAGATAATTAGAGATTGGGATAAGATTATGTCTAGATTGTGACCAACATTAAATTTGTTTGTCATAATTGGATGCAAATATGTAATGAGTTTTCGCGAAATTTTCGTTTTTTTGAATTATGAAAAGAAATAAGGCGAAAAAAAAGTCTATAATTCCAAGAAGTGGGTGCTAACGAAAAAATGATTTTGCATGTGCTTACAAAATTCATACCCCTTTTTTTTTTAATGAAAAAACAGAACTTAATACTTCTTAAAATCATACTTAATGATTTTTGGTATACAATAGAGTAATAGATACTAGCATAGAAAGCTCCAAATGAAGAATCTTTTATTTCTTTTCTAATAACAAAACTGAAAAACAAGGTAACAAAAACATTCACATAACAAGCAAACACAAATACAACTTATTTTCCTCACTTGTCAACTCTGCATATACAGCTACTTTACTTCTGCTTTAGGAGCTCAACCACCTTAAGCCAAGCTGGCCTAGACAGTATATCAGTGCACCAAGCACTGACATGTGGGCGTGATTCGAACAGCTTCTTGACCGGTGTGTTGAGGAGGTAGTGAATGTTGGGGGCATGGTGGAGATCCACCAATGTGAACTTGTCTCCAGCCAAGTACTTCGACTCACTTAGCCTAAACTCGTATACATCCAGAACCTTACTCAGGGAGGCTTTGTATTCCTTGATCGCAGCTTCATCTGCGGTCATCCCAAAAAAGGGCTTGAAGACTATCTCGAATGCCAATTTGGCACTTGGCATGTTGAACTGGTGAGCCTCGACTTCTAGTCCAACATCCAAGACTGCATTGGCCTTATTGCCAACATGTAGTAGCTGGGTTCCGTTGCTGGCATATTCAGTTGCTATGTACCTAGTTATTGCTCTTGATTCTACAAAATAAATAGACACAATATCAGTCAGTCATCATCAATCTATATACATATTGAACTGAACCTAAACCTAAATTTCCATTCTACAAAATCATCAATCTCTATTTGGCAATATTGGGGATTTACCAAATAGCTTCAGATCTCCATCTTCAAAGGCGGGAACCTGGCCAAAGGGCTACATAAAAAGCAAATGACAAAGTTAATGAACACTTCATAGATGGAAAGATGTTAAGAAAAAAATGACACTTCAACTTTTGTGTATACTTACACTTAGAGCAAGGAAGGTCTCTTTCTTGTGTTCATGCTTGGACATGTCGACGGCAACAAGCTCAAAATCAAGTTCTTTCTCATAAAGAGAAGCAAGAACTCTCATGACATTGGTAGACATAGCAGGTCCGTAAACTTTGAGAACAGCCATTGCTAATAAAAACTCTGATCTAACTTCTTTTGCTATAGCTAGATAGATAGAATGTGTGAGTAGAGATTGATGATTTTCTTGGCCGAGTTTCTTCAGTATTTATAAGCTCCAAACCATTGAGTAGAGGACTAAGTCTGAATGGCAATATTGTTGTTTCTAAGACTAATAAGGCTAAATTTAGTTCATTGAACCATTGACCTTATAAAATTGTGTTCTCATGTTCAATGTATGCAAGGATAATATTGTTATAAAAAATGAAATTGGAAACAGAGAAGAAGAAGAAGAAAAAGTCTTTGGTCATCAAAAGAAGCTGTTCACATCAGACGGTGTTAATTTTTTGAGTCAATGAGAAGAAGAAAAGCTAGCTCATGTTCAGATTAGAATAATATTGGCAGACTTTTATATTCTAAGCACATATTATTTGAAGGTGTTTTCTGATTAGGCATGTTGGCGTTGCTCATTCTGTGACCTGTGATGGCATATCACAGTCTGCTTATTGCACTATGTATCCTGCTGCTGGCAAGGCCGATGGCTTGGGTTTTGGATTCGATCGCTGAACATAAGTGGGCTATAATGTCATCAATGCTATGACAATTAGCTGATAAATTATTTGTTGGTCCTCAAAAAACAAATTGAAATGGTATTGTTTTCAATTCTAGGGGAAAAGAAAAGTTGGGAGGTCATAAGTAATTTCTTTTAGTTATCTATTTAAGATCGACTGCTGTATCATTTTCAGAAGGCTTTTGACTGCTATTTTCCTCCCAGGAATGGCTTTTGTTAATCCTGTGACAGAGTGCCTTTCAGCTTACCACCATTAAACCTTGTGGTGAAAAGTTGTAGGGCTTTGAATCTAGTTTTGATTATGAAATGAACAAACATATATAAGCAGAATTTGACTGTGTGATCAAATGTGTGTTAATGAAACTTCTGTTACAGATTTGATTTGATATTTGAAACAAAAGCGATTCCATGCGACAAACAGTTCTAAAGAACAATCTTTGATTTCTTTTTCAAAGACAACTGATAAAAATCACACTAACAAAAAAAACAAAAGAACGACAACTTTTCTTAGAACTCTACACTAATTTAAAGACTTCAGAAATGACATAAATATGTGTATCATCCAAAAAAGAAGTCTCCAATGTTCTTCTTCCCTCTTTTCTCAGCATGCTCATGCACCCAGTTTTCCAAAGAAGTAGCTAGCAATGTAGGGGATGATAATGTAGCCTTTGGCTTTGTTTCGATCATACTCCGGGAGACTGCATTATAGCCTAAAAGCATGGATTAGATAAATAAAACAGTGTCAGCTACCTAATTTTAAATAAGATAAATAAAATAAAATTTTAGTTTTTCTTATTGTTACCTTGGCATTTAAGGGTCTCCAGTTCAGCACAAAGTTCATTAGTCTGTTGATGAGCATTGAAGAATCAAGTCTCTCCTGTTCTTTTGAGGGTGGTGTTTGAATTAGAGGAAGATACCGAAGTTCGAAATTACAGTCTTTGGTTTTATTTCCTTTTCTCTTTTGAAAGGTCAACAAGTTTTTTAATGCCTTTGGCAACTTGCGTTTCTTTGTGATCACCACATCACATGAAGAATGAGGTGAGATAATTCCCGCTTTTGGATGAACAGAATACTTTTTCAGAGCTGCACCAGAGAACTCGAAGGCGATGAACTTGTCTATGGTGTTCGATAAGCGAAGTTTTGCAGTACCATCTTTATCAGTGAACTTGATGAATACAAAACTGTTGATATCCTCCCTATTAGAATCCATAATAGAAGAAACGTAGACAAAGAAACAATACTTTGCACAGGCATAGATAACTCAAAACTGACGCAAGCCTTGTTAAACCAAAACTATGTTTTCTTTCAACAAAATAACCAAGTAATAAAAAATTGGAATCCAGTTCATGCTAGAATTTGGACTATGTTAAAATCCACTAGAACTTGGTGAAATTTTACTTGGTTTGTTCGGCAAATTTTGCACCTTCAAGGAATTCAATTTTTTGTTAGTAATCCCGTGACCAGGCACGGATCTACTAGGGGTCAAGTGGGGGGCACTTGCCCCCACTGACTTTTAAATAATTTTTTGTTATTTGCGATTTTCAGACGCTCCGATGCGGGTGACGCCATCCCGTCCCACCCCTTCTTCTCTTCCTCCCCCCTTCTTCTCTTTCTCCATTCTCTGTGACGCCGACGGTCCTGCTCCGCCCCTTTTTTTCTACCTCCTCTATCTATTTACTACGAGACTGACAACCACTCCGCCTCCTCCTCTTTATCTTCATATCTTTCTGCTTGATTTATTTCCCTTTTCCACCATTGCCACTAGCAACCTCAACCTCTCTTGTCTACTTTAAAAAATAAAATAGTTCTTTTTTTAGTATTTTCTCGAGATGAATTCGTATATCGAGGTCTAGTTTTTTATTTTATTCATAGGATTTTTCTGGAGATACATGAAAATTTTGACCCATTAATTTTTCCTCAAAATACAAGCTTGTATCTCGAGATTCATCCATAAGTTATTGTTTGAAAGACATCTTATTAATCAACGTGAGCCTTTTGATAGTCAACACACGTTGATTGCTAATCTTGAGGGAGGCTGCAACAATGATTAATGTCGGGGTAACCTTTAATTAGTTATTTTTATTGGGCACAAATAACAAACAAAAAAATTATAAACATATAATTTACATTTGAAATTAATTTTTGCCCTTTAATTTTATATACCAATTTGAATTGACCTCTATATATCTATCTTTTGCGCTTCTACAAAATAGCTTGTTGGATCTATTTTCTTCCCCCATAAATTAAATGGAGTTTTGTTTAGTAATTGGTGTTTTATATAGTTATTAATATATTATTCAAATTAAAAAATAATCTATTAAGTAATTAATTATTATATTATTATTAATTAACTATGATTCGTCACTTCGTCCCCCTTCAACAAAAATCCTGGCTCCGTCACTGCCCGTGACATACATTGTAACATTGCCATTCAGTCTACAAACATAAGAACCTTGTGGTGAAATGTTGTGGGATTTGGATCCAGTTTTAATTCCGAAAATAGGGAAAAGTGATTTTGATTTGTATTCATTTAAGATCAGATGCGTGCTAATGAAAACATTTAGACCTTTTCACGTCGGTTCCTAAGAATTTGGTTTCTTATTTTCGTTGGATTTAGTAATCGTGTTCAGTTTTTGCATTCTTTTCAGAAGTAGCCTGAACATGTTTATGAGGATGTTCACCTGCAAATCAGCTCTGATAAAGAGAAATCCATGCAACGTAAACCTCTAAAGAACAATTTTTTTTTTTCATTTCTGAAGTCGCAATGGGCAATAACCCAATGTAAAGAAAAAACACTCAAATAACATACAAAAACAACAAATTTATTCTTCCTCATTAGAACTCTGAACTTTGTACTAATTTCATCATTTTAGTTCTGCTTTTGGAGCTCAACCACCTTAAGCCAAGCTGGCCTAGATAGTATGTCAGTGCACCAAGCGCTGACATGTGGGCGTGATTCAAATAGCTTCTTGACAGGTGTGTTCAGGAGATAGTGAATGTTGGGGGCATGATGGAGATCCACCAATGTGAACTTGTCTCCAGCCAAGTACTTCGATTCGCTTAGCCTAAACTCGTACACATCCAGAACCTTACTAAGAGAGGCTTTGTGTTCCTTGATCGCATCTTCATCTGCATAACCCATTAAAGACCAGAACTGGTCAACACACCATAAATTGATAAAGATGCCGCAAGCTGGGTTCGAACTCAAGACCAAGTGGTACCATCCGCCAAGCTCCAACCGTTGAGCTGTCATGCCATTGGCAACCCATACAACATTGGTCATCTATATTCAATATACATGAAAATGAACTTGACCCAAATCTCGATTCAACTCTGTTACCAACATGAATAAACGACCGCAATAATGAGGACTCACCGAATAACTTCAAATCTCCATCTTCGAATGCAGGAACCTGGCCGAAGGGCTACATAGAATACCAAATGATAAAGTTAGTTAAGGCTTATTGATGGGAATATAGTAAGAAAAGATGGTACTTCGATGTATACTTACACTGAGAGCAAGGAACGGCTCTTTCTTGTGTTCATGTTTGGACATGTCAACAGTAACAAGCTCAAAGTCGAGTTCTTTCTCATAAAGAGAAGCAAGAACTCTCATGACATTGGTAGACATAGCAGGGCCATGAACTTTGAGAACAGCCATTGCTAATAAAATTTCTGATTTCAATTCTTTTGGTAGATAGACAGAATGAAAGAGAGAGAGATGGCTTTCCTTAGCTGAGTTTTATCAGTATTTATAAGCCACAAAGCCTTGAATAGAGGACCAAGTCTAAGTGGGCTGTATAGTTTATTGAACCATTGACCATATGATCTCATGTTCACTGTATGTAAGGATCAGAAATTCTAAATGGCGAGGAAAACAGCGAGGGAGGGGGATGTGACTGCTCACCCCCCTCGAGATGCATGCCTGCATTTTTGAGATGCACAAAAGTGCAAATCTAGAAGAATGAGTGGTCACACCCCCCTCCCTCGCTGTTTTCCTCGCTGGTTTCCTCGACAGTTAACAATGGACTCAAATAACAATGGATATTGTATAACAATGGACTCAAATAATCTAATCTTGACAGATCTCCGAGATCTGAGATTTCCCTCTGATGGGTTCAGCAGAGTAATTCACTGTATCTAGCTAACAATGGACGAAATTCTCCCAAGACTTCCCTCTTTGATTTCATGTCAGTATGTCGAAACTCACTTCGTCAGATGGCCGACAATATACATTATGTTATAGTGAATTCCACCACACCATGCTAACAAGTACTGCAAAGTCCTACAACTCACTACAAAAAAAATTCAATTCAGAAAAGGCTAAAAATCGTTGCTAATTATCAAAAAACTGTCGTAGTATTTATTAGTAATGGCTCAACAACTGTCGCTAGTATTTATTCGCTCTATAGAATATATGTTCTGATCTTCGAGATCTGAGATCCCTTGCAATAGGGAAAGGCGGGGAAGGGAGGGGAGAGGGAGGCGGCCGGGAGATCTTTGCTGCTGGGGTCTCCTCTGTGGGTTTCTTCTCTGTGGGTTGAGAGAAAAATTTTGGTTGAGAGAAAATTTTTGGTTGAGTTGGTTGTAGAGAAAATTTAAATTTATATAGAGAGAGGTAATTGAAGAGGATTGGTTGTGTTGGTTTCACGCGGATCGGTGACGTGGTTTGGTTTAGTGCGTTGGATTGATATAAAGTTTTTGGGTGTTATTGACGGTTGAGATGAGGTAAAAAAATCAATTAGCAACGGTTTTGGGCCGTCGCTAATAAAAAAATCTTTGTAAGCTTAGCGACGGTTTATTGCCGTAGCTAAATGTTTTTGTTTATAATTTTTTTTAAATATCAATTAGTGACGGTTTTGGGCCGTCGCTAATAAAAAAATCTTTGTAAGCCTAGCGACGGTTTTTTGCCGTAGCTAAATGTTTTTGTTTATAATTTTTTTTTAAATATCAATTAGCGACGGTTTTGGGCCGTCGCTAATAAAAAATATCTTTGTAAGCGTAGTGACGGTTTTTTGTCGTAGCTAAATGTTTTTGTTTATAATTTTTTTTTAAATCATTTAGCGACGGTTTTGGGCCGTCGCTAATAAAAAAAATCTTTGTAAACTTAGCGACGGTTTGTTTGCCGTAGCTAAATGTTTTTTTTATATATTTTATTTGTAAAACTTAGCGACGACTCATTTACCGTGGCTAAATATTTTTTTGTATATATATATTTTTTTTTCAAAAAATCCATTAGCTACGGTATTCTACCGTAGCTAATAATTTTTATTTGTAAAGTTTAGCTTGTGTCGTCGCTAAATGTATTTTTTTTATATATATATTTTTTTAAATCCATTAGCTACTGAATTTTATTTGTAAAGCACAGCGACCTAAATATTATATATATATATATATATATATATTTTTTTTTTTTTTTTTTTTAAATCCATTAGCTATGGTATTCTACCGTAGCTTATGATTTTTATTTGTAAATCTTAGCGACGGCTAAGATACCGTCGCTAATACAAGAATTAGCGACAGTTTTAAACCGTCGCAAAATCTTTAGCGACGAATTTTTATATTTATGGGTTGAAACAGTATCAAAAGCATTAGCGACGGTTTTTTGCCGTCGCAAATCTTTTAATTAGCGATGGTATCAAAAAACCGTCGCTAATTTCTGTAGCCATTAATGTTTTTTTTTGTAGTGACTGTTTTCATCGCATATCCAAAGACATCTTATGTGTACATTTGTACCAGAGATTTGTGTTAAAAATTGCTGAGTTATGGATTTCAAGCAATGGCCTTGTCTGTTTGGTAACATCTCATCTAATACAACAATTGTTGGTAATCCTGTGACCAGAGATTATTACATAGAGTTTCAGCATCCATATGATGTTGATGTCAAGGAGGATTATTGGGGCTTTGGTTTCGGTTTTGATTCCATAAATAAGGAATCAAAATTGATTTGGCTTTGCCTTTCCATTGATAAAGAAGAAATGTACGGGATTTGAAAGTTAACGACACATTTTGTGTACTTGCACAGAAGCTTGGTGGTAACTTTACATGGAGAAGTATAGGGAATTTGGGGAAGCAAATATTGGCCATACAATCAAGAAGAGTTGGTGTGTTCGTTGATGGAACTTTACATTGTTTTGAGGAAGAGGATGGGATTGTCATAATTGTTACTGTGATACCCTTTTAGGGGTGGGCACGGGACGGGATGGGACGAGATAGACTCATCCCTATCCCATCTCGTTCATACAGGATCGGGACGGGACGGGACGGGATCAGCGTGCTGCCTGTGACTGCTGCGAAGATTATCATCGACAAGGGTTCGGCAATCCAACCATTTACTTGGGAAGTTGGCTATATAAATAAGATGATTGAGCCAATGCAACAACAGTTCTACCCTAAAGTCCAAATTGGTTAAGTACTGAGATTATTTACACCACAACACATAACATAAGCTCCATGTTTAAAAAGGAACTTCAACCCATCCATGTCATTTCAGCAAAAAAAAAACTGAGGCAGCTCTTTCTTTTTCAATGACCAAATCTCTACACCATTTTGAATCAGGACTCAGGACTGTGTTTTGCTTGTATCAAGCTTCTAAACTCATAGAAAAGTCAGAAGGCAATCACTTTGTCTATATAAGGTTAAGAAAATATGCAATAACAGTTAGCGGCAGTTTTCAAAAATAAAGAGAACAAAATGCAATAGTGATAGGATAAAACTCGAGAATAACAGAAATTGACTCACTCCAACTAATACATAAAAATATTAATAATAAATATTGAAAAATTAGTTCGGGACGGGATTGGCGGGATTGAAAATCTTCATCCCATCCCATTCTAGATCGGGACGGGACGGGATCGGGATGAGATTATTCAATCCCATTAAGATCCGGAAAAATCGGGACGGGATCGCGGGATGGGATGCCCACCCCTATACCCTTGTGTGGGCGGACATGAGGGAGAGGGTGCCAGATAAGCCCAAGAGTTTATGGATCCCAAGATGAAGTAGTTGAGTAGTTGAGGAAGTAGAGGTCGCCCTTCTTAGTTCCCGTCCCAATAGTGTCCCCAAATGTAGGTCCTGTATGACACAAAAACGATCGAAGAAAAGGGTGAGACAAAGAGACCGATAAACAAGGTTGCTGACAGAAATTAGATTCAATTGAAATGATGGAACACATAGGACGTTCTTAAGAATAAAATTCTGTGAGAATACCATGGTGCCAATGTGAGTGACAACAGCATGAATACCATTGGGTAACTTCACTGTGCGATTAAATACTGGATTACAGGAAGTGAGGGTTGTGTGGGATGAAATCATGTGGTATGTGGCACCACTATCAAGGATCTATATCATTGATGCATTAAACAATTTGATGGAAGAAACTTTACCTGAGAGATCAGAGATGGTAGAGGCATTACCCACGTTATTCGCCTCGCTCTGAGTGGTTTGTAACATTTGTAGGAGCTGATGGCATTGCTCGGACGTGAATGAGAATGGGCTGGTCATTGGTTGATCAGTTGGCTGAGGCACTGAAACTTGATTGCCTCGTGAGTGTTCACAGGAAAGGCTGTGATACCCGATGCCTTTCCCATCTTGTCTCTCTCGTTTAAATTTTTGACAATAATCTATCGTGTGCCCTTTCCACTCACAATACGTACTCGCATTCAGGTCTCAGTGGAGTGCCCAGGTCTTTCACATTTGGTGCACTTGAGGGTGTTATTTGTTTTAGCACCCTTCTTCTGATCCGAGGAATGAACAATAAAGGTTGACGCCCGAGGCTCCTGAGAAATGGCCTTGCCACTTGAAACCTCAACTTGTTTTTCATGGCAAAGAATGAGAGAGTAGGCCAGATTGATAGGCGGCAGAGGCTCCATCAACAAGACTTGACCACGGGGGGCATAGAAGGATTCACTGAGGCTGATGTTCACATAATTATAACATAATATACCTCCTAATTTATATTTGTTAGTGTTTCAAATAGTGTATTTTAGTTTAATTATTTTATTTTTGGATTTTTGTAGGATTTGGAGTTTTTTTGGCTGTGGAACAAAAACGCAGCAGCAGCAGCCGAGGGCAACAAAAGGCAAGATGGGAGAGACGTTGTCCAGCAGGGAGCAAAACGTTGTCCAGAACAGCAGAGAACGACGCAGCAGCGCAGCAACAGTGACGCTGTCCAACAGCAGCAAAAACGCAGGAACAGGGAGTGCGTCGCTAATCCACCATGCGCCGCCATGCCGATGAAGCTCCACACCACTGTTGCTATCATCATCTTCACCATGTGTCACTAAACCCCACACAAGGCGAAGATGTGAACTCCTAGATGTAACGCACTTAATTAGTATTTGATTCGTTTTATGCTTTCACGATGAATAATGGCGTTTATGATTCTCACTTTTATTTAATATAGGAGTTTATGTTGTTTTAGTGACAAAGATTTCATCAACTTCTTCGTAGATTATTATTCCGGTGGTTATCCTTTTCTTCTCCATATAAGTTTAGTTATGCTTTTCTTATGTGTGGAATTTTTAAAGATCAATTGATTCTGGTAGGTTAGTTATATGTGATTGTCTTTTATTACGTTATTGTCTCCGGATATATCGTAAATTTAGGATATCATATATGACCAACTTTTGTGCTTTCTAGGAAAAGTGAAATCTAAAATCCATTTACATTAGAATATATTAGTGCATTAAAGACTATTTTTCCGATTATGTTGTTTGGGATGTGAAACACGCAATCGAGTCATCATAGCGAATCAATACTTGTTGGCGCGTGAAATCTATGAGGGATTGAAATCTATGAGGGATTCTTGGAACCTTGTGACTTTTCTAAACTTGATTTTTATTAAACTAAATTCAATTTCATATTTTAAAATTGCTAGAATTTCTTACATTTAGTTTTGCGTAGTTTTTCTTCCTTGACCTTGTTTTGTAGATCACTTTTCCTCGTGGGATCGACACCCCAATTTTTACTGCAATTGACCGCGTGTACTGTTTGGGGGTAATCAAATTTTGGCGCCGTTGTCGGGGAATAAGCGTCATTCTACAAGGGAGGTTTCGGGTATTATCTTTCTTGCTCATTGTTTTATTTTATTTTTAGATTTTAGGTCCATTTTATTTTATTTCTTAAAAAAATAAAAAATGACATTGGGGGAGTGTGAGTTAGAATAGAGACCACTTAGGGAGACTAATTAGGGTCCCAAATTTAGAACACCCAGAAATTCACATTGAGACCAAATTAAGTCCTACTTCTAACATCATGAGTAATCACGACGATGACCATGTTCGGTCGCTAAAAGACTATCTCCACCCCACGCGCACTGCTACTCCATCATGTATCATGTTTGCACCAAGTACACCAAAACTAGATTTTAAGCCGGGTATGATACAATTATTACCTACTTTTCCTGGCCTCGAGAGTGAGAATTCTTATGTTTTTCCACAACTGTAGACTCGGTTAGACTAAGGTTTTTTCCTTTTTCCCTTAAGGAAAAAGAGAAGAGCTGTCTATACTCTTTGCGACCAAGGTCTATAGGTTCGTGGGAGGAGATGACCCAAGCATTTTTTAATAAATACTTTCCTCACCACAAAACCAACGGTCTAAAGAGACAGATTTCTACCTTCACCCAAAAGAATAGCGAGACATTATATCAAGCATGGGAGAGGTTCAAGGATCTCTTGAATACATGTCCACACCATGGGTACGAGAGTTGGCGCTTAGTCAGTTATTTTTATGAGGGGCTCACCAGTAAAGAGCGTCAGTTCGTTGAGATGATGTGTAATGGAGAGTTTTTGCAAAAAGACCCTGACGAGGCCATTGAGTACCTGAATGACTTGGCTGAAAAGGTCATACTTGGACTGGTCCAAGTGCTACTGAGAGTACGGATAGAACACGCCCAGCTAGAGTCTACCAACTTAAGGAAGAGGACAGCCTTAGAGCCCAATTGGATAGGGTAACTAGGGAGTTAGAGGTACTTAAGACCAAGGTGGTAGGCCCACACATACCGTTGCCAGAGTTGAGCTACAGGACACCTGTTTTATATGCAGGGGAGTTTAACACTTCACACAAAATTGCCCAACCTTGACAGAGATGAGAGGGCTTTATGAGGAACAATGTAACGCCTTAGGGATGTACAAGAAGCCTTACTTACCATTCTCTAACACTTACAATTCTGGCTGGAGAGATCACCCTAACTTAGGTTGGAGGTGCGAAGCGGACCAACCTACACACTCACAGGCACAACCACCTAGGTCATACCCTGCACCTCCATACAATGTGCAATCTAACAGAAGTTCCTTATCATACACATTACATGCATTTATAGAGGCACAAGGTAAAACTAATCAAAATTTTGAGGTTGCATTGACATAGTTGGCAGAAGAGAACAAGGAGATCGAAAGCCAGATAACCAAGCTGACATGTTCATTAACAGTACAAGAGCAGGGCCAATTTCCATCACAGCCTAAAGCAAATCCGACTTCAGACCCTCTGAATGTCAAAGAGGTTAATGCCATCACTACTTGGAGTGGTAAGATTTTAGATGGATCAAGCTCGTCCGCGACTATAGGCACCTCCCCAAGTGCAAAGGAGAGCATCCCTGAGGATGAGCCCAACAAGAACATTCCAGTTCCAGTTCCTTTTTCTCAAGCACTACGACCTACTGGAAAGAAATCGGAAATGCATGGTGAGATTCTAGAACACTTGAAACAGGTTAAAATTAACTTACCTTTGCTGCATGTGATTAAACAGGTACCAACTTATGTGAGGATCATCAAGGATCTATGCACTATCAAGAGGAAACATCATGTCAAGAAGACTGCCTTCTTGACAGAACATGTAAGTGCGGTGATTGAGCAGAGGACACCACCCAAGTGCAAAGATCCAGGGTGTCCTACAGTCACCTGCCAGATTGGGACTCATGAGTTCGGCCAAGCCTTGTTGGATTTAGGAGCAAGTGTAAATCTAATGTCATATTCTATTTACTTGCGACTAGGTCTAGGAGAGATTAAACCCACATTCGTGGTACTACAATTGGCCGATAGATCGGTTAAGAAGCCAAGAGGAATAGTCGATGATGTCTTGCTGCAGATTGATAAGTTTTACTATCCCGTCAACTTTCTTATTTTAGATACTCATTCTACGGTTAATATGGAGTCTACAGTTTCAATTATTTTAGGTAGACATTTTCTTGCCGCAGCTAACACTCTTATCAATTGCAGGAACGATCTACTGAAGCTGTCTTTTGGGAACATGACTCTGGAGGTCAACATATTCAATATTAGCAAGCAACCACATGATGATGATGAGTGTCATCATACCTACATGATAGACACGCTAATATCAGGAGCGCAAATTCTGAAACCTTAGAGTACCTCCTTTCTATTTTTGATTCTGAGAGTTCACTTTATCCTGACAATGCTTTTGATATTTCTGTTGTTTCAGGGTTAAAGGAAAAAATAGGACAACAATGGCAACCATGCTTTGAGGAGTTGCCTAAGGAAAGAAAAAAACCACAACCATCCACCGTGGAAACTCTGAAAGTTGACCTAGCTCCACTGTCTAAGGGACTTAAACATGCATTCCTCGGATCAAGTGATACATTTCCTGTTATTATTTCTTCCGTGCTTGATAGCTCACAAGAATAAGAATTGATTAATATGTTACGTGAGCACAAATCTGCATTAGGTTGGACTATAGCTGACATCAAAGGTATTAGCCCCTTAATATGTTCCCATAGGATTCACTTAGAAGAAGGAGCTAACCCCCGTAGAGACCCTCAAAGACGACTTAACCCTACTATGAAAGAGGTGGTGAAAAAGGAAGTCTTAAAATTGTTAGATGCAGGCATCATTTATCTCATCTCTGATAGCAAGTGGGTTAGTCCAACTCAAGTGGTTCCTAAGAAATATGGAATAACAGTGGTGACTAATGATGAGGGGGTGCATGTTCTTACTAAGGTAGTGACAGGGTGGCGCATGTGCATTGATTATAGGAAATTTAATTCTGCCACCCGCAAGGATCACTTCCCACTTCCATTCATAGACCAAATCTTAGAACGAGTAGCTGGTCATTCTTTCTATTGCTTTCTAGATGGGTATTCAGGATATTATCAGATTGAGATTGCATTAGAGGATCAGGATACGACTACTTTCACATGTCCATTTGGTACTTATGCTTTTCGGCGTATGCCATTTGGTTTGTGTAATGCACCAGCTACTTTTCAGATATGCATGATGAGTATTTTTAGTGACATGGTTGAAAAATATATGGAAATATTCATGGATGATTTGACTATTTTTGGTGATTCCTTTGATTCATGTTTACTTCACTTGAAGGTTGTTTTAAGTAGATGTGAAGAGAAGGGTCTGGTGCTTAATTAGGAAAAATGTCATTTCATGGTTCCCTATGGAATAGTTCTGGGACACATAGTTTCTGATAAAGGAATCGAAGTTGATAAAGCAAAAATTGAATTGATTTCTAAATTACCTACACCTAAAAGTGTCAAGGATATGAGATCATTTCTAGGACACGCGGGCTTTTATAGGAGGTTCATACAGAATTTTTCTGCCATCTCTAGACCATTAAGTAGCCTCGTGGTCAAAGACGTCGTGTTCCAATGGACACAAGAGTGTGAGGAAGCCTTCCGAACACTCATTGATAGGCTCATCTCTGCCCCCATCATGCAGCCACCAGATTGGAATTTACCATTTGAGATAAGGTGTGATGCAAGCAATTATGCTGTGGGGGCAGTCTTGGGACAACGAAGGTAAGGAAAGCCCTTTGTTTTTACTATGCTAGTCAAACACTTAATGATGCTCAAATGAATTATTCGACTACTGAAAAAGAGTTGCTAGCTGTAGTTTTTGCTTTAGATAAATTTCGTGCTTATTTGATTGGTACACCTATCACTGTTTTTACTGACCATGCGGCCCTTAAGTTTCTTATTTCTAAAAATGATGTTAAGGCAAGATTGATTAGGTGGATTTTACTTATGCAGGAATTTGATCTAACTATAAAGGATAAGAAGGGGGTCGAGAATGTTGTGGCGGATCACTTGTCTCGTCTGGAGTTCAGTGACTCTGCCAATGGCCCACCCATCCGTGATGACTTCCCTGATGAACACCTATTCGCCGTCACTCAAGTACCATGGTATGCACACATTGTTAATTATTTGGTTTCCGGCGAAGTTCCATCATCATGGAGTGCTCAAGATAAGCGCAAATTTTTTGTCGAGGCAAGAAATTTTTATTGAAATGACCATTATCTATATAAGTATTGCCCTGACCAAATCATGAGGCGTTGTATCCCTGAAGGTATTCAGCAGAAATTTCAGTTAGCTGAAATTGAGGAGTTGCGGAATGATGCCTATGACAATTCCCGAATATACAAGGCAAAGATGAAAGCGGCTCATGATAAACAAATTCTGAGGAAACATTTCGAGCCTAATCCACGAGTCTATCTCTATGACTCACGACTTCATCTTCATTCTGGCAACTAAGATCAAGATGGACTGACCCATTCATGGTAAAACAAGTTTTTTCCCAATGGTTCCATAGAAATTGAAGATCCAGAAGATGGGAGAGTATTTCGAGTGAATGGGCAACGTTTGAAGCACTATGTGGAGCGAGTAGAGGTGCCAGAGGAGATCTCTCTAGTTGCCCCTGTCTACTTGATTTGATGTTCTCCACCCTATCTTTAGTTTAGGTTTTTATTTTATTTTTATTTTTATTTTTTTTATTTTTTTTTAGTTTAGGTTTTTACTTTTATGTTTTTCTTTTAGTGTTTCAGATTATTTTAGGTGTTGCTACTGGAGTCACTTGGAGCCCCTCATCCTATGTGTTTCTTTCTCCCGTCGGTATGATTTTCTTATATTTTGGTGACTGTGAGGACATTGTCTATTTGAAATTGGTAAATCTTCACCATGGTAATATCACTCTAACCCTCCTCTTTTCTTTTTTCTTCATTTGTCATGATTATTATTTTATACATTGAGGACAATGTTTGGTTTAAGTTTGGGGGTGATGGTGATTTATTAGATTTTTTGTGCAATTTTCAAAAATCTTTGAGCTTAAAACGTATTTTACAATTAACTTGAGTCATTTTTTGTGTTCTACTCAATCTCCATTGAATACTTAGATGATTACGGTAATTGTGCAAAATTTTTATGAAAATGCATTCGAAATCTGAACTCTTGGTGAATTTTAAAAAAAAAATTTAAGGGGTTTTGAGTCTTTTTAATTTTTGAGAATATTATTGTTGCCTTTAAGTTTGAGAAAACACATACTAGCACATGTCACATAGTTATATTAGTAGAAAACATGATATTTGATATTATCCTTATGTTAGATGTATTTCGTGAGACTTTTCAACTCGACTATTCGTGCACTATAAGCCAAGTCAACATGATTTGAAGTTGATTAGTAAGATATTGAACTAGATCTTAGAATAATAGTGGAGACTTTAACCCTTGTGAGTTTTGAATCATTCTTTATTTCTTGAGGGTTATTAATTACACTGTGATTTTTCTTGAGTCTGCATTATTTCGTTGATGATTTCATTAATCTTGACTTTCTTATTGATTGTTTTAAGAATGACATAAAAATTGAATTTTTACACTAGAACTTCTTGTTTTATTCAGTTGAGATGTCCTAGTACTAACTAGAACTTATGAAGTGATATAGGCATTTTTTTTTCTTCTTCTTTAAACCATTTTTTCTTAGCCTTTTAGCCTATCCAATAATAAATATCCATTTGCAGCCCTTTGAGCCTTTAAATAGCCTTATTTTTGTTAACCTCATTCCCATTAACTACTCCAATCAAGGAGTAATACCTATATTATTTTATCCTTACCCAATTTTCTGAGAATGTATACGGTGATATATATTTATGGAATGGACAAATAGAAAGAGTTGAAAATAGATATTTCATGCGCCCTCAAAGTAAAAGTGTTTGATTGTATAAATGGGGAAAAACATGTAAAAAAAAAGGTTGAAGAAGAAAATAATGAAGAAAAAGTTAATGGTGTACAACATTGATTTGTTCTTCAATGCCCTATGTGTTTATTCAAGGGTGTAGCCATTCTCAGAAAATTCTTGTATCATTTTTGTCCATTATTGTTTGTCATAATCCAAGTCCCATTACAACCTAGTAAAGACCTAATTGATCTTAAGTAAAAGTTGGTTCAGTAGATGTGGAGATTGAATAGGCAAGAACTATGGTGTTTGATTCAACATTCTCAAAAGTAATCAATATTCCTGTCCATGAGATCATATTCATTTTACTCTTTGAAAATTCTGTTTTTCATGATGATTATATGTGAGACGTTTGCATTTTCCATAATTTATATCATTTTTTCCTCACATATAAACTGAGTGTCCAATCTCTTAGTGTTTTATTTCTGAGTGACATGAGAGATTTGTAGTCAAATTGTACTTTCTAAAGGTCATCTCGTCACATCTTTACTATGAGATGAAGAGTTATGTTGATAAGGCTTCACACACACACAACTACAAGAAATCTATCAATTACCAACAAAAAATTTTCTATGAAATTTAATTTCCTTGTTAATATGGTATCATTGGCAACGAAAAAAAAAATTCCTTGAAACAACCATAAACTTGTTACTTTTTTTCAACAAAATATATTTCGTGGGAAACTTTCCTTGTTAAATAGGTGGCGGGAAGCATTCCCTCCAAATCTAATTTCCCGCCGAATTGATTTACCAACAAAAAGAATTTTATAGCCACAAAATACTAGTTCCTCGGTAATTATGACATCATCTAAAATGAAATATTTTGTTGCTAAAGAAGACTAATTTTAACAACAAATTACATTCCTTGCTAATGAATATTGACACTTATTTAGTAAGGAAATATGTTTTCCTAGATAATAATCACATTATTTGTAATGTTTCGTTTCGTTGATAATGATTGAGAATTATTTCCATTAATATTTTCCTTGTTAAAACTTGTTTACTAACTTATAGCAACAAAGTAATATTTCGTTGAAAATTGTTATACTATTGGCAAGGTTTTTTATTTTGTTGAAACAATATTTTTGTTTAATGAAATCTCTGTAGCAAGGAAATTAAATTTCATTGATAATTATAACCTTGTTAGTAACAAATTATTTTCGTTGGTAAAAAGTAATAATTACTATCATGAAAATTTATTTCTTGTTAAAATTCACTAACTATTTTACAGCGACAAATCATTATTTTGTTGGAAATTGGTATACTAATAGCAACGAATAATCAATCATTATTACATAACCCTTTCAGATAGTCATTTACTAATTTTTCCTTGTTAAATTAATTACATCTTTACAACAAAAAAAAAATACAATTTTGTTGGTAATTGCAACTTTATTGGTAACAACTTTTTCTTGTTAAAAACTAATAATCATTTCCATGAAAATTTATTTCTCACTAAACTTCATTAACTCATTATTGTTTCTTTGGAAATTGTTGTACAAATTTGCAAATCTTTATTGGTCAACAAATTTATTTATTGGCAAATCTTTTTTTGTTTCATTGCAAAATATTGTACAAGGATAATTCAAGAAATCTAGAGACAAATGTTTTGTTGGTACAAGTTTTTCTCAACTAAAAATGTACTATTTTCAAATGAAGTAAATTTCGTTGATAAAAGCCTTGACTGTAATATTGTTTATTGAGGGCATTAAGTTCAAATAAATTAAATTATTTTATAAAGATAAAAAATACACTATTAATTAGCTATGCTTCAGAGTCATTTGTATTAAATGCAAGGCAAAAAGTCTTTTGTGAAAAAACTCAATTGGATTTTTAAAACAAGCTTGAGTGATCAACACTACACCCATGCTTTCAAATAGAAAAAAAATTATGATACTTTTTACATAACCCTTTTTATTGAGGATTAGTACAATTAGTTTGATAGCAGGTTTATTACAATTAGAGAGGAATGAGATAACACTTCTCTGAATAATAGTTTGATTGAAATAATTTCTTGAACAATACATGAAAGCGTCGATACTACCGCCTTCTTAACTCTCACAGATCCTGAAATATTTAGGGAGATGGTGGATACATGGTTTCAAGTTCGAATCATGTATCCAATGGAATGGGTGCTTCCCTCTTCAGAAGGTAATAATGTGGCGTGTTGGCTGTTGAACACATACCCTTGGTCAATCTGTCATGGCCGACGGAACAACTCACCAGTAGGCATGCCTGAGTGTGGCCGACTAGGAGTCAAGCTCGAGGGAGTGGTCAAGGTATCGATCAAAATATTTAATAAACTCTTTCAATACTGATCAGTATCGATCAAATCTTTCAAAATATTTTCAAGATTTGATCAACTCTTTCAATACTGATCAGTATCGATTAAAATATTTCCAAAATTTACACCACCATTTATTTGAGACCTAACACCATAAGCAATGGAATGAATTAATTAGAAATTAATTAAAATACATAATAGTTGTATTTTTTTAACTACTATGCAGTTAAAAAACCCTAAAATAAGTTTTTAATTTAATTTAAATAATAATATGGTAAGAAAATAGGTTATTAAAAGTGCCAAAATCTAAAATGATATCATGCCATTAGTAAATAATAGACATAATTTTATTGATAAATAATAAATAAAACTATATAAATATATAAACAAAATATTTTCTCAAAATTTATTGGGGAAAATAAACTTCCCTCGTTCCCAATTTTCTCAAACACTTTCTCAAATTTTATTTTCTCAAACACTTTCTCAAAATTGAGAAGTCTCCCAATTTTCTCAAACACTTTCTCAAATTTTCTCAAACACTTTCTCAAAATTGAGAAGTCTCCCAATTTTCTCAAACACTTTCTCAAATTTTCTCAAACACGTTCTCTCACTCATTCCCAATTTTCTCAAAGACTTTCTCAAAATTGAGAAGTCTCCCAAATCGTGAAGACTCCCAAATCATGAAGATTCCCAACATCAAAATATTTCTCAAACTTGTGAAGACTCCCCAAATTGTGAAAATTGGCAAATCGTGAATGCCTCTTGCAGATCCTCTCATTCCCGCTCGATTTTCCCTCCTTTTTCTCACGGATCAACCCTTGATACACTTCCTAAAATATGGGGTATCTCAGTAGATATAACCCTAACCGTCTACATCTTTCCTTCCTTGCCTTTTGCTTAGTTGGAGGAAGAACTTGGAGAAGAAGACGTGTTGCTGCTGCACTTGTTGGAGAACGATACAACTAGGTATCTATTACTTCTTCTTAATCAATTTGATGACTCTTTGATAACTCTTGATAATGTGATAGGATCCGATACCGGAAGCTAAGATAATCGATCTTTTGATTGGAGATCGAACCACCTATTGATCTTTTGATTGGAGATCAGCCACCAAAGTTTAGAAAAGTTATTTGATTGATGAAACTTCTGATTACAATTGATAGACTTTATAGAGAATTCTACGTCCTAGATTCCTAACCAGACTCATCTTAATATCGAAGTTCAACTAAATTATGACTCACCTACTGACTTACCTAGTTCAACTAAATTAGGACTCTCGCCTACTGACTTACCTAAACATGACTTCTTACTAAAATAGGACTTGTTACTAACAGGGTAACCTACTGGAGCTGGGTTCCTAACATCCCGGACCCCTTGTTGTAGAACTATTACTGTTTGTTTGTTTGTTTTTTTTTTTTTTTTTTTTCTTAACGATACCAAGTTGAATTGTTGGTGTTCTTGATCATTTTATGGTGTTGTTCATGTTCTTCTTACTGGAATTTGATTAATTGGATTGGTGGTAAATGGTTTTGTGAGATTGTGTTCCATTTATTAATGTAGCTTAGCTATTTGAAGAAATGTCTAGTTGGGATTTGTTGTCTGTGCCTGTAGCTTTTTTTTTAGTGCCATAGGTTTGCTAATACTGAAGGTATTTACTGGTTCGATCCAGATAATAACAATCCAGTACTGGAAGGTACCTGGATTAAGTGACTAATGATGGATTTTATTTTAGACAATTTACAATTGTTTTGTATGTTTGTAGTTCTTGGTTTAAAATAAATTATGAAGACATATTTGTCGATGTTTTGATGTATACCGTTTCCCGTTAATAATATTGTTTGTTTTCAAAAAAAAAAAGTAGTATTAAAGAGGAAATCATGCCAGATGGAATATCATTGCTTTTATTTGGCAAGGAGTGATTCTTGGAGTGCTTCTATGGTTTTTTTAATCACATTAGCCTAGATTTGGCAAGATAATGGGAGTTTTCATGAAGAGAAGATAATATTAAAAAAAAAAAAAAGAGATTATAATTATTGTGGCTAATGCTATTAAACTAAATGAAGAAAGTGAGCAAACATGAAAATAGATATCCATATAAAGTTCGTAACCTTGCTGGTTTTTATCGTACACCATTTGGAGAAAGGATATGATCCTCTTATTCTTTTTATTTTTTATTTTTTATTTTTTATTTTTTATTTTTTATTTTTTATTTTTTATTTTTTATTTTTTATTTTTTATTTTTTATTTTTTATTTTTTATTTTTTTTCTTGCACTACTTATTTTCACTATGTTGACATACACATAATGAGTATTTTTTTCAACTGACAGAATTGACATTAAAAAAAATACCTTGGCCACATTCAGTTTGTTGGAGGACAAACAAATGAATGGATACTTCATTGTGCAATGATTTAATCAACTTATATGCTTTTACGGCCTGGGAAAGCATTAATGATCCTTGTACGATAGTATGTGCCTTTTGGATGCTGTCAACTTTAGATGTGTTGCACTCCCAAGCTGAAGTAGAAATAAACCACAGTTGCTATGATATACATATCATGTAGTGTAAGCTATTAGATTGAGTTTTGTTTATCAACTATAAAATGGTATGATGATGTGTTTTGGATTATTGAATAATAGTTATCTGATAAGGCGTATCTATCGTATATCAAATGTTGGACCTATAGACAATGGGGATCAACTTTAATCTCAACAGTTGATATACTTCTTGTGATGCAGAAGTTGTGGGGATTCTCTTGGTCCTCCTTTTCATCCTTGCAGCTTGTCTATCCTGTCTAACAACGTCTATCCTGACAACCTGTCTAACAACCTGATATCTATCTTACATATGACTTTGTTGAAAACTATGTAAACATTCTACTTTCAATCGTCAAGTTGTTTAAGACAAATTCAGGCAATTTTCGACTATCCACATGTGTGTTGATCACACATTGTCTTTCAATAGAATAAACTTTTCCCCATATTATCATATTTATGTGAAGAAAACTCTCCCCTTCTCCCCCCATTGTCCTATTTATGCGTGTGACAGAAGTTGCACGTGAAAATAGACAAGAAGCGAAAATTAGAATCCAAACATTCATAAAAATGCAAAAGCAAAAGGAATATATTTCCTGTCTTATGGTAGTTGGGATGCCTTTGGATGAAGCTTTTGTTTTCAAATCACATGAGTTCAAAAGCAAAGGGTTGGAGATTGGGGGTGGATCTTGGGTGGTCAAGAAGAATACAAATCACATGAGTTCAAAAGCAAAGGGTTGGAGATTGGGGGTGGATCTTGGGTGGTCAAGAAGAATACAGTGATGATCTGACCCTGCCAAATCAAAGAGATTCTTGGAACAGTCCAAAATGATCAGTCCAATCTGTAGGAGACAAACCTATCCAGCGTGCAAATGGTATGTGTGTGGTGTCGGGTGTTTCTATCGTTCACCAGGCAAATCTACCCCTTTTAGAACAAAATCCACCAAAGCAAAGTCATTGATAAAGGAGTTGAAGTTTCTGATGTGAGCAGACCTACTATTTTTTTTTTTTTTTTTTTTTTTTTTTTTTTGAAACCAAAACATAACATAAATAAAGGTTCAAAATCAATTATGTGGTCTGAACTAGATCTCTAACATTACAAACTCTGTCCTACAACTCAAGTCATGCTACAAGTTACAATTTCTGTGCAAAAAACTGATGAATCCGCGCTGAACAATGCAGGCCAATTTGTCCTTCATCAATTTTAAAACATATTCTCTTCTGTAACTATCCCAATACATCAGTGACCAGGTAGTTTTGCACTATTTTCTGCCAGAAACATGGATTCAATGATAAACAAGTCTAAATTCAGTTTTCCACCTAGGACGATAATCTTATAAGCATCAAAGAAGTTCATTATTTTACCTCTTCTTTTTCTCTGTCACCAAACCATCAGACTGCGATTTTGTATCTTTCTTTGATACCTTCTTGAATGAAAATTTGCATCTTTCTTTGATACATTTTCACTGGATGGTTCTTGGATAAGTGGAGTGGATGGTCCAATGCATAGAGAGATGACTTGTTCATAGCTGCAAATTGCGGGTCATCTTCATAATCAACAGCAGGTAGTTTGTCCTCAATTGGTTCCTCTGTCCCCTTTTTACTTTTACTCTTTTTAGGTTTCAAGTTATATCCTTTCAGATTGCTTTCAGCAGCTTGGTCATCAGCAAACAGTAACTCAAGTTCTGCTCTACTCGCTTCTTGTTCTTTGTCAGCTTCTTGTTCCTGTTTGTTTCTACGATCACTCTTCCCAGCTTTACTGTTTTTGACAGAAGGTTCTTCCATAAAGAAGTCATCAGGCTGTTCAGGTGCTTTGATATCACTATTGCCACTCTCATCCTCAGACAAGTCCTTACCCCTGTTCTTCTTCATCTTCCTCTTCTCTTGCCTCTTTCGAGCAGACCTACTACAGCAATTCTTGTCATCTAAGTCTTTTATGGGATTAAAAAAATCTCCTCCAAAGACTTGGGGAACATTCCAATAACCTGAAGTTCTTCCCAGAAATAAAGTCTACAAGTGGAATCAGCAGCAGGACCCTAAACTTCATCTTTAGAGCATCTCCCTACCTGCTCTATTCTATTGAAGCTTGTGGCTTTTTTAAAAAACTAAGAAAACACTTGGGGAAGATACTAAGGGTGTGTTTCATTTTAGAGGTATGGTGCAGAAAGTAGGAACAAATTCTCCACCTTGAAGACAACCATGTATTTTTGCAAGTATTTTCGAAGGGGATGAGCTAAGAAAACATTTGCCACAAGTTTGTATAAAATCAAAAATATGGAGATCATCACCAAATTCATGTTCATTATTTCTTCCTCTTTACCTCCTCTCCCCTCTCACTTTTGGCAAGTTTTCTTCGAGAAAAATTTCCCTTGAACCAAATTGTTCGTTTTCTTATAACCCACTCATATGTGATATAAACACAATTGTCATTAATTTGAAATGACAACAAAGACTACAGCTTAAAGGTTCCCACCTGCAAATGATCAAATTCATCCCAAAAAACATGAGCCTTTAAGACCGGACAAGCTAAGAGTAAATCTTGCACCGGTAACATCTTGAGCATCAACTTTTACAGACTATATGATAAGCTAAGAGTAAATCTTGCACCTCATACCTCAGGTTCCAAGTCATTTGTTCGAAATCTATATGATAAGGTAAGATTCTTAATTGCGTTAATTTTTATCATATCTTATATCACATATCATTCATTACAATGTGTTATAACTGCGCAGCGAAATCTAGAGACTGGCCAAGTGCCTAGTGAGATAGATCATTACAAGAATGTATATTGTCGAAAAACGGGAGAATGGGTTCACGTGTCAGCGGAGGCTAATTGGGTAAGAAATTGACTAGAAATTAAATTATATAGGCGCTTAAGTTGTATCTTATCAACTTTTAATTGTGTTATCACAGCAAAATATGGAGCTAATGCGCAATGAACCAACACCAGATGGTACTAAAAGGAGTGAATTGGAGATCATGACTGAGGTCCTTGGGACAAAATCAGGATATGTACGTGGGCTAGGGCATGGAGCCAAGCTCATGGTAACCGCTAGATCAAGCTCCAAACGTAGTTTAATCGAGGTGAGTGCTAGTCGTAGAGCTGAGAATGCTGAAAAAGAGAATCAACAATTACGTAAACGAGTAGATGAGTTGACAGATGAAATAAGGATGAAACAAATTACGATGGAGACGGAGTTATCTAAACGGGTGGACCAAATGCAAAAGGACCAACAGAATCAGATACAAAATATGTTTCAGAATTTCATGTCAGGACATACGCAGCTGTCTGGAGCCTCGCGTCATTCACGGTAATGTTTATTTTTTCCAAGTCAAGTAAATTTTTTTTTTTCAAGATGTTTTGCTTCTTAATATTTGTTTGTCAAGTATGAGTAGTATCTGTTAGAATCTGAGTAGTTTAACTGTGAAGCCACCTTTGCTCTCTTGTGTGGTAGTATTTGACAAGGTGGGACTCAAAGATTGAAAGGGTTCTTGAACCCATCTTTTGTGTTAGCTTTATTTCCTAGAATTATGGAATGGGATTCTCAATGAGATATAGATTACAAGATATAGACAGATTGAAAGGAGGCTGACACTATTTTCCCCGAAAATAACACCAACAAAAGATACCATCTCAAACAAAAAGAACCTCCTCCCAACAGCTTACATAACCCTTGAATCAGACACCTTGGCACTCCATAAACACCCTACACCAGCTGAATAACAAACTTTTGATTTCTAAGATACAAACATGCATGTAACTCTCTTTTTTCTCAATGAGTTTTCTATCCCATTCCAACAATAGTTTCACTGCACTGCTATAACCATTAATTATTACATGCTATAACCATTAATTTAAAACTTTTGTGAAATGGTTGATGGAGTTTCGATCCTATATGCTTTAACCATTAATATTACATGCTAGAAGTGATTTCATATGGCTAAGATGGTGTTAAGTATATTCTGTAAAAGTGTTGAAGATTTTTCCTGATTGGAAAAGTGATATCTTTCAATTGATGGTAAGAAAATGACTTTGTTACTTTCCCAAAATTTTGTAAAAAGACTTCCAGAGAGTCTGCAGCTTTCACCCACTAAAACTTGCTGTACTTGGAGCTTGGAAAGAGCAAGTGATAGCATTGAATGTGGGATGTTTGGGCTATATTTTCAAAACTACAGGCTGAGAAAGGAGAAGAAAAGCAAAGTGAGAAAGAAAGATCAAAGCAAACTCTGGCAATTGGGCTTTCTTTCTCAGACCTTACTGTTCATAACCTTACTGGGCATCATTCCTTTTCTTTAATGATAATGAAGCATAAGTGGTTTATATTTTAAACAGGTTGGGTGATACTATGAATGTCACTCTAAGTCGGCTTGACTACCTAGAATTGTTGTTGTTTAAACAATCTAAAGTGAAACATCACCCAGATGCTAGGCACTGTGTCTGTTGGACTTTATTTGGAATGCACATGTGAACACCATCTCATCTCACTCACTCACTCACTCACTCACTCACGCACTCACTCACTGCTCTGAAATTCCATGATATATTAGACATTTCCAAGCTCTCCAAGCATTCACAGTATAGTTGATCCGTAAAAGAAAGGTTTAGAGAAACTAGGTTCCTATAGCAAACACAAGAGGGCCACTATGATGCTCTTAAACAGAGTATGCGACTTATTTGGCAGAGGATCACATCCATGGTTAACATAATGATGATCTTGTGTCACATCCTTTTGACCATGCGAGTTTAGCAGTCTGATTTTTGGATCATGGTCAAATCTGCAATCTAAAATCTATTTACCAACTCCCAAAAACATGCTTACCATATGAGATTTGTTTGTCCAACATGCTTACAATATGATTACCATATCTTTTGGCTGATTGAAAGATTGTTTTATTTTCAGATATGAGAGCAATATTAATGGAGTCGAGGAGAGCGACAATGATGAGAACCACTAGAAAAGATATTATTGTTTGAAGAAAGTACACCTCGAAGTCACCTGGCTACTCAACCAAGTTGTGGGTGTTGTTTAGCATGCATATGCTGAAGAACTTCTGAATTCCACTATGACAGAATTAATATTTACTTGATTTTTAGAAATTATTTATTGAATTTTAATTGATACGAAGTTTGTAGGATTGTTAGTGGAGCTTAAAGATTGTTTTGATGATTATATTGTTAGACTTAATTTTCAAGATTTATTCTATGACAGATTCGGTTAATTTTTTCATAAGATTGTTGATAAAATATCCAATGTGGGTTGAAGAGTAGTCAACAATTTGGCGACAGAAAATTGAAGGAAAATTTATAACCAAATCATTCCTTGATTAAAGTAGTTTAACATGTTTTTTAAAGACAATTTTCCTGGGTATAAAACCAACAATTTGTCATGGTATTAAACTATTTCTGACGAAAACTATGTTGGTATTCATTAAATTTTCCTACAAAATTTTCTTGGAAAATGTTCAACTATTTGTTGTTTATCCTAAGCCTTTTTCAAGGAACATTTCATGGTTAAATATATTATATATTTATCAAGGAATAATGTTTTCTTGATGAAAGTATATTGTTTAGCTACAAAATTGTGTTTCCTTGGTATATATGCTCATGTGTTTATCAACAAATTGTTTTCTTGGTATAAGTAAATAGTTCTTCCCACAAAAATCACCCTTGGATTTACGAACCCTTTTCTGCACAAAATGGATCGTTGGTAAAGATGTTTGATTTTTAACAACGAATTTCCTTGGTAATTACTAACAATACCTATGAAAACTTTCGTTGATACACATGCATTTTACCAACGAAAAAGTTCTATGATAAAGGTTGTTACCTTTGCCAACGCCAATTTTTCTTGATGATTTTAAGATTTTTCAAGGAAAAATTCATAGGTAAATAAAATAGTTTTTGCAACAAACAATTTGTTGGTAAATACATTTGATTTTTACCAACGAATTTCCTTGGTAGTTGTTAGTATTACCAACAAAATATTTCCTTGACTTAGCATCCCTTTTACCAACAAAAACTATAATTCCTTGACAAATACCTTTAGCTACGGGGATGCCTCCAGGAACCCACCAACGAATTTTTTCCTTGTTAAAAATATTTTTCAACAAAATTTTGAGCTTTATCAAGGATATTTTTTCTTGAAAAATGCCTTAATTATTGTAGTAGGAAGTGATATAAGCAATTTTTCTTTGAATCATTCTCTAGCCTTTTAGCTTACCCAGTAATAAAAATTTGTATGCACCCCTATGAGCCTTTGAATATCATTTTCTTTCTTAACCCCATCTCTATTACATACTCCAAATATGGAGTAATACTCCATATTATGTTTGGAATGGACAAATATAAAGAGCTGAAACTAGATATTACATGAATCCATCAAGACTGAAATGTTTCATTTTGCAGATGGGGAAAAACATGTCATTGATAAAAAAAAATAGAAAAAAAATTTGATGCTTCAAAAATAATATATATATATAAAGAAGAATTGAGAAGGAAGAAAAAATTATTCTTCAGTGTCTCGTGTGTTTATTAAAATGTGTATCCATTCTCAGAGAAGTTTTGATATCATTTTTCATTCTTGTTAGCCATAATCCAATCCACATCATAACCTAATAAAGACTTAATTGATCTTAAGTAAAGGTTCGGTCCATAGATGTGGAGATTGAATAGAAAAAAACTATGGTGTTTGATTCAACATTCTCAAAAGTAATTGATATTTCTTTCCATGATATCATATTCATTTCATTATTTGAAAAGCATGTTCGTCACAATAACTATATCTGAGATGTTTGTGTTTCCATTTTTTTCCTTACAAATAAACTGAGTGAAAAATATTAAATCTCTGAGTGATTTATTTCAAAGTGACATGAGAGATTTGTAGTCGAAGCGTACTTTCTAAATGTTATCTAGTCATGTCTTTACTGTTAAATGGAGACTTATGTGGATGAGGCTATCCACATACACACACTTTGAGTTGAGGATGATAACGAAATTTATTTAACCTTTCGATATTATTAAATTGTTGTTAAAGTCTATTGATTTACTATTGTGACACTGTTAGTTGTTTTTCTTAAATTTTTTGGCAATTAGATGATTTACTCTAATTTTCTGAAAACCCTCATGAGACCATAACTCGTCCACTAAGGGTTTAAAGTCGTGTTGCACATTTAAGGTAAGTGCAACCATTGATTCCTGAGAAAATGAGTTAGGATTTTATTTTTGTTTTGCTCGTGGACTAGCAAAGTATAGGTTTAGGGGTATCTGATCTTCACATTATATATACTTAAATTACCTTATAATTTATATTTGCTAGTATTTTGAATATTGCATTTTATTCTAATTATTTCATTTTCGGGTTTTTATAGGATTGAGAGCTTAAATGAAAAAATCGTATCAAAGCAGAAAGTCAAAGAACATAATTGAAAGATCTCTTTTGGGCAATTAGGCAAACCTTCTTTTTTGACACTTTTAGAAACTTTCTATCCCATCATTCGTTGGGCATATCATGAGCTACAAATTTCGAAATCACTCGATTCTTGTGGCTATGGAAAGCTAACAGATAGAGCTACCATTTATATGGTTACCACGTCATCCAATTTTGTCGAATTTATGGATAAAATAATGCCAAAAGTTAACAACCTAGCATATCCGAATCCTAAGAGAATACAACCTTCTTCTTCTTCTTTTTTTTTTTTTTTTTTTTTTTCCAAATCTCCAAACTAGGGAAAACAAGATTTGGAGGCTAGAAATAAGAGCTTGAAGGCTTGAATCAATTAGGAGGAAGAGGAAAGGGATTTAACCAACGTTGCTGCAACGACCACCACCATGATCTTCTAAACCATCCACTAAGGGTAGATGATTCCACAAGCTTAGTAGAATTTACTTTTATTTTTTATTATTTTTTTATGCATTGTGTTATTTAACATTGGGTTGATTTGTGAACAAACGCATATTACTTTCACCGCGTATGTCATGCATCCATGGTAGTTAGAATTATTTTATGTTTTTGTTTAAGCATGTTTTATTTGTATTAGTTAAATCTGTGATTGGTTGTGCCTTAAACAAACAATTAATGATAGGAGTTTGCATCTTTGCTAAAATCAATCCATTACATAACTAGTTAAACATGTTATTAGTTGTGCCTTAAACAAATAAAAAAATGTTAGGGGTTTGCATCTTTGCTAAAATCAATTCACTACATAGCTAGGAGACAATAATTGACATTAGTATAATTTTATGAACTTAGTGGATGATTCGAAAGCCTTAGCATCTCTCTCTTTGATTCTCAAACTCAATTTTCAATTTTTTGTTCTATTTTCCATTGGTTTAGAAATTTCTGGTTGTTGTAACCCCTTTTCAAATTAGTTTAAATAGATTGTAGTTTTTTTTATTGTGTCTTCAATCCTCGTGGGATCAACCCGTATTTTCCATTGTCTACCAGTTAGACGACCGTGCACTAACAATTAGGTTAAATTAGCTTATTAATTTAGGTTGGTAAAATCTGCATCAATAAGCCCTTGGTCGGTTTGTTTTTCTCTATGAGGCTTGGACTGCAATAACTATTTACCCGGCCGTTTCATTGCCATGTAATGGTATTCCCTTGTTGCAGACTGGTCTCCCCTAATTGTCCCCATTCCGTCATCGACATGGTATTTAAGGTTTTGATGCTGAGTGGAGACCACTACTTCCATTTAATGAAGCCAAGGTTTGCCCAAGATTATATTGTATGTAGGGGCGTCTACGATTACAAACTCTATCAACATGATCTTTTGATGGTCCTACTCCCCTGCAACCACTGGCAGTCTAATGTTTCCGACCGGATAACATCGCTTGGCACTGAAGTCGATCATGGCCTGGTTGTGAGGCTTCAGCTCTTCTCCTTCTAGTTGCATCATGCGGAATGCTTTTAGGAAGACATTAGTTGAGCTCCCCGTTTCCACCAATGATCTCTTGACGTTCCACCTATATCCTGATCGATATAATTAAGACGTCGTTATGTGGCGAGTGTACTTCTTGCATGTCTTGCTCCGTGAATGTTAGATCCGGGGATGGGGGCTTTATTCGGGAATGCTGGATAGGGCAGTCTTCGTAGCAAGACCCGGTTTGCAGTTCTAGGACCGCTTTCTTCCTTGACCGGTTGGACTGTCTCGGCTCGTCACATGCATTATGCGAGACATATATTACGTCTGTAGTCTTTTCTTCAACCTATTGCGTAGACTCTTCCTTTTCTTTCCCTTGGGGATTGTTTTTCACCCAAAGCCCATGAATTCCTTGAGCCTCCCTTTCTGGACCTAGGATTCGATCTCGTTTTGAGGCTTTGGTAGTCCTGAGTATTGTGACCACTATCTTTGTGGAAAACAATACTTGTTCTTATTACACTTTGATGGGTCGCTATTGAGCTTAGAAGGAGATTTGATATCCTCCCAGCTCTTCATGGTGGAGAGGATTTTGGACAGACTAGCTTTGAGAGGAGCGTATGAGTGGTACTTTGAGTTAATGTAGTTGGTGGCTTCATTGGGTTTGGCCTTGCTAGACCTAGGCCTGTTGTCACTCTGTCGTCTTTTGGATTTGTCTTCCTCTTCGTGTTTTTTTCTCCTCTCCCCAATCCTGGGTCTTGGTGGAGTGCTTGGTTTCACTTTCAACCCCTTTTTTGACTGTTAATATCTCTTCAAGAGTGATGTATTTTTGCGCACTTTTCAGCAAGTCTGCCATGTCTTTTGGAGGCTCCAAGGTGAGAAAATTATAAAACTGACCTCCCGGGAGGCCGAAAGTGAAGGTAGTGACATATTTTTCATCATTGCAACAATCGGTCAAAGTCATCTTATCATTGAACCGAGTCACATAGTTCCTGAGGGTTTTGCCAAGCTTCTGCTTGAGGCTGAGCAGGTAATGGGGTCCTTTTCCGATCAGTTGTCTTCCCACAAATTGAGTGATGAAATCATTCACCAACGTCTGGAACGAATCAATGGACCTTGGTTGGAGGCTGTGGAACTAGGTCAACACATTCTTCTTCAGGCTGGTGGGGAAGGTCTGACATAAGACAACTTCTTGACCTTCCTTTAGCGCCATCACGTGGTCGTAATGGCATAGATGATCAGATGAACCAGTAGTTCCATCATAAAACTCAAACTTTGGGGGTTGAACTTCTTTGATAGAGGCGCGTTCATGATCTGCTTAGAAAATGGAGGGACTGTGAGATTGTACAAGACATACATCCGGATTGGTAGCCCCCAGTCGGAGTGGATTCTTGACGATGGTCCTATCAACCCTTGGTGCGTACTCTCCTCGGACTCTTTCATCTTGTAGGTTCCCTTTGTGGTTGGCTTTCTGGTTCTCGATAGGGACGTTGTCGCTCTCATGACCGCGCTCCCTACTGTCCTCTTGGGTCAGAGATATGTCTTGGTTCCCGTCATTCTCTAAAGGTGGTTGTCGTTCTTGGACAAGCCTCACCACCACCCGAGTGAGGTGAATCATGTGTACTAGAATCTGATCTATACGAGGGTTCGTCTGGCAGCTTCAGGAGCATAGTCCTGTGGTCGTCGTGCTTTTACGGTTGGATCATTTCAATCCTGCGGTGGGACTCCTTGGCCTAAGCATTGGCAGGCTCAACATTATTGGTATTAGCACGAGATCTGGTGCTAGTAACCATGTTTCGAGATTCTATCATTTTAACAGAGTTTGCTTTGATTCAAGGAAAACTATCATTTCCAACAGACGACACCAAACCGATGCTTCCAAATTCGTCCATGTTGATTTTAACCTGCAAAAATGAGCAGCGGTGAACCATAGACTACCATTGTGGCAGCCAAAGGCACTCTAAGGCACTTGAATAAGGATGGAGTTAGACTGATAAAATTTAAGGTTGCATATGTGTACTTTTCTTCTCTGTTTTGTTCAACTTATATTATGAGAATGTTTACTCCTTCATTGACTCTAACTTTGAATGCATGAATGGAGGGAGGAGATCTCGTTTAGAATCTTCCATTATCAAGTTATGTCCATTTAGGGTTCTTCACCCGTCCATGACTGGTCTTTATTATCACTTGGCTCTCTTTAGGACTCAATGCTTAATTGGACCAAGAGTAACTTAAATGAACCTTGGGCATGCTATAGGCTAGAGGTTTGTATCCAGGTCTTATTGTCCTAGGCCAAACTCCGAGATTCTTACCATAGTGGTTGGTGTAATCTGGGTTTGGGTGACTGGCTGAATAGAAATTAAATTGGGCCTGACTTGGGCCAAACTCCGAGATTCTCATCACTATCAATCCGTATTTTTTATGCAACCACAAGCACGAAGTATATTAATTTGCAGGTTAATACATGTTTACCTCTACGCTTATGTGAGCATGTTTTGTCACTGCACAAATCATCCATTCCTCCCACATGAAATATTTCACATTTATTTGAAAATTTTCTCTACAACTTATCAGATAAAATCTATTCAATGCATCCTATATATTATTATTAATATATTATAATGTAATATAAAGAGAATACAAATTGATATGGGTGGTTTATTTTTATAACAATGGAATTACACAAGCATCACATGATGTACTGGAGCAGAAATCATTGAACTGTCTATTTTCTCGGATGTATTATACCAAAAAATATCGTTGTCATTCTGAAGTTTCTACCATACATGGGAGGCACGTTGGATCATTTTCTCCTTGTGCCAAGGGTGCATAGCCTCCATTGTCCACATTCATTTTCATTTTATACTCTCCATAAAAGTAAGATGTGAAACCCCATAGACAAAGTGCCAGGGACATGGCCTTCTCTCCTGTGAAGTTCTCATGGTATGCAATCACTGCTGCAGCTTCTGCGAGAGGTAGAAGAACAGCACCCATAATGCCATTGAAGAGTGAACTTGTACAGTAGATTACACCTAGGCTACCGATGCAAGAACATTGCCATACCACAGCGCCAGCTACTAGTACCACATAATACATATTACTTCCGAGCCCAAACTCTTTTGCTTCTCTACCCATGGCCTGTCAACCCAAAATGAATATAATTATTGATCGAAAAACTAAAATTCACTTGCAAGTAAATGACAATGCCATGGATAAGTTTCCATAATCTGGCCCAGAAACCAGTGATCCAGATTTTTATCTATATGTTAGGTGCAAACCTTATCCCATTATTATAACACTCTTTGCTCTTTTAATGTTCAACAAATGTGTGAACTGATCCCTTATCAAATTGAATGCTGCTCTGTTGTTATTTGACACAACCCAACAAGTTTACTTTCTGTTTCTCTCTTTGACTTGTTCTTCAACATTGGGTATATACATGTACTGCAATTTTTATTGCTCAGATATTTGTTAGTGTAAATTCTGCTCTCTTGGGGTGCAGAGTTTTGACGATCTCACCCTGATGTGTATCTCGTGGCGGATTTAATGGGTTTTGACTCTAAGTGGTGATTTCTAGATGTTTATAATGCTACACATCATTGGTACGATCATGGTGTACACTGTCGGATGAATATTGATGCACACATCAGTATTCATCCAATGGTATGATCTTTAGGGAGAGCAAGGAGTTGTTAATCTGAAATGAAGATTTAGGCAGAACTAAGGGATTTTGACCATTATAGATGTGTTTTCCCATACACAATATAAAAATTCAGAGTAATTCGAAGTGCAGAGGTTTCAGAGGAATTTACTTGAAAATCATTGTCCATGGCCATCCCAATTAAGCTGAAGATGGTGCCAAAAGTTGCAAGGTTGAGCTGAAACTGCAAAACCATTTCATAACTAATCCTCCGACTAGATTTAGAGTAACACAACTCCACACAAGGCCATGTTAGTCCAAGCAGAGCTGCGCTAGCCAACATCAGGAAGAACCCAAACCAATACTGCCCTGTCGTTACGCCTGCAGGCTGATCACTATTGAATCCAAGACCCAATATAGCTGCCCCAAGAGTCAGCTGCACCACTGAGTTTACTGAGAAGGCAGTGAACTTCTGTTTTACAATTACCCAAGCAAAGAAAGCTATGAAAGCAAGTTGTGTTGAATAGAGTAGAGATGAAGTTGATACAGGAATGTATGAGATGCCCAAAGAGTATAAAAAATTGTCTAGACAGTATACAAGACCGATGATTGCGCTGTATAGGAAGAGTTTTGGTTCCATGAAAAAGGATGAAATGGGTTTGGAGCCAGAGCGAAGAGAGCGGAAGAAGAGGAAGATTAGAGGAATAAGAAGTACTGGGAAGCCAGAAGTTTGCATACATGTAGTCACCCATCTACGTGAACCACCATGAAGGTAATAGAGACGCGTCATGAGAGGGCCTCCTATGATTCCTACACCTAATAAGAGACAACTTAGTATGAGAAGTGGCCATTGAATTGTTCTTTTTGTGTAGTTCGCCATGGTTGTCATCTGTGATTGCTAATGAATTTATAAAGTAGACATTTTAAATTTTATGTACTGCACATCACCAAAAAGGCTTTCTCACACCACCATTGAATTTTTTTTTTATTTTTTTTTACTTACTCACACCACCAATAAATATGCATAACCTAACAGAAAAACTCAAACTCAAAATGAAAAAAATGTAAAATATGGTAATTTTCGACCAATTTAAACCTTCAATTGAGACTGATTCTCAAGCTCATCAAAACACGAAAATTGTAGTACTCTGAGTTATCTAATAAACATAACTTGAATTATTTGAAAATGTTTTGAAATGAGCAAGTTTTGGTCATTTTAATAAAGTCATGCAAATTTGTCTCGCAATGAAAACAAGATAGTGTCCCTGACTTTAGGCCAACTTATGTGCTCGATCAAGACCGATTCTCAAGTTGATCAAAACATAAAAATTGTAATACTCTGAGTTATATAATAAACACATCTTAAATCACTTGAAATTTTTTTGAAATGAGCAACTTATGGTCATTTTACTAAAGTCGCGAAAATCTGTCTTACAATGAAAATTGGATAGTGTCCCTGACTTTCGGCCACTTTATGTGCTCGATCAAGACCGATTCTCAAGTTGATCAAAACATAAATATTGTATTACTCTGAGTTATCTAATAAACACAATTTGAATCACTTGAAAATCTTTTGAAATGAGAAATTTATGGTCATTTTATTAAAGTCAAGCAAATTTGCTGAAAATTTTTTGTTCACCCAGAACAATGCGAGTTTTTTAAGGCGAGAGTTTTTAAAAATCTTACATGGAACAATGCGAGATTTTAAAAAAATCAAACTCGCATTGTTCTGGGCAAACATGAAATTTTCAGCAAATTTTTTCGCATTGATCTAGGCGAACAATAGTTTTTTTTTTTGTGATTTCTAAATTTTTTTTTCTGAAGTTTACTTTGGTTTTGTGATTGAAAATATTTCTGAATTTTTCATTAGATTACTTTGCTTTTTTGAAAATTTTTGGGGAGGTTGCAATTTGGGATTCGATTTTTAAGGGTTTCAATTTTGAGGGAGATGGAAGATATTTGCAAGAGATTTGAATGAGCGAGAGGGGAGAGATTCGAATGAGTGGAGGGAGAAATCGCGTTTCGATTTGAATGGGGAGGGAAAAATGTTTGTTTTTTTGTTTATATTGTTAGTGTGGGAAATATAATTATGTGAAAAAGAAAGTAGATAGGTTGGGAGAGTAAAATGATGTAAGAAAGTAGTCATTGCCGTCCCGTGTTATAAAATTTTGTGAGGACTTGAAGTTCATCTTAATTTTATTTATGTGTTTATTTATTATTACTATTATGACATAAACTTTCATTTTATTTTAATTTTTTTAGCAAAGTTCAGAGCCATAGCTTGATTGTTATTTAGTTATTTATTTAAAATTTAAAGCAAAGGTCATATTAATACCCTTTAGTCACCTTTTTTGCCAACTTGCTTTTCTTTTTTTACTCTTTTGTCCGCGGTTTTTTTTTTCCTGTAAAAACCAAATACATCTTATAGTTAATTAGTGTGCATCACGTGATTCATGTGCACAAACAAAATTGTATTGCTGAAAAAGTCAGAATAAAGTATTATAAGTATATTAGTTAATAATGAAATATTATTATTATACAAATCAGGTCAACTGTCAACATTCCTTAATGAACACATGGTCAATAATATATACAACATGGTCAACAATGCACATGGGTTGAGCCTAGCCATTCATTAAACAAAGTGCTTTTCATTCCCATTTGGCGGTTTTGATCAAGTGAGATGTTTAGCCAAGATATGAACTAGTTTTTAATTCAGCTTCTTATCAACTTAGGACACTATTGCAAAAAATGCCTATTAGGCACGGAGTTTAGGGCATATTTTTTTTAAAATTTTACTCGCAAGATAGATATATCAGCCATCAGTTTTTCTTATAAAATTGTGCAAACCTAAAGTTAGTGTACCTTGAATCATAGTATATTATGGTTTGAAAATGTACAAAGATGGTTCTTGTACTTAAAATCGACAGTAGGATCATTTTCGAACCATGGTTAAAGGTATATCACGAAAAATCTTGTTAGCCCAGCCCAGATATAGGCAGATACAGTAGGATAATTTTTTATTGAAGAAAGACTTTCCCCATTTTGCAGAAAATGTGAATTAGGAGTGGGCACGGGACGGGATGGGATGAGATGGACCCATCCCGTTCATTCGAAATTGGGATGAGACGAGATGGGATAGACTCCATCTCGACCTCGTCCCATCCCAAACGGGTTCGGGATCAACGTGCTCTATTTGTTGATGAGAGAAATCAATGTAATTTTTTTGTTTTTGTCAACATTGATGAGGAAAAACAACTTATGATCAGTCATCATCATGACTGACCTTAATACATGAAAAGAACTATGAAACACAAATATGGTAGAAACATTCTTTCTTTAATAACTTAAATTAAGTGGTTATATATATATATGTTCTCTAGTTTGTGTGTATGTCATATGGAAGGATTAGACATAGAAGAGAGCACAACTGGACATATGCACAAAAGTGCTGCGTTTGGACAACTTTGGGCTCTCTTTTCTTTCTTTCAACAAACTAAGTTATGCGGATTGTAATACCCGCCTAATTAAATAAATATAAAAATTTCTTATTTATTAATTGGGGCATATATTGTAATCTCAATTATTTGGAAAAAGATTTTTGTTTGTCATGGCTAAATAGGATAAAGTGTGTGTATGTATTTAGCCAAAAATTTTGTAAACCCTAATGTTGATGGATTATTATGAATAATATGGACTTGGGAATACTTTAGTAGTTTTGTCGATTGAGAATGGTTCTATCATGGAGTAAATTCCAGTGTATATGAATAATTAGTTGGAAATGAGTCGATTTTCTGAGTGATAACTTCATCCTGGATGCATGAATTATGGAGATTGGAAATCTGAATCTTGTAGGTGTTTGGTATAGATAAGTACTTTTCATGTTCTTGGTGTTTAGTTGCAAAAGGGAAATTGTTTTTGGGAAAACCTTCAGGTGATCACTAAATTCATATGCATGTCCAAATGGGAGCCACTGGAATTTGTAAAAGTGACTTGTAATCTTACTTTGGTCCTCATCTCCATGAGGAACTCATTTATCAAAAAGTGTTAGAATTGATGGATTTGGGAGAGATATTATCTGTGGAGTATTTCTTTGGACCTATTTACTTAGGATAGTTTAGGTGAGTTTATATTCAGGTGGTTTGTGTTTAAGTGACTAGTACTTGCCTGAATGTATCCATTACTATGAGCAATAGTTTATGACTACAATTTCATTGCGATTGGGGTTGAGATAGGCTATCACTGTGCATGTGGTTGATACATACATCTTCCCATGTTTAGAATTCGTGGTTGTATTGAGAATTTTTAGTTGAGAACATGAAGTTAGGGAGTTGTGTATTGAATAACTTGGGTCACTAATGGAAGTGTGTGAAATCTTTTGAGCAGCGTTATGGGAGTTCCGCTAGTGGGGCTAGCGACGTCAGTTTTTCCTGGTTAGAGTTTTGTTATAAATTTTAGTTTGTTCCTATTTTCTAAAATATACTTTTGTCATTGCTGCTAAATGTTTCTGTCGTTATTGAATTTTACGTCCCGAGTTTTGGGGGAAACGGATAATCCTACGTGGATTTTAGGATTTTCGTTTTCCTCGAAAATCGGAGCGTGACAATTTGGTATCAGAGCATTTGGTTAGCCTACGCTGGGGTAGAGTCTAGGTGATCATCGGAATGTGGATATGGGAGAGTAATAGTGTGAATGTTTAGAGATAAAGTGACAAGGGTGAACCTTGAACTTTTTTTTATTGTTTCTTTTTCTTCGTGAATCTCGAGATGAGATTTCTGTGACTAACTTATTTTAATGTCAATAGTGGATGACATTATTCCGTGTCGTTTTCTTGTAGCGATTTGTTATCCTGAATCTTTAGTTAACCCTTTTCACGAATCTCGGGACGAGATTCTTTTGAGTTGTATATATTGTAGCACCCCGTAATTTTTGTACTTACTGAATTTTTATATTTTTGTGTGATTGTCTTCATTAAGTTATGGGCATACGTATGAGCTATTTGTTTGTCCATGTATTGTGTAATTTGTTTATTTAAGAATTAATTTCCTACTTACCTTCCTTTACCGAATCTCGGGACGAGATTCTTTTGAGTTGTATATATTGTAATACCCGCCTAATTAAATAAATATAAAAATTTCTTATTTATTAATTGGGGCATATATTGTAATCTCAATTATTTGGAAAAAGATTTTTGTTTGTCATGGCTAAATAGGATAAAGTGTGTGTGTGTATTTAGCAAAAAATTTTGTAAACCCTAATGTTGATGGATTATTATGAATAATATGGACTTGGGAATGCTTTAGTAGTTTTGTCGATTGAGAATGGTTCTATCATGGAGTAAATTCCAGTGTATATAAATAATTAGTTGGAAATGAGTCGATTTTCTGAGTGATAACTTCATCCTGGATGCATGAATTATGGAGATTGGAAATCTGAATCTTGTAGGTGTTTGGTATAGATAAGTACTTTTCATGTTCTTGGTGTTTAGTTGCAAAAGGGAAATTGTTTTTGGGGAAACCTTCAGGTGATCACTAAATTCATATGCATGTCCAAATGGGAGCCACTGAAATTTGTAAAAGTGACTTGTAATCTTACTTTGGTCCTCATCTCCATGAGGAACTAATTTATCAAAAAGTGTTAGAATTGATGGATTTGGGGGAGATATTATCTGTGGAGTATTTCTTTGGACCTATTTACTTATGATAGTTTAGGTGAGTTTATATTCAGGTGGTTTGTGTTTAAGTGACTAGTACTTGCCTGAATGTATCCATTCCAGCAATAGTTTATGACTACAATTTCATTGCGATTGGGGTTGAGATAGGCTATCACTGGGCATGTGGTTGATACATACATCTTCCCATGTTTAGAATTCGTGGTTGTATTGAGAATTTTTAGTTGAGAACATGAAGCTAGGGAGTTGTGTATTAGATAACTTGGGTCACTAATGGAAGTGTGTGGAATCTTTTGAGCAGCGTTACGGGAGTTCCGCTAGTGGAGCTAGCAACGTCAGTTTTTCCTGGTTAGAGTTTTGTTATAAATTTTAGTTTGTTCATATTTTCTAAAATATACTTTTGTCATTGCTGCTAATTGTTTCTGTCGTTATTGAATTTCACGTCCCGAGTTTTGAGGAAACGAAAAATCCAACGTGGATTTTAGGATTTCATTTTTCTCGAAAATCGGAGCGTGACACGGATCTTCCCTACATATTACGTACCAACCAACAAGTAACTTCACCAAAGAGAATGTGTTTACTGCGTTCCCCTTTTCTTAATAAACCAAAAATCAACCTCAATTATTACAACTAAATACATTTAGAATACATATCATTTACATGTTGTAACCATCTTCTAACAATCTACAGCTCAACAGCATACAATAGAAGAATAAATAACCAAACAGAGGTGTATGTGAGAGACAAATTGAGATGCTAAAATGTTATATACATCAGTGAATTTATATGGGCATCCAAATATTGCAATCCTACAATAAATATATAAATAAAAATATTAATAATAAATATTAAAAAATTAGCTCAGGACGAGACGGGATTGAAAATCTTTATCACATCCCATCACATTCTAGATCGGGACGAGATCGAGATGAAATTATTCTATCCCATTAAGACCCAAAAAAATCGAGACGTGGTCAGAATCGAGATCGCGGGATGGGATGCCCACCCGTAATGTGAACAAAACATCATAATTTATCAACCCCACCATTCTGAATGGAGAATCATATTCAGTAAAAGTTTTTACAGACATTATATTACACATTTACACTAATCAACTTTCAGACCATGATTTTTGGCATAAAGTTGCGTTTGTCATTGGCCTAAATAATGACATTGATAGATAGAATCTTATTCAGTAAAGGCTTTTACAGACATTATATTACACTAATCCACTTTCAGACCATGGACTGATAACTATATAGTTAGTTAGTCCCTTTGTTTTTTTTTTTAACCCCTCTCGTCACCATGGATGCTGTTAGCAGGGTTCAAACTTTGACCTGTAATTTTATTGGTCCGCAAATTTACAGGTGAGCTAGTACTCCATTAGTCTGCTAACTATAATTGGTGATTGATATAAAGTTGCACTTATCATTGGCATAAATTATGACCCAGATAAAAAATAAAAAAATGGAGATTTGACCCACACTTACCCATAGCAAAATTCTAAATGTCGAGGAAATGAGCGAGGAAACCAGCGAGGAAAGTGAGGTACCATTGGCTAGCTAGAAGATTGCTATGATTGTATAATAAAATAGTAGTTTAGTATATGATTTGAATTTCTTCTAAAGCATAAATTACATATAGCACTGGCAGGGGTCGAGCCGGGATTGCAGACCGGGGGGGGGGGGAGTTTGAAAAGATCAACTTACCACTGAACGTGGTTTTTTGAACCGAACGAAGATTATTATTTTTTAACTCCTAGCAAATTCTCTCTCTTCTCCTTCTCTTCTCTTTTCTCTCCCTCACAAACCCTTTCTCACTTTGTAATCTCTCAACTCCGCCTCTCATCTCACTCCTCTTTCACTCTCAATTCACTCAGCTTCGCCAAAGAGATCAACCTCAATCGCCACTTCCCTTCCCTTTCTCTATCTTAATTAACCCCAAACCACCTCCTCCTCCATCTTTTCGTAGCAGTTGCCTATACTGGACTCTGAAACGCGAACATATCGGTAGTAGATATTGTATACAAAGGGGGCAACCTAAACTTGTAAATGGGGCAATATAAAAAATACAAATAATTTAGTAAAAATTTTCAAAAAGATAAGGGGGGCAACTGACCCCCTTAGCCAAAGGGTAGATCCGCCCCTGAGCACTAGTACTACTTTTGTGTTAATGTTTGGAGTGGTTTCTCCAAAGTTATTCTCAACTCTAGAAGGATTAAGCCTTTTGTTCTCAATGGTTCATTTAATTATTATTTTCAAAATTGACTTTTAAGGTTTACTTTTTCACAAAATATACTATTTAAATATCGTAGTTGATGTAATAGATAATTTGTGCCTGTTTTAATACTTTTATTTCGAACAATGACTCTTTTATTAATTTAGGTTGACTCATAAAATTATATGACATCTTTACCCTTCCTAAACAAATAGAAAACCTAATTTTCTACTTTTATGACCAAGAATGACTTTTTTGTTAATAATTCTAAAAAGAAATTTACCCTTAACCCCTCCAACCCCATGCCGCTGGTAAATATCGATATTAATGATTCTAATTATAAGCCATCAATGTTAAGTTTTCATTAACTGACAAGTTAATGAAATTATTATGCTAATGTTTGGTAAACTTTTAATAATGTAGTTAAAGATTATTAGAAATTTGGTTTTAATTATTTATTAAAATCAATTTGATTAACATGTAATAAATTTGATTAGAAAAATTTGCAGGTATCCGTGCATTACCTTTCTTAATGATGATTAGAAATTTGGCTTTAATTATCATTATTTCTTATTCCATAATGTAGTTAATAAAATCAACTTTTTTAATAATGAAATTTGATTTCATATTCTTCAATGCATGGGTACTTATAAAGTGATATATTTTATTCTGTGTCGTTATTTAGTCACATACTATCTACCACAGAGCATGATCATAGCCTCAGAGGTAAAATGAGAACTAATGTTAAATAAGATAATTTCATGTAAAGCACTAGTAACAGAGAATTGAAGCAACCATTTATTGAAACAAAAAAAAATTGTTCTTCAAACTTAGATATACCTTCACAACCAGTCAAATCAAATACATTCAGAGTGACAAAAATTCAAGAATAAAAAAAATGCTAACATGAAAATATTAATGTAGTCATTTGTAGCTAACAAATGTCATAAATTAATTGTTCAAAATGCAATTAAAGAATAAGATAACATAAAAAAAAAATTAACAAAAAAAAAAGGATTACTGGGGTGGGAGGGCTTAATAAGGGTTAAAAAAAAAGTAAAAATAACAATTTTTTTTTTGGAATTATTAATAAATGAGTCATTGTTGGTCACAAAAGTATAAAATTAGGTTTTCTATTTGTTTAAGAAGAGTAAATATGTCCTATAAGTTAATACGTTAACATGGGTTAATGAAATGGTTCTTATTGTCATAAAAGTATAAAATAGGTACAAATTAGAAATTACATCAACAATGATATCTAAATTATTTATTTTGTGAAAAAAGTAGGCCTTAAAAGTCATTTTTTTCGAATATTTTATATACTTGTTATAACTATACGGAGAGTACCCTGCGAAATCAGGGTTACAAAGTCTGCAAATCTTGGACGTTGGATTGATTTTGATCATCTAACTATAGTTAAATCTACTCTACGAATTTGTTTTATGGAAAGTGATTTAAAAAATAATTTTTAATATTCTCTCCAACTTTTTATTTTCCCTATTTTTTGTCTACTCTCTCATTCTCCTTCGTTTGTGTTAACTATCTACAAACAACTATAAAAAAAGTCTCCATACATCACAAAGAACAAAAACTCTAAAGAAAAAACACTTATAAGAACAAAATGCACAAAAAAAATAAATGAATATATAAGTTATACTAATAAAATTAAATAAATACAAGGTTGCAAAAATACTACAGAATGAACATGATATGCGGTAATTATTTCATAACTAGTTTTGCATGACATGCTCAGCACAGTCATTTATTTATTTTTATATAACTTGGATGATATCTTAAGAGAATAATACACTAAATTTATAGGTATTGCGTTGCTTGGCTTATTTTTTGTACTGTGAAACATATAATAATTTAAAATTAAAAATAAAATTAAATAACCATCATCTAAGAGAATAATTATTAAATGTTTCAGTAATCGTACGTTGTTGGGCTTGAGGTTTTGCTCGCGAAATTAATTTCAAAGCTATATATTGGGCTTGATTTTTTCAGAACCTCAAATGTTATGATCACATTAGTGATTCGACACAACTTGCAATTGGCGAAGTGGTACGCATCATTTAACTCACTATAATAACACTTGTTAATAAAAAAATAAGTAAAAATTTATTATGTTATAAATATAAGAAATTTAAGATACCCCTTCCAAAGCTCTAGGTCCATGAAGTCTATCGAGTATACTTTCTCAAGAAATTTTTTTCCTTGATAAACAAATACTTTTCTGAATATATTTATTGGCTCCATCACATTGAAAATAAATCATATAACTGATACAGTTCAGTATGGCCTATATAAACCACCCTATTCCTTACCAATCTCATTTTCACTTTAGCTCTATTAATTAAACAATAAAACCTGAAATTATGGAAACTATATGCAAATCTCATTGATATGTGGTTTCTAACAAATATACTCATTTTTCCAATATACTCTTCTTGAGACGAATGTAGAAGATGTTAGAATATATAGGACTTGCACTCAACACAGCCAATTTCTAAGTCCAAGATTAATTCACTTTTAGAAGAAGGAAAGTCGTAATATCTATAGAATAGAAAAGTCATAAAATTAAACAAGAAACATTCTAACAGAAGATATTCGATAACATGGAGGATTTTTCAGATCTTCTGGTTACAGTGAAAGATGGATCATTGAGTTTTGGCACTCTGTATAAAATCGACAACTAAATAAGGAACGTTCCATGTGTTCAGGCCCAGTTTCATGAAATGTTGTATCAGTCCTGGCATAGTTCCATGAAACATACTCTATATAAAATTGAACATTTAAACCCCATTTTCCTATCATACAAAAGTGTCAGTCAACTTTGTCTTATAAGATACATTTGGTAATTATAAATAATATTCCGGCACTAGCCATTAAAAAAATAAGACAATCAAGAACCATAAAATGAAGTTTTTACACAAACATCAAATTAAACATGATGATCAGAAACATGAATTTCATCTTCAAACCAAAAACAATCAACACCCAAATTGTTTTTTCTATCAAACAGTCCTTAAAAATCGAAGAAACATAAACAAAAAGTACTAACTCCGGCAACGAGTAATGGCACTGCAGCCGCGGCTGTAGGGGTTGGCCTGAGCACCAGCTTGGCAATTATAGTAGGAAGCACCACGTCTGGAGCAAGGCACACTGTTCCTCTTCAGAGCTTCATAGCTAATATACTGACTAGTAGCTAGAATACGCCTGCTGATCTCTGAGTCCATGTCAAATTCCTCATCTCCTCCAATACATTCCCCTATGGACCCCTGGCAACTTCCTGTGCCCGGGGCACTCCAATCCAGTTGGTGTGTCCCAGACGCGTCGACGATGGAAAACTATTGAGAATATATTGAGAATATTCTGATTGATTGGGAATATTTGTATTAGGAAGGTTGCTTATTGAGTCAAGATTGTATAATAGTTTTAAGGAAGTTAGCAGATTATATTGTGAATATTCTCACAATATTCTCTTGATTAGTTTGTATATAAACAGGAGAATGGAATGAGAAATGCAGAACACAATACACACAAAATCAATTCTTTTGTGTCTAATATTTCTTCATGGTATCAGAGCCTATCAAAAGAGTATCATAAAGGGAGAAAAGGTACCTGATCGAAACCTCTTTGAATAAGAAGGATCTCTTTGAATAAGAAGGAACGAAGAAGAAGAAGGAGGATCGAACATCTGGCCTGTGCGATTCAGATCTGGCCTGATCGAACCTCTGATCGAAACCTCTGATCGAAACCTCTGATCGAATCTCTGATTGAACCTGATCGAACCTGATCGAAGACTGAACCTGATTGAACCTGATCGAACCAGATCGAAGACTGAACCTGATCGAATCTGATTGAACCTGATTGAACCTGATTGAACCAACATCCTTAACCATCAAGCATGAACGAAGAAGTTCTGATCGAACTTTTGATCGAAGAAGACGAAACAGGAACCTCTGGCTGGACCCTTGTGATGGTGGGTGTGTGATTTGAACACTGATCCTGCTCCCTTACGCTGTGCTCTGATCACCCTTCATCGAACTTTTGATCGAAGAAGACGAAGAAGGAACCTCTGGTTTGGTTAGGGTTTGGTTAAGAACCTCTCGCTGTGATTCTCTCTGATATATCTGTTTCTCTGTTTATGTTTGTGAAATGAATAAGTAAAAGAAAAGAAAAGAAAAGGAAAAAAAAAAAGAAAATATATAAAATAAAAATCTATGTTTCTCTGCGTGAGGAGCAGTCAGAGCTGCAGCTTTAATTCTTTCTGCGGCATTTTGAGATCTCTCTTTGAACACCGATCATGGCTGGCGGTGATGTCTCTACTGGTGAAACTCGGAAGACGATTTCACCTTACGACATCACTTCCCTTGATAATCCCGGACTTTCAATTACTCAGGTTCAATTGAAAGGGGACAATTATGATGAATGGGCTCGTTCGTTTCGAACGGCCTTGAGGGCCCGGAAGAAATTCGGGTTCATTGACGGAACTATCACACAACCTGGCGAGCAATCACGAGACCTCGAAGACTGGTGGACTATCAACTCGCTTTTGGTGTCCTGGATCCGAAATACCATCGAACCTACACTACGCTCCACTATCTCTCATGTGAAAATAGCGCAGGATCTCTGGAATGATATCAAGGATCGATTATCCATTACTAACGGACCACGGATTCAACAACTGAAATCAGATCTTGCAGATTGCAAACAGAAGGGGCTGACCATAATGGACTACTATGGGCGACTCAAGCAACTTTGGGATGAACTAGGTAATTTCGAACAATTACCGACGTGCAAGTGCGGGAAGTGTACATGCAATCTCGCTTCGATTCTGGAGAAAAAATGGGAGGAAGAAAAAGTACATTTGTTTCTTATGGGTTTGGATGACAATTTGTACGGAACAGTGAGATCCAATATATTGGCTCAAGATCCGTTGCCAAACATGAACAAGGTATACTCAATTCTCATTCAAGAGGAGCGAGTAAAGAAAATCGCTCGCGGCAAGGAAGAACGCGGGGAAATTATGGCCCTCGCCACACGGACCCGTCTTGACGAAAAGGATAAATCTAGTACGGTGTGTTCCCACTGTAAAAGGACGGGGCATGAATCTAACAATTGTTTTGCCTTGCACGGATATCCAGAGTGGTGGGGTGATCGACCCCGAAGCGATGGGAAAAGTGCTGGTGCTGGTCGCGGTAGAGGGCAGTCAAGTCTTCGAGGCCGTGGTCGAGGAACCAAGGGTACGCATCGTGCCAACGTTGCTCAAATAGGTTCTGCTGGGGCAGGAGTGACCGAGACAGATACATCTCCACTGCCTGGGCTGAATACCGATCAGTGGCAGACACTTCTCCAAATGCTGGGCAGGTCAAAATCCGCAACGACCGATAAGATGACTGGTAAGCCTTGGATTATTGACACGGGAGCCTCGAATCACATGACTGACACGATCGGGGATCTCCGTGACTTAAAGGCGATTGCTCAATGTCCCGTGGGATTGCCAGATGGGAGTAGCGCTATCGCCACTAAAGAGGGGACGGTCACTCTTGAAAGAAATTTTTGTTTGAAAAATGTTCTTTATGTGCCAGGGCTAACTTGCAATTTAATTTCTGTGTCGCAATTGACTGATCACTATAACTGTTTTGTCCAATTCACTAATGATCTGTGTGTTATACAGGACCGCACTTCGAGGATGCTGATTGGTGCGGGTGAACGACGGGATGGACTCTATTTCTTCCGGGGGCTGCCACAGGTTCACGCAATAAAGGCCAATAATGTGGTGTCTCTTGATCTATGGCACCAGTGACTGGGTCATCCATCTCTACAAGTCACAAAGTTAGTTCCCGAAGTAAGTTTTAGTGAAACGAAAAATCACTTGAATAAAAATTGTGATGTCTGTCAGAGGGCAAAGCAAAATAGAGATAAGTTTCCTGTTAGTGAACATAAAGCTTCGACTATTTTTGAACTTATTCACACTGATTTATGGGGACCTTATAGAACAACTTCTTCTTGTGGTGCTTCTTATTTTTTGACCATTGTTGATGATTTCATAAAGGGGGGCAACATAAATTTTAAAGGGGGGGGGCAATGTAAAAAATATAAGTAATTTAATGAAAATTTTTAAAAAGATGAGGGGGGGGGGGGGGGGGGGGGGCAATTGACCCCCTTACCTAACACATGGATCCGCCCATGTTTATAATTACTTTCCTGTTCTTTGTTTCTAGTTTCAACTGATTCATTTGTCTTTCTTTTTTTTTTTCTTTTTTTTTCTGTAATGATTAATTCATTTGTCAAATGTGCGTATCACACTTAACGAAAGATTTTTTATTTAGACAGCATCTCTTGGGGTTTATAATGAAGTTTTATGCTTGGAAACATTTCTTTCCAGAAAACAAACATCTTTTAAAGTTTTTCTACACTATGTATCCTTACTCGCGCCTGCGTTAAATAACACAACTCAAGTTTTTTTTTTTTTTTTGAGTAATTCTAGTGTCTGGTCATCTGTATCTGTTTTGTGCATGAGCCCTTCTAACCGGCCTGGTATTGGCGCCTGGAGGGGCCTTTTTACATCTTTTGCCCCTCTCTTTTTAAACACAACCATAATAAAGGAAGAGCAAAATATGTAAAAAGGCCCACCAGGCCGGCTAGAATTTCTGTTTGTGCATGGATGGTATCAGACACATGCATTGCTGATGTGGCAGTGAAAATTACTTATTGAGAGAGAGAGAAATCCAACAAATACACATTACTCCATATATATTGTACATTGCTCCTATATATATAAATACACATTGCATCAATACCTACATAACTTATAATAAGTTTTTCCTGTCACATCAGCAATGCATGTGTCTGGTACCATAGAGTATCAAGCACTATAGAATTTCTCTTTTTTTTTTTTCTTAATTATTTCAATTATAGTCTTATTGATATAACTTGAACATAGAAGACTTCTAGGTTGTTTGAATATGAACTTTCTTCATTTTTAATCAATGATTAGCTATTTTCAATTATAAATAATTATCTTCACAATAAAGTCAAATTAGTTGGTGGATATTCCAAAGAAAAAAAAACACAAAGTCATCTTAATTCACAACTAGTACAAGTTTACAACTCCAAGTCAAGTGGCATTTCCGTAAATACAATCGAATCTCCCTCCATATTTTGGCCCCTTCACCACCTTATATGACATACAAACCTTCTCTAATCTTTCCTGTCAGAAACCAAAGTAAAAATACATACAAAACCAAAGAAGAAGAAGAAGAGTTTCAGCAATGGCAAAGACTTCTTCTTCTTCATCATTTTGCTTAGTGATCCTTACAATATTCATAACCATAGAGATCCTTGTGTTTTTGAAGAAATATTAGACACAAAAGAATTGATTTTGTGTGTATTGTGTTATGCATTTCTCATTTCATTCTCCTGTTTATATACAAACTAATCAAGAGAATATTCACAATATAATCTGCTAACTTCCTTAAAATTATTTTACAATCTTGACTCAATAAGCAACCTTCCTAATACAAATATTCCCAATCAATCAGAATATTCTCAATATATTCTCAATACCCCCCCCCCCCCTCAAGTTGGTGCATGGAGATCCCGTATGCCCAACTTGCGAAGTAGATACTCATATTGTCGTTTGCCCAATGCTTTTGTGAAAATGTCAGCGAGTTGCTCATTGGATGGGACAAATGTGGGATTGATATGTCCAGCAACAATGTCATCACGGACAAAGTGACAATTGACCTCAATATGTTTTGTCCGTTCATGAAATACGGGATTTTGAGATATATGGAGAGCCGCCTGACTATCACAATGAAGAGACATAGGACGTGTGTGAGGCATCCCGAGGCTAGCTAAAATAGCTTTAAGCCATTTCAACTCACATGTAGTCATAGCCATAGACCGATATTCCGCCTCTGCGGAGGAGCGGGATACTGTATGTTGCTTCTTTGTCTTCCAAGATACCGGCGAGTTCCCAAGGAACACCAACCAACCAGTGAGGGACTGCCGAGTCAAAGGGCATCCGGCCCAGTCAGTGTCACACCACCCATGTAACTGCATGTCACACTTACTACTCAAATGGATACCTTGACCTGGATTACCTTTTAAGTACCGAACCACCCGCAAAGCAGCTTCCCATTGGTCCGCCCGAGGATGTTGCATAAATTGAGATAAAACATGAACACTATAAGATAATTCGGGTCGAGTGAAACACAAATAAATTAGCCGTCCCACCAAGCGACGGTAAGGTTCCGGGTCAGCGAGCTCTGGACTCTTGGACAAGGCGAGTCGATGATTCTGTTCCAATGGCACCGCCGCGGGCCTTGCCCCTAGCAATCCGGCCTCAGAGATGATATCTAGCGCGTATTTGCGTTGACAAAGCACAAACCCATCTGGTCCGCGTGCCACTTCGACCCCCAAGAAATACTTTAAAGGACCCAGATCTTTCATATGGAAACAAACACTGAGGTAACCCTTGAATTTCTGTATATCCCCCGGATTACGCCCAGAGATGATAAGGTCGTCGACATAGACAAAAACACTGAGCTGAACCGCACCGCTTTGTAGAGTAAACAAAGAATAATCTGAATAAGATTGCCGAAAACCATAATTCTTCAAAGCAGTTGACAGTTTAGCAAACCAGCATCGGGGTGCCTACTTCAGCCCATATAATGATTTCCTAAGCTTGCACACATTTCCAGAAGTCCCCACCTGAAAACCGGGTGGTAATTTCATGTATACCTCCTCCGTAAGGTCACCATGTAGAAAGGCATTATGAACATCCATCTGATGGACTTCCCAATTCAGGGCAGCCGCAACGGCAAGAAAGACCCTTACTGTAACCATCTTAGCTACTGGAACAAAAGTCTCTGTATAATCAACTCATTCAATTTGATGATTCCCAAGAATAACCAGCCGAGCCTTCAATCACTCAATGGTACCATCAGAGTTATACTTGATCTTGTATACCCACTTGCATCCTAGAACTTTCTTTCCTGGTGGCAAGTCTGCTACAACCCAGGTTTCATTAATCTCAAGAGCCTCAATTTCTCGTCGCATGGCATCCCTCCAGCGACTGTCTTTCGCGGCCTCAGAATAGCACACAGGTTCCCGATTTGCTGTCAAGGCTGCAAGAAAATGTCTATGTCGCATAGAAAAATTATCACAATTCACATAATGTGCTATAGGATAGGGTGTACCTGAGGAATGCCGTGGTACGGGTGAAGCTGGTACGGATGGACTCATTTTCCGAATGGTATGAATAACATAATCACGGAGTCGTACCGAGGCTTGCCTTCTGCGTTGACCCCTGCCCAACACATCTTCCTGACTTGCGTCCAGGTTGTCCTCCTGGTTCGCACAAGCCGGCTGCCCAGCAGCCTCATCTGGCTGTACAATCACCTCGGCACCAGCATTTGCCCCATCCTCAGCACACGTCGACTGCCCAACAGCCCTATTTGGCTGAACAAACTCCTCGGCACATGTCGGCTGCCCAGCATCCCCATCTGGTTGTACAAACTCCTCAGCACCCCCCTCAAAACAGCCGTAGATGTCTCCTCAAAGTCCTCGTGAACCGCCTCAATATTAGGCAGACCATCGTGGTCTAAATTAAAATGATCTGCAAAGGGAAAAACTCTTTCCGAGAATACAACATGACGAGAAACAAAGAAGTCTCGTTTCTCCAAGTCATACAAACGCCATCCCTTTTTTCCATAAGGGTACCCAACAAAGACGCACCTTCGACTTCTACTGGCAAACTTATCCTCCGTCTGTACATGCACATAACACAAGGACCCCAAAATGCGCAAGTGATCATAAGTGGGTGTGCTGCCATATAGAACACTATAGGGTGTTTTCCCATTCAAGACCAAGGAGGGAGTCCTATTTATCAAGTATCCAGCCGTCAACACACATTCTCCCCAAAACTCAATAGGAAGAGAGCCCTGAAAACGCAGCGCCCGAGCTACGTTCAAAATATGTTGGTGTTTCCGTTCAACCCGCCCATTTTGTTGAGGTGTTCCCACACAAGATGTTTGAAAAACAATCCCGTGATCAAGAAAATATTGTCGCAGGCAAGTGAATTCAGTGCCGTTATCACTCCGCAAGATTTTTACCTCTTTATCAAATTGTCTCTTAACCATCGAAAAAAACATTTGAAGAGTATGAGAGACCTCTTTCTTATCAACAAGCAAGTAAATCCATACAGCACGGGAAAAATCATCAACAATGGTCAAAAAATAAGAAGCACCACAAGAAGAAGTTGTTCTATAAGGTCCCCATAAATCAGTGTGAATAAGTTCAAAAATAGTCGAAGCTTTATGTTCACTAACAGGAAACTTATCTCTATTTTGCTTTGCCCTCTGACAGACATCACAATTTTTATTCAAGTGATTTTTCGTTTCACTAAAACTTACTTCGGGAACTAACTTTGTGACTTGTAGAGATGGATGACCCAGTCGCTGGTGCCATAGATCAAGAGACACCACATTATTGGCCTTTATTGCGTGAACCTGTGGCAGCCCCCGGAAGAAATAGAGTCCATCCCGTCGTTCACCCGCACCAATCAGCATCCTCGAAGTGCGGTCCTGTATAACACACAGATCATTAGTGAATTGGACAAAACAGTTATAGTGATCAGTCAATTGCGACACAGAAATTAAATTGCAAGTTAGCCCTGGCACATAAAGAACATTTTTCAAACAAAAATTTCTTTCAAGAGTGACCGTCCCCTCTTTAGTGGCGATAGCGCTACTCCCATCTGGCAATCCCACGGGACATTGAGCAATCGCCTTTAAGTCACGGAGATCCCCGATCGTGCCAGTCATGTGATTCGAGGCTCCCGTGTCAATAATCCAAGGCTTACCAGTCATCTTATCGGTCGTTGCGGATTTTGACCTGCCCAGCATTTGGAGAAGTGTCTGCCACTGATCGGTATTCAGCCCAGGCAGTGGAGATGTATCTGTCTCGGTCACTCCTGCCCCAGCAGAACCTATTTGAGCAACGTTGGCACGATGCGTACCCTTGGTTCCTCGACCACGGCCTCGAAGACTTGACTGCCCTCTACCGCGACCAGCACCAGCACTTTTCCCATCGCTTCGGGGTCGATCACCCCACCACTCTGGATATCCGTGCAAGGCAAAACAATTGTTAGATTCATGCCCCGTCCTTTTACAGTGGGAACACACCGTACTAGATTTATCCTTTTCGTCAAGACGGGTCCGTGTGGCGAGGGCCATAATTTCCCCGCGTTCTTCCTTGCCGCGAGCGATTTTCTTTACTCGCTCCTCTTGAATGAGAATTGAGTATACCTTGTTCATGTTTGGCAACGGATCTTGAGCCAATATATTGGATCTCACTGTTCCGTACAAATTGTCATCCAAACCCATAAGAAACAAATGTACTTTTTCTTCCTCCCATTTTTTCTCCAGAATCGAAGCGAGATTGCATGTACACTTCCCGCACTTGCACGTCGGTAATTGTTCGAAATTACCTAGTTCATCCCAAAGTTGCTTGAGTCGCCCATAGTAGTCCATTATGGTCAGCCCCTTCTGTTTGCAATCTGCAAGATCTGATTTCAGTTGTTGAATCCGTGGTCCGTTAGTAATGGATAATCGATCCTTGATATCATTCCAGAGATCCTGCGCTATTTTCACATGAGAGATAGTGGAGCGTAGTGTAGGTTCGATGGTATTTCGGATCCAGGACACCAAAAGCGAGTTGATAGTCCACCAGTCTTCGAGGTCTCGTGACTGCTCGCCAGGTTGTGTGATAGTTCCGTCAATGAACCCGAATTTCTTCCGGGCCCTCAAGGCCGTTCGAAACGAACGAGCCCATTCATCATAATTGTCCCCTTTCAATTGAACCTGAGTAATTGAAAGTCCGGGATTATCAAGGGAAGTGATGTCGTAAGGTGAAATCGTCTTCCGAGTTTCACCAGTAGAGACATCACCGCCAGCCATGATCGGTGTTCAAAGAGAGATCTCAAAATGCCGCAGAAAGAATTAAAGCTGCAGCTCTGACTGCTCCTCACGCAGAGAAACATAGATTTTTTTTTTTTTTTATATATATTCTTTTTTTTTTCCTTTTCTTTTCTTTTCTTTTACTTATTCATTTCACAAACATAAACAGAGAAACAGATATATCAGAGAGAATCACAGCGAGAGGTTCTTAACCAAACCCTAACCAAACCAGAGGTTCCTTCTTCGTCTTCTTCAATCAAAAGTTCGATGAAGGGTGATCAGAGCACAGCGTAAGGGAGCAGGATCAGTGTTCAAATCACACACCCACCATCACAAGGGTCCAGCCAGAGGTTCCTGTTTCGTCTTCTTCGATCAAAAGTTCGATCAGAACTTCTTCGTTCATGCTTGATGGTTAAGGATGTCGGTTCAATCAGATTCGATCAGGTTCAGCCTTCGATCAGGTTCAGCCTTCGATCAGGTTCAATCAGGTTCAGTCTTCAATCAGGTTCGATCAGGTTCAATCAGAGATTCGATCAGAGGTTTCGATCAGGTTCGATCAGAGGTTCGATCAGGCCAGATCTGAATCGCACAGGCCAGATGTTCGATCCTCCTTCTTCTTCTTCGTTCCTTCTTATTCAAAGAGATCCTTCTTATTCAAAGAGGTTTCGATCAGGTACCTTTTCTCCCTTTATGATACTCTTATGATAGGCTCTGATACCATGAAGAAATATTAGACACAAAAGAATTGATTTTGTGTGTATTGTGTTCTGCATTTCTCATTCCATTCTCCTGTTTATATACAAACTAATCAAGAGAATATTGTGAGAATATTCACAATATAATCTGCTAACTTCCTTAAAACTATTATACAATCTTGACTCAATAAGCAACCTTCCTAATACAAATATTCCCAATCAATCAGAATATTCTCAATATATTCTCAATAGTTTTCCATCGTCGACGCGTCTGGGACACACCAACTGGATTGGAGTGCCCCGGGCACAGGAAGTTGCCAGGGGTCCATAGGGGAATGTATTGGAGGAGATGAGGAATTTGACATGGACTCAGAGATCAGCAGGCGTATTCTAGCTACTAGTCAGTATATTAGCTATGAAGCTCTGAAGAGGAACAGTGTGCCTTGCTCCAGACGTGGTGCTTCCTACTATAATTGCCAAGCTGGTGCTCAGGCCAACCCCTACAGCCGCGGCTGCAGTGCCATTACTCGTTGCCGGAGTTAGTACTTTTTGTTTATGTTTCTTCGATTTTTAAGGACTGTTTGATAGAAAAAACAATTTGGGTGTTGATTGTTTTTGGTTTGAAGATGAAATTCATGTTTCTGATCATCATGTTTAATTTGATGTTTGTGTAAAAACTTCATTTTATGGTTCTTGATTGTCTTATTTTTTTAATGGCTAGTGCCGGAATATTATTTATAATTACCAAATGTATCTTATAAGACAAAGTTGACTGACACTTTTGTATGATAGGAAAATGGGGTTTAAATGTTCAATTTTATATAGAGTATGTTTCATGGAACTATGCCAGGACTGATACAACATTTCATGAAACTGGGCCTGAACACATGGAACGTTCCTTATTTAGTTGTCGATTTTATACAGAGTGCCAAAACTCAATGATCCATCTTTCACTGTAACCAGAAGATCTGAAAAATCCTCCATGTTATCGAATATCTTCTGTTAGAATGTTTCTTGTTTAATTTTATGACTTTTCTATTCTATAGATATTACGACTTTCCTTCTTCTAAAAGTGAATTAATCTTGGACTTAGAAATTGGCTGTGTTGAGTGCAAGTCCTATATATTCTAACATCTTCTACATTCGTCTCAAGAAGAGTATATTGGAAAAATGAGTATATTTGTTAGAAACCACATATCAATGAGATTTGCATATAGTTTCCATAATTTCAGGTTTTATTGTTTAATTAATAGAGCTAAAGTGAAAATGAGATTGGTAAGGAATAGGGTGGTTTATATAGGCCATACTGAACTGTATCAGTTATATGATTTATTTTCAATGTGATGGAGCCAATAAATATATTCAGAAAAGTATTTGTTTATCAAGGAAAAAAATTTCTTGAGAAAGTATACTCGATAGACTTCATGGACCTAGAGCTTTGGAAGGGGTATCTTAAATTTCTTATATTTATAACATAATAAATTTTTACTTATTTTTTATTAACAAGTGTTATTATAGTGAGTTAAATGATGCGTACCACTTGGCCAATTGCAAGTTGTGTCGAATCACTAATGTGATCATAACATTTGAGGTTCTGAAAAAATCAAGCCAAATATATAGCTTTGAAATTAATTTCGCGAGCAAAACCTCAAGCCCAACAACGTACGATTACTGAAACATTTAATAATTATTCTCTTAGATGATGGTTATTTAATTTTATTTTTAATTTTAAATTATTATATGTTTCACAGTACAAACAATAAGCCAAGCAACGCAATACCTATAAATTTAGTGTATTTTTCTCTTAAGATATAATCAAAGTTATATAAAAATAAACAAATGACTGTGCTGAGCATGACATGCAAAGCTAGTTATGAAATAATTACCGCATATCATGTTCATTCTGTAGTATTTTTGCAACCTTGTATTTATTTAATTTTATTAGTATAACTTATATATTCATTTATTTTTTTTGTGCGTTTTGTTCTTATAAGTGTTTTTTCTTTAGAATTTTTGTTCTTTGTGATGTATGGAGACTTTTTTATAGTTGTTTGTAGATAGTTAACACAAACGAAGGAGAATGAGAGAAATAGAGAAAAAATAGGGAAAATAAAAAGTTGGAGAGAATATTAAAAATTATTTTTTTAAATCATTTTCCATAAAACAAATTCGTAGAGTAGATTTAACTATAGTTAGATGATCAAAATCAATCCAACGTCCAAGATTGCAAGACTTTGTAACCCTGATTCCGCAGGGTACTCCGCGTATAGTTATAACAAGTATATAAAATATTCGGAAAAAAATGACTTTTAAGGCCTACTTTTTTCACAAAATAAATAATTTAGATATCATTGTTGATGTAATTTCTAATTTGTACATATTTTATACTTTTATGACAATAAGAACCATTTCATTAACCCATGTTAATGTATAAACTTATAGGACATATTTACCCTTCTTAAACAAATAGAAAACTTAATTTTATACTTTTGTGACTAACAATGACTCATTTATTAATAATTCCAAAAAAAAATTGTTATTTTTACTTTTTTTTAACCCTTAAGCCCTCCCACCCCAGTAATCCTTTTTTTTGTTAAATTTTTTTTTATGTTATCTTATTCTTTAATTGCATTTTGAGCAATTAATTTATGACATTTGTTAGCTACAAATGACTACATTAATATTTTCATGTTAGCATTTTTTTTATTCTTGAATTTTTGTCACTCTGAATGTATTTGATTTAACTGGTTGTGAAGGTATATCTAAGTTTGAAGAACAAATTTTTTTTTGTTTCAATAAATGGTTGCTTCAATTCTCTGTTACTAGTGTTTTACATGAAATTATTTTATTTAACATTAGTTCTCATTTTACCTCTGAGGCTATGATCATGCTCTGTGGTAGATAGTATGTGACTAAATAACGACAGAGAATAAAATATATCACTTTATAAGTACCCATGCATTGAAGAATATGAAATCAAATTTCATTAGTAAAAAAATTGATTTTATTAACTACATTATGGAATAAGAAATAATGATAATGATAATTAAAACCAAATTTCTAATCATCATTAAGAAAGGTAATGCACGAATACCTGCAAATTTTTCTAATCAAATTTATTACATGTTAATCAAATTGATTTTATTAAATAATTAAAACCAAATTTCTAATAATCTTTAACTACATTATTAAAAGTTTACCAAACATTAGCATAATAATTTCATTAACTTGTCAGTCAATGAAAACTTAAAATTGATGGCTTATAATTAGAATCATTAATATCGATACTTACCAGCGGCATGGGGTTGGAGGGGTTAAGGGTAAATTTCTTTTTAGAATTATTAACAAAAAAGTCATTGTTGGTCATAAAAGTAGAAAATTAGGTTTTCTATTTGTTTAGGAAGGGTAAAGATGTCATATAACTTTATGAGTCAACCTAAGTTAATAAAAGAGTCATTGTTCGAAATAAAAGTATTAAAGTATGCACAAATTATCTATTACATCAACTACGATATTTAAATAGTATATTTTGTGAAAAAGTAAGCCTTAAAAGTCAATTTTCTTAATATATTTATCCATTTTCGTATTTAGTAGTTTTCAAGCGGTAGAAAAGAATAATGAAATGAACCATTGAGAACAAAAGGCTTAATCCTTCTAGAGTTGAGAATAACTTTGGAGAAACCATTCCAAACATTAACACAAAAGTAGTACTAGTGCTCAGGGGCGGATCTACCCTTTGGCTAAGGGGGTCAGTTGCCCCCCTTATCTTTTTGAAAATTTTCACTAAATTATTTATATTTTTTATATTGCCCCCTTTACAAGTTTAGGTTGCCCCCTTTGTATACAATATCTATTACCGATATGTTTGCGTTTCAGAGTCCAGTATAGGCAATTGCTACGAAAAGATGGAGGAGGAGGTGGTTTGGGGTTAATTAAGAGAGAGAAAGGGAAGGGAAGTGGCGACTGAGGTTGATCTCTTTGGCGAAGCTGAGTGAATTGAGAGTGAAAGAGGAGTGAGACGAGAGGTGGAGTTGAGAGATTACAAAGTGAGAGAGGGTTTGTGAAGGAGAGAAAAGAGAAGAGAATGAGAAGAGAGAGAATTTGCTAGGAGTTAAAAAATAATAATCTTCGTTCGGTTCGAAAAACCACGTTCAGTGGTAAGTTGATCTTTTCAAACTTTTTTTTGCCCCCCCCTGTCTACAATTCTGGCTCCGCCCCGGCTAGTGCTATAAGTAATTTATGCTTTAGAAGAAATTCAAATCATATACTAAACTACTATTTTATTATACAATCGTATCAATCTTCCAGCTAGCCAATGGTACATCTTGTAGAAGGAATCTTGTCAACCCATGCCAAGGAGTCGTATTAGAGTTTCTGTCCAGGTCAACTATTGTAACCTATAATAGTAAAAGAAGATGCCCTTAAAAGACTCAAACAATGCATCCATTATATGGGAAAGTGTGGGTCAAATCTCCATTTTTTTTATTTTTTATTTTTTATTTTTATCTGGGTCAAAATTTATGCCAATGATAAGTGCAACTTTATATCAATCACCAATTATAGTTAGCAGACTAATGGAGTGCTTAGCTCACCTGTAAATTTGCGGACCGATAAAATTACAGGTCCAAAGTTTGAACCCTGCTAACAGCATCCATGGTGTCGAGAGGGGTTAAAAAAAAAAGGGACTAACTAACTATAGTTATCAGTCCATGGTCTGAAAGTGGATTAGTGTAATATAATGTCTGTAAAAGCCTTTACTGAATAAGATTCTATCTATCAATGTCATAATTCAGGCCAATGACAAATGCAACTTTATGCCAAAAATCATGGTGCCATGGTCTGAAAGTTGATTAGTGTAAATGTGTAATATAATGTCTGTAAAAACTTTTACTGAATATGATTCTCCATTCAGAATGGTGGGGTTGATAAATTATGATGTTTTGTTCACATTACGGGTGGGCATTCCATTCCGCGATTCCGATCTCGATCCCATCCCGATTTTTTCGGGTCTTAATGGGATTGAATAATTTCATCTCGATCTCGTCCCGTCCCGATCTAGAATGTAATAGGATGTGATAAAGATTCAATCCCGCCAATCTCGTCCCGTCCTGAGCTAATTTTTTAATATTTATTATTAATATTTTTATTTATATATTTATTGTAGGATTGCAATATTTGGATGCCCATATAAATTCACTGATGTATATAACATTTTAGCATCTCAATTTGTCTCTCACATACACCTCTATTTGGTTATTTATTCTTCTATTGTATGTTGTTGAGCTGTAGATTGTTAGAAGATGGTTACAACATGTAAATGATCTGTATTCTAAATGTATCTAGTTGTAATAATTAAGGTTGATTTTTGGTTCATTAAGAAAAGGTGAGCGCAGTAAACACATTCCCTTTGGTGAAGTTACTTGTTGGTTGGTATGTAATATGTAGGGAAGATCCGCATAACTTAGTTTGTTGAAAGAAAGAAAAGAGAGCCCAAAGTTGTCCAAACGCAGCACCTTTGTGCATATGTCCAGTTGTGCTCTCTTCTATGTCTAATCCTTCCATCTGACATACACACAAACTAGAGAACATATATATATAGTATAACCACTAAATTTAAGTTATTAAAGAAATAATGTTTCTACCATACTTGTGTCTCATAGTTCTTTTCATGTATTAAGATCAGTCATGATGATGACTGATCATAAGTTGTTTTTCCTCATCAATATTGACAAAAACAAAAAAAATAACATTGGTTTCTCTCATCAACAAATAGAGCACGTTGATCATGCTCCGTCCCGAACCCGTTTGGGATGGGACGAGGTCGAGATGAGGTTTATCTCATCCCGTCTCATCCCAATTTCGAATGAACGGGATGGGTCCATCTCGTCCCATCCCGTCCCGTGCCCACTCCTAGTTCACATTTTCTGCAAAACAGGGAAAGTCTTTCTTCAATAAAAAATGATCCTACTGTATCTGCCTATATCTGGGCTGGGCTAAGCTTAAACTATATCTAGGCTGGGCTAACAAGATTTTTCGTGATATACCTTTAACCATGGTTCGAAAATGATCCTACTGTCAATTTTCAGTATAAGAACCATCTTTGTACATTTTCAAACCATAATATACTATGATTCAAGGTACACTAACTTTAGGTTTGCACAATTTTATAAGAAAAACTGATGGCTGATATATCTATCTTGCGAGTAAAATTTAAAAAAAATATGCCCTAAACTCCGTGCCTAATAGGCATTTTTTGCAATAGTGTCCTAAGTTGATAAGAAGCTGAACTAAAAACTAGTTCATATCTTGGCTAAACATCTCACTTGATCAAAACCGCCAAATGGGAAGGAAAAGCACTTTGTTTAATGAATGGCTAGGCTCAGCCCATGTGCATTGTTGACCATGTTGTATATATTATTGACCATGTGTTCATTAAGGAATGTTGACAGTTGACCTGATTTGTATAATAATAATATTTCATTATTAACTAATATACTTATAATACTATGATTTCGACTATGATCCTCCATAGTGTAGGTTGCAAAATCTCTGTTCCTCGAGAAACTCAGTTCATATTATACTCTCAAATAATAGTGTAGGTTGCAAAGTCTATTGCATAAGAAAATAAATTATTAAATAAAAATATTAATAATTAATATTAATAAATTAGCTCGGGACGGGACTGGATTGGAGGGATAAAAAATCTTCATCCCATTCCATCTCATTCTAGATCGGAACGGAACGGGATCGGATTGAAATTATTCAATCCCATTAAAATCCGAAAAAATTGGGATGGGACGGGATGGGATCGAAATTGCGGGATGGGATGCCCACCCATTAAGGACTGTTGACCTGATTTGTATAATAATAATATTTCATTATTAACTAATATACTTATAATACTTTATTCTGACTTTTTCAGCAATACAATTTTGTTTGGCAACATGAATCACGTGATGCAAGTTGGTAGATGATGATGCACACTAATTAACTATAAGATGTGTTTGGTTTTTACAGGAAAAAAAAAAAACCGCGGACAAAAGAGTAAAAAAAGAAAAGCAAGTTGGCAAAAAAGGTGACTAAAGGGTATTAATATGACCTTTGCTTTAAATTTTAAATAAATAACTAAATAACAATCAAGCTATGGCTTTGAACTTTGCTAAAAAAATTAAAATAAAATGAAAGTTTATGTCATAATAGTAATAATAAATAAACACATAAATAAAATTAAGATGAACTTCAAATCCTCACAAAATTTTATAACACGGGAAGGCAATGACTACTTTCTTACATCATTTTACTCTCCAAACCTATCTACTTTCTTTTTCACATAATTATATTTCCCATACTAACAATATAAACAAAAATACAAACATTTTTTTCCTCCCCATTTAAATCGAAACGCGATTTCTCCCTCCACTCATTCAAATCTCTTCCCTCTCGCGCATTCAAATCTCTTGCAAATATATCTCACATTCAAATCTCTTGCAAATATCTTTCATCTCCCTCAAAATTGAAACCCTTAAAAATCGAACCCCAAATCGCAACCTCCCCAAAAAATTTAAAAAAAACAAAGTAATCTAATGGAAAATTTAGAAATATTTTCAATCACAAAACCAAAGTAAACTTCAGAAAAAAATTTAGAAATCACAAAAAAAAAACTATTGTTCGCCTAGATCAATGCGAAAAAATTTGCTGAAAATTTCCTATTCGCCCAGAACAATGCGAGTTTGATTTTTTTTAAATCTCGCATTGTTCCATGTAAGATTTTTAAAAAATCTCCCCTTCAAAAACTCGCATTGTTCTGGGTGAACAAAAATTTTTCAGCAAATTTGCTTGACTTTAGTAAAATGACCATAAATTTCTCATTTCAAAAGATTTTCAAGTGATTCAAATTGTGTTTATTAGATAATTCAGAGTACTACAATATTTATGTTTTGATCAACTTGAGAATCGGTCTTGATCGAGCACATAAAGTGGCTGAAAGTCAGGGACACTATCCCATTTTCATTGTAAGACAGATTTTTCCGACTTTAGTAAAATGACCATAAGTTGCTCATTTCAAAAAAATTTCAAGTGATTCAAGATGTGTTTATTATATAACTCAGAGTATTACAATTTTTATGTTTTGATCAACTTGAGAATCGGTTTTGATCGAGCACATAAGTTGGCCTAAAGTCAGGGACACTATCTTGTTTTCATTGCGAGACAGATTTGCATGACTTTAGTAAAATGACCAAAACTTGCTCATTTCAAAACATTTTCAAGTAATTCAAGTTGTGTTTATTAGATAACTCAGAGTACTACAATTTTCGTGTTTTGATGAGCTTGAGAATCAGTCTCAATTGAAGGTTTAAATTGGTCGAAAATTACCATATTTTACATTTTTTTTCATTTTGAGTTTGAGTTTTTCTGTTAGGTTATGCATATTTATTGGTGGTGTGAGTAAGTAAAAAAAAAAAAATTTCAATGGTGGTGTGAGAAAGCCTTTTTGGTGATGTGCAGTAAATAAAATTTAAAATGTCTACTTTATAAATTCACCACTCAGTTTGATAAAGCTAACATACTATGATTTTAATACTTATTACCATCATGATATAGAAAACTTGTCCAACCTAAAGTCATCATCCTTTCATATTTAATTCTTTATTTTTATTTATAAGAATAAGCAGAGATGTAGATGTACAATAATTCAGACTGCTCTAACAAGTTTTTGTAACAGGCTTCACCTCGAGATACACAATGACATGTGAGAATTCTAAACCCCCATACATTAGGAAACAAATATACTGTAAATTTTCACCAAAACTCAATTGTTTTTTACCACCGCCCATACAACCAATGAACCAAACATGGCTCAAAGTAATCAGATTGTCGCCAACCTTTACTGCACATCTGGGCATGAGTGAGCTTGCACTTTACTAGACCAAATTACCAGCCAGGCAACCACAAATGTCAAAATCAATGGGAATTATTAAATTCAAAATCAATATAACCGAAGTTCTTCATTATTTGAATTAGGGGTGGGCATGGGATGGGATGGGACGAGATATACCCATCCCGTTCATACGGGATCGGGACCGGACGGGACGGGATGGGAAAAACCTCATCCCGACCTCGTCCCATCCCATACCAGTTCGGGACGGGACAGGATCAGCGTGCTAAAAAAGCTTAATAATGAGTTGTCTTTAATAGAATACAAGTTCTGGACTATTGTCAAGCCATGTAGACAGTCAAGATGAGCATCCTAACATCTCCAGGTTTTAAGTGCATTTGTCAAACAAAAAATTAAACAGTCAAGCTGAACTAATCAATCATTAGGTGAGTCGAACTCAATTTCATCTAGATCCCCAAAGTGTTTGGTCAAGCAAAGCAACAACGCTCTTTTGAAAAGTTATACCAACAACTCGGTGGTCAACTGGCATAAAAAAAAATGCATTAATCACGCACACACAATCCTTTCATATTTAATTCTTTATTTTTATTTATAAGAATAAGCAGAGATGTAGATGTACAATAATTCAGACTGCTCTAACAAGTTATTGTAACAGGCTTCACCTCGAGATACACAATAACATGTGAGAATTCTAAACCCCCATACCTTAGGAAACAAATATACTGTAAATTTTCACCAAAACTCAATTTTTTTTACCACCGCCCATACAACCAATGAACCAAACATGGCTCAAAGTAATCAGATTGTTGCCAACCTTTACTGCACATCTGGGCATGAGTGAGCTTGCACTTTTCTCGACCAAATTACCAGCCAGGCAACCACAAATGTCAAAATCAATATAACCGAAGTTCTTCATTATTTGAATCACGCATCTGGAGGGGGTTATCCTCATGAGAGGGACTCCGAGTCACCGACTCCCCAACAAAAGTTTCACAACCACCTCTCAATCACAAGATAAATTTTAGACTTTAAACAACCATTCATTCCATTCAACCAAGTCTAGATAATTTCGTCTCCCCCATTTATAGCTAGCTCTTCTCAACCTCATTGGTCTTCAACATAATCATCTTCTTCATCCAGCTTGAAATGTGACATAAACTCTGAATTCATTAGTAATCACAGATGACAACCATGGCAAACTACACAAAAAGAACAATTCAATGGCCACTTCTCATACTAAGTTGTCTCTTATTAGGTGTAGGAATCATAGGAGGCCCTCTCATGACGCGTCTCTATTACCTTCATGGTGGTTCACGTAGATGGGTGACTACATGTATGCAAACTTCTGGCTTCCCAGTGCTTCTTATTCCTCTAATCTTCCTCTTCTTCCGCTCTGGCTCCAAACCCATTTCATCCTTTTTCATGGAACCAAAACTCTTCCTATACAGCGCAATCATCGGTCTTGTATACTGTCTAGACAATTTTTTATACTCTTTGGGCATCTCATACATTCCTGTATCAACTTCATCTCTACTCTATTCAACACAACTTGCTTTCATAGCTTTCTTTGCTTGGGTAATTGTAAAACAGAAGTTCACTGCCTTCTCAGTAAACTCAGTGGTGCAGCTGACTCTTGGGGCAGCTATATTGGGTCTTGGATCCAATAGTGATCGGCCTGCAGGCGTAACGACAGGGCAGTATTGGTTTGGGTTCTTCCTGATGTTGGCTAGCGCAGCTCTGCTTGGACTAACATGGCCTTGTGTGGAGTTGTGTTACTCTAAATCTAGTCGGAGGATTAGTTATGAAATGGTTTTACAGTTTCAGCTCAACCTTGCAACTTTTGGCACCATCTTCAGCTTAATTGGGATGGCCATGGACAATGATTTTCAAGTAAATTCCTCTGAAATCTCTGCACTTCGAATTACTCTGAATTTTTATATTGTGTATGGGAAAACACATCTATAATGGTCAAAATCCCTTAGTTCTGCCTAAATCTTCATTTCAGATTAACAACTCCTTGCTCTCCCTAAAGATCATACCATTGGATGAATACTGATGTGTGCATCAATATTCATCCGACAGTGTACACCATGATCGTACCAATGATGTGTAGCATTATAAACATCTAGAAATCACCACTTAGAGTCAAAACCCATTAAATCCGCCACGAGATACACATCAGGGTGAGATCGTCAAAACTCTGCACCCCAAGAGAGCAGAATTTACACTAACAAATATCTGAGCAATAAAAATTGCAGTACATGTATATACCCAATGTTGAAGAACAAGTCAAAGAGAGAAACAGAAAGTAAACTTGTTGGGTTGTGTCAAATAACAACAGAGCAGCATTCAATTTGATAAGGGATCAGTTCACACATTTGTTGAACATTAAAAGAGCAAAGAGTGTTATAATAATGGGATAAGGTTTGCACCTAACATATAGATAAAAATCTGGATCACTGGTTTCTGGGCCAGATTATGGAAACTTATCCATGGCATTGTCATTTACTTGCAAGTGAATTTTAGTTTTTCGATCAATAATTATATTCATTTTGGGTTGACAGGCCATGGGTAGAGAAGCAAAAGAGTTTGGGCTCGGAAGTAATATGTATTATGTGGTACTAGTAGCTGGCGCTGTGGTATGGCAATGTTCTTGCATCGGTAGCCTAGGTGTAATCTACTGTACAAGTTCACTCTTCAATGGCATTATGGGTGCTGTTCTTCTACCTCTCGCAGAAGCTGCAGCAGTGATTGCATACCATGAGAACTTCACAGGAGAGAAGGCCATGTCCCTGGCACTTTGTCTATGGGGTTTCACATCTTACTTTTATGGAGAGTATAAAATGAAAATGAATGTGGACAATGGAGGCTATGCACCCTTGGCACAAGGAGAAAATGATCCAACGTGCCTCCCATGTATGGTAGAAACTTCAGAATGACAACGATATTTTTTGGTATAATACATCCGAGAAAATAGACAGTTCAATGATTTCTGCTTCAGTACATCATGTGATGCTTGTGTAATTCCATTGTTATAAAAATAAACCACCCATATCAATTTGTATTATCTTTATATTACATTATAATATATTAATAATAATATATAGGATGCATTGAATAGATTTTATCTGATAAGTTGTAGAGAAAATTTTCAAATAAATGTGAAATATTTCATGTGGGAGGAATGGATGATTTGTGCAGTGACAAAACATGCTCACATAAGCGTAGAGGTAAACATGTATTAACCTGCAAATTAATATACTTCATGCTTGTGGTTGCATAAAAAATACGGATTGATAGTGATGAGAATCTCGGAGTTTGGCCCAAGTCAGGTCCAAGTTAATTTCTATTCAGCCAGTCGCCCAAACCCAGATTACACCAACCACTATGGTAAGAATCTCGGAGTTTGGCCTAGGACAATAAGACCTGGATACAAACCTCTAGCCTATAGCATGCCCAAGGTTCATTTAAGTTACTCTTGGTCCAATTAAGCATTGAGTCCTAAAGAGAGCCAAGTGCTAAAAAAGACCAGTCATGGACGGGTGAAGAACCCTAAATGGACATAACTTGATAATGGAAGATTCTAAACGAGATCTCCTCCCTCCATTCATGCATTCAAAGTTAGAGTCAATGAAGGAGTAAACATTCTCATAATATAAGTTGAACAAAACAGAGAAGAAAAGTACACATATGCAACCTTAAATTTTATCAGTCTAACTCCATCCTTTTTTTTTTATATATATTTTTTTTATCAAATTGGGATGTTGACCCATTTTATTCATTTAAAAATCAAACGCCCGAAGGCTACATGACTGACCCTATAGGGTTAACTAAAAAGCCGAAACAAACTCTCAAAAAAGAAAGGATTCACCAATACAAGCCTAGACAATAAACAAACTCAGTCTTTGTACCTTTTGTTTTCTTTCCTAGTTCTATTGGATTTTCGGGGACAAATGCTGATATCTTTGGTGTGGCGCCTCTTATTCATCTTTCCGTCTGACATAGCCCCTAAATCCAAATCACTGTTCGCTGCCTGTGGACCAAGCTCAGATTCTGAGTTGACTTCATCACTATCCTCACTAGTACTTTCGAGTGCATCGAGATTCAATTTCGGCAGTCGAAGTAGCATATTATCTTTGTGCAAAGATATAGCCTTATTCAAGTTGTCTCCTACTCTTTTATATTCCGGGGAAGTTTTGATAACATATTTGTCAAAATGTCTCTTTAACCTGAGCAAGGACTGAAACTCATCATCCGAGGGTTCCTGCACTTGCTGACCCTGAATAGCATCCCCTAGCTCTGTGCTAGTAGCACCGAGGTGCTCCCCCAGATGAGTAACTGAAACCAATTGTGCCGACTGAATTCCAACATCACCGGGTTCAATATGATGTTCTCCAATTGGCCTAGAACTACTAACTGCGAGCACTGGAAATGACCCTGCATTTTCTGCTCTGAGTGGTGTCTGCACTGATCGTAAATCTGCAGATGCAATCGAAACCTGGACGGTCTGAGGCAAGATCACGGCTCCTGGACTGGGGCAGGGCACTGTCTTGGATGAACCAAAATCCCATGTTTGGCGGCAAGGTGTTGTCCGGGACGAGCCAACGTCCCATGTTGGGATGCAGGGCGCTGTCTGGGACGAGACAACGTCCCCTGTATTGCTGCTGGGTGCCGGCTGGGGAGAAAACTCGGCCCCTGTTTTGGTGCATTCAATCGCTTTTTCAATCTCAACAGCTGTGTACCCCGCCTCAAGAAGTCTTTCCTCCGTTGTTTCTGGCTCTACCATGTCACTGACTAGATCCTTCGCCTTACAAGGCAATTGATTATTCATTAGAGTACTCTCGTCTTCAACTATGTTCTCCGTAAGTGACTCGAATTTGTTTGACGACATGACATTCCCCGAATCTTTGACCATCGGCCTCTCAGCACCAACTCCCTCCTGGATTTCCTCACCCTGATTATTCTTTACACCACTAGTGCCAGCTTCTGGCTTTGAAACTTTATTTTTTTTAACCACTGGGACATATTGTTGCTTGAGGACTTTGGCTTCCACCTTTTGTTTCTCAGTCTTCTCTTCTTTCACCAAGTTGGGTGTTCTCACGTTGCCCTTATGACCTAATTTTTTTCTGCAATAATCCTCCTGATGTCCTAGCAATGAGCAATAATCACAATATTTGAAACCCGGGTATTCAATCTTTTGCCAAAAGCCCCTATTGTTAGATCTATCTATCCAAATTCTACTCGGTAACTTTTTCGCCAAAGTCATCTCCACGCAAACAAGGGCATAACCCGGGCGTGAAAGACATCGAGTATGATCATCCATGCGCAAAAAGACACCAAAAGAGTTCACAATTGCTTTCAAAAGAGGGGGATGAAATAAATGCAAATGCAAGTTAGGCAACTCTACCCATAGTGGAACCGATATCGGATCTGCTATCAGACTGAAACCATCATGCCATTGGAAAGCTTTAAATCGGACTCCCCGAATCAAGAAAGAGTCCCTTGCCAAGACTTTCTTTGCTTCCGCCTCAGATTGAAGCCGGACAAGAACGTGACGTTGGTCTAGCAAACCTAGCGAGAAATCGCCTAGGATCCCCCAGGTTCGATGTATCGAATCTCTAATATCTTCCAATGTTGGTCTGTAGCTAGAGAACTTTAAGACTATCACGTGCTTTTCCATGAAAGCTTCCCCACGTGTTTCATCAGATGCCGTAAGCCCAATGGCTAGCTCTCCTTCTTTACGGAATCTAGTCCACTCGACAATTGTTTCTTTAACCTCATCAACCAGTATTTTTCCAAGTATTTGGGCGAAAGACGGCTTAGTAGCCTCTACCGCAGGTTCCTTACTCCCCATTGGCGGAGAGGAAGTGTTGACGGCTAGAGGAGCCGGCCTATCACGATGTTCCCTTCCCTAGCCAGGTCTGCACGGCTGAGCAAAGCCAGGCAGAGAGAAAACAGGAGGCGGCGGCCAGGCAGTGGTGGCGACTGTTGGTTCTAAACCCTTTCCTCTACAATTCTTCTGGAAGTGAATGAAGCCAGGCAGAGAGCAACCGGTCGATCGAAATCCAGGCAGACTATCGATCGAGAGAGACGGCCTGGACTGGTCGATCTAAATCCAGGCAGAGTGCAGCCGGTCGATCTAGCGGCGGCCGATCGATCGAGCGGCTTGGATTGTGGCGGCGGCTGCTGTTTTGTAAACCATGTAAGAGCTTCATCGCTTCAGGGTCTTTTGTTTATTCGCCCCATCCTTATTCAAGTGCCTTACTTTACTATTAGAGTGTCTTTGGCTGCCACAACGGTAGTCTATGGTTCACCGCTGCTCATTTTTGAAGGTTAAAATCAACATGGACGAATTTGGAAGCATCGGTTTGGTGTCGTCTGTTGGAAATGATAGTTTTCCTTGAATCAAAGCAAACTCTGTTAAACTGATAGAATCTCGAAACATGGTTACTAGCACCAGATCTCGTGCTAATACCAATAATATCGAGCCTGCCAATGCTCAGGCCGAGGAGTCCCACCGCAGGATTTAAATGATCCAACCGTAAAAGCACGACGACCACAGGACTATGCTCCTGAAGCTGCCAGACGAACCCTCGTATAGATCAGATTCTAGTACACATTATTCACCTCACTCGGGTGGTGGAGAGGCTTGTCCAAGAACGACAACCACCTTTAGAGAATGACGGGAACCAAGACAGATCTCTGATCCAAGAGGACAGTAGGGAGCGCGGTCATGAGAGCGACAACGTCCCTATCGAGAACCAGAAAGCCAACCACAAAGGGAACCTACAAGATGAAAGAGTCCGAGGAGAGTACGCACCAAGGGTTGATAGGACCATCATCAAGAATCCACTCCGACTGGGGGCTACCAATCCGGATGTATGTCTTGTACAATCTCACAGTCCCTCCATTTTCTAAGCAGATCATGAACGCGCCTCTATCAAAGAAGTTCAACCCCCAAAGTTTGAGTTTTATGATGGAACTACTGGTCCATCTGATCATCTATGCCATTACGACCACGTGATGGCGCTAAAGGAAGGTCAAGAAGTTGTCTTATGTCAGACCTTCCCCACCAGCCTGAAGAAGAATGTGTTGACCTAGTTCCACAGCCTCCAACCAAGGTCCATTGATTCGTTCCAGACGTTGGTGAATGATTTCATCACTCAATTTGTGGGAAGACAACTGATCGGAAAAGGACCCCATTACTTGCTCAGCCTCAAGCAGAAGCTTGGCAAAACCCTCAGGAACTATGTGACTCGGTTCAATGATAAGATGACTTTGACCGATTGTTGCAGTGATGACAAATATGTCACTACCTTAACTTCCGGCCTCCCGGGAGGTCAGTTTTATAATTTTCTCACCTTGGAGCCTCCAAAAGACATGGCAGACTTGCTGAAAAGTGCGCAAAAATACATCACTCTTGAAGAGATATTAACAGTCAAAAAAGGGGTTGAAAGTGAAACCAAGCACTCCACCAAGACCCAGGATTGGGGAGAGGAGAAAAAACACGAAGAGGAAGACAATCCAAAAGACGACAGAGTGACAACATGCCTAGGTCTAGCAAGGCCAAACCCAATGAAGCCACCAACTACATTAACTCAAAGTACCACTCATACGCTCCGCTCAAAGCTAGTCTGTCCAAAATCCTCTCCACCATGAAGAGCTGGGAGGATATCAAATCTCCTTCTAAGCTCAATAGCGACCCATCAAAGTGTAATAAGAACAAGTATTGTTTTCCACAAAGATAGTGGTCACAATACTCAGGACTACCAAAGCCTCAAGGAATTCATGGGCTTTGGGTGAAAAACAATCCCCAAGGGAAAGAAAAGGAAGAGTCTACGCAATAGGTTGAAGAAAAGACTACAGACGTAATATATGTCTCGCATAGTGCATGTGACGAGCCGGGACAGTCCAACCGGTCAAGGAAGAAAGTGGTCCTAGAACTGTGAACCAGGTCTTGCTACGAAGACTGCCCTATCCAGCATTCCCGAATAAAGCACCCATCCCTGGATCTAACATTCACGGTGCAAGACATGCAAGAAGTACACTCGCCACATAACGACGTCTTAATTATATCGATCGGGATAGAGGTGGAACGTCAAGAGATCATTGGTGGAAACGGGGAGCTCAACTAATGTCTTCCTAAAAGCATTCCGCATGATGCAACTAGAAGGAGAAGAGCTGAAGCCTCACAACCAGGCCATGATCGACTTCAGTGCCAAGCGATGTTATCCGGTTGGAAACATTAGACTGTCAGTGGTTGCAGGGGAGTAGGACCATCAAAAGGTCCTGTTGATAGAGTTTGTAATCGTAGACGCCCCTACATACAATATAATCTTGGGCAAACCTTGGCTTCATTAAATGGAAGTAGTGGTCTCCACTAAGCATCAAAACCTTAAATACCATGTCGATGACGGAATGGGGACAATTAGGGGAGACCAATCTGCAACAAGGGAATACCATTACATGGCAATGAAACGGTCGGGTAAATAGTTATTGCAGTCCAAGCCTCATAGAGAAAAACAATCCGACCAAGGGCTTATTGATGCAGATTTTACCAACCTAAATTAATAAGCTAATTTAACCTAATTGTTAGTGCACGTTCGTCTAACTGGTAGACAATGGAAAATACGGGTTGATCCCACGAGGATTGAAGACACAATAAAAAACTACAATCTATTTAAACTAATTTGAAAAGGGGTTACAACAACCAAAAATTTCTAAACCAATGGAAAATAGAACAAAAAATTGAAAATTGAGTTTGAGAATCAAAGAGAGAGATGCTAAGGCTTTCGAATCATCCACTAAGTTCATAAAATTATACTAATGTCAATTATTGTCTCCTAGCTATGTAGTGGATTGATTTTAGCAAAGATGCAAACCCCTAACATTTTTTTATTTGTTTAAGGCACAACTAATAACATGTTTAACTAGTTATGTAATGGATTGATTTTAGCAAAAATGCAAACTCCTATCATTAATTGTTTGTTTAAGGAACAACCAATCACAGATTTAACTAATACAAATAAAACATGCTTAAACAAAAACATAAAATAATTCTAACTACCATGGATGCATGACATATGCGGTGAAAGTAATATGCGTTTGTTCACAAATCAACCCAATGTTAAATAACACAATGCATAAAAAAATAATAAAAAATAAAAGTAAATTCTACTAAGCTTGTGGAATCATCTACCCTTAGTGGATGGTTTAGAAGATCATGGTGGTGGTCGCTGCAGCAACGTTGGTTAAATCCCTTTCCTCTTCCTCCTAATTGATTCAAGCCTTCAAGCTCTTATTTCTAGCCTCCAAATCTTGTTTTCCCTAGTTTGGAGATTTGGAAAAAAAAAAAAAAAAAAAAAAAAAAGGTTGTCTTCTCTTAGGATTCGGATATGCTAGGTTGTTAACTTTTGGCATTATTTTATCCATAAATTCGACAAAAATGGATGACGTGGTAACCATATAAATTGTAGCTCTATCTGTTAGCTTTCCATAGCCACAAGAATCGAGTGATTTCGACATTTGTAGCTCATGATATGCCCAACGAATGATGGGATAGAAAGTTTCTAAAAGTGTCAAAAAAGAAGGTTTGCCTAATTGCCCAAAAGAGATCTTTCAATTATGTTCTTTGACTTTCTGCTTTGATACGATTTTTTCATTTAAGCTCTCAATCCTATAAAAACCCGAAAATGAAATAATTAGAATAAAATGCAATATTCAAAATACTAGCAAATATAAATTATAAGGTAATTTAAGTATATATAATGTGAAGATCAGATACCCCTAAACCTATACTTTGCTAGTCCACGAGCAAAACAAAAATAAAATTCTAACTCATTTTCTCAGGAATCAATGGTTGCACTTACCTTAAATGTGCAACAAGACTTTAAACCCCTAGTGGACGAGTTATGGTCTCATGAGGGTTTTCAGAAAATTAGAGTAATTATCTAATTGCCAAAAAATTTAAGAAAAACAACTAACAGTGTCACAATAGTATATCAATAGACTTTAACAACAATTTAATAATATCGAAAGGTTAAATAAATTTCATTATCATCCTCAACTCAAAGTGTGTGTATGTGGATAGCCTCATCCACATAACTCTCCATTTCACAGTAAAGACATGACTAGATAACCTTTAGAAAGTACGCTTCGACTACAAATCTCTCATGTCACTTTGAAATAAATCACTCAGAGATTTAATATTTTTCACTCAGTTTATTTGTAAGGAAAAAAAATAAATTATGGAAACACAAACATCTCAGATATAATTATTGTGACGAACATGCTTTTCAAATAATGAAATGAATATAATATCATGGAAAGAAATATCAATTACTTTTGAGAATGTTGAATCAAACACCATAGTTTTTTTCTATTTAATCTCCACATCTATGGACCGAACCTTTACTTAAGATCAATTAAGTCTTTATTAGGTTATGATGTGGTTTGGATTATGGCTAACAAGAATGAAAAATGATATCAAAACTTCTCTGAGAATGGATACACCTTTTAATAAACACACGAGACACTGAAGAATAATTTTTTTTCTTCCTTCTCAATTCTTCTTTATATATATATATATATATTTTATTTTTGAAGCATCAATTTTTTTTCTATTTTTTTTTTATCAATGACATGTTTTTCCCCATCTGCAAAATGAAACATTTCAGTCTTGATGGATTCATGTAATATCTAGTTTCAGTTCTTTATATTTGTCCATTCCAAACATAATATGGAGTATTACTCCATATTTGGAGTATGTAGATGGGGTTAAGAAAGAAAATGATATTCAAAGGCTCATAGGGGTGCATACAAATTTTTATTACTGGGTAAGCTAAAAGGCTAGAGAACGATTCAAAGAAAAATTGCCTATATCACTTCCTAAGCTCTAGTTGGTATTATGACATCTCAATTAAATAAACCAAGAAGTTCTAGTGTAAGAATTCAATTTTAAAGTCATTCTCAAAGCAATCAATAAAATAAACAAGAATAATGAAATCATCAACGAAATAATGCAGACTCAAGAAAAATATGAGTTTATTAAATAACCTTCAAGAAAAAAAATAGAACGGCTCAAAACTTACAAGGGTTAAGTCTCCATTGTTATTCTAAGGCTTTCAAGTAAATATCTCATTCACCAACTTCAAATTATGCTAACTTGGCTTATAGTGCAAGAATTATCGAGTTGAAAAATCTCATAAAATATATTTAACTTAAAGATAATATCAAATCTTATGTCTTCCTATTAATATATCAATGTGACAAGTGATAACATGTATTTTCTCAAATTTGAAAACATATTTTTTTTTCATTAGAATGGAACTTCGGATTTTTAATACATTTTCAAATTTTCACAATTACCAAAATCATCAATGTATTCAATGGATATTAAGTATAATACAATAATTAATCAGTAGAGTTGTGATACATTTAAGCTCAAAAATTTTGAGAAATGAAGAAAACTCATAAACCCCACCCCCAAACCTAAACCAAACATTATCCTCAATGTATAAAAAGAAGAATAATGACAAATGAAGAAAAAAAAGGATGAGGGTTAGAATGATATTACCGTGATGAAGTTTTTACCAATTTCGAAGAGATCATCCACCAATGAAAGCTCAAAACATAAGAATTGTGGACTTATCAAGAGAAATTGATAAAACACATACATGACAAAAAAATGCACAAATGGAAAAAATTACATGCACTAGTTGTAGGTCAAAATTGTTTTGGAGCTAACGAGCATGACTGGAATGCAACTAGAAAGAACTCAAAAATAAATCCAGACTAACCATAATGACACAAATGAAGCTAGGCTGCCTCCTAGGAGCGTTTGGTTTAGTCTTCCTCACAAATAATGAACCATAAAATGAAGAGAAATACCATAGCGAACACCCTCCTCAAAAGTATCAAAGAATCGTATAGCAACAACCTAAAAAGTTGAGGATTCGTCCAACAAATAGTGGCAACAACATACGACACAACATTTACTAACACATCCCAAAAGCTACGAAGGTGCCATGCAAAATCATAGAGAAAATGCAAATGAACTCGCAATCCTAGGAAATTCTTATGGACCTAGAACATAAAGGAGTCATAAACAAAGATATATAGCAAATGATTTTTGCCTACTCCTAAAAAGGGACATCATAAATTAGGTGTCAAATCAGAAGATTGAATATGTTCCAGAATAGGATGGTCGAAACTAAAATCATCTTTTAAAAACAAGGGATTCACATAAGTAGAGTCAATCAATGTGAAAGGGATTCAAAGAGGCATGTTTATAGATATATCGGGTGGTACAGGCTCATCATAACAAAATGAATTATATCAAGATGATGATCTTGACAACTTGACAACACCCCCAAACCAGGAATCAACACTGCCTATGGCATGTAGTCTCTCATTAGACGCGTTTACCGATAACGCTTGACTATTTATTGAATTATGGGGTCATTCGTATAGTGAAAATAGTCTAGGCAAGATTCCAAAGGATACTGACAATCAGACTTCATGCACGAGTCACTAAGAAGGCATACGTCAAATGAATCAACATGAAAAGGAGGGGAATGGGTCAGGAAGCAAAATAGTCTCAACTGAAGGGGTCGGTTTTGACTCACTAAGTGGAAGGTGATGATACATAAAATCTTCATTTGATCTGCACCGTACACGTGTCATGATAGTTTCATTAACTGAACAAAGCAGGCCTGATTGCATGCTCAATCCAGCGAGACCCAAACAACAATAAGCCCACTATTGGCAAATTCCAGAACGTTGGAACCGAATTGCAATGTGCTACTAAGCCCACATGTCACGTGGTCAAGCTCAATATTCGTAAGTCCAGATAAGGCAAAAGTAAGCCCTGATAAGGCAAGTATCTGGGGGATCGACCCAAAACAAGCAGGCCAGCAGTGCATCGATTTAGACTAGGAAACAAATATTAGAGTATAAGTCGGGCAGGGAAACTTCTTGCATGGACAACACTCAAAAAAGTAAATCTCTCCCGCAAATCTTTGAGCACAAGTCGTGTAGGGAAACTATCCCACGTAGACAACTACCAATTAAAAAAGGATCTACAGCAGAAAACAACGCAACAGGGAACACAGCAGCAGCGATGTTGTCCAGCAACATCAGAAACGCAGGAGCAGGGAGTGTGTCGCTAATCCACCACGCGCCGCCATGCCAATGAAGCTCCACACCGTTGTTGCTGTCATCATCTTCACCATGTGTCACTAAACCCCATGCAAGGCGAAGAGGTGAACTCCTAGATGTAACATACTTAATTAGTATTTGATTCATTTTATGCTTTCACGATGAATAATGGTGTTTATGATTCTCACTTTGATTTAATATAGGAGTTTATGTTATTTTAGTGACAAAGATTTCATCAATTTCTTCGTAGATTATTATTCCGGCGGTTATCTTTTTCTTCTCCATATAAGTTTAGTCACGCTTTTCTTATGTGTGAAATTTTTGAAGATCAATTGATTCCAATAGGTTAGTTATATGTGATTGTCTTTTATTACGGTATTGTCTCCGGATATATCGTAAATTTAGGATATCATATATGACCAACTTTTGTGCTTTCTAGAAAAAGTGAAATCTAAAATCCATTTACATTAGAATATATTAGTGCATTAAAGACTATTTTTCCGATTATGTTGTTTGGGATGTGAAACACGTAATCGAGTCATCATAGCGAATCAATACTGGTTGGTGCGTGAAATCTAGGAGGGATTCTTGGAACCCTGTGACTTTTCTAAACTTGATTTTTTTTTAAACTAAATTCAATTTCATATTTTAAAATTGCTATAATTTTTTACATTTAGTTTCGCGTAGTTTTTCTTCCTTAACCTTGTTTTGTAGATCACTTTTCATTGTGGGATCGACACCCCAATTTGTACTGCAATTGACCGAGTGTACTGTTTGGGCGTAATCAGAGGCTTATCAAGAATTTCATTGTTTTCTGGTTTTGCTTATATGTAGAGATTTCTTTCATAGCTCCGCAACTGTAGGTTGAGATTGAGGTAAGTGCATCACGCTCATCCCATAGGCCCTTGAGTTTGGTGAAATAGGAACCCACGGTCATGGTTCCTTGCACACGATCGTGTATCTCACTTTCAATGTGGAAAAGTAGAACATTGTTGACTTGAGCAAACCGTTCCTTGAGATCGTTCCAAATCTCGTATGCATTCGTGTAGTAAATCACGTTTCTTGCAATCTCCTTGGTGATAGAATTGAGAAGCCATGATTTTACCAAGTTATTGCAACGATTCCATTGTGCGTGCTCAGTGGGAGATCATGAGGCTCTATGATTGATCCGTCCACGAAACACATCTTGTTCTTGGCGCTTAATGCCATGGTCATGGAAAGTTTCCATGTGCCATAATTATTCTCATTCAGTGGTTGTGATACGAGGATCGTGCCAGGTTGGTATGAGTGGTTCAGATGGTATGGATGATTGGGGTTTTCAAATGAGGTGGCACCTGATTTGTTCATGGTGCCCTTGGATGATTCTATCTCGCTCATGTTGATGGCGGAATTGGGTTTGTGTTTTGGTTACCGGAATGGCCCTGATACCATATTAAGTTTAGAAGAAAAAAAAAACTTTATTGATTGATGAGTTTACAAAAGACCCAAGAAGGGTTTATATAGTCTACTCTAGAAGTACATTTAGAATCAAATATAAATCATATCAACTGGAATAAACCTAGAATAGAAAAATATCCTGGCAAATATTATGCTAGGATATATTGACAGATATTATGCTAGAATATTATGGTTGTGACTTTATATCCTTTATCTCCAATAGATTGTTGTCTATTTCCTTCATTCTCTAACATGATTGATGTTTATTTCCTTCTTTCTCTAACAGATCGATGTTTATTTCCTTCCTTCTCTAATAGACTCCATCGTTGAATTGATCAATTATTTATATCCCTTTGTCTTTAGGCTTATAAGTTTTTTTTTTTTGTTAAAACCATTATCGCATTAATTACAGCAGAATATACAAAAGTCTGATCCAGCAAGATTTGCTAAATCATGAGCCTCTATATTGAGGTTTCTACTAATATAATAACAGTACCAGTTTTGATTAATAAGTAACAGACTTTTGATGTTGTTGATCAAAGGCCGCCAAACCCACTCTGAATAGGTTTTGTTGCCTCCATGGATGTGGTCTTGGAGGATTGCATTCAGTGTGCCAGATCACCCATGAGTAAACCCTTCTGCCAACTTCGAGCTTGAACAAGAAGGAGAGTCGCCTCAGCCGCATAGCATTCCGCCATAGTACTGTTGGTGATTTTTCTAGCAATTTTGAAGGCCACTTGTTCCAGAATTCAACCATGAACATCAATCGCAAAAAACTCTCACAGCTCCCTGTTAGACGCGTCATAAAAGCTAGCATCATAAGTAATTAAAAGTGTCAGAGTCTATTGAATGAAAGATATTGTCTCCATCTATGCAATTCAGCCTATGGTACTGGGCAGTGAATAATTGGGCTTGGATCAGGACAATTCTAGAATTCAAATCCAAAAGGATTCGATCTCCTATCAATATTTTCCCCGCTCGCATCAGGAAGGTTCAAAGAAGGGAGCATATGTTCCGTCCTCCCTATCAGCATCCTATAAACTTTGAATGTTCAGTCTATTGTTGCAGGCTATGCTATTAGAGTGGCCATGTTTTCTCCTCTGGAAATTAGTTGCAACAGTCTCCAAAATGAGATGAAGGGAACTGTATGATTCCAAGCCAGTATCATGATTTTGGGTCTGATGAGAGCCAGTGTCTTGTAGAGTGAGAAACCATTCTTTTTTCCATGAAGACCGCACTTTGTGGAAAGCCTTGACAAACAATTGAGGATTGTGCTTGGCTTTTCTAAAAATGCAATCATTTTTTATATTCCAATTTGTTTGGAGATATGAAAAAAGGCTTGTTGAAATCAAATGCATTTAAAAGCTTTCTAGGGGAAGCCAGGTTTATATTTTTATTTATTTATTTATTCCCTTGGTTTTGTTACTCATTATTCCCTTTTGTTTTGTTTAGTTGTCTTAAACTTTTGTTTGAGTTAGCCTTGTTACATTCATGTTTTTCTTTTGTTACTTAACTCTCGAATTAACCACATTTATGCTAGCATTGTGATTTCATAAGATATATTTCAGGAAATTTGGTATTTGTCAAAAAAAAAAAAAAAAAACATTTAAAAGGAGAGCCATGCCATTTGAAAAGTTTGCTTCCAAAATCTCTATCTTGAATACCTGAGAGGAGATGGCTCCTTATGTAACGACTATTTTGATGCTTCTTCTTAACATATATGCCAGCAAGTTTTAACAAAACAAAGAAGAAGAAAAAAAATCTGCTTTGAGCTTGAATAAGTATTTTCATTGAATTGTTTGGTTTGTTTGCGAATTTAATTATTTAGACACTCGTTACACTAGGGTGTGGGGTTTTTACCAACGGGGCTCAACCACTTCAACTACCCACAAAGGCCTCGTTGCTATTTGAGACATATTCAATCACTTATATTTTTCACTTCACTTGGCTCACTACTTAATGTAGGACTAACTTTTTCAATTCTCGCCAACATCTCTAACAGATTGGTATTGCTATATATCTAAGCATCGAAAGCAAATTCATAAGCAGTTCGCTACGCGGAATAAACATATCAAACTTACTAACATGCCCATAATTGTTTGATGTGGGTGTTTAAACTAATCCCACTCTTAAATAAATAACAATAACATCCATACCTACTAAAAAGACGACAAGATCAAACTAAGAAATCGAAAGTGGTTTACCCACCTAACAATCGACCATAATGTTTGATAAAATGCCTATTGACTGGCAATGCTTTCTTAATTTATAATTACTTTCCTGTTCTTTGTTTCTAGTTTCAACTGATTCATTTGTCTTTCTTTTTTTTCTTTTTCTTTTTTTTCGGTAATGATTAATTCATTTGTCAAATGTGCGTATAACAGTTAACGAAAGATTATTTATTTTGACAGCATCTCTTGGGGTTTATAATGAAGTTTTATGTTTGGAAACATTTCTTTCCAGAAAACAAACGTCTTTTAAAGTTTTTCTACACTATGTATCCTTACTCGCGCCTGCGTTAAATAACACAATTCAAGTTTTTTTTTTTTTTTTTTTTTTGAGTAATTCTAGTGTCTGGTCATCTGTATCTGTTTTGTGCACGAGCCCTTCTAGCCGGCCTGGTATTGGCGCCTGGAGGGGCCTTTTTACATCTTTTGCCCCTCTCTCTTTAAACACAACCACAACAAAGGAGGAGCAAAATATGTAAAAAGGCCCACCAGGCGCCAATACATGTCCGACTAGAATTTATGTTTGTGCATGGATGGTGAACACATGCATTGCTGATGTGGCAGTGAAAAGTACTTATTGGGAGAGAAATTCAACAAATACACATTACTCTATATATATTGTACATTGCTCCTATATATATAAATACACATTGTATCAATACCTACATAACTTACAATAAGTTTTCACTGTCACATCAGCAATGCATGTGTCTGGTACCATAAAGTATCAAGCACTATAGAATTTCTCTTTTTTTTTCTTAATTATTTCAATTATAGCCTTATTGATATAACTTGAACATAGAAGACTTCTAGGTTGTTTGAATATGAACTTTCTTCATTTTTAATCAATGATTAGTTATTTTCAATTATAAATAATTATCTTCACAATAAAGTCAAATTATTTGGTGGATATTCCAAAGAAAAAAAAAACACAAAGTCATCTTAATTCACAACTAGTACAAGTTTACAACTCCAAGTCAAGTGGCATTTCCGTAAATACAATCGAATCTCCCTCCATATTTTGGCCCCTTCACCACCTTATATGACATACAAACCTTCTCTAATCTTTCCTGTCAGAAACCAAAGTAAAAATACATACAAAACCAAAGAAGAAGAAGAAGAGTTTCAGCAATGGCAAAGACTTCTTCTTCTTCTTCATCATTTTGCTTAGTGATCCTTACAATATTCATAACCATAGAGATCCTTGTGTTTTCCATCGTGGACGCGTCTGGGACACACCAACTGGATTGGAGTGCCCCGAGCACAGGAAGTTGCCAGGGGTCCATAGGGGAATGTATTGGAGGAGATGAGGAATTTGACATGGACTCAGAGATCAGCAGGCGTATTCTAGCTACTAGTCAGTATATTAGCTATGAAGCTCTGAAGAGGAACAGTGTGCCTTGCTCCAGACGTGGTGCTTCCTACTATAATTGCCAAGCTGGTGCTCAGGCCAACCCCTACAGCCGCGGCTGCAGTGCCATTACTCGTTGCAGGAATTAGTACTTTTTGTTTATGTTTCTTCGATTTTTAAGGACTGTTTGTTAGAAAAAACAATTTGGGTGTTGATTGTTTTTGGTTTGGAGATGAAATTCATGTTTCTGATCATCATGTTTAATTTGATGTTTGTGTAAAAACTTCATTTTATGGTTCTTGATTGTCTTCTTTTTTTTAATGGCTAGTGCCGGAATATTATTTATAATTACCAAATGTATCTTATAAGACAAAGTTGACTGACACTTTTGTATGCTAGGAAAATGGGGTTTAAATGTTCAATTTTATATAGAGTACGTTTCATGGAACTATGCCAGGACTGATACAACGTTCCATGAAACTGTGCCTGAACACATGGAACGTTCCTTGTTTAGTTGTCAATTTTAGACAGAGTGCCAAAACTCAATGATCCATATCTTTCACTGTAACCAGAAGATCTGAAAAATCCTCCATTTTATCGAATATCTTCTGTTAGAATGTTTCCTGTTTAATTTTATGACTTTTCTATTCTATAGATATTATGACTTTTTTTCTTCTAAAAGTGAATTAATCTTGGACTTAGAACTTGGCTGTGTTGAGTGCAAGCCTTATATATTCTAACATCTTCTACGTTTATCTCAAAAACTAGCCGTCGCCAAATCCCACGACCATAACAAAAATAAAACAAAGAAGTTAGCTAGATCTACCAACCCCAAACCATATATTGTGTCTTTTATTATCCATATAGACAATGTGATCCACCAACCTAATCTTATCATTTGCATCATGCCCATAATAACATCACAAACAAATTGAACAAACAGTTGGGATTTTCATGAGATGATTTCAATATGTATATACTATTGATTCTCACATGCACTGCATGATAATGATATTATGATAAAAACTGACACCCTGCCAGCTTCCCAAAAAAGATTCTTATTTTGTCACTGATTTGGGCACCCTGCCTTGAATTATTTAGAGGTGTATGGTGTTGTGGGGACTGAGAGTAATTGTCACTGGTCCCATTTAGAACATCTTCTTTACAGAATCAGAATGGTTTATTACATTAGGTTGTATATTGGTTGTACTTAGACTTCTTGCATTGATGTTGGGGTCATTTGTATTTGAATATTACAATGGTGAGGCCTGTGGATGAAACCTTTTTTTTTTCGAGGTATATTGTGGTTTGGAGTTCGGACTCCCAACAAATTAGATGCTCGATGTGAAAGAATCAAACTTGGATTCTAACCTTTGAAATTGTGTTTGCTGTATATCACGCGCCCATGGACTTTTACAGTGTTTATCCTCGACAATTCTTGTTTGAGTTACAATGCAGTTGTACCAATTAGTAGTTCATCCATTCAATTTAGCACATGATTCGGAGTACTACGCAAGAGTAATTCCCAGGAACACATTATATGATTGCGAAATGTACTCCAATCAGAAACCATAAACAAAGTGTTCTTTGATAAATACATACAGTACAGTATTTCAAAATTTGTTGCAGGGTCTGCATGACCCAGCTTTCTTTAACCAAATAAGATATGCCAACAAAAACAATAGAATTGCCCTGGCAAATGGGACCAACCAGAATCAAACTTCGGCTACTCCCTCACACATAACTAAAGGAAGCAACTTTGGCATCAATCCTTTTTGCTTTGAGTTGATGACTTGCTAACTAAGTAGGGATATTCACAAGGAGCAATCCAGAGACCCCATAGAATGACTAAATGGATACAAAATAGAATCGATGAAGAATATAAGTTTGAAGGGAAGACGTTCCAGCAGATCTCCACCCCTAGAAACAATATAAGCCTATAAATGACAGAGAATAAATCAACTGGAGATCTAGATAAAATAAATAAATAAATAAATAAATAAAAACCAAAAACGAAAAATACAACTCTAAGGTATCACAAAGAACTTGATTGATGAGCAATTTACCGCACAAAGGTGTGAAAGGGGGTTTTCCAAAGAAGAAACGGTAAGCTATGAAAATACCTGCACCAGAATCAATCATGTAAGAACTAAGGCATAATTTCGAAATAGCCTAACCCCAACTCTATGGTTTTTGACCAAACATTTCTTGAACTAGATTATATAACATCTTTGGCTAGAAGTTAGTGATATAAGTTGGGAGTGCAAAAATTGGTATTTTGGTTGCATTCGAAGAGTTTACCATGAATAGAACTGATAGTGCAAAGACCTTGAGCATACAATTCCAATGAAGTTTCCAACGAACATGGTAGTTGCAATATCTGATTTCAATTCAAGCATTATAAAATAAAAATAAAAAAACAGCAAGCAAAATAAAGAGTAGAACTCAAACACCAGACTTACGTTCTTTGCTGAGAATTTGATGGGATGTATTTTGAGAAGTAGATTGATTCAGTGGAAATGAACTTGAAACAGCGTATTTTAGTTTCATAGCAGAAATTTTAGAGCGCGTGAAATTGAGAAGTCCCCCCTCGTGCCTGTGATACATCATATTCTGTGAGCACACAGTTACACTGATACGGACAAAGGAGCATATAACGGAAAAAACTTTCAGAAATCGAGCAAACAGTTCTGATCATGTTACACAGAACAAATAACCTAAGATAGTCCTGTCAGTCCACCCCATTCTAGGAAAATAAAGGATATGAAAGCCAAACAAATATACTTTTGGCAACAAAAACCATAAAAAATAATATTAATAATAAAATAAAATAAAAAATTAGTGGTCATCCTTTTTTGTCATTCTCTTAGTATATACTTGTGACATTGCCGACATCATGCCCGCTTGCTTAGCATTCGTGAAAACTTCCACCCTTCTCTTTCATTTTTACTTTTAACTTTAATCAAACTCTTATAGAATAAAAGATGAAGTGAAAATACAGGGGAGAAAATTAGAACAGAACATTGTGTAAAAACTTACTTGCACCATCTATAATGGGCAAAAGCTGTAAGAAGCAGAAGATGAATAATCAGCAAACTAATTGCAAATTCTTTAGATACAAAAACCGCTTCAGGAACAAATTTAAAGTTAACAGACCTGTTGCACCAAAGGATAAGTCAGTAAGGACTATGTATCAAAATGAGTACATGTACAGTGCTAAAAGAAAACTACCAAACATGGCTTAAGACCACTGCCAAGAAGATACTAAACTATATTTCAATCTCACACGGATTTTTTTTTTTTTTTTTTTTTTTTTTTAATGTCTCATAATTTGTTAACGCTTCAAATGAGATGTACCAAAAGTGAATGAAGACACGTCCAAGATTGAAGGCTCTTGATACATATGCTGTGGGATATGAAATTAAAAAGGGAAACCCCACCAGAATCTGGAAAACGAAAAAACATCAGACACTTTGTAATTGCTCTAGAAAGAAAAATAAGGTGCCTAGATTGCAAACTTATCATTAAAGGAACAAGTATTCAGATATGAGACATTTCATCACTAGTTACCAAAGACGGGGAAATGCATGTTTCACTCTCTATATGACTAGGCACCCTCTGAGATATTGTAGGATAAACCAAATAATAGTGCATCCTCAATACTTCGATTGCTATCCTCATTTGACCTTTTTCTCAGGATTATATATTAAATGGAGAGATAGGACCCCCTAATATCAAAGTTTCCAGCAGATGCAAGATAGGCACAAATTTTGCATGTATTTTGACACGGTGCAAATCATAAGAGATTGGCATTGCAAATTTGTACAACATATGGAAAGGTGTGCATTAGGGTGCAAGAGGCATATCACTGGAGGCGAGGAGCATGGTAGTGCCTTGAGCTTAAATATCAAAGTGCAAAAGCGTCTTCAGCCTATTTACAATGTGAAGATTAGGCCTTAGGGGCCCAATACATGTTTTTTAATTTTATCACCTGTTTTAAACTTATTAGGATTCCATAAAATGTCACTTTTTTAAAAACTGTCGAGGCTTATGCCTCTGGCGTCATGAGCACTAGATGCCCAAGTCTAGCTTCAATATGTTTGAGACTTTAACGAAAAAATGTTTGTTGCGCAGGTGATAATTACTTCGCCTTTACTCCATCAATCTTATATTTTCTTGCAGCTAGAACATAAACAGGTTGAATCTGATCCAATAACACTGTCAATCTGAATTAGCTTATCTCAACCTGATCTAGTTTTCAAGGTTTTTTTTCTTTTAATCTCTTTATTTTATAGGTAGCATGATTTGAAGATTTTGATCTGAGGATTTACTTCAGATTTTGAAGATCCAATAAAAAAATATGATCTAGTGCTGCTCATTAGGTTATTTGTGAAACTAGACAAACCTAACTCGTAATCTACCGTACAAAAATGATGAAAGGGTTTTAATTTGTTCAGATTTTAGGCATCATGACCCTATTTTGATGCCAAATCCAGCCTCAGAGATATATGAATCTGGCTAAATTTTACCTGATATGACCCTATTGAAAATCTTATTACTAATTTCTTGGAATACGCATGCTTCAAGCCAAAAAAAATTCTAATCCCGGAATCAAAAGAACTACATACAGATAACCGGGGAGAACCTAATTGACACGTGAAACTAAAGAAGTCGTACCCGCCAAAGCTTGGCGCCTATGAAAATTTCTCTTCTTTGCAGTGTCAGTAACAGCAACAGTGATAAAAGCACACAATATTCACCTGCACTAATGCTGCACATGCTAATGCTGATATCACTCCGATGATGCTCATACCCTGTATGAGAACAGCAGATTTTCCAGAAAGATAAGTGATTTCAAAAACTACATCTGAGGGTGGATATATTTGAAAAATATCAATTAACAGAATCGTCTGTACCTTTAACATGAGAAGCAACAAAGAAGGAGCATACAGTAGCACATTCATTTTTATTGACACTGCCACGCTGTATGAAAAAAGAAGAACTTAAATAGACTACAGCTGGTGCAGTTCAACTATGTTACAAAGGATTCAACTACTACCTGAAAACAATCAAACCCAAATGCCATCTTCTGTAAAGAAGTAGTGCTAATGCAGCATGGAGGAATGTCATCGCAAAACAATCATTGAAGAGGCGGAGAACGAAAATGGAATGGACTCTTTTAGACAGACAAAGCAACAAAAGAGCCCACCATGGGACCTGCAACGCATTTAAAAAACAGCATAGACCAATAGAAGAGTGAGGACAAGCTTAGACATTGACATCCTCGCGTTTAAAGGAGAAAATTGCAGAAGACCCATTGGATATTATATGACCTCCCACAATTTATTACAATAATGTAAAAATATGCAACAAAAAGAGAAAAGGAAAATAATGGTTTTGTGTACTTAAGAGGAGAAAGTAGCATAATACCTACTGCTGATATAACAAATAAAATAATTCTACTTCAAAGCCGCATGGGACTTACTGCTTCTTTTACATCTCATCCAGAAGACTTGAAGCCTTCAAAATATAGTTCATTGCTCATGCAGAATACTTGTTCTATTTATGCCTTATATATAAAAGATGACAAGCGCAGCTAAGTACAGATATGAACTCTGATACGTACAGCTTTCAAGAGGAGTGCATTATTGTAAACTAATTTTAACTACCATCTATCAGAAAGCCGCGAGACCATAATACTATGAGCAAGACTAGGTCACTAAAATTTGCAATATGTTCCCCTTTGCATAGGCAGAATCTAATTTAATGCATAAGAGGCTTGCTACTTGAGGAGTGTCGATTACACCAATCTCATGGACCGCGTAGAGGAAGGGTGCAAATTCCCAAAGTTCAACTAAAATCTTTGTTCTTTTTTAGCTATTCCAGATTAACGATGATCAACATAAAGATCAAATCCCAAAGAGGAAACATGTCTTTCTTTCCTATGATCTTATACCTTGTATCATAAATTTATTTAAACGATTTATTTATACCATATATTTCAAATCATCTACTTTCATAGGAACAAGTGAATAACCACAAGCTGTGCAAGTTACATTCATGCCTCAGCTCTTATTGCACTTTAGGCATCAAAGTGCGTCGCCCCGAGAATCCATGTTAGAAAACACTATTTCTTAGGCACTTCATACATGCTACTATCACCAATTAAAATTTCCATATTTTCTCTGCAGAATATGATGAGATTAATTATTCCTTAGAAAACTAACCTAACTATGATTTACTTATTTATCATCATAACCGAAAAGCAAAGAAAAAAAAAATGTTCATATGTTGCATGATAGTGGGGGAAAGAATGCATTCCACAATTACTGATGATATCTATTCAAAGCACTGAGTTTGAAGGAAACTAGCTGCATTAGGGTATGAGATATTTTACTAGACAGAAAATTCCAGCAGGTTTATGCTAAAATCAGCTATATGGATTAAAATTCACAATGCAATATAGACATGTAGAACGGATAGCCATAAGCAAGTGTTTTCTTACCATATCGGCCTTTATGTAGATGAATAGCATGATCCCTAGATTCACGACATACAAAAATCCAAAAATAATCTGCAATGACATGAAAGAAAGAAAAAAATATTCATGGAAACTGAAACATCTCGAGTTTCGGCAATGATAAGTTAACTTCACAGTCCATTCATTGACTAGAATTCTGTTAGGAACCATGCATCACACAATAAAGCTACTTTGGTAAAAAAAATTAATAAAAAAAAGGAACTTGAAAGTAATTTCAAACTACACGTGTCTTGAAGAATAAATCATGTCATGATAAAAAATTATTACCGAGAAGGTAACTTCGCAACCAATAAACCAAACTCTTGCATTGGCATTCATACTAATCATTTATCACATCCATAGTTTCAATTCATAAGATGACGAAGTAGATATTAAAAATATACAGAGGTGTGAAGTGCAAGGCATATGCATCAGAGGTTGAGGTTCAAGGTGGGGCATAAAAATTTTGTTTCAGACTTAAGCCTATGTTCACTAAAAACTCCTTTCGCATGAGTTTGTAATTTTGTATACATAATCATCACATAGATTCCACCATCTGTCTAAACTGCCCAAATGTGATCTAATAAGCAAATAAATTTTTCAATCCTTTGTAGAACAACAATTACCTATACCCAAGCTCAATTATGAAAATTGTATATTCATTCTATAAATTTGGAGGGAAATCTAAACACCTAAGCTAGAAACAGCTTAAGACCGAATTCCAATGTGCCATTAAACCCAATTCATTTTTTTTACAAGATCAACGAGAACAAAATATCTTCTTGATTATGCCAATTTATTACCTGAGCTGGATACACTGCTCCTCCAGTAATGTACTGAATGGCAGAGTAGACATATAGAAAACCAGCTGGATATACTAGAGGTCCTGTATCTCCTTTCAAATTGCTGTAATCTCTCTCTCCTTCAAGAAACCCAGTCACCTGTTTCTCATCAAACCCATTGGAAATCAAACCCAAAAAATCCAAATTAAACACAAAAACAGATAAATTAAATTATATTTCCAAAATACACAATATGGGGTCACTGCATTTTGAAAATTGAAACATACCCAGATCCTCAATGAGGGTGCTTAAGCTTAAAGTTTGAAAATTTTAGATAAAATGACATCTAGGAAAAGCAAAATTGAAAGATGGGGTTGCTGTGAAATCAATACCTGTGACATGTAAGCATCCCAATCTATCTTTGTATCTGAAATCAAAGAACAACCCATTGATTAGAACCCCATAAAAGCTTATAGAAGAAAGTGTGATGGGGGGTAGACTTACAAGGAACATAGAAGATGATGAGGAAGACAAGAAGGGCATCGATGAGGAGCAAAGCCCAAGCAAAAGAAGCTTTTGAAATTGTGTAACGGTTGTGAAGGGATGTATGTGATCCATGAGGGGGAGGTGAATCTACTAGTAGTGACTTTCTGATTGCCATGATTTGGTTTATTTGGACTCTCATCAACTGAGCTTCAACAATGTCTGCTCCCTCTTCGAGTCTATTGCAGTCGAAGTCCCCTATACCCCATTGTTTTTTTCCCCACAATTCTGGGCGGCCAGGTTTGATAGCCATTTCTTTTTGTTTTTGTGATTGTGTTGATAAAATAATAGATAAAAAGTGTAAAAAAAATCAAAAAATGGCTAGCAAATCTGACTCACTATATTGACTTTTTCTTTCTACAATCACGCCGTCTAGATAGCCAGACCTGCGGCAGGGAGTCTCAATATCGTCCATCATCCTAGAGATCCTCATAATCCACCAATCGAACACAAACACACACACACAGCCCCTGGCGTTGATCTGGCGCTAGGGGCCGGGGTCTCTAGAATTTTTGCAATTATGCACCTTAGTGTGTCCGTTTGTGTTTCTCGGTTTGGGGCGGGGATGATGTGTTGTACATGCTTCTTTCCCTTCGAGAGTGTAAACAAAATAATGATTTTGCCTATGAGCTGAATATGAATATCCGTTTTGCAGCGGAATCCGGATATGGTGTGAATATTTAAGGTTTGAATCCGAACTTGTATGTAACTAGTACTCGACGCACACTATGCTTGCAAACATCTGCAAATTTTTTATTTTTTATTTTTATTTTACCCTTATGCAATACTTAATTAGTGAATTAAAATTTTATATAACGCCTATTTGAGCATGCTTCTAGTGTGTTTTTTATTTTATTTTTCATTACACACATAATAATTTACAAAGGATAACATATTAAAATACGAGAAAAATTTGAACAATTCTATTTTTTTCAAAATTGTATAAATAACGTATTTTCAATGATTATAGGTACTTGGAGGAGTTTCATTTAATTAATAGAATATTTTGTTTGTAATATACCAATGTTGGAGGTGTTCATTATAAATAGAGAAGTTTTTTAAGTTGTGCTCACACAAGGTATGCCTAAAATACCTATAAAATGTTGTAAATTTCGGCACCCATGATTAATTACAAACTCTCAATTACACTAAGATATAACTCAATGACACATTACAACATTTGCATCACATATACACACAAAAATTGCGTTTTTTTCTCATTTACACAACACTCTCGCACGCACTCTTGAGCTCGTTGTTGAGCTAATTTGCAACATCCACTTAGCTCCCTATTTATAAATGATCCAGGGAGGTGGAGGATCATTGGAGAATTTTCTAGACACCCACAAACTTTGACATTCATCATCTTCTTCTTCTCTTATTCTCCATTATTCTAGAGAAATCCTTTGATTTCTTCTCCTCATCTTCTCAATTTCTCTAGATTGATCCAACACCAAGTTGGTGTTGATTTCTCTCAATGATTATAGGTACTTGGTGTTGGATCATTCTAGATAAATTCAGAAGATGAAGAAGATAATAAATCAAAGGATTTCTCTAGAATAATGGAGAATAAGAGAAGAAGAAGATGATGAAGGTCAAAGTTCGTGGGTGTCTAGAAAACTCTCTAATGATCATCCACCTCCCTGGATCATTTATAAATAGGGAGCTAAGTAGATGTTGCAAATGACGTGTAAACTTGATTTGGCCCAAGATGTTGGGCTTCATTATTTAGTTGTATGTTGGTTTGGGCTGAGCCCAATAGGTTAGAGAGTCCAAGAAGTAGAATACTCTAGAGGTAGATTTTCTAGAGAGGTTCTAGAAAAATCATTCTCTATAATTCTCTTTGAAGTTTAGATTTATCTTAGGTAGGTAGTTTTCTAGAAATATCTAAGATATGTAGAACATTAGATTCTAGAGTCATCCAAGATCCCTATAAATAAGGTTGATGTAAAGCCATTTGCACCAAGCCAAGCCAAGTAAATTGAGTTCAAGAGCCTCTCCTCTACTTTACTCACTCCTCTTAGAAATCTTTCTTACCCAAATACTCACCGTTCAACAGTTTGGTATCAGAGCCATGGCAAATGGTATAACATCATTCCAAGTCCCATCACTCAACAACAACAATTACGACAATTGGAGTATCAAGATGAAGGCTTTTTTGGGTGCGCACGTCGTGTGGGAAGTGGTAGAAAAAGGCTTTAGTGAGCCAGAAAATGAAGTTACGTTAAGCGTAGCCCAAAAGGAGAGTTTGAAAGACTTGCGAAAGAGAGACAAGAAAGCTCTCTACCTCATTTATCAAGCATTAGATGATGACAGATTTGAGACGATTTCAAGTGCAAGTTCCGCTAAGCAAGCGTGGGAGAAGCTACAAATCTCTTGCAAAGGATCCGAACAAGTAGGGATGGCAGTGGGGCGGATATTCACGGATATCCGCCCCACCCAATCCGTTTGGGGCGGTTTTGGATATGGCTGAATGGGTTTTCGGGTGGTTTCGGGTATCCAAAAAATATCCGTTCACTATTCGGGGCGGATACGGATTTGGCCATATCCGCCCCGCGGATATCCGTTTATCCGTTTGTTAGGTAACATTACAACAATACCCTTCCCCTATATAAATGGATTAAACCCTGGATCCCTCCCCCTCCCCCTCCCTCTCCCTCATTTCCCTCCCTCACACCCGCCTCTCCCTCTCGGTCTCTCTCTCTGCCTCTCACACACCGAGGAGCGATTCGAGCGAAGGCGTCTCCATCCTCTTTTCCTCTCACACACAGAGACGCCTTCCCTTCGTGTGTGAGGAGCGATTCGAGCGAAGGCCGAAGGGAAGGGTCGTCGTCCGCCTCCTCTCTCACTGTCCCTTCTTCTCTCTCACAGGCTCACTGCTCACAGCGAAGGCGGAGGCCGTCCGCCTCTTCTTCTCTCTCACAGCGAAGGGCCGAAGGCGAAGCTCGTCCGCCTCTTCTTCTCTGATCTCTCTCACAGCGAAGGCGAAGCGCTCGGCCGCCTCTTCTCTCTCACAGCGAACTACTGAAGGCGTCGTCGTCACTCGTCACCCCTTCTCCTTCTCTCCTTCTCCTTCTCTGAACTCTGATCTTAGATCCAGATCTTTGATCAGATCTTGATCTTTGATCCAGATCTCTGATCTTTGATCCAGATCTCTGATCCAGATCTCTGATCTTTGATCCAGATCTTTGATCCAAGATCAGATCCAGATCTTTGATCCAAGATCAGATCCAGATCTAAGATCAGATCTTTGATCCAGATCTTTGATCAGATCCAGATCTGATCTCAGATATCGGATTGTTTTTTTTTTTTTTTTTTTTTTTAATATAGCAGAGATCGTATGTTGTAATTTTTTTTTGAATTTGTTGTAATTTTTTTTAGATCAGATAGTCAGATCTGATCTTTAGAATTTTTTTTTTTTTTTGTAATTTGTTGTATTTTTTTAAATTTGTTGTACGTATAAATGCTCTGTAGTAGTGTAGTGTAGGAGTATTTTACTGTTATGTATAAAATTGCGGTGTAAAATATTATATATTGCTATTTGCTGTTAGGTAAAATATTGCAATAAAAAATATGCTATCTGTTACTCTGTAGTGTAAATTTGTTGCATGTAAAATTTGCGGGGCGGATCGGTTGGGGTGGGGATTCAAAATTCACCCTTTAAATCTATTTTATGCGAATATTCGGGGCGGGCGGATATCCGTAAATCCGTCTGGAGCGGGGGCGGTTTTGAACATTATTGATAAATGGATATGCGGGGCGGATTTTTATCCCCGCAATTCTTAGCGGGGCGGGGATGGATTTGCTTAAATCCGCCCCGTTGCCATCCCTACGAACAAGTGAAGAAGGTTCGTCTCCAAACACTAAGAGGTGAGTTCGAATCTTTACATATAAAAGCATCCGAGTCGATCTCTGATTATTTCTCTAAAACTTTAGCCGTTTCTAATCAATTGAAAAGGAACTGTGAAAAGTTGGAAAATCCAAGGATAATGGAGAAAATACTCCGCTCGTTGGATCCCAAATTTGAGCACATTGTTGTAACGATTGAAGAAACAAAAGATTTGGAAACAATGACAATCGAGCAACTCCAAGGATCGTTGCAAGCTTACGAAGAGAAGCAGAAGAAGAGGCAAGGGATCACTGAACAACTCCTCAAGATGCAACTCAAGGAGAATGATGAAATCCAAGGCTACGAGAGAAACCAACATGGCCGAGGCAGAGGTCGAGGACGAGGCGAAGGACGCGGTCGTGGACGAGGTTGGAATTACGACAATTACGAGAAATAGAAAGTTCAACAAGAGGCCGTGGAAAAGGCCATTCGAACTCGAGGTATGATAAATATCAAGTTCAATGTTATAATTGTCAAAAGTTCGGACATTATGCATCTGAATGTAGAGCTCTCAAGAACGGAGTCGAAGAGAAGACCAATTACATGGAAGAGAAGATTGGTGCGAAAGAAACACTTATTCTGGTTGGGAAAAAGAATGATGGTGGCCAAGCAAATACTTGGTATCTTGACACTGGTGCAAGCAATCACATGTGTGGAAGGAGAGATATGTTCGTCGAACTAGACGAATCGGTGAGCAGAAATGTCTCGTTTGGAGATGATTCCAAAGCAGCAGTAAAAGGAAGAGGTAACATCCTTATCCGTTTGAAAGATGGTACACATCAATTTATCTCTAATGTCTACTATGTTCTCAATATGAAAAGTAATATCTTGAGCTTAGGACAACTCTTAGAGAAAGTTCATGACATACGTATGAAGGATTATAACCTTTCAATAAGAGATGATAAGAATAACTTCATTGCTAAAGTGCCAATGTCAAAGAATATGTTCTTGATCAACATACAAAACGATGTCACGAAATGTCTAAAAGCTTGCTACAAATATGCATCATGGCTATGGCATATTCGATTTGGGGACCTCAACTTTGGAGGATTGGAGCTACTATCCAAGAAGAAGATGGTGAGGGGCTTACCATGCATCAATCACCCTGAACAACTATGTGAAGGATGTTTACTCGGGAAGCAATTCAAAAAGAGCTTTCCAAACGAGTCAAATTCGAGAGCCAAGAAACCACTGGAGTTGATACATACAGATGTTTGTGGACCAATCAAGCCAAGTTTCCTTGGTAAAAGCAATTGCTTCCTTCTCTTTATTGATGATTTTTCAAGGGAAACCTGGGTGTATTTTTTGAAACAGAAATCAGAAGTCTTTGAAGCCTTCAAGAAGTTCAAAGCCATCGTAGAGAAAGAAAGTGGACGGGAGATTAAAGCCTTGAGATCTGACCGAGGAGGAGAATACACATCCAAGGAGTTCCTGGAGTTCTATGAAGCAAACGGTATTCGGCATCCTCTAACCGTTCCAAGATCCCCCCAACAAAACGGTGTTGCAGAAAGAAAGAACAGAACCATCCTTGATATGGTACGAAACATGCTAAAAATCAAGAAATTACCCAAGGAGTTTTGGGCAGAAGCAGTGGCTTGTGCAGTCTACCTGTCCAATCGTTCGCCAACAAGAAGTGTGTGGGGAAAGAGTCCACAAAAAGCATGGAGTGGAAGAAAGCCTGGTATCTCCCACATAAGGGTTCGGAAGCATAGCCCATGTTCATGTACCAGATGAGAGAAGAACCAAACTTGACGACAAAAGTGAGAGTTTCATCTTTGTCGGCTATGACTCCAACTCAAAAGGTTACAAGTTGTACAATCCGACCAATAAGAGGATTGTGATTAGCCGAGACGTGGTATTCAACGAAGAAGGGCAATGGGATTTTGAATCCCATAGACACATCACCCTTGTCGGTTTCAAGTAGAAGTCAAAGTGAAAGAGATGTGTCACATACACGAAGTCTTCAAGATCTATATGAGGTAACTGAACGACAAGATAATCTTACTTTATTTTGTCTATTTGTTGATTGTGAACCAGTCAGTTTTCAAGAAGTTGTACGTGATAAGAAGTGGAGAGATGCGATGGACGAAGAAATCAAGGCCATCGAGAAGAACAACACATGGGAACTCGTTTCACTTCCCAAAGGACAAAAGGCGATAGGCACCAAATGGGTGTACAAGGCAAAGAAGAATGCTAATGGAAAAATTGAAAGATACAAGGCAAGACTAGTCGTGAAAGGCTATAGTCAAAAGGATGGAATTGACTATGATGAGATATTTGCTCCAGTAGCCCGATTAGAAACTATTAGACTAATCATTTCTCTGGCAGCTCAAAATAAGTGGAAAATACACCAAATGGATGTAAAGTCTACATTCCTATATGGGGTACTCGAAGAAGAAGTCTACATCAAGCAACCTTCAGGTTTTGAAGTAAAGGGACATGAAGAGAAAGTCTTGAAGCTGAAAAAAGCTATGTATGGGTTAAAACAAGCACCAAGGGCATGGAACAGTCGGATCGACAAGTACTTCCAAGATAATGGCTTCACAAAGTGTCCCTACGAGCATGCCCTCTATATAAAGATCAAAGGAGAATATATTTTGATCGTGTGCCTATACGTGGATGACCTGATTTTTACCGGGAGCAACCAAGGCTTGCTTGATGATTTCAGAAAAGCAATGGCCAAGGAATTTGAAATGACGGATGTCGGCCTCATGTCCTACTACCTTGGTATAGAGGTAAAACATACAGAAGGAGGAATTTTTATTTCCCAAGAGGGGTTTGCTAGACAAGTACTTAAGAAATTTAGGATGGACACTTGCAAGCCCATAAGCACACCCGTGGAATGTGGAGTAAAATAATCAAAGCATGAAAAAGGAAAAAAGGTTGATCCTACATATTTTAAGAGCTTAGTGGGAAGCCTGCGGTACCTAACATGTACAAGGTCGGACATACTTTTTAGAGTCGGAATGGTAAGTCGCTACATGGAAGCTCCAACCACCACTCACTTGAAGACCGCCAGAAGAATCCTTCACTATATCAAAGGTACGTTGGATTATGGATTATGTTATTCACCATCTAACAACTTTGAATTAGTTGGATATAGTGATAGTGACTGGGCTGGTGATGTGGATGATCGAAAGAGTACCAGTGGATTTGTGTTTTTCATGGGAGACGCATCATTCACCTGAAGCTCAAAAAAGCAACCGATTGTTGCACTTTCTACATGTGAAACAGAATATGTTGCGGTTGCATCATGTGTATGTCACGCAATCTGGCTTAGAAATTTGATGAAAGAACTCAAAATACATCAAGGAGCGACGAAGATATATGTCAACAACAAGTCCGCGATTGCCTTGGGGAAGAATCCGGTATTTCATGATAGAAGCAAAGTGTCACGCCCCGATTTTTGAGAAAAACAAAATCCCAAAATCCACGTAGGATTATCCGTTTCCTCAAAACTCGAGGCGTGAAATTCAATAACAACAGAAACATTTAGCAGCAATGACAAAAATATAGTTCAGAAAATAGGAACAAACTAAATTTTTTAACAAAACTCTAACCAGGAAAAAAACTGACGTCGCTAGCCCCACTAGCGAAACTCCCGTAACGCTACTCAAAAGTCTCTAAACCTAAAAAACTAATCGGCTACATTCCCAAAGGAATGTACCCAAGAAGCAAAAGCTCACTTGGGTCAGCAATCAAGCTGGTGTGAGAAATCTTCATCCCAAAATCAATAAAATCGCACGTGATAAACATCAAGCTAAACACAAACAATACACAAACACACCAACAGGTAGTTCCTCAACGAGGCAAAGATGTCATGCAAGAAACGCAGTTCAAAAAATTTAGTTCCTCAACGAGGCAATCATATCATCATCTCAATTAAGTAAAAATGTATTTACTTGTACTTACCCTATAGGAGTTGACTATGGCAAGTCTGACCTGCAGAAATATTAGTGGACTTGTCATCCTGCATGAAAAGGATTAGAAACAATATAACATAATTTATTCAGTTTTTATTTGAATTTGATTCATCTTTTAACGGATTGATCACTTAGACGATACCACATTCGCACCACCTCCGTGCCGAACATACATGCCCGTATCCCTCTCTCATATAAAGGAGGACTACTCCGTCATCCATGCCCAAGTGGGGACATCACATACAGGCATGCATCGCGGATACTCCTAACTATATGAGTACCAAAAGCCACTCTTGGGCTATCAATGCGCATAAACTCACGTCACATTTTTTACGGATAAATATCAAAACCTATTTTAGGCATACAAATTCACCTCATTTCCGCAAGACTAACCGGATGGTTATTTTAGTTTCTCTAGTAGAAAATAGGTGCCCCAACTCCTCAAGACGACTCGCGGGTTATTTAGTTTCTCTAGTAAGATAGGGGAAATAATAAACAAAAGAGGTGTGGTAGTTCTAAGTGATACAAGTCCAAGTGGTTTATATTTTCAAAAATCAAGGTTTACCAATATCATTTTTTTGATAATTTAGAATTCCTCCACAATGACATTTTGTCATACATAAATCGATTCACAATCGTATCCACCCACATTTTTTGGGAAATCATAGCATATTCATAAATCATGCTTTATAATAACACGATGATCAAGTGACATTTTGTCATTCATAATGAAATTCACCCCTTCCTTTGGGAGAACATAACCATTTCAAGATGCATACATACAGAGGAACACCATTAATCTTAAATGGTCCTACATCAATAGAATCAACGAGACATCAAAACAAAACAAACCATAGTGCAAAATCATACACTACTACACATAGTACTCTCCATATGAATGTGATTTTTGGGATAAACACATACATCCTAGTTTGACAGAAAGTATCTCAAATCCTGAAATCCAACAAAGCCACTACATGCAATCTCCGAAAAGACAATTTCAACACATAAACATGAAAGTGCATGACAATCATGGGTGAACACTAACTTACACCAAAGCAACCATCCAAATCCCAGTACAGCACACATAACTTAAATTGTTTGAAATCATCCACAAATTCCTAGTTGGCACCAAATAATTCCTTTGAGTATTTCCATACAATAAAGAGATATGGGATTTCCAATACCATTCACCAAACTTGCATGTTTGTCATTTACAAACTAAGGTCCCCACTGTGACAAATCCACATGCACTTATTGGCATAATGCAAGTAACACATTGGTTTAGAAAACATTATACAAACTACTCCCAATAGCCTTAAATTTCTTGAAGTTTTCATAAGTTTCAAATGAACTAAAAAGTACTGATCAACAATTGAAGGAAAACTCTCAAAGCTCAAGCTGATCAAAAATCAAAGAAGAACACCGAATAAATATGAAATAGTATGAAGAAAACTCACCTTTAATCCAAGAATCGAAACTCAATCAACACGCGCTAACCATCTCGTCGTAGCAATCATCTCGCCACAATCCCTCACCATCTCCCTTTTGTTTTCTCTCTTCCTTGCAGACGGAGAGTACCAACGCACATCCTGTTCTTCCTCAAATCGCAACAACTAGCAACCTCACAGCCATAAACCTCCTTCCACACACACAGCCAACCGGTAGTAGGAAACAACCACCTTGCAATCGAAACAGTAAACAGCCTGCACTCAGCCCTTTAAACAGCCTGGAACAACCCTTATTTCACTCCCTGGAACAGTCCTTGAACACCCTGCAATCAACCCTGGAACAACCTGTAACGCAGCCCTTCCACGCCCTCAAAACCACTGCAACAACCCTTCAAAACCACTGCAAACAACACCTCCAACAACCCCACTCTGCTCGTTATCTCATCGCAACCTCCCACTGCCCTCGCACAGACACGACATCACCACCACGCAGAAAAAAACACTCACGCAGAAAAATCCCTCTCTCACGCCGCCATCAAGAAGAAAACGCAAAGAAGGGAAGGAGAAAGAAGAAAAGAGAAAAGGGAAAAAGGTTTTCTTCCTCTTTATAGGGTGGGTGGTTATTCGCCCACACTGGACTTCTGAAAGCACCCACCTTCTAAACTCACCAAATAAAACCCTAAATTTCGAAATTCACATTCAATTTAATGTAACCTTATTTTATTTAATTCAAAATAAAATAAATTAGTTTTATGAAATTCAAGGGTGATACATTATACACACGTTAAATGGAATCTCGTCCCGAGATTCGGAAGGTAAGAAAGTTGACTGAATTTTGAAAAAATATGACTTGTCAAACGAAAGAAGGTTTTAAAATACAAATTTCAATTTGAATTTTTTATGAACATAAATATTTATTGTCATTGGAAAAGTAGGGGTGTTACACAAAGACATTGAGACACGGTATCACTATATCAGAGAGATTGCATAGCAAAGAAGAATGTGCAATTGAAGTACGTGAAAACTCATGATCAAGTTGTAGACATATTCACCAAGCCCCTCAAATATGAAGATTTCTACAAGATGAGAAGTCTACTGGGAGTTAGAAAATCAAGTTTAAGGGGGAGTGTTGATGTGTAAACTTGATTTGGCCCAAGATGTTGGGCTTCATTATTTAGTTGTATGTTGGTTTGGGTTGAGCCCAATAGGTTAGAGAGTCCAAGAAGTAGAATACTCTAAAATCATTCCCTAGAATTCTTTTTGAATTCTAGATTTATTTTAGGTAGGTAGTTTTCTAGAAATATCTAAGATATGTAGAACATTAGATTATAGAGTCATCCAAGATCCCTATAAATAAGGTTGATATAAAGCTATCTGCACCAAGCCAAGCCAAGTAAATTGAGTTTAAGAGCCTCTCCTCTCTTCTAGTTTACTCACTCCTCTTAGAAATATTTCTTACCCAAATACTCACCGTCCAACAAGATCGAAATCTGGCTCTGATACCAAATTGTTGAGTATTTCAGCTCCCAGGGTCAATTACAAACACTAATCTTACATTACAATGACAATATTACAACAATACAATACATAAACACATAAATCTCTTACACACGCAAATAGCTCATCACTGAGCTTCTCCTCACAATGATCGAAGGCTCACAAGCTTTGATGCCTCAACCTCAACAATTATTCCCCTATTTATAGTCTTACAATGGAGGTAGAGGAATGCTCTAAATAGCCTCAATATTCGACCCTCTAAATTTCTCCAACATTTTCCACTCTTCTTCTTCTAGAGAATTCTTCCTCCATCTTCTCTTATTCTCCATTTTCTCAATTTCTCTAGAGAATTCTTGAAACACCAATCAAGTTGGTGTTGCTAATCTCAACAGCAAATTAGCTCAACAATGAACTCATTTTTTTTTACCCGAGAAAAAGAAACCAATGGACATACATCATAAAAAACCAAAATTAAAAACTTTGTCCATGAAAGAAAATCCTATCTAACTATGAGACCTTGAAAAAACATGGTTCACCAAAGGGTAAACCCTTAATAATAAGGCCTACCACCAAGTAAACCATTACATAACAAAAAGAAAAATTAAAAACTAGACCTATTTCACCAAGAGTAAGGCCTAATAAGGACTAAAGCAAATGATGTTTAGGCCTTAAGAGACCTTATTCAAGAAATAGGCCAAACTCACCAAGAGTTAAGGCCTCATAAACAAACAAATAGGTGAACAACCAAAAACCTGAATCAAACCATCTGGCCAAAAACCAATGGTCTGTGTGTGAGTGTTTGAGAGAAAATTTTGAGAGTTGTGTGTGATGTGTTGTAATATGTAATTGAGTGTATGTTAATTATGTCGTGTTCTTAATGTAATTGAGAGTTGCAATTGATTTTGGGTGCTGAAATTCATACCAATTTGGTATCAGAATCGGGCAATATTGTTCACTGAATGACAGTATTGTTCACAGGAAGATGACAACATTGTTCATTGGAAGATGACATTGTTTGTTGTTCATTATTCATATGTACGGGTATTGTTCGTACGTATGATCAGAAATCAAATTTTGAGAAATTGTTCGTTAGATTGTTTGATATCAAATATCACAACAATTTGTGTAGTTGTGCGATGGAGCACGTTGTGGGGTTGTGCCAGAAAACATGTTGTTTGTGGTTGTATCAAAGAAGCATGTTGTGTATGAAGGTGCCATGAGTGCACGTTGTGTGTGAAAGTGCCAATGGAGCACGAAGTTGTGTGTGTGCCAAGGGAGCACACAAAATTGATGATGTGTGCAGATCGTGTCTGTGAATCAATTGGTCGAAATATTATAGGAGTTGTGATATTGGAAGAGCGCAAGTGTCAACATGAAGACAATGCATGAATGTGAAGGCAGTATGGAAATATCAAGGTTGACAAGTTGGTGTTGAGGGGGGATGTTGAGAGAAATCAACACCAACTTGGTGTTGGATCTTTTTAGAACAATTGAAAATAATTGAACTTGGTAGAGGGTTCTAAAAAATTTGAAAAAAAAAATTCTCTAGAAAATTTGTGAGGAAAAGGTCTACAATGTTGGCTATCTAGAAAATTCTTAAGTGATCTCCACCAACCTTTGCAATCTATAAATAACCAAAAATCCATTGAGATTAAGGTGTCTAAGATTTGTGTGTCTTGGGTCATTGTTTAGTAGCTCAACGATGAGCTCAAGAGTATGTGTGGTGTAAATGAAAAAAAATGTGATGTTTGTCTATGTATGTGATGTAAGTGTTGTAATATGTAATTAGGTTGTGTTATCAGTGTAATTGAGAGTTTGTAATTGATCTTAGGTGTCAAAATTTATAACAATTTGGTATCAGAACCATCATCCACCACCAATGTGTGTTTTTCTTGAAGTAAAGGCATATACGAACAGTTTCTCGAAAATCTCCACCAAGTCTGTGTTGATTTCTCTCAACACCAACTTGACAGTCTTCACATTTTCATTTGTCTTAACGTTTACACATTGTCTTCATGTTCACATATTGTTTTCACTCACACTGCATTCCTCAAATATCATGACTCCTTCAGTATAGATTTGTTTGTGTATGTGATCTGTGTTGTAATGTGTTATTGGGTTGTGTTATTAGTGTAATTTGAAAGTTTGTATTTGATTATGTGCCAAAATTTACAACAATTTGGTTTTTTTTTATTTAATAATAGATTTCATTAAAATATAAAAACTAGTTTAATAAAAAAATTCATGTTTCGAGTACATATTCAACCACTCGCAATCCACTCTTTACTATAGCATTTGAAATGTGCTAACATACATCATAGCATAAGATAATTGACTAAACACTTTCGGATGGCTCGATAAGCGATTGGGCAAGGGCATTAAGAGTTTGATCAACAATTTCAGATGAACTAAAAAGTATTGATCAACAATTGAAGGAAAACTCTCCAAGCTCAAGCTGATCAAAAATCAAAGAAGAACACCGAATAAATATGAAATAGTATGAAGAAAACTCACCTTTAATCCAAGAATCAAAACTCAATCAACACGCGCTAACCATCTCGTCGTAGCAATCATCTCGCCACAATCCCTCACCATCTCCCTTTTGTTTTCTCTCTTCTTTACAGACGGAGAGTACCAACGCACATCCTGTTCTTCCTCAAATCGCAACAACTAGCAACCTCACAGCCATAAACCTCCTTCCACACACACAGCCAACCGGTAGTAGGAAACAACCACCTTGCAATCGAAACAGTAAACAGCCTGCACTCAGCCCTTTAAACAGCCTGGAACAACCCTTATTTCAGTCACTGAAACAGTCCTTGAACACCCTGCAATCAACCCTGGAACAGCCTGTAACGCAGCCCTTCCACGCCCTCAAAACCACTGCAACAACCCTTCAAAACCACTGCAAACAACACCTCCAACAACCCCTCTCTGCTCGTTATCTCATCGCAACCTCCCACTGCCCTCGCACAGACACGACATCACCACCACGCAGAAAAAAACACTCACGCAGAAAAATCCCTCTCTCACGCCGCCATCAAGAAGAAAACGCAAAGAAGGGAAGGAGAAAGAAGAAAAGAGAAAAGGGAAAAAGGTTTTCTTCCTCTTTATAGGGTGGGTGGTTATTCGCCCACACTGGACTTCTGAAAGCACCCACCTTCTAAACTCACCAAATAAAACCCTAAATTTCGAAATTCACATTCAATTTAATGTAACCCTATTTTATTTAATTCAAAATAAAATAAATTAGTTTTATGAAATTCAGGGGTGTTACATTAGACACACGTTAAATGGAATCTCGTCTTGAGATTCGGAAGGTAAGAAAGTTGACTGAATTTCGAAAAAATACGACTTGTCAAACGAAATAAGGTTTTAAAATACAAATTTCAATTTGAATTTTTTATGAACATAAATATTTATTGTCATTGGAAAAGTAGGGGTGTTACACAAAGACATTGAGACACGGTATCACTATATCAGAGAGATTGCATAGCAAAGAAGAATGTGCAATTGAAGTACGTGAAAACTCATGATCAAGTTGAAGACATATTCACCAAGCCCCTCAAATATGAAGATTTCTACAAGATGAGAAGTCTACTGGGAGTTAGAAAATCAAGTTTAAGGGGGAGTGTTGATGTGTAAACTTGATTTGGCCCAAGATGTTGAGCTTCATTATTTAGTTGTATGTTGGTTTGGGTTGAGCCCAATAGGTTAGAGAGTCCAAGAAGTAGAATACTCTAGAGGTAGATTACTCTAAAGAGGTTCTAGAAAAATCATTCCCTAGAATTCTTTTTGAAGTCTAGATTTATTTTAGGTAGGTAGTTTTCTAGAAATATCTAAGATATGTAGAACATTAGATTATAGAGTCATCCAAGATCCTTATAAATAAGGTTGATGTAAAGCTATCTGCACCAAGCCAAGCCAAGTAAATTGAGTTCAAGAGTTTCTCCTCTCCTCTAGTTTACTCACTCCTCTTAGAAATCTTTCTTACCCAAATACTCACCGTCTAACAGGATCGAAATCTGGCTCTGATACCAAATTGTTGAGTATTTCAGCTCCCAGGATCAATTACAAACACTAATCTTACATTACAATGACAATATTACAACAATACAATACATAAACACATAAAAATATCAATTGAAAACGAATACCAAAAAAATATCTAATACATTTGAAAACGATACTACAAGTTGATTATCTAAAAAAGCCAAACACCAGAAATGCTATGGCGCACAAGGACACCATGACTAGCACTATAAAATGTCAATTGTTTGTTCTTATATGTCGAATAAACTGAACTTCAGACGAGTGTTTCGGTTTATCTATTGAAGATTTGCAACCCAAAGTAAAAGATAGTTTCGGTTTATCCATTGAATATTTGCAATCCAAAGTGTGTGAGAGCTTCGATTTATCCATTTAAGATTCGCAACCCAAAATAAAATTAACACCAACTTGGTGTTTGATCTTTATAGAATAATTGAGAAGAATTGAACTTGGTAGATGGTTCTAGAGAATTTGAGAGAATATGAGTTTTCTAGAAAAATTGAGATGAAGATGTCCACAACGTTGACTATCTAGAAAATTCTCAAATGATCTCCACAAACCTTTGCAATCTATAAATAGCAAATGATCCCTTGAGGTTAAGGCATTCGAGATTTGTGTCTTGGGTCATTGTATAGTAGCTCAACAATGAGCTCAAGAGTTTGTGTGTTGTGTGTGAATGTTGCGTAAGTGAGAAAAGATTTAGTTTTTTTGTATAAAAAATTTGTGCGTGTATGTGATGTAAATATTGTAATGTGTAATTAGGTTGTGTTATTAGTGTATTTAAGAATTTGTAATTGATCATCGTGCCAAAATTTATAACAACTTGGTATCAGTACCATCATTCACCAACCGTGTGTGTTTTTCTTGAAGCTAAGGCATCCACAAACAGCTGCTCAAACAATCTTCATCAAGTTGGTGTTGATTTCTGTCAACATCCCCCCTCAATACCAACTTGCAAATCTTCACATTTTCACTTGCCTTCACATTCACACACTTTCTTCATGTTTACACATTGTTTTCATGTTCACACATTGCGCTCTTCAAATATCACGACTCCTTCAGTATAATTTTTTGTGTGTATGATTCAAGTATTGTAATGTGTAATCGAATTGTGTTATTAGCGTAATACAGAGTTTGTATTTGATCATGGTGCCGAAATACACTAGTCTTTTATTTTAATTTACAGTTCAGTGACCTGAAGAAGAAAAAACCAAATTAATGTAAAATTACACACCTAAAATCAAATACAAACTCTCAATTACACTAATAAACACAATCCAATTACACATTACAATACTTACATCACATACACACACAAATTTCTTACACAAAAACACTACATTTTTCCTTACTTACACATTACTCACACACTCTTGAGCTCATTGTTGAGCTACTACACAATTACCCAAGACACACAAATCTTGGATGCCTTACTAGTTACTACACAATTACCCAAGACATACAAATCTTGGATGCCTTAACGTTAAGGGATCTTTGGCTATTTATAAATTGCAAAGGTTGGTGGAAATCACTTGAGAATTCTCTAGATAGCCAACATTGTGGACATTTTCCTCCCAATTTTTCTAAATAACTATTCTTATCTCAAATTCTCTAAAATGTTCCACCAAGTTCAATTCTTCTTAATTGTTGGAGAAAGATCCAACACCAAGTTGGTGTTGATTTCACTTTGGTTGCAAATCTTCAATGATAAATTGAAGTTCTATCTCACTTTAGGTTGGAAATCTTCAATGGATAAATCGAAACTTTATCTCACTTTGGATTGCAAATCTTCAATTGATCAAACGAAATACTCGACTAGAGTTCAGTTGATTCGACAAATAAGAACAAACAATGAACATTTTATAATGCTAGTAATGGTATCCGTGTGCGCCATAACATTTCTGGTGTTTGGCCTTTTAGAGAAACCACTTGTTGTAAATTTGGCACCCAAGATCAAATGCAAACTCTCAATTACACTAATAACACAGCCCAATTACACAGTACAACATTTACATCACATACACACAAATTTCTTACACATAAACACCACATTTTTTCCTCATTTGCACAACACTCACACACACACACTCTTGAGCTCTATTGTTGAGCTACTACACAATGATCCAGGACACACAAATCAAGGTATTCTTGGTTATTTATAAATTACAAAGGTTGGAGGATATCACTTGAAAATTATCTAGATATCCAACATTGTTGAAATCTTCCTCCCAATTTTTTCTAAATAAATATTGTTATCTCAAATTCTCTAGAACTCTTTACCAAGTTTAATTATTCCCAATTGTTTTAGAAAGATCGAACACCAAGTTGTTGTTGATTTCACTTAGTGTTGCAAATCTTCAATCGACAAACCGAAACTCTCTATCGTTTTAGGTTGTCAATCTTCAATGGATAAATCGAAGCTCTCTATTACTTTGATTTGCAAATCTTCAATGGACAAACTGAAGCACTCGACTAGAGCTTAGTTGATTCGACAGATAAGAACAAACAATTGACATTTTATAGTGCTAGTGATGATATATGTGTGCGCCGTAGTATTTTCGGTATTTTACCTTTTACAAAAACAACTTGTAGTATCCATTCCAATTGGATTGTGTATTTTTATGGTATTCGTTCCCATGATGTTACTTCTTGCCCCTAATGCCCCTGCGCAAGTTGATCGAGATCAAGCTCCTAATGCCCCGTCCAGTCGCTTATCCAACTATTCGAAAGTGTTTAGTCAATTATCTTATGCTATGATGTATGTTATCACATCCCAAATGCTCTATTAGAGAGTGGATTGTGAGTAGTTGAATATGTACTCGAAACATGAAGTTTTCAATAAAATTAGTTTTCTTATTTTAATGAAATCAATTATTAAATAAAAAAATCAAATTGTTGAAACTTTCGGCACCCAATATCAAATACAAACTCTCGATTACATTAATAACACAATCTAATTACCATTACAACACTTATATCACATACACACATATTTCTTATACAAAAACACCACATTTTTTTCTCACTTACGCAACACTCACAAACACTCTTGTGCTCATTGTTGAACTACTACACAATAACCCAAAACGCACAAATCTGGATGCCTTAAACTCAAGGGATCATTGGCTATTTATAGATTGTAAAGGTTGGAAGAGATCACTTGAAATTTTTTTAGATAACTAACATTATTGAACTTTTCCTCCCAATTTTTCTAGAAAATTCTTAGTCTCTCTAATTCTTTAGAACCCTCTATCAACAATTTGGTATCAGAGTCGAGCGGGTACTGTTCACTGCAGGAAAATATTGTTCACAAGAAGACGACAACGATGTTTATTGGAAGATGACATTGTTCACTATTCACTGTTCGCTATTCATATGTATTGTTCATACATATGATCAGAAATCAAATTTCGAGGATTTGTTCATGGAGATTGTAAAACCGATTGGTTATGGACAAGTGAAGGTGAATTTAAGGTGTCACACCAAGCGCCGACACAGTGTGTGTGTGATGTAAGTGTTGTAATGTATAATTGAATTGTGTTATTAGTGTAACTGAAAGTTTGTATTTGATATTGGTTGTCGAAATTTACAACAATTTGATTTTTTTTATTTAATAATTGATTTCATTAAAATAGGAAAACTAACTTAATTGAAAATTTCATGTTTCGAGTTCATATTCAACCACTCGCAATCTACTTTCTACTAGAGAATTTGGATATGATAACATACATCATAGCATAATAGAATTGACTAAACACTCTCGGATAGCTGGATATGCGACTAGTTGGGGACATTAGGAGCTTGATCTTGATCAATTGCACAAGTAACATCATAGAAATGAAGACCATAAAAATAACTAATTCATTTGGAATGGATAATACAAGTTGTTTCTCAAAAAGGCCCAACACTAGAAATGTTATGGCGCACACAGAGATCATCACTAATACTATAATTGTCCATTGTTTGTTCTTATATTTCGAATCAACTGAGCTCTAGTCGAGTGCTTAGATTTATCCATTGAAGATTTGCAACCTAAAATGAGATAGAGCTTCGGTTTATCCATTGAAGATTTGCAACCTAAAGTGAAATTAACACAAACTTGGTGTTGGATATTCTAAAACAATTGAGAATAACTGAACTTGGTAGAGGGTTCTAAAGAATTTGAGATATTAACAGTTGTTTAGAAAAATTGGGAGGAAGAGGTCCACAATATTGGCTATCTAGAGAATTTTCAAGTGATCTCAATCAACATTTGCAATCTATAAATAGCCAATGATCAAGGTTAAGGTATCCAAAATTTATGTGTCTTGGGTCATTGGGTAATAGCTCAACAATAAGATCCAAGATTTGTGTGTCTTGGGTCATTGTGTAGTAGCTCAACAATTAGCTCAAGAGAGTATGTGTGTGAGTGTTGTGTGAGTGAGAAAAAAATTGGTGTTTGTATCTAAGAAATTTGTGTGTATGTGATGTAAGTGTTGTAATGTGTGATTGGGTTGTTGTTATTAGTGTAATTGAGAGTTTGTATTTGACCCTGAATGTACAACAATTTGGTATCAGAGTCGGGCGCGTATTGTTCACTGCGTGAAAGTATTGTTCACATGAAGACGACAACACTGTTCATTGAAAGATGACATTGTTCACTATTCACTATTCATATGTACGAATATTCTTCATACGTACGATCATAAATCAAATTTTGAGGAATTGTTCGAGAATGTGAAGCCGATTGGTCATGGACAAGTGAAGTAGAATTTAAGGTGTCACACCAAGCGCTGACACAGTGTGTTCGTGTACATACCCGAGAGAGGACTGGTAGACAGATTGATAAAACGATGTAGGCTATGACATGGGATCGTAGGGTCGCGCTGTGAGACGAGGCGTTTGAGTTATGTCACCATACCGAAGAAAAATGGTTTTATGGCGTAATCAAAATGACAGGCGAAACCTCGTTGTGCCATGGATCACGTTGTGTGGTTGTACCAGAGAGCACATTGTGTGTGATTGTGCTAGAGAGCACATTGTGTGTGAAGGTGTCGGAGAACACGTTGTGTGTGTAAGTGCCAAAGAGCACGGAGTTTGTGAGTGTGTGCTAAAGGAACATACAAAATTGATGATTTGTGCAGACGTGTCCGTGAACCAATTGGTTGTGATACTGAAGGAGTCGTGATATTTGATGAGCACAATGTGTGAACGTGAAAACAGTGTGTGAACGTGAAACAAGTGAAAATGTGAAGATTGGTAAGTTGATGTTGAGGGGGGATGTTGAGAGAAATCAACACCAATTTGGTGTTGATCTTTCTAGAACAATTGAGAATAATTGAACTTGGTAGATGGTTCTAGAGAATTTGAGAGAAGAAGAGTTCTCTAGAAAAATTAGGTGGAAGAGGTACACAATGTTGACTATCTAGATAATTCTCAAGTGATTTCCACCAACCTATGCAATCTATAAATAGCTAAGGATCCCTTGATGTTGTGCGTCTTGAGTCATTGGTCGAGGAATTCCATTTTATACTTATAAAAATGTCTTATTAACAATATCTTCCACTTGGATGAGACTCTTAAAAATGTGAATTTTGGAAAACTTATGAAAATGTAGTAAAGTATGAATAATATATTTCCATTCAAAAGACATTAAAATCTTTGTCACTTTTCACCCCCATTTTGATTTTAATTGTAAATATTGGGCAAAATTGGAAACTAAGAAACTAATAAGTACAAATTAAAATGTAATGGAATTTGACTGAAGAACGTTCAATCGTTATAAATTAATGTGTAATAATCTAATAAATTTATGAAAATTTAATGATAGTGAAGTTTATATTTACATGCATCAATATATAAGAATTAATTAAACTTTTATTCCATATATATGTGTGTTTAAAAATGAAAAGAAAAATATTTAAAAATAACCTTTCTCATACAATTACTCATAAAAATTTAAGTGTCCAATTATATTTCCATGGATTTTGATCCATTACCCTATGCCAATTTTTGTTATTTTTTTTAACACTTCAAACTCCAAATTAATACTAAAAAATCGGTGCATATATCAAGATGCCATGTGGCTAAAGTGCTATATAAAATGGTATTCACTTGTGTAGAGGAGAGTGTCAAATATGCCATGTGGTTGAAGTGCTATATAAAATGGCATTCACTTGTGTAAAGGCTATGCCACTGGGTGTGGCCTCCGTTATGAGAAAAAAAAAGGTTTGACTAGTCACCATAAATATTTTGAGGGTAACGACTATTTCAAACCACCATATCTTTTTTCTCACACCACCATTAATTTTTTATTTTTTACTTTCTCACACTGTAACGACCCGATTCACAGAGTACTATATTGTCCGCTTTGGGCCAAAGGCCCGCACGGCTTTAAAACGCGTAGTACTTTGTAGATCCAAACTCGTACATATATAGCACATCCCCTTCCCTCACATAGGCGATGTGGGACTATAATCTCCCCTTGGTCGCCATCACGGGCCTTTTCCTCACCCTCCCCCTCAGGTCCGCCCACACAAGGGTATCACACACAACACCTATATAAACAAAAACCATCTATTTTTTCCCTCACCATTCAAATCGACAAGGTAATGGTTCCTCCCTCCCCCATTTGAAATCTCCTCTTCCAAATCTATCCCTACACTCAAATCTCTTGCAAATATTCTTTCTCTCACTCGAAAACTCTCAAAATCCCCTTAAAGTTGAAACCCTTAAACCTAAACTCAATAAATATGCATAACTTAACATAACAAAGAAACCCAAACTCAACGAAAAAATGAAAAATAGGATAACTGTTGAACCAATTTAAAACCTCAATTGAGACTGATTCTCAAACTCATTAAAACACGGAAGTTGTAGTACTCTGAGTTATCTAATAAACACAACTTGAATCACTTGAATTGAAATGAGCAAGTTATGGTCATTTTACTAAAGTTGCGCAAATCTATCCGAAAAATGAAAATGGGATAATGTTCCTGACTTTCGACCAACTTATGTGCTCGATCGAGACCGATTCAGAAGTTGGTCAAAACACAAAAGTTGTAGTACTCTTAATTATCTAATAAACACAACTTGAATCACTTGATAATGTTTTGAAATGAGCAAGTTATGTACTGCGAGGTATCCCAGTTACCTTGCATTGCACAAGGCGAGGTATCTGGGATACCTCACAGTGCACTCTGCGAACATAAATTATTTTTTTTGTTCTGCGCGACTTTAGTAAAATGACAATAACTTACTCATTTAAAAACATTTTCAAGTGATTCAAGTTGTGTTTATTAGATAACTGTGAGTAATACAACCTTTTTGTTTTGACCAACTTCAGAATTGGTCTCGATCGAGCACATAAGTTGGTCGAAAGTCATAAACACTATCCCATTTTCATTTTTTGGACAGATTTACGCGACTTTAGTAAAATGACCATAACTTGCTCATTTCAAAACATTTTCAAGTGATTCAAGTCGTGTTTATTAGATGACTCAGAGTACTACAACTTTCGTGTTTTGATGAGCTTTAGAATCAATCTCAATCGAGAGTTTAAATTGGTTCAAAAGTTATCATATTTTTCATTTTTTCGTTGAGTTTGGGTTTAAGGGTTTCAACTTTAAGAGAATTTTGAGAGTTTTTTAGGGAGAGGGAGGAGATTTGCAAGAAATTTGAGTGTGGGGAGAGATTTGAAAGAGGAGATTTCGAATGGGGAAGGGAGGAACCATTGTCGATTTGAATGGTGAGGGAAAAAATGAATGATTTTGGTTTATATAGGTGGTGTGAGAGAATATGGTGGTGTGAGAAAGTAAGTAAGTGGTGTGGGAGAGTAGAATGATGTGAAAAAGAGGAATTGGTGATGCAAGGTAGTCGTTGCCTATCTTGAGAGACTACATTGCTCCACCAAATTGCTTTGTTTTTACATAAGATTTTATTTTATTTTACTTTTTTTGTTAAAAGTTTTTACATAAGGCTTATTATGAATATAATCGTGATATCTTGGGTTTGATGGGTATGTTCGAAATTCCAAAATATCCATAAAGTAGTTTAGTATTATATTCAAAATTGATTGTTAAATGTGCAAAACTACCCATCATCATTATCATTGTTCACCCACTTATTGATCGATTTTGATCGTAAAAAATGTGAAATTTGAAAGGCAATTTTTAAACCTAAATATCAAGTCGAACACATAGGCACATGCATTGTTCATCCGCACCTTCGCGCGTTAGGTAGTCCAGATTGGGATTCGAAAACGATTTTTTCTATTCGTATTCGAAATTGTATCCAACTCATTTCATGCCTACTCGATTCGGCATACACAAGAATGCTACATCAAGAACTAACAAGAAGTGTCACTATGTGAAGCACTAAGATTGGAACACAGTATTAAATTGACACACACAGAGGATAAACAATCACGGAATGTAATATCACACAAAAACTGACCCACGACACAAGCAAAGCAGTGCACCTTCACAGATCACTCAACTTTATCTCTAAACATTTTCAACAAAATTGTCTGTCGACAACAAACTAATCTTCTTCCACCGTCTCAACGTCATCATCACTTTCACCATCTCTATCGAAACACTAGGACCACCCACCAAAGACCAATCCTCTTCACACACCTCTTCTCACACGTGTACACTTCTCTCAACTCTCTCCCCCCTCCTTCACCCACGTGTCGAGAAAAACACGCCCCTCTCTATTTAACCCTCACCTGAAATTCCTCTCATTCAAAAAAACTCTCCCCTTTTTTCTTTCCCATCTCCATCCATGGCAACACAAACTCTCAAACAAAGAACCACCACCACCAAAGATGCTCCTCCCACCACCACAAGTGGTGGTTCTTCTTCTAAAAGAGACCCCAAGAAGATGGCAATGGCGAAGCGGGGTCTTCGATCACTATCACTAGCAATAGCAGTCCCACTACTCCTGAAAATAACCATAATGATCTTAACAGGCTCCGGCCAGAGGTACCGCGCCATCGAATTTAAACCACTATGGTATCCACCACTATGGTTGTTCAACTTTGCTGTGTTTACCTCAATTTTTCTAATGGGATTGTCAGCATGGTTAGTTTGGGCCGAAGGCGGGTTCCATCGACAACCCGCCGCGGTGCCACTGTTTGCGACTCAGCTCTTGTTGAGCTTGTTGTGGGATCCTATTGTGTTCAATCTTGGCATGCCTCATGCAGGGTTGCTAATGTGTTTAGGGTTGTTTGCAACTCTCGTTGCGTTGTCGAGGACGTTTCGATCTCTCAATCCGATTGCTGGGAATCTCATCAAACCTTGTTTGGCTTGGGTTGTTTATTTGACTGTTGTAAATTATAAGCTTCTTCACCTTAGTTGATTTTTCCTTTTTTTTTTTTTTTTTCCTTGTAGATCTTACTTCATGTAATTTTCTTTCTTGTTGTTGTTTTATATAACGTAAATGTGTTGGTTGTGCTTGTATTTTAGTTAAATCAATGAAAAAGTTTCTGGGTAAGTCTATTTTCTGTTTATTATATATTGTCATCAGATAACAAGTCTGTTTCAATCTTAGTTTGAAATTGCTTGTATTAAATGAAACTAGATTGTGTTCATGACCCAACTACTTCACTGATCTGATCAACATAAAAAAAATAACTTAAAAAGGCCAGCTCTTCTAGGAAAATCCAAATCCGGTTGGGCGGAGCGGGTATCCATGAAAATTTACCTCACTGCTGTCCCTCATTTTTGGGTGTTACATTTGATGTAGCACTGCTTACTGTTGAACCAGACCAGCAGGCCGGCCAGGTTGGCGTCAGGGCAGTCCCATGCCCTCCATCTCCATCATCCTAGAGATGCTCAATACCCTCATTTGAACACAATCACACCGACAGTGGGTTTCCTGTCGCTGTCCTGGCTCTAATGGCCTGCTGTTCGCTGTTTTTGATTTGTGTTGGCTTAGTGTCAATGTCCTATGCACGGAAGTGTAGGAATTAATAAGGTTATTTTGACAACTTGGAGTATGCAGTTGGTGAAGGCCAGAATTTTGTGCTCAGTAGATGCCCCTTTATAGTGGTTGTTATGTAATTGTCGGTAAAAAACGAATCGTCCTTGGTTTCTTTTTGATCTTTGCTAAGCTTAATTTGACAAATTTTTCGAGATTTTTTTCATCAATAATTCATGATATTCAATTCAGAGTTCATAATTAACTCCAGATCATGGATTGGGTAGGACCTATTTAGGAAATAGATTCAAGAAATATCAGGTATGGCAACGACTAACTTCCCGGTGAAATATCAGGTATTACGAGTTGAAAACTTAAAATAGAAAGTCTAAACACTGAAGTCAAATATTAACTCGTCAGAACGTCCCAATCTCTCTGTAAACAACGACGGTAAGTAGGTAAAGTAAACTAAACTAAGCATGCAGGACAAGGTGTGACATGTTTTGTGTCACGCGTCCCACTTTTCCCTATTCCAGATATACCCCAGAAAATGTCCAAATTTACCAAAACTGCCACCGACGACAATAGTGGAAAAGCTCTCTCTCACACTTCACACTTGGCTCTCCTAGACTCTCGCCGACTATATAATAAAACCTACAATTAAACTTGCGTTTCTTTTCATTTCCTCTTATTCCAAGCTCTTCGCGCTCGCTTTCGATCTCCATTCTGAAAACCCTAAAACCCTAATTTCCTCTCTCTCTATCTCGTATCTCGCTCGGTCATCAACAATGGAGGTCTCTCTAGATCACAAGCAGAAACAACCGCAGGAGTTCAATCTCGTCTCCGTCTCTAAGCTCTCCTCTTCGTCTTCTCCCGCTTCACCGGCAGTAGCTCGGTTCAGTTCCGAATCTGGAGCTGTTCAGCTCGATATCCATCAAGATTCCGATACGAGCGAAGTACTTCGCTTCAATCCTCAGTTCGCTCAGGTTCGCATTTTCACTCTCAAGTGTACTGTAGTTTCTTTTCTTCTCGTTTGATCGGATATTTGGTTGCGTGTAATGTATCATTTGTGGAGTGAAGATTTATTAAAAAATTGTTGTATGTTTTAGCTTACGAAATTAGATCCTGTTGTATCAATATGCATAAGCGAGGCCACGGAGAATAGCGAGAAGGATGAGGTATGGCGTTAGGTGCAGTAATTTGTTGTAGTTTATTGGAAATGATTCAATGTGGAAATTTCCAGAGCTGTCTAAATTTGAAATTTGATTTTTGGACCAGAAATGTTGTTCGATGGCAGTGACCGTACAGTTTAGAACCGAGGCAGACAGCAAAGCCTTCCATAGTGCATTTGAACAATGGAAGAAGGATGCAGCTAATGCGGATTCTGGTATGTTGTGATTCATAGTTTCTATTGTACATATGTAGTCGCTTTAGGCATTGATGGAGCCTGATCAACTAGGACTGTCTGTTGACTTGTTTTAGTTGTTTTCCGTAGCTATCTTAGTTTGAATTTGTAATGCAACAGTGATGATCCTACATTTCTAATTCAATTTGAACTTCGTGTATCGTATGTGTTTTGATTTGCTTCAATTTGAACTTCGTGTATCATATGTGTTTTGATTTGCTTATGTATAAGCATGTAGCAATTACATTAACGAACAAATTTAATTGTTCTTATCTTATGACTTTTGTGATGCTTATTCGAGCTTATTCCCAAACGAGTCTAAGCTAAGATGTTAAAGCCATGTTTATTTGGGAAGAAAAAGTTAATGATAGAATTCTGTTATTATTACCATTTGTATCCCAAGTTCTGACATCATAAAATTTTTAACCTTAAGAAAATGAAAAGAAACAAAAATGTAATAAAGGTAAGGTTACATTTCCAATCGTAGGGAGCAATTATTTATAAACTCTAATCCCAGGGCCCCGACTGCTCTGCATATGAGCATCAATTACCATAATTGTTGCCTTTCATCTGTTGATGAATATAATTGAAGGCTGCATCTTGAATAACAATTTTTTTCACACTACTACATCGAGGAAACAATCAGATTCTCACAAAAAAATCTACTATAATGCGGCTCATTCAGAATTTTATTTCTTTATCTATGTACAGGCAACCAAAAATTGTCCTTAGCTACGCTTTGCTGGCTTTCCCTCATGGATAGACCCTCCTCACTAATACTAGGCGAGTTATGGCTGAGATGCCATAACTCATGTTAGAATGCTGTCTACCATTCTCTCTTCGTCTGAGACTTGTAGTGATTCCAGCATAGTATTCAAGTTTATGTAGTGGGAGGCAGATGGTAGATGTCCCAGTACATGGAAGGAGTATTAACATCCACCAAATAAATCTTCTGCAAGTTATAGTAATCCGTATTTGATTAGCATCCGAGTTTCCAAATTTTGAATGTATCATTGCATTGTGGTCAAAATTCCTATCTGGTTGAGGTCAACCCCATTCTGGAAGCATGAGTGGAGATCAAGAGCTAGATAAGCATTATTTCTGATCTATGAAATAAATGGCATATTCATGAATAAGATACAATATCCGTTATTTAATCTTAAATTGCAAATACTTTGTTTTTATGCCTGTATGAATTATAATTTATATCCTCTTACTTATGTTGGATGAAGTATGTAGCCCAAATTTTCTCAATCCTAATTGTTTTTTCTTTTCCAGGGGCTTTTTTGGAAAATGGAACAGTAGTAGCTCATAAAAGCAAGTTTGATGACAAAATAGAAGCATCTTCTGCTAAAATGTATTTCCATTACTATGGGCAGCTCCTCCATCAGCAGAACATGTTACAGGATTATGTGAGGACAGGTTATAATATTATACTATGATCGCTTCTAGCTTCTGGTTTACAGTAATCATGTTTTATTGACTGCTTGGTAGTTGAATCTGCTGCAAAAGCCTTATTCTCCTACTTTGCTTCTTTGCATCCATTTTGTGGAAAGCATATGAAATGATTCTCTCTTTATTACCCCCAAAAACTGAATAACAATAATAAAGTAATAATAGAAAAATTATGAATTGATAATTCCGAGCTTCAGATTTCTTCCTCTGTTCTAGGTTGTGATTGACATTTGAGGATAGCTTAATGAACTTGTATTTGACGAGTAAGTGATTTTCTTTCTCCAGGAACGTATTACGCTGCAATTGTCGACAATTGTGTAGATTTTACTGATCGTGTGGTGGTTGATGTTGGTGCTGGTAGTGGGATTCTTTCATTATTTGCTGCACAGGTATGTTGAACTTCTCAAAGACTAGATACCCTGAGCATAATGCCCTTTGCTACCTCTACCTGCATGTATACATGATTTAATGAAATGTTTTAAATGACGGACATGTTTTTTTATTTCTCAGGCTGGTGCAAAACATGTTTATGCCGTGGAGGCATCTGAAATGGCTGAGTATGCTCGTAGGCTCATTGGTGGAAATCCATCATTAGGACAGAGGATAACGGTGGGATAATATCTTAATGTCAAATAAGATCTAAAGTGCTGTCTGTTTCATGTGTGACTTATACATAATTATCTCGGTAACAATCTAATTGCAGGTTATCAAGGGTAAAGTTGAGGAGGTTGAATTGCCTGAGAAAGCAGACATCTTGATCTCTGAGCCAATGGGTAATTTTTCACATGCTTTCTTTCTTTTATATGATATTTTGTTGTGAGAGTACCGTTTCAAGTCCTTTAAAAGAAAATTGCAAAGTTCTGTGAACAGCTAGTCTATGTGGAAGCATTATGAGTATGACAAGTATTATCAATTTTGATAGCCAAAGAAACAAGAATGGAAACCTTTCTCATAATACAATTGACTCGATCACCTACAATCGTGTTTCTTAAGGTGATAACAAAGTTGCTTCAGATGAATAATGTTTCTCTACCATGGATAATTTGTGCTAGAAATACTTCTTCCTAGCAACGTGCTCATTGGTCATGATCAAAACTAAGGGTCGGTTATGTGAAAGTTCTCATTTTACTGGTTGTATAGCATGCCTATTAGCCACGATAAAAGTCATTTTTTACAGCTGAGTCCTATCCAATTCCAACTCGAAGCTTGACTACTAGCTGACTCTGTTTTTTGGGTTTAATCTTTCATTTGTTTATTATTATTATTTTTTTGGCACTGGCGGCCAATAGGTTTGATAAACTTTTTTCTGAAATAACATCAATTTTCTTGGTTGAACCGTTTTCTACCAAAATCCAAACTGTTAAGCTCCTAACCCTTATCCATGAATTCTTCAATCTCTTAGCTTTTATATCCTTTTGGGATGGAGGTGTTTTAAATGATCAAATAATGGTTTCAGAACAAAAAAAATACTTACCCTTGATTGTAAAAGAGGGGAGATGAAATTGAAAGAGTTAATAAGGATAACAAGGTCTATTGCTTTGTAAGTTTTAGGGTTTAAGAGAAAGATCCAAGAATTAGGGATGACAATTTGGCCTGACCCAACAAGCACCTGCCCTGTCCCAACCCCAATGGGCAAGCTCTAGAATATGTAAATGAGCCGTGGGCGAGTACTAGACCCAAATTGGATCAGTTTATGTTTGTCCCTATGAGCCTTGGGCGGGTATTAGACCCAAACTGTTTATGTTTGTCCCTATGAGCCTTGTGCGGGTATTAGACCCAAACTGGATCGGGTTATGTGTGTGTGTCCCTATCTAATACTTGATCCAATATGTAAGTAGTCGTAGATTGTATTGCTAAAGATTCATATGCTTGGTTTGCTTCATGGTCACCAATATGTGATTTTAGCAAAAACTCAAGAGTTCAATTCCGTGTGTAGCATATGTTTATCCTCTTTTGGGGGCATTGTAGGGTAAGTCCGAGATACACGTGCTGGCAGCTCTGGTCTACCTCGACTGGGGTAAGCAATAATGGGTAATAGGCACGCTTTGTTGAACCCGGGTCAGGTTTGCGCATTGCATAACCAACCCGTTGTCATCCCTATCGAGAAGACTACAATAGAAAACAAATTTATATTTCACCAAATAATATGTCAGAGACTGTAAAAAATGTTACAATGCTAGTCAACAATGGTGTAGGAACAAACTGGGGGAGGGGCGCGAGGGAGACAAGCTGCCATTTTCAATGGTAAAGATACCACGGGAATATGAGTGTCTTCCTGCTTAAAGGGTTTGTATATCTATCAAGTAGATAACCTTTTCATTACACAATTGACTTGTGAATAAATATGATATAAAGCTATATCATGAAGTTAATTTAGTTGGCATGATGAATTATTCTTAACTTCAGTTTTATTGCATACCTATGCAGTTAAAACGGATAACGGGCCCATAATGGTTCAGGAGCGTTATAGGATATAACGAAATATTTTGTTAAATATATTTTTAATACCCCCACAAAGTATTGATGTATTATAGAGACAAAAAAAGTAAATCTTGTTCATAATATTAAATTCAAAAACATCAAAACATTAATAAAAAACATCTTCCTTTTGTATGAAACCGAGATCGCAATAGCGAGTGTGATCGACTCTTCGTTTTCTTCCTTGTCTCGTTCTCTGTCAACCGGCGAGGTCTGGTTCTTTGTCGAACGGCGATGGCGAGCTCTGGTCCTTCTTCAATTGGGAATGAAATAGGTGTTTTATTTATTTATTTATATATTAGAATAAAAAGTTAAAACGACGTTATTGAAAAAAAAATGTTATCTCAATAACGACGTTATATCGGAGCCGTGATAAAAAAGTGATAATCTCATAACGTAACGGCTCACCCTCGTTAAGTGTTATATCGGCGTTATAACGTTGTTTTAACTGCACAGTTGCATACTTTAGAGTTTTAGAAGTCTTATACCCCTTGTAGTGGCCTATGACGTTTGAAGCTCCACCGTGACGACATATATATATATTTTTAATTTTCCATTTTGCTTTGGAAAATTCCCGTCTCAAATATTTTTTTTGCGTTTTCTAATGCTGCAATGTAGCGACGCACCTCGGTTGGGGCGGTAAATAAAATGTTAACAACTTTAAAAAGCTATAATTACTAAATGCATACTCATATTTATTCAGTAGTCTAATATTAATTAATAGTATTTATAAATACAACTACTGAACTAATTGAAGAACAAACCACCTTAAATCGAGAGGCTCACGTGAACTTCGTTATACTAACTAATAGAATACTCATATTTTATTCAATAGTCAAATACTTTATGCAACATTTTCTTATTTGAACTATAATTTATTAATATGTGATGACTCATAAACTATATAAAATTTATAAAAATATTATGGTTTCGCCTCAACTTCGTTGCAATTTCGTCGCAACTATCGTGACTTTTGAAGCGGAGGTCAACGCTTCGCGTCGCTTCACGTCTCAGACAACATAGGTAGTAGGGCTGAAAACCGAACCGTCGGTTCGGTTTTTCACCTAAACCGTGAACCGAACCGACTTAGGTCGGTTTTAAAATTTTCAAACCGAAACCGAACCGACCATTAACAAAACCGATCCGAAACCGAACCGATTCTAATTTATGCAAACCGTAACCGAACCGAACCGACTAAAATCGAACCAAAACCGAAATAAAACCGAACCGAACCGAATATTTAAACATATTATATTATTTATATATAAAATAATATATATTTTATATATAAATAATATAATATGTTTAAATATTCGGTTCGTTTTGGTCGGTTAAAATCACATAGAAACCGAAAACCGAACCGACCACTTCGGTTTTGCATTTTTTAAAACCGAAACCGATCCGAACCGAATTTAAACCGAACCAATCGGTTCGGTTTTGATCGGTTCGGTCGGTTTGATCAGTTTGATCGGTTTTTTGTTCAGCCCTAATAGGTAGTGGCTGATGATCTTTGATTCTGCTTCGTGTGTGTTGGATATTTGCCTTTTCTGGCAGCACCTATTTGAGAAGTAGTACGCCACTCAAGAGTTTTCTTTTTACATGATATCATACATAGGCAAAGCAAGGTTTTCTTTGTGAATATATCATGTCTAGAGTTTTTTTTACCGTTTATTCCATGTCCGTCATCTCATGATGATGAATTATGGTTATCTTGTTTCTCCATTTTTTTTTCCGTCCGTTATCTGTTGGTTAACACAATTAACTTCATTTCTACATGGGAAAATATGATTCTACAAACTATTATATTGTGTATTGTTTTCTGTAGGTACACTATTAGTCAATGAAAGGATGCTAGAGTCGTACATAATTGCAAGAGATCGATTTCTTGTTCCTGGCGGGAAAATGTTTCCTACTATTGGAAGGTAATTTTGTTTATGCAGCTTACATGATGTTAATTTGGAATGTTTTACTCGTGAGTACATGTATTTCTATATTATTTTGTGCATGCTTTTTATTTCACCTTGATCTATTTCACGTGGACACTACATAGCTCTAATTCTATATGAGCTTAACCACTCAATTGGTTTTGGGCATGAGGTTTTATCCTAAAAGGCATTTGTTCTAGTAAAAGAACATGATCCAACTCACTAATCTTTTTCATGTTGTGGCTTCATCTAATGTGACACTAGTTTATGGAATCTTCATGCATCTTGGAATTGGGAAAGAAATCAAGGATGCACGGACATGGACACGCGTACCGTGTCAGACACGACGACTCTGCAATTTCTAAAAAATAGGACTCGGCCACACGTCAAACCTCACTACTTTTTTAATTATTTTTTTATAACTAATGAACATAAACAATAATGAGTAATCAGAGGTTACAACCTACTTAAGAAACATGAAATTTCTTTATTATCAGTTATTTGTTTATATTTTAGAAAATTCAAAATTATATACCATTTACGGTAAAATAAAAAAGTAGGAAGTACACATTTAGTAAAATTAAAGTCCCAATAAATATTTGATTTTTTTCAAAATAAAAAAAGGGTGCAAATAAAGGCAACGATGAATGCAAGTAAAGCCCACATGGATCCAAATTCCCTCAAGGGTTAGCTACCCATCCAAGTTAAATTTCAAACTTAAGTCCAAAGGACAAAAGTTTATAGAGATTATGGAAGAGGGCTTATTGACTTGGATAAAAAGAAAACAAAAAATCTGGATCTCATGTGCCTAGCACACACCCTAGAGCTTCTTCTCCCACCTCAGACTCTCCTCACTTGTGATCTCATTTCTTCTTCATAAGCTGCACATCTCTCAACTGTAGAGAGAGTTGGTGCATTCCTCCAAACTCTTGATTAAAGGAGGGTCAACAAAAAATATAAAACTGTTAGACTCGCTCGAGGATGATAATTCTCTGGTTCATCATCTCCAAGCTGGAAGAGGTAGACAAAGACTTGATTAAGCTAATGTGGGGTAGAGATCAGGTCGATTGGAGATTTGTCGACTCTCTTGGAGTTGCTGGAGGGATCCTTACTAGCTGGAAGAAAAACCAGTTTGTGTATTGACTCTTTACCAGGTACTTTCCCCTTATCTCTTCTTCTTTCTTCTTCTTCTTTTCAACTGAAGATCGCAATAGATTCCTTTGAACCCTAGTGGGGTGGAGACCAAGACCCAATTTGCATGCTATATGCACCCAAGACATTTTTTTTGCCGTGTCCATAATGAGTCTTGATCGTGTCGGGCACGTGTTTGACATGGTCAATTGCCCCGACATGTTGACTGCGTGTTGAATACGTGTCGGGCGCGTCCGTGTACAACTCGAATACGGATTTTTTTCGAGAGTCAATGTATTCTTGGAAAAAATGTCACTCCTTTCTAGAAGTTTGTCAAGGACCAACTTTGTATGCTAAGTTCTTCATTATGCTGATGTAGAGAAGCCCACAAATCTGTAGTTCCCTTCTTAAAAAGGGCATGGGTTAGAGTTTCCCCTTGGTATTTGGTCCTGAAGTCAAAACTTTCTCAGGGCATCCTTGAATGAGCAAACTCCAAATCTTGCCTTTTTGACCGATTTGTTTGTTTCTATTTCTACAATGTGGCCTGTGTTATGGTTTGTGTGAACCCCTTACAGTAAGGTTAGATAGAGCTAGGTAACAGGTCGAATCTGTTCCCTTTTCGTCTCACATTATCCGTTGGTATCTATGCCTATCACTCTGGTGTAAGGCATCAATAACATTCTGATTTTGATATTTTCCCTCGACTTATGCAGAATGCAAATGGCACCTTTCAGTGATGAATATTTATTTGTTGAAGTTGCAAATAAGGTATGTCTATGAGATGAACCTGTCTATTGTTTTCATTAGTTTTCTAAATACAACGTAAATTGTTTTCGTCGAATATTTAGTGCATTTCATTATCATTTGTTTGTATTTCATTGAGTAATACTGATTTTCCATTGCTGAAAAGTAGTCAACTTTTTTGAAATCCTTCAGTGCGAAAATTCAAAAGCTAGTGGTACTAAGACTTGGCAAAAGTACTAATTGAAGACTTGCTTAAATATTGGAAATCTAAGTTGTTAGCTCACAACTATCCATTTAAAATCAATTCAAATTTAATAAAGAGTACATTAAAATACAAAATATAATTAAATAAATTGTAACAACCTCCTCCGATGTTTCTATAGGGAGAGTCTGCGGTTCTAGACTTATTACCTTTTTGAGTTTAAAAGTATTTGGGGACTCATGCTCACCCAAGGTGGCTTTCATTGATGTCACCATAGTTCATAATAAACTTCACACACAAGATAACCTTAGAAAGAGAGAAAATTGTTGTCTCCTATGGCTGTCTATGTAGACCGCCTTCTCTTCCATTGTTCTTACGCAACTAAAGTTTGGATTTCCTACTTGGATAGTTGGATAAGTCATGATTTTTTTAGGTGATGGCATGTAAAGCGAGGGATCTTATCTTTCTCTTTTCTTGAAAGTTGGCATCCATTTCACCCAAATGTAGATTCTGGAATACACCCTTGTCCCTTTTGCCATTTATCAGGGTATCTGGATGGGAGAATCCTTAGTTGAAGATGTCGAGTGGGTGTTTTTGGAGATTAAGAGCGTGTTTTTTAGTTGGTGTTGTTGTGACCTTTTGGAGTTCAACGTTATCACTTTGATGACTGTGCATTTATGCAGTAAGCTGGAAAAACATAGTGAACCCAAATTCCTCGAGGGAACCCACCCTTGCACAATAGCTATTGTAATAGCTATTGCAAACTATGGATGTGCATGAGTACTGTTATATACTTTCTTGAGTCATTTTTGTGCAATGTCGGCTTCTTTTGTTGTGTGTCCGTTCATTGAGTTGGCAGTATATTTGTTAATACCATAATACTTCCTCTAATATCGTTGATTATGTTGTAGGCCCTCTTTTGGCAACAACAAAACTATTACGGAGTCGATCTTACTCCTTTGTATGGATCGGCATTCCAAGGATACTTCTCACAGGTTTGTATTTTTAGACATTCATTTCTTTTTTATTTTGTGAAAAAATTAGCATTTTTTATCATTTTATGGAATGTCTCTTCTATCTTGACATATTTTTTGTAAGTAGGTCTTGGAGTTTGAGTGTTATTGTTTATGAGATTGTGTTAAAATCATGGAAATGAGAAAGCTATTACTTAGATGTGAAAGAGTTTGGTGTCTGTATGGACCAAATACAGTAGTAGGTTATAGGGCTGAAAACCGAACCGTCGGTTCAATTTTTTTAATAAACCGCTGACCGAACCGAAATTTTCCGTTTCAATGTTTAAGAATTTGAAACTGAACCAATGTGTTCACCAATCGAGCCGAACTAAACCGATTCGATCAGTTTGTTTTTGCGGTTATTTATTTATTTATTTATTATTATTATTTTATTTTTTTCGGTTTGTGGAGATTCTTAAAGAAGAAAGAGAATTTATAAAGTGTTGAGAGCTGATCTTTGGCTCTGAATGTGTCTAAAAGCTTACCATAGAAAGCCATGTGCTTCAAATCAGTTGCTGCCACTTCAGATTAGTCATTGACGAGGAGAGGGAGGGGTTTTGTTCAATATGAGGTGACAGATTATAGAGGATGAATGGGTGTGATGAATTGAAAGGGGTTTGTAAGAGATTTTGTTTTGGTGGTGAGAGAGTCAGTCGTCGAGTGAGTTTGCGAGTGTAGATATGAATTTTGGAGTGTAGAGACAAAGGGAACTCAGGGAAGAAGATAGGGCTATTTGGGTACTTCCCTTTTGACTTTCTTTTTACCTTTCATTTTATTCTCTTTCTTGCATGAAGATGGAAATGTAGTTCCAATCAACATCAACCACAAATGAATCCATCATCCTCCCTCCAGTCATTCTCTCAACAAGTACCAACAATCTACTCTCTTCCCCATGTGAATGACAACTTTTTCATCTATCTTATTTTTTCACCCAGCCCAATTCAATTCAATTTCCAAATCTTCTCAATAAGTACCAACAATCTACTCTCATCCCCATGTGATTGACAACTTTTTCATTTCTCTTATTTTTTTCACCCAGCCTAATTCAATAGCCTTCTCTCTTGATAAGAGTGTTTGTTCCAAAGTCAATTATGGATCCACTAGTATTGAGTAAATCTTACTTTATTGGTCTTTTCAATGTCAGTGCATTACTTTATTTTGCCTTTTAATACACAATTTTAAATATTTTTTAAACATGCATGTGGTATTTTGGTCCTTTTTTTTTTTTAGAAATTATTGAATTCATAACCGAAAACCGAACCGCACTTCTCAATTTTGCAACTTCCTAAATTGAACCAAACCGATACTGTGAAAAAAACCGAACCAAATTTGTCGGTTTGGTTCAAAGTTCGATAGGTTTGATCCGTTATTTGTTCAAGCCTAGTAGGTTATGGGATTTCCATTTGGTTTCTGTGACAATGTCAGCCTAAAGCCCTGGCTACACATCCGATGTGATTGTGTGTGAATCTTGTTCTTTTAAATTCAATTTTTTCTCGGAAATGACAGCTGCATCGCTTCCCACCCCTTATATGGTGATGCTGGTTTCACATCTTGCTGTTGCTTACTGGATTTTTTATTTTAGTCTTGGGATTTAGCCCATAGACTTGTTAATCGGTAGTTTTTGCCTGTACTTTCCTTCATCACGAAGTTAATGTTAGCTCTAAAACTAATCTGATAGAATTGATTTACATCATAATAATGCCAAAACCCTACTTTGCACCAATTGAACTAGTCTGGTTCAGGTCTTTTACAAATGCCATACAGGAATTGCACACATCTATACAGGACAAAAAAAAATGCTATTGTGAACTGGTTCAGTTGGGTTGCGTGCAATTGCACACTCTTTTACATTGCTTCTGTTACAAACCCGGCGGTTCATTCATTTGACCATAGACTAGGGCGACTTTTGATTTTACAATATTTTGTTCATTAAATTTACAGAAGTGTGTTTTCTCACCTTCAATTTTTTTTTTTTTTTTCAATTACCTGGAATTAATTTTTATTTTTTTGGAGCTCTTTTCTTCTGTTACTGATATGGCCTTTTTGTTTATTGTTCTTTTGTGGATTGGCTTGCTTTCTGTGCAGCCTGTTGTCGATGCATTTGATCCAAGATTATTGGTTGCTCCAGCAATGTTTCATACACTAGATTTTACTTCTTTGAAGGTACAAATTCACACGAGATGCTGCTAGTAGTTTAAAGGCTTGTGTATGTGTACTTATACTGTAATATCTACATTTTCTTTCTCATTTCAAGTTTCTTCTGGTCCACAAAATGATTGCTTTTAAAACAATTGCTGAATATGACATCTTTATTTATTTATTTATTTATTTATTTTATGTCAATAAACTATCATCTTTATGTTCATTTCAATTGTATTTATTGGACATAAAGGCCAAGCCTGTGCCCTTCTACTTGTGATAGTCAGTTTCTATACAACTGAAATTCTTCACACTTTTCATCTTTTACAGGAAGAAGAGTTGTATGAAATTGACATCCCACTCAGATTTATAGCATCCGTTGGCGCTAGAGTGCACGGGTTAGCTTGTTGGTTTGATGTCCTGTTCGATGGAAGGTAACCAATCAACAGTCCCAATCTCTTTTCTTTACATCCATAACTGGGCTTCTTTTATTTACTTCTTTTAATATCTAATTTTATTAAAGTTAGTGCCTTTGCCCGAGTAGGTTTTATTACTTTTATCTTGATTTCTGAAATGTGAGAATGTATTTGACTATGCAGTACTGTTCAAAGATGGCTTACCACAGCCCCCGGGGCACCTACTACCCATTGGTATCAATTACGTTGTGTTCTCAACCAACCTATTTATGTCATGGCTGGACAAGAGATCACTGGACGGCTCCACATGGTTGCCCACAATGCCCAGAGTTATACGATGTACCTAACAATGTCAGGTTGGCATTTTCTGATTATAAGTAATATTGGAATGTTTTTAAGGGCCTTCCAAAAAAAAAAAGGAATGTTTTTAAGGTTTATTGCCTTCTGATAGATGGTACACTACTTCTGACAGCTAAATCATGGGGAGCTGCTGCTGATCAAGGGAGGATAATTCAGACCTCGTCCTGCAAACTTGATCTTAAGGAACCCTACTATCGACTGTCACAACCACAATCCTATGCTTGGGCCCAGGATCAGCAGCCACACCAGCTACTACATGCACAGGTTCGTCTTATTTACCTATTAGCAAATGTAAAAGCCTAAAAGGAAAGATTAATAGGGCACATTAGTTATTGGCCCCAACTACACCTCACCACATGCACAAAAAAAAAAAAAATGGAAACCTACAGAAGGCTTGTAAAAAAAATGGAACCCTACCCTTTTCATGCAGCTATCAGGAGAAGGCTTGTAAAAATGGAAACCTACAGAAATGATTCTTTGCATTTTTTTCAACTTCATTATCCCCCTGCAACTGTAATTAAACACTCATTAATCCCAAGATCACTATCAATGGTCATAATCATAAACTTTCATATTGGACTGTCTGTCAGCCTGTAGGTCCTGTACAGATTACAAATAGTTACTGGATTTTTTATTGTTGCACAGTCACTCATATTCATTAATGTGCTATATGCCTCCATAATCACGTCTATTGTTAGTTTTCAACTTTGTCTGCAAGTTTAATTGTGGCTCCACTGAAAGTAAATGGTAGAAAAATTAAATTTAAAATAAAAATCAAACTTCAAACCTAGTTTTTCTTATACTTCACTAATCAGTACAAGCGACTTTTCATCCTTTTACATTGTCTGGCGTTCTAGCATGATGTGATTTCATGTTTAGATTCACTAGTTCCCTTTCCCTTGAGTGAATGAAGTTGCACAGCCCTTCCTGAAAATCCCGCAGCTTATCCTTTTTCATCACGAATACAATTGTGAACTCACTTTGTGAGGTTGGTAAAATTTTGACCAGCTTTGGTGGGTATGCGAGAATTTAAACTGGCAATGAGATTATAGCCACTTTGGGCTATTGCATAACCTATCAACCGAAGAAGCAAATTCATCATTGACAGGGTTGGTATTACTCTCTTGGTTTCTAGTTTTTGCTTGTCACTAATACACATATTTCAATCATTCAATACAGGACGGAGCCCAGGATGCAGTGGGGCAAGGTTCAACGCAGCAACAAACACAAAATTATGATGTTACTTTGAATCAATGAGCTGAAAGTTATCCCGGCACTGCAGTTAGCCACAGATCTTCCTAATTGACCACAGCAGCCTCTGTATCATAAAAGACACCTGACTCCCTGCACTGGTATTGTCGCCAAGTCAAAATATTGCCCTAAAATCTATGATGCAGATGTCTTCTGCTTCATGGTTCATATTCTTGCTTGTCAGGCATTGTGACCTACATTGCCCAAGGGTGGGATCATGCAAGATTTTTTCTGTGGTAGCTTATCATGGTTGTTGATGTGAATTGTCTCAGATGGCTACATTTACAAGGGGGATTTACTACTCCAATATATGCTATGGTTCACACTTTTAGCACCCTTTTTTTTAATACCTTAACTCCTCTCACCCCAAATGCCGTCAACTGGGATCGACCCCGTGATCTAGTGATACCATCCATCACTGCTCAACCATCACACCTTTGGCCACTTTCAGCACTTAAAAAGACTGATGGATTTCCCCATGCACAATGAGTTTAGTAAAGGATGGTATGTATGCATCCGAAATTACTCCCTCAGATACTCAGATTTGTTTGGTAAAAAAGATTCATTATCTTCAAAACTAAAATTCTTGAAATGTCAGCTCTGACTAAGATTCCGTTATTTCTTGAATCTCCGTTCTGATTCAGAATCACCACGGGTCATAGATAGATGAAATAAATCAGAAGTTCTTGGAATATTCACTTCTTCCTTCCATTTTCCAATTGATTTGCAATAAATTCACTTTTTCATATATATCTAAATGGATTTGGATCTCATTTTAATTATTGCAATTCAAATATAGAAAGATCATTCACTGCACCTCTACATTTTCATTTTGAATCCCCTTCTGAAAACAGGATTTTGCTTGTGAGTTTCAATTCGTTCCAGAGGGTAAGTGCCCGAACAAAGGGTATGTCTTAACTGGTAGAAGAAGTCATGCATCTCTTTATGAAAGGCTGCCCATATTCTTCCTTCAACATTCTCAACTCTTCATTAACAGAGGTGAAATAGATGCATAAAAAAAATATTAATTTTCAAGGGAAAAAAAAAACCCTCTTAATTTTATCAGTCCATTTACAAAAATCAACGGCAGGCCTGTAGCGGATGAAGATGAAATCACAGGTCAAAATCTGCCAGCATTATCTGAGGTGACAGGGGGTTTAAGGGATAAAAAAAAAGGGAAAAAAAAGAAGAAGATAAACTTATTTCAGCACAGTATAAAAGTAGCAAGGATCAACAAATGGGTGCAAAATCCGTGATACATCAATTGATTGTAACCCAATGTAATCTAAAAAAGGTAAATGTCTATAATCTGTTGGAATATGATGTATGATTAGCCCTTTTGTCTTGTTGAGCTAGCTGCATCAGTATCGTGATGAGATTCACCATGAAACTGGAAAACTGCTTTGAACTGAACCCAGTTTTGCCCATATGTAGAGAAGAATGACTGAATGAGTAGGCATTTCAAACTTCATGTGTACTTCCATGGGCAACATCTCAGCAGAAGATTGCTGGAAACTGTCATTCTTTCCTTTAGTTACTTGTATACATCTTAGCTTGCTGCTGCCATGGCTGGAATTTGCTGGATGTTGATGACATTGTAACACCGACCACACAGGGTGGGATGTTCAGTGAAGGAACCAACTTTTGTTGAGTAATTCCAGCATCTTTCACACTTGGAGCCATCTGCACGAGTTACACCAATCCAAACTTTGCTCTTCCCTTGTATAAGACAATCTCCAGTATACTGAATATTTTCAGCAAGTTCGTTCCCAGGTGAAGAAAGAACATCAACCTGTGTAAGGTCACAACTTCAGATGATAAGCATTGCATTTTTCGATCTGGTAAATAAAGGAGAGAGCAGTAAGAGTATCCCTCTTAATACTGCTCTTGTTGTATTTGCTAAACTGACATGGATTCTATTTAGTAGTGCCATCAACATCCCCAAAAGATGCGATCATTGGTGTATTTTGCAGCAGTCCTATACATCTTCTTGAAGGAAGGAATAGGAATGCTCCTTGATGAGCTGAATACTATTTGCTAATTGCAAGGAGTATTAGAGTGAACATACCTGTGATGTTATAAACATGCGATGTAGTTCATCAGCATCATTGCTGGTGACACACATCCTCCGCAGTCTAGAGGACAGATCAGCATCGGCACTGTGGAGATAAACCTTTGCATCTAAGCTTGACCCTATTAATTTACCAGTACGAGCAGTCTCTAAAACTTTATTCACCTCGGTTCTCAGCTGGGAAAAAGTGAAATATCAGCAAGTTACAAATAGTTTAGTAAATGATGCAGCGAATTATCCAGCACACTAAGAGCCTTTTGTTAAGAATTCATCACTTAACTCTGGGTCTCAGGCAGAGAATATAAGACAGAAATCCAGTATACTAAGAGCCCTTTTGTTAAGAATAAATGTTTGGATTGTGCAGGAAAATTTTCCTTATATTGTAAACACTGAATACTGCAAGTGCTTTAAATTTTTTTATTTCAGTTAAAATGGAAAACTATATCATGGGGCAGTACCTCAAGAAGTGTCCCGCAGAAATCAATGTCCTCAGCAGACAGTGCAAGCCATCTCTCATTTGCATGAGGCCACCTTGACTCAAAAATAAATTTGGCTACAGAGCCATCGTCGTTGCTATGCTCAAAGGGCAGATTTTGCCATACATCCTCAGCCAAATGAGGTAATATTGGAGCAATGAGCCTTGCAATAGTTAGGAGATGGGCTGCAAGAACTGTTTGACAACTTCTCCGCGTGAAACTTGTTGTGCCCCTGAAATACTAGTTTGAATAAGTATTAAGTTGAAGGAGAACTCTGGGCTTAATAAATTTCCAAGACTAGATTATAGGAAAATTACAAAATGGAGAAAGCTTTTTTCAATGCACGTGTTCGCATTTTTAGTTTGCAAGGTAACCAAGAATAACAATAAATCCTTAAAGGATCTTATAGGATTCTAGTATCAATACAACTTCATAGTAGACTTCAACACAACTCCTTTGATAGTAACAGAGGTTGGCAATAATGAAAAGCAGGTTTTATCCACTAGTGAGAATTTCTAATGCCCATGTGAAATTACCTAAAGAGTAGATCATTTAATTCCCATTATGGTCTGCTAGGCCGACATGTGGTCACACTTAAATCCAGAACTTCTAGTCCAACGAAATAAAGATGGTAACTTTTTTTGGAAAGTGAGAAGTCTGAAATTCTTTCACGGACCAAAAAATAAAATAAAAATAACAAGAAGAGAATATTTTATTACCAGAAAAATAGTTTGCGCTCGTCATATTTCTGCTAATAAATTTAAGGGGTTTTTTTTTATTAGTTTGACCTCATTAGTTTATGCCTAATTGAGTTTAGTACTCGTTTTAAAAACTAATTTAGGCTCCGTTTGGTATGCGGTAAAAGAATGCATAATGCAAAAGTTTATGGCGGTTATATAAACTTGGGTGCTTTGTTGACTTTACGGAAAACAATTATTGAAATTTGAATTCAGGATCTCCGCATTTTCTAGTTATAAAATTTTGCAAAACTTTGCGGAACAAAATCTCCCGCATTACTTTGCAAAACTTTCATCATCTCCTCGAGTACTCTCAACTTTTTCATAAACACCCCAACCACCACCACCTTCACAGCTACCATCATCGCCAGTACCACGACCACCATACCATAACCATCACAACCACCACCACGACTCCTCTGCCACCACCTCCACCACCACCACTATCATAGCATAATAACCACAACCAACACTACCTCACTATTACCACCATAATCGTTGTCGTCGCGCGCCACCACTACGAACACCGTAACATAACAACCGCCACTACCACTATCATAGCATAATCACCACAATGAATACCACCTCACTATTACCACCATAAACGTTGTCGCCACCACGACCACCATAACATAACAACCACCACCATCGCCATTGCCACTACCACAACCACCATAGCCACCACTACTACCACCATCATCGCCATCGCCATCGCCACCACCATGACAAAACCATCACAACCACCATCACCATAGCCACTGCCACCGCCACTACCACCATCATCACCAACTCCACGATCGCCGCTACCATAGCATACTCACCACAACCACCACTACGACCACCACAACTATCATAAAATAATACCACCACCACTATAGCATAATTACCACCACATTCACTACTACCACACCACAACCACTGCAACCATCATCACCACTATGACCGCCGCCACCACTACCACCACCATTTTAACAACCACTGTCATTGCCACCACCACCATCATTGCCCACATTTGCAATCACCATCATCACAACCACAATCACCGCCACCATGACACTGCAACAATTACTACTACCATCATCAACACCACCTACAATCACTTGTCTAATTTGCATCGATTTTCCTTAGTTACTATCAAGCACCCGTAAAGTAATGCATTGCAAACTAATGCATATGCGTCAATTTGCAAAATACATTATTTTACAGTCAGAGCCTTGGTCTAGCACTCAAATTGTAATAGTCAACGTAGTTGACTTCCATTTACCGTTTAAATTTTCTTAAAACCCAAAAATATCCTTCACTTAATAGACACATGCAAAACCCATGCCGGGTAAACATCTTTGAAATTCATCTTTGATTGATCTTTGAGAGATATGTATAGTCATGGTTAAAAAAAAAATCTCCTTCACTTTCTTCTTTCCCAAACCCTTCACTTCTTTTTTCCCAAACATCTTCCAGCTGCTCCATTAACCATCTCCAAAACCAATACCCTTCATTACAAATCCATGAGTGAAATTCACTCGCACTATAAGCAATTCGATTAAACAACTCATTTTTGACAATCAAAGGTTTATTAATAGAAAAATAAAAATTAGTTTTTATGTACTTTTTTCTTTTTTCTTTATGCAGGTGATATTGGAGACCCATGAGACTGGCCACAATTGTTAAATGGGGTGTTGAGGAAAACAACCAGAGATATGGAACTGAATGGTGGGTTCAAGATGCATAAATTACTTTTGTTTCAACGAATGAAGATCATAATATTCATTTCTAGTTTGTCATTTAAATAATTGAATGAAAAACATGAAGTGGACAGTGGTTTAATCATTCTCTGTGGACCCTAGCCCCCATGGTCAAGAACATGGCTTCACCAACCACTCTATTCTGGACCATTTGACCATTTGAATGGAAGCTGAAATTTTAGTTGAAAACCCAAAAGTTAGTTTAGTTGCTCAAGTTTTATGCTTAGATTAGAGGTTTTATCTCATCAGATAATCTAATTTTTGTCATTTCTGATTAAAAAGCCTTGAGATTAAGACCCATTGAGAGATTAAATGTGGTGGCTTATGCAATTGAATGTGTTGTTTAATCGAATTGTGTTGGTGGCTTAATGCAACTGAATGTGGTGTTTCAATTGAGTGTGATGGTGGTGGTTTCAGGGAGGGAGATATTAGGAGAGAGAAAGAGAGGTATTCATTTGGGTTTGGGTTGGGTATTGGTTTTGTAGATGATTAATGGAATAGCTGGAAGATGTTTGGGAAAGAAGATGGGAAGGGTTTGGGAAAAAAGAAGTGAAGGAGATTTTTTTATTTTTTTATTTTTCGTTTTTAACCATGACCATATATATCTCTCAAAGATCAGTCAAAGATGAATTTCAAAGGTAAACTTGAATTTCAAAGGTGTTTATCTGGCATGTGCCTACTAAATGAAGGATATTTTTGGGTTTTAAGAAAATTTAAACGGTCAATAGAAGTCAATTACGTTGACTCTTACATTTGAGTGTTAGATTGAATTAGTTTTTAAAATGAGTACTAAACTCAATTAGGCATAAACTAATGAGGGTCAAACTAAAAAAAAACCCTAAATTTAATTCATTGACCAAAAAGAAAAATGACGAAAAAGATAACGACAACAGGAAAATATGTAACGGGGAACAAAATAATTTTTAGTACTCTTAACCTTGTGGGCAGGTCCTAATGGAAGCTTATGTGATTGTGGCAACTGGCGTGAAATTACAACACATAATGAATATCAGCCATTTCCAGAAGAATGTGATCCCTTCGTGTGACAATATAATGCTCTAAAATATCAAAAACAAATAAGTTTAAAAAACAACTAGCCCCGCATTTGTAGTGCTCTTATCCTCGCATTGCTAATGGCAAGCTCAGATGGAAATTTATACCATTTTGGTAGGTGGTGTATTACTCATAGCATGTCCTGGATATGATCCATTTACGGGGAAACATAATTATTGCCATGGGCTCCAAATAGTAGGACTACAAAACGAGAAAAATTAAGAGTCAAGAAATAATACCCGACATAAAGACGATCTTTGCCGACATCGAAGTAAAAATTGGATAGATCTACGATGGCAAAGCGTTGTATGATCTGAAAACAAACAAATGAAGTCAGAAAAGAAAATACAAATTACAGACAACATACATTTACATGTAGTGAATTGTACAGCTCAACAGAGATGAGCCCTGTATGAGGAAAAGTCCATCATGAAACCCAGATCTCTTAACTGCCAAGGAATTTCAGATTCTTCTAGATTCCCATGCTATTTCGAATGGTCAAGAAGCAGAATCACCTCTAATCTGAGATAACTCTCTTTATGCTACGTACCATATTATTTTGATATGTACTCTCAATATAACATTCAGGAGTCTCCTGCCTGTTTCACAATGTTATTTGCTTGTGGTGGCAGACAACCAATTATCTTCATTTGGAGGAAAGGAGATAACATATGTGCAAATTTATTCTTGCTTACTATTGTTATGATAACATGAAAAGCATAGAACTATTAATACACAAGTAAACCTTAAAACGGTGATGAACCACTCTAATTTCATAATCACTGGAGCATGTTTGCAAGTGCTATAGTTTTATTCATGCGCTGACCATTATTAAAAGGTTTTCTTTATAATATTGCTGGCAAGTGGAATTGAAACCACTTTATATGGGTCAAGAGAGTATCTTTCAGTAACGAAATGAGAGGGTCGATAATTGAAAATCTCCTGAACACTAAAATGAATCTCGTTATTGATCTTATGGTAATGAATAGTGTCCAGATATTTAGTAGTACATTTAGCAGAGGGAAAAAATGTGATAACATTTTTTGAACTCAGCAGTCATTTAGAACCACAACACATGACTTACAAAATTTATTAAAAGTATGGAAACTGCAGGGATATTGACATAACCATTCAAGATAATTCTATCTCAAAGTTATCCAGATCTATGCAGTCGTACCTGGATCAATTACAGTCATATTGAAGGTAACGTGTTACGTGTGTTGACCGTCCAAAACAAGACAGAAAAGTTTATTTGGGGAATAAACAAGCACATCTTAATGAAATTTTACAGCTAACAGTACAAGACTTACAATTCACAACAAAAAAATCAAAACCAACATCAGGAGGAGAAATAGAATATGATGAATCCCAACTTTTCAGCACTATTGTACTTATCTGATTAGTATGTTAATTTACTAGACCAATCAACACAAAAAAAATTACTTTACTAAAGTTTAGCAACTACCAGCGTATATTAGTGAATACTTCTAAGTGTCCATGAAATGCATAGTCATGAAGTATAGCAAGACTAAGAAAAGATGATACCTGAAATATCCAAGACTGAGAAAAGATGATACCTGAAATATCTTGTAAAACTGGTAGTTTTCATAGCTGTCCGTGATGCTCTTCACAACATTTTCAAGCTGGAAGAGTGCATGTTGATCAATCATTGGAAGATCGTTGTACGCAACAGCATTCTCTGGCTACAGATACGCAACAGAACAAATATTAATGTCTATTAATATCAACAAGATTAAGCATAAGATAAAGACACCTAATCAAGCACAAGTATAAACTCAAGAATGATTTCAGAACAGCTTCAAAAATAATCTCCAGAGCAGGAGAATAATACTATAAAAGGAATAGAGTTAAAGGATGGATTTTGTATAAAAAAAGAAAAACTAAGACGAAGACTCTGACTGAAACAAAAGTTAAATACTATAAACTCGAGAATGATTTCAGAACAGCTTCAAAAATAATCTCCAGAGCAGGAGAACAATATTATAACAGGAATAGAGTTGAAGGATGGATTCTCTATAAAGAAAGAAAAACTAAGACGAAGACTGAAACAAAAGTTAAGTGCAAAATTTGAATAATCCAAGACGGCAATATGCAAATTCAGTCAAAGCACCCAGAAACACATTGCAGGCTATAAAGAACAGCTAGACATTGAAACAAGCAGATATCATTGATGAATAATTGAATAGATTCCTAGAGGTGAGAAATCATCATGTGGTCCCAATGGGCCTGACCCAACAACACAAATCTATATTTGGATGACAATATCAACATACTTTCCAGTCATGCAGATTTGACAAAAGATATCTCAATGTCCCTCGAAGCTTTCTGTATATATCAGACATCTGACGGAGGATTTGAGGCCCAACCAGTACGTCATTAGTATAATCTACACTAGAAACCCAAAGGCGCAAAACATCGGCTCCGTAACCAGTTGCATCCTGCCAAGAAGAAAGAGAATAACAACTATAAACCTTACGAGATTAAAAATATGTCAAAAACAATATACAATGATGCAATACCTTGGAGTTTTTCCCTCCTTCTATCACAGTATTTGGATCTACAACATTGCCTAATGATTTGCTCATTTTCAAACCCTTTTCGTCCAGTACAAATCCATGTGTTATAACACGTGAATATGGGGCTTTCCCTGTAAAAGTAACAAAAAATAGCCATCTCATTCAAGCAACAAAAAATTCCATAGATACCAAGTTAATATTACCTGCAATACTTTACCGAGGTTTTCTTAGAACTAGAATCAGCAACTAACTAAATTTCCTGTTTACAAGTATGAAATAAAGAATTTGAAAAAATATAGGAATTGGATTGTCAAGATTTTCAAAAAGCTTGGGTTTCTTTAGGGAGGAGCTAGGAGTATGATTCTTACATAAATGGGAATTGGAATGTCATCTTCAACCTCACTTCTCTCTTGTTTTCCTGGTCTCCTCCTATCCACTCCCCATTCAATCCCCCACTTTCGATGGAGCTGGGTTCTATGCAAATGTATGGTTAACTTATTTCATTTGCTTACAAACAGCTTATTTCAGTGAATGACACTCCAGGTCTGAGACTAGTAAATTGAAACAATAATAAATGTTATAAATACCATTTTCCAAGCATTAACAAAACAATACCCAAAATAAGTACGGGAAACTTATAGTTTACAAGCATCTCTATGCATGCTACGCGTGATAACATATATATATATATATATATATTTTTTTTTTTTTCAAACCCTTGCAATTAAGTTTTTCTATGGTAAGGTAATTTTTCATTTTAAATAGAACACAAGTTACAATAAATTATTTTTTTGGTTATTGCAATAACAATTTTGTATATATATTATACACATTGGGTTAAAAAATCATTGCAAAGCTATAAAATTTTGCTTTTAGCAGGTACACCAAGGGAACTGAAACATTAGGAATTGAAAAAGAGACGAGTCGTGTAAAAGGTTGGGTAGGTGGCAGCAGCACATTATAAGGGTTAATATGGATTGTGCGTAACTATCCCAGTAAGTGCTTTGCTTAATTATATATATATTTATTTATTTATTTATTATTTTTTTTTTTTTTCAAACCCTTGCATTTAAGTTTTTCTATAGTAAGTTAGTTTTTAAATAGAAACACAATTTACAATAAATTATGTTTTTGGTCCTTGCTCTAACAATTTTTTTTCTTTATATATATATTATACACATTGGGGAAAATAATCATTGCAAAAAGTAGCAAGTACTTATAAAATTGTGCTTTAAGCAGGTTCACCAAGGGAACTGAAACATTAGAAATTGAAACAAGAGACGAGTCATGTAAAAGGTTGGGTAGGTGGCAGCTGCACATTATAAGGGTTACTATGGATTGTGCGTAACTATCCCAGTAAGTACTTTGCTTAACTATATTTTTTTTTTCAAATCCTTGCATTTTAGAACATATATATGTGTTTTTCAAACCCTTGCATTTAAGTTTTTCTATGGTAAGGTAATTTTTCTTTTTAAATAGAAACACAATTTACAATAAATTATGTTTTTGGTCCTTGCTCTAACAAATTTTTTTCTATAATATATATACATATAGAATACACTTTATATATATATATTCTACGCATTGGGGGAAGAAATCATTGCAAAAAGTAGCTATAAAATTGTGCTTTTAGCAGGTACAACAAGGGAACTGAAACATTAGAAACTGAAAGAAGAGACGAGTAAAAAAGGTTGGGTAGGTGGTGGCAGCCCATTATAAGGGTTAATATGGATTGTGCGTAACTATCCCAGTAAGTGCTTTGCTCAACTATATTTTTACTCTGGACATAATTGAAATTTCATGTTGATAGTGGAGCATTTAATGCTTTTGAAAGGGGAAGTGGAGTTTCTCTCCGTGTGGCAAGGTTAATGTTAAAAATGAGGTGTACTAAAATACCATACGCAATGTTTGTTTTCACAGATTTCGAAGATGACAGAATAAGTTTTTCACTGTTCCTCAGGGTGAAAAAACATTATGTAGTTAGATTTCCGTGGGAAAGTTTTAGTACCAATGAACTTATGGCAAATTTTACAAGAATATGTCAAGACATATATCTCCGATTTTTCTCACAAAGTAAAGTATCTTATGAACGTTATGAGATAATATGGCATTCTCAGTCTTGGAATATAATGCAAGTATACACATCTAACGATAACAGAAGGTAAAACAACTAACTAAGCACCGCATAGGCAATTATAATCAGCATATAATAGAATACTCTTCAATGTCACGCAAAGTAAATGACTATTACATATTTGTACCCTATCTATAAGATGGTCATCTCGCAATCTTATTTTGATCATAAAAGATGAAATTTTTAGATATGATACCTTTTGTGGCAATACTGGTTAACAGAGAACTTTGAAACCACCCACGATGTTGATCTGAACCCTCAAGATACAAATCTGCAGGGTAACTAAGGCCATCTCTTTTCTCCAAAACAGCAGCCCAAGAACAACCTAAAACAATAAAACTGAAAGGCTGTATCAATGTGAAATTAATACACAAATGAAAGTATAGATACACAATTACCAATCTAAAGACCTTTGCTAAAGGCAGATTGAAGGGGGGACATAATATAGCAAGAACAAACATGCAGAGGATGCTGTTATTGGGAAAATTTCCAAAATCAATATGTAAATTGTAGAAACATCATAAACGTGACATTACAGAAGGAAAACTTTTAACTACTCGGTTAGAAATTGGATGAAATATTCTGCAGGATAAAGCAAGGGACAAACAGCATAGGCAAATGTTGCCAGTCCAAAAGAATAATCTCTACAAACATATTTTGTTGGTAAACAGAGAACCTCGATAAACTTCAAATTTACAATTCTCAGCAATAGCAAAAAGCCTATAAGACCTGAAAGGGGAAGAATGAGATTTTTACTGTCTTTGATATAATACATGCATCATATTGCTGGTCAAGCAAATATGTTCGCTAAATAGTTATAATATATTCAAATAGGTGATCATTAACATTCCAGAAAGCAATAATCATCGTCCACATGAAAAAACTGACAAAGATATCTTCCTTTTGTCTTGCAGAAACCTAGCATAAGTAGGATAAAAATTGCCGGCCCATACATACATATTATTATGATATATAGCTGTAAGAAATGTCAATACACTTTGGTCCCCTTTAATAATTTGATATTGGTTAGCAGAATCCAATAAAGCTTCACAAATCTGACCACGAAAGCAGAAACACAGAATATCCGGTCAAGGGGACCAGTTTTTATGCAGTGAAGGAAAAGAAACTCCCATTAGATAAGGGTTAATAATGTCATTATTCATATAAATACCTGAGTCAAACCAGACATCCATTGTATCAAATCCCTTTTGATAATCTGCTGCTCTGTGGCGATATCTATCAGGAAGCAATTCCTCAACTTTCATGTACCACCATGCATCACTTCCCTTTTGTGATATAATAGCTGCAAAACGATATAATCATATGGCTTAGATGCCCAACTGAGACATAGCAAAACCAAAATGTTTGTGATAATGGGGTTAGATTGACTTGGAGTCTTGGACTCTATAAGATCCTAATATTGGATTTGGAGCTTTAGATGTTAAAGGAAATTTTAGAGAATTAAAATAAAAAATAAAAAATAAAAAATAATAAATAATAAATAATAAAAATAATAAAAAATAAAAAAGAAGAAGAAAGAAAGAGTGATGGAATATGCATTATAACTTATAAGCCATAGATGGAGTATTATCAACTACTATTTACTAGCACAATTTACATTGTTTGAGAGATAAGTTGCACAAAAGATGATATCCTCAATAAAACCTTGACAGAATTTCCTTGAAGGCAATTGATATTAAAGGTTAGAACTCTCACTGTAGGTATTTGATTATAGAACTACTGTTAAAGCATAATCTCAGTCGATGTGAAAACTGTCACTGATAGGTTATTTACCACCGACTACGATAGTATATGCATCCATTGTGAAAAACTAACTGCGTGCCAGATAAATACAGTACAGTTGCAGCACGGTGGAATTTCTTACATTTAATGTGATCGATAGTCTCTTCATTTATCAGTGGCTCCTTCGTATCTACATGATAAAAAACTGGAATGGGAACACCCCAAGTCCTTTGTCTTGAAATGCACCAATCAGAGCGGGTTGAAGTCATTGCAGAAATTCTGTTTTCTCCCTGAATGTTTTCCATATTAGAGTGAAATTAAACCACCAACAAAAAACAAGGGAAAGGCACAAACAACATACCAGATAAAATTTGATCTGAACAATAAAATAAATTGAACGTCGTAAGGAATTGATTGTAGCAAATTCTCACAAATCATTCATCTGAACTACCCAATGATCAGTAGAGTTAGGACAGCCATGGTAACTAATATATATACCCACACTTTTACGTATATGGAAAGTGATCCGTTGAGCTGTTGCCTAATCTTTGGTACTAAAGTTTGTACTAAAACTTCATCTAGGACCAACTACAAGATTTCAAGATCTAAGAATTGATCTCCTATATCACCTCCACTAAGATTCAGCAACTTGTATCCCCTCAAGTTCAATATCCAAGTTAAGGTCAAAATGGTTGTCAATGTTTCTTCAACTAACCACTTATTATACAGTCACAAATATAGAACTGAAATCCTTTCTTAATGATGAACATGGTGTAAAGCTCAACGTCGCAAAAAATTAATCAACTCCAAAGCTGTACCAAAATGAGATTATAATACATGCAGAAGTAAAATGGTTAAAGTGAAAGTAGACTAAGAGAACCTATCATAGACACAAAAGCACAAGCTCAAAGTTGGCATTAATCTCCTAGCACAGACCTTGGAGATTCAATAGACATCCAATCTAAAAATGAAACTGATGAAGGACTATAGGGTGATACTTAAGGACTGGTATTTCTTTAAATGGGGAGAGTATGATGCAGGAGCATTGCTAATATTTGATATTATTGTCCTTTCTAAGAATATTTACAGGTTGATTTTTTATTTCAAAATTAATAGATTTATAGAAATTCCATTCATTCCAAAATTGTTAAGAGGTTGATTTTATTTTGAGTACAATTTTTTTCAAGTTATTATATTAATAGCTTAGGGGTCATGTCTAGACAGTTTTAGTGTGTTTTGGAGCTATTTGGTCATGTTTACTCGTAAATACGGTTAATTTTCTGGTGGATTTGATTAATCAAAAAGATCCTTTGTGTTTGCTTCTTCCTGTGTGGAAGATTTTTATCCTTTACTATAACAAAACTGATAGTCACATTTTTCTTCCTTATTCAGAGAAAACATGACCTAAAAGACCCCAAAACATACAAAAACTGGCTAAGCACGACCCCTGCTCATAAAAAAGTTTGGACTTTGAATCTGAAATAACTCCTAAATATCCTATTATAACTGAGAAATAAAATAAAAATTAAATCTTAAATATCCATAAAGTAGACCTAATAATATTAGAAGCAATGCTTCTGCATCATACTATCCGTTTGAAGAAAAACTCACCTCAAGTTTTGCCATATAATCCTGCATTAGAAAGGCATAAAAGCAACTCCATCAAGCTTAGCCAAATGAAACATCATTCCTGTTATTCCCATTGTGCATTTCATCTAATCCTATTTATCCTCGAGCTATCTCGTGTTGGCTCGGGTTTTGTGCGACACTGACAAGACCCAACTAATTGAAATGATTTTCCACTTCTTGATATTGCACTATATAAGTATTTTATATAAATTGGGCACCAATTGAGCAAAGACAATTTTGCAGAAACAAGAGTGCTCGAGTCCAGTTAACTGACTAGGGAAGGGCGGGGTCCTGTGTAGTAGTAATGAGACATTAGAGATAGAGAAACTAGGAGATGAAAACATAAACATTAACTAGAATGCTCCAGAAGATGCTGCCAATGGCTAAAAAGTATTATGTTCAGTAACGCTCGGTGCAATCCACAATGCTAGGACACTAACCAAACCAATAATGTTCATTATTGGTTCATCAAACCTCTCAACGTTGAAATCCCCATAATATTACATGATATTCTTTCCTACCAACACCCATGTGGGCCTCTTACCTCATTGCTCCCCCTTCCTCAACAAGTTATCTCAAGACAATGGCCTCCCTCAACAAGTTACTTTCTTTCTTTCTAAATCTTCCAGCTAGTTTCCCCGAAATGAAATAAAATAAGTCAAAGAAGTTGTGAGCAAACCAAAATTTAAGGTTGCCATTAAAACCTGGAGAAGCAAAACAAGAAATGCACCCAAGATGAAGAGTTCTACATTGAGGTAGGAGCTCATATGAAGCATTAGACAAGCAATGAAAGAAATGATTATATGCAATACCTGTGCTGGAATCCATGTCACATGACCAATTGCATCCATAGCAGCCTGGCGGAACCCTTCCACAGAAGCAAACCACTGCTCAGTTGCCCTAAATATTGTCGGCTTCTTGGTTCTCCAGTCATATGGATACTTATGTTCTGCAAAAGAGAACACTTAGTAGGATATTTACATAAACTACACTAAAGATATGAAATGGAATGCCTACATTATTATTTGAACAGTATTTAAAGAGGGAATAAACTCACTATATGGTTCTTCCATAATGATTGACAGTTTCTCATCCAAGTATTTAACAACAGCAACATTACCATCTCCTAGAACATCTAAACCACTGAATCTTCCAGCCTCTTCAGTGAACTTTCCATCATCATCTACAGGAGAAAATATGGGAAGACCGTATTTCAGGCCAGTCACATAATCCTCCTGACCATGACCAGGGGCTGTATGAACTAATCCAGTTCCAGACTCTGTCGTAATGTAGTCTCCTCCAATAACAACAGGGCACTCCTTGTTATCTATTGGATGAATGTATCTGATGCCATGAAGAGGGATGCATGTTAGAGATCCAAAACAATGCAGATTCCTAGTTTATCTTGAAATTTCAGCTGTACAAATTCCATGAAAGGAGCAAGAACAGAGAAACTTTTAATTGTCAGACCTGCAATTTTCAAGATCTGAACCAGACAGTAATTTTTTTATTGCGAGTTTCACGCCCCATTTTGATTCCAGTGTGGGAACAAGATCTGCTGCCACAATGAGGAAAAGCTTCCTTTGATCATTTTTCAAAACATTGCCAATACTTCTTTTTCCATTTCCTGATGAAGCGGAAACTTCTTCAGAGAGTGACATCACTTCAGTCACAGCATATTGAAGATTTGCATTCACTGCAACAGCTGCATGATAAAAATGTTACATCCTGCACAACAAATTGTTCACTTAATGTTTTTTTTCTTCTTTTTTTAAAGGTAAAAATTATATTAAAACTTGACTGTAAAAAGTTACAATCCCGACCTTAAAAAGATTAAGGTCCTAAACATCAATATTTCCCAATCCACATGATAGCAATAGGATGCTGAGGGCTATTACTTGTGGAAAGTATTACCTGTTTGCTTATGCGTATGTCATCTTAACTCATTTTTTGGTCTTAATGGTAGGCTCACCTCGCCGCCGGTAGATGTATTTGTTCCTTTTCTCTAAATGATTTAACATGATATTAATCGTCATTATCTCGTGCTTATGTAAGCATCTATCTGTGGGTTATACATATAGAACACAGGTGATACTACAAGGCAAGATTACTCTTCTGATTTTTTTTATATATTTGAATCAAACCATTTCACAATAACAAAAGAAGTGGAGATGATTTTTTATTCTCGTCTAACTGTTGATATTGTTAATTTACTGTTTCACAAAGGGAAATACTATTTGAAATGAAAATCACAAATGCTAGACAGAACAAGGAACCTCGTTGGAGAACAAGGTCGACAACCTAGCTAACAGTAACAACTGGCAAACCACAAAATAGAACCCTTTGGAGAAATAATGTTGATATTAAGATTCACAGATGACAATCATATGGAAGAAATGACTTGTTTCTCATTTATGGAAAAGGCCCCGTTCACTTTTCACTTAAGTTCAATTATTGCTCCCGATTTTGCCAACCACTCTTAATGATCACAAAATCATTCTTCCATAAGATACATATATTTTGGCACGTTCTGAGGCACATTTTACACGCCTATGGACCATGTCTAATATAACAAAGAGTTATTTTTTTGTGAGGATGATCTCCATAATGAATAGATCATCCTCATAAAACACCAGCTTTATACCGCAGTTTGTAGCCACGATATTAAAATTGAAGAATGATACCATTTTCAGCTGTCTGTTTTTATACAATCTGAATATCATAATGCAGGAATGAAGTGAATATTTTGTGAGGATGATCTCCATGGTGGGGAGATCATCTTCAACATCAGGGCCCCCATGAAAGTATCAAAGTGCGTGTATGAAGAATATGTCAAAATAACACAAGATAATTTTAAATGAGAAATAGATACACCAAGGCAAAAATACTATAGATGCAAGATATGGGAGAAGGGTGAATGCTTTCTTTTTTGTCATTTTGAATCTGTGAATTTTTAATGAAAGACTGCACTGCTGCTCAATTCTATCTGTATTTTTATGAATTGAAATGAAAATAACAAGAATGAGTTCCTTCCCCAATGCACATAAAACACTCATTCTTCGGCTCATTTTAAAATAATTCAATTGGTACGCGCAAGAAGTAGGATATTCAACAGCTTTTGTTCAATTTTTTGCGGAGTCAAATTTTCATCAGTACAAGTCAGTGGAAGGGCCCCCTGTCCACTAATTTCCAATAGTACGGGGACGAGGATAAAGACCCTCTTTAACCTCTATTCTAATCGACCAGATATCTCATAAGGAATCGAAGGAAGATGCACCGATTTCTACTAGGAAACCCCCAAGAAAAATACACACTATTCCTTTTCTATTGAATTGATCATAACCACTGCCATACATTTTTCCACCAAATTGCACACCACGAATAAGAGCTGATGAAGAGACATAGAGACCTGAGATCACATAGAAAGACATCACAAACCCTTGTGGAAAAAAATTGATTTGCTGGACGGGAATATGGATATCAGATTCCAAGATAACTAGAGGTCCACAATTAGGAATCCTAGTGAACCTAAAAAAAGATACAACCCAGAAGAAATTATAAGTTCTATCCGTATATGTTCTGACCGCCAGTTCATACTAGATCCAGTTGCATTTTATTGGACATAACCCCCAAATTTTTGACTTTATGTTTTTGCACTATTGTGATATGAATCATTTGGAATGATTCAAAGAATCAGTTTGGCAAAAAAAAGGTACAATATCTCCGCCACAGGACCCCACTATGGATATATACATATACATATACTGACTTCCGATTCCAAACTGATTCCAAACATCTACTGATCCTTCTTAAAATAGTTATAATGCTTTTATCCACATATAATGTTTCAGGGCGCATAACAGCGATTTCACTTGTGTTTGGAAGAAGCCACATCTTGGACTATATTCCAATAATATGTATATATGGTTGAGTCATCCTTGTAAAAAAGAATGAGTATTTAAATGGCTTACCAGCATTTGCAGGGACAGTCCACGGAGTTGTGGTCCATATGGCCAAGCATAAATCTGGAAAGAAATCTTGTAGTAAATCCCTTGAAGCTGGAGGTACACTAATTAACTTGAAGTTAGCATATATGCTCCTTGAAGTGTGCCCCTCAGGGTACTGCATATAAAAATGAATATGAGCCCAAGCACAACAGTCTTAAAACAAAGGCTAGAGATATAGACTAGATATTCAGAAGTAAAGTGGCTATAATGACTGAAGCCATGAAATAGTACTACATGCCAATTTTGTTTCCACAAAGAGAAAAGAACAGAAGAAGAAAGAAGAAGTTGCTATAAACAAAAGTAAAAATTACATGATAAAACTGAATCATGTATTGAAGTTATCCTAATAATGTAACTATTGTTTTAATTGTACGGAATGATGATGGATAATGATAACAATAACAATAGTAGCATTAAAACGAAATTAAGTAGAATATCATCTCACTCTGATACATAACAGCAGTCACAGGTTACGAGTGTGATAGTAATTCCATCGTTAACTTGCTTCAGAAAAGGACATATGAGAAATCAAAATATCAAATCAAATCATTTTTACCTCCAACTCAGCCTCTGCAAGAGCAGTACGAGATGATGGACTCCAATGCACTGGCTTTCTGCCTCTATAGATAAACCCTCGCATGACCATTTCAGAGAACACACCAATCTGGCAGACAAAGCATGTAACACAAACAATGTCTTAGTGATACTCCTGAATGGAAAACCAGAAATTCACAGGTTTGACTTTCTAATAAGATAAAAGAAAATGCTCTGCAGTTATCTTTGAAATGATTTTTCCGGGTTCGAACCAGACGCTTGAAATGTGATGATTCCGATACCATATCCAGCATTCACTTATTAATGCAATATCCACATATTTGTCTTATATCAATGTTTCAGTAAATTTTATAATTTTAGGATGCTATAATCCTTCATTGGTGCAGAAAATAATAACCATTGTTAAAACTGAAGGTCATGAAAACGATATGGAGTCACTTAAGTTGTCAAGCCTTATACGATTGTCTTTCTGGTTAGCCAATGGCAATGGGATCATTGACAAGTTATTCTATACAAAATTCATATTCTATTTTCAGGAATTGGACAGAAAATACAGTATTGAAAGCGTATTAGGTTGGATAATGGAAGAAAACCAAAAAAATCCATCTCTGGTTGTTTAAAGTGCATGTATTTGAGGACCATGCATGTATTTGAGGACCTAGTGCAGTGGAATCATGGTTCACTCAACTAGGCCCTTTGGATGACTCAAAGCCAAGATTAGGGGACTAATTAATGTTTGCGGGGCTCCTCTGAATGGATAAGATAGATGAAGACCATAATAGTGGCTTGAATTTCAGAGATTTGTAGGTATGATCTACAAAGCCTTTAAAGAATATGGCTCTAACCAAATTCGAAAAAGATTGAATGTCATATGAATGCCAATAGCAGGTTACATATTCGACTTCTTCATTCGGTTCTAGTCATTGGGAAATATGAATTCTCAGTAAAACAATCCAATTAGGGAGATCTTATTTTATGACTAGAACTCTTGGATTGTGTATAAACAATGAAGCCTCGCAATGTAAAATTTTCAGTTTGAGAATATAACAAAAAATCCTTACGAAGTAATATGGTTGTTAATGGAACAATAAACTCCTGGAATCGCTAAATAGTAGAGATAAAGTGATCTACTGATTCACTTCTAAACAGAATCACGGTATTACCTACTGAAATGGACACCCAACAGGACTATTGTATTGGCTACGCCTCGATAGCCAAAATCTCAGTCCTCAAGTGAAGCTATTAAACCTAAGGAATTTTGTCTGATCACCAACTTTTCAGATTCAATAGGAACAAACGCTCCCTTCCAAGTAACTTCATTTGTATGAACAACAGCTTTAAGGATTTATGGAGAAGGTTTTATCATTCTGAAGAGGCATCCAGAATATGAAATACCAAAAGGTGTTAAGGATTGACCATCTGTTAATGCCCTGTTAAGCACTGAATTATTTAAAACTCAATCGTGTGTTTCTTTGGACTATGGATGTGTTAACTGATGGTGTCCCAGATTTGCTTCACAACAGTCCCTTCCTTTTGAATTTTATTATCTTTGTCTCATATGTGTATTGTTAAGTTTGGCAGATGATTATGAACAGTATAGTCAAGGCGACCGCCTAGGCGCGCCTCAAGGTGTTTTTTTACAGAATTCCACCTCAAAATGAGGCAATGCGGTTCGGTGAAATAAGACATCCGTCTCAACCGCCCCACCTGCCTCAGCCCAAAAATGGTTGCAACCAGTCCATTTTTAGCCCATATGCTGCTTAGTTGCACCTCATTTTTAGCCCAATTGCAGCAACAGAGGTTGCAGGTCATTATATAATAGGTTTTATGTTTTTAGTGTAATACTTGTTGTTGCCGTCAGAGTCTTCTCTCCTCCTTGCCTTCAAATTAGGTATTCCCAAATAACAGACAAACAAACAAGATAAAAACATTTTTAAGTTTTGATAAATATGTACATTTTTTAAAAAATATTTTTTGAAAAAAAACATATCATGTTTTGATCAATTTCTGACAAACATCAATCTTTTTTTTTCATAGTATAGTTCAATGATTTTTATGCTTTTGAAATGCCAATAGTGATCATACTTGTGAATTTTTACCAACCATTCCTACAATTTCTTCTAACAAATGTTCAATATTCTCAAGTTTCTATTTAGTGGATGTTTGCAATTTACTTACACTTATGAGCACATCTTTTCACTATGCTATGCAACTTTATTATATTTCGATTTTAGGTAGTTGTGTCACTTTTTGTACATATTTGCTTATGATACTTATCAAAATGATGATGTATATTACTATGCTGATATGTTTCAATTTATTATAAAAATATCTTAAAATAATGTTAAGACCGTTTCAATAAAGTAAGGCATCTGCCTCGCCTACCACCTCACGCCTCAGCCGTTTTCAGGCCAGTCTGCCTCTCATCCGCCTCAACACCTTAACTACAATGATTATGAAATTAGTTATCCTCTGTGGAGGTTAACCATCTCAGCATTAAGGTGATAGTTGCATTGACCATCAGCAAATAAAGTTAATTATCCCCTCCTTTATATATCTGAATGATATATTTTTCCATCCAAATACGCACATAGTTCAAATGAATATCCATCCTTAGCAACATCAAGATAAAAGACAAGCTAAAGGAGGATGCAAGTTCCATTTCATTTTCACAAAGATAAATAATTAGAAAAGAGACTATGGAACCTACCTGAGCAGCTTCATACTCTGGATTAAGAGTTAAATAAGGATTATCCCAGTCTCCCCATACTCCAAAGCGCTGAAGTATTCACAGAACAGAATGTCCAATTATTTCCAAGTTCCAAAAAACACATTACAGTGAAGTAAACAATCAAGCTTCATCTAAAAGATATTGCTACTGATGAATTTCCTAGAAAGATGTAAATAATTCTTAATATATTTCAAAAGAAGCTCAAGTGACCTTGAACGATTTCATCTGAATATTAACAGTCTGTTTGGCAAATTTGGCCGCTTTAGCTCTCAACTTTATTGGGGTGAGCTCCTTCCGTGCATCTGAATCCATTGACTGCAGGACTGATATAATACACCCAATTATTGGATTAGTTTAAACGTACTAGAAGCAATTGGTCCTCAAGGCCAATGACCCCAACAGTTCTTACCTTTCAACTCAATTGGCAGACCATGACAATCCCAACCAGGCACATAACGAATTTTGTAATTTTGAAGGAGCTATAAAAGTAGACATAACCAAAAAAAGCATGAGGAAAATATGGAATTTATCATCCTATAATAACATCTGAACTACCTTACATAAACACCTACTCAAATAAGCCTTTCATGTAGACAGGATAAAACCAGGGAATACTGCAATTTTTTGGTGGATTGCAGATTGATCCATCACAACTCATGATGACTAAATAAACAAACTATTCGCTCATACCCTTTTTGGTGTACAACATAGTAGGGTGTTAAACTATCACAACCCACGCGTACAGCCAACTGAACCCTAAGCAACATAAGAGGACATGAAACAACCAAAATAAGACATGAAATAGTAGGGAAACTACCTTATAACGATTAATGATGTCCTTTAGAACCTTATTTAAAGCATGACCCATATGTAGATCTCCATTAGCATATGGTGGGCCATCATGAAGAACAAAGACCCCCTGTGCAACAATTTAAGGTTAGCTAGAAAACATGTCCAATAAGAAAAAGAGAATGAGTGCTGCCCACAGAAACCTACCCCATTATTTCTATCAGAAACCCTCTTGAACACCCGCTCTTCAGACCATTGCTTCTGAATTTCCGGCTCTCTGACTACAGAGTTTGCTCTCATGCCAAATGTCGTCTTAGGCAGATCAACTGTATGCTTATACTTCCCATCTTCTTGCTTTTTGCCTGAAAAACTCAAACAACCCAGTCAAATGTGCTATCATTCTTCTTCATTGTTTTTCTTGAAAAATGAGAAACAGCTTAGGAATGTAATCATAAGATATGTTGTGTCAAGAGAGTTCATTAAAATGAGCTATCATATAAGTATACCTTCCGATGCTTTCTTTGCAGCCATGACAGGTCCACGAGACCTTCTCTTCAAACCTGAACTGAACTCCTCGGCAGGATTAGTAGAGTAATATCTAGTATGAAAGAGAGGGAGGACATTGTTGAAAGGGCTCCTTCTGGAACAGAATGATCGAATAAAAGTCACCTTGCTAACTAACGAGCAAGTTCTATGTGACCAAACCTGAACATTTGAAAGTTGTACAAATTAAGCACAAGCCCAAAAGTATGCAACCTTCTGTTTCATACAATTAAAAGCAAAGGATCAAAAGGTACTTCCTTTACAAGAGTGTCCAAGAGTCAAATTGATCACAAACTCACAAATGTCTGATAAATAGAAAACTAGAAGTTTAAATTGAATTCATTCTTGGAATGCAAAGCTCGTATTTGGAACTCTCGTTATGAACCATTTTTTAAATATTATAAACAACTGTCCTAAGAGTATCTATATAATATAATAGAAAATTCCTACAACTGGTAGAACTCTATTAAGACACTTCTAAATGCTTCTACACTTCTGAGTGCTTCTACACTTCGGTATAATATAATATACCACAGTGTATAAAACCCACGATGTTATCAACTAAGACTATCTGACTATAAACTTGATAAAGCTTGGAAAACAACTTAAAATTGAAAACAAGTTTAAAATAAAAATTCTATCAAAATCCTATACTTCCTTCCTAGCTCAACTTTAGCTCTAAAACCAAATGCTAAAAGAATTAGACATCTGAGGTCTTACATCAATAACCAACACCGAGATTACACCATTCTTTATAACATGTGGGAAAACAGAGTTCTGAATTTGCGACCAAATTGTTTTCCAGTCCTGTTTGATTCCAAATTGTTCCTCATAATGACATGTATTAGGACTGATAACAGTTAAATTTCTCTGCAATCAGACCAAATTGGGGAAAAAATGAACTGTTGGTGAACTAAGAAAACCTCTCTGACGGTTTCATTCAATTTCTCATCCAAATGACTACACTTTGATCAAGAACTTGCCTAAACTTTTGAGTGATAGTGATCGAACTGAAACAGTAACAATTCAAGAAAATCAAGAAACCCTAGATGAAAGACTGCAATTGAAGTATAGTGAAAATGAGAGTGTAATTTGGATAGATGGAGGTGAGAGAATAATTTACCCGATGAGAAGATGGAGATATCGCCATTTTCGATTGTTTAGAGGCGAAGATTGAAGAGTGTGCTTTGAAAGATTTGAGCTTCGACATCTTCGTCTCTCTCTAATGGCGGAGGAGTTTGTTCTTCATGGATTGGGAGGGAAACGATTGATGGATAGAGAGAGACCAGTGAATGTGTGTGCTCTGGGTTTTTTGGGGACTTCGGATATAATGGGCTCGGGGGGTGGTCCACTCAGTTTGTCAGAAATTTATTCTTCGAGCTGACGGTGAAGAGTTCGAGACTTACCGATTAGAATTTTGTGCGTACGTGAATTTCGATCGAATATTATGAGCGCATGTGCTAGCCTTCGAATATTGTGTGTAAGTTGTTTAAATGATTAGGCAAAAGCAATCCTTCATGCAAAGTGGATGTAGCATAGATGATAGGTGGCAATAGTGAATGTATCAGCATTGTTTTTTATAAGGAGCAATTCTAGATGTCGAGGTTTTGGGCGAGGGATGGTGCGTCGCACGCGAGCAGCTGACGTGGTGAAAAAAAAAAAAAAAAAAAAAATTGCGAGGGAAATCAAAATTTTGGGCGAGAAGAAGAGGGAATGGAAGCTCGAAACCTCATTCATTCCCTCTCTCGCTCCCTCTCCCTCTCCCTCTCCCCATTTTCGCTCGAAAGCAAACCCATGTAAATGAAACTCTTTCTCTTCTCTTCAAATCAAACTCTCTCTTCTCCCTCGACTCCTTTCTCAATCTCTTCCACAAACCCTAGACCTAGCAAAGCTCCCTCGAAAGAGGAAGAAGAATGAAGGAAGAAGAAGAAGTGAAGATTGAGAAAAAGAGCAAAACAGGTTGATTTTTCTTCTTCTTCTTTCAGATCTTTTCAAAGCAAAACAGGTTGATCTTTTCAGATCTGTTCATCTTCTTCTTCTTTCTGATCCCCTCTTGTTTTTTCAGATCTCTTCTTCTTCTTCCATTTTTTTTCTTCTTTCGGCAGAGCAAAACAAGTTGATCTTTTTTTTTTTTTTTTTTGATTTCGTGGGTATACGCAGAGAAGAAGAACTGAAGAAGAAAGGGGAAGAAGAACCAAAGAAAAAAGAAGAAGCAGATCAAGATGGCTCTCCCTTTTCCTACCTTCCTTCAAACCAAATCAAAGGTATGTTGTATCTCTTCTTCTTCTTTTTTGTTTCAGATCTCTTCTTCCTTTTTTTAGTGTTTTTTTTCGGTAAAATTTAGCCATCACGAACCATGTTCTGTGGGTATACCGTATGCATGCTCTGTGGGTATAGCATATCTGATTTCTGATGTTGAAAATTCTTTATTTCAGATCTCTTTTTCTTCCTTTTTTTCTGGGTTTTTTTTATGTAATTTGAGTATGAGCCATGTTGCCTAACTTACAAGCTTGACTCTGTTTTTTTTTAGATAATCTTCCCTTTTTTTCTGTGTTTTTTTTTTTTATGTAATTTGGGTATAGCATGCTCTGTGTTTTTTTTAAATAATCTTCCCTATTTTTAAGTTTAATGGTGTCCTTCTGCAGTGTCATTCCGAGGACTCTTATGCCTAGAGAGGTAATTCCTAATTCGAATGAAATCTTCTTTACCTAACTATAATTTACATGAACTAGGCATCCAAGAACACTTAAAATTGAATAATCTGCCTAATTGATTTCAGTTGATGTAGCTTTATGCCTCCCAACATTTTATGAGCATGCACACACGTACACACTACTAAAATTTTAGTAATATCTCAATCCATTACACGTATATCTGTTGCAGATAACTGGTGAGACTGTTGGGGAGGTCAGATAAATGGGCACGTTGAAACTTTGCAGTTACTATTAGATTTAGGCGCCTCTGTTTCTGAGGTCACTGTTGAAGATGGCACGACTATTGACCTAATTGGTAATGTGATGTCCATGTTATATTTGATCTTAAGCTGCAGTTTGTTCATGACTTATGTATAATCATCATTTATTATTTGAGCTGTTCTCAATATTCCTATTGCTTCTTGGTTTGCTTATTAAATAAGCAACTGACATTTCTGATCTTGCTTCCATTGCTTCAGGCAATGAATCTATGGAGTTCATCAGCTGCAATGTATAGCAGCTCAGTTTGCAATCTTCCATTGCTTCCATTGTCTTCCATTGCTTCAGAATGTTCAGAATGGTATGATGAATGTATGGCAGTCTTGGTTTGGAGCAATCTTCAGAATGTATAGCAGTCTCAGTTAGCAATCTTCATCAGTTAGCAATCTTCCGAATGTATAGCAGTCTCAGTCGTAAATTCAGTGAATGTTCAGATATGTTTGAATGTATTTTGGCAGGCTATGATGTAAATTAAGTTGAAATGTTCAGATATTCAAGTTGAAATGTATTTCGCATTGTTTGAAATGTAAAATCAGGTATTTTGGCAGGCTATGATGTATTTTGCATTGTTTGATAATGTGTAAATTCAGTTGAAATGTTCAGATATTGAGGTTGTTTTATAAATTTTTTTTGCTATATCTGTTAGGTGCTATATGATGTATACACATTGTATGATAATGTGTATTTTGGCAGGCTATGATTTATCTCTGTTAGGTGCTCTGTCAGTTAGATCTGTTAGGTGCTATATCTGTTTGGTGCTATTAGGTGCTATATCTGTTAGGTGCTATATCTGTTAGACATCTAACATCTCTGTTAGGTGCTCTGTGACTAATAGATGTTAGATGTGCTATGTTAGGTGCTACATTATTTTCATATTTCTTGATCTTTGATCATTTTGTGTTATTTATTACATGCTATACACTGTCTATACTTCCACCATAACTCAGGTAAGGCTGAATCTAGCAGGTGAAGAATTCCAATAGACTCCTTGGGCACACCGCCTCAAAGTTAAGGTATGCTAGATGGAATGCCTAAGGAGAGCTCTCGTGTGTATAAGGCAGATTGTAGAAAATGAGAACATGAAAATGGGAAAATCAAACGATAGCAGAGGTAAACATATGTATTCAGTGAGACAGAAAACATATCTTTAAAAGCTCTTCCATTCAATACAAACATTTTTTCAACAGTTTCTACTTCTAATTTGTCAATATAGTTGGCCTTATCCATTTTGTTAACTACTGTTCTTAACAGATTAAAATTCCACATGAAGTCTGTTCTGACATCTCCCCATCTTGAAATGACTGAAATGGGAAATTTACAGGTATATGATATTCCACAATGTCGCGGACAGATCTCATTGCAAAAAACCATATGATACCAGGGGCTCCGGATGCTAATATAGGACTGTCATCTTTACACTCTGATTTGGATCCATAGACATCCGTCTCTCAATTCGATCGAGCTCTCTCTGCGCAAGTATGTGCCCTGATGATTCACTCTGGGGGTTGCATATTCCGAGTTTCAAGATGATTGTAGCTGTGGTACCCTTCTCGAAGCCCTCACTTTCAACCCAAATGTGACCTTCCATAAGGTTGATAAATCTGAGTCCAATAGAGAAGTGTGAGATTAAGACCATATAAATCCATGAACAGAATCCTAAACCAGTCATTTTTTTTCTTCTGAAAATATCGTGTGAAACCTAGCTAGTTTATATAATTTCTCTTTCTGACGCAAGTGTTACATTCCTCAGTTCCTTCTCGTAAATGCTACTATATCTAATTGTTAATACCTTTTGCAAAGAGTCAGTCCAAGTCCTGCACCATCATTGCTTTGACTTGATCCACTCCATGACTGAGCAAACTTGGTGAAAAGATGTGGAATATCCTGTGGACTGATTCCGCAGCCAGAATCCTTAACCTGCAGAAAGTTATTAGCATATTGTCACTATAAGCAAGAAAAAACTGCACTACTTCCTCTAAGCATTTTTTTTGGCTTCAGTGAGGCAACTATCAGCTTAAACACAGCTACAATGCATGAATATATGCTACCAGTAGTGCTCACGGTGGTTTGGAGCATCAAGAAAAAAAATGGTTTCTACTCGTCACCATGAAAACAAAAAAATCCTAATTAAACCTAGGACATTAACCCCCTACTCCTCACCATGAAAATAACACCATCATTGCTCAAAATATTAAAGTAAGTGAAATTCTAAGTGTCGAGGAAATGAGCGAGAAAACGAGCGAGGGAAGTGAGGTGGCGGGGGTGGGAGCCGTTCATTTCGCTCGGGATGCGTGTGTTGACTTTTTGCGCGCGCATCCCGAGCGAGATAAACGGCTCCCACCTCGCCACCTCACTTCCCTCGCTCGTTTCCTCGCCCGTTTCCTCGCCCGAGAGGATAAATGTACATAAACATAAGCAATATTTGGTTTCTTGTTAGAGAACAATATGGTCCAGAATAAACTACAATACCAAAATCTGTAAACAGAGATACCTAAACAACAATATAGAAACGAAAATGAATCCATAACTACAATCCCTTCACCTTACCTCCTAAAATTTTATGACAACAAAATTAATGAAACTCATCAATAGAAGCAACCTCATTAGCCCTAAAATACAGATACTGGAACACATGAACAAAGCAAAAGGAAAGATGCAAACAACTATTTTAGGAATATTGAGAACAGCTCAAATAATAAATGATGATTATACATAAGTCATGAACAAACTGCAGCTTAAGATCAAATATAACATGGACATCACATTACCAATTAGGTCAATAGTCGTGCCATCTTCAACAGTGACCTCAGACACAGAGGCGCCTAAATCTAATAGTAACTGCAAAGTTTCAACGTGCCCATTTATCTGACCTCCCCAACAGTCTCACCAGTTATCTGCAACAGATATACGTGTAATGGATTGAGATATTACTAAAATTTTAGTAGTGTGTACGTGTGTGCATGCTCATAAAATGTTGGGAGGCATAAAGCTACATCAACTGAAATCAATTAGGCAGATTATTCAATTTTAAGTGTTCTTGGATGCCTAGTTCATGTAAATTATAGTTAGGTAAAGAAGATTTCATTCGAATTAGGAATTACCTCTCTAGGCATAAGAGTCCTCGGAATGACACTGCAGAAGGACACCATTAAACTTAAAAATAGGGAAGATTATTTAAAAAAAACACAGAGCATGCTATACCCAAATTACATAAAAAAAAAAAACACAGAAAAAAAGGGAAGATTATCTAAAAAAAAACAGAGTCAAGCTTGTAAGTTAGGCAACATGGCTCATACTCAAATTACATAAAAAAAACCCAGAAAAAAAGGAAGAAAAAGAGATCTGAAATAAAGAATTTTCAACATCAGAAATCAGATATGCTATACCCACAGAGCATGCATACGGTATACCCACAGAACATGGTTCGTGATGGCTAAATTTTACCGAAAAAAAACACTAAAAAAAGGAAGAAGAGATCTGAAACAAAAAAGAAGAAGAAGAGATACAACATACCTTTGATTTGGTTTGAAGGAAGGTAGGAAAAGGGAGAGCCATCTTGATCTGCTTCTTCTTTTTTCTTTGGTTCTTCTTCCCCTTTCTTCTTCAGTTCTTCTTCTCTGCGTATACCCACGAAATCAAAAAAAAAAAAAAAAAAGATCAACTTGTTTTGCTCTGCCGAAAGAAGAAAAAAAATGGAAGAAGAAGAAGAGATCTGAAAAAACAAGAGGGGATCAGAAAGAAGAAGAAGATGAACAGATCTGAAAAGATCAACCTGTTTTGCTTTGAAAAGATCTGAAAGAAGAAGAAGAAAAATCAACCTGTTTTGCTCTTTTTCTCAATCTTCACTTCTTCTTCTTCCTTCATTCTTCTTCCTCTTTCGAGGGAGCTTTGCTAGGTCTAGGGTTTGTGGAAGAGATTGAGAAAGGAGTCGAGGGAGAAGAGAGAGTTTGATTTGAAGAGAAGAGAAAGAGTTTCATTTACATGGGTTTGCTTTCGAGCGAAAATGGGGAGAGGGAGAGGGAGAGGGAGCGAGAGAGGGAATGAATGAGGTTTCGAGCTTCCATTCCCTCTTCTTCTCGCCCAAAATTTTGATTTCCCTCGCAAATTTTTTTTTTTTTTTTTTCACCACGTCAGCTGCTTGCGTGCGACGCACCATCCCTCGCCCAAAACCTCGACATCTAGAATTGCTCTTTTATAAGACATCAAACAGTCACTCAACCACAACCAGACGCGTGGCATAGGTCAGCCCTAATGTCAAAAGGCATTGATCTGGTATAAGATAGGCACCTCTTGGTCCAATCAAGCATTGGATTCTAAAGAGAGTCAAGTGCCAAAGGATAATCAATCATGGACGGGTAAGATTCTAAACGAGATTTTTTCCCTCCATCACGCCCTTAATGGTAGAGTCAAGTTGTACCATGCAGATATGATATTTTTTTTACCCTTAACCCTCCTCACCCCATGCCACCGGCCTAGTTCGAATTCGTGACGTGTGATACCGTCCGCCACACCTCTACCAACTCAACTGGTACACCTTTGACAGGTCCTTCGATGAGATGATCAATCCCTGTAATATATTAGATAATAATATTGAGAGCCAAGTAGTTCAAATGCAAATGACAAACTTATTTAACCACAACATTATACTTATTTTAGTTTCAATAATGGCCATCAAAGCAAACATAATTTTTTGGGTTTTTTTTTTTTTGAGTTTGACTCTCATTGCTTTATACCTATTAGAGTTTGGCCTTTACTTTGAAAATTATTTAAGTCTAACTCTCGTTTTCTGACGGAACCATTAAATCCACGTCATTGACCGGTCAAGATGAGTTTTCGGACCCTTTACCCATACCTTAGGTTAAACCATAGTTAAGCTCTTTCATTGCCATGCTTTATCCCCATTAATGTTTTCTTCAATAGTGAAACTTTTTCACGTTGTTAGATATGTCAGATATCCATCTCAAAATTAGGGCTTAATTACATCTGTAACAAACTGAGTTAGTTTCACTGTTTGAGCTAACATCTTGCACTTGAAACTATCTGAGCTTCAAAAATTAGGGATTGGACGCAACAATAAGAAACCCTAGAATCATCCTCCATTCAACAATTTAATTTTCGTTTCTTTTCATCGAAACCGAATCTAAATTGGTTGCGTTGTTTTCTTTCCTTTCCAGTGTATGTAGCGACGAGCTTCCTGATCTAATAGCAGTAGACACACAGTCGAATCAATGACGTTTCAAATCCAAGCCATCAAGGACGGCCTTCGGCATGAAACCCAAGCCATCCTCGAAGCTAAGGTATTGTAAGAAACCTTTTTTTTTCTCTATTTTCTTCTCTTGTTTCTTTCATTCAATTTATAACCCTTTTTCTTCTTGTTTGTTGGTATGATCAATATGAGCATCAGTATTCCACCCAGCTGCCAACAAGCACAAAGCTACACTATCGAGTCTAGGGCTTAACAAAAAAACGATCAAACCGACTGAACCGATCAAAATTGAACCAATCGGTTCAGTTTAAATTCGGTTTGGATCGGTTTCGATTTTAAAAAAATCAAAACCGAAGTGGTCGGTTCGATTTTCGGTTTTTATGTGATTTTAACCGACCAAACCAAACCGACCGAATATATTATAAATAATATATATTTTATATATAAATAATATAATATGTTTAAAATATTCGGTTCGGTTCGTTTATTTCGATTTTAATCGGTTCGGTTACGGTTTGCATAAATTAGAATCGGTTCGGTTTCGGATCGATTTTGTTAATGGTCGGATCGTTTCGGTTTGAAAATTGTAAAACCGACCTAAGTCGGTTCGGTTCACGGTTTAGGTGAAAAATCGAAACGACGGTTCGGTTTTCAACCCTAATCGGGTCCTCCGAAAACCCCCAAGGTTGTAAAATTATTTTGTCATATAATTAATCCTTGCAATTGCAATTGTGGCAAAAAAAAAAAAAAAAAAAGGAAGCGGGTTTTGCTACCAATACAGTGATGGCCTTTGAGTTTTGCCATGGCCAATCTTCGAGATAAGGTTTCTTTGTAAGTAGTGTTGAGTGGCAAATCGATTGGAAGGGAGTCGGAGTGGGAAGTTTGGGAGAATAAGATATAGGTGGGTGGGGGTTTCCTTGTATTATTGGCTTGTAGATACCTCAACCCTGGAAATGGAAATGATGGAGCTCCAAAAAAAAACCGATTCACCTCTTGCCATTTTTTTAATTTAGGGTGTGTTTGGTTGCATAGAATCCTATGTCATGGGAATTCATGAGGGGACCCCTACATTTTAGGCTAAATTGATATATCACTCCACATCTACCATTTGATTTTGTGATCAATGGTGGGAATGAAAGTCTCATGAACATGAGAATTCCACTCCTTGGTCCCCCAAGGCATGTGATTATCATGTTCATGGGACTTTCATTCCCACCATTGATTACAAAACCAAATGGTGGATGTGTAGTGATACATCAATTTAGCCTAAAATGTAGGGTTCCCTTCATAAATTTTCATGGCATAGGATTCCATGCAACCAAACACACCCTTACTTCTTGAGGAAGAAAAGAAAAAACACAACAGTCAAGTGAAGGTGTTAGCTCAAACAATGAAACCAACTCAATTTTTTATAGATGTATATTTTGAGATGGATCGATATGTCTAACAACGAAGTTTCATCGCATTAATGGGGATAAGAAATGGCAATGAAAGGGTTTAACTACGGTTTAGCCTAAGGTAAGGGTAAATGGGTATGAAAACTCATCTTGACCAGTCAATGACGGTTTCGTCAGAAAACGAGGGTTAGACTCAAATAGTTTTCAAAACAAATGTCAAATTCTAATAGGTATAAACTAATGAGGGCCAAACTTATAAAAAAAAAAAACATATTTTTTATTATGAAAATTGATATCATCATCAGCCACAATTTTTAGTTTTTTATTTTTTATTTTTTATTTTGTTGTTAATTCCTTTGTTTGTAATTCAACACGTAAAGAAATTTAAAATAAAAGAAAAATATTAGAGTATGTGAAAATCTATATGAATAGCGAAATATAATAGATCAATCGTTGCCACGATAAGTAGTGACACACACTAACTTTTAATAATCTTCACCAAACATCAACATTATACAAACTCTACCATCACAGGTGGGTATTCCATCCCGCGATCATGATCCATCTTGGTCCGTCTTATCCTGTTCCGATTTTTTTGAGTCTTTTTTGGATTCATCAAACTCATTTTGATCCCGTCCCGTCCCGTCCCGATCTAGAGTGGGATGACATTAGGATGAAAATTTTCAATCCCGCTCATCCCGTCCCAAACTTATTTATTTAATATTTATTATTATTTTCAATTTTTTAATTAAACTATTCCTCTAAAGAAAGTTTAAGATGTATTGAAATTAAATCAAAACATTTATTTAGATCAGATAGAACCCATGAAAATTTATGCATTTTCATATGTTAGATTGGTTATATGACAATTATTCATGTAGAAAATAAAGGCAAAATGATGATTTCGTTTTTTTTTTTTTTTTTGCATTATGAATTATGTAGTTGAAAATTTGGTCAATGAACAATAATTTTCATTTTTTAACTTATATTAAGACAACTTGAAAACTTATATAATTCATACAAGATACAATTAGAAGCAATGTGAGGTGAACTTTTTATATGACATTTTATATTTTTATGACGAAAGTTATATGTACATAAATTATGCATTATTGGTGTGTGAGAATGTGAAATGAAATTTTGTGTTTACTTCATTGGAAGAATATTTAGTACATGTTCATTCCTCCCGAACCCATTTGGGATGGGACGAGGTCGGGATGAGATCTATCTCGTCCCGATCTCGAACGAATATGATGAGATAGAGATGATGTTCATCCTGTCCCGTGTCCACCCCTTACTCACAACTTAAAACTTTAAAGACAACAACTAAATTACACCACCATTTCTTTTGAAGGACACCACCACCCCCTTTTTTGGATCAGCTGAAGGACACCACTACCTTCCCTTCACCCTTATTTTATTTATCCACAGGAGCAATACCAACTCGCCCCAACACCTCCGGCCTCCGCTAGCCATACCACCATCCCCCGCACCACCGCTATTTATTTCTCTTCTCATTTGTTATTGTTTTCTCCTTTGTATGTTGCCTTTCTTATTCTCTGTTTTTTTTTCATCTTATTCTTTTTTTTTCTGTATTTTTTTATTATTATTCTTCTTTTTCTTGTTTTTCTCTGTTTATTTTCTTCATATTCATTTTTTTATTCTCCCTTTTTTTTCACCTTCACCCTCGTTCGGAACCTCCGCAAGGGCAAAAAAATTTGTCCCTCGCGGAGAAGAAAAAATAGGGTAGAAGACTAGAAAGATAAAGGAAAAGAATAGAGGAGGGGAAAAAGGAGAAGAAGATATGAGAAGAAAAATGAGAAGAAGAAGAAGAAAACAAATAAGAAAACAAGGAAAAATGGATAAGAAGATGAATATGAAGAAAAAAACAGAAAAAAAAGAAGAAACAACAGAGAATAAAAGAAGAAAATGAAAAAATAAAAGACAAAAAAAAATAGAAAAGAGAATAAGCAGGTGGGGCTGGAGTGTCGTCCGGCAGAGACTCGATGAGGCCGGCGATGGATGGGAGAGTCGGTGAGGCCGACGAGGACGGGTTGGTGATGGTGCTTGATGGAGAGAAGAGTGAAAGAGTGCAAGAGAGGAAAATAGAGGTGATTAATTTTTTTACGTCTATATTGACAGTGTAATTCAGCCGACGGTGGTGTCCTTAAAAAAGGTAGCGGGTCATTGGAATACACACTACTAAAAGTTTCTCGGTGTGAATAGACGAGAACTACGTCGTTAAGTCATGGGACGTCGACTTCGCGTCGCGAGTCCGTGCCCACAGGACAAGTAGGTATCCAATCCAACCAGACCAATCTTCTAGAAGTACCTTAACGTCGAAGGAAAATTGCGTTAGTTTAACCAATAGAATCTCTCCACGTGTGACGTTCGTTGACTATAACATAAAACGCCCTTCCCCTCCTATATAAACGAGTTCGCCTTCTCTTCAAAACCACCAAAACCAATCTTTCATAACATCCAAAGCCTTTGAAATCACAGTTTCCAGATTTTATAATGGCAGCTGAAGCAAACGCAACTCAAGAAGAACAACAACAGATGGTAAGCAACGCATGCACATGTCCTTCTGGAGAAGTTTTGTTTTTCTTGGTGTAGGATTTTTTATTGATGAATTGTTGTGTTTTTTTTTTTTAAAGAGTCAGGAAGAATACCAGCAGAGGCTCAAGTACTTGGAATTTGTGCATGCAGCAACGCTTCAACTTGTTGGGTGCTTTGCCGGGGTGTACGATTATGCGAAGAGCAATTCGGGTCCTTTGAAACCCGGTGTTCAGACCGTAGAGGGGACCGTCAAGACCGTCGTTGGCCCCGTTTATGAGAAGTTCCATGCTGTCCCTCTCGAGCTTCTCAAGATTGTCGATCGTAAGGTGAGATCTTGATGATATTTTTTCTTTTTAATGTGTGCTCACTGTTGGGACAATTTACATGGATCAGCACCTATTATATCACAGTAAGATATTTCTCATATACTGACTATGTTTGCTAGTTTAATGTATTGGATGTTTTACTCAAGCAAATTCTCATATGCAAATATAAAGCATAAATTCTATCCAAATATTAAACATACGAACAATAGCACATGCACATAAACATACTAATGTAAGCAAACATTCTTTGAAACACAAATTCAATCTATGAAATAAATTCATACCTGATTGTGTAACTTCCGTATAAGATTCAACAGCTGTAACACTTCAAATAAACAGTTAGATAAAAATGTACCATTTTGTTCTTGGGTTGAGTCGCGGACTAGGTCGCTCTCTTTAAGACGTTTCGCGGCTCTGCCCAAGATTGTGCTAGCAGTTTCATAGCCTCGCCGTCCCCAGGATAAAACAGCCCAGAATCTTGTCTGTCTCGTTCAAATACGCACAATATATGAACGGTATACTATTCACCCTCTCATCATTTGCTCGGAATCATAAATCGGCAAAAACAGAAACACTGTTTTCAAAACACGTTCTGGATGCACTACTGTTTTTGCAAAAATACAGGAACAGTTTCTGATTTCGAATTACTGTTTTACAAACTCTGTTTCTGTAATCACTTCCTGATTTCGAATAAAAAACAGATTGCAAAAACATGTTTCTGTTTTTAAGAACTGAAGCTCTGTTCTTCGAAGAAGCTAAAATCTGCAAAATCAGATTTCGAAGAACTCTGTTTCAGAGAAGAAGAAGCTCACAAAATCAGATTCGAAGAACTGCTACAAGACTTGAAGAACACTCTGTTTTCTTCATTCTGTCAAGCAGAAAACGATCTTGCAATCACTCCGTTTTCTGCTGTTTTTATCTCTTAACTCTGTTTCTGTTTTGCAGGTTCAAAAACTGGAAGAAGAAGAAGATAACAAGACTGTTTTTCGGAACACTCTGATTTTCGTTTGAAGAAACAGTCAAGAACTGGAAGCAGATCAGAAGTTTTGGCAACGAAAAAAAAAACTGGAAGAACTGCAGCTCTGTTGCAGACAAGAACTGGAAGAAGAAGCTCTGTTCTTCGCTTCAAGAACTGGAAAAACTCGAAGCATTTGTATGAAGCTCAAAACTCTGTTTTCTCGTTTTGAAGAGCAAGACAAAACTGCTGCTCTGTTTTCGTTTTGAAGCAAGACTGTTGCTAGTTACAAGAACTGGAAGAATCAGGAAAAACTCAAGCTCTGTTTCGTTTTTTTTTTAAGCCAGATCAAAAAACTCAGTTCTTCATATCCTTATTTAAGCTCTAATACAGATTGTATTATTGAAAAGAGAAACGACAACCAGGAAACGAGGAGCCGAAAGACAAAGCACTAGGGAGGAAAACACGCCACCCTGTCCACTGTAACGGTTTTTAAATTCGTTTATAATCAAAGAATTTTTTATTTTTATGTTTTAAAAAACCAAATGTTCCAACAATCCCCCACTTGGATTTTTAAAACAATTTGACAATCCTCCACTTGGATTGAAAAAACAATTTTCATCGAGCAATCTTTCAAATATAAGATTGTGCATAAACAAAAGTGTCTTTCGACTTGAACTCTTGCGTAGTGTTAATGCTTTAGAATATACTAGAGTAACTCGTAGTTTTGAACTCTATCTCTAACAGACATTACACGCACAACCTTTTCCTGGGTGAAGTCTAAAAAGCCCGTGCTTTTACGGCCATGCACGTATATCCCAGTAAGTGAAGGCTCTAGGAATTTTGCCCACAAATTCCATAGGAAGCGGCCAAACTTCCACAATCACTTAGGTGAGTCTATCAAGAGTACTCCTGTAGCTAGGTACTCCACTCCACATAGAGTATAGTCCTCATTAAGAGTTTTTCAACTCATCCTACTATCGCTTCAGGAATTCATGCTGTATTCTAGGAATGAGATTATTATTTTGTCAGCATGATTCACATCATATCATTCACAACTTGTTATTACCCATTGAACCTATTTCTTGGGATCTCCAGTCTATAGGTCGGGTTACCGTTATGAATGACTCATCCATCTAAGGGCTTTAGTCCCATTCCTTTCGAGGTTTTGAAAACCTTCTCTCTAGCTAATCCTTTCGTCAAAGAATTAGCCGAGTTCACATCAGTTCGTACTTGATCCGATCTCTCAGCACCAGTACATAGAATTCTCTATCCGTACTGTGCTTACGACGTATTTGTCGTTTCTTGCCGTTATCATAACGGTTCTGTATTTTTCTTGCAATAGCCGCGGAACTATTGCACTGAATCAAGACAACTGGAATCAGTCTTACCCATAAGGGTTCTCTGCTAGCAGGTTTCTCAACCAACCTGCTTCTTCACTAGCCGTAGCTAATGCTCTCTGACTCCATCGTGGACTGTGCCATCATGGTCTGTTTCTTTGACTTCTAAGAAACAGCTTCACCAGCTATATTGAAAATATAGCCACTGGTGGCTTTGGAGTCATCTGAAAGGGTGTTCCAATCAGCATCGCTATATCCTTCAAGGACAGCGGAAAACTTCTGTAATCCGAGGTTCGTAATCCTCTTAAGGTACCTCATGACCTTTTCAATTGCATCTATTAGGCTCCTTGAAAACTAAGGAAAACCTTCTTTACTGAAAATACATAGTAATCAAGGCCACGAAGTTCATTTCTGTTTACTTCTCCTAGGCTTAGATTCTATGACTTTATCAGTTTCATGCATTCTTATCATAGGCACGTTATTTGAGGATATACCCCCACTATTCCTCGAAATAACCCCCACTATAAATGCAATTTATCTTTTCATGAAAAATTCTTTGAGAAACACAAAAAATCTTTTCACAAAGAATCAGAATCCGCAAAATTATTCTTAGCATGTATAAAAATATACGTAAGCTTCCCATTAAGGGACTTTTGAACTTCGGTCCTTCTAACTATTGTCAAAAACAGGTTTAGCTACCTTTTTTGAATGCATATTAAATGACGGTCTTCTTGCTATCTGAAGATGACTATGCATTCAACTCTTAAGAACCCATAAAATGAGAATATCGAATAAAATACCCATTCTATTCATCTCACTATTCTCATTTTTTCTTTTAAGTTCAAGGATCAACTAAGAATATCATTAGAACACGTACCTTAAATTCAGCTTCTGAATTTTTCAAACTTTGATGTAAACATCAAGCTTTCTGTGTTCAGCCTCTGAGAATTTAGTTGCAAACTTTGATAACAAAGTTCCGCAACAAAATCAAGCAATAGCTTCAATTGATCTATATTTTCATCAACATCATCATCATGAGAACATATCCTTTCCATAAGAATACATGTCCTCATGTGGGAGTCCGACCAACTTATGGTCTAAGCATAATCATTTATTTATTGACATTAAGAACAAAATCCACAAGTCAATCTTTATATAAATGATTCCTTATTGCCTCTTTATGTCAGCTTAACATCAAACATAACATAAAACACAAGGTTTTTCTTTCCATCAATAGTATTGATAATTAGAGGCATTCTAATTTTCACATTAGATCAATTATTGTTCTCACCACAATAGACTGAATCTTTCAAAATGCATAAAATAATTATCATATTAATGCATACTCATTATCCAAAGAGTAACATGCATATATGATATTATTCACTTCTCATGAAATGTTCAAATGGAATTTATTGATTCAGATTTCATGATATTCCAACTCAGAAAGCATCAATTTCATAGTTACATTTCTATGAATGGTGTTCTATTCCTCCAAGGTTTAGAGTTTAGACTACATTTTACATCTCATCATGTGTATATTTTAAATATAATCCTCTTTCTAAACTTTTCAAGTATTACCATGGATTGTGTCCTTGCATAGATTCTACCATAATCAATTTATAAAATAAATAAATGGAGAAACATGCTTCCATCCCAATTTCACAACAAAACACTACTACCCAAGGATACATAAAAGCAACATAGTGCTAACAAGACTAAACTTCAATCCTTGGAACAAATTTTGTTTAGGCGAATGGGATCCATAACAAACAGACACATTCAAGCAACATGGCAATAACATACATTTTTCTCATTAAAGTAATGTTTGCCAACCTATCCTTGGATCCCTTTGAATCAAGGAATAGTCCATAGCTAAAGTCAGTATCATAACTCAACTTCACTTCTAGTGTGATCACATGTGTGCATTCTTGTATTACAAATACATGCAAACTTTGTTTAGCAAATTCAGTATTTGTAATCATGGCAGAAAGAACAACGTCTTAAAATTGTTGGGACAATTTACATGGATCAGCACCTATTATATCACAGTAAGATATTTCTCATATACTGACTATGTTTGCTAGTTTAATGTATTGGATGTTTTACTCAAGCAAATTCTCATATGCAAATATAAAGCATAAATTCTATCCAAATATTAAACATACGAACAATAGCACATGCACATAAACATACTAATGTAAGCAAACATTCTTTGAAACACAAATTCAATCTATGAAATAAATTCATACCTGATTGTGTAACTTCCGTATAAGATTCAACAGCTGTAACACTTCAAATAAACAGTTAGATAAAAATGTACCATTTTGTTCTTGGGTTGAGTCGCGGACTAGGTCGCTCTCTTTAAGACGTTTCGCGGCTCTGCCCAAGATTGTGCTAGCAGTTTCATAGCCTCGCCGTCCCCAGGATAAAACAGCCCAGAATCTTGTCTGTCTCGTTCAAATACGCACAATATATGAACGGTATACTATTCACCCTCTCATCATTTGCTCGGAATCATAAATCGGCAAAAACAGAAACACTGTTTTCAAAACACGTTCTGGATGCACTACTGTTTTTGCAAAAATACAGGAACAGTTTCTGATTTCGAATTACTGTTTTACAAACTCTGTTTCTGTAATCACTTCCTGATTTCGAATAAAAAACAGATTGCAAAAACATGTTTCTGTTTTTAAGAACTGAAGCTCTGTTCTTCGAAGAAGCTAAAATCTGCAAAATCAGATTTCGAAGAACTCTGTTTCAGAGAAGAAGAAGCTCACAAAATCAGATTCGAAGAACTGCTACAAGACTTGAAGAACACTCTGTTTTCTTCATTCTGTCAAGCAGAAAACGATCTTGCAATCACTCCGTTTTCTGCTGTTTTTATCTCTTAACTCTGTTTCTGTTTTGCAGGTTCAAAAACTGGAAGAAGAAGAAGATAACAAGACTGTTTTTCGGAACACTCTGATTTTCGTTTGAAGAAACAGTCAAGAACTGGAAGCAGATCAGAAGTTTTGGCAACGAAAAAAAAAACTGGAAGAACTGCAGCTCTGTTGCAGACAAGAACTGGAAGAAGAAGCTCTGTTCTTCGCTTCAAGAACTGGAAAAACTCGAAGCATTTGTATGAAGCTCAAAACTCTGTTTTCTCGTTTTGAAGAGCAAGACAAAACTGCTGCTCTGTTTTCGTTTTGAAGCAAGACTGTTGCTAGTTACAAGAACTGGAAGAATCAGGAAAAACTCAAGCTCTGTTTCGTTTTTTTTTTAAGCCAGATCAAAAAACTCAGTTCTTCATATCCTTATTTAAGCTCTAATACAGATTGTATTATTGAAAAGAGAAACGACAACCAGGAAACGAGGAGCCGAAAGACAAAGCACTAGGGAGGAAAACACGCCACCCTGTCCACTGTAACGGTTTTTAAATTCGTTTATAATCAAAGAATTTTTTATTTTTATAAACAGAGTGTTTTTGATCTTCTTCTGAAAACGAAAAACAGTCTTGTTATCTTCTTCTTCTTCCAGTTTTGAACCTGCAAAACAGAAACAGAATTAAGAGATAAAAACAACAGAAAACAGAGTGATTGCAAGCTCGTTTTCTGCTTGAGAGAATGAAGAAAACAGAGTGTTCTTCAAGTCTTGTAGCAGTTCTTCGAAACTGATTTTGTGAGCTTCTTCTGCTCTGAAACAGAGTTCTTCGAAATCTGATTTTGCAGATTTTAGCTTCTTCGAAGAACAGAGCTTCAGTTCTTAAAAACAGAAACATGTTTTTTCAATCTGTTTTGTTTTTATTCGAAATCAGGAAGTGATTGCAGAAACAGAGTTTGTAAAACAGAATTCGAAATGGAGTTTTTTGCTTCAACGAAATACAGAAAACAGTTCTTGCGGTTTTTGCAAAAATCCAGAACGTGTTTTTCAAGATTTTTGATTCCGAGCAAATAATGAGAATGAGGGTGAATAGTATACCGTTCATTTATTGTGCGTATTTGAACGAGACAGAGAAGATTCTGGGTTGTTTTATCCTGGGGACGGCGGGGCTACGTAACTGCTAGCACAATCTTGGGCAGAGCCGCGAAACGTCTTAAAGAGAGCGACCTAGTCCGCGACTCAACCCAAGAAATACTGGTACATTTGTTCCTAACTATTTCTTTGGATTTATTTACAGCAGTTGAATCTTATACAGCAGTTACGACAAACAGGTATGTTACGTATGAATTTAATTCATAGATTACATTTGTTTGTCAAAGTATGTATGCTTACCTTATGCTTAATGCTTGGATGAAAATTATGCTCAATAATTCCATGGAATTTATGCTTTATATTTGCATATAGGAATTTGCTTGAGTAGGACATCATATACAATAAACTAGCAAACATAGTCAGTATATGAGAAATGTCTTATTGTGACATATTTTGTGCTGATCCATGTAATGTGCCCCAACAATTTTAAGACGTTGTTCTTTCTGCCATGATTACAAATACTGAATTTGCTAAACAAAGTTTGCATATATTTGTAATACAAGAATGCACACATGTGATCACACTAGAAGTGAAGTTGAGTTATGATACTGACTTTAGCTATGGACTATTCCTTGATTCAAAGGGATCCAAGGATAGGTTGGCAAACATTTCTTTGATGAGAAAAATGTATGTTATTGCCATGTTGCTTGAATGTGTCTGTTATGGATCCCATTCACCTAAACAAAATTTATTCCAAGGATTGGAATTTAGTTTTGTTTACACTATGATGATTTTATGTATCCTTGGGTAGTAGTGTTTTGTTGTGAAATTGGGATGGAAGCATGTTTCTCCATTTATTTATTTTATAAATTGGTTATGGTAGAATCTATGCAAGGACACAATCCATGGTAATATTTGAAAAGTTTAGAAAGAGGATTATATTTAAGATCCACATGATTTAGAGTTTTACAACTACGTTTACAATATCTTTATCTATAATGATGGTTTTCCATGTTGTGTGTTTTTAAAGATATTTGTATGGTGACTTTACTACCATATTGAAATCATATTAATTATGATTAACGTAGTTAGAGATTGACATACATATACACATGATGACATGTAAAATGTAGTCTAAACTCTAAAACCTTTGAGGAATAGAACACCATTCATAGAAATGTAACTATGAAATTGATGCTTTCTAAGTTGGAATATCATGAAATCTGAATCAATAAATTCCATTTGAACATTTCATGAGAAGTGAATAATATCATCTATGCATGTTACTCTTTAGATAATGAGTATGCATTTATATGATAATTATGTTAGGCATTTTGGAAGATTCAGTCTATTTTGGTGAGAACAATAATTGATCTATTGTGAAAATTAGAATGCCTCTAATAATCAATACAATTGATGGAAAGAAAAACCATGTGTTTAATAGTTGATGTTTGATGTTAAGCTGAGATAAGGAGGCTATAAGGAATCGTTTATATACAGATTGACCTGTGAACTTTGTTCTTGATGTCAATACATAAATGATTTTGCTCAGACCATAAGTTGGTCGGACTTCCACATGAGGACATGTATTCTTATGGAAAGAATATGTTCTCATGATGATGATGTTGATGACAATATAGATCAATTGAAGCTATTGCTTGATTTTGTTGCGAAACTTTGTTTTCAAAGTCTGCAACTAAATTCTCAGAGGCTGAACACAGAAAGCTTGATGTTTATATCAAAGTTTGAAAAATTCAGAAGCTGAATTTAAGGTACGTGTTCTAATGAAAGTTGATCCTTGAACTTAAAAGAAAAAATGAGAATAGCGAGATGAATAGAATGAATGTTTTATTCGATATTCTCATTTTTTGGGTCCTTAAGAATTGAATGCATGGTCCGCTTCAGATAGCAAGAAGACCGTCATTGAATATGCATTCAAAAATGTAGCTAAACCTGTTTTTGACAATAGTTAGAAGGACCGAAGTTCAAAAGTCCCTTAATGGGAAGCTTACGTATATTTTTATACATGCTAAGAATAATTTTGTGGATTCTGATTCTTTGTGAAAAGATTTTTTGTGTTTCTCAAAGAATTTTTCATGAAAAGATAAATTGCATTTATAGTGGGGGTTATTTCGAGGAATAGTGGGGGTATATCCTCAAATAACGTGCCTATGATAAGAATGCATGAAACTGATAAAGTCATAGAATCTGAGCCTAGGAGAAGTAAACAGAAATGAACTTCTTGGCCCCGATTACTATGTATTTTTAGTAAAGAAGGTTTTCCTTAGATTTCAAGGAGCCTAATAGATGCAATTGAAAAGGTCTTGATGTACCTTAAGAGGACTACGAACCTCGTCTTACAGAAGTTTACCGCTGTCCTTGAAGGATAGAGCGATGCTGATTGGAACACCCTTTCAGATGACTCCAAAGCCACCAGTGGCTATATTTTCAATATAGCTGGTGAAGCTGTTTCTTGGAAGTCAAAGAAACAGACCATTTTGGCACAGTCCACGATGGAGTCAGAGATTAGAACATTAGCTTTGGCTAGTGAAGAAGCAGGTTGGTTGAGAACCCTGCTAGCAAAGATCCCTGTATGGGAAAGATTGATTCCAGTTGTCTTGATCCAATGCGATAGTTCCGCGGCTATTGCAAAAATACAGAACCGTTATTATAACGGCAAGAAACGACAAGTACGTCGTAAGCACAGTACGGTTAGAGAATTCTATCTACTGGTGCTGTGAGATCGGATCAAGTACGAACTGATGTGAACTCGGCTAATTCTTTGACGAAAGTATTAGCTAGAGAGAAGGTTTTTGAAACCTCGAAAGGAATGGGACTAAAGCCCTTAGATTGATGAGTTATTCATGACGGTAACCCAACCTATAGACTGGAGATCCCAAGAAATAGGTTCAATGGGTAATAACAAGTCGTGAATGATATGATGTGAATCATGCTGACAAAATAATAATCTCATTCCTAGAATACAGCATGAATTCCTGAAGCTATAGTAGGATGAGTTGAAAAACTCTTAATGATGTCTATACTCTATGTGGAGTGGAGTACCTAGCTACAGGAGTACTCTTGATAGACTCACCTAAGTGATTGTGGAAGTTTGGCCGCTTCCTATGGAATTTGTGGGCAAAATTCCTAGAGCCTTCACTTACTGGGATATACGTGCATGGCCGTAAAGCACGGGCTTTTTAGACTTCACCCAGGAAAAGGTTGTGCGTGTAATGTCTGTTAGAGATAGAGTTCAAAACTACGAGTTACTCTAGTATATTCTAAAGCATGAACACTACGCAAGAGTTCAAGTCGAAAGACACTTTTGCTTATGCACAATCTTATATGTTACAGATTGCTCGATGAAAATTGTTTTTTCAATCCAAGTGGAGGATTGTAAATTTGTTTTAAAAATCCAAGTGGGGGATTGTTGGAACTTTTGGCTTTTTAAAAACATAAAAAATGTGAGTGGACAGTGGACGGCTCCAGGATTCCTGCTCCATGTTTCCTGGGTTGTCATTTGTTCTCTTTCAATAATTATAACCCATCTCTTATCAGAGCTTGTAAGTAGAGAGAAAAGAAGAAGAAAACAGAGTCTGCTCCCTGCTTCTTCCAGACTCTGTTTCAGCTCAGAAACTCCTCATTCTTCTTCCAGTTCTTGAAACGAAAATAGAACAGAGCTTCCCACTGTCCAGTCTTACTGATTTTCGTTGCCAAACTGAACAACGAAAATAAAAACAGAGCTTCCTCTTGCTTCCTCTAAAACAGTTCTTGTTGGGAGAGAGATCACAGAGCAGCAGTTCTTGACTGTTTCTTCAACCGAAAAAACAGAGTGTTTTTGATCTTCTTCTGAAAACGAAAAACAGTCTTGTTATCTTCTTCTTCTTCCAGTTTTGAACCTGCAAAACAGAAACAGAATTAAGAGATAAAAACAACAGAAAACAGAGTGATTGCAAGCTCGTTTTCTGCTTGAGAGAATGAAGAAAACAGAGTGTTCTTCAAGTCTTGTAGCAGTTCTTCGAAACTGATTTTGTGAGCTTCTTCTGCTCTGAAACAGAGTTCTTCGAAATCTGATTTTGCAGATTTTAGCTTCTTCGAAGAACAGAGCTTCAGTTCTTAAAAACAGAAACATGTTTTTTCAATCTGTTTTGTTTTTATTCGAAATCAGGAAGTGATTGCAGAAACAGAGTTTGTAAAACAGAATTCGAAATGGAGTTTTTTGCTTCAACGAAATACAGAAAACAGTTCTTGCGGTTTTTGCAAAAATCCAGAACGTGTTTTTCAAGATTTTTGATTCCGAGCAAATAATGAGAATGAGGGTGAATAGTATACCGTTCATTTATTGTGCGTATTTGAACGAGACAGAGAAGATTCTGGGTTGTTTTATCCTGGGGACGGCGGGGCTACGTAACTGCTAGCACAATCTTGGGCAGAGCCGCGAAACGTCTTAAAGAGAGCGACCTAGTCCGCGACTCAACCCAAGAAATACTGGTACATTTGTTCCTAACTATTTCTTTGGATTTATTTACAGCAGTTGAATCTTATACAGCAGTTACGACAAACAGGTATGTTACGTATGAATTTAATTCATAGATTACATTTGTTTGTCAAAGTATGTATGCTTACCTTATGCTTAATGCTTGGATGAAAATTATGCTCAATAATTCCATGGAATTTATGCTTTATATTTGCATATAGGAATTTGCTTGAGTAGGACATCATATACAATAAACTAGCAAACATAGTCAGTATATGAGAAATGTCTTATTGTGACATATTTTGTGCTGATCCATGTAATGTGTGGGTGTGTTGTATCATCAAACGGTATTTGATCATTTATATGATTGTGCATAAAGAAAATTGGATTCTTATATTCATTGTGACTTGCTTGCAGGTTGACTTCTCTGTACATGAGATAGAACGACGTGTGCCATCTCTTGTAAAGGAGGCATCAGACCAGGCATATACAGCAGCTCAAAAGGCTCCACAGGTGGCCCAAGCTGTGGCTTTGGAAGTCCAGCGTTCAGGAGTGGTAGGATCAGCAACTGGTGCAGCGAAGACCGCTTACTCCAAGTATGAGCCAGTAGCCGAGCAATATGCAGCAACAGCATGGCACAAGCTCAATAAGCTACCTCTGTTTCCTCAAGTAGCTCATGCCGTGCTCCCCACTGCTGCTTACTGTACTGAGAGGTATAATTCAGCAGTGTGTTATACGGCCGAAAAGGGATATACTGTGTCCTCTTATTTGCCTCTTGTGCCTGTGGAGAGGATTGCCAAGGTGTTTGGTAGTGAAGAGGACGCCGTTGAGCCTGCAGTGAATGCACCAAGTGGTGGTGAGATTGCTGTGGCATAATGGAAGAAGATCGTCAGTGATTTCATGGTGGTTTTGTGTGAAATTTTTGAAGTTGTGTGAATGTTCTGTATTTTATACTTTTATTTCTCAAGTGTAGTTCTTCGATCTTAATTAATAAGTCATTTGTCATCTTTGTTCAGTTCTCCAAATACCAAGATTGTTTATTTGATAATTTCGGTGTAGCTCCATGGAAGACAAAAGTGTAATATGATCCTGCTTGTGTAACTATTAATTAAACAATTTCCTCATGATGCAACTGGCTTGAAACAGAATAATGATCAAGTCATCAAAAATTTCAGTCTCGAAACTTTATTTTAGCACGCAGAAATTTATATTTGGTTGGTGAGAGAAGCTAAACATATCTCGACACGAAGGAACTTCTGACAGTATCGACAATCCCACCTCACTTTAGAAGAAACACATCAAAGGAACTTCAAGCTTCTCTTATGGAGCAGTGATATCAACTTGGGTAGGACATGGTAAAGCACTTTCCATCCCTTTTATGAATCTGACAGTAAAAGGGTGAGACGGAACCAGGCCATCCCATTATTTTACTTCATTGGACATCCACTTAGAACCTAGACCATTCCACAGAGTCCAAAAGACGTTAGCCGATCTATCTCTATTCTACGATTACATATAAGAGAAAACCACCCGAGAATAGACTCCAGTTCCAGTAGTGGTAGTCGAGTACAAGTGTAAGAACAACAGAGACAGAAGCCGTTTTCAGAAATAGATACGAGTTGTGGGGCATAAACACCCCAATCTCCGGGAGCAACACCATCCGGAATATTTGCAAACCAAAACAATGCATTCATGGTGCTACAAGACTCTGACAAAGAAGAAGGTCAAATGGACCTGGAAATGGAGACCCAAGGGGACAAGGAAACAATAGCAGACGAACCACAAGAGAATGGGAAAGCCACCCATGTGCTATCTCCTTGTTCAGCCCTACAAAGTAAGCCCTCCTGATCTACGACCACCCTTATTTTGATCGGAGAAAAAATTGAATGATTGCAAAGGGCAAAAGCCGCCTACAACATGGATAGAAATGTGGTGATCGATCAAGTCTATGCTACGGGTAAAGTCGATTCATCAAGCTCGACCATCCCTCTCTCAAGTCAACGAAGGGAGCAAGTTCATGAGATCGGTGCTACGAAACTGATTTGGTCTCTCTACGGCTGAAGAATGAGCGTGTTCTTGGGCCATCGTAGAAACATAGATAGGGTCGACGACGGAACGAACAACGAAACTTTACGACAGCTTTTTTGTACACGTTCACTTGCATCACATACACAAGTGCTCTCTGAACCGTGCAATAAGGTCACCCATAACACGGCTCTCCCACTTGAGTTACCTTAGCCCCAGGCCATGCTATTCTCAAATATTGGAAAAATGGCAGCGTAACGTAACAACTAGTATTGAAAGCTGGTCCGCCTTTATGAGTGAGGGAAAGCGTTTATAACATAATATATACAAGGTACAAAGGATGCTACTGCTACCTGATCAACCAACATATGAAGATTCAACCTGGCGATAGTAGAGTTAGTCCACTTGAAGTTTCTGCAGGTTTTGACTGTTGAGGTACAGGAATGGCATCAAGAAGAAATTGAACAAAGGAATGACATCCTTGAAAGCAACCATATAGTCAATCTACAATTGTGGCAATTAACCAATGAAAGACTCAATAAAGAACTAGTTAAACAACCACTAACAAAACAACTAACAAAACAAAGAACTCAACAGAAGCTTCCCCCATCATTTGGGGTTGCTTAACGACAGATACTGGCACTGATTTCAGGTGCATAATGGCAAAACAATGCCCAGAAATTCAATCTTGTCTTTGAATATAGCGTGAGTGTTCTGTAGCCCTACTTTGGCCAAGCCAAAAAAAATAAAAATTGAAAAGTTTCTCGAAATTTCTGGGATGACAGACAGACAACAAACTTCTTAGACTGAATTCATGCTAAACCTGAATTCAGCTAAATGGACGTCAAACTCAAGGATAACTCTCTAGTTTGAGCCGTAAACAATAAAATTGAACTCAAATCAACTACTACCAAGTTATACTTCTGAAACAAAATGAGGACACTAAAAGGTGTGAAAGGCAATCAAGCAATGAGAAACATAACAAAGGCATAACTGATGTATCAAGTTAGTAACCTCTTACAAAGTAGAGATATAAGAGAGTGAAGGTCTTGTAGTTGATCTCAATTAACCAACAAGAAACTTAACAAATAACTGGTTAAACCACCAACAAAACAACACGAAGAAAAGCTCGACTCAATCTGTGGGTTAGTAATACTAACAAAAGAGGTTCCGATTTCCATCTATTTCTGTTTAGTAACAAAATATTAGTAAAACTCGTCTTCGAATACGTCATCAGTTTCGATAGCTAAACTAGGCCAAGCCAACATAAAAAAAACTTCAGTAGCTACTTAAAATTTTTTAGAAGATATAACAACAAAATTGTAAACTATACCTATTGGGAAGGTACAAACAACTTCTCAGATCAAATGCTATGTATTCAGCCACATGTTAGTAAATTCAAGGTTTACTTCTGCAGTTTGAACATTAAAGATAACATTGAATGCAAAGAGACTACAAAAGATATAGTTCTGAAACAACAAGAACAATAGATTAATAACCGAATAAAGAGATGAACTGAAACTACTGAACCATCAATAGAACTTCGGATAACCTCTAATTTCGACCTCATTTTTGCTACAAGTTCTTCACGCATAATAATAGAAATTTAGATAGTTGCAACTTTCTACGATTACACAAGGGAAACATTATTAAGGAAATGCATATGTCATTGTGACACCATGAAATAATTGAAGATCCGACTAACCCCTCTCATAGTCACAAGGCAAAAATAATTGGGGACAAAATCTAGTATGCAGAGTAGCTCTCACCACTTTCTGGCCAAATGCTTCTGTAGATCGACATTGCGATTGGAAGGACAGCCACAAGTGCAAGTTGAAGCTGCTCTGAGCTGCTTGTCCTCACTGTGATCTGCCCGCTGAGCTTGTTGTTCAATCCAACACGTACAGCCACCTTAGAACCTCGTCCAATGGAGAACTGGGACTGCAAGTTGGCGCCCAATGCTAGGTCACCTCTCCACCTCATCAGAGACAGGCCCAAAGTGGACTGATCTTGACCAATAGGAAAATCCTTATCCTTCAAGCGTGCTTCCAAGTTTGCTCCATATGCAGCATCACCTTGAGAGCGGATAGTACCAGTGCTCCCTACCAAAGTAATGCGCTTTCCTACCGAGACCTGGTCCTCAAACTTGAGCCCTGTTGCTATATTTTCTCCCAAGAAAGTAACTGATATCCCACCAGCCATCTTGTTCCTTTTCAACTTTTTGAATTTGGTTTCACCTCTGAGAATGTACGCTAGGTTCTTCCCAATAGTTTGGATGTCAAAACCAGCCATCGTGGATTCATTTTCTCCATGCTTGGCAGCAACAGAGGAGTCCAAGTGGATGTTGAACTCCTTTTTATCTTTTGTAATTTGAACAGCAACCCCTGCAGGAAACTTACCCGCAATAGCGAGATTCTCTTCAAGGCTAACGCCATCATATCCACAGTCGTGATCCCAGCCATGAGTGTCCAGAACTGGCCTTGCTAGAAGCTGTGAAGTTGGCTCCAAAAACCGATACCTATAAGCTGGATTATCTCCATCAAAAGAAGGTGGCAACACCATGTCAGGCAATGGAACTGGCACTGGAGCTGCAGCTCCATCTTCTGGGTCGGCCTCTTGGCCCATCTCACCATAGTCACCTACAGTGTTTTTCCCCTTCTTCATCTCTTTCATTCTTTTAAGCTCCTCTTTCCACTGTTTCTTCTGAAGCAGTTTAACCCTGTAATCATACTCATCAAAGTATGCCTTCCTCTGCTCCTTGCTGAGCTTAGCTAGCTGAGCTTTTTTCAGAGGCTTAAATGGTGGGAGCTGATCATACTCATCCTCTTCGTCTTCTTGATCAGAATCTGACAGGTCATCTAATTCAATATCAGAGTCAACAGTCTCAGCCTGATCAGTTGAGAGTTTCGGGTGGGCTCTTGACTGCAAAAGCGAAGATAACAAGTAGGGAAGAGGCGGGGAGCGAACTCGGAAACCAAAGAGCTTACGGTGGTCAAATGGGTCTTGAGGTTTTGTTAAGGAGTTCACTTCTGCTAAGATCTTTAAAGAGTAACACAGGAGCAATAACTGGGGACGCCAACTCTGACCATTGGGAAGAATACTTTGACCTTCTCTATTCTTTCTACATGAAGGATGATTCTCCACAAGAGTGACTGGATTCATCAAGCTTGGGTTCATCATACGCAAATCTCCAACTGCTTGCCCAATGGACTGCTGGACAACATGGGATCGTTGAGCAACAAATACGTCATAGCTTAAGGGATTACCAGATGGTCCATCTGGAGGTGCAGAAGCACCATGGGTCAAGGTGACAACTGCACTTCGCCAGATCGACGAACCCAGAATGCTAGTAATTGACCTCAGCATTGGCAGATCATTAAGATCTCTGGTCTGAGTGTCTAGCCGATCAACATAGAGGAGAATATCTGGGGGGCATTTCTTTGTGAATTTCTTCACAGACGATAATATCTTCCGATTGAAAGCCTGATCCATGCCAGAAGATCTCAGACCTGGTGTGTCAATGATCCGAATCTTAACTCCACCTACAGCTCCAAGAGTTTCCTGGACTGTTGTTGTGCCAGGTTTGAAAGCATCAATTGTTGTTTTCTCTTCGCCGAATATGGAGTTTATGGTTGCACTTTTGCCCACCCCTGTTTTCCCAAGGACTAGGATGTTCAAAGAGAAGTCCAAATCATCTTTCCCTTCTGATTCAAGCTGCGTTGCAGTCTTCTTGGCTGTTTCAGGGCTGAAAGCTTCAGTGATGGTTCTTCCTGCAGCGAGGACCAGACGGTACAGGACTTGGGCAGCTATGGAGTCATCAGCAGAGTGACCAAGTCTTTGAACAAGCCTCAAGTATTTAACTCTTATGAGTTGTATCTTTTCCAGCTTCTTCTTTTCTTCCTCACTCAAGTTCTCCTCTGATACAGTTAGGTCAGATGGAGTGAAAATGTTGGATCGGTTCGGCCGAGGAGCAGGTCTCAATGATCGAACCGAGGATCCTAAACCAGCAGGGCGCTCGACTGAGAAAAGTCTCGAACCATCTGGAGAAGTCATTGTGACATTGCCACCTTCTGACCCCCCACCAGTTGCAGCTTTCAGGAGTGCAGCCAATGCAGCAGAATCAAATATCTCTTTCCCATCTCCATCCTCATCACTTTCAGCTTCTTCATCAGAGTCCTCCACGATCTGCCCATCAATTCTCTGGGAGTTTTCTAAAGAATTTTGGGCGACAGAATGTGAATCAACATCTGATCCCCGCATCAGCTCCTTCATCATTTGTTTAGCTGCTTCAGAGCCCTCAAAGACCAGATCGCCGTTGTCATCATCTGAAAGTGAACCTTCATCTTCATAATCTTCATTTTCAGATTCCTCCTTTGCTTCTGAATCCAAAATGGATTTTGGTACTGGAGGTTCTGTGGCGTCAGAAACGGAAGAAACCACATCTCCTGATGCATCATGCTCAGCAGCTACACCATCATTAATGCTATCTTCAACAAGAACATCTACTTTGTCTTCCTGCACCGTGTTTGGCTCTCCATCCGCAACTAGCTTGAGCACTGACTCGCTTGGCTTAGCTTCCAAATCAATTTTTTGTTCGTCATCATCCTTGTCCACCTCACCTTTTGATTCCTGATCATCCCCTTCTTGAGTTTCAATAGCTGCGTTGGTCACAGGTTCATGAGTTTTCTCTGCAGTACCTAGTCCGGAATCACTCGGTTCATCCACCTTCGCAGTATCAACATCTGCCTCAACCAATTTTGGCTGCTGCTCAGCAGCCAATTCCAAAGCTTCAGTTTCGGAAATGACTTTTTCATGAATTTCCCTAGCACCATCATCTTTCAACTCAGGGGTCATCAGCTGTTCGGTTCCAACAATGGAATCTTCTTCTTTCTTTGAGTTCACTTCTCTATCTGCTTCAACAAACTTAGAATCAATTGGTTCTTCAATTACAGTGTCTGCCTCAATGTTCCCACTAGCCAAGACTGCACCTTCCACTGCTGAAACCCCATTCTCATGAGCCTCAGCATTCTGTTTGGTGTCAACAACTGAAATTTCCCCAGTTGTTACTGCGACTTGAACATCGCCACCAGAATCCACACTCTTCTCCTCCGCCACAATCACATCTTTTAGTTCAGGTGTATCTTCCTCCTGACTCCCAATATAAGGTTTGACAACCTCATTCTTTTCAGGCAAATTTTCTTCTTCCTTCTCAGACACAGCCTCAACAACCCCAGTCACTCCAGGAACCTCTCTAACCAATTCAATCGGATCCACTGTGAGAACCTCGCTCTTCACCTCCTCTGCAACCCCGTCTTTCAATTCAGTCACCTCCTGACTTCCAACCACCGGTTTCACAACCTCGTTGGACTCCAAAATTTCAGGAATGGTATCTTCTTTGCTATCCACCAAGGTTTTAATAGAACCCTCAGTGACTTCAGGAATTTTATCCTCAATTACGGGCTTCACAACCTCATTCAATTCTGAATTTTCAGGCAAAGCATCTTCCTTTTTATCCGTCAAAACTTCCACATCTTTCTCTACCAAATCCAAATCCTCCTCTACAACCTCAATCTCCTTCGAACTCCTGCTCAATATAACTTTCATCTTCTCAGCCAAAGCCGCGATGGGGTTATCAGTATCCAAATTTCGATTCTGCTCTACCTCAGTTCCCTTCATTTCAGACTCCAAAACCCCATTTTCAGATTTCCCAACCTCACTATTTTCTTCAATCATCTTCTCAGCATCACCTCCTACAGACCCCGACACAATCGAAGACCCACTCAATTCTCTTCTCTCTCCTTCCTCACCTTCCAAAACCCTAACTTTAGCAACTTCTTCCACCCCCATCTCAATCCCACCAATTCCTGCAACCCCATCAGCCCCCAACTCACTCCCCACAACCCCATCACCCCCAACATTGGTTTCACCGCCCAAAACCTTGGATTCCTCCGCCAAAATCGGAATTTTCGAAGAACCCAAATCTTTCTCACCAACAACAGACCCTTTACTCTCCTCCTCCATGACTAATTCTAGGTCTTCTTCCTCTGGTCTCTCTGAAGCAGTCTCAAACCCATCATCACCACTCATATACTCCTCTTCAGTATCAAAATGACTAATAACACTACCACCACCAGCAACACCTACTTTACCACCAACAACACCACCAGATTCAACAACAGAATCAATAGAAACATCAAAAGCTTTAATGGATTGGTGAGAATTACCTGAAGAAGTGCCCTTTATGGTTGATTTTGACAAAAAAAGCTCCTCTCTTTGTCCTTCCTCTGCAGCGGCTGTTGGTGAGGGTGGGGTCTCTAGTGTTGCGGAAAGACGGGCAGATTGGTTTACGTCCATGGGGTGAAGTATTTGGTTTTTAATACAAAAAGCAGAGATCCCAAAGCAAAAAGGGAGCAGTATAGTGATTCGAAATGATGAATTTTTCAGAGGATATGCTGTCTCTCTTCTTCCTCTTATTCTACTTATTCATTTCTTCTCCTGTTGATTTGGGTTTTGAGAAGAAGATGGTTTAGTAGATAAGGGGTTTTTAGCTGAGAGCCACACAGGGTGGGAAGTTTGGAGAAATGTTGTGCTGTGAGATAAGGTAAAAGATGCTCTTCCCTGAGAGTGTTTTGGTTTTGTTGCGTGGAATTTTTTTATTTTGATATTTCTATCAGAATGGCTAATATATTTGCTTTTTTTTTTTTTTTTTTTGATATTTCAATCCAACATTTCTACGGGAGAGAGTACTGGTTAATGTTGGTTGAGAGAGGGGTAAAATTGGCACTCACATGCTCAACAGCTTTTCAGATGGGAGGGGTAAAATAGGCACTCATGTGATAGACACCCTCCCAAGTACTAACCATGCTGCCATGCATAAGGATTGAGTGGATTTTTTCATTTTAGTAACTTAATTAGGCTATTAAAAAAGAGCTTAAATAAAACAACAATTCTAATCAGCTATGTTTGCTAGTTTTTTTCTTGAGTTTTTTTTTTACACTTTTACCCCTTTTAGTTTTATAGATTAGTGTAAAAATACCCAAAAAAAACTAGCAAACATAGCTGGCTAGATTTACTCTAATAAAATGAAACTTAAAATGGGTTGAAAATATCTCAATATATCGCAATATTTATCCTAAATCATTTTAACATATTGTTTGTGTAGATGTGACAAAATATCACCACCTGAGTACCGCGATTTTCATGCTAAAACCAGAGGTCACTGTATCAATAAATGAGTTTTTGTCACTGCTTATGCATAAGGAACATTACATCGATGGTGGATGCTGGGCAAATAACTAATACAGCAGAAGGGACACCTGCAGATCTTGTTGGGTAAAATAATGCCTTCAGTGTCATCTGTTTATAGACTACACTTAAAAATCTGTCATTATCTAACTCAGTTGTTAGTCCATAGAAATAAACTAGTATTCCGCTTCGTGTGTTTGTAGCGGCATTATTGGTTTCTAGACCATTTCTTTATCGAAGAAATTTTTTAAACTGAAACGGTGTATACAACCTTGTCACTAAATTTTGAAGACACATACAAGTGACACAATCTGTAGTGCTGAAAGTATAGGATGTACAATGCACATCATGAACGCTAGGATTTGTAACCTCCACAGCGTGAAGAGGATAAAAGCTCAATGAGTCATTTAAGAAAGCATTACAAGTTTAAGATATATGGGCAAGAAGATGACAGGCAGAAAGCTAAAAATCAATTTACTCAAACTAGGATCAAAACAGCTGATCAGAAGTAATTTTGCACGGTTTTTGACCTAGCAGAAATAATTTCATTCAACAAGCGCGCTAAAGATCCTGCTCCATTGGAGCCACTGAAATTAATTGTAGAACTGTCCTGCAATTCATCAATGGTAACACTAGTTCCACTTTTAACTGTTGCCTTGTGAATTGCTTGAAGAACCACCTGAGTATCAGATTGAATATGAATACTGGTGAAGTGATTTTGAATAGCAATAGGCATAAGCCTCCGCCTAATGTTTATCCCAGAGAAATGCCATTTCCAGTTTTCCACCATCACCATGGTTTTCCAATCATCAAACACTATAGGCAATGAAATTTTGAGATGGAAACTCAAAAAATAGTTTAATTCAATTCTTACAAAGAAAGTTATTATGAGCCACAATTATCAACAAAGTCTCAGTTCCACTTCACACAAACAGGCATCGAAATGGCTAAATTGTCTACAATAGGTGAAGAAAACAATCCTCAAAAACTAGACCTCAAGTGTGAATTCCATTATTAATGGCTTCATACACCAAAGATTAGTAACTATGAAGCAAGAAACCTAGTATGTAAAGTAACTCTCACCAGCCTTCAGCCAGTTGCGGCGGCAGATGGCAATTGCCATAGGAAGAATACCACCGAGTATTGCAAGTTGAAGCTGCTCTGAGCTGCTTGTATTCACTGTGATCTTCCCATTGAGGTTGTTATCCAATCCAACATTGACTGCCATTCTGGAACTCCGGCCAATAGAGAACTGAAATAGTAAGTTAGCGGCAAGAGCTAGTTTTTCTCTACAATTCACAAGAGACATCCACAAGCTGGATTCATTTCGACCAGCAAGACGATCCTTATCCTTGATACGAGCTTCCAAGTTTGCTCCATATGCAACTTCACCCTGATATCTTGTAATACTTGTCTTCCCTACTAAAGTACTGCATTTCCCAATTGGAATCTCATCTTCAAACTTGAGTCCTGTCGCCACATCTTCCCCTAAAAAACTGATCAGTATCCCACCGGTCATCTTGCTCTTTTTTAGCATTTTGAATTTACTTTCACCAGTAAGGAAGTAGGCTAGCCGCTCATCAATAGATATGATGTCTAGACTGGCTAAGCTTGATCCATTCTCCCCATGTTCAGCGGCAACAGTGTAAACCGAATTCATATTGAACTCCTTATCCTTTCTAATTTGAATGGCAATACCTGCTGGAAACCGACCAACAACAGTGAGATTCTTTTCAAGGATGAAACCATCATGTCCACAGCCATGATCCCATTGGGAATCCAGAGTTGGACTTACCGAAAGCTGAGAAGGAAGAGCTACAGCCCCATTGTGATCCTTCCCTCTTTTCTTCATCTCGCTCGCTATTTCAAGCTCCTCTTTCCGTTGTTTTTTCTCGAGCAGTTTCGCCCTATAGTCATAATACTCAAAATATGCCTTCCTTTGCTCCTTACTCAGCTTAGCAATCTGAGATTCACTCAGAGCCTTAAATGGCAGGAGCCGATCAAACTCATCCCCTTCTTTTTGCTCAGAACTCTCCAGGTTCTCTAATTCGATATCATAGTCTGCACTCTCAACAGTGATTTTTGGGTGCACTCGTTGCTGGAAAAGCAATGACAATAAGTAATTTAATACTCGAGAACGATAAGATACTCCATAACCAGAGAGTTTGCTGTCTGGAGGTTTCGAAAAGGAACTCAATTCAGATAAAATCTTCACCGAGAAACAGATAAGCAACAACTGTGGTCTCCAAATTAGACCATCAGGGAAAAGTTTCTGTCCTTTTCCGTTCCTTCGATATGATTGATGGTTCTCAACAAGAGACACTGGGTACATCAAGCTTTGATGCTTCATTGGTTGATCACCTACTGCTAGTCCAATGACCTCCTGAACATTTTCGGATTGTTGAGCAACAAACTCCCCATATTCTTCAGGAGCAGAAGCAGCATGAGTAAGAGCAACAACTGCATTTTTCCATAACGAAGAACCCAAAATCTTCGTAACAGATGTCAACAATGGTAGATCATTAAGATTTCTAGTCTGGGTATCCAACCTATCAACATAGAGAACAATATCTGGGGGGCATTTCTTGATAAACCTCTTCACATTCGACAGCATCTTTTCATTGAAACTTTGTTCCATTACAGATGTTTTCAGTCCTGGGGTGTCAAAAACCTGGATTCTAACACCATCCACAGCTCCAACAATCTCTTCCACCGCAGTTGTCCCAGGTCTGAATACACTAGTCTTGGCTCTCTCCTCTCCAAAAATCGAATTTATAGTTGAACTCTTGCCCACCCCAGACTTCCCAAGAACTAATATGTTCACTGAGAAGTCCAAATCACCTTTGGGTTCTGATTCTTCGAGTCCCATTGCTGTTCTTATTGCAGTTTCAAGGCTACTGCTCTTGCCTGAGGCTTGGAACAAGTGATCTAGTACCTTAGCTGGTACATAGTCATGAAGAGAAACTCCAAGTCTATGAAGAAGCCTCAAATATTTCACTCTAGTATACTATATTTTCTCCAGTCTCTCCTTCATCAAGTTGTTCTCTAGTTCTTCTTCAAATCTGTTGTCCATCAGTCGAATCCAAATCCACACTAACACCACTACTACCTACTTCTGTGTTTTAAAATCAAATGAACGTGAGAAAGAAGAGTTACCCTCATGAAGGTATATAGCTAAGGTCCATTGGGTTGGAGAAGAAGAGAGACCAGAGAATCCCTATGTTTTAGTGAGTGGGATAAACGAAGAAAATTCAGATCGATTAGGAGAAGTATGATAATTTCGGTAGTAGAGTTTGATAAGGAAACAATCTCTACATGTGCATCCCCATATTTCTACCTCTCTCACCACAAAAATAGAAAGAATTTTTTTTTCTTTTTTTTTTGGTTTCCTACAAGTAGGGTTGCAGTCACTTGCATCACAGTACACAATTTCCATGGCTCATTTTTTTTTTTTTTTTTTTTTTGAAAGGCAAGCCGGTTTTTTAGCCTAGGATCCGTAACCTAGTCCCGAGATGCGACCTACGGGTCGAATACCACCCCGAAATAAAGATGCCTCCAGTGGGTCTCGAAGCAAGGATCTGTGGATCAAGTCCACAACGCCTTAACCAATCGACCACAGCCCCTTTGGCATATCCATGGCTCATGCATATGTAACAGTAATAATTTACGTGTCATCGTAAATCTTTGCAAGTTCAAAATCTGCTATTCAAGGGCATCACCATCTCTTTATCAGAGGTTTTTTTAGACTTCTAACATGTACCAAGGATAGAAAGCAATTTGCAACTCCCATGCAAAGATGATACACTTCAGATTCAACATTGTTAACATATGGATCTGAGTTGGTACAATGACGTAATCCTCGTCTAATGTGACAGAGATGCAAAGAAGACAGAGATCACTTATTATTTAAGTGACACTCGTTCAAAAATGAATCTGCAACATTTAGAAATGTAGGAAGGTAACTACAGATGATTTACTTTCGAGAGTATCGGGAATAGGCATTGATGATAATGAACTGCAGATGATTTCCTTTACGAGGAGAGCTGTGAAGAAAGAAAATGTGCTTTCAATGCAATGGACAATGAAACTGCAAAATATCTCAACGCCCTTTCCATTCTTTCAATATTAAATTTGCAACATGTTCTCATTGAAGAACCTCAAACTTCCTCACCATTCCTAATTAACATCATCAGCACTACTGCCACTCTACAGTCTACACCACCACTCTCATGTCAGGTAGAACACTAGTCTAAGCTGATTGATAGAAAGATGAGAAGTTGCCCTGAAAATTTCGATCTGAAGAAGATGAAAGAAATGAGCATGTGTTCCTGCAATGTCAGATCCTCCATTAAGAACTGATTGTCTGATGTCTTTCAAGTACTACTGCATTTTCATCTTCCAAACCGTCACAGGAACGTGCAGACATAAATAAGAATAGAGAAATGGATATAAGCTTGCTATTTGCTAAGATCTCAAACAAGATGCTAGTCCTCACTTCTCAGCAGATTCATAAAATACAGACTTCTCAACCTGCAAGAGCTGATAAAATAATTTGGTCCCTTTCAGATTAACAAGCAATTACCGGCCAAACAAGTTTTTGTCCTAAGCAGAATATCATCTGAGTATTAAGTACTGTCTGATGCGACTATGAAAGTCAGAGACCTTCAAGAGAGAATGCTGCAACCAATCATTAATAATTTCTGGATAAAAATCTATAGTGCAATCAGATGTTAATTAGTCATAAAACATAGATAAGCCTCGCACAATCTTATAATGTTTCCTCGAGATAAAAATGCAGCAATCTTATAATGCATCAACTGACGCTAACAGTTTGAAGATGTAGCCAAGATGTCGAAAGTGTACTCACTAAGTCACAAGCATGTTTAGAATAAAACTGCATAGTACAACAACTATTGCAAGAAGCAACTCCAAATAATTAACAGCCAAGGTCATGCCAATGGTAGCCTGGTTGGATGGTTAAGGCTGTGGTGGTTTAATCCCCACGTCTTGGGTTCTATACCCACCGGCGGCAAGCTTGCCTTTCAAAAAAAAAAACAAAAACAGCCAAGGTCACAAACAATCCATATGAAAAAATGTTCCCAACAAACAAAGAGACATTTCTACATCAAACTATGACCAAAATGAATATTTGTAATTCTCCCTTGCATCCTTTAGCTAATATGTTTCAGCTGTGTTCATCAGAATGTAAGAAAAAATGCTCTGCCAAAGAAAGACAGATCTGTGAACAGAAAAATATACCACAACAAAACTTTAAGAACTCCAACCGGTAGCCAAATCCCTGACAATTGGAGATCAATGTAGTCTCAGCAGCATATGAATTTTCAAGATGTTCAATGCAATTACATACATGTCATGTCAGAACCATATTTATCTGGTACGGGGAATGGGAACGGATTCGCGGTACACTGGTTGAATATAGGAATGCGGACTTAATACATAATACATGATACCTATGGAGAGTGATCTAATTATTATAATCTTGAAGGTCTTGGAAATTCAAAGGTGCACCAACTCTTTTTTGAAAGGCAAATTAGGTTTTCATTGGATTGCATAACCATTAAATGCCCCTCGCAGGGTTGTGGACTTGTGATACTATTTGCCACAAGTCTACCGGACTGAGCTAATAGTAATACTCCATTGGCAACACCAACTCTTTAATAAGTAAAGGACGAAATAAAATAATAAAAACAAGTGTAGAAGGAACCAACTATTTTACGACAGATTTGATATTGAAATCCATTGATTCGGGTCGTGAATCATACCATGGATTAGTACGGGCGGCCCAGTTCGAAATTTGCGCCGGGGAGGGGGGTGGGGATTGAGCAACTCGGGTATCTATGGTTAGAACCTCAACTATAAATACTCCTTGACAATCCTTATTTCAATATGAACTGTGTTGTGAGATCCAAAATAATTTAGAACTGACTAAAGGGTACAACAACAACTATCCATGGACATGATCTACATCTAAGTACATAACACATCCTATCTCAATGAAAATCTTCACTATGCTAATTCACAAAAATATTATGCTCATACTTCCAAACATTTTCCTAGTTCCTACAATCGTACAGCTGGTATAAGAAATGGAAGTTTATTCAAAAGTCGAGTTTCAAAATTTTGTTATGATATAGAATGGAACTAATGGAAATATCTGAGATAAATAATTGAACTCTTGTCTCAGACCAAGATCAATATTGATAGTCATCTAATTACACCAATTGAAAAGAGCAATAAATAGAGAATAGAAGTCGCAACATAGTGGAGATTAGAAATAGATTGGATACAAAAATCCAAACGTAGCTATGGGTCTCTCTGTATTGCGCTAACAGACATGAGAATTTGACATTGCAATATTGAAATCAAGAGGAAAGTTACCTGCTTATGTAAGCTCTAGTAGTTGCACAGAGCAGCAGGAAAAACCCTAACACCCTTTTCACCTCGAGAATCTGCACTTGTATTTTCTTTTGGTATTGACAGAAGAAAGTTCTCAAAGAAAAAGAGAGGGCATGAACAAAAACTAAAAATTTACATGTTAGGGAGATCAAGAGAGGTAGGAGGTACAGTGGGGATTACAAGCAGAAGCGAGAGAAAATTGTATATAGCAGCAAAACAAATTAACTCTTCGCACCCAATTAAAAAGGTGTGGGGACATGACAAAAACAAATAGCAAGGATCGATGGAGTATGGATGTTAAATTAGATGTTGACTTGTCGGAGCAGTCAATGTATCCTTTTCAACCATCAGAATATATTTGACTGCTCAGATAGATGTTATCATCAAAAGGAATTCAGTTGTCTGGTTGACCTTCTTCAGGCCCTATAAGCTATATAAGTGGGCTAGCTGACTCCAACCACAGCATAAAAAATGGTTGTAGTTCCCTAAAGATGGGCTTGGGTGATACAAACAAGTTGAATGCAAATATATAGAGGAAAAGTCGAATTTGATAACAGAACCAATTTTCTGAACACCGACTTTTGTTGGAATTCAACCCTTTGCTTACTTAGTTTAGCACTTGTACTCTCGGCTGAATCAACACAGATCTTGCACTGAAAAAAGAAGAAGATATAACTGGGACCAACAACGAGAACTTCCACAATATACAGCATTGAAGTAAGATCTCTGGGTATTGGGTAGATTCCAGATTCGGATAAGACCATCAAAAGAAAGTTTACAGAAACAAGTTCTAAAACTGAAACCATGAAGAATTTACTAAAAGTTAGTATAGTAACTAAACAGCTGCATCAAAAGAAATGAACATAGATGCCAATTGTTGAGAGAGACCCTCACTGACCAATAAAAAAGTAAAATTAATGCCCTGAGTAACATTTCATTCGACAAAAACAGGAAATTTCAATATCTGCAGAGGCCCTTGAACCAAAATGAGACAATATTCAAGAAATAAAACTCAAGTCATGCACTAACACATGATTTAATGAAACATTCTCAACTGAAGTAGATTAGTGGCTATGTAGACAAACAAAATCTAGTAGGCAGCGTAGCTCTCACCAGCCTCCGGCCAAATACTACGGTAGATAGACATTGCAATTGGAAGAATGGCCACAAGTGCAAGCTGAAGCTGCTCTGAGCTGCTTGTCCTAACTGTAATCTGCCCACTGAGCTTGTTGTTCAGTCCAACACGGACAGACATTTTAGAACTCCGCCCAATAGAGAACTGTGATTGCAAGTTGGCTCCCAGTGCAAGGTCACCTCTCCACTTCATCAAAGACAAACCCAAGGTTGATTCATCTTGACCAATTGGATAATCCTTGTCCTTGAGAGATGCTTCAAAGTTTGCTCCATATGCCACATTGTCCCTACACCTGATAGTGCCAGTGCTCCCAGCTAAAGAAAGGCGTTTTCCAATGGTGATCTGATCCTCGACTTTAAGCCCGGTGACCACATTCTCTCCCAAGAAAGTAACAGATATCCCACCACCCATCTTGTTCTTTTTGAACTTTTTGAATTTGGTTTCACCCCTGACGATGTAAGCAAGCTGCTTACCAATATTTTGGATGTCAAAACCAGCTAGGGTCGATCCATTCTCCCCATGCTTGGCTGCAACAGAGGAATCCAAGTGGATGTTGAACTCCTTTTTGTCCTTTGTGATTTGAACAGCAACCCCTGCTGGAAACTGACTGGCAATGGCGAGATTCTGCTCAAGGCTGACCGTATCAAATCCACAGTCATGGTCCCAACCATTAGCAGACAAAACTGGTCTTGTCAAAAGCTGCTGCTGTGACGTTGGTTCCAAAAAACGGTACCTATGAGATGCATTGTCTCCATCAAATGAAGGTGGTAAGACCATATCAGGTAATGAAACAGGAACTGTAGCTGGGCCTTCATATTCCTGATCAGCATCATCCGCCATGTTTCCATAATCTGCTGCATAATTCTTTCCTCTTTTCTTCATCTCCTTCATTCTCTTTAGCTCCTCTTTCCACTGTTTCTTCTGAAGCAGCTTCACCCTATAGTGGTACTCCTCAAAATATGCTTTCCTATGATCCTTACTGAGCTTAGCTAGCTGAGCTTTTTTCAGAGGCTTAAATGGTGGGAGTTGGTCATACTCGTCCTCTTCTTCTTCTTGCTCAGAATCTTCCAGGTCCTCCAAGTCGATATCAGAGTCCACATTCTCAACACCCTGATCAGTAGGAAGTTTTGGGTGAGGTCGTGACTGCAAAAGGGAAGACAACAAGTATGGTAAAGGTGGGGACCTGACTCGGAAACCAAAGAGTTTACGTTGATCAAATAGGTCTTGAGGTTTTGACAAGGAGCTCATTTCAGATAAGATCTTCAGCGAATAACACACAATCAATAACTGTGATCGCCAAACTTGGCCATTGGGGAGTATTTTCTGCCCTTCTCTATTCTTTCTGCAAGACTCATGGTTCTCAACAAGAGAGACTGGGTTTATGAAGCTCGGATTCATCATACGCATATCACCAACTGCTTGTCCAATAGACTGCTGAACAATGTGGGACCCCTGAGCAACAAACATGTCATAAATTAAGGGAGTTCCAGATGGTCCTTCTGGAGGTGCAGAAGCAGCATGAGTCAGAGTGACAACAGCATTTTTCCAGATTGAAGAACCAAGGGTATTAGTTATGGATCTTAACAATGGGAGATCATTACGATTTCTGGTCTGGCTGTCTAGCCGATCAACATAGAGGACGATATCTGGGGGGCATTTCTTTGTGAACTTCTTCACAGACATTAACACCTTTCTGTTGAAGCTCTGATCCATGACCGAAGACCTGAGACCTGGTGTATCCAAGACCCGGAGCTTCACCCCACCTACGGACCCAACAATCTCTTTCACCTCAGTCGTGCCAGGTCCAAATGCACTAATTCTGACTCTCTCCTCCCCAAAAATTGAATTTATGGTCGCACTCTTTCCAACCCCCGTCTTCCCAAGCACCAGAATGTTCAATGAGAAGTCCAAATCATCTTTCCCTTCCTCTTCAAGCTGCATTGCAGAGGTTTTGGCAGTTTCAATGCTAAAAGTTTCACTGGTGTGCCTCCCTGCTGCAAAATCCAACCGGTATAATACCTGAGCAGCTATAGATCCATTACTAGACTGGCCAAGTCTATGAACTAGCCTTAAGAACTTCACTCTAATAAGCTGGATCTTCTCCAGTTTCTTCCTTTCTTCATCACTCAACTCACTCTCTGATTCATCTTGGACTGTGCGGTCTAATGGAGCAACAAGCTTTGTTTGGTTTGGCCGTGGAGCTGGTTTCAGTGATCTGATCGAAGAGCCTAAACCAGCAGGACGCTCAACGGAGAAAAGCCTAGAAACATCCGAAGAGGTGACTGTGACATTACCACCTTCTGATCCTGCACTATTCGCTGCCCTCAAAAGTGCAGTCAATGCAGCAGAATCAAATAACTCTTTTTCTTCTTCCTCATCATCAGTGTCTTCATCTGAATCTGTGACAATTTGTCCATCAATTCTTTGGGAATGTTCCTCAAAACCCTCACTTCCTGAATCAGAACTCTGACCGAATGCCTTCCTGAATTGCTTAGCTATTTCAGAATCATCAAAAATTTGATCCCCAGTCTCTTCATCTAAAACTGCACCATTATCTTCTTCTTCGTGATGGTCAGCTTCGTGTTCAACTTCCTCTTTTTCTTCTGGTTCTAAAACTGAAGCTGTTACTGCAGGTTCTGCCACATGGGAGGTGCTAGAAAATGCACCTTCTGATCCATTAATGGGAGTAGGCAATTTTCCCTCCACAGCTGAATTTGAATCTGCAGGTTCATTTAAACCGACAAGTTCATTCTGTGAGGCAGTTTTGAATTCAGGTTCCACGATATTATTATTTGAATCTATCAACTCGTTTGCATCAATAATACCATCCTCCTTTTCATCAATATCTTTCCCCACTTCTTCCACTTCAGATTTGAGTTCCTGGTGCTTTTCTTCTTGAATCCCAAACTCAGAGTTGGTTTCAGGTTCAAAATTTTGTTCAGAAGAAGTGACACCTAAATCACAAGGTTCAACCACCTTTGCAACATCAAATCCTTCTTTGATCAACTCGAGATCAATATTTATTGCTTGGTCTGATTCGGTCCCCACATTTGATCTTCCTTCAACTTCAGGCTCCAGCACTTCAGTTGCAGGAAGTATGTTTCTCCCTACTTCCTCGACAACACCAATTTCCAACCCCGGCAAGTTGGTTTCAGTTGGCAAACTGTCATTCCCATATTCTTCAACAAACTTAGAATCCTGTAGTCCTTCACCCCCAAGTGTTGGTGCACCACTTCCCTGATCCAAAACTGAAGTTTGATCCACTGGGTGGTCCTCCGCCTCTCTCGCATCGGAAAACTCATCTTCTTCAGGCTGTTCTGCATCTAAAAACAAACCTCCTTCAATTCTGTCACCACTCAAAACCTCACTTTTCTTCTCCTCCACCTTTCCTTCCTCACTCAAAGCCTCACTTTCAGGATTTTCAAGCAACCTATTGACATCAATTGTCTCGGAAACCTTACTAGCTATACCGGAATCTCCGCCAAGAACCCCATCTCCATCCAATGCCACCAAACCCGAATCAGAAACCGCACTCTGCTCCAACCCAGACCCCTTCCCTTCAGACCCCATACTCCTATTTTCAGGATTCAATACAAAAATAGGTTTTTTCTCCCCTTCTTCTTCTTCTTCCTCCACCTCCAAAACCCTAACTATAGGAGCTTCAACTACACTATCAACCTTCTCCAACCCACCCAGGCTCGGAATCCTCGCAACAACACCAGAAAACCCATCATCCTCAGCATCACTACCCAACACCTCATTGTCATCAAAATCACCCGAAAGCTGCGCTTTCGGCATGGGGGACGGCAAATCCGAAGAACCCATTACTCCTCCTCCTTTAACAACCAAACCCAATGATTCTTCTTCGGAATCAGAACTACTACTACTAGAGCTACTACTACTACTACTATCACGTTTTATAGCAGTTTCTGTATCGGAATCAGGTGAAGGAAGAGCTCGAATACGGAAAGAGGAGTTACCTGGTGATGATGAGGACCCAAGTGGTGGCGATGGGGTCCTCTGTGTTCGCGAAAGAGAGACCGAAATTGGGGGCTTTGGGTTTGAATCCATGGATTTGAGTGTTTGTTTTTGTATTGAGAGAAAGCAGAGAACAAGGAAAGGTGATAGGGTTTTTGTAAAGTTGGGATTTTTGAAGGGTTTTGTTGTTTGGATGAGATTGGGATTGGATTGATTGGATATCAAAAAGCCACACAAGAGATGGGCTTTGGAAAAGCTGAAGAGGTCGGCAATGATAAGGTGCTTTGGTTCATTTACAATATTTTTTTATTTCATTTCTTATTTTCTAAAAATAAGAAAATTATTTTTTGGAAAAAAAAATAAAAATACAACAAAATTATATCCTTGAAAGGATTGTAACATCGCCATGAATGTTCTTGGTTTTCAATTTGCACACAAACGAATACAATCTCACTTGATAAGTCGGTGGTACATGCAACACAAAAGAAATAAAATAGGTAAAGGAACCGATTGATGTACTTTACGAATGGTGCAAACTCATCTTGACTATACGATCAAACAAGAAAAAAGGTGTGAAAATAGAATGGTCTTGAAATTATCGTTATAATTTTTTTTTAATTTGTTGACAATGCTGGTTGCTTGGACAGTTCACATCGTTGATAAATATATATAATTGTCAATGCATGATTAAATTAATTATTGAAAACGAAGCATATAAACAATATATCAAATGCCTACATTAGTCTCTTGAAGTGACTTTTTTTTAGTGTTCATCTTCTGTACGCAATTCTTACAAAGTTACACTTAATCTTTCGAATGACATTTGATCTATCGAATGTTTTATCTTCAAGATGATTGTTTTGTTGCATGAGACAAGTAGTTGATGTTCACATCAAATGTGGCTGCTGTGCATATGTGCCAAAAACAAATGGCTAAGAAGATAACCTTGTGATTCAAAGTCAACAATTCGGATAATATGTCATGGGTTATTCCTATCAACTTTGGTGTGAGCACCAATTCATGTCCCATACATATTACCAAACTCCAATTTAGGCAGTCATTTTTTAGTCAGTGGTTTTGGACTTTTTACACTTCTACCCCTTCTATAGATAATGTTTGTAGTTGTGTTTTAAATCAAATGGGTAAAAGTGTAAAAAAAAAAACAACCACTGACTAAAAAATGGCTTTAAAGTCTGGCTGCCCAGACAAACTCATTGCCAAATTTACTGAGGCAAGGAATATAATATGAAAATTGTGAGAAAATTTCCCCAACCCAGCAAAATAAATAAATAAACAAAGCGAAAAATTGGGATGAGTTGTTGTTGACTACTCCAGTTCTTCTTATTGTTTTTCTTCTCCTACCTTTAAATTTCCTATTTAAAAAATAACGTGTGCCTAAATAGTATTTGGCATATATATACATGCATGTAGCAACCAACAAAGTTGTAGACTTGATATTGTTTGTAGAAAAACAACTACTAAATTCTATAAGTAAACCATAAGAATGTGGTTTACAAAGGGGACTATCGTTCGTATACATGGGTATTTTTCGCTAAACTTACTCTCTGCCAACTTGAATGATTTCAAATCTAAAATTCTACCAACCTAAGTAAACTTTGAATCAATATCTACCCATACATGTTGGTCAGGCATTGCATACCATAAATCCATATGGAAAATTGATAAGAGCGTATTGGATTGAGATCGTTTGAAATAAAACATACAAAAGGCTATACTTTTTGCTTGATTAATTAGACGCTACATTTTTTGTGAGAACCAAATACATCAAATTTTGTAATAAATAAAATTCTTGAAAATTTTTCAAATTATTTTCGTGAATATTTATTTTTCGGGAAACAAACCAATTCAATCCACAAACATGCATTGTGTACATTATCAGAAGCTTCCCCATAATGCACATTCAATTTTGCATAAACATCATTAGTGAACTAAAGAAAGAAAATAGGTAAATGAACCAATTGATATACTTTTCGAATGGTGCAAACTCATATTGACTATACGATCAAACAAGAAAAAAGGAAGTGTGAAAATAGGGTGGTCTTGAAATGTTCATTATAATTTATTTTTATTCGATGACAATACTGGTTGCTTGGACAGTTCACGTCGTTGATAAATATATGTAATTGTCAATGCATGATTAAATTAATTATTGAAAACGAAGCATATAAACAATATATCAAATGCCTAAATTAGTCTCTTGAAGTGACTTTTTTTTAGTGTTCATATTCTTTACGCATTTCTTACAAAGTTATACTTAATCTTTCGATTGACATTTGATTTCTTGAATGTTTTATCTTCAAGTTGACTGTTTTGTTGCATGAGACAAGTAGTTAATTTTCACATCAAATGTGGCTAGTGTGCACGTGTGTGCCAAAAACAAATGGCTAAGAAGATAACCTTGTGATTCAAAGTCAACAATTTGGATATGTCATGGGCTATTCATGTCAACTTTGGTGTGAGCACCAATTCATGTCCCAACACATATTACCAAACTCCAATTTTAGGTAGTCATTTTTTAGTCAGTGGTTTTGGACTTTTTACAATTGGCAAACCTCAATTATAGGCGTCTAGACTTTATAGCCACTTTTTTTTGCTAGGTTTTGGATTTTTTACACTTCTACCCCTTATATAGATAATGTTTGTGGTTGTGTTTTAAAGATAATGGGGGTAAAAATGCAAAAAAACCATTGGCTAAAAAATGACTTTAAAGTCTGGCTGCCTAGGCAAACTCATTGCCAAATTTACCGAGCCAAGGAATATAATATGAAAATTGTGAAAATATTTCCCCCTCCCACGGCAAAATAAATAAATAAAGAAAACAAATAATTGGGATGAGTTGTTGACTACTCCAATTCTTCTTATTGTTTTTCTTCTCCTACCTTTCAAATTCCTATTTAAAAAATAATGTGTGCCTAAATAGTATTTGACATATATATACATATAGCAAGCAACAAAGTTGTAGACTTTACATTGTTTGTAGAAAAACAGCTACTAAACTCCAAAAATAAACCATAAGAGTGTGGTTTACAAATGGGACTATCGTTCGTATATATGGGTGTTTTTCGCTAAACTTACTGTCCGCCAACTTGAATGATTTCGAATCTAAAATTCTACCAACCTAAGTGAACTTTGAATCATATCTACCCATACATGTCGGCCAAGCATTGCATACCATAAATCCATATGGAAAATTGATAAGAGCGTCTTGGATTGATATCGTTCGAAATAAAACATACAAAAGGCTATACTTTTTGCTCGATTAATTAGACGCTACACTTTTTGTAAGAACCAAATACATCAAATTTTGTAAGAAATAAAATTCTTGAAATTTTTTCAAATTATTTCCGTGAATATTTATTTTCCGGGAAACAAACTAATTCAATCCACAAACATGCATTGTGTGCATTATTAGAAACTTCCCCATAATGCACATTCAATTTTTTACATACCTTGAAAATTTTGCGAGCGGTGACCAAATTTACACAATGAATCACAAAACCCGCAACTAGTTGTGTCAATCTCAATGATCACAACTCATGCATGGGTAGCTTAGTCCATTCCATTTGTAAAAAAATTATCCTCGCATTTCCTTATTTCCTCTGCTGCGACTGCCTAAAAATATAAAATGAATTGCTACATCTATTTTATTTATTTATTTATTATTATTATTATTATACTTTTATCGTTCCTCGCCATTTTTCCAAAATTTTATAGTTCACATTTTGACTTTCACCAACCTAAAAAAACCACCAAACAACAAACCAAACACATCGAAAGTCTACCAATCTAGGTAAATTTTGAATCAAAACATCTACTTTTACTGGTTGACCAATCATAGTATACCATGAAGCGATAATAGAACTTCGAGGACAATGAAATACCTTGCAAAACTTATACCCAATCCACCACACACGACAACAAAGTCTTTAAACCTGGAATGAGCACTCAAAATCGAGTTAACTCGAGAGAATCAAATATCAAATAAGTAGTAAGAATAGATTGCAATACAAATTTGTCTACAATTGCGATCATTCAACATACAAAAGGCAATTATTTTTTTTTACTTTATTATGATTCAGATTGTATACCGGATTGAGATTATTGACCATTATCATTTTTCAATCAAAATATGTTAAAAGTTTCAATCCACAAAACCTAACATTATCCACATTGTTAAAAACTTGCTTCGAATGCACATTAAATCTTTTTCACATCTTACAAAATAAGAAAAAATACATTAAAAAATATACATAATTGGCTGGTTTTGTCGAAAAATCCGCAAACCCTCACAGCCACAACTAAGTAGGTATCTCAGTCATTTTTTCTTGTAATAAATTCTTACCTTTCTTCTTTGTTTTTACTTTTCACCACGACGCCTCTTCACGACTTCACCTGAGAAAATGAATTGGTTTTTCACTTTTACCATTCCCTCGCCATTTTCAAATTTCGTAAATCATTTTAACTTTCACCGACCCAGAAAGAAATAAATAACACTTTTCTTTTATTTTCTCTTTCTTTCATCAACTTTTTATTTATTTATTTAACTCAATCTCGTCTTCTCTTATTCACATCTCTTTTGCGTCTCTGATTCTCAAAATCTTGTCTGCTAATCGATCGAAGAAGAAGAAGGGAAGCAGCGATGGTGGAAACAAGGAGGAGCTCAGCTGCGTCATCGAAGCGGTCACTCTCGTCACCCACATCGTCTCCGCAGCCAGACGGCAAGCGCCCCAAGGTAAAATTTTCTGTCTAGGGTTTTTTTTGCAGCATTTCTTGTAATTCTTGGTTCAAGATTGATGAATTTGAGGTTGATTAGGCGTCCCAAGGGTCCGCTTCGACAAGTGAAGCGGAGAATTTTAGGGATTCGGGATCTGATGACTCCAAAAAGGAGCAAGAACAGGAGCAGGAGCAGGAGCAAAGGTTGAGTGATCCGTCGGGGACCGAGGCGGAGAGGAATCAATTGAAGGAAGCTGCTGCTGCTGATAATAGTGGTGGTGGTGGAGGTGATGTGGTTATGGTGGAGAAGTCTGCTGATGAAGTGGAGAAAGATGAGGTTTTGGGGTCTCCACCAGCTCAAGGTATATTTTTTTCACTGCAATTCAGAAAAAATTGAAGCTTTTTTGTTGTTGGATTGGTTGTTAAGAGTGTTTTGTGTGTTGGGATTTTTTAGAAGGTGAGGCGGTTGAGGCGGAGAAATCAGTGAAGTCTGATACTATAGTGAATCGGGCACCTAAGCGACCGGCAAAATCTGGACCTAAGGTTGCGTGGGGGAAGCTTCTTTCTCAGTGTTCACAGGTTGGTTTGTTTACATTTCTCATTTCTGGATTGGGAGTTGACATTTTTGTTTACTTAGAATACACATTAGAGTTAAACAAAAAAGATGGGGAGATAGTTGTAGTCCGGGTTTTAGCATTTGCAGTGCGCGTGGACTCTCTAATATTTATGAGAGATGTGGTTTATCACTTCAAGATTCAAGCTTAGAAATTGTGAAATTAGTTGTGTTGGTGAAGACCTTATTTGTGCTTTGTACTTCTCATAACTATATGCGTTCACCAAACCTTAAAACACCCCTTGCAAGTTGCAATGATCCATCACCACTACGATGAAAAAATGCCATGACTATATCATCCATCTAAAACCTAGTTTGTTTATATGTAGAAACAAGTAGAATAGCTTAAAATTTATCACATTGATAGCGTGCCTATGCTGGACCTGAAGAATAGCTTAGACTTTAATAAACTTGTCAAGCAAGAGAAGCCCTTAGACGCCCGTGAAGACTGAAGGCATTATCTGTGGTATGACAGGTGAAGAAGAGTAAGCTTTGTTGCATAGTGATGAACGAAGGAGTGAAGCACTTTATTAACTGATTTGAAGCTTGATAATCCCATTTATCATGTTTACTGGAAGTGTTTAGTTAAAATTAAACAAATTGTTCACTTTGGCAAAATTATTAAAACATAGTTAGATAAAAGAAGCAGGTGATGACTGATCAGAGACTGGTTAGCTACAAGGGCTATATTAAGCAGCCTCCAATCCTCTCACAACTATGAGAAAAAAAATTCTTTAGATGTTTGAATTTGACATGGCCGAATTTACTTCCCCTATGTATAGCTTAGGACTTCAAATTACTTCCAGTGAAAATTGTGCTAGTTGCAGATGATATCTGACCCGAAAAATATTTATAAGAGTGTGTATTCAAGAGAATGATATTAGTTAAGGTCTCAAGGCTTTCTGATCATTGATGGGGTAGTGAATTATTGTGATTCGAGCCATAGTTTGATGGTTGGAATTTCGGTGGACCAATGATGACAGGGAGAGTTTTGGCTATGATTTTAACAATAATGTAAAATTTTTATGATCTTGAGACTTGTGGTAGTGACAAGTTTTCTGGTGTGGATGGATTTCCGGTTAAGGTTTTTTTGAATGTTGGCCTTTATAGGTAGGGAATGTATGAGGGTATCTTCAAAATTCGTTTTTTGTGGATTGGTGAGTGAATGCATATTTTGTTACCATTATTGCCGAGAAGGATGGTATGAGTTCTATTTGAAGAAGGTGCAGATATATCATTTATTATTTATAATGGATTAGAGTCTGAATATGTAATTATCACTTTATTCTTAAGAAGGAAGGAGCATGTGAAGGCCATCGTTAGGAGACTAAAGATGCTTATGTATTTTGTGATTGGGTCTAATCACAGTTGAAGTATAGACAAATATAGTTATTTTACTTGAAATTGAGATTGGGGTCATTCGAACTTTCTATTGTGGTGTTTGAGAAAAATGGGGCCTGGTGAGAGATGATTGAGATGAGTAAAGTTATGCATTTTGAAAGTTCATTTCTTGTTTATGGTTGGTGGGCTTTCAACGGTTATTATAACATTAAGGGATATTAGTCAGACTTTGATCAGTTGTCTCCTTTTTTTGTTTACTATTGTGAGCTCTTAACAGATTGGTTGGCAAAGCTATATGGAGACAGGTTGTTCATTGGAATAGGGCAATCACTCATTTACAATTTGCAAATGATGCTCTGCTGTTCGTAGATGTTTCTTATATGGGTGAAGTATACTTTATTATTCCAACTTCGTTCGAGGCTTGAAATTAATTAGTTGTTGGGGAGGGAGCTGGTAGTAGAAAGGAAGCATAGGTACCTGGGTCTCCGGTCTCTGGTAAGGGAGTTGCTAGCCATATTTGGGGTTTCCTTTGGGAGCAAGATGTAAGAATAAACTTTTGTGGGATCCAATAGTGGAAGTTATGGGGAAGTGCCAAGTAGCTCTTGAAGGGTGGGAGATTAGTGCTTATTAGGAGTGCTTTATCCAATTATGCTCGCCTACTACATGACTTAATTTCAAATACAACAATTTTGGCCAAGAAGATTGATAGGTACGATTATGGTATGGGGGTGAGGAAGATAAGGGTTTCTACACATTGAATAAGGAGTTGGTGGCGCACCTAAATTAAGTCGCTATCGCTAATTAATAACAAGTTATTTTGTAAATGGTTGTGGAGATTTGACATAAAAAGGGAGTGTTTGAAGGGATATTTCTAATCACAAATACGAGTTTCCATAAGGGATTGAATTAATTTTTAGCACGAGGTGTGGATGTGAATATAGCTTAGAAGCTGGGTTATTTATGCTGCAATTAATTGGCGATTCAGTGTAAATCGGGGATAGACGATCCGAATTAGGTATTTAGTGGTTGGGTTTAGCGGTCACCGATTAATCGGTGAGATATCGGTGAGTCACTGATTAATTGGTAAGTCACCAAAAATCGGTGAACAATTGAAATTGTCCTGTTGGGCGGTGGTGGTGGTTGTCGTCCTGTTGGGCGGTGGTGATTGTCGTCCTGTTAGGCGGTGGTGGGTGTTGCTCTATAATGTGTGATGTCTTGGACATGATTATATAATTTGCTCTATAATATGCCTTTTGTTGCTCTATAATACTTGGCTTATTAATCTTTATTGTCAAGATATATTATTTATTATAATTTACATTAGTGAGGGTGTAAAAATGTAAACTTTGAAAAAGTAGACTAATTAAATCTAATTAATCCGCCTAATCTAAAATCAGTCCTGGACCGAAAAGGGTCCGTTATCCGCATTTACTACATAGCCTAGAAGGAAAATATCAAAGATTATTTGTTCTTTGTGATAGAAAACATAAATATGCAGTTAAAACAGATAACAGACCCATAATGATTCAGGAGCGTTGTATGTTATAACGAGATATAACGTGATATGACGATATATAACGGAATATTTTGTTAAACATATTTTTAATACCCCCACAAAGTATTGATGTATTATAGAGACAAAAAAGTAAATTTTGTTCATAATATTAAATTCAAAGACATCAAAATATTAATAAAAAACATCTTCCCTTCGTATGAGACTGAGATCGCAATAGAGTGTGATCGACTCTTCGTCTTCTTCCTTCTTGTCTCGTTCCCTGTCGAACAACGAGCTCTGATCCTTCTTCGATCGGGAATGAAATGGTTTTTTTTTATTTTTTATTTTTTATTTTATATTAGAACAAAAAGTTAAAACGGCGTTATTGAAAAAAAGTTATCTCAATAACAGTTATATAACATCGTTATATCGGAGTCGTGATAAAAAAATGTGATAATCTCATAACGTAACGGCTCACCTCCGTTAAATGTTATATCAGAGTTATATCGGCACGTTGTTTTAACTGCACAGTTGGTAGATAGTGGGAAAAAAATGGATTGAGATTCCAGTTTAGAAGGGTGAATTTTTTCGTATGGGGGATTAAATGCATTTGTGACCCTGTCAAACTTATTGGAGGGAATTAGGTTGTATAAAGATGATGAGTTGGGTTGGATAATGAGGATGCTGAATGTGTTTGAAAGGAGGATAGCTAGAAGGCTTTTATGTGTACTCGTGCTTTTCTGTTTTAGCTTGGGAGCAAAGATTGTGATTTCGCGAAATTACACGAAATTTTCATTTTTTTGAAATTACAAAATGAAAATGAGTGAAAGAAAAAATTTCATTTTTTCGAGGGTTTTTTCGTAAATTTTGAGGTTTTTTTTCTTCCTAAATTTTGCAAAAATACAAAAACTAGCTACTAAAAGTTACATTTTTTTGAAAAAATTTTGGGTTTTTTTTTGTAAATTTCGGGGTTTTTTTTGTAAATTTCGAGGTTTTTTTTTTTTTTTTTCCTTCTAATTATCATTTATTGATTTTTGAAACCACTCCCTAACTTTCTAATTATCACTTCTTCTACTTATATATTGATTTTTGAAACTACTCATGATTTTCTAATTAAAAGTATTTTGGTTTCTTTTAATGTGTTTAATACATTTATTTACTTGCATCTTATTTTTTCATATATTTAATATACCTTCGAACTCATTGTATATGTTTCATGTATCCTCATTTTTACGTTTTTTTTTTACACCGAAATAATTCTTAAAATTAGGAACCGAAATAATTCTTAAAATTAGGAACCGAAATTAACTCGAAAAACGAAATCACAATTCTTGCTTGGGAGTATTTGCCTATTAGTACGGTCCATAAAAAAGGGTTCCTTTGATGGTTCATTCGTTATGTGGACAACATTGTGCTTCTTTCAAATTTGAATTGGTATAGTAGAGCATGGGGATTGAAACAACATGCTAATTTCATGGTATAATTTCAAACAATACGACTGATCTTCTTCACCATAGGTGGCTAAACATGTCATGTGGTTGGGACTTTATCCTGTGTTGTATAACATGATGGTTTTGGTGAGAGGTTGGTCAAAATTCGATAGTTTTTTTTTATTTTTTATCTCGTCAGTTTCCTTTGGATTTTTCAATACATCAAGGGATTTCTATCATTTTGTTTTTTTAAGTATAATTTTAATGTCCGGCTCACTATTACACGTGGCAGCGTAAAAACCTCAAGACCCAACACTAAAACATTCAATTAATATATTGAGTCGTGAAAAATCCTTTTGGAAGATGGAAGATGAGATACCGCACCACAAGGATTATTAAGAACCTCCATGTATTTATGATTTATGATTTGTGATTTGTGTATCTCTGATGCTTTATCAAGAAAAATCCCATTGATGTATTCCTTTTGTATTCGCGACCGGACTCAAAAATTTTCAAAGATTTATTTTCTAATTTCTAATTATTCTTAAATTTTTTGTTTGCTTATTTTGACCAACGGACAAATGAGAACTTGAATTATATCTTATTGGTTGTCTAAAATGTTTTGTTTATGGTCTACATGTTGGAAGGGAGCTAGTAGTTTGGTTGGTGCTAAGGCTTTGGACTGACAAGTTGGTGAGTTGCCAATTATTTTGGGTCTTCCAATGGGAACAAAAATAAAATCATGTATTATGATCCTAGGTAAGTAATATTGAGATGTTACATGTTACGATCTGAGTTAAGTAATTTGCTTTTCATCTTGACAACTGACAACTTGGGCTTTTGAGGAGTATTGGCTGGTTATTAACAAAACACTTGTAGTGGAAATTATGGTGAAGAGACTTTGAAATTGGTTCTTGACAAAACATTGGATGGATTTAGCGGTAGCAATTATGTTGAAGAGATTTGGAATTTGGATGGCCAAGTTATCTAAAGTAGGAGAGCATGTGCTCATAATGAATGTGCTACTTACCATACCAATTTGTTACATGCCACGTTTCTATATGCCATTGTCATTCATTATTAATGATAAAGAACTTTTTTTTTGTGGTGTGACAACCATCTTGTGTGAAGCACCACCAGGATCCTATCTTCTTTAGAAAGTCACTTCACACTATTTTTTTATCTCATTGCCCATTTGTTGCTGAGTTGCTGCCTAGACTGGAAGTTCAAAGCAATAATTCCATTTTTTTTAAATGGCACCTAGTAATATAATTATAACAATAATTAGCTTTACTAGTAAATAACGAGGAATGTGAAGCTCTATAAAGTTTTAATTTTCAAGCTTTATAAGCCTCCACTTGAGCTCCATTGGTACTTTGGTCAGTCACCCAATTCGCAATTCGACATCTCTCTTAATCTTCTTCATGAACACACGGTGTATATCACTTTTTGTTAGAATTTTTTCTTCCTCCACTGTACTTTATTTAAAAAACACACACACACACACAAACACATAATGATGGCTCCAGTGAGCTCCCGGGCAAAGGTCAATGTCTCGTTCCCCCGCCTTTGACGGTAGGATGACTAAGGGATTGAGAAAAAGAGGTTTTATTTTATTTTTAATTTTTTTCCAAGTGACTTTTGAGATATGGTAAGGGAATGTCAAAAAGTCGTGAAAGCTTAGTATGATGCTAGTGATTCTTATAGGCGTCCCAGGTTTGTGGGTGGGCATTTCTAAATTCTAATTGCAAGGGCAATTTTAGTTTAGTAGCTGAGACGATGTTAGGAAGAGGTGATAAGTAAATTTTTTGGCATGATTTTTGGGTTGAGAATGAAGCTCTTAAAAGAGAGATTTTCAAGGTTTTTTCTTTCTTCCTAAGTAGTGCGGGTAGGTGGCAGAGTTTGGTGTTCATGTTAATGTCATGGTTGGGTTGGTTGTCCACATTTGCAGATTGGTTCTTTCTCATCCATCTTCTTTTTAAATACAGTGCGGGAAGGATTTTTGAGATCTTCTAAACCGTTTTCATATTAGAAGAATGATTTGGTCGGGGAGTTAGGTGTCATGCTGATGGCATCATTGGTTGGGACTTCTACGTTGGCTCTAACCATGGAGAATTGAGCGTGAATGTGGTTTTATTTGGTATATGTGTTATATTGTGTTCTTTGGGAGGGAGACGAAAATATGGTGTGTAAGGATGATACGGATAAAGGCGTTTGGGGTGCTATATGAAAATATGGTGTGCAAGGATGATATGGATAAAGGCTTTTGGGCTGCTATCTGCCTAGTGATGCATTTGACAACTTTCTGATGATATGATGCAATCAGGCGTTGGACTTTGGAGCTGTGGTTATGCCGTTATGGAGATCTGTTATTCGTTGGGGTTGGGTTTAACATCTTTCAATATAATTTTCTCTTATTTTTTGTTTGCTAACTGGGAGCTATTAGTCTTGTGGCTCAATGCTTTTAAGGCTGCCTTTTTGTAATTTTGCTTTTAGCATTGCATCTGTAAATTTCTGAAGGTTGGAAAAGAAACAAGCTACTGATGTTAAGAAGCCTCTAACGCTCTTACTACTTACATTTGGTCAGGAGAGAGAGTTAAGAGAGCCAGTTGTCAGCAAGGAGGTTTAATAAATGGATGAATCTAGAATATGTTTATGAGAAGTCAGTTGTACATTCCTTGGCATGATAACAAATAGCTACAGTTTATATGCATATAGGGTTGCTAATTGGGGATTTTAGTTCCGTATGAGTTTGGCTTTTCTTGCTATTATATTTGGGACACTACTTGAAAAATATATTGCTTCTATATGTGATAAACCAAAAGTGGTGAAAATCAAGTATACTTCATTGCTTATGTTGTTGTGTACGTTTGGCAATGGAAAACTTGTATGCTAAGACTAATGCTGCTCAAGGTAAAACAACTTGTATGTTAAGCCATTGTTCATTGAAATCAATGGCTTGTCGTATATATATTTGTTTATAAGGTAAAATTTATTGATATCAGTGTAACTTGATTAACAAGGCGACCTTAAAAGTACTAAGGTCCCAAAAGCAACATATTCGTATTCGCAAAAAGAGATTCAAAATACAACCCCTTGAAAAAATGGGTAATGAGATACTAGATAGCCAACTCAATAGCAAAATCAAAATCTCCATAATAATTGTCTCCCTATTTGATGTCTTGTCCAAAATATTTTACCTTTCCGTTCAAGTCATACCACCCGACATGTCGTGAATGGAGCTAGTTTGTATACAAATTGTCACTTGGGAATAAGATCATTCTGAGTCACACTTCCTCTAAAGACCTCGACATTACCTAATACAAACCAAACAAACTTATTATGTGTCTCCAAACTACACTCACCCAATCAAAATATCTAAGAAGGTTTGTATTTATCTCCTGAATGATCTCTTATAAAGAACAACTAACATTCGATCTCCATACCCTGTGCACTGGCGCTACTTGGAAGGAATCCTATTCCATACCGCTGTCCAGATGGTATCATTTAGTTAAATCAACCGAGAAGCAATTTGTGGAGTGCGTTTACAGATGTTCAATCAAAGTTGAAATGTTGAATTCAAGCTGAAGGTTTCTTTGAGCTGGCAAATAAAATCCGAGTGCTGGGGTACATAAATCTAGAGGTGTAATATATGTGCACCAAAATTGTTGATCAAGGTGTCTTTATCTTACATCTCATCTTAAATGCTCTGTGTGTATGGAAGCAGGTTTAGCATTTACTTGTAAGAGCCCTGGCTGTGCACGGTTCGGTTCCATTTGGATCAGTTTCAGCAGAAACCATGAACCAACCTGACTTAGTCGATTTGATTGTTTGAAACTTAGCAATCTGTAAGAGAAACAACTATGTCCCAGTCCGAGCAAAACCGTGCTAAATGGGTTGGCTCGGTTGCTCTGTTTTTTTTTTGTTTACTTGAAACAAAAAATGTGCACTCAACATATTCAACAAGCTTTCAAATCACACAAAATATCCAAACAAACAATGAATTAGCAAAAGAAAGATACAGTACCAGTTCATTCGATTGCACACATGCCCTAATATTTGATTGCATTAGGAGGGGGAAAAATAAATGATAGATTGTTGTTGAAGAGAACATAGAAGATCTAAAGCCAAACACAGGAAAGAACATATGATATTATTTAACCTTATGTTCACTTGATAAACACATTTATTTTAATGTCAGAGTGATATAATTTATTTTTTTGACGTTGTTCTAGTTGATAGCTGTTTTGTGTTTTCGCACATGGGCTAGTAAGATGTTTGCAATTTGTAGTTGCAGTTATTTTGTTAGATTATCTCACGTGCTGGGGTCAATGAAGAAGGTTTTGTCCTCTTTTTTAAATTTTTTTTTTAATTAATTAATTTATTTTTATAAATATATGGAGTCAGTCACTATCCTTTCGAAACAATATTTGCTATCAATTTAGTTTGGAAATGTTTATTGTGGATTTGTGTATTAGATAAATTTTATATTTTTATTCTTTTAATCCTCACTTACTATTGGGATGATGACATTGGTCGTGCTTATGGCTCAGAATCCTCACTTGCTTATTCAAGGTTCTCCATTCACTGTTGGCCATGGACAACATTGCAACTTATGGTTGAACGATTCAAATATCAGTACAATTTTGTGTAAACTGAGGCATAGAGAGGTACGTGGTTACATCACCATATAAGCTGGTTTGTCAACAATAGCAGAGTAAGATCTTTATGTTATCATCTTATTGTATGGTTATCATCTTTTATTTTCTATGGACAGCGAGGAGGTTCATCTGTTGTTCTATTAGAAATCATAGGAGCCAAAGGTTCTGTTCAAGTAAATGGCTCGAGCATTAGGAGGAATACCACTATGATTCTCAGAGGTGGCGACGAGGTGGTTTTTGGTTCATCTGCTAAACAGCATGCTTATGTATCCTTTTACATGGTCTTTGGTTAAGTTTTTGAGAATGAGGTATAGTTTTCTTTTTATAGTACCCTCAGTTTTATGCTCATTGATCTTGTTATTCATCATTAACAAATTTTTTATTAGTTGGGAGTGCTCCCATTCATCATATGCTACAAGTTCAGTATTTTCTTAACATGTGATTAGATTTTTCAGCAACTTACGAATGAAAACTTGACTACACCAGTCGTGCCATCCTCGGTTAGCATTTCAGAAACCCAGAATGCTGCAATTAAAGGGATGCACTTTGAGACAAGGTCTGGGGATCCTTCGGCTGTTACAGGAGCATCGATATTAGCTTCTTTATCTAATTATAGGAAAGATTCATCACTTCTACCACCACCTGCTCAAAATGGCAAAGACGTACAGAACGGGTTAGAACGGTCTACGCTACCTGCACACTGTGAAGTGTCCAATGGCTGTAGTCCAGATGACGATATCAATTCCCATATGAAAAAGGGTACTGATAATGGAGGAGCTGGTACCCCTGCAAATGATAAAGCTTCTGTTCAGAACTCACCACATGCTAGTAATGAAACACCATCTCTTGATAACATCGGTTTGGGGGCTCATCTTGATGCAGAAATTGGAAAGCTTCCTGGAACAAATTATGAGTTAAGACCACTTTTACGGATGCTGGCAGGATCATCCACTCCTGATTTTGAGGCCATATTCAAAACTCTGGACAAACAAAGAAATAGTGTTGAACTCAAGGATTCTGGTGCATCAACGAATGTATCTACAACTGGTTGCCAAGCATTTCGGGATAGCTTGAAACAAGGAATCATCAGTTCTGACGACATTGATGTTTCCTTCGATAATTTTCCGTACTATCTAAGGTACAACTTGTTCCCTTTTTCCAAAAATTTCCCTTTCTTAAATGCACTTCTAGTCAAGAAGAAGAATTTATACCTGCAATGCCAATGTATTATCAAGCGCTGAATCATAATGGTGTAAGAGATAGTTTTAATATAGGATGAGAGAAAACTACCAAATCATAACAATGGTCATATGAAATAATGGCAGATACTTCATAGGGAGAGGATAGATAAAAATATTCGTATTTTTTTTATTACCTAAAATGGCATATACTGTAAGAGTTGATTGGTGAGAATCATGAGTTCGGAAAGGCTTTTCCATTTAACTTAGACATTGGCATATAGATGGTATTATGGTGTGATAATGTAGTTAAAGAGTACATGTAAGATGTAACGATCTGATCCATAGAGTACTATACTGTCCGCTTTAGGCCCAAGGCCCGCACGATTTTAGAACGCTTAGTACTTTGTAGATCCAAACTCACACATCCCTCTCCCTCAGTCAAGCGATGTGGGACTATAATATCTCATTTGTAGCTTGTCGATCCTCTTGGGATCCATTGGTTTTTGAGTTTCTCCCGCACCCTCCCCTCAGGTCCGCCCACACAAGGGTATCACATTTCATCCCTTTGGGAGCCCAATGTCCACGTTAACACACTTCTGGCTAGGTCAGGCTCTTATATCATTCTGTAACGACTCGATCCACAGAGTACTATATTGTTCGCTTTGGGCCCAAGGCATGTACGGCTTTAAAACACGTAGTACTTTGTAGATTCAAATTCGCACATATATAGCACATCCCCCTTCTTTACCAGACAATTTGGGAGTATAATCTTCCCTTTGTAGCTTGCCAACCGTCTTGGGATCCATGGGCCCTTGGGCTTCTCCTGCAACCTCCCCCTCAAGTCCGCTTACACAAGGATATCACAATATAGCTTAAGCCCATCCCTTGATTTTGACTAGATTAGATTTTATCTTATCATGGTGTAGGTCTGTAGGGATTTAACAAGTCAAATCCTTTAGCTCGGTTGAAGTGCAGTTTGTTTAGTTGTATTCTAATTTCCGTTGTTTTTTTTACTCCCCTAATTATTAGCTGAAGGGATCTGCAATGAGCCCCTTGATTTATTTTTAAAGCATTTGAAGTCTTCCTAACTGCAAGAAGGGCTTGGCAATGGCATATGCTAAAAAAAATTGGCTTTTGGTTTTATCTCAATACCCTTTATTGAATGTTCTAAATTTCATCTCAGTCATGAAATTTTCAGGTTAAGCTTGCTTGATGTTTTAGTTCTTTTGAATGAGAAGAAATTTTAGGCCACTTCTTTGCAATCTGATGTTGTGGATGAAATTGGTTCATAGTCTTATAGCTATAGGGCCCAGTGATATATATATATATTATGATTCAACTATGTTATTAATGGATGAAAGAAGTACAAGGTTGTGTCAACAGGCGAATCTTGGCATCAATAAAGGGAATATTGGTGCCAGATCAGCTCTACCAGTAAATGTAGAATTGAAAGTCTAGTGGTCAACCCCAGGAACTGAGGCAGGAAGGGGTTGGATCTCTTGTCCAACTTTGTAGAATTGATTTCAAATTTCTGAGTATCATGCATGCTACATGCCTACCTTCTAAGCTCTGTGTAGTCTTCCTAAGCTTCACATCTCTTCCTTATATTTTTTATATATCGTGTTGCAGTGAGACCACAAAGAATGTGTTGATTGCGTCGACATATATACATTTGAAGTGTAATAAATATGCAAAATACACTTCAGGTCTCCCAACTGTGAGCCCGCGGCTGTTGCTATCTGGTCCCATAGGTAAAATTGCTATTTCTATACACTCTTACAAGATTCTGTTCTGCAATTTGTTTATGTTGTTTTTTGTAATTCCGAATTTATTCCCAAGCTTTGACACTATTTCCTTTTTATTATTTTTGTCCTTATAGGGTCAGAAATTTATCAGGAAACCTTGACTAAGGCACTCGCCAAACACTTTGGTGCTAGATTGCTTATCGTTGATTCTCTCATGTTGCCTGGAGTAAGTTTTGCTTACTGATAATCTTATTTGAGATCCTGTGGTCTTCGGTTTGGAACACAAGTAGAAGTTTATCTTGCATTTCATCCATTTCTATTAGGGAATTTTAGAGGTTGGTCCATAATAATAAACCACTTTAAACTTTTGTTCTAAGAAGCCAAACACTGTCCCATTCCTAGTCTTCAGTTAAGTTGGCGAGTGCGTAGCACTTGACCAACATATTTTGGTCATATTTTTTCGGTCACGTGCTATGCACACTCCAACTTCATGCAAGACCAGACAATCACAGAATGCGACTGACCAAAATATGACCAAATTTAAAGTGGTCTATTATTGTGGGACCAAATTTTAAGTGGTCTATTATTGTGTGATCGACCTCTGAAAATCCCTTTTTGTTATTTATTGAATGGTTAGCCAACATTGTCAGTTACAGGGAGATGGGATCTTATAGTGCATGGAGGACTTGAGGTCAAAATTCGAGTCCTGGGACCACAAGATCTTGTTTTGCTATCCTGTGTTCGATAGAAGTCCCATAGGAGTTATCATCGTGTTCCTTAGCATTATGTAGAACTAAGGAATAAACTGAATCAAACGAAGCAATAATTGAAATAACCAAAGCAATACTCAAAATAAATGAACATGATTTGAAATAACAATGATAAAGGCTAAGCGAAAAATAACTAAGAAATCAAATATCCTTTTAGTCATCAACTTAATAGCAATGAACAACGCTTCCCTTATTTATAATTGTCCTAACTTCTTTGCAAGCTAACAAACCTAACCCTAATTGGCTAATAATACCCTAGCTACTATTTTGGACTCTTACTAAATAGACCCAATTATTCTTAATATCAATATTACTAATCTAATACTGCTTACATCAGATTAAGAAAAAGTTGTAACAATTTTTGCAGTTAATGCAATTATTGATTTTAGTTGCAATGCTTGCAAATTCTACCAGGCACCATCTCCAAAAAGTTCAGAGTCCAACAAAGAAACTTCAACAAGATATGATAAATTAGGCACACTTGCTAAGCAACGAGCTTCACAGCCAGATGCCTTGCAGCTTAAGAGACCAACATCCAGTGTTGAGGCTGATATTATTGGCGCATCTACATTTAGCTCTCAGCCTATGCCAAAGCAAGAAGCATCAACTGCATCATCTAAGAACTACACGTTTAAAACAGGCATGCTATTTCTTATGTCACCGCTGTTGTCTTGTATAAAATAGTGCCAGAAGCCTGTTTGCTATTATTTGCTCTGTTTGTTATTATTTGCTCTGCCTTCATTGCAAATTCTTCTGCTTCTTAGATCTGTCAGCATTGATGTATTTGCAGGTGATATGGTAAGATACATAGGCGACACTCATTCTTCAGAGTTTCCTTCCAGGTATATTCTGCTCCTATTGCCTAAGACCCCTACTAGTTTCTTTTCTGGTAGTTGATATTCCTGCAAATAGTTTCTTTTTTTATCCGAGGAAGGTCCTCGTGGAATGTGACTATGTTGCTGAAGCTTGTTTTTGAAGTAATTTACTCACTAGAAAATACAAAATTTTGAAGAGCAAAAGTATTAATGAAGGATTGCATGAGAATCTGTTTACTCCACAATCATTCATTTACACTTGCCACTTTCTCATATTTACAGGGGACCGTCAAAGGGCTATCGAGGCCAGGTAGTCCTGGCTTTTGAAGAAAATGGATCCTCTAAGATTGGAGTTAGGTTTGATGAAGCGATTCCAGAAGGTAATGATCTAGGCGGCCTTTGCGAAGAAGATCATGGTTTCTTTTGTACAGGTATGTCTGCTGCGTAGTATGTTATTTAATGATATACTTTAGATCTATCTGGTTCTCAGTCAAAACATGCATTGCGCATTCATTTTCCCCTATTAAATTTGTACCTTTTTTAATTTTTTTGTTATTCTCCCATTTTGAAAGAATGCATAAAAATTTGTTCTATGTCTGTAAAGAAAGCCATTGCCAAGGGCTTTGCTTCAGTTTTTGCATGTGTGTGCAGTGTTTTTTTATTTTTATTTTTATAGTGCTTGCCACCTTAGCTAAGTGCAAACTCGGTACCCTTTTTTCAAACCTTTATTCTTGATTTTTATCTTTAATTCTCAAGCCGCCTTTTTCATAAAAATTGTAAAGTTATGAAGTATGGGCCAAGTGCTTTATTATTTCATAGTTGTGCATACAATGCATAAAGCTTTCAAGAGCCTGCCCTAGCTGCAAATTGGATGACCTGTTAGCTTTCAAGAGCCTGCCCTAGTTGTGCTTTATTATTTCATAGCTGCAAATTGGATGACCTGTTAGCTACTTATGGAATGCAAGGTTGATGCATGTTGGAGCACATTCCTAAAGAGCCTGCACAATGCAGGTGAATCATTGTTCATTTTGTTGAGTACTGTCTTTAGGGAAATCAGTTTATTTTTGTTTTTGCAGCGGAGTTCCTTCGTTTGGATGGAGGTGATGATATTGATAAGGTTGCTGTTGCAGAACTATTTGAGGTGAGTGCTTCTACGGTTGGACAATCTTAATTGATATGTAATAGTTGTCTTATAGCTAAAAAATAATGTGTAAATAGACAAAAGGAAATGTGTAAAACTTTCAATCATCACAGGTTGCTTCCAGCGAAAGTAAAAATGGTTCTCTAATATTGTTCATAAAAGACATTGAAAAGTTTATGATTGGCAACCCGGAATCATATGCAACCATCAAAAGTAGGCTTGAACTTCTGCCGGAGAGGGTTGTTGTTATTGGTTCACATACCCAGCTGGACAATCGCAAGGAAAAGGTACTTTTTTTTTTCCTCTCATGTACTTTAAAGCATGCACTAGAAAAGAAGTCATTGTAGTTTTATACTATTTACTGAATTATGCAGTCGCATCCTGGTGGTCTTCTATTCACAAAGTTTGGAAGCAACCAAACTGCTCTACTTGACCTTGCTTTTCCGGTATTTCTTCCATCTATTGCTGCTTCTGTTGAAATTATTATTGTTTTTTCTTGTATTGCAAATGTCCACCTACAAGTGGGTGTCATTTTGTGTTTGAGTTGGCACGTGTGGGCTGGTTTCACTATAAATATTTACCGGAGAAATTCAAACAACGGCCTGGATATGTTGCAGGAAAATTTTGGCCGGCTTCACGAAAGAAGCAAAGAAATCTCAAAGACATTAAAGCAACTCATTCGACTTTTTCCTAATAAAGTTACCATACAACTACCACAGGTATTGGAGTTATACAGTTAAGCTCACCTCTTTCTCTTGCATTCTTTCTATAGAGTATTAAAGGTGTTTGGGAGATCTTTGGCAGGAGGAGGCTCTACTTACAGATTGGAAACAACATTTGGATCGTGATGTCGAAACTCTGAAAGCAAAGGCAAATGCCTTTAGCATGCGTTCTGTAAGTGATGATAAGATGCTTTGGTATTATCAATTTTCTTCTCTATGTGTTTGTTTATAGCATGTGTTCTGTAAGTGATGATAAGATGCTTTGGTATTGTCAAATGTCTTCTCTATGTGTTTGTTTATATTATTTTTTATATGCTTGTGAGATTCCAATTTGGGAAAATATATGCATAAATTTTTTATACTACATTTGCAACAGCCTTCAAAGGATTTTCAACTTTCTCAATTTCATTAAGACCCCTCTTTAGGTTCAAGTTCCAAACCATACTGACTTCATTTTGAGCCCTCGAACTTACCTTAAAAACCATTTATCTTTCATTGAGAGCTATAGTCCCTACAAGTGAAGACACAAAAACAAATGTAAATGTAACATTTGTGATTTGTGTCGATGAATATTCCATATAATTATTTCATTTGTTTTTTATTTTCTTCCAAAAAGTCAAGGCTAACAGTCCTATGTAATCCTGAAGTTTTTACATTTACATTTTTTTTTTTTGTGTTATAACTTATAACTAACTTCATTAAGACCCCTCATTAGACTGAAGTTCCAAACATTCTGTTTTAATCACTAAAACAAGGATTTCATTAATGAAAAAAAGAAAGGAGAAGGGAGTTGGCATGAATAACAACAACAATAAACACACTACATGTAGAAAATGCTATCCTAGCTAAAAATTCACAAGTGAAAATGTTGGTAAATGATGATCCCCTCGGTGATTCCCCATTGCCAAAACTATGGATTTGATGAGTAAGTTGAAAGATTTCCCTGTCCCTTCCTTTGAAATTATCCAAATGGTGGCTAGTAAGATTAGTTACTTCCAATTACGTCAATAGTTCAAACCGCACCATCTCTTTTACAGTTAAATTTTCCCATATGAGTACCTCTACGGGGTATTCCTTTTCTGAAGAGTATCGGCAACAAGTGATTGAGTTTAATAGTTCTTCATAGAAAATTATTGACTCTAGAGATACGTTAATACGGAATGAAGCGGCAGAAGTTCTGAGAATCCAAGAGAAATTCACGTTGTGATATATGAAGCTGAGACATCCTAACAAACTGCCAAACTTGAACCTTGTTCCTTCATGACCTGATCAATTCGATCATGCACTCGCCATCTATTTTCATTGGTCAACTCTTTGACAACATGAGAAAAACCAAAAGCTCGGCCCTCTCTCTATCTATCCAAGGGATGGAAGGGCAGAGACCTTTGATTGCCCTCCAGTAAAAAAATCTGGGGCCTCCCAATCACTAGCTAATATGCTTTTCTTATGCCTTTCCATTACGTATCCATGGCTGAATGGTTAAAGCACCAAATTCATAATTAAAAAATTTGTAGGTTCAATTTCTGCTGGATGCAGGACAACGGGAATGTTCAATTATCAATGAAATCTCATCATTCATACATGACGAAATTAATATACTCACTATGGCATATTCATATCATCATATAAACAAGAAGTAGAAACATAGGTATATTCATCTCATAACATATGAACAATAAGAAGTAGAATTCTTATCGATACCAAAACTCATATAGGGGGGAAGAAAATAGTTTTATGGAGGGAATCAAATATGTGGTACTGATCTCACAATCCTCACTGAGACAATGCTTTAGCCCTAAATGTACAATCAATTGATGCACCTCGATGCATTTCAGAACCAGCTAGCTCTGGGTTCGAGTGACATATCACCCTTGACCACATTTCATCCGTTGATTCTTCAACATCAGTCAGTTCAGACCTCCACTTAGATCACCCAGGTTCGGGTTCATAAGTGACAATTGCTCTATGAAGACTCGCTTTCGCTACAGCTCTGGTGGGTTCCCTTAACCAAGTCGTTGCATATGAGTCGCGGCTCATTCTTCGACAGGCACGCGATCAGAGCCCAGGCTTCTCCCACTGCTTGGGAGCTTACAACTTTGTGTTGTATTTCACTCCTCGATGGAGGTTCCTTTTACCTTTCCCTTATGGTCTATTTCGCTATTGGTCACCCAGGAGTATTTAGCCTTGCAAGGTGCCCCTTATTAATTCACACGGGATTCCACGTGCCTCATGCTACTCGGGTAAGAGCATAAGCTAGTGATGCTTTCAGCTGGGTTCTTCTCCTACTCATCGAATAGAAAACTCTGTCCCAAAGCCAAATTCCTATAGTTCCAAGACCCCTTTTTCTCCAAGATTTGACCTTTTGGTGGCTAGTAAGACTCAATCCCAAAGTTACATTTATTGGTAATAAAAATCATGTACTTTTAGATTGGTTTAATCACTCAAGGATTTAGGGCTTTGTATATCTAAGATCTTAACGGATCTTTTATAAGTTATAAGTTATATATCTTTTGAATCAATATTAAGTTGATTTAAGAGATCTTTGGTAAAGATCTATTGTGATCTTTATCAATACTTTGCTCAATCACATACTATTGATTAAAGTGCAAGAAAGGAAACAATAAACAATATAATGTGTCACTTTTAAGAGTTTTAAATACCAATTCTTTGAGATAATCCATAGAGAAAATATCCACTATGAAACAAAATCACAATTACAACCAACTCCTATAGATAGACGGAAGCTTGCTTCAATGTTCTTCCTCCATGATCTCAATAATATACCAAGACCAAAAACACTACTTGCATACACACAAGTAAGATGAGGATGTAGATGGGCAAAGTTGAGGTTTTTTTTTTAACTCCAAAACTATGCTTGCAACATCTCTTGCCTCTCTCATTTATAGACCTGTGAAATAGCCAAATAACGAAGAGTTTAAATGGAAAAAAATGCGCTGAAAATTTATTGTGCTTGATCAGTCTTTGAATGCATGATGTATCTAATCGATAAATCAAGCTTAGTCAAGCTGAATGGACGAGCTCAATTTTCGAGTTGTTTGCTTGATAGCTCGAGCTTGATTGATCAAGTTCCTATCATTGGTCGATCTACTCGACACTTGTAAAGACCCAATAATTTCTCAAAAATCTTCACTTGACTTATTTTGAAATAATTTTTGTAATTGATATCTTTTCAATCCATTTTCACAAACATGTTGTAACTTGTGTTCTTGTCTTGGCCTTTGTTGATAAGCGTCATTCTAACTTGTCGACTTGTACTCCGTTTTTGACTCTTTGTGGAAATTACCTAATCTAATATCCTTTTAGACACGAAATAATATCAACACAAGTTCTGGAGGTTTCAGGTAAAACACTTCAAAGAGATGGAATTATAAATACACGAGCAAAATAAAACATCTATTAGTGAGCCTTGACTTTTTGGAAGAAAATAAAATTGTAGTTTCTTTGATTTCCCCCACATCATAAAATTCCTGGCTCTCTGGTGATGCCGTCTATTCAACGCTAACTTACCTTTGTGAGATTACATGAGGCATTAATAATAAAAATTGCTTTATGCAAATGTGGCCAAGAATCTTGGTATGAACCTTGAAATTTGGCTATTAAGATAGCTGGGGAAATATGTAAATACGTTTTTTTTGTTAATTGTTATTCTTGAATAATATAAATGACTCCTGGAACAAATAGGATATTAACTGTGGGAAACCTGATTTTTAGAATCATTGGCTTTCTTACTAAAATGAAAAACGAGACACTATGATTGTATTCTTAAACTGGATAGTCCTTTCCAAGTTAAAGTTCATTTGGCCTTTTACGGAAGTCTACGTTCAGTTCTAATATACATTTTCTACCAATTCATTTTATGTGAACTTCCTTGGTTTGTTTTTTCAGGTTTTAAACCGAAATGGACTGGATTGCCCTGATGTTGAAACACTATGCATTAAAGATCAAGCCCTTACAAGTGAAAGTAATTTCTTGAACAAACTATTTTATATATATATATATATATATATATATATTTTTTTTTTTTTTTTGAAAATTTACTTTGCTAATGTGCCTTTTTGTTATGCTTCCTGGTTGATTTGACAGGTGTTGAGAAGGTAGTTGGTTGGGCTTTAAGCTATCATCTTATGCAAAGTGCTGAAGCTTCAATTGAAGATTCTAAGCTTGTGATCTCTTGTGAAAGGTTACAACTGTCTTCACCATCATTTTATATACTGTTCTGAAAATTTTCACTTAATGGACCTCCTTGATGTGACTTCATCTTGACATTATTCTCAATGAATACTGCTGCAGCATTTCATATGGGCTTAACATTCTACAGAGTCTTCAAAATGAATCTGAGAGCTCAAAGAAAGCATTAAAGGTGAAGTTACATATCTTTGGCAACCACATTATGTTATGCACATGCTTTAGGTTTTGAATGTCAAATAAGAGTTTAGGTAAATTGGTCAAAATTGTCTTTGGGTTTAGTTATTAGGTTTAGTGGCATTCCTTTTGCAGCTTTTATGTTCAATTGGGATAGCTTCCTGTTATTGCAGCTGTTTTTTTTTTTTTTGGTTCCCTTCCTTGTAGTGTGAGTTTCTTACTCACTTTTCCTTATCAATAAAATTCTTTGGTGTGTGTTTTACTTTTTCAGAAATAATGGCATTTACTTGGCGGCTTTCATGCGTGAGAGTTAGCTATGTAAAAAATACATTTAAAGAGTGAAACTTAATGAAATAATTGGATGGAATATTATCAACTCAAATGTGTGTTTTTGGAGTTTTGAGTTTCCTCGAATCAATTCATTGGAGATCGTGGGTTGCTTCGTTAGAACCAATTTATCATTTTTTTTTATAAGTAGTCAAGATCGTATCACATTACCTTTTGAACCTACAATTTATGTTGTTTCTGATAGAATATTTTATTTATGTATTTATTGAGAAAAAGATGTGTTCTCTGATCTTGATCTTGAGGTTTTGCAGGATGTGGTTACCGAGAATGAATTCGAAAAAAGACTTCTTGCTGATGTTATTCCACCTAATGATATTGGAGTAACTTTTGACGACATTGGAGCCTTAGAAAATGTAAAAGAAACATTGAAGGAATTGGTTATGCTTCCTTTGCAAAGACCAGAACTATTTTGCAAAGGGCAACTGACGAAGGTTTGATTTTCTAAGCACTCCTTTTCTGGAATAAAATTTCTAAGTTCAGAAAGTGCTTGTACAATTAACCAGATTTGTTGTCAGTCATTTTATCACTCTTGCTTGATGTCATCAAAATGTTTCCAGCCTTGCAAGGGGATACTGCTTTTTGGCCCTCCAGGTACGGGAAAAACAATGCTTGCCAAGGCTGTTGCAACTGAGGCAGGTGCAAACTTTATCAACATATCGATGTCAAGCATTACATCCAAGGTATTGCGCTAGATCTATATTTGTAAGTTTGATTCTTGTGTGGTCAGTTTCTTGGATCTAACAACCTTATATTGTTTTCAGTGGTTTGGCGAAGGTGAGAAATATGTTAAAGCAGTATTCTCACTAGCAAGTAAGATCGCCCCCAGTGTTGTATTCGTTGATGAGGTTGGTATTACATTCACTTTTGATTATCTGAATATGCAAAAACTACCGAACTTGTAAAATCACGAGTTGTCAAATTTTCAAATATAACCACGTATTATATTTGACTAAGATTGATACTTGATAGATGTGATTTCATACATTTCAATTTGAAATAATACCTCAAAAATTCATAATCATATTTCATATATATTATGATTATCAGGCCTTGTCCTGGGCACACAAGTTTGACCACATAGGGGTATTAGTTGTAACTTCAAAATTTTTACAGGGCCTTGTTTTGATATTTAAAAAACCTTAAAAGGACAATTGGCCGCCGTTTTTGCAATTCTGCAAGCAAAAATGAGAAGCACTTCCTTTCTCCCTACCTCTTTATTTATTTATTTATCTTTTTCCCTCTCTGCAAGCTTATTTATCAATTATTTCATTTGCATTCATGACACTAAGATCTTGTTTGGCAAATACGACTAGTGCAACATCTTGCAACTCTATCCAAGTTCAACATCCTATGAGCATTTTTCAGTTGCAATTCACCGAAGAAGAAGACGAAGTTCTCTTTAATTACCACATCAGAAGCTCTCCTGTAATTCCTTATGCTCATCTAGGTCCTGTCAACATCTCCGGAACATCCAATGACCAAGACCAGTAGCTGGTCGCGTTTGGGTTCCTTGAGAAAATGCTAGTTTTATTTTGGGTTTCCCTTCTTTAGTGGTGCCTAGTTTTGAAAATTTTAATGTGATGTTCATAGGCATCCATGCTAGCATTTTATCATCTATTGCCACTTACAACTCATGATGTTTACTTTGAAATTGTGAGGTTTCTATTATTTGGTTCACATGATCTGAATCATAAAATTTTAAGAAGACTTTCAAAATATATCGTCAATGTTGAACCATCTATGAAGTTTACTCTCTCTCTATGGTGATTCATGGTTATGTTTGATTTTGCTATAGGTTGACAGCATGTTGGGAAGGCGTGAAAATCCAGGGGAACATGAAGCCATGCGTAAAATGAAGAACGAATTCATGGTTAACTGGGATGGTTTGCGCACAAAGGATAAAGAACGTGTATTGGTGCTTGCTGCCACCAATAGGCCTTTTGACCTTGATGAGGCAGTTATAAGGAGACTTCCACGGAGGTAACTATTAGTTTGTAGGTTAAAGTTTGAACGAAATTAGTTGGTTAATATTATCTTGGTTGATATATTTATATTGTTTGTTTCTAAATTCCAAATTCGTCCTGCAGATTGATGGTAAATTTGCCAGATGCCCCAAACAGAGAAAAGATTTTACGAATCATATTGTCCAAAGAAGAGATGGCTCCTGATGTTGATTTGGAGGCAATTGCAAATATGACTGATGGATATTCTGGAAGCGACTTAAAGGTTGCACCATGTTATGTCCCCTTTTCAATAAGCAGTAGCATGTTCTTGTTAAATGATTATGGTGTTGGTTAAAGGGTCCCTGTGACTTATTAAAGGGTCCTGCAACTAATTAGCATTATTGCTAATGGGAAAGTGGACGATCTGTTCCATGTTCTGTAGTGGCCCATTTAACTCTATGGTCTCTTTATTAGCAAGATATTATGTCACTTAGTTTAAGCATTGAAGTATTTGAAACACATGGTTTTCACAACTATTTTCTATTTACTGTGACTTTTGAAATAATGACCTATATATATATATATATATATATATATATATATATATATATATATGTAGAGAGAGAGATTTAAATGATGTAAAAAAAAACAAAGGAAAACGTGTAATATTAATTTCCCACTGTTATCTGTGTAATTTTGTTGTATATTAATTATTATTTTATTTTGTTTCAGAATCTTTGTGTTACTGCAGCACACTGCCCCATAAGAGAGATTTTGGATAAAGAAAAGAAGGTTGGTTTAATGTTATAAAAGATGACAATTAAATTGCAATATCTGCCCTTCCATTACGAGGAAATATTTTATTTTCCAATCTTTGCTAGTGCCAGGCAGGCAATGCTCTAGGGTGAAACCAATCAGTTTGTTGATTACCTTTAATAGTCCTGAATTTTTGTTGGTCCGGCTTTCAGGAGAGATGTTCAGCTTTGGCAGAGAACAGATCATTTCCTCCCTTGCGTAGCAGTGCAGACATTCGCCCTCTTAGCATGGATGATCTAAGATATGCACATGAGCAGGTAACTAGGCTTTTTGTTTCTCCATGCAAATTATAGATAGCGGAGCTTCCGGTCTTTCCAACTCTTTAAGTCTTTATTTCTTGTTTATAACACAAATGAAGTAAGCAATCTAAATTTTCCTGCTCTAAATTCTCAAAAATAAGATGTACTAGGACTGGCAGTGGCCCTATATCTCATTCGTTCCAACCAATGGAACAAATATTTTGCATTCCCAGTCCGGATATGGATCCAATTTATTAAATTTAGACCGAATGCTTTTAGGGTTTGTATAAAAATAATGTTTTGATCTGATACAGGCTCAATTTTAATACTTATGAAATTTGGACACATTTCATATTTACTATTTAAAAAAATTGCTATTCTTATGAATCATTCTTGTGACATCTCATTTTATGGTGTCTTTGAAATTGTTTCCATCACGTACCATGGTTTGAGAAATGAGAACTTAACGCTGATTCAATATAAGTATGAAGCAAGTAGGACAAAATATTGATCTCTTTGTCTCCTTTTATTTATTTATTTACTTATTTTTGTTTAATATGCATTAAAAATCGGTAATGGTGGTCTGGATCCTGAAACCATTTTGTTTGTTTAGGTCGAATAGATTTCTTATCATTTCAGATAGATCAGACTTGTATGTATCTGGTCCAACCGTATTGTTGAAAGCCTTAAAAGATGAAGATGTTTGTCAATTGAAAAAAGTGAAGACAATTATCGAGAACTAAATAAAGATTTGTTAGTATGTTCAATGCACTACAATCCTATATGTATGATTGGTGTATCATGTTCGTTCAGTATTCAGTTGTATTGTATCAGTGCCGATCTGTATCGGGCATGATATGTTAGGATGATAAAGTATACGGGTATCTTAGCAACCCACTGTTAACAACGTACACGTCTAGAAATATGTACTCAATAAATGAGTCAACTCAAGGCCAATCATCTGTATTGCTTGATTTGAGAAAATGAAAGGTTGTCTGTGTATGACTTGTGAAATTCCATTTCAATAGTCAAGCACCTGATACCCATTTCATGACAGGCCCAAGGGTGCCACAGGTGGTGGTTCACATCATTTTAGAGCAATGCCGGAGATCCTTTCCTAGTTTGGAGTCGTCCATCGTCACTCCTTCAATATTATTCGGTTTCGTTCTTTGCATAGCAACCCGAAGTTTTCTGAATTAAGTTGACTCGTTCGTCCAACTCTTACTTCGTTCGTTGGTTAATAAAGGCAATAATTCAATAATGGTTTTTTTTTTTTTTTTTTTGTGGAGAGGGGGGGGGGGGGGGGGGGAGGAGGTGGTCGGTAAAACAGATTTATTAGTCGAAATAAAAGATAAAAGATATGAACAGAGCCAAGGTAGCCTACATTCACCAAACTAGACAACCCGACCAAAAAAGTTATGAGAACAACATAGTTTTCCAGTTTTCTACATAATCCTCGAGGTATTAATTTGTAAACTCCCAGAATACTCTATGCCAACAGAAGAGGAAACTCTTAATTTCCAGAATCGCTCAATCAACCTCGTGAACCGAGTCCTTGAAACTTCTCCCATTTCTCACCAATCAAATTCCCCATGAGACATCTAATGGGATAAGTCTCCATGGTCATAAAGAATCTCCAGAGGATCTTGTAAAGAAGAAACAAAAATAACCATGAGGAGTAGGACCCTGTTTGGAACTTGAAGTTAGTCAGCAACCATACTCGCCTATTAATTCAGGAGAATGAATTAAATTCATCTCCGACTATATAAAGGTCCTCGTGGTGTCTAACATGTTTGCTTTGTTATTGAAAACCCAAAAACCTCATTAAAATTTCTTCCATTTGGCGAAGTACAAATTCTGCAATGAACAAATGGTTTCCTTGGTCTCAACTGTGAAAAGTATACATGCTAAAGAAGTTTAGGGGCTTGGAAATGAGAATTTCATGAACATTGATCTCAGGAAGTGACTTTAGAGTATGGAAGGGAGCTGCATAACCTTTGAAGACAGGTGAGCGGAGCTAAGTATAACCATAAAAGGTGACTTCCAAAGCATCCCAACAGGCTATATGGTATGAGCCATTAGAGGAGAACTACTAATTTTAAATGATTTTTCAAGAACTATATCCATAAGGCTTTGAAAGTGTTGGAAACTAAAGGGACGGCGAGGGAATTCGATACACTTTTTAGAAGTGGAAACTTTGATTGATGTTATTGCTAACATATGGAGATGAGTGAATGGAAGTGGATCAAGGAGAGGGTATACTTGGTGTTTGTTTTTGTATGAAACATGTTGTGCTGCTTTCTTCTTCAAAGAACCATTTATATTCTCAATCCCTTTATCACTTTGTTTGAAGGAATGAAATCTCCAAATTTTGAATGGTGTGGATTGTTGAATACTCTTTATGAGGAGTACCTTGATAAGAACGTATATGAGTCATTTGCTTTATGTGGCGCGTGCGTGCAATCTGTCAGTATGGAGTCCCTTAGCTCAATTGTTTGTGTCATTCTTGAGCCTCCTTGGCACCTCTTGGATCTTTCCTCGATAACTTATTGATCTCTCCAGATCATGGAACGCTTGCTTATTCAAGAGGGATTCCTAGAATGTGATCGAACTATGCTCTGTATGCTGTTAGTTGAGCGAATTGATTAACAACTCTGAGTGATTTGATTAACAACGAATAACCATTGAAGAATGAAGTTCCCTCTAGGAAACTAGTGGTCAATGTAATAGCTCTAATATGAGATGTGGTGGTTGTAGTTACCGAATTTTTTTAAGGAGGAGAACAATACCTGGATCAGCGTCAATCGTTCTGAGCATCAGCCAGAGCCACTTGTAGCATTGATAGAGTGGTGGGAGAGCGATAGAGAGAGCTGTAAAATGAGAGAGCAATGAGGAGCCATGGAGGTGGATATTGGGTTTTTCGAAGAGTCAACTGCTGGAAAATAAGACATGGGCCTTTCAAAACATGTTTAATCTTTTAACTAATTTTATCTTTAAAAAAATTTGATAGTTAAATCACTTTCCTTTAAACTTTCAACTAGTCCTAATATCATAAATATCATGTCTGTGGTATTGTATATTGTCGTTGATTGTTTGCATACTGGACATAAATTATTGCCACATTCACATATTCATACTCTTTTAATTTATTTATTTTAAATTATACAAATGTGTGTATATATATTATCAGTTGGTGTACTATTTTAATACGTTATGGTATTTCATTTCAGTACTCTATACATATGTATATATGTAGTACTGAAATTCCATAACGAATCATGTACCAGCTATACATATCCCTTTAAATTCCATACCGTAGAAACCAATGTACTCTGAATTGGTTCTTATTCGACACATCCTCTTGTTCGTACCAAGTAACTGTGGTTTGAAGTGCAAGGTGAGGCCCCAAGGAGGTCTAGCAAGGCCTTGGAGGATCGTCAGAAGTAAAAGTGCACCCTGCAAAAAAATCACATTATATATATATATATAATGTTATTATTATTATTATTTTATTTTTTTTCTAAATGTTTGCGAGTAATTCCACCGATTCCTTGACACAAAAGATCAGAAAACAAACAAAAAGGTCGTTAACCCTGGATCTTCAACAGCACATTGGGCACCTAGTGCCTCAATTGAGGCCGTGCCGCAGCTTATCAAAGCAACATATAGTGGTGGTGAAGCGCCTTTTTTTCCTTTCAAAATTGGGGCTTTGGCAAGTATCCACCAACATCAGTGGTTTGATTAAATCCTATTAAGAATACTCTGCTAGTCCATTATCTGACAGTTCTTGATCCACACTATTATCTACTACACTTTTTGAGCTTTTTAACTCCATGGAGCTATTTTTTCTAGGGAGCACATCTAGCAAGTTGTGGTATTACATTGTCTTTGCTTAGGATGGTCTTCTACCCATTGTCTTCTTTTCTTTGTTGTAGTCTGTAGGTCTAGACTCTAGGCAACTGTCATCTTTTTTATTCAATTTGGTTTGACTTTACCTAGTTACCCTTCATCAGATTTTCTCTAATTTAAAATCCCTCACTCAACAAGTATCTTTTAGTTGGGGAAAAAAATTAAAATTTTTGCTTTATTTATTCAATTTGGTTGACTTTACCTACCTAACTGTTGTACTTCTAAAAAACAGTTTATTTCTAAGATTCCACATGTTGTAAATCATGACAGTTGCTTGAGGCAACCTTTCTTCTGAAGTTCCACTTTGAGAGATTCCACCAAGTAACTGAATGCTTCTAGTGATGGTAGTATGCATTCCAATTAATACATAATGTGAAAGAAGCCACCATCTAGTGGTGACTATACATTTGAAGAAGAGGTGATGAGCTGATTCATAATGCTCATGCAAAGGGGGCAAACAGGCTCCAGTGGGATACGATGCTTGCTCTTGAGCTTTTGTTCCAGAATGTCTTTCAAGGTTTCCATAAACTGAAAAGAGCAGATTTTTGGTGGAGGGCAGTGGATTCCCTGAAGTTTCCTGTCCTGAAGACAAGGTTTTGAACTATCTGAAGAAGTTAAATCTTGATGCCTGGCTAAGAGCATCTCAAATGGATCCCCTAAAATAGTCAAAAAGCTATTTTAGGGGTCTCATGCGAGAAATTGCATGCTCCAATGGATCCCCTAAACCATTCCCCATTTTAACTTCACATTTAACTTGCCCCTAAATTTAGGGGCAACCAACCATCCCCGAAATTTTGAAATATCATTAAAATATTCCAAATCTTTAACTTCTAGATTAAAAAATAAAATCAAAAATCACAACAAAAGGAATAGGAGGATGAAAAAGTGGAAGATATAAATAATGATGAAAAAGTTAAAATAGGGGATGTGATTGGAGTGATAAAGAAATAGGGGGGCCCCTAAATTTAGCTTTTGGTTAATCCCCCATTTTAACTTTTACCATTGGAGATGCTCTAACATATTGACACATGTCCTTTCAGTTTCTATTGCCTATGTGCATGGCTTTTATTATTACCACTTGATTTATCTGCCCCTTCGGTTGCATTGTACCTTGTAACTCTATCTCTATGATCATCTGACTACTGGTATCATAGTCCAACACTATGTACTGCATCATTGGAATAGGAAGAGAAGATCTGCAATCAACATACCTGAATAGGATATTACCGCTCTTAAGGTCTAATAACTAGAGCATTACGAATATCTCTGGGCATTCTTAGTTATTTTCTTTTATTCAATCTCTTCTTGTCAGTTCACACTGCAAATTTATAAAGCAAGGCACACAAATTTAGCTGCCAACTTTGTCATCTCCGATCGTGATCAGGCACTATGGACTTTTTCTGAACTTCTTGAAATATATTGTGTTGCCTCCAAAACATCTTCAGAATGATAGAGCTTGTTAAACTGAAAGTTTTTTTCTTTTATGCAGGTCTGTGCAAGCGTATCTTCTGAGTCCTCAAATATGAATGAGCTTCTCCAGTGGAATGACCAATACGGAGAAGGCGGGTCAAGGAAGAAGAGTTCACTCAGCTACTTCATGTGAAGACAGAGGTAATTTAAGTGTACAGCACTCGTTCTTTCGCGGCATTTTATTCAGTAGAAGCCCCCATTAAGGTCCCAGGAGCTAAAACTGATGGATGTCCAATCACAGGTTCTCATGTATCAATGTAGTGATCAATAATTTATTCTGTGCAATATTCATACCATTGATAACTTTTCCAAGCCAGGAGTACCTTGTTGAGTAGACCAACCAAAGCTACGCTGTTTTGCTATCGCTTTCATTCTCTGTACATACAATCCAACCAACGAGATAAGGTTCAGTGTATCTATTCACAGTTTTCACTTCCTGACCTTTCTTCTTGTGCCATAGCAATCCGATGTTTTCAAGTTAACAGTCCTGATGAAGATTAGAATCATAAATGTGTGCTTCAGTCTGCAAGTTGTATAATTGTGAAGGTGGTAATTGATATTTTTCTAGAAACATTTCCCTTAATAAGAATGGTGAACCATTAGTCTCGTGGGGGGAAATTACATGAATTTGCATGAATGATTACTATGCATCGATTTGTGAATTACAGATTGGTCTAGTTCTCTATAGGGAAGGATATTTACAGCAAAATTATCATATCATTGTAACAATCAAGTCATGATGGAATACAGAACTAGGAGCAGAAAATTGCTGCATTCTTGTGTTGCTATTAGCCCTGCGATTTATCCATCCCATGTTGTGGAGTTTGAGATTTACAAAATTTCCTTTAAATGTTTGAAATATCAAAATGTGTTAGTCTAGCCTTGATTACTTGATACTTTTTTTTTATGATTCTATCCACTTTGCGGCTATATATTAGTTCTTCTCGACATTTCTAATAACATTGAAAATTGAAGTTATAATTGGAGTATGAGACTATATTTGCGATAGTGATGACGGTGGTTCTGCGATGATGGTGGTGGTAATCTTGGAATGCAAGGATGAGAGGGGTTCTTATTGGAACCGCGAACCATTAAATACCTTCGGCGTGCTTTTAAATTACTGTCCCTTCTGAGTTGTATAATTTTCTGTGAAACAAACCCTACAGAATTTTAATTCTAAAAAACCAAAAAATTTGAAATTAATATGTTTAAAAACTAATATAATGATAGAGCTCTTTTTCAAAATTTGCAAATGGTGATTACAGCTCTCTTTCTATTAGTTGCACAAAATGAAGCATAAAGTTTTGAAATGGTGAGAGGATGAACATCAGAAAACGACTTTACTGATTCAAAAGACACCCCTTCCACTCTGCGGAACAAATGTAAATAGAAAACAACGTTAACAAGAAATGTGATCGAAATATAATGCTTATATGTTCTACCAAGGATCTATGCTTCACTAGACATTTATATAACAACAACAATAGGATGGTATTCAAACTATCATTCTGATTCCTCAGACCATCAAAGGGCGCGTTTGGCGGCAGATGCCTTTAATTCAGTTTTACACAAGCTGAACAACAGCAGCCACCCGCAAGGCACCACCTTGCAGCAGATCACCAAGCTCATCAAACAATAATGCTGTGCGCCAGCCCCATCCCTTAGGAGCTTTAGGTAACAAAGTTCCTGCCTGTTTGAAGCTTCCAAATACCATAACTTCTCTCTTTGATGGACAGATCAACTAGTAAGCAAAAACAAAAGCACAGAAAAAAGTTATCTATTCCATCATTTTCTGTATTTCATATAATAAGAATGAAAAGGTAGAGTTATTTGCGATAATAACTTTAGGTATTGCCATATTAGTGCCAAAAACAGGTTTTTACTAACCCAGTAGGATCCATAGTTTTTATTATACATTTCAGCTCAAATGATATAGTTTTCATTTAGTCATGTGTGTTAAGGATCCTGCGTACACGACTAAATAAAAACTATATCATTTGAGCTGAAATGTTGAGAAAATTATAGACAGAAATAATGTGTCAAAGTTTCAGCTCATTTTGACATGCGCACCTTGAGATAGAGGGAGTTTCTCTACTGATATCACAAAGCGAGTAAGGGCCCACCTTGGACGTGACACAAGCTGACCGGTAGGCTGGCTAGCGCACATTGTCCAAGACCACCTGAAAGGGTGGCCCTTAAACTTTATTGAGATATTCAATGGTGGATACCTAAATATATATTTCAAATTTGACACGTTGTTCCTAATGTTGGTATGTGATTTTCTTGAAATTTTCAGCTCAAATGAATAAAAAATATTTTTTTCATGTATTTAATTTACAATGAAAACTAATTTGGTCCTCATGGGTTAGTAAAAAACATTTTCATCCCTAAACTCCCAATGCCCCTAATAATTTACCTGATAACGGGCTGTGACCTTTTCCCGAGAGTCCGTGTACAAATGAACCTACAATCAGAAAGGTTAAATGAATAAGGATGAACTTGATCACAATATCAACAGCATAATAAATCTTTTTTTTTTTTTTTTTTTTTTTTTTCAGGATATAATACTTGCTCCCAGTACGACTATTTCATAAAGTTCAAAATCTACGGGTGTAAATTGTACGACAAAAGAAGGGCCATCAAATTGGAAGATGGAAGAAAGAGAAAATCGGTTGAGCGTCAGGAACAATACATAATCAGGTGTACAAGTCACACATCATATTACTTCACAAGCAAAGGACTGACCTTCCTTTGGAACTCGGTTATTTCTGCCTTTCGCCGATGGAGAAATAATCCTGACATTAATACACATAAAAGAAACATCATGAGCTCTGGGCCTTGACTACACATTCTAATCATGCAAAATCTTAATCTGGACATAATATTACCTAGAGTGCGACGTCCTTGAGGGTCTTCGTCATTAAAAGCCTGAACACTAACCTACAAAACCACATGGTATCCAAACATGAGAATGCTCACAATGATGGTAAACTGGAGAGGAAAAATGCATTGATTGGAAAAAACACCTTCCATAAGGAACCAGCATAAAATACTTCTTGTGAGTGCTTTACTTGTCCATCCGTAAGCCTGTGCACATCCTCAAATTCAACCCTGAAACAGTGCAGCACTTTTATCACGTAAAGAAAGTTGTATCTTTAAAAGAAGGGTGTCACCAAGCGATGAAGTTAAATATACAAGGAAATGCAATCAAGCACTCGACAATTCTTGTCTACCACCAAGAAGCCACTGTGGTCTACATCTCAAGGTATGGAGTTGAGAAATTTTGCAACAAGAAAATTAAATAGTCACATATTGTGTGGTTACCTACCCAAAGCGAAAAGGAGGAAAGTCACGCAAAGGAGTTTTAATATCCAAAGATATTGAAGACTCGTTAGCATTTTCCCATTCCAATCCAATATCATGACCATGTGGTTCTAGCATCTGCATGGGAATGGAACTAGCACTTTGGCTTGAGACTGAAGCTCCACCAAATCGACTACGCAAATCTGCATCATATCCTCTTTCTGATTGATCTCCGTGTATGTGAAGACCATTCCCCCCTCCAGCAAAGTGACCTTGCTGATCTGGATCATATCCTCTTTGTGATTGATCTCCATGAACATTTCCTCCTTGTGTAAGCCCAACCAAAGCTGTCAATCCATCTCCAGAGAGCTCACCGTTTAGATCAGCTCTAGCCTCAGATTCATCATTAGCAAGAGACTGCTGGCCGTTTCTATTGCCCAATCCAAACGGGACACGAGAGAAGACAAAACGTGTTGGAGGCCAAGCAGTGGAATGCACAAATGTGGTGCCCCGACCAATGCCAGCAAGACCATCAATAGGTCCCCTAACATTCACTCGTACAGGTCTAGAGAAGCTATTACCTTCACCTTGAGCATGATCAACACCATATAGATTACCCATGTTACCAGGTGGATGGTCATGCTCTTGCATATAATAACCAGTGGTAGTAACTCCCTGTGAGAACCCATATGACTGTCTACATGCACATGCTATGCTCGGAAGGCAGCAACTTTTGCACGTATCATCGCCAACTTCTTGAACCCTGTGGCTAAGAAGCATCTATATAAAAAGGTAAACAGGTGTCAAAATTGTTCACTCCAAGTCAAAGACTAACTGTCAAAAGCATTATAAATCAGTTAAAATATTTTCAGGTCAAAGAGAGGAAGCAACTCTGTTTTATCTGCATGCTACACGCATGATGGCGGATTTGACTCCATCAAAAATTGGTCTCAAAGTATAGACCTTTGATATGAAACATTAACATGCGTTTGGAGAAAATGCACCTTGGAAGTGTGCAATAACATAAACTACAGGAATAATTCTACTTTGACATTCAAAAACTACATTTTTAAAACACATTATGACGTGGTGTCCACATAGCACCCTTTCATTGTTTGTTTTTCAAAAGTCAAGTGCTTATTTTGAAAAATCAATGAGGGAGTGCCATGCCATAATGTCATTTCAAAGTGTTATTTTGAATGTCAAAGTGGGAGGACTCTATGTACTAAAACTCTAAATGATCCAACTGTGTGATTGCCACAGTTCACTGCATTTAACAGTGGAAGTCCTGCTTGTGACAAATATACACTGTCACAAGGCAGAAACGATGGTTTGTTCTCATTCTCCTGTTCAATAAGCATCCGTTATCTTAAATTAGAAATGACTCCTTTATGACTAGGTCCTTGCAAAAAAAAAATTCGCACCTGTAGCCAGAGACCATCATTTATAGCTTTGCAAGGAAATCCCAGCTCTTCAAGCTGTTTCCGCACATTTAATAGAGCATCAAAGGACATGTTGCAATACAAAAGAGATCCTCCTTCGAAAATGTTGATAAATGCATCGTATTCTTCTCCATGGATACCACAGTTCCCCTTAGCATAATTTTTAACCTGTCTTCTGCCTACTATTCTTCCACCCCAAGGAGGAGGGGGCATGTTACATCTTCCCCACTCATTTGGCATAAAATTACATGAGGAAGCCTCGGAAGAACACTGCCTTGACTGGTCCCTGGGAAGCCATATGCTGTTATTTAATTGGTAACATGAGCTATCTTCAGATGGTCCCTCCATAGCCACAACACTGCCCCTCATTCTACTTGCTTCAACTCCATTTAGCATTTCAACATAAGAACATGATGTTCTACTTCCATCTGGGTGTGAAAATGCATTTGTTAAAGATGCAGCCTTTTCCCTTTGACCTGCATATCTTGCACCCTCATTCAATTGAGAGAATGCAGGTTTATCTTGAGGTTCGGAGTCAGCAGTCCCACTGTGGAAGTCTACCACATGGTTCGCAAGTTCAACTAGAATATTATGAGCAGCTTTATGTCCTTCACAATCATCCTTCACGCTCAGGTGACCCATTTCCGATCCCATCATTTGATTATCAGCGGTTCTATCAGTTGACTTGTCATTACTTCCTCTTGTAGAATCAGAATGAACACCCTCTCCCATCCCATGAGTTGAACTTCCTTGCTCTGTATCTGTTTTGGAAAAAGCACCTTTTGCAAGTAGTGTGTACAATGCCAACTCAAACCTGAGGAAATGCAAGAGATGTGAATCTTATCCAGCTTCAATGGAATACAACCCTGAATCATGAAATTCAATTTTGCAGCATGCGAAAGATGTCCCTTACCGTTTCTCTTCAGTAGGAACCCATAGTTCATCTGATGTGAGTAATGCCTGCAGAGTTTGAGAAGAAAGTTTTGGGAACACCTATGCAGGGTGTGCCCAGGTTAATAATTTGGATATTAAGTACACCTACCCATTATGCATATATCAAGTAGGGTTGACCAGTACGCATACTGTAACTAGAGCCATGAAAAAAGACGAACTTATACAAATGCATCTCTGCAATTCCGTAAATTTCAATATATGAAAGAGTAGTCGAGCCAGTAAATTTTGAGTTATAACTTTCTGTGTATTGCTGAACATTTAAAATTGTATGTTTTATGGTGAAATACAGGAACACCCAAACTAAATGCAATCAACAAGTTCACAGGTTAGAAAATTCCCACTTTTCTTTTGATGATTAACAGTTAGAAGTCCAATATAAAACTCATTAAAAAGGTGGGAAATACTACAACAACAACCAATTCCCAAACCAGCTAGGAGTTAACGTAACATAACAAAAAGCATTCCAATTAGTAAACAACTGAAATCGTGGCAAAACACTTGGGAGTTGGGGATGTTATCATGTGCAACTATCTCAATTTCATGGGCAAATAGTAGTATTTTTCATCCTATACCTCTTTCAACTCCATGGCACCACTTTGACAAAGATAGCCCCAACAAGCATTTCTAACTCGTTCACCATGAATACCATAATCTTGGCCCTCTGCAAATACCTAAATCATGAACAGAAACGAGTAAATGAGAAAGTCAAGGGAGAGCATAAGCATCTGATTCTAACCATAGGCCAAGAAGCAGCTGGGGCTCACCTGATAGGCCAAAAAATTTGAGGTCCATAGTTCAGATACGATGAAATCTGTACAAATTGCACACAAATCCTGCAAGAGAAGTCTCAAATTCTATTAGAGACAAGCTTCAACGTGTAGAAGCAAGTAGACATAGCTTGAACTACAATATTGAAACAAAGCTGAAAGAACAATACATAGGAAACTCATTGTATACTTGTTCTCTGATGTGTATCTGAAAGAGATCTATATATTAATTAATGAGTTTGAGGTACCTGAAGATCAAGAAAGGATGCAGCAGCGAGAACGCGAAATGCATTATTATCATTAAGATTGGGGTGATGCCCATACAGATACGCCAAAGCCATGGCAATTGCCTCCCCATTTACATTATCATCATCAATATGCAAGGTCAAAATTGGTGCGCTAGCCTCTTTCCATGGACCATGGAGCATGTTCCTGTCAGGAATGTTATAAGGAGTTAAAGGTATATCATATAAGATCAGCAACTCAGACATGACTGTGTTCCATAAGCTCTTAACCTCTTCCTATGTATTGAATCATCAGAGGTGAATTGGATTATATTCCTCACGCAGGGGAACGGAACACCTAAACTCTATGATTGACCCTGCTTTTGAGTTTTGACAGATAACCAATTTTGATGAAGTATGCACTCCATGATCTCCATCAAAGGATTTCAACTATGTTTCTTCCCATCAAAATGAGTCAGTTCTATGCACTTTCCTTAAAAGCCCACAATCATAATCATATAAACTCTCTAGTTCTCCATCCCCTTTTCCATAAATCCTCATTATTCTCTCTTTTCATAATTGGCTTTTCATTCGCAAATTTAAACCTACTATCAATCATGAACTTACAATCAAGATCATTCCTCTTATCCTCTAGACATAAACAAATTTGTTTTTTTAAGCCGAAAACACAACTACTCCCTTACCCAATACTACATGTTCATCTCTATAAAGATAAAAGCACACAACATGTACTTCATTCTTACAAATAGGGGAGAAAAAAAAACCCAAAATGCACAAAAACCCACAATTCCTACACGAAATTAAACAAACCCAGATCAAAAGTTGAGAGAATTAACCTAAAATAAGAGCTGCGAGAGAGAATCAAGCGGTGGAGATGGTAAGTGGAGCCCATAGCTTGAACAATGACATCCGAAAAAGCAGCCGAATTGAAACCCTCGATTTGAATGTGATCACAGAGCGAGCTGAGATTACAATCTAGGCCACGCAATTCTCCTCCTCCGTTTTTGTTACCATTACTACTTCGATCGATTTCGGACGAAGAAGAAGTTGGTGGAGGGATCGCCACTTTCATGGAGGTCCCGTACGGACGCGGTTTTGGGTATTGGGGTGGCTCCATTTGGGGTGTTTGTATCGAGGGTTTTACGTCTTCGTCTCTCTTACTTCTTCATTTGGGGATGGTTATAGTGTCGCCATTAATGGAACTTTACAGAGAAAACGAAATGCAAAGAAAGAGAAAGGTTTGATTTTTTGTTTTAGGGGTGTGATTAAAAACTTAATCTTCTTGGGATTTTTTGTTGTGCTGGAAGCATTGGCTTATCAAATCAAGATGGTCAATTTTGAGAGCCGTGGACTGTGAGGACTGATTATTATTATTATTATTATTATTTTTTTTTTAGTGATAAGGAGTTTTGTTGGAGATGTGTTTAGTTAATGTTAGCTAATTAATGGTGTATATATATATAACAATTCTACCGTGCCTGGACTTATATGCCTATTTTGTGCCTGAATGGTACCAAGCACATGATTTATCTGACGTGGTATAAAGAGGTTATTGGACAATTTCTTTTTGTTAATCAAAAGAGTTTGTATGGAGGTCATTCCAATTGAAGTTCGGATACATAATGGGATGATCCTGATCAGGCTAAGTGGGAAATAATCATCAATATTAAGATGAATCCACAAGATTTAGACAATTTGTACACAAATCATGTGCCTGGTACCATCCAGGCACACTCCAGGAAGCGTAGAAGGACTATATATATAGTTTGTTTGCCAGTTTAGGACACATTTAAGTTTCTTTTAGTTAAAAATGACTTTATCAAAAAAAAATTGTTAGAAATTCGTTTGAGCTCCTTTTCAGTATAAATTTTTAGGAAAAATATTGATTCACTTAAAAAATAAAGTGTTAAAGTTTTAGCTTGTTTCGATATATGTGCCTTGAGATATGCTTTAAATGTTATATGGTTGGATTTTTGTAACATAATTTGGAAGCGAGCAAAGCAAGCGAGGGCCTACACCTACCTTAGGCATAACGCAGGTCAAAAGTGCCCTTTTGTCCTAACCACAAAGGTTGGGCCTTTAACATCAACAAATACCGTTTATTAATATATTTAATAACATAAACCTAAATATGTATCTTGAGCAACAATGTCGGAACAGACTAAATGTTAATCCATAAGTTTTCTTAAAATTTCAGCTCAATTGAGGCTTTTAAAATGAATAAATAACTAAATGAAACTTTAACTAGGTCCTAAATTAGATGAAAAAAAAATCCAAATGAGCATTTTTAGCCCAATACCCCTAAAATAAAATACATTTAATTTTCTATTTTTATATATTTAAAAAGAACACTTGCAAATCGTCTTATTTCCATGAATGAGAATTCTAATTGGCGAAGAAACGGGCGAGGGAGGGGGTGCAACCCTCCATCCCCCTCGAGATGTGTGCCTTTGCGCATCTCGAGTGAGATGGAGGGTTGCACCCCCCTCCCTCGCCCGTTTCCTCGCTAATAAGACAAGCCCTTCCATGAAACAATTCATTCCATTGGAATGATTTATTGATATAAAATGAATCGTTAGCTTTATTCTAAAATAACAAATCATAACACACTTAATATTATCAATTTTATATAAAAATTAAATCAAAATAATAAGAGACTAGAGCAAACTAAAAATAGGTTGATATGATTGCACAAAAGTCAAACAGAAAAAATTGGAGGGTTGACAAGAAATAGACACAACAAACACTATTTTAGCATCTAATATTTCAAATTATTGTTTTGAATGATCAAGATCTTGGAAATTATGCTTGCACCGACTATAATTTTGGTATCATCGACAATTTAGTGCATTGGTTAACTGTGTAAATGAAATAACGAAGCTCTAATAGGGAGTAAAACAATGGGTTGATATCTTAATAGGCAGGGACTATGATTGGTTATCTTGTATTACACAATTACCAAATTTGATATGATCTGCAGAGTTAAGCAATGCTAATCAGGGAATTCTGACAGAGAATATGAAATCTGATGGAAGAAACCTTGCAAAATCAGCCAAATATAGTAGGGCTGAACAAAAAACCGATCAAACCGATTAAATCGACCGACCCGATCTAAACCGAATCGATTGGTTCGGTTTAAATTCGGTTCGGATCGGTTTCGGTTTCAAAAAATTCAAAACCGAAGTGGTCGGTTCGGTTTTCGGTTTCTATGTGATTTTAACCGACCAAACCGAACCGACCGAATATATATAATAAATAAGATATATTTTATATATAAATAATACAATAGGTTTAAAATAGTAGGTCGGTTCGGTTTTGGTTCGATTTTAGTCGGTTTGGTTCGGTTACGGTTTGCATAAATTAGAATCGGTTCGGTTTCGGATCGGTTTTGTTAATGGTCGGTTCGATTTTGGTTTGAAAATTTTAAAACCGACCTAAGTCGGTTCAGTTCACGGTTTAGGTGAAAAACCGAACCGTCGGTTCAGTTTTCAGCCCTAAAAGATAGCACTAAGCAGAGAAATCTAAAGAAATAATGCAGAACAAAGAACATTCAACACCGAAGATCCTTAGCAACAAATGTTCTGTATTGGAATATATGTAAAGGCTATTCGAGAGGCCTAACTCTCCTTAGAGCAGATGCTCCTTTGTACAATTGATTACATAATGAATGCTCACATTCTCCTGTTCTGCTCTTATTTATAGGAGTATCTCCTCCTATTCCTACTTCACTATTTTGAACCATTAATCCTATGACTAACTAATCCTCTAACTAACAATACAACAACTTGCATTTGCATAACAACTTGCATGACAACTTGCACTAACATGACAACTTGCATTCAATTACTGATTTCCTGACTTATGCTTCCTTTTTGTATATGTAAACCTTATAGGAGGCCTATCAATACCCCCGCCCCAAAGACGCACATTGTCCGCAAGGTGAAAAGAAGGAAACTGTTGTTGTAACAAATCGAAATCTTCCCAAGTTGCTTCATAAGCTAGTAATCCTTGCCATTTTAACAAAACCTCCAAAGTACCTGGCTCTCCCTTAATCCTGTGACGCACGTCCAGCAAAGATTCAAGCTGGACCAGTAATTCACATTCACTGCTAAGTTGTGGAGGTAATGGATTGACATTGAAACATACCCCCTTGGCTCTCCTTAGATGTGAGACATGGAACACAGGGTGAATCCGTGTGGCAGCTGTCAGTTCCAAACGATAAGCCACCGATCCCATTTTTGCTAAAATTGTATAAGGCCCATAGAATCTTGCCGACAATTTTTTATTAGCTCGACATACCAATGACTTTTGGCGATAAGGCCGTATCTTCAAAAAGTCTTGATCACCCACTTCAAATGACTCATCTCTTCTAGACTTATCAGTCTGTGTCTTCATACGCTGTTGCGCACATAACAAATGTATTTTGAGGGTCTCCAAAACATTGTCTTTATCCAATAATAGCTGCTCCACGGAAGATACAGCCGAAGTGCCTACTGTATACCTCCGTAGAGGAGGTGGATCCCTTCCATATAGAACCTTGAATGGAGTGTACCCCGTAGCCGAATGCACGGAGGTGTTGTACCAATATTCAGCCAACGATAGCCACTTATACCACTACCTGGGTTTATCAGAAGTAAAACATCGAAGATAGGTTTCAAGGCACCGATTGAGCACCTCAGTTTGCCCATCTGTTTGAGGGTGGTATGTCGTGCTATGCTTCAAGGTGGTGCCTTGCATACGAAACAATTCACGCTAGAAATTACTAAGGAAGACCCTATCTCTATCTGATATAATCGAATTTGGTGTCCCATGAAGCCGAATAATATCCTTCGAAAAGACCGAAGCCACCCCTTCAGTTGTGAACGAATGCTTCAACCCAAAAAAATGTGCATATTTGCTTAAGCGATCCACCAAACTAAAATAGTATCAAACATTCCTGAGCGCGGCAATCCTTCAACAAAATCCATGCTTACTTCATCCCAGACTTGAGTGGGTAAGGGAATGGGATGAAGCAGACCCGCTAGAGATGTTGCCATAGTTTTGTTGCGTTAACAAACTTCACATTCACTGACCATTTTTTGAATATCTGACTTCATCCCTACCCAGTATAGCTCCTTAGCTATTCTCTGGTACGTTTTTGTTTCCCCAGAATGCCCCCCACCTTGGAACCATGAAACTCCTTGAAGAGAATGGGAAATGAGAGAAGAGGATCGAGAGATGACTAACCTGTTTTTATAGTATAACATGTCCTGAACGATCATATAGCCAGGGTTACTCAAACCCTGTAAGACTCTTTGTTTCAGTTGTTCTATAGTAGTATCACCCAAAATCTCTTATCGTAATACTGTCCAATCTCGCCAAGTTGGTAAATTCATTTGGGAACATGATGGAGAAGGAGGAATTCGTGATAAAGCATCAGCAACTGCATTGGAGGACCCTGTTCGATACTGAATCTCGAACTAGTAACCCAATAACTTGCTTACACATTTATGATATTCTGACCCAATTACCCTTTGTTCCATTAAGAACCTCGGGCTATTCTGATCAGTGCGGACGACGAATTTCCTCCCTAACAAATATGCTCGTCACTTGGTAACCGCCAAAACAATGGCCATCAACTCCTTCTCATAGATGGGTTTGAGCCTAGCTCGTTGCCCCAAGACCTGACTAAAGAAGGCTACTGGCCGTTGTGTTTGCATTAATACAGCGCCCACCGCGTAACCTGAAGCATCTGTTTCCACTACGAAATCCTTAGAAAAATCGGGCATTGCTAGCACCGGGGCCTGAGTCATAATCTGCTTCAAGTTTTGAAACGCAGCCTCTGCTTCTTGATGCTAATTAAATCCATCATTCTTTAACTGAGATATCAAGGACCAAACTACCTTACTATACTCCCTTACAAGCTTCCTATAATACCCAGTGAGACCCAAAAACCCACGTAATTCAGTAAGAGTTTTTGGTTGTGGCCAATCTAAGATAGCTTGAATTTTTTATTGATCCATGGCAACCCCATTCACTGAGATGACATGCCCCAAATAACTCAACTTTGAGTACCCAAACTCACATTTCTTCTGATTGGCATACAATTGATGTCTCTATAATATCCCCAAGACTGTCTCCAAATGCTCTAGGTGTGCTTCAATTCCTTAACTATATACCAGTATGTCATCGAAGAACACAAGCACGAACTTACGCAAATAAGGCCTGAAGATGGAGTTCATCAGTGCTTGAAACGTTGCCGGCGCATTTGTAAGACCAAAGGGCATTACTAAAAATTCGTAATGCCCCTCGTGTGTACGAAAATCAGTCTTTGTTTCATCCCCTTCTTGGAGTCGAATCTGGTGGTAACCTGCTTTAAGGTCCAACTTGGAGAAAATATTTGCCCCATGAAGCTCATCTAACAATTCGTCGATGATAGGAATTGGAAATCGATTCGGCACTGTCTGTTTATTCAGCGCACGGTAGTCCACACAGAATCGCCACCCTCCATCTTTCTTAACTAGTAGTACTGGACTAGATAAAAGAATTACACTGTGTCTTATAACTCCCGCATCCAACATCTCAGATATCAACTTCTCAATTTCATTCTTCTGAAATTGAGGGTAACGATAGGGACGCACATTGATTGGGCTCGATCCTTCGTGCATAACAATAGAGTGCTCGTACCCTCTTTTTGGAGGTAACCCTGATGGTAACTGGAAGACTACTTCATACCTTTTCAAAACTTCAGACAATTTCTCCGGTGTCTCTGAGACCTCCCCCAATGGCACTGACATATTTCCCAACTCCACCAAGAACCCCTGCCCTTCCTGTTTGATTGTGCGTAACATGGTTTTTAGTGAAACTAGGCTCCACCCTAATGAGGGATCTCCCTTGAGAGTATGGGTTTCAGACCCAACTCGAAATCGCAGGACTTGTTCCTTCCAATTTACCGAGATAGTTCCCAAGGTCTCCAACTACTGAATTCCCAGTATGACGTCCGAACTGCCAAGCCCTAATGGAAGGAAATCTTCCATAATTTCTATCCCTTGTAACATTAACCGCACCCCTCGACAAACCCCACTCCCTTGAACTGAATCACCAGATCCCATTGTCACCCCCATAAATCCCAGTAGCCGTAATTGGTAACTCTACCTATTCCACCAATTTTCGAGAGAGAAAATTGTGCATCGCCCCACTATCAATCAAGACTACTACTGGCTGATTTGCGATCTCTCCCTTGATTTTCAGTGTCTTTGGAGCTGTTAGACCCACAACGGAACTTAACGATACTTCCACCACTTGACTAATCTCAGCCACCTCTAACTCTTTTTGTTTCTCCAATTCCTGGACTCATTATTCCTCCATTTCCCCCTCCTGCGCGATGAGTACACTGACCTCTTTTTTTTTTGCAGTGATGACCCGGATAGAACTTTTCGTCGCATCTGAAGCATAACATTTTTACCGCTTCGCTTGGTAATCGGTATCAGACAACCTCCTGGTTTCTCCTCTCTGGAACGAAGCCCTCTCGAATTCCCCGGAACCTCCTGCTTGGCAGTGGTTGTAGGAGTCTTTGGCTAGAGACTTGTCTCTAGAGGATGCGATCAAAGGATAACTATAAGATCAGTGGGCATAGCGTACTGATATAATATAACAAACCACAGTCCAGTTATTGCATTTTCTCTAAGCCTTGTTAAAGGAAATGATGTACTTAATCTACTAATCTAATCACATCAAAATTTGATAATTTAAAGAAATCTAGACATTTATAATACAATGTCGAAGTAAGAAATCTAGACATTTATAATACAAATTGTCAAGGAAATTAGGGATGGGCATCCCATCCTGCTATCCCATTGTATTTTTTGTTTGGATAAACACTTGCTCAAGTAGCTAGAACATTTAACATTGCTTTAAAAATTTAATAAAACATGAATCTCAATACATAATGAGTAGACTGGATGAAATTGATACTCTAAATTAGGGTTAGAGTATTACTCGTCCCATTCTGACCCTTTTCGAATCCGTTTGAGATGGGACGAGGTCGGGATGACGTCTATCTAATCCCAATCTCAATCCCAATCCCAAATAAACGAGATGAAATAGGAATGAGGTTCATCCAATCATGTACCTACCACAAAAGAAAATAGACTTCATAGCCTTAAAGGTAGCTCATGTGACTTCACCCATATTCATTGTTTGAGCAACTATACCTAACTAACTCATTGAATGTGCTATCAAATCATATTTATTTGCGTTTTTTTTTGGGGGTGTGTGTGTGTGTGATTGTTAACCAGCAATTAAGATGAATTGCATATCATGTGTAGCTTCATTAAACTAAATTTCTCTTCTAATATTATACCTAACAAAACCTACCTCTCAATAGATCCACCTATCAAAATCTTTTTCGAAAATGGAGATGTTTATTGATAAGACATCTTCTGTGTATGGGCACATTTTCAGTTAGATTCTTGATTTCAGTTATTGTCATACTCATTTGCACTTTAATCTCACCTAAATCACTGTCAGATTAGTCTTTCAAATAGGTTATTAACTTCTTATTGTGGATGCTATTGGAATGGCAAAAACTTTATTCTTTCTTTGAAACAGAAGTTAGACGATCCCTCTCATTACAAGGTGGAGAAGCTCTAGGGAGGCAATTGGTATTTTGGAAGGCAACGACGACTCGCACCATCATATTCTCTTTTTCACACCATCATTGATTTTATTTTTAAATATATTTTTTTACTTTTTCACACCACATATATAAACAAAATTCATCCATTTTTTCTCTCACCATTTAAATCAATAAGGCAATGGTTCTTCTTTCCCCCATTCGAAATCTCCTCTTTCAAATCTCTCCCCACACTCAAATCTCTTGTAAATCTCCTCCATCTCCCTCGAAACTCTCAAAATTCCTTTAAAGTTGAAACTCTCAAACCCAAACTCAATAAATATACATAACTTAACATAACAGACAAACCCAAACTCAACGAAAAAATGAAAAATATGATATCATTCGAATCTATTTAAACCCTCAATTGAGACTGATAATCAAGCTCATTAAAACACAAAAGTTGTATTACTCTGAGTTATCTAATAAACACAACTTGAATCACTAGAAAATGTTTTGAAATGAGCAAGTTATGGTCATTTTACTAAAGTCGCGCAAATCTGTCCGAAAAATGAAAACGGAATAGTGTTCCTGACTTTCGACCAGCTTATGTGCTTGATCGAGACCGATTCTGAAGTTGGTCAAAACACAAAAGTTGTAGTACTCTCAGTTATCTAATAAACACAACTTGAATCGATTAAAAATGTTTTGAAATGAGCAAGTTATGGTTGCAACCACTGCACTAACTCCACCTCGTCCGGATTTGTAGGATACCTTCTCTTGGCAAGGATTTGGAACCTAATTCGTGCACCTGCGAAGCTCTACCTGACTCGCTACCTTGCGCCTGATCTTCTGAACAATGTGCCGCCTGCACCACCTCCACCTCGCCAAGTCCCCGCCGAACCATCGGCTCTGATACCACTTGTTGGGTGGACCACTTCCTTCTAAACCTTAGTGACAACTCGTCCTTACTTGATGTGGGACTATTGAAGCCAACTTCATCCCAACAATGGAATAGTTTGTAGTGCACTTTGTGAACATATTTTTTTTTCTATTTTGCTCGACTTTACTCAAATGATCATAACTTATTCATTTCAAAACATTTTCAAGTGATTCAATTTGTGTTTATTATATAACTAAGATTACTAGAACTTTTATGTTTTGACCAACTTCAGAATCGGTATCAATCGAGTACATAAGTTGGTCAAAAGTCAAGAACATTATCCCGTTTTCATTTTTTGTACAAATTTTAGCAACTTTAGTAAAATGACCATAACTTGCTCACTTCAAAACATTTTCTAGTGATTCAAGTTGTGTTTATTACGTAACTCAGAGTACTACACTTTCGTGTTTTGACCAGCTTGATAATCAGTCTCAATTGAGGTTTTAAATTGGTTCGAAAGTTACCCTATTTTTCATTTTTCGTTTTGAGTTTGGGTTTGTATGTTATGTTAAGTAATGCATATTTATTGAGTTTGAATTTAGGGGTTTCAACTTTAAGGGGATTTTGAGAATTTTTGAGGGAGTGGGAAGAGATTTGAGTGTGGGGAGAGATTTAGAAGAGGATATTTCGAATGGGGGATGGAGGAACCATTGTCGATTTGAATGGTGAGGGGGAAAAATGAATGGTTTTGGTTTATATAGGTGGTGTGAGAGAGTATGGTGGTGTGAAAAAGTAAGTAGGTGGTGTGGAGAGTAGAATGGTGTGAGAGTGAGGAATTGGTGGTGCGAGATAATCGTTGCCATTTTGGAATGGTCACTTAATTCAGGGAAGTTCTTAAAAAATGCAATGGTATGAGTTGTTATGGAGACATGAGGCTAGGGAATCAGGTTTTGCAACCAGGATGACGTGGCATCGTCAGAGGAATATTTTTATAATCTCGAGATACACAAACTTTTTAGGAATTTCATCATTATTTCGAGATCATGCCACGTCACCCTGGTTATCAAACATGGTTGCAAAAACCTGGTTTCCTAGCATTTTTGCATATTACCATACCAAATCACAATTTTGAAATTCAAATGAACAGTTAACCATCTGAACTACATAACCTGTGAAGACGCGAATGAACAGTTTGTGTCTTAAACCTGATTTTCGGGTTCCAAAGATGCCCTTTTTAATTTCATATTTTTACAATCCAAACAAAAAGGGGATGAACAGTAATCATGGGTAGTTTTGTACATTTAACAATCAAGTTCGAATATGATACTAAACTGGTTTATAGATATTATGGAATTTCAAACATGCCCACATCAAACCCAAGATGTCATGATTATATTCAAGATCGAAGATGTTAGGAAATCATGTTTTTGCAATCAGGTTTTGTAACCATGGTGACGTGGCATGATTTTGAAAGAATGTTGAAATCTTCAAAGTGTTTATGTGTATCTCAAGATTGTAAATTTTTTTTCTAATGATGTCACATCATCCTGGTTGTCTAGTAAATCTTATGTAAAAACAAAGTAATTGATGGGGCAATATTGTCCCTCAAAATATTTATGGTGGTCGATCATCGCTTCTTTTTCTCATAGTGGAGCCCACACCTAATGGCACTCTCCCATACAAACGAAGGTCATTTTTATATAGCATTTCAACCATATGGCATCTCTAAACATGCACATTGATTTTTTTTAGTATTAATTTGGAAGTCTGAAGTACGAAAAACATAAAGAGGAATAGGGTAATAGGGTTTTCACTTCAAAATCCATGAAAATATAATTGGACGCTTAAAATTTTATGCGTAATTGTGTGATATATGTTTTTGAATGTTTTTATTTTCCTTTTTTAAACACATATAATGGGATAAATTTTTTTTAAGTAATTCTTATATATTGATGCATGCGAATATAAACTTCTATATCATTAAATTTTCATAAATTTATTAGAATATTATACATATATTTACAACGACTGAACGATATCTATCTAAATTCCTTAACATTTTAATTTGCATTTATTGAACTTTTGTATTCTTAAAAAATGAAATACTGAATACACACACACGTAGAGCGCGTCGACACCCTTAGTAATAATAAATGCTGCTAATTTTGTCAAAAGTCAGAAAAAAATGGTTGTCTCATTTATTTTATGTCTATTCCTCTTTGACCTCTGTTTGTTCTTGCATTCTAGTCTAACATCCATGACCGTCTGTTCAAGGGTGTTGACTAACAAATTTCATCTAATTTTTCTAAATTGACAAACTTACCCTCATTTGTATATATCTATTATCTCTCTACTAATTATTTGTTTAAAAGTCTAATCCATCTCTTCATCACGTCGTTAACAATTTTATTAAAATTCAAAGAGTACGACTTCAATTCTCCCAAGTCCACAAAAATAGTTTAAATAATATGAAATTAAACCTATTAAAATTTGTAATTTTTTAATTATAATTTCACTATTACTACACTATTTGTGTTAATTAACAAAGAGAGTGCAGGTTTGTGGGTAGAGAGAGGTTTAAAAAAAAAAACCGGTGCTCACGCTGAAAGGGTGGTTTTATGGGAGAGTGAGATATTAAATAAAAATGGGTGCGGTGGTGGGAGGAGAGAGATTAAAAAGAAGACGGGAAGAAAGATTAAAAAAGAAAGAAAGAGAGATTAAAAGTTTAAAAAAAAAAAAAGTGGGTGAAATTATGGGAATTAAAAAGAAAACAAAAATGTTTGATTTGAAAAATTATGTAAAGATAAGTCTGTCAATTTATAAAAATTGAATATAATTTGTTAGTCAACACCCTTGAACAAAGACGGTCATGGGTGTTAGATGGAATACAAGAACAATTGGGAGTCAAAGAGGAACGGACGTAAACAAATGAAGGCCAAATAGAAAATAACCTGGAAAAATAAAATAAAAAAATCCTGGGCTCTAGACTCTTGGTACAATTGATAAACAGCTTTATCATGAACACTGAACTATATGATTAGAAAAATAATGATCTCTGCCTCTCTGGAAATCTCTAATAAAATGGCCTAAATTTTCTTAGCACAAACCAGAAGTTTAATCCACACATATCAGAGAAGTCACTAAACCAGTGGTAGCATGATGAGCAAAAAGTCAGTAACCTTAGGAAAAGAGCACAAGAAGAATATCCAGGTTTGAAACCAGATCGGGTTTGTAACCAAATCCAACTCATGTTCTGTGGATGCAAGAGAGCCAAAAAAACTAGTCTCAAAAGCTCTGCAAAACTCCAGTCTCTTTGAATAGCCTTGCTGCACACTTAAAACAATAACTACCAATACTGTATCAAAATTCAAAACATAAACTGAATTATTCTTTTCGTTTAAACAAAAGCATGCTATATAGATAAAGCAAAAGGAGATTATAAAGGTAATTATGTTTTAGAGTTGACAGGTGCTGAATATCATTTACAATCAGAAGTGAAAGCAGAGCTCTCAAAACATGTAGAAATGACTCTTTTGCTCCTTGTTGACATGAAAAAGCAACCACAATGACTTGAATGAATTTCACAACTGGTTGATTACTGCAGCAACTACAACAAGCAGAGTATCAGATGAGAGAAAAGGAGGAAATAGCCCCCAAATTTATATATATGTACAAAGCTTCAAAAGTTCAAAAGAAGATATCCATCTCATAGACCCACTTCATTAGCATGAAAATCATCATATATCACATCTCTCTCCACTGAAGATAATGTTTTCCCCTTTTATTTCCAGTCAAGCATGTCCATGAGCCATAACACCTCAGTCTCCGAGCTTGCTGCATCACAAAAGTCCATCTCAATCCCAAAAACGTCAATGATTCCATCATTTCCGCAGTCCATGAAGAGCAGGGAAACCCAAGCTCGGATACCAGGTGTGAAGGGGTAGACAGGTGAGAAGTCGAGATAGTCAAATGCAAGTGCCCTGTATGACGTCCTATCTATGTAATCAAATAAAGATTTTCTGACAATACACGCAATTTCATTTCTATCATTACGTCCAACTAGGACAGATACACTGACAGTTTGGCTCAAAGGAACAGTGACTTTTGGTTCCACAGGGACCGTCATCTTGTAGTCTGGTCCTTCTAGATGGAACTTCAGCATGTCACATATACCAGGTGGAGGAAGCTTGATCCCAGATTGTAGAACTGGGCCTGCAACAACATCTGAGAAGATCAACTTTTCTTCTATCCAGATATCAATATAGAATTCCAAGTCATTGAAGGATAATCTCGGTGGCAGGAGGGTACGTCGATGGTGGCGTTTAGAGAAAGTGAGGTAGAGCTTGTGGTAAGTTAAAGAAGGAGGTGTAGGTCTCTTGCAGACTGAAGGCCATCTTTTAGCACAAAGGCATTTCCAGAAGTAATTGTCACTAGCAATATCTTTCCATTGTTTGCATACTTGCATGCATGCTGCGAGGTCTTTGCCATCCAGCAAAGGAAACACTGCTTTCAAAACTTCCCTATATGTCATCCTCAACACCGCAAAATGAGACAGAAGTGGATGGTGAAACCAAGTAGGACATCAGACTCTGATTTCCTGCAATAGACAAACAGTTATCAGCTAGAGTTCAAGCACATGTCTCCCTCATTAGCCCTCAAAATTAGGGTTGAACAAAAAACCGATCAAACCAATTACACCGACTGAACAGATTCGTTCGGTTTAAATTCGGTTCGGATCGGTTTCGGTTTTAAAAAAATTCAAAACCGAAGTGGTCGGTTCAGTTTTCGGTTTCTATGTGATTTTAACCGACCAAATCGAACCGACCGAATATATATAACAAATAATATATAGTTTATATATAAATAATATAATATGTTTAAAATAGTCAGTCGGTTCGGTTACGGTTTGCATAAATTAGAATCGGTTCGGTTTCGATTTGAAAATTTTAAAACCGACATATGTCAGTTCGGTTCACGGTTTAGATGAAAAACCGAACCGACGGTTTGGTTTTCAACCCTACTCAAAATCATATTGAGATTTCCAAAGAGGAATGATTATATTATTAACAAAAGAGATTGTTAAATAAATGGAAAGAATCTAGAGAACAATATGACATCCAAATAAGATGAGTTGCTAGTTGCAGAAATACCACAAAAGAATGTTAATAAATAAATTATTAAAAAAAAAACCCTCCTAATAAAATAATTCAGCTGTGAAACACAAAATTCTCCATAGAAAAATGCCATTATGACTTGCTAGGAATTTTAACTGGATCTTTGATGTAATATAATTTACATCTATAACACTTCTCTGTGAATGCCAACATCCTGCACCTCCAAGCTGGCCTAATGGAGTGAGTAATGGGGTCAGAGAACATAGTCCACCAAGGGGAAATGGCTGAGGGAAACAACTTTTACTGCATACGATCGTGAACGAGTGCAATGCTCGAGTATTCAAGGGTCGAAAGAGGTAAGTCAAGCAGGTTGTTATTAGTATCAAAGGGGCAGTGGACAATTAGCAACGTCTCATTTTCGAAATGAATCTTTTGGATTCATATTGAACTGTATTTGTACGCTCACTCACACTTTGGAGTGGAGTCACTTTTTAATGAAAAACCTGTCATTTCTTCTTTTTGAAGGGTGAACCTGTCTTGCTTATCAAAATAATAATAATAATAATAATAATAATAATAATAATAATAATAATAATAATAATAATAATAATAATAATAATAATATATCTGACTGTGTAATGGCTCCAAATTGACATAGCAAGTGCACATCATAGATTCACTTAAAATTTTTAGTAATCCAATTAAAATTTCCACGAGATCCTAGAAGTTAGCAACCTCCAATGCTTACCTCGTAAGGCACAGAAGGACATCAAAATTATATATATATATATATATATTTACCAATACTCAAATCCAGAAACGTGTTGTGTGATATAGTTGTAATATCTTACAGCGCCCAGTCTTATTTCAAATAAACCTAAAATATTTGTATGATATCGTGATCATGCATGGGTTAGGAGGTCTGTACGATGATGACTAAGATCTAATACCACTTTTATGAATGAAAAAGCATCATATATTAGTTGGATTCGTCTTATAAATTCACTGTGGTGAAGGTCAGACTGGAAGTTGGACTTGTGGATCATGCAATATCTTAACAATATTCTGCATGAATTCGACCAAACCACATTTATATATTTGTTTTTTGGATAAGAAAGTATATTACTAAAACACAGAAGGATTCATAAATATTTCCAATTATGCCTTTCTTTTACTGTCGGTTGATATTCTTCTTCTTCTTTTGGCAAGTAATAACTATGACCAAGTAAAAGGAAAAATGAGGTACGGCCAAAAAGGAGAGTAGGCAGACAAAGCTATCAAAGAAGATGAACATGAATTTGAAACAAACCTTGGGCAATACCCTTCCATCCCCTCGAGATTTTCTTGCACAATATCGTTCAGATTCTCAAAAACAATATCGGACACTGCAAGATATTAGAAAACGGTGTTCCGGTGCTACAATGGATTTAAATAAAGGGAAAAATAAGTAAGTGTGTTTCTTGCATTTCAGAATAACTTCAGGCAAATATGCAGTTGTGTTGGTTCAAACAGAAACAGCTCTACACTACTTGACTACTTGTGTTATCCACACTGTGGGCTTGTGATAAAAAAGAATGGGATTTACTAACACAGATGGGGTAATACCAAAGGCTTTTCAGGTCAATTTAACTAAGTCTATGCAACATTGTCACTCCACTGTTCAGATTTTCCTTCTTTTTTTTTTCTTCCCGCAAACACCATGTTGCGTACCTCACATATTGACAAATTTAGACATGTACAATGGGATTTAGTTGTAATGTCTGTGGGAATGATGCATCGTGATAGATAAGGAAGTTTGTCAATAACTCTCAATGCTTGATTATTTGAGGTTATCTAGTTGTCAATTTATAGATTTGTTAGTTGTAACATACTAACATGACCTTTGACTTTCTAGAGAATAGACAAACAAACTCTATACACTATACGGAACGATACGTATCAAGATTCATTACCCGCAGTAACATAGACTCTCAAACTCCAAATGAGATATAGAAATCAGCAGTTACATTGAATCATCCTTTTGACTACTCTAAGGGACTCTTAAATGTACAAGTAACAGACAATAGATAATTTGAGTATTTAGGCTTTGCACAATTCTATATGAAAAATCCTAGGTTCCTCAGATTTGCATAAGGTACGGGTACGGGTACGGGTGTCGGGCTCGAACACGGGTGTCCAGTGTCCAACATAATATTCTATCCATGACAATAAGAGCAAATGTTAGGTAAATACCATATTTTTCCTCGAACATTAGTTTATATCATGTCCACAACCACAAGCAACCCAAGAAAAATCCATTCTTTCTCTTGGACAAGAAAATAACACAATTTCAAACTCTGCCCATTTAATCAAGTTGCAATTTTTCACACAAAATCAGCCAATAATCATCTAAACAGATACTAAAAACTTACAAAGACCAAGATCGAAACTTACCAGAAACTCACTCGATTGCCTCAAAGCTTCACCTCAATGCCACGATCACAAAGCCCTAAACTTGAGAAATCGCAAAATCAATTGAAATCATCGAAAGGGTAGGAAGTAGAGAGTGGATACTGATCAAATAGGAGGTAAAGTTTTCACCTTTTTATGGTTTCTGTGTCTGCAAACCCTAGAAATCGCTCAAGAAGAAAAACAACATAGGGAGAAGTAAACGTTATAAAAAGGAAGAATGCTTGATCCGTATCTCGAGGAGTAGGGATGTCTAATTTTGGTAAAGTTATATATGTTAGACTTTGTTTTTGAAAGATAAATGTTGGGTTGATTTTCAATCTCTGATCAATCATTGAATCATCATTGGAAAATAAAATGAAGTACACCTGATTTTTTTTTTAATTTTTTTTTCTCTCTCAAGGTTATAAGAGATAAGCACACATTTTTGAAATAATAAAATTTTAATATACTAAAAAAAACATTTTCGACGGTTGACACCTATTTTACTAGAACTCATATCGACCCGATTTTTAACCGAGATTTTGCAACCAAGGTGATGTGACACGATGTGGGAGTGTGATTTATTTCTCAAGATAACTAATACTAGCTAGTGTATTCCACCTATTCCAAATAACATGGTCCAAGGATTTTGTAACCATCTCATTTCATGAACGTTTTTATCCTCAGCAAATAGTCACCAATTTTACGTCTTACAATACAAACCCATCATGTAAACATTGTCTATAATGAATTTCTCCACAAATGTTGTGAATCTTCAATATTCTCTCCAAATAACATGACATAATGATATAACTTCACAAAGTAAAAGAAAAGAAAAAACAAAATTGAACTCAACCTCTCAACCATAATGATGTTATCATTTCTGAATTAGTTCAACATGAAACCAAAATAAAATATTTGCACATAAAGCAAGTTAAGTCTAATACCAAAACTTTTAGCCTAAAATTATATCAAACTTGCCTACAAAATTTTGGCCTAAAATCGTATATGTAGGGTCTAACATCATGCAGAACTTTCACTCTAGTTCATCCTCCTGATTAGTTCATTGATGAAATCCTCACGGTTACCAGCATCACCACCTTCCACGTAGTGGTTTCTCTTCTTCTTCAAGCCACCAGAGGGAGCACTCAACTGGAATGGCCACAAGAAATTGTTGGCTTCCTTAAAATGGGGTCCAACAGTCAAGATTTCGTGAATCAGATCTTCCATGCAAATGATTCCATGCTTGCCAAGGGCCTGCACAGAGAAACAAAAATAAGGACAGGAAGCATAACTTACCTGCAAAAGAGTTCTAGCAAATTGAGATAAAATCTACCTGTTCAACAACGGAGTTGTCAGTCAAAGGAATTCGCTGCTTGTTCAGCTTTCCATGACCCCTCTTGTAGATCAGTTCCCTCACACTCTTGAGATTGGGATATCTGAGAATTGGAACCAATTCATTATTAATAAAACAAGACAAATACTAGAATGGGTAAAATTTGATGGTCCTGTCAGCTTGTGGACCAGTATTCTAAAATATTGAAAGAAATAGTGGGTGCTTACCCATAGGTTACATATGGCTCAACCCTGTGCAACATGTTCATGGTTGCTTTATTCACTTTCAGAAAAACGCCATTGAAAATCTGTCAAGTGTCAACAAGTATCATTCAGATGACCCGGATCTAACAAAATTTATTAATTGAGTTGAAGTACCAACCATAATTTACCTGTCTTAAACGGAGGAGTTGCAAGATGGTTTTTGACTTTGGGTCCATTGCGTTGATTCTACAAAGAAAGAAAAGGAGTCAACAATAGAAAGAAACACAATGAACTGATCACGGAAAATCAAGTAAGGACTTTATGTTGTTAATTATGATACATTCAAGGCCAAATTTTCTTACAGCATTGCAGGAATCACCAAAGGAAAACACTTCAATATAATCAAATTATTAACAAACAGATATGGGGATAAGCAAGATGATTGATAAAGTTGGGGATGAGTGCAAGATTGGAGAGAAACAAATTCAAAACTGATTGCTTGTGCAAGATTGATCCACACACATGCTAAGTGTCAAAAATGCATCTTCCTTTTAATCTGTGATATTTGTGGAATTTTAAGATTTTCCTCTCAAGTCCTCCACTGAGATGATACATGATACGTTTGATGCACTTGGAGAGTAGAAGGTCACGATTGCATATGTCCATTCAGGTGTTACATTCCCCATAGTATTACCCTACACAATTCCAAGCTAAGAAAGGTATGCTGAAACTTTGTAGTGTATATATACTCACCCCCTGATACGAACAATAAATAGCAATTTGGCCTCGGGGTTAACATAGAAACCTCCTTTCAGCTTGGCTTCACGCTTCAATCTGACCAGCTCTCTTTCCTGAAGTTCACACTCAAAACTTAAAATCAGAAGGTTTCAACACAGAGAATATGACGAAAAGAAAATAGGAAATAACTTGCTAACAACTGTCCGATAACGTGACAACATGGAAAAACTGCATACAGTTGAGGCTCATGAAAGTGTTACCTGCTCAGTGTACTCTTTCGCATATTGTTCAGCCCTGTTGAATATGACCTTTCTGTTGGCTGCCCTCTTCTTTTTCTGAGCTTCCATGGTTTCTTGCTTAGCCAAGGCCCATTCCTCGCTTCTCTTTCTCTTCTTCAAGAAGGACTCAGGAACAATAGCACCTGCTGCTTCTTCACCCATCTGCAAAACAAAATACCGAACAGGTATCCACTTAACTCAACACTCAAAAGACGGTTAAATGAAAAGCCGAAAATATCACATTAACTAAAATGAACGAACCTACAAACCTTACCATTACAGACAAACTAATGAAACTTATCATCTTACTAGTAAACAAATCATTAAATACCATTACTCTCTCAACAACCAATGATTGTGATTTTGTTTTTCGTGCTAATTTCAGTTTTTTTTATCTTAGGAAATATTTTGATATATAAAGAAAAAACGTAAAATTTTCGAGAACAAATGAAATATATATAATAAATTTCGAGAGTATATGAAATATGTGAAAAAATAAGATGCAATTAAATAAATCTATTAAACACATTAAATGAAGTCTAAACACATTAAAATTCATATATAATTAAAATTAATATATAAGTAGAAGAAATGATAATTAGAAAACTAGGGTATGGTTCCAAAAAATAAATAAATAATTAGAAGAAATGATAATTGGAAGAAGAAAAGAAAAAAAACTCGAAATTTAAAAAGAACCCTGAAATTTTTCGAAAAAATGTAACTTTTGGTAGTTGATTTTTGTATTTTCATGAAATTTATGAAAAAATCACAAAATTTTTCGAAAAAAAGTATTTGGCACTTTTTCTTTTCGTAATTTCAAAAAAACGAAATTATCGCTGAAATTTCACAAAATCAGATTCCTTGTCAACAACAAATTCAGTAAAGTTCTAAAGTAGAGATCCAATAAAAGTAGTTTACCAGACTATTGCATAATCAAGTAGTGATAATCACCTCATAAACTTAATCCTGGCAACAATATAACATCCCCATACAAGATTAAAACCGTATTTACTTAAAATAAAATTCATATCCATCGGAATATTAATCAAACCAAACACAGAATGTGGATACCTACATATATGAGGCAATGCCCGAAGACTACTCAACATAAACTGAACAAACAAAGGCTAAAACTATTAATATGACCTCATATTAGTCTGCTAAAACTGAACAAACAAAGGCTAAAACTATTAGTATGCAACGAAGTTGAAGTTTCTTTAGGCCTGTGGTTTCCAATTCCTGATCTCAACCATCTAATCATCATAAATGGCTTTTCCCTATTGTCTAAATTGATACTCAAACAAAACTTATGAATATTACAAACTATTCAAGCAAACATTATAATTTATAAGCAACCCCATGAACCAATTGTTATGAAAAATGAACCAACAATAGACTTTAAAAGATACGATGTACATCTATTACCATGAACCAACAACAGGATCAAAACCCAACCATTTCATCTAAACACACATCAAAGACATAACCTTCATGAACATAATGAACTGAACAATTCATGGGAAATGCTTTCTTGTTCATCACAATAACAAAGATAATTAATAACTATCGATCCAAGATACCCAAACACTCCAACAACAAAACCAAAAAGCAAAAGAGCCCATCGAAGCATACTCATCGAAAACTAATTGAAATCTAACAAATCAAACGAAACCCCATTGTAAAACAATTGTTTGGGGGGTAAGAAAAGTAGTAAGAGAAGAGTATTTACCTCTGAGATGTCTGGTTTTCGTAGCTCTGCTGCACAGAACGACGAAGGGAGACTACGAGGCAAAGAGAAGCAAAGAAGAGGTGACGTAGGCTTTTAGGTTTACTTATGGAATGGTAAATGACCTTAATAACCCTTTTGTATTGGAGGGTGGTTTTGTAAGCCCAAGCCCAAGTCTAACCCTCTGGGTCCAACGAAGATTGATTAGCACCCATGTTATCCCATATCCCTAGAGCATCTCAAAGAGTTATTGGGCCTCATTTTGGTATATGCTCATTTTGTTATCTCGCTTTTTTAACCCACCTAATGTGTCGGCTGGGCCCGGTCAGCCATTTGTTTCTCAAGGCAGCACATGTCTATCGATGATTGGTGCATTTTTTGCCAGAATCATACGAAGGATGTCACTCGCATCTTCTTCCTCTACCCCATCATCAATAGATTTTGGCTACTCTCACTTCTACCCATTGATTGGGGTCATATCAATCTCAATCCTTCCTCCATTACGAGGTTTTTTTAACTCATGTGGAACATAGCCAAAACGCATCCTGAGGCTAAAGACGAAATGCTTGCCCAATTCGTGGCAGTTCTACTGATTATTTGGAAGCTTCACAACAAAATTGTCTTTAACAAAACAAAGTTCAAGACTCAATTTTTCCTCTCCACTTTCCATCGTACTTGGACACCCTAGCACAAAAACAATGGTTCACCACTGGAAATTCTCCACCTTCCCATTCTGTCATCATCACAGGAGAACCTTATATTAGCATCTTCTCTGTCACCCAAATTCTTGGAATAGCTAAAACGGACAATCACGTTGCCCCACCACACCCCGACATCTCACCTTGAAATTGTGCAGACCCCCTTTCTGAGATAGTGACCTCCCATATTACAATGATCCAAACCCAAGTCCAGTCAGCAATGCACCATAGAATCAACTTCAAATCAAATAACCTTAGGCCAATTCCATCTGTTTTGGATCCAGCTAAGATTTTCGTCAATTTTGACTCTTGTTTCTTTGACTCCTCTAAACAGGGAGCTTTAGGTGTGTTTGCTATCAACCAACATGGACAAGTTCTTGCAACTGTAGGCTGCCCAATAGTGGGCAACATTCTCGATAGCCCTATGGCATAGTGCTACGCAGTTGAGGCGGCCCTACTCCTTATTCAAGCGTAGAACTGGAAGACAAGTCTCCTTCTTGGTGATTTGGCGAGCATCATTGATCTCCTCCATGTTGACGACTATCTCAACCAAATTGGGCTATGAACTGGGCGTGGCGTCCAATCATTACAAATATTAGATGCCTTTTTCTTTTTGCTCCCTTGTTGGAATTGTAAATATATGTGTAGATACCTCAATGTGGAAACTCATAACTTGACTGCGACTGCAGGACATAGTGTTTGTAACCGTACTTAATTATTATTTATATTATGCTTAGGGCTTTAACAAAAAAAAAAAACATATTTAGTTTAGGGTTGGTAGGAATATCCATTTTCACAGATATCTGCCATGCCCCGAATGGTTTTAGACTTCCAAAAAAAAATATATATATATATATAATATTTTTATTTAAACAACCTCCTTATTTAATATTACAAAAATAATCGTAAAACAGAAAAATCTAAGATTCAGAGACCAAGGCGGCTCGGGGATCCGCGATCCGTTAGAATTCACGGGGGATAAGCAAGGCAATGATCTGCCAAGGGAGAATTTTGAAAAAAAATAAAATAACATAAACGATTTTATGGGGCGGATCCAGCTTGCAGGGAGTTGCCATCCATGACAGAGAGGACGAATTTGGTAAAATCTACCTCATTGTCAACCCTAATTTAGTTGCTTATTGACCTTTGGGTTATCAACATGGGCGGATCCATTGCTTGGATAAGGGGCCCCCTTAGGTTTTGTAAAAAATCCATTAAAGTAGTTAAAATTTCACTATTGCCCCATTTTGAAAATTTATATTGCCCCCCTTGAAATTTCATATTGCTCCCTCTTATAAAAAAAACATCATAGATCCCAAATCACAAGAGAAATCGAGCCTCTTGTGTCTGCGTTTGCGTTTGCGTCTTGCGATATCTTCTTCAATTCTTCTTCATCTCCGTCTGAAATAGGTGAGTTTGTTTGATGTTCTTATTTCTCCATCTTCGACTTATTGATTTTATGCCTTGGTTTTGCAATAAAAAGTCCGATGAATTTCTGAAACTTAAATTCTTGAATTTAATATAGTTTTTCATGTCAACCGATACAAAGATTCTCCATATAATATTCCAACTAACAAGAAAAGAAGAAACAATGACAAACCTACATGTCTGATGAATGTTGTGTCAATAAAAAAACAATTAGATCAGCTGCTAAAGCCATTGCAGCAAGCAATACAATATGAAATATCTCAAAGCCAATCTCATCATTCTTGAAAACAATCTCACAATAAGCCTTAATGATCTTTCTATAAAAGCAAAAAAAAAAATGCTCTACATAAAATGTTACTAAGCAATCAATCTCACACTCAAAGACAAACACACCTCATACACATCACATGTACACATTCCACACTACATACATAGTGACATACATAGCCTGTTTGCAATGTACAGAAAAATTGAAATTTTTATGCTGTATATCTCCATCAGTTAAACAGAACCCAGAAAAAGAAGACAAACATTGATGCCTTTACTAATTTCTTGGAAACTTCTTATACAAATGACATTTTTTATGTTGTATACCGAGGAAATTTCTTGAAAATATTACGTATTTTTTTGCCCCCCTTTGTCTGCAATCCTAGATCCGCCCCTAGTTATCAACATCAATCTAATGAGACATTAACACAAACCATAAAGGAAATGGGACTACTGATGTTATGTGCAGAGGAAAACGTTAAATAAAAAATATAAAATAATAATAATAATAATAATCTATTGCTGGAACAACATCTGAGTTATTATTGTTAACATCTTCAATTTATTGACTAAAGTCACCAAATTATGACGAAATAATACTGTGGTTACGGTATGTTTTTAGTAGATAGTTTAGGACTTCTAGAATTATGCATGAACAAAGTAAAAGGGTATTTGAAGGAAATAAAGAAATAAAAGGGTATTTGAAGGATTCAACATATCAGAGCACTCTATCTTTATCGAGATTAGAGAATTGCTGTGGAGGATGGGTTCAGCTTGTAATTTGTTTAGGGATTTGAGCTTTGACACTTTCATGATGTCTTGGCATTCCTTGATATAGGAATGTTTCTCTTTGTTTTTTGTTTCATTTTCTTTCCTTAATAAACATCTTCGTGTATGCCCAAAAAAAAAAAAAGTAAAAGTTTGATTGTATGATTGAAGTTATGAATGATTTCTTCATTCATATTTTTCGCAAAATCAACAATATTTTAGTTAAAGTGTGATTTAATTGAATGAAACGAAAGTGGTTTTAATGGAGAAGATATTAAATTGTTGAGAAAAAATTTGAAAACATGGGGAGACTGGAGAAAGGAATACCTTGAATAATCAATATTAATAAATCATTAATTTATGGATTATATAATCTTCGCTAAATTAATAGATTTTCATTGGTCCCAAGGCTATTAATTTATAGAGGTTTTATTGTACAATATTTAAGAAAACAAGGAATACCTTAATAAATTAATAATTAATTTATTGATTATTTAATATTGCTAAATTAATAAATATTCTTTGATCCGAAAGCTATTAATTCATAGAGCTTTAACTATAATAAAGGTTATTGATGAATGGTGGGACTGAGTTTTTTTGTTTGTGTATGGTTTAATGTGTTGGGCATTGTAAGCATCTAAAATATGTCCCTCATGGTTCGACATGCAACAATAGTTGATTTCTCTCATCAATAATCATGTTTTTGCATATTCATTCTTGTTTTCAAATAGATCTTCTACCTAGGCAATATGTTTGCATTGGATTAGATATTTTTTTTTATAATGCTCGGCAAAACATAATCATAATTAGGACTGCCCCTAAACTTTGCCAAAACAAAATTTACACCCCAAAACTGAATCCTCTGTTTTGTCAACTGAAAGGGTAGTTCATAAATTCGTTGGAGATCAATTTCAGCGACCCTTCATATCTTCTTTTTTTTTACAGTTGCCTTCCCACTTTTTCAACCTCAACTAGGCATCGTCATGAAACTAAACTTGCTTTGTAACTCTTGAGTCCAAATCACGACAGAAGAATAACAATATATCACTCCCGACTGACCCAAAAGCTCGAGAAACTCACCATCACTCCCATCCCCAAGTCCTCTGACTCACCTTTGAATGATGAGAACAAAGTCCTAGATCCAGTCTTTTTTCTAGAAATTTTACAAATTTTTTTTTCTTAATTATTTGTGATTTATTTTCTCTTCTAAATTGGAAAATCAGAACTTAATGGAAGGGTTAGAATCGAAAAATTGGATGAAAGTATACGAATCATTGAATTACACCTTACAAAGTATATGAAAGATTGGTGTTAGTTTTGTTTTGTTAAAGAAAGATTGGTGTTAATTAGCAGGTCTAAAATTGATATTTTTAGGAAAATGATGGTGTCACAAAGCAACACCTTACAAAGTAACTTAAAAAAAATATATAGAGAAACATAGGAGAGTATGGTTATTGTACTTGTAGTAATGAATTATGCCAGTAAAAATAAATGTAAGAAGGAGTATGTTAGTTGTAGTAATGAATTATGCCAGTAAAAATAAATGGAAGCATAAAAGTATTTTATTGAAAAAGAAGAGTTGGGTGAAAGTTTGGTGGAGGGAGGAAAACATTGAATAAAAAGGCTCATTGTCATTCACTCTCAACACTTTTACCGAAGCAAGTGAGAAGCAAGAGATAATAAGAGAAGAGAGGAACTCTTAATTTACATATCCCATTCACCATCTGTAACACCACTACTTTTTCAATGACAATAAAAATTTATGCAACTAAAATTCAATTGAAAATTTTTATTTTAAAATCTTCTTTCGTTTGACAAGTTGTATTTTTGAAATTCGCTTAACTTTCTTTCCTCTACCGAATCTCGGGACGAGATTCTTTTGAGTTGTATATATTGTAGCACCCCGTAAATTTGCTACTTACTGAAAATATTTATATTTTTGTGTGATTGTCTTCATTAAGTTATGGGCATAAGTATGAGCTATTTGTTTGTCTATGTGATGTGTAGTTTGTTTATTTAGGAATTAATTTTCTACTTACCTTCTTCTACCGAATCTCGGGACGAGATTCTTTTGAGTTGTATATATTGTAACACCCGTACTTTTTCAATGAAAATTAAAATTTATGCAACTAAAAATTCAATTGAAAATTTTATTTTAAAATCTTCTTTCGTTTGACAAGTTGTATTTTTCGAAATTCGCTTAACTTTCTTTCCTCTACCGAAATCTCGGGACGAGATTCTTTTGAGTTGTATATATTGTAATACCCGCCAAATTCACTTACCAATATACTTGCATTATTTTAGAAGTTAATAATATTTATTGGTAGTAATTATTAGTTTATAATTTTTAATTTCAAATTTAGGTTTAGGCTAGTGGTGGGTAAGAGATAAAGGGTGGGTGTGTTTAGCTAATGCAACCCTAAATTTGTATTTAAAAAGATAAACCCTAATTTCTTTTCTCTTTGCACACACACAAAAGAAAAAGATAAAAAAAAAAAAAAAACCTGCGTTAGGAGGCACTGGAAGAACAATCTTGGAATCTTGCCGAAGAAAAAATATTGGTGAGTTAACTTCTATCAAACTTTTAAATCTACGATATGGATTATTTTATGATATATTTTTTTTTATGTACGAACTCAATTTTTTTTTCTTTTCAATGTCAAATCTGATATAAACCCTAGATTTCTTGTTTTGTTTTATTGATAGTGATTGGTATATTTACTTTTAATGATGAGGTGATATGAGAAGGTTTATTTGTTTTTTTTTTTTATTTACATGTGTAAGAGAAAAGTTGGTTGTAAGTTGTTGTTGTTGTGATGTGACGATTGGAAGAAAAAGTTATGGGTGGTTTTCAAAAAGTGATGGGTGGTTTTTCATGTGGTTTTTAAAAAGTGTTTTATGATGGCTATAAAAAAACAAAAGTGTTTTAGGGGTGGTTTTAATGTACGACTTGTGGGATTTGTGGATATTAAATTTCAGAGCTCTTTTTCTTTACAATATAATGTGCCTGCTTAATGTACAATCATGTCCGATGGATCATTATACCTGTAGGTTATGGTTATTTGCTGAACATGTCATGTTTTGTTTATTTGTTTTAGAAACAGTAAAAGCACTAAGCAATTGTTTATTTGCTGAACATTGTCAATTCTTTATTTGTTTTAGAAACAGTAAAAAAAACAATTGTTTATTTGCTTTAGAAACAGTAAAAACAAGCTTTAAAAAAAAAAAAAAAAAAAAATTCTTTATACTAGAAACAGTAAAACAGTAAAATCTTTATTTGCATACATCACCCTGAGCGGTATGTACTGGACTATGGGTCTAATTTTTTTTATGAAAATCTTTGTATTTAGTTTTGGGCCATGTATTATATTTTGGACAAAGTGGAATATCATTTCTCATTGCTTGCTATATATTAGTTTTTTTTTTTTTTTTTTTTTTTTCTTGAAGTGATAATAAACTACATTTGATGCTTAATTGAAATTTAGGCTCTTTTTCCACAACTCCGAAAAAAAAAAATAAAGAGAAAAGAAATTATTTGTATACAGAAATTATTTGAATGGACTCACAAATTTTGATAATATGTGTTTCAAAACTACCAAAGTGATTTGTTCTTACAAATTTGCTAATATAATGTGTGTTGTTTGTTTGACTGCAAATGTTAGTTGGCAAGTTTTACTGCTGGTGTATTTTTTGTTGCATTAGCAATAAAGTTGAGAAGTTTCATTTCTTTTGGGAGCTCACAGTAAATATATTTCGGATTGTTTACATGTGTACCGATTGCCATATGGAGATATGACTTTCTTGGCAAAGTTGTTGATTAGGATTAAATCATGAGCTAGTCATTTTTGGGTTTAGTTACAGCTGTTAAGTTATATATGATGAGCCCCCTCATCATTTAGATTGGATCAGGGGATTGAGCTTAAGTTTATTGGTTTAAACCACTAGTTGGTTTGAAATTCAACTCATGACAAGTTTAGAAGAACCATTTTTTTTTTTTAGAAATCTTTTGTGGATTGGTGATCATATATGTTGAATTTTGTTGTTCATTACATGGTTCTGTGTTATACTATAATCTAGTATATTATATATGCATGAATAACTAGTGAACATAATTTGATATAAGTGGATCCTTTCACTACATGATTCTATGGGTTGCACTCGCATTCCAGCAAATTTATATTTTATTAAATAAATATTAGATATTGGTTGGAATTTAACTGCGCACTTGTTTTAGCTTTAGTGTTTGTATCGTTATGCGAATTGGTGTGCATATTGTTTTTCATATGATGCAAAGAGATGAGATATGTGAATTGGCAATGTGTCAAATATTACTTGTTCCCCGAAAGAATGGTGGATACTGTGATTGATTTATTTATGGTTGACAAAGCGTCACCATAAAAGAGTTTTGAGGATTTAATTATTTTTATGCTCTTTTCCACAACTCCGAGAAAAAAAAAAAAGAATGTGAAATTTTTGTATACAGACTTGCTTGTATACATGTGATATTATGGGTATGCAGACTTGTTTGCATATCGGTGCACCGTTCCATGTGTGTTCGGTTGTACGTGTAGATTTAGGAAGAATACTTGCCATGGATCGGACTTCGGGTGTGATGACATGTTCCTCGAGGTGGCACCCCACTTGGAACATGTACGCTCCGAGTGGTTTCGAAGGCAAGGGAGGCACACTTGGGTGAGGTGTGTTCGGCACAGGAGGAGAGTGCGATTGTGGAAAAGTAGCGAGATTTCTTTTTGTGTATGTGCGTGATTACCTTAAAGGAAGAAACTAAATGCTCATTCAACCATTGAATGAGAACTACACGTCTTCCTAAAGGTAGAAAAATGTGTTTGTTTAATACTTCAATAATAGTCTAGTATGATTATTTATTGTATTGTTGTGGCATTTATGAGGATTGATAAGTCATAAATTTTATTTATTAGTAATAAATAATGCATGTTTATTTATTAGGATGATAACACCATTGCCTCATGGAGGAACTACCTGATGGTGTGGTCATTTATTGTTTGGTTTATTTAATGTTATCATGTGCAGCTTTATTGATTTTTGGGATGAAGATTTCTCACACCGGCTTTATTGCTGACCCGAGTGAGCTTTTGCTTCTTGGGTACATTCCTTTTGGAATGTAGCCGAGTAGTCTTTCAGGTTTAGAGATTTTGAGCTGCATTACTGGAGTTTCGCTAGTGAGCTAGCCATGCCAGTCTTCTCCGGGTTAGACTTTTTATTCGTTTTAGTTGTTTAGTTGTTGCTGCTATTTGTTTCTGTTATTATTGAATTTTCACGTCCCGAGTTTTGGGGGAAACGGATAATCCTACGTGAATTTTTGGGATTTTCGTTTCTTTCGAAAATCGGGGCGTGACAGTTATTGTTCTGATTTAATCTTACTACTTAATTGAATTTGATAGGGCTACCAAAGAGAGATCCATCTTGAATATGGATGTGATATGGTTTAACCACGAACTATTCAATTTCTTCACATCTTTGTGGATTTTTTATCACTAAGGTTGATGACCGCCCCTTCATGTTTTTTTTGTATACGAGGTGAGACACATTCCAATATGCTTACTACTAGTATAATCTTCATATAAACAATATTGCATTTACAAAAGTCAACTCCTCTAAAATGAAACACATATGTTGAAGAGGTGGTTTTAAAATATGAAGTCCCAGATCGCATTGTGTTGGGTGAGTGTCTAAATCGAATAGCTTTTGTTGATTCAGACCCGACAGTGAAAAACAAATAAATATATATTTTTTAGTTTCAAATCTATTAATTTGTAAAGGTTTAATGTGACGAGTTTTTTTCAAATCTATTAATTCTGCAATAAAGCTTACTGATGAATGGTGGGATGAGTTTTTTTTGTCTGTATATGATTTAATGTTATCCATCCTCCTTCAGTCATTGTAAGCATCTAAAAGACTAAAACACGTCTCACACGGCCCTAGCTCGTTTGACATGCAACAATAGTTGATTTCTCCCGTCAACATATTCATTCTTATTCTCAAATAGATGAGCCTTTCTTATTGCCGAGGAAAGGGGCAAGGAAATCAGTGAGGGGAGGGGTTTTACTACTAATTTCTTTTGAGATTCGGGTTGTTGTGCATCTCGAGAGTGCAAACATGCATCTCGAAAGGATGAGCAATCACACCCCCTTGCTGGTTTCCTCGCCATTTAGATTTTCTGCAAATAGATTGGATCAGATTTTTTATTTTATATTTTTGACAATGGCCAACCACCACCTAAAAAATATTTAAAAAATAAAAAATCATAATTAGGATTTAGGACTGCCTTGCCTTCATTAGTTAACTGTTAAAACACCACAGTCAAACAAAGTCACATTTTGGTCGGGTGCATTGTTTTATGACAAAAACACCCTTATCATTATGTTGAATCCAAAATAGCTACATAGTGATGGATGTTTCAACGACTAAAAGGGTAGCTCATAAACTTGTTGGGATCAATTTCAATGACCTTTCACATTTTTTTATCATAGAAATCACGAAAAACAAAAATTTTAGCCAGTCTTGTTTATTGGCATATTTTTGGTATTGTTTGAGTTTTTTTACACTTCTACCTCTATATAGATAGTGTTTGTGACAGTGTTTTAAAGATGAGAGATAAAAAGTGTAAAAACACCAAAACATGCCTAAGAAAATGCCAAAAAAAAGCTAGCTAAAACTCCTCCACCAAAAAACACACACACACACAATGTTTTGATGCTACCAACTTGAATTTCCTTTGGAAAATGACATTTGCAATAAAAGTGGTTGTAATGGAGGTCGAAACTTGGGATAGGAACATACATTAACAAACAAGTAATGGAATTTGATCTTAACAAAGAAGAGCATAGATGAAAAGTCAAAAGAGTGTGTAGGGTTTAGAAGAGGGCGATGGCGAAAATTCTAGGGGTCGAGGGATGGGTGTAACCACCCATCCTTCTCGAGATGAGCGCTAACGCGTATCTCTAAGACGATGCACTCATCTCGAGGAGGATGGGTGGTTACACCTATCCCTCGCTCCTTTCCCTCGACCCCTAGCAAAGCTCAGGCGATGGAGAAAGAAAAACGGAGAGAGATGCAAAACACTCCAGTTGCACCATCATCGTCAACAAGAAATCAACTCGATTATAGAAATAATGAAAATCCCCACTTTAAAATTTTCAAAATTTTTAAAAGAACTCTGCTAGTAGTGTTGAAAATTGAACTGATGGTTTGGGTTTTCATCTAAATTGTGAACCAAATCGACTTTAATCAATTTCAAAAAATTTCAAATCGAATCGACCATTAATAAAATTGAATAGATAAATAGATTATTTTTTATGAACCAGAATTGATTTTACCGGATTTCTATTTTTTTTATTCTAGTATGTAGTCATATTCTTTATCTTCTACGCTGCAGAAAAACTCAACATTAGCAACAACAAAACGTAAACAGCCAAATTGACTTATTTACACCAAGAAGTTATGTGAAGAGGAAGCCGCATTCAAACTGAAACATGAGTTTTTATTTGCATCTAGAATCATACAAGTCAAATAGCCAAAGGAAGGAAAAAAAAAAAACAAATCAATGTGTCTATTGATTTTGTGGTAGAACCTTTGTGTTTCTTTTTCGTGTTGTTTCTTCCAAGGGACTAGGGTATGTTGTTTCATACACCAAACATATTAATCGCACCAAAAAGACACGGTAATTATAGCATATGTGAGATAGTGGTGTTGGGAATGGAAATGATGGTGTCACAGAGGAATAACCTAAAATGTATGTTGATTCAGAATCGTTATTGCATATAAAAACAAACAATTCTTAAGATAACGGTCCCTAGCACTAGATCGGTGCCAAAAAATTTCAAGAATGTAGTGAGAGCTTTGCTACAGAGCGAGGGAGGGAGCGAGGGAAAGGGGACGAGGGATGGGTGGTAACCACCCATCCGCTTTGAGATGAGCGCATCAAATTTGAGATGTGCAATGACGCTTATCTCGAGGTGGATGAATGGCTTTCACCCATCCCTCGCTCCCTCCCTCATTCCCTCCCTCCACCCCTAGAATTTTCCATGTAGTGAAGATGAAAAAAATAAATGAAAATGAAAAACAAATGAAGAATAGAAAAAAAAATAAAAAATAGAATGACGAAGAGTCTTGAGACTCCCCTGACAATAGGAGTATGGCTATTAAGAATTGTTGTATAAAAAAAAATGAACCTAGGAAGTCAGGTATCCTAACCAGGCTGGATGACAACGCCGAAGTAGGCACAGAGAGTGCCAAGTTACTGTAGTTGTAGAAGTGAGTTGTGTCAGTCAAAATAAATGCAAGCAGAAAGAGAATGGCTGTTGAAGTTGTAGTAATTAAATTTGTCAGTAAAACTAAATGTAAGCAGAACGAGTGTGGTTGTGTAGTTGTAGTAATGAATGGTGTCAGTAAAAATAAATTGTAAGCATAAAAGAATGTAGTAAAAAAAAAAAAGAGTTGGGTGAAAGTTTGTTGGAGTAAGTTACAGAAAGTTATTGTGGGGAGGGGGTAAAAACATCGTATAAATTAGCTTCTTGTCCTTCACTTTCAATACGTATTCTTCTACTGAAGCGAGAAAAAAAGGGAAGAAAGGAATTCTTCTCTTGTTCTGGTTTAATTTTCCTACAACTTGATAGGGTCAGAAAAGAGATAGATCCATCCTGAATATGGATGCGATATGGTTTAACCACGAACTATTCAGATTTTTCACATCTTTGTGGATTTTTTATCACTAAGGTTGATGACCGCCCTCCATGTTTTCTTTGTATATGATGAGGTGAGAGACTACTCTGCATTTTTCTGAAATCCAATATGCTTACTACTAGTATAATCTTAGTGCATGTTTATGGTAATCTTTATCAATCCACATAATCAATATTGTATTTACTTTTCATTTAGGCACACTAATAATACAATAAAGGTTCATTATTTTTATACTTTTATTTTTAAGCGACCCAAAATTATTTATACTTCTAACTTCATTCCACTTACTTGTATTCTTGAATTTTTTAAGGCACCGAAATATTTCTCGATTTTTTTTTAAATCAGGATAACTAAGTCAACTCGTAAAACGAAATCACAATCCTTAAATATAATTAGTTGTTACGTGGAATACTATGGAATATTTTACAGTCTTATGGGCTTAATCTTTTTGGTCGGTTCATTTTTTTAACTATTGCTTACATTTGTTTTTTGAAAATGATTACAGACAACCCCGCATTCACATATGGCAATCAGGTATATTTTTTTTCCTTTATGTTGTTGTAACTTTATTTATCTTAGTTTTATTTTATTATAACAAATGTATACATGTTTCAACGCAATCACATGGTGATTTTCCAAAATAATCTTCTCCGCGTTGTAATTTACTAGATACCATGACTTCGAGGTTTGCTAATGACGTGGTTTGTAAAATCAAACATCTCAAGGGGCTTTTGAAACAACAAAACTCCCTACCTCTTTAAGATTTCTTTTAATGTTTATTTTTGTATATAATTTTAATTTTTTGATATAAATTTGTTTCCTTACAATTGTTTTGTTAATATAGGGGTGTTATAGTTTCTCATCCAAAATTTTGGGGGAAAAGGTGAAATCATTCAATGTGAAACCTTTCAAAAAAAATATTACTAACCGTAACAAACGTATGAATGTTGTTAATGCATCTGCGAACTGGAAACCATTTGTGAAGAGCTCACTCGATGGAGATCTTCGTAACGTGAATGGACATTAACAATGTAAACGTATGAATGTTGCCATTGGAAAATATGTTTTGCCATCAATGTAAACTTAGAATGATGCACTAAAAAGTGAAAATAGAGTTTTCAATTTTCTCATTGGCTTGTATATAAGGTGAAAAACTAATTTTCCTTCGTGTTTTCTTTGTATATGAAGTGAGACACTACTATGGATTTTTCTTAATCCAATATGCTTAGTGCTACTAATCTTGTTGCTTCTTATTGTAATCTTTATCAATCCACACAAGCAATGTAGCATTTACTTTGGAATGGGTTGTATCCTGCATTTCAGACACTAATACAATAAGGGTTCATTATTTTTATTTTTATGCAAACACTTATTTGTAGTTATAACTTCTTTCAAGCTGCTACTCAAACCGCATGAGAAAAAGTATATGGGCTTGAGGTTGAGGATAGTAATTCGCGTCACACACTATTTATCACTACCTACCCTACTTTTTTTATTTTTTATTTTTTTTGATATGTGTAGGGTTCAACAAACAAGATTTTACTTAATTTCACTAAGGCCACCTTTGGTTTCTCAATGGAATGGTAATACTAATGAGAATGGTAATTGTAATTGGAATGTGAATGAGAATGAGGTGTGTATGTTTGGTATACCTATGAATCACAATGGTAATAATGCATGACATTGTTTGGCATTGGATTTATGAAAGGAATGGAATAGAAATAAATTGTGTCTCTACGAATTTACCCTCACTTATTATAACCATATAACAATAAGTGGGAATGACCAATGAATGGTAGGAATGGAAGATAAGAGGGCAAACAAGTCATTACACTTGTCTTGACCATTACAATGGGAATGGTAATCTCCATTCATAGGGTGGGAGTTAGGAATGGCACCATAACGATGGTTTTTTGTGACACCAAACGAAGGAATGCCTTTGACCCATTACATTACAACGGTCTATCATTGCATTACAATTGTCAAAGGAGTAACCATACACGCCATAAACTACAAAAATGGGATTACTCGTTGTCAGACTCTAGTATGTCAACAATAATGGGGAAAACATATTTTTGCTTGAAATTGAATGTCGATTAATATGGGTTTTATTTGACACTCAGGAAGAAGTGAAAGTGTTTTTTTTTTTAAATTAAGAAATGTGGGTATTGCAAGATAAAGGCAAGGGTATTGTTGGGCTTTCGCCTTGTCAGGGGCCCACATTCAATTTGAAGCATTTGGCCAAGTCAAATGATCAACAGATTTCTGACAATTATTGAAAGGTTTTAGAAGCTGTGGAAGAAAATGTCTTTAACTTGGACCCCTTATTGACCAAGATGTCTATGCAGATCAACAAAGATCACAAGCTGGCTAGAAAGCTCCAACGTGACAAAGCTGCTGAATGGGCCAATTTTTCAGTTTTTCCAACCAGATACAGGTTCATGCTCAACAGAGATCCACCAAATCAGGCATAACCAACAAAGCATGGCAGGTAAAACTTAAGGGTTGTAGTGCCTCTGCTGGGATGATAAAAAACGAGTCTTCAAACCAGACACATGAGTGTTCGTTATCATAATCATATGCTCGGCAAAACATAATCATAATTAGGACTGCCCCCAAACTTTGCCTAAAACAAAGTTTACACCCCAAAACTGAGTCCCTCCGTTTCCTTAACTGAAAGGGTAGTTCATAAACTTGTTGGAGATCAATTTCAGCGAACCTTCATATCTTTTTGTTACTGTTGCCTTCCCACATTTTCAACCTCGACTAGGCTATCATCATGAAACTAAACTTGTTTTGTAACTCTTGAGTCCAAATCACGACAGAAGAAGAACAATAACGCCAAAGCACGCTAAAACTGCTGCGCAAATGCGTCCATTTATCCTTTCGCGCGTCCACCATCTCGACACTGCGTCACCATCAAGCCGCACCAAATCCAGTCCGCAGCAGCTCCAGGCCTCAGTTAGTTCCAGGCAGAGTGCGTGTTTGCGCCCCAAACAGCGGCCATCGCGTCCACAGTATGCACTGCTGCGTAACAGTATGCGTAACAGTTCTAGACATCCCGCACTGCTGCGTAACAGTATGCACTGCTGCGCAACAGCGGCCATCGCGTCCACCATCTCACCACTGCCTCACCAATCCGCAGTCCATGCCGCAGCACATTCCGCAGCAAATCCAGTCCGCAGTCCAGGCCGCAGCACAGTCCGCAGCAAATCCAGGCCGCAATCCAGTCCGCAGCAGCTCCAGGCCGCCGCAACCAGATCGCATTCAGCTTAGGCCGCAGCAGCTCCAGGCCTCAGTTAGTTCCAGGCAGAGTGCGTGTTTGTGCCCCAAACAGCGGCCATCGCGTCCACAGTATGCACTGCTGCGTAACAGTATGCGTAACAGTTCTAGACATCCGGCACTGCTGCGTAACAGTATGCACTGTTGCGCAACAGCGGCCATCGCGTCCACCATCTCACCACTGCCTCACCAATCCGCAGTCCATGCCGCAGCACATTCCGCAGTCCATGCCGCAGCACAGTCCGCAGCAAATCCAGGCCGCAGTCTGCAGTCCAGGCCGCAGTCCGCAGTCCATGCCGCAGTCCAGGCCGTAGGGTGCTGTCCGGGTTGCTGACAGCTGGCTGCTTGGGTTGACTCCATTTGGTGTTTTAAGTTTGCAACGGTTCTAAGGACAGGGTTCTAAGGGTGCAGTCTATCAGTTGGGTCAGTCTTGCTGGAGATTGGACTGTCTTGCGCGCAAGACGAGTGCAGTCTGGGACCGGGTGCTGTATGGGACGCGGAGCTATCTGCAGGAACAATATTTTTGCTCCCTGTTTTTCTGTACAACAGTGGATGCTAGGCTGAGCCAGGCCTTGCGAATGTCCGGTTTTGGCTGGCGGTTCGGCTGCGAGGCAAGAGCAGCCAGGTTCGCCCTTGCTGTCTGGCTAAGGCATGGAGCGGGAGGTGCTGCAGGCGCGAGGTTTCAGTCTGGACAGGGGGCTGCGGTGCTGCTTACCCTGTCTCAGTTTTGCTTGCTGTTTTTATCTTTTTTCTTATGCAATTTTTGTTTTGCTTTTTGGTTTGTTTAAAGTGCTGAGTAGTGGCTTATTAGTTCTCAAGTCCTGTTTCGCCGACAGGGTTGCGGTCTTTTTTGTTTGGGCAAAGTCCTTAACTTCATTTGTTTTTTATACGGGTCAAGTCGTCATGTAAGCCCGTTTTGATTGTAAATCATTTTTTTTTAATCAACTTCCCATTGAAGTAATATGTTGTTGATGCTTTGTTGATGTTTATTGAATTGATGGTTGTTCTAAAAATATAGCTCAATTGTAAAGATTTTGTTGCAATATAAAAACATTTCCTTTTTCTTTTTAGGGATCCCTAACCTTTCATTATACTTGACCGTAATTATGGACCACTTAGTTCAAAATTCACCCTACTCCGAAATGATGATTTTCGGACAGGTACTATAGTAGGTTGATACTACTACATCTTACTTCGAATTGGTTGTCTCATATATATGACACATTCTTTGTTTGCAGGTGGATTCAGCCGTAGAAGGAACTGTAAGAAAAATGCATAGTTTTTCCGCCATCTACCTTACAATTTTCACCTTAAAATTACTCACTTACTTATATGTTTGCCATAGATCAAATTTCTAGAAAAACAAGGCGTCAGGGTTACAGTTCGTGATGAGCAAGTTGATTCAAACTTGCCGAGGACAGTAAGAAATTTTGTTAATTTCTCTTTTCACTTAGTTTTTAATAAATTAGCCAAAGATTTTAACATGTCATCCTTTTACTAGGAGCAATTTCTTATAGATAATGGCCTCAGGTCCAATGTTCCCAATCAACAGGTATTATTTCTATTTATTTATTTGTTTTTTCTTTTTCACTATTTCTAACAATAAATATATACATATTTATTTATACCAAGTTATATGTTTTTTTTTTGTTAAAGCCAAATATGGATTTGGGAAAGGGAAATGAAAATGTCCCTATAGACAGTAACGTTTCCAAGCGTGCGCTAGGCCAACGTTTGCGTCGAGAGAGAGAAAAAAATCAACCTAAGTTAGAAACTACCTTGACTGCTAATGTGAATACTACAAAACAGAGAATATCCAAACTCCAATGCTTTGGGGTATGTACATATGTTTTTTCCTAACAAAATTTATATTAGTATGTACATATGTTTCTTTAACCTTACACCTTCGAAAATTAAATTTATATTTGTGTGTGTTTCTTTCTAGGGAAAAGGAAAAACAAAAGCCACAATTGCCGAAAAGGGGAAAAGCAAATTTGTTGGGGTGTGTACAACATTCTTAACTTTCAATGCGTGTGCTGATTTGTGTACTGCATTATTTATATTAATTGTTTTTACCGTCTTATGCTTATTTACTTAAGTTTTTTATGCAAGGGAAAGGAAAATGCCGGTTCTATTCAAAAGGGTAAACGAAAAGTTGTATTTATTCAGGTATGTATAAGTGCGTAACTTTATTATTATTTCATTGTTTACCGTGTTATATAGGCCCCTTCTTATTTTCCCATTGTCTATGCACGTTTTCATTGTTTAGATTATATGCATGCCTTAATTCTTTTAGTGTGTAATCATTTACCATTTTAAATGTATTTTAGGATAACAATATTGTTCTGAATAATAATTCAAAACGTTCATCCGCACAACGTTTGCGTCGAGACAAAGAGAGAATTTTATGTACAACGCCTCCTGTTCAAATACATTTTCCTTCTTTCACACCCAATGATCGCGCTTTTCCACAAAAGCTGCGGCAACAATCACGAACGGCTGTGCTCAATATCATCTCTCCACGATGCATGGATTATGAATTTTTTACTGTGTTAGATCAAAATGTGTTGCCACCACAACAACCAAGGAGGTGTTCATTTTCTACGCCTAACGCATCCCCAAATGCACCAACAAACATGTATACTTCTTTTTTTTCTATTTTCTCATATAATTTAACTTTATCAAGTTTTCTAAATTTTAACTCATTATCTATCTTACAATTTGTTTAGGCCAATTACAAATGACCGACTTCCTAATGACGATACTTCCCGTCATAGTGGTTTGGAATTCCGGCATGAAATTGACTCACAAGCTCATCAAGAAGAAACACGTCATTTCTTAGGCAAAATGATTTTTTTGTGTCCTCATTGCTCAGCACTACATTGGAATGATGAAAAATTGAAGGCATCTTCGTCAATGAATCCTTTTTTCGGGACGTGTTGTTTGCAAGGAAAGGTGAAGCTGCCACTGTTATCTACCCCTCCACCATTGCTTCAAGTGTTGTATGAGGGAGATGATGTTCAATCAAATAATTTTCGTACACATATTCGCGAGTATAATGCTGCGAATGCATTTACGAGTCTTGGCACTAAATTTGAGCCAAGGGTACTCAATGGGAGGGGTCCCACAAGCTTTATTATTCATGGAGAATTACGACATCAAACGGGAGCGTTAATTCCGCAACAAGGCCAAGATGCAGTATATTCACAGCTTTACATTTATGATCCCGATTCAGCATTACATACCCGCAGTCGTCGAAATCCACGCTTGAGATTAGATGTGCTCAAAATCATTCAAGATGCTTTGTTGCAGTATAATGTATTTGTGGAGAAATACCGTCAAGCATACGAGATTCTGAATCAAACAAATTCTGTTGACCAAAACATACCTGTGTATTTACACTATAGTTGTCATAAAGATCGGCGGCGTTACAATCTTCCTTCATCAAATGAAATAGCAATTATTTTGCCTGGAGATATCCCTGAAGTAAACACAACCAGAGATATTGTCGTATATTTGCGAGGAAATCAAGAGTTGATGAAAATTAATGAATGTCACCCAACTTACTTACCGCTTCATTATGTGCTATTATTTCCGTATGGCGACTTAGGTTGGGAATCTGAATTAACTCAGTGGGATGTTACAACTAATAGGTGTTCAAATAAACGACTTACTCAGATGGAGTTTTACAGTTATCGTTTGTTCGAACGACCAACTGAGTACTCAACAATTTTGAGAGGTGGCAAATTGCTTCAGGAGTTTTTAGTAGATGCTTGGGCTTCAACAGAGCAAAATCGATTAATGTATGTGAGGAACAATCAAACAAAGCTCAGGGCTGAGCTCTATGAAAGTCTTACGGACATTGGGCCCGATGGGTTAAGACCAGATCAAGTTGGGAAGCGACTTATTTTGCCGTCATCCCATATTGGTAGTCCAAGACACATGTTTGAGATTTTTCAAGATTCAATGGCTATCACACGTTACAACAATCATCCAGATGTTTTCTTAACCATGACTGCAAATCCAAAATGGCCTGAAATTATGGATGCTCTGTTACCTCACCAAAAGCCTACGGATCGCCCAGATTTAGTATCTCGAGTTTTTGAGTTAAAAAGAAAATGTCTAATGGATAAGATTATCAAAAGAGGCACATTTGGTGATGTTGTAGCTCATGTCTTTACCATTGAATTCCAAAAGCGTGGGCTACCTCATATGCACGCACTTATATTCCTTCACCATTTACAAAAAATTCGCACTACCGCTCAAATTGATAAGATCGTGTGTGCAGAATTTCCTAACCCGGATAAAGATCCGATGCTATTTCAAACAGTTTTACATTGTATGGTGCATGGACCGTGTGGTGTTCGAAATTCTGGAGCACCGTGTATGGAGAATGGGAGGTGCACAAAAAGATATCCTCGCGAATATTCAGAAACAACAACAATGGGCCAAGATGGATATCCTATTTATCGACGCCGCAATACTGGCCGAGTATATAATGTGAAGGGTCAACCAGTTGATAATAGAGATGTAGTGCCATATAATCCATATCTTTCAAGGATGTTTGATTGTCATATTAATGTGGAAGTGTGTGAGGGAATTAGATGTGTTAAATACATACACAAGTACATTTATAAAGGTCATGATAGAACAACAATGGTACTAGGGGGAGTAGATGAAATCCAGCAATATCTTGATGCTCGATATATTGGTCCGCCAGAAGCTGCTTGGCGGATATTTGGTCATCTTTTACACGAAGAAAATCCTACAGTGGTTCGATTGGCGCTTCATTTACCTGGAATGCATCATGTTGTGTTCAATCCTAAAGATCAAGCACAATCAATTTTACTTAGAGCTAGACACCAAATGTCGACTTTAACTGCATTTTTTGCATGTTGTGCTGTAGATCCGTTTGCACGTACATTTACCTACCAACAATTCCCCCAACATTTTGTTTGGCAGAAATCACAAAAAATGTGGACAAAAAGAAAAATGGGCTATGCAATTGGAAGAATGTATTTTGCCAGTCCTCATGAAGGTGAAAGGTTTTATTTGCGACTGCTTCTAACGGTTGTAAAAGGGCCACAATCATTTGAACATTTGCGCACATATGACAATGTTTTACACGACACCTTCAAATTAGCTTGCACCTCACGAGGACTCCTAGAAGATGATGATGAATGGATTCAGTGCCTTGAAGAGGCTGCGATTATGAAAACTGGGAATCAGTTGAGAAGATTGTTTAGTGTGATTCTAATGGAATGTCATCCACTTCACCCAGATTTGCTATGGACAAGGTTCTCAGTGAATATATGTGATGATCTTTCGCACCAACTTCGAACAAGGTTCGGTATTTCAAATCCAACAGATGCTCAGACTCTGGATTATGGTTTGTATCTCATAAATCAATTTCTTCAAGGAGGGAAAAATTTAACGAAATTCCCACCTATGCCCCTGCCAATTGAAAATTGGGACATGATAGTTGGTAACAGACTCATATGGGAACACCGACAACTTCAGTATGATGGTCAAGAATCCGATGCACAATCATCCGTCGATCGTCTTAATGAGGCACAACGTTCTGCTTATACTGCAATAGTAACTTCAGTTCTTGAAAATAAGGGAATTCATTTTTTTTTGAATGGAGGTGCAGGAACAGGAAAAACTTTTTTATACAACGCCATTGCATCAAAATGTCGCAGCCTTGGACACATTGTCATTACCGTTGCATCATCTGGTATTGCGGCGTTACTATTAGTGGGAGGTAGAACAACTCATTCAATGTTTCATATTCCGCTGGATGTCATGGAAAATTCAGTGTGTGGGTTTAGTAAACAGTCATTGCACGCTGAGTTATTCAGGGAGACCAAACTAATTATCTGGGATGAAGTTCCGATGCAATATAGATATTGTGTTGAAGTAGTTGATCGTGCACTACAAGACATTTACAACACCAATAAGTCATTTGGTGGTATTACTATTGTTCTTGGGGGTGATTTTCGACAGATATTGCCAGTGATACCCAAAGGCGTTCGCGAGCAAATTGTGGCTGCATCTTTGAGGCGTTCTAAGCTTTGGTTAAACATACAAGTTCTGACTTTGAGTTTGAATATGCGGTTGGACAATGAGGTAGGCAATAACGGGTTTACGAAGTTTTTGACTGAGGTATTCTTTTTGTGTAAACAATTCTACATTTTACTACATTGCTATTTTTTTAATTACTGATTATTTTTATTTTATTTAGATTGGAAGCACCGCACAAGATGTTATTCGTATTCCAACAATGGTGCACAAGTGCAAAGATTTAAGTGAACTAATTTCTTTGGTTTATCCTCAACTAAATGTAATAGGCACAGCGTCTCCGAATTATTTGACTGAGTGAACAATTCTCTCAGCACGAAATGACGATGTCTGCGACATTAACAAAGCTGCATTATCTGATTTTCCAGGAGAAATCATTGTTTATTTTGCAGCAGATAAAATGGCGGAACATTTTGAAAATGATCATTCCATTGCCAACCGTTATCCAACTGAGTATTTGAACTCGCTTAATCCTTCTGGATTACCGCCATTTAAGTTAGAATTAAAAGTAGGTTGTCCAAATATGTTGTTGAGAAACATCGCACCTAAAGATGGACTTTGTAATGGAACACGTCTTATGGTTATGCGTTGTGCAAAGCGTATAATTGAAGCAAAAATCTTAAATGGGGATAAGGCTGACAATTTAGTTTTCATTCCTAGAATCTCTTTAACGCCATCATCTTCCGAGTTTCCCTTCAAAATGAAAAGGCGTCAATTTCCAGTGCGGTTGGCATATGCAATGACGATAAACAAGTCGCAGGGTCAATCTGTGAAATACGTTGGAGTTGATTTACGAACACCGGTATTCAGCCATGGTCAACTTTATGTTGCATTATCTAGATGCACAGCTTCTAATAGAATAAGTGTCCTTTTACCTCAAGATGGGTTGGATTCTACGACCAATATTGTTTATCCAGAAGTTTTGTTGTAAGAATTTTTTAAAGGTATGTTTTAATAAATTTTCTATTGTTATTTATATTTTGCTTTCATACGATATGAATCTAATATTGATTATACAATTTTTGTAGAATTGGGATATCATTGTCGAGGAGTTCAAAAAAACCATTAAAAAACAAAAGTATAATGGTGGGCGTCATTGGAAATTGGCAAATAAGGTAGTTTATCTCTAAAGATGATTGAAAATAGCTTATTTTATTAACATTTTTTTTTTCTAATATTGTGTGTGATAAATTTGTAGATTTCAGTCATATTCCCTCCTTGCTCAAAGTTGGTGCATATAGACGCCGAGTCATTTGATAATGTGATGCAGAAGATGTTTGGAGCAGTTGTTGATACATAGTTTTGATGTACATATGCAGTTTAACCCATTTTTGTATATTGTGGGTTCCTTTTGTTATCATTTTTTGAAAAGAGAAATTGTGAAACCATGCTCTTTATATTATCCTGGCGTGTGGATATATTATTTGGTGTTCATGGCATTGATTGCCATTATAAATTTGTATGACAGGTTCATACAGGTTTCAATTATTGAAAAATACAAGGGACACTGTTGATATTTTGAGTTTTTACTTCATATGACATGTTCAGATAAATTACTTTATTCATAAAATTGACATTTTAGATATAATGATTTTGTGTGCGTGTCTGTTCGACTGCCAAAAAAACACTTTTAATATACTGAAAATGGTGAACATATATTGCGCTCAGGCAACAAGTTTTTTTGAATGCCAAATTACGTGAGGTACAAATGCTTATGACAAGTTTAAATAAAATCACAAATTTGAGTATTCAACATAGCCGTTTAAGTATGATGTAATCTGCGATAGTGCCAACGGCACGGGTATTCCACTAGTATAACAATAAGTGGGAATGACCAATGAATGGTAGGAATGGAAGATAAGGGGGCAAACAAGTCATTACACTTGTCTTGACCATTACAATGGGAATGGTAATCTCCATTCATAGGGTGGGAGTTAGGAATGGCACCATAACGATGGTTTTTTGTGACACCAAACGAAGGAATGCCTTTGACCCATTACATTACAACGGTCTATCATTGCATTACAATTGTCAAAGGAGTAACCATACACGCCATAAACTACAAAAATGGGATTACTCGTTGTCAAACTCTAGTATGTCAACAATAATGGGGAAAACATATTTTTGCTTGAAATTGAATGTCGATTAATATGGGTTTTATTTGACACTCAAGAAGAAGTGAAAGTGTTTTTTTTTTAAATTAAGAAATGTGGGTATTGCAAGATAAAGGCAAGGGTATTGTTGGGCTTTCGCCTTGCCAGGGGCCCACATTCAATTTGAAGCATTTGGCCAAGTCAAATGATCAACAGATTTCTGACAATTATTGAAAGGTTTTAGAAGCTGTGGAAGAAAATGTCTTTAACTTGGACCCCTTATTGACCAAGATGTCTATGCAGATCAACAGAAATCACAAGCTGGCTAGAAAGCTCCAACGTGACAGAGCTGCTGAATGGGCCAATTTTTCAATTTTTCCAATCAGATACAGGTTCATGCTCAACAGAGATCCACCAAATCAGGCATAACCAACAAAGCATGGCAGGTAAAACTTAAAGGTTGTAGTGCCCCTGCTGGGATGATAAGAAACGAGTCTTCAAACCAGACACATGAGTGTTCGTTATCATAATCATATGCTCGGCAAAACATAATCATAATTAGGACTGCCCCCAAACTTTGCCTAAAACAAAGTTTACACCCCAAAACTGAGTCCCTCCGTTTCCTTAACTGAAAGGGTAGTTCATAAACTTGTTGGAGATCAATTTCAGCGAACCTTCATATCTTTTTGTTACTGTTGCCTTCCCACATTTTCAACCTCGACTAGGCTATCATCATGAAACTAAACTTGCTTTGTAACTCTTGAGTCCAAATCACGACAGAAGAAGAACAATAACTCCCAATCACTCCCGACCAACCCAAAAGCTCGTGAAACTCACCACCACTCCCATCCCCAAGTCCTGTGACTCACATTTGAATGATGAGAACAAAGTCCCAGCTCCACTCTCTATGAAGACACCAATCTATCACGTTTCTCCGGATGATCTCATACCATTGACCTCGAATCATAATTTCAGGTAACCTTTTCTTGAAATTTTATAGTTTTTTTTCTTAATTATTTGTGATTTATTTTCTCTTCTAAATTGAAAAATCATAACTTAATGGAAGGGTTAGAATCGAAAAATTGGATGAAAGTATAAGAATCATTGAATTACACCTTACAAAGTATATGAAAGATTGGTGTTAGTTTTTTTTTGTTAAAGAAAGATTGGCGTTAGTTAGCAGGTCTAAAATTGATATTTTTAGGGAAATAGTGGTGTTGGAGAATGGAAATAGTGGTGTTACAAAGCAACACCTTACAAAGTAACTTTAAAAAAAATAGGAGAGTATGGTTGTTGTAGTTGTAGTAATGAATTGTGTAGTAAAAATAAATGTTAAGGAGTATGATAGTTGTAGTAATGAATTATGCCAGTAAAAATAAATGGAAGCATAAAAGTATTTTATTGAAAAAAAAGAGTTAGGTGAAAGTTTGGTGGAGTAGGTGACAGAAAGTCAATTGTGGGGAGGGAGGAAAACATTGAATAAAAAGGCTCATTGTCATTCACTCTCAACACTCTTTTACCGAAGCAAGTGAGAAGCAAGAGATCATAATAGAAGAGAGGAACTCTTAATTTACATATCCCATTCACCATCATTGTTCTGATTTAATCTTACTACTTAATTGAATTTGATACCATAGAGAGATCCATATTGAATATGGATGTGATATGGTTCAACCACGAACTATTCAATTTCTTCACATCTTTGTGGATTTTTTATGTTGATGACCGCCCCTCCATGTTTTCTGTGTATACGAGGTGAGACACATTCTGAAATCCAATATACTTCCATTATATTTGTGATTGTGAAATCCGTGAAAAACTCGAGGAGTGCACTGATTAAAACTTCCATCGTGGCTGCTTTAGATATCTTCAAGGCCTTTGGTGTCGAAGTCGAACTGATCGAATCCTCACCATCCCATGCATTTGGTCAGCTAGTATGAGTCTCATTTTCATTTTAATCTCATTTTCTTTTTAGCTGTGTGTCTTTATTTGTTACGAGTTGTGATTGTGTGGGTGTCTATTACAGATTTTGCTGCTACTGCTTAAAGCATCTCAAGATAAGCGATTTGTATGCGAAGAGGCCAATAAGTTGCTTAATGTGATGATTGGGTAGCCCCTCCTCTCCCATTGCTTCATAAGCTTCACGCTTATGTTAGTTAGCCATGGCAACCCGAAACTTTGAGCTAAAGCTGTTGTCGTTGACACAACATAGTCTCATATCAAGTGGTAAACAACATCACTTGAAAAATATAAGTGATCGAATATGCATTAAAAGCAACCGGGCCTTTTGTGGACAATTGAATAGTTGGGCTCTGTTTGAGAAATCTTACACCCCAAGGTAGATGGGTGTCTAAGTTGGAGGAGTTGTGGGAGAAAGTATTTCATGTAAATGGTGGTTTACATGATCATCTTAATGAGCTAATTACGTTTTGATCGATAAAAGGCCTCGTGCTTCTCTACTTGATTTTATCGGGTTTCTTTTTTTTTTAATTATTTTTTATTCTAGTATGTAGTCATATTCTTTTTCTTCTACGCTGCAGAAAAACTCAACATTAGCAACAACAAAACGTAAACAACCGAATTGACTTATTTACACCAAGAAGTTATGTGAAGACAGGGGCGAACCCAGGATTTTAGTTGAGGGGGGCGAAATGGAAAATACTTATTAGTTGATAACAGTAGTTATCAATGGTAAAACTATATTTTTTTCTACCTAAACTAGTAACTAATAAAAAAAATACAGCTATAATAAATGCATTGCATATACCAAATTGAATTCAGTGTGGTTTAATTTTATGCCAAAATAAGGTCACTATCGATAACCTTAGCAAGGAACAAACGAGCATAATAACTAGAATATATAATTAATATCACAAAATAATTAGGATAAGTATCAAGGTGTTGCTAAATTTTTTTTTAAATTTGTGAACCTAATATGATCATAATATAATTTTATAGAAAAATTTGTTTATATGAGGCTCAAATTTTGTACGAGTTGGCTAATGGTATATATTTTCATTGAATTCTATAGTTATTATTTTAAATATTAATTTTAAATATTTTTTGTTGGAGGTTTTATACCACTTGTGAAAAACAATTCATTTATTTAATGTTAATAAATTTTTATTAAACTAAACATTTTTTAATGTTTGCAATTATTAAAAAAAATTACATTGAAAATAAAATAAAAATGCATTCAAAGAGATCGAACTCGGGTCTTTTACTAAAAATGCTAAATCTCAAACCACTACACCAACAAAGATATATTCAAACATTTGTATAAACAATTATCATATTGTATTCTACATTATATAATCGATTTTTTTTAGACTAAAGTATACATACTAAAAATATTTTAAAAATTGAGGGGGGCAATTGCCCCCCTCGCCCCTTAGTAGGTCCGCCCATGTGTGAAGAGGAAGCCGCATTCAAACTGAAACATGAGTTTTTATTTACATCTAGAATCATACAAGTCAAACAGCCAAAGGAAGGGAAAAAAAAAGATCAATGTGTCTATTGATTTTGGTGTTGTTTCTTTTAAGGGACTGTAAGGCATGTTGTTTAATACACAACGCATTAATCGCACCCAAAAAAATCTCACTGTAGGGTAATTATAGCACATGTGAGATGGTGGTGTTGGGAGTGGAAATGATGGTGTTACATAGCAATAACCTAAAAAGTATGTTGATTCAGAACCATTATTGCATATAATAGGTGTACTAATGAGGCTCAACGACAACACGGAAGTAGGAACAAAGAGTACCAAGTTATTGTAGTTGTAGTAATAAGTTGTGTCAGTCAAAATAAATGTAAGCAGAAAGAGTATGGATGGCTTTTGAAGTTGTAGAAATTTAATTTTTGTCAATAAAAAATAAATGTAAGCAGACCAAGTATGGTTGTGTAGTTGTAGTAATGAATCATGTCAGTAAAAATAAATTGTAAGCATAAAAAAATTCAGTAAAAACAAAAAAAGAAAGAGTTGGGTGAAAGTTTGTTGGAGTGGGTTACAGAAAGTTATTGTGGGGAGAGGGTAAAAACATTGTATAAAATAGCTTCTTGTCCTTCACTTTCAACACTCTTCTACTGAAGCGAGAAACAAGAGAAGAAAGGAATTCTTCCCTTGTTCTGCTTTAATTTTCCTACAACTTGATAGGGTCAGAAGAGAGATAGATCCATCTTGAATATGGATGCGATATGGTTCAACCACGAACTATTCAGATTTTTCACATCTTTGTGGATTTTTTATCACTCCGGTTACACCATCATCATCAACAAGAAATCAACTCAATTACATAAATAATGAAAATCCCCACTTTAAAAATTTCAAAAATTTTAAAAGAACTCCGCCAGTAGGGTTGAAAATTGAACCGACGGTTTGATTTTTCATCTAAATTGTGAACCAAACCGACTTTAATCAATTTCAAAAATTTTCAAACCGAAACTGAACCGACCATTAATAAAACCAAACCAAAATTGAATCGATAAATTCTAATTTATGCAAACCGTAATCGAACCGATCGTCTATTTTAAATATGTTATATATTATTTATATATAAAATACATATTTATTGTATATTTCGGTCGGTTCGGTTTTGTTGGTTAAAATCACATAGAAACCGAAAATTGAACCGACTACTTTGATTTGGAATTTTTTAAAATTGAAACAGAACTGAACCGAACTTAAACCATATCGATCGATTCACTTTTGATCGGTTTGATCGATTTTTTTCAACTCTATCTACTAGGCATCATCATGAAACTAAGCTTGCTTTGTAACTCTTGAGTCCAAATCACAACAAAAGAATAACAAATGGCTCTCCGATAGATCGATAACACTTTCCCAATCACTCTCGAACGACCCAAAAAGCTCGCCAAACTCACTCACTCCAGAAAAAACCAACATTAGCAACAACCAAATTGACTTATTTACACCAAGAAAAAGTTATGTGAAGAGGAAGCCAAATTTAAACTGAAACATGAGTTTTTATTTGCATCTAGAATCATACAAGTCAAACAGCCAAAGAAAGGGAAAAAAAAGATCAATGTGTGTATTGATTTTGTGGTATTCTTTTTTGTGTTGTTTTTTTCAAGGGACTGTAAGGCATGTTGTTTGATACACCAAACGCATTAATCGCACCCAAAAAAATCTCATTGTAGGGTAATTATAGCATATGTGAGATGGTGGTGTTGGGAGTGGAAATGATGGTGTTACAAAGCAATAACCTAAAAAGTATGTTTTCAGAATCATTATTGCATATAAAAAAGAACAATTCTTAAGAGCTAAATTTCAGATCGACGCCAAGGAAGCCTCAAGAACATGATGAAAATAAAGAAAATAGATGAAGATGAAAAATAAAATAAAAAGAAAAAAAACAAATGAAGAACAAAATAATAAAATAGGATGATGAAGAGTCATAGTCTCCCATGATACTAATGACCTGACTCTTAAGAATTGTTGTATAAAAAACATAAATTTGAACCCAGACAGTCTGGGTGAAAGCTAGGTGTACTAATGAGGCTCAATGACAACACTGGAAGTAGGAACAAAGAGTACCAAGTTATTGTAGTTGTAGTAATAAGTTGTGTCAGTCAAAATAAATGTAAGCAGAAAAAATAAATGTAAGCAGAAAGAGTATGGATGGCTTTTGAAGTTGTAGAAATTTAATTTTTGTCAATAAAAAATAAATGTAAGTAGACCAAGTATGGTTGTGTAGTTGTAGTAATGAATCATGTCAGTAAAAATAAATTGTAAGCATAAAAAAATTTATTAAAAAAAAAAAAAAAGAGTTGGGTGAAAGTTTGTTGGAGTGAGTTACAGAAAGTTATTGTGGGAAGAGGGTAAAAACATTGTATAAAATAGCTTCTTGTTCTTCACTTTCAATACTCTTCTACTGAAGCGAGAAACAAGAGAAGAAAGGAATTCTTCCCTTGTTCTGCTTTAATTTTCCTACAACTTGATAGGGTCAGAAGAGAGATAGATCCATCCTGAATATGGATGCAATATGGTTCAACCACGAACTATTCAGATTTTTTACATCTTCGTGGATTTTTTATCACTAAGGTTGATGACCGCCCTCCATGTTTTCTTTGTATATGAGGTGAGAGAATCTCTGCATTTTACTGAAATTCAATATGCTTACTACTAGTATAATCTTAGTGCATGTTTATGGTAATCTTTATCAATCCACATAATCAATATTGTATTTACTTTTCAGTAAGACACACTAATAATATAATAAAGGTTCATTATTTTTAAGCAACCCAAAATTATTTATACTTCTAACTTATGGTGATTAATTTTCTTTCATTCCAACATCTTTATTAGATTATCAATCCAAAACCTGTACTTTATATACAAGAATTATTTTCTCTGCTGAAAAAATTGTTATGTCTAAAATCCTCTTCATACTTAATATGAATTGAAATAGTATTTGTGAATCAATTCTTACCAACAACAACACATGATCGATTGCAGGCACTTAGCAATGATCATTACAAGAGTGTGCTCCATCGAGCAGTGGTGAATTGTGACAAAGAGAGATTCTCTATCCCAACTTTCTATTGCCCATCAAATGATGCTGTGATTGAACCAGCTGAAGCTCTAGTCGACGATGAATACCCTCGCACCTATAAAAGCTTTATTTATGAAGAGTATTATCACAAATTCTGGAATGGTGGACTTGCATCTGAAAGCTGCTTAGATGTGTTCAAAACTCCTACTGTTTAGCATATTTTAAATAAAGGGAATGAGCTTGTCTAACTGGCGAGGAAACCGGCGAGGGAGGGGGTCAGAACCCTCCATCCCCCTCGAGATGGGTGCAAGGGGATGAAGGCACCCATCCCGAGGGGGATGGAGGGTTCCCACCCCCTCCCTCGCTGGTTTCCTCGACAGTTAGAATTTTCTGAAAGGGAATTGATCAATAAGTCCATTCTTATTTCAGTGTACTTTATTGTATTTGTATAAAACATCTCTATAAATTTTTCTATCTCTCTTGTTAAACTCTCATTTTCTAGTTTCAAAAGTAAAAATTTTAAACATTTTAAGATTTAGGTTGTTGTTTATGTTCATTAGTTATAAAAAAATAAAATTAATAAAAAGTAAAGTTTGACTGTTTCGCCGTGTCGCCGAGTCCTAATTTTTTGAAAATTGCCGAGTCGCCGTATCGTATCCGTGTCCGACACGACACGCGTGTTCGTATCCGTGCATCCTTGAGTTTCGCCCAATCCTTGCATTGCTCAATGCGAATGGGAGCAATGCGATGATTGAGCAAAAACAAACTTTTTTTTTCAAACAAATTTACGTGACTTTAGTAAAATGACCATAACTTGAGAGTGATCCTATTTGGGCCATTATAGTGGCGGTCTCTCTAAATCACCAAGTGAATCTATCTATATCTACATCTACAGTCATAAAGAGCATCTCCACCGATAGGTTTTTTAAAAAAAAAAAACAAAAAAATAAGTATTATATAAATATCACCATAAGGTGTCAATGACATGTTAATCCAATTTGAAACGATACAACCACTACAAAATATGATTGCCTAGAATTTAACTAAATGCGGCCAATCATCTGGACTACAAAACGTAGATGAGCGTGCACGTATCTTCAACTTGATGTTTTAGATTTAAAAATTTCCTTTCAATTTCATTATTTTATAATAAGAATCAATAAGTTAATGAACAGTGACCATGACCATGAGTAGTTTTATACATTAAAAAAATATAATACTAAACTACTTTATAGATATTTTGAAATTCCAAACATGCAATCTTATGTAAAAATAGAGAAATTCTAAATGGCGAGGAAACGGGCGAGGGAAGGGAAGTGGCGGAGTGGGAACCGTCCACCCCGCTTGGGATGTGCGCACCGAAAATGATGGCATGCATCCCGAGCAGAGTGGACGGTCCCCACCCCGCCACCTCCCTTCCCTCGCCCATTTCCTCGCTGTGTAGAACAGCTCGTAAAAATAAAGCAATTGGCGGGGCAAAATTGTCTCTCAAAATATTTTACAAGTGAAGGCCATTTTATATAGCATTTCAACCACATGACATCTTTATACATGCACGCTATTGTTTTTGTATTAATTTCAAAGACAGAAGTGTAAAAACGAAAAGTAGCATGGGGTAATTCGGTTTTGACTTCTAAATCCATGGAAGTATAATTGGACATTTCAAATTTTATGGGTAAACTAATTGTATCATAATGGTTTTTTTAATTTATTTCTTTTCCTTTTTTAAACACTATGGGATAAAAATTTAAGTAGTCCTTATATATTGACATGTGCGAGTACAAATTTCTCTATCATTAAATTTTTATAAATTTTTTAAAATATTACACATTAATTTACAACGATTGAATGATTTCTAGCCAAATTTCCTAACATTTTAATTTGCATTTATTGAAATTTTAATTCTAAAAGAATTGAGAGGTTTGCAAGTTGGAAATGGAGGATTGGGTGTGTATAATGATGTTGCAAGGCAAATTCAACATGACTGGCAATACACTACAAGAAAAATGCCCATTAATAGCGTTTCAAAAATGCTATGGTAGGATACCATAGCGTTTTAGAAAACGTTGTGTCTGCCCAAGCTATAATAGACCCATAAAACGCTATGGTAAGTTGGCCTTCTACCATAGCGTTTCTGAAACGCAATCGTAGACTTTGTAAGTATACATAGCAATTTTTTTTTTTGCTATCCAATGATTTTTTATTACATCTTATAAGTTTTATTTCTAGAAAATAAAAATTTAAATGTGCCAAACTTAAACATTTCCATGAATGGAGGCAAAGTAATATAATTAATGAGATAATGTATTACATTGAGTCACAAAATCTATCAAATTAATAATAAAGATCAACTCTCTATATTACATCAAGTCACAAAACATTTTCAGCTTTTCAAAACTTAAATAAAAAACTAAATATAAAGTACCATAGCTCCCTGTATTAACACCTTAACCACCTCAACAAAACCACAGTCATCTTCATCAGTCCACCTCAACAGAGCGCTCCATTTTCCAGCAGGAGCTCGACCAATCAGCAACTTCATCACAACGCCTCTTGCCAGCCTCACTCAATCAGCAAAGTCCCTGAAAATAATGTATAAGACTGTCAGATAGTTAAGGGAGGTTTCATGACCTCAACGCCTCTTGTTACCTGTGTTCATTAACTAACAAAATCACAATTCTCTATAAAGAAAAACCAATGGAGTGACAATGTACCTTGAGACTGTCTGAGTGGTGTAGTGAAGCTTGGTTCTTTGCTTGTGCAGACTCCATTTCACCTCCACTTTTGGCACCCCGGTTCAAGAAATGGTACTTGCAAGGATAAGGCCTAAAACAAAAATAAGTTTAGACCTTAAAAGACCTTTATCATGAACTAGGCCAACCAAACTTTTAAAACCCAAATTGCAACCATAAACTTGTAAGCAATAAAAACACCATACCTGGCTGACTCTAGCCCAATCCCCTGCTGAATTCCAGCACACCATCACGCTAACAGCAGGAAAAAAAAAAAAAAAAAGCAACAGAGTGCATCAGGACAGAGCACTCTGTCAAAACAGAGCGTGTTGTCCAGTGTATTGCAGCACCGAAAAAAACTGGACAGAGCAGCTCCAATTCTCGGCAGACCAGCCCTGCAAGCAATTCCTACAGTGAATGCCACGTGCCTATGAAGCTGTGATAATTCCTACTGGTTTCATTTGTGCTAATAAATTTGAGCACGCACTACCAAGTCTCCAGAAAAGGCACGCGCAACATATATTAGGATGTAATCCTGTATGAGCCCATGCCTTTTGTATGTAAATTTCCCTCTTTTATGACTGACTTATGTTTATCATGCTCAAGTTTTCTCTGTCTCTGCAAAAAATAATTCTGACTACAATAGCAACATCTAAAGATTGAGACTACAATAGCCAGATGGCCATGGCTTTTTTGGTAATTCAATTTGCTTGGTTTGTGCAAAAATAATTCTGACTACAATAGTTACCTCTAGAGCTTGAGGCTACAATAGCCACCTCTACAGCTTGAGGCTACAATAGCCAGATAGCTATGTCTATTGTTGGTTTGTGTTTCATACCTCCATCCCTGGGTTGCACAGATACTGGTTTGCTTGTCGGACTAGGACACAGATGTGGAGTGTCGGACATGGGTAATCTAGAAAGGAAGATTCAGGCGGGACACAGGGTAATCAATTCTCACAATATGTTACATTTCACAAAGTGTCACACAAGAATCTGTCATGTTGGACACTGGTATGCCACCCAGTTAGAAGCGTCTGTGCAATCAATACAACATACACCGCTCCTTTGGAGATAGACTCTTTTCTACTTCCTCGATAGCAATATTAGTTCTACGTTGAGTAAATACAAGCTATTATATATGCACAACATGAATGGAATTAACTGAACCAACTTGGTGTCTGAACATGGCAACTGAAGCTATTAGAATATCAGCAAGTAATTAAAAAAATCAATTGATCATAAGACAAAGGCCAAGTAATTAAAAATTCAGCACATAATAACGACTACAACAATGAATTAATCATAAGAACAACAATTAAAACAACATACAACAAAACCCGAAGCAATCAACTGAACATAAGAACAACTGAAATCAACTTAGGAAACGCCTAACTGAGAAATGCTTAGTAGGAAACAAAATTCAAATTGCTCAATCTAACCTTGGTATTGTTGAATTCTAATCATATTGCTTCGGCCATCTTTGTTTTTAATAGATATGGAGGAAAAAACAATATCAAAATTCCCCCATCTGTAACGCATAATAGTCTTGTGTTTCTGTTGCAGCATCATTGCCAGTAAGACCTTAATCTTGCGTAAATACATATATTATGGACATGATCAGACATACTTCAGTGATTCTGAACCTAAATAAAAAACAGCGGGACCACATACATTGGATACAATATACAGTTTACACATGGCTCAAGATTTGCACACAACGAAGTAAATTCGATTTCAAAATACCTGTGACAGCAGTTCTCCAGCCCCAGATAAGTGATTGAAGCAAAACTCCATGTCATAAACATCATACGAACTATATTGAGGAGAAGGCAGAAACATAAGTTCTTGATCAATCAGATTAGATGTATAATTATCTGCCAAGTTGGTTTCTTCCAACTGATCACACACAGAAAATGCCAATTACAAGCAACACCTATTCCTTACTAATTCCAGAATTATTTTGATATTCAGGAGAAGAAAACGATCTAAATAGTACATGCAATGAAATTGATATACCTTCCACTTTGCACCCTTGAAAAGTACAGAATTCATATCAAGTAGCTTATTGAGTTGTTCAAGCTTAATCATGGCACCTGCAATTCCATCCACTAATCTATTGTCATTTTCAGCATTAAAGAAACATCCACGATCCTTTGCATCTAGGACTAACTTCGTCCAAACTGTATCACTGTCGAGTAAAGTTTGCTCATTTCCCACAATCCATAGGCAATACTTGGAAGCAAATTACAAAATTAAGCTATGTTCATTTTTAGAAATTTGGGCACATCAAGTGAGACCATCAAAATAATGAACAGAAATAGGAATAATTATTTTCCATATTTACCTTGCTCTTGTCAAAGCCACAAAGAGGACATGCCTTTTTACCTTTAGTACAACATCCAGCGAGGTTTCCATATGCTGGAAAATCACTTATGGTCCATAGCAAAAGTGCTCTGAGATTAAAAATATTTCCACCAAACGCATCATATGCCTCCACTCCATTGTGCCACAAATGTTGCAAGTCTTCTATAAGTGGCTGTAAGTAGACGTCTATGTCATTTTCAGGTTGCTTTGGACCCGTAATCAATAACGTTAACATGATATTCTCTTTCTTCATGCACAACGCAGGAGGCAAATTGTAGTTAACTAGCATCACTGGCCAACAACTGTATTTAGAGCTTAACATGGAAAAATGATTAAAACCATCAGTAGAAAAACCAAGTCTGAGATTGAGTGGATCAGCTGCAAATGATTCCCATTTATCATTAACCAATTCCCATGTTACAGAATCAACAAGGTGCCGCATTTTTTCATTTGTGCTTTTATTATTGAAATGCCACCTTAAATCTGCAGCCATTTTTTCAGACCTAAACATCCTTTTGAATCTTGAAATTATAGGAAAGTACCTCAAAACTTTAACTGGAATACATTTTCTAATCTCTTTGGTCTTCTTATTTTTCTTCCATCTTGAAGCACCACATTTAGGACAATTGTCCAAGTCCTTATACTCTTTTCTAAATAGACTGCAATCATTCTCACAAGCATGAATCTTTTCATAACCAATCTCAAATGACTTGAGAAACTTTTTAACCGAGTAAAACGACTTCAAAAGTACGCTGTCCTGTGGAAGCATGTCTGCCAATGTCTCAAGAAGCTCACTAAAACTTTTATCAGACCATCCACTTTGAGTTTTAAGTCGATATAAAGCTACAATGGCTAATAGTTTGTTATAATTTGAACAGTTCGGGTACAAAGGGGTTTCTGCATCTTTTAGTTTTGCTATAAAATCATCAGTATGTATGTATTTAGTAGACTTAATGTAGTCTTCATTAACCAACTGAGTAGGCTTCATATATTCTTCATCAAAAAAGTGGCCAACTCTATATAAGTTATATGTCTCGTCATTCCACATTTTTTCAGGAAAATTGTTATTCATAATTATCTTCTCCCCATGCTCATACTAATCTTTACTTTGTTTGTACTTCGCATCCATTCCCTTTGCAACCAAATGTTCAACAACAGTACTGCCACACTGATGCTCTACATTGCGACAATCTATGCAAGGGCATAATATCATTTTAGGATTTTTCAAGTTGTTTGTAACCATTTTCACAAAATTCTATGCTCCTTTCTCGTACTCAGGATTAGCTCTATGACAAGAAAGACAAGAAAAATCTTTTGCTCTAAGACCTCTGACATTTCTAATTCTATAATAAATATCTAACTACGCACAACTAAATTTGTACCTGTGCAGACCCACCCAACCTTTATCCAGCATCATATTTTCTTGTAGTACTCAGCCCAACAAATTCTAAAATTCAAACAAATAACTACTTAAATCTTCATGGGGTAATTGAAAGTTTCATATATATATATATATATATATAAGTACTTGGATGGAAGTCCAATTTCATACTAAATACATATTCATATCCGTTCTGAAAGCATTACAAACTGGCAGCATAAATGTTAAACGTAAAGACAAAAATTAAAATCAGACAATGCTACAGCATAAATGTGATGAAGGGGTTCAAATCGGACAAATTTTGGCCTTTTCATAACACTAAGTAAAAAAATGTTATTGTCATATGCTAGTAATGAGCAATTGTTGTGTAGTAGTGAATGTCATCTTTAAAAAGAAATCGTAATTATAATGTGTTCATAATATGTGTTAGAAACTTTTGAATGATACCCGCTACGACATCATTTCCTTGCATACATGACAGTGACCTAAATACTATAACTAGATCAACCAAGAAAATGAATAAAAACAACATATTTGAAAGAATAAAAAAAGTGTATTACTCAAATAACACAATTTACATATCTTTTGAATAGTATTCCCTTTGCAATATCATTTCCATACATATATAATTGACCTAAAAAAATTTACACCTATCTCCTACTGATCACTTGCTGACTGTGTTCGTGTGTGCATTTTTTTTTCTTAAAGGATCACTTGCAGAGTGTTAATATGGCCATGTTCATGTTCTGTTGTTTGTTTTGGATTCAGAGTGTTAATATGGTATGTATGTTTGCATAAATAAATTAATGAGGTACAAAAATTGGCTCCAAAGCCTAAATAAATAAATATCGCTCTCCCGCTCACTGTTTTCCTTGGCGTTTTAAAAGGGTAACGAAATTAAACTTGGTTTTTGATAGCACAAGTCTAAAAAACACTATGTGCATGTGCTATTAATAAGCACTTGTGTTGTAGTGTTGATTGAGTAAAATATGTTGGTTTCTCAATATCTACATTAAGAACCAACCAATACTCCATCAAAAGCTCGCAATGCCATGCAGCTGAAAGTTAATCATAGTAACTAGGACAAAATTCCGTGACACTTCTCAACCATATTCAACAACTTACTACTATTCCCCTACCATACTACCTAACTATTTTATTCCAACCTCTAGGCCACCCCTCCGACTGTAGAACCTTCGATGGAGTGCTTGGCCGTATTTGATACCAAATGTTAAAAAGTAGCCACTACTCCTCAATAGCTTGATCACAAACTAGAAAACTACTTTATTGCAGCACACGCCAGAGAATTAAGGTAGTTCATGGGTGTGTGATAGTAAGGCGTACTCACTAAAGTATATCATCTCATCACAAAAAATTCGGTGATATGCTAGGGGTGATATTGTCGTGGTGGTGGTAATAGCATTGTTGTAGTTGTCGGAATGATGAGATTTTGAGTTGTGAGATTAAATACTAAAATGTCGCAACAATGAGCTTTAAGTTGTAAGATTAAATTAAAAAAAATATGGAAAATCATGAAATATGTTGATTATCCATCCATTTATGTTTTCAGAATGCAAATTTCCAATAAATTTATAATTTTTCTTTGAAACAAGCACTACATTTTTCACATGGTATGAAGAAAGGGACTCTAAAATTTTATTGATGAGCTTAAGCAGTTGTCGTGGTGATTATATCGAACGGATACAAAGCATCGATGAAATACCATACAGACAATATGTCCAAGTCAGGAACATGTATTCCTGAAATTATTTTGGTGATGTTGCCTTCAAATAAAGGAGATGAAACAAGTAGGACTCAACAGTGAATACTGGTACACTTCAGTGATTTAGCAAATTTTCAGGTCATACACCATAAGTTCAAATTCAAAATTTTAGTTTCAAACATTACATTCAATTTGACTAAAATTTTAGAAGACCAAACTCAGGTAGAAGAGCGATTAGTGAGTATACAGCCAGGGTAGAATCCAGATTGTCATCTGCTAGTAGACCATATACATGGGAGCAGAAGTAGTCATCCACTGAGGGAAAATAATACATTTGGAAGCATTCATTCAAGATTAGGGCCACGAGTAAATGTGCACTCTAGGCTCGGGCCTCAAACAGGGGTCTTCTCAAGGTTGGATTTCCAAGCAATTGTACACTCAAGGCTGGGATCACAGATGATGCCAGATATGAGTGGTCGGTGCAGAAGACGGGATCCCCAATAGATGTGAACATCGCAGAAGATCAAATCTGGATAATTATATTAACTTGTCTCGAAACTGCCATGTCACTGAGCGGCATAAACTTCCCTACCAGGCAGCCGATCAGCAGGATGCACTCAGGCCCTTGAAAGCTGATGATATAGCACGAATTATCAATGAGCAGTTGAGGAACTCGCTAGTCATGGAAAATTCAGATGATGTTCTGCGCAGAGAGATGGCCTTGGAAAACACTTCACCTTTTACAAATGACATTGAAGGGGATCCTCTACCGGCAAAGCTTACCATACTAAACTTTACTCATTTCAAAGAAGATTCTTATCCTGAAAGAAACTTGAAGCATTTTCGAAGTTTCATGACTCTGCACAAAAATGATGACCTACTTATGTGCAAAATATTTTCTATGACTTTACAATGAGTGGCCAAAGATTGGTTCCACACTTTGACCCCTCGATCGATCAACAACTTTGGAGAGCTCTCACTTATTTTCATTTTTCACAAAAGAGTATTCATCCTATCAAACCATAAAAAAAAAACGTTGACTACCTCTTCAACATAAAGAAAAAGTCAAATAAATCTCTCCGAGACTTCATCAAAAGATTCAAGGCAGAAAGAGCGAGCATAAATGGGTGTGATGACCAAATTGCATCCTTAGCTTTCAAGAAGGGTCTGCCCCCATATCACATATTGTATGAAAAATTGACCATGAAATCGGGCAAAACTCTTACCGAAGTCTTCGCCATGGCAAAACGTTATGCATTGGGGGCTGACGAAAAAAAAGTGCTAAGGCACTAGATATACATGAGAAAGATAGTCAGCCTGCACAAACAAATGCAGATCAGAATGAGGATAAAAAGAACAAAAGTGACAAACATAGAACACACTCCCAAACAAGAGACTCCTCAGCCAGTAGAACATACACAAAGTTCACCATTCCGATCAATCAAACTCTCCAGCGCAGAAGAATCTGATGATTGTGGCAACCAACCATTTCACAAAGTGGATCGAAGTTGAGGCATCACAACTTTTTTTTTTTTTTTTTTGCTTTTTAGAATAAAAAAAAAGATGCAATGTACATATAAGAAAAACTTGATTGTATTTTCTCTTCATTGTATTTTTATTTCTTCAACAAGAGACTCCTCATTCGGTAGAACATTCACAGAGTTCTCCGTTATGGTCAATCAAATTCTCCACGAGAAGAACCAACCTTGGTGGAAGATACCACCACTAATCAAAGAAGATCTGGCCAAAAAAAATATTCGAAAAAATATTTACATATACCGTAGTAGAGGATATGTTATTTTGCTTGTCAGCAGAGAACGCTCATTCTTCAGTTGAAATAGGGAAATACGAGAATTCGTTCTACAGTCCTTCAACAGAAGACATTCAGAAATACAAATATTTATGTACACATCAGTAGAGGATGACACTATCCGTGAGCGGGTAATTCAATGCATAAAAATATCTTACTCAAGAATACTTAAATCCCACTACAAGAAAATGGCAATTTAGCGGCGGCTATTTAGTGACGGTCTCGAAAAACCGCCGCTAAATACTTTATTTAACGACGGTTATTCAACCGTCGCAAAATATTGTTGTTTAACGACAGTTATAATTAAGTGCGACGTTTTAAACCGTCGTTATAAATAAAACATCAATTTCTTTAAAGCAAATGTGAAAACTCGCTCGCTCGTCCGGTTCTGAGCCCATCCATCATAATTTCCTGTCCCTCCCCCACCTCTCAACCCCTTCACCATATCCTCTCCCCAAACCCTAACTCCCCACCGATGACGATGAGTGAAATTGTCTCATCCAACGTTGTTTGCTTACGAAGAGAAGCTCTGATGACGATCGCCCCTCCTCTCCCCTCCCATATTTCACTCGATTCTTTTCTTCGATCGATAGATCAAATCCGCTTGAAAGCATGGAATGTAGATTTGTATGTCTATTCAGATTCAAGATTTGGTGGATGATACCGCGCTTTGGAAGCAGCGCGAGTGACATCCCCATTGAAACCCAAATGTTGCTCTTGGAAATGAGGAAAGAGTCGACCCTTCTGGAGGAAACCGCCGACTCAACTGATGAAAATACATTTTACATTCTGATGTTGCCCGTGTTAGATGGTAGATTCCGTGCAAGTTTGCAGGGAAGTTCTGCTAATGAACTTCAAGTATGCATTGAAAGTGGTAAGTGATACTGTCAATTTTCTGCTCAAGTGCTGATTGGTATCTGAAACTCATTGTGTGTATAGGGCGCGTATTTGGTTCTTGTTGTATGTCTTTATGGTTGATTACTTCAGGGGACCCTGATGTTCAAACCTCAGAAATTTTAGAATCTGTTTTCATCAATTCCGGGGACAACCCATATGAGCTCCCGAAAGAATCTATTAAGTGAGTTTTTTCAAAATTTTAAAATCATTTAACCATTTAATCTTCTTGTAATCAATTTGTTTTCAATATATCTTGAACTGTTTGTAGGCTATTAGGGAAGTACAAGGGTACCTTCAGTCACATTGATAACAAAAAGGTTTGTGGTAAACTGAGCACAATTTCTATACACTTTTTTGATGGCTTGGCAGGCTTGACGGTTAATAAAACTGTTGTTCTCAACTGAAAAATATCTGATATTTAACTATGTCATGAATTAAATGACAGATTCCAGAAAATTTAGATTGGTTTGGGTGGTGCACTTGGGATGCCTTTTACAGAGATGTCAATCCACGAGGAATCAAACAAGGACTTGAAAGGTTCCAAAGAGAGATTGAATTTTTTTATCTAAGCTGAACACTAGTAAACCAAGGAATCTTTGTAACCTTTTTCAAACCATTTTGTCTTTCTATATGCAGTTTATCAGCAGGCGGCTGTCCTGCTAGATTTCTCATCATCGATGATGGTTGGCAACAATCTGTAGATGGATTTCGCAAAGATAATGAACCAGCTATTAACGGAACTGAGTATGTGTTTACCCCTGCTAAGACTAATGAGTCCATATGGGTTGACTGATCTACATCACTTGATTTACATCTGCTGGTTAATAGGTTTGCAGAGAGATTAGTTGACCTCAAAGAAAACAAAAAGTTTCGAAATAGAGGAGTTGAATGCGACTGCAATGATCTAAGTCAGTTTGTCAAGGCAATCAAGGAGAAATATGGAGTGAAGTAAGTTTGTGATCAATTGATTCATAGTTTCTATTATCTTTTTGTTCTGTTCAGTAATTTTTATTTTTGGTCTTACAGATATGTCTATGTTTGGCATGCCTTGGTTGGTTATTGGGGAGGGCTCCATCCATCTGCTGAAGCAATGAAGAAATACAATCCCAAGATTAAATATCCACTGCAATCCTCGGGGACACCGGGAATGTTAGGGATATAGCCATGGATAACTTGGACAGATATGGGGTTTGGCTTATTGATCCCTCAAAGATTTACAAGTTTTACAATGACCTTCATGAATACCTTGCTAAATGTGGTGTAGATGGAGTGAAGGTAGATGTGCAAAATGTGATAGAGACTATGGGAACTGGTTATGGCGGACGGGTGTCACTGACCAGACAGTATCAACAAGCACTTGAGTCGTCAATTGTCAAAAACTTTAAAGACAATAATCTAATTTGCTGCATGTGTCATAACACAGATTCTATTTATAGGTGTGCTTTTATTCTGAATGAAATTGTTACCACTAAGCTAATTCACTTACATTTCTTCCTCATATTTTTTTCGCTGATTTCAGTTCAAAAAAGAGTGTTGTTGCCAGAGCATCAGAGGATTTCATGCCAAGGGAGGTAACTTTCCAGACTTTGCATGTGGCCTCTGTTGCATTCAATAGTCTTCTACTTGGGGAGATATTTGTACTGGGACATGTTCTATGTAAGTTTTTACATCATAAATCTTCATCTCTTTTCAATCATCTCAATGTTCGGTCCATAAAAATATAAAATAGTTGGATAAAGTAGGCTTCTCTTCATTGGATCATACTTAATAATTTGTACTTAGCGGTTTGCCATGAACACATAGCCATCCCTAAGTTCTTAAGAATCATTGGTTACCTCTTAGCAGTGAGAACTGCTGAATGATAACTGCTTGTTTCATAATTGCAGAGCAATCATGCAACAGCAGAGTTCCATGGTGCAACTAGAGCAGTGGGTGGTTGTGGTGTATATGTAAGGTAATCAGATTGCTCGTTATTACAGTGCTATTGCTAAGATAAATAATTATTGGTTGCACAACTTGTGTTTAAGATTTTGTGATTATACAAATGACAGTCTTCTGTATATTTAAACGTACATGGATCTGTTCCAAGAGCGAGGTATGCAGGTCGACCTACCAAGGATTGCTTATTTGTGGACTCAGTCATGGATGGGAAGAGGTACATGTTTGCAACATCATTCTTTGAACTTTGCTTCTATCATTCAATAGTCTCATATTTTTTTGTGATTCCCCAATGTAGGAAGAACATGATCAGTGATGAGCACCAAAGCTTGTGGAGCATTTCGTACTTTAGTTTATTTTAATCTAACTATTTAGTAAATTCTACAACTTCGGTTTTGGTTGTTAGATGTGAGCATTGACAATATGTAATAATTTAATTTGTAGTTTCCCCCTAGATCATGTAGTATTGATTTTGAAATGAAATTAAGGTCTTTCTTCATGTATGATGATGGTATCAACTGAGTATAGTGTCATTTATATTTGCTTTTTTATTTAAGCCTAAAAGTTGTGCACGTGTTGGATAGATTGCACCCTATGAAAAGAGTGTATTGAAGGTTGAAAAATGTGGTTTTTTTGGTAAAAAAAAAATTGAATATCAAAATGAATTAGCGGCGGGTGTAACCGCGCAATGTGTTCGTCCATTTTGGCGGCGGTTACAACCGTCGCAATGTGCTCATGAAAACTGCTGCTAAAAATCAGAAATAAATATGGTTAAGCAGGTTTTGCCGACGGCTATAACCGTTGCTAAATAGCATATAGCGACGATTTTGCCAGCGGTTGTGGACAACCGTCGCTATATGTTTGTTAGAGACGGTTATGCCAGCGGTTGCTGAAAACCGTTGTTGAACACTCTAGTGACGCCTTTATTCGCGGCGGTTTCTTAACCGTCTCTGTATTATGTAGCGGCAGTTATAATCGTCGTTGTATGTCTTAGGTGACCGTCGCTAAAATACAATTTTCTTGTAGTGTCCGTTTAAATCTATTCAATTGGTCAACAGACCACACAACCAAAATGTCTCAGTGGAGGATCACACCTCAATAGAGGATGACACTTTTCATAAGTGGGTAATTTAATGCATAGAAAAGTCTTACTCATGACTACTTAAATCCGCTTAAGTTCAGTCAAGTGGTCAGCAGACCACACAAAAAAAATGCCTCAGTAAAGGATCACACTCTCAGTTAGTGGGTAATTCAATGCATAAAAACGTCTTACTCAAGACTACTTAAATCCATTTAAGTTTAGTCAAGTGGTCAGCAGACCACACAAGCTAAGTGCCTCAGTGGAGGATCACACCTCAGTAGAAGATATCACTCTCCGTGAGTGGGTAATTCAATTAATCAATCATTGAGCATAAAAACATCTTACTCATGACTACTTAAATATCTTTAAGTTTTGTCAAGTGGTCAACATATCACACAATATTTTCATACAATTTCCAAGATAAATAGATTTGAATTCATGATTAATTTCCTTAAGTTATGCTTAAATTCCGACTTAAGTATATTGGAAACTCTTGAAAGATGTCAATCAAGTTTTTGCGTCCTTAATGCAAATATTTTTAAGTCAGCAGACTAACAAACATACACAAAATTTGGAGATCATAAAAGCTTGATCATAAAATTTGGGTCACAAAATTTGGACATACACAAAATTTGGAGATCATAAAAGACCAATACTTGACATGAAGTCATCATATTCACTCCATTTTGCTTTGATTCACTCCACATGACATGTCTTTATGACTAACTATGAACCTATTTTCTTCTTTATCCTCGCCAACTCCTTATAATATAAAAGACTTGGTCAAAATTCTTAATTACTGAATATTTTAAGTCCCCACACATCCAATCATATCGAAACAAGGCAATTGGTCTCACCAAATTGAAATATATATTAAAAAATGTTAGGAAATCAGGTTTTTGCAATTATGTTTTGTAACCAGGATGATGTGGCGTGATCTCGAAACAATGATGAAAATCTCAAAGATTTTATGTATATCTCAAGGTTGTAAAAAGCTCCTCTAATGATGCCACATCATCCTGATTGCAAAACATGGTTACAAAACCTAATTCCCTAGCCTCACTCATATATATTATCTCTATAATTCAGGACAGCTGATCTCATTGGAATTATAATATATGGAAGTTAATAAAAAGCTTCTTGAACATATTGATCAATGGAACATTGGAATAAGCTTAAAACATTCACATAAATGTATGTAGTCAATAGATACGAGCTCAGCTGATAGACTTATAGCTGATAATGTTACAAGTGCAAGTGCAGGGATTATTATTATTATTATTTATACCTAATTTATCATTACAAGCTGAAAATATGACAACCTCAGCGCATGTCGAACACGTGAGGAATGGTCTCGTGCACTGCACGTGGGAGAGAATGTGCGTGCTCGGCACATGTAGTGATAAAAGAATATTTGTGTCGAAGATAAGTAGCCACCAATAAATAACAGGAATCAATGGGAAGCAAGGAAAGTGGAGTGCTTAAGAGAAGATCCAGCCAGCCAGAGGTGGACACGAAGAAATCTCTAACCAAAGGGATCAAGTCAACTATGTTGGATAGCAACTGAAAACTGCCCGCAGGTGGAACCAATGCGGAGTAGCCTATATAAACTTAACAATAGCGAGTGCATTGGAATGTCGTTAATGCTCGATAAAGCGACTGGACAAATAACAAGGTTAGCCTTTGCTAGGGTCTGCGATGAAATCAACTCTAATAGTAAATTCTAATGATGGACTAATTAAAACTTCCATCGTGGTTGCTTCAGATATCTTCAAGGCCTTTGGTGTCGAAGTCGAACTGATCGAATCCTCACCATCCCATGCATTTGGTCAGCTAGTATGAGTCTCATTTTCATTTAATCTCATTTTCTTTTTAGCTGTGTGTCTTTATTTGTTACGAGTTGTGATTGTGTGTGTGTCTATTACAGATTTTGCTGCTACTGCTTAAAGCATATAAGCGATTTGTATGCGAAGAGGCCGATAAGTTGCTTAATGTGATGGTTGGGTAGCCCCTCCTCTTCCATTGCTTCATAAGCTTCACGCTTAGGGTGTGTTTGGTTGTATGGAATCTTATGTTATGAGAATTCATGAGGGGATCCCTACATGTTAGGCTAAATTGATATATCACTCCACATCTACCATTTGGTTTTGTGATCAATAGTCATGTTTATGGGACTTCCATTCCCACCATTTATCACAAAACCAAATGGTGGATGTGGAGTGATATATCAATTTAACCTAAAATATAGAGATCCCCTCATGGATTCTCATGGCATAGAATTTCATGCAACCAAGCATACCCTTATGTTAGCCATGGCAACCCGAAACTTTGAGCTAAAGTTGTTGTCGTTGACACAACATAGTCTCATATCAAGTGGTAAACAACATCACTTGAAAAATATAAGTAATTGAATATGCATTAAAAGCAACAGGGCCTTTTGTGGACAATTGAATGGTTGAGCTCCGTTTGAGAAATCTTACACCCAAAGGGAGACGGGTGTCTAAGTTGAAGGAGTTGTCAGAGAAAGTATTTCATGTAAATGGTGGTTTACATGATCATCTTAATGAGCTAATTACGTTTTGAACGATAAAAGGCCTCGTGCTTCTCTACTTGATTTTATTGGGATTCTATTTTTTATTATTCTTTTTTTTAATTATATTATGTAGTCATATTCTTTTTCTTCTACGCTGCAGAAAAACTCAACATTAGCAACAACAAAACGTAAACAACCAAATTGATTTATTTACACCAACAAGTTATGTGAAGAGGAAGCCGAATTCAAACTGAAACATGAGTTTTTATTTGCATCTAGAATCATACAAGTCAAACAGCCAAAGGAAGGAAAAAAAACAGATCAATGTGTTTATTGATTTTGTGGTAGAACCTTTGTGCTTCTTTTTCGTGTTGTTTCTTCTAAGGGACTACTAGGGTATGTTGTTTCATACACCAAACGCATTAATCGCACCAAAAAAGACACGGTAATTATAGCATATGTGAGATAGTGGTGTTGGGAATGGAAATGACGGTGTCATGGAGGAATAACCTAAAAAGTATGTTGATTCAGAATCATTATTGCATATAAAAAAGAACAATTCTTAAGAGTTAGGCCCCTAGCACCAGATCGGTGCCAAGAAATTTTAAGAACGTGGTGAAGATGAAAAAAATAAATGAAGATGAAAAACAAATGAAGAATAAAAATAAAATAAAAAAGATGATGAATAGTTTTGAGACTCCCTTGGCGCCAGGAGTTTGGCTATTAAGAATTGTTGTATCACTACACCATATTGGCATTTTTGTAACAACTCCCAAAACAGTATCACTTTTGAAGTGTAACAATTCACTTAACAACTTTACACATTTTCACAAACAAAATGATACAATAATAGTATCACCATGAAGAGTATGGTTATAAAAGTGATACTATTCATGGTGATCCAACTTATTGTATCATTTTTTTTGTGTTACTGTTTTTCATTTTTTTGACTAAATTTAGTTTTGATTTGAAATTGTTTGATAGATTGTAACATCCCAAAAGTGATACTATTTTTAGAGTTGTTACAAAAGTGTCAATTTGATGTAGTGTATATATATATAAAAATTAAAAAAAAAAAAAAATTTAACTCGGGTTGCCTGGGTGAAAGCCAAGTTAACCAGGCTGGACGACAAAGCCGAAGTAGGCACAGAGAGTACCAAGTTACTGTAGTTGTAGTAATAAGTTGTGTCAGTCAAAATAAATGTACGCAGAAAGAGTATGGCTGTTGAAGTTGTAGTAATTAAATTTGTCAGTAAAAATAAATGTAAGCAGAACGAGCGTGGCTGTGTAGTTGTAGTAATGAATCATGTCAGTAAAAATAAATTGTAAGCAAAAAAAAATTTAGTAAAAAAAAAAAAAGAAAGAGTTAGGTGAAAGTTTGTTGGAGTGGTTACAGAAAGTTATTGTGGGGAGAGGGTAAAAACATTGTATAAAGGAATTCTTCTACTGAAGCGAGAAACAAGAGAATAAAGGAATTCTTCCCTTGTTCTGCTTTAATTTTCCTACAACTTGATAGGGTCAGAAGAGAGATAGATCCATCCTGAATATGGATGCGATATGGTTCAACCACGAACTATTCAGATTTTTATATCTTTGTGGATTTTTTATCACTAAGGTTGATGACCGCCCTCCATGTTTTCTTTGTATATGATGAGGTGAGAGACTACTCTGCATTTTTCTGAAATCTAATATGCTTACTACTAGTATAATCTTAGTGCATATTTATGGTAATCTTTATCAATCCACATAAGCAATATTGTATTTACTTTTCAGTAAGCACACTAATAATACAATAAAGGTTCATTATTTTTATACTTTTATTTTTAAGCAACCAAAAATTATTTATACTTCTAACTTCATTCCACTTACTTGTATTCCACTTACTTCATTCCACAAAGTAACACCTTACAAAGTAACTTTTAAAAAAATAGAGAAAAATAGGAGAGTATGGTTGTTGTAGTTGTAGTAATGAATTGTGTAGTAAAAATAAATGTAAGAAGTAGCATGGTAGTTGTAGGAATGAATTATGCCAGTAAAAATAAATGGAAGCATAAAAGTATTTTATTGAAAAAAAAGAGTTGGGTGAAAGTTTGGTGGAGTAGGTGACAGAAAGTTAATTGTGGGGAGGGAGGAAAACATTGAATAAAAAGGCTCATTGTCATTCACTCTCCACTCTTTTACTGAAGCATACTCAAGCAAGTGAGAAGCAAGAGATCATAAGAGAAGAGAGGAACTCTTAATTTACATATCCCATTCACCATCATTGTTCTGATTTAATCTTACTACTTAATTTGTTTGCCACTTATTATTTGAAGTTTACTAAAAATCAATTGAATTTGATAGGGTTACCAAAGAGAGATCCATCTTGAATATGGATGTGATATGGTTCAACCACGAACTATTCAATTTCTTCACATCTTTGTAGATTTTTTATCACTAATGTTGATGACCGCCCCTCTATGTTTTCTTTGTATATGAGGTGAGACACATTCTGAAATCCAATATGCTTACTACTAGTATAATCTTAAAATAAGCAATATTGCATTTACAAAAGTCATCTCCTCTAAAATGAAAAACATATACTGAAGAGGTGGTTTTAAAGTATGAAGTCTTATCAGCAAATGGACAATTGGGTAGTATTGCTCTATTCTGAAAAGAAGCTAAACAGGGAGCAGTAGGCGTGTTGGCGGTGAACATTGATGTTACGGTTCTGGCTTGCATTACTTGTCTTATTTATGGGAGAGTGTGGTGTTGGCGGTGAACATTGATGTTACGGTTTTGGCTCGCATTACTTGTCTTATTTATGGGAGAGTGTCGAATATCTTTCATTTATCCGGACCGAATATTTTTTTTTAGTTATCATAAAGCTTACTGATAAGTGGTGGGATGAGTTTTTTTGTCTGTATACGGTTTAATGTTATCCATCATCCTTCAGTAGACTAAAACAAGTCTCAAAGGGCTCTAGCTCATTTGACATGCAACGATAGCTGATTTCTCCCATCAATAATCATGTTTTACATATTCACTCTTATTCTCAAATAGAATTAAAGATTTTTTTTTTTTTTTTTTTTACAATCCCCAACCACCACCAAAAAAATAATCATAATTATGATTTAGGACTGCCTTCATTTATTATTATTATTATTATTATTATTATTATTATTATTATTTATTAAAATTTTTATTTTATGATCGTTGACATTTTTTATTTATTTATTAATCTATGCCGAAGACTACATGACTGACCCTATAGGATTAATCAAACCAGACTCGAAGGCTACAATATTTTTGCCACTTAATGTCCTCCTTATCGCAAGTGTATAATTTTTTTTTTCCAGATATGACATAGTTTGAGGAAATCGAAGTTATTTGTAATATTCATGTGATATAGCTTATTTAACTTTGGTGCTATTGGAATTGTAGTACGACGATATAAGAAACGCAGGGGTACTCATCAATATGATGTCCCAAACCATACAAAATTGATGGTGGTGAAATGCAATGCCTTTGGACAGCCTATCGGCAAGACTGCGGCAAAAGTATCCACTGAAATAGGTATTATCGCACGGGATGGAAGTAAGGTGCCTCTTTTACCTTGCAAATGGCCGAAGATTTCACAAAATGTGAAAGAAACTATTTGGAAGATCATATCGGTAATAGTCTTGCAAGTTTAATAATATACGGCATAACACATTTTCCCAAAAAGTATATCTATATTATTTATCATCGTAGCTTGATAATTATTGGAATCCTACATTTTTGTCACAGGCAAAGTTCTCATTCGAAAACTGTACGGAGAAAACTAAGGTCTTTGTCTATCTTGAGGAGTGATTTTGTTTAAAATTTGATAATTAGTGTTTTTATATATCGTCATGTGATTATATTATACTAAAAAAAACTTTATTTTAAAATTTGACAGAGATGGGTCCAAACTAAAGCTTGCGATTGTTGGAAACAATGGAAACACTATTTGTTCAGGGAATATCATAGGTATGATCGACCACTTGAGCAACAATATGAGCACACTGATGATGGGGTGGATAAGGCCCAGTGGCGAAAGCTTGTAGAGTATTGGATGAGCGAAAATTTTAAGGTGTATATGTTAAGTACTGTAGTTTAACTAGTACGATAGTTCATATGATTAAAAGGAATTGTAACTGTGAATTTGTGTTTGCATGCAGAAAGTCAGTGCACAAATTAAAGCAAATCGCGCCCGATTGAAGATGATTCATCGATGTGGAACCATGTCATTTGCACGTAAATGGGAGGAAGAGGTAGCATTTTTTTTTTCCAATGATTTCAATATAAAATGTATGTTATGTGCCATGCAGCTCATATATTACCCCTTAATGCATGAAGATGTAATAGCTTATGTATATTCTTTTAATGTAATTTGTATTATTCCAGAGAGAAAAAAACCTAAATGGACAAGAACCAGATCGTATGCAAATGTTCAAAGCAACTTACACATTATTTGATGGATTATTTCCGCAGCCTAGCAAGGAGATATGTACGTTATATTCTATGGAATTATATGAATGTACCTAGTTAATGTGTTGTTCAATTGTTGTTAACCATCATAAAATATATTTGATCATTTATGGTTTATGGGTATGCGCATCTGTTTTGATGCAGGAGCAAATGGAACAACTAACACAGCCAACAAATGGCCGAAAGGGAATGAATAGGGAGGATGCGTTTACAGATGTGATGGGGGGGGGGGGGGGGGGGGGTGGGGAGCTAGGGGGGGGGGGAGGGGGGATGGACATGGGAGGGCCAAGATGTATGGGGTTGGCGTCACTCCAAAAATGCTCCGCAATGAAGATTGGCAAAATCATGAGCAAATGAATGCGGTCGTTCAGAGACTGGCGGATGAAGCTAATGCCAAAATACGTGAGCTAGTGGAATCACATGAGCGTACTAAACAACAGCTGGTTGCAGCTCATGATGCAACTGCACAAGAGCTCGCAGCTACCAAGGAGAAGCTAGCAGCCACTGAAGCAAATCTGGAGACAACGAAAGCAAATCTGGAGACAACTGGAAACAACCAAAGCAAATCTGGAGACAACCAATCAGAAAGTAGACACGTTGTCCATTGATATTGAGGCAATTAGAGCATTCATGACAAACATCCAACCTCTAATGGGATCCGCGACGCAGCCAAGCAGGGTGAGTAATTAAACTTTAACCATACACACCTAAATACATGAAGATATTCCTATATTGTTTTTTTTTTTTTTTAAATTAGCCAACCTATTTGGTGTTGATACATGAAACTAATCATATATAGTAAATAAACTTAGACAACACATTTTGTCAAATAATGGAACTCGTTTACCTTGTAATCTATTTTAGAGAAAACATTTTGTCAAATAAGCACTCATTTCGATTATAGTAGCTAAAACTAAACCCTTGATATTTCTGCATTGTTTAATATGGACTCCCTTTTGGTCTTTAAGTTTCATGGTGTAAATGACCCATGACTTTGTTCACATATGCTAAGAAGGCGACTGGTTACATAAGAGGTCTGGCTTTTGCTGGTTGTTAGCTCGACCTCTGGTTTATGCTAGTTTTATGCTAATTTGAATGTTGAATGCTGCTTGAATGCTAAAATGTTGAAATGCTTGAATGCCTCAAATGTATGCTGAAGAACTATTTTTACTGTTATTTTTGTAATTAGGATGATTATGACTGCATCTGTGGGTTTCCCTCTTGATATAGTTTATTTTATCAGAGATGTTTTGGAGTTATGTTGACCAGCGGTTGGATTTGAACTTTTTATATCTTACAGGGATAAAGAAGGCGACTGGTTACATAAGAGGTCTGGCTTTTGCTGGTTGTTAGCTCGACCTCTGGTTTATGCTAGTTTTATGCTAATTTGAATGTTGAATGCTGCTTGAATGCTAAAATGTTGAAATGCTTGAATGCTGAATCGTATGCTTGAATGCCTCAAATGTATGCTGAAGAACTATTTTTACTGTTATTTTTGTAATTAGGATGATTATGACTGCATCTGTGGGTTTCCCTCTTGATATAGTTTATTTTATCAGAGATGTTTTGGAGTTATGTTGACCAGCGGTTGGATTTGAACTTTTTATATCTTACAGGGATAAAGACTTCATCAGAGCATCATTCAAAAGAATGGTATCAAACAAATGCGGTTTTTCGTGTCAGCTTGGCAAATTTTTTGTTCTTTGGAATATTTGCTCTCATAATGATTGGTGTCAAGGACCAGAATGACAAAAGAGATTCATGGCACCATGGTGGCTGGATTTTGAAGATTGTAATCTGGGCATTGCTCATCGTCCTCATGTTTTGCCTTCCAAATGTTATCACTGATATCTATGGTTAGTGATGTCATGTAGAATTGGCTTTTCATACAATGTCCTTGTAACTTCTACATTTTTTTTTGCCATGTATTAAACTCCAGAATTTTTTTTAATCTTGTTTAGTGCTAGTCTCTTTGAATCTTAGACGTAAAGAGTGCTTCTAGTTCTGAAAAATCTTAGGAACTTATTACCTTTTCTCATTATTATTCATAGTTATGAAAAATCTTAGGAACTTGTTACTTTTTCTCGTTATTATTAAATCATCCATTGAAGGTAAGCATATATGATAGTTACACAAGGAAGAGTGTTTAGTTTAGGATTGGTAAACTCTATAGCCTGACATCGTTTCATCATTCCCATCTGCAGAAAAAATCTCTATATTTGGATCAGGGTTGTTTCTTCTGGTTCAAGTGATTATTTCACTAGACTTCACATATTCGTGGAATGATGCATGTGTTGAGAAAGATGAACAGAAGTGGTTGGTTTAAAAACTCTACATCCGTCCTTTTATATTTTATTTAACACACGTTTCTCTCTCTCCTCTTTCTGGCTTTCTTGTTTACATGGTATATGGCTTTGATATATTACTTTCTTCTTTCACTGATCTTTCTATATATTGTGGGTCACAGGTTCATTGCCTTGCTTGCAGTTTCATCTGGATGCTATATTGTGACATTTGTATTTTTGGGACTTCTTTTCATTTGGTTCGACCCCTCCGACCAGGACTGTGGTCTTAATGTTTTCTTTCTTGTTATGAGCATGATTCTTGCTTTTGTGTTTGCCGTTGTTGCATTACATCCACAGGTATGGAACTCACACAAATTAGTATCACAGATGTAGGAAGAGAAAATATTTTGGATTTCAAATTGTTTTCAAGATGGCCTCATTTACTCTTCAGATCATTTGGTTATTGATAGAATGTTCTATGAATGCAACTTTTCTTCAGACTTGCTGACACTTGGTTTTCCTTCAATGCAATAATTTATTTCAATGACATTTTTTTTTTCAAATTTAAAATGTTTAATAGAGGAATTGGAGTGTAACCTCTAGCATTGATAGCCAATTGGGAGCAATAATTCTTTTGAGAAATTGCTTGTCAAATGTCAACATTTGTCCTCCTCTAGGCTTAGGGTCAAAGTTCTTTGATTTCAATGAGACCCACAGTGGAAAAATCGGGGGTTTGTTCTTTGAAGTCTAGGGATCCCTTGGATGTTCAACTATCCCATGAACTCAGCACTTCTCATTGTGCACTTGAAATCCGATGAGAGTAGCAAAGGGCTAACCTACGAGGAAATTAATTAACTGTATTGACTAGAAATTGCTAAAGAAACTTATTTTTTGTCACTATTAAAACAGAAAGTGGGCTTGGAAAGAGTGTGATTTGAGGAGTTGGGACATCTGTTTGTGGCAAAGTTAATCTTTTTCGCTTTAAGAATCCTGAGATTACAATATTGTAGTTGAGAACTAAAAGGGTGATTTTTGGATATGAAAACAGGTAAATGGCAGCCTGTTGCCTGCATCTGTAATTTCAGTGTATTGTGCATACTTATGCTATAGCGCTCTCTCAGTTGAACCTAGAGGTTATGCATGCAATGGTCTCCATAAGGATTCCAAAGGAGTCTCTACAGGTACTCTCATTCTTGGGATGCTCACCACAGTTCTCTCAGTACTGTACTCAGCTGTTCGTGCCGGATCATCCAAAACATTTCTGTCCCCACCATCGTCACCCAAATCAGGTATGTTTAAGCTTGGTACAACTCTTTTTTGCATTCTGAAATGAATACTAATCTATTAAGGGCATTAGTGATCTCAAATTCAGTCTTAAGTTCTGTCTAGGATCTGGTTTCATAGCAAAAAGGGAAAAAGAAAAAGAAGCCGAGAGCACATAAGGGTCTGAAAGAACTTCAACCTAATTGGTCGATAAATCACCTATGTAGATTTTTAAATTTTAAAGTTCAATTAACCATCTTAGAGCTGATATTGATATATGGAACCAATCAAATCCCATCATCCAAGGGAGCACGAGTATGGAACCAATCAAATATTGGTCTCTCCTAATAGATTGTTTGCTGAGGGGGTAGGATATGTGGGGAGTTAGAAAGTATATATATGATGAGGCCTAGAAATGAAAACGAAACACCAAAGGACAGGTGCAGATAGAGCTAAAGGCTAGTAATGGTGCCAAATACAACATCCCTCATTGAAATAGTATAATGGACAGCTGCATGTGTGGGTTCGGGATGAACAGGTTTTGCCGTTTTGGTTTATGTCTTTATTCGTGTATTTGGTATAATGTCTATATGCACTCTTTCCTGTGTCCAAATGAGAAAACCTTTATATTCTCTTAACCATCCGAATTTATTGTTCAGGTGATGAGTGACTCAACTAATGTGCTGTCGCCTGGAAGGACTATTAGTGATGCTAAGGTAGCAGATGCACTTTTAAGAAATATATCAGCTGCTACAGGAAGGGTCATTACTACCCAGTTTGCATCTAATATTCATCGGCTTGGAAGTGTGAAAGCTGCAGCTGATTTTATTGGTGGAAAGTTGGTAAGTGATCTCTAGCAAGGATTGTGATTTCGTTTTTCAAGTTAATTTTGGTCTCCTGATTTTAAGAAATATGTCGTGAAATATTTCGGTAAATATTTCGGTGAAATATTTTGGTCTCTTGAAATTTATATAAACTTTATTACAGGATTTCCATTTGCTTATGTATGTCAATTCTTGTTACTTCAGCCAATTTATGGCTTTGCTTCTGGAGATCCTTTGCGCTTCAAAAGAGCTGTAGGTCACAAGGATTTGTTCTACATTGACGACAAGGATGTCGAATTTAAAGATGTAAGAATCAGTTGTCATGTTGACTCCAGATTATTATTTGTAACTATATTCAGATTCTTTTTAACCCACACAATATTTGACATGTGTAGGTGATCAAAGCTCCTCTGCCGAAACCCCCTCTAGATACATCAGTTGTAGAGCTCATTGGCTTGCTATTGAAGGTGTACAACCTGCCATTCCAGAAAATGCTCCAGTTGAAGGTCTGTCTCTTATCAAGGGTTTGAGACTACCTTTTCCAATGACATTTTCAACATCACATGCATGCATTTCAAAATTAATCCAAGAACCCCCCATCCCAAATAAATCCATTTGGTTTCAGCAAGTTAGAATCTAAACATTGAATTGGTTAAGGCATTGCAGCCATTGCTTGAATATAAAATCTTCTTAGGTCTGTGAAATTAGCGTCAATACTATCTCATCATGCCATATTGGAGACACTTGGATCTGACAGTATCCTAGGTGTTCTGTTTTTTGATTCTTTGTTTTAGTTACATGTACTAAATGAATGTTCAAAAAAAAGTTAGAATGGAAGATTGCATTAGAGTTGTTCCCTTTGGTTTTAGGATAAGTAGCCTGAGAAAGAAGAAGCATGTATGCCATGAATAGCATCAGGTTTCATTTCTTTATATTCCTTCCCAAAAATGTTGTCAAAAGTTTAATTTCTTTTTAAGAAGAGGGAAAGCTAACTTTAGAGTGGACATGCTTCATTTGTAACGCTGGTAGCTCCGACTGAGAACAGAAAGTCAGAACACAGAGAGGATGGGCTCCCTGTTGAAATTAAATTGCCTGTTAAGCACATATTATCTAGGGAACTTCAGGTATACAGTGTTAGTGTTATATGTGTATTGTAATTTCTTATTAACTTTAATTAATCAACTTGAATTTAATGCTTATTGATGTGTCTGCAGTTATACTTTGATAAAATCACCGAGCTGACTGTCACTAAGTCTGACACGGTTCTGTTCAAACAAGCATTAGCAAGTTTGGCTACAGATTCAGGACTTCATCCCTTCGTTCCTTACTTCACATACTTCATTTCCGACGAGGTATAGTTCATTGTGTTCTAATATTCCAATTTTCTTTTTTGGTCGGAAAAGATGATATTTTTTATTCAATTTTCGACAATACGACGTAATATGATGGGAGATTGGTCTTAGCTCATTCCAAGTTGTTTTTTTTTTTATTTATGAAAACCCCAGGTTACTAGGAGTTTGAATGATTTTCGTCTCCTGTTTGCTTTGATGCGCGTTGTCCGGAGCCTTCTCCAGAATCCACATATACATATCGAACCTTATGTGAGTTCATAATTTAATTGGTAAAATAGCAATTATATCAATTCAAGATTTTCGGTACAGTAGTCCCACTGCATGTGATGCAAGTCAACACTTGATGGTTCCCCTTGAATATGTCAAATGTTAGATGCCATCCTGCATGTTTTCTGACTTATCCATTTGCAGGGCAGGAAGGATACATATGTGCACCATCTAATGATATTTTCTTTTGATTTTGGCAGCTACACCAACTGATGCCATCTGTTATTACTTGCCTTGTTGCTAAAAGGTTGGGGAATAGGTTTTCAGATAATCACTGGGAGCTTAGGAACTTCACTGCAAATTTAGTGGCTTCGATATGCAAGAGGTAAGAGTATGTGTCAGTGAAATTGTATTGATATGTGCAACAAAACAATTACGAATAGGAGACATAATATTTTGGGCCACAAAGTTTGATTCTTTCCACTGAAAGTTGCATGGTGAGAAATTACACTGGAACCTTTTGTTTTATTTATTTGAGATGCATAATACCGACTTGAACTTAAGAAGTTATCTAGGCTTTTTTTTGGGATCATTATTTCAACCTTTTAGCCTACACATTTATGAATTTCCTATTAGTAACCCTTTGAGTCTTTTAACAACCTTTTCTTTGTTAAAATAACCCATTTATGAATTTTCTTTCGCCCTTTTTTTTTTTGTAATTTCAAAATAACGAAAATTTCGTGAAATCACAATCCTTGAACTCCAGTTTGTTTAAAACAATTCTGTGATGTCTCTTATTCGAGGATCCTTTATGCATCCAAGCATTTCAATCGGCCTTAATATTAATTAATGCTTTTGGTGAATGTGATAGGTATTCGTTGGCATGTCACTAAGGACATATTTGGAAGCGTTCACATTAGAACTCTCGGTGACTGGACACGTCAACTGAAAACCTTCTTATCTGAGGTCTGCCAGATAACAACCCAAAGTAAGTATATGACAACTTCTATTTCCTTGATCAATTTAGCATCAGTAGCCGTTGGTAGTGAATACATGAACATTAACTCCATTTCCTAGACAACTCAGTTTTCTCTTATTTAATTGTATATTATAATAAATTTTTTTCTTTTATGTGACACTTTAAACATTGATTCCCATAAAAGCTTCATAGAGTTTTATTAAGTTAGCTTTAAAAATTGTAGTAGACTTTAATTGTTAGATACATGGATTAGTATTATTGTTATCATAAATGTCATCTAAACCATACTAGACATATGTCATCTAAACATGGATGATATTTGTCATCTAAACGGGACAACCATCTCTAAATGCAGAAACATCGTCGCTACTTAAAGCATTAGCCACGGCTAATGAGCCGTCGCTAAGCTTTAAAAAAAATTTATATTAGCTACGGCATTTCAATGTTGAATGTTGAATGCTGCTAATTTTAATGTTGCTTGAATGCTAATTTGTATGCTGAAATGTATGCTTAAATGCTGAATGCTAATTTGAATGCTGAAATGATTATTTAAACGCTGAAATGTTGCGATTTTGAATGCTTGAATGCTGAAATGCCAGTATGTTTTTTGAATTTATTTCACCGTTTCAGCATTTATTTCAGCGTTTCAACACTTATTTCAGCATTTCAGCTTTTAAATTTCAGCATTGTAACATTTAAATTTATTTATTTCACCTTGTTAATATGTTCCGCTTACCTTTGTCGATCCTACAAATGCACCAACTCAAAATATAAAAGAATATTTTATTCTATCTAATAAGATGTTCATTATTAATGTTAAAAACACATCTTAATTGTAACTTAGAGTCTCCATTTGAATGTGAAACTTTATGAGATTTGTATTACATAGTTTAAGCATTCAATACGTTTCTCATGCACTGCTCCTTCAAATTTTACAGGTTTAGGTGTTGCTGGATTGATATTGGTTTTGAAGTAGAAGATATAAAATTTTGAAGTCGAAGACATTTGTGGGATGATCTATATTGTGTGCAAGATCATCTGAATTTTACAGATTTTAGGTGTTGCTGAATTGTAGTATGCATAGACGATCACTATGATTTATGTAGTTATTTAAGATTAAGTGAGTTATATATATCTCAATTTGAGGTTGACAGAGTATTTGGGATTGTATTTTTTTGTGATGGACAATTTATTGATTATACGATAATTAATATAATTGTGTTCAGGTTTAAAATGTTTATTCAGAATGACAATAAAAAAGATATGCCAAATCTTAAAATTAATATAATTTTATTATAAAAAAATAATTTTCATTTGTAATTTTTTTAGCCACGACAAAAATCGTTACAGTTTTTTCAATTTTTTTGCAGAATAGCGACGGCTTAGAAGCCATCCCTAACTAGCCACGACAATTATCGTCGCTAATGTCCATTTGGAATTGCACTTTAACCACGGCAGAAAAGCCGTCCCTAACTAGCCACGGCAATTATCATCGCTAACTAGCTACGGCAATTACCGTCGCTAATGTCCGTTGGATTTGCACTTTAGCGACGGCTTTCCTACCGTTGCTAACTAGCCACGACCAATACCGTCGCTGATAACCATTTGAATTTGTAACTTAGTGACGGCAAATACCGTCGCTAGTTTTTATTTTGCCACAGTTGCAGCCAAAATATTAAATAACTTTAGCGACCGCACTTTTCAATTTAGCGACAGGTTTATACCGTGGCAAATTAGCCACGGATATTTTTGTCGTTGCTGATTCAAATAGCGACGAATGAAATAGCTACGGTATTGCGACGGTTGTTGTGCCGTCGCTGATTCCTTTTAGCTACGGTTTTAGCTCAATCAACAACGGTTTTTTGCCATTGCTGATTTGACTTTTTTTTGTAGTGACTTGCTTTCGCTCTGGTCCATCGCCTCCACCTTGCATGAAAACTCGCTTTCGCTTCGCTTCGATCTAGTCCACATCTAAGCAGCTGCATTCAATACCTGAAGGCTTATCAACGGCGGAGCAAATGTGCTCTTAATAATCGGGCGAAAACTCACAAAATCCTAACTGGTGAGTCTCGAACCCGAGACCTCTCACAAGGAGAGTGAATGTCTGACCAACTGAGCTACAATTGATAAACAATACTGCCTTCATTAGTTAACTGTTAAAACACGACAATTAAACAAAGTCACATTTTGGTCAGGTGCACTGTTTTATGACAAAAACTTCCTTATCATTATGTTGAATCCAATTCTCCATCAAATAGCTAGGTAGCGATGAATATTTCAATGACTAAAAGGGTAGCTCATAAACTTGTTGGGGATCAATTTCAATGACCCTTCATATTTTTTATCTAAGAAATCACGAAAAAACACAAACACATACAATGTTTTGATGCTACCAACTTGAATTTCCTTTGGGAAATGACATTTGCAATAAAAGTGATTGCAATGGAGGTTGAAACTTGGGACAGGAACATACATTAACAAACAAGTAATGGAATTTGATGTTAACAAAGAAGAGCATAGATGAAAAGTCAAAAGAGTGTGCAGGGTTTGGCGAGAGGGCGATGGAGAAAGAAAAACGGAGAGAGATACAAAACACTCTGGTTGCACCATCATCATTAACAACAAATCAACTCAATTACAGAAATAATGAAAATCCCCACTTTAAAATTTTCAAATTTTTTAAAAGACCTCTGCCAATAGAGTTGAAAACTGAACTGATAGTTCGTTTTTTCATCTAAACTGTGAACTGAACCGACTTTAATCGATTTAAAAAATTTTCAAACTGAAACTGAACCGACCATTAATAAAACCAAACCAAAATTGAATCGATAGATTCTAATTTATGCAAACCGTAACCGAACCGATTAAAATTGAACCGATCGTCTATTTTAAATATATTATATATTATTTATATATAAAATACATATTTATTGTATATTTCGGCCGGTTCGGTTTTGTCGATTAAAATCACATAGAAACCGAAAATCGAACCGACTACTTTGATTTGAAATTTTTTAAAATTGAAACAGAACCAAACCGAACTTAAACCATATCGATCGATTCACTTTTGATCGGTTCAATCGGTTTGATCGATTTTTTTCAACTCTATCCGCTATGCATCATCATGAAACTAAACTTGCTTTGTAACTCTCGAGTCAATCACAACAAAAGAATAACAAAATGGCTCTCCGATAGATCGATAACACTTTCCCAATCACTCCCGAACGACCCAACATGCTCGCCAAACTCACTCACTCCAGAAAAAACCCAACATTAGCAACAACCAAATTGACTTATTTACACCAAGAGAAAGTTATGTGAAGAGGAAGCCAAATTCAAACTGAAACATGAGTTTTTATTTGCATCTAGAATCATACAAGTCAAACAGCCAAAGGAATGGGAAAAAAAAAGATCAATGTGTCTATTGATTTTGTGGTATTCTTTTTCGTGTTGTTTCTTTTAAGGGATTGTGAGGCATGTTGTTTAATGCACCAAACGCATTAATCGCACCCAAAAAAATCTCACTGTAGGGTAATTATAGCATATGTGAGATGGTGGTGTTGGGAGTGGAAATGATGGTGTTACAAAGCAATAACCTAAATAGTATGTTGATTCAGAACCATTATTGCATATAAAAAAGAACAATTCTTAAGAGCTAAATTTCAGATCGACGCCAAGGAAGCCTCAAGAACATGATGAAAGTGAAGAAAATAGATGAAGATGAAAAAGAAAAAAAAAAAAAAAAAAAGAACAAATGAAGAACAAAATAATAAAATAGGATGATGAAGAGTCTTAGTCTCCCATGATACTAAGGACCTGACTCTTAAGAATTGTTGTATAAAAAACAGAAATTAGAATCCAGACTGCCTGGGTGAAAGCAAGGTATACTAATGAAGCTCAACGACAACACGAAAGCAGGAACAAAGAGTACCAAGTTATTGTAGTTGTAGTAATAAGTTGTGTCGTCAAAATAAATGTAAGCAGAAAGAGTATGGATGGCTTTTGAAGTTGTAGTAATTAAATTTTTGTCAATAAAAAATAAATGTAAGCAGACCAAGTATGGTTGTGTAGTTGTAGTAATGAATCATGTCAGTAAAAATAAATTGTAAGCATAAAAAAATTCAGTAAAAACAAAAAAAGAAAGAGTTGGGTGAAAGTTTGTTGGAGTGGGTTACAGAAAGTTATGTGGGGAGAGGGTAAAAACATTGTATAAAATAGCTTCTTGTCCTTCACTTTCAACACTCTTCTACTGAAGCGAGAAACAAGAGAAGAAAGGAATTCTTCCCTTGTTCTGCTTTAATTTTCCTACAACTTGATAGGGCCAGAAGAGAGATAGATCCATCCTGAATATGGATGCGATATGGTTCAACCACGAACTATTCAGATTTTTCACATCTTTGTGGATTTTTTATCACTAAAGTTGATGAACGCCCTCCATGTTTTCTTTGTATATGAGATGAGACACTACTCTGCTTTTTTTTCTGAAATCCAATAAACTTACTACTAGTATAATCTTATTGCACGTTATTGTAATCTTTATCAATCCACATAAGTATTTATTTTGGAACGGGTATCCCAATGAATCACAATGGTAATAATGCATGACATTGAATTTATTGAAGGAATGGAATAGGAATAAATTGTGTCTTTACGAATTTACCCTCACTTATTATAATCATATAACAATAAGTGGAAATGACCAATGAATGGTAAGAATGGAAGATAAGAGGGCAAAGCCTTTGACCCATTGCATTACAATGGTCGATCATTGCATTACAATGGTCAAAGAGGTAACCAAACACGCCATAAGTTACAAAAATGGGATTACTCGTTGTCAGACTCTAGTATGTCAACAATAATGGGGAAAACATATTTTTGCTTGAAATTGAATGTCGATTAATATGGGTTTTATTTGACACTCAGGAAGAAGTGAAAGTGTTTTTTTTTTTAAATTAAGAAATGTGGGTATTGCAAGATAAAGGCAAGGGTATTGTTGGGCTTTCGCCTTGCCGGAGGTCCACGTTCAATTTGAAGCATTTGGCCAAGTCAAATGATCAATAGACTTCTCAATTATTGATAGGTTTTAGAAGTTGTGGAAGAATATGTCTTTAACTTGGACTCCTTATTGACCAAGATGTCTATGCAGGCCAACAGGGATCACAAGCTGGCTAGAAAGGCCCAATGTGACAGAGCTGCTGAATGGGCAAATTTTTCAATTTTTTCAACCAGATCCAGGTTCATGCTCAAACAGAGATCTACCAAATCAGGCACAACCAATAAAGCATGGCGGGTAAAACTTAAGGGTGGTAGCGCCCCTGCTAAGATAATAAGGAGCGGGTCTTCAAACCAGACACAGGAGTGTTCGTTATCATAATCATATGCTCGGCAAAACATAATCATAATTATGACTGCCCCCAAACTTTGTCTAAAACAAAGTTTACACCCCAAAACTGAGTCCCTCCGTTTTGTTAACTGAAAGGGTAGTTCATAAACTTGTTGGAGATCAATTTCAGCAACCCTTCATATCTTTTTGTTACCGCTGCCTACCCACATTTTCAACCTCGACTAGGCCATCATCATGAAACTAAACTTGCTTTGTAGATCTTGAGTCCAAATCACGACAGAAGAAGAACAATATAACTCCCAATCACTCCCGACCAACCCAAAAGCTCGTGAAACTCACCACCACTCCCATCCCCAAGTCCTGTGACTCACATTTGAATGATGAGAGCAAAGTCCCAGCTCCAGTCTCTATGAAGACATCAATCTAGATTGTTGTAGTTGTTGTAGGAGAGTATGGTTGTTGTAGTTGTAGTAATGAATTGTGTTGTTAAAATAAATGTAAGGAGTATGGTAGTTGTAGTAATAAATTATGCCAGGTGGGTGAAAGTTTGGTGGAGTAGGTGACAGAAAGTCAATTGTGGGGAGGGAAGAAAACATTGAATAAAAAGGTTCATTGTCATTCACTCTCAACACTATTTTACCGATGCAAGTGAGAAGCAAGAGATCATAAGAGGAGAGGAACTCTTAATTTACATATTCCAGTCACCATCATTGTTCTGATTTAATCTTACTACTTAATTGAATTTGATAGGGTTACCAGAGAGATCCATCTTGAATATATGGATGTGATATGGTTCAACCACGAACTATTCAATTTCTTCACATCTTTGTGGATTTTTTATCACTAAGGTTGATGACCGCCCCTCCATGTTTTCTTTGTATATGAGGTGATACACATTCTGAAATCCAATATGCTTACTACTAGTATAAACTTAGCAATATTGCATTTACAAAAGTCTAACTCCTCTAAAATGAAACACATGCTGAAGAGGTGGTTTTAAAGTATGAAGTCTTAGTATCAGCAAATGGACAATTGGGTAGTAGTATAGCTCTAATCTGACAAGAAGCTAAACAGGGAGTGGTAGCTGTATTGGCGGTGAACATTAATGTTACGGTTCTGGCTCGCATTGGGAGAGTGTTTAATAGCTTTTGTTATCCAGACCCAACAGTGAAAATCAAATAAATATATTTTTTTTAGTACCAAGTCTATTAATTTGTAGAGGTTTAACTGCAATAAAGATTACTGATGAGTGGTGGGATGAGTTTTTTTTGGTCTGAATATGGTTTAATGTTATCCATAATCCTTCAGTCATTGTAAGCATCTAAAAGACTAAAACAAGTCTCACATGGCTCTAGCTCGTTTTACATACAACAATAGTTGATTTCTCCCGTCAATAATCATGTTTTACATATTCACTCTTAATCTCAAATAGAATTGGATCAGATTTTTTCCTTTTTTTTTTTTTGACAATCGCCAACCACCACCTAAAAAATATTAAAAAAAATCATAATTAGGATTTAGGACTGCCTTCATTAGTTAACTGTTAAAACACCACAGTCAAACAAAGTCACATTTTGGTCAGGTGCATTGTTTTATGACAAAAACACCCTTATCATTATGTTGAATCCAATTCTATATCAAATAGCTACGTAGTGATGGATGTTTCAACGACTAAAAGGGTAGCTCATAAACTTGTTGGGGATCAATTTCAATGACCCTTCATATTTCTTTTATCTAAGAAATCATGAAAAAAAACACAAACACGCACACACAATGTTTTGATGCTACCAACTTGAATTTCCTTTGGGAAATGACATTTGCAATAAAAGTGGTTGCAATGGAGGTTCAAACTTGGGATAGGAACATACATTAACAAACAAGTAATGGAATTTGATCTTGAGAAAGAAGAGCATATATAGATGAAAAGTCAAAAGAGTGTGCAGGGTTTGGCATGAGGGCGATGGAGAAAGAAAAACGGAGAGAGATACAAAACACTCTGGTTGCACCATCATCATCAACAAGAAATCAACTCAATTACAGAAATAATGAAAATCCCCACTTTAAAAATTTCAAAATTTTTAAAAAGACCTATGTCAGTAGAGTTGAAAACTGAACCGACAGCTCGTTTTTTCATCTAAACTGTGAACCAAATCGACTTTAATCGATTTCAAAAATTTTCAAACCGAAATTTTACCGACCATTAATAAAACCAAACCAAACCAAAATTGAATCGATAGATTCTAATTTATGCAAACCGTAATCGAACCGATCGTCTATTTTAAATATATTATATATTATTTATATATAAAATACATATTTATTGTATATTTCGGTTGGTTCGGTTTTGTTGGTTAAAATCACATAGAACCGAAAATTGAACCGACTACTTTGATTTGGAATTTTTTTAAATTGAAACAGAACCGAACCAAACTTAAACCATATCGATCGATTCACTTTTAATCGATTTGATCGATTTTCTTCAACTCTATCCGCTAGGCATCATCATGAAACTAAACTTGCTCTGTAACTCTTGAGTCCAAATCACAACAAAAGAATAACAAAATGGCTCTCCGATGGATCGATAACACTTTCCCAATCACTCCCGAACGACCCAAAAAGCTCGCCAAACTCACTCACTCCAGAAAAACCCAACATTAGCAACAACCAAATTGACTTATTTACACCAAAAAAAGGTTATGTGAAGAGGAAGCCAAATTCAAACTGAAACATGAGTTTTTATTTGCATCTAGAATCATACAAGTCAAACAGCCAAAGGAAGGGAAAAAAAAGATCAATGTGTCTATTGATTTTGTGGTAATCTTTTTCGTGTTGTTTTTTTTTAAGGGACTGTAAGGCATGTTGTTTAATACACCAAACGCATTAATCGCACCCAAAAAAATCTCACTGTAGGGTAATTATAGCATATGTGAGATGGTGGTGTTGGGAGTGGAAATGATGGTGTTACAAAGCAATAACCTAAAAAGTATGTTGATTCAGAATCATTATTGCATATAAAAAAAAACAATTCTTAAGAGCTAAATTTCAGATCAACGCCCAGGAAGCCTCAAGAACATGATGAAAGTAAAGAAAATAGATGAAGATGAAAAAAAAATAAAAAATAAAAAATAAAAATGAAGAACAAAATAATAAAATAGGATGATGAAGAGTCCTAGTCTCCCATGATACTAAGGACCTGACTCTTAAGAATTGTTGTCTAACAAACAGAAATTTGAACCCAGACTGCCTGGGTGAAAGCTATGTGTACTAATGAGGCTCAAGGACAACACGGAAGTAGGAACAAAGAGTACCAAGTTATTGTAGTTGTAGTAATAAGTTGTGTCAGTCAAAATAAATGTAAGCAGAAAAAATAAATGCAAGCAGAAAGAGTATGGATGGCTTTTGAAGTTGTAGTAATTAAATTTGTCAGTAAAAATAAATGTAAGCAGAACGAGTGTGGTTGTGTAGTTGTAGTAATGAATCATGTCAGTAAAAATAAATTGTAAGCATAAAAGAATATAGTAAAAAAAAAAAAAAAAGAGTTAGGTGAAAGTTTGTTGGAGTAAGTTACAGAAAGTTATTGTGGGGAGGGGGTAAAAAATTTGTATAAATTAGCTTATTGTCCTTCACTTTCAATATGTATTCTTCTACTGAAGCCATAAACAAGGGAAGAAAGGAATTCTTCTCTGCTCTGGTTTAATTTTCCTACAACTTGATAGGGTCAGAAAAGAGATAGATCCATCCTGAATATGGATGCAATATGGTTCAACCACGAACTATTCAGATTTTTCACATCTTTGTGGATTTTTTATCACTAAGGTTGATGACCGTCCTCCATGTTTTCTTTGTATATGAGGTGAGACACTATGCTTTTTTTCTGAAATCCAATATGCTTACTACTAGTATAATCTTAGTGCATGTTATTGTAATCTTTATCAATCCACATAAGTACTTATTTTGGAATGGGTTGTAAGTATAATCTTAGTGCATGTTATTGTAATCTTTATCAATCCACATAAGCAATATTGTATTTATTTTGGAATGGGTTGTATCCCGCATTTCAGTAAAACATACTAATAATACAATAAAGGTTCATTCTTTTTGTACTTTTATTTTTAAGCAACCCAAAATTATTTATACTTCTAACTTCATTCCACTTTAAGGTACCAAAATATTTCTCGAGTTTATTATTATTATTATTATTTTTTAATTTAAATCAAGAGAACGAAATCAACTCGTAAAACGAAATCACAATCCTTAATCATAATTAGTTGTTTCGTGGAATACTACTATGAAATATTTTACAGTCTTATGGGTTTAATCTTTTTTGTCGGTTCATTTTTTTAACTGTTGCTTATTTACCAGTATTTGAGAGAAAATCAACTCTCAACTCTCACTGACTCACGGGGAAGAACAAAAAATATATTTTGTTTTTTGAAAATGAGTACAGAAAATCCCGCATTCACATATGGCAATCAGGTATATATATATATTTTTCCTTTATGTTGTTGTAACTTTTTTTGTCTTAGTTTTATTTTATTATAACAAATGTATACATGCTTCAGTGCAATCACGTGGTGATTTTCCAAAATAATCTTCTCCACGTTGGAATTTACTAGATACCATAACTTCGGGGTTTGCTAATGATGTGGTTTGTAAAATCAAACATTTCAAGGGGCTTTTGAAACAACAAAACCCCCTACCTCTTTAAGATTTCTTTCAATGTTTATTTTTTGTATATAATTTTAATTTTTTTATATAAATTTGTTTCTTTATAATTGTTTTGTTAATATAAGTGATTTCAACTGTCACTTTCATGTATATCTGATGCCATGGTATATTTATGAACTTTTGAGTTTTTACTATTTTTAAGATAATATATTAAGTATTCGCAGTTAGTGAACTGGTATGGTCATAATATATTAATTTTTTTTTATTTGAATGAAACAAGCACTTAGCATAAGAAGCTTTAATGAAATAAAAAGGGCCAAACTGCAAGCCTTAATTTTTTTTTTTAGTTCATATTAACTATGAAGAGGAAAATCCCATTTTGAAGTGTTTTGGGATTTTCTTCAATTATGATATGTGGATATATGGTTGACGTTAACTATGAAATGGGTTGCTTATAAATCTTTCTATTCCATACGGATGGAAAGAGTTTTGATTCTATACTACGGAAATGCCATGAAAAAAAAAAAGGAAAAATTATAGGAATTGATCAAATGCAATGTCAAACATTCTCAGATAATACCTCAAGAGCTTGATTAGGTGTTCTCAAAATTCCTAACAATGTTGCATTGTTGTAAGGTTTCTTACTATTGTGAACTTGTGTGTGCATACTTGATTAATAATTTTTTTAATCAAGGAAACGATGGTAGAGAGGCGGGATGATGCCTACATGGAGCAAGTGGCTTCGCAACATCCCCCGAAAACTCCGTTGGAGCAGCTCACAATAAACGATTCCGATGCAGGATTACATATTTTGACAGAGACATTGAAATCGCTAGGTTCGAGACCCGGAAAGATTGTTCGGGGGATGGGGAAAGCTAAAGTTCGTGAAGTCAACATTTCATCTTCAGCTTCGCAGCGATCAATCGAAAACGTTTCATCATTACAGTCGAAAGTGGAGAAATTACAGAATGAGTTAAATGTTGCCAAACCATGTTGAGGCAGAGAGGGAGGCCCGGGAGGGGGAACGACAACCCCATGAGGCAACTAAGTGGAGTATGTTATTAGGGGTTCTCCAACAGTCGAAGATTAATTTGTCGAGCCTCCCGCTACTGTCAACAAACCACCAGCCACCACATCCCTGAAAAATGTACTGATGTGTTTTTTTAATTTGTAACTGATACAGTTTGGTTTAAAAATTTTAATTTGTAATAGATACAGTACGGTTTTACATTGTTAATTTGTAAAGTTAATAGTATTTAATTAAATTAACAAAACCCCTCTGTAAGCGAGACGATTCAATTAATAAATATTTTAAATTTAATTAAAATAAATATTTGAATTAAAATATTTCAAAATTATTAGACAAAACTTTAAGCGACAAAAATTTTCGTTGTTGACGGAGCCAGGATTTTTGTTGAAGGGGGGCGAAGCGACGAAACATAGTTAATTAATAATAATTAATTACTTAATAGATTTTTTTAATTTGAATAATACATAAATAACTATACAAAACATCAATTACTAAACAAAACTCCATTTAATTTATGGGGGGAAAATAGATCCAACAAACTATTTTGTAGAAGCGCAAAAGATAGATATATAGAGGCCAATTCAAATTGATATATAAAATTAAAGAGAAAAAATTAATTTCAAATGTAAATTATATGTTTATAATTTTTTTTTGTTATTTGTGTCCTATAAAAAATTACTAATTAAAGGTTACCCCGACATTAATCATTGTTGCAGCCTCCCTCAGGATTAGCAATCAACGTGTGTTGACTATCAAAAGGCCCACGTTGATTAACAAGATGCCTTTCAAACAATAACTTATGGATGAATCTCGAAATACAAGCTTGTATTTTGAGGAAAAATTAATTGGTCAAATTTTTCATGTGTCTCCAGAAAAATCCTATGAATAAAATAAAAAACTAGACCTCGATATACGAATTCATCTCGAGAAAATACTAAAAAAAGAACTATTTTATTTCTTAAAGTAGACAAGAGAGATTGAGGTTGCTAGTGGCAATGGTGGAAAAGGGAAATAAATCAAGCAAAAAGATATGGAGATAAAGAGGAGGAGGCGGAATGGTTGTCAGTCTCGTAGTAAATAGATAGAGGGGGTAGAAAAAAGGGGGCGGAGCAGAGTCGTCGGCGTCACAGAGAATGGAGGAAGAGAAGAAGGGGTGGGACGAGATGGCGTCACCCGCATCGGAGCGTTTGAAAATCGCAAATAACAAAAAATTATTTAAAAGTCAGTGGGGGCAAGTGCCCCCACTTGACCCCTAGTAGATCCGTGCCTGCACAAGAATAGATCAAGCGTGTCTGGATCGACGGAACATGTGTGACAACATTAGAGTGATGAATATTGTTGTCACGCAAAGAAAATCTTGCGCGATGAAAGGTTTGTCACCATTGAGTTAAGTCGACAAAGTGTAACGCGACAAAAGGCTTCATCACGATTGAGTTATGCCGACAAAGTTTAATGCGACGAAATAGTTAATTGCGTAAGTATATTTTGCACGAATAAACATTCTATTTATTGCGTCAAAACAAGCGTCGCACAAAACAATATTACGCGACGCACCCTTTCGCAACGAACTTTGTTGTCGTCGCTCAAAAAAACTTTGTAGCGACAAAGATTTTTGTTTGTCGCACAAACGCTTGCAAGACAGAGCTGTAGTGACAATCTTTGCGCAACAAATATTTTGTCGCCCAATATGTATGGCGATGAAATGTTGTTTATAGCGACAATTTTGCCTACGTCCTTGAATGCCTTTTTTTGTAGTATGTCCTTGTAAATAGGGTTTATTTTATGTTACAATGACCAATTAAGTGTTCAAATAGTTCATATGTGCATTCTGTATAATAGTCTTTGGAGCCTATTTAGTATCCAAATGGTTGATATGCGCATCTTTAGTCATGGTTGATATGCACATCTTTGGAGCATATTTAATATCCAAATGGTTGAATGCCAGTATGCTGCTAGTAGAAATGCCAGTATGTTGCTAGTAGGAATGCTAGTTTGAACGTTACTTGAATGCCAGTATGTTGTTTGAATTTATTTCAGCATTTCAACATTTATTTCAGTGTTTATTTCAGCGTTTAAATTTCAGCATTGTAGCGTTTAAATTTTTTTATTTCACCTTGTTAATATGTTCCGCTTACCTTTGTCGATCCTTTAAATGCGCCAACTCAAAATAGAAAAGAATATTTTATTATATCTAATAAGATATTGATTAGTAATGTAAAAAAAAACATCTTAGTTGTAAATTAGAGTCTCCATTTGAATGTGCATCTTTATAAAATTTGTATTACATAGCTTAAGCATTCAATACGTTTCTCATGTACTGCTCTTTCAAATTTTACAGGTTTAGGTGTTGCTGATTTAATATTAGTTTTGAAGTGGAAGATATGAAATTTTGAAGTAGAACACATTTTGTGGGATGATCGATATGGTGTGCAAGATCACATAAATTGTTGAATGTATCATTTTTGTTGTATGTCCTATAGACGATCACTATAATTTATGTAGTTATTTAAGTTTAAGTGAGTTATCATCTCAATTTCAATTTGAGATTGATAAAGTATAAAGTTGTTTGAGATTGTATTTTTTGTAATGGACAAGTTATTGATTATACGAACAAGATTAGTGTATTAGTCATCATTTACGGTGAAAATTAATATAATTGTGTTTAGATTTGAAATGTTTATTCTGAATGACAAAAAAAAGACAATGAGAAATCTGAAAATTAATAGAAATAACTAATTCCAATGGGAATGGAGTTTGAGGATGGTAGTCCGCGTTCACACACTATTAATACCTACCCTAAATATATTTTTGTTGGTTCAACAAAGAAGGTTTTCCTTAATTTCACTAAGCTTAAAAAATGGGATTACTTGTTGTCGTACGATCTAAGTATGTCAAAAACAATTCACTAGGTTTTTAGTGTTTATAAGATTTGCTTTCATGAATTTGTGCATACTTAGTGCATGTAGAAGTTCATGCGAGGGTCTTATAAGGATCAAAATTCATGTCCTGCTACTCAACCAAAGCCTTAATTTTTCTAACTATATGGTTCACCATAGTTTTTCCTTCAGTCGATTAAGAAAGACAACACCATTTGAAGTTTTGAACAACTTTTGATGACCAAAAGACTTTCATATTCTTCAACAAAGTTTGATAACTATTTTATTTTCTCGAAAACAAATACACATTGTTACCCCTAATGTTGTTTGTGACATTAGCAACAAAAAACATATCTAAGTAACATGATAAATATGTTGGTGACATTATATGACTTTCGTGCCAATGAGGGTACTAGCTTAGTCGGTAGACTTGTATCACAAGTCAAGGGTTTGAACCCTACCAATAGGCGTTTATGGTTCTGAGATCCAATAAGAACTCAGCTCACATTTAAAGATAGGGTATTTTGCATTTTCCCTCCAATTATACATAGCTAATTAATAATTAGAGTCATCATTAATCACTATTACAATAACCCGTTGACTAGCGGTCAACGTCCATTGACAAAAATGTCTCTCGTAAATCAAAGGCTGAGATTGAATCTTTTATATATCGAACATCTCATCTCGAGGAAAATTCTAAGCCCCAACTGAAATCGTAATCGTATCTCGAGGAAAATTCAACAGTTGATTTTAACAAAAAATCTTTCATCTTAAACAACTTATCTCGAAGAAAATATAACGGTCTAAATTTAATTACACGCAACTCGCGAAAAATCTAACTCTTCATCACACATCTCGAATAAATTTGACGGTTCACTACGCATCTCGAGGAAATCTTACATCTCAAATTTATTTATACACACATCTCGAAAAAATCTGACGTCTGAATAATTTTTTATTTAATTTTGCCTCCTGAAATAAAATTGAATTTAATTTTGCTTCTTGAAATAGAACAGATCCGAGAGATGAAGGGAAGGGGGAAGAGGGAGGAAAAGGAAAAAGAAGAAGGAGGAATGTGGAATGAAGCCCTAACTTTATTAGAGGGGTTGTGAAACAGAGAATGAAAGAAGATGAAGGAAGAAGTGGAAGTGGAAGAATGAGGAAGAGGATGGAGGATGAAGGGGGAGGTGGTGGCGAGACTGCGAGATAGAACAGGAAAAGAATGGAGGAAGAAGATAATCAAAACTTTCTTGATCATTTTTCAAGTCTGTTATGTTTCAAATGGCAAAATTAAATTTACATGGGGTTAATGGCAAAATTATAATAAAATTTATCTAGATGTTAGATTTTCTCGAGATACGTGCATGAAGAAATACGTGTCATTAAATTTCCTCGAGATGCAGAATGGATTGCCAAATTTCATCGAGATGTACGCAAAAGAGCATTTTCTCGAGATGCGTATTGAATAATCAATTTTTCCCGAGACACGAATCAAAGCGTCTGATTTCTTCGAGATGCGTGCATAATTAAATATGAACCGTTAGATTTTTCCCTATATGAGTTGTTTAAGATGAAATTTTTTTTTAAAATCAACGGTTAGAATTTTCTAGAGATACGATTACAATTTCAGTTGGGCCTTAAGATTTTGTTTGAAATGAGATGTTCGAGATACGAACGATTTAATATCAACATTTGATTTTTGAGGGGCATTTTGGTAATATAATTTGAAAATTGAGGGTCAATAGACGTTGACCGCTAGTCAAGGAGTAACTGTAATAGTGATTAATTATAAATTTACTTATTAATTGATTATGTATATAATAGGGGGCAAAGTGCAAAACACCCTTAAAGATATATATATATATGTATACGACGTTTCGGTTTAAACCAGTCCTTTCACAACCCTAGCTGTCCTACAAGAGCACCCCACCGATCAAGCCTTTTAATTATACACACATTCACCTTATTTACTCTCAAAGTCCAAACCCCCGAACCTTCCAACTTCAAAAACGAAAACTTTTTTTAGTCTCTCTGAAAGAGAAACCCCGCTCGCTCGATCTGATCGATCTCTTCACTTTCGATCAACAGAGGCACCAAAAGCAAGTAATTTCTCTCATTTCATCTCTTCCTCTTTGACCCCTTTTGATGCTATTGATATTCTTGACTTCTTCTGTTCTCTTCTCAAACATCTCCCAATCTTCTTCAGTCCTTACTGTAATAATTTTGATGAGTTACTTTGCTGGAAACTGTTTTGGATCTTCTCCAAGATGCCTTATTTTGATGTTCTATTGACGTTTTTGTTGTGTCTTGGGTGGTTTCAGGTGGTGGTGGGTTTTGACCCTTTACAGAACATTCAAAGATGGTGAGTGGGTTACTAGTTTTGGTTCAATTTAGGGTTAGGGTTTTGTTTGTTTTGAGCTTATTGGGGTGAAATTAGTCTGATTTTTGTGTTGTTTTGATTGGTTCAGCTTCCTCTTTCATTACTAAAGACCGCACAAGGTCACCCCATGGTGAGTGTTTGATTGTGTTACTTGCTTTATAGAGTTTGGGTTTTGTTAGGAATTAGGGTTTTGAAATGAAATTCTAACTAATTGATGTTTTGATAGTTGGTGGAGCTGAAAAATGGGGAGACTTATAATGGGCATTTGGTGAATTGTGATACTTGGATGAATATTCATCTTCGTGAGGTGATCTGTACTTCGAAAGTAAGTTCTTTACACCCCTTTTAGTTAATATGTTGATATTGAAAATTGCTGAAGTTGATGGTAGGGAATTTGAGTCATGTAGGATGGAGATAGGTTTTGGCGGATGCCCGAGTGTTATATTCGAGGGAATACAATTAAATACCTTCGAGTTCCAGATGAGGTGAGATTTTAAACACTGTTACCTAGCCCACTATTGCTAACAAAATTATGGATATATAGTGTTTACTGGACTGCTTTTGATACGTTTGTCATGAATATTTTATACAACCTTAGCAAATATGACCATGAAGCAAGGGGAAGCTTGAGACGGGTATCGTTGTCACAATGTAGAAAAAATGTTTTAAATGTAGTTAAGGCATGTAACATGTACGTATGTGCTAGTTGTTGTTTCCCGTCCACAGGTGCTAACCATGAAAAATAACCCCACCAAAGAAACTTGCCAAATCTTTTTGTTTGTTAAAGAGCAATTTATTACTTCTTTTGCGTTCATATGCTAACTGTCTCCTTTTAGTTTCTCCTTGCCCCTCCCTCCATCATAGTGTGATAGGCATCTGTACAAATCTATTCTGTTAAGTTTTAACTATCCTCAAAATTGAGTTTTGAAGCTAGTTTTTGCAGTTTTATTTTTGGTATCCAGACCACCTTAACAAAACTTAACAATTGTAACATTCTTGAGAAACTTTACTTAGGTTATTGGCATTGTTGAGTTGAGGTTCCATTTTCCATGTGTATTCTTTCTTATCCATGTTACAGTTTATTCTATTTTACATGATGTCTTAACCTTCTTCATCACTGATTTCATAAATCATGATGTATTTTTCCTTTCCAGGTGATTGATAAAGTTCAGGAAGAAACAAACAAGAGCCGATCAGGTTTGTGACTGCAGTTATTGGTTGAATATGCATCCATGTTTCGTTTTTCTTTATAACAGAGTGAGCGTTAAGAAAAATTATCGACTGATTGTCATTGTAGGCATTTTAAGCATACTTTTCCACGTGCTTCTGGTATCCAGTATCACCCATGGTCTCATGTTTTCTCATTAGACACTAGGAATCTCATAAAAATATTGAAATCCCCCTTTTATCTTTTTTTCGGCAAGGTTGAGCTTTTTTGATAGTGACCCAATATGATTCAACCCATACTTTTTAGCCCATTTTAGAGGGTCCATTTGATGTTAATCATTGTTGGCTGTATGCCACTTTTATGATCTACTATAAGATGGCCTTCCGGAAGGGCTATAAGATGGCCTTATTTAATGGAAGATGATGTCTGCGATGAGTATATAGTTGTCTGAAAAAGCCAGCCCGTTGTATGTTATATATATAGCATATCTGTTTGCAAACTGGCATTTTTTGTAGAAGTTTCTCAAACTTTGATTTCATATTTCAGACAGAAAGCCACCTGGGGTAGGACGAGGAAGAGGAAGAGGTAGAGATGATGGCCCCAGTGGGAGACAGGGGAAAGGCATTGGTCGTGGACAAGATGACGGAGGTGCTAGAGGCTTTGGCGGAGGCCGTGGAAGAGGTGGTCCCAACAATAAAAGTGGTGGCGGCGGCAGAGGTACAACATTTCACTTCTTTCTGCATATTATTTAGGAAGAAAAGTAATGAGAGAAAGGACAATGGAATATCAGTAATTCAGTATAAAATGAAAGAGTGAATCACATTCTTTAGGCAACTTGTTGTACCACAATTGAAAATGGAAAAAGGCATTTCTCTGTTTGGGCTTCAGAATATGGGAGTTTCCAAGTTGTCTTTGCAATGAGAATATCCAGCATTGGTCTTCTCTGTGTGGAAGAATACCTTTTTTTTCTTTTTTGGTTATTAATGGATTCTGCTTCTGGTTACAGGTGGAGGTCGTGGTCGTGGCTGATACTGATTGGATTGCGCAACTTAAGGTCTATACAAGATCACGGTTGAAGATGATAGAAGGGGAAGACACTCACTTGGGTTGTTAGGGTGTTTTACTTTTACATGGGAGGGGCACAGTGGATATTATAGTGCTAGAGGTTCAATTGTCTTCTGTGTTTTAAAATTGTAATTTCTGTCTAAATTCAAACTGACTGGCTTGTATTTTTTCTGTTTTTCATGCATTGATTCTGCGTAGTTTCACCATACTTCTTTCTTGGGTCACCTGAACATTGTGATCGGAGTGTGCATCTTTTCTCTTCTCCATATTGTTCTTTACACTCTTCCTTCTCAAAAGCTATGAAGATCCACCTGAAAATTTTCAAACTCAGACTTGCTTGGGGGCCAAAACATCCTAGTGTAGTGCCAGATTTCAACTCAGGCTATAAATGCGATATTACCTATGAACAATATTTTCTTGCAAATTGCAAACAATCACTATTAGGGGGAAGAGATGTTTCGTTTTGCATAGCTAATTAGAGTGGTCCGTAAAGTTTTTTTTTCATGAGTTTTAAATCTCTAATTATAAACACATTTAGTTAGAAAAAAGATAAATATTTTTTATAAAAATAAAATAACAAATGGCCCAATATTTTCAATTATAAGAGTACGTGCAAATAGTAAAGTGTTTTTGTGTATTTCAAGGTTTGAAAAAACCTCCTCTGATAATGCTAAATCATTGTGGTTGCGAAACCTGATTGTAAAACATTACTCCCTATGCAAAGATATATTTCCTCGTTCCTCCCCTTCAATTCATTTATATCTAGTTTGTTATTTATAATTTACGCAATCTTGGTCAAAACAATTGTTTGTAAAGGGGTTTTATTGTTGTGATCAGTTGTAAAATATAAATACGAACAACGTCAGGTTTCAAAGAGAAGATAAAAGGCAGCGACTACCTTGCATCACTACTTCCTCTTTCTTACACCACCTACTTTCTTTCTCACATCACCATACTTTTTCACACCACCATACTTTCTCACACCACTTATATAAACAAAAATCATTCATTTTCCCCCTCACCATTCAAATCGACAATGGTTCCTCCATCCCCCATTCGAAATCTCTTGCAAATCTATTCCAAATTTCTCCCCACACTCAAATCACTTGCAAATCTCCTCTCTCGAAAACTCTCAAAATCCTTTCAAAGTTGAAACCCTTAAACTCAAACTCAATAAATATGCATAACTTAACATAACAGAGAAACTCAAACTCAAAACAAAAAAAATGCAAAACAGGGTAACTTTCGACTAATTTAAACCTTCAATTGAGATTGATTCTCAAGTTCATAAAAACACAAAAATTGTAGTACTGTGAGTTCTCTAATAAACACAACTTGAATCACTTGAAAATGTTCTGAAATGAGCAAGTTATGATAATTTTACTAAAATCGTGCAAATCTGTCCAAAAAATGAAAACGGGATAGTGTTCCTGACTTTCGGCTAACTTATGTGCTCGATCGAGACCGATTCTCAAGTTATCAAAACACAAAAGTTGTAGTACTCTCAGTTACCTAATAAACACAACTTGAATCACTTGAAAATGTTTTGAAATGAGCAACTTATGATTATTTTACTAAAATCGTGCAGAACAGAAAAAAATTATGTTCGCAGAATGCACTGCGCGCAAAGTATTCCAGATACCTTGCAGTGCACAATGTGAACAGTAAATTTATAGTTTGTTCATGAGTTTGAACTCCAACAATAAAACTCCAACAATTTATTTAAAAACCAACTCCGCCCCGCACAAATATCCGTTAAAAAAATTCTCTTAATCATTTGTGAGAAATCTCAGTTCAATCCTAAAAGCAGGTAATCCATCTTACAACTGTAAAATATACTTCATTCATTAACACCGGTAGAATCCATACAAAAATTATGAAAAACCATACAAAAAAAAAAAAAAAAAAATTCAATTAAAAAAATCTCAGATCTGATATCAGACCTCAGATTTTTGTTCTGAGATCAGTGATGATCTGAGATGATCAGAGACGATCTGAGATCAGATGACCTTTGATCTCAGTACAGAGATCTGAGATCTTTGATCAAAGATTTGAGATCAAAGATCCATGATCTGAGATCAAAGATCCGAGATCTCAAATCTTTTATCAAAGATCCGAGATCTCAGATCTGAGATCTTGATCAAAGATCTTTGATCTCTCTTGCAGTGAGGGAAAGGTCGGGAAGGGTGGAGATAGGAAGGCGGGGAAGGGAGGGGAGAGGGAGGCGGCCGGGATGGAGCTCGCTTCGCTGGATTCGTCCTTTGCTGGTTTCGGCCAGACTGAGAACTTCGAGTGTCACTGTCCGTGAGAAGGAGACGACCCGAAGGAGACGCTTCGCTGGCTTCGACCTTCGCTGGTTTCGGCCATGGCTGGTTTCGGCCTTCGTTGGCTTCACTGTGAGAATACTGTGAGAGTCGAATTGAGATTTGAGAATAATGTGAGATTGTGAGATGAGAGTGAAAGATATATGGGGTTTAATCCATTTATATAATTAAAGGGCATTTTGGTAATTTTATCGATTAAACGGATATCCGTGGGGCGGATATGGCCAAATCCGTATCCGCCCCGATTAATAAACGGATATAGATTGAAAATCCGTATCCGCCCCAAGATCCAATGACCCTTTACCAAATCCGCCCCAAACGGGACGAGTGGGGCGGATATCCGTGAAAATTCGCCCCACTGCCATCCCTATATTGCATAATAGAAGTGGGCTCAAAAAATGAAACTTATATTTTACATTTCAAATTCATTACTCGGTCGTGAGTAGATCACCTGGGTTTAGTTTTAAACTTGGGGGTACTCATTTTTAACAAACAATTTATCAAAATAAAAATTAAAGAAAAGTGTATGAAATGTTACTCATTTTTCATGAATAAATAAAGAAGCAAACAAATCCTTGGAATTTTATTACCCGTTTAATGGATCCATAATCCGTCAAGGGGTTAAATATGAAATTTGATTTTAAATAAAGGCTAAGTTTAGATTGAAAGAAGAAATACGTCACAAATTATATCAAACGTAACAATTGTTGTGACATAAAAGACTTATGAATGCCACTAATAGGAAAGAAGAAGAAGAAGAAGAAAAAAAAAACAGAGAAGAGAGAAGGAAAAAAAAAAGGAAAAGAAAAAAAAAACAGAGATGAGAAGAAGAGAAGGGAGGAGAAGGAATAAAAAATATGAGAAGAAAATAAAACGGAAAAGAAAAGAAGAGAAAAGAGGAGAAGAAAGAAGAAGAAGAATAAGGAAAAGAAAAAGAAGATATGAGAATAATAAAAAAAATAAAGTAGGTGAAAAGAGAACAAAGGAGAAGAAGATGAGAAAGGAAGAGAATGAAAATAAGAATAACAAGAACAAGAGCAAAGGAGAAAAGGAAGAAATGAGCGGTGGTACGACTGGAAGTGGACGAGGTGTGGTGGTGTGACAGGTGGTGGCAGTGGGGTCGGAGCGAGTGGGATGGTGTTTTTTCTGTGAAGAGAGAATAGAAGGTGGAAAAGAGAAGGCGGTGTCATTCAACGCATCTAAAAAAAAGTGGAGTGCTAGTTGGTAGCGTCATTACTGGCCCATATCTTAGGCTTTGGGTTTTCTCCAAAAGACCTCGTTGCTATTAAAAGGTGGACCATTCCTTATAAACCTTTATGCCAATTCATCTTCCTTACTAATCAATAATGACTTCTTGATCTAATTTGGCGGAGCCAATTGATTGAGAGCAGGCGCAAATTGTTTATTTGACAACATCATCGTCACTTGCCAACTTCGTATCATCCATGTTTACACTGCAGTACCAACAACTCTTAATTTGTATCTAAGTACTTGCATAAAGCAAGCTGCAATGCCTCAATATTATAACATTCATATGCTGCTACTTAGTCCATGTAATGAAATAAATAAATAAAATAAAAGAGTCTACCCAATTAACCTTCATTATTGTAAGTGGGAAAAGGATAACACACCTTTAATCAAATATAATTAAGAACGATTTCAAGGTCTGGTTTAGTTAGTCTATTTTAATCAAATACACTAAGAAAATACTTCATAATCTTATTTGGTTACTTAGAGGGTGTTTGTTTTTGCTTCTGAATGAAGTCAGAAGTCTTAATAAGAAGTGGACCACCTTGTTTAGAGTGTTTGTTTTTAGTTCTAATCAGAAGTTATACTTCTGATTGGAGTAAGCAACAAATAGGTGCTCATCACTTAGCATTGAGTGCTGAGTGAAAAATGATTTCAATAATAACCTTAACAAAATTTTATAATGACAATTACTGCCCCATTTTCATAAAAATAAGTAGGGCTAAATTTTGACGACACACCTTCATTCTTTTCACCAAACATTGTGATTCTACCTACCTTCACAAGGTCTCGGTAAGAAACTTATCTCCTTTCTCTCAATCTTTCTTTTCTTTCTTGTATTTTCGAGTTTTTCTTAATCTCTCCAACTCTTCCTTCATGTATATTTTCAAGTTTTTAGCATGTAATTTTTATGCCTTATATGTATTACGAGAAATCAAATCAAATAACTCATGTTTGGATTAACGATTTCATCAAATAACTAAAATTGAAATTGTCATTAAAACGCCACAGACGTATTGCTCAGATTCAACAATATTTATGTCATAAATTTTTTCAGCTCAGTGGGCAAAATTGTCAAACAGTTTCCATTCAACACCTAAAAACAAACACCTTTTAATTTTACAGCTTCTAATCAGCAGGCCATTCAGAAGTAAAACAAACAATTCATTCAAAACTTCTAACTACTTAAAAAACACAAACGCCCTCTTATTCGATTTTAGTCAAATATGTACTATATAATTATATGCATCCTGACATTATCAACTCTGATAGACTGAACAAGAGATTTAGATGGATGGATTCTTGTAGACCACTTTTCCATATTACATATATGCGTTTTTTGGGAGTAAGGCCATCATAAACATGCTTTGCTAAATGAGTTGGATAGATGGATGCGAGGATCGCTATTTATATGTGTATGTATGTACTTATTTTGATAATCGAAACCATGAGAGGGCTCTTTATGCACATCAAATGATACTGAAAAAGATTTAAATACAAGCGATGTATGCATAATATTATTATCATGGCTCAAAATGAAAGAATAGAGCAAAGAAACCATCTGCATCACCAATGAGTCTCAAATTCTACAAATGAAATAAAGAACACACACATTCATATCACACTAAAAAAACAATACAGAGAAACAACTGAAATGAAAGAAAGTATCGATATCCACATTGGGTTCTCTTGAAACAACAACATCAGTTTTGAGTTACCATTCTGCAACAAGACTTCAATGCACATAAATAATGACATCTCATTCTACTTCAGCTAAATTGCAACTTATCGTGTACAATACAACTATGAGATAATAGTACCAAATCGTGTGGGCTACCATCAGTTCAGTAATGGAAACTGATGGTGTATGGACTTTTGGTAAGTTTCAGAGTTCCAATAGCACAAAAGCAACTCAAGTGAAGTGGTGCACATTCTTCACGAACACAGTATCTTCTGTAATCACCTCCGCACACAATCCTGCAAAAACAAACATGCACAACTTTGCATAAAAACTCTAAATCATGGAAAAACTTATTCCCAATTAAGACACTTTTTCATCTTTTCAAGTGAAAATCAGTCGATTATGGCCTTGCATTCAATTAGACATAAACACAGCAAAAATTTTGCTTTTCAAATCTTTGATAAGGCAAGAATGAAAGTTGCGAAATTCAGATTTCAATGTACTTGTGGTTCATGAGAGAGGACTGATCAATGGTTAGCAAACATGAATGAGAATATATATGTGAATTCTCTCTCATTATAACAAATGAAATATTGGTTAAATCCCTTGACATTTGTTGGAAAAATCTGAAATATGGTTTCAATCTTTAAAGCTATTATCTTCAAAATCCATTTCATTGGCTATGAATCATGATCTAATTATCTTAAACACGAAGTTAAGAAAAAACAATTGAGATTTCAATAAGCTTTCCAAAAACAAGTCGGAGAGTATAAAAACAAGAGGAATGCCATAAACACAACAATCTCAAAAGATTATATTAATTGGTTCTTGTATTCAAACTTCTAATAAATGGTACAATTTCTCTAAACCAAAATCCTCTGATGTGAATGGAAATGTACAAAACAAAATGCAAATAAACCTGAACACCAATTTCCAACATGCTCAAAGGCCAAAACAGTTAAGAGTAAGAACAAAAATAACGCTCACTCGAGAAACAACATAATAAAAATATTTTGAGAAATTACAAAATATCATTGCAAATATTCAAAACAAACTTATATTGACATTACCATCAGGCTCTGTGGTAAAGGACATCTCAGATGAGACAGAACACGCCAATTTGAGTTTATCAGTTCATCAGATAATTGTCTCTTGACATGTTCTCCCTCCTTTAGCCATCACACTTAGCATGTTGCAAAATGATCCTCTTTGTGGGCTTGTGCCTGTGACAATGGTCAACATACCTAGTTGTCCCAAAGTAACTTATAGCATCCTCCAGAGTGTTGCACTTTCCTGCAATGGAAGATATCATCAATGAAAAACAACAAAACTGAAGTATTGTACATCTTATAAAAAATAACTCTTTAATGAGATGCAAATACTTGGAGACAACTAATTGAAGCAAAATATGTATTTTATTATTCTTCCTTAGCATAATCATTTCTAGCTAAACAAAAGACAGAGAAACAACATGTAGACCACAAAATTCCAGAGACAGAAACAAACTAACCTCTGGGAAATTCTGCTTGTTGCTAGAATGCATGTCTGGCCCCTTTGTTCGCTTGACAAAATCTTACAACACCACGAAAAGCACCAATCAAATTGTTTATCACAAATTGATCAGACATCACAGGGTAAGGAAATATTGTGGAAAACTGAAGGAACGCGCTGATCAAATCATATAGGATACGTAAGGATTAAAATAAAGATTTTTTTTTTACTGAGAATACAATGACCATCAGAAAATTTCTTTAAAGGTAACTCAGAGAACAAACTTGTTTTTGTTTGGTGACCTAAAAGAAAAGGTTTCATTGGAACCTACATCTAACATAGGAGAGAAACCACTTAATTCAAGACTTTGATGTCACAAGAAAAAAAAAGGATGCAATAAAAGGAATTGGGTAAAACTATGTCAATTTAAGTGTAAAAGGCAGTAACTGAAGAAAGCTAATAATGACATATATGACATTCTGAAGAAGGGAGGGAGATGTTTTAGCTCTTACCATGATCACAGATTGGATTTTAACCCACCAGGATTGAATCAATTGAGATAAATACGGGGAACATGGAAAATCATGTTGAAGCGGTTGTCTTCTCTCTGCTCATCAAAGAAGGGAGGGAGATGTATAGCTATTATCATCAAAGTCCATTTCATTAGTTATGTATCACGATCCAATCTTAAAGATGAAATAAAAAACGCAATTGAAATTTCTGTAAGCTTTATAAAAACATGTCGGAAAGTATAAAAAACGAGAAGAATGCCATAAACACAACTATCTCAAAAAAATTTAGAATCAAGTAGTTCTTGTATTTTATCTTCCAAGGAAAATTCTACTCCGAGTCACTCTCCAATTTGACTCCCAATCTGACTTTCAGACGTGGCATCCTATGTGTCAGGTTGATGCGGACAAAAGTGGACTCCACCAAAGAATCCTAATCGGCTTCTAGAATTACTCATCTTGTAAATACTCACTTGGGGACTGACAACATTTATGCAATTTATTTGATGTTCAAATGTCACATTTCACTAAACCAAAATTCAGTGATGTGAATGGAAATATACAAGACAGAAATAAGAGAACAAAATACAAATAAGCCTGAACACCAAATTCCATCATATTCAAAGGCATCCTTTGCATAACACAACATGATCCATCATCATTTCTAGCTAAACAAAAGACTGAGAAATAACAAATGTACCATAAAATTCCAGAAGAAACAAACCTGCTGCTTGTTGCTGGAATGCAAGTAATGAGATGTTCTGCTCTTTACTTGCTCCGCACTCCTACAACACCAAAATCACCAATCAGATTGTTTGTTTGAAAAGAGTGATGACAAATCTCCCAATTAGTTTGTTAATGTGTAATCATTAGGGTGAACCACAAAAATTCATTCAATTCCAAAGCTCGTGAATAACCAAAAATCATCCACAAATGTTTATCTGGAGACTATTTCTAACAAAATTTATATTCATTAGACATAAAAAAACTCAAGGAACCGTGCAGATCAAATCATATAGGAGACGTAAGGTTTGCATAAATAAAGATTTGGTGACAAAGAATACGATGACCATCAGAAAAAACTCATTAAAGGAAAGTCAGAAAACAAACTTGTTTTTGTTTGGGGACTTGAAGGATGAGGCTTCAATGTATGTACATTTTTCTTGCTCATCAAATTTGCGTCTTTAGCCTTCCTTGAAGTTTTCGCGAGCCAAAGCCCAAATATCTTTAAATTTTCTCTAAGGTTATTCAGTAATTGCAACCCACCAATACCACTTCTACTCCCCTTGCCCACCATAAAGTGACTTAATGTTTGAAGACGAGCTAATTGCCCAATCCCAATTGGCATGCCTCTTAACCTCTCACATCCTTCAACATCTAGGTGTCTCAGGTTGCTCATGTTTCAAAAATTTCCCCGCAATGACTCAAGTTTAAAACAATCACTAAGTCTCAACGTTTGCATATTTCTAAGCCTACAAATAGACTCTGGCAGCGATGTAAAACCATTACAAGAAAGGTCTAGATACCTGAGATGTGTCATTTCACCAATGCAATCTGGCACCACTTCAATACTAGATGATTTCAAATCCAATGCTCGTAAGAGGATAAAATCCGAGAAAACAAACTTTAGAGTCACATGGCGCCATTTACGTAACCGAATTAGAGAGCGTAAATATGGCAAGGATTTGTGTGGTACTTCCCCATAAGACAATAGGGACAAATGGCGAGTTCTTTCTGTAATATTTCGTGCACTACCAACATCCTCAACAAAATATTCATCCCCTGCAATATGTCTTGCGAGATCATGCACAAGATCGTGCATCGTACATGTTATGCCCCAATATTCATCATGCTTTACGTTTTGAAAGAAGGATCTTTGTAGCAAAGCAGTGAAAATCTCATTCCCAACATCCTCCAACTCTATTTTTGCTCGGGATTGCACCAAACCGTTAGCCATCCACAATTTAATCAACCTTTCTTTTTTAATGTCAAAATCTTTGGGAAAAATCGAGCAATAAACAAAACATTGTTTCAACAGCGATGGCAAGTGGTAATAACTCAATCTCAATGCTGGTAATATGCCTTTCACGCTACTTTGAGGGAGCTCCCAAATTGCACTATCTTTGACTTCAAGCCATTCATTGTCCTCGTTTTTGAAGCGAAGCAATCCTCCCATAGCTTTTGCAGCTAAGGGCAAACCTTTACACTTCTCCACAATCGCCTTGCCGATCTTCACCAACTCTTCCCTCTCTTTATTTCCCAGACCAAATGCATATTGCTTGAATAAAGCCCAACAATCTTCACTTGATAAACCGTTTAGGCAGTGAGAAGGAAGTTTGCTCGTGATGGATGCTACTGTTGGTAGACGAGTAGTCACAATAATTGAACTACCTTGTGCTCCACCTTCAACAAATCTCATAATTTTGTTCCATTCATCTTGGCTTTCTTCCCATACATCATCTAGCACAAGCAAAAATTTCTTGCCATGTACCTCCTCTCGAAGGCGCTGTTGGAGAGGTTCCAAGTCTTCAAGATTACATTCACTTCCTGAAATAGAGGCTACGATCGCTTTCATAAGACGTTTAATATCAAAAACATCTGAAACACAAATCCATGATCTATGTTTGAAATGATTCTCCACTCGCTCATCGTTGTAAACCAGTTGGGCAAGAGTTGTTTTGCCAAGTCCCCCCATACCAAGGATGGGGAAAACGGAGATAGGGTCCTTGTTACTACTGCTGCTTGCCTCGTTAAGCATTGGCCCCCGACTAGCTGTTGGGTGCTTAGCGCAATAATTGCTTCCTTGGGTACGAAATTGGTCCAAAGTCAAGTAAGCTGAGCCAAGCAATTGCTTCACCAACTTTTCTCTGTCTTCGTCTCTCCCATAAACTTTGGGTTCAGTTGAGAGTGAAATAGTTATACGTTCCGGAGATACTACCACGCTCTTTTCCTTCTCCTTTCGCAACTCAAGCCCTGAACATTCTTCGGCCAACTCATGAAAATTCTTATTGAGCGTTTGAATTTTCCCATGAAGTTCGCTTACGTTGTTGCTGCTGCTTGTGGCGTCCTCAGAGACTAATTGCTGTAGACCTTCTTCATATTCAAAATCATCAAGGACATCATCAGCCTCGTATGCTGCAGCGTTCAGCTCTTGTAACCATAACCGAATTCCATCAGCCTCTTCCTTGAACTGCCTCTCCTCTGCATCATTGAGGACTTCTTTTATTTTACAGAAAGTTTTGTAAAGCTTCTTCAGCTCTTTCACTAATGGACCAAGCTTCTTGATATGGTCCTTGTAGATTAAAGACTTGAGTCTCTCAGACACAACTACAAAGAATGGACATACTACTTGATCTGCTCCTGCCATCTCCTCTTTTTCGCAGAAACAAAGAAGACGAAAAGAATTCTTACAGTAAGGCAACTGGATTTGCAGTTCAATTCAACAAAGAAGAAACTGAATTGATATCTCTATTGGTATGGACCTGCTCTCAATTAATAGTTGTTTGAAATGGCTACCCACTGGATTGTTTATTTTGTTAGGTAGCGGGATTTCACATCATCAATTCATAGCGCAAGTGGGAGTAGAATAAGATATCTTAATATACTAATCAAGAATAACTTCTTGGTCTAATTTGGTGAGCCATTTTAATAATATACACTAATTAATTGAGAAATGCCGGCACAATTAGCACGATTTCACATCATCAATTGATAGCGCAAGTGGGAGTACCTTAATCAAATATACTATCGTAGGCATAGTATCTTATACAAGACTTCAATGCACATAAATAATGACATCTCATTCTACGTCAGCTGAATTGCAACTTATCGTGTACAATACAACTATGAGATAATAATACCAAATCGTGTGGTACAATTTCAAAAGATTATATTAATTGGTTCTTGTATTTAAACTTCTAATAAATGGTACAATTTCTCTATACCAAAATCCTGTGATGTGAATGGAAATGTACAAAACACAAATCAGAGAAAACAAAATGCAAATAAAAACAGTTAAGAGTAAGAACAAAAATAACGCTCACTCGAGAAACAACATAATAAAAACATTTGAGAAATTACAAAATATCATTGCAAATATTCAAAACAAACTTATATTGACATTACCATCAGGCTCTGTGGTAAAGGACATCTCAGATGAGACAGAACACGCCAATTTGAGTTTATCAGTTCATCAGATAATTGTCTCTTGACATGTTCTCCTTCCTTTAGCCATCACACTTAGCATGTTGCAAAATGATCCTCTTTGTGGGCTTGTGCCTATGACAATGGTCAACATACCTAGTTGTCCCAAAGTAACTTATAGCATCCTCCAGAGTGTTGCACTTTCCTGCAATGGAAGATATCATCAATGAAAAACAACAAAACTGAAGTATTATCATCAATGAAAAACAACAAAACTGAAGTATTGTATATCTTCTAAAAAACAACTCTTTAATGAGATACAAATACATGGAGACAACTAATTGAAGCAAAATATGTATTTAACTATTCTTCCTTAGCATAATCATTTCTAGCTAAACAAAAGACCGAGAAACAACATGTAGCCCACAAAATTTCAGAGACAGAAACAAACTAACCTCTGGTAAATTCTGCTTGTTGCTAGAATGCATGTCTGGCCCCTTTGTTCGCTTGTCACAATCTTACAACACCACGAAAAACACCAATCAAATTGTTTATCACAAATTGATCAGACATCACAGGGTAAGGAAATATTGTGGAAAACTGAAGGAACGCGCTGATCAAATCATATAGGAGACGTAAGGATTCAAATAAAGATTTTTTTTTTTTTACTGAGAATACAATGACCATCAGAAAATTTCTTTAAAGGTAACTCAGAGAACAAACTTGTTTTTGTTTGGTGACCTAAAAGAAAAAGTTTCATTGGAACCTACATCTAACATAGGAGAGAAACCACTTAATTCAAGACTTTGATGTCACAAGAAAATAAGAAAAGAAAGGATGCAATAAAAGGAATTGGGTAAAACTATGTCAATTTAAGTGTAAAAGGCAGTAACTGAAGAAAGCTAATAATGACATATATGACATTCTGAAGAAGGGAGGGAGATGTTTTAGCTCTTACCATGATCACAGATTGGATTTTAACCCACCAGGATTGAATCAATTGAGATAAATACGGGGAACGTGGAAAATCATGTTGAAGCGGTTGTCTTCTCTCTGCTCATCAAAGAAGGGAGGGAGATGTATAGCTATTATCATCAAAGTCCATTTCATTAGTTATGTATCACGATCCAATCTTAAAGATGAAATAAAAAACGCAATTGAAATTTCTGTAAGCTTTATAAAAACATGTCGGAAAGTATAAAAAATGAGAAGAATGCTATAAACACAACTATCTCAAAAAAATTTAGAATCAAATAGTTCTTGTATTTTATCTTCTAAGGAAAATTCTACTCCGAGACACTCTCCAATTTGACTCCCAATCTGACTTTCAGACGTGGCATCCTATGTGTCAGGCTAATGCGGACAAAAGGGGACTCCACCAAAGAATCCTAATCGGCTTCTAAAATCACAAATCTTGTAAATACTCACTTGGGGATTGACAACATTTATGCAATTTATTTGATGTTCAATTGTCACATTTCACTAAACCAAAATTCGGTGATGTGAATGGAAATATACAAGACAGAAGTCAGAGAACAAAATACAAATAAGCCTGAACACCAAATTCCATCATATTCAAAGGCCAAAACAAATGAGTGACAACATAAATAAGGCTCACTCGACAAAGCACATCACTAACATTTGAGAAATTGCAAATATGGTTGCAAATATTCAGAAAAACAAACTTATTACTGAGATTACCTTCAGGATCCATAGTAAAGGACATCAAGGATGAGTTAGAACACATTCTCCCGCCTTTAGCTTTCATGCTTAGCATATTGCAAAATGATCATCTTTGCCGGCTTGAAAATGAGTTGTCCCAAAGTAACACATGGCATCAGACTGTTGCACTTTCCTGCAAGGAAACATATCATCAATGACAAACAACAAAATTGGAGTATTATTGTACATCATCTAAAAAATAACTCTCTAAAAATTGAAGCAAAATACGTATTTGTCTTCGCATCCTTTGCATAACACAACATGATCCATCATCATTTCTAGCTAAACAAAAGACTGAGAAATAACAGATGTAACATAAAATTCCTGAAGAAACAAACCTGCTGCTTGTTGCTGGAATGCAAGTAATGAGATGTTCTGCCCTTTACTTGCTCCGCATTCCTACAACGCCAAAATCACCAATCAGATTGTTTGTCTAAAATGAGTGATGACAATTCTCCCAATTAGTTTGTTAATGTGTAATCATCAGGGTGAACCACAAAAATTCATTCAATTCCAAAGCTCGTGAATAACCAAAAATCATCCACAAATGTTTAGCTGGAGACTATTTCTAACAAAATTTATGTTCATCAGACATAAAAAAAACTCAAGGAACCGTGCAGATCAAATCATATAGGAGACGTAAGGTTTGCATAAATAAAGATTTGGTGACAAAGAATACGATGACCATCAGAAAAAACTCATTAAAGGAAAGTCAGAAAACAAACTTGTTTTTGTTTGGGGACTTGAAGGATGAGGCTTCATGTTGGACAGGGGAAAAAAGAAAGGATTCGCACTACTTGAATAAAAGCAATAAAAAGAATTGGGAAAAAAATTATGTTAATTTAAGTCTCAAAAGGCAGTAATTGAAGAAAGGTAACAATGAAATAAAATATATGGCATTCTGAAGAAGGAGGGTTTAGGGTGTTTTTGGATCTTACCATGATCACAGATAAAAGCTTGACAGAGTAATATGTGGAACGTGGGCAATCATGTTGAAGCTGTTGTTCTCTTCTCTCTGCCTGTCTCTATTCTCCCATCGTTCTGCTAGTTCTTCATTGCATTTATAGATCTTTAGTTGTTCAAGAGCAGTGAGGTGTTGCATCCATTGTGGCAACACTTTCCAATTCTCGAGAGCATCAATTTCCAAATACTCAAGTGAGGTTAAAGTAGTACCAATCCAATCCGGCAAGTCCACCACTGCACCATATTCGGAACAAGGATGGAATTCTAGATGCCTAAGTGTTGCAGCAGAGTGTTTTATCCCCTCCGTAAAACACGTCAACTTGGGCAACCAAGTCAATCGAAGTTCTTCAAGGACTACAAGTTGCTCAAAATCCTCCTTGGAGAATTCCATCTTAGGACAATAAGTGATTCTCAGATTAACGAGAGAAGCCTTGTTGAGCTCAGGCAAGCACTCCAAAGCTTCACAATGCAAAATAATAAGAGTTTTGAGAGAGGAGAGGCTTTTGAGTCCTCCCTCTCTCTCCGCTGACAATGAAACCAACTTGAGGCACTCAGAAATCTGCAACTCTGTCAGTGTAGCGAGACTATACAGTTCTACAGGAAGAGCTTTCAGGTTGTTGCAACACCTGATCTCCAACTTGTGGAGAGCAGTAAGGTTAGTTAGCGTGTCTGATGGAAAATACTCCATCTCGCCAAACCCAGCAATTTGAAGAGAATGAAGGGAAGGGAGGTCTCGCAGTGAAGCCAGAACCATTCCATTGCATCCAATGCCAGAAATTGCAACATTTTGGACAGGGGACCATGCCAATGGGATTCCTCCTCTCAGTTTTGGACAACTATAGATACTCACGCTTTTGAGGCAAGGGAATACTGCTGCTACCTGTGTTGTTGCTGCTGCTTGAGACAAGGATGACGATGACGTTGATGACGAGGATCCCTCCAAATTGTGCATAGGCTCCTCCAACCTTACTCCTTCTAGCCATTGGAATCCTTCTTCTGCACTTGCTGCTGCTGCTGCTTGAGATGATGATGAAGATGAAGATGACCATCCCTCCAAATCAGGCATCATCTCCAAAATTAGTTCTTCCAGCGACGGGAATCCTCCTCCTGCACTTGCATCATCCACCAGCTCTTTCTCCTCAATGAATTTCAGTGAATCAATTCCAAACAACTTCAAAACTTTAAGGGAAGGAAGTCTCCGTAGAGATCCAAGATGTTGCCATGTACAATCAAACAGAGATATTTCCACCAAATTTGGGACTAACATAGGTGTCAACCAACTTGGAGAGGTCACTCCTCGATACTCACCAACAATCAATTTTCTGACATTTACGTGAGGTTGGAGGCCTTCCATCACCTTTCGTTGTCGCCGTCGTCCACGTCGGTTTAACTTAACCTTTTGTTGTTGCCGTCGTCCACGTAGGTTTAACTTTAACCGTCCAAATTCTCGTTCAGGGTAGTTTGACCAAAATAGACTCAATGTATGTACATTTTTCTTGCTCATCAAATTTGCGTCTTTAGCCTCCCTTGAAGTTTTCGCGAGCCAAAGCCCAAATATCACTAAATCTTCTCTAAGGTTATTCAGCAATTGCAACCCACCGATACCACTTCTACTCCCCTTGCCCACCATAAAGTGACTTAATGTTTGAAGACAAGCTAATTGCCCAATCCCAATTGGCATGCCTCTTAACCTATCACATCCGTCAACATCTAGGTGTCTCAGGTTGCTCATGTTTCCAAAATTTCCCCGCAATGACTCAAGTTTAAAACAATAACCAAGTCTCAAAGTTTGCATATTTCTAAGCCTACAAATAGATTTTGGCAGCGATGTAAAATCATTAAAAGAAAGGTCAAGATACCTGAGATGTGTCATTTCACCAATGCAATCTGGCACCACTTCAATACCAGATGACTTCAAATGCAATGCTCGTAAGAGGATAAAATCCGAGAAAACAAACTTCAGAGTCACGTGCATTTCATGTAACCGAATTAGAGAGCGTAACCATGGCAAGGATCTGTGTGGTACTTTCCCATAAGACAATAGGGACAAATGGCGAGTTCTTTCTGTAATATTTCGTGCACTACCAACATCCTCAACAAAATATTCATCCCCTGCAATATGACTTGCGAGATCATGCACAAGATCGTGCATCTTACATGTTATTATGCCGTCATCTATGTCCACATGTACGTCTTGAAAGAAGGATCTCTGTAGCAAAGCAATGAAAATCTCATTCCCAACATCCTCCAACTCTATTTTTGCTCAGGATTGCACCAAACCGTTAGCCATCCACAATTTAATCAACCTTTCTTTTTTAATGTCAAAATCTTTGGGAAAAATCGAGCAATAAACAAAACATTGTTTCAACAGCGATGGCAAGTGGTAATAACTCAATCTCAATGCTGGTAATATGCCTTTCACGCTACTTTGAGGGAGCTCCCAAATTGCACTATCTTTGACTTCAAGCCATTCATTGTCCTCGTTTTTGAAGCGAAGCAATCCTCCCATAGCTTTTGCAGCTAAGGGCAAACCTTTACACTTCTCCACAATCGCCTTGCCGATCTTCACCAACTCTTCCCTCTCTTTATTTCCCAGACCAAATGCATATTGCTTGAATAAAGCCCAACAATCTTCACTTGATAAACCGTTTAGGCAGTGAGAAGGAAGTTTGCTCGTGATGGATGCTACTGTTGGTAGACGAGTAGTCACAATACTTGAACTACCTTGTGCTCCACCTTCAACAAATCTCATAATTTTGTTCCATTCATCTTGGCTTTCTTCCCATACATCATCTAGCACAAGCAAAAATTTCTTGCCATGTACCTCCTCTCGAAGGCGCTGTTGGAGAGGTTCCAAGTCTTCAAGATTACATTCACTTCCTGAAATAGAGGCTACGATCGCTTTCATAAGACGTTTAATATCAAAAACATCTGAAACACAAATCCATGATCTATGTTTGAAATGATTCTCCACTCGCTCATCGTTGTAAACCAGTTGGGCAAGAGTTGTTTTGCCAAGTCCCCCCATACCAAGGATGGGGAAAACGGAGATAGGGTCCTTGTTACTACTGCTGCTTGCCTCGTTAAGCATTGGCCCCCGACTAGCTGTTGGGTGCTTAGCGCAATAATTGCTTCCTTGGGTACGAAATTGGTCCAAAGTCAAGTAAGCTGAGCCAAGCAATTGCTTCACCAACTTTTCTCTGTCTTCGTCTCTCCCATAAACTTTGGGTTCAGTTGAGAGTGAAATAGTTATACGTTACGGAGATACTACCACGCTCTTTTCCTTCTCCTTTCGCAACTCAAGCCCTGAACATTCTTCGGCCAACTCATGAAAATTCTTATTGAGCGTTTGAATTTTCCCATGAAGTTCGCTTACGTTGTTGCTGCTGCTTGTGGCGTCCTCAGAGGCTAATTGCTGTAGACCTTCTTCATATTCAAAATCATCAAGGACATCATCCGCCTCGTATGCTGCATCGTTCAGCTCTTGTAACCATAACCGAATTCCATCAGCCTCTTCCTTGAACTGCCTCTCCTCTGCATCATTGAGGACTTCTTTTATTTTACAGAAAGTTTTGTAAAGCTTCTTCAGCTCTTTCACTAATGGACCAAGCTTCTTGATATGGTCCTTGTAGATTAAAGACTTGAGTCTCTCAGACACAACTACAAAGAATGGACATACTACTTGATCTGCTCCTGCCATCTCCTCTTTTTCGCAGAAACAAAGAAGACGAAAAGAATTCTTACAGTAAGGCAACTGGATTTGCAGTTCAATTCAACAAAGAAGAAACTGAATTGATATCTCTATTGGTATGGACCTGCTCTCAATTAATAGTTGTTTGAAATGGCTACCCACTGGATTGTTTATTTTGTTAGGTAGCGGGATTTCACATCATCAATTCATAGCGCAAGTGGGAGTAGAATAAGATATCTTAATATACTAATCAAGAATAACTTCTTGGTCTAATTTGGTGAGCCATTTTAATAATATACACTAATTAATTGAGAAATGCCGGCACAATTAGCACGATTTCACATCATCAATTGATAGCGCAAGTGGGAGTACCTTAATCAAATATACTATCGTAGGCATAGTATCTTATACAAGACTTCAATGCACATAAATAATGACATCTCATTCTACGTCAGCTGAATTGCAACTTATCGTGTACAATACAACTATGAGATAATAATACCAAATCGTGTGGTACAATTTCAAAAGATTATATTAATTGGTTCTTGTATTTAAACTTCTAATAAATGGTACAATTTCTCTATACCAAAATCCTGTGATGTGAATGGAAATGTACAAAACACAAATCAGAGAAAACAAAATGCAAATAAAAACAGTTAAGAGTAAGAACAAAAATAACGCTCACTCGAGAAACAACATAATAAAAACATTTGAGAAATTACAAAATATCATTGCAAATATTCAAAACAAACTTATATTGACATTACCATCAGGCTCTGTGGTAAAGGACATCTCAGATGAGACAGAACACGCCAATTTGAGTTTATCAGTTCATCAGATAATTGTCTCTTGACATGTTCTCCCTCCTTTAGCCATCACACTTAGCATGTTGCAAAATGATCCTCTTTGTGGGCTTGTGCCTATGACAATGGTCAACATACCTAGTTGTCCCAAAGTAACTTATAGCATCCTCCAGAGTGTTGCACTTTCCTGCAATGGAAGATATCATCAATGAAAAACAACAAAACTGAAGTATTGTATATCTTCTAAAAAACAACTCTTTAATGAGATACAAATACATGGAGACAACTAATTGAAGCAAAATATGTATTTAACTATTCTTCCTTAGCATAATCATTTCTAGCTAAACAAAAGACCGAGAAACAACATGTAGCCCACGAAATTTCAGAGACAGAAACAAACTAACCTCTGGTAAATTCTGCTTGTTGCTAGAATGCATGTCTGGCCCCTTTGTTCGCTTGACACAATCTTACAACACCACGAAAAACACCAATCAAATTGTTTATCACAAATTGATCAGACATCACAGGGTAAGGAAATATTGTGGAAAACTGAAGGAACGCACTGATCAAATCATATAGGAGACGTAAGGATTAAAATAAAGATTTTTTTTTACTGAGAATACAATGACCATCAGAAAATTTCTTTAAAGGTAACTCAGAGAACAAACTTGTTTTTGTTTGGTGACCTGAAAGAAAAAATTTCATTGGAACCTACATCTAACATAGGAGAGAAACCACTTAATTCAAGACTTTGATGTCACAAGAAAAAAAAAGGATGCAATAAAAGGAATTGGGTAAAACTATGTCAATTTAAGTGTAAAAGGCAGTAACTGAAGAAAGCTAATAATGACATATATGACATTCTGAAGAAGGGAGGGGGATGTTTTAGCTCTTACCATGATCACAGATTGGATTTTAACCCACCAGGATTGAATCAATTGATATAAATATGGGGAACGTGGAAAATCATGTTGAAGCGGTTGTCTTCTCTTTGCTCATCAAAGAAGGGAGGGAGATGTATAGCTATTATCATCAAAGCCCATTTCATTAGTTATGTATCACGATCCAATCTTAAAGATGAAATAAAAAATGCAATTGAAATTTCTGTAAGCTTTATAAAAACATGTCGGAAAGTATAAAAATGCCATAAACACAACTATCTCAAAAAAATTTAGAATCAAGTAGTTCTTGTATTTTATCTTCTAAGGAAAATTCTACTCCGAGTCACTCTCCAATTTGACTCCCAATCTGACTTTCAGACGTGGCATCCTATGTGTCAGGCTGATGCGGACAAAAGTGGACTCCACCAAAGAATCCTAATCGGCTTCTAGAATCACTCATCTTGTAAATACTCACTTGGGGACTGACAACATTTATGCAATTTATTTGATGTTCAAATGTCACATTTCACTAAACCAAAATTCAGTGATGTGAATGGAAATATACAAGACAGAAATGAGAGAACAAAATACAAATAAGCCTGAACGCCAAATTCCATCATATTCAAAGGCCAAAACAAATGAGTAACAACATAAATTAATAAGGCTCACTCGACAAAGCACATCACTAACATTTGAGAAATTGCTCAGCCCTAGTTTGTACAAACATTTTAACTAACAAATTACATCCAATTATTTAAAAGAGACAAATTTATCCCTGCTTAATTCGGCAAAAACAATATTTTTATAATTTCCCAGCTAACCTTCACTCTCTCTATAATCCAAAACCCCACTCTTAAGAAAACCAACAAGAAGAAGAAGGAAGATAAACAACAACAAGAAAATAGAAGGAAGATGATGAAACACTCTGAAGTAGAAAAGATGGAACAGAAAACAACAACACCAAAAGATAAGCAAATAAAGAAGCTAAGAGACTCCCAAACATCTTTTCTTGTTGTTCCTAGCTCTTCTGAATCTAGGTTTTGCGCTGGATGTTTGTCCACAACCTTGTGTTTGCTCCCTAGGAGGGTTTTTACATGTTCTGCTATTGTGACCCTCCAAACCACACTTTCTGCAGCTCCTTGGTTCCTTTTCCACCTGTTCATCCTCATCCCTTCTTCTTTGAGTCGTTGGTATCCCAGGAGGTCTTTTCACTAAAGGTGGGAGCACCAAGTATGCAGGCTGTCACACATCAAAATAATCATCACATATGTAAATATCTACATGAATAAAACTATCAAACAATCTAATATAAGATTGGTACTTACTTTTGCCAACTCCCTCATATTTCTAATACTGATTATGCCCCTTGAGTAAGCCTCCACATATGCTTTCACAGAATGACAAGGACTACAATACCTACAAGGAATGCATATAAGTGTGGGGCAATCATTATATAAGGATCAAACATTAAGTTTCATATAATACTTGCTCTACAATTCCTGCCATCGATGTTAATACTGTAAGTGCCTCATGTTATCTTTTTATGAAATATTGACTTTGCTTCCCTTATATTGTATTGTGTTTTGTTCGACTAATATCATTATTTTCTTCTCTTGATCAAGGTGACATTGTGGCTGCTTGTGCTGGTTCGATTGCAGGCCAGACAATACTCAAGCATGAACTACAAGGAGTTGGGGCGGGTTTACAACTAGCCAGCTCAAGATATATTAGAAAACTAGTACTTAGCACCGACTCTACAACAGTGCGTGATTACCTGCTCAATGCTAGGCAGACTGCGTGGAACCTTAGACACGTTATCAATAAGATTAGGAAAATGCTGGTAGAACTGGAAGAATTTACTATAATACACGAGCACAGAGAAGCAAATAGAGTCGCGGATAGACTTGCTAGCCTACACCCAAGCTCGGAATACTTGGAAGTCACACCGAGTTCGTTTGCGCAAGATTTGAAAGATATTGTACATGAAGATAAATCAGGAAAAGCTTATTTACGGATGTAACTTCAACTTATTTTTTTTTCAGGTTTGGGGATCCTAAATAACCCCCGCTCGCTTTCCAAAAAAAAAAAAAAAAGGTTAAGCTTTCTTCATGCCAGCGTATTGTGTTGCTTAATTACAATAAGGAGACTGTGAAATAGGAAACGGAGTGAAACAGGAAACAACCTGTTTTGTGAAACAGGAAACTGTTTCACAAACAGGAACAGGAAACTATTTTGTGAAACAGGAAACGTTTTTGAACAGGAAACAGGAAACTGTTGTGAAGCAGGAAACTGCTGTTCCTATATATACTAGGAACTGTAGGTGTTTTTTATATATTATTTTGGCATGTAGAAAAACTGTGAAGCACAATGAATAGAGAAAGATAATTGCTGGAATTGTTTCATCTATTGTTGAGAGATTGTGTGAGAATTGTCATCTTCTTGTACCTTGTTCTTGAAAATAGTGGAATCACCTCACCGTGGACGTAGGCGCAATTCGCCGAACCACGTAAACCTTGTGTCTCTTGTGGTAGGTTCTTGTTTTTCTCTTATTACTTTCATTGCTAGTTGCTCTATTTAATTGATTGGATCCTTGTGGTACTTGTGTGCAATTGTTGGTGTCTACCCGCTTTCGCAATAAGGCGCAACAATTGGTATCAGAGCACTAAGGAAAATTGATCTTGAATTGTTCTACTCAAGATTGTGAAGATTCAAAAGTGCTAGGGTTTGTTTGTGCACAAGTTGTTTGAAAGAAAAAAAAAAAAAAAAAAAAACCGTAGTGAAGCTTCTTGTCTAGAAAGTCACGGGTTTTGTTTTGCAATGGCATCCAAGGTGAGCAAGGCACATGTGGGGAAGTATGAAATCGAGAAATTTAATGGTAAGAACGATTTTGGATATTGGAGAATACAAATGAGGAATTTGCTTATTTCTCAGAAATTACACAAGGCATTACTAGGGAAGGATAAAAAGGCTGAAACCATGTCAGATGATGAATGGGAAGAATTGGATTTGGAGGCGCGTGCTGCTATTTGCTTGTGTCTGGATAGAGACATAGTTTTTTTAGTTAATGAAGAGACTACGGCGGCTGATGTTTGGTTGAAGCTTGAATCACAGTTTATGACTAAGACATTATCAAACAGGTTATACTTGAAAACCCAATTGTACAGACTAGCAATGGATGAGGGCACTCCAATTGGTGATTATCGCCAAGTTTACACAGATTATCTCAAATTTGAGAGATGTGGATGTGAAGATTGAGGATGAAGACCAAGCAATTATATTGCTTTACTCCTTGCCGCAGTCATATGAAAATCTTGTACAAACAATTTTGTTTGGAAAAGATGAACTTACATTTGATGAAACTACCGGTGCACTCTTGTCCAATGAGATTCGGAAGAAAACTTCATCAAGTGGTAGTGGGAAAGATCAAGCTGAAGGGTTGGTTGCTAGAGGAAGGTCTCAAGTGAAATCATCTTCAAAGATTGGAAAATCTAGATCAAAGTCTAGAGGTCCACAATGTCACAAATGTAGAGAGTGGGGGCATATTAGAAAAAATTGTCCAAATCAAGATAAGAGTAATCATGATAACAGTTGGAAGGGCAAGAAAAAGCAAGATAAGGGTGATACTAGTGAAGCAAGTTATGCATCTAGTACGGAAAAAGATGAAGAATGTTATTCAGTTGCGGGTGAAAACACAAAAATCTCTGGGAGATGGGTCCTTGACTCTGGGTGTTCTTACCATATGTGCCCAAACAGGGAGTAGTTCACTACCTATGAGCACATTGACGGTGGTACTGTTCTGATGGGTAATGATTACGCTTGCAAGACAGTTGAAATTGGAACAATGAGGATTAAGATGTATGATGGTGTTGTGAGAACCTTAACTGATGTGAGGCATGTCCCAGCCTTGAAAAAGAACCTTATCTCGCTTGGTGTTTTAGACTCCAATGGTTGTAAGTATACAGCGGTAGGTGGAGTTTTAAAGGTTGTCCGTGGATCTTCGGTTGTCATGAAAGGGATCAAACAAGGTAACTTGTACACCTTGATGGGTAACACGGTAACAGGAAATGTGGCAGTGGGAACTTCTTCATCGAAAAGCACTAGGTTATGGCACATGCGACTTGGGCATATGACAGAAAAAGGATTGTCTCTACTGAGCAAGCAAGGGTTACTGAAGGGTATGCAGAAACCGACTATGGAGTTTTGCGTGCATTGTGTATATGGAAAACAATACAGGGTAAAATTCAGTACAAGCAAGCACAGGAGCAGAGGTATTCTAGACTATGTGCATACAGATGTGTGGGGCCCAGCGAAGGTCGCCTCTAAGGGAGGTTCCAGGTACTTTGTCTCCTTCATTGATGATTATTCCCGTTACACATGGGTATATTTTTTGAAGTCTAAGAATGAAGTATTTGAGACATTTAAAAGGTGGCGAGCAATGGTTGAGAATAGAACTGGAAGAAAGGTGAAGACTTTGAGGTCTGATAATGGTACCGAGTATACTGAGGGTACTTTCAAACAGTTTTGCGATCAGGAAGGAATTGTTCGACATTGGACTGTTAGAGACACGCCACAACAAAATGGAGTTGCTGAGAGATTGAACCGTACTATGCTTGAAAGAGCTAGGTGTATGCGCTCCAATGCTTGTCTTGGCAGAGAATGGTGGGCTGAATCAATAGCCACCGCGTGTTTCTTGATTAATAGATCGCCACATTCTACATTAGACTGCAAAACACCTTATGAGGTGTGGTCAGGTGAACATGCTGATTACAGTATACTGAAAGTTTTCGGTTGTATTGCCTACTACCATGTGAAAGAAAATAAGCTTGATGCTAGGGCTAAGAATGCCATTTTCTTGGGGTATGCAAAAGGCGTGAAGGGTTATCGTCTATGGTGTTTAGAGGATAATAAATTTGTAATCAGTCGAGATGTTACATTTGATGAGAATTCCTTGTTAGCTTGTACTAAAGCTAAGGAGTTGGTTGATAGTGGTGGTGAATCTAGTAACACTCAGAAAGTGGAAGTTGAAGCGTATGTGGATGCAGCAGATGAACAAGTGGTTGAAGCAGGCACACATGATCTGAATTATGAGCCTGAAGACCATGAGGAACAACAACCAGTTGAAGATAATCAATCCCAGCAGCAATCTTTGGCCTTAACTAGGTCAAAACGATCGGTTAAGCAAGTTTAAAATTTTGGCTTTGAAGAACCGTTGAAGCACTATGGTCAGTTGAATACAGTTGATTTGGTTGCATATGCACTCTCTGTGGAAGATGATGAGCCAACTACTTACAAGCAAGCCACTCGTCATTCAGATGGTCAGAGTTGGTTAGTAGCTATGCAGAGTGAGATGGAGTCTCTCGCGAAGAACCATACTTGGGATCTAGTGTCGTTGCCTAATGGAAGGAAAGCAATTGGCTGCAAGTGGGTGTTTAAGAAAAAAACAAACTACTCTAGAGTCTGGTACTCAATTCAAGGCAAGATTAGTAGCTAAGGGTTTTGCTCAGAGGGAAGGCGTTGACTACAATGAGATATTTTTGCCTGTGGCAAAACACACTTCAATACGTGTGTTGTTGAGCTTGGTAGCTCATGGTGACCTTGAGCTTGAACAACTTGATGTGAAAACAGCTTTATTGCATGGAGACTTAGAGGAGGAAATTTATATGCATCAGCCGGAAGGTTTTAAGGTTGTTGGAAAAGAAGACCATGTTTGTCGTTTGAGGAGATCACTTTATGGGTTAAAGCAGTCACCTAGGCAGTGGTACAAACGGTTTGACACTTTTATGTTGAAACATGGGTTCACACGAAGTAAGTATGATTGTTGTGTTTACTTGAAAAAACTTCGTAGTGGCAATTTTATTTATCTTTTGCTCTATGTTGACGATATGCTCATTGTCTGTAAGAGTATGGTGGAGATAAATAAATTGAAGTCTCAACTTGCATCTGAGTTTGAGATGAAGGATATGGGTGCTGCAAGGAAAATACTTGGTATGGAGATAAGAAGAGAAAGGGAGAATAAAAAATTATTTCTTTCACAGAAGGGGTACCTTGAGAAGGTCATATCACGGTTTGGCATGGAAAACGCAAAGCCGGTTAGCACTCCTTTGGCTTCTCATTTTAGACTTTCTCGAAAGTTATCTCCAGTCACAGTGGAAGAAAAGGAATACATGTCGCATGTTCCTTATGCTAGTGCAGTTGGCAGTTTAATGTATGCTATGGTGTGTACACGCCCTGACATTTCACAGGCTGTTAGTGTTGTGAGCAGGTATATGAAAAACCCTGGGAAGAAACATTGGGAGGCAGTGAAATGGATGCTTAGGAACTTAAAAGGTACCTTGGATGTGGGTTTGGACTTCGGTGGAGATTCATGTCAGGTTCGTGGGTTTGTTGATTCTGATTATGCTGGTGATCTAGATAGACGAAGATCTACTACTGGTTACGTATTTCAGATATACGGTGCTCCGGTTAGTTGGAGATCTATGCTTCAGGATACAGTAGCTCTCTCTACTACAGAGGCAGAGTATATGGCATTGACAGAAGCTGTAAAAGAAGCATTATGGCTTCAAGGTCTTGTAAATGACTTGGGTGTGGAACAAGATAGTGTTGAGGTTCTCTGTGACAGTCAGAGTGCCATCGACTTGGCTAAAAATCAGGTTCATCATGCAAGGATCAAGCATATTGACATCCGATATCACTTTGTTCGAGATGTAATTGAGGATGGTGATGTGTCTTTGGTGAAAGTACACACAAAAGACAACCCTGCTGATATGTTGACAAAGGTTGTTCCTAGAGTTAAGTTTCAACATTGTTTCCACGGAAACGCTCCACTTCCACAGTTCTGCCTAAGGCTCCATCTCAACCACTATCTTCTAGGTTGATTCCCCACCAATGCACTTGCCTTGCCAGACTTTGTACCACGATACACAGACCTTGCCATGTTTGATTTGAGCTTCCGAGCTTGAAACTGTTGTTTAAATTGTTGTGTAGACCAAACCTGTTTAACTTCTCACCACCACCACTTGGAACCAATGACTTATACCTTTGGATGGACAAGAACACCTGGCCATCACTATCTGACTGTCAACAAACAACCTCCATGCATCACCACCCCCACCCCTAGGTATGCAAATATGCCCTCAACATTCTGTATTTCATCTAAAACTGTCAATATTAATCTCTCCCGCATTTCTGTTCCGCATCTTTCCCCTCCAAACACCTAAAATCCATCTCCATCCCCGAATTAGGCGAGTGCTTACTTTCCGATGCACATTTGCAAATGTATACATATAAGGTTATGAGCACAGCAATACAACAGATCTTTAAATATATAATGTAAAGGTAAAAAACCTACATTTTTATGTCTCGTGTTAAAACTGGGTTAGGATTCTGTGGTAGCTGATTTTGCTAGTACAAAAGAAGAAATGCAAGGTAAACCAATGAATTGCCTTTCGACATATATGATGGCGTTTGGAGAGAATTAACACTGATTCCTTTAGCTGCACAAAGAAATTAAACAATATTGATGATTGCTCATTTTTTATATTTTTATTTATTTAATAGCTTTTGAAAGCCTTTTGAGTGTTTTTAAAGCTTAATAAGAATTCTTGCTCGTGATTTTGTGTTATCATTTTTGAAGAGCTGGTTATGGATCCGAAAGTGAAGGAGATGAAGAAGCTGCGACAGTTAGTCTTACAAATGATCTTGGTAGAGTGAACCCAGCTACTAATTGTGAAACAGGAAACATGTTTTGTGAAACAGGAAAGTGTTTCACAAATAGGAATAGGACACATAACTGTTTTGTGAAATAGGAAACGTGTTTGAAACAGGAAACTGTTTGGACTCCTATTTGAAATAGGAAAAACTGTTTGGACTTCTGGAAACTGTTTTTTGAACAGGAAATAAATTCTAGGAAACAGGAAACTGCTGTGAAACAGGAAACTGCTGTTCCTATATATACTAGGAACTGTAGGTGTTTTGTTTAAGATGTTTCCATGTAGAAAAACTGTGAAACACAGGGAATAGAGAAAGACAATTGTTGAAATTGTTTCATCTCTTGTTGAGAGATTGTGTGGATGAAGATAATCCCTTGAATTGTTTCATCTCTTGTTGAGAGATTGTGTGGAGAAAGATAATTCCTTGAATTGTTTCATCTCTTGTTGAGAGATTATGTGAGAATTGTCATCTTCTTGTACCTTGTTCTTGAATATAGTGGAATCATCTCACCGTGGACGTAGGCAATTTGCTGAACCACGTAAACCTTGTGTCTCTTGTGGTATGTTCTTAATTTTCTCTAATTTCTTTCATTGCTAGTTGCTCTATTTAATTGATTGGATCCTTGTGGTACTTGTGTGCAATTGTTGGTGTCTACCCGCTTCCGCAATAAGGCGCAACAGGAAACATGTTTTGTGTTTCTAGACAAGAAGTTTGAATTGTTTCACAAAAGTGTTGTAAAACTTCAAGAGATTGGTCCGAGAATGACACTGCAACTAGTTAAAATTGAGGAAGGATTGTGTTATGGGGGAATCATATTCAGTGAATATGGTAAGTGTGTAGTTTGTATAATGCTTTATGGGTTGTTAAGGCGTGAAATAAATTGAATTGAGAAAAAAAACCACCAAAATTTGAAAAAGAAGCAATTTAGGTCGAGTGAAATGCTCTTATCCCACTACTTTCAAAACGATAGCAAGTGAAAAGATTTTAACTGTTCTTGTTCTTTCTCATCAGGAAATGGAGATGGGGCAGGTAAGAAGGCGACTGAGGAAAATCAGGAATCAGATGAAGCCGATTAGTAGTTCTTGGAATGTTTGAAGATCCCAGGAAGAAATTCCTTGCCACCTCCAACAGTGTAAGCCAGATGAAAGAGGACTAAGAAAATTCAAGTCAATGATATTTAATCGTTTCTGATCGGAGTGAGAGATGCTTCTTCTTTTGTGTTAACAATTTTTCTACGTGGGGATAAGAATTATGCAATTTTGGTAGATCAGCTTTTCGAAAAACAGAAAGCACAGTTGTATGAATTATCATAATTTTACTACATTATTCGCAGTGAACGATTTTCTTTATTACTATTTACTAAAATAATCTGCCTGCTCACACAATGCAATTTCCAATGTCTTGATATGCAACTTTTTAAGAAAAATAATACATCTATGCGTAGACTTGCAAAAATCAATATTGAGTTGTAATGGAGTCGACATGGTGAAATAAGAACTTGATTAATCAACCCATGAGCCACATTTAGGAGTGGTATTAGGTTGATTAACCAAAGTATAGTCTCAAATCTGTCTTTTTTTTCTTTTTTTTCTTTTCTTCTGGCTTTTTGGTGATTGTTTATGGTTGTGGAATGCTCATCAATTATCACTAAGGTTGATGACTACCCTTCATGTTTCCTTCGTATCCAAGGTGAGAAACTAAACTACTCCACAATTTTCTTAATCGTCTATGCATTAATAAATTTAGGGTTATTTTCCATTTGGCCCCTGTTTATTTATGTTTATTCTTGTTTAACTCCCATTTGTTCTTGTATTCTAGTCTAATACCCATAACCGTTTGTACTAGGGCTGGGCAGGTCCGGTTAACCGGCCTGTGTAGCCCAAATCGAGGACCGACCCGACATTTGAAATCCCAAAATTTTAAGGACCAAGCTCGGATCGGGTTAGCAGGTTAACCGAGGGTTCGGTTGACCGATTTTTTGGGTCGGGCCGGGTCGGTCTCGATTTGTGAAGTGTGAACACAACACACTCCCATCCAAAACCAAAACAAAAACTACTATTGGTTTCATAATCAACTATTGGTTTTGTTTTGCAAATAATGATCTCAACCCCTCTCTCTATTGTTTGAGTTAGGGGTGGGCATGGGACGGGATGGGACGAGATATACCCATCCCTATCCCATCCCGTTCATACGGGATCGGGACGGGACGGGATGGGAAAAATCTCATCCCGACCTCGTCCCATCCCAAACGGGTTCGGGACGGGATCAGCGTGCTAATCTGGAGATTCCCTTTTTGCCGTTTGAACCCTGTACCATTGTGGTGCTCCTCAGATCTAAGTTCAACTAACTGTACTTGTGAAGAATCATTCAGTGCTCGGGCGTAATGCTAGCTTGTTTGTAGCAGCTATATTTTATGTAGCAGCGATCTGAATTCTACTGCTATTAGTGTATGAGGTATGGTTATAGTTACAATTTCCACTTGCTACTGAATGTGTGAAATGTTGTTTTTAGCTATCAGGTCTTTTTTTTAATAATATGGTTGGCTGCCTGAGCTTTTCAATCAGGGCTTTGAAAGTATTCAGTCATTATCATCGTCATCGGTCTGTTTTCAATTATTTTTTTGGTCTGAAGTAGTGATTTTTAGATATAGCTGTTTATCAAATCTGAGTTTGTCAAGTATCTACATACCAATAAATCTAGTTGTATACTATGATCTTGAGGTTTATCAATTTAAAATTGAGATGTTGTTTGCCTGTTACTAGGATTTCCCCTTGTTTGATCACTTTCCGTAGCTCAAAGGTCACGACTCGAGTTAAGTCAACAATCAACAATTACAGGACTGTTCTTTTCATTTCTGTAAACTACCGTAGTTATTCCTCCAAACTCATTTACTGCCATCTTGCTCTAGTGCTAGATCTTATTGATTTCATGATTTAATTCATTCTGCTTGAATTCCTTACACCTGAAGAAGATTTTTTTGATTGGACATATCTTTCAGTTAACCAAAATAGCATCTGGTTTTTTTATACACGTTTCTTTATACTCCTTGATTCTCTGTTCAGTTTTTACTTCGAGTTATGCCTGCAATCCTTTTTTTTTTTTTTTTTTTTTTCTAACTAGGTTATTGCACTCGACAAAAAATAAAAATTAATGGGTTCGCTAACTTTTGCTTCTTATTGGATAAAACTGATAGAATGAATAATTAGTTATGGCGAGTGGTTATTGATTGTACCCATGTCTCCTTAATGAGTTTGGTTGTCAATGGATAAGCAATTTTTTGCTGGTTTTACTTGAATATGTAGGATAAATTGCACAAAAAGAAAACAAACCTACAACGAAGAATTTATCCTACATATTCAACCTAAAACAAACCTACAATGAAGAACTTGTTCTAAAGTCGCTACCATCACTGCTGTATCAGTAGATAAGAATTGCCTGTCAACATCCATATATTGTGATTTGCTCAACTATTGTTTGACAGCATTTTATGTGACATGGATCAAAAGAAGATTGATACAAGGACTAAGAGATACTCATGAAGAGTTATTGGTGCCAGTCCACATTGCATCAGTCACCATCCTTTTGTATTTCTTACAAAATTCTACATGATGCCGACTGATTAAATAAATAATTCATCATCATCATCAAAGCCCATTCCCGAGATTTTCGGGGTCGGCTACATGAATTTTGGTTCTCCAAGCAATGCGATCTTCCCACATTTCCTCACCTAATCCAAGCTCAATGATATCTTCATTCACCGTCTTCATCCAAGTTTTCAACGGTCGTCCCCTCCGTCTACACCCTCCATTAACTTGCCAATCTAAACATTTTCTAATTGGCGCCGTGCTTGGTCTGATTAAATAAATAATTAAATAAAAATATTAATAATTAATATTAATAAATTAGTTCGGGACGGGACGGGATTGGCGGGATTGAAAATCTTCATCCCATCCCATCCCATTCTAGATCGGGACGGGACGGGATCGGGATGAAAATTTTCAATCCCATTAAGATCCGGAAAAATCGGGACGGGAACGGGATCGCGGGATGGGATGCCCATCCCTAGTTTGAGTGAGTGTAATGGGTGGGACCCACAAATTGTGTCAATGTCACATGGGGAGAATAAGTTGGGTTTTAGGGGTAGGTTCAAGTTGTAGGCATAGTTTGGATCATGGGCGGATCTACCTTATAGCTTAGGGGGGCAATTGCCCCCTTAGCTTTTTAAGAAATCCCACTAAACTATCAATATTTGCAATCTTGCCCCCTTTTAAAATTTTAGATTGCCCCCTCTCATAGATAATAAATTACAAATATACACAAAATCGCAAACCCTTCGCAAGTTCACCTCTCCGCCTTCTCAATTGCCCAAAACGATTTCGATAAATATCGATTTTCTCCAATCCCCTCCAATCACACAAGACGATTTCAACGGAGATTGATTTCTCCAATCACACAATACGATTTTGATTAGACATAGATCGATTTATGGAGGTGGTCTTACTCTCTCTCTTGCTTGTTTGCTCCTCATCGACACTCTTCAGTCTTCACGGTAGCCTGCTTCAGCTAAGCAATTGGACGGTAACATTCTTAATATTAACAGTTGTCCACCAATTGTAGCTCAGTTGATCGGACACCAACTCTCCTTGAATGAGGTCGCAGGTTCGAGACTCACCAGTTAAGATTTTGTGAGTTTTCACCTGATTATTAGAAGCACATGTGCTTCGTCGTGGATAAATCGTCTTCATGCAAGGTGGAGACAACGGACCGAAACGAAAGCAAGTCTCCCTGCGAGATAGAGGCGACGAGGATATTAAGTGGCACCAATATTGTAGCCTTCGGGCCTGGTTTGGTATACCCTATAGGGTCAGTTAAGTTACGGTTTAATCATATTTATTTATTTATTTTAAGAATTAAATTATCTGTGATTTATTTTTTTTGCCCCCTTTTATCTGCAATCCTAGCTCCGCCCCTGGTTTGGGTTGAGCTTTTGATATTAGAGGGGTAAGTTTGGGTTGGGTTTTGATGTTGGTGGGGATAGTTTGGGTTGGACTTTGAAACAAATTGGTATTCTATTTAAACATTCGGGCCAGGCTCGGTTAACTGACTGTTTAGGATTGCTGGAACTGAGGACCGGACCGAAAATTTTCGGGTCAGGCCTAAAAACCGAACCGAAGATTAAAAATTTATTATTAAATCGAACCGACCGGTTCCCGGTTCGGGCCGATTTTTCGGTCTAAATTGCCCAGCCCTAGCTGTTATGTGCATGCAGGATATCTACCTAGTCTTACCTTCAACTGGTTTACTCTTTCTCACCACGAATTCTAATTCTCTTGTTCGCAAGAACCATTAGTCATGTGTTCTTACAAAAATAAAAAATACTAAGAAATCAGGTTTTTGTAATCATGTTTTACAACCAGGGTGACATGGCGTGATCTCGAAAGAATGATGAAATCCCCAAAAAGTTTATGTGTATCTCGAGGTTGTTAAAAAAATTCTATGGCGATGCCACATCATCCTGGTTGCAAAATTTGGTTCCCTAGCCTTACTCTGCAAAAATAAATTTCATAAATAAAAGAAAAGAGAATCCTTAATTTTCTCATCAATCAATCTAAATATGGCAAAATAAATTTCATATAGTCAAATCTATCATCTTTAATTGATATTTAAACAATTAAATAGGTAATACAACTCCAACAATTCATCTTCATGAATTTGTTCTTCTTAATTATTTATAATTTCTGCTTTTGAAAACTAGATCTTGAATCATTTTTAATTGAAAATGTTGTTGCATTAGAGGGATGGCAACGCCCCCGCCCAGTCAAGAATAACGGATCCCCAAATTCGCCCCGCCAATCCGTTTATAGATTTATTTAAAAACCAACTCCGCCCCGCACGGATTGGCGGATGTCCACCCAGCACAAATATCCGTTAAAAAAATTCTCTTAATCATTTGTGAGAAATCTCAGTTCAATCCTAAAAGCAGGTAATCCATCTTACCACAGTAAAATATACTTCATTCATTAACACCGGTAGAATCCATACAAAAATTATGAAAAACCATACAAAAAATTACAAAAAAAAAATCGATCAAAAAAAGCTCGGATCTGATATCAAATCTCTGATATTTGTTCTAAGATCAGTGATGATCGGAGATGATTTGAGATCAGATGACCTTTGATCTCAGTACAGAGATCTGAGATCTTTGATCAAAGATCCATGATCTGAGATCAAAGATCCGAGATCTCAAATCTTTGATCTCTCTTGCAGTGAGGGAAAGGCCGGGAAGGGAGGAGAGAGGAAGGCGAGGAAGGGAGGGGAGAGGGAGGCGGCAGAGATGGAGCTCGCTTCGCTAGATTCGGCCTTCGCTGGTTTCGGCCAGACTGAGAACTTCGAGTGTCATTGTCCGTGAGAAGGAGACGACTCGAAGGAGAAGAAGGAGACGCTTCGCTGGTTTCGGCCATGGCTGGTTTCGGCCTTCGTTGGCTTCGGCCTTCGCTGTGAGAAGACTGTGAGAGTCGAATTGAGATTGAGAATAATGTGAGATTGTGAGATGAGAGTGAAAGATATATGGGGTTTAATCCATTTCTATAATTAAAGGGCATTTTGGTAATTTTATTGGTTAAACGGATATTCGTGGGGCGGATATGGCCAAATCCGTATCCGCCCCGATTAATAAACGGATACAGATTGAAAATCCGTATCCGCCCCAAGATCCAATGACCATTTACCAAATCCGCCCCAAACGGGGCGAGTGGGGCGGATATCCGTGAAAATCCGCCCCACTGCCATCCCTATGTTGCATACTAGAAGTGGGCTCGAAAAATGAAACTTATATTTTACATTTCAAATTCATTACTCGGTCGTGAGTAGATCACCTGGGTTTAGTTTTAAACTTGGGGGTACTCATTTTCAACAAACAATTTATCAAAATAAAAATTAAAGAAAAGTGTATGAAATGTTACTCATTTTTCATGAATAAATGAATAAGCAAACAAATCCTTGGAAATTTTTTTTTTTTTTTTTTTTGAAAGGCAAGCGTGCCGCCGGTGGGTATAGAACCCAAGACGTGGGGGTTAAACCACCACAGCCTTAACCATTCAACCAGGCTACCATTGGCAAACGGGTAATAATAAATTTATTACCCGTTTAATGGATCCATAATCAGTCAAGGGGTTAAATATGAAATTTGATTTTAAATAAAGGCTAAGTTTAGATTGAAAGAAGAAATACGTCACAAAATTATATCAAACGTAACAATTGTTGTGACATAAAAGACTTATGAATGCCACTAATAGGAAAGAAGAAGAAAAAAAAACAGAGAAGAGAGAAGGAAAAATGTTATCTAATAAACACAACTTAAATCACTTGAAAATGTTTTAAAATGAGCAAGTTATGATCATTTTACTAAAGTCGTGCAAAGACCTGGATCTTCTTGCTTTTATTGGGAGACCTGGATTTTCTTTCTTCACAAGCTTTCCCTGTGGGAATGAAACCCTAGCCGCAGGGCTTCAAGGAGGAGGCTCGTCGCAGGTGTCGCAGCCGCGGGGCTCGTCGCAGCGCAGGAAGCCGCATGGCTCGTTGCAGGGAGGAGCTGCTCTAGATCTGAATCAAGTCTAGATCCGATTCAAGGGAGGAAGGAAGAGGGAGGTCAGATCTGATGCCCCATCTCTGGTCTATTGAATGACAGGAACAAATGGTGGAGACGCAGTCAGTGCGAACGTGTTTGCACAGGAGGTGTTCATGGCTTTTGAGGAGAAGTACAACATTCATGGCGATGGATTGCTACAGTTACTCACAAATGAATATCAAGTGGCTGTAAAAAATGGAGATAAACTAGGTGTAGAAGGACTGGAAATGATGATAAACCCCAAAAACTGGGCAATGCTAACTGCAAGGGTGTCAGTCAGTCAAGAGCAGGCTGCAGCGCAAAGGAATGAAGAGGTTCTGCATAAAGCAGATGAATGTACAATGCCAACCAGTGTTACATCCTCTGGCCCTAGCAAAATTCAAGAAGCAATGGCAACAAACCCTGTCGTTGCACCAGCGAGGATGAGTTGGGAATCAAAGCTTAAGCAAAGCAAGCATACGGGCTCTACAAAACTTAGGTATGAACCTCCAGCTACTGTTGAAGGAAGGAAAATAGTACAAGTGCAAACTGCTGACTTTGCGAATAGGATAGAAGAATGTGAAAGGTTGGTTATTGGCAGCTTTGTGGGCAAGCGTTTGGCATATGGTTATGTCAAAGAGTGGCTGATAAGGACGTGGGGAATTCGAGATTTTGAGATGAGCATACACGGAGATAAGAATTTTGTATTCAAATTCAAGAAGGAAGAAGATAAAAGTAAGGTATTGGAAATGGGACCTCTGCATATTGCAAGCAGGTTGTTCATCCTCAGGGCCTGGTCACCTTCTATGGACGAGGATGTCGAGGTGCTTACCTCGATACCTATTTGGGTTACACTGAAGAAAATTCATTCATTCCTATGGAATCCAGAGGGTATTCAAAAGGATTGCTAGTTTTATTGGAGTGCCTATCATGCTTGACAAAGCTACTGAAGAAAGGACAAGATTAGCATATGCGAGGGTGTGTGTGGAGGTGGATGTAAACAACCAATTACCCAAAGACATCCATGTGGTTATCAATGGAGATAAGAAAAAAAATAGTTGAAGTTGAGTATGCATGGATTCCCGTTAAATGCAGTTCTTGTGCAGTTTTTGGCTATACAAAACAACAGTGTTCAAAGAGCAAAGAAATTAATACTTCAGGCCATATGGTATGGCAAGCTACGAGTATAACCCAACCACTAGAAAGACAAAACTCCGCTGGTTGGACGATCGCCAAGGGTAGACATACATTCAAGTCGAAGACTCCACCCAGTTTAGAGGGGAGTCCAGGGCCTATCACAGGAAAAGCAGGGAATGTGACCAGTATAGAGGCTGCCAATGTGGCAGAGCATAACATAAATGATGACCAGAGTGATGCCATAACGCAGAGTCCACAACCATTGATTCTTATCCCAATGCTTGAGCGTAGTGCTAATGTGGAGGCAAGTGAACACACACCGACTCAGGACAAAGAGAACACCACAACAGATGAGCAGAGTAGTAACGAGGAACATGAGCAAGATCCTTCTAGTGAAGAGGTTGCAAGCGATTTGTTTTCAAAATCTTGCACTAAAGATTTTAGTCTCTGCCTTCGAAGATCCTCTAGAGCTAAGAAAGCAAACAAAAAGTACAAAGGTTGAATCATTTCCTCCTTAACAAAGGAGACAGGGATAAAAAAAAACAAGAGGTTTCTTCTTTGGCCGATGCTAGTTGAAGATTCTATAGGCCTAGTAACCATGTTCACTCTCACTAGAATTCTTTTTCTTGTGAGAGTTTGTTTCTTTTTTATTTTTGCTTTTGCTTTTGTTTCATTTGTATAAAGGTTTTGGGGTCCTTAAAACCCAGCTCGCTTTCCAAAAAAAAAAATCGTGCAAATCTGTCTGAAAAATGAAAACGGGATAGTGTTCTTGACTTTCGGCCAATTTATGTGCTCGATCGAGACCGATTCTCAAGTTATCAAAACACAAAAGTTGTTGTATTTTCAATTATCTAATAGACACAACTTGAATCACTTGAAAATGTTTTGAAATGAACAAGTTACGATCATTTTACTAAAGTCACGCAAAACAGGAAAAAAATTATGTTTGCAAAATGCACTGCAAAGTATCCCAGATACCTCGCAGTGCACAATGTGAACAGTAAATTTTTCTGTACCTCACAATGCACTCTGAGAATAAATTTTTTTTTTCCATACCTCGCAGTGCACTCTGCTAACATTCTTAGAGCATATGGTAAGGAGACCATATTGATGGCTTTCTCAGAGACTTGCGCGAAAGACATGTGGTTTCCGAGAAAAAAATCATACCATTTATGAGTCCCCTTATAGATCTGTTAATGTGGTGGAAGAAGTAGCATCAAAGTCTCCTATCCCTGATTCATTAGAACATATGGGAGATGTCTCTGATCCAACCATTCAATAAATAAAAAGGAAATTGAAGAACAAGACATTTTAGTGAGAAACTACACTTTTGTTCATTCAAGCCGATCTGTAGTCAAAAGAATTGTAGATAACTTGATCGATTTATCTAAAAGATACTCGAATAGGTCAAATGTTATACCACTATTTTGTTTTTCAAATTAAGTCGGCCATTATAATAATAAAAAATTTAACAATTGTTAAGACCTCAACCTAAGCTCACCCCGAATTTGATCAAGTTCCATTTTCTTAAACTGTGAGTCGAGAACCTTCCAATAAACTGCATTATGACTAGGATTAACCTCACCACCATACAGAAGGTGAAAATTACACTGCTTACTTAGGTTTGAGGGAGCTAAAATATTATTGGAAATAAGTATGAGAAACCCAAAAACTAAATCAAGGGACTGTCACGCCGCGAAATTTTATTTTTCGAGAAAACGAAATCCTTATTGTACTGAAGTATATTTGAAAAAATGATTAATATTTGTTTCAAAGCTTCTTTTGGACCATAGTTGGACACATCCGCCTCTATTGTGCGGAGACAGGACTCTTTAAGTACTACTTTGCGATTTCCATGTAAATCAAAACTTGATGATTTTGTTCTTCTAGTACTCATTCCTCTTTTTAACATTATATAAGGAAGGTTAAAAATACATTTGTAATCATATGTGTTTTTCCTTCTTGTTCATCTCTTTAGTATCTACTATGTAGTTATTGTGATGAACTAACAAACTTGATAGCCTCTTAATGGTTCCAATTAGAAAGGTAAACAATTCACTTCATCTTTTGTGAATATATGTTGAACATGGATGGTTTGGGAATGTGTTATAACCGTAATCGTGATCTCTCTCATTATTGAATGTGTTATATCTGTAATTGTGATCTCGCTCATTATTATTAGTTTTGTTTTCATTATTAAATGGAATTCTTGGTATTATGACTCCTCCAACATTACAGAATTTTTAAAAAAAAAAAAAAAAACAATGTTATAGTTACAATATAAGTACTCATAAATTCTGTACTTAAAAATTCAAAAATATCATAGAATAAATTTTATTTATTAGAAATTTTTTTTGTTTTTAATTTAAAACCCTTCCTAATATGTATACATGCAAGCAATCTACACCACCTTTTCAGTTATATTATCCTTTTCTTATAGTGCTGCGATTAAATAAAAAAAAAAAAAAAACAATTGCAACACAAATCGCCTCCGCTCTTTTATCAGCCCATCCCCTGAGCTCTTTCATTAGCCATCCTCTTTGGATGAAGATTTGCTTACTAATAGCATGAGACAAGATTGATACTTCTTTAGGACCAAACCATTTCAAAAGTCAACTCTGGCAAAGAATTTGTAGTTTAGGAAGACCACTAAAAAGATTAATAGTCTTCCTTTTGGAGAGAGATATTGTTTTGCCCTGAATCTCTTTGTATATCATAATTGTAATAAAATTGCTTAATGATGAAGAATCAATTATGTGAAGAAAAAAAAATTTTAAGAAAGAAAGAGGGAGAGACTACATGCCCTTACAGTTGACGAGGCTTCTTCCCATTAGTATCCAAGTATAACTTACTCTGAGACAACACAAAATTAAATATAGCACCGAGCACACAAAGCAAGCATGGATTTTACTAGTAAGGATTGTGCCTTTTCTTCTTGTGAGCTTTTAAAGATTTCAGAACCAGTGCACTTGAAACCCATGAACGATTTGGTTGTGATGATTCATCAGACAACCAACAACATAAGCTACCATCCTCACCACCTGTCCATCCGAAAATGCCTTTAATGTGAGTATTGCCTATGCTAGACACTGGTAACACAGTCCTCACAATGCCCAAGTGGCCACCTTCAAGAATAGCTTCCGGAGAGTGTATTGCTCCAACTCCCTTGTAATTAACAGGAAAGTAGCCTAGTGTGCCTGCATTGGTGCCACCAATCACCCATAGTTGATCATCAGGTCTCGAGTAGTGACAGTCAACAAAATAATCAACCTGCAGACAAAATCATAGTATTAAGACTCGGCATGACAACAACCAAGGCATGCAAAGCCCATGTATTCACCAATCCAATAGAGTGTGAGGATGACTGACAATTTGTCATATGGACTATAGGATGCAGTCTGTAAATTTGAGTTCCACAATGGGGCAGAAAGTAAGTTTTCTTCCAATTTCCAAAGAAACTCTAACAATTCCATGAATTAAAAATAAATTAATTAATTAAAAGGTTTTTACGGGTATGTGCATTGTGGACATAAAGATGATCTGTTAAACTGGGTCTCATTGAAAAAGGAACATAAAGATGCTGTACACAAAGACGGACTAGTAAGGTAGTGATTGAAAAAAGAAATAATCAATGATAGTAAGCAAGAGCTATTGAATTACAGGGAAACTTATACGAAGGATGTTATTTCTGTTTACAGTTAGCAAGCAAATGTTCGTGGGGCATCTATTGAGGTTTTTAGGTCTTACTATCTATCCCCTTAACAAATAAAAATTTCAAAAAACTTTGGACGATGCAAATCCATGAGCATGATGCCAGTCATAACCAACCTCACCAAATAATATGGAAATATTCATTGCCATCAACTTACAGGATCAAGTGTCCAGCTCTTAGAAGCCATTGCACGAGCATCCTCAAAGTTTGCTGCATTTGTTCCATCTTTCCAGTCCCAAATACTGCAAGGAAGAGCAACAAATGATGTAAAAGAATGAACCAACAAGGCAACAACGTTACATGAAGCATGAGCATGTCAAAAGAAGAATCAAACGGGAGAGGCAACAATTGAAAAATGAAGAACAAACAAGCCTGTTGGTAGACTTTCTCTAATGAAAAAGAAAGCAGCGAGAACTAACAATATCCCCTGTCATTACATGTTGACACGCCAACTGAGACACCAGTTTTAGATAGGGCTGGGCAGGTCCGGGTAACCGACCCGAAAACCTAAAACCGAAGCCCGGACCGAATTTTTGAAAACTGAAATTTGAGAACCGAGACCGGACCGAATAAGGCCAATTAACCGGATCTCGGTTAACCGAATTTTCGGGTATGGTCAGGCCGGTCTCGATCCAATCTCTTTCAACCTAGATTTTTTTTCTCTCCCCTCTCCCTTCTCCTCCCTCTCCATCAGAGAAGAAAACAAAGAACTCCACATGCGTGTTTTTCACTCCCATCCACCATTTCTGATTTCTCCCTCTCTGTCTCTCACTCAAACACACAATAACGACAAATACCTCACAAGCTATCTTTCTTTCTACCTTTTATGGCAGTACAAAAACCCTAAAACCATCTCAAACCTATTCATGGAGCTTCAAAACCCCCCTCTTCGTGTCGATTTCCGCTTGGTTTCTCAATTTCTTCTAAGTTTGGAGAGTTTAGAGAGACTGTCTCTCGCATCGACCAACCTCACCGGAAATCTCACCCCTTCCAAGTGTAGCCCAGTGCTAACCGAGCTGGATCTGTCTCACAATGCTTTGTCCGGCTCGATTTCGGATGTACCAACCTTGGCTTCTTGTAAGAGCTTGACATCACTCAACTTGTCAAGGAATTCGCTCATGTTTTTTATTGGAATATGTGATTACGATGGGTTGGAGATGGATTTACAAGTTCTTGATCTGTCCTGGAACAAGATTTCTGGTCAAAATGTTCTTCAGTGGCTCGTTGCAAGTGGGTGTTCTCAGCTTAAACACTTGGATTTGGAAGGAAACCACATCTCAGGTAACATTCCGGTGTTGAATTGTCAAGCTTTGCAACATTTTGATCTAGCTTCGAATAATTTCTCCGGAGAAATTCCTTCTTTTGGTGCTTGCGAGTCTCTGCAACATCTAGACCTCTCTCAGAATTCATTTACAGGCGAAATTGTGAAAGAACTCAGTGGGTGTCATCAGTTGAACTTCTTGAATCTCTCTAACAATCAGTTTTCAGGTAAACTCCCTGTTTTTCCAAGTGGGAATTTGCAGTACTTGTTGGTTTCAACTAATAACTTACAAGGAGAGATACCCATTGAATTGTCTGATGTTATGTGTTGAAGAGCGAGTAGCTCTATGCATCCAAATTCGGTTAATTGAGATCTGAGACATTGAGGAGTTGGAGTGGAGGGATGCGTTGAGGTGTGGAGAGAGCTTGGAGGCGGAGTCGCGAATGGAAGAAGAAGAGTAGTTTGGAAGGAGTCTGGAATGAGAAGTTTAGCAAAACTTGATTTGGACCAGACTTGTTATTGGGCTATTAAAAGGCTATTGAAATTTGGTTTGGGTTGAGCTTTTGATATTAGAGGGGTAAGTTTGGATTGGGTTTTGATGTTGGTGGGGATAGTTTGGTTTGGACTTTGGAACAAATTGGTACTCTATTTAAACATTCGGGCCGGGCCTGGTTAACCGACTGTTTAAAATTGCTGAAACCAAGAACCATACCGAAATTTTCGGGCCGGGCCTAAAAACCGATCCGAAAAACTAAAAATCTATTATAAAACCGAACCGACCGATTCGGATTGGCCCGGTTCTCGGTTCAGTTCGGCTTTTCGATCTAAATTGCCCAGCCCTAGTTTTAGATCTTTAATATTTCACATATCTTTTGTAGTTTCCAATTGATACACGAAGACAACGATTTGTAAGTAGCAAATTGATCAACAAGTAAAAAATATGACTAACAAAATGAAGTTTATAACTTATTAACTGGAACAAAATAGGCGCAATGACTGGAAGTGTCCTGTACTGGTTGCTTTAATGTTCGGTCTGAGATCCCATGCTGGTGTTGAACACTCACACATACCCATGTTTTTTTTTTGAAAAGCGAGCTGGGTTTTTATAGGATCCCAAAACCTATCAACAAGATGCGACCTACAGGTCAACACCATAAGAAAGTAACCATGTTGTTGTTACAGAAGGGACAAAGCTTCAGAGTCCTCATTTTTAGTGAGAAAGTTAAAACTGTGGCATAGTAAACCAAGTTATTTTCTTTGCAAAAGTTTTAACTATTTCGAGTAAGAATTAATTTCATGGATAATGATCTAATTAAAATCCGATTATGTACAGTGGTAAATTTTATTCACATGATACAAACTATCTTTTTAATTTTTTTAATCAAGAAATAAGCTCATCACTTCGTTTTCAAATAACCTTAGACGCACCATAATCTGAAACAAATGGTTGTAAGAGTTCTAGGGAATTATAATTTAACTAGTCAAGTAGATAAACAATTGCTCAAACTCAAGTGTATTTCCAAAAGTCCAGATTCCGGAATGAGAAGGAAGCTTAGCATAGATATGGACAAGTCAATCGAAGGGGGTGATAGATCTACAGGCAAGATTTCCTGTCTTTTGTTTATCTTTTCCATGCAGATACATGCAAGGTACATGATCCAGGCAATTAGGAGGAAAATAAGTGTTGATCACATAAATGAGCTTTAAACATGATCCAGAAAGCAAATAGGGAAAAAAGTGTTGATCATATAGACATGCTAAAGTTTGAGAAACCTTAAAGTTTCAATGTGTGTCAAACACCAAAGCTTTTGATTAATCTCTCCGAAGAATCCAATTTTGCCAATTGATGTTCCAACGTTAATTACCTGAAAATTGTAACAAGGCCACGTTACTAAATAATTTTGGAAAATGAATAACTCGAAAACTATTTTTCCCTAGAAAGTAGAGAACAAACTGAATATCAAGAATAGTATGAAATAAACTTAATTGCAAAGAAAGAATGCTACCAATAATGCAAAGTGATATAAAAAATAAGTTATTCCTTTTAGTATTTTTATGTTGTTCTTCTAAAGTATGTCTCACTGATTAATGGACAATCCAGAAGACATCTCTCTGCTACATGCACTGTCCAGTACCTACTTTATTCTTTCATCAATGTTGAATCGAAGTATTTTATTACACTCAGCGGCCTGAAGGATTCATGCATGTTCAATCAAATTTCTTAATTTGGAGAATGAAAGAGATGCTTAATGCAAGAGTGTGCAAGCTAGATAAGGACTTGTCACATGAATACAAGTTGCTTTTATTCTTGCACTGTTATGAAATTTTTTATTCTTTAGGTCTTTTTCATAATTTCCTAGGTTATGATTATATCAATTGATCTGTCAACTTTTTGGTAGAAATTTTGCTTTAATTCGTTTGGACTTGAACATAGATGAATACATATTGATTTGTATAACGAGATTAAAAGAGACTGTGTGGTTGTTGCCACAATCCACTATTGCCCTTTGCCTTCCTCCAAGCCCGAGAACTTTACCAATCCCGCAGTCTTCAATTATCACCATTGTAGCCTGTCACTGCTGCATCAGCAACCATCTCTCTGTACCCAAAAACATCATTGCCAGATAACCATGTAAAGTTTTTAACATGGATATCATACAGAAGCCTCCACATTCCTTCATGCCTTTACCAATCTAGTAACTTTATAAGAGCAAAAGCCAAACTCCTAACTGCTGTTAGAAACCACAAATTATCCATTAAAGACAATGAATTTCCAATCTTTGCCCATTGATCAAAATTCTACCATCCAAACCAATATTGTTTTGCTCTTTCTAACCCTGATTAACTATAACCCTAACCTTAGTACCCCAAATCATTTTTCAAGTCCTTAAAAGTAATAAAAGTGTGAACAATGTGCAGAGATTAAAGATGCTTTGACGGTTTTTAGAGCAACTCCCAAATTGCACAGTTGTACTAGACACTGTTCTAAAAACCGATTGAGGTATCGGGTATTTGCCCAAAAAAAACCAATTATAAGGACTACAAAAAAATCTGAATCCCCCGACAAGTAATTCTCACAAATTCAAGAAAATGACAAGGTATTTGTCAGAGCAGTATTATAAAAATTTTGTTACTAGAACTATGTGATTAGATCTATTAATGCAAAATACATATTTGATGTCAACTTTCACCCAATCAAGCTGAACCAAACACCACGTTTACATAGCTTCACCAGATATAAGAAAGGTCTGGTGCAGTACAACTAAGGCAACATACGCGAGGAAAAACTATAGATTCATCCAAAGGTGAATGGAAAGACTTTGCAGTAGCAGTAATCAAGGGAAAAAAGAAAAAAAGAGGTATGTAGTTTCGTAATCCCAGAATCAAATCTTAGTATTAGAAATGGATAAACTGAATTGATGAACTGTGACTCGTACTTACTGATTCCAATTTATCATCATCATTGATATTTCCACTCGTATCAAAAGTGCATATCAAACCGTCTACCGAAGCGGAAACAAGTTTGTTTTGATCATCTGGAGCAAAGTGCACCTAAAAAATCATGAAAGTGTAGTGCAATATCAGCAAACAATGAAAAGTGCCCCAATAAAATATACATCACCACACTACTTGGTAAGAAAACACATTTACAGGTATTGAGTAGTGAGTCTATATTTTAAAAACTAAACAACCAAACAAACAAACTATGAACCTCTTGCAGAAGAAAAAGAGTGAATGGGTAAACAATATGGCAACCTTAAGATAGATTTTCCTTGTAGTGAAAGATAGATTTTCATCATATTCTCCATCATAGAGGGAGCAAAAGTGTGGGATCTCAGACAAGCATCAAACTAAGGAGCAGATAGCTTTATGAATGGTTAGGACAGTTTTCTAAAATTGTACATTGACAGTTGCATCTTTCTGCTGTACAGATGTCCTCTTATGTGAACTTGTTTCTTCAGAGCAATAAGGTTTTCATGAAAGAAAAAAAAAAGTAAAAAAGATACCTAGTTTTGAGCAAGCAAAACAACAATTAGTTATTTCGAATGAATAAATGAAGTGAATAATTTCATACACTTTTGCAGCAGGAGTAACTTGAGTGCTCAACAAATGCTATAACCAAAAACACACAAGCATATTGTGGAATTCAAAGAGGCAAACCTGAGTAACATCATCCATATGAGATTCCTCCAGGCAAGCCACTTGCTTTGCATTCCTCCAATCCCAAAAGAGGACCTGTATGGAACTGATGTTATACCACCAAGGCACTTAAATGGGAATTGAAATACAGAGTACCAAGATGAAAACCATGAGCTGATCAACTTACCTATAATGCTGGTTTAAGTGATAACCAATTATGACAATGGTATAACTACTAACCAAATAGTTGAAATAGTTTATAATCCAAATCCTAGCACTTGAATCATATGTCATAGATCAACTTAAATTCTCCCCTTCTACACCTTAAAGTCCAATTCAAGATTTGACATTGGGAGTATTCTCAAGCTACACTTCTTGTTTTTTGTACACCCCACCACCACCACACAAACGTGATGTCGTCAGCCACACACTTTTTGCCTTACAGTTATAGTAGTCAACATGGTATTTTCAGTAATATCAAACACACTTTCTCAAAATTCGACAACATGGAGACCGAAAATACCAAACTTTTCAAACAACATATACCTCAGTTTTACATCCAGCAGCAAGAAGATTATCCAATGCCCCGCCAAACGAAAAGCTGAACACTTCTTGCAACGAACCGGCATTCAACAGAGAAACCTGAAACCCAACAAACAAAATAAAACCATTTTTCCAATACCATAAATTCTATCCTCCAATCCAATAAAAACTAAAAATATCAAATGGGACTGCAAGAAAACCTGGTAAATCAAAAACCCATTCATAAAACTCAGACTTTAACACTTATTAGGTAATAAAATCCAGAAACATCAAATGGGGTAGCTCAGTTCAGTTCAAGCAACAATACCTGACTGAATGTCCGGGTATCCCAAGCTCTGACTGTTCCATCAGAAGAGCAAGAGTGAAGAACATTAGCTGGTGAAGGACCTGCAAATGAAATGTGATTTATAGGTCCAGTGTGGCCTGTGCACTCCCCAATGTATTGCCCTGTCACTGGGGAATAGAGTTTGATTGCGTTTGTCGATAGAGAAACTGCTAGTGTTGAATTCTCATGGCTTGAATTTGAACAAGAAGTTAAGTTAGTGAATGAAGAGAAGACAGGGGTGAAGAGAGATGTGGAGAAGCTACCTCGAGTCGATTTGGAAGACGTAGTCATCGCCGAAGTTGGTTTGTATAGAGTTCTTTATGCCGTAACGCTTCAAGGAGGAGGAGGAAGGTGAAGGTGAGGTCTCTTCGATCTCCATCTCTGTTTCTTCTTCCATTCCTCTCTGTTTTTTCTTCTTCTCTGTTTCACTCGAGAGTCGAGCCTTTGTTCGGCTTTGGGGGTTTAGGGCTTTTGATGTATGTGGATAAATACAAGCACAACATGACTGAGAGTATCCACAATGCATATTAGTGTGCAAATGAAGGTCGACTTGCATTGGTGGGCACAGCCGCACAAGATGGGATGGGATGGGGTGTATCGCATCTCGATCCCATCTCATTACTTTATCTTCGGGATCAGATAGACTTCATTCTGATCTCATCTCATCTTAAACGGGTTCGAGACGAGACGAGATAGCATGGACGAGATTGAAAATCTTCATTCCTATCCCATCCCACTTTAAAACATGACAGGACGAGACCATAATAGATTTGATCAATCCCATAAGAATTTGCAAAAAATCAAGATGGGACGAGACGGGACCGGGATGAGACTTGCAGTGCTGCCCTTCGAGAATCCCTTATATTTCACAAGCACATTTTTGGTAGATAGTCTACTCGTACTGGAGCATTCACACACTACTCTCGAACTAACGAATTTGATTATAATTTAAAGTTGGAATTGCACAATAAAACCAACAGAAGATGTGGAGTTGTAAACTCTACAAACCAAAACCCGCAAGATAACCAATATGTTGAACCAATCCATTGCTACATTACCTATAGCCTTGGATCAAATCTTCATCAAGAGCCTGATATCTTTTTCCTGTGATGGAGATTCAATGAATAACAGTTGGAAACTATGATGGACACTACAATTGTCCAACGTAAAACACTGCATTGTTTAACAGTTCTATCCATGCATCAGGACCTTCTCAAGCTGCAAACATTCTCAATTAACCTTGCTCGTAATTTTGATTATATACACTTTCCACATAACATGTACCGGCACGGGTACAGTGACACACTAGTCAGTTTGAGGAGAGGCATTTGGTAATTTGGCGAATAGGGGTGGAAGGGGGTGTTTAGAAATTTGTTGAACGGGGTGGGGCATTTTTTAAATTTTGTGAATGGGCATTTTCGTAATTTGAAGAATTGGATAAGATTGAAATCAAAAGCTGCAGCCTGCAAGCTCATTGAAGCTTAACATTTATTGCTAAGAACTAAAAGCTGCATTGAACCAACAATTACTAAAAACTGTGAACAGGAAATATTAGATGCTCAAGCCATTGCAAGAGAAAAGCGAAAAGTAACAATCACTGACAAGGCATTTCTTTCTGGTTTCGCAAATCATATTACATAATCCGTGAAATCCACATTTTGACAAGTATACCTCAAAGCCACTCGACTAGAAATTACTTTTGAAATCCCTACATCACTCAACTATGCCACAAAAACTCGCCGCAAACTCAAACTACATCCTGCTGACTGTTAAGCCCATTGTAACATGTTAATGCTGGCTGGCCTCGACACTGCACTTGGAGCAGCTTACTTCTTTGCCTGCACACCGTCTTCTGTCATTGCAGCTTCTTTCTTTGACTCAGACGGACCTTCTTCTGTCACTGGAGTTTCTATTGCAGCAGGCTTTTCTACTTCTTCATCTAAAACAATGATTAAATTTTAAAAAAAAATTAGAATAAGAAAAATTTTAAACATTTTCAAATTTGGATAGCAAAATAAACATCCCTTGGCATCTTGCCATTATAGTTCCAATATAATTTTGAATCTTGGTAGTTCCTGAGCTTTGTGCACAAAATTGAAAATACAAAATAACTACTGTATCAAATGATCACAAACTCCCAAAACAATGACAGGAGTATCTATGGGAAAGTTCTCAGGACTTGATACCTTCTTCGTCACCATCATCAAAATCATCATCGTCCATGCCACCCAAGTTCTGTAAAAGACGGAAACAGAGAAACAATTAGCACCAAATCTACAGGACAACCAGAGAAATGAAAGCTATACGGATATTAACGTCCATACCGAGAAATCCATCCCTCCCAAGTCTAGGTCACCTGAAACAACAAGGGGGTAAGCCAATGCATACGAGGATATAACAATGTACCTAAACTTTGTTAACAGTATCATTAAGAAGCAAACCTTTGTCTTCATCTTCATCCACCCATTTGTCCCAATCACATTTTACATAGTGTGGTGTCTTTTCATTGCCAGCCACCAGCTTCTTCCACCATCCTTTATCTGCTTTCTCAATAACACAGAATATGCTCCTCACTCCTATGTTTATTTTACTTTCCTGGAGAGAATGGAAATAAAGTGAGATGACATCAGAGGAAAACAAACCATTGAATTGCTATCCCCGTTCGTTACATGTCATGCTAATGTAATGCACGAGTAAGAGTTGCAACTTGAAATAAAGTGAGATGACATCAGAGGAAAACAAACCATTGAATTGCTATCCCCGTTCGTTACATGTCATGCTAATGTAATGCACGAGTAAGAGTTACAACACAAGTTGGAAGGAACAACTGAAAGATGAGAGGTCAGTTTGCACACAACTTCACAAGTAGGTTAATACAAATGAGAAGGGTGGGACTTTGGAGGAATCAACTGCAGTCCTAATGGTCCTGTACTCCTGTCAATGGCCAGGGGATACTCTTGAGTGCTCAAGTGTTCACAAGTTTGAACAAATCTTTTTGTTTTGTTTTGTTTTCTATTTTGTAGCTTGGATTTTCATTGCAATCCCTTTTGGCGATGCAACAATATTTTCACACAACAAAAAAAGTGTATGGGCAGCAAAAACAACATGATTGGCAGACTAAAAACAGAATGGCATGAAAATTATAAGAGCTAAGAAGATGGCTCTTGGAAGAGGGAGAGACTTATAGATGCGAGCAGGTCAGATAGCAGAGGAAAAAACAAAGTGGCTTTTGACCTTGTTGACTCTGTTTCAGTGGAAGAGAACCCAACAAGAGGCCTCACACGTGTTTGGTAACATGTGTTTACTAAGCTTAAAGATGAAAAGAAAGAAATCCCCCATTGTAGGGAATTTTTTGGAGAAATAACAAGCAATAGATGGCTGATTTCAAACTGGGAATTATTACACACATTGAGGTATCATCTGAACCAGAGGAATTGACAATGACACTAACTGGAGTTTTTTAGTTCAATGGAGGTGGATAGTGGCAATGAAGATGATAATTTAGCATGTAATATTTGTTCTGGACACGGCCATTGGTCAGGCTAGTAAAGGTGATCCTGACTTAATGCCTTTGTTGGTTAGGTGCTGCTTCTCATGGATTAGGAGCATGCTGCCCTTTTTTTTCGTTTTCTTGTGGTTGGTTATTGTTGTAACATCCTCTGATTTGCAATGACTGAACTTTTTGAGGAAAAAAAAAGAAATTGCACAACCGTGGACTCCTCAATCTGACCCCAAAGTGTATAGCTAATGCCAAGGGCAGATGCAAATCAAGGAATAAATCAAGATTCTTTATATGTGAAGCCAGAAAATATGCAGGATGAGGTGACCCAGAGATTTTATGGTCACGGGGCAGTTCTAAATCTTTGGACAGTGCATTATTTAAGAAATTGGAGTGAAATCAAACGACCTCTGGGTGTTCATTGGTGGTCAGAATTATGTCATAGACATTGTGCACTATTGACATTTATTCAAGCCACAAAATAGAATGCAAATGGACACTTACACGCTCTAGCTAAATACAGTCATTACATAGAATGTAAATGGATAGTGGTAAGATATTACTAAATTGTTGCCACATGTATATTATCAACTTCATAGAACTTATCCTTTGTGAAATACTAAACATAAACTAATATCCTTTGTAAAAATATTTTTTTCCAAATTTTTGCAATCAATAGATAATAGTTTAGAAACCATGTACCTGCACATTGACCTTGTCAAAGAGATTCAACTTTAGTTCGTAAAGATGGTTTTCTGCTCCAGCTGTGGCAGAGAAGGTGAAGACTCCTTCTGGCTCAAGATTGACCTTTGCGTTTTTAGCATCAGGCAGAAGCACTGTGATATAAACCTTATCCACCCTCTGTGCCCACTTCAATTCAGGGAGACGACTACAAAATTAAAGCATTCAAACATGGCAAGTTAGTACATATATCATAAATGGCATCTATCAATCATTAGCCAAATTAATGGATCTAAGCCTGGCTTCAAGCTTGTATCAATCTTTTGCCCGAACTTAATATATAAGTTCTACATATGTTACCCATCCTCCAAATCTATCCTTCTTCAAACTCAAAATGTAGTTAAAATTGACAAAGTCTAACAATCCCAACCTCACCCTCTAAGCCTGCTAAGAGCCTTAGACGGACAATAATGTCAATAAAATGTAAACGTTGTGCATCCACTGACACAGTGTGTCGGCACTAAGTGCACCTTTCCCTTCAAAAAGAAACACACAAATGGCTCAATGAGCTAAACCATATTCAATGCCGAGCCCTTCCAAAAACGAGCACGAATGGTGACTTGTGTAGTTAAAAGAAAAACGAAACCCTTCACAGTCCAGAACAGATTTACGATTAATCGATCTATTTCAAAGTTGTGGATCCCCCACGAAAGGAACACTAGATTGAGAAGTTGGTAGTACTCTATCTGAAGGCTAGGCAATACAGAACTATGCGGGACAACTACTTTTAGATCTAAATGTAGGAATCCAATCCCTCAACTGTTTAGTCGACCCTTCCCCACTCCCCGCTCGGCTAGTTGATAGGAACCCCGCCTACCGAAGAAGTATTGGATGAAGGACCCTTCTCCACAATGCAGTAGAGCACCAATTGATTAATCTGTGACCACTAAACCAAACCATTAAATACCCAATTCGTATCGATCCCCCGATAAACAAATTATCGCCGATTTAGCGGTGCATTAATAACCCAAATGGGACCCTAATGCTTCCTACCGAGGTATCGCACATTGACAAGTTGTCATAGCAGTTAAAAAAAATCGTTAACAAACCCAAGGTACCAACAATCCATTAATAAAACTGAAGGACGATCCATAATGGGGGAGGATTGCTTGACGTCTCTCGCTCGAGGTAGACATTTTTTCTTAACAATCCATCATGGGTTTTATCAGAAGTTCACTCAATATCACTCTCTATGTAAAAAATTTCTTGTTCTCTCTACTAAAATTTTCTATAATCCACAGTGGGGGTTTTATCAGGATCACTCAAATATCTCTCTCTAAGTTTTTCTTCTTCTCCCTACTAAAATTTTCTTGAATCAAAGATATATTGTATCAACAAGCCTATAACCATAATCATTCTATTTACAAGCAAGAATATCAAACACATATATGAATAACAAGAGCAAGATCACAACTATGGAATTCAGAAGATGTTAAACGCAACAAAAACACTAAAAATCAAATACAGATAGATAGAGATTGAAGAAAATTCACCTCATCTTATTACAAGGAAAAGAAAACCCACAAAGCAAAACCGTTGTTTGAGAAATCGAAAAGCAAAGAATACTTTCTAGAGACGATGAGGGTTTTGTACGATATTTATAGTGGATTTGGACAAGTGTCGTTTGATGTCTTTTGAAGGTTCTGGAGAGAAGTGGATGCTACTTACCCCGCCCCAGTGTTATTGTAAAGGCACCCCAAATGGAAAATCTCAATCTCGAGGAGGATAGCCCTAGACTGAGGTTATTGCAAATGAAAACACCGAGAAAAAAAGAGAGTATCAATAAAGTCTATAAATCTTAATGGTGATTGGATTCATTGGAGAATATATTCGATTAAACCTTTATTGTAATTTTTAACATGGGGAAAAAATTGTACAATTGTCGATTAGAGAATATATTCGATTAAACCTTTGTTGTAATTTTTAACATGGTGAAAAAAAGAAAGTATCAATAAAGCGTGCAATTGTCGGTGTTTATAACTTATTAGTCAAATACTATTGATGAATTTTCTTAAAGTAGGTTTTAAGTGTTAAAAATAAGTGTTAGGAGTCAAACTTGTGAGTGACTTGTCTAATGACTAGGGGTGGGCAAACGGGTTGAGAAACCGCGGAACCAAATTGAACCGAACCGTTTTACTCCAATCAGTTCGATTTTTGTTTTTTAAATTATGAAACGGTTCGATTCCGATTCTTAAATTATAGTTTCAAACGATTCGGTTCCGATCCGTTATATAACCCTCATAGTTGGTACAAACACTACACGGGTGCATGCAACCACTCGACAATTCTTCAGATCTTCATCTCTCCTCCTTCTTCTATCCTCTTCTTCTACTTAACAAACACTAAACCATCATCTCCACATAAAAAGGTACTTCGCTATATCTTCTCTCCAATCTCATCATCTGATTTCAGATTTGAATCATCAGATCTGTGTGAGTTTTTAGTAGGATTTAGCTGAAACTCTACTTCAATCGGGTTTTTCTCACATCTAATTACTGCAAATCTCCAATTTTGTGTTCTAGGGTTTACTAATTTGTAACAGATCGAATGAATTTGTAGGAGGTTTAGAGAATGGAGGGACTAGGGGGCGAAGGAGCGGCGGAGCCATCGCCAGTAGCCAAGTGGAGGAACGAATTCTCGAGGGTGTTTCAGTACTATCTCGACAGATCTACGCCACACACGGTAGAGAGATGGCTCGGAACGCTAGTGGTGGCGTTGATTTATGTTCTAAGAGTCTGTTATGTGAATGGGTTTTACATCATTTCGTATGGTTTAGGGATTTATCTATTGAATCTCTTGATTGGGTTTATGTCGCCTAAGGTTGATCCGGAGCTTGAGGCTTTAGATGGGGCTTCTTTGCCCACCAAAGGGTCGGATGAGTTTAAGACTTTCATTCGGAGACTCCCCAAGTTTCAGTTCCGGTAAACTTTCAGCTTTAGATTGTTTTTGTCATATAGAACTTGTTATTATTGTGTTATGTGTATTAATTGTTTTGTTTTAATTTTGTCGGAGTTTAGTTTGAACATGTGTTTTGATGTGGTTGATAGATTGTGTAGTTGTTGCTCTTTAATCAAGAAGTAAAATCTATGGATTGAAGGACATTTTTGGTGTAAAACTCGGCTAGGAAAAAGATTGCCAAAATTAAATTACTTTCTCAATAACCCTTTTTTCCAAATTGTTTACATTATTATGTTCAGCACTGAAGGTGCAATGAATCCAACTTACTGCACTCTGTTTTTGTTCTGTTGTATAGAACTTATGTAAGGTTTGAGGGTAGATCATTAACCCGCTGACATTTCACTTAAACTAGCAGGACTTAACTCTGTCATTTAGTGTTTCCAATACTTATATTACTTGTTGCCCAGGAAGATAAAGAATTGACTGCTAAACATGCTCAGTGCAAGTATGATAGAATCCATGATCAATTCCTTCATGTTACATCAGAAAACAATGGACTCCAATCCGAAAACGAAGTGCTAAACCAAGAGGTATCCAAGTTGTAGAAAGTCCAGGAACTTGTGATGGTGCAACATGCTGAGGAGTCCCACTTAACAAAAGAGAGAGTTGGAAAGGTGGAGTCTGAAGCAGAGACTCTTGTTTCAAAGAAGGCTCAACTAGAAATGCAGTTTCAGGTTCTGATGCTTTCTGTTTAGCCACTGTCATGAGCTGTCGTACTTCAACACTTCTTCTCTGCACTACCTCCAATGTCATACTTTAGTTGTGCTATTGCCTGCAATGTTATTTAACAATTACTTCATAATTCAAAACACAAACTATGTATATTTTTTATTTCTACAAACAGATCCAAGTTGTTAGCTCGATTTCAATATGACAAGTGAACTTGCACAAAATTTTCAGATATTAAACCTCTATTCAATTTAGATCTTGCTTAAACAAAGGTTGTATAGTGAAAACATTAATATTAAATTTGAGATATATAATACAAGAACCGTTTGGAACCGAACCGTTGTAAACGGTTCGAGTTAGGTTCGGTTCCAACGTTTAAAATGGAGGAACCGATCCGGATCGGAACCGATAAAATTTAAACGGTTCGAGTTAGGTTCCTCAAAATTTGGAACCGATCCGAACCGTGCCCACTCCTACTAGTGACCATGCAACCAAAGTTTTCTGGCAAGGGTAATTATCAAATCTTACGAGTTAGGCTTGAAGTAGGTGTTATGTTTGTTGGCTTGCACTAACCAGCTTCATTATAAAAGTCATGTTGGATGCAAGTGTCATTTTAAGTGAGATTAATATCGCAATATAGGGTGATAATCGAACTACCCTTCAAGAACGTAGATCTAATATCATATTTCACGCACCCAACCCAATTTGTTTAGCGATGCAATATTCAATTAAAGTAAATGTTATGTCTGTTTGCTTGCACTGACCTATTTCATCATCAAGTCACCCCAACGCACCAAATGCAAGTGTCATTTCAAGTGAGATTAAGATCGCAATATAGGGTGATAATCGAACTTCCCTTCAAGAATGTAGATCTAATACCGTATTTTACGTAACCAAGCCAATTTTTTTAGCAATACAATATTCAATTAAAGTAAATGTTGTCTGATTGCTTGCACTGACCTATTTCATTATAAGCCACCCCAACACGCCAAGTGCAAGGGTCATTTCAAGTGAGATCAAGATCGCGGTGTAGGGTGATAATCGGACTTTTCCTTCAAGAATGTAGATCTAATATTGTATTTCACATACCCAACCCAAATTCTTTGGCGATACAATATTCAGTTAAAGTAAATGTTATGTCCGATTGCTTGCACTGACCTATTTCATTATAAAGTCATCCCAACACACCAAATGCAAGTGTCATTTCAAGTGAGATTAAGATCGTGGTGTAGCGGTGTAAGGTGATAACCATGCTCCCCTCGAGAACATTGATCTAATAATCAAATTTCATGTATCCAACCAATTTTTTTCTATAATGGTATCCAGTGACGGAGTGATGATTTTTGTTGAAGGTGGGCGGAGTGATGAGTCATAGTTACTCAATGATAATAGAATATAATAATTAATTACTTTAACATATTTTGTTTTAATTTAAACAATCATAAATAACTGTACAAAACACCAATTGCTAAACAAAATTCATCTAATCTATGGGTGAAGAAAATGGATCCAACAAGTTACTTTGTAGGAGCACAAAAGATAAATATATGAGGGCAGATAAAGTTGAGAGATAAAAATTAATTTTAAATGTAAAATTATATATGGCCAAAAAATTGGGTTAACGTGCGTTGACATTCAAAAGGCTCACGATAACTACCAAAATGTCCTTCAAACAATAACCCACAGATGAACGTTAAAATACAAACATGTGTATTGTGAGAATTAATAAAATTTTCATGTATCTTCAAGAAAATCCTATGAATAAATACAAAAGTAAACCTCGAGATACAAATTCATCTCGAGAAAATACTTAGAATACCTCCTTATTCTTCAAAGTAGGTAAGAAAGGTTGGGATTGCTAGTGACTGGTGGCGATGGTGGGAAAGGAAACTAAATCAAGCAGACTGGGATAGAGAGGAAGAGATGAGAATGTCAGGTGGTTGCCGGTGTCACATTAAATAGAGAGATGGAGCTTAAGAGTGCAAAGGGGTGGGGCGGGATCATCGGCGTCACATATAACATCGGGCAAGAGAAAAGGGTGGGATGGGTGAGACAACGTCATCGGTGTCACAAGGGTGGCGAAATCGAAAATAACCCCAAAAAATTCAAGTCCATAGGGCATGTTGATGAGTAGATCCGTGCATGCTCTAATCTCTCTTTGGGGGAAGAAAATCGATCTAATAAAATTACTTTGTAGGAGCACAAAAGAATAAATATTTGAGGACAAATCAAATTATTATATAAAGTTAATAAGGTATAAATCCGTTTTTTTTCTTCTTCTTAATATTGGTATTCTGCAATTGCCTAATGATAAAGAATCAATTATGTGAAGAATTTTTTTTTTTTTTTAAATTAAGAGGAAAGAAAGAGGGAGAGACTACATGCCCTTACAGTTGACGAGGCTCTTTCCCATTAGTATCCAAGTATAACTTACTCTGAGACAACACAAAAAATTAAATATAGCACCGAGCCAGACCATATAACACAAAGCATGATTTTACTAGTAAGGATTGTGCCTTTTCTTCTTGTGAGCTTTTTAGAGATTTCAGAACCAGTGCACTTGAAATCCATGAACGATTTGGTTGTGATGATTCATCAGACAACCAAAAATGCCTTTAATGTGAGTATTGCCTATGCTAGACACTGGTAACACAGTCCTCACAATGCCCAAGTGGCCATCTTCGAGAATAGCTTCTGGAGAGTGTATTGCTCCAACTCCCTTGTAATTTACAGGAAAGTAGCCTAGTGTGCCTGCATTGGTGCCGCCAATCACCCATAGTTGATCATCAGGTCTCGAGTAGTGACAGTCAACAAAATAATCAACCTGCAGACAGAATCATAGTATTAACTTAAGACTCGGCATGACAACAACCAAGGCATGCAAAGCCCATTTATTCACCAATCCAATAGAGTGTGAGGATGACTGACAATTTGTCATATGGACTATAGGATGCAGTCTGTAAATTTGAGTTGCACAATGTGGCAGAAAATAAGTTTTCTTCCAATTTCCAAGGAAACTCTAAAAATTCCATGAATTAAAAATAAATAAATAAATTAAAAGGTTTTACGGGTATGTGTATTGTGGACATAAAGATGATCTGTTAAACTGGGTCTCGTTGAAAAAGGAACATAAAGATGCTGTACACAAAGATGGACTAGTCAGGCAGTGATTGAAAAAAGAAATAATCAATGATAGTAAGCAAGAGCGATTGAATTACAGGGAAACTATACGAAGGATGTTATTTCTGTTTACAGTTAGCAAGCAAATGTTCGTGGGACATCTATTGAGGATTTTAGGTCTTACTATCTATCCTGAACAAATAAAAATGTCAAAAAAACTTTGGACAATGCAAATCCATGGGCATGATGCCAGTCATAACCAACCTCACCAAATATTATGGAAAGATTCTTACATGATCAAGTGTCCAGCTACATTTGTTCCATCTTTCCAGTCCCAAATACTGCAAGGAAGAGCAACAAATGATGTAAAAGAATGAACCAACAACGTTACATGAAGCATGAGCATGTCAAAGAAGAGTCAAACGGGAGAGGCAACAATTGAAAAATGACTCACAAGTCACAAACAAGCCTGTTGGTGGACTTCCTCTAATGAAAAAGAAAGCAGCGAAAACTATCAATATCCCCTGTCATTACATGTTGACACGACAACTGAGACACCAGTTTTAGATCATCAATATTTCTTATATCTTTTGTAGCCTCCAATTGATTTGTAAGTAGCAAATTGTAGGGGTGGGCAAAAACCGATTTAAATTCGGTTAACTTATCGAACCAGTTTTTAAATTCGATTCGGTAACCGTATCGAAATAGGTTGAAAGAAAATAATTTAAATCGAACCGATTCGAAATCGGTCTACGGTTTTGAATTGACTGAATAATAATCGAACCAACCGATTAATTAGATATATATAAATAACAAGTAGATGTCAATACCTGATTAGTGCAACAAATGCATTGCAGTGCACCCTGTTGCACTGAATCATCCCCCTTCTCTCTCAGTTTTCAATTTTGAGCTAAAAATTGTGTCTGTCAAAAAATTGGTCATGTTTTAATAAAAGTATTTCAAGTGCTTGAACTCGAAATTCGACCCAATCGAACTGGACCGATTCGAAATTTGATTCAACCGATTTCATCGATTTACAAATACAAAATTTAATTTCGATTTAAGTTTTAGACAAACTAAATGAAATCGATTCGGGGCTCAAAAACCAAACTGAACCAATATTGCCCACCCCTAGCAAATTGATAAAGTAAAAAAATATGACCAACAAAATGAAGTTTATAATTTATTAACTGGAACAAAATAGCCGCAATGACTGGAAGTGTCCTGTACTGGTTGCTTTAATGTACGATCTGACATCCCATGCCCGTGTTGAACACTCACACACTACCCATGTTGTTGTTACAGAAGGGACAAAGCTTCACAATCCTCATTTTTAGTGAGAAAGGTAAAACTGTGGCATAGTAAACCAAGTTATTTTCGCTGCAAAAGTTTAACTGTTTTGAGTAAGAATTAATTTCATGTATAATGATCTAATTAAAATCCGATTATGTACGGTGGTAAATTTTATTCACATGATACAAACTATCTTTTTAATTTTTTAATCAAGAAATATGCTCATCACTTTGTTTTCAAATAACCTTAGACACACCATAATCTGAAACTAGTCAAGAAGATAAACAATTGCTCAAACTCAAGTGTATTTCTAAAAGTCCAGATTCCGGAATGACAAGGAAGCTTAGCATAGATATGGACAAGTCAATCCAAGGAGGTGATAGGCAAGATTTCCTGTCTTTTGTTTATCTTTTCCATGCGGATACATGCAAGGTACATGATCCAGGCAATTTGGAGGAAAATAAGTGTTGATCACATAAATGAGCTTTAAACATGATCCAGTAAGCAATTAGGGAAAAAAATGTTGACCATATAGACATGCTAAAGTTTGAGAAACCTTAAAGTTTCAATGTGTGTCAAACACCAAAGCTTTTGATTAATCTCTCTGAAGAATCCAATTTTGCCAATTGAAGTTCCAACGTTCATTACCTGAAAATTGTAACAAGGCCACATGTCACGACCCGATCCACAGAGTAGTATATTGTCCGCTTTAAACCCAAGGCCCGCACGGCTTTAAAATGCGTAGTACTTTGTAGATCCAACCTCGTACATATATAGCACATCTCCTTCCCTTATCTAGGCGACGTGAGACTATAATCTCCCCTTGATAGCTAGTCCAACCCCTCTTGGGATCCACGGGCCTTGTGCTCAAAGCAGACAATATAGTATTCTGTGGATCGGGTCGTGAAAAATTCGAGACATGAATGTCATTCACTAAAAGTAACAGTTGGCATCCACAAGAAATAATCAAATGCACAATTTACCAGATTAAAGGGAAATAAAACAACTGATCTAAAAAGCTCATCAAAATGAAAGAAAAATATATTAAATATCGTAGAACCAATTCTGACAAGTTCAACTAATCATGAATGTATCTCTCCCAATAAATAAATAAATAAAAACTCCAAGTTCTATTACAAAAGATTAAACTGTCACCTACCAAACAAAAGGACATAAACTCTCGAACAACGTGCAACTCCACAGCAATGCTCGTCACATACGAAATGAACTTTTCTAAGCTCGCCCGAAACTTTTAAATCCTTAAACAAGCTAGTCGGCTACATTCCCAAATCATGGGTAGGATATCGCTTCTCATGAGGCTTCAATTGTCGTGAGGCGTACGACACAACCTTTTAGTTATGCATCAATACACAACCCAGACTTGTGCCACTAGCATCAGTGAAAACCACCAACTTCCCACCTTGCACTGGAATAGTCAAAATGGACGCAATGGTTAGTCGGTGCTTCAACTCCTGAAAAGCCTTATCACACTCATTGGTCCAAATAAACTAAACCTTTTTGCGAGTCAACCTAATCAAAGAGGTAGCAATAAGTGAAAACTTCTCGATAAATCTTCTATAATAACCAGCTAACCCTAAGAAGCTTCTCACCTCCGTTGCATTAGTAGGTTGTTTCCAATGCCTCACTGCTTTCACCTTATCAGGATCTACTGCTATACCCTGACTAGAAACAACGTGCCCTAAAAATTTCACATATTTTTCCCAAAAATGGCACTTGCTAAATTTCGCATACAATTTCTGATCTCTCAAAGTGGACTGTGATACCCTTGTGTGGGCGGACCTGAGGGGGAGGGTGAGGGAGAAGCTCAATAGGCTCGTGAATCCCAAGAGGCGTTGGACGAGCTACCAAGGAGAGATTATATAGTCCCACATCGCCTAGGTAAGGGAAGTGGATGTGCTATATATGTACGAGGTTGGATCTACAAAGTACTACGCGTTTTAAAGCCGTGCGGACCTTGGGTCCAAAGCGGACAATATAGTATTCTGTGGATCGGATCGTGACACCACATTACTAAATAATTTTGGAAAATGAATAACTAGAAAAATCATTTTTCCCGAGAAAGTAGAGACAACAAACTGAATATCAAGAATAACATGAAATAAACTTAATTGCAAAGAAAGAATGCTACCAATGATGCAAAGTGATATAAAAAATAAGTTATTCCTTTTAGTACTTTTATGTTGTTCTTCTAAAGTATCTCTCACTGATTAATGGACAATCCAGAAGACATCTCTTTGCTACATGCACTGTCCAGTACCTACTTTATTCTTTCACCAATGTTGAATCAAAGTATTTTATTACACTCAACGGCCTGAAGGATTCATGCATGTTCAATCAAACTTCTTAATTAGAAGAATGAAAGAGATGCTTAATGCAAGAGTGTGCAAGCTTAGATAAGGACTTGTCACATGAATACAAGTTGCTTTTATTCTTGCACTGTTATGAGATTTTTTTATTCTTTAGGTCTTTTACATAATTTCCTAGGTTATGTTTATATCAATTGATCTGTCAACGTTTTAGTAGAAATTTTGCATGAATTCGTTTGGACTTGAACATAGATGAATACATATTGATTTGTATAACGAGATTCAAAGAGACTTTGTGGTTGTTGCCACAATCCACCATTGCCCTTTGCCTTCCTCCAAGCCCGAGAACTTTACCAATCCCGCGGTCTTCAATTATCACCATTGTAGCCAGTCACTGCTGCATCAGCAACCATCTCTTTGTCAAGGTAATTTGTCAAAGCAGTATTATAAAATGTTGTTACTCGAGAAAATGACAAGGTATTTGTCAAAGCAGTATTATAAAATGTTGTTACTAGAACTATGTGATTAGATCTATTAATGCAAAATGCATATTTGACGTCAACTTTCACCCAATCAAGCTGAACCAAACACCACGTTTACGTGGCTTCACCAGATATAAGAAAGGTCTGGTGCAGTACAATTAAGGCAACATACGTGAGGAAGAACTATAGATTCATCCCAAAGGTGAATGGAAAGACTTTGCAGTAGCAGTAGCAGTAAATCAAGGGCAAAGAAAAAAAAAGAGGTATGTAGTTTCGTAATCCCATAATCAAATCTTAGTATTAGAAATGGATAAACTGAATTAATGAACTGTGACTCGTACTTACCGATTCCAATTTATCATCGTCATTGATATTTCCACTAGTATCAAAAGTGCATATCAAACTGTCTACCGAAGCGGAAACAAGTTTGTTTTGATCATCTGGAGCAAAGTGGACCTAAAAAATCATGAAAGTGTAGTGCAATATCAGCAAACAATGAAAAGTGCCCCAATAAAATATACATCACCACACTACTTGGTAAGAAAACACATTTTCATGTGTTGAGTAGTGAGTTGATATTTTATAAACTAAACAAACAATGAACCTCTTGCAGAAGAAAAAGAGTGAATGGGCAAACAATATGGCAACCTTAAGATAGATTTTCGTTGCAGTGATCAAACACAATTCATCAGTTAACTTCCATGTAATGTGACACGACTATTGTTCCATGTGGCAGATTTTACACCAGACCAAAGTAGAGAAGGTTCACTACAACTGCTTGTCCAAGAAATCATATTCTCCATCATAGAGGGAGCAAAGAGGCAAACCTGAGTAACATCATCCATATGAGATTCCTCCATGCAAGCCACTTGCTTTGCATTCCAATCCCAAAAGAGGACCTGTATGGAACTGATGTTATACCACCAAGGCACTTAAATGAGAATTGAAACACACAGTACCAAGATGAAAACCATGAGCTGATCAACTTTCCTATAACGCTGGTTAAGTGATAACCAATTATGACAATGGTATAACTACTAACCAAATAGTTGAAATAGTTTATAATCTAAATCCTAGCACTTGAATCATATGTCATAGATCAACTTCAATTCTCCCCTTCTAAACCTTAAAGTCCAATTCAAGATTTGACATTGGGAGCATTCTCACGCTACACTTCTTGTTTTTTGTACACCCCACCACCACCACACACACGCGATGTCGTCAGCCACACACTTTCTCAAAATTCGACAACATGGAGACCGAAAATACCAAAATTTTCAAACAACATATACCTGATCAGTTTTACATCCAGCAGCAAGAAGATTATCCAATGCCCCGCCAAACGAAAAGCTGAACACTTCTTGCAACGAACCCGCATTCAACAGAGAAACCTGAAACCCAACAAACAAAATAAAACTATTTTCCCAATACCATAAATTCTATCCTCCAATCCAATAACAACTAAAAATATCAAATGGGACTGCAAGAAAACCTGATAAATCAAAAACCCATTCATAAAAACTTAGACTTTAACACTTATAAGGCAATAAAATCAGGGGCGGATCTATATGTTAGGTAAGGGGATAACCCTTATCTTTTTAAAAAATTTCATTAAGTTACTCATATTTTTTACATTGCCCCTCTCCCTTTAAAATTTTATGTTGCCCCCCTTTGTATGAAATTTTGACTTCTAACTCCACTAAAAATTAAAACAACAATTTTTTTTTTTTAAAACTCCACCCTCACTAATCCCAATCTCACTTCAGTACTCCATCTTTTTTTTTTTTTAAACTCCCACCCTCTCTTTATTATTATTATTTTTTTAATATCTCTCTCTTAATTCCCACCAACTCATTTTAACCCATTACACAAAGAGCAACAAAGAGACCATAAGAAAGGTGTCATACATGGTGGGTTTGCTTTAGGATGCATGTGATCATATTCAAATTAAAAATTTTAATTGGGTTGGGGATTCGAGGGAAATTATACATTGTCATCAACATCGATTTTCTTTTGTTTTGTTAAAAAAATATAGAAAAGAAAGAATTAGGATTATCTTACCTCGGACTCAACTAGCATATGGTGGTAAGAGTGATAAAATATTAGTTAACATATTAGATTAATTTGGGGGTTGGGATTTGATCTGTTTTGCTTTCTCTCTGATATTTCAAAATCAAAAGTAATCATTTAGGTTTGGGGCGGTTGGAAAAACACGATGGTCGTAGGTTGATTCGGCTAAGTTGTTATTTGTCTGCTTCGCCTGAGCTAGTCCAAAAGAAGAAAATTCTCTCTCTATATTCACACACATATATTTCCCTTCCGAGAAGACAGACAAGAATAAGAAGATAAAAGAGAGTGGGTTGGTTGTGTAAGTATTATCCTTGGAGGCTCTGACTCAGGAATGAGTTTCAGAGAAGAAGAGACAAACGGACAGACAAAGCAAGAGGAGAAGAGAAAGGAGGATTTCAAAAATAAAATTGTTGTCCGACAAATTCACTTGAATCCATCCAATCCAATCCAGTCCAGCTACTGCTGCTACTACTCCTTGGACTTGGACTATACCGTCCTGCCGCCTGAAGCCAGAAAGAACGCCAGAAGTCAGCTCCTCACCAACTCCCATCTTATACCACCATGCATGCTTCTGTTTTCTCCAAGTAAAAAATGGAAGTACAGTTGAATTAATCATGCCATGTATATTGTTTGTATAGTTGAATTAATCATCATTCTTTCACAATCACGCCATGTCACCCTGATTGCAAAATATGGTTGTAAAAACCTAGTTTCTTAGTATTTTGGTAAATAGTTATATACTATTTGCCCCCCTTTATATGCAATCCTGGCTCCGCCCCTGAATAAAATCCAGAAACATCAAATGGGGTAGCTCAGTTCAGCTCAGTTCAAGCAACAATACCTGACTGAATGTCCGGGTATCCCAGGCTCTGACTGTTCCATCAGAAGAGCAAGAGTGAAGAACATGAGCTGGTGAAGGACCTGCAAATGAAATGTGATTTATAGGTCCAGTGTGGCCTGTGCACTCCCCAATGTATTGCCCTGTCACTGGGGAATATAGTTTGATTGTCGATAGAGAAACTGCCAGTGTTGAATTCTCCTGGCTTGAATTTGAACAAGAAGTTAAGTTAGTGAATGAAGAGAAGACGGGTGAAGAGAGATGCAGAGAAGCTACCTCGAGTCGATTGGAAGACGTAGTCGTCGCTGAAGTTGGTTTGTATAGAGTTCTTTATGCCGTAACGCTTCAAGGAGGAGGAGGAAGGTGAAGGTGAAGGGGAGGTCTCTTCGATCTCCATCTCTGTTTTTTCTTCTTCTCTGTTTCACTCGAGCCTTTGTCCGGCTTTGGGGTTTAGGGGCTTTTGATGTATGTGGATAAATACAAGCACAATATGACTGAAGAGCATCCACAATGCATATTAGTGTGCAAATGAAGGTCGACTTGCATTGGTGGGCACGGGATGGGATGGACCTCATTTCGATCCCATCTCATTACTTTATCTTCGAGATCAGATAAACCTCATCTCGATCTCATCTCATCGCAAACGGGTTCGGGACGAGACGAGATGGGATGGGCGAGATTGAAAATCTTCATCCCTATCCCATCTCACTCTACAACATGATAGGACAAGACCAGGATAGGTTTGATCAATCTCAAAAGAACTCGAAAAAAGAAAAAAAAAATCAAGATGGGATGAGATGCCTACCCTTAACTTGTAGTGCATCTCTTAGAGAATCCCTTATATTTGGCAGACACATTTTTGGTAGATTATCTACACTCTAAATGGATCTATATGCCGTATTGGAGCATCCACACACTTATTGTGGTTAATAGCTTATATGAGTGTTGTAAACTCTACAAACCAAAAACCCGCAAGATAACCAATATGTTGAACCAATCTATTGCCACATTACCTATAGCCTTGGATCAAATCTTCATGAAGAGCCTGTTATCTTTTTCCTGCGATGGAGATTCAATGAATAACAGTTGGAAACTATGATGGACACTACAATTGTCCAACGTAAAACACTGCTCTGTTTATCACAAATGTCGATGCAATCACTTGCAGGAAACACACATAAAAGTTCTATCCATGCATCAGTACCTTCTTAAGCTGCATACCCAAAAATCGATGCAGTCACTCACAGGAAAAATATAAGGAAAATTCTAGGGGTCGAGGGAGGGAACGAGGGAGGGAGCGAGGGATGGGTGAAAGCCACCCATCCGCCTCGAGATGAGCATCATTGCACATCTCAAATTTGATGTGCTTATCTCGAGGCGGATGGGTGGTTACCACCCATCCCTCGCCCCCTTTCCCTCGCTCCCTCCCTCGCTCTGTAGCAAAGCTCAAAATATAATAACAATTTTATCCATGCATCGGGATCTTCTCAAGCTACAAACATTCTTAATTAACTTTGCTCATAAATCTGATTGTATACACTTTCCACATAGCTTGTATCCGTGCTGGGTGACACATTGGTCGTCACTATTGGATCTTTGTCTTCATTAGGCCTTAGCGAATGGGGGTGGAAGGGGCAGTTTTAGAGTTTGTTGAATAGGGGAGAGGCAATTTTGAAATTTTGCGAGTGGATAAGGGTAGTATCGTAATTTGTCGAGGAATGGGCATTTTCGTAATTTGGAAAATTGGGAGGGATGGAGGGCATTTTTGGGATTTGGTAAATGGGATAAGTTTGAAATCGAATGTATAAGGGCAATAGCGTAATTTGTCGAGGGAGGAGCATTTTCGTAATTGAGCAAATGGGGGGGATGGGAGTGTGTTTTCAGGATTTCAGTGAATTGGGAAGAGAGTAAGTTCGAAATTTTGGGAATGAATAGGGGCAGTGTAGTAAGTTGTTGAAGGAGTGACATTGTCGTAATTTAGCTCATAGGAGGGACATTGTTGGAATTTGTTGAATGAGGATGGGCAAGTTAATTGATGAAGGAATTTGGAAGGCAATTTCGAAATTTCAAATGTCTCATACAACAATCTCTGAGCTGCAGCCTGCAAGCTCATTGAAGCTTAAAGTTTATTGCTAAGAACTAAAAGTTGCATTGAACCAACAATTACTAAAAACTAAGAACAGGAAAAATATTAGATGCTCAAGACATTGCAAGAGAAAAGCAAAAAGTAACAATCACTAACAAGACATTTCTTTCTTATCAGACATTGCTCCAGACCTCCACGATACTTTCCTCTCCAAAAAAGTAAATTTTGAACCCTTTTTTATCAGATTCGGTTGGTTTATGTTGTTGTTCTTGATTACATAAGTTGGGTTTAATAACCCTAAATCTTGGATTTTTATAGCTTTAATTGAAAAAGTACTCTGTAGTAGTGCCAACGACACGGATATTACACTAGTCATATTACATAATCCATGAAATCCACATTTTGACAAGTATACTTAAAAGCCACTCTTGACTAGAAGTTACTTTTGAAATCCCTACATCATTCAACTATGCGCAAACTCAAACTACATCCTGCTGATTGTTAAGCCCAATTATTAAAAAACCCTGTATTGTAACATGTTAATGATGGCTGCCTCGACACTGCACTTGGAGCAGCTTAGACGGACTTTCTTCTGTCACCACTGGAGCTTCTTTTGCAGCAGGCCTTTCCACTTCTTCAACTAAAACAATGATTAAATTAAAAAAATATATATTATAATAAGAAAAGTTTCAAACATTTTCAAATTTGGATAGCAAAACAAACATCTCGAGTATCTATGGAAGACTTGATACCTTATTTGTCACCTCAAAAAAAATCATCATCGTCCATGCCACCCAAATTATGCCACGCAACTTCTGTAAAAGATGGAAACAGAGAAACAATTAACACCAAATCTACATGACAACTAGAGAAATGAAAGCTATACGGATATTAATGTCCATACCAAGAAATCCATCCATCCCAAGTCTAGGTCACCTGAAACAATAAGGGGGTAAGCCTAGAGGATATAACAATGTACCTAAACCTTGTTAATAGTATCATTAAGAAGCAAAAACAAACTTGCCAATGGCATGACAGCTCAACGGTTAGAGTTTGGCGGATAGTACCATTAGGTCATGAGTTCAAACCCAGCTTGCGGCATCTTTATGGGTTCTGGGATCCTATAAAAACTATGTTTGCCTTTCAAAAAAAAGAAGCAAAAACAAACATCTCGAGTATCTCTGGAAAAGTTCTCAGGACTTGATACCTTTTTTGCTACCCAAGTCCTGTAAAAGACGGAAAATGTCCATGCCACCCAAGTTCTGTAAAAGACAGAAACAGAGAAACAATTAGCACAAAATCTACAAGACAACCAGAGAAATGAAAGCTATACGGATATTAACGTCCATACCGAGAAATCCCTCCCTCCCAAGTTTAGATCACCTGAAACAACAAGGGGGTAAGCCTATGCATACGAGGATATAACAATGTACCTAAACTTTGTTAATAGTATCATTAAGAAGCAAAAATAAACATCTCGAGTATCTATGGAAAAGTTCTCCGGATTTGATACCTCCTTCGTCACGACCAAGAAAATCATCATCGTCCATGCCACCCAAGTTCTGTAAAAGACGAAAACAGAGAAACAAATAGCACCAAATCTACAGGACAACCAGAGAAATGAAAGCTATATGGATATTAACGTCCATACCGAGAAATCTATCCCTCCCAAATCTAGGTCACCTGAAACAACAACGGGGTAAGCCTATGCATACGAGGATATAACAATGTACCTAAACTTTGTTAATAGTATCATTAAGAAGCAAAAACAAACATCTTGAGTATCTATGGAAAAATTTTCCGGATTTGATACCTCCTTCGTCACGACCAAAAAAATTATCATCGTCCATGCCACCCAAGTTCTGTAAAAGACGAAAACAGATAAACAAATAGCACCAAATCTACAGGACAACCAGAGAAATGAAAGCTATATGGATATTAACGTCCATACCGAGAAATCTATCCCTCCCAAATCTAGGTCACCTGAAACAACAACGGGGTAAGCCTATGCATACGAGGATATAACAATGTACCTAAACTTTGTTAATAGTATCATTAAGAAGCAAAAACAAACATCTCGAGTATCTATGGAAAAATTTTCCGGATTTGATACCTCCTTCGTCACGACCAAAAAAATCATCATTGTCCATGCCACCCAAGTTCTGTAAAAGACGAAAACAGAGAAATAAATAGCACCAAATCTGTCACGCCCAGGGGTGTTACAAAATCTACAGGACAACCAGAGAAATGAAAGCTATATGGATATTAACGTCCATACCGAGAAATCTATCCCTCCCAAATCTAGGTCACCTGAAACAACAAGGGGGTAATCCTATGCATACGAGGCTATAACAATGTACCTAAACTTTGTTAATAGTATCATTAAGAAGCAAACCTTTGTCTTCATCTTCATCAACCCATTTGTCCCAATCACATTTTACATAGTGTGGTGTCTTTTCATTGCCAGCCACCAGCTTCTTCCACCATCCTTTTTTTGCTTTCTCGATAACACAGAATATGCTCCTCTCTCCTATGTTTCTTTTACTTTCCTGGAGAGAATGGAAATAAAGTGAGATGACATCAGAGGAAAACAAACCATTAAAGAGGGAGAGACTTTCTGAGTGGCTTTTGACCTTGATGAATCTGTTTCAGTGGAAGAGAGCCCAACACGTACCTGCACATTGACCTTGTCAAAGAGATTCAACTTTAGTTCGTAAAGATGGTTTTCTGCTCCAGCAGTGGCAGAGAAGGTGAAGACTTCTTCTGGTTCAAGATTGACCTTTGCGTTTTTAGCATCAGGAAGAAGCACTGTGATATAAACCTTATCCACCCTCTGTGCCCACTTCAATTCAGGGAGACGACTACAAAATTAAAGCATTCAAACATGGAAAGTTAGTACATATATCATAAAATGGCATCTATCAATCATTAACCAGATTAATGGATCTAAGCTTTGCTTATATCAATCAATCTTTTGCCCGAATTTAATATATAAGTTCTGCATATGTTACCCATCTCCATATCTATCCTTCTTCAAACTCAAAATGTGGTTAAAATTGATAAAGTCTAACAATCCCAACCTCACCCTCTAAGCCCGCAAAGAGCCTAAGACGGACAAGACTGTCAATAGAATGTCGACGTTGTGCTAAGTACACCTTTCCCTTAAAAAAAGAAACACACAAATGGCTAAATGAGCTAAACCATATTCAATGCTGAGCCCTTCCAAAAACGAGCACGAATGGTGACCTGTGTAGTTAAACGAACGAAAAACAAAACCCTTCACAGTCCGGGACCGATTTACAATTAATCGATCTATTTCAAAGTATATATATATATATAGTGATAAATCGGCAAGTTGGATGAGTTGATTTATTGGTGACTCACCAATTTCTCATCAATTAATCTGTAGCCGCTAAACCAAATCATTAAATACCCAATTCATATCAGTCTCCCGATAAATGAATTATCACCGATTTAGCGGTGCATTAATAACACAGATGAGACCATAATGCTTCTTACCGAGGTATCAACACATTGACAAGTTGTCAATATCAGTTAAAAGAAAATCCTCAACAAACCCAAGGCACGAAAGATCCACTAAGAAAACTGAAGGACAATCCATAATGGGGGAGGATTGCTTGACGTCTCTCTGTCTAGGTAGAAATTTTTTCTTAATAATCCACCATGGGTTTTATCAGAGGTTCACTCAAATCACTCTATGTAAAAAATTTCTTGTTCTCTCTATTAAAATTTTCTATAATCCACAGTGGGGTTTTATCAGGATCACTCAAATGTCTCTCTCTTTCTTCTTCTACCTACTAAAATTTTCATGAATCAAAGATATATTGTATCAACAAGCCTATAACCATAATCATTCTATTTACAAGCAAGAATATCAAACACATACATGAATAACAAGAGCACGATCACAACTATGGAATTCAAAAGATGTTTTTTTTGGAAAGTGAGTTGGGGTTTTTAGGATCCTCGAACCTTATATTAATAAACGCAGCAAAAACACTAAAAATCAAATACAGATAGATAGAGATTGAAGAAAACTCACCTCATCTTGTTGCAAGGAAAAGAAAACCCAGAAAGCAAAACGGGTGTTTGAGAAATCGAAATGCAAAGAAAACTTTATAGAGGCGATGAGGGTTTTGTATGATATTTATAGTGGATTTGCACAAGTGTCGTTTGAGGTCTTTTGAAAGTTTAGGAGGGAAGTGGATGCTACTTACCCCGCCCCAGTGCTCTTGTAAAGGCACCCCTAATGGATAATCTCAATCTCAAGGAGGATAGCCCTAGACCGAGGTTATTGCAAATGTAAACACGGAGAAAAAAAAAGTATCAATAAAGTCTATAAATCTTAATAATGGTTGGATTCATTAGAGAATATATTCGATTAAACCGTTGTTGTATCTTTTAACATGGGGATAAAAATTGTACAACTGTCGATTAGAGAATATATTCAATTAGATAATATATTCGATTAGAGAATATATTCGATTGGACCTTTGTTGTAATTTTTAATAGGGGTGGGTATCCCATCCCGCGATCTCGATCCCGTCCCGATTTTTCCGGGTCTTAATGGGATTGAATAATTTCATCCCGATCTAGAATGAGATGGGATGGAATGAAGATTTTCAATCCCGCCAATCTCGTCCCGTCCCGAGCTAATTTTTCATATTTATTATTAATATTTTTATTTATTTATTTATTTTAATATTGCAATATTTGGATGCCCATATAAAGCCTTTTGAGATTCTGCTAAGGAATGAGCAATTGCAAAAATTCCATTGGCTGGAAGTTGCACATCTGTTGCACGGATGGGATTAAAATCAACCAGCTCTGCAAACCCAGATTTAGCCATCACAGAGATTGCCCGCAAAATAATACAATTTCCCTCACAAAATAAGAAACTTTTTTCCAGTGACACTGAACTTACTAGCATAGACTACTTTTCTACTTCAACATTAGACGCGTACGAGTATGATTATGCAATTAAAGATAGCAAACCTGATCCATCCCACCAAATTGTGTCCCAATGTGGTGTTCACATTCATAGGTAAGCTAGGCAATCTCTTTCTGCAGAATAAAGTACAGATCAGTATACAACATTAGAGCTCATTGGTACGTGAACATCAATGAAATATCAGTAGATGAAGGTTCTTCATGGTATGAGTTTGATTTGTTTGTATAATTGATGATACTTGTAAGTTGTTCATTGTCATTATAAGTATAAAATGAGGAAGCAGTCATACTAGTAAGAGGCTAACAACAACGTTAGTAATAAGACGACTGCCAATTTTTTTCAGTAAGACCCAAATTAAATAATCAAACTCAAGCATTTAGTCAGTAAATTGCAGATTGATTAAAGAAAATGAAATGCATATAATCAGAGTACGCTGATCCCGTCCCATCCTAATCCCGTATGAATGGGATGGGATAGGGATGGATTTATCTCGTCCCATCCCATCCTGTGCCCACCCCTAATTTTTAACATGGTGAAAAAAATTGTACAATTATCGATTAGAGAATATATTCAATTAAACATTTGTTGTAATTTTTAACATGGTGAAAATAATAAAGTATCAATAAAGTGTACAATTGTTGGTGTTTATAGCTTATTAGTCAAATACTATTGATGAATTTTCTTAAAGTATTGGATTTAAGTGTTAAAAATAAGTGTTAGGAGTCAAACTCGTGAGTGACTTGTCTAGTGACCATGCAACCAAAGTTTTCTGGCAAGGGTAATTATCAAATCTTACAAGTTACGCTTGAAGTAGGTGTTATGTCTATTGGCTTGCACTAATCAGCTTTGTTATAAAAGTCAATGTTGGATGCAAGTGTCATTTTAAGTGAGATTAATATCGCAATGTAGGGTGATAATCGGACTATCCTTCAAGAATGTAAATCTAATATCATATTTCACGCACTCAACCCAATTTGTTTAGCGATGCAATATTAAATTAAAGTAAATGTTATGTCTGTTTGCTTGCACTGACCTATTTCATCATCAAGTCACCCCAACACACCAAATGCAAGGGTCATTTCAAGTGAGATTAAGATCATAGTGTAGCGGTGTAAGGTGATAACCATGCTCCCCTCGAGAACATTGATTTAATAATCAAATTTCATGTATCCAACCCTTTTTTTTTTTTTTTTTTTTTTTCTATAATGGTATCTAGTGACGGAGTCAGAATTTTTGTTGAAGGTGGACGGAGTCGGAGTGATAAATCATAGTTACTTAATGATAATAGAATATAATAATTAACTACTTTAACATATTTTATTTTAATTTAAACAATTATAAATAATTGTACAAAACACCAATTGCTAAACAAAACTCTATCTAATCTATGGGTGAAGAAAATGGATATAACAAATTACTTTGTAGGAGCACAAAAGATAAATATATGGTGACAAATAAAGTTGAGAGATAAAAATTAATTTTAAATGTAAAATTATATATGGCCAAAAAATTGGGGCATTCAAAAGGCTCACGTCGACTATTAAAATACTCTTAAAACAATAACCCACAGATGAACCTTAAAATACAAACATGTATATTGTGGGAATTAATAAAATTTTCATGCATCTTCAAGAAAATCCTTTAAATAAATACAAAACTAAACCTCGAGATACAAATTCATCTCGAGAAAATACTTAAAAAACCTCATTATTCTTCAAAGTAGGTAAGAAATGTTGGGATTGCCAGTGACTGGTGGCAATGGTGGGAAAGAAAACTAAATCAAGCAGATTAGGATAGAGGAAGAGATGAGAAAGTCGGGTGGTTGCCGGTGTCACATTAAATAGATAAATAAAATAAAATATAAAATATTAATTTTTTCATGCCCGTGATACCGTCCTATGAATAGTATGAGAGACAAAATTATTGATAAAAAGACTAGCTTTACATGACAACGACAATGACAAATTAAGACTCGTGAACTCTCTTTACACACAAATTAAGAATTTTGTAATCTTATTAATCCATCGACCTTATCCGTATCAGAATGCCATCTACACTAGCTTAGTAGAGTTTTCCTTTTTTTTTTTTTCTACGCTAAATCTCCACCATCATCATCGTCATCATCACCACTCAATCAAAATGGATGGAGAAGACGCGAACCATCAACACCATCTGATCATCGAAGAAAGCCCGCAGAAACAAGGTCAAATCGAAAACCCGAAGAAGACGAAGCGCTTGGAATCGCTGGATGTCTTCAGAGGCCTCACTGTCGCGGTAAAAAATCTCTACTTCTTTACATACTTTTCACTCTTACTACTGCCTCACTACATTTCGTTGTATAAATTTTTGGTATCTATAATTTTATATTCGCACCCAATTATTCGATCTTAGCACCCCATATCTGCTATTTGCACCACGAATAGGATTTAATAGATAAATACCGATTGCTTTGAAACTGAAATCCCTAAGCGCACCCCATTTCGAGCACGACTGATCAAAGTGGGTTCTTCGACTAAGCTCTCCGACTCATCAATGGAGGTAAAAATTCAAACTTTTTTTGTTTCAATTTCATTTCGAAGTTCATAATTTGAGTTCACTTGAACAGTTTTGAATTGATTCAAGAAAATGGAGTTCTTGTTTATTTGCTTTGTTTTGCTATAGGATACAGAAATTGTTGAAGTTCATCCATTTGATGAACTTGAAATCGAGCCATTGGTCACTCTACAAGATGAAGAAGAAGAGGAACAAGTAAGAAATTATACTTCTTTACGGTTTAAAGTGCTTTATTTGAGTCTGGAATGTAAATTCAGTGGGTTTTTTTTTTTTAATTGGTTAGGGTTTATTGATATAAGTTGTTGAATTCATTTTTCTTGTAGAAACCAATAGTAGTATCACAACCTACCAATGGTGACGATTCGGAACCATTTGATGATGTTGATTTGACGGATTCCTTTACAACCGACACTGTAAGTGTGATTCATTTGATGTTTGTTTTGGTTAATGTGGGTAAAATAAAATACTTAGTGATTGTTATTTGATTTTGTAGGTGTTCAACAGTCGTGACGAACTCATCCAATGGGCGCGGGATGTAGGGAAAACAGTTGGAACTGTGGTTGTAATAAACAAATCGGACATGAGTAATAAAAACCCTAGGATTAGTTTTGCGTGTGAGAGAGGTGGGAAGTATAGGATTGGGAGAAAGAGGTCTACGAAAAAGTTGGTAACAAGGCGGTCAGGGACAAAGAGGTGTGAATGCCCTTTTGCGTTGAAAGGTGTAAAGATGCCAAAGGATGATCAGTGGATGGTCACGGTGGTGTGTGGAGTGCATAATCACCCACTTACGCGAAATTTTAGGGGTAATTCGTTTGCTGGGAAACTCACCTTGGAAGAAAAGGAAATTTTGGTGGAAATGACAACCAGTGGTGTTAAGCCAAAGGACGTCCTTAATGTGTTGAAGGAGAGAGATGCCTGTAATGCATCGACAATGGATACAATTTATAATGCTCGAAAAAAGATGAAACTTCTTGAAGTGTCTAGAAGATTACAAATGCAACAATTATTGAAGAAGTTGGTGGAACATGAGTATGTGGAATGGCATACGGTTGAAAATGAGAGCAACTGCGTAAAAGACTTGTTTTGGGCTCATCCAGCGTCTGTTAAGCTTGCTAAATGTTTTCCGGACGTATTTATGATGAATCTCACCCCCAAGACAAAAATTAGGCCATCGTTGTTAGAGATTGTTGGGGTTACATCTACTAACAAGAATTTCTCCTTTGCGTTCGTGTATGTGGAGGCTGAGAGTGAAGACAATTTTGTCTGGGCTTTAGATTGCATGAAGTCGGTTCTTAATTCTAAAATCCTCCCATCTGTTATTGTGACCGATAGAGTAGCGACTCTGATGAATGCAATAAAGAGAGTTTTTCCTGAAGCACGTAACTTCCTATGTCATGCTCATATTTCGAGGGATTTAGTGCTAAATTGCAAGAAGATGTTCAACACAAATGAGACATTGAATGCCTTTCTGTCTGGGTGGAATGATTTGCTCTTATCATATTCTGAGGAGGAATATCGTGACCGACTTTCAGCATTTGAGAGAGATTTCACTGAATATTCATGTGCTCTTTCATATGTGAAAGAGACTTGGTTATCAAAATGTAAGGAGTGCTTTGTGGCAGCATGGACTGATCAAACCATCCACTTTGGAAACACAACCACCAATACTGCTGATGGTGACTTAGCAAGACTGAGAAGGCACCTAGGGTCATCCCGAGGAAACTTCAATACAATGTGGAGTGCTGTAAATTCATTATTGTTGTTGCAACATGCAGAAATTAATGCTTCATTTAAGGAAAGTCTAAACACAATGATGCATGAGTATATGCCGGAGATTTTTAAGGAGCTTAGGGGATGTGTTTCACTAGCTGCACTTAACCTGATACTAGTGGAGGTCAACCGTGCAGACTCAGTTGGTGAAGATGATCATGCTTGTAGTTGTGGTATCCGAAATACACATGGGCTACCTTGTGCCCACATGATATCTAGGTACAAGCATGAAGGTCGCCCCATTCCCATATCGTGTATCCATCCGCACTGGAAGAAACTATCTGATGTGCCCACTATGAGTCCAAACCATGACCTGTACCACCGACCTGAGTTTCAAATGTTCATTAAAAGATATGAAGAGGCCAATGAGAATGATAAACTTGAGCTTTTAAAGAAGCTCAAGGAAATGGCGACATCTGTCACGGAGCGCCAACCAACTTCGTGATGTCTGAGCTTATTATTATCCATCGTAGTGGATATCTGTAGATGTGACCCTTTTTAGATGAATAATATGTTCCATACAGAATTGTACTTTCTAATACTGAAACCATGCTGTTCACTAACTGTCTCTCTTTCAGGTTTTGTCTTTGCTAGTCAGAGTAGAGGTATTTATTAGGCTTTAGCAGAACCGTTTGCTTAGTTTCTATGTGTATTTGAGACTTTGAGTAACGGATGCCCCTCAATTTATCTAGTTTCATTTTTCTTTATCAGTCTTCTTTCATAAACAAATGAGTAATTGAAATATGGTTTCCTTTTCTATTTTTCCGATGGTCGCAAGGTCTTATCTGATCAAAATGAGTTCAGTAGGAACTGAACTGATCTCACTGACATCGTTGTATCCCTATAACTGATTCCAGTTTTTTCAGGACATCTTTATCTTTTATAATTGGTCAATTGGGACATATTTCCTCAGTGTGAGGTCGGTTTGAACTTTGAACCAACTGAGGTTTCTAAATTTTTAAAACTTTTAACCGTTAGAATCTGCCCACCCTTAGAAAATTTATTAAGTAATGGCTTCTTGAACACAAATCTGTAGGGGACAATAGGTCGCTTGTTGACATTACCAATCCCCCTTTGATTATAAGGTGTCATCCTTCTGTTTCCATTAAATCGCTCAAGATTGTTCCATTCGAAAGATCTTAACTGAAACCAGCAACACATAACTCATAGTTACTGATGTACCGTCTGTCATACAATCATCATGTTTATTATATTTCCATTTCTAACGGCGCTATCACAAGACATGCATCACCCTTTTAATTGAATTATCAGGTAGAAAAAACATGATTTTGTTTATGTTTTTAGTGACAGCTTTATCAATGTCATATAGATAAGGGCCAGTTTTGCATAAGTTGTTTCCAATGCATATTGCCCTTTCCCATTTTTCGCTTCTATTATCTTTATTATATGTGGTGTTGCAGTTACTGGAGCATATAGTTCTAGTACTAAAATTATCATAAGATGTGAAGTCCATTATCAATTCATAATGCTCTTATCTTGATGAATTGGAAATATTGCTAGTCAATAAAACAAAGATTTATTTAGCTAGTAATTTAAACAAACTAAAGTAACTGGATTTATGATACGTCTTTGTCATTTTCTTTTCTTCTGCGGTTCTGCTTTTTTTTCTCCTCTCAAACTCATCCGAAGTCCTTTTGTTCTCTAATTTTCAACCTCTTAATTTGTTTCCTTTTTCGAGTAAGGTTTTAAATGTTGCATCCTTTATAATTGTTTTGCTGTTACTTTGTATATATGGATATATTGAACAAAGAGAGTATGTTGGATATCTAGACTTTATTTATTTACTTTTTCATGTAACTGTGTTTTCACGACAATATAATTAAAGGAGGCAGGTTTTCACAGCCAGGACATTTGGTGTTTTTATATATCTGAGATTTTGATTTTGTTGTGATGGCTTAGTAGGCTAAAATAATGAGCAAAGACACGACATTTTGGCTTCGAGGAGACATACCTGATACCTCATATTCATTAAAGATGTAATTTTGTTTTCTAAATTGTGTTTTCATGCTTGCAACCAACAATACTGTATGGTACTGCAGATGATGATTTTGGTTGATGATGCCGGAGGAGAATGGCAAATGATTGGGCATGCACCGTGGAATGGGTGCAATCTTGCAGACTTTGTGATGCCTTTTTTTCTATTCATAGTGGGAGTGGCCATCGCTCTTTCTTTCAAGGTTTATGTCTTATTTTATTTTTTATCCAGTTTAAGATGCCTATTCGTAGTACAAATACTCATTCATAATCTCCATGCAGAGAGTATCAAACTGGCTTACGGCCTTCAAAAGGGTCATTGTTAGAACAGTCAAACTCATCTTTTGGGGTCTCATTTTACAAGGTTGGCTTTTGATTTGTGAGTTAAACAAGCACACTGATTTCTTGTTATATAAAATGAACATGTTTTGATGGTGCTTCCCTTTTTCCTGAATTCTCTCTGATGTGTTATAAAATGTGGGAAGGTTTTATAGTATGATTACTAGGTAAAAAGCTTTTATTTATTTATTTGTTTATTTTTACAAGTGGCAGGCTCTTGCTTGTTTATGTAGAGGATGAGTTTGTGTTTGTAACCAGCAATCCATACAGCTGAAATTGTATTCTAATTTAGATTGGCATTGAAAGAGAGCCTTTTCTCAGTAGTCAAGATAAGATGCTTCGCTAGTAATAAAGATGCCATTTACGCGATTAGATGGTCATGATTTTAGGATTCCTTGTTTTTACACCTCAAGACTTGTAGCGTCTTAACTATTTATGGGGCATTGGGCATAAAAACTTGGATATTTACAGACGAGAAGTAATGATCTTTTGGTTATCTTTACATTCTATCCAATGATGGAACAAAAAATCACCAATTCTTTCATTAGTTTTTCATTCAATAAAAAAAGAGCCCTCGACTGAAACCAACGTAGTTTAAAAAATTTCCCTGGATAGACAAATCAATAGAAGGAATACAAAATGCAAACGTAGAAAGTACTTGTGATCATGTGGTTATTGACAAGCCAAGTGAGTCAACGATGGAGAACTGACATTTTATCTGTGAATGCAGTATCCAACACTTTCCCGTAGTGCTCTGTAGTTATTAATATTTGTTTCCATACATTTTGAAGGAGGATACTCACATGCTCCAGACAAGCTAACATATGGAGTTGACATGAAAAGGATCAGGTGGTGTGGCATCCTCCAGGTTTTTAAGATATTCTAATTGTTGAACTCTTGTCATGTTTTTTTTTTTTTTGGATGGATTGCCTTAAACCACACATTTTACCATTTGTAGAGGATTGCTCTTGCATATCTGATAGTTGCACTTTTGGAGATCTCAACCAAACGACCACAGGCCAAGAATCCCTTACCTGGCTGGCGGCCCATATTCAAACTATATTGTTTCCAATGGTAAGTCATTTTGGATTTGATATACATATTTGATCATGATATTAATTTCTTTTAGGGATTATGAGTTATGATCCATACCAGCAAACAGTCTCTAAACAATTAATGTTACGTTTTATATGCAGGTTGGCTGGTGCATGTCTACTTGTTATATACTTTTCCGTAATTTATGGGGCTCATGTTCCTAACTGGCACTTCACTGTGCATGATAAAGATAGCCCTGATTTTGGGAAAGTTTTATCTGTAAGTTTGTTTTGGCCATATGCTTTTACATTCAACTATACTGTATAATATCTTATTATGATTATGTTACTGAATTCAAGTTGTGTAACTGAAGTTCTTATAATAATGCCTTTATATGGGAGCCTATGTTTGGTTATCAACTTATCATATTTAAAACTGAAGATAGTTTTGAAAATGAGTTTTGATCAATCTATGTAAGGTTTTTATTTAGGCAAAAAAAAAAACAACTCTCAATATCCTCTTTTTGATTCAGAACAATCCAACTATAGGAGTTTATTTTGGATTTCATGGCTATAGCTAAATGTGAGAGTAAAGATATGACAGATCTAAGTTTGGCTAATCTAGGCTGAGGTTTTTATTTTTGGGTGAAATCTTAAATTCGTCATTGTCATACACAACAATGTCAATTCTGCTCAAATTTAGATATACTCTTAGTTTTTATCAGGACCTGAACCAATGAGAAACTCTGAATTTTTATTTATTTTTTTATACTTTTTTTCATTTAGTAGATTCATGAACATGGCATGAGATCTGTGTTTGTCATTCATTTGGCAACTCATTATTTTGATTTTTTGTTGACGGAATCTATCTATGTTTTATTAGGAGGTTATAAATATTTGATATTCTTCCTATTGCAAATCATGACATCCTTTTGGTGGAATCTTAAATTGTAGGTAAGTTGCGGTGTTAGAGGAAACCTGGATCCTCCATGTAATGCGGTTGCATATGTTGACAGAGAAGTGTTAGGAATCAATCATATGTATGAACATCCTGCTTGGAGGAGATCTAAGGTGCGTATTTGACACAATATTAGAACCTGGTTTATTATTATCTCCTGTTTTACTTTCTTTATGGCCCATCTATGACTTGGGTGTTAATGGAGCAGTTTGAGTCTTACCCTTTTTAAAGTTGCGCAGGCTTGCACTGAGAGTTCTCCTTATGCAGGGCCGTTGCGTAAGGACGCTCCATCTTGGTGCCAGGCACCATTTGAACCTGAAGGCATTCTTAGGTATGCTCTATGATAAATTACTTTTTTTTTTAATTATTATTATTACTATCTGGATTTTCAAAGTCCCAAGTCACGTTTTTCCTAAAAAAACATGCAAAATGGTGTTTTTTTTAAAATCATTTACAGATGGTATATTATATAAATAACATTGAGTAAAAGCTTAAAGAATAGTGATATGTTTATTCCAAACAAGTCAAGGTGAACTCTTTTCCCGAGCTCATGAATTTCAGCATTGGAGGTGTACACCTACTTAATACGCCTTTATGGGAATTTTTTGGATCTGTTTTGTCCATGCCTTGATTACTCCTTTGAAACATTGTCTTGATACGAGCATTTTCTCATAGACTTCTCTGCAGAGTTAAACTAGTTTAAAATTACTTTCTATTGTGGACAGGGATAAACTCTCTTAAACTTGTTGGTGCTTTCTATTGTGGATAGGGACAAGCTTACTTCAATTACTGTTTCTCGTTTCACCTCTCAATGGTGTTATCTTGATGTGAAGATGACCCCCTCACTTTGTACACAAATCACCCAAAAAATTGCTGTTTAATATTTATGGCTCCATAATCAAGTTGAACCCCTCATTTTTGGTGTTTGCTTTAAAAACAATTTGATGACCGCAGAAATTTCAAAATTGGTTGATCTATTCTAGAGCTGGTTTATATACTATCATCCATACAAAAGATTGGCCCATTTTCGAATTTCTAACCATTATAAGCAGTTTGGGATGTAAGAGAAATGTGCTACTCCATCTTCTTGTGTCAGTGGTCTGTATGGTAGCACCAATACGAAGACCATATGATAATCAAAGCGAAATTTATTTTGCTTCCTAAACTATCACTCCTCCCACCCCCACACCCCTCTCTCTCTCTCTCTCTCTCTCTCTCTCTCCTGGAATGGCGCTGTCCCATGTCCCGCCCTTAATATACATGATTTTGTCTTCATGCAGTTCACTATCAGCTATTTTGACAACAATTATCGGAGTGCATTGTGGCCATGTTTTGGTACATTTGGAGGTTTGTTGCTTCACACCATTCTACGTGATCGTGTTTCATTCCTAGATGTCTTTTTTTTATTATTCTTTTTGTTCAATTCCAGGGCCACTCTGATAGACTAAAACATTGGGTGATCATGAGCCTTTCTCTCCTCAGCTTAGGAATTGTTCTCCATTTCACGAATGGTCAGAAAATATAATATTTGTTTGTTTTCTGTGAGTTTCTTGTCTAATACTCTGCCCTCTTCATTTCAGCTATCCCATTAAACAAACAGTTGTATAGCTTGAGCTACGTCTGTGTGACAGCAGGTGCAGCTGCATTGGTGTTCTCTTTCTTTTATGTTCTGGTATGGCATTAATGTAGATTAGTTAGATTACCACTTTTTTTTCTCTCCCTTGGTGTCTCCAGGCACGGATTCACGTGGGGGCAAGTGCCCCCCACTGACTTTTGAGAATTTTTTTTTTTTTGTCCCCCAATTAGTTTTTTTATTTGCCCCTCTATTCTCACTTTTCACTTCAACCAGGACTTCATCCTTCAAATCATGTACATATCAATTCCAAACTCTACTTTTAGAGTTAGAGATAGAGGTTAAATCCCTCAAATCTCTCCAAGAAACCAAAATCCACAGTTTCTTCTTCACCCTCCATCGATTGGATAAGATGAGGGAAACCCCCATATTTCATCATCTTCAAAGATCTATAACTATTGAGCTCATCTTCACAAGATCCAGCAGGGTCCAAACCACTTTATTCTTCTTCTTCTAGGTACCAGGTGCCTTAATTAATCACTGTGTTGGTCATCTCCTCAAAAAATCGTAAGCAACCCAATCTCCTCCTCCTTTTCTTCATGTAGTAATAATCAACAATTCAAACCCTTCTCTTGTGTTGTGTTTCTAGAAGTAGTAATAATCTTCAATGAATATAGTAGTAATCATCTTCAATGACTGTCTTTGTTGTACTCTCCTTTTTGCTGTATTTAAAAAAAAAAAATTCATGTTAAAGTAACTAATTTTTATATTATATTTAATTAATTATAACATCACTCCCCCCTCCCCCCCCCCCTCAACAAAAATCCTGGCTCCGTCACTGGGTGTCTCCATTTATGAACATGTCATACCATGCAACATCAAATGTACTGCAAAAGAAAAAAATCTTTTCTTTGCCCCTATTTCATTGTTATTTTGGTCGTGCTCATTCATTTTCTTCTGATACATAATTAAAATAAATTTTGAAGGAACTATTATGACCTCACTTATTGTCAGTTTTGTATTTTTACTCATTTTCTTGTTGCATTGGTTGGCCAAATGCAAACTCCTCCCTAACTCTTTTATTTTTAAAGCAACTCTGGTTTAGTTGTTTCCCAACGAATTTTATGTACATTTTTTTTTTGGGTGTGGGTCTGTTATTTATTTATTTATGCAAAAATGACTGTGGATGCTCTTAAACCTTGCTAATCAGGCAAAGTTTGCACATTATATTTTCAGGTTGACATTTTGGGCTGGCGTTATCCGTTTTTACCATTGGAGTGGATCGGCATGAATGCAATGCTAGTTTATGTCATGGCAGCAGAAGGCATCTTTGCAGGATTTATTAATGGATGGTATTATGATGATCCCCATAATACCCTGGTATGCCTCCATGTATTTTTTAGGCTGGAATGTTATGTTCCTTGTCCTGTAAATATAAATGATCAAAATCGAATATTAGGCATTGGAAAAGTTAAATCTGAAACAAGTGTCCTAATGGCCTTATCCAACATTACCTGTCAAATTATGTGGCCATAGCTCGTCAGGTCCAAGTAATGAGTAGAAAATGCTGCATATCACCTTCCATACTTTTATCAAACCAACTTAGCACTCAGGTGGGTGGATTTGCATGTATGTTCTGCTTGTCTGTCTTTGATTGGATCCTCCTATGAGATTTCTGAACCCAAATTCTGCTTGTCCGAAGCCTGATGGACGGGAAGTTGGCGTCAGCAGGCCTTGTGAGGATATTGTTGGGTCAGTCTCCTCCACTGAGAGAGGCCCAAGGGAAAGAAAGTGGGGGAGCAGAAGCTATTAACGATTTTACTCCTTTCAGTATGATGAGGGAGGGCAAATCTATGGGATCATCGCCAAGAGCAGTGCACAATCTTTGAGAGTTAGTCTAAATCCATCTAGGGTTGAAAGGGCAGTTCAGAAGTAATGTTTGGGAGGTAAATCAGCAAAGGGTTCAGAAGAGGAGTATACAGGGATTGAGACATATAACTCGAGTCAAAGGGAAAAAAAGGGAATGCAATTGCTTTTTTGATGAATTTTTGCAGGATTATGACTTATGAGGACGATTCTGTCGGCCCAACTAATACCAAAACTGTGAAGGACTCTTCGGAGTGAGAGTATGACTCCATTTCCTTCACTTGCGAAGATGTTTTGGGGTTCCCTGGAAGTTCAGTTCTCCTATGATGATGAGGTTATTCGTCTTGCTGCATTGATGATTGAGGTAGTTGGGGAGGAAGCCATTCCTTCCTTGTTGGAAATATTAATGAGTTGGTGGCTCCGAATTGTTGTATAGGGTTCTTGTTCCCCTTTGGTATTTTGGTTTTTATCATGTAATTTGTCTGTCTCAGGTGTCAATTTTAATGGTCTGGTCATCTATGGAATTGAAACCTTTTTTTTTTTTTTTTTTCTCCATGCTAATAGTCAGACAGAGTTTGAGATAGCAAGGGCCTCGAAAGATTTCCTTCCAGCTATTTCACTAGCTACAAGTAAAACCTTCCATTTAGTTCTTATGTGATCTGGCAGTTCTTTGAATATCCTAATTCAAATTCGATATTGTGGCAGGTTTATTGGATTCAAAAGCATATCTTTATTCAAGTGTGGCACTCAAGAAGGTTGGGTATCCTCCTCTACGTTATTTTTGCAGAGATTCTGTTCTGGGGTCTTGTGGCTGGTATTTTGCATCGGTTGGGTATTTACTGGAAACTTTAGCTACTTGTATCGGTTCTTTTCTGCATTTGGCTACTTCCTCTATTTACCACCAAAGAATAGTTATCCATGTATTTATGGCGCCGCAGTGTATAAGCTTGGCACCTTGCTAGATTATCTCCAGTATTTTAAGTGAAAGTTTGTATAAGGAAATATGTGTTATGTATTATACGCTGTCTTGTACGTCTCCTATTCACTGTGTTTTGGACTAAATGGAAATTTTATCCGTTTCACTTGCTTTTTAACCAATAATGGATTTGTTGCAGATAATTGTTCTCTGGGTAAATGATCTCACTTTCTTAGATTCACAAGAAAATCTGTCACTGTGGATCAATTTTTTCCGCAGGAAATCATGTAATTTACCCTAATTAGAAGTGATGATTAGATTTGCATTACAAGAATGTTTGGTCAGAGCGCCGCTGTAGTCCTCGTATGATCAATGAGAAAAAAGTAATCCTTCGATCAGGTTCATTTTGCCTTTACATGAAAATGATAACGACAAATTACTTTTTAATTTCTATTCAATGTATACTATTCTTAAAAGATTTAAGGGTGTGCTTTGTTGAAAGAAAAATTTTAAAACCTAAATAACATGAAATTGGATATGGAGCATGGATGAAGGATGTTCACCAACCTATATAGAATGAGTCGCCTGGAGAGAACTTATTTTATGGTGTCAAAGCACTCAAAAAATTCTTGAACATTGTTGGTTTTCACTAAACTTGGAACTATTATTTACAACAACTTAATAATTCTACAAGGAAACAAAATGTAAACACAAGAAAAAAATTCCACCTTTGTTAAAGATTTGGGGGGGTGCTATGCTGATACCTGGAGACTCGAATGAACCCTTGATACTATACTATTCGTTTGCGTGCTAATGAATCCATATCTCATCATTTGGGAGGTCATGAGCTGATGAAATTGAACATATCATCATACAATGCACTATTCTTTTCTTGTTCAATTTTTGTTATTGGTTTTACAAATAAACACTACAAAACATGGCTAGATTACTAAAAATCACTTTATTGATGACCGAAGACATTCTGATGCTTAAGTCAGATAATCGAGGAAGAAGATAAATTTGGATAGAGTATAGTTGCAGTATTTTTTCGTACCTGGTCCCTCTTTTCTCTCCTTTACCTTATATGATAAGAGTAATTAACTCTGTGCGTGATGATGCAGTGAAGGGGACGTTGATCCCCTCCTTCATTGAGACACTTCATTGGGGTATAGATTCCCGCCATGATTTATCTCCTTTATAACATCTTTGTCTTCTGAGGGGAGAGATTCGTTGGGCCTGAGATTTGGGCTTTTAACCTGGATCGTGGTTCATTATTAAATGCCTCTTTAGGCTTTAGTGATTGGACCCATTATTGATTTTTGATTTGAACCTTTTGTTCTTAACGAGAGATGATTTGTACCAGTTGATAGGTTATGAGATTCTTAAAAAACCCAGCTCGCTTTCCCCAAAAAAAAAAAAAAAAAAAAAAGGTCTACAGGACTCAAAAACACTTTCCATATATACAATACACCTTGCACGTGCACCGCTCATGCACGCTTCCTCTTTGCAATATAAAATCGCGTCAAAAAAACAAAAAGAAAAATAAAACCCTAAACGCACCCCAATCTTCTCTGCGGGAGCACTTCGCCTCTGAAAACCAGAGAGACTCTTCTCTCCCTCTCTGTTTCAAAACTCCAATGGAGGTAAAACTTCTCTCTGTCTCCTCTCTTTACGTTTTATTGATTTTGATTTTGATTTCGATTTCGTTTGACCCTTTTAATCACAACAATCTCTCGATGATTTTTTTTTTTTTTTTTTTTGTGTTATTTTGGAATGCTAGGATGATTTAAGTATGGAAGATATTTACACTTATTACGACTTCGGATTGGATACAATGGGAGGCTCTCTCGAAGTGAAGGTGGATTTTTTTAGTTATCAATTTCTAGGGTTTGGGGAATTGAAGTTATTGATGAATAAGTGTTCAATTTCCTTTTTGTTGTTATAGAAACCAATGGCTTCTGAAGTGGCAAGTGATGCAGACCAACAACCAGTGGAGCCAATGAAAGAAGAAGCCGAGGTGAGTTTTTGATTAATGGGTTGGTGACAAAATTCAATTTTTTTGGTTGTTTGCAAAGTGGGTAGTTTTTTAATCTTTTGTTTTAGAAACTTGTTGTTCTAAGTGATTTTGAACACCCAAATTGAATTAACAGCCAGTCTTAAGGAAGAAGCAGTGGTGGGGTTTTGTTAGTATTGTTTTTTTTTCAAATTTGTGAGAAATTTTATGAAAGTTCATTGGTTTATGTACTATTAGTGTGTAATTCTTAAGCCTTGCTTTGTGCTAATAGAGTGTGTGATTTGGTTTAGAAAAAGATTAGTGATGTTGAGTATCAAATGGAATCGACTGGCCTACTTAAAGGAGAAGCACCAGTGAGATTTTGTGATTTTGAGTGTATATTTTCGTTTTCAGTATTGTTAGATTTGACAAAAGAAATTTAATTAATTATTAGTAAATTTTTTGTTATAGAAATTGATAGCATCTGAAGCTGGCATTGATGCCGAGCATCAAATGGCGATGGAACCAGAAGTCCCGCTCAAAGAAGAAACACAAGTGAGATTTTGTACTTCTTTTAGTTTTTAATTTAATTCTTTCACTCTCAGTCTTTTTATGAGAAGTTCATTGAAGCAGTTTTCTTTTATTCTATTTATAATAACCGTGTATTCATCTTCTTTTGTAGAAAGTTATAACGTCTGAAACTTCCAGTGATGTTGACCATTCAATGGTACCAATGGTTCCTCTAAAAGAAGAAGCACAAGTGAGACTCTTTAGATTTTATAGTGGTTATTAGAGTATTAGTAATAGTTTTATGAGAAACTCGAATCAAATTTCTTTCTTTCTATGTTGATGATTGTTCTTATCTTTTTGTTGTAGACACCGATAGCATCTCATGCTTCCAGTGATGCTGACCATCTAATGGACCTAGCAGCTCTAAAACAAGAACACAATGAAGTGAGATATACAGTTTTTGGTTTTATTTTGTTTTTTCTAAAACTTTTGTTACTGTTAGTATTAAAGTTCAATTAATTTTAGCTTTTCATTATTCCTATTGTATTTCCTTAAATTAGTTATTGATCAAGTGTTCGTTTTTCTTTTATTATAGAATGTGATGACGTCCCAACTAAATAGTGATGATTCACAGTCGAATGAAAATGTTGATTTTACAGCTTCATTTACAACTGATATGGTATGTGATTTATCTTCTTCTTCTTTTCTTTTTTTGAGTTGTATTAGGTGCACTTTATATACAATTTTGGGGATGATATTTAAATATTTGATTTTAGGTCTTTGAGAATCGTGAAGAACTCATCAAATGGGCTCGAGATATAGGAAAAACAGTGGGGACAGTCATTGTAATAAATAAATCAGATAAGAGTTACTCAGGTAGGAACCCGAGAATTTGTTTAGGTTGCGAGAGGGGTGGAAAATACAGAGTTGCGAAGAAAGGGGGTGTGAAGCCAGCTCGACAGGCAGGGTCGAAAAGATGTGAGTGCCCTTTTAAGTTGAAAGGTGTAAAAATGCCGATAGATGATCAGTGGAAGATTGCAGTGGCATGTGGATTCCATAATCATCCGATTGCAGGACATTCTGAAGGTCATTCTTATGCAGGGAAGCTCACCTTGGAAGAAAAAGAATATGTACTGGAAATGGGAAAATGTGGTATCAAACCGAAGGAATCCCTGAATGCATTGAAGGAGAGAAACGCGCTTAATGTATCAAAAATGACTACAATATATAATGCCCGAGCAAGTATGAAAGTTGTTAAGTTATCTAGGAAATCGCAAATGCAGCAGTTGATGAAGAAGTTGGATGAACATGAATATTTCAAATGGCACAGGCATCATGAGGAGATGGACTCAGTCACAGATTTGTTTTGGGCTCATCCAGAGTCCATTAAACTTGCCAAATGTTTCCCTAATCTATTTATTATGGATTGCACCTTCAAGCAAAACAGACATAGGCCATCACTGTTGGAGATCATTGGTGTTACATCGACCAACAAGATATTCACCTTTGCATTTGTGTACTTGGAGGCTGAGAAGGAAGAGAACTATGTATGGGCTTTAGATTGCATGAAATCAGTTATTAGCTCTGGACCACTCCCTTTGGTAATTGTGACAGATAAGGAAGTGCCTCTAATGCATGCAATAAATAGAGTTTTTCCTGAAGCACGTAATCTTTTGTGTCGTTACCGCATCTCAAGAGATTTAGGAAGAAATTGCAAGAAGATGTTCAACAGAAATGAGGTCTGGACTGCATTTCTCTCTAGATGGAATGATTTGGTATGTTCGTCTACTGAGGAGGAGTATTGTGCTCGACTATCTGAATTTGAGGGAGATTTCTCAGAACATCCAGGTGCCCTTTCATATGTGAAAGATACTTGGTTGTCAGAATATAGAGATTGCTTCGTAGCAGCTTGGACTGATCAAATCATCCACTTTGGAAACATCACCACCTATAGAACAACCAGTAGAGGAGACAATGACCAAGCGAAATTGAGAAGACACCTAGGGCCATCGGAAAGGAATTTTAATACAATGTGGAGTGCCATAAACTCATTGTTATTGCTGCAGCACACCGAGATCAATGCTTCCTTCAAGGAAAGTCTGAACACAGTCATACATGATTATACATCAGCAATTTTCGAGGAGCTCAAAGGCGCTGTTTCAATATTTGCTCTACAGTTGATACTCATGGAGGTGAAGCGTGCATATTCAATTGATCCAGATGATGGTGTCTGTGGGTGCATCATCCGGCGTACACATGGGTTACCTTGTGCCCATGAGATATCTGGCTACATGCTTAATGGTTTCCCTATACCTTTATCATGTGTTCATCCTCACTGGAAGCAACTGACTGTTGTATCCACTATGACTCCACAACATGAGCTAGCCACTATGACTCCACATCATGACCTGTACTCTCAGCCTGAGTTTCAGATGCTCTGTCAAAAATACGAAGAGGTCGGTGAGAATGTTAGGCTTGAAATTTTAAAGAGGATTAAGGAAGTAGCAAATTTTGTCGAGGATTGAGGACCAACTTATTCAGATACTCAGACCGACTTTTCTTAGATATAGAAACTTGTAAATGACAAATCTTTTTTTTTTTAGGATTTGCTTCCCATACAAAATCATTGACTTGAATAATTGCTTACTGGTTTTTAGGCAAGATGTTCTTTCAGGCCTTGTATAACAATTTCTGTGATTGGATAGAATTGACATTATTTTTTACAATTGCTGGTGTTTCCTTTCTTTGTATTATAGTTTTTCATCTGATCATGTAGTAGTCTTTTCTTTGTTTATATATTTTTGTTTGAACATATTCACCAATTCATACAGATCAAATGGTAGACCAGCGACTTCATAGCCATATTGATAGATATCTGCTATCTTGAAACAAGATGAAAGTGGTCAGGTGGTATTGAAAAAGCCGTTCGCATATACTTGGCTTCGATTATTTCTCTTTATGTTAGCACCTCAAGAAGCACTGCAAATTCATGCAACCTCCGTAGAGTCTATATGAACGGCAGGCATTGAAAAATTAAGTGAAGAGCTTGGCGTGGGTACACTTGCAGGGTTCTCTAGCTGAAAGCTAAGCTAGCTCGTTCTCTATGTATTCTCTTCTGTTTGGTGAAGTACCTTTGGATTCTTTGCTTTTTGTTGTTATTAAAACTAGCACAAGGTCTTGCAGGTGCAACCTTGTCAAAAAGGTACTTAATTGATTTTCAGCGAGGATTGTGATTTCATTTTTGAGGTAATTTCATTAAGTATAATTTAAATATTTTAAACTCTTATATACTACATCGAGAGTCTCACAAAACTAATAACGTAATAATCACTTATACAACAATATTTTAATATTAAACTAAGTATGTAATTAATATGTATGAAAATTGAAATTAGCCGGATAAAATAAATAAATATTTCTTTAAAATTTTAATAACTCGAAAAAGAAGAAAATTTCGTGAAATTTCATCATTTTTCAAGAAATCACATTCCTTATAATTAACCAAAAAAAAAAAAAAAGTGATAGCCTAAAATTGGCAAATTATATAGGGAGCTATAAATCCAATACGGGACTAAATTTTACTATTTGCACCCTACTAATTAAGCTTGGCAGAATCTTGCTTTCTCGAAAAACCCTAAGCGCACCCCCACTTCTGCGACTCTCTCAGTGCCGAAAGCTCTCCAAGCTTCCATGGATGTAAGTTTCAATTTTTCTTCTAAAGATTGAATTTTTATCATCTTGGAGTTAATTCAAAGCGATTCTAGGATTCAAAAAATGGAGAAATTTTTATGTGTTAACCAATTTGTTTGTAATCTTTCTTTCTTATTGTAGGATTCAAAAATGGAGAATATTCATTCCTTTGATGAACTTCAGATTGAACCATTCGATTCATTTCAATATCAATCAGAAGTAAGATCAATTATTTTACTTGTTTCAGTCTGGGGTTTATGAGAAACTCAATAAAGTTTTGATTTTGATTTCAAAATTTTTATCTGTTGATAAATTGGGTGTTTATTTATGTTATAGAATCCATTAGAATCTGAATTTACCAGTGATTTGGACTACCAAATGGAGCAAATTGAAGAAGAACCAGCAGTGAGTTTTTTTTTTTTTTTTGAGTTTTTAAAGTTTTGTAGAGTTTATTTCATTGTACAATTTAGCCAATTAATACAATTTAATATTCAATGAAAGTTTAAGGCTTTGTTTTTCTATCCTTCATTGATGAATTGTTTGATTTGTGTTTTGATATTATAGACACCAATGTCATCTCAAACTTTCAATGAAGCTGATTCACAGTTGTGCGAAAACATTGATTTGACAGATTCCTTTAAAACTGACATGGTATGTTCTTGATAATTTTTTCTTGTTTTGATTTGCTTTTTAAGATTTTGATAGAAATGATAAGATGTTGAGGAGATGGTATTGGATTTGTAGGTTTTTTATAGTCGTGATGAACTCGTGAAATGGACTCGAGATGTAGGGAGAACCATTGGGACTGTTATTGTAATAAGTAAATCAGATATGGGTGGTCTGGGGAGGGTTCCTAGAATTAATTTTGCTTGTGAGAGGAGTGGGCAGCGTAGAGAAGGAAGGAAATGGTTGACGAAAACAAATGCAACTAGAAGGAAACGTACGAAAAGATGTGGATGCCCTTTTGCATTGAAAGGGATAAAATTGCCAAAGGATGATCAGTGGAGAGTGACAGTGGTATGTGGGTACCATAACCATCCATTTTCACAACATTTTGAAGGTAGTTCTTTTGCGGGGAGGCTCAGTTTGGAAGAGAAAGAGTATGTGGCCGATTTGGTGAGGGGTGGTCTGAAACCAAAGGACGTACTTAATGTATTGAAGGAAAGAGATCCGCATAATGCGTCAAAACTGAGTACAATTTATAATGCAAGGAAACATATAAAGTTTACTGAATCCTCTACAAAAATTCAATTGCAACAATTGTTGAAGAAGTTGGCAGAAAATGAGTATATGGAACGGCATAGGACTCATGAAGATGATGACTCTGTCAGAGATTTGTTTTGGGCTCATCCGCAATCCATTGAGCTTGCCAAATGTTTCCCCAATGTATTTCTCATGGAGTGCACCTATAAAAGAAGCAAGTACAGGCCAACACTGTTAGAAATTGTTGGGATCACATCGACAAACAAGACATTCTCCTTTGGATTTGCATATGTAGAAGCTGAGAATGAGGAAAGTTATGTATGGGCTTTGGAGTGCATGAAGTCAGTTCTGAACTCTGGACCACTCCCATCTGTTATTGTGACACATAGGGAAGCACCTCTTATGAATGCAATCAAAGCAGTTTTTCCTGAATCTCGCAACCTTTTGTGTCGTCATCATATATCAACAGATTTGGTGACAAACTGGAAGACGGTGTTCAGCACAAATGAGACATGGGATTCATTTATCTCAAAATGGAATGATTTGATTTCTTCATCTACTGAGGCGGAGTACATTGAGAAATTATCTTCTTTTGAGAGGGATTTCTCTGAATATTCTTGCGTTCTTTCCTACATGAACCAGACTTGGTTGTCAGAATATAAGGAGTGCTTCATATCAGCATGGACCGACGAAACCATCCACTTTGGAAACACAGCCATCTATAGAGCAGAGAATAATGACCGAGCACAATTGAAAAGGCACCTAGGGTCATCCCAATCGAATATCACTACAATGTGGACTGCCATAAACTCCTTGTTGTTATTGCAGCATGCCGAGATTCAGGTCTCTTTTATGGAAAGCTTGACAACATCGGTGCCCCATTGCATATCACCATTATTTGACGAGCTTAAAGGACTTGTTTCAGTAGTTGCACTTGATCTAATACTTATAGAAGTGAAACGTGCAGATTCAATTGGTCCTGGTGATCAGGCATGTGGTTGTGCTATCCGACGTACCCACAAGTTACCTTGTGCCCATGAAATACGAAAGTACAAGAACGATGGAAAATCCATACCTATATCATGTATTCATCCACACTGGATGAAACTGTCCAGTGTACCCACTGTGACTCCGCGTCATGAGCTCTATTACCTTCCTGAGATTCAGCTGTTCATTAGTAAATTTGAAGAGGCCAGTGAGAATCTCAAACTTGAACTTCTGAAGAAGCTCGGGGAAATAGTGACATTTGTCTAGGATTGCGAACCAAAATTTTGATATGAGCTATCCTTTTTTTCAATAATCGAAACTTATATATTGCAGTTCTTTCTTATTGATTATTTTTGTGTTCAGTACATTATATTTACCTTGTAAATACTCTTAAGGTGTCCAAAATTCAAAACATTCAGAGTGGATTGTTCTTAAAAACTTGACACTTATGCTCGATCATCTCTAAGAGACATTTGGTTTTGTTTGCGCGCGGTAGACCATAGGGAAAATTCGATTTACATGCTACTTGTAAATTGTATGAATTTGGTAGAAATAACTATAATATGCTAACAAAAAAATTCAAACCATATTTAGCCAAACCAAAGTGATTAAAAACTCATCTTAATCAGCTCAGTCAAGTCCCATTGAGAACAAGCCATGAGCACAAGCCAGCAATTGCCGAAGAAAAAAATCTACTCAGCCTGGTACTTGTGCCTAGTTAGTGTCTGGGGAGAGTGTCCAGTGAGTGCCAATTCTACCCCTATATCCATAGGTTTGGAGAAGATTGAGAGAGGAGTAGAGTCGGCACTCACGTGCTAGACACCCTCTCCATAATGCTCAGTGCTCACTCTCCCCAGGCTGCGTAGAAAGGTTCATTGCCGAAATCAGGCTTCCAAGGAAAATCACACTTATGGGGGCCCAATATTTCTGTCCAGGCCTGCAATGGGATCCATTAAATTGGGTCTTTTTCACACCCCCATATTCAAATTCAATCCCTAAAACTTGCCTCCCAACCTTCACCCCATTCAAAAATTACTATTCGCACCCCAAGTATTTAACCTTCGCACCCCACCATAAAAATCCCATTTTTCTCTTATCGAGAACCCTAAACGCACCCCGACTTCTCCTTCTGCTTCTTTTCTCTGCGATTGTTTCTTCGACTCTCTCGCTCTGTACTGAAAGAATTCTCAAAACCCATCATGGATGTAAGTTTCATTTCCTCAATTTCTCTAAAATTTCAATAAAAATCTCACCTATACAATCTTACAATACTTTTCAATCCCTTTGTCACCTTTCTTCTTTCTTATTGCAGGACGGAACAATGGGAGATTTTCACTCCTTTGATGACCTTGAGATTGAACCCATAGAGCCTCTAGAATCCGAAGTGAGTTTTTTCATCTTTTTAATCGTTTTAAAGGTTTTGGGTTGATGAGAAATTCGATAAAGTTTCGATTTTTAGAGGGTAAGTTGTTGATGAAGTGTTCAATGTTATTGTAGAATCCATTTGAATCTGAATTTGCCAGTGATGTGGAATTTCAAATTGATTCGATTGTCTCATTTCATGGAGAAGAAGAACCAGAAGTGAGTTACAAGAAGGGTTTATCTTATTTTTCTTAATATTGATTTTTCATGCAAATTTAAGGCTTAATTTTTTAGTTCTTTGTTGATGAATTTTTTAATTTGTTTCTTATTGTAGACACCAATGTTATACCAACCTTTACAAGAAGAATCAGAAGTAAGGGTTTTTTTTTTTTTTTTTTTTTTTTTCTGGTGTGTGTGTGCACGCGCACATGCGTATATTGTTGTTGCTGTTTTTAAATAGTTCATATTCAATGCAAAATTAGATTTTTTGTAAACCTTATAGTTTACTGATAATTTTTTTACCATAGAAACCAATATTATCATTTCAACCTACCAGTGATGCTGATTCACAAGCTATTGAAAACATTGATGTGACGGAGGCATTTACGACTTCACAAGCTATTGAAAACATTGATGTGACGGAGGCATTTACGACTGACATGGTAATTTTTTGTAGCTTTTTTGCAAATTTGGTATTATGATCATAGTGATATGATATTCATTTATGCCTATTTGATTGTAGATCTTCCATAGTCGTGATGAACTCGTTAGATGGACTCGAGATGTGGGGAATACTGTTGGGTCTGTTGTTGTAATAAGCAAATCGGATATGGGTGGCCCTGGTAGGATACCTAGAATTTGTTTTGCTTGTGAGAGGAGTGGGAAGCGAAGGGATGCAAGAAAATGGTTCAACAAGACTAACAAAACCCGGATGAAAAGAACGAAAAGATGTGGGTGCCCTTTTGCGCTGAAAGGTATAAAATTGCCACATGATGATCAGTGGAAGGTTCAGGTGGTATCTGGATACCATAATCATCCAATTTCACAATCCTCCGGGAGGCTCACCTTGGAAGAAAAAGAAATTGTGGAGGAACTGATGAGGAGTGGTGTTAAGCCAAAGGATGTCCTTAATGTATTGAAGGAGAAAAGTGGACGCAAAACGGTGAAGTTGAGGACTATTTATAATGCACGGATGCAAATGAAGAATAATGAAATGTCTACAAAATCTCAAATGCAGCAACTGTTGAAGAAGTTGGCGGAACACAAGTATATGGAATGGCATAGGAATCACGAGGACGGTGAGTCGGTCACAGATTTGTTTTGGGCTCATCCAGAGTCCGTTAAGCTTGCCAAATGTTTCCCTAGTGTATTTCTTATGGATTGCACGAATAAAAGAAACAACTACAGGCCGTCACTATTGGAGATTGTTGGTGTTACGTCTACAAACAAGACATTCTCTTTTGCATTCGTGTATGTGGAAGCTGAGAAGGAAGACAATTTTGTGTGGGCTTTAGATTGCATGAAGTCAATTCTTAGCTCTGGACCACTTCCATCAGTTATCGTGACACATAAGGAAGTGCCTCTTATGAAGGCAATCAGAAGAGTTTTTCCTGAAGCTCAAAACTTTTTGTGTCGTCATCACATCTCAACCGATTTGGTGACAAACTGCAAGCCTGTGTTAAATACAAATGAGGCATGGAATGCATTTATGTCTGCTTGGGATCATTTAGTTCTTTCGTCCACCGAGGAAGAGTATTGTGAGCGGCTATCTGCTTTTGAGGGGTGTTTCTCTGAATATCCTGGGGTTCTTTTATACGTGCATGGGACTTGGTTGGAAACATATAAGGAATGTTTCATATCAGCATGGACTGACCAACACATTCACTTTGGAAACACAACCACCAACAGAACAGATAATGACCAAGCAAGATTAAAAAGACACCTAGGATCGTCCCAAGGAAACTTTAATACAATGTGGACTGCTATAAGTTCTCTGTTGTTGTTGCAGCATGCCGAGATTCATGCCTCTTTTAAGGAAAGTTTAACCACGGCGGCACACAATTGTACGTCACCGTTGTTTGATGAGCTCAAAGGATTTGTTTCAGTAGTTGCACTTGATCTAATACTTATGGAAGTTAAGTGTGCAGATTCGATTGGTCCAGATGATAGCGCTTGTCATTGTGCCATCCAACGTACCCATGGGTTGCCTTGTGTGCATGAGATATGTAAATACAAGAATGATGGTCATTCTATACCCATATCATTAGTTCATCCCCACTGGAAGAAGCTATCCAGTGCACCTATTAGGAGTCCACAGCATGAGCTATACTACCGGCCTGAGATTCAGCTGTTCATTAATAGATTTGAAATGGCCAATGAGAATCTGAAACTGGAACTTCTGGAGAAGCTCAGGGAAATCATTACATCTATCTAGATTTCAAAGCAACTTTTTTAGATGAGCGGGACTCGATTCTTTTAGCAATTGGAATGTGTATATGGAAAAAATTTCTCAGGGATTTTTGTGTTCGGTACATGATATTTAGCTTTCTGATACTTGGTCCCTTTTTGTTTTACTTTCTTGGTCATTGAAAGAGACTTTTTTTTGTTTTGTTTTTTTTGGTTGGAACTTCATATAAAATCTCAAGGTTGGGTGTAACTTGGTTATGTGTTGCAATTGCTTGTTTTTTTCTGTTCTTTTTAAGGTAGTATTGTTTGTGACTAGTGGGATTTTTTTGTTTTGTAGAATGTTGATCATTGTGTACACATGCTAGGTCACTACATCAATGTAGTCTAAATGCTAGGTCAGTGCATGATAGTGTTGATAGAGAGCCTTCGTTCTTTATAGTAGAGGTCGGGCAATCTGATGGATTCCTTGTGTAGCGAGACCTGTGAGGAGCTTATGCAAAAACAGTGTCATGAAATGGATAAGTGGTGCACTCACCATTTCTGGTGGATGTCATTTTACTTAAAAGTTACTTTATTGTTTGATTTTTTTTTGTTCAGGGGTTCTCTGGATCAACAAGCCATGAACTTTGTGGTCTTCAATATTCGTATGTTCAGTCTTGGGGTGGACTGTATCTCTCGCCATATTTTGTTGTTTATCTTGTATCTGCAGGTTTGCTTGCATATCTTGTTTTAGTGGTAAATACGGATCTTCTTTTACTAACCACCTCTCCAAGTCATAATTAATCATAATAATGTTTTGTTTTTGTTATATGGGGTCGTTATATTGGATACTAGAAGAGCATTAATCTGTGAAAGCTTTGTACATTGCTTATTTGGAGCTATTTAACTTGGTTGCTGATGTGTATATCTGACTTTATCTGAGGAAATCTTATTTTACGATGATTCTTTTATGTATATTGACATAGGTGTTTGGAATGGATCACATCTATCAATGCTCGGAGGAAATCTAAGGTGTGTATTCTCTAAATCTTAGCAGCTTGTTTCTTTCTTATCCTGTTTTTGAGTTATTTAAAATCAATTACCTACAGCGCTATCTTTATTAGTAAAGTTGCATCTGTCATTTTGGTAGGTCTGTAGGAGTGTCTTTTATTTAGTTAGTGTCAAATGAGATGTCTCTGCTTTGCAGGAGTGTCTTTTATAGAAGCACCCTCCCTCTTGTTTCTTGCTCTGAATGCATGCCTTGTTCAGACAGCTTATTTTAATGTATTGATCGTTTCTCCAAATATTCTTCTGTTCTCAAGCGTATTCCTTAAGTATCCTCCTCGATGCTTTCAAAATTTTACCAAGGTTTGTTAGTTTGGCAATTATGTCTAAGGAGACATCTGCCCAATTTATCCAAAACGGAACTGCAGATTAGCAGTCCATTTGAAACCTCCAGTGATCTTGTATTGTGTTTTCATTTTCGATCCAAACTTAAATGACATTAGATTCATAATAAGATAATATAGAGCCATATAGACTACTGTCATTTACCATTTCTGCCCGAGTGCCCTAGTTTCTGTTCATTTTAAAATGTCCAAAAAATTTTTACACATCAGAGAATGAAATACGTATATAATCATCAATTACTCAAGTTACCTTTCACAATTCTTTACCAATAGACCTATGTCCCTGGATCAATTTTAAATCCTGTCCAGCTGTGCCGTGGATCCTCTGATTTGACGACTTCGTCATTTCTTCTCCATATAGTCAGCATTATATCTCTGTTGTTTTCTATACATTAATTTCTAGCTCAGAGCTGAGAAACGATACAACTTATGCACTTGAAAATGGACTGAGGATCTTATCTAAATAATATTCTTGTCTTATTTTTCAGTGTCGGTTTGATGATGTTTTCCTCATCTACATTGTCATCACATCATAGATGTTTTCCACCGATAGTTCCATGTCCTGTTTTAGCATCTATGTGCCATTCTATTACTTCCTGAACTCTTGCAGCATTAACTCATTGTTGTTTAATGGAGCTTGAATTATGTATCAATGGAATTGATAATAGTCAAACCTTTTCTATCTTTGCTGATATTTGGCCCGTTAACTATGTCACAACCTGTCGACTAGTTTGACCCACACCAAGCTTCTCAGGTAAATATCTGAGTGATTTTCATCCCAAAACTTAGCCTTCTCACAATTTCATTATCTAGAATAACCCTTCTACCTCCACCCATTCCGCATTCTGAGCAGTTTACCTGAAAAATCATATATGCTCTTTCGCTAAAAACTGAACACTGTCATGCATTTGTGTTTCATATTAGGTGTTGTTGCTCGACTCTTCTCCTTGGCCTCCTGGTTTTTACTTTTTCACCAGAAAGTGGTCAACTGGTTTGGGTCTTACATTTAGACTTACATTTGACAGTATCAGAATTCAAATGTAACTATTCAAAATTTATCAGAACAAATATTCATATCTGACTATGCCTAGTTGTTCTGCTAACATTTTTTTTGTTTGGTTTCTTTTCTATCATTTGTTGAACATATTGAATGGTAAGTTCCTCTGACTGCTTAGTTGTTCTTCCTAACTCATCTCCAGCTCCTGCCTGTCAGTCTTTCACATTGCTGGACCTGTCTCCTAAAGCTACAAACATCAAAGTGGTTACAAAATCACTTCACCACAGTCCCTGATTTGTAAGGGGATCAAACTCAACCATCCGAAGTTTCTGAGCCGACGCTCAACAGATAAATGGACTTCAAGCACATGGGCTCGGGTTTGGCTGTGCAGCTTTCGCCAAAGCAATAGTTGACATGTCCCCAACTCTCTTGAGAGTTCTGATTGAAGCAATAATGATCATCAGCGAACTTTCTTAGCAACCATTCAACACTGAGGGAAACTTAAATGCCATCGTGTAATGCATGAACAAGTTGGTTTGTCATAATGTGAAATTGGTAATGACTCGTATCTAACCAGTTATGATGCTATTGATCTAAATAATGGTACAGGTCAATCATTCGATCCAAATGTGTCTTAAATCGTCTCTTTCGTCCTTCCGAACATGATATATCTCTTATTTATTGATTGTTTCTTTGTTTTTAACTCTTTAATTAAATGTCTATCAAGCTTAAACTTTAAACAAAATTGCAAATTTTACCAAATAAACAAAAACACTGCTTGGCAATATTTGCCTAATTTTTCGTTTCATTTATTGTCACTTCTAATTTGAGTTGACATTGCTAGTATCAAGTTAGCTAGGTTGGCCTGCTAAGTGTGATGTTGCCGCTTTTTTTCTGCCTCACTTTATGATTTTCCAATGCGTGAAGGATGCAAATTTCTATACTTAGTCAATCGTTGTTAGCTTAGCTATTAAAATTTGTGACGAGATATTACGAAGTTAAGGTCTGAAACCTGTCAGAACATTTTACCGTTTATGTATCCATTGTACTGTATTTACTCTTAAAAAAAATTGAGCGATGCTAGGGTGCACTGCCAATTTACCTGGAGTTTAGCCTGGATGGTGCCAAGCACGTGCACCATCCACGCATGCCAAGCACGTGGGATTAAAAGAGGACGAGCTGGATTAATGAGATGTCAGCTTTACCTATGCAGTCAGATAATGATGAAGAGGACGAGCTGGATGAAGACCTTCCACTAATTAGAAGTAAGGAAAAACTGATGATTGCTGATAGAAGCTTTGCAAAAGAAACAAGGAAGAGATTTAGAGGAAGGTCGCCATGTAGTGGCACTGAACTGCAAGCGAAGAGAGCGAAATTAGAGTATGCTAATTTGAAGCTCTAATGGAACATGGGTTTCTTGTAAGTTTTAGTTGTTGTGGTGAAGGGAGAAGAGGACAGTGGCAGCACCTGTGATGAACTTGAATGGTGCTGATCATGGTCCTTCTCTTGGTTCTTACCCACAAAGATTGTGATGTGAGACCCATCTTCCTCATCTTTAGACATGGTTGAAGTAGGTGGAGTTGTTTCCTTTGTGACATTTTGAGCAGACCCAATTAGTGTTTTCACCTTTCTTTCAGCTTCTTCCATCAATTTTCTCCTATACAACTTGTCCTCTGCATCCTTCAAGAACTTGAACTTTGAGGGAGGTGATTTTGCGCAATGGTCATGACATCGGCAGCATCATTTGCTGATTCAAAGAGAGGATTCAACCCATGGTTGCTATAAGAACTGTCCACTCGGGTGTGTGGAGGAGTGAAGAATGATGGGGAAGACAGAGGAGTAAAAAATGGGGTCTCCACTGCAAGCACTAGATTACTAAGACTCCTACTTCTTGACCCAATTCTGCTCTTGCCCTTAGTAGACTTGCCATCTTCAGACTCCAAATCCTCCTTGGTTTCCTCCTTAATTATACAGTCTCATGAGTTCTGTCTCCACATCAGTCTCCTCAAAGGGTTTCAGAACAAAGTCTTTTGAATTCTCTGAATCATGGACATGAGCATCTGTAATTCTCCCAGAAGTGCAGAGTTGCTGAGGGTTCAAAGCAGTGGAACTCAAAGAAGATGGTCTCTTCCAGCAAAACTTAAAGGGAGTCCAGACAACTCAGAGACATGGAGATATTACAATGATCTTTGTTTGTTTTTTTTTTTTTTTTTTTTTGGCCCACTTTAAAGGCACGTGCCTGGCATGCGCGGGTGGTGCACGAGCTTGGCACCATCCAGGCTAAATTTCAGGTAAAAGAGCAGTGCATTTTAGAATTTTCGAAAAAAATTTGCAGTCTAATGTTTTTGCAACGAGTACCCATAGGGCAACAATGCTAGACATTTAATTAAAGAATCTAACCAAACACAAGGAAAGTTTTCGCAAAAACTCAGATCACATGAACTGCTAGTCAATAATTCTAGGCAGCCAGAGCTATCAGCTATTTTTTTTCAGGGTTTGGGCTCTTTACCCTTTTACCCTTTCTATAAATGATGTTTGTGAATTGTGGTTGTGCTTTAAAGAGAAAAAATAAAAATGTAAAAAAACCCAATCCCGATAATAAAAAAATGGTTGGTAGCCTATTCCAACCACTAGATAGCGAATCTAACAAACAATGGGACAAATAATATTAGATGCTCATACCATCGTTTTTGAACTTTTGGCCTCTTTTCATTTTCCAAAATAATAGTTTTCTCAAAACAGTTAAAGTTTTCAGTGAAAAAAAAAAAAAAACACGACAATCACATTGCCTTCAAGATCTTTTCCAAGTCATCTTTTCAAAGGATCTAACGTAATTTCTTCTATGGATGTCGAAAGAGGAACGTCGTCAATGGCAATCTAATGTCTCCTTCATCATCTTATGCCCACAATTTGTATGGTTCTCATGCAGGGGCGGATCTAGGATTGCAGATAAAGAGGGGCAAAAAAATAAATCACAAATAATTTAATTCTTAAAATAAATAAATAAATATGATTAAACCGTAACTTAACTGATCCTATAGGGTTTACCAAACCAGGCCCGAAGGCTACAATATTGTTGCCACTTAATATTTTCGTCGCCTCTATCTCGCAGGGAGACTTGCTTTCGCTTCGGTTCGTTGTCTCCACTTGCATGAAGACGGCTTATCCACGATGATTCTAATAATCAGGTGAAAACTCACAAAATCTTAACTGATGAGTCTCGAACCTGCGACCTTTTTCAATGAGAGTTGATGTCCGATCAACTAAGCTACAATTGGTGGACAACTGTTAATATTAAGAATGTTACCGTCCAATTGTTTAGCTGAAGCAGACTACCGTGAAGACTGAAGAGTGTCGATGAGGAGCAAACAAGCAAGAGAGAGAGTAAGACCACCTCCATAAATCAATCTATGTCTAATCGAAATCGTATTGTGCGATTGGAGAAATCAATCTCCGTTGAAATCGTCTTGTGTGATTGGAGGGGATTGGAGAAAATCGATATTTATCGAAATCGTTTTGGGCAATTGAGAAGGCAGAGAGGTGAACTTGCGAAGGATTTGCGATTTTGTGTATACTTGTATTTTATTATCTATGAGAGGGGGCAATCTAAAATTTTAAAAGGAGGCAAGATTGCAAATATTGTTAGTTTAGTGGAATTTCTTAAAAAGCTAAGGCTATAAGGTAGATCGGCTCATGTTCTCATGGTGCATTTGTTGGCAGATGAAACCAAAAAAAAATGTGCTCTCTCCTTCACCACCGAACACCTGAAGTACAAAATGGAAAATAAAAAAGGGAAAATGTTGAATTTCAGGTATGAACTTAGAATCCTCACTCGAAGCATCTTAAGTGTAATCTTTATGTATAATCTCAATTGTCAATTAGTTGTAGTTCAGTTTTTACACAAGTTAAAAATAAAAATAATAATAATAATAATAATAAATCCTAATGTTGTACTTTTTTTTATGGGTTGATTTAAGATGCGCCGATGATGCTATAAATTATCCCCATTGCGCCAAAAGACCACGAGTGAAGATTAAAGTTTATTAAAAAATGTTAGAAAATCAGGTTTTTGCAATCAGAATGACGTGGTGTAATTTTGAAAGAATGATGAAATTCCTAAAGTATTTATGTATATCTCAAGGTTGTAAAAAACCATCTCTTATGATGTCATGTCATCTTGGTTGCAAAACTTGAGAGAGAGCATTGATTAGTGTCCGAGGAGGGTGTCTAACACGTGAATGTCAACTTTACCCTACTTTTCATCTTCTCCAAACTCATGAAAAAATGAGGAAAGTTGACACTCATATACTAAACATCCTTCCCCCGAACGTTAACCAGTGACAAAGATCAGACTTAGTATATTTTTTCAAGATTAAAATCACAAACTTAAAATGAGAAGAACCATATGAGTTGACATGTTGTTGAAAAACATAACCAAACACAAGATTACAGACATGCAATATCTAAAAGCATTTTTGGCTGATTACAAGAACAAGAATTTACAAAATCAATCAAGCTTTCCTTGAAGAGCAATTCTAGATGTCGAGGCTTTGGGCGAGGTTTTTGGCGAGGAAGGTGCGTCGCACGCGAGCAGCTGACGTGGTGAAAAAAAAAAAAAAAAAAAAATTGCGAGGGAAACGAAAATTTTGGGCGAGAAGAAGGAGGGAATGGGGAGAGCTCTCCCCATTTTCATTCTCAAGCTACCTCAGACCTCCCTCTCCCTCTCCCCATTTTCATTCTCGAGCTAAAGCTCAGACCTCCCTCTCCCTCTCCCCATTTTCCATCTCGACACCCTCTCCCCCAACGAAGCTCTCCCTCTCCATCATCGACTCAAACGAAGCCAGAGAAGAAGAAGGAGAAGAGAAGAAGCTCACCCTCGTCCCTTCCCTCTCGCAAAAGCTAAGGTAAGTTTTCATTTATTTCTAGATCTAGGGTTTTTAGATCTAGGGTTTCACCATTTTTATTTGGAATCTCTTGTTGATGAGATGAAAGACACCCTGGTTTCTGATTCTTCTCCGAATCACAAGCGAAGCAGAGATCCAGAAGATGAGGTTTACCTCGACAATTTCCACTCCCACAAACGCTACCTCAGCGAGGTTTGCAATTTCCCTTCTTCTCCAATCATTCATTTTTGTGTTTTTTTTACGACTGGTTTCGTTGTTTGGCACCGTGGGGTTGAAGCTTTTATACTATTTGGCGACGGGGTTGTGTAAAAGTTGGATCTTTATAACAATTAGCGTTGAAATGGGGCTTCATTCATTGTGTATTATTGGTGAAATTTGGATTTTTTGTTGTTTGGTGCAACGGGGCTCTTGATTTTGGTGTTTGTAATTATCTTGGAAGACTGGGTTTTTACTTGTTTTCTTTTTTAATTTTGTTTTTGGTGGTAGATAATGGGTTCTAGCTTGAATGGATTAACAGTGGGTGACTCCTCACTGCCTGAGAACCTCATAGGATTACTTGGAAGATCTGAATCCATGTGCTACTTCAGGTAACATCATCGTATGTAATCTAATGTAATGTATGCTTTATGTACTGAAATTGAGTTTAATTGCATCAAGGAAGAACTTTGTGTAAAGGGGAACCAATTATATTGTGTCACTGCTAACTAACTAAATGGTAAAAGGAAACAGAAAAAAAAAAATTCTTAGATGACCAATATTGGAGTTCACTAGCTGTGTTAATTGATGTTCCTCCATCATAAATGTATTTAGTAACATCAATTGATGTTCTTCTTTATGCAAATTTTGTTATGTTTATATTTGTTCCATGTTTACTAGGCTTTTTATTGATATGTGAAATTAGATATTGAGTTTCTTTCTCATCTTAATAGCTTTTGTCAAGTGCTTGACATCTGATGTTCGCTTACCATAGTATTTGTCAAAACATCCACTAAATGCAGGTTAAGCAAACAAGGAATGAATGAATCTGAAGCTTATCAATACTTTGTCCTGCGAGCGCAGAAGATAGCCTTATCCCATGGATACGAAGTTGTTAACTGGTAGGATGCTTTTTTTTATTAAGGTTTTATGATAAGTTGGCGATACTTCAAAATATCTTACACGCACAAATGCAAGGTTTACAGGGAGGAGACTTTTAACAACTTCGGCAGCAAATTGAACCCAAAGACTGGTGCATAACTGGTAAGCACTTGGTAACTTGGTTTCATTTACGTCTCTTTCATTTTCAATCATGAAAAAGCCAAACACGTTTCTCTTTTTCTTTTCAATAATATAACGAAAGCTTCACTTCAATTCGTCACACCTGACGTAATCACAATACCCAACAAGATCTAGAGAGTAATTCTTGTTCGCCTGGCCCCGGCTGCCTGGATAATGTCCGGGGGGGAGGGGGCGAATATACATTTTTGTCCCCTTTCTTTAAACATCTATTTTCAAAAAATGATTAAAAAAAAAAAGCAAAAGTGTACATTCGCCCCCAAACAGCAACCTAGCTCCCTTTCCCAGACCAGCTAGAATTGGGGAAACTTTTTTTTTATATTAGGATTGGCAACTGCTAAATCGGATTTAAGAACTTTAAATCCAAATTTATGAATTTATGATATAAGATAATATAGCATGGGTACATATAACTATATAAGAATCGCTCAAATGTTAAATTCAATGGAAGTATTAACAGAGCCTCCTTTTCCTTCCGATTGGAGAACTGCACCCACTCATCATCTAATATGAATTGTATATGAACGATAGTTAGAGTCAGCGGCTATCCTAAGATTACCTCATCTGAAATAATCCTTCAACAAAATTTTATTATATATATATGTGCTAAACTTGTGAGTCGTGAGTTGTGAGTACTGGCATATACTATTACCATTCCATTACATATTAAAATCCAAGAAAACACCTACACCATAGAGTAATTAAGTATTAAATCACAACCATTGACTTTGAGTTTCAAGTCCGAATATTGCGAGAATTTAGTAACAAGTACTTAAGCTAAGATAACTATTTCATCGAAACCCTTGACATTAATGAATGACTCCAACCTCATTATTCATGGCATCCATATCTTTTGTACAAAAAATGCCACATTTAGTCAATAAGACACCAAATTGTGTAATTGTAGTGTTTGGAAATTTGTATAAGCTTTAAGGTCCACTTGTTGATGACCTAACAACCATTTATGTTTGTCAAGGACATGGAACAGAGTTTCAAACAACAACAGATGTCTCCATGTGAAAGGTAGAAAAGTTCCATGAATCTAAACCAATCAAACAAGCTGAGGTTGCCAAGAGATTGGCTTGCTGCCCAAGAAAATTATCTCAAAGAAATTCTTATTATAATGTTTATTCTTGGTATATTTATTTCTGGGGAAATTCTAAATGGCGAGGGAACTAGCGAGGAAACCAGCGCGGGAGGAGGTGAAGTCGTTCATTCCTCGAGATGCATGAAAGCATGTATTTCAAGGTGATTTTATGCATCTTGAAGAGGTGAACGGCTTCACCCCCTCCCTTGCTGGTTTCCATGCACCTTCCTTCGCTGTTTAGAAAAACCCTTATTTCTACTAGCAATACAACTTCCTATGAAATTTCCATGGTGAAGTCAAATTCTAAGCATTAACTTATATTATACCAATAAGAAATTTTTTTTCCACAAAATGTTTGCTAATCAGGAAGTTAAGAATAAGCAAACTTACGAAAGAGACTAAGATGATAACGACAATCAAGAACCAATGTGTTTAGCAAGGTCGGACGTCAATGTTAAAGAATTAAACAATTGTGATTGAAAATTTGAATATAGATTGATGCATTTCAATACAAGTGTTGACCATAAATTACAAAGAAAATTCAAGCCATCGTTTTTAAGGAGATTTGGGCAATATTTTGGAGCACGAAAATGATAAGAGACCAGTATAGTATAAATGAGCAATCAGTTAGAAATGTGTTAGCAATCAGTTAGGCAATGTGTTAGCAATCAGTTAGTATACTTGTAGTCAGTTAGTACATAAACAAGAACTGTTAGAATGAGCTGGAGTCTGTTTTATGTTTGTTAGTATGAATTCTTGATTCCAATATGTAATATGAAACATCTATAAATACATACAAATATCTCTGTATTGCTCTGTTAAGTAATTACAGAGTTTTCACTCTTATTCATTCTTCATAGTTTCTAACTTGGTATCAGAGCAACAGAGAGTTTCTTCATCATTGCATCAATGGCAACACAGTCTTCTTCTGGTTTACTTGGCAACACAGGTCAGACGTCCAACATATCCTCTGCTCCTTCTTATCAAGTGTTGAATCACTCTTTACCAGTAAAACTAGATAGAACCAATTACATTCTTTGGAAGTCTCAAATTGAAAATGTGATTTTTGCAAATGGATTTGAGGATTTCATTGAAGGAGTCTCAGTCTGTCCAACAAAAGAGCTAAATATAGGAGTCATCAATCCTGCTTTCGTTGCTTGGATAAGACAAGATCGTACAATCCTAAGTTGGATTTATGCATCTCTTACACTAGCCATAATGGCTCAAATCATCAGTCATACTACTTCTTTCTCAGCCTGGAAGGCTTTAGAACAAATATTTTCTTCTTCTTCAAGAGCTAGAATCATGCAACTTCGATTAGAATTCCAGTCCACCAAGAAAGGTTCATTGTCCATGATTGATTATATCATGAAGATCAAAGGTGCAGCAGATAATCTAGCAACTATTGGTGAGTTAGTTTCAGATCAAGACCATATAATGAATCTTTTGAATGGATTGGGTACTGAATATAACTCTGTAGTCTCAGCCATCAATGTCAGAGATGATAAGATCTCACTTGAATCCATACATAGCATGTTATTGTCTTTTGAAAATAGGCTTGAGCAACAAGGCTCTGTGGATAACATTCCACCCATTTCAGCAAACCTGGCCAGTTCCAATTACAAGCAGCAATTTGGTCGAGGCAGAGGTCGACATTTTGGTGGGCAGTCTAATAGGGGACGAGGCCAGAATTATGGTCGTGCAAGAGGTTCTCATAGTCAGAACTATGGACAGTATTATGGTTCTAGTCATCAACAAGGTGGTCATTCCAATAAACAGTCTACTGATCGGCCACAATGTCAGTTATGTGGCAAATATGGACATATAGCTTTGAATTGCTACCATCGATTTGATATTAATTTTCATCAGTCTAGTTCTTTGAATTCTGGTTCTTCAACTGAGTTCAAACCAAGCATGCCAGCTTTAGCAGCAGTTTCAAACCAAGCATTCCAGTCCAGTCCTTTCCACAATGAAGGCTGGTACTTGGATTCAGGAGCAAGCCATCACTTAACAAATGATCAAGCCAGTCTTGCTACTAGCTCTCCATACATGGGCTCAGATAAGGTCACGGTGGGCAATGGTACTTCTCTTCCTATCTCTAGTGTTGGTTCTCTAAAAGTCTCTCCTGGTTTTCATAGTCTATCTTCATCTTTCATTCTTAAACAAATCTTTCATGTACCTTCTTTATCCACTAATCTGATTAGTGTTGCCAAACTATGTTCTGACAACAATGTATTCATTGAGTTTTGGTCTGATCATTTCTTTGTGAAGGAACCACATTCGAGGAAGGTTCTTGCTCAAGGCAGACTTGAGAATGGCTTATACAAGCTATCAGTTCTACCTGCTCCTAAGACTGCCATTGCATCAGTTCCTTCCAGCATCGCAGCTTTGCCCAGTTCTTCTGTTCCTGCTCTTGTTTCTAATGCTTCCTCTGCTGTTCCTCAAGTTTCTTCTTGTATTGCTAATAATGAGCAGTTATGGCATTATAGATTAGGTCATCCTTCATTAAAAATTGTTCATCATGTTTTGAATATTTGTAAGGTTCCATTCAATAAAGCTAAGTCAGCTGTTTGTTCATCTTGTCAACTTGCAAAGAGCCATCGATTACCTACTTCTTTGTCATCTTTTCATGCTTCTAAACCATTAGAACTGGTTCATACTGATGTCTGGGGTCCTGCATTTGTCAAATCTACTTCTGGTGCTCGTTACTTTATCTTGTTTGTTGATGATTTTTCAAGATTTACTTGGTTGTTTCCACTTCAGACCAAAGATCAGGCTTTGCCCATGTTTAAGATGTTCAAACTTCGTGTTGAAAAACAGTTTAACACATCTATTCAATGCCTCCAATCTGATAATGGTGTTGAATTTAAAGCTTTCAAATCCTTTTTGTTAGACTCTGGAATTGAACATCGGTTCTCTTGTCCACATTCATCTTCTCAGAATGGCAGAGTGGAACGCAAGCACAGACATGTTGTTGAAACTGGTCTTGCTTTATTAGCTCATGCTAATATGCCATTCAAGTTTTGGCAATATGCGTTCCAGGCAGCAGTCTTTCTTATCAATCGCATGCCTACTTCAGTACTTAGTCATAAGTCTCCTTATCAAGTTCTTCTAAATCGACTCCCTGACTACCATGCTCTTCATGTATTTGGGTGCTTATGTTTCCCTTTCATTCGGCCATACAATCAGCATAAGCTCCAATTCAGGTCTGTAGCTTGCATATTTCTGGGTTATAGCTTAGATCATAAAGGTTTCTTATGTCTTGATCAAGTTTCTGGTCGAGTATATGTCTCCCCTAATGTTGTGTTTGATGAGTTCAACTTTCCTATGCACAATTCTCCCTCTTTGCTTCCTTCAGTCCTACCTTCAAATGACATGTCAAATGTCATAACTTCAGTTGTTCCTAAATACTCTCCTTGTTCAGTCTCTTTCCCTCTCACAAATACTCCTACATCTTCTTTGTCTCCTACTCTGTCTCCTACACTTCCCACTGATGTTGCTGCCATAGAGTCCATTCCTCCTACACTTCCCACTGATGTTGCTTCCATAGACTCCATTCCTCCTACACTTCCCACTGATGTTGTTTCCATAGAGTTCATTCCTCCTACTTCTCTGCCTACTCGCATGCTCACACGATCTATGGCTGGCATTTCCAAGAGGAAACAAATACTTGATCTTTCTGTTGTTAAAGTTTCTGAACCCACTACTTTGAGACAGGCTCTTAAAGATCCACACTGGGTTTAGGCCATGGAAAAAGAGATCTCTGCTTTACACACAAATGGCACTTGGGTTTTGGTTGATCCACCTAGTAATGTGAACATTATCGGTTGTAAATGGGTTTATAAACTCAAATACAAGCCTGATGGGAGTATTGACAGATACAAAGCTCGTCTTGTTGCCAAAGGATTTAATCAAACTTATGGTTTGGATTATTTTGAGACATTTAGCCCTGTAGTAAAGTCTGCCACTATCCGTATTGTTCTCACTATTGCTGTAAGCTTTCAATGGGATGTTCGACAACTTGATGTTAACAATGCTTTCCTGAATGGTGATCTTGAAGAACAAGTGTTCATGGCTCAACCCCCTGGTTTTTTGGACAACAAGTTTCCATCTAAAGTCTGTCAACTAAGGAAATCTTTGTATGGTCTAAAACAGTCCCCTCGTGCTTGGTTTTCCAAACTAAGTTGTGCTCTTCTAAGGTGGGGTTTCATAGCTTCTCGGACAGACAGTTCCATGTTTGTCCGGTTTGACAAACATTTTGTTCTTATCATGCTAGTCTATGTGGATGATATCATTGTTACTGGCAGCTCTTCAAGACAGATTTCTTTGCTTATTGATCAGTTGAATTCAGTATTTGCTCTTCGTGACTTGGGTCCTCTATCCTACTTCTTGGGTATTGAAGTTCATCATTGTAATGGGGCTTTACATCTCAGCCAAGCCAAGTATATTGCTGACTTACTTACTCGTGCTGATATGGTCACTTGCAAACCTTCTCCAACTCCAGGGGCTGTTGGCAAGCCCTTGTCACAATTTGATGGAGCACTTCTTATGGATTCTACTGCTTATCGTAGCATTGTTGGTGCTCTCCAATATGTCACCATGACCAGGCCTGACATTGCTTTTGCAGTCAATAAAGCTTGTCAGTTTATGCAAGCACCTACGACTTCTCACTGGGTGGCTGTCAAGCGCATTCTACGGTATCTCAAAGGATCCTCTCATGATGGCTTACTTTTACAGCCTACTTGTGATCTTGCTATAGAAGCTTACTCTGATGCTGACTGGGGCTCTAATCCAGATGATAGACGCAGTTCGAGTGGCTTCTTGGTCTATTTGGGTGGTAATCTGATCTCCTGGTCTGCTACCAAACAGCGGGTTATCTCCAGAAGCAGTGCTGAATCTGAGTATAGAGGTCTTGCACTTGCAACTTCTGAGATAATCTGGATCCAGGCTTTGCTAAAGGAGCTTTGCATTACTCTTCCTCGTTCTCCCACTCTATGGTATGACAATGTCAGTGCCTATCATCTTGCTAAAAATCCAGTCTTTCATGCCAGAACTAAACATATTGAACTAGACTTGCACTTCATTCGTGATCATGTTCTCCGTGGAGATTTGGTTTTAGAATTTGTTCCTACTTCTGAGCAGACTGCTGATCTTCTTACAAAGCATCTTCCAAGCGCAAGGTTCATCTATCTCAAGTCCCATCTTGGTCTTGTTCCCTGCCCCTTGCACTTGAGGGGGGATGATAAGAGACCAGTATAGTATAAATGAGCAATCAGTTAGAAATGTGTTAGTAATCAGTTAGGCAATGTGTTAGCAATCAGTTAGTATACTTGTAGTCAGTTAGTACATAAACAAGAACTGTTAGAATGAGCTGGAGTCTGTTTTATGTTTGTTAGTATGAATTCTTGATTCCAATATGTAATATGAAACATCTATAAATACATACAAATATCTCTGTATTGCTCTGTTAAGTAATTACAGAGTTTTCACTCTTATTCATTCTTCATAGTTTCTAACTGAAAATGCATGCATTCTCAAAGCTGAATTGATTAATTACTGAAGTTTCCATGGTTTCCACGCCCCTTCCTTCGCTGTTTAGAAAAACCCTTATTTCTACTAACAATACAACTTCCTATGAAATTTCCATGGTGAAGTCAAATTCTAAGCTTTAACTTATATTATACCAATAAGAAATTTTTTTTCCACAAAATGTTTGCTAATCAGGAAGTTAAGAATAAGCAAACTTACGAAAGAGACTAAGATGATAACGACAATCAAGAACCAATGTGTTTAGCAAGGTCGGACGTCAATGTTAAAGAATTAAACAATTGTGATTGAAATTTTGAATATAGATTGATGCATTTCAATACAAGTGTTGACCATAAATTACAAAGAAAATTCAAGCCATCGTTTTTAAGGAGATTTGGGCAATATTTTGGAGCACGAAAATGCATGCATTCTCAAAGCTGAATTGAAATTCAAATTTGGTTTTTGAGCTTGCTTACCATAAATACTCTTTTTTTTTTTTTTTTTTTTGTCAAACAAGAAGATGTTTATTAAGGAAAGAAAATGAAATAAAAAACAAAGAGAAACATTTCTATATCAAGGAATGTCAAGACACCATGAAAGTGTCAAATCTCAAAGCCTTAAACAAATTACAAGCCGAACCCATCCTTCACAGCAATTCTCTAATCTCGATAAAGATAGAGTGCTCTGATCTGTTGAGTCATTCAAATATCCTTTTATTTCTTTCTTTCCACACATGCCACATGAGTACGTGAGGGACCCTACGCCATAACCAATTCCCCCGATGGAAAGGATTAGCTTGAGACCACCAACTTAGCCAATCTAAAATAGAGCCTTGAAACATCAAACTCAAACCAAATTCTGACAATAAACTGCTCCAAATGGATTTGGAGAAACTGCAGTGAAGTATCAAATGGTCCAGCGTCTCATCAATTTCATTGCAAAGCACACAAAGACTCCCTGTGTGGATTTCTCTTTTTCTTAACCTATCTTTAGTCAAGATCTTCTAATGCAACACTGACCAACTAAAGAAATTAAACCGAGGAAAAATGTTTTTCACCCATACCAGATTTTTGTGAGAGGAAATGAAGGGGTTGGAGTGAGTCTCATAATGAGATGCAGCCAACATATCCGAAAATTCTTTCACCGAGAAGCCCACACCTTTACCCTTCCACACCAAACTGTCAGATCCCTCTGAGAGCCTTTGTCTATCCAACAGATGCATTAGATTAGCGAACTCTTCTAGCTCCCCAGTATTTAGGGGTCTTCGAAAGGAAAAATCCCAAGAATTGCCGTTAGACCAAAAATTGTTCACACTCCCATATTGATTGTTGTTAATGATAAACAACATTGAAAATAGATCCTTCAAAGATTGGTTACTACACCAAAGATCATGCCAGAAAGATATGAGATCCTCATTTCCACATTGGAAAGAGGTGAGAGGATGTTTTCCTCATCTACATTGTCATCACATCATAGATGTTTTCCACCGATAGTTCCATGTCCTGTTTTAGCATCTATGTGCCATTCTATTACTTCCTGAAATCTTGCAGCATTAACTCATTGTTGTTTAATGGAGCTTGAATTATGTATCAATGGAATTGATAATAGTCAAACCTTTTCTATCTTTGCTGATATTTGGCCCGTTAACTATGTCACAACCTGTCGACTAGTTTGACCCACACCAAGCTTCTCAGGTAAATATCTGAGTGATTTTCATCCCAAAACTTAGCCTTCTCACAATTTCATTATCTAGAATAACCCTTCTACCTCCACCCATTCCGCATTCTGAGCAGTTTACCTGAAAAATCATATATGCTCTTTCGCTAAAAACTGAACACTGTCATGCATTTGTGTTTCATATTAGGTGTTGTTGCTCGACTCTTCTCCTTGGCCTCCTGGTTTTTACTTTTTCACCAGAAAGTGGTCAACTGGTTTGGGTCTTACATTTTGACTTACATTTGACAGTATCAGAATTCAAATGTAACTATTCAAAATTTATCAGAACAAATATTCATATCTGACTATGCCTAGTTGTTCTGCTAACATTATTTTTGTTTGGTTTCTTTTCTATCATTTGTTGAACATATTGAATGGTAAGTTCCTCTGACTGCTTAGTTGTTCTTCCTAACTCATCTCCAACTCCTGCCTGTCAGTCTTTCACATTGCTGGACCTTTGTCTCCTAAAGCTACAAACATCAAAGTGGTTACAAAATCACTTCACCACAGTCCCTGATTTGTAAGGGGACCAAACTCAACCATCTGAAGTTTCTGAGCCGAGGCTCAACAGATAAATGGACTTCAAGCACATGGGCTCGGGTTTGGCTGTGCAGCTTTCGCCAAAGCAATAGTTGACATGTCCCCAACTCTCTCGAGAGTTCTGATTGAAGCAATAATGATCATCAGCGAACTTTCTTAGCAACCATTCAACACTGAGGGAAACTTAAATGCCATCGTGTAATGCATGAACAAGTTTGTCATAATGTGAAAATGGTAATGACTCGTATCTAACCAGTTATGATGCTATTGATCTAAATAATGGTACAGGTCAATCATTCGATCCAAATGTGTCTTAAATGTCTCTTTCGTCCTTCCGAACATGATATATCTCTTATTTATTGATTTGTTTCTTTGTGTTTAACTCTTTAATTAAATGTCTATCAAGCTTAAACTTTAAACAAAATTGCAAATTTTACCAAATAAACAAAAACACTGCTTGGCAATATTTGCCTAATTTTTCGTTTCTTTTATTGTCACTTCTAATTTGAGTTGACATTGCTTGTATCAAGTTAGCTAGGTTGGCCTGCTAAGTGTGATGTTGCAGCTTTTTTTTTGCCTTACTTTATTATTTTCCAATGCGTGAAGGATGCAAGTTTCTACATTTAGCCAGTCGTTGCTAGCTTAGCTATTAAGATTTGTGATGATGATATTACGAAGTTAAGGTCTGAAACCTATCAGAACATTTTACCGTTTATGTATCCATTGTACTGTATTTGCTCTTAAAAAAAAATTGCAGTCTAATGTTTTTGCAACGAGTATACCCATAGGGCAACAATGCTAGACATTTAATTAAAGAATCTAACCAAACACAAGGAAAATTTTGCAAAAACTCAGATCACATGAACTACTAGTCAATAATTCTAGGCAGTCAGAGTTATCAGCCATTTTTTTATCAGGGTTTAGGCTATTTACCCTTCTACACCTTCTATAAATGATGTTTGTGATTGTGTTTTAAAGAGAAAGAGTAAAAGTGTAAAAAAAACCCAATCCTGATAAAAAAAAATGGCTGGTAGCCTACTCGAACCACTAGATAGCGAATCTAACAAACAATGGGACAAATAATATTAGATGCTCGTACCATCGTTTTTGAACTTTTGGCCTCTTTTCATTTTCCAAAACAGTAGTTTTCTCAAAACAGTTCAGTTTTCAGTGAAAAAAAAAAAACACGACAATTACATTGCTTTCAAGATCTTTTCCAAGTCATCTTTTCAAAGGATCTAACGTAATTTCTTCTATGGATGTCGAAAGAGGGAACGTCATCAATGGCAATCTAATGTCTCATCGTAGGCCCACAATTTGTATGGTTCTCATGGTGCATTTGTTGGCAGATGAAACCAAAAAAATGTGTTGACTTTGGGGGTTTGGGCTATTTCAATAAAAAAATTAAATTAAATTTTTTTTTTTTTTTTTTTTTTTTTTGCTCTCTCCTTCACCGCCTAACACCCGAAGTACAAAATCGAAAATAAAAAAGGGAAAATGCTGAAGTTCACAGATCGAGAATCCTCGAACCCTTCTAGGGTGCGAGGGAGAGCGCGATGGAGGGGTGTAATCACCTATCCCCCTCGAGATGAGTGATGCCATGTTTCTCAAGGATGATGGGTGGTTACACCCCTCCCTCGCGTTCTCCCTAACCCCCTAGAATTTATGAGAATCCTCACTCGAAGCATCTTAAGCGTAATCTTTATGTATAATCTCAATTGTCAACTAGTTGTAACTCAGCTTTTACACAATTTAAAAAATAATAATAAATAAATAAATCCTTGTGTTGTACTTTTTTTATGGGTTGATTTAAGATGTGCCGATGATGCTATAAATTATCCCAAAAATTTTAAGGAGCGAGGGTAACCACCCATCTCCTCGAGACAAGCGAAACCACCTCGAAATGTGTAACATCGCTTATATTTTTTCAAGATTAAAATCACAAGCTTAAATTGAGAAGAACCATATGAGTTGACATATCGTTGAAAAACAGAACCAAACACAAGATTACAGACATGCAATATGGTTTGTCTACACAGCGAGGAAATGGGCGAGCGAGTGGGTGCAGCAGTTCATCCTTTTCAAGACGCGTGACAACACCTCAAAATACACACTTTCATGCATCTCGAAAGTGATGAACGGCTTCACCTCCCTCGCCCGTTTTCTCACTCCTTTCCTCGTCATTTAGAATTTCCCATCTAGAAGCATTTTTGGCTGATTACAAGAATTTACAAAATCAATCAAGCTTTCCTTGAAACACACATCATCATATACGTCTCTTTCGTTTTCAATCATGAAAAATCCAAACACGTTTATCTTTTTCTTTTTCAGTAATAATATAATATAACGAAAGCTTCAATTCAATTAGAAACAATTCGTCACACCTGACGTAATCACAATACCCAACAGGCCAACAAGATCTAATTTTTTTTTTTATTAGGATTGCCAACTGCTAGGTCGACCGGATTTTAGAACTTTAAATCCAAATTTATGAATTTATGATATAAAATAATATAGCATGGGTACATATAACTATATACGAATCGTTCAAATGTTAAATTCAATGGAAGTATTAACAGAGCCTCCTTCTCCTTCCGATTGGAGAACTGCACCCACTCATTTAATATGAATTGTATATGAACGATAGTTAGAGTCGGCGGCTCTCCTAAGATTACCTCATCTGAAATAATCCTTCAACAAAATTTTATATATATATATATATATATACTAAACTTGTGAGTCGTGAGTTGTGAGTACTGGCATATACTATTACCATTCCATTGCATATTAGAATCCAAGAAAACACCTACACCATAGAGTAATTAAGTATTAGTTTCAAGTCCAAATATTGCGAGAATTTAGTAACAAGTACTTAAGCTAAGATGACTATTTCATCGAAACCCTTGACATGAATGAATGACTCCAACCTCATTATTCATGGCATCCATATCTTATGCACAAAAAATGCCACATTTAGTCAATAAGACACCAAATTGTGTAATTGTAGTGTTTGGAAATTTTTATAAGCTTTAAGGTCCACTTGTTGATGACCTAAAAACCATATATGTTTGTCAAGGACATGGAACAAAGTTTCAAACAACAACAGATGTCTCCATGTGAAAGGTGGCAAAGTTCCATGAATCTAAACCAATCAAACAAGCTGAGGTTGCCAAGAGATTGGCTTGCTGCCCAAGAACATTATCTCAAAGAAATTCTTATTATAATGTTTCTTCTTGGTATATTTATTTCTACGAACAATACAACTTCCTATGAAATTTCCATGGTGAAGTCAAATTCTAAGCTTTAACTTATATTATACCAATAAGAAATTTTTTTTAAGGAGATTTGAGCAATATTTTGGAGCACGAAAATGAATGCATTCTCAAAGCTGAATTGAAATTCAAATTTGGTTTTTGAGCTTGCCTACCATAAATACTCTCACAATTCACATTTTAGCGTCTCATCATGCATATCACACAATCGTTTTTTCTTTAATCATTTTTTATTTTAATTCGGCGTCATTTCATCAAAAAAAATAATAGAGAATATCATATTTGCACTTATTTAAGAAGGAAAACATACTGTTTGGTAATTTCTATGGACAGAATATGTGCATTAATCAGTTCCTTATGTTTAGTTGCATAAGTCATGCTAATTAAACATTGACATAAGGAAATTTTCATACTTAATTCTTTTTTCGTGGCAGTGTGGTTGTTATCATACAACAAAAACATAGAACTATAAATGTTCATGTAGTGTTACGTGGTTTTGTTGGCGACGGAATTACTACACCGATAAAGTTCGCTCCCACATTGCAAAATATATTAAATATATATTTAAAAAAATAGTTGAAATTGGTTAATTGATTGATTGAAGCAGTAAATGAAAGGGTTAATGAAATTTTGGTTGAAGTTTACTCATTTTTACAAATAGCAGCTAATGCTGGATTTTGTTGGAAACTAAAACATATTGTGTGCAAACAAAATATATATACTTTATCTCAAGTTAGCCAATTGTCAGATTTTTGGATTTTAAGCATCCTCCAAGGCCTAAGGTTGACTTATCGTATATCCATTTTGTAGTGATTATCGCATCATGTGATTTGGGATTATATGATCATTGGGAGGGTCGCATACTATCGTCTACACACACATATCGAGAAGTTGTACACTACCATGTAGGGTGCCTTTCTCCGGCTTATCACAGACAGTTTGTTCAGGGTTCCAAACTCAATAATGACAACTAAATATGAGGGTTGCGCTCGTTGCGGGATTTAACCCAACACCTTATTGTACGAGCTGACGACAGCCATGCACCGTTTGTATCTGTGTTCCCGACGGCACCCCTCACTTTCAAGATTGTTCATCCATTGTCGTAATAATATCTTTGCGTTTGCAGTCAAGGATGGAGCTACATACAAGAGAACCCCCCTTAAAATTTTCAAACTCAATTATTTTTAATAGGAAATATTAGTGAATAATATCCAAAAATAGTAGCTAATTGCCTCCTTAAAATTTGCTACTCATTTCTTGCCCTCCTTCATTTTGCTCTCTTTGGAAACATCCTGGCTCCGCCATTGTTTGCAGCGGTAATTTGGTATATCCACTATACGACTATTAACTAAAATATGCTTATGGTTAACTAATTGTCGGAATCTCAAAATAGTCGATGTAAATATATATACCCATTAAGTTTCAAAATAACTATGATATTCATTGCAATTTATCATATATTCTTTTAAGATGCTTATCTTCAAATTAAATTCAAGTCTCTTTGTTTTATCAAAGTAGTTCGTTGATGGGAAATTATGAAATGGAAATATAGATACCAAATTTATTGTTCTTCCAGTCAACATAGTATTATTGAAAAATAACAATATTTTAATGCATATAAACATTTTGAAAAATATCATTTTTGAGCCTCTTAAGAAGTTTTCTCTTACAAGAAAAAATAAAAATAAAACTAAGTTCTTAAAAAAGATCTAGGGTGCAAAAAAAAAAAAAAAAACCCATTTCTTTTCCATCGGAATTATAATAATTTTATCAACAATTTTAGTCAGCCATGTTTACTATTTTTTTTTTGAAAAAAATTTACACTTCTACTCCTTCTATAGATAGTGTTTGTTGTTGTGTTTTAAAGAGAATGAGTAAAAATTGTAATAAAAAAAAAAAAAACTTACTCCAATTTTGCACTCACTAATTATATTACTTTCTCTTATTTTATCAAAACTTTTTGGTTGATTAATCTTCTACACACTAGCTTGTTGACAAAAGTGAATGCAAAATTAACTTTAGTGATTAAAAGTAACCAAATTTTACTTATGTCAAATTATTGCGTCCAATAATACCAATGATCATGTCCTCATAGTGTCGGTGTCGTACACGTGAAAATCGCATGTAATTGTCGACGAATGGTTTTTTTTTTTTTTTTCTTCTTCTTTAAAGTCTCCCCGTAGGGATTGGATAATAAAAGTTTTCCTTAAGCCTAAAAGTGATGATTTGGTTCATAAAACATTTTTGCAGCTAAATCATTGGAGGAAGGATCTTCATGACCAACTTTTTGTGTAAAAGAGGTTTTCATTTACAAATATTGTGTATAAGTGTTCTCAAAACCTTGGATTTTTTCTAAAAGCATGTCAAATTTTAGGGCGAGGGCATAATTGGTGCGGCAATTTCATTTGTTTAAAGTTATGTTGTCGGACAAGGGGAAGATGCGAGAAATCAAATACAAAAAAAGGGTAACAACTACTCCACACTACAAAAAGTGTTTTTTTACACCGTTTAACTTTCCAACTTCACTACTTTTTTTTTTTTATTTCCATAGTACCACTCATTTCCACACCACCTATATAAATAAAGAAACAATATTTTTCTCTTTCTCATTCAAATCGAAACTCAAATCTCCCCTCCCCATTCAAATCTTCCCTCTCCCTTGAATCTCTTGCAAAATCGAAACCAATCTCTTCACTCTCTCTCAAAATTGAAACCCTTAAAAGTCGAACCCCAAATTGCAACCTCCCAAAATTTTTTTTTTTCAGAAAAACAAAGTAATCTCATGGAAACTTCAAAAAAACAAAGTAAACTTTAGAAAAAAAATTTAGAAATCAGAAAAAAAAAAAAAAAAAAAAAAAAAAAAAAAAAAAAAAAAAAAAAAAAAAAAAAACTATTGTTAGCCTAAGAGACAATGCGAGCTGGCATTGCACTGATCTGGATGAACAGTAAAAAAAATTGCTGAAAATTTCTTGTTCGCCCAGAAGAATTCAAGTTTTTGAGTTTTCACAAAAACTCGCATTATTTTTACAATGCAAAGTTTTTGCAAAAACTCGCATTTTTCTGGGCAAACAATTTTTTTTGGGATAGATTTGCATGACTTTAATAAAATGACCATAACTTGTTCATTTCAAAACATTTTCAAGTGATTCAAATTGTGTTTATTAGATAACTCGGAGTACTACAATTTTTGTGTTTTTTTATCAACTTGAGAATAGGTCTCGATTAAACACATAAGTTGCCCGAAAGTCAGAGAATATCCCGTTTTATTGCGAGACAGATTTGCGTGACTTCAGTAAAAATGACAATAACTTGCTCATTTAAAAACATTATCAAGCGATTCAAGTTGTGTTTATTATATAAATCAGAGTACTAGAATTTTTGTGTTTTGATGAGCTTTAGAATTGTCTCGGTCGAATATATAAGTTGGCCGAAAGTCAAAGACACTATCCCATTTTCATTGCGAGACAGATTTGCGCGACTTTAGTAAAATGACCATAACTTGCTCATTTCAAAACATTTTCAAGTGATTCAAGTTGTGTTTATTAGATAACTCAGAGTAATACAAGTTTTGTGTTTTGATGAGCTTGAGAATCGATCTCAATTGAGATTTTAAATTGGTCGAAAGTCACCCTATTTTTAAGTTACTGTTTTTTTCAAAAACTATTTTTTGGGTGGTGTGAGTGGGAAAAAAAAACTCAATGGTGATGTGAGAAAGCGTTTTTGGTGGTGTGAAATAGTCGTTGCCTACAAAAAAATTAGGTTGAACATCGCTTCGCTTCTGGAAACATGGTTTTTTTTTCTTCTTCATGTGGTCAACCTTATGTGTGGATCCAACTCCTTCATTTTCTCTCAAAAAAATCTGGTTAGGTTGAAAAATTTTCTTCTTCGGATTAATTTTTTTTGTTTGTCAGTATTGCATGAGAGGATCCTGACTAAAGATAGGTTGAAGAATAGAGGAATCCTCACAGGAAGTCTTTGCATGCTTTGTAATGAAAATGACGAGACTCTGGATCACTTTATGCTTCCAGATTCTCCAAATTCATTTGGAGCAATTTATTGTCAAAATTTGATCTTAGTTTGATGTTTCAAGGTTCCCTTTTCGATTGGCTAAGTTGGTGGTCCCAATCTAATCTATTTCAGCGTGCAGAGTGATTACGACATAAGATTCCTCATGTGCTCATGTGGTGTGTGTGGAAAGAGATAAATAAGAGGCTACAGATCATAACACTCTATCTTTATCGAGATTAGAGAATTATTGTGGAAGATATGTTCGATTTGTAATATCTTTAGAGACTTGTTTTTTTTACACCTTAATGATATCTTGACATTTCTTGATGTAGGGATAATTGTATCTTGTTTCTCCTCTTATCTTCAAAAAAAATCTTCGTGTTTGGCAAAAAAAAAAAAAAGTGAATCTAATTTTCTGTTGTTCAATTAGATCCTAAAAAAAATAACATGTAACTAAAAGTTTGAGATTAGGAAATTAGATGTTGAAGGGCATAACAGATCAGATCACTCTATCTTTATCGATATTAGGAAATTATTGTGGAAGATGCGTTCAGTTTGTAATCTCTTTAGAAACTTGTTTTTTTGACACTTTAATAATATATTGGCATTCTTTGACGTAGGAATAATTGTATCTTGTTTATCTTCTTATCTTCGAAAAAATCTTCTGTGTTTGGCAAAAAAAAATTACATGTGACTAAAATTTTTATTCTTTAGATGATACCAAACACTCAAATTAGATAATAACTTTAAACTTTCCCTTGTAGTTGGTTTGTGTCTGATCACGATACTATTAAGGATATAATTGCACGTGTTAAAGTTTAGTTTTCTTTTCGTTTTAAAAAACTATACTTGATTAGAATGTTTATCAAGATTATGCAAATCGAAAATTTTATTTTCTAGGCCAAGTTTATTTAAAATATCCAGAAAAACAATTAACTAAAATGACAACTTATTAACAAAATAACAAAACCATAAGCTAAAAAAAACTAAACTAAACATCACTGGTCCCTAATTCAATTAGTAATTCAAATTTATTTTATTGAATTAGATTGGTTATATATGCATTAAAAGTTTTTTCATTTTAGGTAGTTCCATCTTTTTAGACAGCTCAACAGAAATCTTTAGTCTAAATAACAACGATTGACTTACGAATATAGTTTGTTATGTTTTTTTTTCTTTCGTGGTCCTTCAAAAATCTCCCGGGTGGATGCAATTATTTTTCTTCATTATACCAATAAGTACTTATTTGAGGCAACTTGAAAATTGATGTGTATGCAAACTCAAATGGTTGTAAAACATTTTTTTTAAGTCAAGGCGATGCAATCCGCACATTGGAATCAAGTATTTGTATTGTGATCTACCGAAAAAAACCATTTTAATATATGGATATAGATACAATCATACAACACATTTACGGTATGCTATTAACTATTAATTCATGCATATAATTTCTTTTTCAGTGGTTGAGCAATGACGGATGGTATCACTAAATCACAGGGTCAAACCCAATCGACGACATCTGGATGGAAAGTTTTAAGGGATAAAAAAAATCATTTTCTTTCCCTATGACTCACATTATATTATGTGGTTGTCATATTATATTGGACTCAAATGATTTACACAAAAACTAGATGTCTGAAAAAGTGACTCTTATCACAATTAAGTGATCCACAGTTGTTGGAGATTTTGTTTGGTGTCACTTACCAGTCAATCTCTCGATTTATAGACCCTTTATTTAAAATTATTAATCACTAAGGGGCACCTTCAAAATCACTCAAATTTTAAAGGACTATATCCCAAACTACCACAAATTACTAAAAAGGCCAACAAAGCCAAACAATATAGATCACAAGATCCCATTATTTGTGTTTATTTATTTCATGGTCTGTGGTCTGTGGTCTGTGGTCTGTGGTCTTCCTTCCTTGCTCTGTTTTTCTCAGAAAAAGTGGGCTACCTCTTCTCTACGTCTCTTCAATCGATATTGCAAGTAGCTGATGTTTACAAACTGCTCTGTTTCTCTCCTTTCAACTCAGAGAGGGAACAGAGAAAGAGCTCTCTGTTTCTCTGCTTGCTTGCAAAGAGAGCGCTCTGTTTTTTCAACTTTTTCAAGCAGCAGAGATTCTGGGTTTCTCTATTTACAGGTAAAATATATCGAAAATCTGCAATGGGTTTCTCTTTCAGTCTGTTTACTCAAATGGGTGCAAGTCTTCTCGTCATTTTGTGTATTTTTATCGGCTATTTTTTTTTTCTTCCTGTTTTAAGTTTGCAGCAGAGTTTTTGGTTTGCAATATCTGTTTCAAACTATTTACTGGTAGTAAAAATAGTTGAAAATATCCAATGGGTTTCTCTTATCTTAACATTTCATGAAATGGGTATGAGTTGTATCTTCATTTTGTGTTGATATTTTGGTTGATGAAGGTGTGTTCCTCTGTTTCAATCTATTTTCTCAAAAAGGGTATGAGTCTTCTCCATGTTTTATGTGTTTTTTGGTATTTTGATTGATAAGATTCTTTTCTCCTGTTTCAAAGCTATAGTTTTCATCGCCAGTTTCGCCACTTTGTACAACCTGTATATTTAATTTCTCGATTTCTGTTCATATTTTCATATTCATCTCTCTCATATAGATTTTTTTTTTCTTAAAATTTCTTCTTCTTCTTCTTCTTCTTAAGTTCCTTGTCACAATTCACACATTTTATACCAGTTTTCTAAAAGTAGTCTTTCTTTGATGGTCTTGTATTTTTGTTTACTATTTCTTCCTACTTAAAGTTGTGTACAATTAGAGCAAGTAGTACAACTTTCACCCAGTTTTTTTTCCCTTTTCCTACCTGCATATTTTGGTGAAATTCAATGTTTGATTTTAACCACCATAAGCATGCTTGTTTCACATTTTAGCAAATCTGGGATCTCTTTAATTTTTCAATTTTCTTACCAAAAAATACCATTTAATGTCTTTCATGATAAATTATTTTTATTTTTGGATTTTTTTTCCCATTTTTATCTTGATTTTTTGGTCTCAGTTTGACTTGTAGATCCGCATTTCTCTGTGTGTAAAATTTACTGCTCTCAATATTTTCCTATAATTTCTTGTTATTAATGGATAAAGCTTTTGTGGAAATGTTTTCTATGATTTTATTTCCTCCTTTTTTTTCAAGTCTAGGTGCAAATTTTGTGTTTTCTCTTCTTCACATTTCCCCAAGGCATTTGTTCATATTCTGATATTTTTTTTTTCTGAAATGTTTCAGAGAGACTGATTAGTAGGTGAAGAACAAAAGTTCTACTATTTGGGATTTTTGATCTGGCTCTTGTACATTTCAGGTGAAGATTCACTACTGTTTCATCAGTTTTGTATTTGTTATTCATAAAGTCCCTTTAAGGTCTGTTCTGAATCTTTTCTCTTGCAACGTTTCAGAAAGATAAACAAAAAGGTGGATATCAAGCAAAGGATAGAACTTTGAGTTTGTGTAATTTGGGTGAAACTTGTCTATGAACATGTCTTCCTCCTCTTTCTCTTGGATTACATCCCTTTCATGTTCAAGCTCTACTATCCAATCTTCAGATGCTACATCTACATTGTCACTAGCACTTCAATGGGCTGGATTTATTTTCCTCTCACCATGTCCACAGCGCGCTTTATACACCTTCCTTGACCTCCTCTTCCTTTTCCTTCTCCTTGGGTTTGCAATCATAAAGTTATGTTCTCGTCGTCGTCCGGCCTCTTCTCTTGAAAAACCTCTCATTAGAAACAATAGAGTTCATATAGTCACTTCCAATTTATGGTTCAAACTTGCTTTGATTTTATCATCTATATTAGCAATATCTCAATCTGTACTATGTATAATAGCCTTTACAAAGACATATGAATCGTCGTGGGAGCTGACTGAAGCTCTATATCGGTTAGTTCAAGCTGTAACTCATGCAGCAATTGCTGTTCTAATTGCCCATGAGAAAAGGTTTGAAGCTGTTAATCATCCGATGACACTTCGAATTTATTGGGTTCTGAGTTTCATTGTGACTGCATTGTTCTCCGCTTCTGCTATAATTCGGATTAGTTCCATTAAGGGAGATGTGGATAGTGAATTGAGAACTGATGATATATACTCACTAGTTACTCTCCCTATATCTGCCATTCTTCTTGTTATCGCCATCAGAGGATCAACTGGAGTTAAATCATCCAGAGAATCTGAACTCAGTTTCGAATCTGAAGAAAAATTGACAGAACCACTTCTGAGCAAGTCAAGTGTGACTGGTTATGCTTCTGCATCCCTCTTATCTAAAGCTGTGTGGTATTGGATGAACCCATTGTTGCAAAGAGGTTACAAGTCTCCTCTCAAACTAGACGAAGTTCCATCTCTTGCACCTTATCACAGAGCTGAAAGAATGTCAGAGCTTTTCGAATTGAATTTCCCTAAGCCATCTGAGAAAGCAAACCACCCCGTTCAAACAACATTGCTTCGGTGCTTCTGGAAGGACTTGGCCTTCACCGCTTCCCTTGCACTCATTCGCCTTTGTGTCATGTACATGGGTCCAATCCTTCTCCAAGCATTTGTCGATTTCACCTCAGGGCAGGGTAGTTCTCCATATGAAGGCTACTATCTAGTCTTGACACTCCTCACTGCAAAATGCATTGAAGTCTTGTGTTCTCATCAATTCAATTTTCATTCTATGAAGGTTGGCATGCTCATTCGATCTACACTGATCACCGCTTTATACAAAAAGGGTCTTAGGCTATCTTCCTCTGGTCGACAAGCCCATGGGGTTGGCCAGATTGTCAATTACATGGCTGTCGATGCCCAACAGCTATCTGATATGATGCTTCAGCTGCATTATATATGGCTGATGCCACTTCAAGTCGGTGTTGCATTGTTCCTGCTTTACTTGTACCTTGGTGTTGCAGCCCTTTCAGCATTGGTGGGGATTGCCGGGGTGATGGTATTTGTTGTGTTGGGTACTCGCCGTAACAACAGTTACCAATTCAATTTGATGAAAATGCGTGATTCAAGAATGAAAGCTACAAATGAGATGCTTAATTACATGAGAGTGATCAAATTCCAAGCATGGGAAGAACACTTCAAGAAGAGAATTCAAGATTTCCGAGACTCTGAGTTTTCATGGCTCACTAAATTCATGTTTTCGATTTCGGGTAACCTAATTGTTCTTTGGAGCACACCTGTTATCATATCAGCATTGACATTCTGGACGGCAATCTTGGTGGGGTTCCCACTAAATGCTGGAACCGTGTTCACAGCAACTTCGTTGTTTAAGATCCTGCAGGAACCACTTAGGAATTTCCCACAGGCCTTGATTTCAATCTCACAAGCCATGATCTCACTTGGAAGGTTGGACAAATTTATGATGACCCAGGAATTGGCGGAGGGAGCTGTGGAGAGACAGGAAGGTTGTGATGGTCGAGTTGCTGTGGAGGTAAGCGGAGGAAAGTTCAGTTGGGATGATGAAGGAGGAGATACGATTCTTAAAGATATAAATTTGAAGATTAAAAAGGGGGAGCTTGCTGCTATTGTTGGTACCGTTGGGTCAGGAAAATCTTCATTACTAGCATCAGTGCTTGGTGAGATGAATAAGATCTCTGGAAAGGTATTGTTTTACTTCTTGTCTTCTTGAACTACATCCTGGAGTATTTTGTGCCACTGTTCATTCGGATTTCAGAATATCATGTGGAACTTTTTTGGTTTAGTGTGATCAAATCATTTTAACACCATGACATGTAGTACAACTACATTGTTCTTCAATTGGTACACATAGACACACACTTAGGCGAATTTGAAAATATTGGGTGGTTGTTGGATATGTTCAATTCAAAATACTGGTTTTCATACTAGTCACCACCGTTGATTGCGCAGGTCAACTTGACCACTACCAAGTTCTATTTGCATGCATGTGCACCTCTTGTTCGAACTTTTGAATATTTGTTAAAGGACATGTTTAGGACAGCGTTTTCTGTTGAACGCTCATCATGCTGGCACAAACTCAGGGAACTTTATTTTGGAGCGATATTTTAATCAAAACTGATAGATAGTCAAGTTCATGATTTGTCTTCGATTGAACTTCATCTTACCTATCAAACAATTTCTATATTTGATACTATAACTTGTTTTTCATGCTATACAATTTAATATAAAGGTGTGTTTTACTTTTGGATCCAAAACAGATTCATTAAGTATAGAGACAAAAGGATAACGCATCTGATAAAAAAAAATTCTTTCTGTTATTTAAATGACTCAACTTGGATAGTTGGATGTAAAATCCAGGTTACTAAGAAAATAAATAGTAGCAGAATGTCTCGTACTCTCGTGTTTAGTGTTTGCTACTTATTTATAAATTAGCTTTGCTCTTAATTTCATATTATAAAACTGAGCAGGTCCGCATGCTGCCATTATCCTCCTATTTTATGAATTCCTCCTTGATCTTGGAGAAATAATTGGATTTACTATGCATTAAATATCATTTGAATTATTTATTGAGGAGAATCATCAGGAAACAAGAAAGATGTTTACAAAGAGAACATAAAAACTACATTATGCTAACTACAAAAGATATTGTCATCGTCAATGTTTTCATATTTGTGTTAATTATTGTATTTTCTACTGAATAAAGTCTTTACCTCCGAATTTACTTCAAATTTTAAGTGAGATTCAGATTTTCTTTAAAAAACACTTGTACATTTCTTTCGCTCCATAAGAGCCCATCTAAAAACAGTAACCGTAAATAAATAAATAAAAATGGATCATTTGTCTGCTATTGCAAGCATTTAATTTGGCGGAATTGAACTAGGAATGGATTCTACTGCCTCCAAACTGCAATGTTCATCTTTTAAATCCAACAATAACAACATGTTACAGTCTCAAATGGCCATTGTTACTATGATTTTATCATGCAAATACTATTTATTTATCTTGAAAAGGATTAATAATTTCAACTATGGTAACTACTCAAGTATGATCAGTTTGTACTTTGTAGACATGGCTTAGTACATACCAATTTAAAGAAATTTACTTGGTTCGGCACCAGCAATTTATTCTGTGAGTACTTAATCATCAATGTTTATAATGCTCTTGCAGGTCAGAGTTTGTGGGACTACCGCTTATGTAGCACAAACCTCGTGGATCCAAAATGGGACAATTCAAGACAACATTCTTTTTGGCACGCCAATGAACGGGCAGAGGTATAGGGAAGTGATTAAGGTCTGTTGCCTGGAGAAAGACTTGGAAATGATGGAGTTTGGAGACCAGACAGAGATAGGTGAGCGTGGCATAAATCTCAGCGGTGGGCAGAAGCAGAGGATACAACTTGCTAGAGCGGTATATCAAGACTGTGATATCTACCTTCTTGATGATATCTTCAGTGCCGTTGATGCTCACACAGGATCAGATATATTTAAGGTGATGGCTTGTAACATCTTGTGAGTTGCTTGTGAAGTTCATCCAAGTGCAGTTTCTTAAAAGTTGTCTTAATATTGTGGTTGCAGGAATGTGTAAGAGGAGCTTTGAGGAACAAAACAATTTTGCTAGTAACCCACCAAGTTGACTTCTTGCACAATGTGGATCACATATTTGTAAGTTTACCACTCCTTGGTTCAATGGGGAAACTGTTCAATATTAAAAATCAAGATAGAAAGTCATAATTGAAGTGAAAGCTTCCATTTGTTTTTCTTTCTCATTTCATGTGTGAGTGTAATAATTTTCACAAATGATGAAACAACAGGTCATGCGAGATGGAATGATAGTACAGTCCGGAAAATATCATGATGTTCTAGACTCTGGAATGGATTTTGGAGCACTCGTGGCAGCTCATGAAACTGCGATGGAGCTTGTGGAAACGAGCACCAATATATCAGCTGATGAACCAGAAGAAGCACCAAAATCACCAAAACTTCCATCTCCACGCCCAAGAGAAACCAATGGTGAAAATAACGAACCAAAGTCCCAGAAAGGAACTTCCAAACTTATTGAAGATGAGGAAAGAGAGACTGGTCATGTCAGCCTTGGAGTTTACAAGACATACTGCACTGAGGCATACGGGTGGTGGGGCGTAGCAGCAGTATTGTTTATGTCACTCATGTGGCAGGCGTCACTCATGGCAAGTGACTATTGGCTTGCATACGAGACTGGGGATGATAATGTCTTCAATCCGTCTTTGTTCATTCGTGTCTATGCAATCATTGCAGCAGTTTCAGTTTTTTTGGTGATTATCAGAGCTACTCTCGTCACATTTGTGGGGCTTAAGACAGCTCAGGCCTTCTTCAAGCAGATAATCTATAGCATCTTACATGCACCCATGTCATTCTTTGACACTACACCCTCAGGGAGAATCCTTAGTCGGGTAAGACTTGTGTAAAACCAGCAATTTCAATATGTCAATTGTTAAATTAACTGAAGTAGTTATTGGAAGGTAACACCTGTGTGTTGATATCTTTTCAGGCTTCTACAGATCAAACCAATGTCGACCTCTTCGTTCCTTTCTTTCTAGCTTTGTCCATTGCCATGTACATCACGGTGCTCAGCATCATTGTTGTCATATGTCAAGTTGCTTGGCCAACCGTCTTCCTCATAATTCCACTGGGTTGGTTCAACTGGTGGTATCGGGTACTGACAAAATCCTGCTCCACAATAGTCTCTCTTTTTATTATTATGCTTTCTAGACTCATTATGCATAATAGAGACAAACTTTGTGTATATGCATTGAACTTTAACTGTGTGCAGGGATACTATCTTGCTACCTCTCGTGAGATTACTCGACTTGACTCTATCACAAAAGCCCCCGTTATCCATCACTTTTCGGAAAGTGTCTCTGGAGTTATGACAATCCGGTGCTTCAGGAAGCAGAAAAGTTTTTGCCAGGAGAACATTAATAGAGTGAACGCCAACCTACGTATGGATTTCCACAATAATGGATCAAATGAATGGTTGGGGTTCAGACTAGAATTGATTGGAAGTGTGACGCTATGCCTTTCTGCACTTTTCATGGTTCTATTGCCTAGCAATGTTATCAAGCCAGGTATTTTTCTTCTCAATAAGTGATGGTTCAGAAAATTTATGTTTTATCGGTAGTCAAATTTATTCAACTTTCTCTTGTTGAGTTACTGATGATGACTGTTTTCTCTGATGTAGAAAATGTTGGATTATCCCTCTCTTATGGTTTATCTCTCAATTCTGTTCTGTTCTGGGCAACATACATGAGTTGCTTTGTGGAGAACAGAATGGTTTCTGTTGAGAGAATCAAACAGTTCATAAATATTCCATCTGAAGCAGAATGGGTGATCGAAGATGCTCCTCCTCCTCCAGGTTGGCCCAACCATGGTGACGTTCAGCTCTTGAACTTACAGGTGACAACTCCTACTCTGCCAGCATATCTTTGTTATTTGGGACACATATAGTCTATGAACATAGTTAAGTTCAGAGTTTGGATTCAAAAACTCGGTGGCAACTGGCATTTACAATAGCTAAAAGCCTACTCTCTTGGAACCTTCACCTTCAAAACTTGATCTCCATGTCCTCCAAATTAGAAGCTAAACATTCCATCCAGTCTCATTTAATCAATAAACTCTGTTTGTGAGCCATCTTGCATTGTGCAGAACGTGTGAACTTGCATATTTTTATAAGGGATTTAATTTTGGTTGAACCATGGACCAAGCATAACATACTTTCACTTAACAGGTTAGATATCGACCCAATACTCCTCTGATTCTGAAAGGCGTTACTCTGAGCATCCAAGGTGGTGAGAAGATTGGTATTGTTGGTCGAACTGGGAGTGGGAAGTCGACTTTGATCCAAGCTTTCTTCAGAGTGATGGAACCTTCAGGAGGGAAAATAGTGATTGATGGGGTTGACATTTCCAAGTTAGGTCTTCATGATCTTAGGTCTCGCTATGGTATCATACCTCAAGAACCTGTTCTTTTCGAAGGAACAGTGCGCAGCAACATTGATCCTATTGGACAGTATTCAGATGAAGAAATATGGAAGGTAAACTAATAATCAGTTCTAGTCTCTTCTTATCTCTTATGCCATCATACTTTGCTTTGATGAATTGATGGTAATATTGGGTGTTTTTCATCTCCAGAGCCTTGAACGCTGCCAACTTAAAGATGTTGTGGCAGACAAACCAGAAAAACTCGATGCTTCAGGTAACCTTAACTTTATTAATTGGTTTTCTCAATAAGATAAACTCATTTTCGGTTTCTCTTATAAGGTTGATCTTCCTTAGGAGCTAATGGTTTTCCAACCTTTCTCTTCAGTTGTTGATAGTGGAGACAATTGGAGTGTGGGGCAAAGACAGCTCCTTTGCTTAGGAAGGGTAATGTTAAAACGAAGTCGTATTTTATTTATGGATGAAGCAACAGCCTCTGTTGATTCACAAACAGATGGTGTAATTCAAAGAATCATCAGAGAAGATTTTGCGGCGTGTACAATTATCAGTATAGCTCATAGAATACCCACAGTTATGGACTGTGACAGAGTGCTCGTCGTTGATGCAGGTATGTTCTTCAAACGATATCTTCGTATTCAATTTCAAATCAGAATCTCACTATGCTCACAAAATTTGCACCTTTCTAGTACTAAATATTTATCTAATATGGATGTTGGTTGTCCTGAACCTGCAAATTTTTTGCCTTCTTCTTTTTCTATTGTTTAGGACGGGCAAAGGAGTTTGACAGTCCAGCACGCTTGCTTGAGCGACACTCACTCTTTGCAGCATTAGTCCAGGAGTATGCCAATCGATCAGCTGGTCTATAGACAATCTCAAGTGTTACGGCCATTAGTTCCTGCACCATTGGCTAGTGAATAAATTTCCGAGCAAACACTGCCAGAGTTTAGAAGATGAACTCCAATACATGCAGTAAATTTCCTTGTACCAATTTTGTTCTCCAGATTGTGGCGTTGTTTGAATGTAGCAGATTATTCAGAGCAGTTATATATGTTGTATTCACATTGCGAAAAAGGTTATCTTGTAGGTTCTGAATATCATAATGAAAGTTGTAAGCATTTCTAGCTATTTACTTATTCACAATTCTTCTTCATCTCTATTCTTCTCTAATCGATTGCTGAAACTCCGACTTTTTCAATCAAATCACTTTGAAACTGTAATATCATTTCTATTTTACACATAAACTGGGAACGATTTATTATTATTATTATTAACTTTAGAAAACGAAATTCTAGAATGCATCACTACAACTTCCCATGAACAACAAATCTGGGTTTAGTTTCCCTATAAAATACCAATAAAAAGTCGGGAAATAACTATTTTCAGCTTGAATGCTGTCTCTTCTCCAAAGCAATTCTCCTACCATAATTCTGTTCCCTGAAGAGGTGGAAAAGTTTTGAATTAGATAGTTTTTGTTGGAAACCAAGTTGAAAATTGAGTTTTCTAAAATATGGGTTTCATTGAAGAGGTGGAAATTTTTTGAGTTGAATTAGAAAGTGGAGGTGATGGATTTGTCTTGTTTAATTAGAAGATGGAAATAGTTTTGAAATTGAAAAGTCCGGAGTAAATACATGTTTGATCTAACCCAGTGAGGCCTATATATAGGAGTTTTAGAGCATCCTAGGCCTCCCTTTTAGTTGGTTGAGTAAGTTTCAGAACATCATCTAGTTGAAGGTTGTTCTAGTTGGAGAGAAGAGTGTGTTGCGTCTTGGACACGAATTCCTTGACCTCCTAACAGGATGGAGATTTTGTTCCCTACAGTTGATCAGACACCCAAAGTTGTTAACGAAGTGGTGAAGATGTTTGAATTGCTTTCTGTGAATCGTGGGGTGCAAGATGTTAATGTAGGTAATTATAAATCAGAATACTTGAACTTTGAGATTGATGATCTTAGAAAGAGGATTTCCTTCTTTGAAAGTCTTTCAAAGAAACTAGAGAAGGTGAGAAATCTTTGTTCTATATGTTCATATTGTTTATTATTTTTGTTCTTTAATGCTATACTTACATTCTAGTATAAATGGTTTTCAGGATGTACAATCATCAGAGTCTCAAACAGTTGAGAAATCGGAACCTGAGCTAGTGTTGGAAGAATCAAAGCAAGTCTCAGAGGTGTGTGAGCCTAAGCAAGCATCATTACAAGCAGAGTGTGTAAAGGAGGAAAAAACTGATAAAGATTCGGAGCAACCAGAAGAGCTGACTCTAAAGCATTCGAATGATCTCATGTCAAAGTTGAAAATTTTCGTTATCAAGGTAAAGAAAATGATCAGCAGAAATAGTCTCAAGCCTCGAGCATCAATGCAAAGAAGACTTATCATTGAAAAGTCACAAATAAAGCTTAATCATGCTCAAAGAGGCTCTCTTTCATAAGGCAAGGGTGATATAGAAGTGTGAATCGCACAATTTGCTATACATTCAAATAGACTAGTAAGGTCATAATATTGTTTTTATTCGTTTTAGATGTAAAATTGTTTGTTTTGGTTGGTGCTTTCAGGTTATGATTATCAGTGTGCGACGCTTTACATGTTTATAGAAGTATAGTGTTTTCTTGTCTTTGCAAATTTGCTATAATAATAGATTTGCTCTCATGCATGATATACCTTGTTGTCTGAGTAATTCACACTGTGGTTATCCAAAATATTGTGATTAATGGTGACTTTTAGTTTTCTTTACGCCAGTTTCTATGCTCTGGACATCGACGCATCAATTTATTTCCAAATTATGTCTGATCAATGGTAACGCCAAGTCACCAACAAATACAAGATACAGTCTGAAAAAGGAAACTCCAGTTGCTAGTGACAATAGAAGGCTACATGGAAGGCCAAACACTGTTGTAATGTGAGATAGTTTATTGGTGCATGTGTGTAATTGGGAACTCCTTGAAGAAGAGGAAGGGTTTTTTAAATTTGGGCCCAAGCTTAGCACAAACACTTATTAGGCAATGTTAATCAGATTGTATTTCTATGGAAGTTTTCCAACAAAAAAAAGTAAGTCCAGGCAGCCAATGCTACCAGACATTTTTTTGTCAGAGTTTTTTTTACACTTTTACCAAATCTCTTTAAAATACAACCACAAATATCGGTAGAAGTATAAAAGAGCCCAACCCTGACAAAAAAATAGCTAGTAGCTCTGGCCGCTTAAAATTATTGCACAAAAAATTAGGTTGGTGCAACAAAATCAAAACATCCCAAAATATCGACACAACAAAAAGTTGATGCAACCGAGCCAAATGGTGGAATACACATATCAACTCCCTAACTCAGTAGATTTTGTTTCCATGACACAACCAAACGCCCTGAATATTTTTTGGAAAAAATAAAGATTCTTGAAATTTATTTCCATAGTATTTTTTTCTTGAATATTTGTTTTTTTTTTAAAGAGACAAAATATTAACAATTGCATAAGAGGATCAACCTTGGTAGGTCCATTCGGAATCTCAACTTCGGTAGTCTTAAAAGTTTTACACCTTATTAAGTACAAGTAGGCATATCACATATCACATATCACATGGAAAGCCTATCTATCTTTTCCCACCCCAACCTCTTCATTTTCTCTCCTTTCAATTTCTTGTTCTCATGTTCTCCTTCGGCTCTCGTACAAAGAATGACAAATTACACTATAAATTCTTTGACTGAGTTCAAGCAAATAAAGAGTGACAAATAAATTTAGTAAATGTTAAAGTAGTTTCAAGTTGCATTCTGATTTCGGAGAATAATTTAGATGCAGCATCAGTCCTCAGATTTAGATTCAGATTTTAAGATCTAACAATGATTAAATTATAAAGATATAACATGAAAAATCTAACATTATTTATAAAGAACTGAAATGAATTACTTTTTTTTTTTTGAAAAAGGCGAGTTAGGTTTTTAAAGATTCCATAAACTATCTATAGGTCAATACTCATTAGAAAACAACCATAAACTAGAACGTGAGGGACAAACGCACACAGACGTAAGGGACAAATGCATGCATTATCAATAAGATAAATTGTACAAATTTCAGCTAGATTCAACGAACTCTCTTCAATATACATATCAAAACATCGACAACACTTGTCACCGTCATGTTCCAAACCTCTTGTTGGGTGCTCAAGCCCCAAATTAGAAAGTGACTAAAACAAAATTGTAAAATTTCTTCTTTGTTTGTTCTTCGTGTCTGAGGCGGGAATTCTCCAATTTCTTATCTCTAAAATCTAAAATTAGGGTTTAATCGATTTCCCAATTCACTCTAAACCCTTTCATTCACATTTTTTTTAACCCTAATTCGATCCCAACACCCAATCTTTTTGCTCCGAATCGCTTCACCGCTCTCAAACCACACATAAAACCCCCAATTTCTCTAGGGTTTCGTTCAATATAAAAACTTCCTTTTTGGCGAATTTGGCGAAATCGGGAGTCGGTTTCTAGGGTTTTCGATGTGATCGGTCGTCTATTATGGGTGCATTAGCTTCGAATCGAAAGCGGGGAGAGAATATTTTCAGCTTTAACGGTTTCTATTCGCAATCGCCTTATCGAGCTGATCTTCGAATTGCGAAGAAACCCAGAGTTTCGTCCATGAATTTGAGCCCAGAGGATCTCTCCTCTTCATCAAATTTTTCGCCCAATCCGTTTTCAACACACAATACAGTCTCGAGGATTCGACAGTATCCGAAACCCACCCAGGGTTTGAGAAGAGAAGTTCATGCCCCTGTTAGACACCATCAGTTTAGTAAACCTTCTAATGAAATGGGGGTTTTGTTTTCTCAAGTAAAACAGGCGAAAAACCTCGCCCTTGCGTCGTTTTGGTGTGCGAGGAAGGAGAAGGCGGAGTGCTCGAAGGTGGTGATTTTGGATGATGAGAGTGATGAGGAGGTGGCGATATTGGATACTGGGAGGACTGAAGAGATGGGGATTGGTGTTTTGGAGAAGGAGCCAGTTGAAAGTAATGTGGATGCATATTTGAAGGAGAAGTATGAGAAATTTGAGGAGAGTGGGAGTGAGTTTAGACCGTCTTCTTCGGGAGTGTCCTATTTGAGTAATCAGACACTAAAAGGTGTTGATGAGACGGGAAAGTTGTTGGAGTCGCTTTCGGTGAATCGTGGGGTGGAGGAGTATGATGTGGGGATGCTTCCACATAAGAAACTTTATGATTCGGCGGAGAGGCGGAATTCTAAATTAGGACACTTGAGCTTTGAGATTGATTATCTTACAAAGAAGCTTTCCTTCTTTGCAAGGCCTACGAAGAAACCCGAGGAGGTGAAATATGCTTGTTGTATATTTTTATGGTTTCGTACTATTCTTATTTCGTAATGCTATAGTTACATTTCAGTTTAAATGGTTTTCAGGATGCAAGTCAGCAAGCATTCATTCCTCTTACAGATGAAGAAGAGCAAGAAGTTTCAAATGCATTGTCGCATTCTAATAGGTACTGATGTTGTTTAAATATTTGTAGTAAATATCACATATGTAGGTTGTCATCTTACGTTTTGTGCGGATGCAGGAGGAGAGTTTTAGTCAAACATGCTGTCTCTAATATTGAGATTACCGGAGAAATGATGCAATGCTTGAGACCAGATGCTTGGCTGAATGACGAGGTAATCCTTGTTTCAACAAGTCATTCTCATTGGAATACATAAATATGTCCTATCTTGATAGCACTATTCTCTAGTGTATCAGAACTTTGGTATATACTATTTACTTTCATATCCTTACGGGAACACTCAAAACACTAAATGTTAAGTGCCTACTGCCTACTGTCAAATCTACTTGCTTGGATGCTCACTAGATTAAGGTAAATGGAAAATTTCTTGACACTATTTTATGTAAAACACTGTGAAATTAGGAAGTTGAAATCAAAACTACGCAGTTTATATGGACATTAGTCGCTTCTTGGTCCAGGAGTGAATAGCAAGTCATCGAGTTACTCAGGGAGTGATTGGGAATTACTTGATGATTCATCAAACTATGGCTTTTCTCGCTCTCTAAGTAACATTAATTGGTTAAAAAAGACATATTAGAGTTATTATATATTAACACACTGCAATAAATAACAAAAAGACATGTGTATTACGCGGCACAACCTCAAAATATGTTAATAACTAGTAAAATACAAACCAACATTTAATGCCATTCAGAGTTACTAAAGTATCTCACATGAAAAAACATTAATAAGTACATTAGTCGTGAATATCATGGCTAACATTTCCACCATAATCATTTAGTATCAACATCAATAATTTTATCATCTAGATCACTTGGACTCCTTCACCATGTTTCCACCGTCCATTATCCTCTCGTCACTGTTCTACTCCTAATCCTTGATGTTGTATATGATATCAACTTCTCATTGCACTAGCCTTTTATTATATGAAAAATGGAAGTAAAGTGTCTAGAAAGTACTCGTCGAGTAGAAAAATTGCTCTTTCGGGCTAGTAGAATGCCCAACTGTAATCAATACTGGATCGCTTTAAGTCCTTGTTACGACTCACAAGTAGCTTTAAGTCCTTGTTACGACTCACAAGTACTCTCTGAATTAACTGCATTGAGTAACAAAACTAAAATGTCTCCAACAACAAAAAATCTTGAGTTTCCGATGTCCTTGTTTCTTGTTAAAAAATTTGTTTCACATTTGTCAATGATAGCTTTTGGATGTATAAACACCATAGCTATTGTAGTATGGTTGTGAGCCTTGTGGCATTTACTAAGTACTTCTATAAAGGGTAAAATTTCTTGAAGTAGTATGGTTTCAGTGATTTACCTCAACCAAAGCATAATAAGATTAGCAAGGAAGTATTTGAAGTTAACCCTCTTAGATTTTGACTTTGGTCCTCGATGCCATAGAAGCACCAGAATCTCCCTTGTGACACTTCTTTTCCATAGAGAACTACCCTAGAATATCCATTTCTTTATCTTGATCTGTTGGCCGATGACATGGATAGGATATGGACTTTCGTAGTAGCTTTCCGAATCCCTTTGCAAAGATGCTAACATTCCGGTCTGTATAAGTTTTTACGATTCTAAGAAATCCAGGCACCTTAAGAAGATCCAAATGGTTATTATGAATGGCTTTTTGCTAGAGTGCAATTGAGAACTAGATACTTTTAAATCAGAAAATACCATCTACCTCCAGGCCTTTTCTAATCAACTAGTAGGGAGATGGTTGCAAAAAGTTGTCCACAAGAAGAATGAAAGGTGTTGTGAAAGTTGCTTGTAGAACATCAGCATTGTAGAAAGCTTCTTTATGCTTCAGAAGTAATAGGTTCATCAATCACTTCATAGAAAGTTTTGATGTCCACTCTTCAATTTTCATGAAAACATTCACTATTTGACCTATTCCACCTCTTTATCAAACAAAGCCTTAGAGAAAAATATAGGTCTGGCCACATCATTCTCCTTGATGCCAGATTCTTTAACTAATCCCCTAATCCAGACATCCTTCAAATGTGAGAAGCCTATCAATATGCCACGTTTGATTAAGTCAACTACTCAATCTAATTATGTAAATTTATGTAGCTCAAAAATAAAAAGTTGGAGATGAAGGAAGCTATTAAACTCAAGTACACAAAACAGATTAATTGCAGTGCACATACAATTAAGTTTTACCAAAGATGTAACCCCTATTCCACATAATGATGTAGTCTGTAGACCTTTAAAATATGAAATACGTGTATGGAAATACTAATTGAATAGAGTATTTAAGGAAGATATGCATGCATGCGCACTTTCTAGCTGTTATAAACTAAATTAGCTTTATCAAGATATAATAAGTAATGTTGTGCGGTTAATGATCCTTGATATTCATGGGTTTCTTATTCTTTTGTAGGTCATAAATGTGTACCTTGAATTATTAAAAGAGAGAGAAAAAAGAGATCCGAAAAAGTTCTTGAACTGCCACTTCTTCAACACATTCTTCTATAATAAGGTTAGCCTGTTACTCGTGTTATGCAAACTGCAAAGATTTTATTTCATTACATCAATTTTATCAACACAAGACACCGTTTTAATGTTAATTCCTGCTCAAAATTTTTGTTGTTATTTGGGAGTCCTGATTGACAATAAAACTCTCTGGTGGCCAGGATTTATTCTTCTTCTTTCTGATTTGTTGTGTAGTTGAGTAGCGGGAGAGCAGGTTATGATTATAAAGCGGTCAAAAGATGGACTACACCAAAGAAGTTAGGGTACGGCCTTATCGAGTGTGACAAGGTAAAGCATCTATACCCTTTCTGAACTTTTCTTTTCAAGTTCTGTTCTATCTTATAAGCCCTGGATTATTGCATCATATCTTAATGAATTTATTGCAGATTTTTGTTCCCATTCACAAGGAGATTCATTGGTGCTTAGCAATTATCAACCAAAAGGAGCAAAAGTTCCAATATCTTGATTCACTTAGAGGCAGGGATTCCAAAGTGCTGAAAGTTCTGGTATGTTAGAGACATTTGTTTATGAAAAGAGTACTGTATACTTTTACAATCTGCAACGGCTCCAAAATTTTGTTCTCAAGTTAAAAAAATAAGTTAGATATATATCGTTCAGCTACAATACTCCACTCTTTTTCCTTTCCCCATTCTCTTGTTTTTCAAAATGCCTAGAAAAATAGTTTTTCTTTCCTTCTGAGGGGAGGACAACGAAGTTGCTTTCTTCCCTCTGACCTTGGGTTTCCCCTACTGGACTTTATATTAAATTAGATTCATCAACCCTTTAGATAGTACTAGGAACGGAAAGTTATGATAGCATCTCGTAGCTTTGAAGTAAGTAATAATAAAAGAAGGATCCTATCATTCTAGAATATTTTGTTTTAAGTTTGTATGCCACATATACATGCCACCTACTGTGGCGGGGAATGAACGTGATGGTAACTGGGAACTAGTGACATTGTTTAAGAAAGAAATAATGAATGGATATACTAGATTTATAATCATCTGTTGTCCAGCCAAACTTAGAGGCAAGAGAAGTTTATTAGCGAAAAATTTAAGAGAAGTTTATTAGCGAAAAATTTAGGACTTGTTTAAAGTGATTAAGTACTTATAGTTCAATGCTTATTTCTCAAACTATAACATAGTTAATAAAGATTTCTTTTATCTCGATTGGATGGGCTGTTTTACTCAATTTATGATATGAAAGACTAGTTTGTTAGAAATTTAGAGTATATTTTATTGCTGAACTTTATCAATAGAAGGAAAAGATTTTATGGTATAATTTTATGCCTTAGTTTTATCATCAGAGGCAAGTTAGGTTGGGCGAGAGAGAATAGTTAATCATTTGTACTGTATTCTGCTATGTCTTATATGTTTCACTTGATATTTATACTTTTATTGCAACATTAAAATTTCTCCTACCTAAAAGCAAGCATGGATTCGAATATGACCTGGACATGGAGATATTACAGATTTTAAAAAAGTAGGATACGAATACGGCAAGGACAACATAAAATGATAATTTTATCTTTTTATAGTTGACATGTTGTAATAAATGTTGTTAAGTATTTGCTTAATATATTATGGAAGGTATACAGTACTCATGTTGCCTTTTTTTATTTGGAAAGAAGTTCAAGTTTTATTGAAACAGCTGAAAGACTACAAATGGAAGCAAAAACAAAGGTTGCTTCAACCTCGAGCTTCGAAATTGAGAATATAACATTAACAATCCCATATGTTATATTATTTACAAGTAAATCATATAACCTCCAAGCCTGCACAAAGAAGAAATGGGAAGGTCAAGGGAGGAGAATTGTTTCAATAAATTTTATCCTTTCTATATAAAATAAATAAATAACAATAATAATAAAAAGAAGTATGAAAAACATATTTTGGAAGTTAGTACATGAGTTGCAATATTGACCTACAAATCAATATGAAACTAATTGATGAAAAAGTAAATAATAAACTGTACAGGCGTGTCCTCGGCTTGTCTCCAGCATATCTCATTTTTTTTTCCCAAGACATTTTCGACATTCTGCATCGGTGTTGAATATCGATACATGTATCCGTGCAGTTACATGCCACCAAACCAATTAAGCTCATGCATGTCCTTATTTTATAATGTATGTCAAACTTCATTCTAATCATTACTCTTCCCCAAGGTCAAATTTCAAATTCCAATATCCTCATCTTGGATCAAATCACGCCTTACTCTAGCTACATCCTTATATCCATGTTGTCTTTTTTATTTGTTAATAAGTGAAAATGTGGGGTGTCTAGAGGGAGGGAAAGCATACAAAGCTCCTTCAAAAGTCATTAGGCGAACCGGCCAAGTTTCTCACGCTTAAGCGGCCGCGTAGGCTAGCCTTTAATAGCACATGTAGTAAGAACAATATCAATAAGGCTGCGTTTGTTTTCATTAAGAAGTAAGAAGTGCTTACTGGAGTTAAGTTTTGCTTCTAATTAGGAGTCAAGTTTTGCTTCACAAAACAAACACTCTAATGGGTCAAAGTTCTGATTCAAAAGTTTGCTTCTAATTAGAAGCAAAAACAAAGACCCCCTACTAGCTCAGTTGGTAGACTTTAGACTTGTAGTGGATGGTATTCAAGTTAAGGTATTCAATAGTTTCCCCTCATTTCTGACTTAAGCTGTTTCAGATGTCTCCAGTCTCCCCAACGATATGAAATATCCAGGGATGGTAATCTAATTGCGTTGAAATTTTTCTTAGTTTTCTTTCAATTCAGGCGTCATCTTGTCAATAAGTGACTCTGTCCAAATAGACAGTTGTATATATTTACAATAACAAATGTTAATACAAGATTTAATGGTCTCTTTATTTTATTTTTTTTCTGTGCAGGCTAGGTATTTTGTGGATGAGGTTAAGGATAAGAGTGCAAAAGATATTGACGTAAGTGCTTGGCAGCATGAATATATCAGTGACCTTCCTGAACAGGAGAATGGGTATGTATGGTACTCCTTTAATTGTATGCCATATTCTTGGGAAGTTATTACTGAACAGAAGTTGTTAGAATAGTAGTGTTAAATGTTAAAAATAGTGGCGGTGATGATAATAGATGTGACTGGTAATAATAACTGCAAAGTAGTTTGTCAGGATGGTGAAACATGTATCCGGGGTTTTATTTATTATACAGATTTGTTTGTTGTATCCATTTTTTTTTCCGGAAACTTTTTTATCTATTACAAAGGATGTGCAAAGGCTGAAAGCTATCATCTCTAATCATTTTAGAAAATCCTTATAAAGGTGTTTCCACATTTCTGTTATGTTAATGACCGGCGAATGCTTGAAAGCTCTACCTTTCAAGGAGTGAAAGCCAATTACTTTATTAGGATCCTTCTCATTCTGACAACGCTGTCCCAATGGTAGGTCAACCTCTATCCAAGAAGTTGTATTCACCTACTACCATGCCGTCCATTATAAAATATCAACCTCTAGATCGCAGTTGGATGTCGGTTAGCTCTGATATGAAATGTTCAGAACCACCAACCATATGCTTTATATTCATTTGCAGTTACCAAACTGCACATGAGAATGCCAAATCACATCACATTTAGATAAATGATGGTTTCATTTATATGCTAAACAGTCAAAGGTACTTGTCAAATTTTAATAATAACTTTCGATTAGGAAGAAGGAATCTGATGTACTGATAATTGCCTTTTCTATGTTCGTTTAACGTATTGTGTTGACCATAATGACAAGTACTGTGATTCCCCATGTTCACTAGAGTTCTTTGGTGTTGATGTCTTTGTTGCTCGTGTTACTTATTATCTGGAATCTGAAAATTACTTTTGTTCTTAAACAGGTCTGATTGTGGTATGTTCATGATCAAGTACAGTGACTTTTACAGCAGAGGTTTGGGGCTCATTTTTAAGCAGGTAGCTATGAATTTAAAAAGTGTAGTTTCCAGCTTTATTCATTTATTTACGTTGTTCCTTGCATTATTTAAAAGGACAAATGCAATAGTATAGTTTGGACTTTCTCAAGAGTTTTATCTTTTCACATTAAATAAGTATATATATTTATATTAAAATATTTATAAAAAAAAAAAAAAGTGGACCAGTTATTCAGTTTTTGCATGGACTACCCTGTTTTATAATCACTACCTCTTTAATTTCCCTACAGTCACTAGGAAAAACTAAGGTTGTGTTTGATTTCAAGAAAATTTGCCAAAAGTGAGGAAGAGGAAGAGAAAGTGAAGATGATGCATTTTGTGATTATGGCTAACCTCTTGCTTTGTTATGTCCCTAAGTGGCATGATCAGTTTGTCACTCGTTATTATTCCAACCAGGCCTGGCTTGGACTAGAGTAGCTCTGCAATGTTTGAATAACATTGATCTCTCAAAACTTGCATTTTTTATCTTCCAAAAGTTGCTTGTCTTGATAAATCAACTGTTGTAAATTTCGTTATGCTAGAAATTTTATCATCATCATAGATGGTTGTTATCAAAAGCTGATTCTCAGTTTTTTGGCTTTTCCTAGGAGCACATGCCCTATTTCAGGAGGAGGACAGCCAAAGAGATCCTGAGGTTGAAAGCTGAATAAATTAATCAGTTTAGGTTGGAGGATTCTTGCAGGTGACATTCATGTGCCAGTAACATATATAAAATCTGGATACGTGATGCCTGATGTTACAGTAAAATTCATACCTTGGGTAGGGTCCGTATGTTTATATTGTGCGTAAAGGTGTTCTTTAACTGGACTGAACTTGTAGTTGGGCGTCCAACTCTTTATATACCCAGAATGTTAGGACGTTAGTGAATTGAGAGTTATGTGTACATTTTGAGAGAAGCCTCCAGGTGAGAGAAGCCTGAGTTGAAAGGTAAATTTTGAGTGTTATTTACTCTGTGTTCTGTCAATCCTTTTAGTAGGTTTTTTTTGTATGTTTGTTAGTTTTCCACCTTTTGGTTACTTCAAATATGTAACTCGTGTTCGTTGTGGCAAAAGTAATTACAATGGCACACAATTGGTTTCTTAAAAATCTAGTCTGACTATTTTCCCGTGTTAGCCCGTGTAGGGTTTTTCTTTGTATGGTTACGTTTACTATCTCAGACTATTTAAGTCTTAGGGAGGCTTGGAAGAATATCACTCCATTCGCTCATTTGTTTTTCAGAAAATCTCTAACCACATGCAGCTGTGCTTTTACTCGCCAAGGAAGAGCTTTCTATGGCTCAACAATGATTCATGAGATCACTGAGAATTTAACTTCGACGTGGGAGTCAACAAATAATTGGCTGAAGGCCTGAACCCTTGGTTATCTGCTCTTTGGACTTCAGCTATCCATTACCACATCCACAAGCATATCAGGTCGAATCTTTTATGGTGTTTACAAGTCCAAGCAAAACAGGATTAACTAAACTGCAAAGACTATTGCTTTGCACAAATGTCCAACGACGCATCATTTTTTGTGGCTAAACACTTCTTATCTGCCTAATATTCTCTTTCTTTCTTTTCCCCTCCAATAATCTGCCTAATATTCTAACTTTTCATTTTGGTATTGTGGATTGATTCCGTACTCTTATTTTGCTCAGCCATTCTTTTGTTTCCATCACTCTTCATGAGACAACAAACTGGCATTTCATTACGTGCCGGCATCATGCAAACAGTGACAGAGGCCTAATCCGTGGGCTGTCTTCTGGATCATACAACGTCACCCTGGTTGCAAAACTTGGTTCTAAATCCTGCTTCTCGGTATTTTCGATAATTTTTTTTTAGAGGTGAGGCAATGAGTATGATCCCGGAATGCAATTTGCAATGCTCCAAAGACACTAATGAGCGCACTAATTCTTCATCATTGCATCAACAGTAACAGAAGAAAAATCACAAAACTTTACAATCAAAATTTTACTAGGTTTTTTTGATGATAAATTCAATTTCTAAGTAAGTCTAATTTTCAACCTTATCTTTCAATTGCAAACTCTCAAAGTCCCCAGTATTACATGTACAATACTAAGTCAGCCACTGGTAAACAAGCAAGGTTTCTGTTCTTGTCCATGCTATCAAACACCCACAAAACTATTATTAAGTCTATTATGGCCTAACACCATCTCCATGATTGATTGGATGAACACACCTTTATCATATGGTCCACCAGCACACAAGAAGTTCAATCCAATACCATTACCAATAGCACCACCACCACATACAACCCTCCACTGTGGCTTATTTACAAATTTCTCATGCTTTTAAATACCAAAAGAAGTGTTATTCCCTCTCTTTAAAACTCCTGCAACCACCAGTCATCCTACATATACATAATAGTCCCTTTTAAGTCACTCCTCCTACAAACCTTCTAGTAAAGTTTTCCCAGAAAACTCTCAATCAAGAAACAAGCAACTAAGCTTTACCAATGGAGACTGAGACTGAGACTAAGATGGAGAAACAAGTCATGGTGGTAGGAATTGATGACAGTGAACACAGTTACTATGCTCTAAACTGGGCTCTTGATCACTTCTTCGCACCTTTCGCCGGGAATTATCCCTTCAAGCTTGTGGTTGTACATGCTAAACCTTCTCCTACATCGATTGTCGGCTTCGCTGGACCTGGTAATGAATGATCCTACAACTTGTTTTTGAAATATCTTATGTTTTTGTTGAACTAGTCAATTTTTTTCTTTTTAATAGTTCTTTTTTTTTTGGAATACTAGATTTTGATGAGCTTAATTAATGAATTATGTTGTTTGGAAAGTTAGATACAAGATTTATTTATTAGTTGAGTGAAGTCGATTTAATATATTGTTTGAATATGGTTTGTGACTGGGGTTGTTATTATACTTTTGTTAGTTGGTGGTTAAGTGAGATATTTGGTTCATTTTGTAATGAAATATATATTGCTTTCAGGGGCTGTTGAAGCATTCCCAATTGTAGAGCTTGATCTAAAGAAGATAGCAGTCAGGGTTATCGAAAAGGCGAAAGAATTGTGCATCAGCAAATCGGTAACGATTGGTTGTATTAATTACATAGTTTTCTTGATGAAGTTTCAACATTTTTTAATTGCTAATTCATTTCAAGCTGGTGTGAACATGGAAATTGTTGGTGGTGGTCATCGTCCGATGATTGAAATGGAATTATAAACATACCAGAAGACATAAGAAAACGCCATAGGTGTTTTAACCTTTGAGTACAAGATTTGGTAAACATTTCGTGGTAGATCTTAGGCAAATGTAAAACATGATTTGACACAAGAAATGGCCATCAAGTGCAATTGAATCGACAAGATCAATTCACCCAAGCCTGACGATTAAAACAGGAATAGCTTATTGAGTTTTGAGTGAGTAAATTACATAATCTGAGGCTTTGTGAGTGAAACTGGCTTTACTTATGAAGCTTAGTAGTAAAACTGGCTATATATCTCAAGCTTTCTAAGTTTTAAGAACTATTTTGCTTCTTTGAATTCCCGCGTAAGGTGGTAATACAAGCTTGTTAGGTTTGATACTACCTTTTGCCGTTTTACAATTGTTGTACTACGCGCAAAGTTGAACTCCCCACTCTATACCACTGGTACTATTGATCCTGTCCCAACTTGACTACCCTAGAAGTGGCGGGGTTGTAAGTTCTTACTCAAACATGCTTCAGTGGTATTAGAGGAGAAGTCCACATCCAGTCCCTTCAAATATTTTTATAATCTATGAGGCTGGTCCTCAAGATATCGGGAATGGGCTTTGATGATGATGATGATGAGGCGTAAGTCATATTCCAAGCAGATATTAAGATAAATCCTTAAACGTCGGAAGTTAGTCACTCTAAGTTATTCTTTTAACTTTGTTATGAATATTCTGTTGTGATAGGTTTGAACATCTAAGGGGCTTGAAAACTGCCTCAGTGCAATGGTTTTCTGAAGAGTTCCAATTCATTTGCAGGTGACTGATGCAGAATTTGAAATTGTGGACGGCGATGGTAGAACTGTCTTGTGTGAAGCAGTAGAAAAGCACCATGCTACCATGTTAGTTGTCGGCAGTCATGGTTACGGAGCTATTAAAAGGTATACACATTGTTCACTCTCGATCCAATCCTCAACTGTTTTGTGGTAGATGAACTGGTGAATAGTTGCTAGTTAGTACTTATCAGTGAGTTCTGAGTTACGACAAGCATCAAACCCTGATTATGGTATCGATAGTTTCATACTACACACTTCACGTCAGTAAGGGACCATATACTCACTTCTACCTGTATATGATGGATGGTCTGTGCACTAAATATGCCTTTGCATTATACCATTGGCCAAGTATGTCATCCAAGCTGTCGGGGCGTATCCTGACAGGAAATTTTTAGAGCCATACACTATGTAGTATTTATATTTCCACAGTTCTCATCTAAATATGGTTTAATCTTGCTGCAGGGCTGTTCTAGGCAGTGTAAGCGACTACTGTGCTCACCATGCCCACTGCACCGTGATGATTGTGAAGCAACCCAAAGTACACAAACACCATTAGATGATTAAATTTTTTTTTTTAATTATCTGGAATAAGCCAACATGTGATGGTATTGTGTTAAAACTGTTGTTATAGTATTCAACTGTTCCGATTGGATTATATGTATGTCGTGCCTGTTATATACAAACATGAGTCTTGTAATGCAAATTTTCTTGTTCTGTGTTTCAATGTTGTGCCGTGTTAGTGTTTCAGTTCAATGTTAAAAGGATAGGCCTTGCAAACCATATTGACTCAATGAAACAAACACAGCCAAATGAATCATGAGTTGCTATTTGACTCCCAAGATTTGATATGGCTATGTTGCAAGGAAATGTACTGCTTTATCGTGCTTATTCATCGAAGACGAACAAGAGATTGCCATTGACAAGGCTGATGATCCAGAGTGTAAGTAGGGAGTCCGAATTTGGTGACGATGAAATGGAGTCCAGCACTGATCAAAGATCATTCTACTATGCCCTTGAGGAAGCCTAATCAAAATATCATTAAATCTTCACTGATCAAAAATTCTCATAACATAACGAGTACTATCAACATATCATTTAAGATAACCAACACTTGGACCAAATCAAAACCTAGTGCACATATTGTTCTGAGTATACAACTAACATACTAAAATGAAGACTTGACATACTCAAAATACAAGCCAATCTCTTAACACTTGATCTCTTTCAAACCATGAGCTAAGTATAAGAATGTTGGATCAGTTGCTCCTTCCTTGTAGTAGGCGAAGACCAAGCTACAATCATCATGCATGCTCTCCCCAACGAAGCTGCAACAAAAGTGACATGTTATTAATCGCTCCATATACTGTACTATAACAGGACTTAGGACATCAGTCGATACTCTATATATAAAATTGGTAGATAAATCAAGGAAAGTGTCATACAACTGAAGATCCTTGAGTTTTGAAAGCAAGAATTTGGTTGCTCCCTCAATGTTCTTCTTGAATGCTTCTTGCGTCTCCCCTTCCAATTTAGGTGTTAACAACTTGATATATCGCTTGATGTATGTGACAAACTGTTTCTTGTCAAATGGGGGTTGCTCCTAAGAATACATACAAGTTCAAGTCAGTTCACTGTAGAAAAATTAATTGTAAAAAGATGAAAGTAGAGAGTAAACATCACCAACCTGAAGTCTAAAGGTATCAACAATATCAACGACCTTAACAGTCTTGTCATCCACACCTTCATCCTCATCTGCACCTTCAGCGGAAGGATTTGCACCAATGTCCACATCGACTGCCCCTTGCGCAACCCACTGCCAACAACATAAAACAAGAATGTGCCATTTAATATAATAATTTCAGGAAACTGTCGCCAAGGGAAAAAACATGCAACACCAACATGCTTTAAAAATGGTAACCAAACTAAGTCAATTTGATATTAATAAAAAATCATTTCAAAAAAATAAAAATAAAAAGTGAAACATGAAGATCATATCATACTGACCTTTCCTTCTACTTCCCACAATGCTCCATTCTCAATTTCCTTGTATGGAAATGAGTCTGAGAGGAGCTCATCACCTGAAAACCATTATTGAGAAAAGTCACCCTAATTGACATATTGCAGATACATGTGTTTTTGGTAAACAGTCGTCCGGACCTGGTCACTGCGACCCCCTTTGTGAGGAGGCACCCTTCTCCTGAAGTTACGGAGCTATTTTTACGTTATGGTTTATCCGTGTTTATGATGGAAATCTTAATCCACCAGCTGAGAAAACACTACCATGTTATTTCCCATCCCTTGTGATCTATTGCCAGTTAAATTCAAGCTAAAGAATAATAGCTGATAAGGAAAAAAGAAGAGGATGGAAAAAAATATTGGAACCAGTTCATCCCTAAGGCACGCAGTGGTCAAGCCATAGGGGCAGACGTTCAGTCCCTAAACTAATCAATCTTTTACAATCCAATAAACAGAAAAACAGGTCTAGGGTTCAATTAGCCGAGCCGAAAATGGCGAGTTATCAAACTAGTCTTGCGACACACAATTCATCCCTTCAATTATCAAACTAGTCTTAAATTATCTAATCTAACTATTCAAAATCACAACCATTCACTTTTTTTTTTGGGAAGATCCACACAAAATAAAGCACGAAATATTTATTTATTTTTAGTTCCGAAATTTCTTTCAAAATCATTTATTTTCGTTAGGCCAATATAAATTTCTAGTATTAAATTTTGTTATATAAGTGATTATGCAATTTGTAGTTCGTATATTAATGACATTATGAATCTTATCCGACTCTTTAAGTAGTACGCAAGAATTTAAAAGCTTAAATTATATTGATAACTTCGAAATTACAATTAAAATTTTATATTTTTTCTATACACAACGAAATATCAACTTACCGAAATTACCTTGAAAAACGAAATCCCAATCCTTGATATAAAAAAAAATAAAATAAAAAAGTAACTGAAATTTTAATTCTTTCAAGACTTTGAATTCTGATTGAGAAAGCTTGTGTGATATTACATCATCATCATTAAAACCCATTCCCGATTGCGTGATATTACATATCTAAGCTAAATCAAATAGCTAACAAATATTCAGTTTCAATGCAAAGTAACACTGAATTAAAAAAAAAAAAACAATTCCCAATTGAAATCCTAATACAATTCTATAACTTGAAAACCAAAGCAGTTATTTTTAAGCTATGGTTTATCTGTGTGTTTATGGTGGAAATCTTAACCCACCAGCTGAGAAAACACAACAATGTCATTTCCCATCCCCTAGTGATTTAATGCCAGCTAAAGATTAATAGCTGACATTGAAAAATAAAAGGGGGGATGGAAAAAAATATCGGGACCTGTTCATCCGTAAGGCACGCAGTGGTCGAGCCATCGGGGCAATATCCGGTCCCTAAACTAATCAATCTAACCATTCAAAATCACACAACCATTCATTTTTTTTTTTGGCATATCTATGCTTTTGGAGTACCAAATTTTTTTTCAAAATACGAAATATTTATCTTCGTCAGATAAATCTCAATTTTTAATATTATATTTTATGTGATTCTTATGCAATATGTAGTAAGAGTTTAATCGTTTAATAACTTTAAAATTACAATAAATTTATTATTATTATTATTATTATTTTTTTTTTTATGGTTTTTCATTGTCAAACTTAACCCAATTAACTCGAAAAACGAAATCACATTCCTTAGATAAAAAGTAATTCAAATTCTGATCGAGAAAGTTTGCCTGATATTACAGATCTAAGCTAAATCAAATAGCTAATTGAGATTCAATTTCAATGCAAATTACTACTGAATTAACAAAAAATATAAAATTCACAAAAACAATAAAGAATCAAAGCTATGAAAAGATTTGAATCTCAATGATAAAATTACCTGTAAGAAGATCTTGGTAGACTAACATGATTGCAGTGAAGATACCAAAAAAGAGGGTTTGTGGTATTTATAAAGGGAGGAGGATTGCGCACTGTGGAATTGGAATCAACTTGTGGTCACTGCGCATATCTTTCTGCATGTCGGCAGGGTGAGAAAATAAAAACCGAATCAACCTATCAATCCGGTTTGGTTTGATTTTGGTTTTGGTTCAATTTTCAATTTTAGGTTAAGAAAACAATATTTATATATAAGAATATAATGATTTATGGAAAGGGTGTTCGGCTAAAATTTATGTTTGCATAAAACTGAAATACCCGACCAAAATTGAAAGTTTTATGTGTGGAAATATAGTCTAGTCTATATAACAAATCAAAATGGTGTTTCAAGTTGAAGATAAAAGACAACATAAAGATTTGATGTTTACAAAAGGAGAGGTTGGAGAAACAAGGTTTTTAACTTTTATGCCCCAACCAACTTTAACCATCACACTTCTAAATATTTTTATTGAATTTGAGTGTCAAAGACACGCAGTGGCGGACTCAGGATTTTAGTCAAGGGGCGAATAGCAAGCAAAAAAAAAAAAAAAAAATTCTACCCGAGTTGGTAAAATAAGAAAAATACAACTATAAAAATATATTGCATATACCAAATTGAATTAAATGTAATCCAATTTTAAGTCAAAATAAGGTCACAATATCAATAACCTTAGCAAGGGGCAAACGAGCATAATAACTAGAATATATAACTAAAAACACAAAATAATTATGATAAATATCTAATTAAAACTAAAAAAAATCGGAAATTTACGAACATAATAAGATCCTAATACAATTTCATCGAAAAATGTTTATATGAGGCTCAAATTTTGTACGAGTTGGTTAGTGGCATATATTTTCATTGAATTTTTTAGTTATTATTTTAGATATTAATTTCAAATATTTTTTTGGTTGGAAGTTTTACGCCACTTGTGAACAAACAATTCATTGCTTTAATATTTGCAATTACATATAAAATTGCGTTGAAAACAAAAAAGTAGGGAAATGTCATAATGACAAAATTGTATAAACATAAAGAAATCATACACTCCGAGAGGACTAAAAATAAATTTTTATTAAACTAAATAATTTTTTTAATATTTGCAATTACTATAAAATTGTATTGAAAAAAAAAAATTAGGGTTGTTTACAAAATTTACAAACTTCAAACCACTATACCAATAGAAAAATTTTTAAATAGTTGAATGAACAATTTACATATTGTATTATACATTATACAATTGATTTTTTTAAAGGTTAAGTATATAATAAAATTATTTTAAAAGTTGAGGGGGGGGGGGGCAGCTGCCCCCTCGCCCCTTAGTAGGTCCGCCCCTGAAGACACGTGGAATACCCTAGTACGAGCATCATATAAGATAATAAATAATTTTTATCGGTTTAGTTCGTTTTGGATTTCTATGAAACTAGATATGGTTCGGTTTATCATTGAGAATTTGGACCTCAAATGAAAAATGTCATTTTTGATGGACAGTCAATGGGGTACCAGCTCAGTGATTAACGGATGAAATTACAAATTCAAAATTTAAACCCTACCTACGACATCTAGATGAAAATGACACTTACGGTTTGTAGCATTTGTTTATACCAAGAAATGACTCATATCATTGACTTTATTAAACAGGACAAAGCTGTCATTAGGATTGTCATCTTTTAGTAAAAATATTTTGACTAATTTTCATCAAAGTTATTCTTTTACAACCTTCTTGTTGTCCATTCGTTTAATTAGGAGTGAGGTGGGGCTTACAAATTTCCCATCCAATTACCATGACAGAGTACAATAGATAATATGTGACAAGTATATATATATATATATATATTTTTTATTATTGAACATATCATGGAATCCAATTATGAAGGGTTCCTCTCCATTCTGAAGCATTTGGCGAGCAATAGTTTCTTACTGTGAGATTTGATGCGGTGTTTAAGCCTCTCTCCGATTTTCTAGGTTATATATAGGTGGGATCCGGGGACAAAAATGATTGACCTTATTTATTTATTTATTTATTAATCAATGCTCGAAGGCTACATGACTGATCTTATAGGGTTAACCAAACCAGGCCCGAAGGCTACAATATTATTGCCACTTAATATCTCTGTCGCCTCTATCTTGCATAGAGACTTGCTTTCGCTCTGGTTCATCGCCTCCACCTTGCATGAAGACTCGATTCGCTCCGGTCTAGTCCATCTAAGCAACTGCATTCAATACCTGAAGGCTTATCAACGCCGGAGCAAATGTGTTCTTAATAATCGGGCGAAAACTCACAGAATCCTAACAGGTAAGTCTCGAACCCGCAACCTCTCACAAGGAGAGTGGATGTTCGACTAACTGAGCTACAATTGGTAGACGACAAAAAAAAGTTATACATGCTTACTTCACCCACCTAGAATTTTAAGAATACGTTGAGATTTCGTGGGAATGATCTCTTAATCATGTAGATCACTATGAGAAAAAAAACAAATTAACTGATTTGGAGTTCTAGAACATGCTATACTAGGTAGAGATTTTTCAACCATTCAGTTTCACTGTTAACTTGATGATTGCATCTGATGGAATTAGAACTTTCAAACATTTTTTGTGAGTAGATCATCCCAAAAAAAATATTTTAATTAATTTTGTACATTTTAACCCATTATAACCTTAGTTTAATATTAAAATTTTGTTATACAAGTGATTCCTATGCAATATGTAGTTTATAGCATATTACCCGTGCCGTTGGCATTTCACATATGTTTATTTATTTTTACTGTTAATAATTATACACTGAACACCCACATCATCATTTCCACCATTGTTCTCAATCAGTTCCATAAAAATATCACATTTTAGAATAATAATTTTTTTAGAGTCACACTCGGTTAAAATTAGAATCAATTGAATGTTTGGAGTCGTTGTTTGAATGTTCAATGAAATGTTCGTCCGTTTATTTGAAAAATATTATAATTAGCCATGAAAATCTTTAAAATACATGCATGTTTTAAAAATAAAATACATTAGAATTTTAAGTATTTGTATTGATCATTGGTTTTATTGGAGATATCTTCAAAATTGCATTTCAATGATACCAAGTTTATCAAAATCCGACAACTACGTAAATAGTTATGATAGTTTTCATTTTGAAAAAAATGAAAACACAATACTTTATATTTCCGCCATATGTACATTTCACTAATTTTTTCACAATTTTTTCATTTTCTTTACCCTTCTACATTTTTATATTTACAAACATGTCATTTAGATGATAATGAATTTCAACCCTCAACATCTTCCCAACTTTCAATCATAGTCATATTTTGTCTCTAAATCTCATTTGATGTTTGTCCCAGTCAGCAATGAATAATAAAACACATATGTGAATTGTAAGATAGATGACATTATGAGTTTCGTAAGACTCTTTTATGTAGTATGTAAGAATTTAAAATGTTTAAATTATATTGATAGTTTCAAAATTACAACCAAATTTTTTTACGTTTTTCTATATACAAGGAAATATTTCACGAAATATGTTTTGAAGTTAACTTATCGAAATTACCTCGAAAAACAAAATCACCATCCTTGCATGCAACCATAGTCCACAATACACATCCATAGGCATCATCAATCAAATAATGCTCGAAACTAAAATGGGATTAAGGTAATTTTAAACTGTTATACGACACAATTACATGGTAACCAGAGTAATGGTACTTGTCATTACACACAAAATAAACAATTGACTAACTTTAGATACAATTTCCAAACAAAAAAGTCAATAATTTTTTTTAGTAAATTTGGTTAGTAACATCGAGGTTTGTAGGTTTTAACTCATGACATCATAACCACGATTGGACATTTTATCTATCGAACGATCCACAAGAGGATTTAACTAATGATGTCACTGTCCACGAGAACCACGACCTTGAATGGATGGGTTCTTCATTGAAGGTTCTCGAGAGCTTTTAACTCATGACATCACTGTCCATGAGAACCACGATCTTGACTGGACGGTTTATTCGAAAGTCGTCGAGGGTTTTAACTCATGACATCATTGTCCACAAGATCCACGACCTGGCTGGATGGTTTCTTCGAAGGTCCTCGAGGATTTCAACTCATGACGTCATTGTCCACAAGAACCACGACCCCGATGGACGGTTTATTCGAAAGTTCTCTAGGGTTTTAACTCATGATGTCACTGTCCACGACTACTAGTTGGTTTCTTCATCAAAATATCCTAGAGAGCTTTAACTCGTGTCGTTTGCATTCAACCATGACCGAATGAGTTTCTCATCCATAATTTTAAACTAATGACGTCACTGTCCACGAGAACCATGACCTTGATTCAACGGTTTCCTCATCGAAGGTCCTCAAGAGGGTGCTATTCAACCACGACTTGCCGGTTCAATGTATGTCCTTGAGATATGCCTGACACAATTTGCCAACTCACACTTGCCCAATATTATCCCCAATGAAAATTCTAGAGAGTCAGGCCAAGCCCAATACCGTCCGTCATCTTAAAGATGCGCATCTCAAAAATGATGGACGGTATTGGGCCAGACCTGACTCTCTAGAAAAGTTCTATCCCCAAACCAAAAAATGATACCCTTCGCTCATCATTCATGAGTTGATACAACCAACCAACCAAGTACACAACTAGTCAAAGCAGATAGATTATTGTTACAAAACCCTGCCCAGACTCTCAACCGTCCAAACCCTGCCCAGACTCTCACCGATCAATCACAGCCGTGCGAAACCTGCCCAACTCTCACGGATCAATCACCACCGTACATCTCCTCTCCTCTCCTCTTTCGTGCTCTCTTTCGACACCAAACCGAGCGAGTCGTCCAACACAAATTCAATTCAACGGAATTCAATTCCATCTCATCTCATCTCACCTCACGCACAAATAACCCAAATTGAAAGAAAGAAATCATGTCTCCACAATAAGAGAGAGAAATCGAACGAGCGAGAGAGAGAGAGAGAGAGATTCGTGACGAACGGACAGACGGACGGACGAGCGAACGAGAGTCTCGTTTCCTTCTCGATCGATCGATGTGAATTGAGTGGTTGTTCGATTGATTGATCGATCGATCGTGGAGGAGGAGGTGGAGGTGGAGGAAGGTTAGGGTTTTGATAGGAGGAGAATCAAAGAATGGAGATGGGAGAGGCGGATCTAACGGAGGAGGCAAAAGGCGAAGAAGGAGGAGGGGTGAATTCGTTGGGTGCGTCGTCGGTTTCGTGTTCGATTTGCTTAGAAGTGGTGAAGGATGGGGGGCAGAGATCGCGGGCCAAGCTGCAATGCGGGCATGAATTTCATCTCGGTGAGTTGGAAAAATCTGATTTTTATTTTCAATTGATGCGAATCATGTGGAATCTTAAGATCTGATTGTAACTATGGCATGTTTTGACAATGTTTAGATGGAAAAATTGGATTTTTTTTTTGCTGTCATTGGATTGTTCTCTGATTTCCTCTTCTTTTTTGTCAAATTAGGGTTATCTAGTAGACATGCAAATTGAATTTAGTTGGATCTGTTGATAAGAGGTTTTAAATTTTTTTTTTTTTTTAATAGAAACCTCTTGATGGTAATTGACTTTGGTTCATCGAGAAAGCCCTTAATGATACCATTCGAGCTAATGCAAAGGGAGAAAGAGATCAATGCAGTTATCTTATAAGATTTAGGTGGGGACTTGGTTGGACATAGTTGCTTGATTTGAATTCAAGTGTTTTTAGTAGAGAAAGATATTCGGTATCATTGGGATTATGATGGGTACCTTAATTTGGCTGCGGAGAGCCTAGAAGACAGCATTGGCGTTGGTTTGGTATGTTTTGTCATGAATGGTAATTATGAAGTTCATTTTTGGGAGAGAGAAGGATCAAATCTCATATGTTTTTATTGCTGTGTGATCTGGTGTTTAACTTATTTGCATGTTATGGACTATGGATATGGAGTACTTTCAAAGTATGGGAGATGTTTTTTAAATCAAATTGGGGTTATCTAGAATAGGTGGATATTTAGTTATTTTATAAATGTAGATGATTTAGTCAGATTTGCTACCAAGAGTTCATTTAGAAACCCCTTGATGACAATTGACTTTGGGGTTGGCAATTTAGCTAATTTGGCATTTGAGAAAGTCCAATGGGATAAAGAGATAAATGCTGTTATCATATAAGATTTCTGTCGAGACCTACTTGGAGACGGTTTCTCGAGTTATGATGATTTGAGTTCAGGTGTTTATAAGAGAAAGATATTCAGTGTCATTGGGATTACCATGGATACTTTATTTTGAGTGCGTAGAGCCTAGAAGATATCGTTGACATGGTTAATTTTTGTTATATCCCCGTTCAAAGAAAATTTGTATTTTTTTTTCAAATTTGTTTTTTACTAGATTGCGTTACACATTAGAATTTTGTCATTCCATTACTTCATATGTTACTGTTGCATGCATCTCTTTGTTCAACAATTGAGTTTATCTTTTCTTAAATAAACCCATACTTATATCTTGGCATATCCTTGGTGTGTTCCGATCCCACCCTAAAGTCAGGTGTCATGAATATATGTAATATATCTGCATATTGCAACATGCGACAAAGTATCGTGATTTTTTAAATTCATGGGCTATCCCTATGTTTTTTTTTTTTTTTTAAAATTATTTATTTATTTATCATTACATAACCTTAATAATGAAATCTAAGGTGGGAATAGGGAAGTGAGTGTGCGGGGTGGTTGTGGCCACGAGTCACAAAAATGGAATACATTGATTTAATTACGATAAGCAATCTAAAAAAGGAATATGGAAGCGTCTCTTGTTGGGAAGGCATTTATTGGACGATTAAATGATTAGTGGCTTCCAATCAGGTGGGGAATGTGTGAGATGTTTATGTAAGGAAAAAGAAAGAGTGATGATGGCTGGTTTTAGTTATAATCTTTACAAGGAGGCTCTTGATAAAATATTCTTTTTGCAAACTGAATGGGGAAACATGCATCCTAAATTGAAGAAGGGCTGATGGCTATTATATCATAAGGTTTTTACATAATAAATTATATATGTATAGTTTTGTAACAAAGAAAAGAAAAGAAGGGATTGAATGCCCATAGATATTGATAGCATGATGTAAAAGCAACTCTTTCAGCAGGTGTGAATCATGATAGTCGATTGTGAATACAAATCACTTGTTTGAGCTTATTGAGTCTCGTTGAATATGGTGCAGTGCAAAAAGTATTGATCGTTCCCCAAAATCAAGGGATTTCAATTCCATGAAATTTCAATTTTGTTGCAAAACCACTTCGAATGCAATTAGATCCCAAGAAGAAAAGAAAATAAACCTAACTACATAAAGTTGCTAAAAAAGGAATCCCAACTCTCATAATTTAGATTATCTTAAATATTATAGGTATTGTAGTTGAGTTTGCATCTAGCCCCTTTTTTTTTAATCTTCCCATATGTTGTATTTTTGTGAGGGTGAGATGACGACCGAGGCATTGAGGGCTGAGCGTATGTTGCCATCGTGACATTACCCTTTCGAAGGGGAGAGGTCCATGCAGTCAAAGCGAACCAAACTAATCACGTAAGGTGAGAAGCAACGTGAAGAGAAGCACTAACTATCCGCTTTAATTTGGCCAAGGCGAGGACCGAAACTAAGAACGACCGTTTCTCCATTTTTTGCTAAATTAAGGCGTGTGAAGTGACCGCCTTGTGAAAATAAAATCTTTAATATAAAAAACCTTGGAATTGGACTTTTGTTAAGGGAATGTGTGTGCACTGTGGGGGTGGAAGTACGACCTTTTGCCTCGCAAACTATGATATGAAATGCTAGTTTAGGCTCGCCGAGGCGATCCTTTGAGCGTGATATAAATTTGGCTGCCTCGCTTAACATAATGATGCAAAAGCACATAGCTAGCCTAGGTTATCCCCTCGACCGCCTATTTCCACTATCACTCATATTTCAACTAACCGCCTATTTCCACTAACCGCCTATTTCAACAATAATATTACACAGAAAGGCGACCTTAAGGTAGTTATCTTTTTCCCTTTTCTTCTTTGGGTTCTTGAGGAGTAATGGATGTTAGACGTTTTTCCTCTCGACACCCCATTTTTTAATTTAATGACGAGCAAGAAGACAACTTGGGATACATGGATGTAGATTAAGGAGAGCATAAATTTTATAAAGATAATGAGGATCTTGAGGTGAGGTTGGGAGAGAGTAATGGTTCGATTGGAGTTTGACATCCATTATCCAATACTATATAATTGTATGAGCTTAACTGGTGTGATGCGTGCTAGAATTTTGGGAACAATGTACATTATAACTCATTAATTATGTAGAGGGTATAGTAATGAGCCTATTTTTTTGGGGGTGCCTTGACCTTGAGGCTAGCCTTAGTTTGATGCTAGGATGGAGCACCCCACATTGCTTTGTGCCTCAAACTATCTTGCTTGCGAATTCATCCCTCGTGAGCTAGTGATATGTGTTCGAGTTTTACAAAGCCGTTTTTTACATTGAAATATTCTTAGATTCTCTCCCTCCAAAGAACCCCAAACAGGTCTTAGACCCTCTTCTACCATTGATCAACCCAAGACACAAAGGAATTAGCGGGGGGTCCCCCATTATGTGGCGATAGCATTCAAACATGCATAAGAAGGTACATTGGAAAGACCAGTGATCTATTGAGTGGAAACTTACAAACAAAATTATAAATGAAACTTGTTGAACAAAGTTTCACAACCTCAATGTTTTCTCAAAATCAAAAGTAAACTAATCACAACTTCTGAATAAGCATATTTAATCAAAATAAAATCTTAAATCTAATCTAATTTGACTTCTAATCCTATTTGGGCTTAATATGGACTGACACAATTATTTAAATGATAATTATAAATAATAATAATAATAATAATAATAATAATAATAATAATAATAATAATAATAATAATTCATATTTACATCATTCTCCCTCGCTTTGAAAAGCTCATCCTCGAGCTTTGAGGATGAAACCTCGAAAAAATGCATCAGCAAAAGTCAACCTCGAACTTTCCCGTGGTAATTGCTTGTATTAGAAACAATCAAATAAAAAATTTGCTTAAAAAATAATATTTCAAATCAATCTATGGGTCAAAGGAAACCCACTTCATGAATTGGATATTGTGCACAACTTTTCTTAAAATGTCACCATAAAATTGTCCCAAATCGAGTCAAAATTTTTATCTCGCGGTGGTACAAGCATATAGTGGGAATAACCTGACCATCAAAATTGAAGAATTTGGATCATGTGGAGTTACAAAGTTATTTATGTAGTGTTGCATAACTTTTGAAGCACTTGAAGACACTTCAATGAGATGTGGTATTGACAAGTCCTTAGGGGCAAATATCTTTGTTTCTCCCAAATCAATTTTCCACGAACAGAGCCTTCATCTTCTAAAGAAGATGAAGCTAAGTGATGCACGACAGGTCGAAATTGATCGGTATTGGACTGCGTTGAGGACACTGATCCACCTAAATCAAGGGAAGATGAAGCTAAGTGATAGCGCTATGAGGAATTCGAACTCGGAAGAATTCAGTGGAAAGGCTCTTCCTCATGTGATCGAAACTCTGGAGAATTCGATCGCAACCCCTGGCGACCAGTCTGAACTCCACGAAGGCACGCAGGAGGTCGACACCAAGGTGGGTCGCCAGGACGTTGATGGCGAGAGGTCACGTCGAGCTCCTTCTTGCCCGGACGAAGTTCTTGATTTCATATCTTGCCGTCCGATCGGAAAGTCAAGAGGATGGTCTTGACTTGTTTGACGATGGAGATTAACTTGCGGCGAGGACCGTTGGTGACAGTGGATGGTGGCTCTAACCTGTTGCGGAACCAAAGAAGGTGTGGTTCCTCGTTGTTATCTAGTTTCATATTCTTTGTTTGCATTTCTTCCTCTTTGGGGTTGGGTGGGTTTGGGTCTTCACCAATTTGTGTATTTACCTGATTGTGAACAATCCATGGGAGATTTTGCGCAAATAGCAACTCGCGATTCGCAAGTTTTCTTCTCTACCAACCCTACACTTAGGGATTTCGAACAAATTAGGGTTGTTCACCACAATCATTCCTTTTTTGCGAACTTATTTGTATTCAAATTTTCTTTAACGTGAAAATTCACAAAAAAATTGTGATGTGTTTCGGCTTCACATCACAAATGATTTTTCCCAATCAACGTTGACTTTTCGTGGCATTTTTCTCTAAGAGATTTTATTGCTCTGATACCAAATTAATAGGTTCAGTGGGAGCTTACAAACCAAATCATAACCGAAACTTGATAAACAAAGTTTTACAGCCTCAATATATTATCAAAATCAAAACTAAACTAATTACAACTTCTGAATAAGCCTATTTAACTAAAATAAAACCCTAAAGCTAATCTAATTGGACTTCTAATCCTACTCTGGCTTATCATGGACCTGACCCATTTATTTAGGTGGTAATAATATATAATCACAACCCATATTTACTTATAGAGCGACCATTGATAAGGATCACACCCCATCGAGGTTAATCAATTGTTAAGATTCGTGCATGAGAAAGAGTTGAAAATAAGAAAGTTGAATTTTTTTTTTTAGGGGGGGGGGGGGGTGGTTGATTCATTAAAAAAAGTGTGGGAGTTGGATGTGAAAGATGCAAGGTGAGCAACTCAAAAGTCGTAACAACTTCTAACTAGTAATGCCCCCATTTTGTTAGCCCATTTCCATTAAGTTATCATGACGTATGTTTATAAAAAAGGTTAAATAGATTTCATTCATATAAGTACGCCACAACAGTGTTGTATGAATTGGTTAAAATTGATTTGACTCGATTTGACATACAAATGTTTTGAATCGGGCAACAAATCAGATTTGACCCAAATCGGAATGAATCATCACCGATTCAGGGTTGAAATCGCTAAATCGCGATTGATATACAATCGTTTGATTTGAGTTGCTTCGTACAGACTATGCAGTTAAAACGGATAACGGACCCATAACGGTCTAGGAGCGTTATAAGTTATAACGGGTTATATCGAGATATAACGGTATATAAGAAAAAATATACATTTTTAAATATATTTTTATACCCCCACTAAGTATATTAATGTATTATAGACTATAGAGTCAAAAAAGTAAATCACTAAATATGAATTTGTTACTGTCAGTCTGCCTATCATACACAAAATAAATTAATCACTAAACGTAAGACTAATAAATTACTGTAATTAATACCATAATACGTTATGCAAAATTACTGTCATTCAATGAAGAAGCAAAGCAAAACAGAAAAAGGAACGAAGCAAAAGAGATTGCATGAAAGGAAAACAGAGTCCAGAGAAAAAGTAAGCAAAGCAAAACAAAGCAAAACATAAACAAAGCAAAACAGGGAAGAAAGCAAAGCAAAGCAAAACAGAGAAAAAGAAAGAAAGCAAAGCAAAACAGAGAAGAAGGAAGAAGCAACACAAAACAGAGTAGAAGGAACAAAGCAAAGCAAAAAGAGAAGAAGGAACAAAGCAAAGCAAATCAGAGTCCAGAGATCAAACTTACAGATTGATCGAAAATGGGCCAAGGGTTCGATCGGGGATCGATCGACTAGGGTTCTTCCCTTCTTCTCTGTTCGATCGGGGCTCGATTGACTAGGGCAGCACTGACGTTTGTGTGCTAGGGCTCGCTCGATCGACAAGCAAGAAGCAGCCAGCAGGCTCGATCGACACGACTAGGGTTCTTTCTTCCCTTCTTCGTTTGTTTCTCTGTAGGGTTCTTTCTTCCCTTCTTCGTTCGTTTCTTTGCTAGGGCTCAGCTTGTCGCTTTGAGGGGATTTGCAATCGATTCGATTTCGAGAATAAAGGGTTAGTAAATTTTATTTATTTATTTATTTATTTTTTAAGTTCCCGATTCGTTATAACGACATTATGAAAAAACGGCTTATAAAAATAATGGCCGTTATATGCCCGTTATAACTCCCTCTGTTATACCCTCCGTTATATGCAAAAACTTAACGTCTCGAGGCCGTTGTGAGTTATTTCGGCGTTATAGCCCGATATTAACTGCATAGCGTACAGAAGAAAGAAGACTAACAGAAAAAAAAGGAAGAAGAAGAACAAGAAGATGATACAGAGACATACCGCCTTAGATCCGCCCCAAATCTGCCTTAGATTCGCCTCTGCAAGCTCCTTCGTGAGTTGTTTCCCTTAGATCTGCCTCGACAAGCTCTTTCTCGAGCTGTTTCCGCCTCAGATTCATTTGGTTCAGCAGGTTGTTGAAGATGTGCAATGTTGAAGAGGTGCTGGTTGAGAAGAAGGGGACGAAGAAGAGGAGATTGTTGTTGAGTCTTACCAGACACACCATGCCTTGAGAAAACAACTCTCTCTCTCTCTTTGAGTTACTTTCTTGGTTCTCTCAAAGCTATCCATCGGCCTCTCTATCTGTGCAAAATTAAAGCATGCAATTCCTCTTGTTTTGGGTTCATTTGAATGTGTTTAAAGACTTTAGGCTTGGATGTGGTTAAAGATTTTGGGTCCAGATAAGCATTTTGTGATTGCTGGCCCAATGAAAGGAAGTACTAATGAAATTTCATTTATTGATACTCAATTTCATATATAGCTCAAGTATGATATACAATTAGAAAATGTAAAAAACCTTCAACCTTCAAGTTTGTATAAAAAAATAAAATAATAACTAAAACCCTCAAGTATGAATATTTATTAATTTAAATACATATATTTATAATATTATGAATCTTACTATTTACGATTTGATTTATGATTAAATCAAAATCTTATCCCTTCCGATTTACTATACGATTCACTAACAATGTGCTACAAAACACTCCCACTAAGGATGGTTAGTAGATGAAAAGTAAAGTCTCCCAAATTTACCCAAAATATCTTGAAAGACACTCCTAGCATGATCTTCTTTATTTAAACACCAAAGCTACCTCAATAGTAGAGCTAGTAGGAATGGCAACGAGGCGGATTTGGGAAAATATGTCTCGGCTCTATTGTGGGTCGCGGATCTTTGAATCCGCTCCAGCCGGATTTGCGGATATCCGCCCCACCCCGAATCTCCATTAAAAAAACAAAAAAACCAAGGAGCGAATTCAAAGGATCACATGGAACCCCCAAAGGATCATCTCTCAAATAAGGACAAATCCAATGAAGAGATTAACGAGAGATAATAGGATTGATCTCATCTATCAAAACTCATAGTATCTGTGAATCAAAGAAATCAAAGCTTTGGAAGCAAAACTACCCTATTGAGATGTTGGCTGCCATGGACACCCCAATAAACATAGCAAATGCATGTGCTATGGCTATGGCTATGGCAACCAAGCCAGCAGGATCCAAAGCTGCATGAGCTATGAGCTTACCGACACATTTGAGCCAATTATCAAAATGTTGCATTTGGAAGTTAAAAAAAATCATATACAACGAGAGGTCATGCTTTCAATTAGAAAAAAAGACAAAGACAGGGAAGGATCAATTAAACCATTAACAACCAAAGACAGAGAGAGGGATTCATTCAAGAAAATGGAACCAATAAACAAATACTCCTCTATTTACATACACAACAAAGGAAAAGGAAGAAACTTGATTTGACAAAGAAGAGGAGGAAAGATTTCGGGTTCATCTTCGTCAGGATCTGAGGAAGAAGATGAGGGGATCGACAACTACAGGAAAGGTTGGTTGGACAAAGATTTCTCTGTGATGCCATGGAGTATGGAGAAGAGGGGCTGAAGGGAATTAGGGATAGAAAAGAATTTAGGGTTTTTAGAATCTTAGTAGACAAGGGTATGTCAGTAATAATGCTATATAAACGGATATCGTGGGGCCGATATGACCAAATTCGTATCCTCTTCGATTCCGTGACGGATACAATTTGGATCCCCGAATTCGCCCCAGATATTCGTGAAAATCTGCCCCACTGCCAACCCTAAGAGCTGGATTGAATAATTTGAGCCTTTGTATTCCCAACTCTCCGCTTTTATGGAAAATCATAGTGGACATTTCATACCATTCTATGTTTGGTTAGGATAAATTTGTAGGTTTGTAATTGGTCCATTTCCTTTGATTTTCTCTTCATTTTGAGAGCGTCGCTCACTTTTATATTCCATTCTCTTATCAATTTAACATGTTTGGTGTGCATTAATAATAAAAAAATAAAAAAGATTTTAGGCTAGCACATTGTTTTCCAGTTTATAAAGTGATACTTAAGACCAGATGGCATTGTTCCCCAAAGAAATGGTGGAGGGAGGGGAGGGGTGTGGAAGGCATAGTGGTTTAAATGGCAAAGTTGTGACTCAAGTTTTTACAATTTGAATTGTGTTACAAGGTCTTCACGAATACTTTACCATTTTCCTTCAAAAAATGGGTTAGTTGTTCAACTTGGAAGTTAGTCCATGGGGCTAGTCTTCATCTTAGACACTGGTTCTGTCGACAGTTCTCTTTATTTGTGAACGAAAGAAATCTCAACAAGTGATACTTGTCGGTCTCCAAGTGGGTCGCTTTGGAATTGACATAAGTGAAGGGGCTTTTCCCTGCAAGCAGTGGATAATCTTTGCATAGATTCTTCTCAAGTTTACCCCGTGAAGGTTCTTTATGTGTATACTTAGTTGTTTTACACAATAATAAGAAAATAAAAAACAAAGCAAAGTAATAAAAGCAAGTGATGTTCACTGAAACGTTCCAGAATAAGAAAATAGGGAGGAGAAAGAAATAAAATGAAGTGATTGATGCTTATTGTTGATAGGCTGGTAGGACAAAAAAAAGACACAAATAGGGAACATGAGGAGGTAAGAAGAAAAAGGAATAAAGCTATGAAAAGAAAAATAAATAAATAAGCATAACTTTGGTCAATTGAGGTCAAAGAGGAGCATTTTTCCTTTTTCAAGTTTGGTTGAGGGCTCAAGAGCTTGTGACTTTCCTTCAGTTTTTACAAACTCAAGGATGATTTAGACATGAAATTGAGGTAGGCTTATTTTTCTATTTCTCTCTATTGTTTATCTTTTGGTATTTGTTTGTATTGAAAGAACCGTTTCAAACACGCAAAAATAAAATAGAGTTGCTTAGGCTATAAAGTAATCCCCTTGGGATGCTTCGTTGAAATGCCTTGCCTATTAGGTGAGCTGGGGGATTTACCTTGCCCAGGTTTTCACCTTAAGTGGTTGCTTATGTCACTTTTGACAATTAGTGATTGATGGGGTCCTGGTTTGCCTAGCCATTAGGAAAGTGGGCTTTAGCATTTCCTTGTAAAGGGTAGTCAAAAGCCTTTAATATCTCCTGAGTTATTTTGTTTGTCTTTATAATCTTTCTTGAGCTAATGAATGCACTTTTACTTTCTAAAAGATGTAAAGCATGAGTTTGAAGTTTGTAGGATATGTTTCTTACAAGGTCAATAAGTTCCATGAATGCAACTGGTTCTCAAATCCTTTATCAGAAAAGTTTAAGAGATTTTTACTTATCTTGCCATTTTTATTTCTAATAATTCTATCTGAAACTGTTCATCTATTAGAGTATTAGTAGGTTTATCAGTTTATGTGTGCTATGATTAACATCACCTGTTCTGATTCCCATTATTGTGTATCACAAATTCTTAGATTGCATTGGTTCAGCATTCAATTCGAAAGGGATGATGCAATGTCCAAACTGCCGAAAAATCGAGAAAGGTCGATGGCTGTATGCTGTTGGTCCTCGACCACATGCTGAGGTTAGCATTAATGAGTTGGTACCTGATGAGGATCTTTATGATCCAAGTTACTCTGAAATGGTAAGAAATTATGTAAATATTTGTACATATTTGTTCCTTGCACTCATTCTAATGCACTTTAGTGACTATATTAGTAAAATTACCTGCTCATTATTGTTTCTGCTTACTATTTTCATTCATTTCTTGACGGAGCTCGTATATATAGGTTTGCAATTGAAGAAATTACTTCTAACTGTTCAGTTGTTGCAAAAATCGCTTATCACATCTTTTTCTTTTCATTTTTTTAAAATAATAAAAATATCTTTACATTTCATTTTGGTGTTTTGACTGTCATCGATGATACTTGATTATCTTCTTAGAGGTAACATTGTCCAGTAAGTGTGGGTCATGCGTTTTGATTATGCGATTGATTTTAACGAGCTTAAAAAAGGAGCACATTGTACTCAGTACCTTCAGAAGAGGGACATCATTTATCCTTTTAAAAAAAGAGCAATTTCTTTCCATATCATTATTCTTGAAAATTCTTCTAACACCAGTCCGTTCCTGAAACTGTGTGTTTCTAATGTCCATAAGTTTCATGTTACATTACCCCCCAACTTTGAAATTAGGCATCATACATGAATGACTGGAAACTGAAGAAACATATGCCTCCTTTTGTCATCGGCTATTGTGATAATTGTACTGTGCATTTTTTTTTTGAACTCCAACACGGATGTGAATTTTGGTTTCTGAATGTTTCATTCTCTAAGAACTGGGAGACTTTTGTCAAGAAATGTAGTATTGCAATTATGTAGAAGTGGTGACATTGTAACTTTATGAACTAATACGAAACACTTCTGTTATAGTTTCAAGTGTTTGTTGCATATGTATGCAAAATGGATTTTTTTGTGCATAATCTACTTCTGATGTCTAAATTAATCCATTTTCGAAAAACAATTGAAGACTCAGTTACTTGTAGGATGACCTATCATCATCTTTGTAGTCACTCCTGTATTTACTTTGTTTTGTGTAGTGTTGGTGTCTGACATGATGTATTTGAACCTATAGAAACATAAATAAAACTATCAAATACTAAATAAAAACAGACGAACACATGCATTTTATTTCAAATGTTTCACCTTTTAAATCAAAACTATGTAATCTGAAATAGAGTTTCTATTTACCATTCTACTGTAGTTTCACTATTTATTTCAAAGGTTCAACGATCTAATATAAAATAAAGTAGAGTTTCTCTTTACCATCAGCAATGTTTTGTCGTCTGCCCACTTCATAAGTTGAGGGGACGGAGACAATGGACCTTCTGCTGGTGTCCCAAGTACTCTGTGCCTCGTGCCGGGACTTGGGAAGGTTGTCTCCTAACCTGGACTCCTGGATTCTACTTGTCATAATTACTTAGACAGAAGAAAACTTCTTACTCCAATTGATTGATTCACTTTATTTTATTATATATATATAATACTTTTTCCCAGTATTTAATTTTACTTCATGAATAGAGATTCAGCTTTGGGTAGGTGTTCTCTAGTAATATGGTGATTCATTTTGTGGAGTTTATTTTCTGGGGCATAAGGAAATCAATATTTGCTGCATCATATAATTGCAACATGCTCGTGTTCCTTGTGCTGAGCCAATGAAAACTTGTTTACTAATTGTTGTTGGTTTTCAAATGTCTTCTACAGCCATTAGGATTTCACTGGTGCCCGTTCAGTGGATTGCCTCGTGTCGCTCCACCATTCGAGTAAGCACCATCTTCTACAGCCTTTTGTCTAACCTGCCTTTTCTTGGTATTCTTTCATAAGTGTTTCATTTTTATTTCTTCCAATTGTTTTTTACTAAATCCTAATTCCTTTAACTGCAGCGTGCTATTTATTTCCCGTTGACAACTATTGTAAGATAGGACCCCATATAAGTGATATTCTTATCTAGCACACAATCAGAGTTGAAGTGTAGTTATGTGTTTTCAGAGTATTATGTATCGCATACCCAAATTCATATAGGGAATCTTCATTAAGACGCACCCTGAACACTTCTGTTTTTAGTTTTGGTTCTTCAGTGTTGCTGTAGGGCATTTTATCTCAATGTCCTTTCATATCATCGGAAATTCTAAAGCAGAACATGAATGTCATGTGTGCTACGATGCTGTTATTTTTTATTCTTTTCTTTTTCATTTTTTTTTTGGTTGTTTTAAGTTTTTGCCTTGCATACAATTCCATAAAAGATAGACCTCAATAGCCTGTTGAAAGACTCTTGGAACACTTTCCAAGACAGTACTTCGTTACTTTATCAATTTATTATTATTAGATATATATTTTTCCTTTTCAAACACAGTATCACTTTGTTTTGTCCTAGTGTACCACCCGGTTTCATGATAAAGATATACGACAATGGTCGACGGATTATATTTTTGTGACGAGAGAAAATTTGTTATTCACTTCTGATTTGAATATTTGACAGAGAAAGTCATCCTAGATTCTCATAGAAATAACATTTCATTTGGCGTGGTTTCACGTTGGGTGATGTAGTCATCTTTGGTTCAAGGGGCATGCCACCTGTAGGGCCAATGCCGTCATCCTTTGATAAAGCCCCTTGTTTTGTTATCTTTCCTCCTTCGGGCTCATCAGACCAATTTCTCCAAGTCTTTGTAGTTCATAGTGAGCAGAATTCGTAGACCTTTTTTTTTGAGAGACACATGAATGCCCCTTATTGGAAATATTGTTTTAAAATTTATTTTCACTAGTAGAACATCACTCTCCCCTTGAGCACAGTGCTGTAAATATTTCCTTACTTCATAAGCTTGCTCAGCAGCTATTTGTAATTGTTCTGATGATTCTAAAATCATTATATTTCTTATGGATGAATTTTATTTTTTTTCCAAGATACTTGGAGTGGTTTTATTTTAGGAACAGCGTTAAGCAATTGAATAGAAAGCAAAATTTCAATTATTACTGGCCAGAGTTATTAAAAGAAAAAGCTTGCCCAAAGAACCTAGCTTAGATTATCGTCAAGCTCAATTGATCTCATGCTTCTTGATTTGTAAGTTAATTATTCTGTTAAGTATCATAATATGTTTTCTGACATTGGTGTTCAAAATTTTGTAGGGAAGGAGAACCACCATCATCTGCATGTAAGCTTTTAGGATCTCTTGTGAAATTGTGATGTTCTGATGGAAATCTTTTAGAGGATTATTTAATAACATAAAATCAATGTTGTTTTCTTCCATTTCAGATCATGATCTACTGGGACATCATGCCATCTTTGCGGAACATACAGCAGCACCATCAGCTGGTCATTCATGCCCATACATTGCTTATTTCCAGCTCCAACCCTCGTCCTCAAACTCTAGCGAGAGCATAGCTGATGGTCCTAGCTTCAGTCATCCCTGGAATGGTTTGTCTGGGCCAAGTGAAATTTCAACATCCCATACGTTTACAACAGTGGATCTGCATTATCACAGCTGGGATCATCACCCTCCTTCCTTCTCTAATGGTAGTGACCAGGCCTCAGTTCCAGCACCCACAATTAGACATATTAACGGAGAATCAGATGGTCTATCAAGATCAGGATCTGCATCGTTCATGCATCCATTTCTGTTCAACCCTGTGTAAGTTTTGAAACCTTAAATAGCAAATTATATGCATTCTGTGACACAAGTACTACGTTCATGTCCAACACATTATAAATTCATTTGAACAGCACTGTCAAGTGCAGTTCTTCTCATCTTTATTAAGTTATTGTTGTTTTATATCTTTCTTCTGGTGTGATCTTAATTGGGACTAACCTTGAATGGTCCAATATCCTTTCACAGGTCTGGTCCAAGAACAGGAAACTCTTTTGTCTCTTCATTGGTTCCACCCATTCCAAGCAGCATTTCCCGGGGCCATGACAGACTCCACGGTATGCATGCTTATCAGCAGAGGCAACAAATTAATTCACCCGGCATGCGGTCACCCATGTTTTCTGGTGTTAGGAGATCAGGAGCTCCAAGGGGCATGCCACCTGTAGGGCCAATGCCCTCATCCTCTGATAATGGCCCTGGTTTATTCGTCTTCCCTCCTTCGGGCTCATCAGGCCAGAATCTCCAAGAAGCAGAAAATTCATTAAGGAACCGTTTCTATGCATGGGAACGTGATCGCTTTGCGCCTTTCCCATTGATTCCAGTAGACAGGGAATCAAGTTGGTGGGCATCATTCCATCCAGCGGCAACTGGTGGGGCAGAATCCAACAGCAGAGGTAGTAACTACTGGCACAGGCATGGATCCGAGAGAACAGCATCACAAAATCGGTCAGAGAGTTCCTCCTATCAGCATATAAACCCCTCCGGTCGGTTGCACCGTTTCATGTGAATCAAAAAACCTGAAAAATCTCTGAAACTAAAATATATAGAGAAGTGTTAAGACATTTCCTGCCAAGTCTGTAAGCTTTTACAGACTTGTCCCTCAGTCGTGTGATCTCGAAAACTAGAAACGATCTTTTGCCTGTCACACAAGTACTGTGTGATTTACTTTGATTTTCTCCAATCTGTTTGGCCTGGAGGATATAAATAAGTTTCTGGTTGAATGCAAAAAAAAACACACACAGAACTGGTTCTGTTAGTCTTAAAGTGAGTTTTCTGAGGTCATGTAAACTCTCATCGAAAAGCAGCCATACTACCATAATGGTAACATAATGGAGTGCAGGAGATGAGAATTGGATGGTTGCTTATCTAAGGCATTTCGTCGACCCCCTTGAAAAGATACTGGGGTATTTTTGTCGAAATTTAGGTGCCCATCATCTTAGGTTCGCAGAATCCGTTTGCATTTTTATCTGACTTCATTTATATTATTTTTCTATACCTTAATTAATTTTGTTAAAACTTGTTTGCTATTTTTAAAATTAAAACTTATTATCTTCAACTTGAATTTTTTTTATTCTCTTGATATTTTTCAATTTACTGTTTTTGTTTATTTGTTAAACTATGGTTATGTGTGTGTTTGTTCTCTTTATATTTCTCTCATCTTTGGTTCTAAACCCGTCTGTTCTCTGGTTATAAAACTCTCTTGCACACCCCGAAACATTTAGATGTACATCAAAGTTGATGTGTGATACCATCATTGGTTCGCAATTTTGATTTTTTAAAATGTTATGTAATGAAATTATCCATTTCACTCGATGAAAATATGTCATGTTAATGAATGTCAAAATGAATGTTGATTTTGAATGTTATGTCAAATCCTGATATATAATTAGAGATGTCTCCCCAATTGTCATGGAGCCTAACCGTAAGTAGTTCTAAATTTCGGTTTGTGCGACAAGGAAAATAGCAAACTCCACGGTTAGAACTGATAGTGTGGATGCAAGAAATTTTTTTAAGGCACTTGTTACTAGTTTACATCATCGGAAAAAATTGAAATTGATGGTTAGGTCAATCATGTGGAGGTAACTGTAATTGACCAACAAAATGATCCTAAAATAACCAAATTTATGGGGAGGTATGACTAAATAAGTCAAAAGTCGGGATCTACCATTAACAACTTTGTTATTAAAATATGCTCTTAATTACTGGAAATATCACAGAGGTTTAAGCTGTGTCTACTTTATTTATTTTTAACAACATTTTTTTTTTGTGCCTGATTAAGTTTAATTATCTTACTACACCATTTTGTGGTGAATTAATGTTCCCTCATGTAAAAAACGAAACATTTCATAGATCTATATGTATGATCCTTATACTACTTGTCTGACCTTGTATCATTTTTTAAAACAATTCTTAACAGTCAAGCCCCTAGCGCAATAATTTTTAAGAGCCATGCCCCTAGTGCCAATTATATATGTCTGATCCTTATACTACTTGTCTGACCTTGCATCATATTTTAGAACAATTCTTAAGAGCCAGCGTCAGGGGAGCTTCGAGAACGTGATGAAGATGAAGATGAAGAAAATAGATGAAGAAGAAGAACAGATGAATGACAAAAAAACATAAGAAGGTGAAGAAGAAGAATAAATGAAGAAAATACGATGATGAAGGATCTTGAGGCTTTCCTGACACCAATTTGACGCTAGGGGTCTTGCTCTTAAGAATTGTTCCATTTTTTATGTATTAGTTGTAAGCTATAGCAAATGAGGAATGTTGATAATTCAAAGGTTGAAAATCCAACTCAAATCAACATAAAAAGAGAAGATAAAATAGTTGCCGAGGAAAGCAGTCAATCTTTAGAACAGTTCATTTGGATTTTGCTTTCATTTAGTCTTTTACAAAATTAGTGTAAACGAGATCCAGTAATTTTTTATTATACATGAAATAATTAAGACGATTTTTTTAAATTTCCATTCTTGTATGCAGTCTTCATTGCGATACTATTTTTCTTGAGGAAATCAGAGTACCAGAAGGCCGATGATTTGAGCTGTCTCTTCAATTCCTTGTCCTCAAAGTTCACTTGGACGATACCATAGCGAGAACTGTAGCCTGCTAATAACTCGAAAACATCTAAGAATGACCACAAAAAATACCCTTTGGTGTTTGCACCATCACTGCAGAATACCAATACAATTCGATCCAAGTTAAGAGAAGAAAAAAACCTAATATAGTGCAATGTGATATTGAAGAACAAAGAAAAAGAAAAAGAAATGCACCTGATTGCGCCCAGAATGCTTTCTATGTAGCCACTCAAGTAGGAGATCCTACCAGCGTCGTCAAGTGTCTCATTCTGCGAGCCTCCATAACCTTAACAAAGAAATAATTCATAGTCATTGGATTGGTCATATCATGTCGATTTCTTGATAATTACGCGTTTAGAGGACTGGATTACCATTTTCTTGGATGTAAATTGGAGGATTGCCATAGTTATCCCGGAATAACTCCAGTAGGCCTTTCATAGCAGCTGGATTGTAGGGCACATCAGTAGGTGGTACAAATGGACCTGGAGGCAGGTCGGCTTTACCAACTGCGATACATATTCAGTTGACATGGTCAATGACCAGAATTATATATCTTCGAGTAATTCAAATTCTTCATTTCAAGGGAACAACATACTTGAAAATTTAACATCCATATCAGTATTAAAATCTTGCGGTGCAGTGTTTGGAGTATGGGGACCGTCTTCTATTGTAAGTGTGATGTAGTGGTTTAGCCCCAGGAAATCGAATGATCCTTTCAGTAATTCAGATTCCTGTTTGGTGAAGGATGGGATCCTTGAACCAACATTCTTCTTCATAATCTCTGGGTAGTCTCCGAAAACTAGGGGATTGACAACCCTGCAGCAGTTTCATTATCAGTACACTAAATAGCATAGATGTCTAATGTGCACTTAAACACATACTATAGAAACGCGTTAACATATATTAGGCGAGTACTTACCAACCAAGGAAGAAATCATTAGCTCTTTTAGTTGCCTTAATATCTGCAGTTGAGTTTGATGATGGAGTGCACCAGAATGCATAAGCGTTCAAGCCTATTAAACCATTTTGGTTGGCCTGCGATAGAATAATTCACCAAGTGCGCTTAATCAACTGATGGTGTTGAAAAACATTGGAGTACTTTCTCACTTCTTGAATGTAGTAAGAGATGAAGAAATACTCACTTGGTATTTTTCTCTGTACAATGTTACAGCCGATGCATGTGCAAGTAAAACATTGTGCACTGCTTCATATGGTTCAGTAGATGAGTTCCCAGTACTGCAGTCATATAATGCTCCTGGAGGAGAACACCGTCGTGGTGGCCACTGTCCACTGCCATATGATGTTATGCCCATTATATTGGGTTCATTGAAGGTGGTCCAATGGGATACTCTGTCACCAAACTCTCTGAAACACACATCTGCATAGGCTGTGAAGTCCTCTCTTCATGAACATAAAGCGAAATGAAAGTTAGAATTGCATTCGGTAAGGATATAGTTAAAAGGACTGTTACAAGGCGAGGGGGTGAAATTACATAATTTTTCGGCTCAAGAATCCTTCATATTCATCTTCAAGTATTTGAGGAAGATCTAAATGGTAAAGGGTAGCATGTGCTTCAATTCCTACAGTTCATACAGAAAATCATGCGTAAGATCATCATTGTATATCTGTCAGCTTGTCGGGTGTCTAGACTTTGCACCGCAACTATCCCTCAACAGGGTCATGGGTCGGAGTGTTGAGTGAAAAGGCGTCGGTGCACTTAAGGGAGCAACACCCACTTATTATCCTCTGATGATAGAGCTAGACTTGAATTAAAACGGATACAGGACCTTTTGATCAACATGTTACATAAAGCTCAATGACGAAAAACATACCATGATTCATCAGTTCATTGATGAGATTATTGTAATATTCAACAGCTTTTGGATTAACAGCTCCTCTTCCATCTACAGGGATTAAAATACGGTAACTTCGCGGTGAGTACATATCTGGCATCTATATAGGACTAATTCAGTAAGACGTAAGAGTGATATATCATACTAGGAATGAGTCTTGACCAGGATATGGAGAATCTGTAGGCTTCAAGTCCAATTTCACTCATTAGCTTTACATCCTCCTATAACATTTGACAAGAAAGAATCATCAAGAGAAAAGTTCTGTATGAGCTTCCAACTTTTAAAAGCAACTGTGAAGCTATACAGTTCTCAGATTGCTTCATTTTCAATTTTAAATCGACTTAACCAATCCCGATTATTGTCAAATCCGAACATCTTAAAACAACCCCAAAGTTAGATTAGGCCGAGCACACATTTCACTCGATTGTTGTGATTGAACTTGTTCTGGATTACTCGATGACGTATGTGCTTACCATAAGCCTAGAAAAGGTCGTTCTTATAGATAAGAAATGGCATTTAGTGTTTCGTATAGTTTTGGTACATAGAGGGCAATACATTGTTGTTCCTTAACTTTATCTAATTAGTGAATGCGACTCGAAAGCGACATGGATAGCATGTTTCAGCTGAAAAACTACAAAAGAAAAAGGTTTTGAGTCTCACCTTATACTTGTGGTATCCATCACATGCCACATCTCCAGTGCTATTATCAGGCATGTAACCTGATATCACAATTAAACACATTTCCAGTGAAAAATTTCTATTATTTTTATTTCAAACTTCAAATGACAAACATAGTTTATGTATTTAATTCTTCTTACACAAGAAAAATATATCTAAAAATGAATGCATAAGTTAATCTGTAATGGTCTTACCAGCATGAGTGAAAGTATCCCATATACTTGGTTTTTTTCCATCCTCAGCTATTGCTCCTTCATACTGCAAACATACATGAATTGCGATAAGTTGGGAATGGTTTTTGCAGTAGAGTACTGTTATAAATGATAGAAAATAATGTTATAATGAGATGAGAATACACAGACAGACCTGATAAGCAGAGGTTCCAGCTCCAAAAACAAAGTCTGATGGGAAGTCATCTCTACTAAAACTTAGTGTGTTTTCACACAAACTCACTTGAGCTAAACATAATAGGAAAAATAGAGAAGAGACTCTGACCATCTTTACTAAGCAGAACAGAAAAACTCTATTGCTTTTGAGTGAATTCAGTTCAGTTTTATATGTTGGATTGGGTGTACGTGTGTGAGTAGGAAATAGTTGTGGGTCAATTTCATGGAAGAGCTAATGAAAAGTTAGGAGAAACAGTTGGAAACTTTTGATGTGGAAATGAAATGTGGTCCATTTTATGTCTAGTTGCTTATGCTTAGCCATTTTTTAAGAAAATGAAATCAATAATTGATGATGATAAGTATCTTCCTTGTGATGTATGTCACAATAGTGATATTGAATGGTGGTTGATGAGACATCAATCAGTCATCTGATCACTGCTGTACATGTGGCACAGGTCAACCCTAATACGGAAAGGCCTCAGTGCGGTCTCAAGCAAGCTAAGCACGTACTGACCCAGCCTAGTCACTGTTCAGCCCGTAAGTCAGGTGCTCGAGCCTAGATTACGCGGGTCTAGCATGGTGTGAATCTTGGAGCCTGGCCCAGGATGATAAGGCCCGAACACATATCTCTGAGCTGTCACATGCCTTTTTTTATTTATTTATTTATTTAATTTTTTTTTTTTAAGAACATCCATTTTATTCATATAAAAATCCACGCCCGAAGGCTACATGACTGACCCAATAGGGTTAACTAAAAAGCCGAAACAAAGCCTCACAAAAGATAGGATGCACCAATACAAGCCTAGACAAAATCAGTCTTTGTACCTTTTGGTTTCTGTCCTAGTTCTATTGGATTTTCGGGGACAAATGCTGATATCTTTGGTGTGGCGCCTCTTATTCATCTTTCCGTCTGACATAGCCCCTAAAGCCAAATCACTGTTCGCTACCTGTGGATCAAGCTCAGGTTCTGAGTTGACGTCATCACTATCCTCACTAGAACTTTCGAGTGTACTGAGGTCAAATTTCGGCGGTCGAAGTAACCTATTTTCTCTGAACAAAGATATAGCCTGATTCAAATTGTCTCCGACTCTTTTATAATCCGGGGAAGTTGTGATAGCATATTTGTCAAAATGTCTCTTTAACCTGAGCAGAGACTGCAAATCATCATCCGAGAATTCCTGCACTTGCTGACCCTGTATAGAATCCCCTAGCTCTGTGCTAGTAGCACCGATAAATGGGTTGCAAGGCGCTGGCTGAGGCGAAGCCTCGACCCCTGTCTTGGTACAGGGCGTATGCTGGGGCGAGGCCACTTCCACTGCCTTGGTGTGGGGCGCTGGCTGAGGCGAGACTCTGTTATCTGGTGTGGTGCATGGCGCGGCAATGGCGCAGGTCACGTCCACAGCCTTGGTGCATGGCGCTGGCTTGGGCGAGACCATGGCCTCTGGCTTGAGGCAGATCGCTGGCTGAGGAGAAATCACGGCCCCTCTTGAAGGGTAGAGCACTGGCTGCTGCGACTCTGAAACAGTCTGCCCAATCTGAGTTTCACATGTGAAATCATTCGTCACAGTTGGCGACGCTGCACTTTGAATAGAAGGATTGTTCTTTGTTTCCGGATTTATCTCATCTTCGTGTAGGGGTAACTTTTTTTGTTGTCCAAGAACATTATCAATTTCTGAAGTTGTATACCCCGCCTCTAGTAGGCATTCCTCTGTAGACTCATGCTGGACCCCGGTTTTAGCATGCTCTAATTTGTGACCCGCTATTTGTAATTCCGCTGGAGGACCTTCATCTTCCTCAATTTTCTCCATCAATGCCTCAAATGTGTTGGACAAACCCACCTTTACCGGATCAATGGCCACCTGCTTTCTTTCCCCGACTCCCTCCGAAATCTCCTCGCCTTTGCTATTTTTTGTTCCACTCACACCCACTTTCGAGTTCGAAGAATTTCCTTTTCTGATCACTGGAACATATTGTTGCCTGGTATTGTTACTTTCGGTCTTTGATTTGGCTACCTTCTCAACATTACCTAGTTCCGAAACCCGGCCACCGCCCTTAATGCCTAGCTTCTTGCGACAAACACTTTCCTGATGCCCGAGCAAGGAACAAAAGTCACAATATTTGAAACCTGGGTACTCAATCTTCTGCCAGAAACCTCTATTATTGGCCCTATCAATCCATACTCTGTTTGGTAATTTGTCAGCCAAAGTCATCTCAACACACACGCGGGCAAAGCCCGGGCGCGATAAACATCTAGTATGGTCATCCATTCTCAAAAAAACACCAAAAGAATTGACAATTGCTTTTAAAATAGGGGGATGAAAAAGATGTAAAGGTAAGTTAGGCAACTCTACCCACAGTGGCACCGATATCGGATCCTCCTTCAGACTAAAGCCATCATGCCAACGAAATGCTTTGAAACGAACGCCACGAATCAAAAAGGAATCCCGCGACAAAACTTTCTTTGCTTCCTCCTCCGATTGAAGACGAACTAACACATGCCGTTGATTGAGTAAGCCGAGCGAAAAATCTCCCAGAATTCCCCAAGTTCTGTGAATCGAATCTCGGATGTAGGGCTGAAAACCGAACCATCGGTTCGGTTTTTCACCTAAACCATGAACCGAACCGACCTAGGTCGGTTTTAAAATTTTCAAACCGAAACCGAACCGACCATTAACAAAACCGATCCGAAACCGAACCGAATCTAATTTATACAAACCGAAACCGAACCGAACCGACTAAAATCGAACCAAAACCGAAATAAAATCGAACCGAACCGACTATTTTAAACATATTATATTATTTATATATAAAATATATATTATTTATTATATATATTCGGTCGGTTCGGTTTGGTCGGTTAAAATCACATAGAAACCGAAAACCGAACCGACCACTTCGGTTTTGAATTTTTTAAAACCGAAACCGATCCGAACCGAATTTAAACCGAACCAATCGGTTCGGTTTTGATCGGTTCGGTCGGTTTAGTCGGTTTGATCGGTTTTTTGTTCAGCCCTACTCGGATGTCTTCCAATGTTGGGCGGTAACTAGAGAATTTTAAAACGATCACATGTTTTTCTATAAACGCCTCCCCACGGAACTCATCTGTTGCCGTAATGCCAATTGCGGGAGATCCCTCTTTACGGAATCAAGTGCCTTCAATCGGAGTCTCCACAACGTCAGCCACCAAAATTTTTCCCAAGATTTGTGCGAAAGAGGGCTTTGCCGCTCCTTCTATAGTTCCCCCATTACCAGATCTCCCCAACATGGGGGGAGGGATGGCGGCAGGAGGCGCCGACATCACCTCAAGTACGGTGCCAGGGTAAAAAAATGCTCGTAACAGTAGGATCGTATCAGTGCCGGTTTCTGAACCGTATCGGCCTGTGACGAAGAATCACGCCGGCCGAAACGCAAGCCTTCGTTCTTTGTAGCGGCCAAACAGTAGCGGGGCGCAGCCTAATCGACTGGAAAACCAAGTTTTCGGCCCGTTTCGGCGGCTGCTGGGCGATGTGTCGGCCAGTTTCGGCGTGTCGGAGGCCTTGTTTCGCCGGCTAGGAGTGGCTGAGCCGCCTAGGGTTTGTGCTGAATCTTCTCTAACCTCCACAAATCGATGGCAGGGATGTGTTCCCACAGAAGAGGAACGGTAAAGATTAGATTTCGGCCAAAAGACCGAAATACCCTCAGTTTTTCTAAATCGCCTCTCTAAATCGCCTCTCTCTTAACATAACTAGTCCAGAGTATTCTGATGGCAACTTGTCACATGCCTTGGATCCACATCCACTTGCACAACTCTCAACCCAATCAAGTATTGAGTCCCAAACAGAGCCAAGTGTTGAGCGAAACTCAGTCATGGACCGGTAAAATCATTTGAATGATCTCCTCCCTCCATCTCACCTCGACAGTAGAGTCAATGGAGGAGTGAAATACTCGCTATATAAGGTGAACAAAAGGGATGAGAAAGGTACACACTTATAATCGGATTTACAGTCTACATCCATCCTTTGTCAGTCACCTGATTGTAGTATTTGAGTGCATTCGGCTACTACAATGATGGTTTTGACTCACTGCTGTTCATTTTTGCAGGTCAGGAATCGACAAGGACAGATTTGGATGCATCAGTAGTTTTGGACGTCATGAAATCCTACACCCGAAATAGACGATGATGATTCAAAATCGATTGTATTAGTAACTAACATTTTACAATATTGGATTTATCTATTTATTATTATTTTTTGACATTGATTGATTCATGCTTCTGAATTGAGTGTATGGAAAAATCTAGCATTATTATTTGACACTGATGTTGATTTTTCTATAGAAAAAATTGATTCAAAATTGACTGAATGTGGTGTTTCCTTTTCTAACCAGAACACTTGTATGTTTCAAAGAAAGCAATCGTATTTGTCTTCTCTGAAGTGACAATCATTTAAGCCAATTGAATTTTTTTTCCCTTTTCTATTTGACCATGGTAATTGAATTTTTATTTTTATTTTTGCATTTTTCTACCCTTGAAAAATGAAGTCTTCGCAACATTTCATCACTTATTGGGATTTTATGGTCCTGAATAAAAGTAGGTCTCAATTGTCTGCAACATTTTATAGACATTTCATCTTTGAAGAATGTCAAATTTGAATGTTCCCTATTATGTCAAAGTGATTGATTTATATATATTCATCTATATGGAATTAGACGAAAAGGTCAATTACTTACAAATTAAGATACATGCATGTATGTGTGCACGTCTCCATATATAAAGAACTCTAAGAAGAAAAAAAGAATATAAACTAAGCTCAGAAAAATGGCCTATCTTTATTCTCTGTTTATCCTGCTATGTTCATCAGTAATATTGGTTTTGGGTGAAAACAGTTTAAAATTTAGCAGAGATGACTTTCCAGCAGACTTTGTTTTTGGCACGGGAACCTCTTCTTATCAGGTCTGGCTTTGGACTCTAATATCTTCTGAACAGTATTCCAATCATTTGTAGTAGCACATCCCGCAATAACCAAACCTGGAATTATCACAATTCGTTGTATGTTTTCAGTATGAAGGAGCAGTAGCAGAGGATGGAAGAACACCCAGCATATGGGACACTTTCACTCATGCTGGTAAATCCCTTTTTGTTCTACTTTCTGAGTAAAGTTTTACTACGTAAATTGTTGACTGAAAATTAGTTAATGTGATCAGGTTACATGCCTAACAAAAGCAATGGAGATGTAGCATGCGACGGATACCACAAGTATAAGGTGAGACTGATCGACCCTTTTTTTCTCTACTTTTTTGTTTCCCCTTCATGGTGAAACAAAAAATATCGAAAATGGATTTTGATGATGATGGTTCACTAATTAGGCTAATACAAGGAATACACAGAGTTTCTGGTTATGGTAAGCACATACGTCAAGACTACCACTGCATTGGTTATCAAATGATAACAATATTTTTGCAATTTTATTTGCGAAAAGATTTATCAACCTTGACCTTTCTGAAATAAGTTGAAATGGGGTTGTCTTGTGGTCTCGCACATAATTGATGGATTAAATCACTTGCTGAAAAATCAAGAAAAGCGAATATAAACCCACATCAAACTGATCTAGAATTGCATTTTTGAAGCCACATATAGACTTAATTTTCTATAATTGTTGTTGTCAAATGTTATAGGAGGATGTAAAGCTAATGAGTGAAATGGGACTTGAAGCCTACAGATTCTCCATATCTTGGTCAAGACTCCTTCCTAGTATGGCTTATCACACAACATCTTCTTACGTACTTTGGCCTATTGATATTGTTTATTGATAGAACAAATGTATTCATTACTTGATCAATCCATATAGATACATTACATGTCTATATATATAGACCTGGTTGTCAAGACAGTTTAACAACTCATCTTAACAGCCTATGCTAACAGACTCTGGACCACACTATGATAACAACTCTGGACCACACTATACTAACAGACTCTGGACCATATTGACAAAGCTAATGCTACTTAGTCTTAACATCCCCCTTCAAACTAAGTGTAGATATATCAACTACACTTAGTTTGTCACGAAGCTTCAGAAATCTAGACTTCCCAAGAGCCTTGGTGAAAATGTCAGCAATTTGATCCAGAGCAGGAATGTGATGAACTTGGACAAGTCTCCTAGCAACCTTCTCTCGAACAAAGTAAAGATCTAATTCAAGATGCTTGGTTCTAGAGTGAAGTATTGGATTTGCACTAAGCATCACAGCACTATTATTATCACACCAGATAGTAGGAGGGCTAGAGCAAAGATGAAGCTCAGACATGAGAGACTGGAGCCAGGTTAATTCAGCAGTAACGGCAGCAAGGCTTCTGTATTCAGCTTCAGTGCTACTTCTAGAGATAGTACTCTGCTTCTTTGAAGACCAAGAGATTAGATTTGCACCTAGAAACACACAGTATCCAGAAGTAGATCTCCTGTCGATAGGATCAGATGCCCCAATCAGCATCACAATATCCAGTCCATTTGAAAGAAGGAGATGAAACCAGATGAAGACCAGCAGTAGGTGTAGCTTTGAGATACCTCAGAATTCTTTTGACTACTCTCCAGTGGGATTCAAGAGGATGGTGCATGAATTGACACACTTTATTAACTGAGTAAGACAATTCAGGCCTTGTGATGGTAACATATTGTAGAGCACCAACCAAACTCCTATATAGATGAACATCAGCAACTGGATCACTACCACTGTCATAGAGTTTCTCCCCACCACTCATTGGAGTGGATAAACCATTAGCAAACTGCATTTTAGCTCTACACAATAGATCATTGATGTACTTAGTTTGAGACAAGAACAACCCATCTGAAGTTTGTTGAACCTGAATTCCAAGGAAGTAGTGAGCAAGACCAAGATCTCGTAAGGCAAACTGATTATTTAGTTGCTTAATAACCTGTGAAACCTCTTGTGAGTTGGATCCAGTAATCAAGATATCATCAACATACACCAGAAGAAAGATTGGTGAAGGAGAGTGGCGTATGAATAGAGAAGTATCTGACTTAGAAGGAACAAATCCAAAGAGAAGAAGAGTGTGTCTCAGCTTTTCAAACCATGCTCGAGGAGCCTGCTTTAGACCATACAAGGCTTTGTGTAGTTTGCACACAGCATGAGGCCGCGAAGAATCAGTAAAGCCAGGTGGTTGCATCATATAAACATCCTCTTGCAAATCTCCATTAAGAAATGCATTGTTGACATCAAGTTGAAAAACTGACCAACCAAAGGTAATGGCTATGGTGAAGACAACCCGAATAGTTGTTGGTTTTACCACTGGACTAAAAGTTTCAGCATAGTCGAATCCAGCAGCCTGTTCAAACCCCCTAGCCACCAATCTAGCCTTATATCGATGAACAGACCCATCAGCATTTTGCTTAACTTTAAACAACCATTTACAACCCACTATAGCTCTGTGTGGAGGAGGATCAACAAGAGTCCAAGTATTGTTGCGTAGAAGAGCACCATATTCATGTTGCATAGCTGATGCCCAGTGAGGAGTATCAAGAGCTTCACTCAAACTCACAGGTTCAGAGGATGCCATATAGACTTTTGGTTTGTAGATCCCTGCCTTAGACCTAGTAATCATAGTATGACTAGGAGCAATAGGAGGAGGAGGACTAGACACTGACCTGACTAGAGGACTGTTATTAGAAATAGGACTAGAAGCAGGAATAAAAGCAGAGCCAGTAGGACTAGGCACAGGGGAGGGACTGGGTGAAACAGTAGGAGACACATGAACCAAAGGATTAAGTAAAGTATGGGAGGAAGCAGGTAATGGAGTGTCAGTGAGTGAAGAGGAGAGACCAATGGAGGCAGGAACAGTAGTAGAAGAAGAACTAGATAAAAAGGTACCAGATGAAGAAGGACCAGTAACATCAGGGTACCACTTTGAATAAGGAAAATGGGACTCATTAAACACTACATCCCGAGATATGAAGATGCGGCCAGTACGTGACACACATTTGTATCCCTTATGTTGAGAACTATACCCCAAAAAAATGCATTCTTCAGATCTGAATTGCAACTTATGGGAGTTGTATGGCCTGGTATTTGGAAAACATGAACACCCAAAAACTCTTAAAATACTATAGTCAGGAGGTGTATTGTAGAGTTTTTCATAAGGGGACAGACCATTTAGAGTGTGAGTGGGAACACGATTGATAAGGAACACTGAAGTCCTAACAGCATCATCCCAGTATTTTAGAGGAAGTGAGGCATGAGCAAGGAGTGTCAATGCTAATTCAGTAATGTGACGATGTTTTCTTTCAGCAAGTCCATTCTGCTGATGAGTAGTAGGACAAGCAAGTCGATGACATATCCCATGAGTACTAAGAAAATGAGCAAATGATCTATACTCCCCACCCCAGTCTGATTGCAGACATTTGATAGGAAAGCCAAATTGCAATTCAACTAGAGCCTTGAATTTGAGGAAAGTAGGAAAGGCATCGGACTTATTTTTCAATAAGTAGACCCATGTGAACCTACTATAGGAATCAATAAAATGAACATAGTATTTGAAACCACCAGAAGACTGAGTAGAGGCAGGACCCCAAAGGTCAGTATGAATCAGCTCAAAGGGTTTTGAATAAACTGTGGTAGAGGTGGAGAATGGAAGTTTATGGATCTTGCCCAAGCAGCAGGCAGTACAAATATCAACATCAGTATTAGAAGCAGTAATGTTGCATTTATTAAGGACTTGTTTTACAACAGAAAGAGAAGGATGTCCTAGTCTAGCATGCCACTGAGACAAAGAAGAGCATGCTCTTGACATAAAAGTGTTATTGCAAATGAAAGGCTTATGAGTACAACAAGATGAATTACATGCTAAGCAAATTGCTGATGTGCAATGTGCTGAGTTACATGCTGAGCAAATTGCTGAGCAAGTTGCTGAGGAGCAGTAATTTGAGCAAGATGGTGAGTGAAATGCTGAACAAGATGCTGCTGAGCAATATGCTGAATGACATGCTGAGCAAAGTGCTGAGGAACTACTGGAACTAGGTTGACTACTGAATGCTGAGGAACTACTGACTGCTGAAGCTGAGTGCTTACGAACTGCTGAAGAACTACTGGAACTACTGAAATCCAAATTACTGGAAGCAGAAGGACTGCATGATGCTGAAGAAGACTCATCACTACTGAATGAAGAAATTGGTCTAGTAGCAAGAGAGACAGACTTTGAACACGAGGAAGGCATAGAAGGGAACACATACAAGCCATGCTTAAGTGTTCCTTTCAAGAGAATTTTCTGAGTGGCCTGATCTTTGACAAAGCAACAATTAGAATGAAATTCAAAGAAGACATTGTTATCTCTAGCAAACCTAGATACACTTAAGAGATTCTTTGTCAATTTTGGAACCTGAAGGACATTTTTGAGGTGTAATTTTCTTGAAGAATTCAGAGAAGAAATTGAAGACTGACCTATGTTTTCAATAGGCACAGCAGTTCCATCACCCACAAACAATTGCTCACTACCATGATATGGCATAGTATGCATTAAATGCTGAGTAGTAGGTGTGCAATGATCAGTGGCACCTGAATCTGGATACCACCTATCATCAACATGAGACTGCATCTGAGATGAATGAATATTGTTCATCTGTAACTGAGAGGGAGTAGGTCTCCAAGTAGACTGAGGAGGATTTGATGAGGCAAGATATGCCTGCCTAGGAGTGAAGGCTGATGATGAAGACAGATTACCATAACCAGATGATGTTGACTGAGAACTCCATGGATTTGATACAGATTGATCAAATCGATTGAAACATTTGAAGGCAAGATGCCCAATTTTGCCACAAATCTGACATTGAGGTCTGTTAGTCTGAGATCCAGAACCTGATCTTCCTCTGCCTGATCTAGCTCCTCTGGTATTGAATGAACCTCGAAATGAAGATCTACCTCCTTGAGAACTAGACACAAATGATCTTGGAGATGGCTTGTAAGAAGACTGAGCTAAGTTGACAGAACTATTGACATTAAGATCCTTGTTATGTCTCTCAATCCTAGCTTCTTGAGCAAGTAACAAAGATTCTACCTCAGTAACATTGTATTCCTCAGATCTTGAACTAACTGAGATTACAAAGGTATCATACACCTGAGGTAAGCCATCAAATATGGCATTGACATGATCTCGTGAAGATATTACATGTCCTACTGAGGCCAACTGATCAATGATAGATTTGAGTTTCAGAAGGTAGGCATTAACTGTTAGGTCTCCTTTCTTGAGGTTTTGTAATTGAATTCTAAGTTGAGAAATCTTGGCTACAGTGTGAGAATTGAAAAAGGCCTCAAGAGTGTTCCAAATTTGAGCAGAAGTTAAGCAACCTACTAACCTTGTAAGAAGAGATTCAGACATGGAGGAAAGGAGCCAAGAAAATAGTAACTGGTCTTGCTGTTCCCAGATAACAAACTCTGGATTAAGAACATTTTGAGTTTGATCTTCATTGGAGAGGAACTGTTCTGGAGAAGATCCTTTCTCAATGAATCGTTGAAGCTTATGTCCTCGGATTGTTGCTAGTACTTGCTGTTTCCATAGCAAATAGTTTTGTTCAGTCAGCTTGACAGACAAAGTATGAGTAAACATGATTGGCCTAGACTCTGTCATAGCAGAGTTGATAGGCAGAGGAGTATTGGACGATGAGGAAGCAGCCATTAGAGTTGCTATGAGAAGCTAAGATGGAGAGAAGCCATTAGAGGTGCTCTGATACCATGTTAGAACAAATGTATTCATTACTTGATCAATCCATATAGATACATTACATGTCTATATATATAGACCTGGTTGTCAAGACAGTTTAACAACTCATCTTAACAGCCTATGCTAACAGACTCTGGACCACACTATGATAACAACTCTGGACCACACTATACTAACAGACTCTGGACCATATTGACAAAGCTAATGCTACTTAGTCTTAACATTTATCATAACGTAAAGGTACCACATTTTGATAATTGTAGATGGAAGAGGAGCTGTCAATCCAAAAGGTTTGGAGTATTACAATAATCTCATTAACGAACTGGTTGCTCATGGTACGTTTTTCAGCCCATTTGAGCTTAATGGGGGCATACAGCTTTATGATCTTACGTACGTACTCGTGATTTCTCTTTGAACTGTAGGAATTGAACCACATATTACCATTTACCACATAGATCTTCCTCAAATACTTGAAGATGAATACGAAGGATGGGTGAGCCCAAAAATCATGTAATTTCACCCCTTTACTTATACCACACTCCTTCCTAGCTTTGATTCGATATATGAACTACATGAACATATTCTGACCTTTTAAGTTGCTTTGGTTTTATCTAGTGAGGACTTCACAGCCTATGCAGATGTGTTTCAGAGAGTTTGGTGACAGGGTCTCACATTGGACCACCATCAATGAACCCAATGTAATATCTTTAGGATCGTATGGTACCGGACAGTTACCACCTCGGCGATGTTCACCTCCAGGAGGTTTGTTTAACTGTAGTGCAGGGAATTCATCTGTTGAACCATACACAGTTTTGCACAATATGTTACTTGCACATGCATCAGTTGTGACACTGTACAGAGAGAAATACCAAGTGAGTCTTTCTTTACATGGAAGAAGTAACAAAACATAGCATAGGAATTATGTTTTTCAATACACTTAGTTTCCCTTTGCAGGCGAAGCAAAATGGTCTAATAGGCTTGAACGTTTATGCGTGGTGGTGTACTCCCTTGACAAACTCAACTGCAGATGTTAATGCAAGTCAACGAGCTATTGATTTCTTAATGGGTTGGTAAGTAGTACATAGGTATAATCTTAATGCATCTATATAACATGTGTAAACATATATCTTAATGTCCGTTCTTTGAATTAGAATCTCATTTGAGTTTAACCGAGTCTAATTTGCCAGAATCATATGGTTTTTCTTTTTATTGGGGAAACTGCAGGGTTATCAATCCCATCATTTTTGGAGACTACCCAAAGATTATGAGAAAGAATGTTGGTTCAAGGATGCCTTCTTTCACCAAACGCGAAGCTGAATTACTGAAGGGATCATTTGATTTCATCGGACTGAACCACTATATCTCAGTGTATGCAGAAGATAGTCCCAATAATCCGAACACTGGCCCAGGAGATTTTATCACTGATATGGATGTTAACATTTTAGGTCAAATGTTCCCTTAAAATGGATTTCTTTTAAGAATTTGATAGTAAATACGGAATTCTGATCCACGTCTTCTGATTCTGCATTGCAGCTACTAAAGAAGAGACGCTTAACGGTTCAATTGATCCAAGTACATGGCCCTACAATCCATCTGGTATGAAAGGCCTACTGGAGTACTTCAGAGACCATTATGCAAATCCTCCCATTTACATCCAAGAAAATGGTAATATCGCGGTTCTAAATGTGTTATTTGACACTACGTGTAGCGAGTTCAGCTTTTATGATCACAAATCATGTATTTTTCAGGTTATGCAGCACCGGGCAATGAGACACTTAACGATACTGCCAGAGTTGACTACATAAGTGGCTACATAGATGTCATACACAGTGCAATCAGGTGCAATTCCTCTGTTTTCTTGTTCAATATCACATTGAAATGTATCAAGTTTCGACTCTTATGGTTGATCACTATGTGTTGGTATTCTGCAGCAATGGTGCAAACACCAAAGGGTACTTTGTGTGGTCATTCTTAGATGTTTTCGAGCTTTTAATGGGTTATACAACTCGCTTTGGGGTCATCCAATGTGGACTTTGAAGACAAGGAGTTGAAGAGACAATTCAAGTCATCAGCCTACTGGTACTCCAATTTTCTCAAGAACAAAACTTTGATGATGAAGAATGCAAACAAGTATCAAAGTTACACTATACAATCCTACGATCCTTTTAATAATTGAGATTCATCTTTTAATAATTTGTAGTAGCTAACATTCTTCTTCAAAATTTTTGGGTTGTCTACAAAAACTAGGGGATTGAGGACCCGGCAGCTTCGTCATTATTTTAGCCCTATAGTGGCTTTAGCTCGCGACATAGTTAATTTGTCAGTTTGTTATCTCAATGCATATATTGCGATGTCTACATTTATTTTATTTTATTTTATTCTTTTTGAAAATTGAGCTGGGTTTTAAGGACCCCTAAACCTTTATACAAATGAAACAAAAATAAAAACAAATACTGAAACAAACTCTCACAATAGAGGATTCACCAAAACAAGCCTAGACTATAAACAAACTCAGCCTTTGTACCTTTTGTTTGCTTTCTTAGTTCTATTGGATTTCCGGGGACAAAGGCTAAATTTTTTGGTGTGGGTGTTAGAGAACGTCTTTGCAACCGGTTCTGTAAACACATCATCATCACTGGAGAGGCCTGACTCATGCTCTTCTTCAGGAACCTGACAATTTTCCTGTCTCAATCTATTGCATGTGCGGTTCTTATCTTCTTCTAATACATCTTTTAACCAAATGTAGTCTGCCTTCACTGAATCTTTGCCACGATTTGCAATAGCTTCTTGCATTGTAGAAGGAACTCCGTTTCCCTTTTCGTATTCATTTATCACCGTTAACGCATATTCAATCTCAGGAAGAGTAAGGATACCTTTCGCTTTATTCAATTCTGCTTCGGTGAGTGGTATCACACTGCGGTGCCCGAATTCCTCACCATCATTGACATCCTGGGAGCTATTGTCTTTCTTTGCACCTGAAATATTGGCTGCCGGCATGTTGTTGACTTCTCCTACTTTATCATCCTCGATTGAGTTGGACACAATTTCATTTGGGTACTTACTTCTATGTTCTTCCACCAATGCGATGTCATTCTTTTCTATTGCCTGATCTTCTACAACTGCTGCCTGATTTTCTTCTGTCACTGCAACATTGATGTCATTCACATTATGAGCAAAGCTGTTGAGCATAGCTTTGTCTGCATCCGTCAAATGTGTTAGTTCTTTGAGAGTATATCCACAATTTGAGTCCATCTTCTTGACTGAGTTCAACTTTTCTGAACTGATTTCAGCTTCAACTTTGTTCTTTACCCCATTAGTACTAGCTCCATCATTGTGTTCATTAGCCGAGTCCGGAATGACTGGAAGATTTGTAGTCTTTTGTTGATAGTATTGTTTCTTGTGCTTCCTGTTTTCTGCTCTTTTGAATCCTTCCTGATCAGCATTTTCTGACTCCTCCTTACTTTTTTCCTTCTCCGATAGTTGTTGGGTTGGTACTGACTTCTTCAACTCAGGGTGTTTCACCCAGCATGTTTGATCAGTATGGCTTTGAAGGCCACATTGGTTGCAATACAATGGTGGAAAAGGATACCTAATATGTTACCAGAAGCCTGGTAGATCTGGAGCTTGGATCCATATTTTGTCTGGAAGTGGTTTTGAAATATTCATCTAAACACAAACCTTAACTACAGATGGTCTTAAAAGGTGCCTTGTAAGGTTGTCCATGGCTAGAAATTTACCAATTGATTCTACAATTACTTTGAGAAGTTTAGGCTGGAAAAGAATCAGTGGTAATCGAGGGAGTTTGATCCATACCGGTTTGTTGCGGGAGTCTTTCTTGCTATCAAAAGAAGAATCCCATTTTGAAAGCTTGTAAGGGTACCCTTTGATATTGCATTTCTCTCTTGCCATAGCTTTGATCATTGCTTCTTCAGATTCAAACTTGATTAGAACATGACGACAGTCTAAGGCACCAATTGTAAATTCACCGGGAATGCCCCAATACTTAGTCACTGTATCTCTAATGTCACTTAGGTAAGGTCTTTCTTGAGCAAACTTCATCACCAAAGCATATTTCATATACATCTTGCCTCTTTCAAGATCCAGATTTGATAGAGAAACAGAGGGCTTACCATCAAAAGTCGAATACACATGGTTTGTGGGTGACTCATCAACTTCATTAGGTCTGAACCGTCCCACAATTTGCGTAAACGAAGGAGTGCCAGTCGTCTTGCCAACCGCGGCTCCCTTGCTCCCCGATGGCCTGTCCGTGGTAGTCATGTCAAAGTCTATCGAGTTGTCATCAAATCGATTCGCCCAAAAATAGACCTACTCGATCAACAACAGATGGTTGGATCGAGCCGGATCTGCGCAAATCTGAGTCGGAATCGAAGAAGCCCTCGTCTGCTGATTAAAGAATCGAAGAAGAGAGATTTGAGTCGGAGTCGAAGAAACCCTCGCCTCCCCAAAACCAGATCTGATCTCTCGCGCCTCCTTTAACCCTCGCTTGCCTCACTGAGTTGGAGTTGCAGATCTGATCTCTCTCGCCTGCCCACTGAGTCGGAGTCGAAGAAACCCTCGCAGACGAAGTTGAAGAAACCGCGATGTCTACATATGTAATGTATTTTATTTATTAATTTTTTTTTACTACAAACTGATGAAGAGATTGTTAGTTAGGTGATATTTTTAATAAGTGTTTAGAAGCTGACTTCTAACTGGAGTTTGTTTAATGACTAAACACTTGAAAGGCAGAAAGCATATTCATTCTTATTAAACCATTTTGCTTGGCCCAGGGAAATATATATTTACCAACCAAGTCCCACAACTTGATCAAACACAGGGCATGTTCATTAATGGAATTCTACTCCATAGAATGTGGGAGGCTATGAAAGGGGAGGATATGGCCGGGTTGGTGATTCAATGAGGTTAATCTCACAACCACTCGGTGAAGACACACCTTCCAATCGTCGAATTAAATAGATAGATGAAGTTGATTAACTAAAAAAAATGAAAAGATTTAATTTACTGATATATAGATTCAATTGCCGGAACAAACTCCTCAAATATAGAAATTCCATTACTATCTTTTTCTTTCTTCTTTGATCACACATCCCCTAATCTTCGACCACCATCCCCTAATCCGTCTTGGTGCAATTGTATAAACAAGCTCCTTGAAGGATAATCTATGCTCATATCCTTTTGGACCTCTTCAATGACCATCAAAATTACAATTTCATCTAAAAAACTTCAGTTCTGCAGTGTTTCCAACTTTGATAGTTGATAGCATGTTTGCATTCCTTTCAAATTATATCTGAAATCTATGTACCTTAAATAGTTAAATTCTATGATTTTCAAGAAAACCTTAAAATTCAATTATCAAAGGCTTTTCACAAAATCAATTAAAATAGGGTAAAAACCAAATCTATTATCATTAATTTGTTTGAAGAAGAAAGAAACAGTGGGAGACCATTTGATTTTACGGTATACAAAAGAAAGAAAAAGAGAGAATGCAATTTAATTTGCTAAACACCTTAACTAAGAAGTTTGTGACATTCTAAAAAACTAAATCTCTTTATAATTTTATATGATTATCAACTTCTTCTAGATTTATTTAAAATGACGGTTGGGAGGTGTGCCCTCACTGAGTGTTCGTGAGGTTAAATTCATTGAATCACCACTCTTATATAAACTATTGTTGAATAATTGTTTTTTAGGAGAGTGAGTAGGATTTTAAAAGGGTCCCCAAACCTTTACATTGTTGAGCACTTTGATGCATGTATATATGCTCAACATAAGAGCATCTCCAGTAGCCTACTAAAGGAGAATGTTAAATGGAAGAGAAAAATTTAGTATTCAAAAAACTCACTTAGTGGAATGCTAACCACAATGCTAAAATGAATTTGGAAGCCTTCCTTGTCCTCAGACTTTCACATATAGAAGAGTGGTAGCAGGAACTTTTCACTCAAGCAAAAAAAAAAAAAAATAGAAGAGTTCACAATTATTAAATTTAAGAGGCGACCTTAGCTCAAAGATTAATATTGAGGGAGTACCGCAAAATAACCCATATATGTTTATTTTAATGTAAAAGTTAGGAACATTTTAAAACTAAAATTAGGACAGAGTTGGATCAAGGACCATGTTCCAGTTAGTTCATTAAGAATGTTGTGTGATGCTCAAAACAAGGCACTATCAACACTGCATGAATTTTGCACTAAAAATAAAGTCTGATGCGAAGTTATATCTATTGATGAGACATCAAATAATCATTTAATCACAGCCGAACACACAAAGGCGAATCTATAGCTTGGGTAAGGGGGTCAATTGACCCCCTTAGGTTTTGAAAAAAATCTATTAAAGTTTATACAATTTCAATCTTGTCTCTCTTAGAAATTTTATGTTGCCCCTCTTATAAAACCAACGATTACAATCACAGATCACATATCACAATTGAAGAAAAAAATTGAGTCGCCGCCTCTAATCTCCACCTCCACGCCTTCGGTCCTCAACAATAACTTCTTCTCTATCCTTGCAAAACAATGTGAGTTTGTTTGATTATGGGTTCTAAATGAGATCAACAGGACAACAACAAAATCACCTTAAGCTTTAACATTTCTTCTTACCTTGGGTATCTGTCTCCCTCTTTGGCGATCCAAAATTGAAACAACGAATCAACTTTGAGAGATCAGAAACTCGAAAGAGATAAGAGAGAGATAAAGAAAGATCTCAAAGAGATATCAGAGAGATCATGGAATCAGAAAATCGATCTCTCCTGGATCCACCTCAGAGTCTAATGAAACAAACTCAAAATCTTTGATAAAAACTCGATCTCTCTGAGTCTCTGATGAAAACAAACTCAGAGTCTGATGAAAACAAACTCGATCTCTCTGAATCTGATGAAAACAAACTCGAACAAACTCGATCTCGACCTCTCAATCTCTCTAAATCTGATGAAATCAAACTCGAACAAACTCGATCTCGATCTCTCTAAGACTGATGAAAACAAATTGAGAAATGAGAGAGATATCAGAGTCTCACTTTCTCAGAGATGAAGAGTGAGCTGAGTGACTCAGAGATATCAGAGTCTCATTTTCTCAGAGACTGGAAGTGGGTTTGGTTTGGCCGTATGGGGTTGGGTTTGATAAAAAAGAGAAAAGAGACAGAGATGAAAGAACTTCGTTTTATTAAATTTATTCAAAATATTATTCTAATCAATCAAAGAAAGAGATAGAAAAATCCAAGGGGGTAAATTCATTTCTTTTGTTCCATATTTCTTTAAGCTTTGGTGAGGTATTTCACGTTTGTTTAAGCATCCGATTTATCATCTTTATACAGGAGAGTTTCATATTTGATTTTTAATTTAATTTAATTTGTTTAGGCTTTGACAAAGTGAGTATTTGATCATTGAAGCTTAAATGAGTATTTAATTCCATCTGCTGAAAATGCCATTATTTCAAGTTCTTGGTATTTGGTGAGGTTCATTTTCTTTTATGTGTTAATTATTGATTTACATTACAAATTTGATAATTTGGGAATCTGAGATATCATTTTTTAATATGAATATTGGCTTATTACTTAAGCCTTAATATTACCAGTTGCAACTGCCAGTGTCGAGAAAACTTTTTTTGCTATGAAGATTGTCAAGAATCGATTACATAATCGTATGCGAGATTAATGGATGGCAGATAGTTTGATTACATATGTTGAGAAAAATATATTTAATGGCATCGATGATGAGGTGATTATGCAGCATTACTAGAACATGAGAACCCGCAGAGAGCTTTTACCTAAATCTACTGCGCATCTACATTGACTCATTATGTATGTTTCTCTTGTAACACTTTTAAAACTCTATTTTAATCATATTTATCTATTTCTTTTAAGAATTAAATTATCAATAATTTTTTTGCCCCCCTTTGTCTGCAATCCTAGATCCGCCCCTGCGAACACATGACACCGATTAAATCTAATAGAGTCAGGACAGATCAGGCCCAATTCAACCCCGTAAGTTAGGTGATCAAGCCTAAATTACATAAGCTCTAATATGGCATAAGTTAGTCTTGGAGCTTGGCCCAGGACAATAAGACCAAAACATAAACCTTTGCGCTGATTGAATATTGGTCTAATTAGGCATTGAGTCTTACATAAAGTCGAGTACCAAAGAATATTAGTTGTTGATGGGTGAACAACTCTACATGGGCATAACTTGATAAGGGGAGATTCTAAGCGAGATCTCCTCCCCCCATTGCACATTCAATTTTGACCATTATTGGTCTAATTAAGCATTGAGTCCTACATAAAGTCGACTACCAAAACAAGATTATTGGACCATTTTTACAGATCAATGTCAGCAATGACGGATTTGAATGCATCATCTACCATAGACATAACTGGAAACTACAAAATAGGAACGACATCTATATATGGACAGCAGCAAAAGTTGAAACTTTTGGGTATCACAAAGTGACAACCAGAGAAGAATCTTGGGCCACATTTACTTATTTTATTTATTTATTATTATATTGGCCAAGGAAATGACACATAGATGCATTTATGTCAAGAGGCTCATATTTGGAAAATATTTTCAAGAAAATTAAGACAATGATAGTCAGTGCTGAAATTATCAGGATGATGCCTTCCTTGAAAAAATGATACAAATTGCAACATTTTGCGATATTTTGTCAATTATTAGATATTTTCGTCGATATATCAAGAAATTTAAAACCATCATAACCAAAATTGATTTTTCCTCCTCAAGATGACCAACACAACATCAATATCAAGGAGTCAACTTTAGCAATGCTTGCATCTATATTGGTGTGCTTAAAAACTATATATAATGGGTTCAATCTGAATAATGAACTGTAGTTAAGGAGAAACAAGAGGAATATAGACTTGTTTTGAGATCGAGGAAGTTTAATATTGGAAGAGATGGTCAGTTTTCATTCTCTATTCATCTTGCTATGTTCATTAGTAGTATTGGTTTTGGGTGAAAACACACTGAAATTCAGCAGAGATGATTTTCCATCAGACTTTGTTTTTGGTGCTGGAACGTCGGCTTATCAGGTCTGTCTCTCTGTACTACTCTCTTCCAAACAGTTTCCGATCATCTGTAATAGAACTCCCTGCAAGAACCAAACCTCACTTATAACAATTCGCGTATGTTTGCAGTATGAAGGTGCAGTAGCTGAGGATGGAAGAACTCCCAGCATTTGGGACACTTTCACTCATGCAGGTACTAGTCCATTCGCGTTACTTTCCTGATAAATTATTGTGTTCATTACAGATTTTTCTTCTCCAGTGTAAGGTGAATTAGATACTTTGAATCATAGTTTGCTACTGGAATTCCTGAATGAAAGTTTATTTACTTTGGTTAGGTAACATGCTTGACCATAGCAATGGAGATGTGGCTTGCGACGGATACCACAAGTATAAGGTAAGACTTTTTCTTTGACATGGGTATGAATGTGCAGTGCTCCTTCTAGCTAGGTTCTTAAGGTCTAATTTTCAACATAAATTGGCTATTTCATGTCATTTTCGAATCACATGAACTAGTGGGTCAAAACAAGGAATGAATAATTTTGGGTTATGGTAAGCAAATACTTCAGTGTCACTTCATTCACGTTTTAGTTTGCCAAAGATTTCAAAAAATTTAAGGGGGGTATTCAATCATGGATTTTAATAGAGTCTGAAAGACTTTAAATCTCATGGATTTTAATAGAGTCTGAAAGACTTTACAGAATTCACTGGATTTTAATGGATTTTAAGTGACTGGATTTTGTGGAATTCACAGAATCCACTGGATTTTGATGGATTTTTATTATTGAATTTTCTGAAATTTATAAAAGATTGTTATTGAATTTTATAAAGGATTGTTAGTGAATTTTTACAAGATAGCTGCAGCAAATGGAGTAGGCTTCCTAGAACTATAGGCACAATTTCTGAACCAAGTTAAAGGACTCAACAAGTGACCAGGATTCAGATCAAAGTCCAAAGAGAAAGAACAGAAAATACACCTTTGTCAATGACATTACAAGGGAAGCACTACAATAACACGGTTTTACTAGGGGATAGTATGACATATATTATAATTCTAGTGACAGCAACATAAAAGGCAATCCTTGCACCCCATATGCTTCTCAAGAGAACACAATGTTGAATGACTTCCAATCCCATTGCTTAAATAAGAATGTGTGGTCCAAGATTCAAAAGTATGTCATTGCATCTTTTAGCATATTCATCTTCTGTTTAATTCTGCCAGATCTTCATATCAAATCATTTAGTTGCTAGGTCTAAAATCCATTCCAAAAATCTAGCCCATAACATGTAGTACACAAGGTAACGAGAAAAATTTTCACAACCTATTTGCTTCTCATCATTCAGAGGTTGCCTATTGGCAATATCCAGTATAACACCAAAAAGCATGTACCACTTTCTTTGAATGTTTGCCATTTATATGGTGTAGGAACAAACCAAGTTAAAGGACTCATGATGCTTTCTCTACTCTGAATCAAAGAAAAAAACTGTAACAGTACCATCTAACCTATCTATCTGATAAAACTGTGACCTGGTCTGTGGTCTTACAAATAACCATAATCATCAATGGCGTACATGTTTTTGTCACCAATGCCATACATTTTTTTCCACCCCCTTCAGTGGCGTATCAAAGGAGTGTATTCAACTATTGATTTCCTTACACCATTTCATCACTTTGAAACAACAGACAATCAAGGAAATATTAGGAATTTCAACCTCATCGATGGTGGAATCGCAGCAAATCGCATTGTTAGTCAATGTCTTCTATACATATAGAGGATCAGCCAAGCAGGAATCAAGTTTGATTCTGCCACCAACTAGTATCCAACAAACTAAGATGGGGCATATATGTTATAAAATCACATCAAGTAGAAATCCACAAAATCCTCACTAATAGAAACAACAACAGACCATTTCGATGGCTTCTAGCTAGGTTTCCACATAACAATGACAAAATCAAGTATATATATTGGCGAAATTCTTCAGATTTCATAGTATGTAAGCATTTTCCGTACAATAATCCCCCACTACCATACAATCATATAGAGAAATTGAACATTCACCAGAACACAAAAAAGCAAACGACGAAAACTCTCAGTATCTAAAATTGCCTTCAAACCAAACCGATGATCACATCACTCAGCAGCAGCAGCGGTAGCGGTAGTAGCAGTGGTTGCCGCTTTCTCATCTCCAGAACAACAACCAGCAGCATGGTTGCCGCTTTCAACGAAAACAGTAAACATAAACATAGCTAACCTGGTCATCTAACACACCCAGGGCATCATAGTGGTTGCCGCTTCCTAAGTCAGTAATTTCATCAAACACACCCAAGGCATCATCGAAACATAGCTAACCTGGTCATCTAACCATGCCACACCGATAGCGGCACTATCAATTGTCCACTCTTTGTATACTTTTAACTCAGATTGCACTTTACGGTCCCATACTATAGCAAGCAATGCAGCTCTTGCTGGTGTCTCGCCAGTCATACTCTCTGGTGTCTCGCCAGTCATACCCAGGGCAATGAAGCTCCCTGATGAATTAGCAGGTCTATAGAGAACAACGCCCGACCGATAGATTAGAAGATTTGATCGTTCTCTCGAAACGAGAGGGATCAGAACGTGAAGAAGATTTGGAGAAGATGTGAAGAAGAAGAAGAAGAAGAAGAACTGAAGAAGATCTAAAGATGTGAAGAAGAAGAAGAACTGATTAACTGAAGATGTGAAGAAGAAGAAGAATAACTGAAGATGTGAAGAAGATGTTGGTACCACACGAGGGATACCCTCGTGTTGCTGCGGAAGCTAACCACCGGGTGTGAACAGTATCGTATGTGTGAACTATTCGTACAGATGAATAGTACCGTACGTATGAATAGTGCACATTACTATGTCTATCTGTGAACAGTACTTTAACACAAATCTAAATAATTTGAACACACACAATTTACGTGGTTCACCCAAAACTTGGGCTACATCCACGGGCTGCTGCAAACCTTCACTAATGGAGAAATACAAGTGTTTACAACACTCACAACTCACAACCCATAACCCAATTACACCCGAGAAAATTACTCTCAATTTTCTCTCTCTCACAAGCTTAACTCTCTTAAGCTTTCACTCACTATCTTCTTAGAGGAGGAGACAAGCTTCTCTTGACAAAGAGAAGAATGGTTTCTATGGAATGGGATGAGGATCCTTATGATGAGGATACTTTGAACAATGAATGGGAGAGGCCTTTTATAGGCTCTCCATTTGGTTGGTGGGAAGAAGTCCACAATGGTGGTTGCCACCCACCATGAATAGCAATGTCAACAATGGTTGCCACCCACCATTGCCAATGTCAACAATGGTTGCCACCAACCATTGCCTCCATTCTTGCATAGCCATCTTTGACTAACACTTCACAATTCTCCATTTGGTTGGTGGGAAGAAGTCCACAATGGTGGTTGCCACCCACCATGAATAGCAATGTCAACAATGGTTGCCACCCACCATTGCCAATGTCAACAATGGTTGCCACCAACCATTGCCTCCATTCTTGCATAGCCATCTTTGACTAACACTTCACAATTCTCCACCTCGTACATCATTTGATAGACCTCAAATTTTGGACGAACTCCAGAAGAAGCTGCAAACACTTTAGAACTGAACCTCAACAAAGGTTGATCAGAAGACCCAACCGGCTGCACCATTCTGTCCATGGCTGCCTACGTATCCTTACAGGAATCAAGCCACCGTAGTTCTTATGACCGGGTGAAGACTCCACCTCACCCTAACACCGCCCCGCAGGGCCTCGCCCTCATGGGCAATCAACATGGGCTGATATGAAGCAAGTCCAAGCAATGCTGAAACTTGCTACCTGTCACCACCTTGGTTAACATGTCTGCTGGGTTCTCATCTGTGTGCACCTTCATTAGAGAAATATCACCTTCCTCTATGACATCCCGCACAAAGTGATACCTGACATCGATATGCTTGGTTCGAGCATGATGGACCTGATTTTTAGCCAAGTGGATCGCACTTTGACTATCACACCACAAGTCCACACAATCCTGCTTAATCCCCAAATCCCCTAGAAGACCCCACAGCCACAATGCTTCCTTCACTCCCTCTGCCATGGCCATGTACTCGGCCTCTGTAGTAGAAAGTGCCGCTGTAGACTGTAACATCGATCGCCAACTAACTGGAGCACCATGTATACTGAACACATATCCAGTAGTAGATCGTCGTCTATCTAGATCGCCTGCATAATCTGAGTCCACAAACCCACGGATCTGACATGTATCTCCACCAAAGCACAAACCCGTATCAGCGGTACCTTTTAAGTACCTCAGGACCCACTTCACTGCTTCCCAATGTGCCTTCCCCGGGTTCGCCATGAACCTACTGACCACACTGACCGCCTGTGAAATATCTGGACGTGTACACACCATTGCATACATCAAACTGCCAACTGCACTAGCATAAGGTACACGTTCCATGTGTGCCTTCTGTTCCGCTGTAGTGGGAGATTGTTTACCAGAGAGTCGAAAATGTGGAGCCAATGGAGTCACCACTGGCTTAGCATCTTGCATCCCGAACCTCGCGATAACCCGCTCAATGTAGTCTTTCTGACTCAAGAACAATCGACGGTTCGACCTCTCTCTTCTGATCTCCATACCCAGTATTTTCTTAGCAGCGCCCATGTCCTTCATCTCAAACTCTTTACTGAGCTGAGATTTCAGCCTATCTATCTCCACCTTGCTCTTTGAAGCAATAAGCATGTCATCCACATACAAAAGAAGATAGATATAATCACCTCCACGAAGTTTCCGAATATAAACACAACAATCATACTCACTTCTGGAAAACCCATGCTTTAGCATGAAGGAGTCAAATCGCTTGTACCACTGCCGAGGAGATTGCTTCAATCCATATAGTGATTTCCTCAAGCGACATACCTGACGTTCCTTATCCTCAACCTTGTAGCCCTCAGGTTGATGCATATAGATTTCCTCATCCAAGTCTCCGTGCAAGAAGGCTGTTTTGACATCGAGTTGTTCCAGCTCAAGATCACCATGAGCAACAATACTCAATAGCACCCGAATGAAAGTGTGCTTCACCACCGGAGAAAAGATCTCATTGTAGTCCACTCCCTCTCTTTGTGCAAACCCCTTAGCCACTAGCCTCGCCTTGTACCTTGTACCACCGAGCTCGGAAGGATCCTCTTTCTTCTTGTACACCCACTTACAACCAATAGCTTTCTTCCCTTCGGGCAATGGGACGACCTCCCACGTTTGGTTCTTCCGAAGAGACTCCATCTCTTCTTCCATCGCAGCCAACCAACTCTCACTATTACTGTTCTGTATAGCTTCCTTGAAGGAGACCGGCTCGTCATCCTCCACCGAGAGTGCGTACTCAACCAAATTCACCTGCCCATAGTGCTTCAAAGGCTGGTCTGACCCCAGCTTTTGAACCTGCTTGTATGCTCGCCTTGGCCTAGTGGAAGCCAAACTATCCTCGAGCTGCTGTTGTTGAAGTGCATGTACATTCTCTTGCTGAACCGTCTCATGTTCAAGCTCATCATCACTCTCATCATGAGTGTCTCCATGATCCTCCTCTTGAACACGACTAGAACCTGGTTGGTCTTTAGGTTCTATCTCAACTACTTGAGACTTAGAAGTCCCAACACCATCATCCTCGGGCACCATAGCTTTCGAAGAAGCTACCATAGAGTTCTCATTAAAAGTAACATCCCTGCTGATTATGAACTTAGAATCTTCTACACACCAAAGGCGATAGCCTTTTACACCTGCTGCATACCCCAAGAATATTGCCTTCTTGGCTCTCGCGTCAAGCTTTCCCTCGTTGACGTGGTAGTAGGATGTGCACCCAAAAATTTTGAGTTTCTCATAATCTGCATGTTCTCCTGACCATACCCTGTAAGGTATATCTCCATCTAACTTTGAATGAGGAGACCGGTTGCAAATGTAGCAAGCTGTAGCAACCGACTCTGCCCACCATTCTCTGCCCAAACCAGCATATGATCGCATGCACATTGCTCGCTCCCGCAATGTACGGTTCAGTCTCTCCGCGACCCCATTTTGCTGTGGTGTGTTCCTGACTGTCCAGTGTCTAGCAATTCCTTCCTAATCACAAAACTCTTTGAAGGCACCCTCTGTATACTCTGTACCGTTATCAGATCGCAGTGTCTTCAATTTCTTGCCCGTTCTGTTCTCAACCATTGCTTTCCACTTCAACTGTGCCGCTGGTAGAAGTCATTCCTCCACTAGCTTCTCTCAGGACCAAACACCTCAAATTTGAGCTTTACCACCCAAATCTGACAAAAGCTCTGATACCAATTGTTGGTACCACACGAGGGATACCCTCGTGTTGCTGCGGAAGCTAACCACCGGGTGTGAACAGTATCGTATGTGTGAACTATTCGTACAGATGAATAGTACCGTACGTATGAATAGTGCACATTACTATGTCTATCTGTGAACAGTACTTTAACACAAATCTAAATAATTTGAACACACACAATTTACGTGGTTCACCCAAAACTTGGGCTACATCCACGGGCTGCTGCAAACCTTCACTAATGGAGAAATACAAGTGTTTACAACACTCACAACTCACAACCCATAACCCAATTACACCCGAGAAAATTACTCTCAATTTTCTCTCTCTCACAAGCTTAACTCTCTTAAGCTTTCACTCACTATCTTCTTAGAGGAGGAGACAAGCTTCTCTTGACAAAGAGAAGAATGGTTTCTATGGAATGGGATGAGGATCCTTATGATGAGGATACTTTGAACAATGAATGGGAGAGGCCTTTTATAGGCTCTCCATTTGGTTGGTGGGAAGAAGTCCACAATGGTGGTTGCCACCCACCATGAATAGCAATGTCAACAATGGTTGCCACCCACCATTGCCAATGTCAACAATGGTTGCCACCAACCATTGCCTCCATTCTTGCATAGCCATCTTTGACTAACACTTCACAATTCTCCATTTGGTTGGTGGGAAGAAGTCCACAATGGTGGTTGCCACCCACCATGAATAGCAATGTCAACAATGGTTGCCACCCACCATTGCCAATGTCAACAATGGTTGCCACCAACCATTGCCTCCATTCTTGCATAGCCATCTTTGACTAACACTTCACAGAAGAAGAAGAAGTGGAGAAGAGGCGAGCAATGCTGGGGAAAGCTTTGCAGGGGAGAGCTAGCGCAGTAGAGAAGTTGTTGGTGAGAGCGAGTTGGGACGAGAGGGAGCAGAGAAGTTGAAATCCGAGGGTAATAGGCCGGATTTGAAAAAGACTTTGATATTTATATCTTTCACACATAAATCCTTCAAAGTCCTTCAAAATCCATCAAGTCAACAAATTCATTAAAATCCCTTATTGTTTGAATACCCCTAGATTTTATTGTATTGTTTAAAATCCATGATTGAATACCCCATGATTTTAATGGATTATAAAACAATCATTTAAAATCTATATTTGAATACCCCTAGATTTCATTGTATTGTTTTAAATCCTTAATTGAATACCCCTATATTTTAATGGACTTTAAAATCTTTCAGAATCTATTAAAATACATGATTGACCCCCCAGCTAAATTTTACCTTTCTGAAAGTCTGAAATAGGCCTGTCTTGTAGTCTTGCAAAAAGTAACGTCGAAAAAATTATAGTTTATGGATTAAATCTAGGAAAATGAATATAAATTCGCATTGTACTGAACGAGAACTGCATTGCTACCTAGCTTTCTCTTGAAGTCGCATACATTAACTTTTTCTAGTACCGAATGTTATAGGAGGATGTAAAGCTAATGAGTGAAGTGGGACTTGAAGCCTACAGATTCTCCATATCCTGGTCACGACTCATTCCTAGTACGTACGATTACACAACTTCATTTTTCTTGGCCATATTGATATCTTTTATGTTAACGTAAGTACGTAACATTACCACCATTCTATCATTGTAGATGGAAGAGGAGCCATTAATCCAAAAGCCCTCGAATATTACAATAATGTCATCAACGAACTGGTCAATCATGGTATGTTTTTCAATCTCTGAGCTTTATGCAACATGTTGATCAGATGGTCCTTTCAAGTCTGTCATGATGATCATAGGGTAAAATGTAGGCCAAAGGTAGCCAGGTTAGTTGGCTAAGGCTGTGGTGGCTTGAACCCCACGTTTTGGATTCTATAACGTGGTCTTTTCTGATAACACTAGACCACTGACCCTCTTGATTTTCTCTATGAACTGTAGGAATTGAACCCCATGCTACCCTTTCCCATTTAGATTTTCCTGAAATACTTGAAGATGAATATGAAGGATGGCTGAGCCCAAACATCGTGTAATTTCAACTTCTCTCTCTCTTTTTTTTTTTTTTTTTTTTTATATATACTATATAGTTACCTATATAGTACTAAACTTCATAATGCTAACTATGTTGCTTTGTTTTAATCCAGTGAAGACTTCACAGCTTTTGCAGATGTGTGTTTCAGAGAGTTTGGTGACCGAATCTCCCATTGGACCACCCTCAATGAACCCAATATAATGGCCATATCATCTTATGGTACTGGACAGTTACCACCTCAGCGATGTTCACCTCCAGGAGGCTTGTTTAACTGCAGTGCAGGGAATTCATCTGTTGAACCATACAAAGCAATGCACAATATTTTACTCGCACATTCATCTATTGTGGGGATGTATAGAGAAAAATACCAAGTGAGTATACTCTGCTCCTTATTACATCAAAGAAGTAAGAAAATAGCATTGAGAAGGGTTTTCAAGACAATGACTTTGACAAGCACATTTGGTAAATATTTCCCTTGCAGGCTAAGCAAAATGGTTTAATAGGCTTGAACGTTTACGCCATGTGGTGTACTCCTATGACAAATTCAACTGTAGATGTTCAGGCAACTCAAAGAGCTATTGATTTCTTCATTGGTTGGTAAGTACATAATTGTGAATGTTTATACGTATATTGTATAGGGAGGTAATTTTTGTGCATATTAGATATTTCTAATCAAAATGGTGTTCAAATGTTTGTCCTTTTGAATCCACTTCTAAATTAGTTGTAACGAAACTGCAGGGTTGTCAATCCTGTCATTTATGGAGACTACCCAGAGATTATGAAGAAGAATGTAGGCTCAAGGATTCCATCTTTCACCAAACGTGAATCTGAATTACTGAAGGGATCATTCGATTTCATTGGGCTCAATCACTATGTTACAATGTACGTAGAGGACGGTCTCCATAATCCAAACACTGGCCCAGGAGATTTTATTACTGATCTCGATGTTAAGCTTTCAGGTATATTATTGCCTTAAAATGGAAGTCTTGAGGAATGTGAAATTTCCTAACATATGAATCCATGTAATTCTGATTATTAACCATGTCGTCTGAAACTCTGAATCTGCTTTACAGTTACTAAAGAAACCCCTCCTGGTCCATTTGACCCAAGTTCATTTCCTTACAATCCATCTGGTATGAAAGGCCTACTGGAGTACTTCAAGGACCATTATGGCAATCCCCCAATTTACATCCAGGAAAATGGTATTGTAGTCCTTCTAAACACGTCTTTGTCAAAAATTCGGTATTAGTATGAAACTCATCTTTGATGATTTAAAATCATTAATCATGTCTTATTCAGGTTATGCCGCACCATACAATGAGACACTTGACGACACTGCCAGAATTGACCACTTAAGAGGCTACATAGATTTCATACAAAGTGCAATTAGGTGCAGTTCTACTGTTCTCTTGTTCTCAATATCACATTGGAATGAATTAACTTCAAGTTCTAATGTGGATCTAATTGTGTTTGTATGCTGCAGCAATGGCGCAAACACCAAAGGGTATTTTGTGTGGTCATTCTTGGATGTTTTTGAGTTTATATCGGGTTACACATCTCGCTATGGGCTCGTCCATGTAGACTTTGAGGACAAGGAGTTGAAGAGGCAGCTCAAGTCATCAGCCAATTGGTATTCTAATTTCCTCAAGAAGAAAAGTTTGGTGATGAAGAATGCAGACAAGGATGGAAGTAAATTATCCCATTTTTCGCAATAATTATTTCATTAGTTATAAAGGTTTCCCTGGGAACATCCTCCGAAGGATTAAAAGGAACTTGATGCAACTAGATGACTACAAAGTTGTGCACCACCACAGAGAAACCAACAGAGTTGCGGACCACATGGCTGGACTCTATCCTAATTGCGAGCACTCTGAGATTATTCCCAGTTCATTTGCCGAGGACCTCAAAAAAATTGTATACGAAGTGCTACAGGAAGTTAGGGCTTCATATTATAAAATTTTGTATAAGAATTTGGCCGACTGTTCAGACTTTTGTTTTATTTATCCAAAAAAAAGTTGTATATGTGATATTGTCGCAAGATGTACGATGTATCCAATGCTTCGGGACATATAAATTTGAAAAACTTTAGCAAACACCTTTTTTTAACCTAGTGACCGTGACTGCGAAAATGACTTTTAAGCTGAGAAATTACTCCTCATGTACATAACAGGGCACCACACACTGCATGAACTTTGCACCAAAAGTAATATCTGATGGGAAGTCAAAACTAGAGAATTGAGACAGACCATCACTTCCAAGCAGAACAAACACACCCTTGAGAAAAGGTTAAATTTGTATTATTTCCAACATTCATGATATCCATTGATTTCTCCTCAAAATGAGCAACACAACCTCTGATGTCAAGTATCTTTGAGGAATGCCAACTCTGTCCAAGTGTTTGATTTGAATAATTTGTTGGAACATTTTTGTATTTGTCAACAAACTAAATATTCTACAAGAAAAATTATAGATTTTTAAGTGTAAGCAGTTTGTGTCTCCATATGGGTGATATTCTAAAAAATTATACATAAAGAATTATTACAAGAAACAAGAAAGAATATATATATATGTATATATACAAACTTTAGAAGGAATTCAAAACAGTTTGGGTGTCTTCTCACTTGTGTTCTGCTTGGAAGAGATGGTGTGCTTTAATTCTTTAATTATCCTACTATGTTCATTACTAGTATTGGTTTTGGGTGAAAACAATCTGAAACTCAGTAGAGATGACTTTCCATCAGACTTTGTTTTTGGTGCTGGAACGTCGGCTTATCAGGTTTGTTTTTTCAGAATAGTATTTCAATTATATGTAACAATACTCCTCCGCAAATACCCAACCTTACTTATAACAGTTTATGTATATTTGCAGTATGAAGGAGCAGTAGCAGAGGATGGAAGAACACCTAGTATATGGGACACTTTTACTCATGATGGTAAACCCGGCCTTTTTTGTATATGTTAGATTTCATTTTTATCTGATAATTCTCTACTTAATTACGTTTGTATATTACAAATTTTTTTATTTCCCGTTGTAAGAAGGCATAAATTGCATGAATACTAGTTTTATTTGTAAGCTCATAATAGAAATTGCTGAATGAAATCTTATTAATTTGGTCAGGTAGCATGCCTGACCAGAGCAATGGAGACGTAGCTTCCGATGGATACCACAAGTACAAGGTGAGACTCACTATTTTTTATTTTATTTTTTTGCGAAACATGCTAATTTCACGTCTTTTTCAAGTCACACTCACTAATTAGGTTCAAACAAGGAAGGAAAATAAAAATTGACCCTCTTGGCACCAAAACTCTACATGACAACACAAAATATCATATTTCTTAATTTTAACAATGACCATTTCCAAGCTTATTGTTGTAAGCACATACGTCAAGTTGTAGATTCAATTACAATCAAGTGAAGTTATGTCAAAGTTGCAATCTGGACTGGGTTGTAACTTATATGTGCTCTGCTTAATCTGATTCCGGGCATGATTTAGATGTGGGATGAGAAACGTGCGAATTAAAATGGAAATGAAATAACTGATAATGATATAGCTGTTTTTTAGAGCCTGAAATCTCATACAGAACTTTTTTTCTTGATGATTCATTATTATCAAATGTTATAGGAGGATGTAAAACTTATCAGTGAAGTGGGACTTGAAGCATACAGGTTCTCCATATCTTGGTCAAGGCTCCTTCCTAGTACGACGCACAACCTAATCATACTTAGCCATATTGGTATCTTTTTTGTTAGCGTAACATTACTATTATCGGTCCTTGTAGATGGAAGAGGAGCCGTCAACCCAAAAGCTCTGGAGTATTACAATAATCTCATCAATGAACTGGTTTATCATGGTACGTTTTTCAGCCATTTGAACCTAATGAAATGTGTGGATTAAACAGTCTAAGATTAGTTGAAGTGTTTAATTAAGTTGGAAACAGTATCTGCGCAATGTGGAGACTGAAACCCCAACAAACTGACACGGCGATGATTTTCTGATATATATTTTCTATGAACTGTAGGTATTGAACTGCATGCTACGCTTTCTCATTTAGATTTTCCACAAATACTTGAAGATGAATATGAAGGATGGCTGAGCCTAAAGATCGTGTAATTTCACATTCGCTCCTTACAATACATTAATCTATGCCCCTCTTGTTTTTTTTGACTATGTATCTTACATATGAACTATACAATATAATTCTGACCGTTTTTATGTTGATTTGTTTTCATCCAGTGAGGACTTCACAGCCTTTGCAGATGTGTGTTTCAGAGAGTTTGGTGACCGAATCTCCCATTGGACCACTGTCAATGAACCAAATATAATGGCCATATCATCTTATGGTTATGGACAGTTTCCACCTCGGCGATGTTCGCCTCCAGGAGCATATAACTGCAGTGCAGGAAACTCATCTGTTGAACCATACAAAGCAATGCACAATATTTTACTCGCACATTCATCTATTGTAACAATGTACAGAGACAAATACCAAGTGAGAATACTCTTCCAGTTGTTATATTCTAGAAGTAAGAAAATAGAATTGAGAAGGTTTTTCCAGACGACGAGTTTTTTGAGAAGTGCATTTGGTAAATATCCCGACTGCAGGCTAAGCAAAATGGTTTAATAGGCATGAACGCTTATGCCATGTGGTGTACTCCCATGACAAACTCAACAGTAGATGTTCAGGCAACTCAAAGAGCTAATGATTTCTTCATTGGTTGGTAAGTACATGTGTATGTATTTTTATAAAAAACTTTGTAGTGTACACATTGAAGAATTATTTTGTGTATAATTAGAAATTTCTCATCTAAAGGGTTGTTCCAATATCTGTTCTTTGAATTCAAATCTGAATCAGGTGTAATTTTAATGGACAGGCCAGATTTAGACAATTTGTTTTTGTGACGAAACTGCAGGGTTATCAATCCCATCATCTATGGAGACTACCCGGAGATTATGAAGAAGAATGTAGGCTCAAGGCTGCCGTCTTTCACAAAACAGGAATCTGAGCTACTGAAGGGATCATTTGATTTCATTGGGTTGAATCATTATCTCACATTGTACGCAACAGATGGTCCTCATAGTCCACACACTGGCCCGGGAGAATTCGGTACTGATATGGATGTTAACATGTCAGGTCTAAAATCAAAGTCTTCAAATAATTTGAAATACTTGAAAATTGTGTGCTTTTGATCTATCAACCATGCCATTTGAATCTGCATTGCAGTTACTAAAGAAGGTACACCTATCTATCCATTCCCAAGTACAATGCCCTACAATCCATCTGGTATGGAAGGCTTACTGGAGTACTTCAAGGACCATTATGGCAATCCTCCTGTTTACGTCCAAGAAAATGGTAATGTCTTCCTTTTAACCGTGCCTTTTCTCAAGAAAATGACATCAACAAATATTATGCAAGTTCATCTTTGATGATGAGAATCATGCATGTTTCAGGTTATGCCGGGACACACAATGAGACACTTAACGATACAGCCAGAATTGACTACATAAGTGGCTACCTAGAAGTCATACAGAGCGTTATCAGGTAGAGCTCTACTGTCCTCTTGTTCAATATCGTATTGAATTAATGTATTCGGTTTCTCATCCAATGTGGATCTAATTATGTTGCTATTCTGCAGCAATGGTGCAAACACCAAAGGGTATTTTGTATGGTCATTCTTAGATGTTTTCGAGTTTTTATCGGGTTACACAGCTCGCTTTGGGCTTGTCCATGTGGACTTTGAGGACAAGGAATTGAAGAGACAGCTCAAATCCTCAGCCTACTGGTACTCTAATTTCCTGAAGAAGAAAGGTTTAGCAATGAAGATTTCGGACAGGAATCTAAGTCTTAATAAATCATCTCCTTTTTCACAGTGATTATTGCATTTGTATAAAGGTTTCCCTGGACTTAATGTTTCATAGAAAAAAAAATTTATCGCTCAATCTATCCAATGCTGCAAACACCTCATGCTATTGAGGTTGGCATTCCCATATCGCGAGTATGATCTGCAGTTCATATAACCATAAGCATTCTAGAGCACGGAAATATAGTTCATATCATATACGACTTGCCGACTCAACAATTTCCCCAAAACTATGACTTGGGGACACGTCGACATGACATGCTATTTTTTTTATGTCATATAAACATAAACAATAATCTAATAAAATGTCTTCTTAGAGTGTCTTCATCTTTTTTTTTTGCAAGTAAAAAACATGAAGAAGAAAAAATTGTAGAAAAGAAGAAGAAGTGCAAAGGCGAGGAGGAAGTTGTCACCCTGTTGTAAGAAAAACCAAAGTAGAGAACAAATATAGTAGAGAAGAAGTAGATGAGAGGTGAAGCAAATCAGAGAAAAAGCATAGACTATCTCTATGCTTTAGTGATTCTTTGCGCAAAAAGTCATTCACTTCAAATGGATCAACAAGACAATAACCATTAATTACTTGCACATATCTAAAAGTAAAAAATAAAGCGAGGTCGGCTGTTGAGTTTTGATTGCGTCCTGAATAAGTTTCAGATATATCATAGGCGTGTCTAACACGTTGACCATATTGACTATGTGTCTGACGCATGTCGAGCGAGTGTCAGTATCGTATATGTGTCAGATATGAATATGACTAGTTTTTCGAAGAGTATGTGCTTCCTTGATTCTATGCATCATCCTACTATCAAATTGTATCTTGATCCTGGATATAGTTTGATGGGTATGTTTGAATGAAGAAGATAACAAAGCCAAATTGGTGCTTAGTAGTTGATATTTGGTAGGCATCTGCAAATTCTCAAAAATCTATTTTACAAACTTTTTTCATTTTATTTAATTATTTGATCAAATTAAATCTAGCACTCTTAGAAATAAAAAGTCGGGGATAGTTTTTATTAAATTGTCATATGCTTTAAAATCTTAATTTATTAGATAAGGCATACCCGATAGTACTCTATTTTATCAGATTAAAAATAAAAATAAACTCGATTTTATAAAAAAGTAAAAAGAGTTTCAGTGGTAAACAAAGACTACCTTAAATAAAAAAAAATTATAAGATAAAAACATAAAAATAAATAATTTTATTAAGAAAAAATAAATTCATTGATAATTATTATCATCTTGTTGAAAGTAACATAAAGAAAACACAAAACAAGAGTAGGAGGGAGCTATATTATTCATTGATATGAGCCTCTATTTATATAGAGGTAACAATTACATAGTATCCCAATTTGAAACGAAATAGAAAACCTATGCCAATAAGAAATCTAAATCCTACTCGATATCATTTATTGTTTGGACTAGTCACATAATCCTAGTTTAACTGCAACACATCTGAAATTCTAGACATATGGAGTTAGAATACATTTCAGCTTTATTGAGCAGAAACAGGAGTTGTAGGCAGAGAATAGAGATTATTGGTATTTCCTCCCTTCAGAAAATTAGAGTACCAGTGTGCAGAGAGCTTAGGGTATCTTTTTAATTCTGGATCGTTCAAATCAACATAATAAAGGCCAAAGCTTGATTTATAGCCGTCCAATATCTCGAACAAGTCCAGGAATGACCATGTGAAGTACCCTTTGGTATTTGATCCATTTCTGCAAATATTAAAATTTTTAGATTCAAGAAACTCAGTTTGTGGTATGTTGTAATGTATACAGAACATAGAAAAGTTTAGTATTACAAGTACCTGACTGCGTCGAGCAAACTTCCAATGAAACTTTCCAAATATTTGACCCTTGAAGTATCGTTGAGAGATGCATTGTGCGGTGTCATTTGGCCTGGAATTACAACATGGTCATCTCATGTTTCAGCAAGCAACAATAATATAGAGGAATAAGACCAGATTGTTGATAGTACTTAGATCGCTAAATTGGAACTAACAGTAAAAGCATTTTCAAGAAGTCTTACCATTTTCATGAACATACATAGGAGGATTGCCGTAATTTTGCTTAAAGTACTCCAAAGAAGCTTGCAATCCCGAAGAATGAATGGGGAACTATATATATTGATCCATGTTAGCTAATCATCAAGAAGTTGACATTATATAGAAAATAAATTTAATCGTAAGTAATGTAATTTGGATTCTTACCTCTCCAGGGGGCACGGATTCATCTCTCTCAACTGCTACACATAAGTACAGAATTAGAGAGCTAGGAGAGATTCACTTTGAAGTTTTAATTTTGCACGAGCAGGCCAATAAACTTACGTATAATCTTTGCACCCATGTCTGCATTAACGTCTCTTAGCTCACTATTGAAGCTGTCTTGATCATCTTTGACATGGAATGTGTTGTAATGGTTGAGCCCAATGAAGTCAAATGAGCCTTTCAGTTGTTGAGATTCATGTGGTGTGAAGGAAGGAAGTCTAGACCCGGCATTCTTCTTTATGATGCGTGGATAGTCTCCAAACACCAATGGATCTATAAACCTACCCATTGAAACTTAAGTTTTATCAGAACAATGTGCATATTAGATGTATTTGTGCTTGATTGTGCAGGAGTTTGGTTGAGACGACTTACCAACCAATATAGAAGTCATTGACTCTTTGAGTTGCTTCGACATCCTCTGTTGTGTTTGTTAAAGGAACTAACCAATATGCAAATACATTCAATCCAATAAATCCATGTTGCTTTGCCTACATGAACCATCCAATATATGAACATAATGCATGTCTAGAAAGCTCACCATTCAATACACTTAAACTTGCCACTCGGTACAAAAGAATTATGTTTACAAAAAAGCCTTAATGGGTTGGATGTGTGAAGATGCTAGGGAAATACCTGATACATGTTCTTATACAATCTAGCAGCTGATGCATGTGCCAGCAAGCAATTGTGAGCGGCGATGTATGGCTCTGTTGTAGAATTACCTCCATTGCAATTTTTTCCAAATGGAAAAGAACATCGCTTTGGAGCAAAAATACCTATATCGTATCCTCCCATGACAAACACATTTACCTCATTCATAGTAGTCCAATGAGAAACTCTGTCACCAAATTCTCTAAAGCACACTTCTGCATATGCTGTAAAATCTTTGCTACATTGAAATATAACATCATCATCATCACCAATTACTTCCTAGTTTCACTAAGTGTGAAACAAACTATTCCATTTTGATAAGTTTTGAGACTTACACAATCTTCCGACTGAGCCAACCTCCATACTCATCTTCAAGTGCCTGTGGATGATCGTAATGGAACAAAGTAACATGTGGTTCAATTCCTACAGGAGTTTGAGTTATACGACAATCAATCAACTTGTCCTTCATTTTGCTTATATTTGATATGGAATTCGGAGTTACCATGGCTTATAAGTTCATTGATGAGATTATTGTAGTACTGCAAGCCCTTTGGATTGACAGGCCCTCTCCCATCTGCAAAAAGAACAATTACATTAGCATATTCACCATATAATTCCTTTATTTTCCATTTCTTGGAACTAAATACATCAAAAATATAGTGATCATACTCGGGATAAGCCTCGACCAGGAAATGGAAAATCTATAGGCCTCTAAACCGGTATCCACCATGAGTTTGACATCCTCCTGTATATGTAATACAATAGAACGAAAAGTCAGAGAGATTCATTTAGCTGAATTGATGTCAAGATCTATTCAAACGCAAACAAGATAATTTTGTAATTGACTAGTATAACACTATAAGAAACATGATAGTCATAATATTAGTTAACAAGCGCGCATAAAGTGCAATGCATTCACACAGTTAGTAATTTTATTACACGAAAAGGAGTAAGTAATTAAGAGGTTCGATCTGTATCATATACAACACCTTATATTTGTGATATCCATCGCAAGCTATGTCTCCGTTTCCCTTAGATGCTCCTGAAAATGAAAGAAATTAGGTGGAAACGTCATGTTAGCAATTTGGTACACTTTGACAAAATTTTCACATGAAGAATGAATTGGTCTTAGTAAAACCAAACAAATGTTTGCAAACCAAACCTGCAGAGTGAACATCAGTATCCCAAACACTTGGAGTTCTTCCATCCTCAGCTACTGCACCTTCAACCTTCATGTATTCATTTTCAGTCAATTATCAAAATCAGGAATGAATAAATAAATAAAATCAGTAAAAATAATTTAAAAAATATATATATATGGACCTGATAAGCAGAGGTTCCAGAACCAAATACAAAACTGGGTGAGGATGGAAAATCATTTCTGCTAAATTTGGGGTTGTTCAAGCCATGACTTGCTTCTGCTAGTTTCAGAAGAAACACTATTAACACTAAACAACCACAAAATTTCATCTTCTTCTCTGAGTTGTCTGTGTCTTCTGATGGTTCTGGTGCCACTTAGAGATGTTTGGATGTGTGACTATTAGCCATACAAGTTAAATGGCCTATATGTATATGCACTGAAACAACAAAGAAAAAGATAGTGGTATTTTTCAGCAAAACTGGTCGGTGTCAAAAAGCCACTGCAACCAAAAAAAATAAGAGAAGAAAATGTAGGGCGAATCTCAATTGTCCATGCGTCCCAAGCCCCATACAATCCTTATCAAATTTAATACGCATCCTAAAAGGCTAAAATAACAATTTTTCCAGAGAGCCAAGCCCGCACACAGTCGGGCTCGTGCCAGGCCAGCCCAATACCATCCATCATCTTAGAGATTGGGTCATTTTCAATATCTCTAGAATGATGGATGGTATTGGGCTGGCCTGACGCAGGCCTGACTCTCTAGAATTTTTGCTAAAATAAACATGAGCCTTGCTAGAAAGCTAGGCCGACAGACAGCGCCAAGCCAACCCATCACCATCCATCATCTTAGAGATGCTGAAAATGAATCCATCTCTAGAATGATGGATGGTGATGGGCCGGCTTAGCGCTGTCGGCATAGTTCTCTAGAAATCAGGGAATAAACATTTGAGATATCTATTTTTAGATTTCCAGGGAAATTATTCCTTGCTTCCCCAAGTCTTCTCTACCCTCTTCCTCTCCACTCTCCCTTGTCCTTTTTTTTTTTTTGTTCTTGGTATAATCTTCAAACATTGGACGAGAGGCCCACCACCATCCATTGAAGAAAAGTATACATCAATTTCGACTTTCATGACGTGAAACACAAGGAATGCCCCCTTAAAAATTCACTTCATAGACAAAACTACAAAGTCTCATGTATAATGGCTTGGACCACTTTTTGTTCATGAACAAAAAAAAATAGAAAAAATTATGGAAAGATTTTCCTTGCGACCACTTTTTACACAGAAATAAAACTTCTGCAAGTGGTATCATGTTGAATTTTGCTAAAAAAAATCGTCATGGATCCTCTAACTAGAGAACCGCCTTAATCCAGGTCTCCGATTCTGCATCAAGATTTTGTTACAAGTAATAATTCAATAGAGAATAAACAGTCTCTTACAAAAGGCTTACAATGAGGTAATTGTGTGAAATCATAGTATATACATTCCAAAGTATCATAGTTTACTGGGCAAAAATGGAAGTTTGAGATTGTTCTGAGCATCACTACTTCCTTGATAATCAATCATATTTCCTCCTTTAAGAAAATTAGAGTACCAATATGCTGAGAGCTTAGGCTGTCTCTTTAATTCAGGATCGTTCATATCAACATAATAAAGGCCAAAGCTTGATCCGTAGCCATCCAATAATTCGAATAAGTCCAAGAAAGACCATGTGAAGTACCCTTTGGTATTTGATCCATTCCTGACAATTTTGAATTCTTAGATTAAAATTGAAAAAATAATTAAATAAAAATGTATTGTAACCCGAAAAAAAAAAAATTGTACCTGACGGCGTCTAGTAAACTTCCAATATAACCTTCTAAATATTCAACCCTTGATGTATCGTTGATTGATACGTTACGTGGTGTCATTTGACCTGGAAAGACAATTTTTGTAATGCATCATCAAGCAAGTTTAGTGCATTTTTACTTCATATTTTGTTAGGACAATCATCAATAAATTGGCCTAAATTGGTTCTTTGTATGTTGAGAATTAATGTAAAAATAGTTTTCAACAAAACAAAAAACAGAGAGAACAGAATGTCTTTTACCATTTTCATGAATATAAATGGGAGGATTGCCGTAATGTTGCTTTAAATACTCCAATGAACTTTGCATTCCCCAGGAATCCACAGGGAACTGTACATATGTAACAATCATGTTAACTAATCGTAACAAGTTAAAATGCATATATAACTCAAACTTGATCTCAGAGAAAGTATGATTTGAATTCTTACCTCCGACGTATCTGCAAAATAACAAGTTAGAGAAGGGCTTTTGCACTAAAGCTTGTTTTGCATCAAATATGAAACAAGGCAAAACAAACATACACATAAGCTTTGCACCAATGTCAGCCATAAAGTCTCTTAGTTCACTATTGAGGCTATTTGGGTTATCTGCAACGTGCAGTGTGCAGTAATGGTTGTGCAGTAATGGTTCACCCCAATGAAATCAAATGAGCCTTTCAGGAGTTGAGATTCATGTGACGTGAAGGAAGGAAGTCTCGCCCCAGCATTCTTCTTTATTATGCTAGGATAGTCTCCAAAAACTAATGGATCGATAAACCTGACCATTGAAAGTTGAATGTTATTGGAGCACTCAAGTGTGAGTTTGATGTACCGGTATGGTATGGAGGCTTGATTGAGGACTCACCAACCAAGATAAAAATCATTGGCTCTTTGAGTTGCTTCAACATGACATCCTCTGTTTTGTTGGTTAGAGGAACAAACCAATACACAAGAGCATTCAATCCAATTAATCCATGTTGCTTGGCCTACAGAACCATCCAAAGAATTCAGCATTTTTTGTTCAAATAAATCTTAATTGAAATTTCAATAAAAACGATATATAACTTGAACTACATTGGACTAGTTTTTGTAAGAACGCGGGATAGAGGGTTTAATGGAAAGTTGCCAGGGAGATTACCAGATACTTGTTCTTATACAATCTAGCAGCTGATGCATGTGCTAGCAAGGAATTGTGAGCGACGATGTATGGTTCTGTTGTAGAATTACCTCCCATGCAATTGTACCCAAATGGAGAAGAACATCGCCTCGGAGCGAAAATTCCTAAATCGTATCCTCCCATGGCAAACACATTTGGCTCATTCAAAGTAGTCCAATGGGTTACTCTGTCACCAGGGGCGGAGCCATGATTGCTGACAAAGGGGGGCAAAAAAAGTTTGAAAAGACCAACTTATCCCTGAACGTGGTTTTTCAAACCGAACGAATATTTTTTTTTTCTTTTTTAACTCCCAGCAAACCCAACCCTCTCACTCTCTCCTCTTATCCTTCTCCTCCTCTTATATTTTCTCTCCCTCACAAACCCTCTCTCACTTTGTATCTCTCAACTCCGCCTCTCATCTCACTCCAAATTCGCTCAACTTCGTAGCAGCTGGCTATATCGAACCCTGAAACACGAACATATCGGTAGCAGAGATTTGTATAGAAATGGGGGATCTAAACTTTAAAAATAACCCATAATATAATTTTTAGTGGAGTCCAGAGCTAAGATTGTATACAAAAGAGGGCAATCTAAACTTTTAAAAGGGGGCAATATAAAAAAATATGAGTAATTTAGTGAAATTTTTCGTAAAGATAAGGGGGCAACTAACCCCCTTAGCCAAAGGGTAGATCCGCCCATGTCTGTCACCGAATTCTCTAAAGCACACATCAGCATATGCCGTAAAATCTCTCCTACATACAATAAAATGACATTATCATCGCTCCTGATTTCTAGTTCAACTTACATAAGAAAGTTAGAAACAAATCAGAACACTAGGATGTGTTTATAACTTACACAATCTTCCGACCACGCCATGCTCCATACTCGTCTTCAAGTGCCTGTGGATGATCATAATGGAACAATGTAACATGTGGTTCAATTCCTACTCCATTACAAAAAAAATCGAGGGAATAAGTAGATTAAAGATAATTTTACTTAAAATTGTTATATTGAGATGGAATTCAGAGTTACCATGGCCTATAAGTTCATTGATGAGGTTGTTGTAGTACTGCAAACCCTTTGGATTGACAGGCCCTCTTCCATCTGTAAAAGAACAATTGCTTAAGAAATGATAAATAATATTTTTACCGCTAACTTTTGACAATCTATCAAAAATTCAAACCATTTAGAAATAAGAACCATTAAACAGTTGTGCACAGATAAATGGGAGGTAAGTCCATCCACTGCCGAAAAAACAGTGCATAGGATGAGAGGGCTTACTAGTATCCCTCCCCTATGGATTCATTCTTGAACCCAATTACATGCTTCAATCCTACATACATACATGGATCATGGATGCAGAGTTACAAAGTAATCTAGTTACTTGAATGGAGAAGTTTGGGAGAAGACTAACAAGTTCTGCATTGTAATGCTTTTTTCATAGAAGTCGTGAGAGGAGATGAGCATGGGCGACTGCCGACCAAGGATTCGCCCCGTATGATAACCAAGAGATCGAACATGCCGGTAGTCGTAATAACGAACGATTGATAAATTGTTAGACACAAAGGAAATGATTTGTGTGTATTGTATTGTTTTTCTCATTCACAATCTCCTGTTTATATACAAACTAATTCAGAGAATATTGTGAGAATATTCATAATATAATCTGCTAATTTCCTTAAAACTATTATACAATATTGACTCTATAAGCAACCTTCCTAATACACATATTCTCAATCAATCAGGATATTCACAATATATTCTCAATACCCCCCCTCAAGTTGGTGCATGGAGATCCCGTATGCCCAACTTGCGAAGTAGATACTCATATTGACGTTTGCCCAATGCTTTTGTGAAAATGTCAGCGAGTTGCTCATTGGATGGGACAAATGTGGGATTGATATGTCCAGCAACAATGTCATCACGGACAAAGTGACAATCGACCTCAATATGTTTTGTCCGTTCATGAAAAACGGGATTTTGAGATATATGGAGAGCCGCCTGACTATCACAATGAAGAGACATAGGACGTGTGTGAGGCATCCCGAGGCTAGCTAAAATAGCTTTAAGCCATTTCAACTCACATGTAGTCATAGCCATAGACCTATATTCCGCCTCTGCGGAGGAGCGGGATACAGTATGTTGCTTCTTTGTCTTCCAAGATACCGGCGAGTTCCCAAGGAACACCAACCAACCAGTGAAGGACCGCCGAGTCAAAGGGCATCCGGCCCAATCAGCGTCACGTGATGCAGATTAAACTAACCTAAATAAATAAGTTAATTTAACCTAATTTTAATAACTGCAAGTGCACAGTGTCTAACTGGTAGACAAGGGCAAGTACAGGTCGATCCCACAAGGACTGTGGTTGCAATTAAATTTCAGAGTTAATTTAAGCTAATTTAAATTGGGGTTACATCAATTAAAATATCTAAACTAATAATCAAATTAAAAAAAAACAAAATAAAAGGTTGTTAAGAAAATGAGAAAGGAAACCAAGGCGTTGAATCCACCACAGGTTCTTTGAGATTTGTGTAATCAAAAATATTGTTTTCAAGATTTAACATGACTAACCTAAAGATTAATCTAAGTTCACAATTGATTTTAGCATAGGTATAAACCTCTAGAATTGCGTGTCTTCTTACGGCACAGACAATCACAAGTTTATTATAACTAATCCTAATCCCTAGCATTGCGTGTCTTCTTACGGCACACACAATCACAGATTCAGATTAATTGATTAAATCAGGCTTTTGAATTTCAACAAAGGGTACTTCTAACTACCGACTAGTCTAGATAATTAATCAGGATATAATCGGTGAAAGCAATTTATTAAAAATCATAAATCAAATGTGTTTAACGTTCAAGCATAAAGAAAATAATAAAGTTAAATACACAAACTCTAGGAAATCCTGTGGTTTCATCGTAGCCTTGGTAAAGGGTTTAGCTATCCATGGTAGTGGTAGTCATCTCCTCGTGATGTGGTACGCCGCAATTCATCTCTGCACGAACGCGAATCCCGAGAAAAGGGCTGCTAAAGGCACTGTGGTGGCTCTTAGAGAACTCGGGGGTGTCAATAGCTGAACTGTTTGAAAAACAGTTTTCTCCCGCCAAAGTCGCGCGCTGCTGCGCCTTCGTCTCCAGCGAGACAGCGGCTCTCGCGGTGATTTTCTTCGCTTCTCGCGGCCTTACTCGTCCTCAAATCGTCTCCAGAACCTGCAAAAGAGAGAGAGAGGATGAGGAAACAGTTATAAAACAGTAAAAACAAGAAGGAGGGCGAGGAACAGGGCTCCCTGTTTCTGGGTTGCGAACGCTGTCTCGCGAGGAGGTGGCGGTGATGCTTGGTCGGGACGTGACGGTGGCCGTGAGAGAGGGAGTCGGGAAGAAGCTCGAGACGAAGAGAGGCCGAGAAAAAAGGGGAACAGGCTCTGTTGCGAGGCGAAACAGAGTCGCGGTGCGGCTCTGTTTCGCGGCTGTGGTTGCGGTGGTTCTGTCGCGGCGATACGTGGTCTGGTGGCGAGGTTGCTGGACGGTGGATGTCGGCGGTGAGGATGATGGAACAGAGAGAGGGATGGTAGAAGGTGGCGACTGTTGGTGTGCGAAGCAGGGTGAGGAGGTGGCGGCTGATGGTAGAGGACGAGGAGGAGGTGGTGATGGCGGGATTATCGCGCTGCCGGCTCTCCTATCGAGCGAGGATTTCCGGCAGGGTGGTGTGGTGGCTGGAAAAGAGATGAGGGGAGAAGGAACGTGGAAGAAGAGAGAATAAGAGCTGAGGTTCCTTTCTCTAAGATGGGGAAGCTAAATAGGGTTCTCATAGTGGGCTTGGGTTTTTAGGTCAGCATGTTTTAGGTTTCGGCTAGGTGGACCTAGGTTTATTAGGGTTAGGTTTAGATATGTGTCTCTTTGCTTTGTACCACCACTAGAATCGACCAATTGTCAGTCCTTAAGTTGTCGCCTTAATATCATTTCATCGTTAACGCTTAAATTCCTGTCAAAACATGAAAACGAAATAATTATTATAAATTATAATAATCGAAACACTAACATATATAAATTAAGGGATATATTATGTAATAATTATGTGAATATCAAATACCCCCAAACCTATATTTTGCTAGTCCTCGAGCAAAACAATAAAATAAAATCTAACTCACTTTCGCAGGAATCATCGGTTGCACTTACCTTAAACGTGCAACAAGGCTTTAAACCCCTAGATTACCTCTAGTGGACGAGTTATAGTCTCGTGAGGGTTTCCAGAAATGTTACCCACAAACATTATGACTCATAAATTTCCAAAATATGGTAACTCAGTCTATTATCCTCAGAGTAAGAATTTAATTGCCAAAAAAATTTGAAAATAGCTAACAGTCTCACAATAATATATCAAAGAGTTTCACAACAATTTAATAATACCCAAAGGTTAAATAAATTTCATCAATTATTCCCAACTCGAAGTGTGTGTGTGCATGGCCTTATCAACATAACTTTTTATTTCAGAGTAAAACAATTACTAAATCTCCTTTAGAAAGTTTGTTTTGACTTCAAACCTCTCATGTCACTCGCAATGAAACACCCAGAGATTTGATATTTCACTCAGTTTATATGTGAGGAAAAGAGTAAATAATGGAAAACAATCATCTCACATATAGTAATATGAAGACCGGACTTTTCAAGAATGGAATGAATATGATCTCATGGACAGGAATATCAATTACTTTTGAGAATGTTAAATCATACACCATAGTTCTTATTTATTTAATCTCCACATCTACGAAACTAACCATCTCTTAAGATCAACTAGGACTTTAATAGGGTGTAATGGGGCTTAGGTAATGGCTAACAAAGAATGGAAAAAGGCATACGAAAAATCTCTAAGAATGTATACACCCATTAAACTAACACAAGGGCTATGAAGAGTAAATCAATGTTCTAACCATCAATTACTTTCTTCATTTTTTTTTCATTGACATCGCTTTTCTTTTTTTCTTTTTTTTTTTTTTTTTTTTTTTTTTTTTTTTTTTTTTTCAACTACATGTTTTTCCTCTTCTACTCAATAGAATGTTTCCACACTGATGACTCATGGTATCTTTGACTCTGCTCTTTCTAATTGCCCATTTCCAACTAACATTCATCCATATACATTCTTAGATAAATTGGGTATTGATAAGGGGTTAACAAATAAAAGGCTATCAACGGCTCAAAGGGCTTCAAAAGGGAACTAATGAGTGGGTAAGTAAAAAGGCTAGAAAAGGTTTAAGAAAAACTTGCCTACATCATTTCTTAAGTTCAGGTTGGTATTATGACATCTCAACTAAATAAACTAAAAAGTTCTAGTGCAATAATTTAATTCTCAAAGCAATTGATAAAAAAAAAAAAATGAGAATAATGAGATCATCAACGACTTAATGCGAACTCAAGAAAAATTAGAGTATATTTATCTAACACTCAGAAAGAAAAGAATGGTTCAAAACTTTCACGGGTTTAGTCTCCACTATTATTCTAAGGTTTTCTAGCTCATATCTCACTCATCAACTTCAGATCATGCTAATATGGCTTATAGTGCAAAAAGTAATCGAGTTGAAAAAAATCTCATGAAATATATTTAACTTAAAGATAATATCAAACCATATGTTTTCCTATTGATATATAAAAGTGACACTTGAAAGCATGTATTCCTCCAATTTAAAGGCATACTTGAAAGCACATCCTCTTCATTGGAAAGAAACTTAGATTTTGACTGCATTTTCAAAGTGAAAGTTTGTCACACAATCATAATTAACTATGTATTCAATGGAGATTGAGTAGAATACAATAGTAGATTGTGAAATAAATTTTAGTTCAAAATTCCTTGAAAAATGCAGAAAAACTCATAAACCTCACCCCCAAACCTAAACCAAACATTGTCCTCAATGTATAAAATGATGATCATGACAAATGCAGGAAAAAGAAAAGATGAGAGTTAGAGTGATATTATCATGGGAAAGTTTTTACCAATTTCGACGAAATCTTCCACCAATGAACGCGCAGAGACATAAGAATTGTGGACTCATCATGATAAATTGATAAAAACAATACAGGACACAAATGAAAAAAAAGTTAAAAATTAAAAAAATAAAATAAAAATATTACATGAATCAGTTGTAAGTCAAAATTGTTACGGAGCTAACGAGTATGAGTGGAATGCAACTAGAAAGAACTCGAAAATCAATCCAGACTAACCATCATGACACAACTGAAGCTAGGCTGCCTCCTAGGAGCGCTTGGTTTAACGTCGTCAGCCTGACATATATTCTCCCTCATGAAAGATATATCATGAAGTGACGAGGAAGAACATAGGGAGCATTCGCCTCCAAACCTAGTCTATGATAGAAACGAGTCAAAAGGGTTAAGGAATCGTATACCAACAACCGAAAAAGTTGAGGATCAGTCCACGCAAAAATAGCAACCACATGCGACACAAGATATACTAGCACATCCCAAAAGCTGCAAGGACACCATCTAAAATCATATAGAAATGGCAAAGAATCTCGCATTCCTTGGAAGTCAATAGGGATCTTAAACATGAATAGGTCGCAAGTAGTGATATGCAACAAATGATCCTCCCTTACTCCTAAAATGGAAAATCCTAAGTCTGGTTCCAAATCAGAAGATTGGATAATTTCCACATCAGGATGGTGAAAATTGAAATCATCTCTTACAAACAATGGATCCACATAGGTAGCATCAGTCAATATGAAAGGGATGGAAAGTGGTATGCCTATAAATATGTCGGGTGGTACAGGTTCATCGTAACAAAATGGATTACACCAAGATGATGAGTTAGACGACACAACAACACCCCCAAACCTAGAATTAGCACTACCTATGGCATGTAGTCTCTCATTAAATATATCTCCCGACTTCTTTGGGACAGCCTGTTTTGAATTCAATATAGATGAAATAATAACAGGCAAAGTATCATCAGTACCTGAAAACGCATACCTGAGGGTGTTAGGTAATTGTTTAAGGTCAAGCTCAGGTGGCTCAACTGATGGGACTAGTTTTGACTCACTGAGTGGGAGAGGCTCCACTTTAGACTTACATTTATAACTAGGATCCACAATGGGGACTGAGTCAAGCAAATCCTTGACTTCCCTAATGGAATCATCAACATCAAAGTCCAAACTAGAATGAGTCAAACAAGCCTCTAAATGGTCATGTGTAGCATGAAAACAGTCAAAAGGAGACTCTAAAGACTGTTCACAGTTTGATTCTATGCATGAGTCACTAGGAAGACATATGTCGAGTGGGTCTTCATGAAAATGTGGGGAAGGGAATGGGTCAGTAAGCAAAGTAGTTTCAATCACATTATCCACAAAAACATCATCTGACTCGGATTCCAATGTGTTACCAGTTATGAATTGACCCTCTGAGTTTTGAACAGAGTGACTAGGAACTCTTCCTAACTCACTTTCAGATACTGCCTCAGTAATATGATCCACAACTATCTCAAGTCTTTGAGTCGTGGCTATCAACTCAGATATGTCCTTAGAATTCTGATCAAGTATACTTGCTGAGCGCTGCAAAAATTGATTAATCGTTTCCTCTAAACTTGATGTGTTGGATGGAGGGACTTGGTTATGGTGGGGCATAACATGATTAGGGTATTGAGGAGCCTGAGAGAAAATATGTCCTCCTTGGTGTGAGTGATGAGCCCAAGAGAGATTTTGATTATTGGCGAAATCAGGGCTGTAATAGTTGAACTTTGAATTATAACCAGGTCGCCATTTAGCATTAAAAGAATGGATTTGCTCAGCGAAATATTCAGGATAATCATATTGCAAATCACAATCAGCTGTAGAATGATTAGGACTCGAACATGCAACACAACCCTCAAATGAAACATTACTGGGAGGTAGGGGTTGAGTCAAATTCATAAGTGCATCTAATTTCTGAGTCATCGTCATAAGGGCTGTTTCAAGCTTCGAGGTAGAAGGGGAGAAGTAATCCTTAAAGTTTTTATCCTCATTAGAAGGGGAGAGGAAGTCAGGATAATATGCAGAACCTGAGTTGTAATAATCCGAATATGGAGCATAATCAGGTGGTCGCATGGGATTAAATGCATTCCTGCGAGATGGATAATTATTAGATTTCATTTTTTTTTTTTTTTTAAATTATGCAAGCCTAATCTATATATGAAGATAACCTAACTCTAAAATAAAAATGGTAAAACCTAATCAGGACCTATATGATGCGCAAGCAAGATGAATGAAAAATGACCCTAGATAAGTACCTAGCAAATAAAACACAGTAATCCACTCAGAAACCGCGTGCAGATGCGGTGGAAAGAAGTTACCTCCGGCGTGAACCTCTCTTGGGTTACTTGCGACGCCGGGTAGAAGTCGAGTTGACGTCGATCAGAAGCACCGTCCACCTGACGGCTCGCCAACTTCTGAGAGTGTCCACGCGATAGCAACCTGTAAACAATTCAAACCATGTGCTTTTTGTTTTTTTTTTTGTTTTTTTGTTTTTTTTTTTTTTTTTTTTTTTTTTTTTTAATCAGGATATAATCGGTGAAAGCAATTTATTAAAAATCATAAATCAAATGTGTTTAACGTTCAAGCATAAAGAAAATAATAAATTTAAATCCACAAACTCTAGGAAATCCTGTGGTTTCATCGTAGCCTTGGTGAAGGGTTTAGCTATCCATGGTAGTGGTAGTCATCTCCTCGTGATGTGGTACGCCGCAATTCATCTATGCACGAACGCAAATCCCGAGAAAAGGGCTGCTAAAGGCACTGTGGTGGCTCTTAGAGAACTCGGGGGTGTCAATAGCTGAACTGTTTGAAAAACAGTTTTCTCCCGCCAAAGTCGCGCGCTGCTGCGCCTTCGTCTCCAGCGAGACAGCGGCTCTCGCGGTGATTTTCTTCGCTTCTCGCGGCCTTACTCGTCCTCAAATCGTCTCCAGAACCTGCAAAAGAGAGAGAGAGGATGAGGAAACAGTTATAAAACAGTAAAAACAAGAAGGAGGGCGAGGAACAGGGCTCCCTGTTTCTGGGTTGCGAACGCTGTCTCGCGAGGAGGTGGCGGTGATGCTTGGTCGGGACGTGACGGTGGTCGTGAGAGAGGGAGTCGGGAAGAAGCTCGAGACGAAGAGAGGCCGAGAAAAAAGGGGAACAGGCTCTGTTGCGAGGCGAAACAGAGTCGCGGTGCGGCTCTGTTTCGCGGCTGTGGTTGCGGTGGTTCTGTCGCGGCGATACGTGGTCTGGTGGCGAGGTTGCTGGACGGTGGATGTCGGCGGTGAGGATGATGGAACAGAGAGAGGGATGGTAGAAGGTGGCGACTGTTGGTGTGCGAAGCAGGGTGAGGAGGTGGCGGCTGATGGTAGAGGACGAGGAGGAGGTGGTGATGGCGGGATTATCGCGCTGCCGGCTCTCCTATCGAGCGAGGATTTCCGGCAGGGTGGTGTGGTGGCTGGAAAAGAGATGAGGGGAGAGAAGGAACGTGGAAGAAGAGAGAATAAGAGCTGAGGTTCCTTTCTCTAAGATGGGGAAGCTAAATAGGGTTCTCATAGTGGGCTTGGGTTTTTAGGTCAGCATGTTTTAGGTTTCGGCTAGGTGGACCTAGGTTTATTAGGGTTAGGTTTAGATATGTGTCTCTTTGCTTTGTACCACCACTAGAATCGACCAATTGTCAGTCCTTAAGTTGTCGCCTTAATATCATTTCATCGTTAACGCTTAAATTCCTGCCAAAACATGAAAACGAAATAATTATTATAAATTATAATAATCGAAACACTAACATATATAAATTAAGGGATATATTATGTAATAATTATGTGAATATCATCACACCATCCATGTAACTGCATGTCGCACTTACTACTCAAATGTATACCTTGACCTGGATTACCTTTTAAGTACCGAACCACGCGCAAAGCGGCTTCCCATTGGTCCGTCCGAGGATGTTGCATAAATTGAGATAAAACATGAACACTATAAGATAATTCGGGTCGAGTGAAACACAAATAAATTAGCCGTCCCACCAAGCGACGGTAAGGTTCCGGGTCAGCGAGCTCTGGACTCTTAGACAAGGCGAGTCGATGATTCTGTTCCAATGGCACCGCCGCAGGCCTTGCCCCTAGCAATCCGGCCTCAGAGATGATATCTAGCGCGTATTTGCGTTGACAAAACACAAACCCATCCGGTCCGCGTGCCACTTCAACCCCCAAGAAATACTTTAAAGGACCCAGATCTTTCATATGGAAACAAACATTGAGGTAACCCTTGAATTTCTGTATATCCCCTGGATTACGCCCAGAGATGATAAGGTCGTCAACATAGACAAGAACACTGAGCTGAACCGCACCTCTTTGTAGAGTAAACAAAGAATAATCTGAATAAGATTGCCGAAAACCATAATTCTTCAAAGCAGTCGATAGTTTAGCAAACCAGCATCGGGGTGCCTGCTTCAGCCCATATAATGATTTCTTAAGCTTGCACACCTTTCCAGAAGTCCCCACCTGAAAACCAGGTGGTAATTTCATGTATACCTCCTCCTTAAGGTCACCATGTAGAAAGGCATTATGAACATCCATCTGATGGACTTCCCAATTCTTGGCAGCCGCAACAGCAAGAAAGACCCGTACTGTAACCATCTTAGCTACTGGAGCAAAAGTCTCTGTATAATCAACTCCTTCAATTTGATGATTGCCAAGAATAACCAGCCGAGCCTTCAATCGTTCAATGGTCCCATCAGAGTTATACTTGATCTTGTATACCCACTTGCATCCTAGAGCTTTCTTTCCTGGTGGCAAGTCGGCTACAACCCAGGTTTCATTAATCTCAAGAGCCTCAATTTCTCGTCGCATGGCATCCCTCCAGCGACTGTCTTTCACGGCCTCAGAATAACACACAGGTTCCCGATTTGCTGTCAAGGCTGCAAGAAAATGTCTATGTCGCATAGAAAAATTATCACAATTCACATAATGTGCTATAGGATAGGGTGTACCTGAGGAATGTCGTGGTACGGGTGAAGCTGGTACGGATGGACTCATTTTCCGAATGGTATGAGTAACATAATCACGGAGTCGTACCGAGGCTTGCCTTCTGCGTTGACCCCTGCCCAACACATCTTCCTGACTTGGGTCCGGGTTGTCCTCCTGGTTCGCACAAACCGGCTGCCCAGCAGCCTCATCTGACTGCCCAGCAGCCTTATCCGGCTGCCCAGTAGCCTCATCCGGCTGTACAAACGCCTCGGCACCAGCATTTGCCCCATCCTCAACACACACCGACTGCCCAGCAGCTCTATTTGGCGGAACAAACTCCTCGGCACATGCCGACTGCCCAACAGTCCTATCCGGCTGTACAAACTCATCGGCACCCCCCCTCAAAACAGGCATAAATGTCTCCTCAAAGTCCTCTTGAACCGCCTCGATATTAGGCAGACCATCGTGATCTAAATTAAAATTATCTACAAAGGGAAAAACTCCTTCCGAGAATACAACATTACGAGAAACAAAGAAATCTTGTTTCTCCAAGTCATACAAACGCCACCCCTTTTTTCCATAAGGGTACCCAACAAAGACGCACCTTCGACTTCTACTGGCAAACTTATCCCCCGTCTGCACATGCGCATAACACAAGGACCCCAAAATGCGCAAGTGATTGTAAGTGGGTGTGCTGCCATACAAGACACTATAAGGTGTTTTCCCATTTAAGACCAAGGAGGGAGTCCTATTTATCAAGTATCCAGCCGTCAACACACATTCTCCCCAAAATGTAATAGGAAGAGAGCCCTGAAAACGCAGCGCCCGAGCTACGTTCAAAATATGTTGGTGTTTCCGTTCAACCCGCCCATTTTGTTGAGGTGTTCCCACACAGGTCGTTTGAAAAACAATCCCATGATCAAGAAAATATTGTCGCAGGCAAGTGAATTCAGTGCCGTTATCACTCCTCAAAATTTTTACCTCTTTATCAAATTGTCTCTTAACCAACGAGAAAAACATTTGAAGAGTATGGGAGACCTCTTTCTTATCAACAAGTAAATAAATCCATACAGCACGGGAAAAATCATCAACAATGGTCAAAAAATAAGAAGCACCACAAGAAGAAGTTGTTCGATAAGGTCCCCATAAATCAGTGTGAATAAGTTCAAAAATAGTTGAAGCTTTATGTTCACTAACAGGAAACTTATCTCTACTTTGCTTTGCCCTCTGGCAGACGTCACAGTTTTTATTCAAGCGATTTTTCTTTTCACTAAGACTTACTTCGGGAACTAACTTTGTTACCTGTAGAGATGGATGACCCAGTCGCTGGTGCCATAGATCAAGAGACACCACACTATTGGCCTTTATTGCGTGAACCTGTGGCAACCCCCGAAAGTAATAGAGTCCATCGCGTCGTTCACCCGCACCAATCAGCATCCTCGAAGTGCGGTCCTGTATAACACACAGATCATTAGTGAATTGGACAAAACAGTTATAGTGATCAGTCAATTGCGACACAGAAATTAAATTGCAAGTTAGCCCTGACACATAAAGAACATTTTGCAAACAGAAATTTCTGTCAAGAAGGATCGTCCCCTCTTTAGTGGCGATAGCGCTACTCCCATCTGGCAATCCCACGGGACATTGAGCAATCTCCCTTAAGTCACGGAGATCCCCGATCGTGCCAGTCATGTGATTCGAAGCTCCCGTATCAATAATTCAAGGCTTACCAATCATCTTATCGGTCGTTGCGGATTTTGACCCGCCCAGCATTTGGAGAAGTGTCTGCCACTGGGAGGTATTCAGCCCGGGCAGTGGAGATGCATTTGTCTCAGTCACTCCTGCTCCAGAAGAACCTGTCTGAGCAGCATGGGCACCGCCAGCCATGAGCGGTGTTCAAAAAGAGATTTCAAAATACCGCAGAAAGAAGTAAAGCTGCAGCTCTGACTGCTCCTCACGCAGAGAAACAGAGATTTTTTTATTTTTTTTTATTTTTAATATATTCCCTTCTTTCTTTCTTTTTTTTTTTTTTTTTCGTTTCTTTTCTTTTCTTTTCTTTCTTTTACTGATGCATTACACAAACAGAGAAACAAAACAAAAAAAAAATTACAGAGAAAGAAGTAAAGCTGCTTCTGCTGATCTCTTCTCGCTGAGTCAGAGAAATGAGAGGAAGGAGACAGAGAAAGGAGTCTGTGGTTTCTTCTCTTCTCGCTGGTCTCTTCTCTTCCTCTCGGTGCGATGGCGATGGTTCCTGGAGCTTGGATTTGGGAGATCTTGAAGCAGAGACAGAGACAGAAAGGTTCTCTTCTCGGTGCGATGGCGACGGTTCCTGGAGCTTGGTTCCTGGCCGCAAGACAGAGTGGGGGAGAGGGAAGCAGAGACAGAGACAGAAAGGTTCAGTTCAGTTCGGCAATGGAAGCCGAAAGGTTCGGTTCAGCAAGGTTCACCGTTCAGGTTCGATTAGGATCGATTAGAATCGATTAGGATCGATCAGGTTCCTGGAGCTTCGATCAGGATCGATTAGAGTTTCAATCAGATCTGAATCAGTTCAGATCTGAATCGCACAGGTTCGTCGATCAGGCCGAGGTTCTTCTTCTGCGTTCCTTCTTATTCAAAGAAACCCTTTTCATTCAAAGAGGTTTCGATCAGGTACTTGTTCTCCCTTTATGATACTCGTATGATAGGCTCTGATACCATGATAAATTGTTAGACACAAAGGAAATGATTTGTGTGTATTGTATTATTTTTCTCATTCACAATCTCCTGTTTATATACAAACTAATTCAGAGAATATTGTGAGAATATTCACAATATAATCTGCTAATTTCCTTAAAACTATTATACAATATTGACTCTATAAGCAACCTTCCTAATACACATATTCTCAATCAATCAGGATATTCACAATATATTCTCAATAACGATCCTCCTTTCTTGTTCCAGGGCAGCCCTTCTCAGGAGCGTTTTATGCCATTCCAATCATTATGATAGCAAACAAGCTACCGAGTTCAACAAGGTATCACGGGCCGCTCAGAGCAAGGTTCATTCGGGTCCCATTCTCCTCCAGAATCACCGAGATAGAGGAGGAAAGGCTCATTGTATATGATGATATCTAGACAGATGGATCTTATATGAATCGTATGATGAAGTACCACATGAGCTGGAAACGGCTGCTAATACCCTGTAGGCTGAGGAGCAAAAGGAGGCCAGTTATGGGCTAAACGATCATATTTGTAATTTTTCAATTTCTTTTTTTGATTCAGTATTGAATCCACTACCAAATTTTTGTGTTCAAACCCTCCGTTTTACACCCAAACAGTAAAATTAAGGCATTAAAGCCAACAATGTGAAATAATTGGCATGTCAAACCACGAAGAAAAGGTCAGAACGCATAAGGCTGACACAAACAACAAACTTCTGGTCCGATCAACCACAAAGTAAAAGTTGGGACGAACATGTCAACTTTCTTGTAAAACCGTCGGGACGACTAGTATGTCAGACCAACGAAACAAAAGTTACGATGAACAAGTCAACTTACACGTAAAGCCTCCGGGTAGACTATTATGTCAGACCAACGAAGTAAAAGTTGGGACGAACAAGTCAACTTACTCGTAAAACCTTCGGGTCGACTAATATGTCTGACCAACGAATTTAAAGTTGGGACGACAAGTCAACTTACTCATAAAACTTTTGGGTTGAATAATATTGCAGACCAACGAAGTAAAAGTTGGGACGAACAAGTCAACTTACTCGTAAAACCTTCGGGTCGACTAATATGTCAAACCAACGAAGCAAAAGTTGGGACGAACAAGTCAACTTACTCGTAAAACCTTCGGGTCGACTAATAGGTCAGACCAATAAAGTAAAAGTTGGGACGAACAAACCAACTTACTCGTAAAACCTTCGGGTCAACTAATATGTCAGACCAACGAAGCAAAAAATGGGACAAGTCAACATACTCGTTAAAACTTCGAGTCGACTAATACATCAAACCAACGATGCAAAAGTTGGAACGAACAAATCAACTTACTCGTAAAAACTTCGGGTTGACTAATATGTTAGACCAACAAAGTAAGAGCCCGGACGTATAAGTCAAGATGTATTCATAAAGCCTTCTGGCCCGACCAATGCGCCAAATCACGAAGTACATCTATAAAAGCTTTGACACACAAGTCAAGACTTACACGGGAAACCTTCTGGAGTGACCAACACATCCGACCACAAAGTAGACATGCGAAAATCTTAGCAATTAAAAATGAATTAGTAAAACTTAACAGCTTGATCGACAAGACCGAAGAAACAAAAGCTTCGGATGGTCAACAAACGAGCGCAAAAACTGAAATATGAAGAAATTACCAAAGTACAGAGAGTACAAGTAATGAGGTGAACACCTACTTATCATATACAACGAGTCAACGTGATTGATCCAAGACAAATAATACCTCCAAAGGAAAAACACGTGAATCAGAAAATACATTAAAAAGAAACACAAGATTGTCAAAAGGAAAGGTTTTTCATTCATAAAGCTATTCTGTTACATCCGAAGAAGAAGATAAAACAGTGGGAGAAGGAACAGTAGAAGCATCAACAACAAGAGCATTTGATGGGAGAGGGGCAACAACGTCAGTAGCAGGAGGAGACAAAGTTCTCTCTTCGACAACAATTGTAAATGATGAAGGAAGATTGAAAGGAGGAGGGAATGAGGGTTCTTCATCCATCAGATCACTTAAGGGATTCAAAATACATTCCTTGCCATCTTCAACATCGAAAACTTGATTGATTAAACAACGATACTTGGACAAATCGACGCCATCCCCCTTAATGTAGTCGAGAAGCTCGACTCGTCCATCAACAATTCTCTTCCAATCCTCCGCTTCCGCAATCCTCGGCTTGTTTTTTGTTGCAACAAGCTCATTTTTTGTCGAAATAAGATGTCCTTCAACGGTGGTCAACATTGCAAAAATATCCAACTTAACTTCATCAAGCGCAGCTCTATCCGCTCCTCAGTGGCCTGACAGCTGGCGGATTGCTAAATAACAGAACCCATGGCCTCATCATGACCAGCCTTCTCAACGGACAACTCCCTCTCCACCTCGTCCAATCGAGTATAGACTCCGTTCTACTCAGCCATCAAAGACTCAAGCTCACATGCGGACCTATCAGCCTCCACCTCCCTCAGAGAAGCTCGAGCTGCCTCAACTGCCTTCTTCTACTCCGCACACTCCATTTTCAACATCCAACTGATGAAGAACATGAGAAAAACACCAGTAGCTATGCCGCCATCTTCCTCTCAAGAGCGTTCACCTGGCCACGAGCCACTCGATAGTTCAACCCCGTCACCCTAGCATAAGTGAGGCGATTCACCCCATCCATTACTTGTTTGAGCCCGTGATTGAGACGACTGCTAGGGTCCTGCACATGCATCATGGCATTCTCCATCATCGGGGAGAATGATTTAAAAGGCAAAATGCTCATCCCAACAAAAAAAATCAACTTATTCTGAAATTTCTAGGTGGGTGAAGTATGTGCCTATAACTTTGTTCGTAAAAAATATGTTTCCGGATCCCGCCCAAAACAAAATACATTTATGTTTAATTTAAGGCGGCGACTATTTGGCACCACCTAAAGTACTGTCCCATACCACCATATCAACTTTTTCTCTCCCACACCACCTACTTTATTTCCCACACCACCAATAAAAACTCAAATTTTAAAACTTTTTCTCTCCTCCCCTCTCTTCATCTTATTTTCTTTCCTTCTTCTCATGCCTCCCCCTTTTCTCCATCAGACACCGCCATCAACACCACCACTTCTCTCACTCCCACCACCGACTCATTTCCCCCTCTTTTCTCCATCAAGCACCACTACCACCCCGCCACTTCTCTCACCCTCTTTGTCTCTGAAAACAGGGTATTATCCCTGACTTTGGTTCAACTTATATGCTCGATTGAGATCGATTCTCAAGCTCATCAAAGCACAAAAATTGTAGTATTCTGAGTTATCTAATAAACACAATTTGAATCAATGGAAAGTGTTTTGAAATGAGCAAGTTATGGTCATTTTACTAAAGTCACGCAAATTTGTCTCGCAATGAAAATGGGGTAGTGCCCCTGACTTTCGGCCAACTTATATGCCCGTTCAAGACTGATTCTCAAGCTCATAAAAACACAAAAATTGTAGTACTCTAATAAATACAATTTGAATCACTTGAAAATGTTTTGAAATGAGCAAGTTATGGACATTTTACTAAAGTCGCGCAAACTTGTCTCGTAATGAAAACGGGGTAATGTCCTTAACTTTCGGCCAACTTATATGCTTGACTGAAACCGATTATCAAACTCATCAAACACAAAAATTGTAGTACTCTGAGTTATCTGATAAAAACAATTTGAATCACTTGAAAATGTTTTGAAATAAGCAAGTTATGGTCATTTTACTAAAGTCGCGCAAATACGTCAAAAAAAGTTTGTTTTCACCAATTTGCATTAGGCAAAACTTCGCCTAGATCTATGCGAGGAATGTCCGAAAATTCACATAGGTTTGGGCGAAGTTTCGCTCAATCCTCGCATTGCTTAATGCGAATGGGTGAAAACAAACTTTTTTTTCGGAAAGATATGCGTGACTTTAGTAAAATGACCATAACTTTCTCATTTCAAAACATTTTCAAGTGATTCAAATTGTGTTTATTAGATAACTCAAAGTACTACAATTTTTGTGTTTTGATGAGCTTGAGAATCGGTCTTTATCAAACATATAAGTTGGCCGAAAGTCAAAGACACTAACCCATTTTTCATTGCGGGATAGATTTGCGTGACTTTAGTAAAATGACCATAACTTGCTTATTTTAAAACATTTTCAAGTGATTCAAATTGTGATTATTAGATAACACATAGTGTTAAACTTTTAGTGTTTTGTTTTGATGGACTTGAGAATCAGTCTTGATCGAGCATATAAGTTGGCCGAAAGTCAGGGACACTACCTTATTTTCATTGCGAGACAGATTTGCGCGACTGTAGTAAAATGACCATAATTTGTTCATTTCAAAATATTTTTAAGTGATTTAAATTGTATTTATTAGAAAAATTATAGTACTACAATTTTCATGTTTTGATAAGCTTTAGAATCGATTTCAATTGAGGGTTTAAATTAGGGCTGGGCAAGTCCGGGTAACCGGCCCAAAAAGTAAAAACCGAAAATCGACCCGAAAAATTTAAGCCCGTATTTATGAGGCCCGAAATCGAACCAAGTTGACCAGTTAACCGAGGGCCCAGTTAACCGAATTTCGGGCCGGTTTCAGTCCTTGAAGTTCAGCCCAAAGTGCTAAATTTATAAAACCCACCTAGTCTGAATTAATCCCAAAGCCCAAAGTGTTGAATTTATACATTGTATGTTATTGGATTTTAGAAAATGGCTTATTCATATGTGAAAAGCTACATGAAAGACTCCATTATTAAATGCCATACCCAAAATAATTTCCTAGTTCTGTCCCTGCCTCTAAAGAGAGTTATTGGGCCTGGTTTGGGCTTGACTTTAATCTGTAGCAAACCCACTAAAAAAAGAATAAACAATTTTATTTGAATTTTTTTTATATTGTATGTTTATTAATTCAAATTTGCAAATTGCATTTTGTGCATGTGTGAGTGACTTAATAAATTTATAAAACACCATTGTATTGTTCCTTTTTTTTTTTTTGTAAAAATCATTATCATTTTTATGATTTTGTGATTTTCGTGCAACAATTGCACTTATCGACTTAATGAATTCTTAGAAAAAAAAAAATTGAACATACACTCGCGTCGACACACTAGTGTATATCAAAACATGTGGGTTCATTTCATTTCCCTCGAAACATTAAAAGATTCAAAAACTAAAAATTATTTGTTGGACTATTTAATCCGGGCTGGGCCGGTTACAAGACGGGCTTCAGAAATGAAAACCGAGGCCCGGACAAGAAACTTCGGGCCGGGCTGGGCTTATAAAACCAAAATATTTATAAGTAATAAAAACCGATCCGAACTGACCTGATCGGTCCGATTGTCGGTTCGGTCCGGGCTTTCGGTCCTAAATGCCCACTCCTAGTTTAAATTGGTCAAAAGTTACCCTGTTTTTATGTTACTATTTTTTTGAAAACAAATTTCTAGGTGGTGTGGATTACTAGGAAAAAAAAGAAAAAAAAATACATAATGGTGTGAAACAATACATATGGCGGTGTGGAGTAGTCGCTGCCATTCAATAATAGAATATTTTAAACAAATGAAAACTAAGTTGCCTGGTTCTAAATCTAAACTAAACAACTTTCAATGCCCTTATACATTTGTGCTACTGCTATGAAGGCCTAAATCTATACATAGGTAAAAATTGCCCATTATCCAGCCTTTGTTCCAAGGCCCGTCTCAAATCCGACCCATTAAGAAAAAGCCTTGTACAAACCTCTACTTTTCTTCTTGTCCATTTAAGGCTTTAAAGTGGAGACAGAATGATTGACTTTGTTGGAGATTTTTTGAGCATCATTGACGTAGAAAACATTGCATCATCCAAACTTAGCTCATCTCTCCATCCATTCCTCCCTACTCCCTTCCACCCTACCTTCCTCTTCCTTTCTTTGAACCTTCTTTTATCATTTTTTAATGACTAAACATTTTTGTAATGCTCAGTCCAAACGACTACTAGCCCTTCTCTTTTATATATATATATGAGTTGGTTCCATGGACTTTCATATGATCTTCCTTTCTCTCAGTCTTATCTTCCTCACTTGAGTTTTCTTAACTAAGTTTTGGATTAAAGAAAATGGCAACTAAAAGACTTCTTGCTGAACCTAGCGACGACTCCGATTGGCCTGGATCGAAACGGATGAGAAAACGACCTTCTTTTGCTTCGTATGTATCAACTTTCATCAAAATTATATCAGTTTATTCTATATTTCACATTTCACCTAAATATGTTTCTTGCAATTGTTGTATGAATTGAATTTTTATGATTGGTTGTCCTTCACCTAAATATGATTGGTTGACCTTAAATTTAGAGGCAAGTTAAAATGAAGAATGGTTTAGGGGATCCATTGGAGCATGCAATTTCTCACGGGGATCCATTGGAGATGATGCTCTATAAGCCCATAATGAAAGAAATAATCATCGTTTTTTCTTGATTAATGAGTTTGATTTCTCGTGTGTTCTATGATTTCTAATAACTTCTTATCCCTTTAATCAGCGTAATCGGAGAAGTTTTGATGGTGAACTCACTTCAGAATTTCTGTTCTGCATTGGAGCCATTGCTTCGAAGAGTGGTACATAGAGATATATGCAAAAGCTTTGATTTCGTTACTACAGAGAGCTAGAAAATTGCACTATTGTACTAAATACTGTTATTTTCATATATCTATACAGGTTAATGAGGAGATTGAGCGCAGTTTGCAACATGATGCACGTTCGATCAGTAGGTATATACATCAACAACCTGAGCACAAAAAAATCAAAATTGACTATAAACTTTCATCAAAGTCATGTAACTACATGATTGTTATTTAATTATTTCATAGGTATCCTACACCACACATCAAAGCCCAAGTGCAAGAAACATCAACCTTGCAATTGAGGTTCACCAAAAAGCTCTCCCTCCCAGTGTTCACTGGAAGCAAAGTTGAATATGAAGACACCAATCAGCTACAGGTCATTCTAGTCAATATGCAAGGTGATCAAGGAGGTCTAACTACCTTACCACATCCAATCAAAGTAGAAATTGTTGTTCTTGATGGTGAATTCCTTCCTGATGATCACAAAGATTGGACTGCAGAACAATTCAATAGTAAAATTGTTCGAGAAAGAACAGGTAAAAGGCCGCTGGTCACTGGAGATGTCCTTGTGACCATGAGGGATGGTTACGCTTCCATCGGTGATCTTGTGTTCACTGATAACTCAAGCTGGATTAGGAGTCGAACATTCAGGTTAGGTGCAAGAGTTGAACATGGGAGTCAACAAGATTTTAGAATACGTGAAGCCATTACAGAAGCATTTGTAGTCAAAGATCACAGAGGAGAATGTAAGTAAATATATGCCTTGCTGAATTTATGTACAATATTTATACTTTCTTCTATTTTTTTCATTGTTTTCTTTGGTGAATATTACTGTAATTAATGCATTATATACTTGCTGTGGAATATATATTCATGGTTATATTTGTGTTCCTCCACAGTGTATAAGAAACATCATCCTCCATCACTAAATGATGAAGTATGGCGTCTTGAGAAAATAGGGAAAGATGGGGCTTTCCACAGGAAGTTATCAACTGAGAGGGTCAATACAGTTCAAGAGTTTTTGAAACTATGGATTGTTGAACCTGCAAGACTTCGAACAGTAAGTTAACTATAATTTTGGTTCAGCAGTTAACTTAATTACTTCATGTATATTTTAATTACTCTTATCTGCACATAATCATTATTACACAATGTTACTAATTTGAAACTTTCATGATTGTATCAGATATTAGGTGTGGGTATGTCTGATAAGATGTTTGAAATAGTGATTAAGCATGCTAAGACCTGCAATTTGGACAACAAACAGTATATGCTGCGCGGACCGGGTTACACTATTATCTTAAGTCCTATATGTCAAGTAGTAGGGGTCATGTTCGACGGGAAGACATATTCAACTCGTGATCTAACTGCAGTTCAAAGGGTAATTCTTTGAACCACCTCATGTTGGTTGAAATTTTTTCATGCTTTTTTTTTGTTCCTTATGATGAGATTAATTTGATTCTGTAATTCTTGCAGGCTCATGTTGAGTGCTTGGTAAGAGAAGCTTATGTACACGGGAACACATTAGAAGAGGCTGATGGGTTGCTACTAAATGAAAATGCTTTGCTACCACTAGGTATTTTTCAATGAGAGAAAGCTCCAAGATCTTATGTAACTCAGGTGTGGATTTCTAAAAAATCAAAAGTGATTCCATTTAAACTTGGATAATTTTGAAATGCTACAATCTGAAAATTCAATTTTTTTTTTTTTAGTTAGAAAATTTTTGGATTTTCTAAAGTATCCTTTTTATATTGCAGATGACATATCATATCAACAATAGCACAATATCCCGATCATCTGAAAAGACCAAATAATTCGTGTAGGCTTCTCATGGATGGATCTATTGATGTTTCATATCCATGCAACGTTCCACTGTTACAACAGAGTGATTGTTCAAAACATTCTAAACATCTTGGCCAACAAATTGATGATGGAAGTGTTACTTTCATACCAGAAATGATTTCATCTCATGTTGATTCAACTCCATCATGGTTCTTCATTGGCATGTAGCATGAAAACAAGAGTTGTTAATAGGTATAATTGTTACAAAAGAATCAAAAGGGTTGTCGATATTAATACAAAGTTCTTAAGTACATGTTTCTGATGGAAATTGAGTCGACTTAACACATTGGGATGTAAAATTGTGTTTGATAGATGCCTAAACAGAAGATTGATTGCTTGAAGAGCAATGAGATGTATGCTATGGACTAAAGTAGAGATTGATTGCTCAAAGCGTGGCGAGATATATTATACACTTAATCCAGGTCTCCGATTCTGCATCAAGATTTTGTTACAAGTAATAATTCAGTAGAGAATAAACAGTCTCTTACAAAAGCCTTACAATGAGGTAATTAATTGTGTGAAATCATAGTATATACATTCAGAAGTATCATAGTTTACTGGGCAAAGCAAAAATGGAAGTTTGAGATAGAGCAGGGATATTGTTCTGAGCATCATTACTTCCTTGATAATCAATGATATTTCCTCCTTTAAGAAAATTAGAGTACCAATATGCTGAGAGCTTAGGCTGTCTCTTTAAATCAGGATCGTTCATATCAACATAATAAAGGCCAAAGCTTGATCCGTAGCCATCCAATAATTCGAATAAGTCCAAGAAAGACCATGTGAAGTACCCTTTGGTATTTGATCCATTCCTGACAATTTTGAATTCTTAGATTAAAATTGAAAAATAATTAAATAAAAATGTATTGTAACCCGAAAAGAAAAAAAATTTGTACCTGACGGCGTCTAGTAAACTTCCAATATAACCTTCTAAATATTCAACCCTTGATGTATCGTTGATTGATACGTTACGTGGTGTCATTTGACCTGGAAAGACAATTTTTGCAATGCATCATCAAGCAAGTTCAGTGCATTTTTACTTCATATTTTGTTAGGACAATCATCAATAAATTAGCCTAAATTGGTTCTTTGTATGTTGAGAATTATTGCAAAAATAGTTTTCAACAAAACAAAAAACAGAGAGAACAGAATGTCTTTTACCATTTTCATGAATATAAATGGGAGGATTGCCGTAATGTTGCTTTAAATACTCCAATGAACTTTGCATTCCCCAGGAATCCACAGGGAACTGTACATATGTAACAATCATGTTAGCTAATCGTAACAAGTTAAAATGCATATATAACTCAAACTTGATCTCAGAGAAGTATGATTTGAATTCTTACCTCTCCAGGGGCAGAGGTCGCTCCCTCCGACGTATCTGCAAAATAACAAGTTAGAGAAGGGCTTTTGCACTAAAGCTTGTTTTGCATCAAATATGAAACAAGGCAAACCAAACATACACATAAGCTTTGCACCAATGTCAGCCATAAAGTCTCTTAGTTCACTATTGAGGCTATTCGGGTTATCTGCAACGTGCAGTGTGCAGTAATGGTTCACCCCAATGAAATCAAATGAGCCTTTCAGGAGTTGAGATTCATGTGACGTGAAGGAAGGAAGTCTCGCCCCAGCATTCTTCTTTATTATGCTAGGATAGTCTCCAAAAACTAATGGATCAATAAACCTGACCATTGAAAGTTGAATGTTATTGGAGCACTCAAGTGTGAGTTTGATGTACCGGTATGGTATGGAGGCTTGATTGAGGACTCACCAACCAAGATAAAAATCATTGGCTCTTTGAGTTGCTTCAACATGACATCCTCTGTTTTGTTGGTTAGAGGAACAAACCAATACACAAGGGCATTCAATCCAATTAATCCATGTTGCTTGGCCTACAGAACCATCCAAAGAATTCAGCATTTTTTGTTCAAATAAATCTTAATTGAAATTTCAATAAAAACGATATATAACTTGAACTACATTGGACTAGTTTTTGTAAGAACGCGGGATAGAGGGTTTAATGGAAAGTTGCCAGGGAGATTACCAGATACTTGTTCTTATACAATCTAGCAGCTGATGCATGTGCTAGCAAGGAATTGTGAGCGACGGTGTATGGTTCTGTTGTAGAATTACCTCCCATGCAATTGTACCCAAATGGAGAAGAACATCGCCTCGGAGCGAAAATTCCTAAATCGTATCCTCCCATGGCAAACACATTTGGCTCATTCAAAGTAGTCCAATGGGTTACTCTGTCACCGAATTCTCTAAAGCACACATCAGCATATGCCGTAAAATCTCTCCTACATACAATAAAAAGACATTATCATCGCTCCTGATTTCTAGTTCAACTTACATAAGAAAGTTAGAAACAAATCAGAACACTATGATGTGTTTATAACTTACACAATCTTCCGACTACGCCATGCTCCATACTCGTCTTCAAGTGCCTGTGGATGATCGTAATGGAACAATGTAATATGTGGTTCAATTCCTACTCCATTACAAAAAAAATCGAGGGAATAAGTAGATTAAAGATAATTTTACTTAAAATTGTTATATTGAGATGGAATTCAGAGTTACCATGGCCTATAAGTTCATTGATGAGGTTGTTGTAGTACTGCAAACCCTTTGGATTGACAGGCCCTCTTCCATCTGTAAAAGAACAATTGCTTAAGAAATTTACCGGATAATCCGTTTACATTCCATTTCTTGACAACATATCAAGATTAAGTAATCATACTCGGGATAAGCCTCGACCATGAGATGGAGAATCTATATGCCTCTAGCCCTGTATCCACCATGAGTTTAACATCATCCTGTATGAGTAATATTAAAGCGCTTAGACCCATCGATCACATCTGATCCTAAATATGTCTTTATCAATTAGTATCATATTGTGAGAGAACAAACGATTATATTAGTGAATGACATGTACATGGCGCACAATGGGCTAGTTTTATCAGGGGAAAATGAAAGAATGTTAATTAATAAGGGGTTAGGTATCATACACACACCTTATATTTGTGATATCCATCACAAGCTATGTCCCCATTTCCTTTAGTTTCTCCTGAAAATAAAAGAAAATTAGGTACAATTGTGCAAACGTCGACATCTGTTAAAAATCTCTCATTGGGCCATAACTCGACCATTACAAATGTTTGATACAATAGCTACCTACTATTTGGCTTCTTGTATTAGTCTTTGTTTCTAATTGTAACTATTGTAGTATATTATATAAACCCATCATATCAATAAAACAGTAACCTCAAAAATTCAAGAAAAAAGACATGAACCTGCAGAGTGAGCGATAGTGTCCCAAACGCTTGGAGTCCTTCCATCCTCAGCTGCTGCACCTTCAACCTTCATGTATTTGTACTTTCAGTCAGTAATGAAGAATAAATAACTAAAACCAATAATGAATTAATAACATAGATAAATACATAAATAATGGACCTGATAAGCAGAGGTACCAGACCCAAACACAAAACCAGGTGGGAAATCATTTCTGCTAAATTTGGGGTTGTTTAAGCCATGGGTTTCTTCTACTAATGTTAGCAGGAAAACCATTAACACTGTACAACCACATAACTTCATCTCTTCTTCTCTCTCTCTCTCTCTCTCTGAACTTTGTCTCTTCTATTGCTATTAAGCCTTAACGATGTTGGTTGTGTCACTGTGTTCACAATTAACATGACTATAAGACAGCTTAAAAACAACAAACATTGACTTAAATACAACCCTTGATGGTGCATTGAGATGTGCAAAGCCATTTTCTGAATAAAAAAAAAAGTGTTTTAAATACAGACTTGTGGCAATACATCTTGACACAGAATCAACAGTAGGGGTTGAGACCGTCCTCTACTTGCGAAACTGAGAAATCCTGTTAGCAAGGATGGATGGTTTACACCAGCGGCATGCGTGCCTTTCCAAAAAAAAAAAAAAAGAGGATGGATGGTTTCCTCGTCTTGTAGATCATTCTTACTAAGATTAAGTTCATTGTAACGTTTGTAGCCTATTTTAATGAATAAATAATATTTTTACCGCTAACTTTTGACAATCTATCAAAAAATCAAACCATTTAGAAATAAGAACCATTTAACAGTTGTGCACAGATAAATGGGAGGTAAGTCCATCCACTACCGAAAAAACAGTGCATAGGATGAGAGGGCTTACTAGTATCCCTCCCCTATGGATTCATTGTTGAACCCAATTACATGCTTCAATCCTACATACATACATGGATCATGGATGCAGAGTTACAAAGTAATCTAGTTACTTGAATGGAGAAGTTTGGGAGAAGACTAACAAGTTCTGCATTGTAATGCTTTTTTCTCTTGAGAAATTTGGAGTGCCCATGCACAGAGAGCTTAGGGTATCTCTTCAAATCCAGATCATTGAAGTCTATGAAGTAGAGACCATGGCTTGAATTGTAGCCATAAAGAATTCAAACACATCCAAAAAGGACCATGTAAAGTATCCTCTAACATCGGAGCCATTCCTTCCATATAGACATATTTTCATGATGCTGCTAGAGCTTATTAACTTTCAGGGACGAATCAAGATATGAACCCATTAAAAGTTTATGATACAAATAATAATTAAAAGCGAAAACTAGCATACCTTAGTGCATCTAGCAAACTTCCAATATAACCATCCAAATATTTCACTCTAGATGTGTCCTTCAAGGACGTGTTATGTAACGTCCTTTGACCTGACAAAGCAAGTCCAGTTGTTTCAATCATCCATTGATGCTACAAATAACGAAGGACGTTCTACTGCAAGAGATTATCACCAGAAACTATAAGCTGATAAGGTGGAATTACCCTCCTTTGTATACAAAACCACTACAAAGCCCCAGTCACAATGGAAACATAAATTTTTCCGACAAATACACCCCCAAAGACCAGTAACCTCTTTATAAAGTAGATGCATACAAAGAAGCATCGTATATTATATATTGCAAGGACGTATATTTCATGGATAGCAATACTTATATTTGATGGTTCAGGCATGCAAAACTTTCAGATCCATGCCATCCCTCAACATGAATAGACTTGGAGTTGGAACTCGTACCATTTTCATGGATGTAGATGTGAAAGGTTGCCATAAACTTGCTTGAAATACTCCGACACCCGTTGCAGACCGAGTGGATCAATAGGCAACTGTGTCAATCTAGTTCAGTTGGATGTAAATCAGTTATCTTTGAAAAGTGAGCTAACATCGCAGAATAGTTAGTTTTTATCTCACTAGTGGGGTCTTCAGCAGAGAAATCTGCAACACAATTTAAGTTTTCCATAAGTTGCAACAACCAATAAATATAATCAATTAGACTCCTAGGGTAATAAACTCCTTAACGTGTGTTCACCTCTATAGAGGATTCTATACTAGTCACTGCAGAATCATATCTATTAACTAACTTCACAACTAATGTTTTACTAGTTTTTTTCAGTCTCGAGCACATAGAAGAGGATGTACTACTAGAAAATCAATTTAAATTTGTGTCTTGGTGAAAGCTACCTATATGCTTCAGGGCCATATCTCTATAAACATCTCTTTGATTGATCTTGAGGCTGTCTGGGTCATCCTTAAGATACGCAGTCGTATAGTGGTTCAATCCTAGGAAATCAATGAGTTTTTCACAAGTGCAGATTCTTCCAGAGTGAAAGGAATCCTCAAACCAGCATTTATCTTCATGGTTTCAGGGTAGTCACTGAATACCAATGGATCAACAAACCTGCAACTAAACAATCTTAAAAACCATATGGTGCTTGTCTAAATTGCACTGGTCTCTTTCATAGATTCCAGTGTATTTAACCAAAAACTAAAAATGATCAACCATATAACTTCATGTTGCTTAGCCCAGCACCATCATGTTCCATTTGCATCCTTGAAAATGCATGTAAATTAACATGGGTGCCACATATGATATCCATGGCCACATATCCTCGATGTCTCTTTCATCAATAGGCCCCTCCAGGACACTATATGAAATCCACTGAGCTTGTCCAACCCATTTCCCACTATAAAATCCCAACCCATTTGGCAGTCTGCAGTTCCTTTAAGTATGGGCATTTGAGGACTTACCAACCAAGATAGAACTTGTAGGCTGTTTGAGTAGCAATAATATTTTCCATTCTGTTAGATAGAGGAAGGAGACAGGAAACGCATATATTGAATCCAATAAAGCCACGTTGCTTTTCCTGCATAACCATTTTTTATCTCAATCCCCACGTAAACCTCACTTTAGTTTAACCACAACATATAAAATATGAACCAGCTAGGGAAATACCAGATACTTTTTTTTGTACAATCTAACAGCCTCTCCATGTGCCAGTAAGCTATTGTGAACCGCAATATATGGCTCTGATGTAGAGTTGCCCTTGTACAATTCCCGAATGGGGCAAAACATCAAGTGGGAGGAAGATTACCTGTGTCATAACCTGACAAGACTAATACATTAGGCTCATTCAAAGTAGTTCAGTGGGAAACTCTGTTGCCGAATTCTCTAAAGCAAACATCTGCTTATGCTGTAAAATCTATCCTACATGCGCCAAGAAAATGTCACCATTATCAGCATGCAGAATATGAGAACAGATGAAACCAATATCATAACTGCGAACAAGAAATGGGGAATAAATTTTAATGAGATAGAAAGTTACACAATCTTCTGGCTTAGCCAACCTCCATACTCATCTTCAAGCGCCTGGGGTAGGTCAAAATGGAACAGGGTAACATGTGGCTGAATTCCTGTTCAATCTTGAATTGATGAAAATGTGTAGAATAAGAAGAGAACATTGAATCAACTAACGGAACAAGGAACATGGCAGTCAAATTTTACATATAAACCATTTTACTGTCCATTCTCTGATTCGTCCATTTGAGTTCCAATCGTTTTCTATTTTACACATATACTTAGATGTTTATCAAATGAAACTAAGTTCTTACCATGGATCACAAGTTCATTTATTAGGTTATTGTAGTACTGCAAACCCAAAGGATTAACAGGGCCTCTGCCATCTGCAAAAGTACATGAAAGTGAGAAAATGACACAAATACTACTTCTAATTACAATATGGGTGTCAAACTTTGGTGATCGTACTCGGGATAAGCCTCGACCATGAGATGGAAAATCTATAGGCTTCTAAACCTGTATCAACCATAAGTTGAACATCTTCCTGCATGAATAACACAACGGAAACCGTGAACTCTAGAATTCATCAATCTGAGAAAACAGTTTCCGGCCCCATGGCTGCATTACATACAACAATTTGTTCAGACAAAGGTCCAACTGAAAGAAAGTTTTAATTTTGTATAAATTACATGCACGAGATTCACATGTGAACTTTGGTTCACCAACAATCTTTTAAGCTATATTCCAGATGTGAAGGGTGAATGTCAGTTTGAAAGATGTACCTTAAGGTGGAAAAAATTTCCCGCTTCTGTTGTACTTGGCAGTGCTCAAGCCATGGCCTGCTTCTGTTGAACTTATCCGACAAATCACTAGGGCTGTTGAAGCAGAGTATAATACCCAGACCCTCAGCATATTTTCTGCTAGACTTGGAAGAAAAGAATATAAAAAAAAAATAAAAATAAAAAACTATGGGTTTGTGCTTCATAGGCTTGAAGGAGACTCTGATAACTGGCATTTGGAGTGTTTGAGGACTCAAAACTTCTCTACTCAGGCTCCAGCAACCTTTTTCTCTTTATTTGGATAGTTGCATATTTTCAGAAAATGATAGTTTTGGATTTCTAATCTCGAAAGAGCATAACATTACCTCCCTGAACATGTAAAAATTTTCACAAGCACTATTTCTCACTAAGAACATGAGATTGGTGTCTACTACTGGATATACACAATATCAATTCCAAGTTTACAGCACATACTTTCCATGGTAAAGTATTCAATGTCACGCTTCTTATCACAAGATCTATCACTTTTAGATAGTTGTGATTAATCTCACAAAGTTCATCTTGTGGTAGGAATGAGATATAAGAATTTTGCTGATATCACACAAAATAAACATCCTATTATCTTATGATAAGATTTCAATCTAAAAATGCCGCCTATTTAACTATACTTATTGAAATATTTATAGCTAGTAAGTTGGATTACTCAAGAAATTTTTCAGATCTTCATAATAAAAGCTAGGTCACTAACCAATGCACTGCTCAATTTTCATGTAATGCTGTGTATATTCAGTAACTATGGAAGAGCATCTCTGTAATTCATATTCTCACATCTTATAGCATGTACCACACTCTAAAATCTCATTTATCTATCCCATAAGTAAATTATACTCCTAGCAAGTTCTAAGGGGAAGTTAGTTCTTATTGCACATTTCTGCACCGCTAATGCAGATTTTTAATCAAATACCTTAAAGCAAACATTGCTATAATTCTATGGGGAAGTTAGTTCTTATTGCACATTTTTGCACCGCTAATGCAGATTTTTAATCAATATAAAAGCAGCTCAATACCTTAAAGTAAACATTGCTAGCATAAGTGCTGCAACAGATTAAGCATTTCCCTGTCAGACTGGACTACTTAAATACTTGTTTTAGTCGATAAAATGATTTATTAGGCAAAAACATATACACAGACACAAAGGAGACTGAGATAGCTTGAATTACTTAATGCCAGAAAGATGCAATCACAATATATGTGCCACTTATATGAAGCACCAAAGAAAGTTTACACTGTAAATTAACTTTTATATAAATGATAACCAAAAATGGATCATACTAGAACAGAAAAGGTATGATCTTGTGCTACCCATAAATAAGACCATATCCAGGGTACATCAAAATTCTTCAGCTTGAATCAAATTAAGCTATATGTAGATCGACCGGTATTTCAGCTTGAATGTCAAAATGATATCTATGCAGATGAGATATAAATAATTCTGAAATCAGTATGTCAAGTAGAGCGCCCTTTCACTGAGAGTCATTGACAAAAAACAAAGAGCTGCAATTGAAAAAAAAAAAGGTTTTCAGGTCCGGATCAAGCTTCTTCTCAATATTCCATTAAAAATAAAAATAAAATAACTGTAGTGAGCTACAAATCTGGTTAAAGCATATACATAGCCTAATAATAATACCAATGCCCACAACGTTTACATTTGTTCCAAAATATAGAAAAATAAAAAATAACACATGGAATTTCCATGAAGAGATCAAAACAGAAAAGAACATATATTCATGAACATGAGGATACTCCTCAAAGTTCTGCAACCGAAAAATATTGAAAAGAAATAAATAAATGCATCACATAAAAAAATTTTAAAAAATAAATAATAAGTTATTTAGCAACCACAGGAAACTGTAAGGAATGGCATAGAACAACTATAAACAAACCTGTCTCAAGAGCACCACTCTCTTGCATTCTGGAACATTCGCAACCATGGACTAGGGCCTTTCTTGTCCACATCCCAGTGCTTTGGGTACCATGGGAACTGCCACATCAAGAAGCATCGCTCAGGATGAGGCATCATTGCCAAGTGCCTGCCATCAGGCGAACAAATTGCTGCCACTCCTAATGGGGATCCATTCGGATTGAAAGGATAAACCTCAGTTGTCTTTCCATCATCATTGCAGTATCTTATTGGTGCTAAGTTCGACTCAAGGACTCGGTCCAAAACACCGCTATCAGGGAAATACGCCCTCCCCTCACCATGAGCAGCCCATACACCCAATCTACTACCCTCCATTCCTTTGAACATCATAGCAGGAGAATCTCCTATGGCTACACTCGTGAAGCGGCACTCAAACCGTCCTGATTCATTGTGTACGAATCTTGGCTGGGATGGGTCTCCACCAACACCATGGACACCTCCAACTTCTGCTCCAGGGATCCATCCCAAGAAAGCCATGAGCTGGCAACCATTGCAAACCCCAAGACTAAAAGTATCAGGACGGTTGTAGAATTCTTGGAATTGTTCTAGAAGAGGCCGGTTGAATCGTATAGAGGCTGACCAACCTTTCGCAGAGTCCAGAACATCTGCATAACTGAAGCCTCCTACAAATGCAATTCCCCGGAACTCATGAAGAGAGATGACTCCATTCAGGAGGTCCGACATTGTGAGATCCCAAGGCTCGAATCCAGCAGCATAAAATGCAGCAGACATTTCCCTGTCACCATTGCTACCTTCCTCTCGAATCACAGCTACTTTTGGTTTGGAAGCCGATGCTAACCATTTCTCATCTGTAAAAGCAGGAGCGAAAGACAGAGACCAAGAAGGTTCATGTCGGCTTTTCAAACCCTCCTTTTCTAACTCCACACAGGAATCTAGTCTCTGAAAGCGCTCAAGCTGAAAACTGGTGTCCTCCCACATGTCTCTCATATAAGAAGTTTCTTTCTTCAACTGAACGGCTCCATCGACCAATACTTCTAGCATGGCTGGAGTAGTCACTTGCCCAATAACCTCAGTAGAAACACCAATACTAGAAAGCTTTCCTCTGACATTACCCAAGTTCTTCTTGCTAACCTCAACAACAAGGCCGAGCTCTTCTGCGAAAAGTGTTTGGAGGAGGCTCTTACCATGTGAAACCAAGTCCAAGTGAAGCCCACAATTTCCAGCAAATGCCATCTCTAGAACGCAGACAATCAGCCCCCCATCACTGATATCATGACCTGCAGAAATAAGGCCATCTGCTAGCAAATCCTGTACACCTTCGAAGACTCTTTTGAGGTAAGAAACATCATCAAGATCGGGACATTCATCACCAACTTGGTCAAAAACCTGAGCAAGAGCAGATCCACCCAAGCGCCGCTTTCCTTTCCCCAGATCAATGTGAAGTAGGACACCATCATCTTTCAGCTTCAAGTCTGGTGTCACTGTCAATGTGATATCTGGGCAAGTGGCATATACACTAGTGACAAGATTTCCAGGGGCTTTAACAACTTCACCGGATGCATGGGCTGCCATTGAGAGACTGTCCTTGCCCCCATCTATTGCAATACCAAGTTCAATCATTGCTTCTTCGAGTGCCGTAGCTGCATCATACATTGCCGCTCCTTCCCCATCAAGCTTGGCAGCATACATCCAATTCCCACTAGCCTTAACATCAGAAAGAGAAGTAACCTTAGCCCAAACAAGATTTGTAAGTGCTTCACCAACAGAGAGTCTTGCCATTGCTTTTGGATCCAACAAACCCTTGATTGGTTGCTCCCCAATAGCACATGCACCACCCGTGAGCTCATTATATGTCTGAGCAATTACAGCAACATCAGAAAGAGGAATTTGCAAAGGTCCCACTGTCTGCTGTTGCGCCACAAGACCCGTTACACACCTGTCAACTTTTGTTGTCAAGAAGCGTTTTGAACAGACTGAAGGAAGTCTCAATACCCTCTTCAGAGCATCCATTAGTGTGTTCCCTGGTGCAATATGTAGTGGCTCTAGTGCTTGGTCTACACGAGTGAACTCAAAGCATTTCTGAGGCATGTCTCCCAGCACCTTCTCGAGCTCAAGATCAACTGCAGGAGGTGGAGGAGAGATTCCATTAGCACGAGAATGTTCCACAGCCTTGCTGTCTACTAATACTACTCGTCCTTCACCACTAATAGATCCAATAACAGCCATGGAGACCCTTTCTCTTTGACATACTGATTGTAAGAGCTGATGGCTTTCAGGCTTCACCAATATTGCATCTTGTTCTTGATATTCGGCACCCCATATTTCTAAAACTGACATAGTACGGTCACCAACTACAATAGCTCTGATGTCAATTTCAGCACCCTGTGGGTAGATTATTTCCTTGACGACATTACAATTTCCACCAGCACCCTGATCATGAATGCTGATAATTGGGTTGTTCTCCCCCATTTCCACACAAGCACGGATAACACGGTACAACTTCTGTGACATTTCAGCATCACCACGTTGCACGGCATTAAAATCCAAATCCGCATCATTCTGACCGCTAACCATACTGGATGCTGCCCCACCTCCCATTCCTATACGATATGCTGGACCTCCAATCTTCACTACCAGCATTCCAATCTCAGGCTCACCTTTTGTTATATGGGTGTGGTCAATCTGCCCAATACCTGCACTGAACATGATTGGCTTCAACCATTCCCGCCTTTCTCCACTTGGCATACGCATACCGAAAGTTCTAGTATAACCTTGAATCAATGGTTCCCCAAACTTGTTTCCATAGTCTGATGCACCATTGCTTGCTTCAATGAGAATCTGCAGAGGAGAGGCCAAGTTTGAAGGATACTTGAATGTGGGATCTTCCCATGGAGCAAATGAACCTTCAATGTGAAGGTTCCCAACACAGTAACCAGCTGTAGATGCCACAACATAGGACCCCCTTCCTGTAGCATGGGTATCCCTGATGCGACCACCAGCTCCTGTTTCTGCACCAGGGTAAGGAGCAACAGCACATGGGAAGTTGTGGGTCTCTGCAGTAAATAAGATATCGAGATCCCGGGCAGCAAGGCTCAATGGAGAAGTCAAACCAGGTTGGACAGGACGTAACTGGTTCACTGGGAACCCCTTGATAGCACTGGAATTATCCTTAAATCCAATGACGGAGTTGTTCGGATTGGCCTTCAGAGTGTTCTTCACAATTTGCATCAGTGTCCTACTCATGGGTTTTCCATCTATCACCATTTTTCCAGTAAAGAACCAATGCCTACTGTGTTCACTGTTAGACTGTGCGATATCAAATAGTTCCACAGTTGAAGGATCACGCTTAATTTCATCCCTGAAAAGCCTTGTATAATACTGTAAGTCTTGCTCATCAAATGCCAACCCCATTTTCTGATTGATCTCCTCCAATGCTTCTCGTCCCCTCTCCATGACTGGAATATAACGAACTTCCTCTGGAACTACACTTGTTTCAAAAGACGTAAGCTTCTCGGTATAAACACATTCTGTCATCCTATCATGAACCATTGCAGCATACTCATTGACTTGTGACTCCTGCAAAACAGAAGCTCCCTTCCTAAGATAGAGCAGGTACCGTCTCGATCTCTCTAGGCGGGTAATCTCCGTCAACCCACAAGCATGGCAAATAGACACGGCATTAGAAGACCATGCCGTTGTAAAAGACAAACGAGGCCCAACTTCAACTATCACACCTTTCTGCACCTCCTTATCAAGGAAACTCTCTGTCCCCAAATTCTCAGGCTCATACGTCTCTCCAAGAAGCCATTTAAGAACCTCAAGCTTCTCATTTGAAAGAGGGGAGCTAATCCCAACATTGAAACACTGCTCAGTCTTCAAGCCCACAATTCCTTTCGAGATCTTCGACCGCACTTTCTTTAGAAGCTCCGTTGTTGCACTTTCTTGAATCAGCGGAATTCTATAATAATGTATAACTTTCTCAGTAGGATTTCCAACCAGAGCCAGTTCCTCATCAACTGAAGTCCTCACATTTCCAGAAACCACTGCTTTTGAGGTCATTTGAACTAGGGTTTTCGACGAAACCCTTCTATTAGATACCTCAGGTGAAGGAAATCGCAGATTGCACCTGGAATTTCTTCCCAAAATTACATTTTTCCTGCTTGAACCCTTCAAAAAAACACAACAAACTAAAACTAAAACGACCCTTCCAGCAACTTTCACACACACACAAAAAAAAAAAAAAAAAACAATACCTTCTTCAAGAAATTTACATCAATAAATAACATAAAAAAAAATGGGTGAAAGATTGAGGGCTCATACCAGTAATAACTTCACCGCTGTAATCTCGCCAATGGAAGAAGCCATTAAAGTAACTGCACCAAAGATATCACCTTTTGAGAGAATAAACTTCAAAAACCTCTAAAAGTTTCAATCTTTTCACTTCAAATGGATTTTTTGAGAGCAAGAAAAAAAGGGGTTTTTAATGGTAAAGGATAAAACTTTAATCATTATATTCGATCTTTTTGCATCAACTGAGACCAATGAAAGGGGGTTTCAAGGCTTACCTCGAATAGAGAGAGACGAGACGATTGTAGGAGAAAATAAATGAAAGAGAGAAGGAGGGTCTCTTCGTTCTGTCTTGTGTTAAAACCCTAGCTGTCTTCTGTTCTGGTTTATACTCTGCTTGAATTCCCACCAAAAATAGAGGTTTTGAACAACTTGGACTCTCTGTACCACGGTTTCGGTTCGATTCGGATTCGGATTCGGATTCGGTTTCGGATTCGGATTCGGTTTTAGTAATGTATACATCAGACTTTATTTGCCGATAATATATATACTAAGGCGACCGCAATAATAATTTATTTAACAATTAAAATGTTAACATGTGAATGCTACCGATTGTATTAAATTACTCAATTTTAAAAGAAAATACTGATTTGATTTGGCTCGGTTTGGTTAGTTTATTCAAGGTTTGCACCCTCGTAATTAGAAGAGATAGATTTAGGGTTTTATCAGACAATGAGGTAAGGAGATTTGTTGGTGAAAAAATGGAAAGAGTTGTTTAATCGTAATCGATCCATGTTATATTATCTGCTCTCCTTGCTTGCATCTGTCAAAGCTTTTTCTTGATCTGATTTCACTTGGTATTACTATTGACCCTAACCCCTCTTTTTCCCTTGGCTGATTGCTCCACAACCACAATAGATCTGTATTGTCTCAATCAGTAATGACAAGTGAAATGGACTTATGGACAAGTAGAAGATACTGTATAAAATTTTAATGTGATATGTTATTCTACAAGTAGACAAAGACAAGTGCTCATTTTCTCGAGTTTCAAACTTTAAAAACAGATCGAATTTTAAACTCTTTTTTTTTTTCTTTTTTTTTTTCCAATCTTTTATACCCCATCATACTTAGTTGTTTAATTTCTTATTGAAAGGCATGTTTTAACATTAGTGTTTTCGACAATAAGAAACTGAAATAATAGGATATTGACATATAGTACTTAATTTGCATATAAAATGTGTTAGCTAGATGAAATGTAATTAATGTATCCATGTCCATGTCAAAATTTCGAACCCAATGATCCTTGTGGTAGGTGCAGCCTGACCTAGCTGAAGTTTCAAACTTTAAAAACATATTGAATTTTAAACTCCCTTTTTTTTCTTTCTTTTTTTTCCAATCTTTTATACCTCATCCTACCTAGTTGTTTAATTTCTTATTGAAAGACATGTTTTAACATTAGTGTTTTCGCCAAGAAGCATTATTATAATAATTGATTGAACTGCTTGTGTGTCACTTGCAGCTTTGAAAATCTTCAATTTTGCGCGTTTTATTATTGGTGGCGATACTTCTATTGTGGTGCTTCATTAATGGAGGTATATTGATTTGTTATTTTGGAAATATGTATGATTTATTACATGGTTTATTACATGGAAATATGGTTTTAGTTTATTCATTTAAAGTTTTAGAATATATAAATATATAGAATGCATTCTTATATAATCTTTGTTTTATTTCAGTTATGGATAAGTTTTTTAAAAGAAAGTCAGTAAGTGATTTACCACCTTCAGCACAAAATAAAGATGATCATAATTTATCAGAACCAATCTCAAAGAAAAGTCATTTAGAGGTTGACCTATCAAATCTTCCAACTGATCCTGGTTTAAGAATTCGTATTTCTGATTACCATCCGAATGATCAAGAGGTTGTTAGAAGAGCTTATTTGCAAAGGGATCCTTGTCAGCCAATAAACTACACATTCCCACAAAAAAAATAGGAGGTACGCTACGTCATTTTAATGTAGCTTAGTTTACGGAGTATAAGAGTTGGCTGGAGTATAGCATAACAAAGGATGTTGCATTTTGTCTCCATTGCTATCTTTTTAGAAGTGTCGGAGAACAAGGGGGTGGTGATTGTTTTGTTGGTGAAGGATTCAGTAATTGGAAAAAAAAATAAAAATAAATAAAGACTTACAACTCATGTAGGAAAGCCTAATAGTTTGCATGCCCAAGCTTATATCAAGAATCAAAGTTTAATGAATCAAAAACATCATATCCAATCATTTTTATCTAAGCAATCTGATGCAGAGAAAACGGAATATCGGGTTCGTTTATCGGCTTCAGTTGATTGCATTCGGTTTCTTCTGCGACGAGGATTGGCTTTTTGTGGTGATGATGAATCAATAAATTCAATTAACCATGGAAATTTTTTGGAGCTTTTACAATATACAGCTAATCACAATGAAGAGATCAAGAGCGTGGTTCTAAAAAATGCTCCAGAGAACCACAAACTCATTGCACCTGATATTCAAAAAGATATTACACGTGCAGCTGCATGTGAGACCACTCTTGCTATACTCAAAGATCTTGGAGATGCATTATTTGCCGTTTTTATTGATGAGTCTCGTGATGTATCAGTTAAAGAGCAAATGACTGTTGTCTTGCGCTATGTGAACAAGAAGGGATGTATAGTTGAACGTTTCCTTGGAATTATGCACGTTTCTGAAACAAAGTCAATTTCACTCAAGACAGCACTTGTAAAAATGTTTTCTGATCATAAGTTGAATATAACAAGGTTGCGTGGCCAAGGTTATGATGGGACGAGCAATATGCAAGGCGAATTTAACGGACTTAAATCTTTGAGTCTCAAGGAAAATAAGTATGCATTTTATGTACATTGTTTTGCGCATCAGCTTCAGTTAGCACTTGTACATGTTGCAAATAATCATCCTCAGATTGCTTTACTCTTCAACTTGGTTTCAAGTGCGGTGAACATTGTTGCACCCTCATGCAAGCGTCAGGAAATTTTTCGAGACAAACAAGCTGTTAAAATTCTTGAAAAGCTCAATAGTGGCGAACTATCAAGTGGTCAAGGGTTGAATCAAGAAACCAATCTCAAACAACCTGGTGATACACGTTGGGGGTCTTACTATAAAACTTTGATAAGTTTGCTTCTTAATTTTTCTTCAGTGATTAATGTGCTCCAAATTGTTGTGAAACATGGTTTAAACTCGGACCAGAAGGGAGAAGCATATGCTTTATTAGATTTTATGCAATCTTTTGAGTTCATCTTCAATTTGCACTTAATGAAGGATATATTGGCGATAACCTGGGATTTGTCAATAGCATTACAAAGAAAAGATCAAGATATTGTCAATGCGATGACCTTAGTTAAAATTTCCAAACAACGATTGCAAATGATGAGGGAAGATGGATGGAATATAATTGTGGACAATGTTGCTTCATTTTGTGCAAAACACGATATTGTTGTTCTTGAGATGGATGATACATTTATACAATGAGGAAGATCACGACGCAATACTGAAAAATTAATCAACCTATATCATTAACGAGTTTAATTATTCTATACCAGCATAGATATGCAACTCCAAGAGCTAAATAGCTGCTTTGATGAGGTGAACACCGAATTGCTTCTTTGTATGACATGCTTAAATCCAAGTGATTCTTTTTCAGCTTTTGATAGTCAGCGGTTGATTCGGCTCGCTCAATTTTATCCAGCTGATTTTTCAAATGTAGATCTTATGGTACTTCATGATCAATTGGAAACTTATGTTATTGATATGCGTTCCAACAATGAATTTTCAAATGTCAATGGACTCAGCGGTTTAGCTAAGAAGATGGTTGAGACCAAGAAGGAATTTGTCTATCCCATGGTTTATTTACTCATAACATTGTCACTCATCATACCAGTTGCCACCGCTTCAGTTGAGAGAGCATTTTCTGCTATGAATATAGTGAAGAGTCGGTTACGAAATCGAATGGGAGATGATTGGATGAATGATTGTTTAGTTACGTATATTGAAAAGGAAGTTTTTGATGGCATTGACAACGAAGCAATCATGAAACGATTTCAGGATATGAAAACGCGTCGAAGCCAGTTGTAATATTTTTTTATTCTAACTGGGGAGGGGGAGGGGGGAGATAGAGTTTTTTGGTATTCATGGATGTAGATATGTAAAAGTTCAAATTATAGAACTCTATTTTTGTATATCCAAAGTGGTCTTCATCCTTTTTTTGAATGAAAATCTTTTATTAGATTAGATGAAGTTTTGTATAGTCATTTATGTCTTGTTCAAGTTATAAAAAAAAAAAATAAAAAAAAAATAAAAATATATATATATATATATATATATATATATATTTATGTTTACGTAACTAATTTTTATATTATATTTATCATATTTAATTAATTATGACATCACTCCGCCCCCCCCAAACAAAAATCCTGGCTCCGTCACTGTCTAACTCTGAAAGAAAAGGAAGATGTAATAGGGTAATACTAAAAGGTTCAAAAGATTTAGCTTATTTCAATTTTCCATACCATCCATGTCCAATTTAGAGAGTTTCAAAAGCCCAACAATTGAGTTACAGTGAAGTTGAAACAAGACTGATAAAATAAGTAGCAATGCCTAGAATAAGAAGAATATTAATGAAGATAATGAGAGGAAGATGAATGAGATTCAAAATGGTAAAATGGAGATATAGCAATATTCAGAGGAAATGGTGAAATGAGGAAAGGTGAGGGGAGATTCTTTTTAACATTGAAAGACAATTACAGAGGGGCCTTCAGGTAGATTTATAGAAACTCCATTAAAAAAAAAAAAAAAAAACAGCAACAACAACTGCATAGAATATTGTTTTATGCGTAAATTAAATTAAAAACTGAAGTCCGAGCATAGAATATATTCTACTCCTTACTTATAATCTTTTTGTACAATTTTGCATGTGATAATAAGAATAATATATATTATATAGTCCAATAATTTAAATTTGCCAATGGCATGACAATTCAATGGTTAGAACTAGACGGATGGTATCACTGTGTCATGGATTCGAACTCAAAAAAAAAAAAAAAAAAAAAAGGAGTTTTCAAAGAAAACAAAATATCTGCTTCTGGATGTCATTTTCTTCTAATTCAAGCTATAGAAACATGGATAATTTGATTTTTTTTCTTTATTTGTTACTATTAAAGTACGTTTGATATCGTTCATTATATGCATGTGTTATTCTGCATCCGTGAAAGTATGGTAAGCTAATATTGATAAAAAAAAAATGCTAGAAAATCAAGTTTTTGCAACCATGTTTTGCAATAGTGTGATATCGAAAGAATGATGAAATCTCCAAAGAAACAACAATAGTGCATGAGAAGCAAAGAGCAGTGTGATACATCTACTCAATTGTCAAACAATGAAAAGAAACAACAATAGCGCATTTCAAAAACAATAGCAGTGATCCGAAAACAAACCCAGCAACATACCAAATTTGATTGCTTACTTGCACACTTCTTTTGAAATAGAAGTAAAAATTTGAAGACCCACTTGAACATATGTTTTAACCTTTTCTTGTTCAGACTTAACTCATTTATTGTGACTTCACAAGGATTCAGGACCAGAGAAGTATAGACTTCAACTTTGAAGAGAAAAATCAAACAAGTTTGTCTTCAATGCAAGACCTCAAACCTCATTTCTTAAGGTTTAGGGCTCAGTTCACTACAACAATTAAGGCATTTTTCAAGAAAAAAATTCTTTGACAAAAATCAAAATTTTGTTGGAAAAAACTTTTAACAAGGAAAAAATTCGTTATTGGGTTCGTGGAGGCATCCCCGTAGCTAAAGGTTTTTACCAATGAATTACATTTTTGTTGGTAAAACAATTGATAAGTCAAGGAAACACGGTGTTGGTAATACTGACAACTACCAAAGAAATTCGTTGCTAAAAATCAAATAATTTAACAACAAATTGTTTTGTTGCAAGAAAACTTTTTTTTACCTATGAATTTTTTTCTCGAAAAAACTTAAAACCTTTAAGGAAAATTGTCGTGGGAAAATGTAACTACCTTTATCATAGAAGTTTTTCGTTTGTAAAATGAATGTATATCAATGAAAGTTGGCATGGTTACTGTTAACAATTACCAACGAAATTATTTTCAATAAAAAAATTATATATTAAAACGATCATTCTCAGCTCTTAGACGACATAATCTAGGTCCCAATCTCTAAGGACACCATCCACTACCTCCCAAACTCTAAGGACACCACTCTTGATGATAAGAGTCCACTATGGAATTCCATATATAATATATTTATTTTTAGGCTCAACGGGAATCGAACTCCTGACCTAGAGTAAAATCTGTAGCGATATTTACCAATTGAGCTATTTGACTTTGTATTGTGTGAAGCAACTTTATAGCTTATTAAATCAAATTACTCATTTTTTGCAATAAAAAAATCATTACTACGTATATAATAGAGACCAATATATAATATTTCATCACTATAAATTAGAACTAAATATTTTCACGATTATAAGATTTATGTTAAATGTCTACCACTTTTAGCAATGAAAAAAATTTCACAATAATACCATTATAATTAGCAACAAAATAGTAATAGCATTTCAATGCTATATGTTAATGAAATTGGTTATATCCCCAATGAAATAAAATTAAATTGTTGTAACTAAGAAAACGAGCCTTAATAAGAAAAAAGTTCATGGAAATTTTATCAGTATTTAGCAACGAAATAAATTGTTACCATTAATATTATAATTAATAGTAAAATAATGTTGTATTGTTAAATAAATTTTATTTGATTTTTCAGATGAAATAATATCAATGCTACTAATAAAAAATTTCAACGAATTGATATTTTTCCACTCTAAAGAAGCTAGGAGCTTTAAATATAAATACATTTCATGAAAAAAATTTCATTATAAGTAACCAAATAAATAATTGTAATAATGTGGTAATTAACTAGAGAAAATATAGTTTCATTGTTGAAAAGACATGACAAGTGTTATAGTGCAATTACTAAGAAAATATTTATCAATAATATTAATATTTATTAGCAATGAAATAATTTATTGTAAATGACGTCATTATAATTAACAAACTAAAATTTCATTGAAATAGAAATATTTTGTTGCTAAATAATGTTGGTGAGAAATTAGTTTTTGAATGAATATTTTTCGCCACCTCTTTACAAAGAAAAGTTGCCAACAAAAAATATTTTGTTACTAAAAGTGACAACTCTATGGTTTTTTCAATGAAATTTATTTTTGTTAGAAATAGTAACATATTAAAAAAGAAAATAAAAATTGTTAGTAAATAATTTTTTTTTGTAGTGAGTATACAATTTCCAACAAAATAATGACTTGTCGCTATAAAATAGTTAGTGAGCTTTAATGAGAAACAAATTTTCATGAAAATAATTATCACTTTTTACCTAGAAAACAATTTGTTACGAACAAGGTCATAATTACCAACAAAATCTTTTTTCATAGCTACAAAGATTTCATTAAAAAATATATTGTTTCCAACAAAATAAAAAACGTTGCCAATAGTGTGACAATTTTCAATGAAATATTACTTTGTTGCTATAAATTAATAAACGAGCTTTAACAAGAAAAACCCTAATGGAAAAAATTATCAATCATTATCAACGAACCGAATCATTACTAATAATGTAATTATTGTCTAGGAAAACATATTTCCTTACTAAAGAGAGATGAATAAGATTTAATATTCGTTAACAAAAAAAGTAATATTTTGTTAAAATTAGTCTTCTTTAGCAACAAAATATTTCATTCCAGATGATGCCATAATTACCAAGGAACGAGTATTTTGTGGTCATAAAAATAACTTCGTTGTTAAATCAATCTGGCAATAAATTGGGTTTGGAGGGAATGTTTTCCGCCACCTATTTAACAAGGAATGTTTTCTACAAAATATATTTTGTTGGAAAACAGTAACAAGTTTATGGATTTTTCAAGAAAATTTTTTATTCGTTGACAATGCTACAATATTAACAAGGAAATCAATTTTCGTAGCAATAATTTTGTTGGTAAAAGATAGATTTCTTGTAGTGGTTTCCTCTCTGACATATCACCCAAACCTACCTGAAGTCTTTAGTCTTACAATGCAATACAATCACATATATTTTAGGCTTCCGTTGGAGATGTCATGCACTCTAAAGAGAAGAGAGTGGTGCAAGTTACTCGCAGCACACTAGCATTCCCCGAAACTCAAGTGTCACACTCACGCAGCACACTTAAGCTTCACAGTGCAATCCATTATTTCAGCTTTTGAGAAACAATTCCAGGTTCAAACATTGAACGGCAGTGACCTCAAATCTTAGAAGAAGAAAAAAGACCTCAAAATCTAGGTCTAGCATGCCAGGCATTGGAGATATATACAACTCAAATACAAAAAAACTTCTCAGATTCTTGCAAACCAATAAATGTTCAAAATGATAAAACTAAGGGTGTGTTTCGTTGCATGGAATCATATGCCATGAGAATTCATGAGGGGACCCTTATATTTTAGACTAAATTGATGTATCACTCCATATCCATCATTTGGTTTTGTGATCTATGGTGAGAATGGAAGTTCCATGAACATCACAAAATCAAATGGTGGTCAAATAGTAGATGTGGAGTGATATATCAATTTAGCCTAAAATATATGAGTCTCCTTATAAATTTTCATGACATAGAATTACATGCAACCAAACACACCCTGAATCAAATTTGGAAGACCTTCTTTACAAAGCATCAACTCCAATAACTAGGCGATGCCCAAACTAATAAACAAGAGTCAGTCTAATTGGAGAGGAAACCAGTGAGGGAGGGTGGAGGACCCTCAATCCCCTCGCGATGCATGCAGAGGAGGGAAGGCACACATCGCAAGGGGATGAAGGGTCCTCCCTCCCTCGCTGGTTTCCTCGCCCATTCCCTCGACAGTTAGAATTGGGGAATTAACAAACCAAAACCAAACACAACACCCCTTATCTTTAAATAAGGGAAAACTGAGCAGCTTATTTGCTACTTCACATACAAGCTGAAATGGAGTCAACTCCATCTTTCCTCCTCAACCTCCTATTCTTCTTTTTCATCCTCTCTTCTTTTGCTGCAGATACGACTACTCCTTCCATTCCCAAAGAAGCCTTACCAACTAAATCTGGCTACCTACCAATATCTTCGACTTCGAATGCCTCTGCCATTTTCTACACTTTCTATGAAGCACAACAACCCCTTTCTCCTTTACCTCAAACACCACTGCTCATCTGGCTCCAAGGCGGCCCTGGTTGCTCCTCCATGCTCGGTAATCTCTTCGAGCTTGGACCGTGGCGAGTTAATTCCCATCACAATCTAGAACCCAATCCAGGTGCTTGGAATAATTTATTTGGTCTAATTTTCATTGACAACCCAATTGGAGTTGGTTTCAGTATTGCTGCTTCACCTGAAGAGATTCCGCAAGACCAAGAAACAGTTTCCAAACATCTTTTTGTAGCTCTAAGATCACTTATTACCTTGAACCCATCCTTCAAATCTAGGCCAATTTATATCACTGGTGAGAGCTACGCTGGAAAGTATGTGCCAGCAATTGGATACTACACCTTGCAACAGAATTCTCGACTACCTGTGTCTCGGCAATTGAATTTACAGGGAGTGGCAATCGGAAACGGATTGACACACCCTGTTACTCAGGTGGCCACTCATGCTGTAACAGCATACTATTCTGGTCTCATCAATGAGAAGCAGAGGAGCCAACTTGAAGATATTCAAAGTGAGGTAGTAAGGCTCACTAAACAAGGCAACTGGAGTGAAGCCACAGACGCGCGGAATAGTGTACTTAATTCATTGCAAAATATGACAGGGTTAGCCACTTTGTATGACTTAAGAAAGAAGAAGCCTTATGCAACTGAGTTGGTAGGCAAATTTTTAGAGAAGGAAGGTGTGAAGAAAGCTTTTGGCGTTGCAGAATCAATGGAATGGGAAGAGTGCAGTGATGTAGTAGGAGGTGTTTTGCACCAAGATGTGATGAAAAGTGTGAAGTTCATGGTAGAGGAACTAGTGAAGAAGAGCAAGGTGTTGTTATACACAGGTCAGTTTGATCTGAGAGATGGGGTTGTATCGACCGAAGCATGGGTAAAGGAAATGAAATGGGAAGGACTTGATCAATTCCTAATGGCAGAAAGGAAGGTGTGGAAAGTCAACGGAGAGCTTGCTGGGTATGTGCAGAGATGGGGAAGCTTAAGCCAAGTTGTTGTTTCGGGAGCCGGTCACCTTCTTCCTGCTGATCAAGCAGTAAATAGTCAGGCCATGATTCAAGATTGGGTTCTTGGTAGGGAACTGTTTGCTGATGAAAATGAGGGCTTCTCTTCGACCCAATTTAAGCAGGTCAAAAAAGTTCATTAGGCAAAACATGTACTTCATATGTTCTATGTTTTAAGAAAAGTGGTACTTTATCCTCCACGAATAAACTGTGACCGATTAAAAAAGGATGAACGAATTCATTGTTAGCAAATATCATACCCACTTTAACATGAATGTTGATGATAGACCAAACCATCATTTAATTTGCATCGTATGCCTTCGTCACCAAGACAAAACGGGTCTGGATGTCTACCAAATCTCACAAGGCCCAGACTAGAGGTGGGCACGAGACGGGATAGACTTCATCCCTATCCATCTCATTTGTTCGAGATCGGGATAGAATAGCCTTCATCCCATCCCAAACGGGTTCGGGATGGAATGAGCATGTACTAAACACTCTTTCGATGAAGAATAACAAAAAAAATTTATCCCACATTACTCACACATCAATAATGTCTAATTTATATACATATAACTTTCATCATAACAATATGACATTCCTTGATATAGGGATTGTTGTATCTTGTTTCCCTTCTTATCTTCAATAAAAATTTTCGTGTTTTTGGCCAAAATAAATATTGCATGAATGATATAAGTTCTCAAGTTGTCTTAATATGTTCAAAAATGAAAAATATTGCTCATTGACCAAATTTCCAACTACATAACTCATAGTGCAAAACTAAATCAAACCAAACCATCATTTGCCTTTATTTTTAACAAGAACAATTGTCCTATAACCAATCTAAAATGTGAAAAAGATAAATTTGCATGGGTTCTATTTTACCTAAAATATTCAAACTAAAGTTTTTATCTAAAAAAAAGAGTATCAAATCAAACAAGTTTTAAAACAATAAATGTTTTGATTTAATTTCAACACATCATAAAATTTCCTTTAAAAGAGTAGTTTTATTATAGTTAATTACAATAAATATTAAATAAATAAGTTCGGGATGGAGGGATTGAAAATCTCCATCCCGCTTTAGATCAGGACGAGATCGAGATGAGTTTGTTCTATCCCAAAAGGACCTGAAAGAATCGGGACAAGATCGAAATCGCGGGAGGGGATGCTCACCCCTAGCCCAATCAACAATGAGCCCAGTACGACTTTTAGATCCATAAGAGAAGTCACATAATTAAAATAGAAAACAGAAAGTTGCTTTATTTAAAAGATAGTTGTAGCAAGAAATAAAATGTCGGTTTGTCGCGCGTGTGAGAGAGCTCCTTTCATTTGAGTCCTCCGATTTGGTTGTCAGCCATCCGAACTTACCAATAAGTGGAAAAAAGAATAGGAATAAAGAGTGAATTGCCCCCATCACTGGGGAAGAGCTAGCACCAATCTAGGTGATGGCTGGCAGAAGGTGGGAGAACAATTAGGATCTGATTTGGGGTCATCAACTTCCACGCGGAATTTCTTCATTGACCGAGTTCGCTTTCTTCTTTATAAAAAAAAAGTGTAATAAGGATAGTGACTTGCCCCAAGAAAAAAATGGGAGTTTTTTTAGCATTGTTTCTAGTTGAGTTAAGTAAATACTGCTTACCTAGATAAGATAATCAACCTCACTACACACTAATTACGATATATATTATTATTAATCCGTAATATATAGTAATAAAATTCGTGTTGTCCTCCGTGATCAGTCTCATTCATGTAAGAAAGGCATAATTAGTACCACAAATCTCGCTGTGCATTGACCATAGTAAACTTATTCGCGCATTGACCTTAGTAAGTGCCCCCTATTGCACTGACCAAAATAGCTCATTCTTGAGCTGACATTAGTAAACTCCTTCTCGTTATTCCAAAATAGAGTTATTGTACCGAATTAGAGAAGTGATGTTTGACCTAAGAAAGAGGAAGCAAACACACTTGTCTACTCTACTAAAAAAAAGAGTGAAGTCCTACTCAACTGGAGAAAGAAAAAGTGGAACTACAACGCTCCTAATCTACGACTACCCTTGACCGTCGGAAGAGAAGGTAGCAATTAGCTAGGCTCGCTCAATAGGAGGCAAGGAAAGGGACAAGTCAATGTAAACTAGGTCTGCATCTTGAGCACTTTTTAACATTTTTCCCTTCCAATATTTTTTTATTGGAGCTTCCCTCATTCCTTTTATCGAGCACAATGATGCAAATCAGGATTTAATGAGTTCTAACATGCAACGTCAAGCAATTCCGCTTTCTCGATCCGAGAAGTGCATTGTTGGAACTGGGCCGGAACGCCAAGTGGCTTTGGATTCGGGGGTGTGGGCATACAATCAACACTTAAAAAATCAAAGTAGGTCGAAGCTTGCGAATTGACTTGGGTTACAGGTGTAGTTTTGGCTGTATTGACCGCATCTTTTGGTGTAATGGTTATTCCTTACCTCGGGACCCAATTTGTTAGAGGCCTACACCGACAAGATCGCATCAAAGACTACATTCGATCAATTCAAAAAGTCTCGGATGAGGCTCAACCAAGCAAAATGTGCATTTGGGGTCACATTGGGAATTACACTTCCTGCTAGAACCCGAATACAAGATGGTTGTGATTGGACTAGTAAGAAAGAGTAGCAAAGCCCACTACATCCGAAAAGTCTCCAAGAAAGTAACGCTCTTAGGTCTAACCACAAGAGCACGCTCTGGAATGCATGCCAAACTTTACTGCAACGGTGGCTCACTACTGCTTGCTTGCTAGCGCTTCCAACAGATCAAACAAGAAACTAGGTGGAGTTTGGTGAGGTCAGATGGACCTGAACCTGCTCAAAATAGTCTCTCATTTCTTCTTCATTCTCAATAGGAAAGCATCAACAAAACTGTTCTTCATAGATCGAACCTTTCTCGGGATATGCATGGCATGAACGGTTCTATTTGTTTCCCTACCCCCACTCAAATCTTGCTTTGCTGGTACTTTTTGAATATTCCATCGCACTCATAAATCTGGCATTACTACCCGATTTGGCATTGGGCGAGAAAGTTAGCATATTATTAACGCTTAGAGGACGGTCACCACATCTCGCTTTTGGCTTTTGAGCACCTTTTGTGTTCACGACCCGTTGTAACGAGCTAAATTTTGGTCGGTATCCTGGTAATATTAGTTCCTACTTTCATCATATAACTGCATATAACTGGAAAACTCAAAAATGGATTCTACGAAGCTTCCCCATCAAGGGGGATTAATTTAGAGATACCCGAGAAACATAATCTTTCCTAGGAACATCTTCTACGGCATGATTAGTTCCACGAATCTCACTAAAGATACCAGTCAAGCTACTTGTTCTTAAATATCTATTGTATGCATGTACTAGTAGCAAAATACATTTTCTAGCCTGAAGATCTTAATGCAGCTTGCTTACTATCCTATAGAGGGTCTAACTACCTAACAAATAGACTGATATTTCCTGAGAGTCTAACTAGTTTCAAAAGCCCAACAATTGAGTTACAGTGAAGTTGAAACAAGACTGATAAAATAAGTGGCAATGCCTAGAAGAAGAAGAATATTAATGAAGATAATGAGAGGAAGATATATATGTTTTAACCTTCTCTTGTTCAGACTTGACTCATTTATTGTGACTTCACAAGAATTCAGGACCAGAGAACACCCAGATGTATAGACTTCAACTTTGAAGAGAAAAATCACACAAGTTTGTCTTCAATGCAAGACCTCGAACCTCATTTCTTAAGGTTTAGGGCTCAGATTCCTCTCTGACATATCACCCAAACCTACTTGAAGTCTTTAGTCTTACAATGCAATACAATCACATATATTTGAGGCTTCCGTTGGAGATGTCATACACTCTAAAGAGAAGAGAGTGGTGCAAGTTACTCGCAGCACACTAGCATTCCCCGAAACTCAAGTGTCACACTCACGCAGGACACTTAAGCTTCACAGTGCAATCCATTATTTCAGCTTTTGAGAAACAATTCCAGGTTCAAACATTGAACGGCAGTGACCTCAAATCTTAGAAGAAGAAAAAAGACCTCAAAATCTAGGTCTAGCATGTCAGGGGTGGGCAAACGGATCGAGGAACCGCGAATCCAAATCGAATCGGATCGTTTTACTCCAAACGATTCGGTTTTTATTTTATAAATTATGAAACGGTTAGGTTCGGTTCCGATTCCTAAATTTTTGTTTAAATTTTAAAACGATTCGGTTCCGATCCGATTATATAAACCCATTTACACGCGTCTTAATGTAGTTGCTCCCCCAATTCATCTCAATCTCATTCTCAGTCTCCTCCACTTCACCCGCCCACACCACACGATCTCATTCTCCTCCACAAAGCAGACAGAGCATAGAGGAGCACGACGCAGATCTGATTTCTAACCTCGTCCTCTCTCACTCTCCACAAGCACCAAGACGACGCACAGAGGAGCACGACGCAGATCTGATTTCTGATCTTCTTCCCACAGCCTCCTCACTCGATTGAGCAGCTTATTTGCTACTTGACATACAAGCTGAAATGGAGTCAACTCCATCTTTCCTCCTCAACTTCCTATTCTTCTTCTTCATCCTCTCTTCTTTTGCTGCAGATACCACTACTCCTTCCATTCCCAAAGAAGCCTTACCAACTAAATCGGGCTACCTACCAATATCTTCGAATTCGAATGCCTCTGCCATTTTCTACACTTTCTATGAAGCACAACAACCCCTTTCTCCTTTACCTCAAACACCACTGCTCATTTGGCTCCAAGGCGGCCCTGGTTGCTCCTCCATGCTCGGTAATCTCTTCGAGCTTGGACCGTGGCGAGTTAATTCCCATCACAATCTAGAACCCAATCCAGGTGCTTGGAATAACTTATTTGGTCTAATTTTCATTGACAACCCAATTGGAGTTGGTTTCAGTATTGCTGCTTCACCTGAAGAGATTCCGCAAGACCAAGAAACAGTTTCCAAACATCTTTTTGTAGCTCTAAGATCACTTATTACCTTGAACCCATCCTTCAAATCTAGGCCAATTTATATCACTGGTGAGAGCTACGCTGGAAAGTATGTGCCAGCAATTGGATACTACACCTTGCAACAGAATTCTCGACTACCTGTGTCTCGGCAATTGAATTTACAGGGAGTGGCAATCGGAAACGGATTGACACACCCTGTTACTCAGGTGGCCACTCATGCTGTAACAGCATACTATTCTGGTCTCATCAATGAGAAGCAGAGGAGCCAACTTGAAGATATTCAAAGTGAGGTAGTAAGGCTCACTAAACAAGGCAACTGGAGTGAAGCCACAGACGCGCGGAATAGTGTACTTAATTCATTGCAAAATATGACAGGGTTAGCCACTTTGTATGACTTAAGAAAGAAGAAGCCTTATGCAACTGAGTTGGTAGGCAAATTTTTAGAGAAGGAAGGTGTGAAGAAAGCTTTTGGCGTTGCAGAATCAATGGAATGGGAAGAGTGCAGTGATGTAGTAGGAGGTGTTTTGCACCAAGATGTGATGAAAAGTGTGAAGTTCATGGTAGAGGAACTAGTGAAGAAGAGCAAGGTGTTGTTATACACAGGTCAGTTTGATCTGAGAGATGGGGTTGTATCGACCGAAGCATGGGTAAAGGAAATGAAATGGGAAGGACTTGATCAATTCCTAATGGCAGAAAGGAAGGTGTGGAAAGTCAACGGAGAGCGTGCTGGGTATGTGCAGAGATGGGGAAGCTTAAGCCAAGTTGTTGTTTCGGGAGCCGGTCACCTTCTTCCTGCTGATCAAGCAGTAAATAGTCAGGCCATGATTCAAGATTGGGTTCTTGGTAGGGAATTGTTTGCTGATGAAAATGAGGCCTTCTCTTCAACCCAATTTAAGCAGGTCAAAAATGTTCAATAGGCAAAACATGTACTTCATATGTTCTATGTTTTAAGAAAGGTGGTACTTTATCCTCCACGAATAAACTGTGACCGACTAAAAAAGGATGAACGAATTCATTGTTAGCAAATATCATACCCACTTTAACATGAATGTTGATGATAGACAAAACCATCCTTTAATCTGCATTGTATGCGTGTCACGATGACCTCGTCAGCAAGATAAAACGGGTCTGGATGCCTACCAAATCTCTGACAAGGCCCAGACTAGAGGTGAGCACGAGACGGGATGAACCTCATCCCTATCCATCCCATTTGTTCGGGATCAGGATGGGATAACCTTCATCCCATCCCAAACGGGTCTGGGATGGAATGAGCATGTAATAAACACTCTTTCAATGAAGAAGTGGAACTACAACACTCCTTATCTACGACTACCCTTGACAGTCGGAAGAGAATGTAGCAGTTAGCTAGGCTGGCTCAATAGGAGTCAAGGAAAGGGACAAGTCAATGTAAACTAGGTCTGCATGTTGAGCACTTTTTAACATTTTTCCCTTCCAATATTTTTTTATTGGAGCTTCCCTCATTCCTTTTATCAAGCACAATGATGCAAATCGGGATTTAATGAGTTCCAATATGCAACGTCAAGCAATTCCGCTTTCTCGATCCGAGAAGTGCATTGTTGGAACGGGGCCGAAACACCAAGTGGCTTTGGATTCGGGGGTGTGGGCATACAATCAACACTTGAAAAATCAAAGGTAGGTCGAAGCTCGCGAATTGACTTGGGTTACAAGTGTGGTTCTGGCTGTATTGACCGCATCTTTTGGTGTAATTGGTTATTCCTTACCTCGGGACCCAATTTGTTAGAAGCCTACACCGACAAGATCACATCAAAGACTACATTCGATCAATTCAAAAAGTCTCGGATGAGGCTCAACCAAGCAAAATGTGCATTCAGGGTCACATTGGGAATTACACTTCCTGCTAGAACCCGAAGACAAGATGGTTGTGATTGGACTAGTAAGAAAGAGTAGCAAAGCCCACTACATCCGAAAAGTCTCCAGGAAAGTAACGCTCTTAGGTCTAACCGCAAGAGCACACTCTGGAATGCATGCCAAACTTTACTGCAATGGTGGCTCACTACTGCTTGCTTGCTAACGCTTCCAGTAGATCAAACAAGAAACTAGGTGGAGTTTGGTAAGGTCAGATGGACCTGAACCTGCTCAAAATAGTCTCTCCTTTCTTCTTCATTCTCAACAGGAAAGCATCAACAAAACTATTCTTCATAGATCGAGCCTTTCTCGGGATATGCGTGGCATGAACGGTTCTATTTGTTTCCCTACCCCCACTCAAATCTTGCTTTGCTGGTACTTTTTGAATATTCCATCGCACTCATAAATCTGGCATTACTACCCGATTTGGCATTGGGCGAGAAAGTTAGCGTATTATTAACGCTTAAAGGACGGTCACCACATCTCGCTTTTGGCTTTTGAGCACCTTTTGTGTTCACGGTCCGTTGTAACGAGCTAAATTCTGGTCGGTATCCTGATATTAGTTCCTACTTTCATCATATAACTGCATATAACTGGAAAACTCAAAAATGGATTCTACGAAGCCTTCCCCATCAAGGGGGATTAATTTAGAGATACCCGAGAAACATAATCTTTCCTAGGAACATCTTCTACGTACGACGATAGGCATAAAGGCATGATTAGTTCCACGAATCTCACTAAAGATACCAGTCAAGCTACTTGTTCTTAAATATCTATTGTACGCATGTACTATTAGCAAAATACATTTTCTAGCCTGAAAGATCTTAAGGCAGCTTGCTTACTATCCTATAGAGGGTCTAACTACCTAACAAATAGACTGATATTTCCTGAGGGTCTAACTAGTCTCAAGGGAAGTGACAACAACTTGGCTTGGCATTGGTTTCCTCTAGGCTTTTCCTTGGCTTGTAGTCTGAGTGCATTCTGTTAGGAAGAAAAGGGAAGGAAGCAGTTCCGGATAAGTACATTTTGAAAGAAAACAAAATCAAAATAAAAAGAGGAAAAATAATAAGAATAATACAAAAAAAAAAAGATAATGTGTCCTTCCTTCTTGCAGTTGTTGCATACAACCCGCTTTCTCTTTCTCTGTGGAGGAGCTTGCCATGGTTGTCTCCTCTGCGGTGACACTGTTGTCGATGCTTCTCGCCTCTTTATATTTTAGTTATTCGAGTTTTCGGCTTTTCAATCTGTTGATAGCCAAACTGCTCACAAATTGATCCTTCTCCCATTCGACAATGCTTCTTTTCAGTTACTTGATGCCTTTTCCCTTTTCGCCATGATAGATAGGGGAAATATCTTCCAAAAATTTGTTCTATATGGAAAAGGACTTCTCCATACGTTGCTTCGGCTAGATTCATGTTCACAAGCTTAGCTCGAAGTAAAAAAAAAAAAAGGCACGTGCTATATCCGAAACGTACGTGATATAGTAATTATCGTAAAGGCAGATGTAGTAGGGGTCACGAACCGGACGGTACACAACTTTGTTTTGGAAGATATGACACTCAAAGGTATAGAGCTGGTTGCCATTCATATCGAGCCATTGAAGCAGCGTGTGGAGCTACAACTGGACAACTCCAAAGAAATGGTAAGATATGGGTAGGTACAAGTCAAGTTGAATTTACAAATTAGAATTCTGTGTGAGAAGTATTCAAATCCGTAAATTCACTACGAAACTAGGCCGGAACCAAGCCTTAAATTTGAGACTTTGAAAACTGCAAATAGTAAACTGAAACTATCAATCATATTAATATTACATCCATTTCCACATAGAAGTATTGGAAAAGAAGGCTATCTAAGAGGCAGAGGTTGACTATAAACTTCATCTCTCTCTAGACCTCTGGGAATTTTTCCAGAGCTGAATTGCACGTGCACTCATGCCAGAGCAGAATCACGCATGTACTTGGTGTATAACCTTAGCAGTATCTTCCATTAGAACCCTAAATCGGCAATGAATATGTCCTTTAGACTTTGCTTCAAACGGCTGAACTCACAAATAGGTGGAAAACCATCTTAAGCTGGTTGTACTTGTAAGTTCGTTCAATTCACACAGGCTCCCTAACCAGTAATCCTTCTATTAGATTAGGAGAAGACTAAGGCCAAAAGACAAATGATTGTTTAGGTGTCTATAGTTATGAGGTAGAGGAGGCTTGAAAACTTGCCTTTCAATAAGCTCTTCACATTCAGAGTTATGGATGCAACACACATTTGGATGTAATGGGAATACCAAGTCTTCGGATTATTATATCAGCTGGAACGATTTCATGGAGCAATCAGTAGCTGAAAATGGACACTTTGGTAGGAATGAAGTTGCTCCATACACGCTGCTATATAGCAGAGACCTGACGTTTGGGCCCGAGAAACTCATATGTTGATGCCACTGTGAAATCTCTGTTAGTTGTGTGAATCCAGAATCTTTTGGATACAAGTTATGCAACAGTATAAAATACCTCACAATGACTTTGACCCCTTTGTCGGAATATCAAGGGTGAGGATTTGTTGAGAGAGCACAACCACCAAAAGAAAAACAAAGAAGTCATGTGAAGTTACAAACCCCACAACCACTACCTAGAGAAGGAAAAGATACTAGTTCAATATCAAAAACATAAAAACACCAAGGCCAAAACAAAAAGAAAAACTTGATTCCACTCTTCATGTGGCTGTACATGCAGAGTTCTTCAACGCATCAAAAAAAGTTTACTAATTCTAAACCAACCAGCCCTTTCACAGCACTAAAGAAGGCTTCATGATTATTATTGTTAATTAGTCTAGGGATACGTTTAGTCGTAAGTTTCTTTGTTTTGTCCAAATAAATAATTTATTGAAATAAACACGATGGTTAACAACTAAACTCATTTCCTCTGGCCTCAAAAGCCTTATTAATAGCAGGTTGCATCCTTAATAACAATCTAACAATTTTTTTTGGTCTTCAACTTGATCATCCAATGGGTCTCTAATTGGGAACACTAGTCCCCCTCTTGACAACCTCACTAGCATACTACAACCATATTGATCGATGGTGATTCCATCTAGAAACTATTCTTTTTCACACTAAAGTTGTTAAATTCTGTCAACTTGATCATCCGATGGGTCTCTAATTGGGAATACTAGTAGTCCCCCCCTCTTGACAACCTCACTAGCATACTACAACCATATTGGTTGATGGTGATTCCATCTAAAAACTATTCCTTTTCACACTAAACCTTTGAAGTAGAGGCAAATAGTAATTGTTCCATCAAATGATAATTATAGTCTCTTTATCCCTTTTAGATGCAAACCCCTTCTCTGCTTAGTAAAAAAGGATCTTATGTAATTCATCTGTATCATTCTAAAGAAATACAAAACTTATTTGGATGCCTTGGATGTTGAGTGGGAATATTGAAACTTGAAAGTATACACTTATTGAGTGAGACATCTGCTTTTGAATTAAAAAAAAAAAAAAAAAAGTGTTTCTAAGATCTGACCCTTCAAAAACACTTTATTGCTCAGTAAAATTTGAGTAGCTCCGCAGAATTCGTAAGTTTGTCTTAACTAGTAGAAGAATCTAGCATGCGAACCTAGGACTCAAGTGACCACAACGGAGAGTTTCCCAACTACAGACATCATACACCATGGACTTTCCTAGATCAATCATCATCTTGAAAGAGCTTAGAATACTAGGGTATCACCAATAAACAACAGAAGAATTAATAATACTAAAATAAAGAGGTCGTCGTCCTTCGTAACTCTTAACATCCCTTAAACTTTTGTGCACTCATGTCTCGATGTCATTCTGTCTAAACCTTCTACAACCCATTTAAACAGTATGATTCTGGCTTCCTGATGGACTCACTATTGCATACTACTCCAAGTACACATGAAGCCAGAATACATTAGGATGTATGTAGTCTACGATATGCCAATATATGACAATGTCTTCTCTGCACTTGCAAACCATCCCAAATTAAGAATGCACTAAACATATATGGTTAACAACATGGATATTGTTATTGTTTCGTTTCTAATAAACTTTAACTTTCATCAATAGAATCACAAACTGCAGAAACAAAATGATCAATCATTATATAGTCAAGGAATGTACCATAATATTCAACCAAAAAAAATCAAAGACCAACATTTTTAATTGATTTTCATAAAATCAGTACTACAAAAAACGGATAACTGAAATGCAAACAACTTGAATACTCCATCACATTAAACATTTTCAAATGTAAATTGTAATGCTGTAAGAAATGAAACAAGCAAAGAAGCAACTGATTCAAATAATAAAAATTCACTTGACATGAGAAGACACATTACTCTGCTAAGGCCTAAGAGTACATAGGCCGATCAGTCCACGCTCCAGAGACATGACCATTCTCACAAACATAAGCTCGAACAACCGGCTCCCCATCATCATGGTACCCGAAAACGCGCCGTAGACAGAAGGCAGAGTGAAGATCCCAAGTCTCCTTACAAGAACAAAATGCACAATCCAATGGTATCTTGCTTCTCTTTCCATCTTTAATCGTTCGCCAAACCTGAGATCTTTGAAAATTCTTGAAAAATCCTCTAAAGAGCATATAACTACGCTTCTCTTCGGTGTGAACACATCCAGGCCAATCACAAATGTAGAGACAATCCCCTCTAAATCTACTAGCTAAAAGCTTATTCCCATGTTCGCGACGTAAATTGCGAACTCCAGTAGCTAAATGAGCCCCAACTGACCTACATTTCTTCTTCCTCTTAGAGCAATCACTGCCTTCACTACCCACCTTCACTACAACCCCATCAATGTCCATGGGTTCACTCTGAGACTCCGAAACATCATAAACAGTATCAAAGTATAAATCATCATAAAGAGACCAACAAGACTCCGAATTGCTTACCAAGTTATCATCTTGCTGACTTGTCGAAGGAATTTGAGGAGGCTGAGCAACATGGGGTGGTCTAATTTGCTGAAAATTCTCATCCGGACCGAGCTCCCTTTCTAGACCAAAGTCCGAGTTTTCTAACAGAACACCGGCATGGCGGAGTCCAGGACAGCAAACAGAGAGCTTGAACAAAGCCGCCCAACCTCCCGGAGGATCAGAAGATGTAGTGTTGTTGAGAAGATCAAAAACAACAGAGGGAATTGTTCTAAGGCAATTCTCCTTCCACAAAACTTTGCGGATTAAAGATGAGAATTTTGTGGAAACGCAAGCCAATCGAGCCCAGTGACGAGGGTCATCTTCGAGCTTGATGAAGATGTTCAAAACAAGATCATCTGTGAGATTGTAAAACAATTCTGCCATCGAAAAAGATTGATTGGGTCTTGAAACTCCCCTGTTTTTTTTTTTTTTCCTTTTTCAAGATGCGGTTTTTAAGAACAGAGAGATGGTTTTTTTTTGTTGATTTTCTTAAGAAATCAGAGATTTGAAGAAATGGGTATTGGAATTTCGATCGATTTTGTGGGTTTTTGGATGATTTGGAGAGATGGGGTGTGGAAATTAGATTGATTTTTCAAGATGGATGTGTGATTTTAGTGTAGAGAAGAGATAGTGAGAGTTACAGAGTGAGAGAGATCGAGAAGGGTTGGTGAGAAGGAAGAGATGATTCAGTTGTGAATGTGAGGGAAGTACATAGACGGCATTCTTTGATATATAGTTGAGATTTTAAAGGCTAAGAAAATATATATATTTTTTATTGATGTTTATTAACTTTCATACCAAAAAGTGGTGCACGTAATGAATATAGTAATTATGAAAAACAGCTCATCACTGCTGTAAATATATATATTTTATTATGTACTATCATGATACGTTTCGTACGTAAACAATCATTATATGTTTATGAGCATGTTTATACTATAAGAATCACATAACCACATTTGATACTACATCAAACTTTTGATGTGTTTGTTGTTTTTTTTATTTTTATTTTGTTGGCTTGACAAATGAGAAGATGCTCAAAATACATGATTGTGTTTTATTAAAATACACTCGGAGATTACACCGATGTTTTAGTTGCATACATTAGGGGTGGGCATCCTATCTCGTGATCTTGTTCCCGTCTCGATCATGTTTCGTCTCGTCACGATTTTTTGAGTCTTAATGGGATTGAATTTATTTATTTTAAAATTGCAATATTAGTGTAATTGAAGAAAAATGAATTTAGTTGAAATCAGTGTAATTGATATTAGTCTATATCTGCAACTACTTGATATTGGTTTATTTCTAGAATTCTAAATTAATTATTTAATTGCAAACTCTTTAAAACTCAAAATGAGATTGCTAACTACATTGGAGAGTTTTATTTCGTGTCAATACAATGAATTTAATGATTGTTTTTTTTAAAGCAATAATGAAACATTATTCTTAGTACCCCAAATCTACTCATCCTTTTGTTTACTATTCGAAATAGTAGAGCAGGTCCACCATTGCCATTATACTGTCCACTTCTTAGTCATTCAAAACTCAGCAGAAATCTTAGTTACAGAGTGAATTTCAGCTATCATTTATAGTAGTTTATTATGATGTTGCATACTCAATCTAAGACTATCATTTATGTGTAGTTCTACGAATTGTCTTTGCCTTTTTTTAACTAAGCAAATTGAGTCTTGGGTAAGCAGTAATTTGTAAAAAAATGAGAGCACGCTGATCCCGTCCCGAACCCATTTGGGATGGGACGAAGTCGGAATGAAGTTTTTCTCATCCCATCCCGTTCCGATCCCGTATGAATGGAATGGGTCTATCTCGTCCCATCATTTCCCGTGCCCACCCCTAATATACATTGCAAGTAATATTGTATAAATAATTAATAAATGAAAAATCTACTCAATCTGGTCTTTGTGCTTAGTTAGTGTTTGAAAAAGGTGTCTTACACTTGATTGCCAACTCTACCTCTTTTCATAGTTTTGGAAAGAGCTTTGCTAGCTGTCGAGGGGAGGAGCGAGGAAACGAGCGAGGGAAATGAGGTGGAGGGGGTGGAAACCGTCCACCCCCCTCGAGATGTGCGCGTGAAAAGTCAACGCTCACATCTCGAGGGGGGTGGACGGTTTCCACCCCCTCCACCTCATTTCCCTCGCTGGTTTCCTCGCTCAAATCCTCGACATTTAGAATTTCTGTTTTGGAAAAGATGGATATAGGGTAGAGCTTGTTGTACCCTCTTCATACATTAATCAATGCTCTTTTTCTCATAAATTATGTAACTGACTTGAAAAGATTGATAATTTAACAATTAAACGTTTAAAACATTTGTTATCCTAATTACCATTTTAGGTAATTATTAGATGAACTAAACAAAAGAACTCCCAACACATGCATCATCTTAAGATTATTTTAAGTAATCAGATTTTGATTAAACAAAAGAACTTTTAAGACTTTGCCAAAGTTGCCTCATTCGCTTTCTTGGTTTTCAACGCTCTGGGGGCTTTTTTGGCCTTGAGTAATAAAAATAAAAAATAAAAAAAATGAAAGAAGATGGAATTGATTGGTTTTCATGAGAGGTCACTCTCTCCTACACTACAACTACACATACTTGAAAGGTGCTTTGTATACACACTTGAGATGTGGTATGTGCTTTGTTCGTGGTGATTGTAGTACGTTATAAATTTGGGGCCCTAGACAAGGACACGATAGGTCAAGTGACATTTCAGATCAAACCATGGCCACACAGAGAGCACCCAAACCTCAACCGTGGCTTTGCATTTGGGCTGTTCAATTTCCTCTGCCTCTCCTTTTTCTTGTCCCCCCCTGTCATTTAAAATACAGCTCTTCAGGGAGCCCTTTGAGGGGGCGAGGGAGAGATAAGCGGCATTGTGCATCTCCAGGCAGTTTCACTTATCTCGAGAAAGACGGATGGTTACACCCATCCCTCACTCCTTAGAATTTCTGCTCTTCAGGATAATGTGGAGAACCAGCATCTGACTTTAGGTTCATATTTATCTTATTCTAAGTTTGTGATTTAGTATTCGACATGTATTTAGATTAAGACAGACAAATATACTATGTACACTTCTTTTAAGCGAACACATGTACATATCACAAGATGATACTACTTTAAATTTGTGAGTTGTGTTACGTGTATATGATTACAATATCAGCTTTGCCCAACATAAAGAGGAAGATTGTGGATCATTTCAACTCTGGACCTAATGATAATTTTGGTGTGATATTTACTTGTTTTGCCAATTATAATGCACTCCTACACACCCATCACCATCCCTGGACCACCCAGAGTTGATCCCAAAGGACTCTTTTTTTTTTTTTTTTCCCTTTAGATGATCGGTTCCAATCCAACTCAAGTTGAAAGTTAAAGCACATCAATGATGGTCTCCAACAATTTTCATCTTTGTGTGCAATGCATCTAAGCACCTGTCACATTCAAACAATGAATGAATGAGACCCCTGATTGGTAAGACATCCCAATCTTTTTGTAGCAACTAGTACTCAAAAAGACACTGAAGCAAATTATTGTTTGCCATGGGTTGATTTAAATACCACCCCAAGTCTCACTCATTGTCTTATTCATGAAAAAGTTCTGAACAGGGGACAACCCCACTTCACCCATCAAACTGAGATAAACTGAATTTTTAGATAGGATTAGTGATCATGACATCGAGATAAAAGGAGTAAAATTGATAGAATTGGAGCCATTGAAATGGATGGAGATGATGAACAAGAGCTTTATGGCTCCTGAGTGACCTCAAGAAAGTTGGTTGACAAAACTAACAAAACAAAGGTCCAATAATTGAGCATGAATCCAAATAATAGATGATAATAATCCAACCCAAACTCTCTCCTCACAAAGGAAATCAAGAAAGTCTTCTAAACACAGCAAGATAAGAGGATAAGCACTCACGAGATTCGACATTGAGAAAGCACGAGATCCTTCGTTGAATGTATAGTCTCACCCAACATCTTACACACCCACGTACAAGGGACTATGGTGCTGTATGCTCAAGATCAAAGATGAAATAGATCATGTGCAACCAGCCTACAACAGTGCCGCAACCAAGAACACATACACAGTGCTTCGCACCTTTGCAAGATGGCCTAAAGCAGAGTGAACGAATGTTGGTTGCTTCATCCTCGAGCTGCCCAAAGCTGAGCCAGATCAAATAACCAACTTGGATCATTTATTAGTCCCAAAAAAAAAAAAAAAAAATCCAAAATCATAGTGCAGCTTGTAGAACACACAACAAATGGTCAAAAAGAAAATGTAAAGAGGAAAGCATAACAATGAACCAGTTATCATAAGGACCATGTCGACATGAATCCAGGAACGGGCCAATGTGAGAATGCTTCAGACAATTGATCCAGCCAAGCTCACAAGCAAAGCTTAAGCTAGCAAGATGGTCTGATAGGTCAACAGAATCCCAAATTTGTAACTGAATGTTGACATATAAATCTATTCAATGACTCCAAATAGGAGATGCGATTACAGTAACTCCATCCAATGTCTGCGAAAATATTTATAGAATATGCAAATTTTGTATATCCCCGAGTAAGCTTCCATAGTGTGAGTTTGAACTAACCCGCACTCGCTGACGACTGTGGATGCTCTTAACAACATGATAATAATAATAATAATAATAAATGATTAATTAATTCAAATATGAAAAATCATTTGATATTTTGATCACAGCTTGTAAATCAGCTTCTGCTTCAACTCCTGCTCCTACTTCTGCTGCGGCTTGGGCTCCTGCTGCTCCAGCTTGGGCTGCGCCTCCTCAAGCTCTTACTTTTACTTGAACGTTTGTCACGGCGAGGCTGAAAAGTGCTGAATTCAGAAAGGGAAAGGACATTGAAAGTTAAGCAGTGCTGCAAGTTCTGAAGATTGAATAACGACTTACAGATGGTGATGGAGACCGGGATCTTGATAGAGATCTGCAAAAGTTTCAGAAACAACCAATTCAATATCCAAAACATTCCTTAACACCTTTGATCCAAAAGCTTCCAGGCCTTTACGACAGTACCATATTCCAAATCAAAAAAGAAAAGAAAACTCAATGGTCCATCAGCATGCTTCAACTGAGAAAGCATCCCCAGGTTCGATCTATAACAGTCCCACTTTGAAGAAGTTCCAAGAAACTTCACCAACAAGGTGAGAGACAAACGAGGTTAGCCTATTAAGTTAAGATAGTTATTGCAATATAAAAAGATCGATATACTCAACATATCACGTGGGCGCATCTTTCCATTTTGCTTTGCACCAAATAAACACCGAGTAACTCCAGCTTTTATAATAGCATATCCCATCATCTTCACCATCCAATCTAATTCCAATGGGCATGCAATTTGCTTTACACATAAAATTACTATTTCAGGTTTCCAATGCTGTCCATCTAAGACCGTTTTCCTCCTCAACCAAACCAGCTGCCCTGGCACTTGCATATCCCATCAAGTTCCTAAGATGCAAATCCCAAACCGCCGCACAAGCCATATCTAGAAAACAAACAAGGCAACCTTCATAAACATGGCAGTGATGGACATCACGCAATGCTCTCGTAAGTATATCCCCCATCCATCTTTTAAGACACAATTATGAAAAGGACAAGTGTAGGGAACATCAAAAGCGGTATATTATCAGCATAGGAGTAGGGATTCTTTGCAAACTGCTCTGAGTTCAGTATATTAGGGGCTCAAAAATTAGTTGTTGCCAATTAGGTCTCTTTGTCTGAAGATTTCATTACAGTCAAAAATTTTCTGAAATATTTTATCGGTGTGCAAAGAGTAGCAATACGGTCAAGGCTGTCCATACTCCAACAGTCAAAACTCGTGTTTGAGAAATAAAAATAAATAAATAAAACTTAAGCCATTGATAAATAAAAAAAAATCAGGTGTAGATCCTAGAAGGTTAGAACCTTTTCTCCTGTAGCAATTTTGGAACAATTCGGTCAGATGTATAAACCAAAATTAGAGTTAACTAGGTGTACTTTCCATTTTGGCTTGCTAGTTAGATGCGTATCGAGAAAGACAAACATGTGAGAACCATGAAACTTCAAATCGAAAAGAACCTGATAAATGGTGAAAATAGTTTCAAATCAAAATCAATTGGGAAGACTTTACAAGATGATTCAATAAACATAAGAACTAGTGAACCGTGAACAACAACAAAAAAAAACAACACAAGAATCGTTACACACTAAGATTCAGAATGTCTTCAGCCAAATTATGGATGCAACTCCATGAACAACTTGGAGAAGTGGGTATCGTAACATGCATATGCGTGAGGATCGTATATCCATACTAAAAAGTAAGAAATATAATAGTGGACTAAGGTAAATAGAACCTGGTATTTACCAGTTAATTAACAAAACACTTTTTCTTGTTGCAAAACTGCAAAATTACTAACCACAAAGAATCTCCAGATAAAACTGAGCTTCTTCATTATGACCAATGGATCTCATTTGACTCTTAGTTTTGCTACATTTAGAATAGGCTAGACTAGAAACAAGATCTGATAAAGGTGCCACCGCCACACAATCCACTCAACATACTAAAATGATCTTTTTAGTTTTTACAGAAGATGTGGCATCTGAACCACTTTGCGATACCATGGGGTATTTGGCTAAAGAGTGTTCAATTCACAAGGCGGGTCTGATGATTTTGAGGTAAAGAGTTCTCTTCAACTGGTGTAGGATCTTCTTGCAGTTTAGCTGCATTCATTTCTAATGACTACGTCATTTAACTGAGGAAGCTTCCTCCTGTCATTTTTTTTTCTATTCCTCTAGTCAGCATTTTTCATTTTCTTCATGTCCTTTAGGCTATTGGTTTTAATCTTTGCCAGTGCCAAAAACAAAATAAAATGTCTCATAATATTTTTCATTTTCTTCATGTCCTTTAGGCTATGAAACAAATCAAATACGTTGAATGAGTGGAAATGCATCTCAAACATGGAAATGAGTTTATGAATACAAAGCATAATATTAATCTTAAAAATAATATATACAAAAAAAGGGAGGAATCATTTACAGAGAGAATGTACCTTGACACTGAGCGCAGTGGAGGCGACACTGACCGAGAAGCTGGGGAAACGGACCTCGACGGTGACCTAGACAAAGAACAATGAGAGTATTTTGATTTTTTTGGAGATACGCTGCAAACAACAATTGTAACTTATTAGGAATCATACTACGAAAGGAGCCAGAAATATGAACACACCTTCTGCTTCTGCTCCTGCTTCGACTATAGCTGCGACTGCGACTGTAACTGGGACTTGGGCTTCTTGAATAGGAACGGCTGCGACTGGGGCTCCTTGAATAGCTACGCCTCGAATCATACTCCTTCACCTGCAATAGATGACTGGAAGAATAAACTTCATGCCGATATAAGAAGCACGAGATGAGGCGCCAACTTTTATATTATCTTACCCGTATATAACCCCGAGAAAATGCATTTCGAAACTCAGAATCATCAAGTTTCCTTATCTGAAAAAGAGTAAACCTTTAATGAATAACCATCATTGAATAATTTATTTTGAAGTAAAGCATACTCACCACATTAATTTTAGATAAAGTATTGTAGGCCCTTGCTTTTCCTAAAGTATAAAATATCTGCTGGTGGGGCTTGGGGATTCTGGCCTGGCATGAATAAGTGATATTTGTTGGATTCCTATATATAGGAGTAACTATATCGATCAAAACATACAATTAGGGAACTTCAAAGCAGCAGCTAGACAGGTGTTGCAGAAGGGTGTTGATGGATCTGGGAGTACGATTGATCACTCAATGAGAGACAAAACGATAGTTACAAGGGAGAGAAGCATGATATAAATCCAGACACTCAAGAAGAAGTGAATTATTTGGAGGAAGGAAATAAGTGCATCTTCTCTGCAGGTGATGAAATGGATAGGTGATGGACATGCATACAGCGGGGTGACAGAGGGCGTAACAATAAGGGCAGGAAGTCTGACTGTTTCTTTTTTGTATCGGGTGGGGTGGGTACATAATGACCAGTCTAGATTCTTTTACTTTTGGATCAGGTTAGAATGAGGCTTCCTCAATCTCGCTTAGGAGAACATAATCCTAGGGAGTGTCATTAGATGCTGCTTGCAAATGCCAACTTTCTTTCAGGAAATAAACGACATTTTTTGAAAGTCGTTTGTTGGTGTAGTGTACAATAATTGTATAAAGAACCCCCACTCCCATCATTTAATGTACATTTACCATATCCTTAACTTACCGCATATTTCATGTCTTCGTAGTTTGTGTAATCCACAACTCCTCTTGTACCTGCAAGATGACCATGCAATAAAATGTTCAGAACAAATAATTGATCAGGTAAAAGATAAACAATAGGTGCTTTTTAGGAATATCAGCATGGTTAGAATATATGCTTGGTCCTTTTTGGAACCCACATATCCAAGATTACAGCCTTATGGTATTAAGTGAATGATTTTGAGGGATGTCTTAATTGCTGCAATTATACTTTGTGCAATTGTTTAAGTAAGCACACTAAGAATCAAGAATAAACCATATTTATATATATACACTTAAAAACAACCATAAGAATTCACAAATCCATAAGGCTTCCACATGCCTGGAAAACAGAAGTGGGAGACATAAAGACATACAATCAATCCTCAATATATTCATAGTTCATAAATCAAAGGAAAACCTTAGCAAGAAAAAAGAAAAAAAAAAGAGCCCCAATGCCATATGATAGATAGGAAAGTTTAAATATCCAATAGGACGATACTGAAGTGGGTCAAAACTCAATGTTTTGCATCAGCTTGTAATTAGTTGACCTGGTATCTTTCTTTTTGGTTTGTGAGGTCACACTCAACTGTGTAATCCACCACCATCCACCCACCCATTCCCTCTCTTCTCAAACTAATTCACTATTTTGCAGCATCAAAAAAATAATAATAAAAAATTTACATCTCAGGTTATTTGTCTTTGGAGCTTCATGTTTTGGAAGCAAATATATTCTCCAAACTACATTGGATGGCCCTCAATGAAAATGTTATTCTTATTCGACATGTGACATGCAAGCTTGTATTTTCAACATACAGTGTTATTCAAACAAGGGTCTATAGAGATCAAATGAATTCTTATTCCTCACATATGTAAACTGTTCAATTGCTTTTCTCCCCTCCACCACCCCCACCCTCCTCTCCCTGTTTTTCTGAGGTTGACCCAGGTTTGGAACCCAGAACCATTAAATATCAACATGCATTCTTACTACTAATTAGAAAACATAAATTAAAATGAAATGTAAATACAAAAAGGCCGACTCATACCTTTTAGTAATGAAGGTGACTCTTAATAACTTAACACCTAAATTCATTTTCTCACAATAAAAAGTGATCCCATTTAGATAATAAAGTAGCTAGTGAGTTCAAATTAATTATCATTTTTGAGAAGGGAAACATGCAATATGTGACTAAACCTCTTAGATCATTACTCATTAGAGCATCTCCAAGGGTAAAAGTTAAATTTGATACCCCATTTTAGCCAAAAGTTAAATTTAGAGATCCCTTATTTCTTCACCACTCCAACCACATTCCCTACTTTAACTTTTTCATCATTATTTAAATATATCTTCCACATTTTTATAATAATTTAGTTTCAACTATACTATTATTAATTTCATCTTAATATAATTATACTGTTATTAATTTCAAATTATACTATTATTAATTTTAACTTAAATATACTCCTATTATTAATTTCAATTATACTATTATTTAGATACTTTTTGATTATATTATTATTAATTTCAACTTAATTTTAATTTGAAAAATTAAGAGTTCGGAGATTTTTAATATTTTTTAGGATTTGGGAGATGGTATGGATGCCTCCAAATATAGGGGGAAGGGAGAGGCCAAGTTAAAAATAAAGGCTCGGACAGGGGTTCCATAGGAGCATGGTTTTTCCAACATGAGATTCCCAAATTAGCTTTTTGTCTAATTCAGGGGATCCCTTGGAGATGCTCCTACAGAATAAGAAAAACTTGTAAGACAATATTTTTTTATAGCCTATCATTCACTTATATTATCAAGCCAATCAAATAGAAATAAAATGTGGAACTCTCCAGATATCAGCATCTATATGGTATTATAGAAACCTATTTATAATGAGTGAGGCTAGAGAGCGAGGAAACGGGCGAGGAAACGAGCGAGGGGAGGGAGGTGGCGGGGTGGGAGCCGTCCACCCCGCTCGGGATGCGTGCCGCAATTTTTTTGTGCGCGCATCCCGAGCGGGGTGGACGGCTCCCACCCCGCCACGTCCCTCTCCTCGCTGGTTTCCTCGCTGGTTTCCTCGACATTTAGAATTCCCCATTTATAATTCATAAATAAATAAATAAAACATATTTTTAAAAAATATATATTTTACAAAAAATGGAAAGAAGTATGAATTGGGAACTAACCACTACTGTCACGAAACACTTGTGAGAAGCATACATCCCCAGCTTTACGCATGTGATCCTAGAATGACAAACAAACAGAGAGATAAGGGTGATAGAATAAAGAGCACGAACATAAAGAAAATGGAAAAGAGAGATAATGAGAAGAAGTACAAAGACAAATATTCAAAGAATAAAACATTGCATACCTTCAAGTCTTGCCATGAAGCGGAAGAAGGTAAATTGCTAACCATAACTGCATTATGAAAAGACAAAAACAGTTTGAAAAGTATTCTGAAAATGGCAAAGTTAGGCTTGAAAACCTGACCATGGACAAAAATGCAAACCTCGGTAATCTGAGTGTCTCGAGACTCCACCACGGCTGCCACCACCACCACCGTAACTACTATATCGATCAACTGATGATGATGTTCCTCGCCCACCATGTGCAAGTTCCACCTACACAAAATGTGTGAACATCAAGGTGACATGATTGGGACTATGGATTGAATAACATGATAACATTCTTTTACAGGAAAAAAAAGTATCAAAAGTGACAAGGATAACCACCAACCCGTAGTCGATGCCCGTCAAAATTATACCCATCACGACCACGAATAGCATCTTCAGCATCACGGGCGTCTTCAAACTATACAATCAAATCTTATATGAGTATGAGAAGGAGAAATAAAGACTGCAACCACGACATGATTGTGGAAAAAACTATTTACCTCAACAAATGCATAACCAGGGGGTCTTGGTGGAATCTTCAGGTCAATGTCCACAATGGGTCCATACTAAATGCAAAAGCCAATGAAGAAAACATTATCAGTTACTACTTGGGAAAAAGATGACAGAAGATACTATCAAATCATTTTTTTGAAGGTAGATACTGTTAAATCATGCCAACTTGAATAAATTGTTTATGCTCTCACATAACAAATCCACTACAAACACTACCCTATCCAGTATACTTTCAATATTTGTCTGTTTCCTTTTGAGGTTTTTAATAATACTTGTGTTTATCTTTTCTTTCTTTTTTCTATAGGGAAAACAACAAACGTAATCATCCAACCATTTGACAAGTATTTGATACATCTCACACATAGCCTGCTTAAGTTTACTCGAACATAACCTGAAAACAACTTTTGTTTATCTTTTCTTTCTTTTTTCTATAGGGAAAACAACAAACGTAATCATCCAACCATTTGACAAGTATTTGATACATCTCACACATAGCCTGCTTAAGTTTACTCAAACATAACCTGAAAACAAGTACCCGTAATCCATACCACTAAGTTTCGAATTTTCCTACATTAACTATAGCTACAACATGAAGACATAAATATCAAGTGTATCTGTTTTTTTTAATTAAGCCGAAATTGGGAACCATATTACAAGAGAAGATGGGAAAGGAAAAAAATACTTTTATAACTATTTATAGAAATATCCACAGTGAAACATGGAAGATAATCTTTTCTCTTAAACCTCTATAACAAGTAATGGTTCTGGCAGTGATACAAAAACTTTAATTGACCAAGTAAAGTTATGCTGCTAGCCCATGGTAGCCTCAACCAACTTTCTCCCAAGCTGGGTAAATGATGCAAGAATGACAAGTAAGAGCTTACAAATCAGCTAGCTATATCACAAATAACGCAATTTTTTTTAACCCAAGGGCCAACTTGTTCTTTGGGCAGTGTTATCACTTATACAAGTTTTGATGTAATTAGGATAGTAGTATTATTAGCAACAAATAGCATTTTAGGCATATTAATAATTTTAGTATTATTAGGACATTGTTTCCTATTATGTTTACGGTTTGTTCTAGAAGTTAAGTTAGTTATAAATACAAGTGCAAGTTGATCATTGTAATTTGGTTTTGGATGGAATAAAAGTTATTTTATTTATTAGTATTTTTTTGCTTATTTTATCGTTGTTATATCGAATTATTTCGTTATTTCAATTCTTATTCAGTTTATTTTGATAATCGTTCTTTTAAATCCTATCAATTGATATCAGAGCAGAGCTATCTTTATTGTTTATTTATTATTTTATATTTTTAAGTTTGAAGAAAGACAAGATTGAAGATTCGAAGATGAAAGAATAAGAGTTTGTGAAGGAGAGACACCTATTTTTTGCATAATGGAGGCAGAATTCAGGGCAACAATAAAGGCAGTCTACGCAAGATAGAGCGCAACAATGAAGGCAGACTGGCAGAGTTCCCAGTATTGAGGGTAATCATAGATATCTGGGACAAGGACATGTCCAGGACCAGTGACGGAGCCAGGATTTATGTTGAAGGGGGGCAGAGTAATGAGTCATAAATAATTAATGATAATATAATAATTAATTACTCTAACAAAAAAAATTAATTTGAACAATACATAAATAACTATACAAAACATCAATTACTAAACAAAACTCCGTCTAATTTACGGGGAAGAAAATGAATCCAACAAGCTACTTTGTAGGAGCACAAAAGATAAATATATAGGAGACAAATCAAATTGGTATATAAAATTAATTGGTAAAAATGAATTTCAAATGTAAAATTAGACGTGGACAAAAACAATTGGGTTATTGCAATTTGCCACCTATCATAAATAGCTAATTATAGGTTACCCAATCATTGAACACTATTACAATCTCCCCCAGGACTAGCAATCATCGTGCATTGACTGTCAAAATACTCATGTTGATTACCAAAATATCCTTCAAACAATAACCCACAGATGAACCTCGAGATACAAACATGTATCTTGAGAAAAAAATTTAATGGATTAAAATTTTCATGTATATCCAGAAAAATCCTATGAATAAAATACAAAACTAGATCTCGAAATATGAATTCATCGAGAAAATACATTTTTTTTTAAAACTTCTTCCTCAACGAAGGAAAGAAGTTGTGGTTGCTGGTTGTTGATGGCAATGGTGAGAAAAACAACTAAGTCAAGCAAAAAGAGGTGATTGCTGATGTTGTAGTAAACAGATAGAGGAAGCAAATGAAAACAGAGGGGCAGAGCATAGAGGGGGAACAAATAGAGAGAAAGGAGTGGGGTAGGACGGTTTCGTCGGCAAGGGTGGCCATAAAAAATTAAAAAAATAAAAATAAATTTGAAGTCAGTGCCCCCACTTGCCCCCGTGTGGCTCCGTCCCTGTCCATGACCCAACCAGCACCAGCACCAGCACCAGCACCGCAGGCAGCGTAGCACACACCCATCACCATCGATGACGGCGCTAAGGACCCACCCTCCTCCACAGATGATCGACAAGAACAATTGACTGATCACCAGCAACAGTTGACTCACAAGGTTGATCAACGTCCATAGCCACCATCAAAGGTCGATCGACAGACTCAACGAATTTTCTCCCTGTCGCCGTCGATGGATGCACCTTATCCCATGGCACACCCACTCGCACAACCTGATCGAAAGTAGTATCGACCCAAACCTTCAGCGCCCCTCCCTTCTCTTCGAAGTTCGAAGTCCTCCATCGACACTTCGCAGCCTCCACCATTACATCCCTATTTTTGTTCGTGCAGAGGAAGAAGAAGGTGCCATTTTCAACAAAGTCCTCTTTCTACACATGCTCCTAAATTTTATTTTGACGAGGATAAGGCTATTTGCAACCAAATAAATGAAATTGTACCACCACGCAGGGACTGAGCCACTGGGGGACAAGTGCCCCCACATATATATATTTTTTTTCTACTGTGCTCAACCTTGCGATGCCGACGAGTCCATCCTGCCCCACCCCTTCCTCTATTTGTTCTCCCTCCCCGCTCCGCCCCTTTCCTCTCTTTTGCTCCCTCTCTATGATTACTGCGACACCAGCAACCGCCCCGCCTCATACTCTCTTCCTCTACTTCCCTTTTTGTTTGATTTAGTTCTTTTTTCCACCATCACCATCAACAACCTCAACCTCTCTTTCCTGCTTTGACGAAGAATAATGTTTAAATTTAAAAAAAATGTATTTTCTCGAGATAAATCCATATCTGGAGGTCTAGTTTTGTATTTTATTCATAGGATTTTTCTGGAAATACATGAAAATCTTGATCCATTAATTTTTCCTCAAGATACATATTTGTATCTCGAGGTTCATCTGTGGGTTATTGTTTGAAAGGCATGAGCCTTTTGACAATCAATACATGTTGACTGCTAGTCCCGGGGGAAATTGCAATAGTGATTAATGATGGAGTAACCTCTAATATCTATTTATGATAGATGGAAAATCGCAAATAACCCATTTTTTGTCCACATTTAATTTAAAATTAATTTTTGCTACTTAACTTTGAGTAAGTCTAGGGAGCCATGTTTGGTGGCCATGTTTTGGTCAGTTTTGGTTTTTTTTACCCATTCTCTTTAAAACACAACCACAAACACCATCCATAGAAGGGGTAAAAATGTCAAAAACCCCCAAAGTGACCCAAAAGTGGCCACCAAACATGGCTCCCTAGAATTGTTGCTTAACTTTATCAACAATTCTAGGCAGCCAGGCTTTATAGCCACTTTTTGGCCAGGTTTTGGGCTTTTACACTTATATCCATTCTATAGATAATGTTTGTGGTTATGTTTTAAATATAAGAGGTAAAAGTTTAAAAAAAAATCCCAAACCTGACAAAAAATGTCTATAAAGCTTGGCTGCCTAGACAAACTCTAACTTTATATACCAATTTAATTTGTTCTCTATATATTTATTTTTGTGCTCCTACAAAGTAGCTTGTTGGACTCATTATCTTCCCCATAGGTTAGATTGAGTTTTGTTTACCAAATGGTGTTTTGAATGGTTATTTATGTATTGTTTGAATTAATTTTTTTAAAGTAATTAATTATTATATTATCATTAATTAACTATGTTCATCATTTTGCCTCCCTACAACAAAAATCTTGGCTCTGTCACTACCACTACGATGATCTAATTATTCCGGTTATAACCTTCAGTTCTTCACCCCACAAGATGGGTCCTGACTACCATGGAACAATGTTGATGATCCAATATGGGTTATGGCACATTTTGAGTACCAAATTGCGCATACATTTTCCATGTAGATCTACTTTGGACTCCGTATTCAGATTAGACTTTATTTTTGTGTCGAGTTCTTTCTTTGGGGTGTCAGTAACTACAAAGGCACAATTCGGGGTCACCTTCTGCTTGAACACTTCATATTGTGTTGTTGCTTGTGCTCCTATGAGTTCCTTGGCTTCAAGCTCCAGGACGAGCTTCTTCAGCCCGGGAAAATTCATGTAATTAGGATAGTAGTATTATTAGCAATAGTAGTATTTTAAGCATATCAATAATTCTAGACATTTTTCCTATTAGGTTCAAGGTTTGTTTTAGAAGTTAGGTTAGTTGTTAATACGAGAGTAGGTTGATCATTATAATTTGGTTTTGGATGAAATACAAGTTAATTTTTATTAGTTATTTATGTTAATTTTATCGTTATTATTTCGAATTATTCTGTTATTTTAATTCTTGTTCAGTTTATTTCAATTTTCATTCTTTTAAATTCTATCAAGTTCATGTTCATTTTATTGTTGCACACAAATATGCAAGAGAGATTACATGTTGTTCACTATAAAATAATTCTATTCTAATTCAATTACCAATAATCTTCTCTCTTAGTTCTATGATAAACCCGTGTCACACAAATATTTACATTTGAAACAAAAAAGAACAAAATTTCAAGGAAGAATCATAATTCGTCTATCTTCTTATTTATTGTATTCAACCACGATTATGGGATCTCATAGTTTCATCTCACCATTGTCAATATAAAAACATTATCAATCATCCAACCAATATGCTTAACAATACAAAAGAATTAAATAAAGAGTAAGTCCAGTAAGCCATGTTTGCTAGTCTTTTTTGACATTTTTTTATTTATTATATTTTTACATTTTTTACCCATTCTCTTTGAAACACAAACACTATCTATAAAAGGAAAGTAGCAAACATGGCCGGCTAAAATTGTTGTTAAATAAATCAATATAAACTATGATATCCAATAAAATTCTCACATTTTCTTGGAACAAATTTCAAGACTGATAATTTATATATTAAATTCAAAAAAATCAGAAAATTAGATTATATGACCATACCTTATAAAACAGATCTTCAACTTCCCTCTCCCGAATGTCGCCAGGGAGGTTGCCAACGTAAAGTGTCCTACTTGATCGTCCAGTCATCGTGGCTGAAACCACAATAATCAGATAATATCACATCAAAACCCTAATTCGCAAACCTCAAAACAAAAAAAAAAAATTCAAGAATCACCAAATTGATGCAAGAAGCCCAAATGTAAACAAGGAAGGTCGAAAATTGAGCGAAAAAGATCGAAATTGAAGTAATTGCAACACTGATCTACCAAATGATGGTAGATTTGAGAAGAAAGATTGAAAAGAGTGGATTTTTAAGGTTTCTTATGAACCAAATGGGAGAAATTTGAGATTAAAACGAACCTTTGTTACGGAGAGTGAAAGTTTGAATTTTTAGGGTTTGGGATTGGGGAAGAACAGATGAGCGATTTGGGGTTTTATCGACCGGACTCGAAGGTTCTAAAAGCATACAAGTCATTTGAGAAGATCAAATCTTCACCGTTGGTTTATTCGTTCTGATCTCGTGGTGTTATGTGTGGTGGAAAAACAGTACTTGTGTTTACTTTTGTTGTGGTGGTTTGGAGAGTGGTTTCCCTTTCCAAGGAGATAAGGATGCCCACATGAACAACTCGATACAGCCACCCAAAAAAAAGATAAGACTATGTACACCCACCATTATCAAGCTCCCTCCCAACGAGGTAACTCTTTTCTATTTCTCAACAATACCATTTCTTAATTCCTTGTATTAAGTCTTTAGTCTCAATAATATGAAGTTAAAAAGAAAAAAAAGTTTGATTGAGATTCGTGGTATATATGCATAACAAGGAGTGAGAAACCAGCCATGTTATCTACTCGTCCATTTAGTTTGAACAATTTTAAACCTTCAAATTGTTAGTCTTATTTATATTTTTTAGCAATGTGATGACTCAACACTTGTCCTTTATTATCTGGCTCGTTCAATCATATTTGCATCATTGTGTTTTTTCTTTATTCCTATGAACATTCGATCTTATTCGCATCGTCATTGATCTTATCTTCGTTGTCATGCTCTTTTAGTGTTATTTACATTTGATTTTATCTATATCATTGCACTCATGCTTATTTGATCTTATCCGTATTGTCGTATTTTTCGATCTTATCCACATATGATCTTATCTACTTCGTTTTGCTTATGCATTGTCGTGTTTCTGCAACGTTATGATTATTTAATATATTCATAAATGATCTTATCTGCATTTCGTAATATTGTGCTTGCACATCGTAGTGCTTAACTCAATGCAGTGTTTCGTAAAATATCTTATGTGCCTAAATAAAATATTTGATTTTCAAGGTTGTTACACAGTCACTATTGGCTCATTTTTATTTTATTCAGTACATATTGGGTTACAACATTTTAACGACACTTAAATATTAACTAACTTTATTTTTCACGCGCTTTCATTGTCTACCATTTTTTTGACCTTATAGAGCACGGGAAAAGAGTCATACATCTTTTTGTGAAAATCCGAGCAATCAAACATTGTAAATAAGATATTCTTCATGTTCAAGACGTGCGCTAACTTGAGCGTCGAAGTGTCTGCACGCTATGTAAACCCTAACATCCAGGTGCTAGATGAAAAACAAGGGGTGTTTTATAGGCTCACAGATAACATCTGCCAATTTGTTGCTATAAAATCAATATTAGACCCTTTGCTCCCCAAACAGACGTAAGCGGCAAATGCCCAAATTCAAAACACAAGAGTGAAGAAAGAAAGGTTCAACATTTGCAGAGAAGAAGAGATAAAAATCCAATATTGAGAGTGAGATCGAGACCAGCCATGGAAGAATCAATCGCTCGAGTGATCTCCGAGCTCGAACTCCACCACCAAAACCCTAACGATCCATCATCCCAAACCCCCATTTCAGAATCCACACTCTTAGACATCCAATCCCTCTTTCAAGACACCCTAGATGCTGAAGACATCGATCGAATTTGGGAGGAATTCGCATCAAAGAATCTCTCCCCCGCCTCTCTCGTCGACCCAATCGCTGTTACAATGGATTCGGCCAATACCCATCTCGCCATTTTGGCTTCCCAAGTCTATCTCACCATCCTCCTCTGCCCCAATTCTCCTGTTTTCACTCTGTTTACCCCAATCGCCTTTGGGTCGCTTGTTCGATCTGTTCGTAGAGTTTTCAAACAGAAGCCGGGGGTAGGAGCTGATGGCAGTGGGTCACGTGGACAGAAGGGGAATAAGAAGAGAAAGGCTGCAGGAAGGGGAAGGGGCTCGAAGAAGGCTGTTCGTGAATCGGAGAGTGGGGAAGATGGTGAGAATGATGGTAATGTGTTTGATATAAGAGTTGTTTTTCCCATTCTTGAAAAGTTAGAGTCTGTGCTTAGTTTAATTCATTTAGATCGGTTTCCGGATAGTTTCAAGTGTTTGGTTCAGACTATAGCTGAAATCCCTGTGGTTGCATTTGAATTTTGTGAAAGTACGACGAATTATAATCGGTTATCGGATAATTGTTTTCGGATATTGATTGGGGTTTTAAGGCCTGAACATGGTGATCCTACTGTTACATCTGTTGAAGTGTTAAAGTCTTTGTCGCCATCGATTTTGTTACAAAAATCACAGGTGAGGACTTGTTTCTTGAGGTTTTTGACCAACGAGTTGATGGGTGTGGCAAAGGAGAATGAACATTTGAGGAATGTGATTGTGTACCTTCCAAGGTACTTGGTTGAAAAGGCGCCTGATAGGGCTGAGCCTCGAGCAGCTGCCGTGGAGTCGATAATGGAGATAGTTCGGGCCATGGAGTTGGATCACCAACTTGGGTTTGTGGATTATGTGGCAAAGATGTCTCGAGGGAAGCCTCATCATAGGCTCCTTGCAGTTGATATTACCCCAATCATCTTAATGTCATTCCCCAATCCTTTGGGTGTAGATGTTGCTCTTGGAGGTGACGATTGGTGGGGGTTGAGGTGTGTGGAGGTCTTGGTTTGTAGATGTTCTGATGCTGTTGCAGGAATTAGAGCAAAGGCTCTTTCAAACCTCGCTCAGGTGGTTGACTTTTTATCTCATGATGTCAAAAGCCGAGATCGATTGAAGGAAATAATGGGGTTTGACAGTGGTAGGTGCCATTTAGAAGTGGGGTTGAATGAAGTTTTGAGGAAAAGGTGCTTGGACGAGAAGGCTAACGTGAGAAAGGCTTCTCTTCTTCTGATTTCGAAATCAACAGCTCTTCTTAGTAGATCCGTGGATGAAGTTTTGCTCAAGACTATTGGCATTGCTTGCTCTGACCCCCTTGTTAGCATTCGTAAAGCAGCAATGTCTGCTCTCTCAGAGGTAATATATGGTTGTTTCAACTGTCACTTTCTTGTATACCAGATGCCATGGTTATTTATGAACTTTTGAGGTTTTACCATCTTTTAGATAAGATATCATAATTTACTAATTGTAGCTTTGACCTACTTGTTCTTACTTGTCAAAAGTTGACTTGTTTATGGTCTAAGTGTGATTATATGGCATAAGCAGTCATATAGTCAGGTTTAGAATGCATGTATTTTAAACATCCAGGTAAACTGTTAGTTAAGGTGGTATAAGTAGGCCAAGATAAGATTGTTTGCTTTCAATTCACTTTCAGTGGATGGGAGGTGATTTCAACTGTCACTTTCATGTATATCTGATGCCATGGTATATTTATGAACTTTTGAGTTTTTACTATTTTTAAGATAATATATTGAGTATTTGCAGTTAGTGAACTGGTATGGTCATAACAAAGCTTGCTGATAGAGTCATAAAGGATAAATCCATTTAAATCGTGATCGCGAGCAAGTGCATAATTATACTCTTGATAGAAGTGATTTGTTGTCAAGATCTATCTACTTCTAAAATATTCTTATAATCTTGCATTCAAAAAATGTAGCTAAGGCACGGGGTGCAAATTTGCGCCTCAATGTGACTCAGACGCAACACGCAAGTAGGTTAAAAGGCGCAAGTGCACGTGCGTTTTTATCGATTGGCCGCAGGCGCACACCTTTTCCACATGGTTACTTTTTTTTTTTTTTTTTTTTCTTTCCACATGTACTGTGAACACATGTTTGTTTATATATTAAATTTTTTTTTTTTTATTTGAATGAAACAAGCACTTAGCATAAGAAGCTTATGTGAAATAAAAAGGGCCAAACTGCAAGCCTTAATTGGCTGCGCATCTCCTATTTCTTTGTTGTAGGGTCTTTGTGTGCCTTGAAGGTTATTTTTCCCCTTCTCAAGTGAGTACTCGTTATTTGGGAAACCTTTGCCTTTCCTTGATTGAGAGGGAACAACAAAAAGATAGTGATAACTATGGGCGGAGGAAGATGATGAGCATAATTAAAATTTTAATTTGAGATGTGGAAGCTTGGGATTGTGAAACTTATTTCACATTTTGATTGGCTCTTTGCAACTTTCAAGACAATTTGTCTTTTTCTTTTTGGTAATGGTGTATTTTCATGTTTGACAATCCTAGTATTTGATTGATCTTGAAAAAATGTCCATACACAGGTACGCTTATGTTTATACTTTTATTATAAATGAATTTGCATACTAGATATAAACTTTGTTAGTTAATGTTGTGCAATTATTTTTTGAGATATTCAAATTTACATGTTTACGAAGTTGAAAATGTATTTAATAGTTGACTTGTGAGAAATATGATAATTATTCTTGTAAATACATCATTTATATATTTTAAGAAAATTTCTAATTGGCACGTGCCTAATGTACGTTAGGCACGTGGTTTGACTTGTGCTTCGCGCCTAGGGCACAAAAAAGGTATTGCATGTTGAGTGCGCCTTTGCGCCTTAACTAGACTGATTTAAAATTAGATTTGAATCGACGATGGGGAGTTTTCTAGGGCATTAAATGATACAAATTAAAAATCAAAAGAAAATAATTATAGTTATCATTGCAAAATTTTCTTTTAGTTGGTTGTATGTCTTTAGAGATAAACCCTGGCAGAGTTAGGAAGAATATTGCTTGTATTTGATCATATTCATGAGGATATCTGGAATTTAATCTTCTCTGAGTTTTGGAATTGCAAGTGTGAAATGTTTTTAGCTAATGGTCATCAGTCATGTAAGATATCTTTGGCCGATGTTATTTCAATCATCTCTCTCAGTTAAAGATAAATTAGCTACAAGATACGAAAAATACTCCTCATGGGTAGCGCTTGATATAAATGACGCAAATAAGTTTGAAGTTTGAATAGAACTGATACTATGGTTTAGTTGGGTGCTTTGACCATTTAGGCATAGATGTATAAGAGGGAGCATCATATATCGTAAAAGAATTCCAATTAAAATGGAATCCTTAGGAGGAACCAATTACATTTTATGGAAAGGGTCCAACAAAAGTTCTTTCTATCTTCTGCTCAGTTTGAACTCTTATTGTCATCACATCTACTGTATAATTTAATCTTTGTCATTGTCTCTGTTAATTGTTCAGCTTAAATGTCTTTCTATGTATCCTATGTATTTCCATAAGCGTTCAAAATGTCTTCTTAGTATTTTGTGAGGAAGGGATTTTTGAGTTTATTATGCATTTAAAATCTATCCTATGTATTGCCATATGACTATTTCTCGTTTGGCTGTTTAGATTGGCAATTCTTAACCTTACATGGTATTACCACTATTGTTGTAGGTTTTCAGAAAATTCTCAGATGAAAATGTGATTTTAGAGTGGCTTCATTCCATTCCTCGTTTGATAACTGATAATGAATCAAGCATTCAAGAAGAATGTGAGAACTTGTTTCTGGAATTGGTCCTGGACAGGATATCCAGAGTTGGATCCACGAGTTCAGTCAGTAGTACAACCTCCTCCTGCAGTTCAGATTTAAAGGCTAAAAGTTTAGAGAGGGAGATACAGTCAGTTTTTCCTGAGGGTGTTTTGAGTCTACTGAAAGGGATTTGTGACACCGAGGTGTCCCCTTCATTGAAGAAGATTTGCACGAACCTTGGAAAGAAGAAGAGGCTCAAGTCCAACATTGCAGTTGCACTACAAAACATCATCAGGACATCTGAGTCGGTCTGGCTGGCCCAGTTAATGCCAATAGAAAAATGGACGGCCCCTCCAGGTGCTTGGTTTCTACTGTCAGAGGTAGCTAGTTTCCTACCAAAAGCGGTGAGTTGGGAATTCCTTGATCACCACTGGCAGCTCCTTGACAAGAGTGAGTTGGATAATGAGATTCAGAGCCCTCTTATGCAAAGCAATGTCTTTATAAATGGCGAGGACATCGAAGCTAACTCTGCTGCTTGGGCTGGAGATCGTGTCTTTCTCTTGCAGACAATATCTAATGTGTCTGTGGAGTTGCCTCCAGAGCCTGCAGCCGACTTGGCTCACAACTTGCTCAAGCGGGTTGAGAAATTCGATATGCACTCGACAGAGGTATTCCCTTATGGCTTCTTGAACAAATAATTTCACGAACATTAACATTTTCATTTCCACTTGATCTTGCATATACGGTAACCTGAAATTTTGTTAGAGTGTCTGCCATTCACTCTTACCACTTTGAGATCCATCCCCTCTTACCTTTGGCATAAATATTTTGAATCCAACGGATTTTCTTCAGTTCTGAACTTTTGTTTGTCCTCGCACTTATCATTATTCAAATATGTTAACATAATCTCTGATTATAATATCCAAGAAACAATGGTACATTATTTTCTGATACTCTCTAGAAACCCATCCGTCAAAACTTTTTGTGACTTTTCCTAGTCACATCATTTTCTCTTTCAATCCCATAACTTCTTCCAGTTACAGTCCCAAACCATAAAGGTTTTGCATGCTTTGAAGAATTAACTGAATAGTGTCTCCTCAATAGGTCAATGCTCATGTAAAAGCTCTCCGAACTTTGTGCAAGCGGAAGGCTCTCAATCCCCAGGAGTGTGATGGCCTAGTCCTTAGATGGGTCAATCAGTTGGTTTCAAAAGCTCTGCGAATTATTGAAGCCTACATTACAGAAGCTTCCGAAACAAGTAAAGCTAATGAGTATCAAACACCACCTAAAAGTGTGGGTAGGAAGAGGCAGCAAACAGCGGCTGCATCCAAGACATTGTTGCGGACTGTTACTGCCGTGTATACTGTTGGGTCACTAGTTATTATAGGTCCTTTGGCGCAGTTAAAGGGCATAGTTCCTGTTTTACATACGATCATCACATCTGGGAATTCTCAAACAAAACAAAAGAAACTACCTGCTTCTAAACTTAATATAAAGCAGCAGGCCCCTTCCTTGTATATTCAATCCTGGCTAACAATGGGAAAGATCTGCCTAGTGGATGCGGACCTCGCGAAACGTTATATCCCTCTATTTGTGCAGGTTCAGCTATTCTTCACTCTGACCTTCTAAACTGTTTCCACATTTTCAGAATTTCAGTTAACCTAGCTAAAATTTCCACTACCGCAGGAACTTGAGAAGAATGACTCTGCCGCCTTACGCAACAACATTGTGGTCATGATGACAGATTTTTGTGTGCGATACACTGCTCTAATTGATGGGTGACGCCTGACCTAGCAAAATAATTGACCTAACTTGTTTATGCATTATGTATTGTTTTTAACTGCTTTCCTCTCTTGAATTTTCAGTTATATATCCAAGATCACTAATTGCTTGCGTGATACTTGCGAAGTTGTGAGGAGACAAACATTCATACTACTTTCAAGGCTATTACAGGTTTTTTTTCTGTTTTTTTTTCCCCTTTCTTTTGTTTGTACGAGTTCTGTTACTTTTGAAAATTATTTGTCAAGATTTTTAGCTAGGAAAATCTTATCTACAGACGGATTATGTGAAGTGGAGGGGAGTGCTATTCCTCAGGTTTCTTCTGTGCCTAGTGGATGAATCAGAGAAGATCAGACAACTGGCAGATTTCCTGTTTGGGAACATCCTAAAAGGTAAACAGCTTTTCAAATTGTTAACTATATTAGTTGGTTGGGTTTGAGTGGAAAAAAACAACATAATTTTGGATGTGATCCACAGCCAAGGCGCCTCTTCTGGCGTATAACAGCTTTGTTGAAGCCATCTATGTTTTGAACGATTGCCATGCCCATGCCGGACATAGTGAGTCTAATGGGTCACGGGCTGAGAGCAAACTTTTCTCGATCAGGTATACAAGCTGTGAATTTGAAGAAAAGTAAGAGAACCGCTTTGGAAATTAAACAGATGTTTTATGTATTTATTTTCAGAGGTAATGATAAAAGATCAAGGACGCGAAGGATGCATATTTATGTTTCTTTACTGAAACAAATGGCCCCGGAGCACCTTTTGGCTACTTTTGCAAAGCTTTGTGCTGAGATTCTTGCTGCTGCATCTGATCGATTACTCAATCTGGATGATATTACTGGACAAGCTGTACTGCAGGTATAATCTCCAGACGTCGACAGTCTCTTATATAGTCATTGTTTTCTCATATGAGTATCCACTCAAAGAATCATAGAAAATACTTATGCCTTAGGTGAATCGATACCTTATTGCTTAGGAAGTTAGGATATAGCGATGTAATGTATGCCTTGCTGAATGATGGGCACTCCATGTCGAGATGAAGAAGCTGTTAAATACATACTGATGTAAAAGTGTATCTGTTAAATATATCTAAACTTACATACACATATTCTAGCTAATCACCTGTTGTTATCAATGGATCCTATTGCAAACTCTGAGGGTGGATTTGTCATTGACAGGATGCTCTTGAAATACTTGCTTGCAAAGAGATTCGAATCCAATCAAACCGTGGGTCTGCGTCTGACACAGCAGAGATGGATGACGAAGGTGGAGAAAGTGGAAGCACTGATGCTGCTGCAGCTGCAAAACGGAGAGTGATGGCTCAGGTGGCTAAGAAGAGCTTGATCCAAAATGCTATTCCTATCTTTATAGAGCTGAAGAGGCTACTGGAGAGCAGAAACAGCTCCTTGATGGGTTGTCTCATGGAATGCCTGCGAGTGCTTCTTAAGGATTACAAGAATGAGATTGATGACATATTAGTAGCTGACAAGCAGCTTCAGAAGGAGATCATTTACGACATGGAGAAGTATGAAGCTCTCAAAGCAAAATCTACAGTTGCTGAGACTGTCGCCACCATGCAAAAATCCAATAGCAATATGTCACCCCTGGGTCGTGCATCCGGTGCTTCTCAGATTACTAGAGATGTGCAAGGTAGGTTAGCCCAGCAGTTAGGAAGTCCAGAAATAGTTTCCTCAGTGATGTCAGATGCCATGGCTTCGAAAAGAGTCAAGTCTATGCTCAAGGAGGTCAGCCAGGATGCCTCCACCCCACAGCTTGATTCCATGAATAGGCCGACGGTCAAATCTTCTATGGGGGGAGCTAGTTCTATGGGAGATCGTCCCTTAGAAGTGTTGGAGTCATTGAGAAGAAAGCAGAATTTTGATTCAGTCGCGTAAAAGTGTTTCTCAAGTTCTCATGCATAGCTTGTGAACTAGGACTTGAAGCATCCAAGGTGAGCTCACCATACTTGTCAATTTGTTTATTTGAATTTTCCTGTTTTCAGGGCTTTCCTACTCACTCTCAGTAGTAAAATATTATAGTGCTCTCAATCCATGTTTTCTTTTGTATCGGGTAATTTGCTTTTAAAACAATGATGCCAGTATCCATTTGTATTGTAGGCTTATATGAGCTTGATCTTTACCTTCTCCCTATCTGTTTTTGTTATATAGCTTGCAACAACTTGAAGCTCATACTCACGAAAGACTGCTGTAACCATCTGAATGCCTCACTAAGCACACAAATTATCCAGCTTATGTATTATCCTATGAGCTCTCAATAAGTCAATAGTTCTGCTTTAGCATACTAAATTAATTGAAGAAGAAAATTGTCTTTTCTAAAAACATTAAAAATTTTGTACCAACAAATCTGACAACTTGTAGATCACTGAGGATAAGTTTGGCAATGTCAGATGAAATTTTCCAGTAGTTTCCCATTAAAGTTCAATCTTTGGCAGTTAAGTTCATAGAAATGCATCTTCTTTTAGTAATTAGGGTTGAATCTGCTTGAACTAATTTGAAATTTGTGTAACACTAGTGATTAATTTGCTTGTGGTTGAACTCATGCAGGTACTATGAATAGAAGGCGTCAAAGTTGAGTAGTATAACATTTACAGTTTGGTGAAGGTAGAAGCCATCAGGAGAAAGATTTCATCTATCATGGTGTGAGCATATCTACCAAGCTCTATTGCAATCTGTTTGTGTCACGGTATGTGACACTATTTTGTTCAGGAACTGTGTTCATCAAACAAATCTTGAGAAAATTTTCAAGTCTTTGATAGTTTCAGGTAAAAGATTCTTCCAACTCTAAACCCTTGGGAAGCAATGTAGATGACTTCTTTGAGTATCACAAGGGTTGTTTGTGTTCGACATTGATGATCGAGAATCATATAGTAACAACATAAAGCATATGAACCTACTGCCAAGTAGATACATAGTCTTGATTAGTCTTGATCGAAAGGCCTGTTGTAAGGGATACCTTGAGGCTTGAGTCCATAACTAATGAAATCCTGTATGGAACACCACAACTTCCTTTTCCCTTTTTCTTTTTTCCTTCCCTGTTGTACAAGGCCATTGCCATTGTCGCCACCCCCTTCTTCGCTCTTTCCTACGTCTTTCCTATGAATCTCTTTTTGTCCCATTTCTTTCTAGTTTCTAACTTAAACCTTTCTCTTTTTTCCATCATCCCCATCTAACTTTTGGCCAGAACAAATTTTATTGCAGTAGTTTTGAAAGCTTCAACATTTCAGCAATCACATATACATGCTCCAACACATTTGATGTCGGCTCTACTATTATCATATACATCAATTTGTTTTTCATGTTTCTGTGATTTTGGCATTGCTAAAATGACATTAGTGTGAGAGCCCTAATACTGACTGGGTGCTGTGGTTCCCACTATCTGGTGTCAGAACTCTCTTCACCATTTTCTATCAAATTTGAACTTATTACATTCAGAGAATACAGACTCTGTTCCTTCCATGTAGTCCACACACATGTTTCATGGTCCATACCCATAATGTTAAGGTCCCATTATATAGTCAGTCTTGTGCCCCATTGCAGTACCTGATTCAGTTCAGGACCTAAATATACAGTAATGGCTTTTCACTCCAACCACTTAATTGAAGGAGAGAATCTGCCATCCTTTTATCACTAAATATCCATATTTCTGTCCTAAAAGACCAGATCTGATGGCTCTTCTGACCTTTTATGGTACATCCAACTGTTCTAGCATTCAATAATTTTTGTTCTTTTACTTATTTTCTCATATCTTCCATGCTCATGCATCCACATATATCTTGATATTTTTGTATGTCTATCTTAAATATGGCTAATACATCCCAAGGATAAAGATGTTTCCAACATTGGCTTTTGGGCAATGTCCAAGTATTTGATATTTACCCATCGATTATCGCTCGTCGATAGTGTCATTGTCCAAAACTTGATGCCAAACACCATGACTTGCATGTTCATTCAACAATTGTTTTCTTAATCTTCCTATCAAAATCAGTAAACTAATGAATTTTTTTTTGCATAGTTAATAGGAAAAAAAAAAAAAAAAAGTCTTCCATGTGATAGCAACATGAAAGCAAAGCCACATCAAACTTTAAAAAAAAAATCACCACTAGACTAAAAAAAGAAGAGCCTAACAGAGAAACCCAAACATTTCCATTGGATTCCATTTTATCACCACTCAATTTTATTGGCCCACGTCATCATATTTTACACGTAGCCATTTACTATGGAGCTTCAAAATACCGCGTAAGATTTTGAAGGTCAACAAATTGGACTTTGCTCACCGACACTCGTTTTTTCAAATCTAAAATGACCTAAATGCCCTCATAGTATTGTTACTTGTTAGTGGTTTTACACTGAGGATGCCAATATGTCGGATTTTGGTGTTTTATTTACGCTTTATTGAACTTATTCAATACTCACGACACCCACGATTTCTACCCTATTTTCATTCCCAAATATATAAAAAATTTAAGTTTTAAAGAGAAAGGGTAAAAAGTATAAAAAAATCATTTATTTTTAGGGTTTGACTCATTTGTTTTTCATTTACACTTGTTGAATCGAGTTTATTTGTAGCATACAAAATGCAAAACACATAACCTCTCGATCTATACTAAAGATTGAAAAATTCTACGCTCGGGTGTCTCATTCGTTTTTTTTTTTTTTACACTTTTACCCTTTCTGTAGACGGTGTTTGTGATTATGTTTTAAAAAAAAATAAAAAATTAATGACACAAAAAAAAAGCATCCAAACATGACAGCATAGAAATACCCCTAGAGATTCTACCACCGAAAATTCTAGGGTCGAGGGAGGGAAAGGGAGCGGTGTAACCACCCATCCTCTTCGAGATGGGCTAATGCGCATCTCCATAGTGATGCACTCATCTCGAGGAAAATGGGTGGTTACATCCATCCCTCACTCCTTTCCCTCGACTCCTAGCAAAGCTCTTCTACCACATAAATACTAAGAAAACATAAAATACAATTATAAAAGAAAAAAAAGGAAAATCAAGGACATTTCCGTCATTTACACAATACGTATTGACTTGTATGAGAAATACAAACAACAAACTATAGAAGAAGAAGATCTGAAAAAAGAGCTCACCATGTATGGTGAGGAGTAAACAAAATATGGATCTGATCGTAGAAACAATTACTAATACCTACTACTACTACTACTACTCATCATCATCATTGCCGCCGAACAAGGAGAAACGGTTGTACAAGAGGAAGAGGAGAAGGAGGAGGAAGAGAGCGACGCCAACAGGTGAGCCAATGAGACGGTGGATGGAGTCAGGTGAGCCAGTAGAGAAAATGGAGGAAAGAACGGAGCCACGCTCTGAAGAAAGAAACTGGATCACCAAGAGGAGAATGATGGGTACAAGAAGAAGACCCACAGGGCTAAGAAGCTCTGAAATGAACTCAGTAATAGCTTCACCTTGGTCACCTAGTAGAAAGGGAACTATTACTACTAATCCCACCACTATTATTAGTAGTATTCCATGAGGTGCACCACCTCTTCTCTCTTGATCTAACATCTCTTCTGGTTTTTCTTTTTTCTCTGTGTTGGTGTTGTGTGTTTCTATCTTTCTATAGTGACTTTTTTTTTCTTTGTTAGAGTGGGTGTTCTTTAAAGAGAGGGTCACTCATTTTCTACGAAGGTGACATCTTGTTATTTATTAAAGGAAAATAATGTTATTTTGTTTCTTGGTGGGAAAGCCCATGGGGAGGGTTTGGAGATTGGATGGGTCAGTATCAAAAAGCCCATAGAGATATGGAGATAATAGGGCTGAAAAAAAAACGGGGGTTTGGATCGATTTTGGTTTTAAAAAATTCAAAATCGAAGTGGTCGGTTCGGTTTTCGGTTTCTATATGATTTTAACCCACCAAATATATATAATAAATAATATATATTTTATATATAAATAATATAATATGTTTAAAATAGTCGGTCGATTCGATTTTAGTCAGTTCAGTTCGATTACGGTTTACATATATTAGAATCGGTTCGGTTTCAGATCGATTTTGTTAATGGTCGATTCGATTTCGATTTGAAAATTTTAAAACCGACTGATTCGATTTTGGTGAAAAACCGAACTGATGGTTCGATTTTTCAGCCCTAGATGGAGAGAGGAGAGTGATAGTGATGTTAATTTTTGTTGATCTTTTAATTGTGGTCTAAACAAAGCTTCTAGGGAGCATATGTCCATAGCATTGATTTGTGTTTGAAAAAATTGCTTGCTCGTGATTGGACAATTCTACTAATCTCTTCATGAGTTTGGAGAAGTAGGAGAGAAATAGAATTGGTCCGATCAAGTGTGAACAACCCTTTCACGCACAAATCTGAGACCAAGCTCCCTATAATTTTTCGTGGTCTAAATCATCTACTCTTACTAGTGATTTTTTTTTTTCAACATGAATATTGGTAGTTTTGCAATATATGAAATGTAGGATTGTTAACACACAACTTGTAGAAACCCTAAACTCAAACTCTGTTTGTTAAAATGCTTAGTTTGTCGTTTAATCTATATTTTAAAACATTAATACGAGTGTAGTGTTCTAGAATATTAGTCGTCACGATAACATTAGTAGGGCTAGTGCAACAAAGCAAAAGCTATTTAAAGTTATAATGTGTGGGAAACAACACTCATTACTTAATTGTTCTTGCATTAATATAAAGTTGGTGATCTTTAAAAACATACGCATTTAAATGAAATCATGAAAATGAGATTTAAATTGGAATATTTCCAAATAATATGAAACAAAACAAAATCATAAAGAAATGGGTTTTGGTTGTTAAGTGATCCCCATCACTAGGTTAGGTTAAAAGTCTTCCTCTTCTATCCTAAAATACAATGGTACACCCTGGTACTAGATCACATACCATGACCTACATGTAAACAAAGTTGGGGCCATATTACCTCACACCAGATCCATGCTGGCCCAAGTGAAGAAAACCTCTGGTGGACATATTTTTATTTATTTATTTATTTATTTATTTACCTTTACCCTCCCCACTTCATGCCCTCGGCCAGATTCAAATTCGTAATGTGTGATACCATCTACCACACTTCTACCAACTCAGCTAGTTTGGCAACCTCTAGTGGACTTGTAATCAACAATCTCAATAAAGGGTGTTTCTTGACTTTGGGTGCAAACCTGTTGGGGGGGGATTAAAACCCTATATTTTTTTTAGTGTTTGGGATGAGTGATTCCCTAAAATCACTATGGGGATGTGTCTGACATTGGAGATGCTTTGAATTAAGTCCTGAACCCAGTTCTACTTTAGGAAATATCATGACTTCAATTTCTAAATTCTTATTAAACTAATGGGCAATAAGTTTAAGATTGATTTGATTCAGATCTCACTTCACATGCACTTCCCTAAAGTTAGATTTAAAGAAATGCAGATCTGAAAATATGTGTTAGGAAGGAGGAAGAAAGTAAGTCTTGCAGACTTGCAGTCTTGCTAGATTAGTGTAAACAATGTATAAATAATAGATAAATATGTGTTAGGAAGGAGAAGGAAAGTAAGTCTTGCAGTCTTGCAGTCATGCTAGATTAGTGTAAATAATGTATAAATAATAGACTGACCGGGCATGTTAGCGCACACTAATGCAAGTTTTATAAAAATGACACGGCATGGTAATGAAGTCAAGAGTCCGAATTCGAATATGTAACGGCAGTAAAACAGACAATGAAATTGTAAACGAATCAGGAAGTTCGTTATTCTGACAAAATACAGTTTGAAAGTTATGATCCTCTTTAACACAAAAACAACATAACCAAAGAAAAGGTTGAAGAAGTTAATTGGGATCATCATCATCCACCATAGCCACACATTGCAAATGAGCACTCAAGTTGCCCAGGGCAGACTTCATAACAGGAACCACAGTGGCGAGGATTATTTTGAACATTGACGCACTGTCCATCACAACATGCAAGCCCATGAGCGCACGTCACACCACACCCACCACAGTGGTTGTGATCATTCCTGGTGTCTTTACAAAATCTATTAAAACAGCATGTATTACCTCCCCATGGATTTTTATAACGGTCTAGACACACTGTCGGATCATTAGCGCACCAAAAGTGCCCTCGTCCGCCCCTTAGAGCTGTTCTAAGGAAGTTTGAGTGTGTAGGAATGTCAAGACCTGGTGCGACAATACCACTACTCGAAGAAACACCATGAACAGAAGTGATCATGAGGTAGAGAATAATGTGGCAACACTGGATACTACTGCAAGTTCCCAACAAAGAGAGACTGACAAGATTTGACGCATAAGAGCAATGAGAGCTCATTGACACACCAGGAGCTAGTCGACGTAAGTGATATAAGCATACTGAAGTAAGAAAGGTACTTCTAAGTTAAGGAAGAAGACAGTAGGCACATTAGTATTTGTAAATCATATTTATCTCAAACTACAAGAGGTTTATGTCACTGTTCGACCTAATGGTTCCGAACATTATATGAAAATCCCTGAAAACAGAGTTCCCCTGCATTAGTCAATGAGATTCTTCTAACTGCTTAATTTTATATCAAGTTTTCGTCACTAATAACTAACATTACTAACTCACAATATATAATGCTCTTTCTAATCACCATATGATTATATAAAAGTAAATACGCACGAATAAAATAAGATGTCAGGACTCAGGTAATCTCCCTAATTGATTTCGGGCAACTAATTTTCTAAACATGAGCTTCCAATGAAGTTCTACGCGTATGATAGTCACGAGTCATTGTAAGAGGGAGGAATTCAACTAGAGGAACCGTAATATGTGGAAGCTAATCACATAGTAGTTCTAAAGCCTATATGGGCACAAGCGAGCCACTTAAGGCCACTGTCTAGATGAGGTGACGGGTAAAGTATTTGGTTATGAAGTATGAATTTTTTTTCTTGTTCGATGCATTGCTAATGCCGCATTTTCTTATTCCTTCAAAAGTCCAAATCAATCAAGTGGTGGTTGAACAAATAGATGCTCAGTCAGCAATAAGAAACTGTATCAAGGTCATATTTCATCGAAGAAAAAAAAAAGTTGTTTCTCACGAATCTACTAACTTCGGATGACAGAGCCTCCGAAAATGACATAATCGCAGCACATTAAATAGGAAAACCAGGCCTCAAGGTTCTCAGAGATTGGAAGGTCAGACTTGCACAAACAAGAGGAGATTAGGTCAGTAATGCAAGGAGATAAAGACGGTAGGTCAGTCCATCTAAGATCATCTTGGCATCAGACATGCAAGAGGATGAACTTCTATGAGGGAGTGAACATGATAAATCAAATAGAAGTTCACAATGAATTAATTCTTTGAAATGAGCTGATAACAAATATGTCGACGGCAACTACAGGATAGTTGAAATGGATGAGCAAGTATATCTTAGAATTTTGGAAACAAGAAAAGTAGCAACCTCAATTCCTCTACATACACATTTAACATGAAGGAGATTGAAAGCTCAAAGAATAACGATTAATGAGAAACAATAAGGATGAAATATTTAGCACGATGAATGGAGGTTCTGACAAAGTATATGTTTTTGGTAACAAGAAAAGTAGCAACCTCGATACCCTTACATACACATTTAACATAAGGGAGATTAAAAGCTCAAAGAATAGCGATTAATGAGAAACAATGAAGATGCAATATTTAGCACGATGAATGGAGGTTCTGACAAAGTAATTCAATTTGGATTGAAGGTATTTCCATTGACATCAGAGACTGAATTCAACTTTGCCAATTTGCAAAATACATGAAACATTGAAACATAAACTTGATTCAAAGTACGAGAACAAAAAAGCTGATTCAAAAATTACAAACAAATTGTTCCTCATCAAAATGCCAGCACGAATATTTATTTGCAAGTCCAACAACAGTAACTTGTTTATACCTAAAAGTTGTGCAACAACAGATGCTAGTGAGGAACGCTTTCGCCACCCCCTTTACCCTCTTTTGCCTTTCGTGCAGCTGCTCTTATTTGGCGCTGCTCTTCCTTGTAAATCCGGTTCCGTCGCTGGAACTGCAATTAAAACAACAGTTACATGCCATCGCCACAAACAAACAATGATATTCCACCTAGTTCAAGAAGCATGGAGTATAATTGTCTGTTTTCTAATATCACCCCACAAAGAATATAGTAGTAATCTACTACCACACCATGGGAACCAATCAGATGACCACATCAAGGAACTGAACTTTTGAACTTTTATGTTAAACATCTTCTAGCAGGAAGATACGAATAGTTCATCAAGCTTTTCAAGGAAGCATACGCATGCAAGCCATTCTAATGGTACGATCACAGAGAATCAAGTACTACATGTTATAATGAATTAAATGGAGCCTTCGACATAACATCTCATGTTCATATGCATGCAGTTGCACAATCATACATTTACATGTGTTCTGCTGTCAAGTTAGAAAATTGAAGTTTCAGTCAACAACACAGAAATCCATAGTTGACGATGAAAAAAATGAAGCAATCTTGCACTTACACGTCTCGAGGTGAATTTGTTGATAACTGGTGCACTTGATGTCATTTATGATCAATTATGCCAAATTAAACAATTGTTATATCAAATGGTGTTTGTTTGTGTGCCTGGTTCTGCATTTAACTAGTGCCTAGGGACAAATTAAGTGATTAGAAATCCATTAAAAAAAAAATAATAAAATCTTGTTTATTAATACATTAAAATTGCATATCTTCAAAATTTTCAATCTTCATTTTTGACATCATTACCATGTCACAAGCTTCAACAAAGGTTTACATTTTCAAAAGGGAACCCCACAAACAATTTTCCGAACTTCTATCCATTCTTATCCTTCCTTGGTATCTTTGGTACCTTTAGGACAGGCTAGCAAGGACAAAACAAAATTATCACTTGTTCCGAATGTCCAACGTGAGTTGGAAAAAAAAAAAAAAAATCTCAACCATGAATCCATGATTGAGGGCGCTACTCACAAAGAAGAAATTTAGTCTATGCCACAATATACACCCTTTCACGTGTCCTCTTCAATGCTAGTGTATGAAAGTCAATCTCATCCTCCGCTATATCCAGGTTATCCACCAGATTTCAATTCTATCACTGCACAATAGGTCCGAGATTGAGTATGAATCTGCCAATACATCCAACCTCACTGCAATCAGGGGCCCTGAAGCTGCCCTATCCCTCCTTGCTGTTACTCCAATTCTCATATTATCCATCCCAAATTAATCTGACATATTATAGGCTTTGTCCGGAATAAGGATTTCAGATATCTGTTACCAGTTGTAATAATTGCCAAATCTCATTACTCTAACACAATCATTTAGAGCAATATGTCAATTCTGGTCACACTGCAGTTTGCACATGTAAAAGACAACTCGAACAAATGGCAGACAAGTGATTTGATGGTCTAACAGCCGAAGAATTTCCACGCCCGAAAATATATGCTGGAAATAGTCCTTGACTTAACTAAAATATTCACACTAGGCCAGCAAAAGGTTCCCCCCCCCCCCCCTTCTGATTCTTTCTCTCTCATGGTGGTGTTTGCATATTATTTTATTAAATAGACTCTTGCTATTTAATAAAAAATACAAAGGACGTCTGGTTTGCTTCTCAAGGGGAATATAATTTTGGAAGGAAAGAAATTACAAATTAGATAGGACATTAAACACTTATATAATATACAAAACACACGTGAAATTAAGTTAGCTTAATGCTCATAAAAGGCTAATGAATAAATCCAAGAATTCCAGCTAACATTACTAATAGTTTTATAGGACCCCTGGAGCACCACTTAACAATCTAATGTTGATAAGTTCATTTGCAACTAATGCACCATCCACTATCTATAATTTGCCTATCCTTAAGGCAATAATTTGAGAAATGTAAATAATACAGCTTAAGGTTGGCCTGAGTCTGGTTGAAAAAGTCACCGGGATGTTATAGACTCAGTTTACAAGGCTTATCAGACAATAGTCAGTAATACTCTTCACCCCATTAAACTTCGTTTTAGGACCATATACTCTGTTTGATTGATATCCATGAGAGTTTAGTACATCAACGTGAATCGATAGTAGGGGTTTAGCCTCTAGTAAAGAAGCAATCCGTCGAAGTCAAAGTGGAAGAAGAACCTAATGCTAATGGAGTGAAAAAACCAATAAAAATCAAAAGCTGACAGCTGACAGCGAACGGGCTCGAACTCAGGACGACACATAATAAGCTGTCACAACTGAAATATCGAGGATCTCTTAAATAAATTCGAGCCTTGGTCACTGATTAGATTAGACACCTAAACAAAAGCTGACTGAAGCAAATGGCCACTAGATAGAGCATGCCCACCATTAGAAGATTTCCCTAAATACTCATATGTGAATACAAATGTTAAGCATCCCTGTGCTCTTTCGTACTTTATATTCATCAAACAAAGGCGGGGGAATGTTTTAAAAGGGAAAGGGGATGGCCATATGTAAGCCCTCAGGAGTTGTGACACGCTAAATGGTGGAGCTACTAAGACTGTCCCTCAGATAGAATTCACAAAAATCTGTACTGCAAAAACTTGCAATACCAGTTGCTCAACAAGGATCATAACACAATACACATCAAAAGCCCATGCTATCAAGGAGCTGAAAGTTAATTATGATCACCATTTTACTAAGCTGCATTTACGATCCAACATTTGCACAGCGATGCTCAATTCATTTATGATTATTTGTATTCTGAAGGCTTCAATGTGTTTCGGACTTTCGGCAGAAAACCCCACTCTGAATATAAAACCAAGGGATAATGCTATCAAATTTTTTTTCTAGGCACTAAAGCTGCAAACTAATAAAGCAACAAGCAAAAGACGCTTTCACACATTGGCAACAATTCTCAAATTACAAGGTTATCAGCCATTAGTCAGTTAATACTCTTCACTCCATTAAACTTCGGCACCAATCTGATGTAGATCAAGAAAGCTTCTACAGCTGAAATTGTGAACCTCTTAAACAAATTCAAGACTTATTTTAACAAGTTTATTGTTTAGACTGAACTCCTAAACAAAAGCCAACTGAAACAATAGCCACTAGGTAGCAAATCCCTACTGTTAGAAGAAATTTAAGCAACTGAGAACAAAAATTTCAAATAGTCACATGTGAATAAAAATGTTAAGCAACTGCCCTAAATATTCAAATAGTCACATGTGAATAAAAATGCTAAGCAACTTCAAGCATAGTCTCTTCAGTGAATAAAAATGTTAAGCATCTTTGGGTGTAAGGTGTTCAGTCTTTACCAGTGAAGTGAAGCAATAATGGGAGGAAGAGCGACTAACCAAAGGAAGCAGATACTCTTTTATACTTCATATTCATCAAAAGGCTGCTATATGTAAGCCCTTGGGGGTTGTGATACCGAGTGGCGGAGCCACTAAGATTTTCACAAAAAAAGCTATACTGCAAACTTGCAATACCAATTACAGGATTACTTAACAAGGATCATAACACGATACACATCAAAAGCCTGAGCTATCAATTATGACCGACATTTTACTAAAACCACACTTAGAATCAAACATTTGCACAGTGATACAAAATTCAATATTACAATTATTCATATTCTATATATATATATATAGAAAGGTTTAATGCATTTTGGTAACCCCGTAAACAAAATTATAAAACCAAGGGACAATGCTATCAATTTTTTTTTCTAGACACCAAACTAGCTGCAAAACTAATCAAACCACAAAGAAAAGTTCTGCTTTTGCTCATCTGCAACAATTCACGAAACACGATAAAGGGGGTTTTTCCAAATTAGACCTAAAACCTCAATCTTTCCTTCAAATGCACCAAGAAATCACGAATCAATCATATTAAACACAAAAAACCCAATCTTTATTGAACCCAAATTCACAAATTCATCGATTTCTAAACTTCCAAACAAAGTCTAATTACATCATTTCATACAATCTACCACAAATTTCAACAATTTAACATGAAATCAACGATTCAAGACGGAATAAAAATTGGGTTTGAGGGATCGAAGAGGTTTTTTTTACCTCTTTCGAGTGGTGAAGACATTCGAGATAGTCTTCTCTGAGAAGAGCACAATCTTTAGGTTCTCTACAACGAGACATACATTCGCTGAAATCTAACCAGAAATCGTAACATCTGCCTTTGTTGCCAGTAATTCCCCAACCAGACGCCATATCGTCTTCTTCTTTCTATTCACTCTCTCTCTCACTCGTTGCGGTGCATTTTGCTATTCGCAAGGTTTTTGTTGGGTGAACGGGTACAAATCGGGTCGGGTAACCCAACCTAACCCAATCCAACCCGAATAACTCCAAACCATAATATTTTAGCCATTCTTTAAGAGTATCGCCAATGATAAAAGTTAAAATGAAACCATCTCTATTTTAATGGGTTTGAGACTCATCAGTAGTTTGTCCATTAATTGTAGTTTAATTGATATTTGTATTGTGAGAGGTTGTGGGTTAGAGATTCACCGATTAAGATTTTATTTCGATTATTAAATATAGCTCCAATGATTTTGTAAGAAACACTGAAAAATTATTTTTCTAACTATTGAAACATTTTAATAACCGAAAGTGCATAAATGCTTATCTGCCACAATTCTCTACCACAACCAAAACGGATGCTACCATAAACAACAAAAGTTACATTGGGTCAGTTCTACGTCTACATAGTTTATATGCATAACTTATTAACATAACTTAATTACTTATGTTTCAATTTTCTCCAATCTCTCATTCTTACTTTGCAAATTTTGCAAATTTATTTTGTTTTTCAAAGTTGTATTTGTAAGTAACCTCATGTCGTAAGAAAGGGTGAATCGTTTTCTTTTATAGTCAGAAATCATTCCAATAGAATGAATGACACCGTTCGCTATAAAAAAATGCATGAATTTCAAATTTATCACAATCAAATTAAGCTTCTCTCAAGACAAACACCCAGAAATCATTGTAGATTGTGTTATAGTTTACAGACTTTCTAGGGTGGGCATCAATCCATAGCAATTTTTCGGTTAGATGTGTCAAGAAAGAGACCTATGCTATGTACACCAACACCTGTGATTCAATAATGCATTATAGCATCTCAAAGCATTTCCCCCTGACAAGTCAATATTCTCGTGATTTGTGAATGAAATCCATGAAACAAAGCACCCATATATGCACATGTAGATGATTGACAATCATAGTAAATAAAACACTAACAAACTTTCAACAATTTTATGAAATGGACAATCAACATAGATCAAAATAATTGATTCCAAGCATATAAATGCTTGTTGTGGGTCTCTTTTTTGTCAGTCATGGAAACCTAAATGTTAGAGCCTAATAAGCCTAGATGAAATATAGACATTCTAGGTTAATCACCACACTTGGTAACTGTACAACATTAGTCTTCTCTTAATGCTTTGGATTAAATACAGAAATTCTAGCTGGCCTGGGAAACCGGCCTGGTTTGCTGTCTGGGAGGGGTGAAAATACATTTTTGCCCCTCCTCCTTAAACACACAACTCCAAAAAGTGTTTAAGGAAGAGGGGCAAAAATGTATTTTCGCCCCTCCCAAGCAGTAAACCAGGCCGGTTTCCCAGACCAGCTAGAATTCGATTAAATATGATCGAATATAGCAAGAATGCATAAATTGAATGCTTCTTATTGAAAAAAACAAAAAAATTCTTTGTAACATTTGTCAAACAGAAACAAGTAGTATTTCTTGTTGCGGTAGTGTTGACTTGAATAATTTCACATCAAGTAAGGAGAGTTGTCACAAAGGTTAATAAGAAGATAATCCACTTCCTAATAGCAATGTGTAATGGACCTGGACTAAGGGGGTGCATGCAAGTGTACAATTGGTATCCGAGCTGACGGTGGACTTGGCTAGGTAGAGTTGCAATCAACTCTGATGTTTGCGCGGATTGATTCCCTGCTTCTGTTCTATTGTTTTTTTCTCAAATAAGTAAAGGCAATGGTCAATTCTTTTGGTCTGTAGTTAACAGCAATGGCGGGACCAAATGAGTTTGGATTTTGGCTGAAGCAGTCACGAGATGATTTTCATGTTTCAACACCCCCTCTGCAACACTTATCATCACCTTTAATCTTCTATCTTTCTCATGAAACCAACATGTCCCAAACTTCTTCCATGGCTTCGACTTCGACTTCGACTTCCAATTCCAGTGAAAGACTAGACCTTGAATCCATACGGGTGCTAGTAGGTTCCATCAATGAACATATACTGAGGTTCCTAGAAGACCCAAAGAGCCGAAAGTCGGTACAATTGAGATGCACTGCCAAACTCAGGAATCAAAAGCATGAGTTCTTTGAGTTCTCTGAGCAGTCTGTGGTGTCAAATCTATACTGGGGTATCTCGAGTGTTGAGGCAGCAATTCAGGCAAAATGGCCAGAGGAACGGACTGCTAGACTGAAGAGTGCAGAGCGAATGCTTCAGGCTCCAGCACTGTCAGATGAACATGGGAGTACGGGTGGTATACAGAATAGATACTTGGTTTGTTGTTCATACTTTTACCTGTCACTGGTTCGGAAACTGGAGATGGATGAGTGGCAGGTGACATTGCATTTCCTTCAAGCTATGCTAGTCTATCCATGGCTTGTTCGGATGGAATTCACACCAGAACTTTGGAAGAGTATCTTTCTTCCGAAGATTATGAGAGGATGGAAAGGCTTGCAGAAAGAGTCGTGTCTTGATTACTGCAGCAGTGAAGTTGATGAGGTGACTAGACAGATTGCGAGGAGATACAAGGACTGGTTGATGTATTATCGAATCATGTTATTTGGAGAGTCTCCTGCTTCAGCGCTGGATGAAGAATCACGGTATTCAATGTAAATTCTCTTTTCTTGTTCATTTTATACTGGAGAACATACTGAAATTCAAACTTCTTTTCCAAAACTAAAAACCAAGAAAGTCATCGATATCTGAAACCAATCATTTCTCCACAGTTGCTGCCAAAGTTTATACAAACAGAAACAATTAATGAACTGCAGTTGTTTTCTAGAGTACTAGGTTCAAGGTTGAACTTCATTTCATTCCATAATTGACAACTCTACTACAAATATATTTCTTTCATAAATGCTTTTATCAACCCGAAGTAGCGTTTATGATTGACCTCGTCAGTGACTATTGGCTATGAACAGGTACAGGACATCAGCCAACAGCAAAAATATGGATTTGGTGGAACCTGGGAAAATCTGGCCAAAATTTCAGGATGTAAGATTTTCGCAAATTTGATGACTGCATTGAGTTTACCTACACGAGAACACTTTCTCATATTCAGAAGATCTTATGAATTTTTCTTTAAACTGGTGCAGGGTGAGAAGGATCATCCACTTGATATCCAAGATAGGAAATGTTTTCTCGAAAAATTGGATGAGGTTGCTGATGATAGGGACGCTAAGGAGGATTTAAATATGAAATGCCTCCTAGATATGCTTAAAGACTCTCAGTCAGATACGAGCATCTCTACCTATGCAGGCAATGATTCAAAAGATGGAAGTGATTTGGAGGTAAAACTTTAAAGGAAGAACACATTGCTTGGTTTAATTACTGTACCATATATTTTTCCATGGTGTTTATAAACGAACATCTCTAACATTACCACTAAACAGTTTCAATGTATACTAACTTTTATCCACGACTAGGAAAAGATGGACAAGAGCGAAAGTTTTTCAGAAATCCAAACAGCAGAACCAGAAAAGGCACGATCAGAAAGCACTCACAGGTATTGTCATGATAAAGAACTAAATATAAGTAGAGTTTCAAGATTGCGAGATTACGATACTCTAAGAAGCTTTTGGTCTTTCTAAGCCAGTTGTAAGCTATGCAGGAAGCTACGACATGTGCACATTTCAAACCCAGAGCACAGACAACTGATATTACCAGAGGCTACTGCACATCGAGTTGAAAACAAAAGCTATGAAGTGAATACCAGTTATTACTTTTCTAGTAATTTTTTTAGGTCCGTCGGTGAAGTAAATCAACAAATTTTGGAACTAAGAAATACTGGCACAAATACCAGTTCTGATAGGCATGTGGAAGGGTTAACTCCAAGAAGATCAGATCATCAAAATTTCAGGCTCATTGACCATATGAAGAACTATAGTGGTACTCACATGAACAATCAACAAAGTTTAACAAGGAAAAGTCAAGATTCAAACAGCAGAAGAAATTTGGATGAAACAAGCTTAGATACTGAAAAGGATCAGCAGAATGAAGCGATAGAAACATTTAAGAAGTCAATTTCAATGTTACGTTTCTCGGACAAGGCTGGGAAATTTCAAGATGTCATTGGAGAAGTGTCAATCATGTGGGAAGTGCTGAGTAGTAAAACAGAACCAAGATATGGTCTGTTGAAGGATGAAATTCTTGATCAATTGTTGACGGCTATTTCAGCTTCCCAAGAAGAAAGAGTAATAAGGGCATCAGTGTCTGTGTTGATAACTATAGTACTGAAGAACAAAGCAGTTGTAGAAGACATCAAGAAGAAGGGTTTACGGTTGTGTGATTTAGTAAGTGCACTGAAAAGGAATGTGTATGAAGCTGCTGTTCTGATTTATTTGATAAACCCATCATCGGCAGAAGTTAAGTCCTTAGAACTTTTACCAGCACTGTTGGACGTGGCATGCAATTCCAACATAGTACCCATACCACGCCAACTGACGCCTCATGCAGCCTCATTGATGATGATTGAAGTTCTAGTAACTGCATTTGATAATACAACGACGAGTACGCATCTTGCTGCAATCAGTTCACCTCCAGTTCTTTCTCGACTCTTGGATGCTGCAAGAGATAAAAATTTGGGAGAAATTATTTCTTTGACATCAATTCTCACAAAATGTATGCAGTTTGACGCACAAAGTAAAAGACATCTATCTGAATCAGCCCCCATGAATCCATTTGTTCGTCTCCTAAGAAGCAAGGAGAAGCATGCTCAGATCACTGCACTCCAATTTTTTCATGAAATTCTTTGTATGCCAAGGTATGTACAATAGCTCCATATTGTTTCATCGAAAGTCAATTATTTAGCATGCAGAAATGATTACAACACTGATGAATAGATAGTATCGACCTATACAAAAACTGAAATCTATAAATTGTTGACTGGATGCTAATGCTAACTACCAACCTGCTATTTCGTAAATGGTTCGGATTGTAATTTGACCATCACATAATTATTTTCATACTTAACAGGTCCTCTGCAACCAGTCTATTGCACCGGATACGACAACCGGACAACATCAACGTTATGCATACATTGATGTCCTGCATCCAAAATTTAAACTTGGAGTACCAAATTTTGGCAGCGAACTTGTTGCTACAACTAGACATGATGGTGAGTTTCACTAAATTAAGCGTCTCCTCTTTTGATTAGAAGTCTGTATCCAACCTAGTTTAGGCAGAGACACACTAGTTTAAACTCTGAACTTATGCATATACTGCACTTGACGATGGACTTGCTCCTATCTAATTCATTTCTGACTCCCTATAAAAAAGTATCTAGAAAATTGCAATTTGAACGAAAGCAAAATAATTACCACGCCATTCATCAATTTCTATGTCTAACAACGCTGTTATCAATTGAACTTCGTGAATGAACCTCTAATGCATTATTGAGCTTATGATACTACTGCTATCAATTGAACTTACCATGCTGGATCACATGGTTCAGGAAGAGCCATCTGGTGTGAGTATATACAGAGAAGAGGCAATGGAAATCCTCCTAGAAGCAATAGCATCTGAAAAAAGCTCTGAGGCACAGACACTATCTGCGTCAATTCTATCCAATATAGGTGGAACATATGCTTGGACAGGAGAATCATATACAGCTGCGTGGCTTGTACAGAAAGCAGGCTTAACATCACCATATCACAAGAATATGCTAAGAAACTTCAACTGGTCAGATCAAAGCCTACAGGTCAGCACAAAGCCGTAAAATTTTGCTTGGAGTAACTTATAATTAAAGAACTAATTTTATAATTCTATCAATAAAAATTGAACTAGAGCTGCACGATTTTGCAGGATAGTAAGATAGATGAATGGTGCAGCCGAGCTGCAAGAAGCATAATAAAGATTGGGAGTCCTGTTTTCCATGCTTTGAGAAAGGGACTGCAGAGCAGTATAAAGAGTGTATCAAGTGACTGCCTAATAGCAGTTGCATGGATTGGATATGAAATTGCTAAAACTAGTCCGAGTGACCTCAGATATTCTGCCTGCGAGACTCTATTAAGTGGAGTAGAGCAGTTTCTACATCCCGGAATAAAGCTAGAAGAGAGACTTCTAGCATGTCTGTCAGTGTATAATTATGTTTCTGGTAAAGGTACTGTACACTATGCAGTTGATAATATTTCCCGACTCATCAATTTTTAAAAACAATATAGTACAGGGCACTAACATTTTGTTTTGCATTGGATATATTATGTATAGGCATGACGAAACTAAGTCATTTCTCAGAAGGGGTTCGGGAATCACTTAGACGTCTTTCAAGTGTCAGCTGGATGGCTGAGGAATTGGTGAAAGTAACTGAATATCTCGTTCCAGCTAACGCAGTAAGTCACCATTCCTACCCTTACCTAGTCCATGAATTATTGCATGTACTAAATGAGTTCCCATCCCTATGAAGACTATGAGAAGATTTGTTCGTTCATTATTATGTGTGAATATCCAAAGCATTCTTTTGTCCTAAAAAAGAATGGAATGTTAAATTTCATTTCTATAAATGTAAATCATTTCAAAACACATGGCATCAAAATTAGCAGTTTAGGCAACATTGTAAAAAAAGAAGGTGAAATATGCTTCTCGATAGCTATATGATAGTCCTCATCTTATCATTGTTCATAGTTCATCAGTCATCCTTCTGCAACAACTGACAATCCCCATTTAATTACATTGGTAAGAGCAGCGGATTTCTTGTGTCCATACACAAATTCTGGAGATGGGTCACAACTGCGGAGGGGCAGCAAGTGCGCTCATCTACTACAAGGGACAGCTTTACAGTGGACACTCAGATGGCACAATCAAGGTATGAGATATCCAACACCAAGAAGCTTCAATGTTCAATAGATAATTATTTTAGGAACCTAACACGATATTATCTCAGCATATGTAAGTAAGATAAATAAATAGATCACCTGATCGATTTTATGAAAAACACTAATATCAAAGACGTACAACCGGCTACAGGTATGGGACATCAAGGAACAAACAGCAATACTTGTATGGAATGTCAAAGAACATAAAAAGGCAGTGACATGCTTCACACTTTCTGAACCAGGGGATAGCCTTCTAAGCGGATCAACTGATAAAACCATCAGGGTATTCACTAAAATTTTCTGAATAAAAATGTTAGATGATCGAAATTGAGATGCATAATAAATAACACCTCAGTAACTTGGGCCTTTTATTTCTTCTACAGGTCTGGCAAATGGTTAGAAGGAGACTGGAATGTGTTGAAGTGATAAAAACAAAGGAACCAGTTCACCAACTAAATTCTTACGACCAATATATCTTTGCTCTTACTCATAAGCGTGGAGTCAAGGTAACCCGTTGAAGATACAATATTTATATTTTCTAACTATTTTTCAGATAAACATTTCAAATTATGTGGAGAAAAATCATTCTTTCAGGTATTCGACGCATCAAGAACAATCAAACGTATATGCAAGAGGAAGCATGTCAAGTGCGCAACTGTAGTACAAGGAAAGCTTTATCTAGGCTGCACAGATTCAAGCATACAGGTCAGTATGCGGATCATTGATTTGAAAAAAAACTGACCAAATGTATAAACTAATGACTGATGCTCGACTTTACAGGAGGTAGATATAAAAACTGAACGAGAGAAAGAGATTAAAGCACCAACAAAGAGCTGGTGGACACATAATAAGCCTATTACTTCAGTTATTGCATTTAAAGAATGGCTATATAATGCAAGTGTCATCGTTGAAGGCTCGCCTATTAAGGTGCGTACAACATACTAGGACTTCACATATTTGCGTCTTATTAGAATTAGCATATTTTGATTGACAAATGATACAGGAGAGGAGAAAGGGAAACGAAACACAAATGTCAATATCAGTCGGAAAAGGATCAAATGTGCAGGCAATGGGTGTTGTAGAGGATTTCATATACTTGAATTGCAGCTCATCGCCGAATATCATTGAGGTGAGCAAAGTTAGCGACTAGATAAAGTGTCCAAATTAATGATAGGCCTGAGCTTGCATAGCTGTTAATTAACCCGTCCCATAAGAAAGAAACCTTGTTATAAAATTGACCAAAGATGACAAATAAACATCCATTCTGATAAAACCATTTTCCATAGAAAGAATCAACCAGATCCAATAGGTTGCCGTCTATAACATGATAAGTTATCCCTTCAAATGCACCAAATTCTACGTATTGCGATAGGCTGTCCTTAGCAATAGCATCAAACCAACACATGTTGTTATATATTGTTGGATGGCCTTTAGTAGTGTTTTCATCATGACATTGTTTTTTAAAAACCTAAAACAGATATGGTTAAGAGGGACACAGCGGAAAGTAGGAAGGTTAGCAGCAGGCAGCAAGATAACGAGCTTCCTCACAGCAAATGACATTGTTTTATGTGGTACCGAGACAGGATTGATCAAGGTTCTATCATTGAACTTCACTAAAATCGTATTTTAATAATTGTTCTCCCATTTCTTGTTCTAATGTTAATGCATTCAATTTCATGAACAACAGGGATGGATCCCTCTCTAACGGATGAAAGAAATTGCACGAAAACCACATTTTATCAAGGAAAGTTCGTTGTGACTGTAATATTTGATGATAAATGTTTTATAAGCAAAAGGTTTTGTTTTGTTTCCATAGCGATCGATCTCAGTTTTAGTTGAAACATCATTCTGTACCATAAATGTAAAAATATAGTCAATCTCAGTGTGCACCTCAATGAAATTATTTAATTTTTCGTGACAACCCCTTGGGAGCTCAGTTCAATGCAAAGTTTTAGTACAAACATCGAGTTGGAGATGTGTTGTATAGAAAACTAGATTCTACGATGCTGTTTTATCCCAAACAAATTGTTAAGCTTCGTTGCTGGTGGGTAACAAAGGAGTTTTATCCCAATTTTAAACGAGCCAAATGAAAATTCAAGTAGAATATTACGTGCAGGTAGGTATTTGAGAATCAAGTAGAAGTAGAGGATACTGAACTCACAAAACATGACAACGAGTTTGCTTAATATAGAGGTTGCAGAATAGTGTTGCTATGTGAAATTCTAAGGGAAGAGCTGCTTATAACAAATTCAAGCTCACCGTAGGAGCCTGGGTTTAGCTAAGCTAAACAGTTAGTGAGAATATAACATGACAAAATTAAGACTCATGATTTAACATCCTTAGTTTAGGGTAAAATCAAATCCATACTGCATCCATCTTCAAGCTTAAATAAGTAAGTAATAACATATTAAAGTGAACGCAACATTGCTTATCAATTGATTGATGAGGTTACATCAACATGTTATAAAATTTACATATAAATGCACGAACTGTATGACAATAAGATGTAGTTCCTTAACTTGGATACAAAGAAAAGATGGAGGGAGGGCATGTATCTTTTACCAATCACTACTGGTACGTCCTTGTTATTTTCAAGGATTACATCAGCTCTCTCTTTAGGTTCATGTAATAATTATTGACTAATTGTGTTGGTATGCATGTGTTTATATGATTATATTGATATTTTGCTATTGACGAAGGACATTGAAGCATCTGATGCTTAGATAATACAAAATTGAATTGAAATTACATTTGATTGATTTCAGATTTACAAAATCCACCTTCATTGAAATTTGAAAATGAGTTTTCATCACGAACTACCAACATGAACCAAGACAACACTTGGTCCATATAGCTTTCTCTTAATTTTGAGGATGCAACGACGGGAAAGTTTATACTTTATAGTAATCAAAGGACCATCATGGTAGAAATTCATTGATCCAATGGCTTCATATAGTTTATACACTGCTTATTTGCTTAGTGTTTTGTTTCAGTGCAATGATGTTGTTGTTATGAATCATTCAGTGCAATGTTTAGGGATTTTGTTAGGGTACTCATTTAGTAATGGCTATGAATAATTGTTGTTGTTGTTAAGCTACTCATTCAGTGTAATGGCTATGAATCATTGTTGTTGTTGTTAGGGCAATGACTATGAAGCACTGTTGTTGTTGTTAGGGCAATGCCTATGAAGAATTCTTGTTGTCGTTAGGCTACTCATTGAGTGCAATTGTTATGAATCATTGTTGTCGTTTGTTAGCTACTCATTAAGTGCAATGGCTATGAAGCATCATGTGTACTTTTCTTGTATTTTTTTTTTTACTTATGATACATGTTACTTTGCACGACTTTGCATGTTTTCTATTGTATTCATTGATGAATGTGTTTCCCTGTTGTAATGGAAAATGGGGACAAGAGTTGGAAGTCAGGAATTTAATGGTTCACCATGATGGGAAATGGAGTAGGAGGGCTGAGATCCCTGGTAGGTGGAAGGTGACTGAATACAAGAATGATAAATCTATTGATTTTGTGGGAGTTCAGGAAGATTATCTGAATTGGGACAAGCTTAACAAAAATATATTTGAAGGTGTAGTCAAGCAAGAAAAACATTTCTTGACACTAGGAGATACACATACCTTTATAGATAATGGAGTGAAGATGGATATATCTGGAAGCATGCAGACATTGATGTTAGTGACACTTTGCATACACCTAAACATATGTAGAAAGAAATGTCTAATATGTAGAAAAACTTCATACACTAGATAGACGTATAAATATACATATGTATGTACTTACAAACCAGTGAAGAAATCATTCGCTCTTTGAGTTGCCTTAACATCTGCAGTTGCATTTGTCATAGGAATAAACCAGATGGCATAAACATTCAAGCCTATCGTACCATTTTGCGTGGCCTGCAATACACTTATTGAACTCATTGTCTTGAAAACCTTCTAATAAGAGGTAGAGTATGACTTACTTGGTATTTGTCCCTGTACATGGTCACAACAGATGAATGTGCGAGTAAAATATTGTGCATCCCTTTGTATGGTTCAACCGACGAATTCCCTGCACTGCAGTTATACCAGCGCCCTGGAGGTGAACATCGCTTGAGGTGGAAACTGTCCAGTTTCATAAGATGATATGGCCATTATGTTTGGTTCATTTATGGTGGTCCAATGAGAGATTCTGTCACCAAACTCTCTGAAACGCACATCTGCATAGGCAGTGAAGTCATCACTGGATGAAAACAACACAAAATAAAGGTCAAAATGAAATTATGTATATCGGGTTATAATTAGAAAGGAGGGTACGTCGTTAAAATATATGCCTCATTAAGCTCAATTTAATGGATGAAAAGGATACCATGATGGACCAATTCATTGATGAGATTATTGTAATACTCGAGGGATTTTGGGTTGACGGCTCCTCTTCCATCTACGTGGATCGAACAATGGCAAGGTTATACCAACATAAAAGATGTAAATGGCAAAGTAAAACGGTCGTGTGACTTAGTATACTAGGAAGGAGTCTTGACCAAGATATGGAGAATCTGTAGGCTTCGAGTCCCACTTTACTCATTAGCATCACATCCTCCTATAACAATTGATAACAATAGTTACTGATAATCAGAAACAATGTTATATATGACTCTTTCAAGAGACGGCTACAATTCTAGATCAGTTTGATTTTTTCGGTAAGTGATTTAATTATGTGATGTTGAAAATATGGTTTTTTAAAAATAAAAGAAAATGGGTGTGAATTTGGTTTTGATTTCTGGATCTCTCTAATTTTAGTCCCACATCTTCTATACAACTCATTGTGGAAGAGTTTATAAGGAGATTGTTTGGACTTGGGTTTGGACCCTTTTGGGCTACCACACTTTTGTGAGGAGGGGAGAGATAGACTCTCGCGCCCGCCGCTGTCCGTCCGGGTCAGGTTGAATTTTGAAAGAGACTGAGTCAGATGCATCTAGACAGGTTTTTGCATTCGCTGTCCCCTCTACGCCGCAGTTAATTCCCACATGTTTTCCACGTTTTTTTTGTCCATGTATCTAGACATCTTCCTAAATCCCACACGTTTACCACGTTTTTTTTAATTGAGTTCTCCACGCGATGTATCTAGTTGTGTTTTCATATTTCAACGGATGTGTTTTCTCCCTATAAATACAAACACAATTCAGAGTTTAGAAATACAAGAAAAACTAAAACATTTTGCAAATAAGAGAAGAGTTCTTTTTCAATCAGAGAAGAGTTTTTTGCAAACAAGAGCTCTAGTATTTTCAAACAGAAAAGAGTTTGCTTTCTTGTTGTTGATTTATATACATTGTATTGGTGATTCCGAACAAACAAGAGATTAAGGGTGGATAGTATTTCGTTCATCAACAGTGCATTTGTTTGAACGAGACAGATAAGATTCTGGGCTGTTTTATCCTGGGGACGACGGGGCTACAAGACTGCTTGCACATTTTTTGGCAGAGCCGCGAAACATCTTAAAGAGAGCGACCTAGTCCACGACTCAATCCAAGAACAATTGGTAACCTCCTTCCTGTCTTTTAATTTGAATTACAGCATTTACAACATGTGCAAGACAAGACAACGAGAGAACCCACGCTATTTCAGCGCCTAGTTCAGAAAGTTTGAATTAAACTAAACTTTTCTAATTCTTTTGGAATATAAAACTGGAAAACTAATGTTAAGATTTGATAACAATGGAGTGGTAGTCTTTGACGTATATATGTGGTTACCCTAATGCGTTTTAACCTAACTAGTGACTGTAAAAACGTCGTCATGTTTGCAAGTTTTATCATAGTTTATTAGAAAATGTTTTTGCCCATGTCACGTCGAGCTGCTGTAGAAAAAAAATTGCAAAATCCGAACAAAATTATCGTAATCGATTAGTTAACATGTTGGTTAACCATATTTTGAAATACGGACAAAAAAATCATTGGCTAATCAAATTCTCTATCGACCCCTGAAAAATATTATATTTTAAAAGGTTTTATATACAATTTTTATAAAAAGATTGCGAGAGTGGAGATCATTTATTGAATCTTGTTTATTTGAAATTCAAGTGAAGTTGCAAGGAGACCCCAAGATATATTAGTTTTTATTTGCACGAAGCTGGTTTGCCCGAGAGGTTAAGGGGAAGACTTGAGAACTTTTGCACATAACTGCGCATGGTGTCACGAGCCATCTCTAAAAATATCCCTCACCAAGGCAACAAGGCATCCAAGGCATCATATGGGCACTGGCAGTAGGCCCGCAAAGGCCCGCAAAGGCCCGATGGTGCAGCAAGCTTTTCGAGATGCCTCCGGAAGGTTCTAGAGTGCTCTTGGACACTCTAGCTTAGCTTTCTCTAGATGCCTCCGGAAGGTTCTAGAGTGCTCTTGGACATTCTAGCTTAGCTTTCTCTAGAGTGTTCTAGCATGGATGAGTCTAGAACACCCTTGTATAAATTTGTAGTATTTTCTAGAAGCCTCCTTGTAATTTCTGGTTCCTTTGGAGGTGGGAACTTTCTAGATGCATAGAGAATACTCCTTTGAAGGAGGATTGTGGAAGGTTCTAGGCTAGAAGCCTCTAGGACTTTAAGGGCCTATAAATAGGCCTTGGCATTCATTTGTAGAGATCATAGATCAAACACTTGTACAACTCTCTCAAGCAATACAAAGCATTCTTTTAAAAGCCCAAACACTTGTGCCTTAGCATTTTCCTCACTTAAGCTTCTGTAGCATCACTTAGCATTAGCCAAGCATCGAAGTGCCTTGACTAGTTAGTCCGACGGGAGTGTGACGCTAGTGGGCAGCGTGTTAGCCGAGGGAAAAAGGTCAGCACGTGACACGTGGTATCAGAGCAGTGACGATCGTAGGGGCGGTCTTGCTGAAGTTGCGTTGTGCTAGCTGCTGTGTGTACGAAGGTTAGGTGCGGAGCAATCTGATAATGTCGGAAAACAAAGAGAGTGCTGTTGGAGGGTCCGTGGTTGAGGAGACTGGAAGAAAGACTAGTCGGACCAGCATGCTTGAGGATCGTATGGCCAAGGTGGAGCTGACCGTGGGCGATCTCCAGGACAGCGTTGGGGAGATGGAACAGAAGGTTGAGTCCTTCAATGGGACGTTGGCTAACGTCACTATGGATATCGAGCAACTTGATAGCCGCGTCCATGACCTTGAGCTTGGCACTGTGGAAGCCAAGGACGAGACTCAACTTCTCGTCAACCAAGTTGCGGATGCCATGCGCAACGAGATGGGCCAGCTCAAGGACACGCTGATGGGGCAGCTCCAAGCCATCCGGGAGCAGGTTGAGTCCTTGCAATCGGACGTCAACCTATGCAAGGCGGCTGTGGCAGGTAGTGCTACTGTACGAGAGGGACCAAGGATGAAGGTGCCCGAGCCGCCAAGGTACCATGGGAAGCGCGATGCTAGGGAGCTCGACAACTTCCTATGGAGTGTTGAAAAATATTTCAACGCGATGCGCTTGGACGACGATGAGTCCAAGATCACCACCGTCACCATGTACTTGGGTGATGATGCCATCCTTTGGTGGAGGAGGCGTGAGTTGGATATCAAGAAGGGTCTTTGCTCGCTTAAGACTTGGGACGAGTTCAAGGCGGATTTCAAGCGGCAATTCTATCCGGAGAATGCGGAGGAAGTTGCTATGAAGAGGCTGTGTGGACTGAAGCATACGGGGTCAATCAAAGAGTATGTCAAGCAGTTCACTTCTCTTATGCTTGAAGTCTCGGACATGCCGGAGAAGACTCAACTCATCTACTTCATGGATGGACTACAACGATGGGCTGAGCAAGAGTTAAAGAGACGCAATGTTCAATCACTTGCCGAGGCCATCGCAGTTGCCGAATCCTTGTTCGAATACAAGGCTGATTCGAAAAGCCACAAGGGCGGCAACAAGAGTGGCGACGGTAACAAGGGAAAAGGTGGGGGAGCAAAACCCACTGAAAGAAGCAGCAGTAGCAGCGGCGGCAAGCAGTTCGAGAGGAAGGACAAAGCCAAGCAGACCTTTTCGGATAGCAAGGTGAAAAACCGCGACTGCTTCTTGTGCGGAGGGCCGCACTGGGCTAGGGAGTGCCCACAGCGACAGAAGCTCAATGCGATGATCGCTGGCAAGAGTGGATCGTCCGGGGAATCATCGGGGGACGAGGCGCAAATGGGGACTTTGCGCTTGCTAAGCAGCGTCAAGGCTACGGTGAAGCAAAGCAACGTGGCTAAGGTAAGTACGCTACCCCGTTCGAAGAAATCCGCTCTTTTGTTTGTGGAAGCCAAGGTAAATGGCAAGGCTTCAAAGGCACTCGTCGACACGGGTGCAACACACAACTTTGTTGCTTTGAAGGAGGCAACAAGGCTGGGCGTGCAGTACACCAAGGAGCCAGGCACCTTGAAGACCGTCAACACAGCACCGGTGCCTATCCATGGTGTAGCACGAGGCGTCTCCCTTCATTTGGGCGAATGGAAGGGGACGATGGACCTGACTGTCGTCACGATGGACGACTTCTCATTGGTGCTGGGCATGGAGTTCATGGATACGGTGAAGCCATGGACATTAGAAAGGGACGGGTCGATGACTATTGCAAAGGATCAAGAAGCATGCTCTGTCCCTGTCACTCGGGAGATCGTGGAGGCCAAGATGTTGTCAGCCATTCAAGTGAAGAAAGGCGTGAAAAAGGGGCAAACAACATTTGTGGCCACGTTGATCGAAGATGGGCTTCAACCCAGCGAGGTTCCGAAAGAGGTAGCTGCGGTTTTGAAAGAGTACGAAGATGTCATGCCTCCAGAGCTACCCAAGAGACTTCCTCCAAGAAGGGAAGTCGATCATATGATCGAGCTGGAGCCAGGGGCTAGGCCTCCAGCCATGGCGCCTTATCGGATGGCACCGCCAGAGTTGAAAGAGCTACGCAAGCAACTCAAGGAGCTGCTGGACGCAGGGTTCATTCGGCCATCCAAGGCCCCATTCGGTGCACCAGTATTGTTCCAACGCAAGCACGACGGGTCCTTGCGTATGTGCATCGATTACCGAGCACTTAACAAAGTAACCATCAAGAACAAGTATCCAATTCCTTTGGTTGCCGATCTTTTCGATAGGCTCGGTAAAGCCAGGTACTTTTCTAAACTGGATCTCTGATCGGGGTATTGGCAAGTGCGCATAGCCAAAGGAGATGAGCCAAAGACAGCATGCGTCACTCGCTATGGGTCTTATGAGTTCTTGGTGATGCCTTTTGGTCTCACCAATGCCCCGGCTACTTTCTGCACTTTAATGAACAAAATCTTTCAGCCTTTCTTGGATAAATTTGTAGTCGTCTATCTCGACGATATCGTCGTGTATAGCGACAACTTGGAAGAACATGTGCATCACTTGCGACAGGTTTTCCAAGCATTGCGGGAGAGCGAGCTGTACGTGAAATTGGAGAAGTGCTCGTTCGCCCAAGACGATGTGTCTTTCTTGGGGCACCGCATCAAGGCTGGAAAGATCATGATGGAACGGGACAAAGTACAGGCCATCAATGAATGGGAGCCACCCAAGAGCGTTTCGGAGCTACGTTCTTTCCTTGGGCTGGCTAATTATTATCGGAGATTCATTTTGAGCTACTCGGCGAGAACAGCCCCACTGACCGACTTGCTGAAGAAGAAGGTGCAGTGGCATTGGAGTGAGAAATGCCAAGAAGCGTTCGATGATTTGAAGAAGGCAGTCACCGAGGAACCTGTCTTGGCCTTGCCCGATTATGCTAAGTCGTTCGAACTTCACACCGATGCATCAGACTTTGCCATCGGAGGGGTGCTTATGCAAGAGGGGCATCCCATAGCCTATGAGTCTCGCAAGCTCAATGATACCGAGAGACGGTATCCAGTGCATGACAAGGAGATGACAACCATCATTCATTGCTTGCGGACTTGGAGGCACTATTTGCTTGGGAGTCGGTTTACCATCATGACCGACAATGTGGCTACGAGTTATTTTCAAAATCAGAAGAAGATCAGCCCCAAGCAAGCTCGGTGGCAAGATTTCTTAGCGGAGTTCGATTATGTCATGGAGTACAAGCCGGGCAAAGTTAATGTTGTTGCTGATGCTCTCAGCTGAAAGGCCATGCTCGCTAGCGCAAGCAGCGCCGCTAGCAACCTTCTTGATCGGATCAAGGAGGGGACTTCTCAAGACCCCTTGGCCAAGGGACTCATGGAGATGGCCAAAGAAGGGAAGACTCGACGGTTTTGGGTAGAGGATGGGGTGCTCTACACCGTCGGTCGTCGCATTTATGTGCCTAAGTGGGATAATCTTAGGCGAGACATCATGAAGGAGTGCCACGATTCAATGTGGGCTGGCCATCCGGGGATGCAGCGGACATTGGCACTCTTGGAGGTGAACTACTATTGGCCTCATATGCGGGACGATATCGAGGCCTATGTGAAGACTTGTCTTGTGTGCCAACAAGACAAGATAGAGCAACGTGTACCGGCAGGACTATTGCAGCCTTTGCCGATTCCAGAAAGGCCATGGGAGAGTGTATCAATGGATTTCATATCAGCCTTGCCCAAGTCTGATGGGTATGGCTCTATTATGGTGGTGGTCGATCGCTTTTCCAAGTATGGGACTTTCATACCTGCCCCACGCGATTGCACGGCCGAGCAAGCCGCCAAGTTGTTCTTTCAGCATGTGGTGAAGTATTGGGGCTTGCCTCGGAGCATCATAAGTGATCGGGACCCAAGGTTCACAGCAAAATTCTGGACGGAGTTATTCAAGCTCTTGGGTTCGGGTCTACACTTCTCAACAAGCTTTCACCCGCAAAGCGATGGGCAAACAGAGAGGGTGAATGCCTTGTTGGAGTTATACTTGAGGCACTTTGTGGGTGCCAACCAGAAGAATTGGGCCAGGTTGATGGATGTGGCTCAATTCTCATTCAACTTGTAGCGGTCCGAATCAACGCAACAAAGTCCGTTCGAGATCGTCATGGGCCAGCAGCCCTTGACTCCACAAGCCGTTGCGTCGGGCTACACGGGTAGCAGCCCCGCTGCGTACAAGCTTGCACGAGGGTGGCATGAGCAGCTTGATATAACGAAGGCGTACTTGGACAAGGCGTCTAAGAAGATGAAGAAGTGGGCAGACAAGCATAGACGCCCTCTCGAGTTCCAAGTGGGCGACATGGTCATGGTCAAGTTGCTGCCACAACAGTTCAAGGTCTTCCGCTCGGTGCACAAGGGACTAGTGCGGAAGTACGAGGGGCCATTTCCCGTCCTACGGAAGGTCGGGAGAGTTTCTTACAAGCTTGAGTTGCCGCCCAAACTCAAGATTCATCCGGTGTTCCATGTGAGCATGCTCAAGCCCTACCATGGTGATAAAGAAGATCCAACGAGGGGCGAGTCACATCGGGCACCAACCACGGTCGTGACTTCCTTTGATCGAAAGATCGAGAGCATCGAGGCAAAGAGGCTCATCCGACGGAGGGGTGTGCCAAGCTATAATGAGTATCTCATTCGATGGAAGGGACTACCGAACAGTGAGGCCTCATGGGAGAAAGAGGGCGACCTATGGCAATTCCAGGGCAAGATCGCGGAGTTCGAGGCACGGCCTTGACGGGGTCGTCAAGGACTTGGGTGGGGGAGAATGTCACGAGCCATCTCTAAAAATATCCCTCACCAAGGCAACAAGGCATCCAAGGCATCATATGGGCACTGGCAGTAGGCCCGCAAAGGCCCGATGGTGCAGCAAGCTTTTCGAGATGCCTCCGGAAGGTTCTAGAGTGCTCTTGGACACTCTAGCTTAGCTTTCTCTAGATGCCTCCGGAAGGTTCTAGAGTGCTCTTGGACATTCTAGCTTAGCTTTCTCTAGAGTGTTCTAGCATGGATGAGTCTAGAACACCCTTGTATAAATTTGTAGTATTTTCTAGAAGTCTCCTTGTAATTTCTGGTTCCTTTGGAGGTGGGAACTTTCTAGATGCATAGAGAATACTCCTTTGAAGGAGGATTGTGGAAGGTTCTAGGCTAGAAGCCTCTAGGACTTTAAGGGCCTATAAATAGGCCTTGGCATTCATTTGTAGAGATCATAGATCAAACACTTGTACAACTCTCTCAAGCAATACAAAGCATTCTTTCAAAAGCCCAAACACTTGTGCCTTAGCATTTTCCTCACTTAAGCTTTCGAAGCATCACTTAGCATTAGCCAAGCATCGAAGTGCCTTGACTAGTTAGTCCGACGGGAGTGTGACGCTAGTAGGCAGCGTGTTAGCCAAGGGAATAAGGTCAGCACGTGACAATGGGCTAACCTAAATACGGGAGAGACTCTAACATGGTTTCAAGTGGACTCATTCATAAATTGTTGTGTAGACCGTAAGTCAAGTGTCCAAGCTCAAGTCACGTCAGCTTAAGAGGCACGAGTCTTGGGGCTTGACCTAGGACAATAAGGCTCGAAAATGAATTTCAGAGCTGTCATAGGCCCGAGATCCAGAGTGTGAGGCTTTTCGATATCTAGGATCTATAACTCAAAAAAAAAAAAACTATTAGAGAAAATGTAGACCATTGAATTAAAGCTGGTTTGGTGAAATAGATAATGATGTCAGGAGTACTATGCGATAGAAGAATGTCTACAAGGTTAAAAGGGAAATGCTATAAGACAATTATTCGACCAACCATGCTCTACGATTCATAATATGGGCTACTACAGGACAACATACACATAGAATGACGGTAGCAGAAATGCGTATGTTAAGATGGACGTGTGGCAAAATCCGTAAGATAAAATTAGAAATAAAAGAATTAAGAAATACTTAGGTGTAGCATCAACAAAGTACAAAATTAGAGAAATATGTTTAACGTGGTTTGGTCACGTGCGGAGGAGACCAAACACGACACCAATTAAAAAATGTCTAGATTGGCAAGTTAGTGGAGTGTAAAAATGAAGGGGACGACCATTAAAAACTTCGATGAAGACCGTGAATGAAGACATCATTAAACTTAAATTAGGTGAAAATTACATTGATTGGAGAACTAAAATGGGCTTTAATGATGATAATAGCATGGAAAACAAAGGCGATTACTTAGTTAATCTTAAAATGGGGTCAAATTATTCTTGAAACTTTTGCAGGTAAAGCCAAGAAAATGTTGAACTATTTAAAATTTTGTTGTATTCTTCTCCATGTTTCAAGGCAAATGCGCGAATAAGACGTCAAATTAGTTTGTTTTTTTGGTATTTTTCAAGTCAATCGGTGACAATGAAAGCTCAGTAATCAGTAATCATCTTGAAATCTCATCACCTGAGTCAACTAAACAAAGCTTTTTTAAGTCAGCAAACTTGAACCCTGGGATACGTTAGTATAATAAGCAGTACCATATGGAAGGTTTTCGGTTAGGCATGGTAACGGGTTGGTTTGGTTTGGATCACTCTATTCGATATTTACAAAATTCGGCATTACGACCACAGTAACCCTTCCCGCGGAGGCTATTTATACGTTATTTTGAATGTGACATGTGAAAGTGTTGGCGATTATTAAGGAGATCAGGGGTTACTGAGTTTTTTACCATAAAAAAATAAAAATGGTCATTTTTAGCATAAAATTAGCTAGGTGTAGATGAAATTTTGAATGCTTATCAAATTAAAATACTTTCAAAGTACTATTTAGCATATGGATTAAATGAGATGCAGCAAAAAATGGACAAACTTATAAATTGGCCTTAGGTAATTACTCTAAGGAGTGTTTCTTTAGAGACCAATCTCAATTTTCATATATTTTAAATTGTTGTAACATTAGTTTAGTATTAAAATTTTGTTATATAAGTGATTATTATGTAATATGTAGTTTGTATGACATTATAATTATTGTGAAATTCTTTATATAATATGTAATAGTTTAAAATGCTTAAATTATATTGATGACTTTAAAATTAGAACCGAAAATTTTAAGTTTTTTTATAAACAGTGAGATATTTTTTAAAATCAACATACTGAAATTACCTCGAAAAATGAAATCACGATCCTTGGTCGAGACAATATATGATATTAATTACTAATTAATCCAGAAGAGAAAAACAAAATTTGACAAACTTGACAATTATAAAGATTCCCGATAGATGTGGCACGCTGCCGCGCAATGCAAATTGAAGAGGTGATAGTGTCTTCTGCAAAAACCCTAGGGACCATGAAAAGAGAGGCGTAAGCTTCAAGGAGGAGGCTCGTCGCAGGTGTTGCAGCCGCAGGGCTCGCCACAGGTGTCGTCGCAGGGCTCGTCGCAGAACCATTCAAGCCGCAGGGCTCGTCGCAGGGAGGAGATGCTCTAGATCTGAATCACAGTCGCAGAGAGGGCTGCTCTAGATCCGAATCAAGGGAGGAAGGAAGAGGGAGGTCAGATCTGATTTCTAGATCTGATTTTGAGCAGCTTGGAGAGATCAACTCTTGATCTAGCCGGTTGGGGAGAAGCCCTCCACCTCCGGCTCGCTCTAGCTGGTTTTTCCACCTCCTCTCCGGTCTATTGATTGAATGACAGGAACAAATGGTGGAGACACAGTCAGTGAGAACGTGTTTCCACAGGAGGTGTTCTTGGCTTTTGAGGAGAAGTACAACATTCATGGCGATGGATTGCTACAGTTACTCACAAATGAAGATATACTAGGTGCAGAAGGATTGGAAATGATGATAAACCCCAAAAACTGGGCAATGCTAACTGCAAGGGTGCCAGCCAGTCGAGAGCAGGCTGCAGTGCAAAGGAATGAAGAGGTTCTGCATAAAGCAGATGAATGTACAATGCCAGCCAGTGTTGCATCCTCTGGCCCTAGCAAAATTCAAGAAGAAATGACAATGACAAACCCTGCCGTTGCCCCAGCGAGGATGAGTTGGGCATCAAAGCTTAAGCAAAGAAAGCATACGGGCTCCACAAAACTTAGGTATGAACCTCCAGCTACTGTTGAAGACAGGAAAATAGTACAAGTGCAAACTGCTGACTTTGCGAATAGGATAGAAGAATGTGAAAGGTTGGTTATTGGCAGCTTTGTGGGCAAGCGCTTGGCATATGGTTATGTCAAAGAGTGGCTGATAAGGACGTGAGGAATTTGAGAATTTGAGATGAGCATACACGGAGATAAGAATTTTGTATTCAAATTCAAGAAGGAAGAAAATAGAAGTAAGGTATTGGAAATGGGACCTCTGCATATTGCAAGCAGGTTGTTCATCCTCAGGGCCTGGTCACCTTCTATGGACGAGGATGCCAAGGTGCTTACCTCGATACCTATTTGGGTTACACTGAAGAAAATTTCTTTATTCCTATGGAATCCAGAGGGTATTCAAAGGATTGCTAGTTTTATTGGAGTGCCTATCATGCTTGACAAAGCTACTGAAGAAAGGACAAGATTAGCGTATGCGAGGGTGTGTGTGGAGGTGGATGTAAACAACCAATTACCCAAATACATCCCTGTGGTTATCAATGGAGATAAGAAAAAAATAGTTGAAGTTGAGTATGCATGGATTCCTGTTAAATGCAATTCTTGTGCAGTTTTTGGCCACACAAAACAGCAGTGTTCAAAGAGCAAAGAAATTAATACTCCAGGCCATATGGTATGGCAAGTTACGGGTAGGACTCAACTACTAGAAAGACAAAACTCCGATGGTTGGACGATCGCCAAGGGTAGACATACATTCAAGTCGAAGACTCAACCCAGTTTAGAGGGGAGTCCAGGGCCTATCACAGGAAAAACAGGGAATGTAACCAGTATAGAGGCTGCCAATGTGGCAGAGCATAACATAAATGATGACCAGAGTGATGCCATAACGCAGAGTCCACAACCATTGATTCTTATCAACCCAATGCTTGAGCGTAGTGCTAATGTGGAGGCAAATGAACACACACCGACTCAGGACAAAGAGAACACCACAACATATGAGCAGAGTAGTAACGAGGAACATGAGAAAGATCCTTCTAGTGAAGAGGTTGCAAGTGATTTGTTTTCAAAATCTTGCACTAAAGATTTTAGTCTCTGCCCTCGAAGATCCTCTAGGGCTAAGAAAGCAAACAAAAAGTACAAAGGTTGAATCATTTCCTCCTTAACAAAGGAGACAGGGATAAAAAACAAGAGGTTCATTCTTTGGCCGATGCTAGTTGAAGATTTCTATAGGCCTAGTAACCATGTTCACTCTCACTAGAATTCTCTTTCTTGTGAGAGTTTTTTTTTTTTTTTTTTTTTTTGTTTTGTTTTTGTTTCATTTGTATAAAGGTTTTGGGGTCCTTAAAACCCAGCTCGCTTTCCAAAAAAAAAAAGACAATTATAAATATCTATTGAGGTATCAAGTATGAACTTTTCAACACTTGTTCAAAATTTCCAAAACAACCATTTTTTATTAGTGTTTACACTAGGTGAATCGACATCTCCAAATGAAACAAGTGAAATAGTTCCAAAGGAGTGTGAGTGACTATATGCATCTTTGCCCTAAAGGTGAAAAAGTGCAAATGTCATCAATAGTACTTGTTTGAGTGTTTTCTTATTGACTGGTAGGTTTTGAAGATTTGGAATGAAAAAAAAAAAAAAAATTCTTGGTAATTGTTCTTAACGAAATTTCCTCTCACATACCAACAAGGTTCTTGGTTGTTATTAGGAACTTTCATTTCCAAAATAATAGTTCACATATCTTTCAAATTCCATGTTCACATGAAGGTTTTCTTGTATATAATGTTATGTTCTTCCCTAATTATTTGGGAAAATGGGACCTATGACTTGATATGTCCCCCTTATAATAAAAACCCATGGTTAAGAAACGCAAGTTTTATAAACTATATGAAAAAGAGCCATTTATGAAATAAATATTTGTAGAATACATTATATTAGTACGGCTAAGGGATGAATGATCTCGACTTTGAAGTTGTTTTGCATGAACATATGCAATGATTAGAGTATATAATCAATCACACATATTTAAGTTATAGCATAAGAAAACATAAAATGTATAACTCGACAATGGGGCAATGTTGCTCAGTAATGATATAGCCGAACACTTCAGTTTTGAGCTTTCATTAATATTTTGGCGTTCTTGCAAAGGTTGAATTCGTTCAAGCTAATAATATAACAATATATTGTAATACTTGGAAAGTAGAAATTGAAAATGTCATCACATTTTAGACCTAGTAAGCTGCAACGTCAGATTGTATCAAAGGATTAGTTTTTACGAGGTAGGGTGCTCAAATCTCACTCATTCATTAGAGCAATCACTGAGCATTTTCTATATGGTGTTTACATCATTTGAGTTGAGAAAATGTTGTCAAACTCAATCTCACGATTGTAGGGTACCATATTATAAACAATAAATGAACAAATAAATAAAACGAGTCCAGTATCATTGACATGCTGAATTTACATATGTTATTTTAACAAAAATAATACATATATATGTTCTATATGAGCGTAAACTGGAAATTAAAAACGGTTCACCAATACGCACTTATGAGCTAATACAAGTAGTATATTGAAGCTTCATTAGGGTATGGGCTCATCAAGAAACAAAGTCTATGGCACCAATTATGGCATGTTTTGGGAGACAAGAAGAGGGACATGTGACCCCGAATCAGGAAGACCACACCTAAGATGTTGATCTTGTCTCTAACCCAGAATTTGGAAGACCATACCTAAGATTTTTTTTTTTTTTTTTTTTTTTTTTTAAAAAAAAAAAGTAAAGCGTGCCGTCAGTGGATATAAAATTCAAAATGTAAAAGTTAAACCACTACACAGCCTTAGCCATCTAACCAGACTACCGTTGGCTCCATACCTAAGATGTTGAGCTTGTCTCTATAGTGTAAGAATGGATATGGTACCAAAATAGCACAACAAACAAAATGAAGAAATTGCAGATCAAGTGGACAGGGGTGCCCATACTAAACTTTAGCAGTCAAGTTCACAAAGGGCCACACAACATCATGAACAACCTACTTTGAAGTGGGATACTTTTCTATCCTGATGAGAGGGAGTTTTCTGCATTTGAGTTGTTAAAAGATGATTTGGAATAAACAGTTCTACAAAACAGATGCATTCAATTTTATGAAACTGTCACCTTGATAGATTTATAAAGGTTTGAATGAATGTTTGTAACAGATTTATATATAGATTTGGGCTCACATGCATATTCCAATATTTATAATAGAACCTTGGAAAATTATTATAATGCATATTCCAATTATCATGTTGAGCACTAAACCACGCGCACCAGGTTTTATAATTGCACCGTGAGAAAATATCGACACACCCCTCCCCAAGGCGATAAGCTCCGAAAAGTAGTATCGCGATGTGCAAACTACCATCTGATCATCTCGATCGAGTAATTGAAATAATTTCTTATAGATCTATCCTATTCTAATCATGACATTTTGTGTTTGATCGCAAGGTTCTATTATAATTATTGGAATATGCATGTGAGCCATTCCTTTGCATCAATGCGCAACATGATAATACCATTTTTTTATCCTTTAATTCTTCCTACTTCAAATGTCACTGATAGATTAGAATTCTGGAGTTGTAATACCATCCGTAACAAGTTTATCGCTAAATTGATACTGCATTGGCACATGATATTATCATATGCCGTAGTGAAGATGATGGTCATAATCAGCCCTAATTATGCATATCATCCACTCCCTAGTTTATTATGCATATCATCCGCTCCTTAGTTAGTTCCTTATTCCTTAGAACAGTGAATAGCCCGTTGTTATATTTTTTTGTAATCTCTTAAAAGACTTCTCACCCCAGATGTCGTAGGTTGGATTCGACCGTGTAATTCTAGTGATATCATCCGCTTTTGCTCAATCAATAAGCCATCACACCTTTGACTGAACATAACTTGATAAGGAAAGATTCTAAGCGAGCATTGTACATTCGAGATAGAGTCAATAAAAGAGTAAAATGCTCTCATTATATAAGGTGAATAAATTAATTACATCCTTATTTAAGAACCGGATTTTGCCATTGTAGTGTCTTTGGCCGCCAATACGATGGTCTCTAGTTCACTGTTGCTGATTTTTATAGGTCAAAATCAACAATGACTAATTTGGATACATAATTTTTTTTTGCATTTTGTACATGCATCCACTATCTATAATGGAGTGCTCTTAGAATTTCCTTATTTTGTTTCGAGGACCTGATTTGAATTTATATGGTTTTATATGTAAGTTATTTATTTGAATTGTGTGGTCATACACTAGAATAAGAACACAACTGAGGTTGGGAAAATTTTAGTTTGAATGATGATGATTAACATATGAATTAGGACATGCATAAAATTTCTCACTACTAATAGCGATAAAGAGAGTATGTAGAATTTGATTAAGAGTCCATTGCTCATTGCTCATAGCATAGAGTCAGTTTTCTAGAGTAAAATCAATTCCATAAGCATCCATCTTCAAGCCCATCAAATAATAGCAAAGTAAATGCAAAAAACTCAATTTTCCTGTTTGTATTAATCAATCATGGTTATAACAAGTAGTAAAGTAAATCAGCAGCAATAAATTTATGGGTTATTTCTCATTTGGTCTTCATTTGTTTATGTCTATTCTTATTTGATTTTCCTAATTTCAGTTTAACACCCAAGATCATTTGTTCAAATATTTTAATTAAAAAACTTCATCCAATTATTTTAAAAAGACACATTTACCCCTATTTATATTTGCAAAAACAATATTTTCTTTAATTCCCAGCTAGCCCATCCTCAAATCATTTATTTCAAACACCCATTTGTGTGTTCTTCAAAACCCACTGAATTCGAAGCAATTTGAGTGTTGTGAAGAGTTTGGGGTGGCTTAGAATCTTGAGATGAAATAGGATTGTCGAGTGACCAGGGAAATTTGAGAGTGAAGAGTGAGGTTTTGGATTTTTGGATAATTTTTTTTTACGCTTGCTTAATTTCTCTCTTGTTCACATACCACCACTTCACTTGAGTTGCTTTTGTGCTATTGGAACTCACAAACTTTACCAAAAGTCCATACACCATCAGTTTCCATTACTAAACTGATGGTAGCCCACACGATAAGTTGCAATTTAGCTGAAGTAGAATGAGATGTCATTATTTATGTACATTGAAGTCTTGTATAAGATACTACGTTACAGAATTATTTGATGATGCTACCAACTAGCACTCCACTTTTTTTTAGAATTATTTGATTAAAAATGACTCATAAAACATGATGGGGAAGTTGTTCTTGATTACTATATTTGATTATGGTATTCATTCCAAGTCTCTTCCAAGTCTTACCAATCAATGCATCCTTTCTATGTATACAATTTGAATTGTTGCTTATTTGAATTATTGATGGTAAACATTGCTTTTACATTTCCTTTTCTTTGTGTCGTGTAGCATCGCATTGCTACTAATAATGTGAACTGATACTGGCACTAAGATGGCTACTAATAATGCTTCATTCAGCAAGTGCTTTTCCCTTTCACTAGACCCACCAGTCGGCACCCTTGAAATCATGATTCAACCATATGTTGTCCTTCTTTCAGATGGAGGAGGACTATGTTAAATATCAATATTAGCCCATAGCCCAAGTGATTTTGAAGCTTAGCCCAAGTGATTTTGAAGCCCAAAATCCAAACCAAAATAAGCCCACACCAAATTGAGATGATGTTATTGCTTACATCATTTTAGTTAGGTGAGAGTTAGGTAAGCATTATTTAATTTCAATGGTCTAGATTAATTTGTGTTTATTTTAATGAGTGGTTTAGATTGGTTCTTGTAACCTATAAAACCCCTCCATTGTATTTGAGTTTCATTCATCCAAAAATGTAAGCTTAAGAAGAAAGCATTAGAAAGCCTTCTTAAGAGTTTCTCTTCTTTGCAATTTTGTGAGATTGTTCTAAAGAGTGTTTTTCTTCTTCTTGATAAATTAGAGTTTTATACTCAACATTTGGTATCAGAGCCTGGGTTGTAAGGTCTCTTGAAATTCCGAGTATGCTCTGTGGTTGCAGTTTTAACTGATCTTCCACATCAGAAAAGATTTCTTGAGATTATTGTCGGGGTTCTTACAAATCTTATGGAGCGTCTTTGTGTGTAGAGTAGTTTAGTACTTTGCACGTTTGTCACTCAAGCTTGTTCGGTATAGTTAAAGTCTTGCCGCTACGATGGGTGATCTTCAAGTCGTTGGAGGAATCAAGAAGCTCAACAACCAAAACTACAACACGTGGGCAACATGTATGGAGTCTTACCTACAAGGTCAAGACTTGTGGGAGGTTGTCGGTGGTGATGAAGTTACACAACCGGCGGTAGAAGATGCCAATGGCGTCTTGCGAAAGTGGAAAATTAAAACAGGCAAAGCGATGTTTGCTTTAAAGACCACTATTGAAGAAGAAATGTTAGAGCATATCCGGGATGCCAAAACACCGAAGGGAGCATGGGACACCTTTGTTACACTTTTTTCAAAGAAGAACGATACAAAATTGCAACTTCTCGAGAATGAGCTGCTATCGATGGCGCAACGTGACAGGACGGTTGCCCAGTATTTTCACAAGGTGAAATCGATATGCCGCGAAATTTCAGAACTAGATCCGACAGCTGCTATTGGGGAAGCTAGGATAAAGAGAATAATTATCCATGGCTTGAGACCCGAATACCGAGGCTTTGTTGCTGCAGTACAAGGATGGCCGACACAACCATCTCTTGTTGAGTTTGAAAATTTGCTGGCTGGTCAAGAAGCTATGGCTAAGCAAATGGGAGGAGTCTCGCTAAAAGGTGAAGAGGAAGCGCTCTACACCAACCAAAGCAGAGGCGGTTCAACTCAGTACAACAAAGGTGGATCTAGAAAGACTGGTGACAAGACAAAAAGTCATCAGGGAGGGAACAGCTTTCGTCCAGGGGGAGCTTCCAAGAATCATGACAACAATAGAAGGTTCGATGGTGAATGTTACAATTGCGGGAAGAAGGGCCACATGAAGAAAGATTGTTGGTTCAAGAAGAAGTCTTCTGAGAGCAATATTGCTACTTCTTCTTCTCAAGATAATAGCGAAGATAGTTGGGATGCCGAAGCATTCCTCGCTATGGAGGAAGAAGAATTAGCTCTCACGGTAACAACACCAGAAAAGATTGACTACGTGAATGATTGGATCGTAGACTCAGGCTGCTCAAATCATATGACAGGTGATAGACAAAAGTTGCAAGACTTGTCTGAGTATAAGGGAAATCGTGTGGTGGTAACAACTGACAACTCAAGGTTACCGATAGCTTACATTGGTAAAACTATTGTTACACCTCGATATAATCCAAATCAGGTTCCACTCCAAGATGTCTACCATGTTCCGGGAATGAAGAAAAATTTGTTATCTGTGGCTCAATTGACATCATCAGGCCACTATGTCTTATTTGGTCCGCAAGATGTGAAGGTGTTTCAAAACCTCAAGATCTCTGAAAAGCCGACGATGGAGGGACGACGACTGGAGTCAGTTTACGTGATGTCAGCTGAGTCTGCATAAGTAGACAAGATAAGAAGAAATGAGACTGCAGATTTGTGGCACATGCGGCTAGGTCATGTTAGCTATTCCAAGCTAAGTATGATGGTGAAGAAGTCCATGCTTAAGGGACTTCCTCAACTTGATGTGAGAACGGATACAGTATGTGCGGGATGTCAATATGGTAAAGCACATCAATTGCCATATGAGGAGTCGAAGTTTAAAGCAATGAAACCATTAGAGTTAGTTCACTCTGATGTGTTTGGACCTGTTAAGCAACCATCAATTGGCGGTATGCGGTATATGGTGACATTCATTGATGATTTCTCTAGATATGTATGGGTTTTCTTCATGAAAGAAAAATCAGAAGCATTCTCAAAGTTTAAAGAATTCAAAGAGATAGTCGAAGGAGAAGTGGAGCAAAAGATTTGTTGCTTGCGCACGGACAACGGGGGAGAGTATAGCTCAGGGGAGTTTTCTCAATACCTACGGGAGTGTCAAATACGTCATCAGTATACTTGTGCCAATACGCCACAACAAAATGGTGTAGCAGAAAGGAAGAATCGACATCTTGCAGAAATTTGCCGGAGTATGCTACATGCGAAGAACGTACCTGGAAGATTTTGGGCCGAAGCTATGAGGACTGCAGCTCATGTCATCAACAAACTTCCTCAACCAAGGTTGGAGTTTGTTTCACCCTTTGAGAAATTGTGGGAAAAGAAACCTACAGTTAGCTACCTTCGAGTATTCGGCTGTGTATGCTATGTATTTGTTCCTAACCATCTACGTAGCAAGATTGATAAGAAAGCAATCAGATGTATATTCGTGGGATACGACGATCAGCGAAAAGGGTGGAAGTGTTGTGATCCAATAAGTGGAAGGTGTTACACATCACGAGATGTGGTGTTCGATGAAGCATCCTCATGGTGGACCTCAGAAAAGGAAGTGCTGCCAGACTCAGAAGAATTCCAAAACAAGCTGCAACAAAAGATGGGGGAGCATACTATTCAAATTCAACCAAGTCCAGACAAAGTTGAAGATCCATGTGAGAATGATGGCGAACAAAGAGTAACCCAGAATCCTTGGCAAACTGGGGTGTATCAACAACCAAACGAAGAAGGCATACCTAGTGAAACAGAAGAACCAACTCCACTACGAAGGTCAACAAGAACTAGAAGGCCAACTCCTAAATACGCCAATGCAGCCATAGTTGAAGAAGAAGCTATAATAGAACCTGAGACGTTTGAAGAAGCATCACAGAGTTCAGAATGGATGACAGCTATGAAAGAAGAGATCGCTGCACTTGAGCAAAATCAGACTTGGGAGCTCATGCCAAAGCCAACTGATGTGAAACCCATATCCTGCAAATGGGTTTACAAAATAAAGCACCGTCCAGATGGGTCAATCGAGAGGTACAAGGCACGATTGGTAGCTCGTGGTTTCTCTCAACAGTACGGACTAGACTATGATGAAACATTTAGTCCAGTCGCAAAACTTACAACCGTACGAGTCTTACTTGCACTTGCGGCCAACAAAAATTGGATCTTGTGGCAGATGGACGTGAAGAATGCATTTCTCCATGGAGAGCTGGATCGGGAGATCTACATGATCCAACCAATGGGTTTTCAGAGCCAAGATCATCCTGAATATGTGTGTAAGCTGCGGAAAGCACTCTACGGATTGAAACAAGCACCCAGGGCGTGGTATGGTAAGATTGCTGAATTTCTAACACAAAGTGGCTATTCAGTAACACCTGCAGATTCCAGCTTGTTTGTCAAAGCCAATGAAGGAAAACTAGCTATCGTGCTAGTGTATGTGGATGACTTAATCATAACCGGTGATGCTGAGGCAGAAATTCTTCGGACAAAGGAGAATTTATCAGTCCGTTTCCAGATGAAGGAACTTGGTCAGCTCAAGCACTTCCTTGGTCTAGAGGTTGATCGCACACAAGAAGGAATATTTCTCTGTCAACAGAAATATGTCAAAGATTTGTTGAAGAAGTTCGGAATGCTCGAGTGCAAGCTGAGTTCGACGCCGATGGAGCCAAATGCCAAAATGTGTGCACATGAAGGAAAAGATTTGGAAGATGCGACGATGTATCGACAATTGGTAGGTAGTCTGATCTACTTAACCTTGACTCGACCTGACATCTCTTATGTAGTTGGTGTGATGAGTCGGTACATGCAAAATCCAAAGAAGCCTCATTTGGAAGCAGTTCGGCGAATACTGAGATATGTGAAGAGTACAATAGCTTATGGTCTTCTATACAAGAAAGGTGAAAGTTGCAAGCTAGTTGGTTATTGTGATGCTGATTTTGCAGGAGATCATGATACTCGCAGATCAACTACTGGGTATATGTTTACCCTTGGATCCGGAACGATTTCTTGGTGTAGCAAGAGACAACCGACTGTGTCCTTGTCAACTACAGAAGCAGAGTACCGAGCAGCAGCAATGGCAGCTCAAGAAAGCACGTGGCTAATACAACTGATGAATGATCTACATCAACCAGTAGATTATGCGGTTCCATTGTACTGTGACAACCAATCGGCAATTCGTTTGGCGGAGAATCCAGTTTTTCATGCTAGAACTAAACATGTGGAAGTACATTATCACTTTGTTAGAGAGAAAGTTCTGCAAGAAGAAATTGAGATGAGGCAAGTCAAGACAGATGAGCAAATTGCGGATTTGTTTACTAAAAGCTTGAGTGTTGGAAAGTTTGAACAATTCCGCCGTCAACTTGGCATGATTCAAAGAATGTGGGCTAACATTGAGGGGGAGTGTTAAATATCAATATTAGCCCATAGCCCAAGTGATTTTGAAGCTTAGCCCAAGTGATTTTGAAGCCCAAAATCCAAACCAAAATAAGCCCACACCAAATTGAGATGATGTTATTGCTTACATCATTTTAGTTAGGTGAGAGTTAGGTAAGCATTATTTAATTTCAATGGTCTAGATTAATTTGTGTTTATTTTAATGAGTGGTTTAGATTGGTTCTTGTAACCTATAAAACCCCCCCATTGTATTTGAGTTTCATTCATCCAAAAATGTAAGCTTAAGAAGAAAGCATTAGAAAGCCTTCTTAAGAGTTTCTCTTCTTTGCAATTTTGTGAGATTGTTCTAAAGAGTGTTTTTCTTCTTCTTGATAAATTAGAGTTTTATACTCAACAGACTAGCATAGCAGGTCATGCAACCAGCTGTAAATCCACTGAAGGAGAATAATTCAATCCAAAATTGATTCTTTCCAAGTCTTGCTATACTGTTTATCTCTTTTTTTTTTTTTTTTTTTTTTTTTTTAAAAGAACCTCCAGAGGGGAGGGGCAACTATGGGATGCCAGACCTTTATTACTTATCAAAAATTTGATTTACAAACTAAACGGGGGTACTTTACGACTTTACCCGTAGAAAATCCAATTCATTGAACGGAACCAAACACTTAAACCTACAAAAACTGCTTTTAAAGAGCCATACAAAGAATAAATTTCACGCGCATCCTCGCACTTACGACAAACCAACACCCGTCAAACCATGGAGAGACCGACCATGCTGAAATCGCAAGAACAGACATGCTCATGTAGCAGCAAGGCACCTCATGTACCTGCTCATGAAGCAGCAAGGCAACTGCATACGTATCAGCATATGTAACAGCAAGGCAAACTGCACCTGCTCATGTAGCAGCAAGGCACAAAGAACCCTGCGATTGTCCTCAAATTCCTGGTGTAACGCTGCATACGTATTAGCACATACTGCGACGCAGCCCCGCGATCGCAGCCACCAACCTGAGACCATCTCAGCAGGCCGCATACCAGACATAAACCAGCAGTCAGTAAACCATGTCCTCGCAGCAATCAACCGCCTCGCAACAATCCAAAACCTACAGTCTAGACGACAGCACACACCGCTGGATTTTCGAGACTGCAGCGTCAAAAAACAGAGGACACTCTGTTTTACAGCAGAGTACCCTGCCACACGCTGAAACATGCAATCTCCGCTGCCCAAAATTACGACGCCTAGTCTTCCCCATGACGTATGTAAGCCGTATGGCTACGGTCAAGCACTAATAAACCTGCCACCCTCCTAGGGAGATCATTCGCAGTGAAAGAGACCGTCGTATGTTCTTTTTGTGCTCTAGTGGCTAAAGCATCCGCCACCGCGTTGGCCTCTCTATAAATATGGGAGCATGTCACCGTCAAAAGGTTCACCAGCTGCTTGATTTCTTTTCAAGTATTCTCCAAATGCCACGGTATTTTAAAATTACCCTTAAACCATCCACAAACAATTTCCGAATCCGTCTGAACCAAAACCTGCTTAAAACCCAACGAGATACAGAGACGGAGTCCCTCAGCTAGAGCCATAATTTCCGCTTTATTATTTGAGCCTGCACCAAAAAGAATTTGCTTCCCCGCAACACAAAGACCCCTAGAGTCTTAATAATTACACCTCCAGAAGCCATGTTCTTATAGGAGGAGTCATCCACATTAAGAGCAACAAAATCTGACGGAGGGGGATGCCAAAAGACAATTCGACTAAGCTTCCTCAAAACTGAAATTTCTTGTAACCCCAAAGCCCATAATGGATCCTTATGCAAACTGATTCGCTTAGGAGTTATAAAATTATTAGCTAAAAGCAAATTGCGCCGAATATGCAGAATCACAAAAGCAGGATTAGGAATAGCACTATCATATACACATTTGCACCGTTGTTTCCATATTTCCCATAAAATAAACATAGGAGTGAGAAGTGATAACACACCTGTTTGTGTGTTCATTTTGGCACGCCTAAACCAAACGGCAAGCGTCGTGGAGATTTCCGCCGGTTTTCGGATATGCACATCAAAAATCAACTCAAAGTGGCGCCATACCTGCATCGCCAATTCTCCATCCAAAAACAAATGATTCAACGATTCTCGTTGTGGCATGGTGCAACATCGACATCTAGAGGCCAGACTGAAACCGCATCTATATAACTCCCCATCCACTGGTACCCCTCTATGGAGTAATTTCCACACCAAAACGGAGATTCTAGAAGGGATACTGGCATGCCACAGCAATTTATAAAGGCCACTAACCGTCCCTTTCCTTCTAAGCAAATCATAGGCCGACTGAATAGAAAAAAGCCCATGTTGGTTCGGAACCCATATACATTCATCCTCTTGAAATTCCTCGCCATATAATCTATGAGCAAAAAGACGCCTGGCTAGATGCCTGATATCTGGATTAACCAATTCAAAATTGGTTGAAATCACCTCATTTATCGAAGGCCACATACCTTGAGTAACCAAATCCTCCGATCTTCTGAAGGAGACTACAGTATTCCAATTTTCCTCAAAGAAACTGATATTGCCCTTTCCAATTCGCCAAAGCAAATTACTCAAAATAAGGGATTTGTCTAACATGAGTTCTCTGAAAAATGGGGAAGACCCAGTTTTCACCAACTGACCGTTCAAAGCCACCCCCTGCACCCAGTATTTACTTCTCATGAAAATAGCCCAAAGAGAATCCGATGTAAGAAGGCGCCAAAGCGCTTTGAGTCGAAAAGCCCTCATAACCACCCGCAAATCCCGCACACCCAGACCTTTTTCGTCCTGTGGAAAACAAATATTAGACCATGAAACCCATTTTTTCTTCAGTCTTCCTTCACAATCCCCCCAGAAGAAATCTGCCAACAAACCATTGATCCGAGTTAACACTTGCATAGGAACACACATGGTACTGAGGATATAGATAGGAATCGAACTCAGAACATGTTGAATCAAAATTAAACGGCCTCCCGGAGATAACAATTTCGCCTTCCATCCCTGAATCCGCGATTGAATCTTAGTAATCAAATCTTCAAAATACGAAATTTTGACTCTCCCGTGAAAAACTGGCCCCCCCAAATATTTCAAAGGAGCAGCTCGGAAAGAGAAACCCGTGTAAGTTTTAAAACCGACTATTTTCTCTGCATCTGCCCTGTCATCCACCATAAAAGAGCTTTTGCTTGAATTTATTTTCTGTCCCGAAGACTGGCAATAGCTGTTTAAAAAATCCATACATCCCAGAATAGAAGACTTTCTGCCATTTAAGAAAATGAGAGTATCATCTGCATAGAGGAGATGTGAGATAGGACTGCATGCCCTGGGGGTGTAGAAATAACCAATTTTACCTCGAGCAAAAGCCTCGGTAAGATCCCTACTCAGAACTTCGGAGGCAATAATAAATAAAAATGGAGACAGAGGGTCACCTTGCCTTAAACCCCTGGTAGATCTAAAAAATCCTTTGTAAACTCCTTGAAGCAACACAGAAAAGCCACAGGAAGCGATACAGTTGGAGATGATATGACAAAATCTACCATTAAAGCCAAATTTTGTAAGCACCGCCAACAAAAAGTTCCATTCCAGTCTGTCATAGGCTTTTTCCATGTCAATTTTCAAAACCACATTACCGCCGAAAACCTTCCGATTAATGTCCCTAATCAACTCCTGTGCAAGGCCAATATTCTCACCAATAAATCTGCCTTTAACAAATGCCCCCTGCTCCGGAGAGATAAGAACAGGCAAAAGATCTGCCAATCTAGTACAAAGGATTTTGCTGAAGATCTTATAAATCACATTGCATAAGCTAATAGGGCGAAAATCAGAAAAGGAACCTGGATTCTCAGTTTTAGGAATCAAAGCCAAGAAATTAGCCGAGAATGAAGCCGGCATCGCTTCCCCCTCAAAGAACTGAATAGCGGCCTCCCATATATCAATGCTCAGAATCTCCCAACAAGTCTGAAAAAAACCAGCAGTAAATCCATCCGGACCCGGGGCACTATTCTTAGGGATGTCAAAAACAGCCGTTTTCACTTCCTCCAGAGAAGGACGTTTGACCAGGATGTCACAATGCCCGGAATTCACCAGTCTCGGGATACAAGTCAACAACTCTGCATCTACCATACATGAACCTTGGGAAGACAACAAATTGGCAAAAAAATCCGTGGCATTAACAAGAATCTCACCAGGGTCCGAAATCGTCCTGCCGCAAGGTAAATTAATCTGAGTAATAGCCCGCCGTTTTTGTTTAGACTTAGTCGAGGCGAAGAAATATTTGGTGCAGGCATCCCCCTCCTTAAACTCTTTTTCACCGGATTTTTGAATCCAATAAAGCTCCTCCTGTTTGAGAGCTAATCTGTACTCAGCCTGACAGCGATTTAAATTGCAACAAGCATTAGTGTCCCAGTTGGCATCAACATTAAAACCATTATTACTACCACCAGCAAAGCCTGCCAACAAAATAGTTTCCCATTGTTGCATTTCATCCTCGAGAGCGCGGATCCTGCTAAACACATTCCCAAATACCATCCGGTTCCACTAGATGAGAGCGCGACGGATCAATTTAAGTTTAGCAGCCACTCTATCCAGGGGTCTGGGGAAGGCCATATCTGTCAACCAGACTCCCTTAATCAGATCAAGAAATTCCGGGTGTGTAGTCCACATGTCCAAGAATCGAAACGGTGCAAAACCAATCCGAGGTTGAGAGGGCATGGATGCCAGCATAGGGGAATGATCAGAAAATGTACGGCTAAGATGTTCAACTTTAGGATTATCCAAAACTGTCAGCCAAGCCGAATTAACAAAAATACGGTCCAGTCTAGCCCAAATGCGCTCGCGGCCTCGCCTATTATTGCACCATGTAAGTCGAGGACCCGAATAACCACAATCAATTAAGCCACATGTTTCAGTACAATCGGAGAAATGAGCCATACTAGCCAGGGAGGGTGCAATTCCTCCAACTTTCTCCCCCGAGTGAAGATAAGTATTGAAATCCCCACCAACCATCCAAGGGGAATCGTTGTGAGCCGCAAATGTAACCATATTGGACCATAATTCCTTTCTTTCATCCACAGAGCATTTAGCATAAACAAAAGAAATTAAGAAAACTCTCGAAGAAGAATCTGTTACCTGGCAGTGAATAATCTGGTCCGACATGTCCACCACAGAGAGAGCAAGAGACGAATCCCACAAAATCCAAATCTTGCCACCAACCCTGTCATTAGAGGCAAAACCGCCCAGTTTAACTTTGTTCCCAATCTCCATGTATCTACTAGCATCAATCATAGGCTCCGCAATCATAAGAATTCTGACATTGTGGTCCCGAACCAACTTTTGTAACCTCCTTCTCGTGGCCCTATTTCCAACGCCGCGAGCATTCCAAAACATAAAGTTTTCAATCATCTTAAACACGAGAGGAAGACAAACCCTTCTTCGTCTTACGACGAGTGCCCGAAGGAACTGCAGTTTTGACGTTTTTCTGTCGCTCCGCATCCGAAAGTGCTCCCAATGCTAAGTCCTTGATAGCTTGTGTGCCCGGCCTAATGTCCGAATCCGACTCCGCCGCATCACTATCAGTGGCGCTTTCAAGTGTATTGACATTCATTTTTTTTTTCTTTTTCCGTAATGAAACACCCACCTTCACCAATTTGCGAAGTTCAGCCGGCAACCCGCGAGCATCCAGCAGTCCAAGCTGGACGTCCTGCTGCTCTGTTTCAGTGTCTGCTGCCTGGGACGCAGCAATTGGAACCTGAACGTCAGCCTGTGGATCCTGTGTGACAGCAGCACTAGACGACAACAAACCCGTAGGAGGAGCGAGCATACTGTGTCCTGGTACCCTGCCGGGAGAAGGAGCTGCAGCAGACCCTGTCACCGCCGCTGCTGGAACAAAACAGGACACAAGACCCCCTGTTTCTGTGCTGTAATCTGTCTGAGACATCCCAGTTTGCTCGGACTGGGGCATCGTATCCTGAAGACGGGGCAACGTTTCCTGAACTTGGGCCACTGGCAAACCTGGCTGGGACAGACCAAAGTGCGCAGACGTTCCCTCCACTGAAAATTCAACCTGTTTACTCCCTGTCACGAGCTGCCCAACTTGAAATTCGCTAACAATTTGCGAAGCCGCGGTATGAGTAGGAAGGGTACACATTGATACCGGATTAACATCATTATCATTTGGATCCGGGATTGGTGAGTTACCAAGAACATGGTCAATCTCTGAAATTGTATACCCCGCCTCTAGTAGACATTCCTCCATCGAGTCGGACTTGACCCCGGTTTGAGCAAGCTCAATCTCCTTACCCGCTGATTGAAGTACCGTTGGAACGACCTCCTCTTCCTCAGTATTCTCCATTAGTGCCTCAAAAGTGTTTGACAAAACCACCTTTACTTGGTCAATTGCCCCCGGCTTGTTGTTCACGACTCCCTCCGGAATCTCTTCGCCTTTGCTATTTTTTGTTCCACTCACACCCGCTTCCGGATTTGCAGATTTTTCTTTTCGAAGCACGGGAACATAATGTTGTCTGATAGTATTATTTTCTGCCTGTGATTTGACGACTTTCTCAGTCTTACCAATGCCCGGAGAGCGGCCCCCGGCCTTAATGCCTAGCTTCTTGCGACAAACACTCTCCTGATGCCCAATCAAAGAACAAAAATCACAATATTTGAAACCTGGGTATTCAATCTTTTGCCAGAAACCTCTATTATTGGCTCTATCAATCCATACCCTATTTGGTAATTTATCAGCCAAAGTCATCTCCACGCACACGCGGGCATAGCCCGGGCGTGATAAACATCTAGTATGGTCGTCCATTCGCAAAAACTCACCAAAAGAATTGACAATTGCTTTTAAAATAGGAGGATGAAACAAATGTAAAGGTAAGTTAGGCAACTCTACCCATAATGGCACCGAAATCGGGTCCTCCTTCAGACTGAAGCCATCATGCCAACGGAAAGCTTTAAACCGAACACCACGAATCAAAAAGGAATCCCGCGACAACACTTTCTTTGCTGCCTCCTCCGATTGTAGACGAACTAACACATGCCGCTGGTTGAGTAGTCCCAACGAAAAATCACCCAGAATGCCCCAGGTTCTGTGAATCGAATCTCGAATGTCCGCCAAAGTAGGGCGGTAGCTAGAGAACTTTAAGACGATCACATGTTTTTCCATAAACGCCTCTCCACGGATTTCATCCGTTGCCGTAATGCCAATTGCTGGTGCTCCCTCTTTACGGAATCTAGTACCTTCGACCGGAATCTCCACACCATCGGCCACTAGAATTTTTCCCAAAATTTGTGCGAAAGAGGGCTTAGCCGCTCCGTCCACGGTTCCCCCATTAGCAGTATGGGGGGGATGGCGGCGGGAGGCGCCGACATCACCTCCATAGCGGTGCCAGTTTCGAAAAATCAAAACAGACGCAGCGTAAGCAAAAACGAAACCCTGTCTCTGTACCGTAACGGTGCACAAAGCTTAATCGTATCGGCGGCTGAGATGCAACCGAAACTTGATAACCAGATCTGAATCGCGACCAAGACGAGCAATGGAGCTGCCAGATTCAGTGTTGTGAGACCGTGCAAACATCCAGAAGCGACCAGTTACGACCAATATTGGCCAGTAACGTCCTGAATCGCGTGTCGCGACCCGAGATAAGCCGGCAACCGATGGCTGAGCCGCCTAGGGTTGTCGCAGCGGCTACCCTAGCCTCCACCAGCGAAGGCTGGGATGCAATCTTACAGAAGAAGGACGGCTGAGATTAGATTTCGGTCAAAGACCGAAATACCCCCGAAAATCGCCCGAAATCGCCCTCTCCCGACACGGACTTCTAGTTATCCTACTTCTTTGCTGTTTTCCTGTTTATCTCTTTATGGAGTTTCATACAAATAATTGAGAGAGCAATAGAATTGTCACTTTCTTCTCTTCTGTTCTCTGTGGAGCTCCAAATCCAGATTCAGTTTCCTTACTGTAACAATTCTTCTTGTCAATTCTTTAAAGTTGTTTCTGCAAAAGGAGGAGGAGGAGGAGGAGATGGCAGCAGTAGCTCAAGTAGTATGTCCATTCTTTGGAGTTGTGTTTGAAAGACTCAAGTCTTTAATCTACAAGGACCATATCAAGAAGATTGGTCCATTAGTGAAAGAGCTGAAGAAGCTTTACCGAACTTTCTGTAAAATAAAAGAAGTCCTCAATGATGCAGAGGAGAGGCAGTTCAAGGAAGAGGCTGATGGAATTCGGTTATGGTTACAAGAGCTGAACGATGCAGCATACGAGGCTGATGATGTCCTTGATGATTTTGAATATGAAGAAGGTCTACAGCAACTAGCCTCTGAGGAAGCCACAAGCAGCAGCAACAACGTAAGCGAACTTCATGGGAAAATTCAAACGCTCAATAAGAATTTTCATGAGTTGGCCGAAGAATGTTCAGGGCTTGAGTTGCGAAAGGAGAAGGAAAAGAGCGTGGTAGTATCTCCGGAACGTATAACTATTTCTCTCTCGACTGAACCCAAAGTTTATGGGAGAGACGAAGACAGAGAAAAGTTGGTGAAGCAATTGCTTGGCTACTTGACTTTGGACCAATTTCGTACTCAAGGAAGCAATTATTGCGCTAAGCACCCAACAGCTAGTCGGGGGCCAGTGCATAACGAGGCAAGCAGCAGTAGTAGCAAGGACCCTATCTCCGTTTTCCCCATCCTTGGTATGGGGGGACTTGGCAAAACAACTCTTGCCCAACTGGTTTACAACGATGAGCGAGTGGAGAATCATTTCAAACATAGATCATGGATTTGTGTTTCAGATGTTTTTGATATCAAACGCCTTATGAAAGCGATCGTAGCCTCTATTTCAGGAAGTGAATGTAATCTTGAAGACTTGGAACCTCTCCAACAGCGCCTTCGAGAGGAGGTACATGGCAAGAGATTTTTGCTTGTGCTAGATGATCTATGGGAAGAAAGCCAGGAAGAATGGAACAAATTTATGAGATTTTTTGAAGGTGGAGCACAAGGTAGTTCAATTATTGTGACTACTCGTCTACCAACAGTAGCATCCATCACGAGCAAACTTCCTTCTCACTGCCTAAACGGTTTATCAAGTGAAGATTGTTGGGCTTTATTCAAGCAATATGCATTTGGTCCGGGAAATGAAGAGAGGGAAGAGTTGTTGAAGATCGGCAAGGCGATTGTGGAGAGGTGTACAGGTTCGCCCTTGGCTACAAAAGCTATGGGAGGCTTGCTTCGCTTCAAAAATGAGGTAAATGAGTGGAATGAAGTCAAAGACAGTGCAATTTGGGAGCTCCCTCAAAGTAGCATGAAAGGCATATTACCAGCATTGAGATTGAGTTATTACCACTTGGCATCGATGTTGAAACAATGTTTTGTTTATTGCTCGATTTTTCCCAAAGATTTTGACATTAAAAAAGAAAGGTTGATTAAATTGTGGATGGCTAACGGTTTGGTGCAATCCCGAGCAAAAATAGAGTTGGAGGATGTTGGGAATGAGATTTTCACTGCTTTGCTACAAAGATCCTTCTTTCAAAACGTAAAGCATGATGAATATTGGGGCATAACATGTACGATGCACGATCTTGTGCATGATCTCGCAAGTCATATTGCAGGGGATGAATATTTTGTTGAGGATGTTGGTAGTGCACGAAATATTACAGAAAGAACTCGCCATTTGTCCCTATTGTCTTATGGGGAAGTACCACACAGATCCTTGCCATATTTACGCTCTCTAATTCGGTTACGTAAAATGCGCCACGTGACTCCAAAGTTTGTTTTCTCGGATTTTATCCTCTTACGAGCATTGGATTTGAAATCATCTAGTATTGAAGTGGTGCCAGATTGCATTGGTGAAATGACACATCTCAGGTATCTAGACCTTTCTTCTAATGGTTTTACATCGCTGCCAGAGTCTATTTGTAGGCTTAGAAATTTGCAAACGTTGAGACTTAGTTATTGTTCTAAACTTAAGTCACTGCGGGGAAATTTTGGAAACATGAGCAACCTGAGACACCTAGATGTTCGAGGATGTGAGAGGTTAAGAGGCATGCCAATTGGGATTGGGCAATTAGCTTGTCTTCAAACATTAAGTCACTTTATGGTGGGCAAGGGGAGTAGAAGTCGTATTGGTGGGTTGCAATTGCTGAATAACCTCAGAGAAAAGTTAATGATATTTGGGCTTTGGCTCGCGAAAACTTCAAGGGAGGCTAAAGAGGCAAATTTGATGAGCAAGAAAGATGTACATACATTGTGGCTATTTTGGTCAAACTACCCTGGACAAAGATATAGACGGTTAAAGTTAAACCGACGTGGACGACGGCGACAACGAAAGGTGATAGAAGGCCTCCAACCTCACGTAAATGTCAGAAAATTGGTTGTTGTTGAGTATCGAGGAGTGACCTCTCCAAGTTGGTTGACACCTATGTTAGTCCCAAATTTGGTGGAAATATCTCTGTATAATTGTACATGGCAACATCTTGGATCTCTAAGGAAATTTCCTTCCCTTAAAGTTTTGGATTTGTTTGCAATTGATTCACTGAAATCCATTGAGGAGAAAGAGGTGGTGGATGATGCAAGTGCAGGAGGAGGAATCCCGTCGCTGGAAACACTAATTTTGTGGGACATGCCTGATTTGGAGGGATGGTCATCTTCATCATCATCTCAAGCAGCAGCAGCAGCAGCAAGTGCAGAAGAAGGATTCCAATGGCTAGAAGGAGTAAGGTTGGAGGAGCCCATGCACAATTTGGAGGGATCAACGTCTCAAGCAGCAGCAGTAGCACCATTCCCTTGCCTCAAAAGCCAAAGCGCGAAGAAACTTGAAAGATGCCCAAAACTGAAAACAGGACTCCCATTGTCATTGTCATCGTCATCCTTGTCTCAAGCAGCAGCAGTATTCCCTTGCCTCAAAAGCGTGAGAATCTATAATTGTCCAAAACTGAGAGGAGGAATCCCATTGGCATGGTCCCCTGTCCAACATGTTGCAATTTCTGGCATTGGATGCAATGGAATGGTTCTGGCTTCACTGCGAGACCTCCCTTCCCTTCCTTCTCTTCAAATTGCTGGGTTTGGCGAGATGGAGTATTTTCCATCAGGCACGCTAACTAACCTTACTGCTCTCCACAAGTTGGAGATCAGGTATTGCGACAACCTGAAAGCTCTTCCTGTAGAACTGTATAGTCTCGCTACACTGACAGAGTTGCAGATTTCTGAGTGCCCCAAGTTGGTTTCATTGGCAGGGGAGAGAGAGGGGGGACTCAAAAGCCTCCCCTCTCTCAAAACCCTTTTCATTGATCGTTGTGCAGCTTTGGAGCGCTTGCCTGAGCTCAACAAGGCTTCTCTCGTTAATCTGAGAATCACTTATTGTCCTGAGATGGAATTCTCCAAGGAGGATTTTGAGCAACTTGTAGTCCTTGAAGAACTTCGATTGACTGGGTTGCCCAAGTTGACGTGTTTTTCGGAGGGGATAAAACACTCTGCTGCAACACTTAGGCATCTAGAATTCCAGCCTTGTTCCAAATATGGTGCAGTGGTGGACTTGCCGGATTGGATTGGTACTACTTTAACCTCACTTGAGTATTTGGAAATTGATGCTCTCGAGAATTGGACAGTGTTGCCACAATGGATGCAACACCTCACTGCTCTTGAACAACTAAAGATCTATAAATGCAATGAAGAACTAGCAGAACGATGGGAGAATATAGACAGGCAGAGAGAAGAGAACAACAGCTTCAACATGATTGCCCACGTTCCACATATTACTCTGTCAACAGCTACTAAACCCAAGTGGTTCAGTTGATTAAGCTCCTATCTATGATCATGGTAAGATCCAAAAACACCCTAAACCCTTCTTCTTTAGAATGCCATATATTTATTTCATTGTTACCTTTCTTCAATTACTGCCTTTTGAGACTTAAATTAACATAATTTTTTTCCCAGTTCTTTTTATTGCTTTTATTCATGTATTGCGAGTGTTACGCGTGGAAGCGTTACAAATGCCGAAATACAAAGTTACAAACAAAATACTAACAAATACTGGAGACAATCAATCCACGTGGTTCGGCAAACACGCCTACGTCCATGACAAATATCAACTTTACTAATGAGATCGAAAGATTACAAATAGAGGGAGCTACACAACGTCAACGTCATTCAATACACATATGTTTAAGTGACACCATGGATAAACGCACGGGTTCACAACTCAAAAGAGAAAAAAACAAACTTCTCTTTTCTCTCTTTCTCTCCTCTCTCACAAAATACAAACAGAGAGAATGGGTTGAAGAACCCTAATCTCTCAACTCAAATCTCTCGTGTTGTGGTCTGTTTTTTTTTTCTTCTTCTGTATTTTGTGTTTTGTTCGTCCGTAAGATGCAGCTCCGCCATTTCCCGCAAAAGTCGTAGCTACGCTTTCGCCGTTGTGCGCACAACAAATTTGCATCAGGGTAGCATTGCGCTCGCAACAGCGAATCCATTCTTTTCTTCTTATCGGTTTCTCTCTTATGTTAGATGTAGGTTCCAATGAAGCCTCATCCTTCAGGTCCCCAAACAAAAACAAGTTTGTTATGACTTTCCTTTAATGAGTTTTTTCTGATGGTCATCATATTTTTGGTCAACAAATCTTTATTTATGCAAACCTTAGGTCTCCTATATGATTTGATTTGCACGGTTCCTTGAGTTTTTGATGTCTGATGAATATAAATTTTGTTAGAAATAGTCTCCAGCTAAACATTTGTGGATGATTTTTGGTTATTCACGAGCTTTGGAATTGAATGAATTTTTGTGGTTCACCCTAATGATTACACATTAACAAACTAATTGGGAGATTTGTCATCACTCCTTTCAGACAAACAATCTGATTGGTGATTTTGGTGTTGTAGGAGTGTGAAGCAAGTAAAGGGCAGAACATCTCATTACTTGCGTTCCAGCAACAAGCAGCAGGTTTGTTTCTTCTGGAATTTTATGGTACATCTGTTATTTCTCAGTCTTTTGTTTAGCTAGAAATGATGATGGATCATGTTGTGTTATGCTAAGGATGCGAAGACAAATACGTATTTTGCTTCAATTAGTTATCTTCAAGTATTTGCATTTCTTTAGAGAGTTATTTTTTAGATGATGTACAATAATACTCCAATTTTGATGATATGTTTCCTTGCAGGAAAGTGCAACAGTCTGATGCCATGTGTTACTTTGGAACAACTCATTTTCAAGACGGCAAAGAGGATCATTTTGCAATATGCTAAGCATGACAGCTAAAGGCGGGAGAATATGTGTTCTAACTCAAATGTTCTTTACTATGGATCCTGATGGTAATGTCAGTAATAAGTTTGTTTTTCTAAATATTTGCAATTTCTCAAATGTTAGTGATGTGCTTTGTCGAGTGAGCCTTATTTATGTTGTTACTCATTTGTTTTGGCCTTTGAATATGATGGAATTTGGTGTTCATACTTATTTGTATTTTGTTCTCTCATTTCTGTCTTGTATATTTCCATTCACATCACTGAATTTTGGTTTAGTGAAATGTGACATTTGAACTTCAAATAAATTGCATAAAGCTTACAGAAATTTCAATTGCGTTTTTTATTTCATCTTTAAGATTGGATCGTGATACATAACTAATGAAATGGACTTTGATGATAATAGCTATACATCTCCCTCCCTTCTTTGATGAGCAGAGAGAAGACAACCGCTTCAACATGATTTTCCACGTTCCCAATATTTATCTCAATTGATTCAATCCTGGTGGGTTAAAATCCAATCTGTGATCATGGTAAGAGCTAAAACATCTCCCTCCCTTCTTCAGAATGTCATATATGTCATTATTAGCTTTCTTCAGTTACTGCCTTTTACACTTAAATTGACATAGTTTTACCCAATTCCTTTTATTGCATCCATTCTTTTCTTATTTTCTTGTGACATCGAAGTCTTGAATTAAGTGGTTTCTTTCCTATGTTAGATGTAGGTTCCAATGAAACTTTTTCTTTGAATGGTAACTCAAAACTGATGTTGTTGTTTCAAGAGAACCCAATGTGGATATCGATACTTTCTTTCATTTCAGTTGTTTCTCTGTATTTTTTTTTAGTGTGATATGAATGTGTGTGTTCTTTATTTCATTTGTAGAATTTGAGACTCATTGGTGATGCAGATGGTTTCTTTGCTCTATTCTTTCATTTTGAGCCATGATAATAATATTATGCATACATCGCTTGTATTTAAATGTTTTTCAGTATCACTTGATGTGCATAAAGAGCCCTCTCATGGTTTCGATGATAAAAATAAGTACATACATCTATCCAACTCATTTAGCAAAGCATGTTTATGATGGCCTTACTCCCAAAAAAACGCATATCTGTAATATGTAAAGGTGGTCTACAAGTATCCATCCATCTAAATCTCTTGTTCATTCTATCAGACTTGATAATGTCAGGATGCATATAATTATATAGAACATATTTGACTAAAATCGACTAAGAGGGCGTTTGTGTTTTTTAAGTGCTTAGAAGCCAACTTCCAATTAACTGTTTGTTTTACTTCTGAATGGACTGCTGATTAGAAGCTGTTAAATTAAAATGTGTTTGTTTTTAGGTGCTGAATGAGAACTGTTTGACAATTTTGCCCCACTGAGCTGAAAAAATTTATGACATAAATATTGTTGAATCTGAGCAAATGTCTGTGGCGTTTAATGACAATTTCAATTCTAGTTATTTGATGAAATCGTTAATCCAAACATGAGTTATTTGATTTGATTTCTCCTGATACATATAAGGCATAAAAACTATATGCTAAAAACTTGAAAATATACATGAAGGGAGAGTTGGAGAGATGAAGAAAAACTCGAAAATACAAGAAAGGAAATAAAGATGGAGAGGAGATAAGTTTCTTACCGAGTCATTGTGAAGGTAGGTAGAATCACAATGTTTGGTGAAGAGAATGAATGTGTGTCGTCAAAATTTAGCCCTACTTATTTTTATGAAAATGGGGCAGCAATTGTCATTATAAAATTTTGTTAAGGTTATTATTGAAATCATTTTTTACTCAGAAGTATAACTTCTGATTAGAACTAAAAACAAACACTCTAAACAAGGTGGTCAACTTCTTATTAAGACTTCTGACTCCATTCAGAAGCAAAAACAAACACCCTCTAAGTAACCAAACAAGATTATGAAGTATTTTCTTAGTGTATTTAATTAAAATAGACTAACTAAACCAGACCTTGAAGTCGTTCTTAATTATATTTGATTAAAGGCGTGTTATCCTTTTTCCACTTACAATAATGAAGGTTAATTGGGTAGACTCTTTTATTTTATTTATTTATTTATTTCATTACATAGACTAAGTAGCAGCATATGAATGTTATAATATTGCGGCATTGCAGTACTTAGATACAAATTAAGAGTTGTTGGTACTGATTACTTGCAGTGTAAGCATGGATGATACGAAGTTGGCAAGTGACGATGATGTAGTCAAATAAACAATTTGCACCTGCTCTCAATCAATTGGCTCCACCAAATTAGATCAAGAAGTCATTATTGATAGTAAGGAAGACGAATTGGCATAAAGGTTTATAAGGAATGTACCGGTCCACCTTCCAATAGCAACAAGGTCTTTTGAAGAAAACCCAAAGCCTAAGATAGGGGCCAGTAATGATTCCAAGCAACAAGATCAAAAGCCTAAGATAGGTTTATAAGGAATGATTCCACCTTCCAATAGCAACAAGATCAAAATAATTGATTCCAAGCATATAAGTGCTTGTTGTGGGTCTCTTTTTTGTCAGTCATGGAAACCTAAATGTTAGAGCCTAATAAGCCTAGATGAAATATAGACATTCTAGGTTAATCACCACACTTGGTAACTGTACAACATTAGTCTTCTCTTAATGCCTTAGATTAAATACAGAAATTCTAGCTGGCCTGGGAAACCGGCCTGGTTTGCTGTTTGGCTCCTTAAACACACTTACATTTAAGGAGGGGCAAAAATGTATTTTCGCCCCTCCCAGACAGCAAACCAGGCCGGTTTCCCAGACCAGCTAGAATTTCTCGATTAAATATGATCGAATATAGCAAGAACGCATAAATTGAATGCTTCTTATTGAAAAAAACAAAAAAAATTCTTTGTAGCATTTGTCAAACAGAAACAAGTAGGATTTCTTGTTGCGGTAGTGTTGGCTTGAATAGTTTCACATCAAGTAAGGAGAGTTGTCACAAAAGTTAATAAGAAGATAATCCACTTCCTAATAGCAATGTGTAATGGACCTGGACTAAGGGGGTGCATGCAAGTGTACAATTGGTATCAGAGCTGACGGTGGACTTGGCAAGGTAGAGTTGCAATCAACTCTGATGTTTGCGCGGATTGATTCCCTGCTTCTGTTCTATTGTTTTTTTCTTGTTTTTTTCTCAAATAAGTAAAGGCAATGGTCAATTCTTTTGGTCTGTAGTTAACAGCAATGGCGGGACCAAATGAGTTTGGATTTTGGCTGAAGCAGTCACGAGATGATTTTCATGTTTCAACACCCCCTCTGCAACACTTATCATCACCTTTAATCTTCTGTCTTTCTCATGAAACCAACATGTCCCAAACTTCTTCCATGGCTTCGACTTCTACTTCCAATTCCAGTGAAAGTCTAGACCTTGAATCCATACGGGTGCTAGTAGGTTCAATCAATGAACATATACTGAGGTTCCTAGAAGACCCAAAGAGCCGAAAGTCAGTACAATTGAGATGCACTGCCAAACTCAGGAATCAAAAGCATGAGTTCTTTGAGTTCTCTGAGCAGTCTGTGGTGTCAAATCTATACTGGGGTATCTCGAGTGTTGAGGCAGCAATTCAGGCAAATTGGCCAGAGGAACGGACTGCTAGACTGAAGAGTGCGGAGCGAATGCTTCAGGCTCCAGCACTGTCAGATGAACATGGGAGTACGGGTGGTATACAGAATAGATACTTGGTTTGTTGTTCGTACTTTTACCTGTCACTGGTTCGGAAACTGGAGATGGATGAGTGGCAGGTGACATTGCATTTCCTTCAAGCTATGCTAGTCTATCCATGGCTTGTTCGGATGGAATTCACACCAGAACTTTGGAAGAGTGTCTTTCTTCCGAAGATTATGAGAGGATGGAAAGGCTTGCAGAAAGAGTCGTGTCTTGATTACTGCAGCAGTGAAGTTGATGAGGTGACTAGACAGATTGCGAGGAGATACAAGGACTGGTTGATGTATTATCGAATCATGTTATTTGGAGAGTCTCCTGCTTCAGCGCTGGATGAAGAATCACGGTATTCAATGTAAATTCTATTTTCTTGTTCATTTTATACTGGAGAACATACTGAAATTCAAACTTCTTTTCCAAAACTAAAAACCAAGAAAATCATCGATATCTGAAACCAATCATTTCTCCACAGTTTCTGCCAAAGTTTATACAAACAGAAACAATAAATGAACTGCAGTTGTTTTCTAGAGTACTAGGTTCAAGGTTGAACTTCATTTCATTCCATAATTGACAACTCTACTACAAATATATTTCTTTCATAAATGCTTTTATCAACCCGAAGTAGCGTTTATGATTGACCTCGTCATTGACTATTGGCTATGAACAGGTACAGGACATCAGCCAACAGCAAAAATATGGATTTGGTGGAACCTGGGAAAATCTGGCCAAAATTTCAGGATGTAAGATTTCGCAAATTTGATGACTGCATTGAGTTTACCTACACGAGAACACTTTCTCATATTCAGAAGATCTTATGAATTTTTCTTTAAACTGGTGCAGGGTGAGAAGGATCATCCACTTGATATCCAAGATAGGAAATGTTTTCTCGAAAAATTGGATGAGGTTGCTGATGATAGGGACGCTAAGGAGGATTTAAATATGAAATGCCTCCTAGATATGCTTAAAGACTCTCAGTCAGATACGAGCATCTCTACCTATGCAGGCAATGATTCAAAAGATGGAAGTGATTTGGAGGTAAAACTTTAAAGGAAGAACACATTGCCTGGTTTAATTACTGTACCATATATTTTTCCATGGTGTTTATAAACGAACATCTCTAACATTACCACTAAACAGTTTCAATGTATACTAACTTTTATCCACGACTAGGAAAAGATGGACAAGAGCGAAAGTTTTTCAGAAATCCAAACAGCAGAACCAGAAAAGGCACGATCAGAAAGCAGTCACAGGTATTGTCATGATAAAGAACTAAATATAAGTAGAGTTTCAAGATTACGAGATTACGATACTCTAAGAAGCTTTTGGTCTTTCTAAGCCAATTGTAAGCTATGCAGGAAGCTACGACATGTGCACATTTCAAACCCAGAGCACAGACAACTGATATTACCAGAGGCTACTGCACATCGAGTTGAAAACAAAAGCTATGAAGTGAATACGAGTTATTACTTTTCTAGTAATTTTTTTAGGTCCGTCGGTGAAGTAAATCAACAAATTTTGGAACTAAGAAATACTGGCACAAATACCAGTTCTGATAGGCATGTGGAAGGGTTAACTCCAAGAAGATCAGATCATCAAAATTTCAGGCTCATTGACCATATGAAGAACTATAGTGGTACTCACATGAACAATCAACAAAGTTTAACAAGGAAAAGTCAAGATTCAAACAGCAGAAGAAATTTGGATGAAACAAGCTTAGATACTGAAAAGGATCAGCAGAATGAAGCGATAGAAACATTTAAAAAGTCAATTTCAATGTTACGTTTCTCGGACAAGGCTGGGAAATTTCAAGATGTCATTGGAGAAGTGTCAATCATGTGGGAAGTGCTGAGTAGTAAAACAGAACCAAGATATGGTCTGTTGAAGGATGAAATTCTTGATCAATTGTTGACGGCTATTTCAGCTTCCCAAGAAGAAAGAGTAATAAGGGCATCAGTGTCTGTTGATAACTATAGTACTGAAGAACAAAGCAGTTGTAGAAGACATCAAGAAGAAGGGTTTACGGTTGTGTGATTTAGTAAGTGCACTGAAAAGGAATGTGTATGAAGCTGCTGTTCTGATTTATTTGATAAACCCATCATCGGCAGAAGTTAAGTCCTTAGAACTTTTACCAGCACTGTTGGACGTGGCATGCAATTCCAACATAGTACCCATACCACGCCAACTGACGCCTCATGCAGCCTCATTGATGATGATTGAAGTTCTAGTAACTGCATTTGATAATACAACGACGAGTACGCATCTTGCTGCAATCAGTTCACCTCCAGTTCTTTCTCGACTCTTGGATGCTGCAAGAGATAAAAATTTGGGAGAAATTATTTCTTTGACATCAATTCTCACAAAATGTATGCAGTTTGACGCACAAAGTAAAAGACATCTATCTGAATCAGCCCCCATGAATCCATTTGTTCGTCTCCTAAGAAGCAAGGAGAAGCATGCTCAGATCACTGCACTCCAATTTTTTCATGAAATTCTTTGTATGCCAAGGTATGTACAATAGCTCCATATTGTTTCATCGAAAGTCAATTATTTAGCATGCAGAATTGATTACAACACTGATGAATAGATAGTATCGACCTATACAAAAACTGAAATCTATAAATTGTTGACTGGATGCTAATGCTAACTACCAACCTGCTATTTCGTAAATGGTTCGGATTGTAATTTGACCATCATATACTTATTTTCATACTTAACAGGTCATCTGCAACCAGTCTATTGCACCGGATACGACAACCAGACAACATCAACGTTATGCATACACTGATGTCCTGCATCCAAAATTTAGACTTGGAGTACCAAATTTTAGCAGCGAACTTGTTGCTACAACTAGACATGATGGTGAGTTTTACTAAATTAAGCATCTCCTCTTTTGATTACAAGTCTGTATCCAAGCTAGTTTAGGCAGAGACACACTAGTTTAAACTCTGAACTTATGCATATACTCCACTTGACGATGGACTTGCTCCCTATGTAATTCATTTTAGACTGCCTATAAAAAAGTATCTAGAAAATTGCAATTTGAACGAAAGCAAAATAATTACCACGCCATTCATCAATTTCTATGTCTAACAACGCTGTTATCAATTGAACTTCGTGAATGAACCTCTAATGCATTATTGAGCTTATGATACGTACTACTGCTATCAATTGAACTTACCATGCTGGATCACATGGTTCAGGAAGAGCCATCTGGTGTGAGTATATACAGAGAAGAGGCAATGGAAATCCTCCTAGAAGCAATAGCATCTGAAAAAAGCTCTGAGGCACAGACACTATCTGCGTCAATTCTGTCCAATATAGGTGGAACATATGCTTGGACAGGAGAATCATATACAGCTGCGTGGCTTGTACGGAAAGCAGGCATAACATCACCATACCACAAGAATATGCTAAGAAACTTCAACTGGTCAGATCAAAGCCTACAGGTCAGCACAAAGACGTAAAATTTTGCTTGGAGTAACTTGTAACTAAAGAACTAATTTTATAATTCTAGCAATAAAAATTGAACTAGAGCTGCATGATTTTGCAGGATAGTAAGATAGATGAATGGTGCAGCAGAGCTGCAAGAAGCATAATTAAGATTGGGAGTCCTGTTTTCCATGCTTTGAGAAAGGGACTGCAGAGCAGTATAAAGAGTGTATCAAGTGACTGCCTAATAGCAGTTGCATGGATTGGATATGAAATTGCTAAAACTAGTCCGAGTGACCTCAGATATTCTGCCTGCGAAACTCTATTAAGTGGAGTAGAGCAGTTTCTACATCCCGGAATAAAGCTAGAAGAGAGACTTCTAGCATGTCTGTCAGTGTATAATTATGTTTCTGGTAAAGGTACTGTACACTATGCAGTTGATAATATTTTCCGACTCATCAATTTTTAAAAACAATATAGTACAGGGCACTAACATTTTGTTTTGCATTGGATATATTATTTATAGGCATGACGAAACTAAGTCATTTCTCAGAAGGGGTTCGGGAATCACTTAGACGTCTTTCAAGTGTCAGCTGGATGGCTGAGGAATTGGTGAAAGTAACTGAATATCTCGTTCCAGCTAACTCAGTAAGTCACCATTCCTACCCTTACCTAGTCCATGAATTATTGCATGTACTAAATGAGTTCCCATCCCTATGAAGACTATGAGAAGATTTGTTCGTTCATTATTATGTGTGAATATCCAAAGCATTCTTTTGTCCTAAAAAAGAATGGAATGTTAAATTTCATTTCTATAAATGTAAATCATTTCAAAACACATGGCATCAAAATTAGCAGTTTAGGCAACATTGTAAAAAAAAAAAAAGGTGAAATATGCTTCTCGATAGCTATATGATAGTCCTCATCTTATCATTGTTCATAGTTCATCAGTCATCCTTCTGCAACAACTGACAATCCCCATTTAATTACATTGGTAAGAGCAGCGGATTTCTTGTGTCCATACACAAATTCTGGAGATGGGTCACAACTGCGGAGGGGCAGCAAGTGCTCTCATCTACTACAAGGGACAGCTTTACAGTGGACACTCAGATGGTACAATCAAGGTATGAAATATCCAACACCAAGAAGCTTCAATGTTCAATAGATAATTATTTTAGGAATCTAACACGATATTATCTCAGCATATGTACGTAAGATAAATAAATAGATCACCTGATCGATTTTATGAAAAACACTAACATCAAAGACAACCGGCTACAGGTATGGGACATCAAGGAACAAACAGCAATACTTGTATGGAATGTCAAAGAACATAAAAAGGCAGTGACATGCTTCACACTTTCTGAACCAGGGGATAGCCTTCTAAGCTGATCAACTGATAAAACCATCAGGGTATTCACAAAAAAATTTTGAATAAAAATGTTAGATGACCGACATTGAGATACATAATAAATAACACCTCAGTAACTTGGGCCTTTTATTTCTTCTACAGGTCTGGCAAATGGTTAGAAGGAGACTGGAATGTGTTGAAGTGATAAAAACAAAGGAACCAGTTCACCAACTAAATTCTTACGACCAATATATCTTTGCTCTTACTCATAAGCGTGGAGTCAAGGTAATCCGTTGAAGATACAATATTTATATTTTCTAACTATTTTTCAGATAAACATTTCAAATTATGTGGAGAAAAATCATTCTTTCAGGTATTCGACGCATCAAGAACAATCAAACGTATATGCAAGAGGAAACATGTCAAGTGCGCAACTGTAGTGCAAGGAAAGCTTTATCTAGGCTGCACAGATTCAAGCATACAGGTCAGTATGCGGATCATTGATTTGAAAAAAAACTGACCAAATGTATAAACTAATGACTGATGCTCGACTTTACAGGAGGTAGATATAAAAACTGAACGAGAGAAAGAGATTAAAGCACCAACAAAAAGCTGGTGGACACATAATAAGCCTATTACTTCAGTTATTGCATTTAAAGAATGGCTATATAATGCAAGTGTCATCGTTGAAGGCTCGCCTATTAAGGTGCGTGCAACATACTAGGACTTCACATATTTGCGTCCGATTAGAATTAGCATATTTTGATTGACAAATGATACAGGAGAGGAGAAAGGGAAACGAAACACAAATGTCAATATCAGTAGGAAAAGGATCAAATGTGCAGGCAATGGGTGTTGTAGAGGATTTCATATACTTGAATTGCAGCTCATCGCCGAATATCATTGAGGTGAGCAATTAGCGACTAGATAAAGTGTCCAAATTAATGAAAGGCCTGAGCTGGCATAGCTGTTAACCCGTCTCATAAGAAAGAAACCTTGTTATAAAATTGACCAAAGATGACAAATAAACATTCATTCTGATAAAACCATTTTCCATAGAAAGAATCAACCAGATCCGATAGGTTGCCGTCTATAACATGATAAGTTATCCCTTCAAACGCACCAAATTCTACATATTGCTAATTGGCTGTCCTTAGCAATAGCATCAAACCAACACATGTTGTTATATATTGTTGGATGGCCTTTGTAGTGTTTTCATCATGACATTGTTTTTTAAAAACCTAAAACAGATATGGTTAAGAGGGACACAGCGGAAAGTAGGAAGGTTAGCAGCAGGCAGCAAGATAACAAGCTTCCTCACAGCAAATGACATTGTTTTATGCGGTACCGAGACAGGATTGATCAAGGTTCTATCATTGAACTTCACTAAAATCGTCTTTTAATAATTGTTCTCCCATTTCTTGTTCTAATGTTAATGCATTCAATTTCATGAACAACAGGGATGGATTCCTCTCTAACGGATGAAAGAAATTGCACGAAAACCACATTTTATCAAGGAAAGTTGTGATTGTAATATTTGGTGATCTCAGCAATGAAGTGAAGTTTTGACTTGATCAAGCAATGCAGATAATTGTTTTATAAGCAAAAGGTATAGTTTTGTTTCCATAGCGATCTCAGTTTTAGTTGAAATATCATTCTGTACCATAAATGTAAAAATATACTCAATCTCAGTGTGCACCTCAATGAAATTATTTAATTTTTCGTGACTAACCCTTGGGAGTTCAGTTCAATGGAAAGTTTTAGTACAAACATTGAGTTGGAGATGTGTTGTATAGAAAACTAGATTCTACGATGCTGTACAGCCAAAACTCTGTAGTCTTGGAAAGGGAGAGGAGGAACTTCATAGTAAATTTTTTTTCTTTACATTAATTTTATCCCAAACAAATTGTTAAGCTTCGTTGCTGGTGGGTAACAAAGGAGTTTTATCCCAAATTTAAGCGAGCCAAATGAAAATTCAAGTAGAATATTATGTGCAGGTAGGTATTTGAGAATCAAGTAGAAGTAGAGGATATTGAACTCACAAAACAAGACAATGAGTTTGCTTAATATAGAGGTTGCACACTACACCAAATTGACATTTTTGTAACAACTCTAAAAACAGTATCATTTTTGAAATGTTACAATCCATCAAACAATTTTAAGTCAAAATTAAATTTAGTCTAAAAATGAAAAACAGTAACACAAAAAAAATGATACAATAAATTGGATCACCATGAATAGTATCACTTTTATAACCATACTCTTCATGGTGATACAATTATTGTATCATTTTGTTTGTGAATATGTGAAAAATTGTTAGGTGAATTGTTACACTTCAAAAGTGATACTGTTTTTGGGGTTGTTACAAAAATGTCAATTTGGTGTAGTGGCAGAATAGTGTTGCTATGTGAAATTCTAAGGGAAGAGCTGCTTATAACAAATTCAGGCTCACCGAAGGAGCCTGGCTTTACTTAAGTTAGTCAGTAAGACTTTGACATGACAAAATTAAGAGACTCATGATTTAGCATCCTTAGTTTAGGGTAAAATCAGATCCATCCTGCATCCATCTTCAAGCTTAAACAAGTAAATAATAACATATTAAAGTGAACGCAACATTGCTTATCAATTGATCAAGGTTACATCAACATGTTATAAAATTTACATATAAATGCACCAAGTGTATGACAAAAAGATGTATTTCCTTTTTTTTTTTTTTTTGGAAAGCGAGCGGGGTTATTTAGGATCCCCGAACCTTAGAAGTGAAAAAAAAGGATCATAAAGTTTACAATCACTCATACGTTCACTCGTTACAGCGTCCACATGACAAAAAACTTGCTTCAAATCTTCAACAAGGAACCTAAGTAGTTCTAGAATCACCATCTCCAAGTTGGAGTGTAACCCTGCAAAAAGATGTATTTCCTTAACTTGGATACAAAGAAAAGATAGAGGGAGGACATGCCATAGGGGCATGTATCTTTTACCAATCACTACTGGTATGTCCTTGTTATTTCAAGGATTACATTAGCTCTCTCTTTAGGTTTCATAGATTCATGTAATAATCATTGACTACTCTTAGGATAGTTGGAATCTTGCACGGGATGAACTGCGTTTAAACACCACTACCGCCTTATTGCACGGGATGAGCTACGTTTAAACACCACTACCGCCTTATCCCTCGCAGTTCTCACTGTGAATCAAAGTAAACGTAACAGTAATTTAATACCATAGTCCTTCCTACAAGCTTTGCTCTAGTACTGGGGTTGAGAGAATGTGCGCACATCTGCAACAGTTCTAGCAAAGTGTAGGACTTCATGTCTCACACGATAGTCCCGTAAGACCGGGGACTTGGACAGAATCAACACATCATAGATGAACCTGAATTCGGACATCTCATACCACTCGATTATTCCGAGTAGATAACTAAACTTAGATTCCAGGCTACCTCCGTTCTGGTTAGCAAGCATCAGATTCACTAGTGCTGCCTTTAACAGCTGACGTCCATGCAGGATGGAGCTGATGATCTCTGAGGCATTTCTTATAAGCATGAAGATATCTATCTCACTTGGATCTACACCTATGCAGGATGGAGCTGATGATCTCTGTGCACAGAGCACTTGTTCTACTTGACATAAAGTTCTGATAGTGATAGAAAACAGTGAGAATGATGCTCTGTCTTTACATTGATCTATGCTATTTATATACAAGCTATTCTGCCAATATAGGCAGCTCCTAATCACCCTAACAATCTGCTATCTTCCTTATACAAAGCAATCATCCTAAAGTACAATATTACATAATCAAGACCACATTCAATAGCATAATCATGAGAATATTCTCAATGCCATATTCAATAGCATAATCATGAAAATATTCTCAATACCCCCCCCCCCCTCAAGTTGGTGCATGGAGATCCCGTATGCCCAACTTGCGAAGTAGATACTCATATTGTCGTTTGCCCAACGCTTTTGTGAAAATGTCAGCGAGTTGCTCATTGAACGGGACAAAGGTGGGATTGATATTTCCGGCAACAATGTCATCACGGACAAAGTGACAATCGACCTCAATGTGTTTTGTCCATTCATGAAATATGGGATTTTGAGATATATGGAGAGCCGCCTGACTATCACAATGAAGAGACATAGGACGTGTATGGGGCATCCCGAGGCTAGCTAAAATAACTTTTAGCCATTTCAACTCACATGTAGTCATAGCCATAGACCGGTATTCCGCCTCTGCGGAGGAGTGGGATACTGTATGTTGCTTCTTTGTCTTCCAAGATACCGGCGAGTTCTCAAGAAACACTAACCACCCAGTGAGGGACCGCCTAGTCAATGGGCATTCGGCCCAGTCAGCGTCACACCACCCATGTAACTGCATGTCACACTTACTACTCAAATGTATACCTTGACCCAGATTACCTTTTAAGTACCGGACCACCCGCAAAGCAGCTTCCCAGTGGTCTGCCCGAGGACGTTGCATAAATTGAGATAAAACATGAACACTATAAGATCATTCGGGTCGAGTAAAACACAAATAAATTAGCCGCCCCACCAAGTGACGGTAAGGCTCCGGATTAGCGAGCTCTTGACTCCTAGACAAGGCGAGTCAGTGATTCTATTCCAGTGGCACAACCGCGGGACTTGCCCCTAGCAATCCGGCCTCAGAAATGATGTCAAGCGCGTATTTACGTTGACAAAGTACAAACCCATCTAGTTCGCGTGCCACTTCTACCCCCCAGAAATACTTTAAAGGACCCAGATCTTTCATGTGGAAACAAGCACTGAGGTAACCCTTGAATTTCTGTATATCAACCGGATTACGCCCAGAGATGATAAGGTCGTCGATATAAACAAGAACACTGAGCTGAACCGCACCTCTCTGTAGAGTAAACAAAGAATAATATGAATAAGATTGCTGAAAATCATAATTCTTCAAAGCAGTTGACAGTTTAGCGAACCAGCACTGGGGTGCCTGCTTCAGCCCATATAATGATTTCCTAAGCTTGCACACCTTCCCCGAAGTCCCCACCTGAAAACCTGGTGGTAATTTCATGTATACCTCCTCCGTAAGGTCACCATGTAGAAATGCATTATGAACATCCATCTGATGGACTTCCCAATTCATGGCAGCCGCAACGGTAAGAAAGACCCTCACTGTAACCATTTTAGCTACTGGAGTGAATGTCTCTGTATAATCAATTCCTTCAATTTGATGATTCCCAAAAATAACCAGCCGAGCCTTCAATCGCTCTGGTACCATCAGAATTATACTTGATCTTGTATACCCACTTGCATCCTAGAGCTTTCTTTCCTGGTGGCAATTCTGCTACAACCCAGGTTTCATTAATCTCAAGAGCCTCAATTTCTCGTCGCATGGCATCCCTCCAGGGGCTGTCTTTCGCGGCCTCAAAATAACAAAATGTGCTATAGGATAGGGTGTACCTGAGGAATGTCGTGGTACAGGTGAAGCTGGTACGGATGGACTCATTTTTTGAATGGTATGAGTAACATAATCACTGAGTCGTACCGAGGCTTGCCTTCTGCGTTGACCCCTGCCCAACACATCTTCCTGACTTGCATCCGGGTTGTCCTCCTGGTTCGCACAAACCAGCTGCCTAGCAGCCTCATCCGGCTGTACAAACACCTTGGCACCAACATTTGCCCCATCCTCGGCACACCCTGACTGCCCAGCAGCCCTATTTGGCTGAACAAACTCCTTGGCACATGTCGGCTGCCCAGCAGCCCCATCTGGCTATACAAACTCCTCGGCAACCCCCCTCAAAACAGGCGTAGATGTCTCCTCAAAGTCCTCGTGAACCGCCTCGATATTAGGCAGACCATCGTGGTTTAAATTAAAATTATCCGCAAAGGGAAAAACTCCTTCCGAGAATACAACATGACGAGAAACAAAGAAATCTCGTTTCTCCAAGTCATACAAACGCCACCCCTTTTTTCCATAAGGGTACCCAACAAAGACGCACCTTTGACTTCTACTGGCAAACTTATCCCCCGTCTGCACATGCGCATAACACAAGGACCCCAAAATGCGCAAGTGATCGTAAGTGGGTGTGCTGTCATATAGGACACTATAGGGTGTTTTCCCATTCAAGACCAAGGAAGGAGTCCTATTTATCAAGTATCCAGCCGTCAACACACATTCTCCCCAAAACGCAGCGCCCGAGCTACGTTCAAAATATGTTGGTGTTTCCGTTCAACCCGCCCATTTTGTTGAGGTGTTCTCACACAAGATGTTTGAAAAACAATCCCATGATCAAGAAAATATTGTCGCAGGCAAGTGAATTCAGTGCCGTTATCACTCCGCAAATTTTTTACCTCTTTATCAAATTGTCTCTTAACCATCGAGAAAAACATTTGAAAAGTGTGGGAGACCTCTTTCTTATCAACAAGTAAGTAAATCCATACAACACGGGAAAAATCATCGACAATGGTCAAAAAATAAGAATCACCACAAGAAGAAGTTGTTTTATAAGGTCCCCATAAATCAGTGTGAATAAGTTCAAAAATAGTCGAAGCTTTATGTTCACTAATAGGAAACTTATCTCTACTTTGCTTTGCCCTCTGGCAGACATCACAATTTTTATTCAAGCGATTTTTCGTTTCACTAAAACTTACTTCGGGAACTAACTTTGTTACTTGTAGAGATGGATGACCCAGTCGCTGGTGCCATAGATCAAGAGACACCACATTATTGGCCTTTATTGCGTGAACCTGTGGCAGACCCCGGAAGTAATAGAGTCCATCGCGTCGTTCACCAGCACCAATCAGCATCCTCGAAGTGCGGTCATGTATAACACACAGATCATTAGTGAATTGGACAAAACAGTTATAGTGATCAGTCAATTGTGACACAGAAATTAAATTACAAGTTAGCCCTGGCACATAAAGAACATTTTTCAAACATAAATTTCTTTCAAGAATGACCGTCCCCTCTTTAGTGGCGATAGCGCTACTCCCATCTGGCAATCCCACGGGACATTGAGCAATCGCACTTAAGTCACGGAGATCCCCGATCGTGCTAGTCATGTGATTCGAAGCTCCCGTGTCAATAATCCAAGGCTTACTAGTCATCTTATCGGTCGTTATGGATTTTGACCCGCCCAGTATTTGGAGAAGTGTCTGCCACTGATCGGTATTCAGCCCGGGCAGTGGAAATGCATCTGTCTCGGTCATTCCTGCCCCAGCAGAACCTGTCTGAGCAGCGTTGGCACGATGCATACCCTTGGTTCCTCGACCACGGCCCCGAACACTTGACTGCCCTCTACCGCGACCAACACCAACACCTTTCCCATCGCTTCGAGGTCGGTCACCCCACCACTCTGGATATCCGTGCAAGGCAAAGCAATTGTTAGATTCATGCCCCGTCCTTTTACAGTGGGAATACACCGTACTAGATTTATCTCTTTCGTCAAGATGGGTTCGTGTGGCAAGGGCCATAATTTCCCCTCGTTCTTCCTTGCCGCGAACGATTTTCTTTACTCGCTCCTCTTGGATGAGAATTGAGTATACCTTGTTCATGTTTGGCAACGGATCTTGAGCCAATATGTTGGATCTCACCGTTCCGTACAAATTGTCATCCAAACCCATAAGAAACAAGTGTACTTTTTCTTCCTCCTGTTTTTTCTCCAGAATCGAAACGAGATTGCAGGTACACTTCCCGCACTTGTACGTCGGCAATTGTTCGAAATTACCCAGTTCATCCCAAAGTTGCTTGAGTCGCCCATAGTAGTCCATTATGGTCAACCCCTTCTGTTTGCAATCTACAAGATCTGATTTCAGTTGTTGAATCCGCGGCCCGTTAGTAATGGAGAATCGATCCTTGATGTCATTCCAGAGATCCTGCGCTATTTCCACATGAGAAATAGTGGAGCGTAGCATAGATTCGATGGTATTTCGGATCCAGGACACCAAAAGTGAGTTGATAGTCCACCGGTCTTCGAGGTCTTGTGATTGCTCGCCAGGTTGTGTGATAGTCCGTCAATGAACCCGAATTTCTTCCGGGCCCTCAAGGCCGTTCGAAACGAACGAGCCCATTCATCATAATTGTCCCCTTTCAATTGAACCTGAGTAATTGAAAGTCCGGGATTATCAAGAGAAGTGATGTCGTAAGGTGAAATCGTCTTCCGAGTTTCGCCGGTAGGAACGTCACTGCCAACCATGATCGGTGTTTAACGTCCTACACCTTCAAAGAAGCCGAGTATAAAGGGAAGGGAAAGAATTCACTTCCTCAATGAAATAATGCACTTCCTCAACTGCAGCAGAGACCTTTGCCAAGTAAGTTAATAGTAATCCTTTCTGGAGGAACCCACTGAAGGGATAGACTTGACAATTCCGATTTAGGAAGATAATGTCCTGAAGGATGGACTGGAATCAGTTCAGCTGCAGAACCAAGTTATCGGGCAACAGAAGTTGGATAAAACAATCTTTAAGGACTGTAAAGAAGCTGGGTACACCAACAGTGCTATTGGAATTACGCTTTTGGATGATCAGGGAACTCTTGATTCGGGGAACAATTAACAAGCAGTTTTGAATGAAAATTGTGTTGAAATCAGCTTGAAACAAGCGAGACTGTTGTGGATATGGCAGCTATTGTAGCACCAGAAACAGGGGTTACTCCACCTACAGGTTGAGATGCAGGTTCAGAAATCAGCTTGAGATGCAGGTTCATAATCAGTTTCTCAGAGACTTGCAGGCTCTGAAACAGAACTTTCCTCTCACCGTCTCCTCTTTCAATGTCGCCTCCCAACTCCCTCTCCTTCAATGCCTAAAGGCTCTGACAGTGAGAATGATGCTCTGCCCTTACATTGATCTATGTTGTTTATATACAAGCTATTCTGCCAATATAGGCAACTCCTAATCACCCTAACAATCTGCTATCTTCCTTATACAAAGCAATCATCCTAAAGTACAATATTACATAATCAAGATCACATTCAATAGCATAATCATGAGAGTATTCTCAATGCCATATTCAATAGCATAATCATGAGAATATTTTCAATAGATAGCTCACTGATTGGATATTCTTGAATAGGATCAAGATCATCTGGGCTAGATAGGCCAGCGTGTGCGGCCATGAGAATCTAATATTAGGGAGATCGATATTGTTGTCGTCCGCCTCTATTGGCAGCCTGATCTCCTTGATAACCAACCCTCTATCACCAAGGCTCTCCTGTAATATCAAATTCAGGTCTGGGACGAATGTAGTGAACACTGAGTAATAATAGGCCAACAGCTGCTCCCTAGTTAGTTCCTCATTCCTTAGAACAGTGAATAGATATGCATAATAAACATTGCGGTCGTCATCAGTAGCCGGGATTATGAATTCAATCACCTCCCGGGGCCTTTGGTGAACAAATCTCATCGTTCGAAATTTATTATATTTTATGCATATCCCATTTCATCCCTCATTCTTCTATACCCATTTCATAATTTAGTATTTGTTCTTCGCATAAATGACACTGTAAAATGCGGGTTTAGTTTACAAACAAAGCTTTGATCTTTGTTTGACAAATGAACCTCGTGTTTCTGAAGTTAGATGATTACCTTCCTAAATTTGAGTACTTGTCAAGCTGAGCAATCCAATTACAAGCCATTTCATTTCTAAAGAGAAAATTTAGCAAAGAGTGTTGGTGGTCTTTGCATATTTTTTTTAAATGAAACTTTATCTGAAGCCCAGGGGGAACCTTTATACAAATCCAATAATTACTGTGAAAAATGAGATGCCGTACTAAGACTTGGATCATTGTCCGAAATCTTCATCACTACTGAAGTTTGTTCTTCAGGAAATTAGAGTACCAGTTGGCTGATGACTTGAGCTGTCTCTTTAACTCCTTGTCCTCAAAGTCCACATGAACGAGCCCATAGCGAGATGTGTAACCTAATAAAAACTCGAAAACGTCCAAGAATGACCACACAAAATACCCTTTGGTTCTTGCACCATTGCTGCAAAATACCAACACAAATAAATCCATTAGACTAGAAACCCTAATTCACTTGAATGCGATATTGAACAATAGAACGATGCAACTGCACCTGATTGCAATTTGTATGACTTCTAAGTACCCATTTTTGTATCAGTCAGGGGTACATGACGACTTTACCCGATAAAAGAAACCAATTGATATACAACATAAAAACCAAAAGTAAAAAATCACCCATAAAAACACATCCGCAGCTTGACTATCTTGACAATTATAGCCCCTTGCATCTTGCTAACACAATTGCTAATTGCAAGAAAAACATCAGCTAATGCCACTTGCAAAACCCATATCAAAAAGCACATATCCTCATAGCAACTATCAAAGCCTTCCTGCTGCCAAACCAGCACCAATCAAAACAGTCCAGAAAACAGCAAGTTGCAATGACCTGACTTTGCTCCCCACAATGCGAAATGAACGCAAAGACCGCTACAACACTCTGTCCAGCGCCATCTGATCTAAACAAAACAGAGGACTCTGTCTCGACAGAGCACTCTGTCGATACCACTCAGCTGGACATTTATAAATTCAGGCCTGCCACCGCCCAGACCAATAACAAAACCTTGCCTATGAACATCAGAAATTTCACTATTCATACCCATGACGAACATAAGCCGTGTGGCAACTGTCGAGCAAAACCAACCCCGCAAGTTGCCTAGGTAAATCATTCGCTCCAAAGGTGATAGTCCTGCAATCTTTTTGCGCTTTATCAGCTAGCGCATCCGCAACCGCATTGGCCTCTTTATAAATATGTTTGCATTCTATCAACATACTTTCCGTCATCAGCTTAATTTCTCTGAAAATGTTTTCCAAATGCCACGAAATTTTAAAGGTTTCCCTAAACCAACCACAAACAAGATCCGAATCCGATTGGACTATAACTTTTCTCAACCCCAGTAAGGAACAAAGACGCAAACCTGCCACAAGGGCCAACACTTCAGCTTGATTGTTTGTTCCTTCCCCGAAGAACAATTGCTTTCCAACCACACAAAGACCCTAGAATCTCTTATAATCACACCTCCCGTTGCCTTATTTTTTCGAGAGGAGCCATCAACATTAAGCACCACAAAGTCTACAGGAGGAGGGTTCCAATATACAATTCTAACAAAAGTTCTTCTAACCGGAATCTCATGTAATCCAAGCGCCCTTAAAGGAGTCTTATTCCAGCTAAGTTGTTTCGGAATGATAAAGGTATTAGCTAACCTCAAATTACGCCTAATGGTTAAAATCACAAAAGCATAATTTGGAGTAATATCTTCATAGACAGCCTTACATCTTTGCTTCCAGATTTCCCATAGGATAAACATAGGAGTGAGAAAATATAACACACCTGTTTGCGAGGTCATCTTTGCTTTTTTGAACCAAATCTGAAGCACTGTGGAGATCTCTGCTGGTTTCCTTACATGCACATAAAAAATCCCATCAAAATGACTCCAAACTTTTACCGCCAAGTTGCCCTCCAGAAATAAGTGATTCAAAGATTCCGTCATTGGATTAGCGCAACACCTACATCTTGAGGCTACGCTAAAACCACATCTATACAACTCCCCGTCCACTGGCACACCTCTGCACAATAGTTTCCAAACAAAAACTGAATTTTTTGACGGGATAATGTTTGGACAATTTTTTTTTTTTATCTCATTTTTCACCCTCTGCTTTCGTTGCAATTCATATGCAGAATAAATGGAAAAAAGACCATCCGGATCCGGCGCCCAAACACACCCATCATCACCATACTTCTTACCCTGCAACCTATCTGCAAATAATCCACGTGCCAGCTGTCTTAGGTCAGGATTGACCAATTCATAATCTCCCATTATCACTTCCTTAACCGTAGGCCAAAACCCACGATTGATAAGATCCTCCGATCTTTTGAAAGAGGTCACAAGGTTCCAGTTTTCTTCGAAGAAGCTGATGTTACCCCTGCCAATACGCCAGAAAAAATTGCTCAAAATTATAGATTTACAAGTCATGAGCTCTTGAAAAAATGGGGAGGCCCCACACTTCACAAGTTGGCCACTCACCGGAGTTCTAGGCGACTAATATTGTTTTCTCATAAAAGAAGCCCATAGGGCATCGAAAGAAATATGCTTCCATAAAGCTTTAACACGAAAAGCCTTCATAACTACTGACAGATTTCTGACACCCAATCCTCCTTCCTCCTGCGGCAAACAAATCTTGTCCCATGACACACATTTTTTCTTCAACCTACTTTCACAATCCCTCTAAAAGAAATCTGCTAACAAACTATTAATTCTTATTGTTATAACTTTCTTGGGTACACACATGGCGCTTAGAATGTAAACGGGAATTGGCTTAGAACATGCTTGATTAAGACCATTCTCCCTCCAGGCGATAACAGTTTTGCTTTCCAGCCTTGAATTCGTCTTTGAATTTTGTCAATCATTTCTTCAAATTAGGAAAAATTTTGCTTTCCCTTGGAAAATTGGCCCTCCCAAATACGTCAAAGGAGAACCTGTATATTGGAATCCTGTAAACCTCTTCAACGCCACAATTCTTTTCACTACCACATTATCATCCATCATAAAAGAACTTTTTCCTTCATTCATTTTCTGACCGGAAGCATTGCAGTATTTTTTCAGAAATTCCATGCACCCCTGAACTGAAGCTTTCCTCTCATTTAAAAATATTAAAGTGTCATCTGCATAGAGTAGATGCGAAACAGGACTGCAGGCCCTGGGCGTATAATAATACCCAATTTTTCCTGTACTAAAAGCCCTTTGCAATCCACTACTCAGAACCTCCGAGGCGATGATAAATAAAAATGGTGATAGAGGATCCCCTTGCCTCAAGCCTCTTGTGGACTTAAAAAGCCTTTGTAAGCTCCGTGTAGCAAAATTGAAAAACCACAAGAAGCTATACAGTTAGAAATAATATGGCAAAATCTGGTATTAAAACCAAATCTTCTGAGCACCGCGAAGAGGAAATTCCATTCAATTCGTTCATAAGCTTTCTCCATGTCAATCTTCAAAACCACATTACCTCCAAATACATTTTTATGGATATCTCTTACCAATTCCCGTGCTAGGCCAATATTTTTCCCAATAAACATTCCTCTAACAAAAGCCCCTTGCTCTAGGGAGATCATTTATGGTAAGACCAATGCCAATCTACTGCAAAGAATTTTACTAAAAATTGTATAGATTACATTGCAAAGACTAATGGGGCGAAAGTCAGAGAAGAAACCTGGATTTCCTTTTCTGGGATCAAAGCCATAAAATTTGCAGAGAAAGACGCCGAAAGAGCCTCCCCCTCAAAAAATTGTATAGCAGCTAATGCTCACCAAGTCCCAGCATGTACGAAAAAATCCCGCAGTAAATCCATCCGGGCCAGGGGCACTACAGCATCCTTAACTTCCTCCAAAGAAGGCCTTTTAACCAAAGCATCACACCTAACCGCCGTAATGGTCTTCGAAATGCAATCTAACAATTTTGAATCCAGCACACAGTCTCCTTGGGCATACAAAAGGCTATGAAAAAAATTATTTGCTTCTTCAAGGATTTCACCCGGATCCGAAATGGTCCTACCACCTGATAAAGTGATCTGAGATTGCCCTTCTTTTTTTTTTGGATTTAGTGGAAGCAAATAAATATTTTGTACAAGCACCCCCCTCACTATATTCTTTTTCACCCGACTTCTGAATCCAGTAAAGCTTTTCTTGTTTGAGAGCTAATCTGTATTCCGCCTGACAACGACTCAGATTACAACAAGCATTAGTGTCGCAGTTTGCATCGACATTAAGGCCATTATTACCAATATGATCCCAGCTCGCCAGAAGAATAGTCTCCCATTGTTGCATTTCATCCTCTAGAGATCTCAATCTGCTAAACACATTACCAAAGACCGTCTTGTTCCACTGTATAAGAGCTCTTCTCACCATTTTAAGCTTAACATCAATTTTGTCAATATGTCTCATATCATCTAGCTCAGACAACCAAAGTTCTCTGACCAGAGGTAGAAACCCAGGATGTGTCATCCACATATTAAGGAATCTAAATGGGCTAAAACATGTTCGCGCCTGAATAGGCATGGATGCCAGCAATGGAGAGTGGTCAGAAAAAGTTATGCTAAGGTGTTCCACTTTCGGGTTTGCCAATACTGTCAACCATGTTGAATTAACAAAAATTCTATCAAGTCTAGCCCATATACGGTCTCTACCTCGCCTATTGTTACACCAAGTGAGTTTAGGACCCGTGAATCCACAGTCAACTAAACCACAATTTTCAATGCAATCCGAGAAATTAGACATACTAGACAAGGATGGCTCCACTCCCCCAATCTTTTCATGTGAATTTAAGAGAGTGTTGAAATCCCCACCAACTATCCATGGAAGGTCATGATTAGAAGCATGAGTAACCATATTTGACCAAAGTTCCATTCTTTCTTCAACTGAGCATTTAGCATAAACAAAAGAAATTAAATAAACTCTTGAAGTAGAATCCGATACCTGACAGTGAATGATCTGATCTGACTTGTCCACAATAGAGAGATCCAGTGCAGCATCCCAAAAGATCCATATTTTTCCACCAACTGTGACATTAGAGGCGAAACCCACAAGCTAAATTTTATTGCCAACCTCCATGTATCTGCTAGCTTCAATCATAGGCTCAGCTATCATAAGAATTCTAACATTATTTTCCTTCACCATATTTTTTAGTCGTCTTTGCGTGGCTCTATTACCGACCCCATGAGCATTCCAAAACAAAAAGTTTTCAATCATCTTAAACGCAGGAGGAAGAAGCACCCTTCTTTGTCTTACGACGTGGTACCGGAGGCACCGCCCTTTTGATTTTTGGTTTCTTTGTTTCTTCGCCGGATTGCACCCCCAACTCTAAGTCCTTGATAGCTACATTGTCCGGCGCTACCTCCGAAACTGATTCAGTCTCATCACTATCTTCTGAGGCACTTTCAAAAGTATTGATATTCCTTGTTTTCTTCTTTTTCCGCTTAGCGCGTCTTGCCTCAACCAAATTGATAGCATTATCAATTAGCAAACTCACCTCCTGTTGAGTAAATGAAACCAATTGGCCCGGCTGAATTTCAACATCCCCGGGGTTCTCCATTCGGCCTAGAATTGCTACTAGATCCATGCATAATTTGGTTCGTTTCGGCGAGGCCCAATTTCACTGCTGATTGTAGACATTCTGCCCCTCTGCCCGCGCCTCCTAATTGTTGCAAATTGCTCTCACAACCGTCTATGTTTCCTGCTGAAACAGAGCATGCAAATCCTGATTTGTTCACTGCTGAAACAGAGCATGCAATCGTTGCGTTCGTCCCTGTTGAAACATGGCGTGCAAGATCTGTGTTTGGCGTCTCAATAAGCTGTTGATCTGTTGTTGGAGATGGAGCTTTGGGGTTGTTTAGGTGTTGCTCTTCCTCCATTTTCTGATCAGAAATCAACAGAACTTTCTCCTCCATTTGGCTCCCTGATTTAGGTATAAAACCCTTGCATTCAGCGAGACCAGGACAGCATGAGCTCCTGCTTCCTCACCCTGAAGTGCTCGAGAATCATCTCGTGTAGGAACATTAAATTGACTCAGTTCACTCTGTTTTTCCATACGTTCCAGCCCAGGAAGTGACTTCCCCGGACTGCCATCACCAACAGTTACCATCGGATCTCCTTGTAAAGCCTTTGCAATCTCACTAAATGTATACTCCGCCTCTTGCAAACCCTCCTCCGTCGTTTCATGCGCAACTGTAGTGGCGCTATCCTTTTCCTTATTACCCGAAAGATTTATTTTTTGATTATGCTCATTTTCATCAACATCCTCCGTAAGATTTTCAAATTTGTTTGTCAACAATACCGGTTCTTTATTCACTAATTTCTCCGTACTCATGCCCTCCTTGATCTCCTCACCCCTATTATTTTTTGCACCACTCGTGCCCACATCAGATTTTGCAACTTTGTTATTATTAGCAACTGGAACATACTGTTGTTTGATAACCTTGGTCTCCACCTTATGTTTCTCATGCTTCGCTTCTTTCCCCACGTGGGATGTTTTCACATATCCCTTGAGTCCTAGTTTTTTCCTGCAAAATTCTTCATGATGGCCTAGCAAAGAACAATAGTCACAGTATTTGAAACCCGGGTATTCAATTTTTTGCCAGAATCCCCTATTGTTTGCCCTATCAATCCAAATCCTATTCGGTAACTTTTCTGCCAACGTCATCTCCACGCAAACACAGGCAGAACCCGGACGTGATAAACAACGAGTATGGTCATCCATGCATAAGAAACCACCAAAAGAATTCACAATAGCTTTTAAAAGAGGAGGATGAAATAAATGCAAAGGCAAGTTAGGTAACTCTATCCAAAGTGGAACTGAGATCGGATCTGCTTTCAGACTGAAACCATCATGACAGCGAAAGGCTTTGAATCACACTCCTCGGATCAAGAACGAGTCCCTTGACAAGACTTTCTTTGCTTCCACCTCAGATTGAAGCTGGACGAGAACATGACGTTGATCAAGAAGACCTAGAGAAAAGTCACCTAGTATCCCCCAAGTTCGATGAATAGAATCTCGAATATCGACCAATGTTGGTCGGTAGTTAGAGAACTTCAAAACTATCACATGTTGTTCCATGAAAGCCTCCCCACGAGATTCATCAGATGTCGTGAGCCCAATGGATGGCTCTCCTTCTTTCCGGAATCTCGTTCCCTCCACATGTGTCTCCTTAACATCATCCACAAGAATTTTTCCAATTATTTGGGCGAAAAATAGCTTTGGAGCCTCTTCCGGGGGTTCCTTGCCCCTCAATGAGGGAAAGAAGTGTTGACGGCTAGGGGAGCTGTCATGCTGCAAAGAAATGTGATCTCGCCAGCCCTTTAGATGACCAAGGAATCAGTCACCAGTCGAAGATGACGCGTCGGCCAAGCAAAGAGAATGCCTAGAATCAGCCAAACAATGCAACTAGACAGGCCGTCCAGGCAGAGTGTGGAGCGTCCAGGTAGAGACGACCAAGGCGACCAAGAGGCAACGGCTAAACAGGGCGACCAACAACCAGAGAGTCGACGGCCTATCGTGACGGCGGCCTAGCGTCGACAGCACAAAACGACGCAGTTCCTAGATGTTCCTTGCCTCCATGAACCCTAGCCTCCGCATAAATCAATGGATCAGATCTACTCCAAACTTCTTGGGACGGCTAAGATTGGAAGATTCAAAGTCGAAAAAAATTACCAATAGTACCCCTCAAATCGCCTCAAATTGCCCAGAGAGTGGTCCCCCCAATAGGATCACATATATTATAATGTTATCAATCAACTTGAAACAAACATGGTCTGTGATCATCAAAGATGAACTTGCCTACGTACAGGCAGTGTCAAACAATGTATACACGTTAGAAAAATGGAATTACCATTTTCTTGAATGTAAACGTGGGGATTTCCATAATTGTCCCTAAAGTTCTCCAGTATGCCTTTCATACCAGATGGATTGTAGCGTGCACTAGTACTTGGGTCAAATGCACCAGGAGGGGTCTCTTCTTCAGTAACTGCAATGCAGATTCAAATAACAGTCAATTATCACAATTGCATATTTTCGAGTGTTGTGAATTTTCAAATTCTTGAAGATTTTCATTATGAGGGGATAGTTGACCTGAAAAGTTAACATCCATATTTGTGTTGAATCCTCTTAGGCCAGTCTTTGAATTGATAAGTTTTAGTTGTTAGTCTGTTTGAATAAATGTCCTAGTCTTTAGGGTTATTGTTATTTGATTTGGTCAAAAATGTTACCACGTTCTAGTTACAACGTGGGTCGTAGTTTTTGCTTCTAGTTGATCATGTAAAGCTATTTAATAGCTGCAGTTTCTCATTCAATAAAACAAGTCATTCCCAGATTGTTCTTGAGTTCAATTTATCTAACATTCTGGTATCAGAGCCACCACTTAGCTTGATAAAGGGAGAGAAAAGCCGCAGCTTTTGAGTGACTTCAACAGAGAGAGAAAAGGGGTGAAGAATGAGCGAAGTGAAAGAGTTCCTGCAACCTGCCATCCCACGTTTCAGTGGTCACTATGACCACTGGAGTATGTTGATGGAAAATTTGCTAAGATCGAAGAGCCTCTGGAGTCTTGTTGAGAATGGTTTTGAAGAACCAAGCCCAGGAACTACGTTGACAGAAGCGCTGCAGACGCAGTTGGAGAAGGCTAGGGTCAATGATCTTAAGGTAAAGAATTATCTATTTCAAGCAATTGATATAGAAATTCTTCAACAGATCTCAGAGAAGGGCACTTCGAAACAGATCTGGGATTCGATAAAAAGGAAGTTCGAGGGCAGCGCTAGAGTTAAGCGATTTGTTCTTCAAGGTTTGAGGAGGGACTTTGAAGTTTTGGAGATGAAAATAGGGGAGACCATCATCGACTACTTTGCTCGGGTGATGACAATTGCCAACAAAATGAGAATCAATGGTGAGCAGATGAAGGATGTGACGCTTGTGGAGAAAATCCTTAGAACTTTGACCGAGAAGTTTAACTATGTTGTTGTCTCTATCGAAGAATCTAAGGACATTGATACTTTATCGATTGATGAGCTGTAGAGTTCCCTCACTGTCCATGAACAGAAATTCAATAGGAGTAGTGGTGAGGAGCAAGCACTTAAGGTGACACATGATGATGGTTACAGTGGAAGAGGATGTAAAAGGGTTGCATTCAGAGGAAGAGACAGAGGCAGGGGACGCCAATATTATAACAAGGAAATGGTTGAATGCTATAAGTGCCATCAATTGGGGCACTATCAGTACGAGTGTCCAACTTTGGGAAAACATGCAAATTATGCAGAGCTGGATGAGTCAGAGGAGATGCTTCTCATGGCTTATGTTGAGTCGCATGGAGTGACTCGAGATGATGTGTGGTTTCTTGACTCAGGTTGTAGCAACTAGGGGTGGGTAAACGGGTCGAGGATCCGCGGGTTCAAACCGAACCGGACCGTTTTGCTCTAAATTGTCCGGATTTTAATTTTATGTTTTTAGATATAGTTCGGATCGATCCGGATCCGTTATAAAACGGCCCGGTCCCGTTTCCTATTTTTTAAAAAGAAACGGTCCGGGTTGGAACCGTTTCAAATCTCATTTACTAAAAAAAAAACCTAAATATTGTAGTTTAGGTTTCTCCCAAAAAAACCTAAAATCACATCGACACCCTACAGATCTGGAAGACTGGATCTGGCTACCTTTCTCCCAAAGGAGGATGAAGATGCACTTCTTCGACTATAGATCTGCTTGTTTTCTTCTTCTTATTCTCCTTAACAGCTAGTCTCTCTGTCTCTGTCTCGAGAAGAAGCAACAACAGCGAGACCAAGAAGAAAGCCACCACCAACAGCAACAACAGATGGCGGAGACGATGAAGATGACTGGTTCTTGGGCGGAGGTAGAAGTGGAGTCGGAGACGATGAAGATGACTGTTTCTGATTCCTCTTCGTTCATCTCGAGATCTTTCGCGAAAGTGGGTTTTCTCGATAGGATCCAAGTCCAAGTAGTGTCCCAACACTTCCTAATGGTGGTTAGTGAAGAACCAGCATAGTCCCCCATGGAGGACATGGACTTGGACCTCCGGAATGCCCATGAAGACGCCGACGATGAAATGGGCTGGATCTTTACGGAGAGTGCCGATGAAATCCGCTTCCGAAGAGTTTGGTCATTTGGTAGGTTGACTTGGGAGATTAGTAAGGATTCCTTTAGTGGAATGGATGGAAAAAACATTTGTTTTGAAATGATTCCAACATGGAACTCATTTTTCTTGATCAAGAAACCAAAAGAGAGACTCTACTATTTTGTGTTCTTTGTTCTTGTTGTTGTGAAGAGAGAAAGAAAGAAAGTGGTGCTTACAAATTAAAGAAGAAGAAGTAGCTAAGCTGGGTAGAGAAAGGCAGAGAGGTGAGATGTTGTGTTCACAGCTCTCAAACAGCCTGTTTTATTCTCTATGATGCTGATCATGGGAGACCATTTCGGTGATTAAATATATTTTTCTTTGATTTGTTTTTTTTTAACTTTGTTAGTTACAGGTATGATGCTGATCATGGGGGACCATTGATGAATTGGAGAATTCCTCCTTTGAGCAGTGAGATTAACATACAGGATCATCTGAGATGTTGGGCTCACACAGTTGCATCTAATGTGATCAAATGATGAACAAAATGGGTGATTTTTTATTTTTTCAAAATTTTCTGATTTTGTTTCTGGATTTGGTGCTCTTGTTACAATTTTGTTGTACATTTTTCATTTTGGAACCGTAGGAACCGGACCGTTCCAAACGGTTTGAGTTAGGTTCGGTCCCAATGTTCAAAATAAGAGAATCCGGACTGGACCGGATCCGTTAAATTTAAACGGTCCGAGTTAGGTTCCTCAAAATTTGGAACCGATCCGGACCATGCCCACCCCTAGTAGCAACCACATGTGTGGTGATCCATCTCTCTTTCAGGAGATGGATGAGGGGTTCAGACAAACGGTCCGGCTAGGAAATCATACACGGATGAGTGTTGTTGGAAAAGGAAGTGTGAAGTTGTCTTTGAAAGGTGGAAACCACCTTGTATCAGAGGTGTTCTATGTGCCAGAGTTGAGAAATCGCCTTCTTAGTATCGGTCAACTACAGGAGAAGGGGTTAACTGTCCTAATTCAATCACATCAGTGCCAAATCTACCATCCTTCAAGAGGTTTGATTATCCAAGCTGATATGACAGCCAACAGAATGTTTGTTCTGTTGTCAACTAGGCAAACCAAGTAGGAAGATAAAGAAGTGTGTCTTCAAGCAACCATTCAAGACTTAGCTCATCTTTGGCACCGCCGATATGGCCATCTCAGCTACACGGGTCTCAAGACTCTGCAAAACAAAGGAATGGTAGGAGGATTACCGAGTTTATCTGAATCCGATATTGTATGTAGTGATTGCCTGAAAGGGATAGGCAGTGTGAAGCTTCATTCCAAGACCGAACATGGGAATGGGATAGGCAGTGTGAAGCTTCATTCCAAGACTTGAAACTGGCCGTGATGAAAGATCCAGTATTGGCCTTGCCAGACATCACCAAGCCCTTTGAAGTGCAAACAGATGCATCTGATTATGCCTTAGGGGGAGTTTTGCTTCAAGATGGTCACCCGGTAGCATATGAGAGTCGAAAGTTGAATGATACAGAGTCCCGTTACTCAACTCAGGAAAAGAAATTACTAGCCATTGTACATTATTTACGGGTGTGGAGACACTACCTCTTGGGATCTCAAGTCCTTGTTAAAATGAATAATGCTGCAGCAAGCCATTTCCTTACTCAGAAGATGCTAACCTCCAAGCAATCTCGATGGCAGGAAAAATTAGCAGAATTTGACTTAGTATTGGAATACAAGCCAGGGCGCACTAACAATGTAGCTGATGCACTCAGTAGAAGGGCAGACCTTGCAGTGCTAACCCATACTGGTCCGAGTCACACCATCTTGGAGAAGATCAAAGCAGGCCTACAGACAGACCCACTAGCGAAGGCGATTACAGAGTTGATCAAGCAGGGCAAAACTCGAAGGTTCTGGATAAAAGATGGAGCAATACTCACAACTGGTAATCGCCTCTATGTTCCAAGAACTTTTGGTTTGAGGAAAGAACTTTTGAGAGAATGCCATGACACCCATTGGGCGGGACATCCAGGTTGGAGATGAACACTTGCATTGCTAGAAAGGGGGTACTATTGGCCGCAGATACAGGAGGATGTAATAGCCTATGTTCGAACATGTCTTATTTGCCAGCAAGATAAGGTTGAAAGAGATCGACCAATAGGCTTACTAGAGCCCTTGCGGGTTCCAACTCGTCCTTGGGAAAGTGTTTCCATGGACTTCATTACTGGGTTACCGAAAGTGGAGGATTTCAGGTGTATCCTTGTAATTGTTGACCGATTCTCAAAGTATGTGACCTTTGTGCCGATCGGACTGACTTGCACAGCCGAAGATACGGCGCAATTGTTCCTCAAGCATGTAGTGAAGTATTGAGGACTGCCCGAAAACATTGTTAGCGACCGTGATGCTCGCTTCACAGGAAAGTTCTGGAAGGAGTTGTTCAAGCTCTTGGGATCCAAACTTACTATGTCGACAAGCCAACATCCCCAATCTGATGGACAGACTGAGCGCTTTAACTCTATGCTCGAAGAATACCTTCGTCATTTTGTAAGTGCAAATCAGAAAAATTGGGTGGGACTACTTGATGTTGCACAATTCTGTTTCAACTTACGAAAGAGCTCAGCTACTCACTCCAGCCCCTTTCAGTTAGTCACTGGTCAGCAACCATTGACACCACATACAGTGCTTACCAGATACCAAAGACCCAACCCAAGAGCTCTTGAATTTGTCAAAGCCTGGCAGAAAAACATTGAAGTTGCTCGAGCCTATCTTGAGAAAGCCTCCCGTCACATGAAGAAATGGGCCGACAAGAAACGACGGATTGATCCTTTTGAAGTCGGGGACTTGGTATTGGTGAAGCTAGATATGTTCAACAAGTATAAACGGACAGCTAGAGCACACAACAATCTGTTTCGCAAGTATGAGGGACCGGTACAGATTATTGAGAAAGTAGGCAAAGTCTCCTATTGTGTCAAGTTACCACATTGGCTCTGTTTCACCCATCCTGTCTTCCATGCAAGTAACTTGAAGTCCTACCATGCAGATGCCACTGATCCCACAAGAAATGTATCTATTCGAGCATTGCCTAAGCATCCTACTAAGCCAGATCGAGAAGTGGAAGAAATCTTAGCTGACCGCCTCATCAACAACACAGGCCCGGATAGAGAGTATTTGGTCAAGTGGTAGGATGAGCCTCCTTCAGAGATCAGTTGGGAGCCAGTCGAGCATCTGCTGCTGTACCTCTCAAAGCTGGAAGAGTACTTGGAAAAGTTCGCTGCGAGGGCGTCAGCGAATTGAGTGTGGGAGAGTGTCAGGACTAGTATCGTTGGTCAGGGAAATCAAAGTCAGAGGCTTTTCAAGACTTTCCTAATGGTCTCAAAACTCAATGTTCCCTTTTGAAAAGTGCCCAAATGCTTAGCATCTATATTATAGGGGGAAGGTTTGAGTTCTTGACTGTGAGGACGTGTTGCCTCCATTGCATAGTCGGGCCAGACTGTACCGCTAGCAATTTTATTGTTTTCTTTGCATTGCTTTTCAACTTCAAACTTGTATTTCCATCGATCGATAGCATCGAACTAGTCTTGAGCAACGTCCTTTCGAACGTTCCTCCCCATTGTAATCTATTGAATGTTAATGAAAAATTTTGCTGACTATTGTGCATTGTTATATTGTTTACAGATTGATATTGTGCATTCTCAAGTTAATATTGTGCCCGTCAAAGTAACTACTCATAGGCTTACTAGTGAATTGGATAGCTAGTGCCGCACAGATTGCTAGTCCGTGACATTGTATGTAGTGATTGCCTAAAAGGGAAGCAACATCGGGATACTATTCCTAAGAAGGGCACATGGAGAGCAGCAGAGAAGCTTCAGCTAGTTCATGTGGACATTTGTGGACCAGTCTCTCCCATCTCTAACAGCCGCAAGAGGTATCTCATTTGTTTCATTGATGATTTCAGTAGGAAAGCCTGGTTCCATTTTCTTGTTAGTAAAGCAGATGTCTTTGCTTCTTTTAAACTGTTTGAGAGTTCTATGGAAAAGGAGACTGGTTTTCCCATTAAATGCTTAAGAACAGATCGTGGAGGGGAGTTCACGTCAAGTGAATTCAATGATTTCTGTAGACATAATGGGATAAAGAGGCAGTTGACCACCCCCTCCACACCGCAACACAATGGTATAGCAGAGAGGAAGAACAGGACTGTGATGAATATGGTGAGGAGCTTATTTATCGAAAAAAATGTCCCAAATAACTTCTGGGCTGAGGCGGTAAATTGGACATTCTATGTTCTCAACAGGTGTCCAACGTTGTCACTCAAAAATATGACGCCGGAAGAAGCTTGGAGCGGCGTGAAGCCTTCTGTTGGACACTTCAGGGTTTTTGGCAGTCTTGCACATGCACATGTCCCTGATGCTCGAAGGACAAAACTTGAAGATAAAAGTCGCAACTATGTTTTGCTTGGAGTAAGTGAGGAATCAAAAGGGTACAGACTATACGATCCACTGTCAAAGAAGGTTGTGGTTAACTGGGATGTTGTCTTTGAGGAGGACAAGAAGTGGAACTGGGATGATAGCTATGAAGAACAAATTAAGGTGGACTTGGAATGGGGTGATGAAGAAGAGCATCATGAGTCTGACGAAGAAGCTGTAGAAGGAAGCAATGAAGAGAATGCAGATACGGGAGAGAGTAGTGAAAAGAATGCAGATATGGGAGAGAACAAGGAAGAGGTTATGGGAGAAGTTCGAAATAGAAGAGCACCAACATGGATGGAGGATTACCATTCTGGTGAAGGTCTCTCTGATGAAGATGTCCAAGCCAATATGGCTCTGATTGCTAGTTCAGATCCGACCTGTTATGAGGAAGCAATAAAAGATGAGGTTTGGAGGCATGCGATGGATACAGAAATGAACGCAATCAAGAAGAATGGGACTTGGTTTGCGACTGACTTGCCAAAGGGAGCTAAAAGAATTGGAGTCAAATGGGTCTATAAAACTAAATTGAATGAACTTGGAGAAGTGGAGAAGTGGAGAAGTACAAAGCCCGGTTGGTTGCAAAGGGCTACGCACAACAACACGGAGTTGATTATGAAGAGGTATATGCTCCTGTAGCACGCATGGACACAGTACGAATGATCCTAGCCCTTGCAGCACAGAGAAGTTGGAATGTGTTCCAACTAGATGTGAAGTCAGTCTTTCTCCATGGGGAGCTCAACGAAGACGTTTATGTTGAGCAACCAAGAGGCTATGAGATGAAGAATCATAAGCATAAAGTGTACAAGCTCAATAAAGCCTTGTACGGACTCAAGCAGGCACCTAGAGCATGGTTCAGCCGGATCGAGTCGTACTTCTTGAGATAAGGTTTCGAGAAGGACGATAGTGAGCAGACTCTCTTTACTAAAAACGACAAACAAGGTAAACATCTGATCATTAGCTTGTATGTTGATGATTTAATTTATACTGGAGATGATGAAGTCATGATGTGTGAGTTTAAGAATTCTATGATGAGAGAGTTTGATATGTCGGATTTGGGCAAGATGAGGTATTTCCTTGGTATTGAAGTAATGCAATTTGATGGGGGGATATTTATAATCCGTAAGTCCACATGTCGATCGCAGAGCCAACATTTCGCTATCCGCTTGTTCCTGCGGGAAGTGCGAAGAGCGGATATTTATAAGTCAAAAGAAGTATGTGTCGGAAGTTCTAAGAAGGTTTGGGATGGAGCACAGTAATTTAGTTCAGAATCCAATCATTCCAGGGTTCAAAATCTCTAAAGATGCAAACAGCGTAGAAGTGAATAGCTCGTTTTACAAGTAGCTGGTAGGGAGTATGATGTACTTAGCAGCTACAAGGCCTGACATAATGTATGCAGTTAGCTTGATTAGTAGGTACATGTCAAGGCCAACAGAACTTCATCTCTTAGCAGCCAAGAGAATTCTGCGTTATTTACAAGGAACCGCTGGTTTTGGTATTCTTTACAAGAAGGGAGGGAATAGAGAGTTGATTGGATTCACTGACAGTGTCTATGCTGGTTGTGTGGAAGATAGGAAGAGCACATCGGGGTATGCTTTTATTTTGAGTGGGGCTGCAGTGGCCTGGTCCTCACGCAAGCAACTAATAGTCACACTCAGTACAACTGAAGCTGGATTTGTTGCAGCTGCAGCATGCACTTGTCAAGCAATATGGATGAAAAGGGTTCTTAAGAAGCTTGGTTATGAAGGCAGTGAAAGTTCCATCATCTTCTGTGACAATAGTTCGTCCATCAAGTTGGCAAAGAACCCTGTAATGCATGGCAGGAGCAAGCACATTGATATTCGTTTTCATTTCCTGCGTGAATTGGTGAACAAGAGAGCTGTGCATTTGAAACATTGTGGAACACAACAGCAAATTGTAGACATACTTACCAAACCGCTCAAGCTGGAGTCATTTCAGAAGTTCAGGAAGGAGTTGGGAGTCTGTGATGCACCAAAAGTAAACTAGCTGCTTAGACAGCCTAGTTTAAGGGAGGGAATGATATGTTTTAGTTGTTAGTCTATTTGAATAAATGTCTTAGCCGTTAGGGTTTTTGTTATTTGATTTGGTCAAGTATATTACCACATTCTAGTTACAACGTGGGCCGTAGTTTTTGCTTCTAGTTGATCATGTAAAGCTATTTAATAGCTGCAATTTCTCATTCAATAAAACAAGTCATTCCCAGATTGTTCTTGAGTTCAGTTTATCTAACATGAACTATGGGGACTATCTTTGACGTACAATGTGAGATAGTGATTCAGCCCAATGAAATCGAATGATCCTTTCAGTGATTCAGATTCATTTTTGGTGAAAGATGGCAATCTTGAGCCAACATTCTGCTTCATAATCTTCGGATAGTCTCCATAAATGAGGGGTTCAATAAGCCTGCAATTCATGTCACAAAAACAAACCGTCTAAATGTGGTTGGTCCATCTGAAATACACTGGAATCAGAATTGGACTCAAAGAACATACACCTAAACACTGTTGTGAAAGAAATGTCTAATATGTAGAAAAACTTCATACACTAAATAGACTTATAAATATACACATGTATGTACTTACCAACCAGTGAAGAAATCATTCGCTCTTTGAGTTGCCTTAACATCTTCTCTCATTTTCTTGTTTGTTCAACTAATCACATACTTTGTTTAATAAAAAATGTAAAATTATTAAATAAATAAAAAAAACATAAATGGCTAGACTTAATTATCAAATACTGGAATCTGTTGAGATCTAAACACTTTGGAGTCTCCATCCAACTTATTTAAAACACTATCAACTTATTTTAAACACTTTGGAGTCTCCATCCAACTTATGTAAAACACTATCAACTTTGTAACTCCTTCAGTGGGCACCCTTGAAATCATGATTCAAACATATGTTGTTTTTCTTTCAGATGGAGGAGGACTAGAATAGCAGGTCATGCAACCAGCTGTAAATCCAATGAAGGAGAATAATTCAATCCAAAATTGATTCTTTCCAAGTCTTGCTATACTGTTTATCTCTTTATGGAGTTTCATACAAATAACTGAGAGAGTAATAGAATTGTCACTTTCTTCTCTTCTGTTCTCTGTGGAGCTCCAAATCCAGATTCAGTTTCCTTGCTGTAACAATTCTTTAAAGTTGTTTCTGCAAAAGGAGGAGGAGGAGATGGCAGCAGTAGCTCAAGTGGTATGTCCATTCTTTGGAGTTGTGTTTGAAAGACTCAAGTCTTTAATCTACAAGGACCATATCAAGAAGCTTGGTCCATTAGTGAAAGAGCTGAAGAATCTTTACAGAACTTTCTGTAAAATAAAAGAAGTCCTCAATGATGCAGAGGAGAGGCAGTTCAAGGAAGAGGCTGATGGAATTCGGTTATGGTTACAAGAGCTGAACGATGCAGCATACGAGGCTGATGATGTCCTTGATGATTTTGAATATGAAGAAGGTCTACAGCAACTAGCCTCTGAGGAAGCCACAAGCAGCAGCAACAACGTAAGCGAACTTCATGGGAAAATTCAAACGCTCAATAAGAATTTTCATGAGTTGGCCGAAGAATGTTCAGGGCTTGAGTTGCGAAAGGAGAAGGAAAAGAGCGTGGTAGTATCTCTGGAACGTATAACTATTTCTCTCTCGACTGAACCCAAAGTTTATGGGAGAGACGAAGACAGAGAAAAGTTGGTGAAGCAATTGCTTGGCTCAGCTTACTTGACTTTGGACCAATTTCGTACCCAAGGAAGCAATTATTGCGCTAAGCACCCAACAGCTAGTCGGGGGCCAGTGCTTAACGAGGCAAGCAGCAGTAGTAGCAAGGACCCTATCTCCGTTTTCCCCATCCTTGGTATGGGGGGACTTGGCAAAACAACTCTTGCCCAACTGGTTTACAACGATGAGCGAGTGGAGAATCATTTCAAAAATAGATCATGGATTTGTGTTTCAGATGTTTTTGATATCAAACGTCCTATGAAAGCGATCGTAGCCTCTATTTCAGGAAGTGAATGTAATCTTGAAGACTTGGAACCTCTCCAACAGCGCCTTCGAGAGGAGGTACATGGCAAGAGATTTTTGCTTGTGCTAGATGATGTATGGGAAGAAAGCCAGGAAGAATGGAACAAAATTATGAGATTTTTTGAAGGTGGAGCACAAGGTAGTTCAATTATTGTGACTACTCGTCTACCAACAGTAGCATCCATCACGAGCAAACTTCCTTCTCACTGCCTAAACGGTTTATCAAGTGAAGATTGTTCGGCTTTATTCAAGCAATATGCATTTGGTCCGGGAAATGAAGAGAGTGCAGAGTTGGTGAAGATCGGCAAGGCAATTGTGGAGAAGTGTAAAGGTTTGCCCTTAGCTGCAAAAGCTATGGGAGGATTGCTTCGCTTCAAAAACAAGAAAAATGAATGGCTTGAAGTCAAAGATAGTGCAATTTGGGAGCTCCCTCAAAGTAGCGTGAAAGGCATATTACCAGCATTGAGATTGAGTTATTACCACTTGTCATCAATGTTGAAACAATGTTTTGTTTATTGCTCGATTTTTCCCAAAGATTTTGTCATTGAAAAAGAAAGGTTGATTAAATTGTGGATGGCTAACGGTTTGGTGCAATCCCGAGCAAAAATAGAGTTGGACGATGTTGGGAATGAGATTTTCACTGCTTTGCTACAAAGATCCTTCTTTCAAAACGTAAAGCATCATGGATATGGGGGCATAACAACATGTACGATGCACGATCTTGTGCATGATCTCGCAAGTCATATTGCAGGGGATGAATATTTTGTTGAGGATGTTGATAGTGCACGAAATATTACAGAAAGAACTCGCCATTTGTCCCTATTGTCTTATGGGGAAGTACCACACAGATCCTTGCCATGTTTACGCTCTCTAATTCGGTTACGTGAAATGTGCCGCGTGACTCCAAAGTTTGTTTTCTCGGATTTTATCCTCTTACGAGCATTGGATTTGAAATCATCTAGTATTGAAGTGGTGCCAGATTGCATTGGTGAAATGACACATCTCAGGTATCTAGACCTTTCTTTCAATGGTTTTACATCGCTGCCAGAGTCTATTTGTAGGCTTAGAAATATGCAAACGTTGAGACTTAGTTGTTGTTCTAAACTTGAGTCATTGCGGGGAAATTTTGGAAACATGAGCAACCTGAGACACCTAAATGTTGAAGGATGTGAGAGGTTAAGAGGCATGCCAATTGGGATTGGGCAATTAGCTTGTCTTCAAACATTAAGTCACTTTATGGTGGGCAAGGGGAGTAGAAGTGGTATTGGTGGGTTGCAATTGCTGAATAACCTTAGAGAAAATTTAAAGATATTTGGGCTTTGGCTCGCGAAAACTTCAAGGGAGGCTAAAGAGGCAAATTTGATGGGCAAGAATAATGTACATACATTGAGGCTATATTGGTCAAACTACTCTAGTTATGAACGGTTAAAGTTAAACCGACGTGGACGACGGCGGCAACGAAAGGTGATGGAAGGCCTCCAACCTCACGTAAATGTCAGAAGATTGTTTGTTGAAGAGTATCGAGGAGTGACCTCTCCAAGTTGGTTGACACCTATGTTAGTCCCAAATTTGGTGGAAATATCTCTGTATAATTGTACATGGCAACATCTTGGATCTCTAAGGAGACTTCCTTCCCTTAAAGTTTTGGGGTTGTGTGGTATTGATTCACTGAAATTCATTGAGGAGAAAGAGGTGGTGGATGATGCAAGTGCAGGAGGAGGATTCCCGTCGCTGGAAGAACTAATTTTGCGGAGGATGCCTGATTTGGAGGGATGGTCATCTTCAACAACATCTCAAGCAGCAGCAGCAGCAAGTGCAGAAGAAGGATTCCAATGGCTAGAAGGAGTAAGGTTGGAGGATCCTATGCACAATTTGGAGGGATCCTCGTCATCAACGTCTCAAGCAGCAACAGTAGCACCATTCCCTTGCCTCAAAAGCCAAAGCGCGAAGAAACTTGAAAGATGCCCAAAACTGAAAACAGGAGGAGGACTCCCATTGTCATTGTCATCGTCATCCTTGTCTCAAGCAGCAGCAGCAACACAGGTAGCAGCAGTATTCCCTTGCCTCAAAAGCGTGAGAATCTTTAGTTGTCCAAAACTGAGAAGAGGAATCCCATTGGCATGGTCCCCTGTCCAAGATGTTTACATTGATGGCACTAGATGCAATGGAATGGTTCTGGCTTCACTGCGAGACCTCCCTTCCCTTCCTTCTCTTCAAATTGCTAGGTTTGGCGAGATGGAGTATTTTCCATCAGGCACGCTAACTAACCTTACTGCTCTCCACGACTTGAAGATCAGCCATTGCTACAACCTGAATGCTCTTCCTGTAGAACTGTATAGTCTCACTACACTGACAAAGTTGGAGATTTCTTATTGCCCCAAGTTGGTTTCATTGGCAGGGGAGAGAGAGGAGGGACTCAAAAGCCTCCCCTCTCTCAAAACCCTTTTCATTGATCGTTGTGCAGCTTTGGAGCACTTGCCTGAGCTCAACAAGGCTTCTCTCGTTAATCTGAGAATTGCTGATTGTCCTGAGATGGAATTCTCCAAGGAGGATTTTGAGCAACTTGTAGTCCTTAAAGAACTTCGATTGACTGGGTTGCCCAAGTTGACGTGTTTTCCGGAGGGGATAAAACACTCTGCTGCAACACTTAGGCATCTAAAATTCCATCCTTCTTCCGAATATGGTGCAGTGGTGGACTTGCCGGATTGGATTGGTACTACTTTAACCTCACTTGAGTATTTGGAAATTGATGCTCTCGAGAATTGGAAAGTGTTGCCACAATGGATGCAACACCTCGCTGCTCTTGAACAACTAAAGATCTATAAATGCAATGAAGAACTAGCACACCGATGGGAGAATAGAGACAGGCAGAGAGAAGAGAACAACAACTTCAACATGATTGCCCATGTTCCACATATTACTCTTTTCAGGAAGCTACTAAACCCAAGTGGTTAAGTTTATTAAGCTCCTATCTGTGATCATGGTAAGATCCAAAAACACCCTAAACCCTCCTTCAGAATGCCATATATTTTATTTCATTGTTACCTTTCTTCAATTACTGCCTTTTGAGACTTAAATTAACATAATTTTTTTCCCAGTTCTTTTTATTGCTTTTATTCAAGTAGTGCGAATCCTTTCCTTTTTCCCCTGTCCAACATGAAGCCTCATCCTTCAAGTCCCCAAACAAAAACAAGTTTGTTTTCTGACTTTCCTTTAATGAGTTTTTTCTGATGGTCATCGTATTCTTTGTCACCAAATCTTTATTTATGCAAACCTTACGTCTCCTATATGCAGAACATCTCATTACTTGCATTCCAGCAACAAGCAGCAGGTTTGTTTCTTCTGGAATTTTATGGTACATCTGTTATTTCTCAGTCTTTTGTTTAGCTAGAAATGATGATGGATCATGTTGTGTTATGCAAAGGATGCGAAGACAAATACGTATTTTGCTTCAATTAGTTATCTTCAAGTATTTGCATTGACAATAGTTAATCGCTTCTTTTTCAAATTTTGGTGGTTTTTTTTTTTCTCAATTCAATTTATTTCACGCCTTAACAACCCATAAAGCATTATATAAACTACACACTTACCATATTCACGGAATATGATTCCCCCAGAACACAATCCTTCCTCAATTTTAACTAGTTGCAGTGTCATTCTCGGACCAATCTCTTGAAGTTTTACAGCACTTTTGTTAGTAGCTCGGTTCACTCTACCAAGATCATTTGTAAGACTAACTGTCGCAGCTTCTTCATCTCCTTCACTTTCGGATCCATAACCAGCTCTTCAAAAATGATAACACAAAATCACGAGCAAGAATTCTTATTAAGCTTTAAAAACACTCAAAAGGCTTTCAAAAGCTATTAAATAAATAAAAATGAGCAATCATCAATATTGTTTAATTTCTTTGTGCAGCTAAAGGAATCAGTGTTAATTCTCTCAAAACGCCATCATATATGTCGAAAGGCAATTCATTGATTTACCTTGCATTTCTTCTTTTGTACTAGCAAAATCAGCTACCACAGAATCTAACCCAGTTTTAACACAAGAGACATAAAAATGTAGGTTTTTTACCTTTACATTATAACCTTATCTGTATACATTTGCAAATGTGGATCGGAAAGTAAGCACTCGCCTAATTCGGGGATGGAGATGGATATTAGGTGTTTGGAGGGGAAAGATGCGGAACAGAAATGCGGGAGAGATTAATATTGACAGTTTTAGATGAAATACAGAATGTTGAGGGCATATTTGCATACCTAGGGGTGGGGGTGGTGATGCATGGAGGTTGTTTGTTGACAGTCAGATAGTGATGGCCAGGTGTTCTTGTCCATCCAAAGGTATAAGTCATTGGTTCCAAGTGGTGGTGGTGAGAAGTTAAACAGGTTTGGTCTACACGACAATTTAAACCACAGTTTCAAGCTCGGAAGCTCAAATCAAACATGGCAAGGCTGTGTATCGTGGTACAAAGTCTGGCAAGGCAAGTGCATTGGTGGGGAATCAACCTAGAAGATAGTGGTTGAGATGGAGCCTTAGGTGGAACTGTGGAAGTGGAGCGTTTCCGTGGAAATTTAGGAAAAATCTACGTTCTATTGTTTTGGCTTTTATACCTAAAAAATGTTGTAAAGCGAGGCAACCATCAACTGTCTTAATGGTATACAACTACTCTACTAGCCTAGGATGCACAGACTCGGATACGCGTGTCGTATCGGATACGGATACGACACGGCGACTCGACAATTTTCAAAAAACTAGGATTCGGGGACTCGGCGACACGTCAATCAAATCTTATTTTTATTTTTATATTTTATTAAAAAATTATTAACATAATGTCATAAGATAACTCAAAAACAATAATTAATAATCCAAACATATAAAACATCAAGATGCATTAAAGATTGATAGTTTGATACATAACTCAAAAATATCAACTTTAAGTCCCAAAAAAAGGAACGTCAACAAAAAAACAAAAAATACATAGATTTCATTTCGTAGACAAATAAGGATTGATTAGCAGTTTGTAACCACAATACTAAAATACAATTCAAATTTCAAAGCCATCTAATCAGATGCATACCTCTCCAGGATGCCGAGTGTTCATAGCATGAACATCAAGCTTGTAGTTATGTTGTGGAATCAACTGTGATGCATCCGATGAATGTGCCTGGGTGTTCTGCAAACCAAAAATAACTAATAGAGTGAGTGATTTGGAACACCTGATAAAACAATATAGTAAAGGTACCCCATTCATCGTGAGTTTAAGGCCAAACTCCATCACTGCACATCATATCAATATCTAATATCTATATGCGAATTCCTATGCCATTTGAAACCAAACATTACATGAGATACAAACAGAGAAAGTAGATACAGTGTGAGTTGATGGTGACTGAAAATGTTTCACTCAATCAAGGGGCATATGTTTATTTGAAAACCGAAATCATGTTGTGAAGGTGTAGGGTGTACCAATGAAGAGGGAAAACAGATGGAAAAAATAAGATGGAAAAAATAAACAGTTCTTTCTTCTTCTTCCCACACAAAAAATAAGCTAATAATCAGTGAATCACACACAAAACACACAAAAAAAAAAAAAAAAAAAAAAACAAGAAGAATAAACACCAACAGTGAGTGACTGAGTGAGAGTCGAGCGAGAGAGACGAACCTGGTAAGCTCTTTCTAAGCAACAGTGAGAGTGACTGAGCTTCCGACTCCGACAGACTCCTCTAAGCAAGGTAAGCTCTTTCTTCTTCTTCCCTTCCTTCTTTCTCTTATTCGGTTCTTCCTCTTCCTTCTTTGTTCTTTCTTTTCTAGTTTTCTTCCTCAGTTCCTCGCCTCCTCAGTTCCTCCTTTCTCGCCTCCTTTCTCTCTGGTTCCTCGCCTCCTCTGGTTCCTCCTTCCTCGGTTCCTCGCCTCCTCGCCTCCTTTGGTTCCTCGCCTCCTCAGTTCCTCGCCTCTCTGTCTGTTTGAGCAATAAGCCAATAACAAAACCAAAAAAACGAGATTTAGGTTTTAATATTAGGGCTTGTGATCTTAACCATCCGATCTTATCAAGATCTGAAAAAAAAAAAAAAATTTAGCAACCGAATCCTGACCGTGTCCATGTCGTATCCTGACCAGGTCAAGTTGACCGATACGTTGACCGCGTGTCGGATACGTATCCGACGCGAATCGCACGCGTATCCGTATCCGACTCGCGTTTTCATGGATTCAGCAGGGTTTTTCCGCGAATCCGTGCTTCACAGCTACTAGCTTGAATGACGATTTCGAATATCCAGAAAAGAAAGAAATATTACCTGGTAACAAACTCGATTTCATCTTGGAGACTCCTTAAATCAGGCAACTGACGATTCTGCACAATTTTTCTAATTCTACGCGAGACACCAACAGGCTGTAATCTGATTGAATAATGCCTGAAATCAATAAGCTTTGTCTCCTTATTGTAATTAAGCAACACAATACGCTGGCATGAAGAAAGCTTAACCTAAAAAACAAGAGAAGAAAAGAATGATATTAGTCGAACAAAACACAATACAATATAAGGGAAGCAAAGTCAATATTTCATAAAAAGATAACATGAGGCACTTACAGTATTAACATCGATGACAGGAAATATATTCTGAAACATTATAGTTGTAAGCTTTAAATGTTGATCTCCTGACCCAAAACCAAAGAGGACAATCTGAAGTCACTGCTAATTAATTAGACAAAGTTGATGCAGCAACAAAAAGGATGAGTTCATGCACAAGAGATCTCTTCAGTTTAGACCAAAAAAAATGATTAGTCTGAATTGCCTATACATACTTCGTTAGACTTCTGACTTCCATTACTTAATCATTACCTTTTACCAATCACTACTGGTATGTCCTTGTTATTTCAAGGATTACATTAGCTCTCTCTTTAGGATAGTTGGAATCTTGCACGGGATGAACTACATTTAAACACCACTACCGCCTTATTGCACGGGATGAGCTACGTTTAAACACCACTACCGCCTTATCCCTCGCAGTTCTCACTGTGAATCAAAGTAAACGCAACATTAATTTAGTACCATAGTCCTTCCTACAAGCTTTGCTCTAGTACCGGGGTTGAGAGAATGTGCGCACATCTGCAACAGCTCTAGCAAAGTGTTGGTGGTCTTTGCATATTTTTTTTAAAATGAAACTTTATCTGAAGACCAGGGGGAACATTTATACAAATCCAATAATTACTGTGAAAAATGAGATGACGTACTAAGACTTGGATCATTGTCCGAAATCTTCATCACTGAAGTTTTCTTCTTCAGGAAATTAGAGTACCAGTTGGCTGATGACTTGAACTGTCTCTTTAACTCCTTGTCCTCAAAGTCCACATGAACGAGCCCATAGCGAGATGTGTAACCTGATAAAAACTCGAAAACGTCCAAGAATGACCACACAAAATACCCTTTGGTTCTTGCACCATTCCTGCAAAATACCAACACAAATCAATCCATTAGACTAGAAACCCTAATTTACTTGAACGCGATATTGAACAATAGAACAGTGCAACTGCACCTGATTGCACTTTGTATGACTTTTAAGTACCCATTTATGTAATCAATTCTGGCAGTGTCGTTAAGTGTCTCATTGTAAGGTCCTGCATAACCTGAAACAAACATGGTCTGTGATCATCAAAGATGAACTTGCCTACGTACAGGCAGTGTCAAACAATGTATACACGTTAGAAAAATGGAATTACCATTTTCTTGAATGTAAACGGGGGAATTTCCATAATTGTCCCTAAAGTTCTCCAGTATGCCTTTCATACCAGATGGATTGTTGCGTGCACTAGTACTTGGGTCAAATGCACCAGGAGGGGTCTCTTCTTCAGTAACTGCAATGCAGATTCAAATAACAGTCAATTATCACAATTGCATATTTTCGAGTGTTGTGAATTTTCAAATTCTTGAAGATTTTCATTATGAGGGGATAGTTGACCTGAAAAGTTAACATCCATATCTGTGTTAAATCCTCCTGGGCCAGTCTTTGAACTATGGGGACCGTCTTTGACGTACAATGTGAGATAGTGATTCAGCCCAATGAAATCGAATGATCCTTTCAGTGATTCAGATTCATTTTTGGTGAAAGATGGCAATCTTGAGCCAACATTCTGCTTCATAATCTTCAGATAGTCTCCATAAATGAGGGGTTCAATAAGCCTGCAATTCATGTCACAAAAACAAACCGTCTGAATGTGGTTGGTCCATCTGAAATACACTGGAATCAGAATTGGACTCAAAGAACATACACCTAAACACTGTTGTGAAAGAAATGTCTAATATGTAGAAAAACTTCATACACTAGATAGACTTATAAATATACATATGTATGTACTTACCAACCATTGAAAAAATCATTCGCTCTTTGAGTTGCCTTAACATCTGCAGTTGCATTTGTCATAGGAATAAACCAGATGGCATAAAAATTCAAGCCTATCGTACCATTTTGCGTGGCCTGCAATACACTTATTGAACTCATTGTCTTGAAAAACCTTCTAATAAGAGGTAGAGTATGACTTACATGGTATTTGTCCCTGTACATGGTCACAACAGATGAATGTGCGAGTAAAATATTGTGTATCCCTTTGTATGGTTCAACAGACAAATTCCCTGCACTGCAGTTATACCAGCGCCCTGGAGGTGAACATCACCGAGGTGGAAACTGTCCAGTTTCATAAGATGATATGGCCATTATGTTTGGTTCATTTATGGTGGTCCAATGGGAGATTCTGTCACCAAACTCTCTGAAACACACATCTGCATAGGCAGTGAAGTCATCACTGGATGAAAACAACACAAAATAAAGGTCAAAATGAAATTATGTATATTGGGTTATAGTTAGAAAGGAGGGTACGTCGTATAAACAAAGGGGATGAAATTACACAATTTTTGGGCTCAGTCATCCTTTGTATTCATCTTCAAGTATTTGAGGAAGATCTAAATGGTAAAGGGTAGCATGTGGTTCAATCCCTAGAGTTCACAGATAAATAATGAGGAAGATCATTAAAATATATGCCTCATTAAGCTCAAATTAATGGATGAAAAGGATACCATGATGGACCAATTCATTGATGAGATTATTGTAATACTCGAGGGCTTTTGGGTTGACGGCTCCTCTTCCATCTACATGGATAGAACAATGGCAAGTTTATACCAACATAAAAGATGTAAATGGCAAAGTAAAACGGTCGTGTGACTTAGCATACTAGGAAGGAGTCTTGACCAAGATATGGAGAATCTGTAGGCTTCGAGTCCCACTTTACTCTTTAGCATCACATCCTCCTATAACAATTGATAACAATAGTTACAGATAATTAGGAACAATGTTATACATGACTCTTTCAAGAGACAGCTACAATTCTAGATCAGTTTGATTTTTTCGGTAAGTGATTTAATTATGTGCAAGACAAGACAACGAGAGAACCCACGCTATTTCAGCGCCTAGTTCAGAAAGTTTGAATTAAATAGAACTTTTCTAATTCTTTTGGAATATAAAACTGGAAAACTAATGTTAAGATTTGATAACAATGGAGTGGTAGTCTTATATGTATGCAAGTTTTAATTTGAAAAGTTACACCTGAAGATGTTGGTGTGTTGAGCGCGTGCGCACCTAGGTCCACTATACATAGCAACGATATTGTGCTATTAGGGAGTGGACTATCTCCTTACTTGATATGGGACTATTCAAACCAACTTTATCCCAACAGAAGAACCTATAACGGCACCACAATAAACATGCACACAATAACGAAAAAGGAAAAGAGTACAAAGACGGGCATGTCTCACCTTATAATTGTGGTATCCGTCGCTTGCCACATCTCCAGTGCTCTTATCAGGCATGTTACCTGCTCACAATAAATAAACTTCAATTCATCAATTTCTCTAGTAAAAACTACATAATTCATGCATTTAATTCATCTTTAACAGGAGCCGAAAATCCTATATAATATACAAAAATATTTCACTAGGGAAATAAGACGTCAAAAGTGAATTCTAAAATCAGTGGTTTACCAGCTTGAGTAAAAGTGTCCCATATGCTGAGTGTCTTTCCATCCTCTGTTACTGCTCCTTCATACTACAAGCATACACAAATTATGATAAGTAAGATTTGGTTTTTAATAAATTTGTTCAATCAAGATGGGAGGAAGTACAGAGACAGAACTGATAAGCGGACGTTCCAGCACCAAAAACAAAGTCTGATGGAAAATTGTCTCTGCTAAATTTTGGGGTGTTTTCATCCAAACCCAATGCTTTGATTATTCTCCCACTCTTATAACGGAGGTTGAAGGTGGGTTGTTTGAGAGTTTAAATCAATTATCCGCAGATTTGTTGGGCAGGAGTAGGTTGTGTTGAGATTTCCTGATCAATAAACAAAGTTGATGCATGATAAACAAGTAGTAGTATACTATTATTGCTGATCAAATTACACAAAATTCCTGTGCGATCATCAAGAGTTGTTGAGAACACGTCTATCAACATTATACATATAATAAGTAATAAAACTGGGAGCTAAAAGAGGGGCTCCTCTCTCGGTGGATCTGAATAGAGACCAACAGCCCCCAACTTCCAGAGAGCAAGCTTTGCTTTTCCTGGTCTCGCCTCCAAGCTTCAGAGCGGCGTGAGGAGAGCAGCGCCTCATCTCGCCTCCGACAGATCTGAGTGAGATTGGCTCTCAGGTTTGCATTTTCTGAGTGAGGAATAGCGGGAGAAGAGATCGACGACCCGCCTCGTCTTTGTGAGGCCAGCGTTAGGAGAGAGTTGTTCCCAGATCTGCATCTTGCGAAGAAGGGATCTGAGGGAGAGTTGGCTTGCTTCTCTATCTTTTGTATGATCTAATCTAGAAGAAGATACCCTCTCCTCAAGACAGAGAGAAGACAGGCTTAGAGGAAGACAGCCGCCAGAGAGAAACAAGTGAAGCAAAACATGCAATCGAAATCGCCGCCGCCAGAGAGAAGACGAAGAAGCCATTAACGTTTCAGAGAAAGAGAAAGCACGCGACGAACCACTCCGCGCTGGGACACAGGCTTAGAGGAAGACAGCCGCCGCCGCCAGAGAGGGTGCGAGAGGGCCTGCGAAGCACAGTGCACGACGAACCACTCCGCGCTGGTAGCTTGACCGCCGCTCTGCCGCCGCCACTGCCTTTGCTTGGTGCTGTAGGTCTGGCTAGGGCAGGGTACACCGTGGTATGACGGCTCCTCTAGCCGTCAACACTTCCTCTCCCCCAATAGGGAGTAAGGAACCTCCGAAAGAGGCTTCTAAGCCTTCTTTCGCCCAAATACTTGGAAAAATACTGGTTGATGAGGTTAAAGAAACAAATGTCGAGGGAACTAGATTTCGGAAAGAAGGAGAGATAGCCATTGGGCTTACGGCATCTGATGAAAAAAGTGGGGAAGCTTTCATGGAAAAACATGTGATAGTCTTAAAGTTCTCTAGCTACAGACCAACATTGGAAGATATTCGAGATTCGATACATCGAACCTGGGGGATTCTAGGCGATTTCTCGCTAGGTTTGCTAGATCAACGTCATGTTCTTGTTCGGCTTCAATCTGAGGCAGAAGCAAAGAAAGTCTTGGCAAGGGACTCGTTCTTGATTCGGGGAGTTCGATTCAAAGCTTTCCGCTGGCATGATGGTTTCAGTCTGAAAGTAGACCCGATATCGGTTCCACTATGGGTAGAGTTGTCTAACTTGCCTTTGCATTTATTTCATCCCCCTCTTTTGAAAGCAATTGTGAACTCTTTTGGTGTCTTTTTGCGCATGGATGATCATACTCGATGTCTTTCACGCCCGAGTTATGCCCGTGTTTGCGTGGAGATGACTTTGACGGAAAAGTTACCGAGTAGAATTTGGATAGATAGATCTAACAATAGGGGCTTTTGGCAAATGATTGAATATCCGGGTTTCAAATATTGTGATTATTGCTCATTGTTAGGACATCAGGAGGATTATTGCAGAAAAAAATTAGGTCATAAGGGCAATGTGAGAACACCCAACTTGGTGAAAGAAGAGAAGACTGAGAAACAAAAGGTAGAAGCCAAAGTCCTCAAGCAACAATATGTCCCAGTGGTTAAAAAAAATAAAATTTCAACGCCAGAAGCTGGAACTAGTGGTGTAAAGAATGATCAGGGTGAGGAAAGTCAGGAGGACGTTGGTGCTGAGAGGCCGATGGTCAAAGATTCGGGGAATGTCATGTTGTCAAACAAATTCGAGTCACTTACGGAGACCATAGTTGAAGACGAGAGTAATATAATGAATCATCAATTGCCTTGTAAGACGAAGGATCCAGTCAATGACATGGTAGAACCAGAAACAACGGAGGAAGGACTTCTTGAGGCGGGGTACACAGTGGTTGAGATTGCAAAAGCGATTCAAAAACAAGGAGAGACAATTTCAGGGCTTGCTTCGTCTCAGCCAGAGCGTGTTCTGCCAATTATAGAGTTTGCTTCGTCAGAGCAAGTCGCGTCACCAATTGTTGGTTTGGTGAACAGAACATCAAATGCTATAGATGATGATCCAAAGAAGTTGATCCCTAAGAAAAATGCGAATGATGACCAAGCTTTCATGCAAGAATGTGATAATGCTTCAGGTAGCAGCTCAAGGCCGCAGCAGAAAGCATACGAGTATGTTCACCAATTGGAATCAGGGAGGGCGCAGGGGGTTTCGACCAAGGCTGTAGGCGGGGATGTCGGGATCTCTAGCCCAGGGAAAAAGACGAGCAGTGGGAATGCTTCTCTACAGATAAATGCAATGATTTCAGGCAGCAACTCCGGGCCAACAAAGGAGGACGCAGTAGCTGAGGATGATCATGTTGACAGTGGGTTTGTCTATGGCTCTGGCAGTGGAGCTCACGTTGGTGCTCAGAATCGCGTTCAGAGTGGTGACAAGGTGCTTGACCGGAAGGTAGGGTTTTCAGCAGATGCGGGTATTGTACAAGATGACGAAGCTTTAGTGGATGCAATAGTACTTGAAGCACCGAATATAAAACATATTAACTATTTGGTTCGTAACGCTAACAGCGAAACCGAAATGGAGACCGATACTGACATTTCGGATACAATCAGTTCAGAAGAAGAAGATTTGGATGAATACACCATTAGGTCAAGAGTAGTGTCAGGTTTAAAGACAGACCAAATTCGAATATCGAAAAGATTTCATGCGACGGACTTCAGAGACATCAAGGTATATCCTCGTCGATCATCTAGAATGAAGAAAAGTAACAGCAAGTATAGACATTGATCTAGGGGTTTGGTCACTATTTATTTTGGGTTTGCTATGATGTAAGTCCTTTGGTTCTTTTTATCAGGTAAATCATGTACTCCCGACTGATGTAAAAGATTTTTTCAAGTAATAAAAAGCCTAGTATTCTTATTAAAAAAAAAAAAAAAACTGAAACAATATTCGAAGTCTTATAATGGGTCCAATGCAGAGCGCTCTGAGGCGATTTGAAGGGCAGAGTGGGTATTAATTTTTCGTTTTTGATTCTTTCAATCTTAGCGGTCCCAAGATCATTGGAGACGATCTCACCCATTGATTAAAGTGGCAGCTTGGTTTCAGCAAGAAAAACTAGGAAAAACAGCCGCCATCAAGCTTGTTTTCTGGCCGCCAAAGCTAGGCCATCACCGCACTAGGCCGCTCGCAAGCTAGGCCTCCGTCGCGCTAGGCCGCCACCACTCTAGGCCGCCGTCACGCTAGGCCGCCGTCACACTAGGCCGTCATCACGTCTCAGCTGCCATTCTGGCCGCTGTTACGCTCCCTGATTTCCTGGTTTGATTGTTGCTAGGTGCGGGCCTGGTTTGACCAGGTTGTTTGTTTTGGTATGTTGGCACCTATAAGAGGTTTGCGTTCGCCGTCATGAACTCGAAGAAGCTCACTCACACTCTCTACATAACATAATCTAAACCAACACACCGTTCACTCTGATTCAAGCTACCCTAAAATCATCCCCAAACATCTCTTACATCTACAACACCTCGAAGAAAAAAAAAAACACCCACTGATCCCTTCTTCTCCACTTGTTGTTACGGCGATAGTAAGAAACTTCTGACTGTTTGTCAAGGATATTACAAGCTCATGGTACTGCTAGAATCCCATGAGCTAGTGATTATGTTTTGGATTATCCAAGCTGGACATAACAATTTTTGCTTTTTTTAATCCCTTGACACTTGTCACCAAATGTTGCTGGTTAAATTCGACACTAAATTAGTGATACCATTAGTGAGTCATCACACTTTGACTGGACATAACATGTTGAGGGGAGATTATAAGCGAGCTCCTCCCTTCATTGCGCATTTAGAGATAGAGTCAATGAAGGAGTAAAATGCTCTCATTAATTTCATCGTAGAAGCTAACTTCTAACTCCTGAATGAACTATTTGTTTTGCTTCTGAATGAGCTGCTGATTAAAAACTGTAAAATTAAAAGGTGTTTGTTTTTAAGTAATGAATGAAAACTATTTGACAATTTTGCCCCACTTAGCTAAAAATTTTATGACATAAATATTGTACTTAAAATCATACCCAATAATTATTCAAATCCTAGAAAAATGTTACTATATCTTTCATTACAAGAATATCAAAATATGATCAAAGATGAAAAAGAGTTGAAAATATACATGAGGGGGAGAGTTGGAGAGACAAAGAAAAACTCGAAAATACAGAGAAATAAAACAAAGATGAATGAGAAAAATGAGATAAATTTCTTACCGGTTCCTTGTGAATATAGGTAAAACCACAATACTTGGTGAAGAGAATGAATGTGTGTCGTCTAAATTTAGCCGCTACTTATTTTTAAGAAGATGACATCAATTTTCATTACAAAATTATGTTAAGGTTATTATTGGAATAATTTTTTACTAAACACTCAGTGCTAAGTGATCAGCACCTCCCTTTTGCTTACTCCAATCTAGGGCTGGGCAAGTACGGGTAACCGGCCCAAAAGCTAAAAACCGAAAATCGGCCCGAAAAATTTGGGCCCGTGTTTATGAGAACCGAAACCGGACCGAGTTGACCGGGTAACCGAGGTCCCGATTAACCAATTTACGGGCCGGTTTCGGGCCGGTCTCAGTCTTAAGAGAAAAAAATAATTCTACAGTATAAAAAAAAAAAAAAAATTCATTCATCATATACAAAAATTATATCAAAAATTACCAAAAAAACAATACAACTAATTACAACAAAAAAAAATAAAAAAATCTTGATCTTCGACTTCGACCCGGTTACAGACGATCAAATCTGATCAAGATCTTGTTTCACCTGTCCAACGATCGTGCTCTTGTTCCACCTTACAGACGATCAGATCATCTGATCTGATCTGATCGAGATCAAAGATTTGATCTGATCTGATCTGATCGAGATCTGATCTGATCGAGATCAAGGATCTGATCTGATCGAGATCAAAGATCTGATCTGATCTGATCTGATCGAGATCAAAGATCTGATCCGATCGAGATCAAAGATCTGATCAAGATCAGATCCGAGATCAAAGATTTGATCAAGATCAGATCCTTGATCAAAGATCTGATCAAGATCAGATTCGAGATCAAAGATCTGATCACATCTGATCAAGATCAGATCCGAGATCAGATGGGGAAGGGAGGGGAGAGGGAGGCGGCGGTCGATCTCGTTCGAGAGGGAGGCGGCGGTCGATGCTTCACTGTGAGAGGCTTCGAGAGGGAGAGCGGCTTCGAGAGGGAGAGCGGCTTCGCTGTGAGAGGGAGAGGAGATGGAGGCGGATTCGTCTGTGAGAGGACTTCGCTGTGAGAGGGAGAGGAAAGGACAGGGAGACGGGAGAGGGAGGCGGATTCGTCTGTGAGGGAGATTCCATCAATGTTGTTTTAACTTTAACATATTTAAAGTAATACTATTTAAATTGGGCTGGGCCGGGCCGGGCCGGTTACCCGACGGACTTCAAAAATAGAAACCGAGGCCCGGACCAGACACTTCGGGCCGGGCCGGGCTTTTACAACCGAAATTTTTTTAATAAATAAAAACCGATCCGAACCGACCCGATCGGTCCGGTTGTCGGTTCGGTCCGGGTTTTCGGTCCTAAATGCCCACCCCTACTCCAATCAGTAGTATAACTTCTTATCAGAATAAAAAAACAAACACTCTAAACAAGGTGGTCCCTTTTGCTAATAGGCTGTTCTTAGCAATAGCATCAAACCAACACATGTTATATATTGTTGGATGGCCTTTAGTAGTGTTTTCATCGTGACATTGTTTTTTAAAAAACCTAAAACAGATATGGTTAAGAGGGACACAGCGGAAAGTAGGAAGGTTAGCAGCAGGCAGCAAGATAACGAGCTTCCTCACAGCAAATGACATTGTTTTATGTGGTACTGAGACAGGATTGATCAAGGTTCTATTACTGAACTTCACTAAAATTGTCTTTTAATAATTGTTCACCCATTTTGGTTCTAATGTTAATGCATTCAACTTCATGAACAACAGGGATGGATTCCTCTCTAACGGATGAAAGAAATTGCACAAAAACCACATTTTATCAAGGAAAGTTGTGATTGTAATATTTGGTGATCTCAGCAATGAAGTGAAGTTTTGACTTAATCAAGCAATGCAGATAATTGTTTCATAAGCAAAAGGTATAGTTTTGTTTCCATAGCGATCTCAGTTTTAGTTGAAATATCATTCTGTACCATAAATGTAAAAATATACTCAATCTCAGTGTGCACCTCAATGAAATTATTTAATTTTTCGTGACAACCCCTTGGGAGTTCAGTTCAATGCAAAGTTTTAGTACAAACATTGAGTTGGAGATGTGTTGTATAGAAAACTAGATTCTACGATGCTGTACAGCCAAAACTCTGTAGTCTTGGAAAGGGAGAGGAGGAACTTCATAGTAAATTTTTTTTCTTTACATTAATTTTATCCCAAACAAATTGTTAAGCTTTGTTGCTGGTGGGTAGCAAAGGAGTTTTATCCCAAATTTAAGCGAGCCAAATGAAAATTCTAGTAGAATATTATGTGTAGGTAGGTATTTGAGAATCAAGTAGAAGTAGAGGATACTGAATTAGTCAGTAAGAATATGACATGACAAAATTAAGAGACTCATGATTTAGCATCCTTAGTTTAGGGTAAAATCAGATCCATCCTGCATCCATCTTCAAGCTTAAATAAGTAGGTACTAACATATTAAAGTGAACGCAATATTGCTTGTCAGTTGAATTAAACTGAACTTTTCTAATTCTTTTGGAATATAAAACTGGAAAACTAATGTTAAGATTTGATAACAATGGAGTGGTAGTCTTTGACGTATATATGTGGTTACCCTAATGCGTTTTAACCTAACTAGTGACTGTAAAAACGACGTCATGTTTGCAAGTTTTAATTTGAAAAGTTACACCTGAAGAACCTAGTAACGGCACCACAGTAAACATGCACACAATAAAGAAAAAGGAAATGAGTACAAAGACAGGCATGTCTCACCTTATACTTGTGGTATCCGTCGCTTGCCACATCTCCAGTGCTTTTATCAGGCATGTTACCTGCTCACAATAAATAAACTTCAATTATTTCACTAGGAAAATAAGACTGCAAAAATATCAGTGGTTTACCAGCTTGAGTAAAAGTGTCCCATATGCTGAGTGTCTTACCATCCTCTGTTACTGCTCCTTCATACTACAAGCATACACAAATTATGATCAGTAAGATTTGGTTTTTAATAAATTTGTTCGATCAAGATGGGAGGAAGTACAGAGACAGACCTGATAAGCGGACGTTCCAGCACCAAAAACAAAGTCTGATGGAAAAATGTCTCTGCTAAATTTTGGGGTGTTCTTTAATTCCCAGCTAGCCCATCCTCAAATCATTTATTTCAAACACCCATTTGTGTGTTCTTCAAAACCCACTGAATTCGAAGCAATTTGAGGGTTGTGAAGAGTTTGGGGTGGCTTAGAATCTTCAGATGAAATAGGATTGTCGAGTGACTGAGGAAATTTGAGAGTGAAGAGTGAGGTTTTGGATTTTTGGATAATTTTTTTTTTACTGATGTGGTACCTGTAGGTTGAAGAAGACGAAATAAATATCGTCAGGGATGCAAAGAGACGAAGGAGATGCGTTAAGAAGAAATTTGTACTCCTATTTTGTCGGACTTCTTAAAACTGTGGATGTCCTACATCATTTACCCTTGCTTAATTTTTTTTTTATTTTTTATTTTTTATAACCGAAACTCCTTCCAAACAGAAACAGAAGTTGAAAATCTCGTTGCATCTATAATCCAGACAAGGCTCCACCACTCCAGAATGGGGCTTCTTCTCATCAAGCTTAAGTGTTTTTCCAGAAGAAATCAATTGAGACTGAATCCAATCAGTTTGTCCATGTTGCACTTGGTGTGAGTTTCAGGTAGCTTCTTTATTTGCTTATCTTTTGGTGCTGTTGTCTTCTGATCCATCTTTTCTACTTCAGAGTGTTTCATCGTCTTCCCTTCCATTTTCTTCTTGTTGTTTATCTTCCTTCTTCTTCTTCTTGTTGTTGTTTCCCTTAGCTTTTTGTTGTTGTTATTGTTGGTTTTCTTAAGAATGGGGCTTTGGATTATAGAAATATTGTTTTTGCCGAATTAAGCAGGGATAAATTTGTCTCTTTACAAATGTAATTGGATGTAAGAGTAGGTTGTGACTGACCAGTAAAGGATGATCCTTGATACAACTTTTATCAACGCTTTCTGATGACATAAAAAAAATCTTGCGGACTTCTAATTGACAGGAGTGAGAATGATAATAATGAGAGGAGTTTATTGGCAAAGCTGAAACTGCAATCATGTGAAACAGGAAACAACATGTTTTGTGAAACAGGAAACTGTTTCACAAACAGGAATAGGACACATAACTGTTTTGTGAAATAGGAAACGTGTTTGAAACAGGAAACTGTTTGGACTCCTGTTTGAAATAGGAAAAAAACTGTTTGGATTTCTGGAAACTGTTTTTGAACAGGAAATAAATTCTAGGAAACAGGAAACTGCTGTGAAACAGGAAACTGCTGCGAAACAGGAAACTATTGTTCCTATATATACTAGGAACTGTAGGTGTTTTGTTTAAGGTGATTCCATGTAGAAAAAGTGTGAAGCACAGGGAATAGAGAAAGATAATCCCTTGAATTGTTTCATCTCTTGTTGAGAGATTGTGTGGAGAAAGATAATTCCTTGAATTGTTTCATCTCTTGTTGAGAGATTATGTGAGAATTGTCATCTTCTTGTACCTTGTTCTTGAATATAGTGGAATCATCTCACCGTGGACGTAGGCAATTTGCTGAACCACGTAAACCTTGTGTCTCTTGTGGTATGTTCTTAATTTTCTCTAATTTCTTTCATTGCTAGTTGCTCTATTTAATTGATTGGATCCTTGTGGTACTTGTGTGCAATTGTTGGTGTCTACCCGCTTCCGCAATAAGGCGCAACAATTGGTATCAGAGCACTAAGGGAAATTGATCTTGAATTGTTCTACTCAAGATTGTGAAGATTCAAAAGTGCTAGGGTTTGTTTGTGCACAAGTTGTTTGAAGAAAAACCGTAGTGAAACTTCTTGTCTAGAAAGTCACAGGTTTTGTTTGCAATGGCATCCAAGGTGAGCAAGATACATGTGGAGAAGTATGAAATTGAGAATGGTGATGTGTCTTTAGTGAAAGTACACACAAAAGACAACCTTGCTGATATGTTGACAAAGGTTGTTCCTGGAGTTAAGTTCCAACATTGTTTGGACTTACTCCACATTGACTCATGTTGATTGAGGGCCCTTTGGGGCGTTGCCCTTCGGGGCGATTTCGTGAGGTGACAAAGTTATGATGGAGTGTTGATCAGTTTATTCTTATGCCTTGTTTCGGCTCATTTTTTCCTTATAAAAAATTTGCCGAGGTGGAGAATTGTGAAACAGGAAACAACATGTTTTGTGAAACAGGAAACTGTTTCACAAACAGGAATAGGACACATAACTGTTTTGTGAAATAGGAAACGTGTTTGAAACAGGAAACTGTTTGGACTCCTGTTTGAAATAGGAAAAAAACTGTTTGGATTTCTGGAAACTGTTTTTGAACAGGAAATAAATTCTAGGAAACAGGAAACTGCTGTGAAACAGGAAACTGCTGCGAAACAGGAAACTATTGTTCCTATATATACTAGGAACTGTAGGTGTTTTGTTTAAGATGTTTCCATGTAGAAAAACTGTGAAACACAGGGAATAGAGAAAGACAATTGTTGAAATTGTTTCATCTCTTGTTGAGAGATTATGTGAGAATTGTCATCTTCTTGTACCTTGTTCTTGAATATAGTGGAATCACCTCACCGTGGACGTAGGCAATTTGCTGAACCACGTAAACTTTGTGTCTCTTGTGGTATGTTCTTAATTTTCTCTAATTTCTTTCATTGCTAGTTGCTCTATTTAATTGATTGGATCCTTGTGGTACTTGTGTGCAATTGTTGGTGTCTACCCGCTTCCGCAATAAGGCGCAACAAATCAGGTGGTCGATTCACATCAATGATGAAACAGATGGTCAGTGCAGTTAGTCATTTGATTCTTAAGTGAGCACTTGCTTCCAATATGCTGATTTCTGTTATTTTCAGGTTACGGATTTGACATTAGCAAGAGAAAACAAGACCTATTTTGAGGAGTATCTGAATAGCCAACCTCATGCAAATCCTGGGATCAAGTTGACTATTACTCTCCTACCACAGGGTGATAACTTATCGGGTTGCTGATGTTTCATCTCTCTTGTTCACATTCCACCACTTCACTTGAGTTGCTTTTGTGCTATTGGAACTCACAAACTTACCAAAAGTCCATACACCATCAGTTTCCATTACTAAACTGATGGTAGCCCACACGATTTGATACTATTATCTCATAGTTGTATTGTACACGATAAGTTGCAATTTAGCTGAAGTAGAATGAGATGTCATTATTTATGTGCATTGAAGTCTTGTATAAGATACTACATTACAGAATTATTTGATGATGCTACCAACTAGCACCTCCACTTTTTTTTTAGAATTATTTGATTAAAAATGACTCATAAAACATGATGGGGAAGTTGTTCTTGATTACTATATTTGATTATGGTATGCTAGTTCATTCCCACTTGCCCTATTAATTATTTGAATTATTGATGGTAAACATTGCTTTTACATTTCCTAATAATGCATCATTCAGCAAGTGTTTTTCCCTTTCACTAGACCCACCAGTGGGCACCCTTGAAATCATGATAATGGCTACTAATAATGTTGTCCTTCTTTCATATGGAGGTAGGGCTGAACAAAAAAATCGATCAAATTGACTAAACCAACCGAACCAATCAAAATTGAACCATTCGGTTCGGATCGGTTTCGATTTAAAAAAATTCAAAACTGAAGTAGTCGGTTCGGTTTTCGGTTTCTATGTGATTTTAACCGACCGAATATATATAATAAATAATATATATGTTATATATAAATAATATAATATGTTTAAAATAGTCGGTCGGTTCGGTTTTATTTCGATTTTGATTCAATTTTAGTCGGTTTGGTTCGGTTACAGTTTGCATAAATTAGAATCGATTCGATTTCGAATCGGTTTTGTTAATGGTCGGTTCGGTTTGAAAAATTTTAAACTGACCTAGGTCGGTTCGGTTCATGGTTTAGGTGAAAAACCGAACCGATAGTTCAATTTTCAGCCCTAGATGGAGGAGCACTAGCATAGCAGGTCATGCAACCAGCTGTTCTGAAGAAGAATAATTCAATCCAAAATTGATTCTTTCCAAGTCTTGCTATAATGTTTATCCCTTTATGGAATTTTATTAAAATGGCTCACCAAATTAGACCAAAAAATCATTCTTGATTAGTATATTAAGATATCTTATTCTACTCCCACTTGCGCTATCAATTGATGATGTGAAATCGTGCTAATTGTGCCGGCATTTCTCAATTAATTAGTGTATATTATTAAAATGGCTCACCAAATTAGACCAAGAAGTCATTCAATTGATTAGTATATTAAGATATCTTATTCTACTCCTACTTGCGCTATGAATTGATGATGTGAAATCGCGCTACCTAACAAAATAAACAATCCAGTGGGTAGCCATTTCAAACAACTATTAATTAGTGTATTTTATTAAAATGGCTCACCAAATTAGACCAAGAAGTGTGTATTTATGTGAAGGAGAATAATTCAAACCAAAATTGATTCTTTCCAAGTCTTGCTATACATTTTATCTCTTTATGGAGTTTCATACAAATAATTGAGAGAGCAATAGAATTGTCACTTTCTTCTCTTCTGTTCTCTGTGGAGCTCCAAATCCAGATTCAGTTTCCTTACTGTAACAATTCTTCTTGTCAATTCTTTAAAGTTGTTTCTGCAAAAGGAGGAGGAGGAGATGGCAGCAGTAGCTCAAGTAGTATGTCCATTCTTTGGAGTTGTGTTTGAAAGACTCAAGTCTTTAATCTACAAGGACCATATCAAGAAGCTTGGTCCATTAGTGAAAGAGCTGAAGAAGCTTTACAAAACTTTCACTAAAATAAAAGAAGTCCTCAATGATGCAGAGGAGAGGCAGTTCGAGGAAGAGGCTGATGGAATTCGGTTATGGTTACAAGAGCTGAACGATGCAGCATATGAGGCTGACGATGTCCTTGATGATTTTGAATATGAAGAAGGTCTACAGCAACTAGCCTCCGAGGAAGCCACAAGCAGCAGCAACAATGTAAGCGAACTTCATGGGAAAATTCAAACGCTCAATAAGAATTTTCATGAGTTGGCCGAAGAATGTTCAGGGCTTGAGTTGCGAAAGGAGAAGGAAAAGAGCGTGGTAGTATCTCCAGAGCGTATAACTATTTCTCTCTCGACTGAACCCAAAGTTTATGGGAGAGACGAAGACAGAGAAAAGTTGGTGAAGCAATTGCTTGGCTCAGCTTACTTGACTTTGGACCAATTTCGTACCCAAGGAAGCAATTATTGCGCTAAGCACCCAACAGCTAGTCGGGGGCCAGTGCTTAACGAGGCAAGCAGCAGTAGTAGCAAGGACCCTATCTCCGTTTTCCCCATCCTTGGTATGGGGGGACTTGGCAAAACAACTCTTGGCCAACTAGTTTACAGCGATGAGCGAGTGGAGAATCATTTCAAACATAGATCATGGATTTGTGTTTCAGATGTTTTTGATATCAAACGTCTTATGAAAGCGATCGTAGCCTCTATTTCAGAAAGTGAATGTAATCTTGAAGACTTGGAACCTCTCCAACAGCGCCTTCGAGAGGAGGTATGTGGCAAGAGATTTTTGCTTGTGCTAGATGACTTATGGGAAGAAAGCCAAGAAGAATGGAACAGGATTATGAGATTTTTTGAAGGTGGAGCACAAGGTAGTTCGATTATTGTGACTACTCGTCTACCAACAGTAGCATCCATCACGAGCAAACTTCCTTCTCACTGCCTAAACCTAAACGGTTTATCAAGTGAAGATTGCTGGGATTTATTCAAGCAATATGCATTTGGTCTGGGAAATGAAGAGAGTGAAGAGTTGGTGAAGATCGGCAAGGCGATTGTGGAGAAGTGTAAAGGTGTGCCCTTGGCTACAAAAGCTATGGGAGGCTTGCTTCGCTTCAAAAATGAGGTAAATGAATGGAATGAAGTCAAAGACAGTGCAATTTGGGAGCTCCCTCAAAGTAGCAAGAAAGGCATATTACCTGCATTGAGATTGAGTTATTACCACTTGTCATCAATGTTGAAACAATGTTTTGTTTATTGCTCGATTTTTCCCAAAGATTTTGACATTGAAAAAGAAAGGTTGATTAAATTGTGGATGGCTAATGGTTTGGTGCAATCCCGAGCAAAAATAGAGTTGGAGGATGTTGGGAATGAGATTTTCACTGCTTTGCTACAGAGATCCTTTTTTCAAGTCGAAACTGTGGACAGAGATGGCGGCATAATAACATGTAAGATGCACGATCTTGTGCATGATCTCGCAAGTCATATTGCAGGGGATGAATATTTTGTTGAGGATGTTGGTAGTGCACGAAATACTACAGAAAGAACTCGCCATTTGTCCCTATTGTCTTATGGGGAAGTACGACACAGATCCTTGCCATGTTTACGCTCTCTAATTCAGTTAGATGAAAGTTACTGCGTGATTCCAGAGTTTGTTTTCTCGAATTGTATCCTCTTACGAGCATTGGATTTGAAATCATCTGGGATTAAAGTGGTGCCAGATTGCATTGGTGAAATGACACACCTTAGGTATCTAGACCTTTCTTCTAATGCTTTTACATCGCTGCCAGAGTCTATTTGTAGGCTTAGAAATATACAAACATTGATACTTAGAGATTGTCCTAAACTTGAGTCATTGCCGGGAAATTTTGGAAACATGAGCAACCTGAGACACCTAGATGTTAAAGGATGTTGGAGGTTAAGAGGCATGCCAATTGGGATTGAGCAATTAGCTTGTCTTCAAACATTAAGTCACTTTGCGGTGGGCAAGGGGAGTAGAAGTGGTATTGGTGGGTTGCAATTGCTGAATAACCTCAGAGAAAATTTAAAGATATTTGGGCTTTGGCTCGTGAAAACTTCAAGGGAGGCTAAAGACGCAAATTTGATGAGCAAGAAAAATGTACAAACATTGGAGCTTTATTGGTCAAACCGAAAATTTGGTCGGTTAAAGTTAAACCGACGTGGACGACGGCGGCAACGAAAGGTGATGGAAGGCCTCCAACCTCACGTAAATATTAGAAATTTGTGGGTTGAAGGGTATCAAGGAGTGACCTGTCCAAGTTGGTTGACACCTATGTTAGTCCCAAATTTGGTGGAAATATCTCTGAATAATTGTACATGGCAACATCTTGGATCTCTAAGGAGACTTCCTTCCCTTAAACTTTTGGAGTTACGTGGTATTGATTCACTGAAATTCATTGAGGAGAAAGAGGTGGTGGATGATGCAAGTGCAGAAGGAGGATTCCCGTCGCTGGAAGAACTAATTTTGAAGGGCATGCCTGATTTGGAGGGATGGTCATCTTCATTATCATCTCAAGCAGAAGCAGCAGCAGCAGCAAGTGCAGAAGAAGGATTCCAATGGCTAGAAGGAGTAAGGTTGGAGGGATCCTCGTCATCAACGTCTCAAGCAGCAGCAGTAGCACCATTCCCTTGCCTCAAAAGCCAAAGCGCGAAGAAACTTGAAAGATGCCCAAAACTGAAAACAGGAGGAGGAGGACTCCCATTGTCATTGTCATCGTCATCCTTGTCTCAAGCAGCAGCAACAACATAGGTAGCAGCAGTATTCCCTTGCCTCAAAAGCGTGAGAATCAGTCGTTGTCCAAAACTGAGAGGAGGAATCCCATTGGCATGGTCCCCTGTCCAATATGTTAAAATTGATGGCAGCGATTGCAATGGAATAGTTCTGGCTTCACTGCGAGACCTCCCTTCCCTTCCTTCTCTTAAAATTGCTTGGTTTGACGAGATGGAGTATTTTCCATCAGGCACGCTAACTAACCTTACTGCTCTCCACAAGTTGGACATCTGGTGTTGCAACAACCTGAAAGCTCTTCCTGTAGAACTGTATAGTCTCGCTACACTGACAGAGTTGCAGATTCATAACTGCCCCAAGTTGGTTTCATTGGCAGAGGAAAGAGACGAAGGACTCAAAAGCCTCCCCTCTCTCAAAACTCTTAGTATTGAGCGTTGTGCAGCTTTGGAGCGCTTGCCTGAGCTCAACAAGGCTTCTCTCGTTAATCTGATAATCAATGATTGTCCTGAGATGGAATTCTCCAAGGAGGATTTTGAGCAACTTGTAGTCCTTGAAGAACTTCGATTGACTTGGTTGCCCAAGTTGACGTGTTTTCCGGAGGGGATAAAACACTCTGCTGCAACACTTAGGCATCTAGAATTCCATTCTTGTTCCGAATATGGTGCAGTGGTGGACTTGCCGGATTGGATTGGTACTACTTTAACCTCACTTGAGTATTTGGAAATTGATGCTCTCGAGAATTGGAAAGTGTTGCCACAATGGATGCAACACCTCACTGCTCTTAAAGATCTAGCAATTCGGGGATGCAATGAAGAACTAGCAGAACGATGGAAGAACAACAGCTTCAACATGATTGCCCACGTTCCACATATTACTCTGTCAAGCACAGGCTACTACTTCTGCTCAAGTGATTAAGTTTATTAAGCTCCTATCTGTGATCATGGTAAGATCCCTAAACCCTCCTTCTTCATAATGCCATATATTTTATTTCATTGTTACCTTTCTTCAATTACTGCCTTTTGGGACTTAAATTAACATATTTTTTTTCCCAGTTTTTTTTATTGCTTTTATTCAAGTAGTGCGAATCCTTTCTTTTTTCCCCTGTCCAACATGAAGCCTCATCCTTCAAGTCCCCAAACAAAAACAAGTTTGTTTTCTGACTTTACTTTAATGAGTTTTTTCTGATGGTCATCGTATTCTGTCACCAAATCTTTATTTATGCAAACCTTACATCTCCTATATGATTTGATATGCACGGTTCCTTGAGTTTTTTTATGTCTGAGGAATATAAATTTTGTTAGAAATAGTCTCCAGCTAAACATTTGTGGATGATTTTTGGTTATTCACGAGCTTTGGAATTGAATGAATTTTTGTGGTTCACCCTAATGATTACACATTAACAAACTAATTGGGAGATTTGTCATCACTCTTTTCAGACAAACAATATGATTGGTGATTTTGGTGTTGTAGGAGTTCGGAGCAAGTAAAGGGCAGAACATGTCATTACTTGCATTCCAGCAACAAGCAGCAGGTTTGTTTCTTCTGGAATTTTATGGTACATCTGTTATTTGTCAGTCTTTTGTTTAGCTAGAAATGATGATGGATCATGTTGTGTTATGCAAAGGATGCGAAGACAAATACGTATTTTGCTTCAATTAGTTATCTTCAAGTATTTGCATTTCTTTAGAGAGTTATTTTTTAGATGATGTACGATAATACTCCGATTTTGTTGTTTGTTATTGATATGTTTCCGTGCAGGAAAGTGCAACAGTCTGATGCCATGTGTCACTTTGGGACAACTCATTTTCAAGCCGGCAAAGAGGATCATTTTGCAATATGCTAAGCATGACAGCTAAAGGCGGGAGAATATGTGTTCTAACTCATCCTTGATGTCCTTTACTATGGATCCTGATGGTAATGTCAGTAATAAGTTTGTTTTTTCTGAATATTTGCAACCATATTTGCAATTTCTCAAATGTTAGTGATGTGCTTTGTCAAGTGAGCCTTATTTATGTTGTTACTCATTTGTTTTGGCCTTTGAATATGATGGAATTTGGTGTTCAGGCTTATTTGTATTTTGTTCTCTGATTTCTGTCTTGTATATTTCCATTCACATCACTGAATTTTGGTTTAGTGAAATGTGACATATGAACATCAAATAAATTGCATAAATGTGAAATATGAACATAAGCCGATTAGGATTCTTTGGTGGAGTCCACATTTGTCCGCATCAGCCTGACACATAGGATGCCACGTCTGAAAGTCAGATTGGGAGTCAAATTGGAGAGTGACTCGGAGTAGAATTTTCCTTAGAAGATAAAATACGAGAACTACTTGATTCTAATTTTTTTTAGATAGTTGTGTTTATGGCATTCTTCTCGTTTTTTATACTTTCCGACATGTTTTTATAAAGCTTACAGAAATTTCAATTGCGTTTTTATTTCATCTTTAAGATTGGATCGTGATACATAACTAATGAAATGGACTTTGATGATAATAGCTATACATCTCCCTCCCTTCTTTGATGAGCAGATAGAAGACAACCGCTTCAACATGATTTTCCACATTCCCCATATTTATCTCAATTGATTCAATCCTGGTGGGTTAAAATCCAATCTGTGATAATGGTAAGAGCTAAAACATCTCCCTCCCTTCTTCAAAATGTCATATATGTCATTATTAGCTTTCTTCAGTTACTGCCTTTTACACTTAAATTGACATAGTTTTACCCAATTCCTTTTATTGCATCCTTTTTTCTTTTCTTTTTATTCTTGTGACATCAAAGTCTTGAATTAAGTGGTTTCTCTCCTATGTTAGATGTGGGTTCCAATGAAACTTTTTCTTTTAGGTCACCAAACAAAAACAAGTTTGTTGTCTGAGTTACCTTTAAAGAAATTTTCTGATGGTCATTGTATTCTCAGTAAAAAAAAAAAAAAATCCTTATTTTAATCTTTACGTCTCCTATATGATTTGATCAGCGCGTTCCTTCAGTTTTCCACAATATTTCCTTACCCTGTGATGTCTGATCAATTTGAGATAAACAATTTGATTGGTGTTTTTCGTGGTGTTGTAAGATGTTGTCAAGCGAACAAAGGGGCCAGACATGCATTCTAGCAACAAGCAGAATTTACCAGAGGTTAGTTTGTTTCTGTCTCTGGAATTTTGTAGTCTACATGTTTCTCGGTCTTTTGTTTAGCTAGAAATGAATCAAATGATTATGCTAAGGAAGAATAGTCAAATACATATTTGCTTCAATTAGTTGTCTCCAAGTATTTGCATCTCATTAAAGAGTTGTTTTTTAGAAGATGTACAATACTTCAGTTTTGTTGTTTTTCATTGATGATATCTTCCATTGCAGGAAAGTGCAACACTCTGGAGGATGCTATAAGTTACTTTGGGACAACTAGGTATGTTGACCATTGTCACAGGCACAAGCCCACAAAGAAGATCATTTTGCAACATGCTAAGTGTGATGGCTAAAGGAGGGAGAACATGTCAAGAGACAATTATCTGATGAACTGACAAACTCAAATTGGCGTGTTCTGTTTCATCTGATGGTAATGTCAATATAAGTTTGTTTTGAATATTTGCAATGATATTTTGTAATTTCTCAAATGTTTTTATTATGTTGTTTCTCGAGTGAGCGTTATTTTTGTTCTTACTCTTAACTGTTTTGGCCTTTGAGCATGGTGGAAATTGGTGTTCAGGTTTATTTGCATTTTGTTTTCTCTGATTTGTGTTTTGTACATTTCCATTCACATCACAGGATTTTGGGTTAGAGAAATTGTACCATTTATTAGAAGTTTAAATACAAGAACCAATTAATATAATCTTTTGAGATTGTTGTGTTATGGCATTCCTCTTGTTTTTATACTCTTCGACATGTTTTTGGAAAGCTTATTGAAATCTCAATTGTGTTTTTTTAACTTTGTGTTTAAGATAATTAGATCATGATTCATAGTCAATGAAATGGATTTTGAAGATAATAGCTTTAAAGATTGAAACCATATTTCAGATTTTTCCAACAAATGTCAAGGGATTTAACCAATATTTCATTTGTTATAATGAGAGAGAATTCACATATATATTCTCAATCATGTTTGCTAACCATTGATCAGTCCTCTCTCATGAACCACAAGTACATTGAAATCTGAATTTCGCAACTTTCATTCTTGCGTTATCAAAGATTTGAAAAGCAAAATTTTTGCTGTGTTTGTCTAATTGAAAAAGGCCATAATTGACTGATTTTCACTTGAAAAGATGAAAAAGTGTTTTAATTGGGAATAAGTTTTTCCATGATTTAGAGTTTTTATGCAAAGTTGTGTGTGTTTGTTTTTGCAGGATTGTGTGCGGAGGTGATTAAAGAAGATACTATGTTCGTGAAGAATGTGCACCACTTCACTTGAGTTGCTTTTGTGCTATTGGAACTCTGAAACTTACCAAAAGTCCATACACCATCAGTTTCCATTACTCAACTGATGGTAGCCCATACGATTTGGTACTATTATCTCATAGTTGTATTGTACACGATAAGTTGCAATTTAGCTGAAGTAGAATGAGATGTCATTATTTATGTGCATTGAAGTCTTGTATAAGATACTACTGTTGCAGAATGGTAACTCAAAACTGATGTTGTTGTTTCAAGAGAACCCAATGTGAATATCGATACTTTCTTTCATTTCAGTTGTTTCTCTGTATTGTTTTATTAGTATGATATGAATGTGTGTGTTCTTTATTTCATTTGTAGAATTTGACTCATTGGTGATGCGGATAGTTTTTTTGTTGTATTCTTTCATTTTGAGCCATGATAATAATATTATGCATACATCGCTTGTATTTAAATGTTTTTCAGTAACATTTGATGTGCATAAATGTTTTTCAGTATCAAATAATAATATCATTTGATGGTCTCTTCCTTTCTCATCTTCTTCTCCTTTGTTCTCTTTTCACCTTCTTTATTTTTTTTTTTTATTCTCATATCTTCTTTTTCTTTTCCTTATTCTTCTTCTTCTTTCTTCTCCTCTTCTCTTCTTTTCTTCTCCATTTTATTTTCTTCTCATATTTTTTATTCCTTCTCCTCCCTTCTCTTCTTCTCATCTCTGTTTTTTTTTCTCCTCCTTTTTTTTCCTTCTCTCTTCTCTGTTTTTTTCTTCTTCTTCTTTCCTATTAGTGGCATTCATAAGTCTTTTATGTCACAACAATTGTTACTTTTGATATAATTTTGTGACGTATTTCTTCTTTCAATCTAAACTCAGCCTTTATTTAAAATCAAATTTCATATTTAACCCCTTGACGGATTATGGATCCATTAAACGGGTAATAAAATTCCAAGGATTTGTTTGCTTCTTCATTTATTCATGAAAACTGAGTAACATTTCATACACTTTTCTTTAATTTTTATTTTGATAAATTGTTTGTTGAAAATGAGTACCCCCAAGTTTAAAACTAAACCCAGGTGATCTACTCACGACCGAGTAAAGAATTTGAAATGTAAAATATATATTTCATTTTTCGAGCCCACTTCTAGTATGCAACAACATTTTCAATTAAAAATGATTCAAGATCTAGTTTTCAAAGGCAGAAACTATAAATAATGAAGAAGAACAAACTCATGAAGATGAACTAACTGTTATTTTCATCTCTCTTGCTCACATTCCACCACTTCACCTGAGTTGCATTTATGCTATTGGAACTCACAAACTTTACCAAAAGTCCATACACCATCCATTACTAAACTGATGGTAGCCCACACGATTTGGTACTATTATCTCATAGTTGTATTGTACACGATAAGTTGCAATTCAGCTGAAGTAGAATGAGATGTCATTATTTATGTGCATTGAAGTCTTGTATAAGATACTACGTTACAGAATTATTTGATGTGAAGCATTAGTCAAATGAGGTGGGAGATTGTTAGGCAATGGTGGGTGGCAACCATTGTTGACATAGTTAGGCCACCCACCACATCTTCTAGTCAAGAATGGTGGCTAGGTGGGTGGCAACCACCATTGTGGACTTCTTCCTCACCAACCAAATGGAGAGCCTATAAAAGGCCTCTCCCATTCCTTGTTCTTAGCATCCCAAATCCCACAAGGAGCATCCCAAATCCCACAAGAATCATCCCATATTAAGCTTGTGAGAGAAAAAGATTTAGAGTGTTTTTTTTTTTTTTCGGGTGTAATTGGGTTGTGGGTAGTGAGTTGAGAGTGGTTGTAAACACTTGTATTTCTCCATTAGTGAAGGTTTGCAGCAGCCCGTGGATGTAGCCCAAGTTTTGGGTGAACCACGTAAATTGTGTGTGTTCAAATTATTTAGATTTGTGTTAATGTACTGTTCACAGATAGACATAGTATTGTGCACTATTCATACGTACGGTACTATTCATCTGTACGAATAGTTCACACATACGATACTGTTCACACCCGGTGGTTAGCTTCCGCAGCAACACGAGGGTATCCCTCGTGTGGTACCAACAATTGGTATCAGAGCCGATGGTTCGGCTAGGACTTGGTCGGCGAGGTGAAGGTGCAGGCGGCACATTATTCAGGAGATAGGCGTAGGCGCAGGTGCGCGGTCCGCCAGATGAATGATCCAGATCCTTGCCGAGATGGTGTCCGAGAATATCCTACAAGTCTGGACGAGGTGGAGTTAGTGCGGTGGTTGCGACTAGGTGGAGCCAACAACGCCGAAAATAGTCGAGCCCGTACACCGAGTGCTACCCACATGATCGTGGTTGCACGGCTGCACTTGAGACTCGAGGAGAAGGTGTACTTCGAGATGTTGCAGACCGGTGGATGGATTGTAGGATGTGTGACGATTCGCGCCAAGGTAGAGATTGTTGGGAAAGTGTTGGCTTGAATAGTCCCACATCAAGTAAGGAAGAGTTGTCACAAAGGTTTATAAGGAGATGGTCCACTCCCTATTATGCAACGAGGCCTTTTAAGGGAAAACCCCACACCACCTAGGCCCAGATGGAAGGTCACACCCAATAGGTGGTGTTTAAGTTGGGGACAATATCGTTGCTATGTATAGTGGACCAAGGGGTGCGCGCAAGTGCACGTGCGCGACGCTCCAACAATTGGTATCGTGTTGCTGCGGAAGCTAACCACCGGGTGTGAACAGTATCGTATGTGTGAACTATTCGTACAGATGAATAGTACCGTACGTATGAATAGTGCACAGTACTATGTCTATCTGTGAACAGTACATTAACACAAATCTAAATAATTTGAACACACACAATTTACGTGGTTCACCCAAAACTTGGGCTACATCCACGGGCTGCTGCAAACCTTCACTAATGGAGAAATACAAGTGTTTACAACCACTCTCAACTCACTACCCACAACCCAATTACACCCGAAAAAAAAAAAAACACTCTAAATCTTTTTCTCTCACAAGCTTAATATGGGATGATTCTTGTGGGATTTGGGATGCTCCTTGTGGGATTTGGGATGCTAAGAACAAGGAATGGGAGAGGCCTTTTATAGGCTCTCCATTTGGTTGGTGAGGAAGAAGTCCACAATGGTGGTTGCCACCCACCTAGCCACCATTCTTGACTAGAAGATGTGGTGGGTGGCCTAACTATGTCAACAATGGTTGCCACCCACCATTGCCTAACAATCTCCCACCTCATTTGACTAATGCTTCACAATTCTCCACCTCGTACATCATTTGATAGACCTCAAATTTTGGACGAACTCCAGAAGAAGCTGCAAACACTTTAGAACTGAACCTCAACAAAGGTTGATCAGAAGACCCAACCGGCTGCACCATTCTGTCCATGGCTGCCTACGTATCCTTACAGGAATCAAGCCACCGTAGTTCTTATGACCGGGTGAAGACTCCACCTCACCCTAACAACGCCCTACAGGGCCTCGCCCTCATGGGCAATCAACATGGGCTGATATGAAGCAAGTCCAAGCAATGCTGAAACTTGCTACCTGTCACCACCTTGGTTAACATGTCTGCTGGGTTCTCATCTGTGTGCACCTTCATTAGAGAAATATCACCTTCCTCTATGACATCCCGCACAAAGTGATACCTGACATCGATATGCTTGGTTCGAGCATGATGGACCTGATTTTTAGCCAAGTGGATCGCACTTTGACTATCACACCACAAGTCCACACAATCCTGCTTAATCCCCAAATCCCCTAGAAGACCCCACAGCCACAATGCTTCCTTCACTCCCTCTGCCATGGCCATGTACTCGGCCTCTGTAGTAGAAAGTGCCACTGTAGACTGTAACATCGATCGCCAACTAACTGGAGCACCATGTATACTGAACACATATCCAGTAGTAGATCGTCGTCTATCTAGATCGCCTGCATAATCTGAGTCCACAAACCCACGGATCTGACATGTATCTCCACCAAAGCACAAACCCGTATCAGCGGTACCTTTTAAGTACCTCAGGACCCACTTCACTGCTTCCCAATGTGCCTTCCCCGGGTTCGCCATGAACCTACTGACCACACTGACCGCCTGTGAAATATCTGGACGTGTACACACCATTGCATACATCAAACTGCCAACTGCACTAGCATAAGGTACACGTTCCATGTGTGCCTTCTGTTCCGCTGTAGTGGGAGATTGTTTACCAGAGAGTCGAAAATGTGGAGCCAATGGAGTCACCACTGGCTTAGCATCTTGCATCCCGAACCTCGCGATAACCCGCTCAATGTAGTCTTTCTGACTCAAGAACAATCGACGGTTCGACCTCTCTCTTCTGATCTCCATACCCAGTATTTTCTTAGCAGCGCCCATATCCTTCATCTCAAACTATTTACTGAGCTGAGATTTCAGCCTATCTATCTCCACCTTGCTCTTTGAAGCAATAAGCATGTCATCCACATACAAAAGAAGATAGATATAATCACCTCCACGAAGTTTCCGAATATAAACACAACAATCATACTCACTTCTGGAAAACCCATGCTTTAGCATGAAGGAGTCAAATCGCTTGTACCACTGCCGAGGAGATTGCTTCAATCCATATAGTGATTTCCTCAAGCGACATACCTGACGTTCCTTATCCTCAACCTTGTAGCCCTCAGGTTGATGCATATAGATTTCCTCATCCAAGTCTCCGTGCAAGAAGGCTGTTTTGACATCGAGTTGTTCCAGCTCAAGATCACCATGAGCAACAATACTCAATAGCACCCGAATGGAAGTGTGCTTCACCACCGGAGAAAAGATCTCATTGTAGTCCACTCCCTCTCTTTGTGCAAACCCCTTAGCCACTAGCCTCGCCTTGTACCTTGTACCACCGAGCTCGGAAGGATCCTCTTTCTTCTTGTACACCCACTTACAACCAATAGCTTTCTTCCCTTCGGGCAATGGGACGACCTCCCACGTTTGGTTCTTCCGAAGAGACTCCATCTCTTCTTCCATCGCAGCCAACCAACTCTCACTATTACTGTTCTGTATAGCTTCCTTGAAGGAGACCGGCTCGTCATCCTCCACCGAGAGTGCGTACTCAACCAAATTCACCTGCCCATAGTGCTTCAAAGGCTGGTCTGACCCCAGCTTTTGAACCTGCTTGTATGCTCGCCTTGGCCTAGTGGAAGCCAAACTATCCTCGAGCTGTTGTTGTTGAAGTACATGTACATTCTCTTGCTGAACCGTCTCATGTTCAAGCTCATCATCACTCTCATCATGAGTGTCTCCATGATCCTCCTCTTGAACACGACTAGAACCTGGTTGGTCTTTAGGTTCTATCTCAACTACTTGAGACTTAGAAGTCCCAACACCATCATCCTCGGGCACCATAGCTTTCGAAGAAGCTACCATGGAGTTCTCATTAAAAGTAACATCCCTGCTGATTATGAACTTAGAATCTTCTACACACCAAAGGCGATAGCCTTTTACACCTGCTGCATACCCCAAGAATATTGCCTTCTTGGCTCTCGCGTCAAGCTTTCCCTCGTTGACGTGGTAGTAGGATGTGCACCCAAAAATTTTGAGTTTCTCATAATCTGCATGTTCTCCTGACCATACCCTGTAAGGTATATCTCCATCTAACTTTGAATGAGGAGACCGGTTGCAAATGTAGCAAGCTGTAGCAACCGACTCTGCCCACCATTCTCTGCCCAAACCAGCATATGATCGCATGCACATTGCTCGCTCCCGCAATGTACGGTTCAGTCTCTCCGCGACCCCATTTTGCTGTGGTGTGTTCCTGACTGTCCAGTGTCTAGCAATTCCTTCCTGATCACAAAACTCCTTGAAGGCACCCTCTGTATACTCTGTACCGTTATCAGATCGCAGTGTCTTCAATTTCTTGCCCGTTCTGTTCTCAACCATTGCTTTCCACTTCTTGAACGTGTTGAATACATCATTCTTATGTTTCAAGAAATAAATCCAAGCATACCTAGAATAATCATCAACAAACGTGACAAAGTACCTGGAACCACCCTTGGAAGTAACTGAAGCTGGACCACAAACATCTGTATGCACATAGTCTAAAATACCTCTGCTTCTGTGTTTGCTTGACTTGAACTGAACCCGATGTGCTTTACCATACACGCAATGCTCGCAAAAATCCATGTAAGGCTTCTTCATATTCTTCAGCAAACCTTCCTTACCGAGCAGATCTAGACCTCTCTCTGACATATGCCCAAGCCGCCTATGCCATAACCGAGTGCACTCATATGGGTCTCCATCACTTCCACTAGTTCCAACTGCTGTACTTCTTGTCACCGTCGTACCCAAAAGAGCATAAAGATTTCTTTGACGAATACCTTTCATCACCACCAAAGAACCACGAACAACCATCTTCACTCCATTCCATGTAACTATCTTACAGCCACCGGAGTCCAAAGCACCAACAGAAATAAGGTTCTTCCGCAAATCAGGGACATGTCTCACATCTATCAGAGTTCTTACCACTCCATCATGCATCTTGATTCTAATAGAACCAAGCCCCACCGTTTTACAAGAATGGTTATTCCCCATCAACACGGTTCCACCATTAATGCTTCTATAGGTAGTAAACCACTTCCTATTTGGACACATATGGTACGAGCAACCAGAATCAAGAATCCACTTGTCGGAGATTTCTTCTTCACATGTGACGGAGAAGCAATCATCATTGCTCCCTTTTTCTGAAGCATAACCAGCCTCTTGCTTCCCTTCTGCCTTTCTGTTGTTGTTGTTGTTTTTCTTCTTCTTCCATCCTGCTCTCTTGTTAGGGCAATTTGCTTTGAAATGCCCAAGCTCACCGCATTTAAAACACGACCTTTCAGCAAGAGGTCTAGAACTTGAATTAGACTTTCCTCCCTTGCTTCTGCCTTTTACAAACAACCCTTGTGCTTGCTCCTTGTTACCACCAGTAGCCATGCCACTAGTTGCAATCTTCCGAAGATCATCCGCTAGAAGTGACGTTCTAGTTTCATCCATGGTAAGATTGTCACCCACAAGCATCAATGTTTGTACTAGGTTCTCATAAGACTTCGGCAACGAAAGAAGTAGTAGAAGTGTTTGATCCTCATCATCTACCTTCACATCAATGTCTTTCAAGTCTGATATACACCTATCAAACTTGTTGATGTACTCCCGGATTGGTGAACCTTCCTCCATCTTGCAAGTATACAATCTGGACTTCAAATAGATCCGATTTGTTAGAGTCTTCGTCATGAAGTTTGCCTCCAACTTTGACCATACGTCCGCAGCCGCTACCTCACCATCAACCAAGAAAGCAACATCCCTTTCAAGGCATAGAATGATCGACGCTCGTGCTTCAAGATCTAACTCTTCCCAATTCTCATCAGACATATCTTTGTGCTTCTTTTCTTTACCCGCCAAAGCTTTGTGCAATTTCTGTGAGATTAGCAAATTTTTCATTTGCATCCTCCAATAGGAGAAGTCATTCTTCCCATTGAACTTCTCAATCTCATACTTCCCAACTTTAACTGTGCCGCTGGTAGAAGTCATTCCTCCACTAGCTTCTCTCAGGACCAAACACCTCAAATTTGAGCTTTACCACCCAAATCTGACAAAAGCTCTGATACCAATTGTTGGGGCGACGCGCACGTGCACTTGCGCGCACCCCTTGGTCCACTCCCTAATAGTAACGAGGCCTTTTAAGAGAAAACCCCACACCACCTAGGCCCAGATGGAAGGCCCGACCCGATAGGTGGTGTTTAAGTTGGGGATAATATCGTTGCTATGTATAGTGGACCAAGGGGTGCGCGCAAGTGCACGTGCGCGTCGCCCCAACATTTGATGATGCTACCAACTAGCACTCCACTTTTTTTTAGAATTATTTGATTAAAAATGACTCATAAAACATGATGGGGAAGTTGTTCTTGATTACTATATTTGATTATGGTATACTAGTTCATTCCCACTTGCCCTATTAGTTGTTGTTAGTCTCTTCCAAGTCTTACCAATCAGTGCATCCTTTCTATGTGTACAATTTGAATTGTTGCTTATTTGAATTATTGATGGTAAACATTGCTTTTACATTTCCTTTTCTTTGTGTCGTGTAGCATCGCATTGCTACTAATAATGTGAACTGATACTGCCACTAAGATGGCTACTAATAATGCTTCATTCAGCAAGTGCCTTTCCCTTTCACTAGACCCACCAGTGGGCACCCTTGAAATCATGATTCAACCATATGTTGTCCTTCTTTCAGATGGAGGAGGACTAGCATAGCAGGTCATGCAACCAGCTGTAAATCCACTGAAGGAGAATAATTCAATTCAAAATTGATTCTTTCAAAGTCTTGCTTTACTGTTTATCTCTTTATGGAGTTTCATACAAATAATTGAGAGAGCAATAGAATTGTCACTTTCTTCTCTTCTGTTCTCTGTGGAGCTCCAAATCCAGATTCAGTTTCCTTACTGTAACAATTCTTCTTGTCAATTCTTTAAAGTTGTTTCTGCAAAAGGAAGAGGAGATGGCAGCAGTAGCTCAAGTAGTATGTCCATTCTTTGGAGTTGTGTTTGAAAGACTCAAGTCTTTAATCTACAAGGACCATATCAAGAAGCTTGGTCCATTAGTGAAAGAGCTGAAGAAGCTTTACAAAACTTTCACTAAAATAAAAGAAGTCCTCAATGATGCAGAGGAGAGGCAGTTCGAGGAAGAGGCTGATGGAATTCGGTTATGGTTACAAGAGCTGAACGATGCAGCATATGAGGCTGACGATGTCCTTGATGATTTTGAATATGAGAAGGTCTACAGCAACTAGCCTCTGAGGAAGCCACAAGCAGCAGCAACGATGTAAGCGAACTTCATGGGAAAATTCAAACGATCAATAAGAATTTTCATGAGTTGGCCGAAGAATGTTCAGGGCTTGAGTTGCGAAAGGAAAAGGAAAAGAGCGTGGTAGTATCTCGGGAACGTATAACTATTTCTCTCTCGACTGAACCCAAAGTTTATGGGAGAGACGAAGACAGAGAAAAGTTGGTGAAGCAATTGCTTGGCTCAGCTTACTTGACTTTGAACCAATTTCGTACCCAAGGAAGCAATTATTGCGCTAAGCACCCAACAGCTAGTCGGGGGCCAGTGCTTAACGAGGCAAGCAGCAGTAGTAGCAAGGACCCTATCTCCGTTTTCCCCATCCTTGGTATGGGGGGACTTGGCAAAACAACTCTTGCCCAACTAGTTTACAACGATGAGCGAGTGGAGAATCATTTCGAATGTAGATCATGGGTTTGTGTTTCAGATGTTTTTGATATCAAACGTCTTATGAAAGAGAGCATAGCCTCTTTTTCAAAAAGTGAATGTAAACTTGAAGACTTGGAACTTCTCCGACAGGACCTTCGAAAGGAGGTACGTGGCAAGAGATTTTTGCTTGTGCTAGATGATGTATGGAAAGAAAGCCAGGAAGAATGGAACCGAATTATGAGATTTTTTGAAGGTGGAGCACAAGGTAGTTCAATTATTGTGACTACTCGTCTACCAACAGTAGCATCCATCACGAGCAAACCTCCTTTTCACTGCCTAAACGATTTATCAAGTGAAGATTGTTGGGCTTTATTCAAGCAATATGCATTTGGTCCTGGAAATGAAGAGAGTGAAGAGTTGGTGAAGATCGGCAAGGCGATTGTGGAGAGGTGTAGAGGTTCTCCCTTGGCTACAAAAGCTATGGGAGGCTTGCTTCGCTTCAAAAATGAGGTAAATGAGTGGAATGAAGTCAAAGACAGTGCAATTTGGGAGCTCCCTCAAAGTAGCATGAACGACATATTACCAGCATTGAGATTGAGTTATTTCCACTTGCCATCGATGTTGAAACAATGTTTTGTTTATTGCTCGATTTTTCCCAAAGATTTTGTCATTGAAAAAGAAAGGTTGATTAAATTGTGGATGGCTAACGGTTTGGTGCAATCCCGAGCAAAAATAGAGTTGGAGGATGTTGGGAATGAGATTTTCACTGCTTTGCTACAAAGATCCTTCTTTCAAAACGTAAAGCATGATGAATATTGGGGCATAACATGTACAATGCACGATCTTGTGCATGATCTCGCAAGTCATATTGCAGGGGATGAATATTTTGTTGAGGATGTTGGTAGTGCACGAAATACTACAGAAAGAACTCGCCATTGGTCCCTATTGTCTTATGGGGAAGTACAACACAGATCCTTACCATGTTTACGCTCTCTAATTCGGTTACGTGGAATGTGCTACGTGACTCCAAAGTTTGTTTTCTCGGATTTTATCCTCTTACGAGCATTGGATTTGAATTCATCTAGTATTGAAGTGGTGCCAGATTGCATTGGTAAAATGACACATCTCAGGTATCTAGACCTTTCTTCTAATGGTTTTACATCGCTGCCAGAGTCTATTTGTAGGCTTAGAAATATACAAACATTGATACTTAGAGATTGTTTTAAACTTGAGTCATTGCCGGGAAATTTTGGAAACATGAGCAACCTGAGACACCTAGATGTTAAAGGATGTTGGAGGTTAAGAGGCATGCCAATTGGGATTGGGCAATTAGCTTGTCTTCAAACATTAAGTCACTTTATGGTGGGCAAGGGGAGTAGAAGTGGTATTGGTGGGTTGCAATTGCTGAATAACCTTAGAGAAAATTTAAAGATACTTGGGCTTTGGCTCGCGAAAACTTCAAGGGAGGCTAAAGAGGCAAATTTGATGGGCAAGAATAATGTACATACATTAAGGCTATCTTGGTCAAACTACTCTAGATATGGACCGTTAAAGTTAAACCGACGTGGACGACGGCGGCAACGAAAGGTGATGGAAGGCCTCCAACCTCATGTAAATGTCAGAAGATTGTTTGTTGTAGAGTATCGAGGAGTGACCTCTCCAAGTTGGTTGACACCTATGTTAGTCCCAAATTTGGTGGAAATATCTCTGAATAATTGTACATGGCAACATCTTGGATCTCTAAGGAGACTTCCTTCCCTTAAAGTTTTGAAATTGTATGAAATTGATTCACTGAAATTCATTGAGGAGAAAGAGGTGGTGGATGATGCAAGTGCAGAAGGAGGATTCCCGTCGCTGGAAGAACTAATTTTGAAGGGCATGCCTGATTTGGAGGGATGGTCATCTTCATCATCATCTCAAGCAGAAGCAGCAGCAGCAGCAAGTGCAGAAGAAGGATTCCAATGGCTAGAAGGAGTAAGGTTGGAGGGATCCTCGTCATCAACGTCTCAAGCAGCAGCAGTAGCACCATTCCCTTGCCTCAAAAGCCAAAGCGCGAAGAAACTTGAAAGATGCCCAAAACTGAAAACAGGAGGAGGAGGAGGAGGACTCCCATTGTCATTGTCATCGTCATCCTTGTCTCAAGCAGCAGCAACAACACAGGTAGCAGCAGTATTCCCTTGCCTCAAAAGCGTGACTATCAAGCGTTGTCCAAAACTGAGAGGAGGAATCCCATTGGCATGGTCCCCTGTCCAAAATGTTGACATTGATGGCATTGGATGCAATGGAATGGTTCTGGCTTCACTGCGAGACCTTCCTTCCCTTCCTTCTCTTCAAATTGCTTGGTGTGGCGAGATGGAGTATTTTCCATCAGGCATGCTAACTAACCTTACTGCTCTCCACGACTTGAAGATCAGCCATTGCTACAACCTGAAAGCTCTTCCTGTAGAACTGTATAGTCTCGCTACACTGACAGAGTTGCAGATTTCTGAGTGCCCCAAGTTGGAGTATTTTCCATCAGGCACGCTAACTAACCTTACTGCTCTCCACAAGTTGGAGATCAGGTATTGCGACAACCTGAAAGCTCTTCCTGTAGAACTGTATAGTCTCGCTACACTGACAGAGTTGCAGATTTCTAAGTGCCCCAAGTTGGTTTCATTGGCAGGGGAGAGAGAGGGGGGACTCAAAAGCCTCCCCTCTCTCAAAACCCTTTTCATTGATCGTTGTGCAGCTTTGGAGCGCTTGCCTGAGCTCAACAAGGCTTCTCTCATTACTCTGAGAATCAACTATTGTCCTGAGATGGAATTCTCCAAGGAGGATTTTGAGCAACTTGTAGTCCTTGTAGAACTTCGATTGACTAGGTTGCCCAAGTTGACGTGTTTTCCAGAGGGGATAAAACATTCTGCTGCAACACTTAGGCATCTAGATTTCCATTCTTGTTCCGAATATGGTGCAGTGGTGGACTTGCCGGATTGGATTGGTACTACTTTAACCTCACTTGAGTATTTGGAAATTGATGCTCTCCAGAATTGGAAAGTGTTGCCACAATGGATGCAACACCTTACTGCTCTTGAACAACTAAAGATCCATAAATGCAATGAAGAACTAGCAAAACGATGGGAGAATAGAGACAGAGAGAGAGAAGACAACAACAGCTTCAACATGATTGCCCACGTTCCACATATTACTCTGTCAAGCACAGGCTACTACTTCTGCTCAAGTGATTAAGTTTATTAAGCTCCTATCTGTGATCATGGTAAGATCCAAAAACACCCTAAACCCTCCTTCTTCAGAATGCCATATATTTTATTTCATTGTTACCTTTCTTCAATTACTGCCTTTTGAGACTTAAATTAACATAATTTGTTTCCAAGTTTTTTTTATTGCTTTTATTCAAGTAGCGTGAATCCTTTCTTTTTTTCCCCTGTCCAACATGAAGCCTCATCCTTCAAGTCCCCAAACAAAAACAAGTTTGTTTTCTGACTTTCCTTTAATGAGTTTTTTCTGATGGTCATCGTATTCTTTGTCACCAAATCTTTATTTATGCAAACCTTACATCTCCTATATGATTTGATCTGCACGGTTCCTTGAGTTTTTTATGTCTGATGAATACAAATTTTGTTAGAAATAGTCTCCAGCTAAACATTTGTGGATGATTTTTGGTTATTCACGAGCTTTGGAATTGAATGAATTTTTGTGGTTCACCCTAATGATTACACATTAACAAACTAATTGGGAGATTTGTCATCACTCTTTTCAAACAAACAATCTGATTGGTGATTTGGTGTTGTAGGAGTGTGGAGCAAGTAAAGGGCAGAACATCTCATTACTTGCATTCCAGCAACAAGCAGTAGGTTTGTTTCTTCTGGAATTTTATGGTACATCTATTATTTCTCAGTCTTTTGTTTAGCTAGAAATGATGATGGATCATGTTGTTATGCAAAGGATGCGAAGACAAATACGTATTTTGCTTCAATTAGTTATCTTCAAGTATTTGCATTTCTTTAGAGAGTTATTTTTTAGATGATGTACAATAATACTCCAATTTTGTTGTTTGTTATTGATATGTTTCCGTGCAGGAAAGTGCAACAGTCTGATGCCATGTGTCACTTTGGGACAACTCATTTTCAAGCCGGCAAAGAGGATCATTTTGCAATATGCTAAGCATGACAGCTAAAGGCGGGAGAATATGTGTTCTAAATCATCCTTGATGTCTTTTACTATGGATCCTGATGGTAATGTCAGTAATAAGTTTGTTTTTTCCGAATATTTGCAACCATATTTGCAATTTCTCAAATGTTAGTGATGTGCTTTGTCAAGTGAGCCTTATTTATGTTGTTACTCATTTGTTTTGGCCTTTGAATATGATGGAATTTGGTGTTCAGGCTTATTTGCATTTTGTTCTCTGATTTCTGTCTTGTATATTTCCATTCACATTACTGAATTTTGGTTTAGTGAAATGTGACATATGAACATCAAATAAATTGCATAAATGTGAAATATGAACATAAAAAGATTAGGATTCTTTGGTGGAGTCCACATTTGTCCGCATCAGCCTCACACATAGGATGCCACGTCTGAAAGTCAGATTGGGAGTCAAATTTGAGAGTGACTCGGAGTAGAATTTTCCTTAGAAGATAAAGTACAAGAACTACTTGATTCTAATTTTTTTTTTAGATAGTTGTGTTTATGGCATTCTTCTCGTTTTTTATACTTTCCGACATGTTTTTATAAAGCTTATAGAAATTTCAATTGCGTTTTTATTTCATCTTTAAGATTGGATCGTGATACATAACTAATGAAATGGACTTTGATGATAATAGCTATAGATCTCCCTCCCTTCTTTGATGAGCAGAGAGAAGACAACCGCTTCAACATGATTTTCCACGTTCCTCATATTTGTCTCAATTGATTCAATCCTGGTGGGTTAAAATCCAATCTGTGATCATGGTAAGAGCTAAAACATCTCCCTCCCTTCTTCAGAATGTCATATATGTCATTATTAGCTTTCTTCAGTTACTGCCTTTTTGATAAAATACCAGACACAAAAGAATTGATTTTGTGTGTATTGCGTTCTGTATTTCTCATTCTATTCTCTTGTTTATATACAAACTAATCAAGAGAATATTGTGAGAATATTCACAATATAATCTGCTAACTTCCTTAAAACTATTATACAATCTTGACTCAATAAGCAACATTTCTAATACAAATATTCTAGTTCCTATACAATCAATCAGAATATTCTCAATATATTCTCAATTCTCCCCCTCAAGTTGGTGCATGGAGATCATGTATGCCCAACTTGCGAAGTAGATACTCATATTGTCGCTTGTCCAATGCTTTTGGGAAAATGTCAGCGAGTTGCTCATTGGACGGGACAAATGTGGGATTGATATGTCCAGCAACAATGTCATCACGTACAAAGTGACAATCGACCTCAATATGTTTTGTTCATTCGTGAAATATGGGATATTGAGATATATGGAGAGCCACCTGACTATCACAATGAAGAGACATAGGACGTGTGTGAGGCATCCCGAGGCTAGCTAGAATAGCTTTTAGCCATTTCAACTCACATGTAGTCATAGTCATAGACCGGTATTCTGCCTCTGCGGAGGAGCGGGATACTGTATGTTGTTTCTTTGTCTTCCAAGATACCGGCGAGTTCCCAAGGAACACCAACCAATCAGTGAGGGACCTCCGAGTCAAAGGGCATCCGGCCCAGTCAGCGTCACACCACCCATGTAACTGCATGTCACACTTACTATTCAAATGCATACCTTGACCCGGATTACCTTTTAAGTACCGAACCACCCGCAAAGCAGCTTCCCATTGGTCCGCCCGAGGATGTTGCATAAATTGAGATAAAACATGAACACTGTAAGATAATTCGGGTCGAGTGAAACACAAATAAATTAGCCGTCCCACCAAGCGACGGTAAGGCTCCGGATCAGCGAGTTCTGGACTCTTGGACAAGGCGAGTCGATGATTCTGTTCCAATGGCACCGTCGCGGGCCTTGCCCCTAGCAAGCCGGCCTCAGAGATGATATCAAGCGCGTATTTGCGTTGACAAAGCACAAATCCATCTGGTCCGCGTGCCACTTCGACCCCCAAGAAATACTTTAAAGGACCCAGATCTTTCATGTGGAAACAAACACTGAGGTAACCCTTAAATTTCTGTATATCCCTAGGATTACGCCCAGAGATGATAAGGTCGTCGACATAGACAAGAACACTGAGCTGAACCGCACCTCTTTGTAGAGTAAACAAAGAATAATCTGAATAAGATTGCCGAAAACCATAATTCTTCAAAGCAGTTGACAGTTTAGCGAACCAGCATCGGGGTGCCTGCTTCAGCCCATATAATGATTTCCTAAGCTTGCACACCTTTCCGAAAGTCCCCACCTGAAAATTGGGTGGTAATTTCATGTAGACCTCCTCCGTAAGGTCACCATGTAGAAATGCATTATGAACATCCATCTGATGGACTTCCCAATTCATGGCAGCCGCAACGGCAATAAAGACCCTTACTGTAACCATCTTAGCTACCGAAGCAAATGTCTCTGTATAATCAACTCCTTCAATTTGATGATTCCCAAGAATAACCAGCCGAGCCTTCAATTGCTCAATGGTACCATCAGAGTTATACTTGATCTTGTATACCCACTTGCATCCTAGAGCTTTCTTTCCTGGTGGCAATTCTGCTACAACCCAAGTTTCATTAATCTCAAGAGCCTCAATTTCTCGTCGCATGGCATCCCTCCAGCGGCTGTCTTTCGCGGCCTCAGAATAGCACACAGGTTCCCGATTTGTTGTCAAGGCTGCAAGAAAATGTCTATGTCGCATAGAAAAATTATCGCAATTCACATAATGTGCTATATGATAGGGTGTACCTGAGGAATGCCGTGGTACGGGTGAAGCTGGTACGGATGGACTCATTTTCCGAATGGTATGAGTAACATAATCACGGAGTCGTACCGAGGCTTGCCTTCTGCGTTGACCCCTGCCCAACACATCTTCCTGACTGGAATTCGGGTTGTCCTCCTGGTTTGCACAAGCCGGCTGCCCAGCAGTCGCATTTGGCTGTACAATCACCTCGACACCAGCATTTGTCCCATCCTCGGCACACGTCGACTGCCCAGCAACCCTATTTGGCTGAATAAACTCCTCGGCACATGTCGGCTGCCTAGCAGCCCCATCTGGCTGTACAAACTCCTCGGCACCCCCTTCAAAAGCCATAGATGTCTCCTCAAAGTCCTCGTGAACTGCCTCAATATTAGGCAAACCATCGTGGTCTAAATTAAAATGATCTGCAAAGAGAAAAACTCCTTCCGAGAATACAACATGACGAGAAACGAAGAAATCTCATTTTTCCAAGTCATACAAACGCCATCCCTTTTTTCCATAAGGGTACCCAACAAAGACGCACCTTCGACTTCTACTGGCAAATTTATCCCCCGTCTGTACATGTGCATAACACAAGGACCCCAAAATGCGCAAGTGATCGTAAGTGGGTGTGCTGCCATATAGAACACTATAGGGTGTTTTCCCATTCAAGACCAAGGAGGGAGTCCTATTTATCAAGTATCCAGCCGTCAACACACATTTTCCCCAAAACTCAATAGGAAGAGAGCCCTGAAAACGCAGCGCCCGAGCTACGTTCAAAATATGTTGGTGTTTCCGTTCAACCCGCCCATTTTGTTGAGGTGTTCCCACACAAGATGTTTGAAAAACAATCCCGTGATCAAGAAAATATTGTCGCAGGCAAGTGAATTCAGTGCCGTTATCACTCCGCAAAATTTTTACCTCTTTATCAAATTGTCTCTTAACCATCGAGAAAAACATTTGAAGAGTATGAGAGACCTATTTCTTATCAACAAGTAAGTAAATCCATACAGCACGGGAAAAATCATCAACAATGGTCAAAAAATAAGAAGCACCACAGGAAGAAGTTGTTCTATAAGGTCCCCATAAATCAGTGTGAATAAGTTCAAAAATAGTCGAAGCTTTATGTTCACTAACAGGAAACTTATCTCTACTTTGATTTGCCCTCTGACAGACATCACAATTTTTATTCAAGCGATTTTTTGTTTCACTAAAACTTACTTCGGGAACTAACTTTGTTACTTGTAGAGATGGATTACCCAATCGCTGGTGCCATAGATCAAGAGACACCACATTATTGGCCTTTATTGCGTGAACCTATGGCAGGCCCCCGGAAGTAATAGAGTCCATCGCGTCGTTCACCCGCACTAATCAGCATCCTCAAAGTGCGGTCCTGTATAACACACAGATCATTAGTGAATTGGACAAAACAGTTATAGTGATCAGTCAATTGCGACACAGAAATTAAATTGCAAGTTAGCCCTGGCACATAAAGAACATTTTTCAAACAGAATTGTCTTTCAAGAGTGACCGTCCCCTCTTTAGTGGCGATAACGCTACTCCCATCTGGCAATCCCACGGGACATTGAGCAATCGCCCTTAAGTCACGGAGATCCCCGATCGTGCCAGTCATGTGATTCGGGGCTCCCGTATCAATAATCCAAGGCTTACCAGTCATCTTATCGGTCGTTACGGATTTTGACCCGCCCAGCATTTGGAGAAGTGTCTGCCACTGATCGGTATTTAGCCCGGGCAGTGGAGATGTATCTGTCTCGGTCACTCCTGCCCCAGCAGAACCTGTCTGAGCAATGTTGGCACGATGCGTACCATTGGTTCCTCGACCACGGCCTCGAATACTTGACTGCCCTCTACCGCGACCAGCACCTTTCCCATCGCTTCGGGGTCGGTCACCCCACCACTCTGGATATCCGTGCAAGGCAAAACAATTGGTAGATTCATGCCCCGTCCTTTTACAGTGGGAACACACCGTACTAGATTTATCCTTTTCGTCAAGATGGATTCGTGTGGCGAGGGCCATAATTTCCCCGCGTTCTTCCTTGCTGCGAGCGATTTTCTTTACTCGCTCCTCTTGGATGAGAATTGAGTATACCTTGTTCATGTTTGGCAACGGATCTTGAGCCAATATATTGGATCTCACTGTTCCGTACAAATTGTCACCCAAACCCATAAGAAACAAATGTACTTTTTCTTCCTCCCGTTTTTTCTCCAGAATCGAAGCGAGATTGCAGGTACACTTCTCGCACTTGCACGTCGGTAATTGTTCGAAATTACCCAGTTCATCCCAAAGTTGCTTGAGTCGCCCATAGTAGTCCATTATGGTCAGCCCCTTCTGTTTGCAATCTGCAAGATCTGATTTCAGTTGTTGAATTCGTGGTCCGTTAGTAATGGAGAGTCGATCCTTGATGTCATTCCAGAGATCCTGCTTTATTTCCACATGAGAGATAGTGGAGCGTAGCGTAGGTTCGATGGTATTTCGGATCCAGGACACCAAAAGCGAGTTGATAGTCCACCAGTCTTCGAGGTCTCGTGACTGCTCGCCAGGTTGTGTGATAGTTCCGTCAATGAACCCAAATTTCTTCCGGCCCTCAAGGCCAGTCGAAACGAATGAGCCCATTCATCATAATTGTCACCTTTCAATTGAACCTGAGTAATTGAAAGTCCGGGATTATCAAGAGAAGTGATGTCGTATGGTGAAATCGTCTTCCGAGTTTCACTGGTAGGGACGTCACCGCAAGCCATGATCGATGTTCAAAGAGAAATCTCAAACTGCCGCAGAAAGAATCAAAGTTGTACTCACCACAGTCAGAGAAGATAAACTCTCCTTTTTTTTTTTTTTTTTTTTTTTTACTTATTCAGTTCACGAACAGAAATAGAAGGTTCCTTCTTCTTCTTCTTCAGTTCACGGATAGAAACAGAAGCTGTAATCACAGCCAGAGTTCCTTCTTCGATCAGGGGTTCGATCAGCCAGAGTTCCTTCTTCGATCAGGGGTTCGAGAGTTTCTTCTTCGATCAGGGGTTCGATCAGCTGTAATCACAGCCAGAGTTCCTTCTTCGATCAAGGGTTCGATCAGCCGATCCTTCTTCTTCTTCGTTCCTTCTTATTCGATCAGGTCAGAGGTTCAATCAGAGGGTCGATCAGGTTCGATTAGCGGTTCGATCAGGTTCAATCAAAGGTTCAATCAAAGGTTCGATCAGCCGATCCTTCTTCTTCTTCTTCTCGTTCCTTCTTATTCGATCAGGCTAGAGATTCGATCAGAAGTTCGATCAGAGTAGAGGTTCGATCAGATCTGAATCAGGCCAGATCTGAATTGCACAGGCCAGTTCGATCCTTCCTTCTTCTTCGTTCCTTCTTATTCAAAGAAGGATCCCTGATGCTCTTTGAGACTGCACTCCGAGATTACAAGGCCCAGTTAGAGGAAGATCCAATCATACAAAGGTACCTTTCCTCTATGATTAGCTCTGATACCATGATAAAATACCAGATACAAAAAAATTGATTTTGTGTGTATTGTGTTCTGTATTTCTCATTCTATTCTCCTGTTTATATACAAATTAATCAAGAGAATATTGTGAGAATATTCACAATATAATCTGCTAACTTCCTTAAAACTATTATACAATCTTGACTCAAAAAGCAACCTTCCTAATACAAATATTCTAGTTCCTATACAATCAATCAGAATATTCTCAATATATTCTCAATACTTTTACACTTAAATTGACATAGTTTTACCCAATTCCTTTTATTGCATCTTTTTTCTTTTCTTTTTTTTTCTTGTGACATCAAAGTCTTGAATTAAGTGGTTTCTCTCCTATGTTAGATGTAGGTTCCAATGAAACTTTTTCTTTTAGGTCACCAAACAAAAACAAGTTTGTTCTCTGAGTTACCTTTAAAGAAATTTTCTGATGGTCATTGTATTCTCAGTAAAAAAAAAAATAAAAAAAAAAAAAAAAAAAAAAATCCTTATTTTAATCCTTACGTCTCCTATATGATTTGATCAGCGCATTCCTTCAGTTTTCCACAATATTTCCTTACCCTGTGATGTCTGATCAATTTGAGATAAACAATTTGATTGGTGTTTTTCGTGGTGCTGTAAGATGTTGTCAAGCGAACAAAGGGGCCAGACATGCATTCTAGCAACAAGCAGAATTTACGAGAGGTTAGTTTGTTTCTGTCTCTGGAATTTTGTAGTCTACATGTTTCTCGGTCTTTTGTTTAGCTAGAAATGAATCAAATGATTATGCTAAGGAAGAATAGTCAAATACATATTTTGCTTCAATTAGTTGTCTCCATGTATTTGCATCTCATTAAAGAGTTATTTTTTAGAAGATGTACAATATTTCAGTTTTGTTGTTTTTCATTGATGATATCTTCCATTGCAGGAAAGTGCAACACTCTGGAGGATGCTATAAGTTACTTTGGGACAACTAGGTATGTTGACCATTGTCACAGGCACAAGCCCACAAAGAAGATCATTTTGCAACATGCTAAGTGTGATGGCTAAAGGAGGGAGAACATGTCAAGAGACAATTATCTGATGAACTGATAAACTCAAATTGGCGTGTTCTGTCTCATCTGATGGTAATGTCAATATAAGTTTGTTTTGAATATTTGCAATGATATTTTGTAATTTCTCAAATGTTTTTATTATGTTGTTTCTCGAGTGAGCGTTATTTTTGTTCTTACTCTTAACTGTTTTGGCCTTTGAGCATGGTGGAAATTGGTGTTCAGTTTATTTGCATTTTGTTTTCTCTGATTTGTGTTTTGTACATTTCCATTCACATCACAGGATTTTGGGTTAGAGAAATTGTACCATTTATTAGAAGTTTAAATACAAGAACCAATTAATATAATCTTTTGAGATTGTTGTGTTATGGCATTCCTCTTGTTTTTATACTCTCCGACATGTTTTTGGAAAGCTTATTGAAATCTCAATTGTGTTTTTTTAACTTTGTGTTTAAGATAATTAGATCATGATTCATAGTCAATGAAATGGATTTTGAAGATAATAGCTTTAAAGATTGAAACCATATTTCAGATTTTTCCAACAAATGTCAAGGGATTTAACCAATATTTCATTTGTTATAATGAGAGAGAATTCACATATATATTCTCAATCATGTTTGCTAACCATTGATCAGTACTCTCTCATGAACCACAAGTACATTGAAATCTGAATTTCGCAACTTTCATTCTTGCGTTATCAAAGATTTGAAAAGCAAAATTTTTGCTGTGTTTGTCTAATTGAATGCAAGGCCATAATTGACTGATTTTCACTTGAAAAGATGAAAAAGTGTCTTAATTGGGAATACGTTTTTCCATGATTTAGAGTTTTTATGCAAAGTTGTGTATGTTTGTTTTTGCAGGATTGTGTGCGGAGGTGATTACAGAAGATACTATGTTCGTGAAGAATGTGCACCATTTGGGCTTGTTTGGTTGAAATTCTGGACTCTCTATTTTCGCTCCATGATAATGGTGAATATTTCAGACAGTTAAGATCATTCAGTTTTGGGTTACAAATATTTTAGTAGCTCGTTCTTGTTTTGAGCTAAAAATCTCACTCTTCCACGAGGGGTGGTTTCACGGGGACAATGTCAGTGTAAGAGTAAGTTGTGACTGTCCCAGTAAAGGATGATCCTTGATACTACTTTTATCAATGCCTTCTGATGACACAAAAAAAATATTGCGGACTTCTAATTGACAGGAGTGAGAATGATAATAATGAGGGGAGTTTCTTGGCAAAGCTGAAACTGCAATCAGGTGGTCGATTCACATCAGTGATGAAACAGATGGTCAGTGCAGTTAGTCATTTGATTCTTAAGTGAGCACTTGCTTCCAATATGCTGATTTCCGTTATTTTCAGGTTACGGATTTGACATTAGCAAGAGAAAACAAGACCTATTTTGAGGAGTATCTGAATAGTCGGCCTCAAGCAAATCCTGGGATCAAATTTACAGTTACTCTCCTACCACAGGGTGATAACTTATCGGGTTGCTGATGTTTCATCTCTCTTGTTCACATTCCACCACTTCACTTGAGTTGCTTTTGTGCTATTGGAACTCTGAAACTTACCAAAAGTCCATACACGATATGGTACTATTATCTCACAGTTGTATTGTACACTATAAGTTGCAATTTAGCTGAAGTAGAATGAGATGTCATTATTTATGTGCATTGAAGTCTTGTAAAAGATACTACTGTTACTGAATGGTAACTCATGTTGTTGTTTCAAGAGACCCAATGTGGATATCGATACTTTTTTCATTTCAGTTGTTTCATTGTATTGTTTTTTTAGTGTGATATGAATGTGTGTGTTCTTTATTTCATTTGTAGAATTTGAGACTCATAAGTGATGCAGAATGAGAACTGTTTGACAATTTTGCCCCACTGAGCATAAAAAATTTATGACATAAATATTGTTGAATCTGAGCAATACGTCTGTGGCGTTTTAATGACAATTTCAATTCTAGTTATTTGATGAAACCGTTAATCCAAACATGAGTTATTTGATTTGATTTCTCCTGATACATATAAGGCATAAAAACTACATGCTAAAAACTTGAAAATATACATGAAGGGAGAGTTGGAGAGATAAAGAAAAACTCGAAAATACAAGAAAGAAAAGAAAGATGGAGAGAAAAGAAATAAGTTTCTTACTGAGTCCTTGTGAAGGTAGGTGAATCACAATGTTTGGTGAAGATACTGAAGGATCGTCGTCAAAATTTAGCCCTACTTATTTTTATGAAAATGGGGCAGCAATTGTCATTATAAAATTTTGTTAAGGTTATTATTGAAATAATTTTTCACTCAGCACTCAGTGCTAAGTGATGAGCACATATCCGTTACTTACTCCAATCAGAAGTATAACTTCTAATTAGAACTAAAAACAAATACTCTAAACAAGGTGGTCAACTTCTTATTAAGACTTCTGACTCCATTCATAATCAAAAACAAACACCCTCTAAGTAACCAAACAAGATTATGAAGTATTTTCTTAGTGTATTTGATTAAAATAGACTAAGGCCCTGTTTGGTTCCACGTTGTAATGGGAGTGATAATGAGAGTAGTAATGGGAGTGGTAATGGAAATGTAATGAGAGTGGTAATGGGAATGTAATAGATGTGTTTGATTTACCTATGAATGTAATGGGAGTAGGAATGTGTCTTTACGAATATGCCCTCACTACAAAGCATCAAAACTTCAACACAACAGTAAATGAAGTCATTTTGAGGGCAAGTGAAGTTATTTTGCTTTGTTGACCATTACAATGACCAATGTAATGGCCATTCATAGGGTGGGAAGAAGGAATGGCCATTACAACCAAATTGGTAATGGGAATGATGATTACGATGTTTTTTTGTGCCACCAAACAAATGAATGCAATTGACCATTGTAATAGCCATTACATTACAATGGTCAAAGTGGTAACCAAACATGCCCTAACTAAACCAGACCTTGAAGTCGTTCTTAATTATATTTGATTAAAGGCGTGTTATTTATTTATTTATTTATTTCATTACATGGACTAAGTAGCAGCATATGGATGTTATAATATTGAGGCATTGCAGCTTGCTTTATGTAAGTACTTAGATACAAATTAAGAGTTGTTGGTACTGATTACTTGCAGTGTAAGCATGGATGATACGAAGTTGGCAAGTGACGATGATGTTGTCATATAAACAATTTGTGCCTATTCTGAATCAATTGGCTCCGCCAAATTAGATCAAGAAGTCATTATTGATTAGTAAGGAAGATGAATTGGCATAAAGGTTTATAAGGAATGGCCCACCTTCTAATAGCAATGAGGTCTTTTGGAGAAAACCCAAAGCCTAAGATAGGGGCCAGTAATGATGCTACCAACTAGCACTCCACTTTTTTTTAGATGCGTTGAATGACACTGCCTTATCTTTTCCACCTTCTATTCTCACTTCACAGAAGCAACACCATCCCACTCGCTCCGACCCCACTGCCACTGCCTGTCGCACCACCACACCTCATCCACTTCCGACCGTACCACCGCTCATTTCTTCCTTTTCTCCTTTATTCTTGTTCTTGTTATTCTTATTTTCATTCTCTTCCTTTCTCATCTTCTTCTCCTTTGTTCTCTTTTCACCTTCTTTATTTATTTATTTTTTATTTCTTTCTTTTCTCCTTTGTTTAGACTAGAATACATGGGAGTTAAACAAGAATAGACATAAATAAATAGGGGCCAAATGGAAAATAACCCTAAATTTATTAATGCATAGACGATTAAGAAAATTGTGGAGTAGTTTAGTTTCTCACCTTGGATACAAAGGAAACATGAAGGTAGTCATCAACCTTAGTGATAATTGATAAGCATTCCACAACCATAAACAATCAACAAAAAGCTTGAAAAAAAAAAAAAACAAAACAAAACAAAAAACAAAACAAAAAAAAACAAAACAAAACAAACAGAGATTTGAGACTAGACTTTGGTTAATCAACCTAATACCACTCCTAAATGTGGCTCATGGGTTGATTAATCAAGTTCTTATTTCACCATGTCGACTCCATTACAACCCAATATTGATTTTTGTAAGTCTACGCATAGATGTGTTATTTTTCTTAAAAAGTTGCATATCAAGACATTGGAAATTGCATTGTGTGAGGCAGGCAGATTATTTTAGTAAATAGTAATAAAGAAAATCGTTCACTGCAAATAATGTAGTAAAATTATGATAATTCATACAACTGTAGCAAATAAGAAAAGCTGATCTACCAAAATTGCATAATTCTTATCCCCACGTAGAAAAACTCTCAACACAAAAGAAGCATCTCTCCCTCCGATCAGAAACGATTAAATATCATTGACTTGAATTTTCTTAGTCCTCTTTCATCTAGCTTACACTGTTCGAGGTGGCAAGGAATTTCTTCCCGGGATCTTCAGACATTCCAAGAACTACTAATCGGCTTCATCTAATTCCTGATTTTCCTCAGTCGCCTTCTTACCTGCCCCATCTCCATTTCCTGATGAGAAAGAACAAGAACAGTTAAAAGCTTTTCACTTGCTATCGCTTTGAAAGTAGTGGGATAAGAGCATTTCACTCGACCTATAGTGAGATTATGAAGAAAACTTGATTTTCAGCATTGACAATAGTTAATTGCTTCTTTTTCAAATTTTGGTGGGTTTTTTTTTTTCTCAATTCAATTTATTTCATGCCTTAACAACCCATAAAGCATTATATAAACTACACACTTACCATATTCACTGAATATGATTCCCCCAGAACACAATCCTTCCTCAATTTTAACTAGTTGCAGTGTCATTCTCGGACCAATCTCTTGAAGTTTTACAGCACTTTTGTTAGTAGCTCGGTTCACTCTACCAAGATCATTTGTAAGACTAACTGTCGCCGCTTCTTCATCTCCTTCACTTTCGGATCCATAACCAGCTCTTCAAAAATGATAACACAAAATCACGAGAAAGAATTCTTATTAAGCTTTAAAAACACTCAAAAGGCTTTCAAAAGCTATTAAATAAATAAAAATGAGCAATCATCAATATTGTTTAATTTCTTTGTGCAGCTAAAGGAATCAGTGTTAATTCTCTCAAAACGCCATCATATATGTCGAACGGCAATTCATTGATTTACCTTGCATTTCTTCTTTTGTACTAGCAAAATCAGCTACCACAGAATCCTAACCCATAAAAATGTAGGTTTTTTACCTTTACATTATATATTTAAAGATCTGTTGTATTGCTGTGCTCATAACCTTATCTGTATACATTTGCAAATGTGGATTGGAAAGTAAGCACTCACCTAATTCGGGGATGGAGATGGATTTTAGGTGTTTGGAGGGGAAAGATGCGGGAGAGATTAATATTGACAGTTTTAGATGAAATACAGAATGTTGAGGGCATATTTGCATACCTAGGGGTGGGGGTGGTGATGCATGGAGGCTGTTTGTTGACAGTCAGATAGTGATGGCCAGGTGTTCTTGTCCATCCAAAGGTACAAGTCATTGGTTCCAAGTGGTGGTGGTGAGAAGTTAAACAGGTTTGGTCTACACAACAATTTAAACCACAGTTTCAAGCTGGGAAGCTCAAATCAAACATGGCAAGGTCTGTGTATCGTGGTACAAAGTCTGGCAAGGCAAGTGCATTGGTGGGGAATCAACCTAGAAGATGGTGGTTGAGATGGAGCCTTAGGTGGAAGAGTGTGGAACTGTGGAAGTGGAGCATTTCCGTGGGAATTTAGGAAAAATCTACGTTCTATTGTTCTGGGTTTTATACCTAAAAAATGTTGTAAAGCGAGGCAACCATCAACTGTCTTAATGGTATACAACTACACTACTAGCTTGAATGATGATTTCGAATATCCAGAAAAGAAAGATATATTACCTGGTAACAAACTCGCTTACATCTTGGAGACTCCTTAAATCAGGCAACTGACGATTCTGCACAATTTTTCTAATTCTACGCGAGACACCAACAGGCTGTAATCTGATTGAATAATGCCTGAAATCAATAAGCTTTGTCTCCTTATTGTAATTAAGCAACACAATACGCTGGCATGAAGAAAGCTTAACCTAAAAAACAAGAGAAGAAAAGAATGATATTAGTCGAACAAAACACAATACAATATAAGGGAAGCAAAGTCAATATTTCATAAAAAGATAACATGAGGCACTTACAGTATTAACATCGATGGCAGGAAATATATTCTGAAACATTATAGTTGTAAGCTTTAAATGTTGATCTCCTGACCCAAAACCAGAGAGGACAATCTGCAAGTCACTGCTAATTAGACAAAGTTGATGCAGCAACAAAAAGGATGAGTTCATGCACAAGAGATCTCTTCAGTTTAGACAAAAAAAATGATTAGTCTGAATCGCCTATACATACTTCGTTAGACTTCTGACTTCCATTACTTAATCATTCTCAAAACAGTGGGTTTGCACAGTTTTTGTAAATCAATCAAAGAGGAATTAGTTTACAACTTTAAATGCAGGTAGCAAAAACCACAACAATGCCTAGAAGAATAACATTCAAGCCTATTAGCTTACCAAAGGAGCATTCTTATAAAGATCTGGAGGACACCTAGGGCGCAGTTGCGATTGAGCAACATCTGCTGCTGTTGAATACTCGTGTATTTTAAATGTAAGAGTCGGACCTTGAGGAGTCCTTGCCACTCTGAGATAAGGCGCAGTGTCAGTTTTTGATAACATCAAAAAATGGGTAACACCCATTGGCCCTGCAATATTCAAAAAGTCCCTCAGGTTATTCCGTTTCTTTTCCTGAAACCATTGAACACACAAAGAAGTAGCACGTTAGCCAATTGTGAAATGATATAGCCTACTGTCAAATACAAAAACTTTAGATGATAGGATGAAATGGTGTACAAAAAGTTGTCATCTTTTTACCCATGAAGGCTCAATAAATTAAAAAGAGTATATGAGAAAGAAAAAAAAAGTGTTGCCAGTCTGAGGATGGCTACAATTTAAAAAAAAGAAAGAAAAAAAGCTAGAGTACATAACCACCACAAAGAAAAAAAACACCCTAGTAAATTGTCTAGAAAAACGGAAGACAAATTCCATTCTTTGTGCAATTTTGTGCCCATAATACAAAAACCCTTAATTAGTATCTCAAATTTTTTATTAAGCATAACATGTGTGTCATCATGTGTTATGCAAACAAAATCTATATCGGATACTCATCAATTTTTCCTCCTTGATGATTCAATCATGCGAATAAATTCCCACTTCCCATGTTTACAATATTGAAATCTGGTGATCATTTCTTATGGATACAGCCACTACAAAAAAAGACAATTCAGCTACGGCTAAAAACCGTTGCTAATTGTCAAAAAACCGTTGCTAAAATGAATTAGCAATGGCTCAACAATCATCGCAATACCGTGGCTATTTTAATCGTCGTTATTTGAATCAACAATAGTAAACTATCCCGTAGCTAATTCGCAACGGCTAAAAACCATCGCTAACTCGAAAAATTCCGTTGCTAAAGCTGTTGAAAATTTCTGCTAAGACTGTCGCAAATTGAAAAATAGCGACAGTTTTTGTCGTCGCTAAATTGCAAATCTAATTGACAAAACAGCCACGGTATTTGCCGTGGCTATTTAGGGACAGCTTTGTTGCAAATCATATTGACAAATGAAATTTACAAATTACAAATGATAATTCATTTTTTATAATGAAATTAGCTATTAATGATTGTCCATTCTGAAAATTAATAGAAACTACCAAAACTAAACTTAATTGATCAAAAACATGACAGGAGACTTAATTGATCAAAATTAGAACAAAAATTACACATAATCTCTAGAATATCATACAAAAATTACAAAAAAAACTACAAAGAATCCATACAAAAATGACAAAAGAACCACAAAAAAAAAATTCGATCTATAGAATATCTGAGATCAGATCTATCTGATCTCCGAGATCTGAGATTTCAAATCTCTGAGATCGGAGATTTGAGATCTCTTGCAGCTAGGGAGGCGGAGAGGGAGGCAGCGGAGGAAGGGAGGGCCGGGGAAAGGGAGGCGGAGAGGGAGGCGGCGGAGGAAGGGAGGGCCGGGGAAAGGGAGGCGGACGGGATCGGTGTCGAGAGAGGCGGCGGACTTCTCCTCTGTTGGTTGAGAGAAATTTTTTGTCTAAGTTGGTTGGTAGAGAAAATTTAAATTTATATAGAGAGGTAATTTAAGGGAATTGGTTGTGTTAGTTTCACGCGGATCGGTGACGTGGTTTGGTTTAGTGCGTTGGATTGAGCTAAAGTTTTTTTGTGTTATTGACAGTTGAGATGAGGTTTCACGCGGATCGGTGACGTAGTTTTTTTTCAAAAAAATATTAGTGACGGTATGTTGCCGTAGCTAAATGTTTTTGTGTATAATTTTTTTCAAAAAATTAATTAGCGACGGTTTTGTTGTCGTCGCTAATAAAAAAATAATGTAAAACTTAGCGACGGTTTGTTGTTGTAGCTAAATGCTTTTGTGTATAATTTTTTTTCAAAAAAATCAATTAGCGACTTTTTTTGCCGTCGCTAATACAAAAATAATGTAAAACTTAGCGACGGTTTTTTGCCGTAAAATGCTTTTGTGTATAATTTTTTTTTTCAAAAAAGACGGCAAAATGTCGTCGCTAATAAAAAAATAATGTAAAACTTAGCAACGGTTTTTTGCCGTAGCTAAATGCTTTTGTGTATAAATCTTTTTTTCAAAAAAATCAATTTTCGCCGTAGCTAAATGTTTTTGTGTATAATTTTTTTTCAAAAAAATCAATTAGCGACGATTTTTTGCCGACGCTAATAAAAAAATAATGTAAAACTTAGCGACGGTTTTTTGCCGTAGCTAAATGCTTTTGTGTATAATTTTTTTTTTCAAAAAAACAATTAGCGACGGCAATAAAAAAATAATATAAAACTTAGCGACAATTTTTTGCCGTAGCTAAATGCTTTTGTATATAATTTTTTTTTCAAAAAAATCAATTAGCGACGGCAAAAAAATCTTTTAGGGACGGCTAAAAACCGTAGCTGCCAAGTTTTTTTTGTAAAACTTAGCGACGGCTAAAAAACCGTAGCTAATAAAATAATTAGCGACGATTTTTTATGATTATGGGTTGAGTCAGCTATCAAAAGCATTAGCGACAGTTTTTTGCCATCGCAAATCTTTTAATTAGCGATGATATCAAAAAACCGTCGCTCGTATCTGTTGCTATTGAAGCTTTTTTTTTGTAGTGAGCTATTGCTTTTTACTACCATATCAGTGATACGTCGAAAATATAGCGTTTAATCAAACATGCAATACATTGCGATAATATCCAAAACATCAGATGTTTCGAACACTACCCACCTTTACTCTCAAACCTATGAAGAAATGTTCTTACCCTTTGAATCTCATATATCTCAAAAGTCTTTGCATTCATGCCATTTAGGGACCATTTGTTAGCTTTATAGTTTGCAAATTGCAAAAAGTCTTTGCATTCATGCCATTTAGTGCCCATTTGTTAGCTTTATAGTTTGCAAATTGCAAAACAATGTCATGTTGACTGTCCTAATCCTTATCACAGTGGTGGTCATGTGTGGGTAATGCTACAACACTGACTCCATGGTTGTGGAATATAGAGAAGATTAGGAACCATCAAATGCAGATAGCTCAAAGCTGAAAAGGGAATCCATAATTCTTTTGGAAAAGTAACACAAGGTTAATTTGACGACTTGTAAAGTGGCTTCAAACAACTAAAACATTTCTGCAAAATAAAGTCCCTATTTCTATTAAGTTGGTTAGTTATTGCTCAAGTTAAAAAACCTGACAATAAAACTCTTTATTAATTAAACAAAGCTTAATTGCACAAAAAGCAAGATACACTTCCACCTATTAGATAGATGAGATTGAGATAACCCCATCATCAATGGTAAAGGATCCACACAAAAAATCCCCCAAACCATCTATAACCATTAACCCTTCTATTTGACAAAAATTGGGATAGAAACAAAGAGAAAGAACAGAAAGATTAGAAAGAGAAACAAGAGAGGGTAAATGTTAAGTCTGTGTATTGAGTTGTTTGTGGGGTTGTTTTGTGTTTCTTAAATTGCTCTTGCAGAAGCTCTGCTGCTGCTGCTTAGCGGCGTTTGCAGAGGTTTGATTCAAAGGGACTTCATATTCAACATATAAACTTCTTCCACCAAAACACACATTACTTTCTTTCGGCTTCGCAATTCATGAAATAAATGGAACCAAATACCATCAAATATAACCTCTAAAAGATAAACAAAAACAGAAACAGCAAAATTAGATTACCTTCAACTTAAGAGCAGTATGGGGAAGCATCAATTTCCTCAAATCCATTTGAAGATGCTTCAAAGATCCAGGCAACTTTCCTCTTGCAAACACAAAGCTTTTGGGTATTTTGTCCCCAGTGACATGGTCCACACTGGGCTTAATTACAACTGGTTTACCGTTCCCCCTCTTCTTCTTCTACAACACACAACAAAACAAACATGAGAGAAATACAATCTAAAACATCTGTGACGGAAGAAAAAAAAAATTGCATTTTTATTGCACTTACATGTCGAATCCGAGCCATCTCTTTTATCAAACACAAAAACTGAAGTTTGGGTTTTGGTTTACAGATTCAGAGCTTCAAGAAAAACACAAACTTGGGTATGAATTGTACTTGGAGATAAAAACCCTAAACCCTAGCTTTTGCATAGAGAGAGGCGAGAGTGACGATGGTTTCTAGTACTATGTGCACCTCAAAGTTATACTATATACCACCACCTCTACTTGTACCCCTATATTTGCACCTCAGATTGTTTTTCTGTGATACCACAGCCTCTCCTGCCATCCTGTGTGCCTCAAAGTTTAGCCAAGAACTCACCAACTGTATGATCACAAATCCTAAAGATTTTTTTTTTCTTTCTCTATTTTGTTTTCTTGGTTTCAATTTTGTTTTCCCTTTTCGCCTTGTTTTTTTTTTTTTAAATAATTATGTAGTCCCCGTGACCCCGACCGCGACTGACATTAAATATGGCCTGCATGTCCAACATGAACCATGCATCACGGATTCCTGACCTACCTAGTCACATGTTTACTACACCTAATTTGAGTTCCTTCCAGGCTAGCCAAGCTTTATTGCACTCACCAATCTCTTGAGGTTTTGTTAGAACAACCATAAAAGCTTCTTCCCTCATCTACAAGTCTCTCTTCAACCCTTATAAAATGCCTAATCTCATCAAGTGTAAGCATAGATTGTGTTATAAACAATACAATCAATGTACCTTCCTTGAGCTTCTCTGATTAACACCCACATTCCTCCTCCTCACTCTATAGTACCAAGTACATAAACCTGATCCATTTTCCTCCATCAATTTCGAGCAAGATGACTATTGTGAGAACAATTTTGTTATTAGTATTCCTCATGTATGCAACAAATGTGGCCAATTCGAAATCAAACAATGGGGATGGCTATGTGAAGGATGCATGCAGTGTGACGCGTTACAAAGACATTTGCATCCATACATTAGCACCCTATTCCAATACAGCAAAGCGTAGCCAAAAAAAATGGGCAGAGGCAGCTGTGAATGTAACAATGAGGGAAATAAAAAATGCGAAGGCCTATTTGAACAACTTGAAGGGGAAAGGAGGACATCTTCGAAAGAGGCAATATATGGCTCTTTTGGACTGCATTGAAAGCTTTGATGAAACTACAAAATTTGTTCATGATTCATTAGATGAGCTTATGAGGCTGGATGCAAAGACATTTGATACACAAATGGGGAATGTGGAGACATGGATGAGTGCTGCATTGACATATGAAGATACATGTTTGGATGGATTCAATCGTTACAAAAAGGGCATTATTGTGATGCCATTACGTAGAAAGGTTACTAAGGTCTCATATGTTACGAGTAATGCATTGGCTATTGCTACTAAATTAGCTTCGATTGGGGGAAGAAGCTTAAGTAATCCATGATGGGCATTATTAGTCTATGGTTTGTACTAGGAAGATAGTGTATGGGATCCTAAAATAAGGATCTTTGTTGATGCAAATATATAGTATTTAGTACATGGTTGTATGCGCAATAAGAGCCTGAAATGGCTCAATTGTAATTCTGTATTACATCGTTTAGTTACATATATAGACTATATTATATATATATAATTAATCATTTATACAGAAAATAAGCTATTGAAGCAGGGTTTTGATCATTTTAATTCACAAGGAAAGCATCCATGAGACTTGCAGAATTGTTGCATAGGAGAATCTGTTGAAACACTTACATTTTGATAAATTGGTTGGGGAAGGATGTGTTATACTTGTCAATAGCCCCATCCTAAATATTAAAAAATCTCACTCTCTGGTACCTCCACATCTTCCATCTCAATTAAATTACTCATCTCTCGTGATTCACAACCAAAGTTGCAACTAAATATTTTGTCTTCGAACAACTAATTCTAAAACCTGTACTTTCTAATGTCTCGCGACAGCTATCTAATTTTCGACTTAAACTTTCATTAGTTTCATTAATTAAGACAATATCATCTGCAAACAATATGCACCATGGTACATCTTCTTAAAAACGTCTCGTCAACTCATCCATGACCAAAATAAAGAGCTATACACTTCAGGTTGATCTTTAATGTAGTTCTACTGATACTGAAAATTCTCTGAACATCACAATTTTGACAATGATAAATTAAAAAATAAAATAAATCCACAATTTGGTAAACAAAGATGAGAATAGATATTATCATCAAATTCGTGTTAAGCTCGAGATAATTAGTAAAACAAGAGCCACATTATATATGCCACAAAGCCCAAATATAACACCTTTAAGAATGGAAACTCTTGTCGGGATAATTCATAACCCGACGAATTATGTGTATTTATAGTTATGGACTTATAGTAAAGCAAATACGCGTCGTGCCACACAAATAACATTGAGTTACGCAAATAGGTATGACACATTAGGGACAAAAACTGATTTTTACTAACTGAGAACGACCCCATTAATTTATTCGTTTAGTGGAAAACCTGGTGCCGGGCCGCAGCCAGCCACCACCTAGATCACATGGAAGTTTCGCACCCAGGGTCACGTTAGCCAGTTTGGTTTCTCTTTCTCCTTATTTTGTCTCTCTATATAAGCCTCTCACCGACCGATACTTTTCTTGGAATCTCTTTCCTTGTCTCCCTTTTTCTTCAAGAAACAAAAGAAACCCAAACAAATGGCGGAAACAAAGAGCAAAATGGAATCAATAAGGCATTGGATAGTGGAGCACAAGCTTCGTGCCGTAGGTAATCATCATCCAGTTCATATAATTTCCTTTCTTTTCATATAGCTTTTATTTGTTTTGGTTTTGGTTTGGTGGGTTTAAGTTATGATTTATGATTTGATGTTCTTGTTGTTGTTGTTGTTGTTGATTGAACAAAAAAAAGGGTGTCTATGGCTGAGTGGAATAACGGGTTCGATTGCTTACAATTGGTCTCAACCCAAAATGAAGACCAGCGTCAAGCTTATACATGCTAGGTATCAATGATATGATCACTTTCTTTTCTTTTTGAATCTCCATACTATTGTGATTTCAAGATGCCCCTTTTGTTTAGATTGTGATTTTGTTGATTGTTATTCATTTGGGTGTTGTAATTATTGATGAAAAATAGGGAAAAGTAGGAGGTAGCATGGTTAGGCAAGTTAGGTGTTTTGGTTCAAAACCTATATTAGGAACCAAATGAGCTAGGTTCTTCACACAGATTGGGAATTTGGATTTGAAGCACATATGAAATTGTATTCAATTGCCACAGGTTATTTTAGGTTTTCTTGGTTACATGCATGTAGGATCGGTTTATCTTTATGTAAATGTAAAGGAAAGTGATATTTGTTAGAGAAATTCTGACCTTGTTTGGGTAGATGGATAGTTTGTGTTGGGGAGTGGTTGTTGATAAAGTCGTTTGTAATCAATCTATATGGTTTTGATGTTGAGTGTTTGGATTTCATGAGTACATATAGTTATATAAGATCATATTACATCGGACCATATAGATGAAGGACTCGACTCTTTCATAGGAAATGCGTAAATGTCGAATACATATCCAATTAATCATATCCGCGTCTTGTATGCACTTTTATGATTTTGGATGTTTCAGAGCTTGGATTTGCCAGGCCTGGCCTCAAAGAGGATGTCATGATCTATACATGGGTATCACCTCTTGGAGGCACAAAGTTATCAAATTTCAGGTCTATGAAGTTATGCTTGTCATCCATTCCGCCACCCCCTTCTTCCAACGTATCTCACATAGTCACAAATTTACTTAGTGATTATCATAGGAGGGGGTTTTTATCTATAAATTTGAAAGATAAAGATATCCTCCTACCGCTTTGCCCTTTTCCATATTGTGCGGATTCAACCAGGAGAGGAGTGATTCACATGGCTGTTATTGTACATCTAATTACCTCATGCTTTGGTCCCTTTCATACCATGTGGGTACAAATACACTAAGAATGGATTATAGATTGGTTTTTACTTTCTGACCTCTACCCCACATCTTGGAATCAGTTCTCATGGAGCATTTGAGGTTAAAACCCATGGGTATACTTCAAGGTTGACAACAAAGTGGAAGGCATTACTACTTTAGTTTGCAACCGGATATCTAGTTGGTTATGTTGATATTATTAGATAAGGAAAAAAGTCTCTACTATAGTGTATGGCTGAACTTCATCTGAGGTTCTTGAAACTCCCTTGGCTTCCTTCCCCTCGTTCGGCTGAGCATGGACAACCTTAACCGCATTGGATACCTAAACCGGACTCCCGATAATTAACCATGTCGCACTGACTCTTCGACCAAATAGGAATTCCGGTGGGAATGGTAGGAAGGCTGACTAATACAACTAGAGGAGGCAAATTCGTCAACCGAATTGGTTGATCAACCCCGAATAGTAGTTTTGTTAGTCTTTGTTTGTGGTTGTTAACCTTTAAGCGAAATTTATAGATGATTTATCGTAAATTCTAGCTCCCTGGACAACCCAACACATCCCACCTTGTGCAGGTGCATATGCCCAAGTGTGGTTTTGACAAGCTAATAGGTAGATTGGAATTTCTTAATGATTTGCATCCCTTCCCGAATGCATGGTACATATATATGTGGTTTTGACACAAGGCAATTTTTGCATCCTTCGCTTAGTGCTATCCCTCCTACCTCAAAGCAGTTACATCTGTAACACACCAACATCTGTTAAGGTATTCCTTGAGTAGTTTGACCTTATTTCTTATGCATTTCTACAAGATATACAAACTTATGATGATCACACGCAAGAACTCCTACAGCTCCCTTCTTGGTGGAAGGGTTAAATGCTGACTCAAATTGTAAATTCACGTTTTTGGTTTCTTGATTATGTGGAAATGCAGATGTTAACATGAGTCTGGCTCCTGTTGAATTGTATATTTCTAAAGATAAATTCGATTATAATTTCCCAGATGGATAGAGTAACAACTTTTTAGGAATCCTGCCTTTGTTCCACACATAGTTCGATGATATGTTAAAGTTTGAAAGCTTATTCTCCACATAAATTGGTGGAGGGGTTTAAAAAACAGCAGCAGAAAATATTTAAAATGTTTTGTCCTCTTGGTTGTGTACACTCAGGCAGAGTGATGAAGAATAAATCGTGTACCCTATCTCATTTTGTTACCTGCTTCTATTAAAAAAGTATTCTGTGCTGATTGTAAAACCTTACATCATTTGGATGAAGGATAAGTCACTTTCTACCCTATTTCATTACCTGCTTTCATTCGTTAGAACAAAATAATGACCAATCTGCCTGTATTTGCCTCGTACGATAATTGTTTTCGAATTTTTTTTTTTTTTTTTCTTTTCATGGATGAGAGGGGAAGGTAACCTTATTTGGGGGTTGTTTTACCTGATGCATTATGGATGTAAAACATTTTATAGTCTTGGTCTTATTTTACCATTGAACTTGAACACTGGCGTTGAGCCTGAACACTTCTATGGTATTTATATCAAGTTTGTGCTTACGTCATGTGCATTACCCCTCAAGTAAGATTCTCTTATTGAAACCTTTAGCATATTGGTTGCAAGCTCTCTGTATTTGATTATGTGATGTTCATGTTCTCATTCTTAGAAGTTGTAGTTTATTTTCTTTTGGGTTTGTGATGGACAACACAAAATTTTCTGAATGGATTGTTGCCTACTTTTTTGAATACAGGTTGCATGCCCAAGCTCTTACACTTGCAGCATTAGCTGGAGCTGCAGTTGTTGAGTACTATGACCACCAATCAGGAGCTAAGGCTGAACGATACGCCAAGTTCCTCCCCCCACCACCAGTGAACACCCACAACACACACAAAGATTGAAAAGCGACTTGATGACTGCATAAACATTGCTGACCTCAATTTCTTCATTCAGTTTCATATATGTTGTTACCATTGCAGTTACCAAACCTATCTACCTCATTACAGTAGTAGATTAAGGATAGCAAATAATTCATGTGAAGAGGAGAGGAGAGATTTCTGTTTCCATTTGCAATTTTTCAGATTCAGTTTTACTGTCAAGGATTATACCAAAATGTGTGAGAATTATAGGATATATGAAAAATACTTGGTGCTGCAAGGAAAATATGTTTTTTTTTCTTCGTTAAGCCAACATCCTTACATTGACCTTATTGCCTTTGTCATTAGTTTAATCCCTTCGCCGGATGCCAAGCCAAGAAGTTGATTCAACTTGACCAGGACTGTTGACAAAACTGTTTAGACTTTTTGTTGCAATTATGATTGTGGATACCAACATTTTCGGTACAAGTAAATGCAAGTGTTTTACTGTTTAACTGTTTACTGGATACCTAAGTCCACCTGATTCCTGTGTTATCATACTCCTCTGGCTTCTTGTCAACCATTCTTCCAGTTTTCTGAAGTTCTATGTGATGCAGTGCAAGACCAGTATGGTATGATCCTGCTTTTGCAAACCTTGTCGAACATCATCATATGAAAATATTTTTCTTCGTGGTTGAGCTTTTATACTCGCTGCATTAATTGTTCTCATCGAATTTCGATCACTTGGATGAGTTTTTAACTCCCCTTTTTTCTTCTTCGTTTTAAGCAGCAACGTTTTCAATGGATTTCAGAATCAATTAAAAGCCTTTAGTAAAGCTTGAACCTGAATTTGGTATCTCTGGCCAAGGCACTTGGTGCAGTAGCTCAACTCTGACTACAGTGGTTTATAATGGCAACAAAAACTATGCTATTTCCACAATTCCAACCCATAAAAATAAATAGATTTATTGCAATATGCCCTATATAATATTACCTTAGGTAATATGAGATTACCCGATTGTAATCATTATCACCTTTTCTGTGGTCTGGGGAGTCCATTTATACCCGGCACTTGCCTTTCAAAAAAATAAAAAAAAAAAAAAATATATATATATATATATATATATATGTAGAGATTACCCTATAATAAATCAATATTTTAGTTTCCACTCGGGACTAGCGGTTCACGCTCATTGGCTGTTTGATTTTTTTTCAAAATGTCTATATTCAAATGATCAAGATACCCTTTAAAATTTAATGTTGAGATTCAATGTTTTGTATCATGACAACTCGTCTCGAAGAAATCAAGGGGTCCAATCAAAATAGAAAGCGTATCGCAACAAAAATTTCACAATTAAAAAAAATATATATTCTTCTTCCTCAACCCACCTCTTCTTCCTTTGGTATAATTACTTAATAATTGAGACGGCTTAGATATTATTAATCAATATTTGAGATGACCAGATTTTTATTGAAGATGTTAGTAAATTGGGAATGCAAAATTGAAAACCAATAAATCAGGTTAAAGACACACTCCACTGTTCATCCACACCTTCATCCGTCTACATAGGTAGAGATTCAGTGTGGGCGAGACAAACCAAAATAGTGCAAATATATTTAAAATTCAACGAATTTATATACATAAAATAACTTTGCTAACAACTTTAGGTATTGTGACATTACCTAACAAACTAAATTTTAAAATGAAAAGTCTTATTTCTTTTCTTTGTTAAACAAAAAGGACTTATATTTTCTGAAGTTCTATGTTATGCAGTGCAAGACCGGTATTGTATGATACTGCTTTTGCAAATCTTGTTGAACATCATCATATGACTAGTTGTTCTTATCGAGTTTGGATCACTTGCGATATGCCTCCTATAATACTTGGGTGATATGAGATTACCCTATAATAAATCAATATTTCAGTCTCCACTGGACTAGCGGTTCACATTTTTTAAATGTCTATTTAAAAAATATTGATATTTAGATGATCAAAATACCTTTTTAAAATCAAATGTTGTTCAATATTTTGTATCATAAACACTTGTCTCAAAGAAGTCAAAGGGTCCAATCAAAATATAAAGCATATCTCAAGAAAAATCTCATAATTAAAAAAAATATATTCTTCTTCTCCAACCCACCTTCTCCTATTTATTAGTATAATTACTTAATATTTGAGAGAGCGTATGTATAATTAATCAATATTTGAGATGACCTTATTTTTATTGAAAATATTAGTAAATTGAGATAGCAAAATTAGAAACCAAAAAAAAATCAGGTTGAAGACACACTCCACTATTCATCAACATCTTCTTCCGTCTACATAGGTAGAGATTCAGTGTCGGTGCGGCAAGCCAAAATAGTACAAATATATTTAAAATTCAACGAATTTATATACATAAAATAACTTTGCTAACAACTTTAGGTATTGTGACATTACCCAACACACTAAATTTGAAAATGAAAAGTCTTATTTATTTTCTTTGTTAAATAAATAGGACTTGTATGGTGTGTCCACCTTCACTCAACAGTCTTATTATATCATTCAGTTAGTCAAATATGTGTCGGCTCAGTGATTGAGCAGTGACAGATGGTATCATTAGGTCACATGGTCAAATCCAACTGATCAAATCCAGCCAGAAACATCTAAAATGGGAAGAGTTAACGAATAATAATAATAATAAAATAATAATAAGAAGAGTAAGAAAACCCTGAAAGCAACCCTTCTCTTAACTCTCCTATAAAATGAAGACTTTTAAATCCAATTATACCCAAATTTGGTAAAGTCGGTGCATGTTTTTCAAAAGAAAAATGAGGTCGCCTCAAACTTCTCCAAATGGCATTATTAGCAAGGTTTTTGTTCATCAAAAGTTTTCAAGTGTTTTATTTCGGGTTATTTACCCATTGGCCTCCATTAAATTTTGTGAATTTCAATTTGGGAGTCAATGTGTCATTAATTTATGAAATTCCGTCAATCATTCTTATTAGTCTTGACTATTAAGTCAAGAATGTTGACTAACAAGATACATTCATGAATTTTATAAAGGCAAAATTACTCATGGGTGTCAAATGATAATTTTTAGAAAATAACGAGTGCCGAAAGATAAATTTCATGTTAATTCGTACAAAACAATATTGAATGCATGATGTAACATGCCATATTTGTAGCCGAACAATATAAATTGACTAAAGGTAAATAACCCTTTTATTTTCCTCATTTTTTTTTTCGGTTTAGGAATGGGCTTTCAGTTCTTTGCCAATGGCTTTTATAAGCCCAATAAATTTCCGTAGTCTTACTAAATGCCTTAATTTGTTCACGAAATATTAAGAGCACTACAAAACATGAACCATGCATCCTTTTTCTACTGCAAGTTACAAAAACTGGTCTCTTCGTGTCCATCACGTACTCGCGAATCCACACCCACAAACATTAATTTTTGTTAGATCTTAATACATATTTTACGCAATATGCCTTCAACATACATGTGAGCAACTTGCTTCTAATCTCCTCTACTTTGATAATTAAATCCCCATTTGTTCTCTCTTTTATACCATAATGTTCTTGCTAGGCTCTTTACACCGTTGGATGACAACAATTGTGTTTTGATATATAATGGATTAACATATGATATCATCTAGATCCAACTCTGTGAAATCAATCAATTCAAATTCCTCTTATAACAAAGTTTATATCACATGGGATCCCTTTCCTACCTAATACTAAACAAGCGAAAAAAAATTGATTAGGGTTCCTTTCATAGTACATCTATAGACTAATAAATTACGCAAAGTGGTACCTTCATATGGAAAGGAAGTATAAAATAAATATTTAAAAAAAAAAAAAAAAAAAAAACATATGCGTATGAATATGATTTAATCTAGACCATTACCATTAATATTTGCCAAAAATGTTTCACGGTGAACATTCAATTATTTCCAAATTAGCAGAATTATATGAATTAATGACATTCCATTTGAAATGGACTTGCCTAAAAAGTGCTTTTGAAATCTCAAATGTAAAAAACAGATTAGTAACTCCCTAAATAATTACCTCGTTAAAGCATTCTATAACCATACATGTAATCGAAGTGGGGGGTGGGGGGATTTGCATATTGCGAAACTTGTTTACTATACACATTTTAAATTGTTTCCTACTAACCTTATTTTCCACCTTTTAAAATTGGTTCCTATACATTTTGTTTCCATCTTTTCCCCATTCACGAGTCCCAAAAAATGAGGAAAGGGGTGAGGAAACCAATGAGGGGGATGGATTTTACCACTCATCTCCTTGAAATTCGTGTTGATGTGCATCTCGAAAGTATAAGCGCGCATCTCAAGAGGGATGAGCGGTCACACCATCCTCCTCGCTGGTTTCCTCGCCATTTAGAATTTTTGCTAGAGTTTTTACGGAGCCTAGTCCGAAAGCATTGATTTATGCTTAGGAGGATGGTTCGCACGTGACCGAACCACTCTACCTTTCTCTATATGGGTTTGGAGAAATTGAAGAGGAATCGAATTGATCCGATCATGTACAAACCACCATCCCAAACACAAATCAGTGTTTTCGAACCAGACTCCCTAGAATTTTTCATTTTAGTCTCTATTGAGCAGTAAATTTATTTGTATTCGAGGAATGCTAGAGTACCTTATTTAATTACCTTCTCATTTCTACCTTCTTTAGTCTTCCATTGACACATGGCCTTCATATTGTTTAAATTCCACAAATAAGCATAGAGTATTTTCAATATAAATCACTTTATAAGGTAAGAAAATGATCTAATTACCCATCTTCTTCCTCCTTTCACAGCTAGCATTCCTCTGTAAAATAACAGCTCCTCTTATTATAGAAGAAATGTAATTACAAAATTTTATATTTGGAAAATCAAAATAAATTCAGGTCAGTATTTGTTGAAGCCGAAATTCTAGCTGGCCTGGAAAAATCAGCGAGGCTGCTGCTGGAGGGCAAATTTATACTATTGCCCCCCTCGTTAACAACCTTTTGAAATAAGTGTTTAAAAGATGTGGGGGTAAAAATGTAAAATCACACTCCCAACAGCAACCTCCCTAGTTTCCCAGGCAGGAAGAATTGCTCTGTTGAAGCGTCCTCGGCCCTACACTATACAACAACACACATTTTATGAGCCATCAGAAACACCTCTCCTACTCCATGAAGCTAGATAAGTAGTAAACAATATCACTTATTTCATACAACGTGGTGAACTCCAACATTTACTGTATACGTGTCAGTAAAGGGCACTAAGAGTTCTATACCACTATTGCTTCCAGAAACAGTAGATGAAATAGAGTTCCACTATTTTAAAACACGACCAAAGGTTTGGCACCGACGTTACACATTGACTTCTAACCCGCGTGACATTTCCGTAAATAACAACAAAACCCAGTGGCAACTCCTTACTCGTCACGTCTTATTCTAAAGCACATAAATGAAAATGAAAAAAGAGAAGAGAGAGAGAGAGAGACATTACAGAGAGAACTCCTCCTTCACACGCGCCGGATGCGATTTGCTGGCGCGAATTCCTTCAAAGTCGCTTTGTTGCCGGCGATTTCAAGCAAACTCGTTCCCTTCCATTCAAAGAGACCCCTTTCTCTTTTAACATCTTCTTCTTCTTACATAACAAACCTAGTCTTTTTATCTTCTTCTTCAAACCCGCAGCAAATAATTGTTGATTCTATTTCTCAAAATATATCGAGGAAAAAATATGGGTTCAGAATTGATTTATAGAGGAGGGAATGATGATGTCCAGACAATGGAAGAGACATATTCACCAAAACGCCCTAAACTCACAACCCCAATTCACTACCTTCTTCGCGAACAGCGCCTAGTGTTCATCCTAATCGGTATATCAATTGCCACAATCTTTTTCACAATGCTTCCATCTTCATCATCGTCCCCATCACAATATCAACAAATCCCAGACACCTATTTCCCCATAGATTCCTCTACCACCAAAGTGACTCCCCGGGTTGTATATGAAAACAGGGTCGGATTCATGAAGTCGCAGACCGGAGGCAAAATCCCTCTAGGTCTGAAACGAAAGGGGCTCCGGATCGTTGTCACTGGTGGTGCTGGGTTCGTGGGGAGCCATCTGGTGGATAGATTGATTGGAAGAGGAGATAGTGTGATCGTTATTGACAATTTCTTTACTGGAAGGAAAGAGAACTTGATGCATCATTTTGGAAACCCTAGATTCGAACTCATTAGACACGACGTCGTCGAGCCGATTTTGCTTGAAGTTGATCAGATCTATCATCTTGCTTGCCCTGCTTCTCCTGTTCACTACAAGTTCAATCCTGTCAAGACTATCATATCCTTTTCTCTGCTTTCTTTTCTTAGAATTCGATGAATGTCTTTTTGAAAATCGTTTAAATTTCCAGTTCGTATTGTTCTTTTGGTTGCTATTTCCTTGACTTGATTTAGGGTTTACAAGACAAATGTGGTTGGGACTCTAAACATGCTTGGTTTAGCGAAGAGAGTTGGTGCCCGGTTTTTGCTAACAAGCACCAGTGAAGTGTACGGAGATCCTCTGCAACACCCGCAAGTCGAGACTTATTGGGGCAACGTCAACCCGATCGGTAAGTCAGATTTTTTTTCTCTCCCTTTTTTATGTTTTCCGGTCAGTGGAATCTGACCCACTTATTCACCTAAAACGCGCCTTCTTTTCAAATATTCCTGAATCGGCGCACTTTACCACATTTGGCGCTAACTCATCTAACCTACGCATGAGGCGTATAGCCTTCCTAACACGTGGCAGGTGTTATAGCCGTGATTGACGGGACGCAAAATGTGTTGATTTTTTTTGCTTGGAGCGAGAGGAGGGCCAACACCCCCACCCCACTCGAAATGTGCATCTCGAGGAGGGTGGGCGGTGTTGGGCCTTTCCTCGCTCCCTAGAATTACTCGATTTTTTTACGATCCGGAAAATTATCTGATTTTCCTGAGTAGTGGGAAATGGTTTTCTGTAGATGTTTTGTTTTCTGGGAAAATGTTTTGCAACCATGTGAGGATGAGAGAGAAATCTGACACGCGTGGCGGTTGATAATTTGTTAAAACCTGACAAGTGTACGATTGTCGTTCGTTGGTGTCAGGTGTCAGAAGTTGCTACGACGAGGGCAAACGTACAGCAGAGACTTTAACTATGGACTACCACAGAGGAGCTGGTGTTGAGGTTCATTCATTTTCACTCTTTTTATTTTATTTTATATTTTGTATTCTTGGTTTTTTTTTTTTTTTTTTAATCTATGATGTTATCGAAAATGAGCTTTAATGATGATGAATTTATGATATTAGTGTTAATGTTAATTAAGTTGGTGTGGTAATGGCCAGGTAAGAATTGCTAGGATCTTTAATACCTATGGGCCTCGCATGTGCATCGATGATGGTCGTGTTGTTAGCAATTTTGTCGCGCAGGTTGGATTTGGGTTCAATTTCTAATTTTCAATTTTCGGGTTACATTTTTTCAGTTTTTGAAAGCATTGGTGATTAATTTGGGATTGTAATATATCCATGTAGGCGTTGAGAAAGGAGCCATTGACAGTTTACGGTGACGGGAAGCAAACAAGGAGTTTCCAATATGTTTCGGACTTGGTAAATATGCGGAGTTATTTTGATATAATTAATTTTTGTCAAGAATTTTGCATTTATGGTGTGTTTAGAAAACGGAAGAGTTAGCTAATCACATTAGAATTGATGAATGGGAGACCCATTTCAGTTATCAGTATTCCCTTACATTGATTAGGCTGTCTTGAATTTGAGATATATGTTTGTTTGTTTTATAGTTATATAGCGAGAAAAAGCTTTTTTTGTCTTTGTGGAGAAAACGACGGTACTATCATGTTTTTTATTTTGTGTTTGTAATGGAGGTGGTAGGATGCCTGGGTTGGTGGGTTGCATGTTTTGAATTGTCAACTTGAAGAAATGGAAGGTGCATCTGATTGTTGTTAGAAAGGACCACACCAGTACTCCCTTTCCTTAATAATTTAGGGGACAGCCTGGTTAAGATGTATTTTTAGGGGGATGGACTTTGGATTAGGGATTCCTCCATTATTGATATTGAGCATCTTTATTTTACGTTTCGTTCTTAATTTGGAGATAAGAAACTTCCTTGTTTTATTAATTTAGTGTAATGTTAGACCAAAACTCAAGAGTCAGATTCGTCAACATTCAGGAACATTATAACATATACTAAAGCGGAGATTAGTCAACATAAGAGTTTAATTCTGTATTAAAGTCCATATTCATTGTATGAACCTCCCTAACTAGAATCTTGTACATATTCACATTCTGTCGCAGCCTCATAATTAAAGTTTTGAAATGTTGAGTTCATATACCTTGTCACTGATAAATCCCCTCACTGAGGTCTTGAGCATGTAGTGTCCGTATCACTAATAAACATCCCTTGCTAAGATCGTGTACATGTTGAGTCTATATTCCTTATCACTATTAAACCTTCTAATTGAGATCTTGACATGTTTAGTCCATATCCGTCGTCACTAATAAATTCCCTTAGAGATCTTCAACGTGTAGAACCCATATTCCTTGTCATTAATAAACCTCCCTCACAAAGATCTTTTACGTGTTCAGTCCATATTCCTTGTCACTAATATCTTCCCTCTTATTGCTTCACTATTAAATTCCCTCTCCAAGATCTTGAAATGTCGAGTCCATCCTTGTAACTAATAAACCTCCCTCACTAAGATCTTGAGTTTACATATAAAATAATCAAGAAAATAGTATCTTAATACCAAAAATTAAGATATTGATAGTGTAATACCAAAAATTAAGATATTGATAGTGTTCCTTGTCTAGTATAACAGATATTGATACACCCAATACCATTACAAAGATATCTTAAACAAGTGCATATTTTAGGGTGTTCCAATATTATTATTGAGTGACATTCAAATGCACTGTAGTATTTATGGTGTAATTGTCGCAAATATAGTTTAGAAAGTTCAGAATCGCATATAAAGAACAATACCCAAAAGCTTCTTTATTACATGATGATACTGCCTTGCACATGTACTCCCATTAACAATTCAACTGACACCCTTTAAAAAGGTAGTCAAGGCAGTCTTTATGCAAAATAGTCTCTGTAGTTCTGTATGTTGTCCTCCCTGAAATTAGGTAAACTACTTAATTCTACATTGCATTTATGTGCCATGTGATAGTGTTTCAGAACTAGCTTTCTTTTCACTTTTATCTGATTTACCTGCACATAATAAATCAGTCTACTTTGTAATTGAATCGCTGGAGTTACATATTTTTGTTCATGAAGGGTGTTTGTTGATGATACGCTTAACATAAACTGTGAATTGTGTGCAGTGTACATGAGCGCACACTATATCTAATAGTATATGCACTATATCTACATTTTCATTGTGCTTGATGTTGTGCATCAGTTAAAAAATGTATGCCCTACAAATTTACTAATACAGTTCTGATTACCCACTACTTGTGTTGATTATTGTAGGTTGAGGGTCTGATGCGATTGATGGAAGGAGAACATGTTGGTCCCTTCAATCTTGGCAACCCCGGAGAATTCACAATGATGGAGCTAGCCCAGGTAATCCCCCTTTTTCAGTTCATTTCATCATTCATGATAGCTTTTTGAACGATAATTTCCTGACCAGTAAACCTCACCATACCTTTAATTTGCTATCTGATTGCAGGTGGTTCAGGAAACAATAGATCCAAATGCAAAGATTGAGTTCCGTCCCAACACGGAGGATGACCCCCACAAGAGGAAACCCGACATCTCAAAGGCAAAGGAGTTACTTGGGTGGGAACCTGCTGTGCCACTTCGCAAGGGTCTTCCTATGATGGTAACTGACTTCCGTCAGCGCATCTTCGGTGATCACAAGGAAGGAGGTTCTGATATCTCTTCCTCAGCCTAATTTTAAGTTATAGCAGATGAAATTCCTCCCATGAGAGTAGTTTTAATACAAGCAGCAATAGCACTATCACCAGACCACCATTTTGCCATTTATTCTCTTTCTTTTTTTTTTATGTCAGAAACTTTTCTTTTTCGCATGTTGGCTATTTCCAGCTCTTGCTTCATATAGCTTAAAATCATTGTAGACAGTGAGCCTCTTAGATATTCCAATTTGATCTCTAATATTCTAGTTTACAACAGTTTCTGTTTGTGTGCTTTACTCGCCTTTATTTCACCTTCCAACCTAATGTTCATTTATGAAGTACCAAACATCTTGCGGAACAAATTTGGAATGATTTTTTAATGAAATGGTGTTTGGGTTTCTAGTTGGAATACAATAGGCAGCGGGCTTGGAAGATCAACTGCATTATTATTGAAGAACATCAATAACTGCTGTTCACTAATGGCTTTATTTCTGCCTACATAGACTGGGAAAGGAGTTTGAATGTCCTTGTAGGTGTGATATTAGGGTGTGTACCACTTGCCTAGAGGGAAGAACTAGTTTGAGATTCGAGTTGGTGTGGGTCAATAGGAGGCAGACATGGGGGAGTGATGCAAAGTAAGCAGCGTCGGGCGGTCCTCCAGTGACCTATAACCCCTCCATGGGCACGACTCGTGCCCAAATTAGCAAATTGTGTGTGCTATGGGATCTCATTTGGACACTTTGTTCCTAAACCCTTAAAGTCCTCGTGATTCAACTAACCTCAATCCACACCTCCCTGGTATTCTCAATAACCATGTTGCAGCGACAATCATAGGTAATTGTTACGACAATCAATAAGAACCTGTATTACCAGCATAAATTAGCAGGACTGTGTTAGCCTACACCTTCATCGCAGTTTGATTACAGAATGTAACCTCCCTTGCTAGGAAATGGATATGGATCTGCCTTGGCGCGTTGGCCTCTACAAATTGCCTTTTCCAGGGAATTTCTAGTGACAACAAACAACAGAATTTCTTTTCTGCAAAATGAAGTTTTAACCATTCCCTATGGAAATGGCCCTTATTCCATATAACAACATCCTTGCCATCAAACAAATCAACCCTCGTTCAAGCATCTTTAACTTCATTTCAACAATTGCATAGGTACGGAGATGAGTAAAAACCATAAGCTAATTATTGATCCTATACTAATACTAAAACTAAATGCGCAAAAAGCATAATTTTTCATTTCTCTATAACATTTTCTTAACATGAAGATCGTATTACAAATTACATAGCAGAATGGTGATGCATACTCCTTCCTTTCCACCCACAAAGATAACTGGCTTGCTTAGGCACCGGCTTTCGTTCAATAGGATGCACTGCAGCACTCATCAAAGGGTTAGCCTGCCTAGGTGCCTTGAAGGAGGTGGTGGCAACCGATAATTGCTCACCAACAACGTTACTTCGCTTATCAAGCCATGCTATGATGTCTGCAAAAACAATCTCTATGTTGTCATCAGGCTCCCCTGATGTTAGAGCATGCCACATGCCTGGATACAGCTTGAAGGTCTTATCTTTGCTCCCAGCTAGCTCATACAATGCTCGACTCACTCCTGGATCTGTAACTACATCTGCCTCTCCATGCAACACAAAAAATGGCACAGTAACCTGGAAACATATAACACATGCTATTCCAATCAAATTCATGAATTGTCAACACATACAACTTGTCGATTTAGACAACTTAGATGAAACCAAGTTCATTATCATCAATGCAAACCCTAACATTTTCGAAGAGTAGGACTAGAGAAAATGTAAACCTCATGTAAGGTGTCTTCAAGGTTCATGCTAGTTCTTAACATCTCCAGAGCTGTTTTCAGCCTAGGCTTGTCTTGATAGATTAACTTATTGTTCCTGACCTGCACCGTGTGTATTATTATCAAAATACACATTTATCGCCTCAATAATTTCTTTTATTAAAATATAAAGACAAATTGGCTTGATGAGGATGATCATGTAACCTCTTCGCGCTTAGTTGGGTCTTTAAAAGCAGCATCTATGACATCCTTTGTAGGTACTATTTTCCATTTGGGTATGATCTCTTCCACTCTTGTCAATATGTTCACCACCACTGGGTGTGGTTTGACCTTCTCTGAGATCTGCACTTACATACGGGCCATTAATTAGTTCGTAAAAACAACAAGCAACTCGATCAGACTCAAATCGGCTGTAGAAGACCAAGTCTTGGAGGTGTTTGCTATGACTATTAGATAAGAACTTCAAACCTCTGACTAGATATTAAGAGGTAAAAACAAACACCCCTGACCAACAGAGGGTATGGATCTTTACAATGGCAAAACAAAACATAAAGGATTTTGTACTGGGAACCCTTATCTCCCACCTAACCAGTCCCAATAAAATGTGGGGTACTTTTCGCCGAAAAGGGGGAGATGTACACATGAGGAAAACATATATTCAGAATGTTCAAACTTCACAATATCTGATATGGACTAATGTTATCATTTACGCCGAAGCCTTGACAACGACCTAAACATCTGGCAATATACAAGTCTCGATTACAATCTAACCCATCCGTTGATCATAAATCGTAAGAACTATATATAGGTTGTATAATTTTACCTTGCACATAGGTGCAACAAGAACAGCACCATTCCAGAAAGTAGGGTCTTTCTTGTGAAGTAGCAAAGTCACTGCCCCTCCCATGGATTCTCCATACAGGAACCTAGCTTTACTCTTGTATTCTTCCTGCTCTGAAAATAACCAAACAGAACACATCAATTTACATCAGCTATATTGTCATAATTATCAATAGTATAATGCAAATACTTGCACGTAAACTTCGACTCAAATATATAAAAAGAAAAAATTGAAGAAAACAATACATAGTATGAAAGATGATTGATTAGTATACTAACCACATACTGATTTGAAGAAGTCTTCGCAGTCATTTACAATGTAATCAAACTTTTTTATGTAACACCGCGCTCCCCTAGACCGCCCATGGCCTTCATAATCGATTCCTATTACTCCATATCCTGCACACGCTAGCCTTGTCCCACATCCTAATCCCATAAAAAAAAATGCCAACAATATTTCACAATATAAAATTAAGAAAATATGATCAACTTCAACTTCAAACGCGGCTTGTTTTATCTCATTCTCTTCTCTTCCTCTGTTTTTTTCACTATTTCCATTGAATTTTCTCAATGCAATTCAACACGCGCATAATCCTCCAATTAGCAAATTTTCATGATATCAAATCCCTAAATCAATATAAACTTTTACTATCTAATAGGCAAGTTTAGAGCTTAGTAACTCGAACATGAAAATTCTGTTTCCAAAGACATCCTTAGCCTTCTTTTGTAGGTGGTAAAAAAAGATAAGGTAGGAAAATAAATCAAAATGACCCACCTAGCTACATAATTAACAATAGGTAAGTCGGATATCATGAATAGCTATCAGTACTATATTATATGGGAATCTCAATGGGGTCCATTTACTTATAGGTCACAGTTTTGAATCATTAAACCCATTATTTAATGAGAACCATATGTACCCCACTAATTAAAAGAAGTTAGTGGTTTAGCTAAGCAACTTCTTCAATTGACCTCATCATCATCATCATCATCATCAAAGCCCATTCCCGAGATTTTCGGGGTCGGCTAGGAAGTTAATAAGTAATAGAGGCTAAGAATCAAGGTTTTGCAACCGTCCAGGATGATGTGGTATCATTAAAAAAGTTTTTTACAACTTCGAGATATACATAAACACTTTGGAGATTTCATTATTTTTTCAAGATCACGTCATATCACCCTAATTGCAAAACCTTATTTCCTATCATTTTCGTATTTATTATTCCAAGAAGCTTTGTAGCTAAGCAACTTTGGGCAGAGTTTATTGATGTTCCACTCACTAACTCAAATGTCTACATTAGTGGAACCACATAGAGAAAATGAATGAAGAAGAAGTAAATGATGGTTTCATCAACACCAAACATGACCTGGTTTTTTCAATGATCATAGGCACAAAACTTCAAAATGTTGCAAAATGTTCTCCATGAAAATTATTAAGGACATACAGCAAGGCATGTCAAAAGTCAAAAGTCAAAATTCTCTAATATTTGTATACACCGCAAGGACATACTATTGTTATATATGTTATCGTTCGATACACCAACTATGTTTATCAATTCCAACTAGACAATTTTTTGGCTTTCAAAGGTGTGTGGTAGGCTACCTATTCTACTTATTTCTAACCAAAGATTACACATTATTGTATGAGTTGCACAGGATTGATTACAACTAAAAAAAAATTGCCCTAAATAAATATTGGGAGGTATCAGAAGATAGGATATCCTGATTGTCAGCAATTATACAAAGCACTAGACCAAAACCCCAGAACAAAAATATATCTAATAAATAAATAAATTGTTCTATATTCATTGTTGGTTCAACCACTGAGTTCCTTGACAGGAAAACAATTAAGAAAGAAACAGATAAAAGAGGCAACAAGTAAGAGATTGGCAGTAAATTCAGACCAAACCCATGACCAGCTTAATTAATACCTCTCATTGAATTGCTGCATTCCATGCCATACCCTGCAACACATTAACAGATCAGTTTTTTCTTGAAAAAGAAGAAGGAAATGAAGAGAGCAGGTAAAACAGTGATGGAAGATAAGAGAGATGCAAAGAGATGGAGAGAAACCAACCATGGCAAAGGAAAACAAGGGCCTTAGGAGGAGAAATGGGCAACCATCTGCAAGTAAAGAGTTGAACTCCTCTTGAATTCCTTATGTACTCCTTTTTTGTGCCAAAAACAAAGAAAACAAAAACACCCCATTAACAAAAAAGCCATGGAAAAAAAAAAAAAAAAAAAAAAAAAAGGGGGTTGTTTTTTAGTTTAGATCATCAAACTAAAAAGAAAAGAAAAAACAACACTCACCTCTTGATATTCAACTTCCATGATCACTCTAGCATTCAAAGATCTTCACAATATCTATATCTCTACAACCATCACAAAACAAAAGAAACACAAAACATATTTAGATCTACAAGACCCCCATTAATGTAAAACATAGGGAAGGGGAGGGGAGGGGAGGGAAACCTTAGAAAGGAAGAACAATGAAATGGGAGGTGTGATGGTATGTTGGGTCTTTATTTGGTTGGTTCCTCCTATAAGCAATAACTATGCTCTTTTGTGTGCACAAATTGTTTGTTGAGCTATGTATCCTTTCTTCTCTCTGATAGATAGATATAAAGAAGATAGAGATTGATTGAATTGCTTAGCTCACCATAATAATACCATCTCATCTTCAACTATCTGCCCATACCAATCAATATCTATCTATCATCACACTTTACGATATATTGATGGTCAATCTCTTTCAATAATACGTTTGCTGTATAGACGTATATCCAAGGAAATGTTTTGTCTTTGACACAATTTTTTGAGAGACAAAGACAGAGGACACTAGTGCTTGTGGGTTGACTTTCAATTTTAAGGGAGGAATTTGAGAGAAAGTTGAAGTCTTTTATTCAAAGGGCTTAAACTCATGTTCTCGTGTTTTCTCTTTTGTTTAAATAGTAAGTAACACAATGACATATAATGTACAGCTAAAATACAAAGTGAGCAACAAGCACACAAAGATCAACAACAACATACAATGCAGCAACAGTAACAAAATGCTGAAATAGGGCAGCGTACGCAGCGTGAAAGAGCACTACACCAAATTGATATTTTTGTAACAATCGTCAAAATAGTAACATTTTTTAGTTATAACAATTCACAAAACAATTTTACACATTTTCACAAAAAAATAATAAATTATAAGTAATACTATTCATGGTGATATAATTTATTGTATCACTTTTTTTGTGTAACTGTTTTTCATTTTTTGACTAAATTTAGTTTTGACTTGAAATTGTTTAGTGAATTGTAACAGCTCAAAAATGTTATTATTTTGTTAGTTGTTATAAATATGTCAATTTGGTGTAGTGGAGGTTGCTTATTCGGCGTGAAATGGGCTGCAATAAGGGCGTGAAACAGGCTGCGAGTTCGGCGTGATTCGGTGTGTGTGCAGCGTGAAACAATAGCCAAGTAGAACGATTGGAATCGAGTGATTTAAGATGTAACTCGTTTGCGATTTTCGTCAAACTTTTGGTGATATTGTTTGCTTGAGATTGGGTAATCTCAATGATCGTTGCTTCACAACGTTGTAATCTTCAAGTGAGTGTTTTCATATTAATAAAATAGTTACAGAGTTGTCGTCCGTGGAGTAGGCAAAGCCGAACCACGTAAATCTCGGTGTCATCTTTATTTTTTGCATATTGTTTGTTGTTTGCTATTATTTGTATAGCGTTTTTAGCCATTCACTATCACCACCTAGGTTTAGGATTTGTGTTGGAATTATTTGCATTAGTTAGTATTTTTCTTACAAGTGATATCAGAGCGCCAGTTAGTTGGTGTTTGTATTTTCAATGTGTCAATTAAAATGGCTGAAGGGTCTTTTTCATTGCGTGATGATGGCTATGTGAAAGTCCATGGATTCGACATTGTTCGATTCAATGGTAGAAACAATTTTAAAGTTTGGCAGATGGATTGTAAAGATATTCTGGTTAATTTGTATCAGATTGATGCACTAGATGAGAAAAAGAAACCATCATCAGATAAGGCGACGGTTGAGGGTATCGAAGTGGAGTAAAATGGATCAGAAGGCATGTAGTGAGATTCGTTTATGTCTTTCTCGTAATGTGGTTTACAACTTCGTTGATGAGATGACGACTCAGGGTATTTGAGATAAGCTTCAGGCTATGCATCTTCAGAATTATCAGATGAATGTGATGTACCTACAGAAGAAGCTCTTTACTTTCAGATTGCAGCCAGGTGAACTCATGACTGATCACATAAATGAATTTGAATGTTTATATTCAAATTGTGTTAGCTTGGGAGCTAAATTTGAAGATAGTCAAATAGCATTATTCTTGTTTATTTCTTTGTTACCGGAATGAGAACCATTTGTTGATCAGATGACAACACTGAAGAAAGAGAAATTTGTGTATAGTGATATTGTTCAAGTTGTACTTGCAAACGCTTCCCTAAATAATGCTTCGAATGAGGAGATTCAAGCACATGGTCTTTCGATGACAATGGGAAAAAATTACAAGGGGAGCAACTACAGTAGGAACCGGCTAAATCAAAAGACAAAGATATGTCTAAGGTTGAATGTCACAAATGTAAGGGCAAAGGCCATTACATAATAAATTGTCCAGACTGGAAGGATAATAAATTGTTTCAGAAACGCTATTGTAAGTAGACCATTTATAGCGTTTTTCAAGTGCTATTGTTTAGCTTGTAATAGCGTTTTTAAAATGCTATGGTTAACCTATAATAGCGTATAAAAAGTGTTATTGTTTAGCTTATGGCAACACTTAAGAAACACTGTTGTATAGTTACCAATAGCGTTTCTAAAACGTTGTTGTCTTCCCTCACGTAGCATTTAACAAATGTTATTGCATTAGTTTCTATAGCGTTTCTCAAGTCCATTTTTTTCTATAGCACTCATCAAGTGCTATCAAATGACTTTTTATAACAATGATTTATTTAACCATATAAGATAATATTGCATATATTATATGTAAAACATCTAAATGATCCAAAAATAAATATTAATCATCTCATAAACATACGAACTACCATCACAATTTGAATACAATACAATAAAAATATTGTACCAATTCAACAAAAAATTTGTAAACTCTTATAATATTGTACCAATTCAACATTAAAATACAGTTCCCACTGCAGAAATTCCAGGAACTTGTATAACCAGCAGACATAGACCTTTTTAGATTTGCAAAAACTTTGAGTTAGTTTACTCTTCCTTTTGAGGTCTTACACGCCAATTTCATGTCCTTCCAGTGCCGAGAAGCCCAGCTTCCAAAACAACGAACAAAACCCATAGATCCCCTTGCCAAATCATAAAATCAGCAAAAGAAACAAAGAGCATTTAAGCTCAGATTACACAACCTGAAATCATGTCCCTGTCAGCTATCTTTAATCAGTCTCTGCCCCGCAAAACTAACCCCTAAAATTAACTTGCTTTCCCATGCAAACAACACAAAACCGCACCGAAACAAAACAGCAAACTGCTGAAACAGCCTCTGAGGCTCTGTTTTCATTATCGACACCTTCAACCTCACTTTGCAATAAAACCTATAAAGCTGCCAAGAACATAACATAACATCCACAGCAACTACACAGTGACCATCACAGCAACACTAAGCAGCCACACCGCAACATATCAGCAACATCACCGCATCAATGCAAAACAACAGCAACACTGCACCTCAGCAATTCAGCAAACACAGCAACAACCAACCATATTCTTCACTTTTCTGTGCATTCAGCGTACACAGCAGCCACAAACATTAACGCGAGACAGCACCTGATTATGAATCAGAAAACCAATTGTTGCCTCTAGATACTAATAAGTTGTTGGGCTGCTTGTAAGTCTGGAAACAGATCTCAATTTTTATCAAATGGTCATGCATGTATCACATACAACTGATACAGTCAAACATACTTTGTCAACCTGCTCAGAGAGTTAAGGAAAAAAGACAGAACATGTAAACTTTCCTACAAGAAACATGATAAAAAGGCCAAGGCAACATGACCTCTACTGAATGAATTAACCCACTCCCTAACGACTATTACCAATATAAATTGCCCCAAAAAGACATACCTAAGCCTAGTCCTCAATCCAAAAAAATGCAAAACCACAACTAAAGAGAACTTTTACCTTCTTTGGAAGTGCATGAGAACACCATTGTGACACTTGACCTCCTCTTCTTCACTGCTGCAAAACAAATTCAGAGCATGCATTAGAGATGACTGAACACAATGATCCCCTCATTTCAGTACTTTTGCACACAATAATCCTCACTAGTTGATGTCAGATACTTCACCTGATGACAAAGCCAAACAATAAAGATCCAATTCAAACTTTCTCTCTAAATCGATTGAGATCCCATCCATAGGCATTTCCCATCTCTCCTATGCAATCAACATTCTTACCAAGAAAATAATTCCTCTGTATCAGATGTCAATACTCCTATCCCTGTACTTGCCAAATGGAAAAAAGAGTCATGCTAAATTCACCACCTAATTGAGTGATGCTAGAATTTTTGCAACGCCATAGATAAAGTATGGTATGGAGTTATCACAAAAGGAAATAGTATGTGAATTATGCCAACCTAATACTAGAATAGCGCCTCCAAAGACAAAAAAAAAATAGACAAAAGATTATCTAAAATTCCCTCTGAGACCATCTAATGGCTTGCAATATTACATAAGGATTTACCACTACACGGGGAATCTAGTATCAATCAACTTATCAGTATACCCGTTGCATTAAGTCCTACAAGTGGTGAAAATACAACATGGTTGATTTCAACATTCTATTGATAAACCAATGGAATTAAAGTAAACTGCACCATTACTAGTCAGTAAACCCTTTAACACAAGTGTATCAAAGAAATTCATGGTACTCAGAGTCAAAATTCATAAAAAGGAACAACAATATTAAGTATGAGCTATATCGAATAAACCGAGTGAAGCATTTGTGCCAAATGGGAGAAAAGCAATCTCCAAATGCATAATCAGAGAGGACGAGCTCTCATACAACAAGAATAATCAAGTTCCTAACTTGCTAATAACACAAAAGCAAACGAAATCAACTACTACAATCTAACTCAAACACCGGCATATTTACCAAATACGGATTTATCTTCCTTGTCCTCTCCGGAATCATTGTCATCATCCCCATCATCCACAAGCTTAGCCGACTCATGACCCTGCTGCATACCACTCCCAACATCAATAACCAATTGTTGATACAAAACACCTCAGTCAACACATTGATAGCCACAGTCAGAAATTTATTAATAACCCCAGTCACTGTAAATGCAGTAGCATGAGGCAAGTATATCTTCAAATCATATTCACTAAAGTTAGAGAAGCATTAAATTATATAGGCTCTACTAATTGGACAGGCTATGAAATCCTTACCACACTCAGAGCATGTAAATTTTCAATTGAAGAGGTTATCAAACTTAGTTATAAAGCTTTCAGACCACCTAATCTCATTATGCAAATAGATAGACTTCATAAAGCATATATTAACAGAGAATTAACAGAACAAATAATAACTTAATTTTTCATCAACTTATCAAAATGAATACAAGTTCCAAACATAAAGCCTAAACCAAAAAAATTTCAATCCTATTGTCAAAAACTCCAAAAAAAAAAATATATCATTCATATATGCCCTCACAATCCTCCCTCACATACCCACATTCCTCATCATTAGAATCATCAACATCCATCTCGTCCTTTATGATTGGGGATGTAAATGTTAATTTGTGAATTGAGTATAGACAATGCCTATGCTAATGCCATATAGTCATTTCATCTAACAAATTGAAGAACAACACAACTCAACTAAATTAATACTCTAATAAGGAAATCAAAAAGGAAAAGAAAAAATTATAATTCCTCTCTCCTAAAAACATTGACAATTACCTATCTGAAAAATTGATCCTTCAAAGCCTTCAATCTATCAGTCCATAACATCCATAACTACAAAAACTGACACATTTTTTTTTAGGGTTTGTGGTGAAAGCAAATCAAGAAAGAGTGAGTGTGTTGAGAACCAGAGATGCAAACCTGAAATGGAGAGGGAGAACACGACGAGAAGTAGAGCACAGCGAAAGTTAGAGCACAGGTAGTCGGAGGGGGGTTGCACAACTAGAGGGAGATGAGAACAGAACGGAGAGGGGGAGGGAGAGGGAGATGAGAGCAGATCGGAGAGGGAGACAGAGAGGTAGAGGGAACTTTGGCCTTTCCTTATTTTCCTTTGTTTCCATCTTTCTTTCTTTTGTTTCCTTTTTTTTCAATCGAGAGGGCACTTTGGCGCCCTGCGAAATATATATCCCGTCCACTTTTGATAGCATTTTAGCAATGTGATGAAGGGGGTACAAATTAGACAAATTTTGGCCTTTTCATAGCACTAAGTGAAAAAATGCTATTGTCATATGCTATTAATGAGCAATTGTGGTGTAATGGATTATCAATCTAAACCTACAAAAAATAAATAAATACCACCCAATGCACAGCAAGCCATACCCAATCCACAAACCATAACCGACCCTTCAAAACCCCTGCACGTCCCTTCCCAAATGTTGTTCCAATACCACCCAATCTCCTGCCATCAGAGAAGTAACCAGGCAATCACCTTCCTGCTGAACCAACCCCAAATCATGCCCATATTGCTTCCTAATTCTGTCAGGAAAAAACATAGCCACATAACCACCAAATGCCCCAAGTAAGACACCCGAAATGCATCAATATAACACCCAAAACAGATTATACTTTCTTTGTTTTGTACCCTGTATATGCTGTAGGAAAAACTAAACTAAAATACTCTAGAATAGTAGTCAAGAAAAGCCCCTATTAACTGATTCCCTTACTGGTGCACACACTACAATTTCAAATAACATAACCATGCATGTGAATGAATGAATTTTGTAATGTAATTAATTTCCTATCTATGACTCAAGGAAAAAGCTTTTATTATATGCATGATTCATTTGGAAAAAACATTAGATAGTATGTACTGAAAGAATTACTGTGATAAGAAAAACCAAATCCGACAAATATGCCCTAATAAGAATTAATCTATAACTTGAAGAAAAAATTTCATCCGCAGTGACAGCAAAACAATTCATATCCCCTCAATATCCCCTAGAAAAGTGACTCAAATGTAGGACAAGATTAAAAGTGGAACTAAAGAGAAATAAACGCCAAAAAAAAATGGACTCACCTGTACTTTGCTGCGGATTGATGCCTACACCATCTGTGCACATAAAAAAAACAAATGATTTTAGCCACAGCATAGGCAAAAACCAAGACTAAATTCAAATATCTTTTACGATCTGGGGAAAACACTCTTCATGTTCATCAGTAACCATTACACCAAATTAGTACTTTTGTAACAACTCTCAAAACAGTATTTCATTTGAGATGTTACAATCCACCAAATAATTTCAAGTCAAAACTAAATTTAGTAAAAAAAAAATGAAAAACAGTTAAACAAAAAAAATGATACAATAAGTTGAATCACCATGAATAGTATCACTTTTATAACCATACTCTTTATGGTGATACAATTATTGTATTACTTTGTTTGTGAAAATGTGTAAAATTGTTAGGTGAATTGTTATACCTAAAAAATAATACCGTTTTGGGGGTTGTTACAAAAATGTTAATTCGGTGTAGTGAACCAACTTGTTTCAATTACTTAAAAAGGGTGCAAGGTTTGTCATTTTTTTTTTTTTTAAACAACCTTAAGAATTAAATGATGTACAAACCCTAGAAATTGTTCATTCAATCATCAACATCTTTGTTATCATCTCATCTTTACATTTGAATAGAAAACACAGGGCTATAAGCCTTATATAAGAGACTATAAGTATTATCCCTAACCCCCTAATAGTTAAGTATTTTGTCACACCAAAAAAATACCATATGTAGGTATCCTGCTAATTAAAGGTTTAAGCATTGTTTCCAAGACTCTGATCATTCCAATGTCCACAAACAAGATCATGAAATATATGTCATAAGCCACCAGTGACTTATACAAGCAACAATCATCTAGGTCACTTTCTAGAATGATAGAATGGCAAAAAAAAAAAAAAAAAAAAGCCAAAACCCTTTTTGACAATTAACACATCTTGATTCAAACATACAACTGAAAGGAAACCAACCTAAATAACTCCTACCAATTGAGGAGGATATGTTCAGCGAAACAATTTGCACTAACACTCAAATCCCAGACCGTGTATTAAAACACATAACTCCCTATATCACTTGCATCATACCTAAATTACATTTACAAAACATAAAAATATATTCAGTACTTAACACTTTCTTATGGACTATTGGTGTTACCAAAAAAATAGGACAAACAGACCTAATTAAAAGAGTATTAGTTTAGACTAGACAGTTCTTTCACATTGTGCTACCTTCAAAATTTCAGTCAACTGAGCTTAAGTTTTTCTAAACAAATATGCCAACTATATGTCACACACATATTGTCGTCATCATGTCACACACATATTGTAAACAGACAAATTTTACAATAAGATTGTGTATAATATAATGAGATGACAGCACGCATATGTGCTTGACTCATCTATACATACGTCTAAACATGCATCTACGTACACACTCAAATGAGAAGACTATCATTAAAAACAACACCATTACACACTATTGTCTAGCACAACTAGTGTTTTTACCCCTGAGCCTTGTAATGGGCAACGATAATAATTCGCTACCTCCATTAGCTTACTAAGGTCTAAGTTTACCATCTGCGAGTTCAAGCCAATAAGCCTGTCACTAACAAGGTTTCTCAGTTGAATGACAGTAGGTAGCCTTTCCTCCTTGAGTTTAGAGAAAATCTAAATTGTTCAAAAGAGAAAGCATTAGAAATGGTATCAAAATATATCACATACTCAACATACTATCTCTGAATGATCACTTGTCTTAAAACAAAACAAACCAACAATTCAAGCAAACTCCGTAAATGACCAATAATCATTATTTGGAGAATCCCGATTCATTCTTTCTGTCTTAAGGGTAGATCAAGTATGGTTTTTTTATAGGTTTGGTACTCAAAAGGTATTACATAATACTTAGCAGAATGTCACAACCTCCTAAGGACAAAATCCCTTTCTGGATGACTATGACGGTCTAACCAGAACAAGTTGAACCTAGAGGATTTCCAATATATCAGAAACCAAAATCAAACAAGCTAATACATTGTGATGTCTTATTTATTTGAGTGTATCATAAACTTACTGTGAGTGAAGTTATATGCTCATAAGCCAAACAAGAAACTTCATAAGCCAACTTCCACTTATAAGTTACAAGTTTGGGGAACTTACACAAAAGTGTCATCCATCGAGAACCTGGTCCCAAGCAAGATATCAACTAAATACTTCATCCTTCCATTTTCTCTGACAACCTGAATGGGTTGTTTCATTATATTATTATATTGTTATACTCTAGGAAACCACGTCAAATGAAAATATATACTCTAGTCACATAAGTCAAATAAAGAGGGTGGACCATGGCTAAAGAAGGCCTAACCTCAAAACTGAACTTCATGTGGTCAATAAATCCACGAAAAACAGTAATAAAAATTGAATGATCTTTAAGAGCTCGAATTCTAAAACGTGTCTGTTCAACTAAGCACAACCAAGATCACATAATATAGTTTTTGCATGTTGTGTAAACTGGAAAAATATGGTGTAGTTAATTGATAATGGTTGGTCACACCAGATTGTCTTACCACGGGATGAGATGGAAGGAAAGGTGCCAAGTGTTTCTTTACACCAATTGGGCTCATAAGTGTGCTTCTCAATTACAGAAAAGAAACAACCAAAATAAATAAATGAACACACAAAACCAGTCAAGCTATGCATGTCACATACCTTACAGAATGTCATTGTACCAAATTCAGAAAATAGCTCCTTCAATTTTTCATCGTCGATGCCATCATCGAGATTTTTTAAATAAAGACTAGCTCCTTGTAATTTTCTAACCTTCCATTTCTTTCTTGTTCAAACTTGCCCTTCAGTTTAGCCTCCCTTTCAGATTTTCTCTGTGCCTTTCCGTCATTACAACTGCACTAGTGATGGTAAAACATAATACCTGCTTAGTAACATGATCCAAGTAACAACCTAAGAAGCAAATAACGGTAGTAAATCCACCTATTTTTTAAAAAACAATAATAAGCAGAAATTGAATTTGAGCAATGCTTATGCTATAAAGATTTTCCAAAGAACATCAAATGGTGGGTCATTCTCTAAAAACACAAAACAAACAATCACTACCATGCTTCGATTCCATTATTATGTAAAGAAGAAAACCCAATTATATGCAGGAAATCAAAGTCAGGCAAAAGGGGTAACCAATTATCACGAATTAATCAAGCAATTGAAAACCCAACAACGAAATCAAACCCAAAAGCGAAAGGGGAAAACTCACCAGTACCGAACAACTTTACATCTAAAGCACCTGGTGGTGGTAGCGCATTAACAAACAACACATTGAGTCTGGCGAACGGTGAAAATAGCTCTGTACTCGGCTGCAGCTTCAAGCTCGACCCTTGCCGCCTACTCATATGCCATGGCCACACGGCGCATGATCTCCTTCTTCTCCTCGACCCATCTCTGCCCGATTAAGAAACTCAAAATTGACACAAAGAAGAAGAAGAACATGAAGCTAAGACCTGGAAACCTTAGATCCTTGAGAACTAGCATTGATGGCGCACCACTGATGCATCCAATTCTGCCACCACGATCACTCGCTAGTTCTCACCGTCATAACTCCTCCGCTTCAGATCAAATCAACTCACTTTCTCTTCACTTTGCTTGCTCGAAGAGGCATTTGTTCCTGAGTGGGTGAAATGGAGAGGTGAGAAAAATAAATTGGAGAGATGAAAGAATGGTAAAATCCAGATCTAAAGGGAACCAAAACAGATAGAGATAACGGCGGTGGATGAGAGAAAAAGAAGATTGAAGGAGCACATACTTGTTGCTTGCAGAAGAAGATGGAGTGAAGGATTGTTGTGTTATTTCGATTTTGCTATGTTTTAGGGCAACAACAAGAGCAAGATGGAGGGAGATGTCTTTTTTGCTTTTGGTGAGAGAGGTTTTCTGAAATTTTTGAGCAAAATCGAGCTATGATTTTTTTTTTACTCCCGCTCTTTTTTTCCATAGCGTTCTAATATTGAAATGTTATAAAAACTGAGCTTTTCATAGCACCAAGTACAAAAACACTATTATCAAATGCTATTAATGGCCAATTGCGGTGTAGTGATAGTTAAAGGTGGAGCTATGGTTTCTGCAGTTGTTGGTGAGAAAAGCTTGACAAGCACACAGTTATGGTACATGCGATTAGGGCATGTAGGTGAGAATGGACTAAGAACTTTAAGCAAGTGAGGCTTGCTTGGCGGTGATAAAATGACAAAGCTGGATTTCTATGAACATTGCATCTATGGAAAATAGTGCAGAGTCGGTTTTAGTAATGCTACTCATAGCACCGTGGGGATTGTGGATTACATCCACACTGATGTTTGGGGACCCTCTAGAGTCGCATCCAAGGGGAGTTCCAAGTATTTGTGTTTTTTATCGATGACTTCAGCCGGAGAGTATGGGTGTATACCATGAAACATAAAAATGAAGTCACTGATATCTTCAAGAAGTGGAAAGCTATGATTGAGAAACAAACTGGAAAGGCAATCAAAGTAGTGAGATCTAACAATGGTGGTGAGTATACCAAGGATCTCTTGAAGCAGTTTTGTTTGGAACACGGCATTAGAAGACACTTCACAGTGAAGTCGATACCACAGCAGAACGGGGTAGCAGAGCGGATGAACCGTACCCTATTGGAGAGAGCACGGTGCATGTTGTCCAATGTAGGTTTGGACAGAATATGGTGGCCTGAAGCAGTAAACACGGTGTGCTATCTCATTAACCACTCTCCTTCATCACCTATTGAGTCTCAGATTCCTATGGAGGTATGGTTTGGTATTTCTTCAAATTATTCTAACTTGAAAGTATTTGGTTGTACAACATATTTTCATGTTAGGGAAAATAAAATTGGAGTAGGGTCAGGAAAGCTATTTTTCTCTGTTATCCAGATAATGTGAAAGGGTATAGATTATGGTGCCCTGACTTGCAAAAGCTTGTGATCAGTCGAGATGTGAAGTTCCATGAGGAGGTTTTGCTACAGGCAAAGTGTGAGAGATGCAAGATGGTTTCCCTATTTGGAAGGGTGATAGCTATGATGATGACGAGGATGTTGGAGATTTTTTGCAGGTGGAGCTTGGAGCTCCTATATCTCATACAGAGCATGATGTTCCTTCTACTGAGGGAATGAGCGATACATATATGATGTTTGATGAGACAGTGGAAGAAGATGAGGTTCCTACTGATTGGGACATGGATCCTATACAACATGTTTAATAGTTACAAACACCGTCTTTAGTAGCAGGCAGAGAACCTAGAGTCAAACATGCACCACTTAGATTTGGTTATGAGGATGGCGCAGCTTGCACATTCTCAGTTCTTGATGGGTATGATGATGTTCCGACCACATATATGCATGTTTTGTGAAGTGTTCAAAAAAAGGAGTGGAAAGAAGCTTTGGATGAGGAGATGTTATCTCTTCAGAATAATCATATTTGGGAGCTTGTGACACTCCCTAACGGGAAGAGACCAATTGGGTGTAAGTGGGTTTTCACAGTAAAAGACAAAATTCCAGATTTCAGGGGTACTTGTATAGGTATACGATACAAGGCAAGATTGGTGGCTAAAGGATATGCACAGCAAGAAGATGTGGACTACAGTAAAACATTCTCTTCGGTGGTAAAACACACTTCTATCCAAGTTTTTTTGGCTTTAGCAACGCAGTTTGACTTAAAGCTCAAGCAACTTGATGTCAAAACGGCTTTCTTGCATGGAGATTTGGAGGAGGACACATACATGTCTCAGCCCGACAGATATGTTGTTGTTGGTAAGGAAGAAAATGTATGCAAACTGAAGAAATCATTGTATGGGTTGAAGCAATCTTCGAGGCAGTGGTACAAGGGGTTTGATACTTTTATGATTGAGCAAGAATATGCGAGGAGTCAGTATGATCCTTGTGTATTCAAACATAAGCTCAAGGATGGGTCTTTCGTGCTTCTCTTACTTTATGTTAATGACATGCTCATTGTTGCGAAGAACATGAAATAAATTGATAAATTGAAGTTGAAACTTAGCATGGAGTTTGAGATGAAAGATCTTGGTTCAACGAAGAAGATACTTGGAATGGAGATAGTGAAAGATAGGAAGAAAGGCAGACTAACATGGTCATAGAGACAATACTTAGAGAAGGTTATTCACCGTTTTGACATGGATACGTCTAAGTCGGTAATTACTCCTTTGGCTGCTCACTTTAAGCTCTCGGGTAAGTTGTCTCCTAGCATAGAGGATGAAAGGGAATACATGTCACAGGTTCTCTAGGCTAGTGCAGTTGGTAGTCTTATGTATGTCATGACCTGCACACATCCAAATATCATTCATGCAGTCAGTCTGGTTAGTAGGTTTATGTCAAACCCGGGAAAACAACATTGGCAGGCAGTAAAGTGGATATTGAGATATTTTTGAGGTACGTTGGATGTTGGTTTAGTATATGAGAGAGATGTGTCAAATATGATCTGAGGTTATGTAGATTCGGATTATGCTGGTGATTTTGATAGGCGTCGATTGATTATAGGTTATTATTCTACATTGGCGATGGGTCCGGTGAGTTGGAAATCTCGGTTACAGTCTACAGTTGTTTTGTCTACTACTGAAGCAGAGTACATGGCTCTATCAGAGGCGGTGAAGGAAGTCATATATGGCTTCGAGGCTTGGTTAGTGATTTGGGTATTACTCAGGATGATGTGACGGTGTTATGTGACAATCAAAGTGCTATCCATTTGGCAAAGAACTAGGTTCATCATGCTCGGACGAAGCACATTGATGTGCGGTATCATTTTCTGAGGGATGTCATCGAGGATGGCGAGGTTCTCTTGGAGAATGTGAGTACTAAAGACAACCCAGCTGATATGTTGACAAAAGCGGTTTCAGGGATCAAGTTTGAGCATTATATCAACTTGATTAGGCTATCTCAGTGCTGCCGCCTCAAGGGGGCAGGGCCCTTATAGGCATGACAACGATTCTCGTGATCGAGAAATGGGTCTTGGCGGTTTTTCATGCCAAGGTGGAGATGCTAATGTGGTTGTTTTTATGCTTGTGTGGTGGCCTGAAATTGTTTGCCAAGGTGGATATTGTGAGACAAAGACAGATGACTCATAGTCCTTGTGTAATTGTGGGTTGGCTCCCAATTTTAAGGGAGAAATTTGAAAGGGAGTTAAAGTCATTTATTCACAAGGACTTAAACTCATGTTCTCTCTTTTGTTTAAATAGCAAGAAACACAACAACATGTAATGTGCAGCTAAAATACAACGTGAGCAGCAAGCACACAATGATCAGCGGCAGCAGTAACAAAACACTAAAATAGCGCAGGGTACGCAGCATGAAAGAGGCTGCAAATTCGGCGTGAAACGAGCTGCAATAAGGGCATGAAACAGGCTGCGAGTTTGGCGTGATTCGGTGTATGTGCAGCGTGAAACAATAGTCAAGTAGAAGGATTGGAATCAAGTGATTTCGGGTGTTCTTCGTTTGCGAGTTTCGTCAAACTTTTGGTGGTATTGTTTGCTTGAGATTGGGTAATCTCAAGAATCGTTGTTTGACAACGTTGTAATCTTCAAGTAAGTGTTTCCATATCAATAAAATAGTTACAGAGTTGTCGTCCGTGGAGTAGGCAAAGTCGAACCACGTAAATCTCGGTGTCATCTTTATTTTCTGCATATTGTTTGTTGTTTGCTATTACTTGCATAGCGTTTTTAGTCATTCACTATCACCACCTAGGTCCAGAATTTGTGTTGGAATTATTTGCATTAGCTAGTATTTTCCTTACATTTTTTTGTTGCAAAAAACAAATAAGAATACTACTTTTACACCTCAAATTTAAACTTTCTTGTCAGTTTATATATTCATCAAACATAGTTTTTATGGAGCCTGATCCAAGAACACTAATTTGTGCCTATGAGGGTGGTAGAACTGGTTCGAGAGCACGTGATCGAACGACTCTACCCTTTTCTTCATGGATTTGGAAAAATTGGAGAGGGATGGAACTGGTCCGATCATGTGCAGATCACCCTTCCAAACACAAATCAGTACTTCCGGACCAGACTCTCTAGAATTTGTGTTCATCAAAATTACTGATCATGATCTATCTAAATGGTAGGAAGGGTGTCATAAAAATTAGGGATCAGCTTAATTTCCTTTTCTTGGAATTCATAGTTGTAGTAGTCCACCAAAAACTTCATGCAACACTTTCTTTTATTAAATCAAATTACTAAAACAAATGGTCTTATATATTAGCTCATCACACGCATTGAAGGTATTAGACCGACTGCATAAACCCCCATACTTTCGAGTTTTGACACGAAGGAGTTCGCAAAAGGTGGATGACAAAATAGAATTACCACAAAAACCTGATTTTGAATTTTCAATATACCAAAGTTTCGTGAATTAGAATTTACAGATTGACATAGCAATGAATAATACAAGAAAGAGAAATGATATTTTGGAATGAAATTTTGAACAAAATGAAATAAAATATAAATTAACAATAATAATATACTAGAATATTTTTAATAAGTATAGGTGTCAGCATCTCATCCATCCCTCCAGGTCACCATTAATGTGAGCTCTAATTTATAACCAAGGAATGTGATCTCGTGAAATTTCAACGAAAATTTCATTTTTTTTTTAAATTACGAAAAAAAAGACGAAATTAAAAGTTACATTTTTTCGAGGGTTTTTTCAAAAAAAAATTGAGATTTTTTTTCCTAAATTTCGTTTTTTCATATAAAATACAAAACCCAGCTACCAAAAAAATACATATTTTCGAGGGTTTTTTTTGTATTATCAATTCTTTGAGTTATTTATTGATTTTTAAAACCACCCCTTAATTTTCTAATTATCATTTTCTTTTACTTATATATTGATTTTTGAAACCATTCCTGATTTTCTAATTATATATTGATTTTATGTTCGTTTCATTCTTGATATTTAAGCTTCATTTTATATGTTTAATAAATTTATTTACTTACATCTATTTTTTCACATTTTTCCTTTACATACCGAAATATTTCTTAAAATCAAAATACTGAAATCAACTCGAAAAATGAAATCACAATCCTTGTTTATAACTCTTCCACACACACTACACAGTAGGGCTGGGCAAGTACGAGTAACCGGCCCAAAAGCTAAAAATCGAAAACCGGCCCCGAGAAATTTGGGCTCGTGTTTATGAAAACCGAAATCGGACCGAGTTGATCGGGTAACCGAAGTCCCGATTAACCGATTTACGGGCCGGTCTCGGTCCTAAGAGCAAAAAAATGCTTCTACAGTAAAAAGAAAATATATATATATATATATATATATATATAACCATACAACAAAATTAAAAAAATTACAAAAAAAAATTATATCAAAAAATTATAGCATACAACAAAAGTTATATCAAAAAATTACAAAAAAAAATACAACAAATTACAAGATCAGATTCAAGATCTGATATCTAATATCTGATCAAGATCTAATCTGATCAAGATGTGATCAAGATCTGATCTGATCCGGGAAAGGCGGGGAAGGGAGGGGAGAGGGAGGCGACTCGGCCTCCGCCTTCGCTGAGAGTAGGGCTGGGAGTAGGCCTTCGCCTTCGCTGAGAGAGGGAGCCGGTCGATCTCCGCCTCTGCTGTGAGAAGGGAAGAGGCGTCCGCGGCTTCGCCTCCGCTATGAGAAGGGAGGGGAGAGGGAGGCGGCCTCCGCCTCCGCTGTGAGAAGAGAGGGGAGAGGGAGAGGGAAGCGCCTCAGATCGGCCTCCGCGGCTTCGCTGTGAGAAGAAAGGAGGCGTCCTCGCTGGTTTCCTTCTCTGACTCTCTGTGAATGTCCTCGCTGGTTTCCTTCGCTGCGAAGTTAGAATTTTTTGAAGTTGAGGGAGTTTGAGGGGAGAGAGAATTACTTAAGTGAAGGAGTCGGGCCGGGCTGGGCTTTTACAACCAAATTTTTTTTAATTAATTAAAACCGATCCGAACCGACCCGATCGGTCCGATTGTCGGTTCGGTCCGAGTTTTCGGTCCTAAATGCCCACCCCTACTACACAGCCATTGGACAGTTTCACTCATTTATAGTTTTATTCTTCTTAGGAGTATCAACCATATCATTTATTTTTCTTATCTGACCTGCCTTACTACCAATGACTAGCTAACATGTGTCGTGTACAGATCATCACGTCGTTCGGTGTATCGTATCTACGACATGTTTCATATGATACCACTTTGACAACATCGCCAACGATCTAAAAATCTAGAAAATGCACATCCAACTTATCGGTTTTTAAAGAAAGTTTGCACAGAATAAACCAATGTGATGTTACTCTTCCGTGGAGTTTTGGAAAGGAGCATGGCGATAGTTTATGACATTACAGTAAGGATAGAAATAGATATGAAAATTGGAAGAGATAATGAACAAATGAATAACAAAGAGATGTTCAAACTGTTGTTAATAATTCAGATGGTGTTGTAATAACTGAAACTACAAGTGCTATGTTACGAAATCTGTCTGAAGCTATGGATTCTTGCAGCGATAAGAGCCCTAGTTAAGGCACCTGTTGTGATAACCTTGTGTGGGCGGGGGAGGGTGAGGGAGAAGCCCGATAACTTATGAATCCCAAGAAGATTGACAAACTATAAAGGGGAAATTATAATCTCACATCGCCTGAATGCGAGAGGATAATGTACTATATATATATATGTAAGAATGGAGCTTCTATGAGCCAAAATTGAAACACTAAATTCTTCTTCTTCACTTCCCAAATTAGTAGCCACTATGAATAACTTTCAGGGCATAACTCTAGTAATGTATTGTAGATGCAACATGTGTCTGAAGATATGGAACTTTGATTTCAATGTAAAACTATTCTTTTCATGACAACTAAATGTTTAAGCTTAACGTTTATAATTCCAATCTAATGATAGTTTGGCAAACTTTCAAATGAATCAAACTCGCGTAAGCAACATAATGTTGAGGTATCTCCAAAATTGTTTCACATGTATTGGAAGCATGGGCGGAGCCACGTTGAGCATTGGGAGGCAATTGCTGGCAATACTATGGAAAATGTAATTTGCCCTCTAACGCTAGTGCAATACTATTTTCCATTTCAATTTCATCTAAACACTTGCTAGCAATCAACATTACCTCATGTTCACCCAATTATTTTCCAATGAAATCAAACTCATTTTTCACTATTTAAACTATTTGGGGCTCTTATGGAGATATTCGTTAAGTTGACATAAGTCTACTTATCATCCCTTTAAGACACATTAATTTGGCCATGTTTTGATTATGCCTATCTTGAGCAAGTGATATTATAAGAAAAAAACTTCTTCGAAAACCAAAATTTTGGTATATTGTCAGTGTATCCATAAGATGATTAGTTATTTGCTTGGCAGTTATTATTAGCAAATTATTATGAAAATTTTACATATTTGAAAAAAAACACAACTTGTACGATAAATGTTTTTTCTCAAAATTATCAATAGAATAATCATTTTTTTACGTGAAAAACAAGCTCAAAATATTTATACAAAAAAAAATTTGCTCCCCTTAGACAAAAATCCTAGCTCCGCCCTTGATTGGAAACATTAAAACCAATAACCATAGCTGATATAATGACTATAGCAAACACAGTTCTTTGCAAATGGAGTACCAGCTCATAGGTCAAGGGTTCGAAACTTATGGGCGACATTTGGTGTGAGGGGGGACGATTAAGAGATTAAAAAAATATAAAAAAATACTCCATGAAAATAAACCAAAACTAAGTAAAAATAATTAAAAACACTATTTAAACTCATGATTCAAATCATGAAAATAAGAAAAATAAAAAAATTTAACTGATTTACTGAAATAACATAGTGGAGTGAGTGAATGCCCGAAGAAGCAACTAGTTGCCTTTGCTTACACATTCCATGAAAATACATAAACATTTTTTACTCCCTTAACTCTTCTCATCCCAACGCTAAGGGTTTCAATCTCAGACTTGTGATGTCATCTGTCACACTCCCACCGATTAAACTAGTATATAATTGACAAATGAGAGTAAATTAATTAAGAATAATATATCAATAAATAAATGGATTGACAAATGACAAATTGAAGAATAAATAGAGACGATGAGTGGAGGAGTAACAGTTGAATACTGGACATGGGTTAGGAGTCTGAAACGATGAAACCTGACTCTAGCGTTTAGAGTGGAGACCAACTCATTGACCCAAAACCGAACTTGAAACCTTAGAAGTTGATAATTTTGGCACATGGACTTGAAACGAATGATTTTCCTTCCATCTTCGATGGCAGGCAAAATATTGATCAAAATCTACTCTCTCACAAGCAATATACAAGCAATCATCTATCCAAAAAAACTGAATGATAATTCATTTGGCTGTACAGTTTAGCAATTTATTAACTTGTAAATGCTATTAGACAATTGATGCGGATTTAACTAACCTAAATTAATAGGTTAATTTAACCCACTTGTAATAACCGCAAGTGCACGGTGCCTAACTGGTAGACAACGACAAGTACGGGTCGATCCCACGAAGAAGGTGGATGCAATTGAAATTTAGAAATTATCTAAACTAATTTGTAGGAAATGGGGTTACAGCATTTTTAAAACTAAACTAAAAATAAATTAAAAATAAGAAAAATAAAAGATAGATGAGATGGATTTTTGTGGGCTTAGACTCACCAATGAGTTAGCAAAATTATTTAAATCTAAATTACTGAATTTAAAAACGAGAAGCGTTAGGGATGAGAATCCTTTGCTTACACCGAATATGTGATCGTTAAAATCCAATTCAACTTATATCATGTTTCTATCAAAAATTAACAAATTATTTCAAGCAAATACGCTCTTACCAAGTATTAAGTGTCTTTTTAGGGCACATTTAATCAAAGTTTAAGCTTAATATTTTTAGCACATGCCTTGAATATTGATAAAGGGTAATTCTAACTACCAAACATATCAAGTTTAATTTCTCGAACATGCAAGGTGAAAGCAATTTATCAAAAATTCAGAAATAAATTGTAATTAACAATTAAGCACACAATTCAGTAAAATAAATCAAAATAACTTATACAACCCATTTAGTTTGTCACAAACTCGATGTGGTGGCACTCAGCAGATCAGCAGGTGGTTGTGCACGAATCCCGAGACAAATGTTCCCAAAATGCTCTGTGGTGGTACAGATCAGAATCGGGGGTGTGAATAGCCAAATAACATAATTTGACCCGTTCCCGCCTCTGCTACAGTGCTGCTACAGTACTCGCTCCGCCTTCTTCTCCAGCGCGACAGCACCGCTCACGGTGTTGATTTCTGCTCCTCGCGAGCTTCCGCAGTCTTCAAACCGTCTCCAAAACCTGAAAAAGAGAGAGAGAGGTTGAGGAAACAATGCTATACAAACAAGAAAAACAGAGAAGGACGAGAAACAGGGACTCCCTGTTTCTGCTTGCGAGCTCTGTCTCGCGAGGAGGTGGCGGTGGTGCTCGGTCTGGTCGTGACGGTGGTCGCGAGAGATGAGGACAGGAAGGAGGTCGAGACGAAGAGAGGACAGAGAGGAGAGGAGGAGCAGGGTCTGTGGCTCTGTCGCGAGGCGGAACAGAGTCGCGGTGATGGCGGCTCTGTTTCGAGGTGGTTGTGGTGGTGGTGCTCGTGCGGAGGTGGTGGCGATTGTGTGGACAGGGGAGAGGAGCAGAGAGTGGTGGCGGAGTGAAAGTTTGACACGAAACAGGGTTGTCACGCCCCTGTTTCGTGGTGGTGGCGTGATGTCGGTGGCGGAGCTCGGTGGTGGCGAGGTGACTGTCCGGAGGTGGTGGTGGTGGCGAGGTGACTGTGGCGGTGATTGCTGAGTGAGTGAGAGATGGATGAGTGGTGAGGGTGATGAGAATCAATTTGGATAATCACCTTTGAGGGTGATGAAAATCAATTTGGAGGAAGAGGTTTTGATATTTTTCTAATTCTTTTTCTTCCCTTCTCTTCCTCCTTTTATGTGAAGGAAGAGGATTTGATCTTCTATTGTTTTTTTTCCCTTCTCTTCCTCTCCTTTTTCTCACCCTATTATCTTTTATTTATAGAAAATGATCAAGATAAATAGGGATGAGATGAGGGGATGATTCATCAATGAGGGTAGGATTGGGCTTGGCATTGGGTTTGGGTTTAGGTTATGGATTAGGTTTTTGGGTTTAGGTTATGAATTAGGTTTTGGGTTTAGGTTTGTGACCATCTGCTTTATACCACCGTTAGAATCGACTAATTGTCGTTCCTTAACTTGTCGCCTTAATATGATTTCATCGTTTACGCTCAAATTCCTACAAAGACATGAAAATGAAATAATTACTATAAAATATAATAATCGAAACACTAACATGTATAAATTAAGGGATATATTATGTAATAATTATGTGAATATCAAATACCCCCAAACATATATTTTGCTAGTCCTCGAGCAAAACAATAAAAAGAAAATCATAACTCACTTTCGCAGGAATCATCGGTTGCACTTACCTTAAACGTGCAACAAGGCTTTAAACCCCTAGATTACCTCTAGTGGACGAGTTATAGTCTCGTGAGGGTTTCCAGAAATGTTACCTACAAACATTACTGACTCAATCAAAACTTGGTCAAACAGTGTTCATTTTAAAACTTCAAAAAATGCAAGAAACCAATAGTGTCATTTTAGTGAATCAACAAATTTCCAAATAATTTAATATTCTCCAAAGATTAGAAAAAATTCACAATCATCTTCAACTCAATGTGTGTGTATGGATAGCACTATCAACATAACTTTTCATTTCAGAGTAAAACAATGACTAAATCTCCTGTAGAAAGTTTGTTTTGACTTCAAACCTCTCATGTCACTCACAATAAAACACTCAGAGATTTGGTATTTCACTTAGTTTATATGTGAAGAAAAGAGTAAATAATGGAAAACAATCATCTCACATATAGTAATATGAAGAACGGACTTTTCAAGAATGGAATGAACATGATCTCATGGACAGGAATATCAATTACTTTTGGGAATGTTGAATCAAACACCATAGGTCTTGCTTATTAAATCTCCACATCTACGGAACTAACCTTTACCTAAGATCAACTAGGACTTTGTTGGGTTGTAACACGGCTTGGGTAATGGTTAATAAGAAATGTCAAAGGATTCTAACAAAAATTTCTAGGAATGTATACACCCATTATACGAACAATTAGGGCTGTCAAGAATAAACCAATGTTGCGCACCATCAATTTTTTCTTCATTTTCACATCTTTATTCTCATTGAAGAATCATTTTTTTTTTCTATTTTTCTTTTCTTCAACCTTTTTTTTTTTTTTTTTTTCCATAGAGGATTTATGAAATATCTCATGTTTTGCTCTTCATGCCCTTTTGACACCAAGTATATCCATCCATACACATTCCCAGAAAAGTTGGGTAAAGGTTAATGGGTTAACAAATAAAAGTTATTCTAAGGCTCAAAAGGCTACAAAAAAGGTTAATGTTATAGGTAAGTTAAAAGGCTAGTTAATGGTCTAAAGAAAAAAATGCCTAGATCATTTCCTAAGTTCGGGTCAGTTTTATGATATCTTAATTGAATAAGCCAAGAAGTTCTAGTGTAATAATTCAATTTTGATGTCATTCCCAAAGCAATTGATCAGAAAAATGAGAATAATGAGATCATCAACGAGATAATACGGACTCAAGAAAAATCAGAGTTTATGTATAAACCTCAGAAAAATAGAAAGGCTCAAAACTTTCAGGGTTAAGTCTCCACTATTATTCTAAGGTTTTATAGTATATATTTCACTCATCAACTTCAAGTTATGCTAACATGGCTCATGGTGCAAGATAATCGAGTTGAAAAATCTCATGAACGAGATCTGACTTAAGGATCTTACTAAACTTTTAGTCTTTATCAATATACCAATATGTCAAGTTGGTTTGCATTTTCTTGAGCATAAAACATTTAAAATTCATTTTCATAATCGCAAAAGACCAAGTTTTCTTGAAAGAAAAACATTTTTTTTTTTAAGAATAAGAAAAGAAAACACTACAAAAAATTCACCGACTCATGAACCCTACCCCCAAACCTAATCCAAACATTGTCCTCAATGTTTAACAAAATAATTCTGACAAATGAATGAAATAAGTACATGAGAGGAGGTTAGAACAGTATTACCACGGTGAAGATTTTACCAATTTCCAAGAAGTCATCCATCAATGAGGCTCACAAACATAAGAATCATGGAGTTTTCATTAGAAATCGATAAAATGCAGACTCGACACTAACAAAGAAAACTAAAAAAAAGACAAGTTGTAAGTCAAAAACTGTTATGGAGCTAACAAGTACGAGTGAAACACAACTAAATAGGGTACTCGAAAATCAATCCAGACTAACAGCAAAGACACACAACTAAAGCTAGGCTGCCTCCCAGTAGCGCTTGGTTTAACGTCATCAGCCCGACAAATATTCTTCCTAAAAAAATGGTGTATCGAAAAGTGGAGAGGAAGAACATGACAAACACTTAGTCCATGGTCGTATATCAACAACCTGAACAGTTGAGGATCAGTCCACCAAAATATAGCAATCACATGGGGCACCAAATACACTAGGACATCCCAAAAGTGACCAGTAGTCATACACAACTGAGGATTCTTACGTGCTCCAAAAAGGGAACATCCTATGTCTGGTTCCAAATTAGAAGATTGGATAATTTTCACATCAGGATGGTGAAAACTGAAATCCTCACTACAGCACAAGGGATCAGTGAAAGTAGCCTTAGTAAATGGGAATGTGATGCAAGTAGATGAGACGATGGATATATCAAGTGGTACATGCTCATCACATGAATCACATAGAGATATTGGTCTAGACAACTCAACAACACCCCCAACCCTAGAGTTGACACTACTTATGGATTGCACTCGCTGACTAGATATATCTCCCGACTTCTTTGGGACAACCTGTTTTGAATTCAATATAGATGAAATAATAACAGGCAAAGTATCATCAGTACCTGAAAACGCATACCTGAGGGTGTCAGGTAATTGTTTAAGGTCAAGCTCAGGTGGCTCAACTGATGGGACTAGTTTTGACTCACTGAGTGGAAGAGGCTCCACTTTAGACTTCCATTTATAACTAGGATCCACAATGGGGACTGAGTCAATCAAATCATTGACTCCCCTAATGGAATCATCAACATCAAAGTCTAAACTAAAGTGAGTCAAACAAGTCTCTAAATGGTCATGTGTATCATGAAAACCATCAAGGGGAGACTCTAAAGAATGTTCACAGTTTGATTCGATGCATGAGTCACTAGGGAGACATGAGTCAACATGGGAAGGAGATGTCTGTAGTGTCTTAGAATCTACAGGTTCATCAATAAATGAGGCTTTATCAGCATTCGTATGAGAGGATGATGCAACCTGTGTAAAATTGGGTGAGGATATAATAACACTCATGTCAGGCATTCCTACCTGATTGTCAACCAGTTTTCCACTCCTAAGGGTAGTAGTAGATTGGACATCTTCACTATCCAGCTCAGATGTGCCACTAATTTCAAATTGACCATTTGGGTTGGAAATAGGTTGGCTAGGGAATTTTTCTGACTCTATCTCAGGAAGTGACTCAGCTATCTGACTCACAGTCATCTCAAGTTTTCGGATAGCTTGCGAGTTTTGTTGATAAATAGCTGTCAATTCTGTGATATCCTGATAATTTTGCTCAAGCACTTCTCCTGTTCGCTTTATAAAAATGTTCATGATATCTTCTAACTCATTATCAAGAATGAAAGCTTGAGGAGTCTGAGGAGTGTCTAGAGGGCTTTCATGGTACTGACCATGAGCCCATGATAAGTCAGGATGATAGGCTAAACCTGGGTTATAATAATCTAAATATGGATCATAATCAGGTCGTCGCATGTCATAAAATGAATTGACTTGCTCGGAAAAATTGGCTGGATAATCCCTTGTGTTCATTTTTTTTAATTATTATTATTATTATTATTATTACTATTACTATTATTACTATTATTATTATTATTATTATTATTATTATTATTATTATTATTATTATTATTATTATTATTATTATTATTATTATGAAAGCATTAACTCTAAAAATATACACAGGCTCACACGCAATCAGCAACCAATAAATGCACAAGAAACATGTCTCCCTAAGCAATCAACGTTTTTTAGCTCAATTATCTTTTTATCTTTGGGGGACAATTATTTCTTATGTAATCTTTATGAAAAAGCAATGGGTGCTACAAGTTGATCCTAAAAGTGTATACTTTACACCACAAAGTTCAAAATCAGTAGGCTAGAGTTTTGTTTCAAAGAAACCGGATTATCGCACAAGAGAAGGAGGTCACAATGGTCCAATTAAGTACTTCCTTGTGCTACCGCTCTGTAAGCCAATAGATGTGAGAACGATGTGATGTTAAATGTACACTTGAGGCTCGTGTTCCCAAAACTGTTAGTTACAACAATTCTTCTTGTGGATCGTAGCTTACTTATGACTCGGCGTACCGGGTGAATCACCCTTGTGGCAGTGGCCTCTCGGAGTTCATTGAATGATTAAACCCATCATCACTTTTAGCTTTGGTCAACACAAAAATTATTGGATTCACCTTGGTCTTGGTTGTCCTATGAACACCGAACCTAAGAGATGGCTCTATCTAACTTGCTAATTGATTTTAATTATGTTTGGCTATTGGTTGCACACAGCTGGAGTGATGAGGTGGGGATATCAAGTCCCACCAATTTCTATTTAGAAACTGGGTCTGCTTATTATGAATTACTAAAGTTTAGCATCCACAATTACAGAAAATAAACAACCAATCACACAATTTCAAACAATTACACAAAGCACCCGGTCGCTAATACATTGCGTGTGATAGAAATACTTACAGTGTGCGTATTTCGTTCTGCACAAAAAGTTAGCACAATTCAAAAAAAAGTCCGACTTCTTTTTAACCGTTTCAATCAACACACAAGCACATGCAAATAAATTTACTGGTCTTGGTCGTAGAAGTCGGATTTCTAAATCATAAAAAAAAATTATTGGGTAACAATTAAAATTGTTTCCCTATAATTTTTTTTTGACTTAGAGAATTTTAGGTTTTTTTTTTTGTGATTAAACAAAATGAAAAACAGTAAAATTTAAAAATTATTACACCACACACTTGTAAAGCGAGGTGAAAATAAAATTAAAACTCTCCTTACAAAAATAAAAATAAAATGTGCTTGATGTTTTTGCAGGATCGTCCAATTTTCTCGAGAAGCGTGTATTCTGCAAAATCAAACAAATAAAAAGAAATTAGTGTAAAAAGAACTTAGCAAAATAAAAATCTTTTTTTTTGTTTTGTTTTTTTTTTGAATTTTTTTGAATTTTTTTGTTTTGTTGTTTTTTATTTAAAATTTTTTTTTTTTTAATAATTAGTGAAAATAAATCTTAAATTCAATTACACAGCAACCTTCCCCGGCAACGGCGCCAAAAACTTGATGCGGATTTAACTAACCTAAATTAATAGGTTAATTTAACCCACTTGTAATAACCGCAAGTGCACGGTGCCTAACTGGTAGACAACGGCAAGTACGGGTCAATTCCACGAAGAAGGTGGATGCAATTGAAATTTAGAAATTATCTAAACTAATTTGTAGGAAATGGGGTTACAACATTTTTAAAACTAAACTAAAAATAAATTAAAAATAAGAAAAATAAAAGATAGATGAGATGGATTTTTGTGGGCTTGGACTCACCAATGAGTTAGCAAAATTATTTAAATCTAAATTACTGAATTTAAAAAGAGAAGCGTTAGGGATGAGAATCCCTTGCTTACACCGAATATGTGATCGTTAAAATCCAATTCAACTTATATCATGTTTCTATCAAACATTAACAAATTATTTCAAGCAAATACGCTCTTACCAAGTATTAAGTGTCTTTTTAGGGCACACTTAATCAAAGTTTAAGCTTAATATTTTTAGCACATGCTTTGAATATTGATAAAGGGTAATTCTAACTACCAAACATATCAAGTTTAATTTCTCGAACATGCAAGGTGAAAGCAATTTATCAAAAATCCAGAAATAAATTGTAATTAACAATTAAGCACACAATTCAGTAAAATAAATCAAAATAACTTATACAACCCATTTAGTTTGTCACAAACTCGATGTGGTGGCACTCAGCAGATCAGCAGGTGGTTGTGTATGAATCCCGAGACAAATGTTCCCAAAACGCTCTGTGGTGGTACAGAGCAGAACCGTGGGTGTGAATAGCCAAATAACAGAATTTGACCCGTTCCCGCCTCTGCTACAGTACGCTACAGTGATGCTACAGTACGCTACAGTGATGCTACAGTACTCGCTCCGCTTTCTTCTCCAGCGCGACAGCACCGCTCGCGGTGTTGATTTCTGCTCCTCGCGAGCTTCCGCAGTCTTCAAACCGTCTCCAAAACCTGAAAAAAAAAGAGGTTGAGGAAACAGTGCTATACAAACAAGAAAAATAGAGAAGGACGAGAAACAGGGACTCCCTGTTTCTGCTTGCGAGCTCTGTCTCGCGAGGAGGTGGCGGTGGTGCTCGGTCTGGTCGTGACGGTGGTCGCGAGATATGAGGACAGGAAGGAGGTCAAGACGAAGAGAGGACAGAGAGGAGAGGAGGAACAGGGTCTGTGGCTCTGTCGCGAGGCGGAACAGAGTCGCGGTGATGGCGGCTCTGTTTCGCGGTGGTTGTGGTGGTGGTGCTTGTGCGGAGGTGGTGGCGATTGTGTGGACAGGGGAGAGGAGCAGAGAGTGGTGGCGGAGTGAAAGTTTGACACGAAACAGGGTTGTCACACCCCTGTTTCGTGGTGGTGGCGTGATGACGGTGGCGGAGCTCGGTGGTGGCGAGGTGACTGTCCGGAGGTGGTGGTGGTGGCGAGGTGACTGTGGCGGTGATTGCTGAGTGAGTGAGAAATGGATGAGTGGTGAGGGTGATGAGAATCAATTTGGATAATCACCTTTGAGGGTGATGAGAATCAATTTGGAGGAAGTGGTTTTGATATTTTTCTAATTATTTTTTTTCCCTTCTCTTCCTCCTTTTATGTGAAGGAAGAGGATTTGATTTTCTATTGTTTTTCTTCCCTTCTCTTCCTCTCCTTTTTCTCACCCTATTCTCTTTTATTTATAGAAAATGATCAAGATGAATAGGGATGAGATGAGGGGATGATTCATCAATGAGGGTAGGATTGGGCTTGGCATTGGGTTTGGGTTTGGGTTTAGGTTATGGATTAGGTTTTTGGGTTTAGGTTATGAATTAGGTTTTGGGTTTAGGTTTGTGACCATTTGCTTTATACCACCGTTAGAATCGACTAATTGTCGTTCCTTAACTTGTCGCCTTAATATGATTTCATCGTTTACGCTCAAATTCCTACAAAGACATGAAAACGAAATAATTACTATAAAATATAATAATCGAAACACTAACATGTATAAATTAAGGGATATATTATGTAATAATTATGTGAATATCAACAATGTCGATGATAATGCCGGTCTGATTCAAATTTGTGGTGTGTGATTCCATCTCTCACACCTCTACCAATTCAGTTGGTACACCTTTTGGCACCCTCATGTACAATACACTAGCCTATATACTAATATCAATGTATGTATTTATATGCTAGAAGATGTATTTTGGTCAGAATATACACATAATAATAAGGGTGGAAATGAGTCAATGTCGTGTCAACTTGTCAAATTCAAATTCAACCCATTTAGTAATCATGTCAAAGATACGGGTTTGACCCGCCTTGATACATTTGGTCAAAGTTACTACGTTTTAGATAATATTTTTGACTATGCCAAAATCACTTTCTAAAGCTTGTACCTAATCTAAGTGCAATTTTGGCAAGAATATATCTTTGGAGAAATTCTAAATGGCGAGGAAACGAACGAGGGAAGGGAGGTGGCAGGGTGGGGACTGTCCACTTCGCTCGGGATGCACGTACCAAAAACGATGGCATGCATCCCAAACGGGGTGGACAGTCCCCACCCCGCCACCTCCCTCCCCTCGCCCGTTTCCTCACTTTGTAGAATGACTCGTATCTTTGTGACAATCCATAGTCGTGCCAAAGACATAATTACCAAAAATATGTATTTATTAATTAAACAATAATTACGAAATAACAAATGGGTTAGTCCCTTTTCAATCATGTTAAGACCTCAAACCCAAGCCCACAAATTTGATGTATCATATCACGCTAACGCAATTACTAGTCGTGCCATATTTTTTCAAACCCAAACCAGCAACGGGGTGGATCGTGTCAGGTCAGGTCACTAATCGCCATCTCTTGGAGTCTTGGAGATGCTTCAATGTGGCACTGAATAGAGTATGTGGTTGTAAATAACACGAGCCAATTGACTCACTGATCCAGACGACTCATCCGATTCACAGAATCAAATCGAAAACCCTAGTCATCGTTTCCCCTCTATACAAAACCCAAAACCTATACCTATCATCTCCTTACCTCTCTCCGCGGCGCTTCACTTACACAGAGAATCCAATCGGTAAACCACGAAACCACTTATACAAACTGCGCACCTTAGCAACTGCAACTAATCTCTCTTTTGTCTTCTTGAACAACTGTTGTGTAGAGCAGAGTAAGCAAGCAAAGATGAGCAGAGGAAGCGCAGCAGGCGGTCCCAAGGGGAAGAAGAAAGGTTCGACCTTCGTCATTGACTGCGCGAAGCCAGTGGAAGACAAGATCATGGACATCGCTTCACTCGAGAAGTTCCTACAAGAGAGGATCAAGGTCGGTGGCAAAGCTGGAGCTCTCGGTGATGTAGTCACTGTAGCTCGTGACAAAAACAAGATCACCGTCACCTCTGACAGTGATTTCTCCAAGCGGTATTTTTCCATCCCTCTTTTCTCCAATTTCAGCGTTCTTTTTTTTTTTTATTCAATTTTTTTTGGTGAGTTATTTAATTGCGTTCTTGTATGGTCAAATGCTGAAGCTAGGTCACTATTGAAATCATTAGACAGTTAAGTTGAAGATCTCTTTGTTCAAATCTAATTATCTTAGTGTTGAGTAGGTCACGGTTGTTGAACCTGAATCTGTGTGATGTTTATGTTGTAACACTTCATTTTCTTTAGTGGAAATTATTCAACTCACTAAAACTTTTTGTCCATAGCTTAAGTTGAGGTGAGTTGGATCTAAAACTGTGTTTTGTGTTATCGAGTAAATTGAATTTTAGGCATGTTAGTAAAGTTCTTCGACAATGTTCATACATGATGAATTTAGGAGTTGGTGTAAGTCATTTCGTATTAAAGGTAAGGTAAAACTACGAACTTTATGGTATTTTTCATAGGTGACCTGCTCATGTACTACTGATTTTGGGTTTATCCTTCTAGCATTGTTACCAAATTTAATATATATCTACTTTTTATAGTTTTATATATGGAATCAATTTGAAAGAATCACTCTTAGATCCATCAATTCATCATGTATAACACTATCTACCTAGCATAACTAGCATCCATGTGATGGAAATTCAACTTTTTCAACTAAAACACAAAATTTATCATACATAATGTTAGATCTAATGCACCTTAAGCTATGAACACAAAATTCTAGTGGGATGTTGAAGAATTTCCATCAACCTTGAGCAACAATTCTCAAAGGATTTACAAGATCAGACTTTCACCTGGCTTCTCTTGGCTAGCCGATGATCCTCGCATACTTGCTCGAATGTCTGATGATGCTCATAAGTTCTGTCAAAAATTGGCTAGCTGAGACAGGAGAGTTCGACTATTCAATGATACTCACCAGTTCTGTCAAGAGCTAGGTAGTAGAGTGTTCTATTGTCTGAGAAGACTCACTAGTTCTGTCAAGAGCTGGCTAGTTGAGGAGTAGAGCTGATGACTCTCGTGCTGACTTTGTTCGACTGTTCCAACGACGCTCACCAGTTTTGTCAAGAGTTGGCTAGCTGAGGCAGTATAGTTGATGACCCTCGTGCTAACTTTCTCTACTGCCTCAGTTAGCCAATTCTTGACAAAACTGGTTAGCGTCATCGAACAAGTGTGCACTGGGTCATCAACTCTACTGCCTTAGCTAGCCAGAACCAGCGAGCATCCACATCCTATAGTATACGTCCGTGTATGCAAATCGATACTTGAACGCACTAAGATGTACTCATAAACTAATTTGCTCTAGTATCATTGTATGGTCAAATAGTCAACTATGGGTATGTCCCATACTAAGTCTAAAAATACATGGAATTAATGAATGAAGATATTTAGAAGAAATTGGTTTGACATCTCTGTTTGTTGCGATTATTCAGTGCATTTTGGAAAATGGGTGTAAATTTAGTTGTGAGTACATGTTTTCAAGTATTTCCTATCATTAGTTTATGAAAATAATTTATGGAGGGTTGACATGTATTTATCATTAATTTATGAAAATAATTTATGGAGGGTTGTGGTGAATCCTCTTGCGTTAGCTTGCAAATCAAATTTTCAGGTTTTTGTTGGTGTGTCATTGTAGGAGACGTATTAGTTTGTGTTTGCTTGTTCCTAACTCCGATGGAACTCACTATGACCCATTGCCATGTAGATTGTATTATATGTCAGATTGTCAATGAATATCCCACTAATTAATGATTAATGAGCACGGTTAATCCTTAGCTATGTCATGCTTACAAGGCTCTCATGGAAGGAACAATGCTGAAATTTAGAAATACTTATGTACATTCCTTTGATACAAAACTTTGAGATTTGCGTCACTGCTCGACCTAGTGGCAGATTTTATTCCCAATAGCTTTTACTTTTTACTTTTTCTACAAAGGAGGATTCCCTGACCCAAATTACCACCAACCGTTTTCTATGCGTGTCGCAACTATTATGTTAAATAGCTTCAAACTTTGTTTTTATCTTTGCAATGTTGGTCTTACTTTTCCCATATTTACTAGTTGCAACTTTACACGGACCTGATTTTCCTAGTGAGGTGGTTGATATTTTTCTCTAAGCAAATCACACAGCTGCCTAGACAAACTAAGTAATTGTGCATGACTGCATGTAGACTTGCAGTTGGGTGAAATGGTAGTAGATTTGGCCCATATGGGTAAATAAAGGTGAAGAAAACAATGGATTGACTCATGACATAGTTGCTGCACGCATTGATAATGGTTGGAGGAGAAAAATTCTCCTTCAATTAATACTTGTTAGTACTCGACTTTTATGCTTAAATTTGTGTTGATTATGTACAATTTATGTTATGCAATTATATGACAAAAATAACAATGGGCCAAGTTGAAACAATGTTTCTTGAGAATTTTTTTTATAAAGTCAGTTTCATTTTTCCAAATTCAATAGGTTTATTAATGTGCCCTGACATAGAGAATTGCGTGTGGGTTGTTTGGCTTGATGATATGCTTGCCATAACTTGTATAAGCTCTGCTTATGTTTCATTCTTTCAAAAAGAAATGTTGAGCCCCTCGTTTTGTGCAATTTCATTGGGTTTGTTTCTTACATGCTGTTCTGTATTTGTTTTTGTTTTTTCAGATACCTCAAATACTTGACCAAGAAATACTTGAAGAAACACAATGTGCGAGATTGGCTACGGGTGATTGCTTCCAACAAGGACAGGAACATTTATGAGCTAAGGTACTTCAACATAGCTGAGAACGAGGGAGAAGAGGAAGATTGAAGATCGTGAAAAGAGCTTTCATGTCGTTAATGCTACTTTTTGTGTTGTGAACCTTACCTCAAAAGGTTATTTTTTTTCGTCAAAGTATGTTTGGATGGTCCTTATGTTTCATTATTTACTTTAGTTTTGGATGGTAGTTTTGGCATGGGATGATTTTAGTGAATTTCAAATACTTTGCAAATCATGTCGAACATTGAGGTGGGATTTTTAATGTAGTTTAGAAAATTGCCCCAGTTTTTCTTAGATTAGTTTTAAAATGTGAAAGTTAATTACTGAAAATGTCTCGTGAACAACCTTTTTGCTAGTTAATTTCAGTTTATCATTCTTGATTTTTTGCACCTGGCCTGTGTTTGTTTGGGTGGTCTAGGAATTGAACTGAGATGTATGCAAGTTGTCCTAGATTAGGTGCATCTCTTAAACATCAGATGAATGAACTTACCCATTGTTAAACAAGCTGCATTGCTGTGTCTGAAATATGAATCATGTAACGATTTCATTCTTCATTTCTCACCTAACATCAGTGATTCGTGTCCAGAGTACTAATGCAGGAAATTGTGTATTTGAATACCATCCCAGATGTGCTTTTGCTTTTATGGGGAGCTCTTTTGAGCTGGTCTAGAATGTGCGGGGATACTGAAACATATGAACATGCACTTGAGGAACTCATCAAGCTAGAACTTTCAAATAGCAGGGCCTATGTTCGTTTATCAAATGTGTATGCTGCGATGGGCAGGTGGAAGGATGTGAGATATGTGAGAGATCTAATGGAAGTAAAAGGGATCAAGAAGATGCCAGGATGTAGCATGGTCGAGGTAGCAGATACTTGGGAGATCTATATGATGCTCAGTGAATTAACGAACGGATTAAAAATGGAGGGTTATGTTGGTGGCGCTAAAGAGGTTTTGCTGGACTTGGATGAGGAATGGAAGGAGATGGCCCTATCTGTTCATTGTGAGAAGTTTGCCATTACCCTATACACCGATACGTATTGTTAAGAACCTCGGAATCTGTGGCCATTGCCATGTCGCCATTAAGATGGAATGAAGGTTTTTAATCGGGAGATTGTTGTTAGAGATTGCAATAGCTTTCGCCATTTTAATGATGGATCATGCTCTTGCAAAGATTACTGTGATCCTACCAAAGCTTATCTAGCATGAGTTAATTAACTCATACTTCACTTTGTGCATACAAATCAAATGCTGAACAAGAGATTGTTCAAAACATTGTTAAAGATTTACAGCTAAGTCACAGTCGAAGAACTTTCACCATGTACTTCAATCTACTTCAAGTACATCCCCGTGCCACATGGTGTATGTATAGGGGTGGGCAAACGGGTCGAAGATCCGCGGGTTCAAATCGAACCAGACCGTTTTGCTCTAAACGGTTCGGATTATAATTTTGTGTTTTTAGATACGGTTCGGATCGGTCCGGGTCTGTTATAAAACAGTCTGATCCCGATTCCTATTTTTAAAAAAGAAACGGTACGGGTTGGACCCGTTTCAAATCACATTTACTAAAAAGTAAAAACCTAAATATGGAACTAAACTAAACACTCTTTACTTTCATTTCTTTTTGCAGAGGAGAAGAGAAAGGAGCAGTCGTAGCCCGCAGGCCGCCTCCTCCGCAGAGTGGATGAATCTTTTGTGTCGAAGAATAACTCCTTCTTCGTTACTTTCATTTCTTTGCACTTTAACTCCACTCGCACCCGCTAGGGTTTCTCTCACTCTCCTTTCTAGGGTTTTAGCCTCCTACCACGCTACAACCACCAGATCTTCCCCTCCAGATCCTTTTCTTCTATTGCAACGATGTCGGGCGTCGAACCACAGACGAGTAAGTGGCCTGCCAGCAGAGTGAGAGACACCTTCATCAAGTTCTTCGAGGCTAAAGAACACGTCTTCTGGAAATCAAGACCTGTTGTTCCCGTCAATCACCCCACTCTCCTCTTCGCTAATGCTGGTTCGTTCCTTCAATTTCCCATCTTCTTCATTGATTTCTTTTTATTGAATTTGTTCAGATTAGTTTAATCGATACGAATTCGAGTGTTTCGCCGCTGTTTGCACTTTGATTTGATATCTCAAGTATACAATAGAGTAGTGCAAATGTTTATTAGTATTTTTTATTTTTGTTGATAATAGTTTGGTTGCTTTTTTGAAATATTGGATTCAACTTAGATTTGGAACCGTTTGGAACCGTAGGAACCGGACCGTTCCAAACGGTTCGAGTTAGGTTCGGTTCCAATGTTCAAAATGAGGAAATCCGGACCGGACCGGACCGGATCCGTTAATTTTAAACGGTTCGAGTTAGGTTCCTTCAAATTTGGAACCGATCCGGACCGTGCCCACCCCTAGTATATGATATCAATTAAATTATTTATTTATTTATTTATTATCATTCTCGCATTAAACGTATAGTTGTTTCTTCCAACAGATCTTTGATTTCTAAAACCTCTACTCCCAAGTAGGGGTGGGCACGGGATGGACCTCATCCCTATTCCATCCCGTTTGTTCGGGATTGGGACGGGATGGGATAGACTTTATCCCGATCTCGTCCCATTTTAAACGGGTTCGAGACAGGACGGGACGGAATGAGCATATACTAAATTTTAAATTGAAAATTTAACATGCAAGATTGAAAATTTTGTATTTGCCAAACACACAACTCTAAGAACAATTATATAACTTTAAACCATTGATTATTATTTCTCCATCTCATTAACTTATACTCCATTTTTTTTAGAACCATTATTGAAGATAATCATTTTTTTGTACATTGCTAACGAAAATGATCAATGGATTTGTCATTTAAAAACTACGAGGAACACACATTGTTGTTGTCAAGGGTTAGGAAAAGGAAAAAAAAAGGGAGATAGTTTGAGTTAGATTCATTTTCTAGGTGAGTCACATGAAAACTTGTAAGAATAAAATAACGAAGTCAATAAATAAAACAAGAAAAAAATTGTCATGCCAACAAAAAGTTTTATACTACATAGTTTATACTAAATATTAAAATAAATCGGTTCGGGACGGGACGAGATTAAAAAATTTCATCCCGATCTCATCCCACTTTAGATCGGGATGGAACGGGATCGAGATGAGATTGATTCATCCCAATAGAACCCAAAAAAATCGGGACGAGACGAGATCGGGATTGCGAGATGGAATGCCCACCCCTACTGCCAAGTAAAGTGTTAAAAGATTGTTTTGCATACAACCCCAGATTTATGGACTTCATTTTTTTTTTCTAAAAACAATTTTTACTGCATTCATTGCCGAAGCTACGTGGGGGCAAGTGTGGCAAACTTTTCATACTTTTTTAGTTATTTCTAATATACTCAACCCTGCAATGTCGACGACTTTGTCCCACCCACCCCTTCCTCTCTCTGTTATCTACAACGTCGACGACCTTGTTCCGCCTTTTTCTTTTTTCTACTTTCTCTCTTTGTTTACTGCGACACCAGCAATCGCCCCGCCTCATACTCTCTTCCTCCTCCTCCTATCTTTTTGCTTGATTTAGTTCTTTTTCTCATCATCGCCATCAGGCACCAATAACCTCAACCTCTCTTGCCTGCTTTGAAGAAAAAATTGTTTATAATCATCTCAAAGTTTAGTTTTGTATTTTATTAATAGGATTTTTTTGGAGATACATGAAAAATTCGACCCATTATTTTTTTTCTCAAGATACATGTTTATATCTTGAGGTTCATCTGTAGATTATTATTTGAAGAAAATTTTGATAATCAACGTGAACTTTTTGACAGTCAATGCACATTGACTGTTAGTCTTGGGGAAGCTGTAATAATGATTAATGATGAGGTAACATCAAATTAACTATTTATGATAGGTGGCAAATCACAAATAACCCAATGTTTTTTGTACACATCGAATTTTACATTTGAAATTAATTTTTGCCCCTTAACTTTATATATCAATTTGATTTGATCTCCATATATTTATCTTTTGTGCTCCTGCAAAGTATTTTGTTGGATTCATATCTTTCCCATAAATTAGATGGAGTTTTGTTTATCAATTAATATTTTGTACAGTTATTTATGTAATGTTCAAATTAAAAAAGAAATTTGTTACAAGTAACTAATTATTATTAATTAACTATGACTCATCACTCCACCCCTTTTAATAAAAATCCTAGTTCCGTCACTGACTGCATTAGTTTATAACATCACTATTTCTTCTTCAATTATTTTTGTATTTTATTCAGAGATAAGGTTATATAATTAGATAATTGACGTAATACAATATTTCGAGGCCGTTCAAGCCCACAAACGTAGTGTTCTTATGATAAAGTTATGATAAATATCTTATGTGGTATGCCATAAAGCGTCAAACTTTTTAAGAACTTGATTAGGACCTTTAAATTTTATTTTTTTGTTATTATCAATAACCACGATTTTTTGTTTTGTGATTCATTTTAGGATAGTGACCCTTTGATAAGGAGCTAAGATACTCGACTTTGGGTTAGATTACTAGACTTTTGATATTATATAGATTTCAACCTAGTCTCAGTTGTCCATTTTTTTGGTACTGGATCTTCACCTTCAGAACAGGTCTTGGACCTAGATCCACTCAGCTCACACCCACAGACTCAATTTTAGAGCAAACTGCATCTGTCCTATCCCACTCAGCCTTAACAGGGAACGATTATTGTCACGTTTGATACTTTGATGCTTGCCTTTTTTAGTCTAACAAACAAGGGGTGTAGGAGTTTCAGCAACTGACTTGGCAGAGAATGTTCTGGCTTTTGTGGCATGTCCGATAGGCGACAAAGTTTCGGACAGTACGATGGCAGAATGATACGCAGACGAAGCAACATTGTTGCATCCACTCAGCTCGCGCCCACATACTCAATCTTAGAGCAAACCGCATTTGTCATCTCCCACTTAGCCTTGACAGGGAACAATTATTGTCACATTTGATATTTGCTTATTTGAGTCTAACAAACAAAGGGATGTGGGAGTTTCAGCAACTGACTTGGTAGAGAATGTTCTGGCTTCTATGGCCTATCCGATAGGCGACAAAGTTTCAGACAGTACGATGGCAGAAGGATACACATCCGAAGCAGCATTGTTGTTCATTCAAGCCCAACAAAGGAGGATCAGACTTCTTCTTGGAGACTCAGCGACACATATTGATCTCATTCATAATGGCGATTCTCCCAACTTTATCCTATGCATTGGGTCTGCGTCTACTTATTTTTAATATTAAACGTCTGCTCCTTATGCTTCCTTGTTGGCAATGTAAATATATAGAAACCTTAATAGTAAGACTCACAACTTGGCATCAGATGTCGGCAAATTTGGTTGTAATAGCGCTTAGTGCATGATATATTGCCTTAGACTTTAAAAAAAAAAATTTAATAAAAAATACTAGACCTTTGATAGTGATTCAATTGGTATCTTGAAATTTCTTTGTGGTCACCCATGTGTTTCACATGCTTGCTAGAAAATTTGGTTTGCTAGAAAATTTGGTTTTATATGAGCCTCATATCATCATCAAGAGATCAAACAATTGTTAGCAAATGTCTGACCCTTTACCTATTTTTCATTTTGTTAAAATATATTTAGATATTGCGATATATGTGGTTGTGTTTTTTTGCATAAAATCAATTATAAATAAATAAAATAAATATAAAAAAAATTAGGGATTAAAGAAAGTCATAAGCCCTCAACACCCCATTTCGTCTCTACACTAAAATACAGTTTGGTTTAGCTTAATAAATTTTCCATTATTTCATAAACCCTCAACACCCCATTTCGTCTCAAGTGGCGACTATAATATCGGTGAAAATGTCAGATTCCGGCAACAAGGGAACCTGACCCACGTCTTTTTAAGCTGAATTCGTCGTCTGGGTATGAGTTTTTCTCTTTGTTTCAGCTTCAGATCTTCTTCACCTTAACTATTGCATATAAAAAAATGTCTTCTTTGAATGATTGATCGATCCCGTCTTTGATTAATTCCCATTTTATATATAATGGTTTGTTTGATTGCAATTGTTGTATGTATGTTCACTTTGATTTCTTTGATTAATTTCTCCATATTGATGTTTACATGTATGATTAGAGTGAAAAATGGGTCTGGCTATTTCTCTTTTTACTCCCAATAGCTCTTCTTTTGAAAATGTGCTTGATACAGATACAGATATCACTTTGGGGGTGTTTATTTAATAGATTTTGCTTGTATTTGAAGTTGAATATAGAGCTCCAAATTGTCTTTATCCTAGAAATTGAACCTTTGTATAGCCTAATTTCCTGCAAAAGTTTGTTTCATGCCAAACTTTCAACTTTTTTATTGAATTCATTGGAAGCTCACTGGTTTAGTTACTACTTTTCAGAAGAAAAAAAAGAAGAAGAAGATGGGTGCTTTTTCTAAATTGGTTCCCTGCTTGACCATTAGCAATCAATTCGCAAACCCGTGATCCCTTCGCTCCACCCTATTTTCATTGTATTTCCACTTGGCTATTTCGGGGATTGTAATACTTGATACATATCATTTTGAAATTTGTTGAAGTTCTAATGATAGTTTATGATGGAAAATTTTCCTAAGAAATTTAAGCTTATCTATTTTGGCTACTCAAACTAATTGAAAATTTTAATACAGCTGATGTGCATAAGTTGCGAATAGTCTTTAGTGGCATTGTTACTTTTGTTTCCTTACTTGGTTTTTTCATTTCAGACTGCATTTCTAGATACCCATGATTTGCTTCTGACAGTTTTCATGTTTCAGGGCAAGCTAATTCTTTTGAAGGTCATTTTCACGTGATGCATGAGATGTGACGGGAAAACTTTGAAGATGGCCTGGTATAGGCATGTTGCAGAGAGAATGGTCAGATTATCTAGTACTGTTCGGGAAGAGAAATGTGGAAGCTATCTTCTTTTTCAGGGTGAAACAGCTCTTGGGAATGGGTTGCGAGTATTCCTATACCTTCTTGGTCTCGCCTATTGTTTCATTGGGTTGTCAGCTATAACTGCTAGGTTTTTTAAATCAATGGAGAATATTGTTAAGCAAACAAAGGAGGTAGTGGAAATAGATACTATCACAAACACTGAGATTGTTACACAAGAAAAGGTGTGGAATTATGCAATTGCAGACATTACCTTACTGGCGTTCGGGACAAGCTTCCCTCAAATCTCGTTAGCCACAATAGATGCCATCCGAAACCTTGGTCAGAAATATGCTGGAGGTGGGTTTGTTGACAGTTCGTATTTGTTTTCAAGAGTATAGTCTGATTTACTACGTCAGAACTCATAAATATGTTTTTCCTAAGCCTTTCAACAAAAAGATTGAATATTACTAACAATTTAATCTGGAGTACCTATCTAGAAGGTGTTAGTTTTTGTTGTCAGCCTATAATCATTCACCATGTGGAAACTATCTACATGCCCTAGTACTCTTCCATCATGTCTCATTTCTCATATTATTTTGTATATCTTTGCAAGTGCTTCCTTCCTTAGTGATTACGATTCCTTTATGTGAGAAGTATGAATTATCCACTCTTTATATTCTATTTTTCATTATATATATATTGAAGTTTGAGTAAATCTTGTAATATCTGATCTGCAGGTTTGGGTCCTGGAACACTTGTTGGTTCGGCTGCATTCGACCTATTTCCTATACATGCTGTTTGTGTACTTGTTCCAAAAGCAGGTGAACTGAAAAAGATATCAGATATAGGTCTTTGGTTGGTGGAACTCTTTTGGTCATTTTGGGCGTACGTATGGCTTTACATTATCATAGAGGTGATTCCATCTATTTATCTACTCACATAGCGCGGTTTTTATTGTCCAATTTGGACTTTGCTTCCTAGACCTAATGCCGTGCTCATTCTACTTAGTTCTGTGACAATTAAGAAACTTTGCTTCCAAAATTTATTACACTTACTTGTCAATGTTGTTTCTAGACTACTATATACAAAAATAACTAGAGTTCAGCACATCAGTAAAGCTCATTGAATAGAACTACTAATTTCTTTTTGGAAATATTATATGTTATAAATTCACGTGACTACTTTAAGGTCTGCTATCTGAATCTCTAGCAATGATTTACTATTTTTGGAAAACTTAAAGAAAGTAGCAGTTCCTTTCTTTGTTGCAAACAAGTTGGAAGGTGTTGCTCAAGACTTTCTTTGGTATGGTTCTCATGATACTATCAAGTTCCATGGCCTCAAATGGGACTGTGGGAGTTTGCATGTGCACCAGAAGAGGTGGAGGTTTCGACATAATCTATTTCAAGAACATAAAAATGGCATTGGTGGACACATGCTTTTGGAAGCTTGGAAAGGAAGCAGAGAGTTTGCAGAGAAGGCTAATCATGGCTAAATATGATTGAAAAGTCAAGCTTGGATTTCAAACCATCCGAGTGGTGGAGAAGCATATCTAAGAGAAGTTGTGGGATTTTGAAATAGATTTGTTTCCCTCTTGTAAGGTGTAATAAACTCAAGTTTTGGTTGGATGTTTGGGTTGAGAAGATAGCTCTGAATGAGAGGTACCCACACCTTTTTTTTGCATTTGCCGAAGGCCAGGATGGTGTGGTGGAGAAGTTTGGGCACAGCACAGCAATGGATTAGAGTGGAATATTCAATTTAGAATATATTTCAAGTGGGATAGTGTAGGCTGATAGCCTTAGGAAAGGCATAGGACAGAGAAATATAATCTCCATCCGCAACTCGGTATCTCGGATTAGTTTTAATCATTGTGTGTTTGTGTTCTCATGAGGAGTTTATAAATGCTTTTGGTGTATCATTGGTACTCTTGTTTATAGTTGCATTCAACCTTTTGCAAATTTCTTGTTGAGAACATTGTTTCATTAGGTATGGACTCCAAATGTTGTTACCTTGTGGGAGGCCCTGTTGACGGTGCTGCAGTTTGGATTGCTACTGATTCATGCATATATACAAGACAAGCAGTGGCCTTATTTATCTCTTCCTGTGTATGCTTCTTTTTCTAAACTGAAACCTTTATGCTTTGCTGAAGTGATGCCAGTTCTCTCTCTAAAGTAGAGATGATGGTTTTCTCCTCTCAAATGGACTTCCTATTCTGATTGCTGCCTCCATTTGTATCACAGGGCAAGAACTGAGAGACCAGAAGACTGGGTACCAGTAGAGGCTGTTCCACGTAAAGATGACAGCCACAATTACAGTGACTCTCCTGATGTCGGGGACAGCCGGAACATTGTTGATATCTTCTCTATCCACTCGGAAAATACGAGAGGTACTTCTTCTTCCCTCTTTTTTTTTTTGGTTTGTTGAGGATGGGGGTTAGTCTGTGACAAGGGCATTACATAGACTTTTCCCTTTTCTAAAAGCTTGCTTTTTTCTGTAACTAGTGGTATTCATTTCTCAAGAGGGTTTTTCTAATGTCTAGAATAAGAATTTGTTTAGGCATATAGCTCATATTACAGAGAGATTGCAGAGGTCATATTTCACTCATCTCTTTGAGCTATTGATTAGTGCACTAAGATTGTAGCTTTGGCTCAGCAGTACAAGATCAAAACCTTTGTCCGTAGATACGTATGTCTATTAACTTATAAAGTATGACACCGTTTTTAAACTGCGATCACTTGTATGCAACATGCATCTAGTTTAGTTATTTGCGAAAATTTCTGTTAACATGGAGAAGCCGCACCATTCAGGTGGCAGTGATCAAATGTATTCATAATTGCAAATGGGAGAGTTTCTTGGTTGACTAAATGTATACGATGATTTGAAAAGAAAAAATAGTGAGATGAAAAATAGAACTAAATGAAATATGTTAACCAATTCTATTTTATATTACTCTGTTTACCATTATGCCATAAAGGACATTTTGTAATTTACTTGCTGGGTAACTATTTGCAGATGTATTATATCATAACTTACCTAATATGGATGTGCCAGAATCATCCAATGTAAATATACACAAAAGCTTTTCTGTGGAGGATTCTCATCTGCTTACAATTTGGATACGTCAATTTCTAGATGCATTCAAGGTATCTCACCTCAGCTTGGCCTATCTATCAATTTATTGAACTTTAACCATGAGAATAATAAAGAAAATGCCAGGTTTCTTAGGAACATGAGTTTTGGGACTTTGAGAGTCGCTCTTATGAAATTCCCAAGTCAACCTTAATCATCTGTCCAAAAAATCAATGTTAATTATTTAATTTTCTATCCAACCAGTTGGAAGATGCTGCGTCGAGAAAATTCAGCATTAAACGGCTGGCAAGAGGTTTCTGGAAATTAATTCTTTTACCGTGGAAATTTCTCTTTGCTTTTGTGCCTCCTTGTCATATCACTCATGGATGGATCCCCTTCATATGTACTCTGATTTTCATTAGTGGGATAGCTTATGTTGTCACACGGATCACAGATCTAATAAGCTGCGTCACAGGTATTCCCTTCTACATGCAAAGCAAATTTTGTAAAATGAGAGTAACAGTCCTGCACAATGTGGGTCTAATTGATAAGTTTTTCTACTGCAGGAATAAATCCGTACGTCATAGCATTTACAGCATTGGCAGGCGGAACCTCATGGCCGGACTTAGTTGCAAGCAAGATTGCTGCTGAACGTCAAACCACAGCTGACTCTGCCATTGCAAACATCACTTGCAGGTACTATTCTTTCCTTGCTTTCCTTCATTGACTATCTAAAATGCCACAGCTATTAGGAATTCATGTTTCTTTTCTTATGTTATGCAGCAACTCAGTGAACATCTATGTGGGAATAGGCGTTCCGTGGCTGATCGATACAGTCTACAACTTTATCGCATATAGGGAGCCTTTGCAGATCCAGAATGCAGCTGGCCTCAGCTTCGCTCTACTCATGTTCTTCTTGACATCCATAGGTTGTATTGGGGTTCTAGTGCTAAGACGGCTAACACTAGGAGCTGAGCTCGGAGGACCGAGGCTATGGGCCTGGGTAACCAGTACATACTTAATGCTCTTATGGGTTATCTTTGTTGTTTTGTCATCTCTTAAAGTTTCTGGAATCATTTAATTGTAGTTGTTCCATTCCATTTTTCTCGTTTTTCATTGTTTGCTTTCTTTTTACACAAAATTTTATTGTTAAATTATGTATTACATTGACGATATGTAATGTCCAGAAGGGTTACGATGGATGGATTTATACAGTTACACTAAAATGATGCTAAGACTATATCGACTTCATTTGCAAACAACCAATAACCTGTTTTTTGGAAATTGACAACAAATAACCCAGACTATGAAAAATGCAAGTATTATTTAATACCACAGATTCCTCTCTCCTAATTTTTTTCTAATTTTTTCTCTCTCACACCATTCCCTTCTGTCTCACATCATCACTTCTCTTCCACACCACTTATAAAAGGCAAAACCTAAATTCATCTTTTCCCTTTTGAAATTCAAACCTACGAAAACTTCCTCTCCCCTCCCAACCCCGTTACCCCCTCTTCTTCCCTCCACAGACACTTTCCCCAAGTCTCTCTTTTTCCCCTCCCAAATTCAAACTCCCTCTCCCTTCCCAACTTCCTTTTTCTTCACTCCACAGACACTTTCTCCCCTCCCAACTTCCTCTTCTTCCCTCCATAGTCCCCTCTTCCTCTCTATTTTTGGTTTTCTATTTTTTTCCTTGCCCTCGTGGCGACCTGTGCGATGATTGGGTTCCCCACTTGCGACTGCAAATTTTCTACTCGAATGTGCCTCCCCGAGGGTCAAAATTGTTTGCCCTCATGCAACTCGTTACAAGTGGGGAACCCATCATCGTACGAGCCGTCATGAATGCGAGGAAAAACAAAAAGGGGAAGGAGAAGAAGAGGGAGAGGAGCAACGGTGGTTGTTGTAGCTGTGTGGGAGAAGAAGAGGGAGTAGGATGATGGTGCACAGGCGACGACTGAAGAACTGGGAGAGAGGAAGAAGATGGAGAAAGGGCGATGGTGCCTGTTGTGGCTGTGGCCCCATTTTCTCTATCTGTGTCGTCGCCGGTCATCTCTCACCATCCCTCGCAATCGATCACCTCTCTTCCACGCTACCCCTTTCCATGTTGTTGTCGATGTTGTTCTTGAGAAGAGATGAAGAAAATGAATATTGGTTTAAATGGTTGGTGTGGGTAAGTAGGGAAAAAAAATTTTGATGGTGTGGGAAGAGGAATCTATGGTGTTAAATAGTGGATGCAATTGAAAAATTGCAATGGTATCCCAAAAATGACCGTTTAAATATTATATATAATTAAAATCAATTGAAATCACAACAAGGCCCATTAGCTCAGTTGGTTAGAGCGTCGTGCTAATAACGCGAAGGTCGCAGGTTCGAGACCTGCATGGGCCAAGTTTTTTTTTTTGCTTTATTATTATTTTCAACATTTCTCCTTCTCGTTCAATTATTTTTCTTTTCTTTTTTAACATTTTGTTCAATTCTTGTTTTAAAAAATTACTTTTTATTTTTTCGTTTTTACGCGACACACTGAGGTTCAATTCTTCTTGAAAAGAAATAAACAATTCTTTTTTACTTTTTGTTCAATTCTTTTTCTTTTTTACTTTTTGTTCAATTCTTTTTCTTTTTTACTTTTTGTTCAATTCTTGTTTAAAAAAAATTACTTGCATTTCCCCTTACTTTTGGTTCAATTCTTTTGTACGCCACATATTGAGGGTTTTATACATTTTTTTCTTAGCAGAACGTCAATCGTATAAATTAGTAGTATTTGGTCGCAGCAAAAGTTTTTTGTCTCTAGGTTATTCTAGATAGGCATAATTATGTTAAGGGTTTAAAAAGTAGACACTGCGACATAGATTTTTGCACTAAAAAAACTTGGAAATGTACAAGTTAGGCACATACCTCCACTTTTGGAGATGCTATAAAATAATTAGTTTAGACCCACAGGATCAACACTTGGTGGTTAAAAAAAAAAAAAAAAAAAAAAAAAAAAACAGCATTACTAGTAGTCTAACTTGGAGATGGAAAATACAAGGAACTTATGGTGTTGAGAAATCAACCTCATCAACAGATGTCTTTTATTCAATCTAAGAATACACAAACATACAAAATGTCCATGGACTTGAACATAACCACATCAAACGATCAGAAAACACCTCTCGTTTCTACTACCAACTTAGTGTGAAACAAGGAAGAGCTTCACTTTGATCCGTCTCTTGCGGAGTCAGTTTAAAAGACCATAGAGAGATGAAAGAAGTCCACCAGATTAGCTCCAATTTAATCTTTCACCTCCAGTGCATAATCATTCAAGCAAGAGCACCAGTGCAAGCTGTAGCAGGAGCAACATCCAATGCTTTCTTGGGGGTGCTGTACTTCTTGGTGATGAATCTGAATGTGGCACAAATACGAGCCATGTTAGAACATATCAATGATACTTTCTAATTCATAATAATGGGTTTTGATAAAGAAGACATCTAAGAATGTTAGTTTAGGGGTTGTCTTAACTCTAGCTTTGATTGACAATTCTAGGTTGAATCCTATCATGGGATAGCAGTATATACTCCAAAAAGAAGGACGATACATTATGGGTTCTTCTACTGAAGTTTAGCTGCTTTGTCATGGTGTCCAACTAACAGGATACCTAAGAATTCATAGTGTGTATCATAGCACATAGTCACATACATCAATCAACAAAAGTACACCCAATCAGAAACTCCAAAACAACTCTCTTCAAGTAAATGAGTTCAACAAAAGAGTAGTGCCTAAACTGACTAGTTGCCATACATCAATTCACATACACATCGTACTTTATTTTTAAATCAACACCTGCTGTTCTTTACTTATACCATGTGGGGGGGACAAAGGGTATGTTTCGAGGTTGACTAAAATAATTTCAATGATGTCAAGGTCTAAGGGGCATTTACCTGAAGAAATCCCTCCATAACAGCTCAAACATCAACCAGTTCATTCCAACACCAGATGAGCCATCCTTTGGGGTTGAAGCAGCAGATAATGCTCTATTAACCACAAAATAATTTCAAGTAAGGGCAATCTTAACATCAAGTACAAAAATTGCTAAAATAAAAAGTACAGGGTAAGTATAATACCTGGCTGCACTTTTCTTTAGCTCATCAAACATGAATCGCGGGGAGAGACATCCCATTGTTAGCCATGGCGAAATTTTGCAGGAAAAGTTGGCACCATATATGCTATCCTGTCCACCATCCTGGCTTCGCTTGTTTGTCTGTGCACTACATTCTGCTGCAAATTTTGTCAACCTCTGCAGTGCTTCAGATTCTCCTCCAACAAGAGAAGCGTTGGCAGCAGGCTTTCCATCCTGATTGACACACACATGACCAAAAATAATAAAAGAACGGAATTACAATATCACCTGGTTGATACATTACTTTGAAAGAATCATGCAACACTCATAAGTATGACAATAATGCTCTAAAGTCTAAATTACTAGAACAGGATCGTTATGTCAGCATCCAAATTGTAACTTCAAAACAACTAATACAAGAAGAGTTTAGAACTTTAGATATAACAAGATAATCATTGAGGGAGAGGGGTGTGGACATTTGAAGGCCAGAGCAGATGAAGTACAGGATTGTTAAAGCACACTAGTAGGAATTTTGAATCCAGCTCCCTACAAATAAGATTTCCAACTTGGTACCATGACAACTTCAGTAAAAAAGCACCTTCACCTAGAAGAGTTGGTTTATCTAGAGCTACTCATCTAGTCCTGTTCCAATAGGTAATCGGACACAGGACTCCAGATGGATCGTGAGCAAAACAATACTTTTTAGCACATGTAAATATCCTAATCTGTCACCAGATTGCTAATTACAAATTAGGCAGCGCCTCTCAATTCTATCTAGAGTTGTCTGGATTCTAGAATCAGCTTGAACAGAGTCAGACAACATAACATCATTTTATATTGTTTTATAAATTTCGGTTAAGTCATAAATTCAAAACAATCATGCAATACTAATCAGTATGTTAATATGCTCTCAATTAATACAATATGGTCATTATGTCAGCATCTGACTGTATAGTTTCAAAAGTAAACAAAAAATAGAAGAGTTTACATAACAATGTAATCATTTGAGGGTAGAGCAAATGCAGTACAAGATTGTTAAAGCAAACTGGGAGGTGTTGTAATCAGCGCCATATAAACATCTCCCAACAAATAAGAACTGCCAACTCAGTGTCGTGACTCTATTCAAGAGGCACCTTGAACTGGGGAAGAGTCGAACTAGCTAGAACTAAATGCCTAACCCAGCTTCAACATTCTAGGTGATGTCTCATAAAGGACATCAAAATCTTCAAACTATTTTAATACTTAACACTATTCCACTAGTACCAGCATTTTCACTTCACCGCGAATCACAACATAAAGCCTATTGAACCAACTTGAGCCAACCCCAAGTAAAGTAACTTGACAACTATTACAGTTGCATATAGCAGTCAAACAATCAACAATTCAGAACAATAATAAACAAATAAATAAAAATTTGATCAGACCAAGAAACCAAACCTTAGCCATGGTGGAATTCGAGCTAAGACCGAGGTCCAACAACGTCGGTATCTCACCCAATTCAACATCCCCTCTTGATGGCAATCCTCTCAACTCATCCAACGCAGCAATCGTCTTCCTAACTTCCAACCCCTTCAACCTCTCCCTAAACCCACCATAATTAGACGGCATTTCCTCCAATTTAAACGGCAAATCATCAACATGATACAATGTACTACCCCAAAAGTACTTAACATCCACACCCTCCTCCTTCATCCTCTTCTCAATCTTCTCCTCGGCCCGAACCTCATCATGCGAAACCTCTCTATGTGCATACACCCCATCTGCCCCGACGGCCTTCACCAGCTCAACCAACACATTCTCAGGGTTGCCAATTTTAACAACTAAATCCGACCCTCTAGCCTGGAGGTTCTTGCGAAGGTCCGAGACTGATTCAATCAAGAATGTGGCACGATAGGGACCGGTCTTATCGAACCCGGAGGACGACTTGCCGTAGTCCTTGGGGTCGAAGCAGTAGAGAGGAAGTACAGACATGGACTCATTGTTGGCAGTGGTGAGACACTCGTTGTCGTGGACTCGGAGGTCGTTGCGGAACCATACGATGGAGCAGCGGCGGAGCGCGGCGGGGTTTGTGGGGTCGGAGGGACGGTGGGGGAAGAGGGAGATTGGGGAGGGGAGTGGAAAGGACGAAATGGATGTGGATTTGAATGAATGCTTCGTTGGGGTTGTCGACGATGATGGGGAGGTGAAGGAGAGGGAGATTGTTGAGATTTGTGAGGGGATTTTGAGCTTTGTTGGAAGAGCTGAATTGATGATGGTGGTGGGTTTGGGTGGGAGGCGTAGGAGAGTGGAGAGGGAGAGAGATATGGAAGCAGTGGTGCAGAGGAGTGAAGAGGGTTTCGGCGTGTCTTCTCGTTGTTCTTGTTGTTGATGTTCATCTTGGTGAGTTGGGTCTGGTTTTTCTAGGGTTTGATGATCCATCTGGGAGAAACGGTAGAAATTAAGGTAGAGTGAGTAGAGTGTTTGAAGAATTGTCTCAGTGAAGGAAGGATGAATGGAGACTGGGGTAACACTATCGGGAAGTCCAGCAACAAACACACGTTGCAAGCGTTTTTGTCATCCATTATTGTAGTACGATAGATATTTGATAGTGTGTGTAGATGTGGAGACGGGATTTGATGCAATTGTGGCCGTTGAGTGTTGGGGACATTGCCATCAACCAGGAGGTTCTTTGTTGTGGGTTTTCTACACTTTACTTGTCATTCCAAGGGACACTGGGGTGGCCCTGGAACAATAATTTAGGGAGATGTTATGTGCACCTTAATGTTTGGTTTCATATACCCGGTTCGAATACTTGTCCACGGGGAATGAAAGTGAGTTTGAATGGAACTTGATTATACATCAAAATAGACTGATCATCACGGCCATACACGCAGCATACAAATCCATCACGAGAATATAGTGTCCAATCTATTGGGCCAGCTCATAAAGCCCAATGAGAATAAAGCTAACTAATGAAGCCCAAACGAGGCCCGCCAATGAGAAAACGTAAACAGAGCCTAAATCCATACCTAAATGAATCAAAGCCTGAATCTAGGCCCGACACGAGTTACCTCATAAAGAAGATGGACATTGCACTGAAAAGAGCCGTGGAGGGAGTTACGCCTCCCCAAACGCATATTTATAAATGAGGAAACTGTTACAATAAAACATCTCATTCCGTTGCGTTTCACATGCTTAAGTCACGCAAAGAGTTAACCACAACCATTATAAAATGTAAATGAAACATTCGATAAATGTAACTTTAACTGAGTTTTGTCCAGATTTACGTCATTCTTCCAACAGAGTTACTGACTTAAGCATCGGAGTGCCTTCGGCCACCAAAAAGGTGGTCCTTGACAGTATAACAATTGTTTTGCAGGTCAAACTCACTGGAGGAAAATTTTTGGAAACATTAGCTTGGCGCCGTCCGTGGGGAACGACAAGTTTCATTTTCTAAAAATAGAACACACAGTAACAAAACTCACCACAACCTAACAAAAAATCGACAAGCCATCAGAGAAAATAATGCAGTCTGTAGATCCTCAATCCAGTAATGATCACGACAACCATCCCACTGACGCATCACTGACAGCTCAGGGAAAAGAAATAGCCCGAATCACCGAACCGATAGCATCCGAGAATGCGGATTACATGCAATAGTTCAGACAGCCCAAACATCGCGTGATGCCACAGACCCTCGGGTGGATTTGCTCATGGCCCAGATGGATTACATGACAAAGATGCTGGAGAAAATCACCCAGGAACGCGTTTAGCTAGCCGACCCTGCTCCAGCACCGCTTCAACAAAATTTTTCTATTCGAACTCAATAAAGCGACAAAGCCCTAGCAGAACCCCAACAGGGAAACGTAGAGAGCGGCGAGCTCTACCAAGACAAGACTCCGCAGTGCGGCGGAACAATTGCTGCGATCATGTTCAGAGTTAGAGTCACGGATCCCAGCATACTGTACGAGTTAGCCAAACCACCATTTTTCGACGCATTCATGAATAATGCAATGCCAAAAAAGCTCACTCCGCCAAAGATCAAAGTGTACGATGGTACCACCGACCCAACAGATCGCCTAAGACATTTTCACCACATGATGGCTCTAAAAGAAACCACAGAGTCGATCCTGTGCAGAACGTTCCCAACCAGCCTCACGTCCACAGCAATGAACTGGTTCAATAGCTTACCCCCGAGGTCGATAGACTTTTTTTTCAGGCTTTAGCCACCGCTTTCATTACCAGATTCATTGGGAGCCAGCGGATGAGGATGACCTACTACTTCATGCACATCCGACAGAAAGCCCAAAAAAACAATTCGAGAATATTCACTCGTTTCGCCAACGAGTTAACAATGATTGATGGATGCAGCAGCGACACAGCCGCTGCAACTTTCGTCGCCGGACTGAAGAAATACCCATTCTTCGATGCCCTTAACTTGGAACCTCCAAAAGGCAAGGCGATCCTGCTGAAAATAACACATAAACATATTTCACTTGAAGAAATGAAAGCCGCAAGGATAAATAATGAACAGAAGAGGGATAACCATTCGAGGAAACGGGAAAGAAAAGATGAAAGAATGCGAGATGATGGACCACGGGAAGATAGCGGTCATTCAAATAAACATCGGAGCGACAGACGTATTGAGTCCAACCAGCTAGAATCCAGGAAGTCACAACCAGCACGGCCCAGTCATGAGCAAATAACCAGTGTAATGAGGAAAGAGTACAAACCGTACACAACCCTAAAAACAAGTCGAACCAACATCTTAAAACACATATCGAATTGGGAGAACGTCAACTGGCCAACCAGGATGAAAGGAGACCCGGAAGGACGAGACAAAAGCATGTACTATTCTTTTCACAAGGATCACGAACATGATACCGATGACTGCTACAAGTTAAAAGAAGAAATCGAGCATTGGATCCAAATATGATGACTTGAAAAGTTCATCGGCATACCAGACAAACAGTTAAAAAGAAAAGAAAAGGCGGACACTGCAGTCGTGAGATCAAAAGAGCGGTCCAGAGAATTGATATATATTCTACACTGCATCCGCCCCGGTAAAGATGCACCTCCAACCCGAACAGACCTATATCAAGTCGAAATGTCAACGCTCTGAAGACGGCTACACTAACCAACTCAAATACTCTGACAACGAATACAAATTCAGCCAAAATTGTTTATAAGGGAATTAACAACGTCAATTTTTATCAGGCCCTAACAAGCAATGCCAAACGGGGAGCAATAACGATCCAAGCAAAGAAGGTCATAAATTAAAAGGAACTGTAGAGGCACGAAACACCATCGCGAGGATGGACATCAGCCACGCAAGAAGAAATGCTCCACAATGTAACGAAACCACTCTAGAAAAATGATCGCTATAAATGGTCAAATAATCAATAAAGTTATATTTTCGGAATTGACATCTCACAAAGGCGAATAGCTTTGTAGCAAAGCTATACGAAGTAATCGGCATAAAAAGCCCAAAAGGAATCAAGACGCAAGTCGAATATTCACAATAAACTTCTGATTTGATCAACCAAATAAGTAAAAGTTGGACACCCGAGTCAACTAAACACAAAAACTTCGAATCGACCGAGATGTTGAGTTAACGAAGTAAACGTTGGATGAAAGAGCCAACTGAGTAAAACGACTTTGAGTCGACTAGAGTGTCGCACCAATGAAGTAAAAGTTGGACGAACGAGTCAACTAAACACAGAAACTTTGAATCGACCAAGATGTCGAGTCAACAAAGTAAAAGTTAGACGAACGAGTCAACTACGTAAAACGACTTCGGGTCGACTAGAGTGTCGCACCAACGAAGTAAAATTTGGATGAACAAGTCAACTAAACACATAAACTTCGAATCGACCAAGATGTCAAATCAAAAAAGTAAAAGTTTGACAAACGAGTCAAATAAGTAAAACGACTTCGAGTCGACTAGGATATCGCACCAACGAAGCAAAAGTTGAACGAACAAGTCAACTAAACACAAAAACTTTGAATTTACCAAGATGTCGAGTCAACGAAGTAAAAGTTGAGTAAACGAGTTAACTAAATACATAAACTTCGAATTGACCAAGATGTCGAGTCAACGAAGTAAAAATTGAGCGAACGATTCAACTAAACGCAGAAATTTCGAATTGACCGAGATGTCAAATTAATGAAGTAAAAAATTGAATGAACGAGTCAATTAAGTAAAACAACTTCGTATCGACTAAAACGTTGAGTTAGCAAATTAGCACAACCCAAGAAAACCATGGATTAGCTAATGTACCAAATCAACAAAGTAGAAGACGAGCAAACAAAACAGCTTTCCACGTAGATTCAGAAACAACAAACACACGATCAAGACATGTGTGCTAAAGCATAGGAAAATTTAAATCACCAAACCATTGCTACAAATATATCTATGAAACATTAAAGCTCAAACACAAATAGTCACGACAGCAAAAGACGAACACGAAGAAAAATAAAGGAAACAATTTATGTCATTCATTCAAAATTATTCAATTACATTCAAATGTAGCAATAGAAGAATAATGGAAAAGATCTATAACATCCTCAGCAATACCATCTGTAGGAGTCAGATCGTCGACATAAACTCTTTCTTCAAGAGGAAAAGGCGGTTCTTCAACCATTGGATCGCCCGGAGGATCTTCAACACCTTCTTCATCCTTGAAGGTCCGAGAGACCAGATGGCGATATTGAAAAAATCGACACCAAGACCCTCAATATAATCCAGAAGCTTAGTCCGACCATAAACAACGCGTGCCAATCTGCCACCTCCATAACACAGAGTCTATCCTTAACAGAAGCAAGCTCGCTTCTTACCGCGATCAGTTGGCCCTCAGCAGTAGTGAACACCGCGGAGGAATCAGCCTTGGCCTCATCAAGCAAAGGCAGTAATTGCTTCACCATTTTTTCAGCGATGTCGCGATTGTTAAAGTACTCTATTATGACATGCGCAACCTTGTCACGAAGCGCCTTCTCAGCGGAAAGTTCTTTCTCCACATCATGCAAACGTGTGTGGATGCTGTTTAAGTTAACTCTCAAGGACTCAAACACGACCACAGACCGATCCCACGCACCCTCCACCTCGGTCAACGAAGCTAGAGCAAACTCAGCCGATTTGATCAGCTCAGAGCAGCGATCTTTTAACGTGTCATACTGGTAAAGAACATGAAAAAAACCCAATAACAGTACGGAGAGTTTCCTCTCCAAAGAAACCATAAGATTGTAATTAACCTGATGACTCAAACCCATCACTCCTGCATAGGCAAGATGGGTCATCCCATCCATTATAAGCCTGACACCATCCTCATGATGAAGGTTCGGGTTTAGCACGGACATCGAAGGCCTCTCCACCGACCGTCTGTGTCATTTGTTAATCAACTTACGTGCAACATCCTAAACGCCAATACGAGAATACCAGCAGAACTTCCCATATGATTTGACTCGAATATCTTCAGGAGTAGGTTTTTCCAATTGACCCGTGAATGAAGAACGTGAGGATCCAGTAGTATGGAGGAACCACCACCATCCACGGTGGGAAAAAAAAGGAACGACAGGAGAACCTCCATCACCCTCTCGTCGTTCAGCAGAAACGGAACAAATGACAGTCCCAACAAGAACATAAAAACTCAAGTAGGTTGTGGAAGAAGGGATTTTCATCCCTTCATCAACAAGATGGGAAAAAGAAGGACAAAGACTGCACCTCGGGAACTCGATCACGACTGTCAAGCTCCTTAGACTGAATAACAACCAATTGGAACATCTTGTCATCTAAGGATCGAGGATCCTCATCAGAACATTTGGTAGCGTAAAGGCCGCCATAAGTAGAGAAAATATTATTTTCCCCATTGTACAGCGGACGAACGATATCTTTCTCATTCCTTTCCAAAGCCAAATTCATCTATTCCACCTCCTGCAGAGATCAACGGTCTTCCCTAAAAGGTTCTCTAACGACAGAATCCAAATAAAGAGATGTACGACGCATAGAGTCAACGACCCGTTTCTTCTTCAGAACACGGTCAGAAGGCAGAAACAACCGCTTTGACGGACTAACAAGTCTCGATACTTTTCTCTTTTTAGAAGAAGGACCAATAACACTATGGACAGGTAGCATTGAGATCCGTAACACCCGAGCTCACTTTTCGATCAATGACAACGTCATCATCTTGGACAGCACTAACACGACAACAATCTTTGCGGCCTGCCTCTCGGTTAACAAAGCTCGTTCGGTCTCATTCATGCTGTATAGACCACTGCGCCTCACCATATCATCAGTAAGATATACGTCCAATGGAACTACTGGAAGCTCCAGGAAACACTCGTTGATAAACTACTCTTCAGCGATCAATTGCAGATTTTGGAGCTTGATAGGAACTTGGAAAGACCTTACTAACTGAAGACCCCGTAAATTGAAGAAGCCGGAGTCAACAGACACATAAAACCAATCATGTGACCAACCTCTGATGTCATCATTGAGATTGCTGAAACACGCAGGGGAGTGAAAGAACAGGTGTGGTTGGGTTTCACGTTGAACCTCACCAAAGAATGCAAGATTCTAGTGGTTAAAGGATTACCAGAAAGAATGACCCTGGCATACGTGGAAATCATAACCCTCCAACCATTCGGGCCCATATGAGCAGGATGAACACTCAGGAAGTCTAGATACGATCAGAATAGCTCCGAAACTGGGAACCGAAGATCAACATAGTTTTCACGGGCAACAAGGACTGTCGTTTTCATGATGAAGAATGATTTCAAGGTCGTGGAGCAAAGCATAGATGGAACATACACTATCCAGCGTAGCTTGAAAAAACTTTGTTCGGGGAAAAATGAGCCTCACATGTATAAAAATGATTGCCGACCAACATGCCACTCGCAAACATCTCAAATAAGAAAAAAAAACAAATAAAAAAAGGCAATAAGGGAGAAGAAATGACACTAATAGCAAAGATGGCTTAAAGAGGGGCGGGGGGGGGGGGGGGGGGGGGGAGTAGCCACAACACCCTTTACACAATTAGGCAACGGAGACAGAGTGACATACAAGACATAATGGCGCACCAAAACTCTCAGAATATGTGCGCGAAAATGAGCAAACAACGAAGAAAGCGAGACGATTAGCCACTTGAAAGTTATTAAACATTAAGTTTAGTGCAATAACGCAATCGAAATATCAACCGTCACACAGTTAGTGGATACGTGAACATACCCACTAACTAAGGAAGAAGTAGCTGATGATACATCAAAATAGACTGATCATCACGGTCGTACACGTGGCATAAATATCCATCACGAGAATACAACGCCAAATCTATTGGACCATCTCATAAAGCCCAAAGAGAATAGAGCTAACTACTGAGGCATGTCAATAAGGAAATGTAAACAAAGCCTAAATCCAGGCCCAAACGAATCAGAGCCCGAATCCAGATCCGATACGAGTTCTCTCATAAAGAAGAAGAACGTTGCACCGAAAAGAGTCGTGGAGGGAGTTACGCGTCCCCGAACGCACTTCCATAAATGAGGAGACTGTTACAAGAAACATCTTCTTCCATTGCGCCTTACATGTTTACGTCACGCAGAGAGTTAACCACGACCATAATAAAAGGTAAAGGGAACATTCAACAAAGGTATGCAACTCTAACTAAGTTTTGTCCAGATTTACATCATTCTTCCAACAGAGTTATTGATTTAAGCATCGGAGTGCCTTCGATCACTAAAAATGTGGTCCTTGGTAATCTAATAATTATTTTACATATCAAACTCACAGGAAAACGATTTTTATACACATCAAAACCATTACAAGATGAACAATCAAACGTTTAAGTTTAAAAAAGATAATACTATTTGCGTATTTCTTTTCTGAATGGAAGCTTTGAGTTTCACGATATCTTTCTTTTCCTTTGAGAGTCTCCTGCTGATATCTTTCAATCTTTCCCACTTATTAAAACAAAAACAAAAACAAAAGATATTAAGTGTTACTCCAATTGAGTATCGTGACAATATATTAATAATTAACTTGCAGTTACTTTTTCACTTACTTTTGGTTCAATTCTTCTTAAACATTTTCTCTTACTTTTGGTTCAATTCTTTTTATTTTTTGTTGAATTCTTGTTTTAAAAAAATTACTTAAATTTTCCTTTACTTTTGGTTATATTCTTTTGTATGTGACACACCGAGAGCTTTATACATTTTTTTTAGCAGAACGTCAGTTGTATAAAGTAGTTGTAGTATTTGGTTGCAACAAAAAGTGTGACAAGGAAGGTTATTCTAGATAGGTATAATTATGTGAAGGGTTTAAGAAGTAGACACCACGACAAGGATATTTGCACTGATAAAACTTGGAAATGTTTAACTTGGGGCACATACCTCTCACTTTTGGAGATTCTATAAATTACTTAGTTTTGACTAAGGATTAACAACACATGGTACAAAAATAATAGAGTATTTTCTTTAATAGAGTGTATGCTTTTGAAAGTTCAATTGATTACCCTTTTAACTATCTAAAATAAGCACTCTTTTGGTTCTAGAATATTAAAGTTTATTAACTTATATGCAAAGGAATGAGTTTTCACAAAATTTCGTTGAATTTTTTTTTGAATTACGAAAAGAAAAATGGTGAAATACAAAGTCACAGTTTTTCATCTTTTTTCATAATTTGTTTCCGCCAAAACCACAAAAAGCAACTACCAATTTCCCAATTTTTCGACGCAATGCATCTTCCACCTCCCTGATTTTCACTTCATTGATTGTGCGTCTTTGACGATGCGTCTTCCTCCTCCTCATAACTCTTTTTCTCTCTTCACCCATTTCATTTCAAGAATAGAGCGAACCTGCTCTGCTCTGCCATGGCTTCTTCAAGAAAGTGAATCAAATAATCCTATTTAGTCCCTCTACTCACCAACCCTTCCACCTCACTATTTTTTTTTCAGTATTCTTTTTTATTGGATTGATTCAAGGTACCATAATTCTACAGTGCCTTGCCCAGGTGTCTGGTGCTACCAGGCACCGTAGTATTACTCTTCAAGGTATGCAAATCCATATTTCTGTTTCAATTGAATAGAAATCACTAATGACGAAAGGAATCTTCTCGGTAGATTTTCATACATCATTGCTCCGAGAGTAGTGGAAATGACTTGACATGGACAAAAACCAAAGTGAAAGTGGCAAGCTTCCATTCGGTGCCATGACGGCTAGGGTTTGAGGCGATTTTGGTTGATGCAGGGCTATCACTATTGTTTGATCCAGGAAGATGATTCCGATAGGTAGAGAAGCCTCCATTAACCCTGGTGGAACTTTTCTTATTGACAACAAGGGACCTACAATGATCCCTAACGTGAGGGACATGTCTACGGACCACAATAATGCGATACCCAAAGAACTAATGGAGAAACTAGGTACGATAATGAAAGAACAAGGGAAAGCACTATGTCATCTTTTACAAGGATCCATGCCTCAACCAATGCTAGAGGATGGATCTCGGGAGAAAAGCGTCGACGCTGAAAACATGCAAGTTGCAACCAATAAAACCAATGGAACAATACCTGTTACTGCTCCAGTAAAAAAAAGTTGGGCTGCAAAACTAAAACAAGGCAAACATGCGGGATCTACAAAACTCAAATATGAACAGCCTGCAATGGTTGTAGGAAGCAGAAAAGCTTGGAACAATCCCTATCTGGGTAACGCTAAAGAAAATTCCCTTATTCTTGAGGAACCCAGAGGGTATTCAAAAGATAGCCAGTGTGATTGGGGTCCCGATAATGCTGGATAAGGACACAGAGGATGGCACTAAGTTGGCGTTTGCTAGAGTCTGCGTGGAAGTGGAGCTAAACCATAGGTTCCCACAAGAGATTCTAGTAATAATTAATGATGAAACTAGAAGATTAGTCGAGGTAGAATACGCCTGGATTCCGTCTCAATGCAGTGCATGTTCGATGTTTGGACACTCAAAAGTGCAATGCCCCAAGAACAATGTTGAAAAGAAGCCAGTGACTAAGGTTTGGAAACCAACAAGACGAACTCTCCCAGCTGAGGAACAAGATAGTGAGGGCTGGATAACAGTACAAGGTAAACGAGCACACAGACCTCGACGTAATGCAGAGGTTGCTTAGGCTGAGAATGTGCAGGACAAACCGAACTTGGAGAACTCCATTCACATAGAGGATGACCAGGACACAACCCAGGACGAATTGGAACCTCAAGGTGAAGCAACAAACAACATGCAATTGATCCCTATCAGGTCCCAGGACACCAGTGAGGTTGAGATACCCAATATTGCAGCAACTAATACTGCCACACCTAATATTGCAGCACCTAAACTAGCTCAAGGCTTTGTGGCTAGGATTAGGAACATAGCTGAACAACCTAAGTCAGATTTAGGAACAAGCCATTCCGGAGTCAAGCAGCTCCCTGATAAGCATGTTGCTAATGATTAAGGTTGGGTGTTGGAACATTCGGGGTCTTAATGACCCGATCAAGCAACAGGAAGTGAAGGAGCTAGTAAAAAAAACAGAAGTTGAATATAGTCGGATTAGTTGAAACAAAAGTAAAGGAGAGGAAAAAAACTAATTTGCAACGAAAGTTGCTGCCTAACTGGATGTGGATTGATAATAGTGTAGTAGTGCATGGAGGCCATGTGTGGGTTGGATGGGATCCCAACATTGTTACCATTAACACCATCTCAACTTCAGCCCAAGCTATTACCGTGAATGCTCAATGGCCCAATGGTTTCACTTGTGCGCTTTCTTTCATCTATGGAAGCAATTGTTACATTATTAGACATAACCTCTGGCAAGAACTGACATCATTCTCTAGCTCAGTTACTACCCCATGGGCTCTATTGGGCGACTTCAATGCAACACTGCATGATGAGGAACAAATGGGTCATGCTGAGACTCAACAAGGGGGTTCTCAAGACTTCCTAAGATGTGTAACCCAAGCGAGCTTGTATGATTTTCGATATGGAGGCAACTTCTTTACCTGGTGCAACAATAGAATAGATTCAAGCAGAGTCTCATCTAAGATTGATAAGGTTCTAGTCAACAATTTGTGGTTACATCAACTTCTAGATGCCGAAGCAGAGTTCCTAAATTCAGGTATCTCTGATCACACTCCTATGACTTTAACCTTACATGAGAATAGCAATCGAGGTCCTATCCCATTTAAGTTCTTTAACTACTGGGTGCATGAACACGACTTTTACAAGACAGTAGAAGACGCGTGGAGGCTGCGAGTGATTGGGACACCTATGTATAGACTGGTGCACAAGCTGAAAAATGTGAAACTAAAGCTAACTAAGTGGCGTAAGAATGGGTTCAACAGAGCTGCCTCAGCAGTAGAAAAAGCATGGGCCAAAATGCAACATGCTCAATCAGCAATTCAAGCCCCCCACACTGATGTATCTTCACTGATTGAGGAATGCCAAGCTGTCAAAGCTTATGCAATAGCATCCAGACATGAGAAGTCTGAACTTAAGCAAAAATCGAGGTCCACTCTATTCTCAGTTGGTGACCAAAATAACGCCTACTTCCATAGTATGGTACGAGAACGGAGAATGCAGAATAAGATTATGAGTATATACAACAGCCAAGGGGAGAAGTTAGAGGAGCCAGACGCTATAGAAGCCGAATGCATTCATTATTTTGGGAACATATTTGCAGGAACCAATGATACAGACTATGACCCAGGAATCCTAGATAGTTTGCAAATTGAAAACACGATATATAGTGCAATGGGTATGGAGTTAACTAAACAAATTAGTCGAGATGAGATCATAGAGACTCTTGCTTCTATTGACTCAAACAAAGCACCTGGCCCCAACGGGTTCTCAGCTGGGTTCTTCAAGGCTACTTGGCGCATAGTGGGAAGTGACTTTGTCAAGGTTGTCTTAAACTTTTTCAGGACATCCAAATTGCTAAGGGAGGTAAATGCTACTAATGTAACTCTTATTCCTAATGCTACTAATGCATATCTGTTCAGTTATTATAGGCCCATTGCATGTTGCAACGTTGTCTACAAGTGCATCACTAAGCTCCTAACAAACAAGATGAAGGAGGCTGTTAAACAAGTAGTCAACGACTCCTAATCAGCATTCATACAATACAAGGGAGATACATTCAGGACAACATAATGCTTGCCCACGAGCTTGTACGCAACTATCTCAGAGACAAAGGGCCCCAAGGTGCGCGGCTAAAATCGATTTACGGAAGGCCTATGATATGGTTCACTGGAATGTCATACTGCACATGCTTCAGAAATTCAATTTTCCAAGTCAATTCATCGAATGGGTTAAGGAATGCATCACTACACCCAGGTTCTCCGTATGCCTGAATGGTTCTTCTAAAGGCTACATTAAGGCTACTAGGGGCATTAGACAAGGATGTTCTATGTCACCCTACCTTTTTGTCATGGTAATGGAGATTCTTCATATCATGCTAAGGAAACAAGTGCAGGAAGGCCATTACAAGCTCCATTACAGATGTCGTGACACACTTATGTTTTGCGGATGATTTGATCGCATTCTTTCATGGGGATGGTCACTCAGCCAAGGTTCTTCATGATACTCTGCTAGCATTCAAGGCATGCAGTGGGCTAGAGGTTAACCGTGACAAAAACTCATTGTTTCTATCAGGTGTCCCAGATGAGGAGCGAACGTCCATCATTGGGCAGCTCCAGTTTCACATAGGTACCCTCCCAGTAAGGTACCTAGGCATCCCAATGATCTCTTCCCATCTTTCTCATCAGCAATGTGCCCCAATTGTAGAAAAGATAAGGAAGAAAGTAAGCTCATGGAAAAACAAATTCCTCTCCTACGCAGGCAGGTTAGTACTCATCAAGTCGGTCTTGGCCAGTATGCATATCTACTGAACGACCTCCTATGGACTGCCTAAACATACACTTGACTGTATCAGTGCTATCATACGAAGATTCTTATGGTCAGGCAGTGATGTTGCAACTAAAAAGCCCATGGTTAGTTGGGATAAAATTTGCTTCCCATACAGCGAAGGAGGTCTAGGAATCAGAGACATTCGTATTGGGAATGAGGCAGCCAACATGAAGCACATATGGAGCATAGTCTCACGCAGATAATCTATTTGGGTCAAATGGATCTGGAAGTTCTTGATAAGAAATAAAGACTTATGGTTAATGAATGTTCCCCAAGAGGCCCCTTGGTGTTGGAGAAGCATATTAGGAGTGAGAAGGGCAACCTCTCGCTTAATTGTGCACTCCATTGGTAATGGGGAGAACACCATATTTTGGAAAGATCCATGGCACCCTGCGGGTATACTTCATGACAAGTTCCCACATGAATTGACATATGATTCAGCCCTGCATAGGAATGTGACAGTCTCATCTATCATCAGTGACAATGCTTGGAGCATTCCTCCAAGTGCTGGGAATTCAATTACTGAAATCATTAGTTGTCTTGATGATATTGATATAGATGCCAGTAAGCAGGATGAGGTGCTCTGGAATGCTGGAAATACAGGCTTGTTCCAGATGAAGGCTACATATGGAGCAATAAGGAGGCACAACAACAGAGTGGACTGGGCTAATTTGGTGTGGTTTAAAGGGAGCATTCCTAAACACAATTTTATCACTTGGCTACTTATTCATGGTGCATTAAAAACGCTCAACAAGTTGAAGAAATGGGGAGTAGCTCAAACTGATATCTGTCCATTATGCAACCAGGAACCAGAGACATCCAAACATCTCTTATTTGAGTGTACATACTCAAAGCCTATCTGGACTAAGATGCTACATTTCCTAAAATACATTAGACAAGTTTCTGACTGGGACACTGAACTACATTGGTGTTCTCAGCATATCACTGGAAACTCCTGCATTACTCAAGTCAGGAAAGTCACCTTGCATGCAACTATATATGCACTATGGATGGAAATGAACAAAATAATATATGAGCAACAATGCTGCACTAGTGTCGAGCTCACCAAACGCATATACTCAGACATTAGATTGAAATTCACTGCTGATGACCTAGTTGTTGAGGACAATGCAACCAACATACAGTTTTTTGAAAGCTGGAATCTGGATGCTTTATACAAGATTAAGAGGCCACTCAAATGTTGCTGGAAGAAATCGAATGCTACTTGGCACAAGATCAACTCAGATAGGTCACTGCAGGGCACTAGAGGGGGCTATGGAGCAGTGATTAGGGATTGCAGGGGTAACGTAGTTGTAGCTTGCTCAGGCTCTATTACAGGGAAAATTGTGCTGAAACGTGAACTTCAGGGTGTTGAATATGGGCTAAAACTGGCTAGGTTGCACCACATCCATAAACTAGTTCTCTCAATAGACTCAACAACTGTGTTCCAATATCTGTCTAAAGAAATGAACTCAGCTTGGAATCTAAGACATATTATCAGCATGATCAAAACCATGCTAGGTCAGCTCGAGGATTATCAGATTTGCCATGACTACAGAGAGACTAACAGACTAGCAGACATGCTGGCGAATCAACTTCCCAACACTGAATTCAGGGAAGTAATTCCTAGTTCCTTTGCACAAGACTTGAAAGACATTGTATTTGAAGATAGTATGGGGAAAACCTATTGGATAATGTAATTGAAAATCTATTCCTTTTTTAGGTTTGAGGATCCTAAATAACCCCACTTGATTTCCAAAATAAAAAAAGGACCAGTCAGGGCACCATACTGTTTTTTCCCTTGCACAAACCCTATAAACATATTTTATATGCACAACTTATCTCAGGATTATTATACACATTATAATTTTTAAGTTGATACATTGATTCGTATTTGGATGGAAAAAATTTGTTACGCAATTTACTTATCAGTGTGTAATTTGTGATTTTTTTTGCCTATATTATTATTTATGTCATGAATTTAATAGATACTTGACATTTAGACTTCATTTAATTTGTTTAATAGGTTTATATACTTATATCTTATTTTTTTCCGTATATTTTATATAGCATTTATTATACACGTTTTATGTATTTTCAAAGTGTATATGAAATAAAAAATTATAGAGAGTCAAGCACTCTGTGTGTGTGTTTGTGTTCGATTGGTGGATTATGAGGATCTCTAGGATGATAAAGGGTATTGAGGCTCCCTGGGGCAGGTTTGGTGCGCCTGGCCTGATTCTCTAGACGGACTGATATAAAATATGTGAAAAAACGTATATAATAAACCCCTAATTCTAGAGAGTCAGGGCTACCAACCATTGTTTTGCCAGAATTGAAGCTTTTTACACTTCTACCCCTTCTATAATTGATGTTTGTGGTTGTGTTTTAAAGATAATGAGTAAAATTATAAAAGAGCTAAACCCTAACAAAAAAATGACTGGTTGCCTTGACACTCATAATAAACATATACAACAATTATGCCAACCATGTTTGCTAGCATTTTTTTGGCATTTTGGGTTTTTTTAATACTTCTACCTCTTTTATAGATAATATTTGTGATTGTGTTTTAAAGAGAATGCGTAAAAATTGTAAAAACACAAATTACTAAAAAATGAGCCCTTTAAGGAGCGAGGGATGGGTGTAATTTTCGCTCGCTCCCTAGAATTTTCGCTCTAACATATATGATATAACAATTCAGAACACCTATAAAGCCGTTATTGCCCTTACTGATTACACAAATTACAATCAGATACCACCTGCCGGCCTTTTCAAATTTCTTCAATTTAGCTCCATTTCTCCTCAAACACTCGCAAGATCTCCTTTACTCTTTCACACACACACTCTCTCTCTCTTTTTCAACTCCCCAAATCCGCCGTTAAAGCCTCTCGCGAAACCTTCAAACAGAGTAACTCCACTTCACCATCTCTGTCACTCTCTTCCACCTCCGTAACCAACCGAAATGTTACACGAACTCCTTCTCGCATTGTTAGGTTACACAGGAGATCTCATCATCGACGAGAGAGAGCAAGAAGAATCCCTCGGCGTGCGTCTGTCCTCAGATTCCGCCATTTCTGAAGAATGCACCTTCAAACTCGCTCCTGATATCTCTTTCCTCGAAGCGTCCGAAAGGTATAACATATTCATCAACTCTCTATACGCTGCTCACTCACATTTTTTCCACTCATTTCTTGAATCTTGGACAAATTACATTGAATTCGACTTCATCCCGTTAGGTTTTCGAACAAAACTTCTTGAATTGTTGTAATTTGTATTGATTCGGTGTTATTTGCAAACTAGTAGAGGAGATGAGAAAGTTAGGGTTTAAGATTTTAAATAAGAATCATAGATTACCAAGCACTTGTTCGTAGCATCTCAGTAGAAAAATTTCTGCTAGGTCTACGAAAAAAACTGCTTGAATGACGGGGATTTGTATTAATTCGGTCCATGTTTGGAGATTAATAGTGTAGATGTCAAAGTTAGGTTTTCAGGAAGAATCATAAAATACTGAGCAATACTCGTGACTGCAGGGATGTTATTGGGAGGCTTATATCTTTGGGCTTCTATTATAGAGAACTCGATAGGTTTGCGACCAAGGCTCGTGATTTAAGTTGGATTCGGTCTCCAGCAGAGAGTCCATTAAAGCAGACTACTGAATTGTTGAAAGGGAACCCAAAAAAGCATAGTGTGTATCGTAGAGCCATAGCAAATGGTATTGTCGAGATATTATCGATTTATAGATCTGCTGTTTTACATGTGGAGCAGAAATTGCTGTCTGATCCATTGCCCATCTTGGCAACTGTAACTCAAGGTCTGAACAAGGTAACACTGCAAGTCTGCAACTGTATTACGTTATTTTATTTTTATTTTTATTTTGTCGGTTGTTTCACGGAAAAATACGATAGCATTTTCAAGTTAGACCAACTATTTTAGCGGTGCATTACTTTTATATTAACGAGTATGATTGATAGTTAACAATTCCCACCCAATGGCAAAATCGAGACTAACATCTTCTTGCTCCAAATTTTATTAAGTGACGGTAGTTCAATCACATAGTTGTCCATATATCTACTAACTCTATTTGTATATCGGTTTTTCGTATTTGCATGAATATTGTCTTCCAGTTCTTTGTGCTTTTGCCTCATCTTCATGAGCTGATTGTGGAGATTGAACGTGATGATATTCGCGGTGGACAACTTCTCAACCTTTTACACAAGCGCTGCCATTGTGGGGTGCCTGAATTGCAAGCATGCATTCAAAGGTAGAATTAGTTTTGTATGTTTTTGTTCAAACTCATTGTAACCCTCTCTATTATGTTTTCTTTCTTTGATACTACTTTTAAATTCTAAATATCATCTTCTAGATATGAAACTTGTTTGCTTCGTTGCAATTTAAACTTGAATCTCCTTCTTATTAATTATTTTGGAAATTTAGGGTGTGTTTGATCCCAAGGAAGATTTATCATGGGAAAATTTCAAAAAGAAAGAAGAAATAGAAAGGAAGTGAGAAAATTTTCTCCATCTTGAGCTTGAAGATGGCTCTATTTTGGTACATATTTCCACAATTTTTGTAACAAATCAAGAGGATAGTGATCAACACGAAAATCATGTTCTTCATTCTCTCTTCCTTTTTCCTTCCTCTCCCTTCTCATTTTTGGCAAATTTTCCCATGCAAATTTTCCTTGAAATCAAACACACCCTTAGTAGAAGTTTGCTTGCAATAAACCCTTTCATCATTTCATAATAATTCATTGGTTTTCATAAAAGCTTCAGGAATATTGTGATGATTAATTTACAATCATTCTGTTATTCTGAGTTTCTAACATGGAAACATAATTAAAACCTATTTTTTCTTATTTGATCTCTCTCGCTTTGTTTAAATCAAAACCTGAGCTAACTTGACTTTCTCTGTTGATTTTGTCTACCAAAAGCATAGGTTACTTTGGCATGGACATCAAGTCATGTACCACCAGCTTGCTTCCTGGATGGTTTATGGAATTCTTCAAGATCAACATGGAGAGTTCTTCATAAGAAGGTCTTGGATAAAGTTTTAGATAATATAGTGTAAATTAGTTCTGCTCATTAAAGACCATGCTAGTTTAAAATATCAGCAACAACATAGCCATGCTACTTGATTTATGTTTTATGTACTCTCAATTATTTATAAACCGTTTGACTGGGGGTAAAGGTAAACTCAGTATCAACCCTGTGGAACTAATAATAGTTTTGAATTTTAGTAGAAATTCGTAAAATAACTTTGTTGCTGCAAGGATTTGCATCAAAATTCGATAATATTCATCGATTATATGTTTTTCGTCTTCTTGACAATACATGATTCCTACTGTCCGATTTTTTTTTTAATTTCACATCAGTGTGTTGCATGTACTTTTTATGCAGTTTTGTAGAGGAACATGATGTGCTATGCATTTGTTACATTTCAGGCAGGAAGATATGGATATAGCCAATGAGTCCACTCCTCCTGAAATGTTGGACAAGTCATTGCGTAAATCACCTGATGATGCATCACTCGCTGATTGGCACCTCGGGTTTCATATATTCCTGGTATATTTTAATCCCGTTCAATGTGGTGTGCATTTTCAATGTGCAAAAAAACCTGTTATACTTGTCTCCATGATTTACTTCTTTTTGTAGTTCATCACTATTTCTATATGTGATGCCACTGTGCCGCACTGCCGCACTTGTTGTTTCTCCAAAAAGTTATTGAACTTTTTTATTTTTAAAGACATTAGATTTAGTTATTACTTAATTGGTTGTACGGTGCCTACTCACAGTCTAGATTTCAGTAGAATTAGGGAGGTATCAATTTTTACCTTACTGTGATAGCACTGTTCAACTGGTCAAGGATGGGAGAGAAGTACCTGTCAAAGGTGGTCATGTGAGATTGACATGAGCTTGCTATCCAACCTTTGGCTTTACTACATCTTTGCATGCGAGTATCATATTCTGTCATCAGGAAGCTGGATGTTATATACTGAGATTAATTTTTAGAAGGAGACACAACTTTCCAGTAAGGTTGGGAGGAGTATGCTCTCACAAAGAGGCGGTGGAAGAGGGGAACGGACCTTAGGCTTAGGAACCAACTTTGTTGAAAAAATAGTTGTGCCTGTGTAGGTTCGGGTTAAAGATTGGAGTTTCTGGCAGAGTTTTGTACTGTCTTGCAATGGTAATGATGGCTAAAGGTGGGAGAGTGTAGTACTGGGCTTCTACTGAATACTGACTGCACTTAGGGAAGCATAATACAGTGGTGGGAAGAGGTGCTAGGTTCACTTTTGAGAAGTTTCATGCCGAGGGATAACCCCTTTAAGTATATTAGGGTGTCCACACGCACTACGTGCACGGATATTTTGTTTAATTTTATTACAAAAATTCAATACAAGAAAAAGTTTATTATTAAATTTCTAAACAAAGTAATGATACATAATTTTTATGGCCTATGTATAGTTTATAAATAAATAAGGGGCTTCAAAAAATTTATGTTAGGGACATAGGTATAATTAATTAATGTTTGTGAGGGGCTGGTTTTATTGTAAAAGTATGAAATGCGGACGGTAAAATGGTAAATCCAAAAATTAGATGTAAGGGCATTTTTTTATAATTTATAAATAATTGAGAGCTTTAAATAAATAATATTAGGGGCTTAGATATAATTAATGAAAGTTTACAGGGGTTGGTTTTAGTGTTTTTCATTTGAATGATATAAACACCCATTGTCACCTTTTACCCATCTTTTAATTTTTCTTATAAATATTATAGAATTGGGAGGGCAAAATTGAAAAGAAAATTTAGAGTTGAAGACATACATTATATTAGTGTTTTTTGGATTCACACTACATATACCATAAATACCCTCCCAATATTTTTGTTTTTACTTAATGTTCATTGTTCAATTAGGCATATAATCAAATATCCAACTTTTGTGAGGATATATTTGGAAAACCAAAATATTTTGATTATTTAATATACTTATTTAGATCAAATGGACAAACATGCCCTTCAAATTCATTTGTCTTTACATGCACTTAAGTGGGGTATAAAAGTTAAATCTCACTTTTGCAAGGGCATTATGGTAAGTTCAAAATTTGGAGTTGAAGACATACAAAATTTATTGTTCATTTGAGAAACTCTAGTCTCTAGTTATGTAGTTTAGATACTTCCTGGATATAATGTACTGATACTCCATTTCAGATTGGCAACTGTGCTGTGCATTTCTTTACCTTGTCAAGAGAGGAGTGATCTGACATTAATGGTTCATAAAGTTTGACTGTAATGAATGTCGAATTCATTAGGTCAGTTTCTATTAAGAAAAATTGGGTCTACCTCTTATTTTTGTCGATAGGGATTGATGGATCTGGACCATATCTTCGCATTCGCACCGTATAAAAAAATGTTTTATATTTTGAATATCTTATTGAAGATAAAAGTTGCTTTTTGACATTCTAATGTAAAAAAGTTTACTTGATGTTTCTTAGACTCTCCTGGTACTTTGAATGTTTAGCTTTCCTGTTCACTTGTTCAGTTTCTTGATTTGAATTTGAACTTGTTTTTGCTTCTTGGAACTAAGATCTCTCCATTTTTATCCTGTTGTCACATGGGCTGCTCTTTCCTTGAGGGTACTCCCTTGATCGTTACACATGTATTTCCCCAAAAATCCTTATGTTATTCCAAAATTATTTTTCTCTGTAGAGAAATGAATCTCAGACATTTCAATTTCTTAAGTAGTTCTTTTTTTAATGAATCATGCAGGGCATGTTACCAGATTATATTCATATGCGTGTTGCAGAAGCAATTCTTTTTGCTGGGAAAGCAGTAAGGGTCCTTCGAAATCCAAGTCCTGCTTTTAGATGTGAGGATGCAGCTTCTCATCTGCAGATATCAAGAGGTTCATATAAACTTCAAGGGTTTGCAGGACGTTTTGCTTCTCAGAAGGAGTTTTTTGTTGATACAAAAATGATTGGAGAAGAACTACTTCCACAGTCTGAGGCTGATAAGATCGATGCCATGCTTCAAGAGCGGAAGGTCTAACTCAATGCAACTAATGTTTGGAGTATTCTCTTGTGTTTAGTATAGTGTTTTATGCTGTTTTCTTTATCTTGTTTTTTGTATTACATTTTAGACTAAGTAGTTGGTTTTTCTCCTGAAGGAATCATCTGAATTCCACAAAAGATCATTTGAATGTGTTGTTGATTCAGTCCGGGCTATTGCAGCGAGTCATCTTTGGCAGGTATTTCTTTGACAAATATTGACAACCAACGCCAGAAACTTCTAAAAGAATCATTTGTTTCCATCCTGATAGAGGGAGAGTGTGTCTGAGAGGGTAAGTGTGAGTGAGAAAAAAGCAGAATGGAGAAATAGAGGGGGGGGGGGGGGGGTGGAGGAATTGTAAAGGAGGAGAAGAGATAGGACCAGGGGGTTCGATCTGTGAAAGAAATGGAAGGGGAGGAAGGAGGAAGTTGGTATCGATGACGAAAATATATTGTTGCTTCTTAAAAATCAGTTCTATGTTGTTTTCTTTAAAATGGCGAGGAGGATAAAAATTCAGGGTTTTCGTAGAATTTTATCATGAAAATGTTTTCCGTTGGACACTTCGTTTGTTTATTTACTATTTCACATTTTCTTGTACAGCTTGTTGTTGTGCGCGCTGACTTGAATGGCCACCTCAGGGCCCTAAAAGATTACTTTCTTCTAGCAAAAGGAGATTTTTTTCAGGTAAAGGACACATTTCTCTGTTTTTAAAGTAAGGAACTTTGTTTTTTTACTTGTCAGTTTAGATGTAATGTTATAATTCCGATGCCTCTTGTGACATAAAAAATTATTCCTAATCATATATGCCACATTGTTAGGTACTTGTGTTGTTTATATAACATTTTTCAATGTCAGTGTTTTCTTGAAGAGAGTCGCCAGCTGATGCGTCTACCACCTCGTCAATCTACTGCCGAAGCGGATCTGATGGTTCCATTCCAGCTTGTAAGCTCAGCACAACTATAATTTATATTCTCTGGTTATAATCGATGTAATCATTATTTTTTGAATATTTTAAATAATATTTACTGTTTTTTTGTTGGTTGCATGCAGAAATGTTTCTTACCTTACCTTGTGCCTTAATTCGCTTTACTTATTAGTATGGGTACAACCTAAGAAAATGACAAGTAGTAGTAGACAAATTATGACTCAACTATTTAGTTTTCATATCTTTTCACATTGAGAAATGAAAGAAAGAATGCAACACACTTAACTGGGATGTCTGCATATGATGTTTATGGGGCTTAAATGATACTCATGTTCATGTCTATTTACAGGGATAAGACATTTAATATTTTAAAAAGAGTCTTGGTGTTCTTTTTATGTGGGAAGACCTTATATGTGGAAATCGTTGCATGTGCTTACCACCCTGCCGAGTTAACTTTTAGAATGAAGAGACCATATGTCATTTGACATTTCTCTTTGAGAGATGTTGTTTGGAAGATAACTTCACAAAACAGACTTTTTTGAGTTTTTTTATTTCGGCTTTAAGTGCTTCTGTGAATCCTCATGAAAGCTTGAAATGAATGAACTCTGAAGCAGTTAACAAATGATGCATAACAATTTCAGTTTTCACACATTTTCAGTGAGATCAATCTTGAAAAACTATGTAACAATGATGCGGATACGGGTATCGGTGTCGGACACATCTGTCAAAAAAAACACACACTAAGGAATACGGTGGGGGACATGCATCTGTTTTACTCTTTCAGCAATAAGTTTTGAATTATAACTCGTATTCATTCACTTGTTTGCATTACTACTTGCAATAATATGCTTGTAACATTAGTAAAAATTTAAACTTTTCAAAACATGTGAAAAAGTTGATTATCTAAGCATGGATTGTCTAATGTGAGTGTACTTTTTTTAAAGTAGAAATAATGTTGTTACATAACTTGAAAAAAACTGTTGGATTTGAATCGACTGCACCTAGATTTTTTGTCGTTTTTTTTTTTTGTTCTTAAATCAGTTAATTGCGACAACTTTTGTATGAATTTCCCTCCAAATGAACTTGATTATATCAGTGTTCTAAAAAGCGCTAGGCGGTGGGTGGGCGGGCAATGAGCAGGTGCCTAGTGCCTAGTGCCCAAGGGCTTAGGCAGTTTTCGGTTTTGTTTTATAACTTTAATAATTTACAAAAGTTAAGCATAATACCTTATCAATTACATCCAATTTAATGCCAAGATATATATGCAAAATTTAAAAACATGAAAAATTAACAACCATGAACAAAATTTATTAAAACTCAAATGGCTGAAGTTGGTCATGATGGGTACTTTATACAAAGTTGAATTTGTGGACAAATATTCAAACCTACTCTTTATTTTTTTTCAAATTGCATGAATGATCTCAGTCATGTTTGATAAAATTTACATTACTAAAATTGGTACCGGCTGGTCCTTTGAGAATTCCATTAAGTAATCATTATTTGTTACATTCAGACGTATATTGAATAAAAAACAATTAAATTTTTTATTTTCAAAAAAGGGGAAAAAATAAAATAAGAACACAATAAGCCTTATTAAAAAAAAAACTCGCCCAGACCCCGCCTAGACAACCTGCCCAGCCATTAATCAGGGTATTTCTCTAACGCCTAGCGCCTAGGCGACCGTCTAGGCCGTTTTTTAGAACACTGGATTATATAATTCTGAACAAAGTTTTTGATTTGCAGGCTGCAATAAAGACTATAAGTGATGAAGACAAATATTTTTCTAGAGTATCATTGAGGTACAGTCAATGTTAATGACTATTTGTACTGTCTAATTTGAAAGAGTTTATTCTCTCATAATCCATTCATGTAGACTAATCTGAGTTCTTTCCTAGTTTTATAGAAAGATTTGGTAAATAAATTTTGTATCTTTGTAATTAGGATGCCTTCATTTGGAATCACAGTAACGTCCTCCCAACCAAATTTACCCAAGTTAAGAGCTAGCATTGATGGAAACTCTCAAGGAAATGCTTCTTATGAGCCGTCACTTGATGGATGGGACGGTATTGCTCTTGAATATTCTGTTGACTGGCCTTTACAACTATTCTTTAGCCAAGAAGTGCTCTCAAAGTAAGACCATAATCTCAGAATTTTTTGCAGCAACTCGATACTTAACTAAAATATTTTCTATATGTTATAAACCCTTTACAGTCTTCTGTAATGCCACAGGAGTCATAATTTCGTATATGCTCATCTAGAATCCTCATTTCTTCCTAACCTGTAAATTATCTTCAGGTATTGCAAAGTTTTCCAGTATTTGCTCAGGCTGAAGAGAACTCAAATGGAGTTGGAGAAATCCTGGGCTTCTGTGATGCATCAAGATCACACAAATTTTGCTAAACTTCGTCATGATCGAACTAACTGCTCCATATCTCAGCAGCGGAGGCAAGGTTTTAGTTCGATGTGGCGTGTGAGGGAGCATATGGCTTTCTTGATAAGGAATCTGCAGTTCTATATCCAGGTTTTGAGTTAAATTTTTTTTTTTTTTGGGTGTATGTGCGTGTCAGGGGGCATGTGCAGCTTTTAAAAAATGTGATTGAGGAATTTTTTTTTGTAATGTTGGTTGACCCTTGAACTATTGTTTGTTTATTCTGTATTATGATGTCAACTCTCTGTATGGATTTCTGCACATCAGATGGCTCTCGTGAGATCATAAAAGTGAGAACTGCATTGAATTATTTTGGTGCAAGTATGAAATTTGTTATTGTGTATTTGGATTTATTATATATCCACATGAAAGCACGTATTAAAAAATAATATGTTCATATTTTTTTTCAGAACATGAAAACTTTTTTTTCATTGTAAAGATTGACTGATAACAGCAATCCAAGTTTTATGATGAAAAGGTAGGCTTCCATTTACGTTATTATAAATAAAAATCAACTAATTCTTGCATGATTAAGGAATACATGCAATTCTCTGCATAACTAGTCTGTATCCATCACACTATTCTGCAGAGAACCATGTCAGGATATACAAAGTATCGGAGGTTTTTTTTTTTTTTTTCTCTCTTTCCTGTACGGTTCCAAAAAAGGCAATTATGGATGAATGGTTTGAAGTATTGGCTTTCTCTAGTATATAGTCTGACGGTATTATCCACAGATTATCACATAACTAGTATTTCACGCCGAATACTTTTTACCTTTTCCTGGGGATATTTATTGTCGATTGTGAGTGCTATCTTCTTATTCTTTACCCAGTTTTTCTTTGCAAGTTTGTGAGATGCAGTTGAACTTCTCTGTCGTTCAGTTTTTTCTTTCTCGTGTAATTGCAAAACATCAATATTTAAAGAAGTGAGATCGTGAAATACTTTCAGGCATCCATTGACAATCCTGATCTGCATTTATGATGAATGTCTACCTTAGGATCAGTGTAAGATACCATGTCTTAATATCTGTTCTTATGCCTTTTCAGGTAGATGTTATTGAATCTCAATGGAATGTCTTGCAAGCTAGTGTCCAAGATTCGCGTGATTTCACTGAACTTGTGGGGTTTCATCAAGAGTAAGTGGAATGAAAGTGTGGCGACTGTTCTTTTTCCTTTTGTTTTTTAGTTTGAAATATTGTGTGGATAAGCACTGTTATTGTTTTAATTTTTACTTCTTTATTTAATATATATTTATTTATATACCATGTCAACTGATAGTGAAAAAAAAACAGCAAAAAAAGGTCAATTGTGCTGTGTAATTGTATCCTATAACCTGTAACGTTAGATGTCGGAAAACAGGCTCAAGTCCTAGTGAAAGCATTATGCACATGATTTCATACATATGAGCCTGTTGCAATGGCAATAATGCCCTTTTTTGTGTATCTTTGGAATCCAACTTGCTAATCATCATAGCAGCTTTTGCAATAGTGCCCTTTTTTGTGCGTCTTTAGCAGCTGATACCACCTTGTCCACAACAAACTAATCATAAGGACGTTGCTAGGTACTGCTGGACTAAGATTAGGTTTCGAGCAGTAGTTAACAAACAGAGTTGATCCACTTTGCTTACTTTCACATATTATGACCTCTGTTGAAGAAACCATGCATGCAAATTTCTTCTAGTTGCTTGTATACATTTTGACATTAAAGATTTTCTCTAATTTTTAAAGACTCACTGACTTCTGATTAAATAGCCTTTATGTTTTTGACATTTCTAAGATTAGTGTTTCATACACTTGTTTTTCATAGTTTCTTAACTTTCTGTTGGTCTCTTGAGATTGTTGTGATGTTTATTGTCTAACTGCGTGCATACTATTTTATTGGTTTTCAGATACCTATCAGCTCTGATTTCACAATCTTTCTTGGACATTGGTTCTGTCTCAAGGATATTAGACAGTATAATGAAGCTTTGCCTGCAATTTTGCTGGAGAATTGAATCTGACAATGTAAATGCATCTGAATTGCAGCATGTAACTGAGGTATGTGTACCCTACTCGTACCTTATTGTTGATGTATCTTTTTGTCAGATATGTAATTTATAGCTGAGCACAAGTAGAAATTGTGATTGTTATCATGAAATTTCTGGATCCATGCTGTAATTGATGTGATGGTTCCTTGTCCTTCACATCAACAATCATCCCGGAGATATAAGCAGCTAAGCACATGTGAGAGAGTAGCAATATTAATTTTTTATACTGCTGCCTGGATCATTTAACTGCATGCTGGGCACAAGTGTTGGGGTTGTTGAGGCTTATTTAACATCAGGGGGAAAGCATGTCTCGTAACTAGTAACTAGTGGAAATGAAAATAACAGTATTAGCTATATGACTGTGTCCAAGTATTACTGTGGTTGATCCAGGGAGGTTTGGTAAGTGTACCTTATAAGCTGTAACATCTTAATATAACATACTAAGCAACAATGTAGGCCTGTTGGCATTATATCCTAAAACAGGTGACACTATCATCAAATATCTCGACATTCTATAACACATCCCACTTTTTATCCTAAATAATTTCGAATAATGATATTTGAATACTACCGCACTGAACCTATCCCAAGCGGCCATGATAAGCTGCCCCCAACCCATGTTTACATTGTGGATCATTATTCACTAAAGCTGTCTCTACTTGTTTTTTTACAAGTGAAGATAATGAGCTGGATGGAAAGGTGGGACTTTAAGTTTTGATAATGATGTGTTATTGTTTTTATTCATAGACTTTAATGATTTCGTCTTATAGTTATTCCATCAGCTAAGGCACAGTAACGCTGTAATTGGATCCATACAGTTTTGATTTCTTACAAAACTAGATAGTTTTCATTGAAAAAAATAGCTGTGAACGACTGAACATTTCCATCTTTGACCTACAGGAGTTCAACAAGAAATCAAATTCCTTGTACACTATACTAAGGAGTAGCAGGCTTGCTGGGAGTCAACGAGCTCCTTTCTTGAGAAGGTTTCTCCTGCGTCTAAACTTCAACTCATTCTTTGAGGTAATTTTGTGCTGAACATGCTTCTTAGTTCTCATCTCCAATGCCACAGTACAACTAACAGGCTCTTCATCTTGATGAACAGACAACTGCAAGAGGAGCGCTGAATGTTGTCAGGTCACGCCCAACCCTCCCCGAGTTGCATTAACGATAAAGTATTCAGTTTGCATGCTAATGACCTTTATGGTGATGCAATGCACTGCAGTATCGCCTGCTCAGTTAAATACAAATTGCATTAGCCCATAAGTTAAAGGAGTGCTTGTTGAAAGATGCTCTTACATGGGTTTTCAAGATCAAAAGCTTGTTTATTTTGTTGTCTTAATGTCTTGAAAGGTAAGTTTTGACGAGTAGCAGGTGCATTGAAGACTTTAGGGACGCCGACCTGTACCCAATATGTGGAGATTCCTGGCTTGTCATTATTTGAGAAGTTCTTGCGCATCTCTGAGTATAAACAGAGCCAAATGAATTGAATTTCTACCCCTGCTGGATGAATTGATTTCAGCTATGCCAGCAAAGAAGTTCTATGTATATATTTTGCCGTACACACTAATTACAGGTCTACCGGTTCTGTTATGTATGCACTACAAATATCTATTGTTTTAAAGAGTATGTTTTGCTCAAGGTCATGTTTGATGTTTGGCACAACACAAAGACTATCCATTCAAATGTGAGTTTAATACCTATTTTTAGACTCTAAACAGTATTATATACAGCAGAAGTGTATACTTCCATATATCTTTTTCTAACTGCTGTAGTATTTTGCCAAGTAGTGTCATTTATTCTGCACTGCACTGTGCTGTGGTCTCGAAAGTCGAAACTCTCGAGCACAATTTGCTGGAATCAGTACTTCAATTGATAATTAATTTGAGGACAATGGCTTTAAGGCCTGAAGAAAGTATTGAAAAAAGGAAAATCACTGCAAACAACTCTGACAAGCAAACAAAACACCAATATACATCAATTCATTTTCCTATCCTGAAATTTGATTTGGATGTGTCATGAAATTGGTTCAATCTCTCGAAAATGGATTCATTGGAATCTTCAATTATTAATACGTCAAGCAAAGAAAAGATGGCGAGTTTGGCTAAAGTATATTGCCATAGGCAATTCACTTAATGTTTCACAGTTCAAAGTACAACAATGATTTATTACGTTAAACAGCCCAAACAAAAATAAGAGTGCAAACGAAGCTCCATCTCTATGTTACATAATCCGTTAAAGGGAATAGGTCCTTCCATTTGCAGATAATTAGAAGCAAAAACCTTTATTTACATGTTCATCCATAAGAGTTATGTAAATAAAGGTCCATCGATGATGAAAGTTTTGTCAGCCAAGAACATGAACACTCAAAACCTTTCTCCATGCTGCCATCTCTCTATTTTTATAAAAGAAAATCAAAGCAACAAGAAGTAACAACTAACCATTGCTCTTAAATATCCTTGTGACATATGGATGGATAATATAACGAAGTAAGAAATATATGACCGATAGATTCATTACAACCTTTTGAAGTTTTCACAATTTTAGAGTTCCTCAAAGCCGTAAATCAAAGCAACAACAAGTAACAACTAACCATTGCTCTTAAATATCCTTGTGGCATGGAAGAGTAATATAATGAAATATATGAACGATAGATTCATTACAACCTTTTGAAGTTTTCACAATTTTAGAGTTCCTCAAAGCCGTCTTCATCCCCTTCTTCCTCCATCCTTTGAAATTCTTCCCTCCAACGTTCCATCTGCACATGACAAAAGTGCTGGTAAAACTAAACCAAAAGTTTTAGAATGCATGGCAAGCACCTGGGCATACAGTTTAGGAAGTCCACCTGTCAAATATATCACAAGAGCAGTAAAACTTGGACACTTGAACTACACAGAGGGTATTGGTGTAATGACAAGTTGTATTAATGGAATTCTTTAGGGCGCAGAGTCCAATTCTATGCTTGGGTATTTTCGGTTCCAAATATTAGCAGCCAATTCCTCTTTAGTACCTATGAGTTATGTACATCAACTAAAATCCTAAAGCAAATGTGTATGTTTTAAGACAAGTTCACGTCATTCATAGATACTAATAGCAAAATTCACCCATTAGCTATGTAGTACACATCAGAGTTTGACTTGGCTACAGCGTAAATTTGGCAAACCGCATTACATCAGATTCATGTACTTTGCATTACAATAATGAATAATTAAATGATTAAATGAGTGAGAGTGTGTGCACACACAAACTTCATGAATTGCCTTATCATTCTCTAATGATTTAGTAGGGAAATATGAACAAGCTAAACTCTGGAGATATAGTTGTACCTGATCATCTGATAACCGCAACTGCTCTGCAACAAAAAGTATATTCCTGTAATCCCCAGGAGGGTCCTTTCCCACATTTCTTGCAACTTCATCATAGTCAATTATTTCCACTCGAAAGCCATGACTCATGAAAATCTTATCCATCCATTTTGCTATATTAGGCTGTTTAGGAGAAAAAAATCAATAAAAACAAAAATTTACAGGATTTCCCTTTTTAATTTCAGTTAATATCCAAGGCAGAAATATATGAAGCTAGCACCATAGAAAACTCACATTTATCCCAAGTTCAGTTTCAGCTAACCAGAGTGGTAACTCTCCTATGAAAGTGCATCCTTTCATGGCCAAGCTGCTAACAACGAGCAAATTGTCTTCAAAACTTCCCAGAGTCTTCATGGGTAGCCCCTGGAAAGAAACTCATATACGCATTAGTTGATTGCCCAAGTATGTAGTTGGTTGTAGTGCCTCAGCTAAACCATGAGAAGGAATTTAAAATATGGATAAAAAATATTACCTGCAGCACCCATATACTTGGCCTACTACCATTAAAGCCTTTTCTGGACAGCATCTCTTGCATATTAGAGGACTCTGATGGAATTTGGAGAAACAAGCAGCTTTTTTGAATCCTAGCACCAACACCTACAAGTTCTTTTATTTCAATTTCAAATGCTCACAAAATATAAATTTATGATTCACCAAAATGTGTCAAGGAGAAAATACTGAGAAAAGAAAATCCTAAAGCAATTAATACCCATTTGCTGAATTACAGTTTCCAAACACCATTTGTGACCTCATATATGCTTGATTGATTTATTCGTCAAAAGTCTTGCTGAATTCCAAACACCATTTGTGACCTCATATATGCTTCATTGATTAATTGGTCAAAAATCAAACCCATTCAACTATGAAACAAGGAACTAGAGCTAAGTAGGAAACCTAAAGCATCGTTAATCAAGTATTGCAGAGGCAAAGTTAAGGGTCAGAAAAGTTTGGCATCACAAGGTTTTAGTCTAATAACAAGAAAATGCCCAAAAGAGGCCAGCAAACAAGGCTGGCTAGAATTGTTGATCAACATAAATACACATCAATCGTCCCACAGCCAAACAGATATTACAAATAAAATAAAATAAAGGCAGTATGTACCTTCAAGATTTTCAGAAGCTTGTTTTATGACCCTTTCAGGTGATATTCCAAATAAGATCGTTGAATTTGGCCATTTCAGCCTATATGGCCGGGTGTCCATGCCATCTGTCAAAAGAACAATCTGCAGGGATTTAGTTGAAACCTGAAACTAAATGGCTTCTGTTCCTAAACAACAAGTACATGATTAAATGTAAGAGTATATGCATATATGTTGTAGGGATTTAACCAAGTGAAACAGCAAAACGAGAGGTAAATTAACATCAACAAAATTACCTGCCTAACGCCATCCACACCTTTGGCTGCACTGAGCAACTTATCATCAATAAACTTTGTTGCAAGGCAGTAGTGGCAAGTGGATGTCTTTGACAGTGGTCTCTGCTTCATATGATTCATGTCCATCTGACAATCAGATGTAAGAAAGCAGCCAGCATATGGATCGAGGAAAAGAGGATCTGTAAACACGCAAAATGAAATCATGAAATGCTGCCCTTGAAGAATGGAAAACATAAAACATACCATACTTGACAGATCCATAATTGAAGAGGGAACTCAATACTTTTCACTTTGTGAACCAAGAACGTTCCACAATTTTAAGTCTCCCCTTTTTACCTTTTTAGACTCCACCTAGTATTTACAATCCATAGTACAGTTTGGTATGTAAAATTATTTTATCCATCACGCAAATTTTAAGATTTATTTGTTTTATAATGGCTAAATTGCTAAAATGTTCATCAGTTGAGCTTTCTTTTTGAAAAACCCATGGTGAACATGTAAAATTCCTTCAAACTCTAAGAACACAAGGAGCACAAACCTATAACGAATTTTGGTAGGCACCCACGTAGATGGATGGTTTACATTAAATATTGATGGTTTGAGCCTTGAAATCCAGGAAAGGAGCTAACAAGTTATTTCGAAAGAAGCCACTAACAACATTGTCGAAGCTCAAGGTTCCTTTTTGTCTCAACAAAGAGGAAAGGAATCATGTTGAAAATGCTCCCAACACCTCAGTAGGGTTGTGTATCCTAAGTGATCAGATAGACAGTCAGTTAAGTTGGTGGACACTCGGCAGTACGAGGTAAACCATCTCTTGTATTTTGGGCTTAGTTTATTTTGGGCTCAAACTAAGGTCAGCTCAATTACTCAAATTTATTGAATAAGATACTCTGATGAATAAAAACTTGTTCGAATAGAAAAACAATGCGAAAACTTGCATAATACATTGTCAATACTAAATCAACAAAGTGTTGACCTTTGAACCAACTCATTAGCAATAACTCCTAGAATGAATGAATGAATGATGAATAGTGGTGTCCAATAAAAATCTCAAATGGGTACTATGAGATCCTGAGTGTGCGGACTTGAGGTGAGGGTGAAGGTTGGAGCCCAACAGTCCCAATAAGCCGAAAGAGGTTGGACGAGCTACAAGGAAAATCATAGTCTCATATCGCCTGGGTAGGGGAGGAGGATGATCCTTATATGTGTAGGGTCGGCTCCCCATTGTATCGACGAGTTTTAAAGCCGTGAGGGCCGAATGGTAGCCCAAAGCGGACAGTATTGATACAGTACGGGAGGGGGTCATCACAGTTTGGTATCAGAGCCTGACCCAACCGGAAGTGTGCCATGTGGAGGTGGGCCCTCGGGCAACGTGGACGTTGTGTCTGTGTGACGTTGGGCCTTAAGGGGAGTGAATTGTGAGACCCTGAGTGGGGCGGACCTGAGGTGAGGGTGAGGGTGAGCCCAATAGGCCGAGAGAGGTTGGACGAGTTATAAGGGGAATCATAATCCCACATCGCCTGGGTAGGCGAGGAGGATGATCCTTATATATGCGAGGTCAGCTCCCCATTGTATCGACATGTTTTAAAGCCGTGAGGGCCGGATGGTATCCCAAAGCGGACAATATTGATATAGTGCGGGAGGGATCCTCACATGTACATCATTAAACCCTAGAATTGAACAAACACCAATTCAAAATAATAATTCCAATACAAAGTGACTAAAATTTCAGCAACTGCCAAAATGGGTTAATAATATGCTTAGCATCTACATAAACATTATTTGTACATAACAAATGGACGCCAAGAAGAGAGTAGCTTACCTGGTCTATGGGTCTCCTGAAAACGAAGAAAAGCACCATTAATGGCTATTTGGAGCAATGGGTCATCGTCTCCTTTAAGATTTGCTCTCAACCCACTGTTCCATTTCTTCTTCTTGAAGGCGGAGATGAGGGAGGGGCGTAAGTTAGCAGCTGCCACTGCAGGCGCCAAACAACCCATTTTTTCAGTTGGCAACTCGGATAAACTTGTTCAACCGACCCTCCACCAAATTGATTTGTACATGAACACTTTTTTCTTCATAATTGGTCTTACATCCCTAAGCTTCTTTGGTTTATGTATATGCAGCCATCTCAATGAATCAAATGTCTATTAAGGCTACTGCTTTTTGACACCACCACTTTTGCTGAAGGAAATAACCACCACCCTTTTTTTTTTATGTGCTTAAGACGCCACCAAATAAACCCTTTCTCGCCTACTATTCATCTTCTTCTCCACTTCCCTTCTCTCTTCACGACAACTAACGGAGCAGCACCACCCTTGCCACCACTTTTCCTCTTTTCACCTTCTTCTTTGTTCTTTTTTTTCCTATCTTCCTCTTCTTCTCCACCCCGACGGCACCATCCTGCCCCCATTTCCTTCTTCTCTTCCTCTCCTGCTCGAGGGGAAAAAAAGATGAGAAGAAAAGAATATGACTAGAAGAAGAACATGGAAGAAAAAGAGGAACATAGATAACAAGAAGATATGAGAATGAGATAAGAGGTGTGACCGACAGGTGGGGTGGGGTGAGGCGATGCAGGGGTGGTGTTGATCCCTGAGAGAGAAGAGAGGTGGTGGTGGATTTTTTTTGTTTATATTGGTAGTGTCCTTCAGTAGATAATAGGTGGTGTTCTTCAGTAAATGGTGGTGTGTTTCAGAAAGTAAGGGTGGTGTTGTCCTTCAGTAAAAGTGGTGGTATCAAAAATCACTACCATACTATTATGATACCAAAATTTGTGAACTTCATTGATGTATGATGAAATTACATTCAATTGGATCTCGAATCTGCCATGAAATCCGTTAAGGCAAATCCAAATTCGTTTCATTTAAGGGGGTAGATATCCATGTAAATCTACCCCATTGCCAATCCTAGGTCGATGTGCCTTTGAGAATTATGAGTTGGGTCTGTTGTTGGGCCAACCGACTATTATAGTTGGACTTACTTGCATTTGACTAGGGGCTGGGCATCCTATCTCGCGATCCCGATCTTTTCTCGTCCCGATTTTTTGGATCATTTTGGGATTAATCAAACTCATCCTGATCTAGAGTGGGATGAGATCAGAATGAAGATTTTCAATCTCGCACATCCCGTCACGTCCCGAATTTATTTATTTAATATTTATTATTATTAATTTTAATCAAACTACTATTCTAAAGGAAAGTTTATGATGTGTTGAAATTAAATCAAACATCTACTGTTTGAAATTTTACTTGCTTGATTTGGTACTCTTTATTTAGGTAAAGACATTATTTTTTATATTTTATGTCAAATAGAATCCATGAAAATCTATGTTTTTTCACATTTCAGATATAGGATAATTAATTTTATATAAAATAAAAGCAAATGATGGTTTTGGTTAGTTTTGC